>CM077669.1:351215490-353927798 GCA_039707655.1 Elymus sibiricus
TAGCCTCCACTTGTACTAAGTAGAAATACTACTTGTGCATCCAAAATCCTTAAACCCAGTTTTGCCGTATGAGTCCACCATACCTACCTATATGCGGTATTTCCATGCCGTTCTAAGCAAATTTGTATGCGCCATCTCTAATTTTCAAAATGAATTTCCTTTTTGTGTGCTCGTACCGCTCATGAAACTGTAGGGGGTGTCCAATATTTTTCCATGATAGATGTGTTATTCTCAAGATGAGTGTTTATTCACTTGTCATTGCATGAGAGTATGGCGGTAATAGGGATGCCCGGTCCCAAAATGAAAAAGAAATTTACTTTATGTTGTCAAATAATAAATTCCTTGGAAAGTGTTGGTATGGAAGGCAACCGTGGATACGGCTAGCTGATACGTCCATTTTGCATCATGATTTCCTACTGTTATTTACTTTGTTTTGTTGAATAATAATGCTTTGGGGAGTGATTCTAATGCCTTTTCTCTCATAATATGCAAGGTTTACACAAAGAGGGAGAATACCGGCAGCTGGAATTCTGGACCCAAGGAAAGCACGTCAGAGATACCTATTCTGCACAACTCCAATGAAGCTGAAACTTACGGAGATTATTTTTGGAATTAATAAAAAATTCTGGAGCAAAAATATACCGGAGGGGGGCCACCTGGTGAGGAGCACCCACCAGGGCGCGCTAGGCACCCCCTGGCGCGACCTGGTGGGTGGTGCTCACCCAGGCCCACCTCCGGAGCCCATCTTCTGGTATAAATTCCCAAAAACCCTAAAAAAATTAGGAGGACTTTCGGGATGAAGCGTCGCCGCCTCGAGGCGGAACTTGGGCAGGAGCACTTTTGCCCTCCGGCGGAGCGATTCCGCCGGGGGAACTTCCCTCCCGGAGGGGGAAATCGAAGTTATCGTCATCACCAACACCCCTCTCATCTTTGGGAGGTCAATCTTCATCAACATCTTCAACAGCACCATCTCCTCTCAAACACTAGTTCATCTCTTGTGTTCAATCTTTGTACCGGAACCTCAGATTGGTACATGTGGGTGACTAGTAGTGTTGATTACCTTGTGTAGTTGCTTACTATATTGTTTATTTGGTGGAATATTGTATGTTCAGATCCATTATGCTATTCATTACTCCTCTGATCTTGAGCATGATAATTATTTGTGAGTAGTTACCTTTGTTCTTGAGGTCACGGGAGAAGTCATGTTTCGAGTAATCATGTTAATTTGATATGTGTTCGATATTTTGATGATATGTATGTTGTGATTCCCTTAGTGGTGTCATGTGAACGTCGACTACATGACACTTCACCATTCATGGGCCTAAGGGAATGCATTGTGGAGTAGTTATTAGATGATGGGTTGCTAGAGTGATAGAAGCTTAAACCCTAGTTTATGCGCTACTTCGTAAGGGGCTGATTTGGATCCACATGTTTAATGCTATGGTTAAACTTTGTCTTAATACTTTTCTCGTAGTTGTGGATGCTTGCGAGGGGGTTAATCATAAGTAGGTTGTTAGTTCAAGTAAGAACAACACCTTAGCACCGGTCCACCGACATATCAAATTATCAAAGTAGCGAACACGAATCAAACCAACATGATAAAAGTGACTAGACGAAATTCCCGTGTACCCTCAAGAACACTTTGCCTATTACTAGTGATTGTTCTGGCCTATCCTTTGCTTCAAAAGGATTGGGCTACCTTGCTGCACCTTGTTTACCGTTACCGTTACTTGCTCGTTACAAATTACCTTGCTATCAAACTATCTGTTACCTACAATTTCAGTGCTTGCACAGAATACCTTGCTGAAAACCGCTTGTCATTTCCTTCTGCTCCTCGTTGGGTTCGACACTCTTACTTATCGAAAGGACTATGATTGATCCCCTATACTTGTGGGTCATCAAGACTCTTTTCTGGCGCCGTTGCCGGGGAGTGAAGCGCTTTTGGTATGTGGAAATCGGTAAGGAAAAACTTATACTACGTGCTGAAATTTATTGCTACTTGCTACTATGGAGAACAATCCTTTGACAGGTTTGTTCGGGGTATCTTCACCTCGATCGGAACCACAATTAGTTACCCCTCAACCTACAACACCTACTGAAAATGTTACTTATGAAATTCCTTCGGGTATGGTAGAACACTTGCTTGCTAAACCTTATGCAGGAGATGGAACTGAATATCTTGATATGCATCTCTTATATGTGAACGAAATATGTGGATTATTTAAGCTTGCAGGTTTACCCGGAGATGAAGTTAAGAATAAGGTTTTCCGTTTATCTTTGGAGGGAAAAGCATTTACATGGTATAGGCTATGTGATGATCTTGGATCGTGGAACTGGAATCGTTTGCAATTGGAATTCCATCAAAAGTTTTATCCTATGCATCTAGTTCATCGTGATCGGAATTATATATATAAATTTTGGCCCCGTGAAGGAGAAAGTATCGCTCTAGCTTGGGGGAGGCTTAAGTCAATGTTATATTCATGCCCCAATCATGACATTCCGAGGGAAGTTATCATTCAGAATTTTTATGCTCGACTTTCTCATAATGATCAATCCATGCTCGATACTTCTTGTGTTGGTTCTTATATGAAGAAGATATTGATTTCAAGTGGGATCTCTTGGAAAGAATTAAACGCAACTCTGAAGATTGGGAACTCGACGAAGGTAATGAGTCAGGTATAAAGCTTGAATTTGATTGTGTTAAATCTTTTATGAATACCGATACTTTTCACAAGTTTAGCACTAAATATGGAATTGACTCGGAGATAGTAGCCTCTTTCTGCGAAGCATTTGCTACTCACGTTGATCTCCCTAAGGAGAAGTGGTTTAAATATCATCCCCCTATTAAAGAAGAAATTAAAGAACCGGTCGTAGCTAAAGAAAAAACCATCTTTTACAATGTTGATCCAATTGTGCCTACTGCTTATATTGAAAAGCCACCTTTCCCTGTTAGAATAAAGGAACATGCTAAGGTATCAACCATGGTTCGTAAGAGTAATATAAGAGCACCTAAACCCCCTGAGCAAATTAAAGAAGAACCTAGTGTTGCTATGGTTAAAGATCTCTTGGAAGAAAATATTGATGGGCATGTCATTTACCTTTGTGATGAAGCTGCTAGAACTGCTAAGCCTGATAAGAAAGATAGACATAGACCTATAGAAGGCTTGCCTGTTGTCTCAGTTAAAATAGGAGATCATTGCTATCATGGTTTATGTGACTTAGGTGCTAGTGTAAGTGCTATCCCTTTAACTTATACCAAGAAATTATGAATGAAATAGCACCTGCTGAAATGGAAGATATCTATGTTACTATTAAACTTGCTAATAGAGACACTATCACACCACTTGGGATTGTTAGAGATGTTGAAGTCTTGTGTGGGAAAATAAAATACCCTATTGATTTTCTAGTTCTTGGTTCCCCACAAGATGACTTTTGTCCCATTATCTTCGGTAAACCTTTCTTGCGCACCGTCAATGCTATGATAGATTGTGAAAAACAAACTGTCGGTGTCAGTTTTGGTAATGTGTCTCATGAGTTTAATTTTTCCAAGTAGTAGACAACCTCGTGATAAAGCGTTACCTAGTGAAGATGAAATAATTGGTCTTGCTTCTATTGATGTGCCTCCTACTGATCCATTAGAACAATATTTGCTCGACCATGAAAATGATATGCACATGCGTGAAAGAAATGAAATAGATCAAATTTTCTTTGAACAAAAACCTCTCTTGAAACACAATTTGCCTATTGAAACTCTTGAAGGACCTCCTCCACCTAAAGGTGATCCTGTGTTTGAATTGAAACAATTGCCTGACACTTTGAAGTATGCTTATCTTGATGAGAAAAAGATATATCTTGTTATTATTAGTGCTGACCTTTCAGAACATGAAGAAGAAGGATTATTGAAAGTTCTAAGGAAGCACCGGGCTGCTATTGGATATACTCTTGATGATCTTAAGGGCATTAGTCCCACTCTATGTCAGCACAAGATCAATATGGAACCTGATGCTAAACCCGTTGTTGATCACCAACGCCGATTGAATCCTAAGATGAAGGAAGTGGTAAGAACTGAAATATTAAAGCTTCTGGAAGTAGGTATAATCTATCACATAGCTGATATTAGATGGGTAAGTTCCGTTCATTGTGTCCCTAAGAAAGGAGGTATTACCGTTGTTCCTAATGATAAGAATGAACTCATTCCACAAAGAGTTGTCACTGGCTATAGAATGGTAATTGATTTTAGAAAATTAAATAAAGATACTAGAAAAGATCATTACCCTTTGCCTTTCATTGATCAAATGCTAGAGAGACTATCTAAGCACACCCACTTCTGTTTCCTAGATGGATATTCTGGTTTCTCTCAAATACCTGTGTCACAATCCTATCAAGAGAAAACCACCTTTACTTGCCCTTTTGGAACTTATGCTCATAGACGTATGCCTTTTGTTTTATGCAATGCACCTGCTACCTTTCAAAGATGTATGACTGCTATATTCTCTGATTTTTGAGAAAAGATTATGGAGGTTTTCATGGATGATTTTTTCGTTTACGAAACTTCTTTTGATGATTGCTTAAGCAACCTTGATCGAGTTTTGCAGAGATGTGAACAAACTAATCTCGTCTTGAATTGGGAGGAGTGCCACTTTATGGTTAATGAAGGTATTGTCTTGGGGCATAAAATATCTGAGCGAGGTATTGAGGTGGATAAAGCTAAAGTTGATGCAATTGAGAAAATGCCATGTCCTAAAGATATTAAAGGTATTCGAAGTTTCCTTGGTCATGCTGGTTTTTATAGGAGGTTCATTAAAGACTTATCTAAAATTTCTAGGCCTCTTACTAATCTTTTGCAAAAGGATATTCCTTTTGTCTTTGATGATGATTGTGTGGAAGCCTTTGAAACACTCAAGAAAGCCTTAACCTCTGCACCTATCGTTCAACCACCTGATTGGAACTTGCCTTTTGAGATTATGTATGATGCTAGTGATTATGCTATTGGTGCTGTCCTAGGACAAAGAGTTGATAAGAAATTGAATGTTATCCATTATGCTAGTAAAACTCTAGATAGTGCCCAATGAAACTATGCTACTACTGAAAAAGAATTTTTAGCAGTTGTGTTTGCTTGTGATAAATTTAGATCATATATTGTTGACTCCAAAGTTATTGTTCACACCGATCATGCTGCTATAAAATACCTTATGGAAAAGAAAGATGCTAAACCTAGACTCATTAGGTGGGTTCTCTTGCTTCAAGAATTTGACTTACATATCGTTGATAGGAAAGGAGCTGAGAACCCCGTAGCTGATAACTTGTCTAGGTTAGAAAATATTCTTGATGACCCACTACCTATTGATGATAGTTTCCCTGACGAACATCTAGCTGCAATAAGTGTCTCACACAACACACCTTGGTATGCTGTGTTGGGGAACGTTGCATGGGAAACAAAAATTTTCCTACGTACACACAAGATCTATCCATGGTGATGAGCATCTACGAGAGGGAGAGTGAATCTACATACCCTTGTAGATCGCTAAGCGGAAGCGTTAATAAACGCGGTTGATGTAGTCGAACGTCTTCGCGATCCAAATCGCCGAGCGTCCCGCGATCCAATCACGATCCTTCCGATCTAGTGCCGAACGGACGGCACCTCCGCGTTCAACACACGTACGGCTTGATGACGCCTTCACCTCCTCGATCCAGCGAGCGATGGTGAAGTAGTGGTTGAGTTCCAGCAGCACGACGGCGTGGTGATGGTGGTGAGGAACAATCTCTGCAGGGCTTCGCCAAGCGCTACGGAGATTATGACGGAGGAACTAGAGGGCTAGGGTTGCCGGCACACGGCTTGGGAAATCCTGATGTATCCCGTGTGCTAGCCCTGCCCCTCTATTTATATGTTGAGCCTTGGGGTCTAAACTTGGAGTAAAAGCCTCCTCCGGGTCGGTTTTGCCCGCACAAGGTCGGTTTGGCCCGCAGGGAAAGAGTCCAACTCGGATCCCTGCCGAACCGTGCACAGCCGCGCACAAGCGGTAGTACCGCTTCACACAAGCGGTAGTACCGCTTGGGCGGTAGTACCGCTTCACACAAGCGGTAGTACCGCTCGGGCGGTAGTACCGCTTCACCAAGCGGTAGTACCGCTTACGCGGCAGCAAAACTACTTTTGCACTTTCCAATACCTTGTGGGCTTTATCCCTTTGGCTCATATAAAGTGTTGCTGCACCCGAACACTTCGGTAAACATCCGGAACCCCTTCCGGTGAACTTCGGAACTCTTCCGGAGATCAAAACACTATTATCACATATATCAATCTTTACCTCCGGACTATTCCGGAGATCCTCGTCATGTCCGGGATCTTATCCGGGACTCCGAACAACTTTCGGTCACCAACATAATAACTCAATTATACTAATCGTCACCAAACGTTAAGTGTGTAGACCCTGCGGGTTCGAGAACTATGTAGACATGACCGAGACACCTCTACGGCCAATAACCAATAGCGGGACCTGGATGCCCATATTGGCTCCTACATATTCTACGAAGATCTTTATCGGTCGAACCTCTATGTCAAGGATTCAGTTAATCCCGTATGTTGTTCCCTTTGTTCTTCGGTATGTTACTTGCCCGAGATTCGATCGTCGGTATCACTATACCTAGTTCAATCTCGTTACCGGCAAGTCTCTTTACTCGTTCCGTAATACAAGATCTCGTGGCTAACACTTTAGTCACATTGCTTGCAAGGCTCATTGTGATGTTGTATTACCGAGTGGGCCCTGAGATACCTCTCCGTCATACGGAGTAACAAATCCCAGTCTTGATCCATGCCAACCCAACAGACACCCTCGGAGATACCTGTAGAGCACCTTTATAGTCACCCAGTTACGTTGCGACGTTTGATACACACAAGGTATTCCTCCGGTGTCAGTGAGTTGCATGATCTCATGGTCAAAGGAACAGATACTTGACATGCAGAAAACAATAGCAATAAACTGACACGATCATATGCTACGTTTACAGTTTGGGTCTTGTCCATCACATCATTCTCCTAATGATGTGATCCCGTTATCAAATGACATCTCATGTCAATGGCTAGGAAACCTTAACCATCTTTGATCAACGAGCTAGTCAACTAGAGGCTTACTAGGGACACAGTGTTGTCTATGTACCCACACATGTATTTGAGTTTCCAATCAATACAATTATAGCATGGATAATAAACGATTATCATGAACAAGGAAATATAATAATAACCAATTTATTATTGCCTCTAGGGCATATTTCCAACAGTCTCCCACTTGCACTAGAGTCAATAATCTAGTTCACATCACTATGTGATTTACATTGTAATGAATCGAACACCCATGCAGTTCTGGTGTTGTTCATGTTTAGCCCTTGGAAGAGGTTTAGTCATCGGATCTGCAACATTTAGATCCGTGTGTACTTTGCAAATATTTATGTCGTCCTCCTTGATGTAATCGCGGATGGAATTGAAACGTCGTTTTATGTGTCTGGTCCTCTTGTGAAATCTTGGTTCCTTGGCTAGAGCAATGGCACCAGTGTTATCACAAAACAGAGTCATTGGGTTAAGCGCACTAGGCACTACTCCAAGATCTGTCATGAACTCCTTCATCCAGACACCTTCCTTCGCCGCCTCCGAGGCAGCGATGTACTCCGCTTCGCATGTAGAATCTGCTACCACGCTTTGCTTGGAACTGCACCAGCTAACCGCACCCCCATTAAGAATAAATACGTATCCGGTTTGCGACTTAGAGTCATCCGGATCAGTGTCAAAGCTTGCATCGACGTAACCCTTTACGACGAGCTCTTGATCACCTCCATAAACGAGAAACATGTCCTTAGTCCTTTTCAGGTACTTCAGGATATTCTTGACCGCCGTCCAGTGTTCCATTCCTGGATCACTTTGAAACCTTCCGACCATACTTATGGCAAGGCTGACATCGGGTCTTGTGCACAGCATTGCATACATGATAGAGCCTATGGCCGAAGCATAGGGGATGACACTCATCTTTTCTCTATCTTCTGCAGTCACTGGGCATTGAGTCTTACTCAACTTCACACCTTGCAATACAGGCAAGAACCCCTTCTTGGACTGATCCATTTTGAACTTCTTCAAAACTTTGTCAAGGTATGTGCTTTGTGAAAGTCCTATTAAGCGTCTTGATCTATCTCTATAGATCTTGATGCCTAATATGAAAGCAGCTTCTCCTAGGTCCTTCATTGAAAAACTCTTGTTCAAATATTCCTTTACGCTTTCCAGCATTTCTATATTGTTTCCAATCAGTAATATGTCATCCACATATAATATTAGAAACGCTATAGAGCTCCCACTCACTTTCTTGTAAATACAAGCTTCTCCGTAAACTTGTATAAACTCGAACGCTTTGATCACTTCATCAAAGCGAAGATTCCAACTCCGAGATGCTTGCACCAGTCCATAAATGGATCGCTGGAGTTTGCAAATTTTGTCAGCATTCTCTGGATCGACAAAACCTTCTGGTTGCATCATATACAACTCTTCCTTAAGGTAACCGTTAAGGAACGCTGTTTTGACATCCATCTGCCAAATTTCATAATCGAAAAAGGCAGCTATTGCTAACATGATTCTGACGGACTTAAGCATCGCTACGGGTGAGAAGGTCTCATCGTAGTCAACTCCTTGAACTTGTGAAAAACCCTTTGCCACAAGTCGAGCTTTATAGACGGTGACATTACCGTCCGCGTCCGTCTTCCTCTTAAAGATCCATTTGTTCTGAATGGCCTTACGCCCTTCAGGTAATACTTCCAAAGTCCATACTTTGTTTTCATACATGGATCCCATCTCGGATTTCATGGCCTCTAACCACTTCTCGGAATCCGGGCCCATCATCGTTTCTCCATAGTTCGTAGGTTCATCGTTGTCTAACAACATGATCGCTAAGACAGGGTTGCCGTACCACTCGGGAGCAGTACGCGTCCTTGTCGACCTACGAGGTTCGATAGCAACTTGATCCAAAGCTTCATGATCATCATCATTAACTTCCTCTTCAGCTAATGTAGGTTCCACAGAAACAACTTTCTGTGCTGCGCTACTCTCAGGTTGAAGTAAAGGTTCAACAACCTCATCAAGTTCTATCTTCCTCCCACTCAATTCTTTCGAGAGAAACTCTTTCTCAAGAAATGTTCCGTTTTTAGCGACAAACACTTTGCCTTCGGATCTGAGGTAGAAGGTATACCCAACTGTCTCTTTTGGGTATCCTATGAAGACGCATTTCTCCGCTTTGGGTTCCAGCTTTTCAGGCTGAAGCTTTTTGACATAAGCATCACATCCCCAAACTTTAAGAAACGACAGCTTTGGCTTCTTGCCAAACCAAAGTTCATATGGCGTTGTCTCAACGGATTTCGATGGTGCCCTATTTAAAGTGAATGCAGCTGTCTCTAATGCATAACCCCAAAACGATAGTGGCAAATCGGCAAGAGACATCATAGATCGCACCATATCCAATAAGGTTCGATTACGACGTTCGGACACACCATTACGCTGTGGTGTTCCAGGCGGTGTCAATTGTGAAACAATTCCACACTGTCTTAAGTGACTGCCAAACTCACAACTCAGATATTCTCCTCCTCGATCAGATCGTAGGAATTTAATCTTCTTGTTACGATGATTCTCAACTTCACTCTGAAATTGTTTGAACTTTTCAAATGTTTCAGACTTGTGTTTCATTAAGTAAATATACCCATATCTACTTAAGTCATCAGTGAAGGTGAGAAAATAACGATAACCACCGCGCGCCTCAATACTCATCGGACCACACACATCAGTATGTATGATTTCCAATAAGTCAGTTGCCCGTTCCATTGTTCCAGAGAACGGCGTTTTAGTCATCTTGCCCATGAGGCATGGCTCACATGTGTCAAGTGATTCAAAATCAAGTGACTCCAAAAGTCCATCGGCATGGAGCTTCCTCATGCGTTTTACGCCAATATGACCTAAACGGCAGTGCCACAAGAAAGTGGTATTATCATTATCAATTCTACATCTTTTGGCATCAATGTTATGAACATGTGTATCATTACTATCGAGATTAAATAAGAATAAACCCCTCACATCGGGTGCATGACCATAAAAGATATTACTCATATAAATAGAACAACCATTATTCTCTGATTTAAATGAGTAACCGTCTCGCAATAAACAAGATCCAGATATAATGTTCATGCTTAACGCAGGCACCAAATAACACTTATTTAGGTTCATCACTAATCCCGACGGTAATCGAAGAGCGAGCGTGCCGACGGCGATCACATCAACCTTGGAACCATTTCCCACGCGCATCGTCACTTCGTCCTTTGCCAGCCTCCGTCTATTCCGCAGTTCCTGTTTTGAGTTGCAAATATGAGCAACCGCACCGGTATCAAATACCCAGGCACTACAACGAGAGTTGGTAAGGTACACATCAATAACATGTATATCATATATACCTTGTTTGTTGTTGGCCGCCTTCTTGTCAGCCAAATACTTGGGGCAATTCCGCTTCCAGTGTCCAGTTCCCTGGCAATGAAAACACACAGTTTCTGGTTTGGGTCCAGCCTTGGGTTTCTTCACGAGAGGAGCAACTGTTTTGCCACTCTTCTTGGAGTTACCCTTCTTACCCTTGCCATTTTTCTTGAAACTAGTGGTTTTATTGACCATCAACACTTGATGCTCCTTCTGAATTTCAGACTCAGCGGCTTTCAGCATCGCAAACAGCTCGGCGACTGACTTGTTCATCCCGTGCATGTTATAGTTCAACACGAAGCTCTTGTAGCTAGGTGGCAATGATTGAAGAACTCTGTCAGTGATAGCCTCTGGCGGAAGGGGCATCCCTAACTCAGCCAGACGGGTGGAGTACCCAGACATTCTGAGCACGTGATCACTGATAGACCCGTTCTCCTCCATCTTGCAAGCATAGAACTTATCGGAGATCTCATATCTCTCGATCCGGGCATTCTTCTGAAAGATAAACTTCAACTCCTGGAACATCTCATATGCTCCATGACGTTCAAAACGTCTTTGAAGTCCCGGTTCTAAGCCATACAACATTGCACATTGAACTATTGAGTAATCATCAGAACGAGCCTGCCAGGCGTTCACAACGTCTAGAGACTCAACTGGAGCGGGTGGATCACCAAGCGGTGCATCAAGGACATAAGCCTTCTGGGAAGCCGTAAGGATAATCCTTAGATTACGGGCCCAGTCCACAAAGTTACTTCCATCATCTTTCAACTTAGCTTTCTCTAGGAACGTATTAAAATTCAGGGGTGCTACTGCGCGAGCCATGATCTACAACATAAATATAGCAAAGACAGTTTAGACTATTGTTCAAGATAATGAGTTTAATTAATCATATTACTTAAAAACTCCCACTCAAATTGACATCCCTCCGGTCATTCGAGTGTAACATGATCCAAATCCACCAACTCAAGTCCGATCATCACGTGAGTCGAGGTGGTTTCAATGGTGAACATCTTCATGTTGATCATATCTACTATATGACTCATGTTCGACCTTTCGGTCTCTTGTGTTCCGAGGCCATGTCTGTACATGCTAGGCTCGTCAAGTTTAACCCGAGTGTTCCGCGTGTGCAACATGGCTTGCACCCGTTGTATGTGAACGTGGAGTCTATCACACCCGATCATCACGGCGTGTCTCGAAACGACGAACTTTCGCAACGGTGCACACTCGGGGAGAACACAATTTATCTTGAAATTTAAGTGAGGGATCACCTTATAATGCTACCGTCGTCCTAAGCAAAATAAGATGCATAAAAGGATTAACATCACATGCAAATCATAAGTGACATGATATGGCCATGAACTTGTGCTTTTGATCTCCATCTCCAAAGCACCGGCATGATCTCCATCGTCACCGGCATGACACCATGATCTCCATCATCTTGATCTCCATCAACGTGTCGCCATAAGGTTGTCGCGCCGACTGTTGCTTCCACGACTATTGCTAACGTTTAGCGATAAAGTAAAGCATTACATAGCGCTTAATGATTGACACGCAGGTCATACAATAATTAAAGACAACTCTATGGCTCCTGCCAGTTGCCATACTCATCGACATGCAAGTCGTGATATTCTATACAACACATGATCATCTCATACATCACATATATCTCATCATGTAATTGGCCATATCACATCACAACATACCCTGCAAAAACAAGTTAGACGTCCTCTAATTGTTGTTGCAAATTTTACGTGGCTGCTACGGGTTTGCAAGAACCGTTCTTACCTACGCAAAACCACAACGTTGTGTAGTGATTGCTTTTTGATCTTCTAAAAGAACCCTCTTCATTGAAATCGATTCAACTAAAGTGAGAGAGACAGACACCCGCTAGCCATCTTTATGCAACGAAGTTACATGTCAGTTGAAGGAACCTGTCTCGCGTAAGTGTACGCGTAATGTCGGTCCGGGCCGCTTCATCTCACAGTACCGCCGAATCAAATATCAACTAGTAACGGCAAGCAATATGTATACACCCACGCCCACAACTCGTTTGTGTTCTACTCGAGATCTCATCTACGCATAGACCTGGCTCATGATGCCACTGTTGGGGAACGTTGCATGGGAAACAAAAATTTTCCTACGTACACACAAGATCTATCCATGGTGATGAGCATCTACGAGAGGGAGAGTGAATCTACATACCCTTGTAGATCGCTAAGCGGAAGCGTTAATAAACGCGGTTGATGTAGTCGAACGTCTTCGCGATCCAAATCGCCGAGCGTCCCGCGATCCAATCACGATCCTTCCGATCTAGTGCCGAACGGACGGCACCTCCGCGTTCAACACACGTACGGCTTGATGACGCCTTCACCTCCTCGATCCAGCGAGCGATGGTGAAGTAGTGGTTGAGTTCCAGCAGCACGACGGCGTGGTGATGGTGGTGAGGAACAATCTCTGCAGGGCTTCGCCAAGCGCTACGGAGATTATGACGGAGGAACTAGAGGGCTAGGGTTGCCGGCACACGGCTTGGGAAATCCTGATGTATCCCGTGTGCTAGCCCTGCCCCTCTATTTATATGTTGAGCCTTGGGGTCTAAACTTGGAGTAAAAGCCTCCTCCGGGTCGGTTTTGCCCGCACAAGGTCGGTTTGGCCCGCAGGGAAAGAGTCCAACTCGGATCCCTGCCGAACCGTGCACAGCCGCGCACAAGCGGTAGTACCGCTTCACACAAGCGGTAGTACCGCTTGGGCGGTAGTACCGCTTCACACAAGCGGTAGTACCGCTCGGGCGGTAGTACCGCTTCACCAAGCGGTAGTACCGCTTACGCGGCAGCAAAACTACTTTTGCACTTTCCAATACCTTGTGGGCTTTATCCCTTTGGCTCATATAAAGTGTTGCTGCACCCGAACACTTCGGTAAACATCCGGAACCCCTTCCGGTGAACTTCGGAACTCTTCCGGAGATCAAAACACTATTATCACATATATCAATCTTTACCTCCGGACTATTCCGGAGATCCTCGTCATGTCCGGGATCTTATCCGGGACTCCGAACAACTTTCGGTCACCAACATAATAACTCAATTATACTAATCGTCACCAAACGTTAAGTGTGTAGACCCTGCGGGTTCGAGAACTATGTAGACATGACCGAGACACCTCTATGGCCAATAACCAATAGCGGGACCTGGATGCCCATATTGGCTCCTACATATTCTACGAAGATCTTTATCGGTCGAACCTCTATGTCAAGGATTCAGTTAATCCCGTATGCTGTTCCCTTTGTTCTTCGGTATGTTACTTGCCCGAGATTCGATCGTCGGTATCACTATACCTAGTTCAATCTCGTTACCGGCAAGTCTCTTTACTCGTTCCGTAATACAAGATCTCGTGGCTAACACTTTAGTCACATTGCTTGCAAGGCTCATTGTGATGTTGTATTACCGAGTGGGCCCTGAGATACCTCTCCGTCATACGGAGTAACAAATCCCAGTCTTGATCCATGCCAACCCAACAGACACCCTCGGAGATACCTGTAGAGCACCTTTATAGTCACCCAGTTACGTTGCGACGTTTGATACACACAAGGTATTCCTCCGGTGTCAGTGAGTTGCATGATCTCATGGTCAAAGGAACAGATACTTGACATGCAGAAAACAATAGCAATAAACTGACACGATCATATGCTACGTTTACAGTTTGGGTCTTGTCCATCACATCATTCTCCTAATGATGTGATCCCGTTATCAAATGACATCTCATGTCAATGGCTAGGAAACCTTAACCATCTTTGATCAACGAGCTAGTCAACTAGAGGCTTACTAGGGACACAGTGTTGTCTATGTACCCACACATGTATTTGAGTTTCCAATCAATACAATTATAGCATGGATAATAAACGATTATCATGAACAAGGAAATATAATAATAACCAATTTATTATTGCCTCTAGGGCATATTTCCAACATGCTGACTATGCTAATTACATTGTTGCTAAATATATACCACCTAGTTTCACATACCAACAAAAGAAAAAATTCTTCTATGACTTGAGACATTACTTTTGGGATGACCCACATCTTTATAAAGAAGGAGTAGATGGTATTATTAGACGTTGTGTACCTGAGCATGAACAGGAACAGATCCTACGGAAATGTCATTCTGAAGCTTATGGAGGACATCATGCGGGAGATAGAACTGCTCATAAGGTATTGCAATCCGGATTTTATTGGCCTACTCTTTTCAAAGATGCTCGTAAGTTTGTCTTGTCTTGTGATGAATGTCAAAGAATTGGTAATATCGATAAGCGTCAAGAAATGCCTAGGAATTATCCACTTGTTGTTGAACCATTTGACGTGTGGGGTTTTGATTACATGGGGCCTTTTCCTTCCTCTAACGGGTACACTCATATTTTAGTTGCGGTTGATTATGTCACTAAGTGGGTAGAAGCTATTCCAACTAGTAGTGCTGTTCACCACACCTCCATTAAAATGCTTAAACAGGTTATCTTTCCGAGGTTTGGAGTCCCTAGATATTTAATGACCGATGGTGGTTCACACTTTATTCATGGTGCTTTCCGTAAGATGATTGCTAAATATGATGTTAACCATAGAATTGCATCACCCTATCATCCTCAATCTAGTGGTCAAGTAGAACTTAGCAATAGAGAAATAAAATTATTATTACAAAAAACTGTCAATTGGTCTCGTAAGAATTGGTCTAAGAAATTAGATGATGCACTTTGGGCCTATCGAACAGCTTATAAAAATCCTATGGGTATGTCTCCTTATAAAATGGTGTATGGGAAAGCTTGTCATTTGCCTCTAGAACTAGAACACAAAGCATTTTGGGCTATTAAAGAACTCAATTATGATTTCAAACTTGCCGGTGAGAAGAGGCTATTTGATATTAGTTCACTAGATGAATGGAGAACCCAAGCATATGAAAATGCCAAGCTATTCAAAGAAAAAGTAAAAAGATGACATGCCAAGAGAATCCAAAAGCGGGAATTTAAAATAGGAGACTATGTTCTTTTGTTCAACTCTCGTTTAAGATTCCTTGCAGGAAAACTTCTCTCCAAATGGGAGGGACCATATATTATTGAAGAGGTTTATCGTTCTGGAGCTATCAAGATTAATAACGCCGAAGGTACTAACCCGAAGGTGGTCAATGGCCAAAGAATTAAGCATTATATCTCAGGTACGCCTATTAACGTTGAAAGCAATGTTATCCAAACCATGACACCGGAGGAACACATAAAAGAAACCTTCCGGAACACTCCAGAATACTTAAAAATAGGAGGTACGTGATACGGTAAGTAAACGGACTCCGAAAAATCCGCAAAAATATTTTCTGTTAGTTTTGGAATATTTTAGAATTTTAGGAATAAAAAAATAAACCGGAAGGTGATCGAGGTGGGCACGATACACCAGGGCGCGCCAGGCACCCCTGGGCGCACCCTGGTGGGTGCTGCCGACCTCGGATGCCTTCCTGGCTCCGTTTTCCTTCCAAATACTTGTTTCCCAAGAATAAAAATTCTCTATATATACCCCCGACTGTTTTGACGACCACATCGCAGAAAAATCCTCTGTTCTTGTTTCTTGCTGTTTTCTCGTTAGACCTAGATTTCCATGGCTCCACCAAGTTCCTCCAAGGACAAGTTCTTCGAGAAGGTCATCAACCCGTATTTGCTGGAGGTGATGAAGCACCCTCAAGCCATTGAGATGCATGAGGGGGTGCTCCACATCCGCGATGTTCAAGGACCTAAGAAGACCGGGAGCGTGGAGGCTAGGCTTGAAGCGGTGGAGCAAGAAACCTTCAAGTGCCAGAAGATGGTGGAGCGTGGACTCAGTGCCAATCACTCCATGATCACGGAATTCACCCATGATCAGGCGGTGGATGGCCGGTCTGTGAAGGACATCATCTCCACCCTCAACAAGCAAATCAATTTTCTGGAGAGCCAAGCTTATGATCTTCAAAACCAAGTATTTGAATATGAAGCGAGATTTAAAGGTATGAGTTTAGCTGCCAGTTGCAGGACTCAGGGAACTCTTGCGTCAACCTTTGATGGGGAGCCCCTACCCTGGAAGCTGGAGGACAAGCTTACTACATCAACACCTCCACCTTCTTCATCACCACCACCAAAGGAGACTTGAGTACACGGGTATGGGCACTCCCCTTGGCTTGAGCCAAGCTTGGGGGAGGTGCCCCGGTATCGTATCACCATCACTTTTATTCACCTTTACCTATTCTAGTTTTATTTTTAGTTTCCCTTTGCCTTAGTCGAATAAAAGTTTAGCGAGATCTATTTTCGTGTGTTAGTTTCGTGGCCTACCTATCTATGTAATCGAGTGAAAATTATATAATAAAGTTTAGTTTGAGTTTTTGTTTCTCTACTTTCTTGTTGCATTCAAATAAAAGAAAGACAAATAAATGAAAAGAATCATATGCTAATCTTATGGTGAGTAATGACATCATATAAGGAAAAGTATAAGTAGTAAAATTTATTGGAGATTGACAAACATAGCATTGGTCAATGATGCAATTCATGAAAGAATTAATTAGGGAAGAGAAGATTCACATGCAAATACACTATCTTGGACATCTTTTATGATTGTGAGCCCCCATCAAATATTATATGTCAAAATTGTTGACGTTGGACAAGGAAGACAACGTAATGATTTATGTTTGTTCATATCCACATAGAAGTTATATTGTAATAGATCCTTTAACATGTGGTGCTTGCTCAATATCTTTGCTAGCCAAAAATTCCGCACTAAGTAGAGATACTACTTGTGCATCCAACAACCCAAACCCAAACTCTTTCCTTGAGTGTCCACCATACCTACCTACGGATCGAGAAAGATCCTTCAAGTAAGTTGTCATCGGTGCAATAAGGCAATAAAAATTGCTTCTAAAAGTGTTTTGATCAATTAGTGTAAGAGAAAATTGAGCATTATACGAACTTATGATGGCAAAGTAATAAAAGCGATGGACTGCATAATAAAGGTTGCTATCATAGGGGACAATATATTGTGACGTTCTTTTACATTAAGGGATTGGGCATACAAACAAATAAGCGCATCACAACCTCTGCTTCCCTCTGCGAAGGGCCTATCTTTACTTTTATGCACTTACTTTTATGCAAGAGTCAAAGTATTCTTCCCTATTCCTTTTTACTTTTTTCTTTTGCAAGCATCATGTGGTGAGGAAAGATCTAGGCACATATATCCAGTTGGATATGAGTGGGCATGAGTTATTATTGTCGACATCACCCTTGAGGTGAGTGAGTTGGGAGGCAAAACTATAAGCCCCTATCTTCCTATGTGTCTGGTTGAAACTTTTTGTTCATGGGTATGCCGTGAGCGTTAGCAATTATAGAAGACTAAATGATGGTTGAGTATGTGGACTTGCCAAAAGGCTCCGACATGAGACCCTTCCTGAAAATATGATGAATTGTAGTTGCAAAGTTGACTGAGAACACAGTTTGTTGGTTTCTAATAAGGTTTATGCTTCATACTTCTATGTTGTGATGAATTGTTACTTGTTCATGAGAAGCTTTATGATAAAAATTTAGTGAAATAAGTTCTTATGTTAGAGTTTGTTGCTGTTATGTTAATAAGCATGATGCTTCTATGTCCGTATTTTGTTTTTATCGACACCTCTCTCTCAAACCATGTGGACATGCTTTTCAATATCGGCTTTCGCTTGAGGACAAGCGAGGTCTAAGCTTGGGGGAGCTGATACGTCCATTTTGTATCATGATTTCCTATTGTTATTTACTTTGTTTTGTTGAATAATAATGCTTTGGGGAGTGATTCTAATGCCTTTTCTCTCATAATATGCAAGGTTTACACAAAGAGGGAGAATACCGGCAGCTGGAATTCTGGACCCAAGGAAAGCACGTCAGAGATACCTATTCTGCGCAACTCCAATGAAGCTGAAACTTTACGGAGATTATTTTTGGAATTAATAAAAAATACTGGAGCAAAAATATACCGAAGGGGGGCCACCTGGTGAGGAGCACCCACCAGGGCGCGCCAGGCACCCCCTGGCACGACCTGGTGGGTGGTGCTCACCCAGGCCCACCTCCAGAGCCCATCTTCTGGTATAAATTCTCAAAAAACCTAAAAAATTAGGAGGAGGACTTTCGGGATGAAGCGCCGCCACCTCGAGGCGGAACTTGGGCAGGAGCACTTTTGCCCTCCGGCGGAGCGATTCCGCCGTGGGAACTTCCCTCCCGGAGGGGGAAATCGAAGCTATCGTCATCACCAACACCCCTCTCATCTTTGGGAGGCCAATCTTCATCAACATCTTCAATAGCACCATCTCCTCTCAATCCCTAGTTCATCTCTTGTGTTCAATCTTTGTACCGGAACCTCAGATTGGTACCTGTGGGTGACTAGTAGTGTTGATTACCTTGTCTAGTTGATTACTATATGGTTTATTTGATGGAAGATTATATGTTCAGATCCATTATGCTATTCATTACTCCTATGATCTTGAGCACGATTATTATTTGTGAGTAGTTACCTTTGTTCTTGAGGTCACGGGAGAAGTCATGTTGCGAGTAATCATGTGAATTTGATATGTGTTCGATATTTTGATGATATGTATGTTGTGATTCCCTTAGTGGTGTCATGTGAACGTCGACTACATGACACTTCACCATTCATGGGCCTAAGGGAATGCATTGTGGAGTAGTTATTAGATGATGGGTTGCTAGAGTGACAAAAGCTTAAACCCTAGTTTATGCGCTACTTCGTAAGGGGCTGATTTAGGTCCACATGTTTAATGCTATGGTTAGACTTTGTCTTAATACTTTTCTCGTAGTTGCGGATGCTTGCGAGGGGGTTAACCATAAGTACGTTGTTAGTTTAAGTAAGAACAGCACCTTAGCACCGGTCCACCCACATATCAAATTATCAAAGTAGCGAACACGAATCAAACCAACTTGATAAAAGTGACTAGACAAAATTCCCGTGTACCCTCAAAAACACTTTGCCTCTTACTAGTGATTGTTCTGGCCTGTCCTTTGCCTCAAAAGGATTGGGCTACCTTGCTGCACCTTGTTTACCGTTACCGTTACTTTCTCGTTACAAATTACCTTGCTATCAAACTATCTGTTACCTACAATTTCAGTGCTTGCAGAGAATATCTTACTGAAAACCGCTTGTCATTTCCTTCTGCTCCTCGTTGGGTTCGACACTCTTACTTATCGAAAGGACTACGATTGATCCCCTATACTTGTGGGTCATCACTAGCCATGGATTGTGAAAGAATGGTGGAAAAAGGAATAAACTTTACTTTATGTTTGGGAACCCCCTATGATGTATCTAGCATGGAAAGTATTGAGAACTACTTTGTCGTTTTCGTTGACTGGAAAGGCATGCCACCCAAAATATTTTTCTCTCTCAATTTAAGCTGAGTTCTGGCACCTCTACAAATCCCTACTTCCCTCTGCGAAGGGCCTATCTATTTACTTTATGCAATTTCTATTTTTATTTTGAGTCTCCATCCTCTCTTACAAAGCACCAACTAGGGGGCACTATGATCATACTTGTGCATTGGGTGTAGTTAATATTTGAGTGTGTTTCATGAATGGATCAATGATTGAGCATAATGGGCTAGGGATTACTTTCTTTAGTGTTGATATTTAAAAAGATATGGTTGCTTGTTAGCATGCTTGAGTATTAAAGTCTTTATTTCAAAACTAGACTATTGCTTTGAACTACCTAGAAGTCCAAATGTCCATGCTACAAAAGAAAAGAATATGTGATGAATATGTTAGGCAGCATTTCACATCAAAAATTCTGTTTTTATCATTTACCTACTCGGGGACGAGTAGGAATTAAGCTTGGGGATGCTGATACGTCTCCAACGTATCTATAATTTTTGCTTGTTCCATGCTGTTATATTATCATTCTTGGATGTTTTACAATCATTTTATAGCAACTTTATATCATTTTTTTGGTCTAACCTATTGATATAGTGCCAAGTGCCAGTTGCTATTTTTTGCTTGTTTTTTACTTTGCAGAATATCAGTACCAAACGGAGTCCAATCGCGATGAAACTTTTTGGAGATTTTTTTGGGACCAGATGGAGGCCAGTGGGCCAAAGAAGTAACCAGGAGGGAGCCCAGGCTGCCCATAAGACACCAGGGCGCACTAGGGGCCCCGGACGCGCCCTGGTGGGTTGTGGCCGCCTCGGGAACCTTCTCCACCGCCTTTGAGCTCTATAAATACCCAAATATTCCAGAAACCCTAGAGGAGTCAACAAAAAATACTTCAAGCCGCCGCAAGTTCCAGAACCGCGAGATCCAATCTAACACCATCACGGAGGGGTTCATCATCCTCATTTGTGCCTCTCCGATGATGCGTGAGTAGTCCACCATAGACCTACGGGTCTGTAGGCAGTAGCTAGATGGCTTTCTCTCTCTCTTTTGATTCTCAATACAATGGTCTCTTGGAGATCTATTTGAAGTAATAACTTTTTGTGGTGTGTTTGTTGGGATCCGATGAATTTTGAGTTCATGATCAGTTTCTATCCATGAATATTATTTGAGTCTTCTTTGATCTCTTATATGCATGATTACTTATAGCCTCGTATTTCTTCTTCGAATCTTTGGTTTAGTAACTAGATCGATTTTTCTTGCCATGGGAAGAGGTGCTTTGTGATGGGTTCGATCTTGCGGTGTCCTCTCCCACTGACAGAAGGGGCAGCGAGGCATGCATGTATCGTTGCTATTAAGGATAACAAGATGGGGTCTATTCCTACATGAATAGATCTTGTCTACATCATGTCACCGTTCTTATTGCATTACTCCGTTTTCCCATGAACTTAATACACTAGATGCATCCTGGATAGCGGTCGATGTGTGGAGTAATAGTAGTAGATGCAGAATCGTTTCGGTCTACTAATCTTGGACGTGATGCCTATATAATGATCATCGCCTTGGATATCATAATGATTATTTGATTTTCTATCAATTGCCCAACAGTAATTTGTTCACCCACCGTGTGCTATACTCATGAGAGAAGCCACTGGTGAAACCTACGGCCCCCGGGTCTATTTTCCAACATATTGCTTTCCGATCTATCTTTTTGCTGCTTTTGTTTTCAGATCTATTATTCCCAAAACCCAAAAATACCTTGCTGCACTTTTTATTTGTCTTTATTTTGTGTTCTTGCGAGATCTATTTATCCAATCTACAATCTAATATATATTTTTACCGTGGAGAGATTGACAACCTCTCTTTCGCGTCGGGTTGCAAGTATCTGTTCTTTGTGTGCAGGTAATGTTTACATAGTGTCGTGTGATCCTCCTACTGGTTCGATACCTTGGTTTCATAACTGAGGGAAATACTTACCGTCGTTGTGTTGCATCATCCCTTCCTCTTTGGGAAACACCAATGCAGTCTCAAGCCACGTCAAGCGCCTGCTCCGTGGCTGTACAACGCTCAAGTACCTTTGTCTTCAGGTGATGTTTGAGTTCGCTAGCCTCCACATCGCTATGAGGAATGTCCGTATGATTTATGTGCCTGGCTGGCGTTGCAATGGGCTGTCAGTTGGGGTGTTTCATGATATGGTCATTGAAACTGCGTCTTTCCTTGAGAGATTGTTTGTACTTAATAAAGAAGGTCCAACAAGAATCATGGTCATTGACGCACTGAAATTGATAGTTTTGGGCTATTCGTGTGTTGAATTCACCAAACTTGTTACAGTTAGATCCATATCCGTTCAGGTACACCAGTCTTCTTCTCTTTCTTATTATGGTACATCACATTTTTTCTAATTTTTGTTGATCTATGCTTGGCTATCATCCAGAAAATGATTCACACAGGCCTCATCTTGTCTCTGCGCACAGTGAAGATCTTGGCAATACAATCTATCGGCCCTGATCTGGATGAAGTTGTTAGATTCCTTAGATGCTTTCCATGCACGGAGAAGCTATGCATTGAGGTGATCCTCCTTTACTGTTAATTGTTAACCACAACGGAGTTCAATTTGTTGGTACTTTTACCCATGATTACAATGACAAATGTACTATGATTTCCAATGGAAGTTTGGAGGATTTCAATACATATTTTTTTGAGATGTTAATCATGAACGATTAAAGATGGCATGTCACCCTATTAGTGTATTTTAGATATCCTGCAAATCAAAGAGGCCTAAAGTGTTCCAAACTGCATCTAGGCACTGATATATTGTCTTCGTTTGCAAATACAAGCAGGTCGGGAAGTGAAAAAATGGCGCAATATAACAATCACATCGAATGCCTTGAATTCCATCTCACATAAATTACTTTAAACGAGTACCAAGGCACGAAACCAAAGATTCAATTCGCCAGGTTCTTTGTTCATAAAGCAAGGGTGCTCAAGGTAATGAGGTTTACCCTATATTTAGTGTGCCAAATGAATGGTTTGCTGATCAGCGCATGCGTCTATAGATGAATGGAAAAGGCTCTGCAGAAGCTGAATTTCATTTTAGAAGTTCGTATTACAGATTATTCAGAAGGCATTCTATCGAGCTGATATATGACTTCTCGGTGGCTGGTCCCTTCGAAGAAAAATTGCATGCCAAAGATTCTCAAGATGATGGATTTGATTTCTAATATCAGTTTGAACCTTGTAATCTTTGAATTTGGGCCTTGTAATGCTGGAATTTGAACCTTGTAATATTTCTGGTATTTGTGATACAATGTTTGAAATGGCATTGTGTTATTTTTTGGTTATTCAATCATGTTCTTATAAGTATATATGTTGTTGTTCTATAGACACATCATAGATGTTGTGCAGACAGAGCAAATCACATTACACACGGACTAAACTATGAAACCCGTCGGTGATGATTTCATCAATCGCTGACAATTGTATACCGGCAAGCATTGTCCCACAACACACACATCTTATTAGCAGCAATCGTCTATGTTATTTCTGGTGTTTGCACACGATTCTGATTACTCACATGTTTGCTATCTATCGCACACATCTTTTTACGCCGAAAATCGTTTGTGTTCTACTGCATCATCGCACACAGTTTATCCGAGTGAACCGTGTGCCCTGTATCGCACACATCTGGATCTGTATAGTCGTTTGTGTTATTTTGGCTAATCGCAAACAGTTTGTATGGAACAACTGTATGGCATGTATCGCACACGTAAGCCTTTTCTGAATCGTATTTGATGGATCCATCATCGTACACAGTTCGTGTTATTGGCGACGGAGCTAGAACTATACCGTTTGCGATTCATGCATCGCACACAGTTTGGTTGAAGGGTCTCTAATTGATGTGTCGTCTTAGGACCTTCCTGCAGTAGTGTTGGATGATTATTCCCATTTTGTGTGGACATTTACTCTCCGCCAAAAATCTGATGTTCCATCTACACTCACCACATTTTTTCTTATGTGTCTACACAGTTCGGGAGGTCCATTCATGCTTTGCAAAGTACCAACAGAAAGGAGTTCGACAACCTTACCATCCACACTCTTCTTCCATCCCATGGCACAATCTTCTAGCTCACGTGTCCTTACACCTCGCCACAAAACAGTTGCGCCAAAAGTATGCTCCACACCCTTAATGACTGTGTCCGACTCTCATGTTTCATGTTGATGCTCCACCTCGCTTTTGGCCCGATGCACTCGCCACGACAACCATTCTCATTAATATCCACCTTGATGTGTTCGATGGAACTATACACCACATCAACTTCTCTTCGGCTTGCCGCCATCTTATGATGATCTCCGGATCTTTGGTTGTCGATGCTACCCTAGCATCGCCGCTACTATTCCACATAAGCTCGCGGTGCCCTGCATTTTTCTCGGCTACCCACCAAACACGAAGGCCTATCGCTGCTATGATCTGATGTCTCACCGGGTTATCACATCACGACATGTTTATTTTGACGAGATGAGCTTTACTTTTCAGCACCTTGACAGGAGCACCGTGGTGCCTCCGTCATCTTCGGTGGCACCTCGCCTCGCCACCGGCCATTCCCAGGTCGGCCCCAATGCCCAACGTCATTGGGGCCGCGTGTCGTGGCTGCTTCATCGGCTGCTCCAGCCGCTTCATCGGTCGCCTCGACGCTGGCCACGCCAGTTGCTTCTCTGGCCGCTTCGATGCCGGTCATGCCGGCCGCCTCGAGGACAGCCACACTGGCTGCTTCTCCGGACAGCTCGATGCCGCCCACGCCGGTTGCCTCTCCGACTGCCTCATCGTTGGCTACGCCGGCCGCCTCGATGTCGGCTGCTTCTCTGACTGCCTCCATGTCGGCCTCACCGGCTAGTTCACGGGCCACCTCGACGCCAGCCTCTTCGGCCGCCGCGACTGCCTCACTGGCTTCCTCGGCCGCCTCACAAGCCTCCTCGGCCACCACGGCTGTCGGCGGGTCACATACACCACCCGTGGGTCCCGTTACTCGTGCTCGCGTGGGTGTGTTATGGTCGATCTCTCGCTACTCCACCGACGAGTACATGTGTGCGGCCTCCACCTTCGCACCCTCGTCGTTTCCCACCTCTGCTCTGGATCTGCAGTGTCATGCGGCCATGCAGGAGGAGTTCCACGCCCTGCAGCGCAACCGGACGTGGCAACTTGTTCCCTGTCCGTGCGGCGCCAATGTCATCTCTGGCAAGCGGGTGTTCAAGCAAAAATTCGACCCAATGGTACATTCGAGCACTACAAAGTGCGTTGGGTGATTCGAGGTTTTCGTCGGTGAGCGAGCGTCAACTTCACGGACACCTTTGCTCCAGTTGTCAAACCGGGCACGCTCCGTACCGTCTTGCACCTCATGGTGTCTCGGGCGTGGTCGGTGCACCAGATGGATGTCTCCAATGCTTTTCTCCGTAGTCATCTCGATGAGCAGGTGTATGGCCAGCAACTCGCTGGTTTTGTCGACGACACATACCCAGATCATGTGTGCTTGCTTTCTCGCTCGTTATACGGGCTCAAGCAGGCACCGCGCGCCTGGTACCAGCGCATCGCGGCGTTTGTTCATCAGCCCGGCTTCCGCTCCACTCGCTTCGATGCCTTGCTCTTTGTCTATCAACAAGGCTATGAGACTGCCTACCTGCTTCTCCAATCGACGACATCATCTTGATGGCGTGCACTACTGGTCTTCTTTGATGGCTCACTGATCGACTTCGCGTTGAGTTCGCCATCAAGAACTTAGGTCAGCTACACTACTTCCTCGGCATCGAGGTGGTACGACGAGTGGAGGGGTTCTTTCTTAACTAGCGGAAGTACGCTCATGATTTGCTTGACCGCGCCAGGATACTTAATTGCAAACCCATGTCCATCCCCGCCGACACAAAGGCCAAGCTCTCTGCCACCGATGGTTCACCGGCCACGGATGCCCCCTTCTACCGCTCGATTGTTGGTGCTCTGCTATACCTGACGCTCACTCGCCCGGAGTTGCAGTACGCAGTGCAGCGGGTGTGCCTTGATATGCATTCACCTCATGATGCCCACTGGACCGCGGTGAAATGGATTCTCCGTTACATTCATGGTACTATGGATCTTGGCCTCTCGCTCCATGCTTCAGCGGCTATGAACATCGTGGCATACTCTGATGCAGACTGGACTGGCTGCCCCGACACACGGCGTTCCACCTCCGGTTACTGTGTCTACCTTTGACCATCACTTATCTCATGGTCGTCCAAGCGACAGCCCACGGTTTCTCTCTATACATCTATATATATTGACACTGGATGCCCGTGAATATACATGTGTTGCATCCTATTGTTTCTTCACACTACCCATCCAATTTAAGTCCTTTTCAGATTATAAGTGTGTGTTGCCAATGTATAGTGGCATTTCAAACAAATAAATTATGTAGTTCCATAGGGCACTACTAATATCTAGAAGCTTTTTGGGACGCTGGGGTGACTTGTTCCTGTCCGCTAATTAGACCCACCTGACACACACCAAGATTTTGCACGACGTGTCCCGCTCACATCGTCATGTCTCATTGATGGCTTGATCTCACGTGTTTCTCGCCAAACCATTATTATTAGTAACAAACCCTAGCTACACACTACTGTTTAGCTGCATGTATAAAGTGCGGCCTTTTATGGTTGGAAAACAGGCGCAAATCAGTAGTAGGAGCAATACAGGCATCACATGAACAGCAAATGTCTGGAGCAGCGCCACCAGACATTGAGGTCATGCCATCCAGCAAGCAAAGAAAATAAAAATATCGTGAAATAAGTACTATTCTAAAGATATATCACCTCTGTTCCGAATTATAAGACGTTTTGCATATTTTAATATGAACTACATATAAATTGAAACGAGTGAACAAATACGCTAAAACACGCATATATACATACGGTTCAGAAAAAAGTTAAGACATCTTATAATTGGGAACGGAGGGAGTACAAAACAATACATGTCTAACTAAAGCACGAGCATTGCTATACACTGCAGTATCTACCACAGATAGCCGTTTGGTAGTGTTTCAGAGAAGAGATGATAGTTAAACGAGACTCATGCATTTTGCAACATGCGGTAGGCGTGTAAGTTATGTCCGCTGTGCACCAGGTCTTTGTGGTTCTCACGGGTGCGACCTCTATATATATCGCTTCACCCCCTCCCTGCTCGCACTTGACTTCTCTCTCCTTGCCTCCTCCTCCTCCTCTTCTTCTTCCCACCAACACAGACTGCACAAGGTTTTTCCTCCCCTCTCAACTACCCAAACACGCCTGCCGATTTTATTTCACGACATTTTCCTCCCGATCTTCACGCCAAAGTTTCTCGCCATCGTGCCGTTGAATCGGCCGTAGCCAGCACTGAATCTTCAAGTGGGTGTGTGTGTTTCTTGCAGAGCGGCGAGGGAGGAGAAGGAAGAGGACGGGAGATGGCAGGCTGCGGTGAAGCCAAGACATCATCGGTTTCCACGGATGAAGAGGTGAGTCCCATAGCCTGTGCGAATTGCTTGCCGGCGAAAAAAACAGTCATGCATGATCGATGATTACAATTTGGAACTTCTCCTTTCGGTAGTCTCCGATTGGAATGGTTTCCTTGGTCGAGCCTTCTGAATTATGGGAGACTTGTAGTTGGTAACTTGGTAGAGAGATCGGTGGAGTGAGTAATACGTTCAGATATTGGCTGTACATGAACGCCATTGATGAATAACAGAGAAAGCTTGGGAGTCTCAACTAACCCAACTTGGGAAACAGGGCTTTCTCAGGAAGCCGTTCTCGGTCAGTATTGTCCTGTGCCATGTGCCTGTCCACCCTACCTCTCTGACATAAATATGCAGAGCATGCCCGTCAATTATCTCTGCTCAAGCGTGTCGCGTGTAGCTAGCATAAGAATCAGCGGGCATAGAAGAGGAAACAATTCTTAGCCTGTATGGTGTTTGCCTATGTCAAGTCTCCTTTTTCTGTTTGATTGGTTGTAGTGCACTGCTAGCCACTAAATAAAATGGCTAACTTTTGTCAGTTTTCTGATGCTAAAAGTTGGTATTTGGGTGCATCTTAATTTGGAACTTGAGTGCTAGAAGCGGTCATAATCCGCAAAACTGCGGTTTTAACCATTCATAGGAAGTTCCTAGAGAGCATTACCTAACGCGCGCTCCTTAATGAAGACGCTCTTATCCTCGACACCTACTTAGCAAACCTGCAATGTCCTAATCTATTAAAGATTCTGCACCATCGGTTACTTCAAGCACGCACCGCTATAGGTTACGTGCAACCGATGCAGATCGCTCCCACTGACACCACGCGCACCAGCATTTGCTAACGACCTTACGGTACCAAGAAGGAATTAATGAAGGATCCATCAGAAGCAGGGAGGCTAAACGGCACGCAGTCTGATACAGTATGTGTGTGCGAGTGGACTGAAGAATCTGTTGACCGACCTCTGAAGGAAACAAAGATGATGTGTGTATGCATCCATGATGGGTGACGGGCTGCCGCTTGTCCGCGCACGCTGCTGCTGTCACACTTTCACTGACCGCCACACTGGCACTGCCCTCTCACCTGGCCTGCGTCACCTCTGCAGCTGCATGAGCTAGCTACGTATGGTACTACGAACGAACAAACACCTGTGGTGTGGTACCTTCCCATGCCACAACAGTTCACCACGACGCCGAGAAGTCGACACGACGGCGGCAGCGAGCCCTCTGGTCTGGATCGACCGGACGGACGGGGCCTGTCGCTCTCGTGGGCTTTGTTAGGGGATCGCCATCGCTAGATCGCTCACATGTTTTTAGTGCATTCCCGTGGACCGGAGGCAACCACGTCGATGGCCATGATTTTGTTGTTGGTTTAGCGCCCTCCCTTCGTGGCCGCGAAAAGTGGGTTCGTGAACGCTGCCGCTTTTGGCCAAATCTTTCGGCCGTCGGTTTCGGCGATCGGAAAGGCAGCCGAGCCGACTGATGCACGCCGGCCGGGGACATGGCTCGGTGCGTGTATCATGCACGCCGTCGCGTCGGTCGGGATAGTTGTCTGTCTGTCTGTGCCTGGACCATGAGCGGACGGATAAGCATGCATCTTTCTTCCGTCCGTCCAGGGAAGTCGAGTGTGTCGCGGAGCTTTGGAACCTGATCCCGTAGCTTTTTCGCTCGCGTTCGGCGGAGGCTCTGTCTCTGTCTCTGCTCTCGGATATTTATTATTTTCTTCTCATACTGATACGGTGTCTTCTTCTTCAGGCATGCGGCATGGAGAAGAAGTTTGGCGGGATTGCGCCCAAGAAGCCTCTCATATCGAAGGTAACAGCGCTAGTAAAAATAGGCACCGTCAAGCATGAAACATCTTCAGAAGAATAATACATCTGACTGTTTCCTTGCTTTGGTTGCATGCTAATAATGCAGGACCATGAGCGAGCCTACTTCGATTCCGCAGATTGGGTCCTTGGCAAGGTCAGACAACGCAACACAACAAGTTCTCAGTCACTTATTCAGACATAACACATCTTCGTTCAGAACTGTATCTGACCATGCATGCTTAACCGATCTCCTGCCATTTTCTTCAGCAAGCTGCAAACAGCAGCTCAACGGCTGCAGTCGAATCGCTCAAGCCCAAGCTGAAGGTCAGTAGAACAATGGGAAGCTTCAGCCCAGCTGAAGGATACCGTCACTCAGGTCTAGAAAAAAAAATGAAACTGACGCTGGTTTTTCTGCTTGCTTCGTTTCCTCAGCGAACTCCTCATCCCCAGCTTCCCCCTCGCAAGCCCACCTGTGCGTCTGGCTGAGGCATAAGGTAAGAGGAAGAAGCCTCAAAGTCGCAGGATTTTTCAGATTGCAGGCTCACGTACTGTTGTTTTGCCTCTTTTTTTTTTTTTTGAACCGGAGGCAAAAGCTTTGCCTCATTCATTAAATAAGAGGAAATAGAGTTTGTTTGTTACAAGACACCCTAAAACACGGCATGCGGATCACTCACGCGAAATAAAATACCCTAGCTTTTTTGCACCGGCGAGAACCCAAAGGTTGGCCTCAGCGACTATAGAGGCGAGTAGGATAGGCGGGGGAGCGCTCTTGTGCTTGAAAACTCTCGCATTGCGCTCGTTCCAAATTGTCCAAGAGACGAGCATGGTTAAGGAAGCCTTGGCTTGTCGGTTTGGCGTATCGCCGGCACAAGTACTTGCCCACCACTCCTCCACCGATTCGAACAAGGGCCAAGCGGAAGTGTTGAGCCCTAGCCAATGGAATTTCTCGATGACCAAGGACCAAAGCCGCATAGTGAAGCGGCACTCGTAGAAGAGATGAGGTCCGCATTCTTGCACCCTATTGCAAAGAGGGCAAAGATCGCAATTCGGCCATCCACACCTTGCCAGTCTGTCCGCGGTCCAAATTCTATCTTGGAGGGCCAGCCAAGAAAAGAATTTAACTTTTGGAGGCGCCCAAACCTTCCAAACCATCTTATCCATGGGAGAGGAAACTAGCCCAAGAAATTGCGCCTTGTACGCGGAGGCTGCCGAGTAGTGCCCACTAGTCGTATGCTTCCACACTATGTCATCCTCGGCGAGGTCATCAAGGTGAACCTCGTTTAGCAGCATCCAAAGGGTGAAGAATTGCGAGATGTGCTCGGCGGAGATGCTTATTGGATTTTTGATCCTAAGGATCCACGCGTTTAGCTTTAGCGCCTCCCTGACCTTCCAATTCTTTCTCATGGACGCCTCATAGATGAGCGGGGCAATATCCTTTGGCATCCGGCCAAGGAGCCAGGGGGAGTCCCAAAACGGGGTCCGTGCGCCGTTACCCACGGTGATGGTGGTAGAAGCATAGAAGAAGTGAAGGTCGTCCTCATCACACGGGTTTCCCATGCCCACCCACATCTTGGTGGGCTCCTTTCACTCGTACCACGGCCACCGCAGGCGGAGGGCCCTGGTGAACTTGTCTGTGTTGAGTACCCCAAGGCCTCCAAACTCAAGAGACCGGCAGACAGCCTCCCAGTTCACCTTGCACTTTGCCCCCGTGGTCCTATCTGCACCGGACCAAAGGAAAGCGCGCTCGAGCTTGTTGACATTGTGGAGGATGGTTGGTGGGATGACCAACGGGGTGGCAGGGTAGATCAGCTGAGAAGCGATCACAGACTTGACAAGAGCTGTACGCCCAATGGAGGTGATATTTTGGCCATCATAAGTTGATAATTTACGCGCAACCTTGTCCACGAGAAATTGGAAATCTACCAACTTTAGTTTCCAAATGGATAGTGGCAGACCCAAATATCGCAACGGGAAAGAGGCCCGTGCAGCTGGCAAACTCTGAGTCAAGTTGTTCAAGTCCAGATTGTTGCAACGAATGGGAACGACGGAGCTCTTTTGGAAATTGGTGCAAAGCCCTGTTACTTCTCCGAAACCCCGCAAAATGCAAGCAAAGTTGTCAACATCCTTCTTGATCGGAGCCAAAAAGACGGCTGCGTCGTCCGCATAGAGAGAGGTCCTCATCATGGCCCCCCTACCACGAATTTTGTGGAGGATCCCCCTCCTTGTAGCCACATCCAGGATTTTTTGTAGCGGGTCGATGGCAATGACAAAAAGGAGCGGGGAAATGCTTGTGGTGCGTTGCAGGGTCACATTGCAGCCAGCCGGTGAAGAGCTCGCAGTCGCAGGGAGGAGAGGAGTGAGCTCGGATTAATGTTGTTTAGCTGCTCCTAAATTCCTAGCAAACAACTTGGCATGCGAATTGGCTTGGCACTTGCTGCCTCTATGTCTGTCAGAACTGATTAACCGTCGTTATCATGGTTATTAAGTCAGATGTCATTTCGTGTTTTAGAAACCTTGCTATATTCGCCCTAAAATAACAAGGTCCATACAAATAAAAACCTAAGAACTGGTCTGATTTTACTCTTTTCATGATTAAACTGAGAAAATATTATGCGTTAGACTAGTAGTTATGTCTATCATTGACTTACTATATGTCGTGGTTATGTCTATCTTTCATTAAAAAACAAGTAGTTATGTCTATCATCGACTTATTATATGTCTTGGTTCATATTTTGTACTGTATCACATAGTTGCTGAGTTAATTGTTTTACCTAATGTGTCGCTAACTTATAAGATAGCCGGACACGCTCCAAACAGAGTAAACATACCATCTGTATTCATATTCGACTAAGATCCGCTTTGGATACATATCCAATAACATCGTGCTCGCATTTGGAGTTGTTTTGAAAATATGAGAACAGAAGTGAGAAGGGCATTATCCGATCTTTCCGTGACTAATTCTACTCTCGTTCCTATCGTAAAATTCTATCTCATGCTGCGATCGGTATGCCCAAATATATGGAATTTTTTAAAATATTTTTACTTACAAAATTTTAGATCTATACTATCAAATTCAGAAATCGCAAAAGCAACAAAAAAGTACTTTCCATTGTTATCCCAGACGAAGAGGCTTCTTAATTGTTGGGCCGAACGAAAGCTGTGTTTTCTTTGATGTTGTTAGGGCCAACCAAAAGAAAAGGACTTCTCTTTGCCCACCCAACTAAAACCTCCTCTTCCCATGCAAATATACGCCTGGGCATCCCCCACACATCAGAGCTCAACCCTCGCGCCATTTAGACAGAGAACCATTTGAACCGCGCATCATGGAGGAAGGATTTCACCTTTCTATGTACCCCGACCATCGCAAGCCTAGATCGCGCTCGGTGAGAATATTTTTAATTAATCGTACACAACTACTCATCTAGATGCCGCCAAGCTCCTAAACTTTGCCCCGCGTCATATTTTTGCTATTGCCAGAGTTGGCAACATCCGGTTCACGTCAGCAGATGGCACAGGTCATGGTGAGCGCGGCCAATGACAACAATAGGATGAGGGACAATGCCTAGGAGGTTTGCAACATCTAGATGATGAGTAAATGGATGAGATTAATGGCAAAAGTTTTCTTCGAGCACGATATAGGCTTGCGGCGGTGGGTGTAGATTGAAAGATGAAATTCAATCTTCATGATGCGCGGTTCAAACTATTCTTCGTTTGAATGGGTTTTCATCATTGATAAGGTCCTGATTGCCCGAGGATTTGGCGAGGTAGCTTCCGAGAGGAGAATCCTTGTGGGTAGGAAGACTTCCTTTTCAGAGTTGGGGGCAACTAAGATTCCTTTTACATATGCATGTTACGTGAAAACAGACTTTTTGTCCGAGACACAACGAAAAGTACCTCTTTGTCGTCGTGGGAAACGACAGGGTCATATTTGTGCATTTTTTAAATTCGGTAGTACATATCTGAAATATCGGAAAAGGACAAAAACTTTTGAAGAAAATCCAAATATGTTTCCACCTGACTTGACATACAAACTTCACATTATCTTGTGTGATATGAAAGTTCAAACCAGCTTGCTTTCGCAACTAGGGCTGGATCAAATGCTGAAACTTCTTTAAAAAGTAAGTTTAAACTTTCAGACAAAAGAGAATGGTAGACCATGTCTTTTGTCCATAAACGCATTAGTTATTGATTTCAAACTCCAGGATTTGCCATGTGATAGCTTAGTTGGGCCCTCGGTCAATTGGGCTCCTTCTATAACATAATTTGAATATCTTGTACACAGATTGGATCATAGGCCTCAAGACAGGCTCATGGGCACCTATTCAACTCGCAGCTCAACTCAACATCATTTTTTCTCACAGAATTCTAAAAGTATTATCGCAAACACAGTAGAGAACGAGCTTATTTCGAGAAGACCATCACATTTTCAAGAATTAGAAAAGTGATATTTCTAGGAATATGGTACACCATCCTTTTTCCGACTATATTGTGTAACCATACTCTACAGTCTATACTAATCTTTCGCACTGCGTGTTGCCTTTTTTTCATTTGCCATGATTTTCTTCCACTGAAGAAGTAATGACCGGATTCCGTAAGAGAAAAAAAGGTCCTGCCTAGGTTCTGAACACAAGACACGACAGCGGCATATATGTACTGCAAAAGTAGACGACATGCTTGAAGTGAAACTGTACTTTACAAGAAATGGCAATGTACACACAAATGCATGAGAGCATCTACAATTGGACTGGCAAATCCCGCTCACTATACGTCCGCGGACGCGCCCGGACAGTCCGCGGACGTATCCGGACGATTCTTTATATTTTGGTTCGGGCATCCACATATCTCAAATCCGAACTCTCAAATCTATGCAAAACCATGCACCTCGATCATACAAACTTGATGATCTCGTAAATAACAAATGTTGTTATCAAACATAACTAGTGTTTACATAAAATTAATTTAAATACACATTCAATCATCAGCTCTTTGGTTTTCATTGTGGGCTCACGTATGCTCCGCAAGATCATTGAGTAGTTGCGCATGCACCTGATGATCTCGAAGATTCTGATGCATCTGCAGAAAGTTCATAAGCTGGGCTGCATCTTGATCTTCCGAGATTTCAACTTGCTCTCCAGGTGCTTCAGAATCATTGGTTTGGGCTACACCATCAACCTCATCCACAACAATCATACTGTGCAAAATAACACAATATGCCATGAGCTGCCACAAAGTTTCTGATTCACACATCATTCAGCCCCACGAACAATTCCCAATGAGATTGAAGCACAACAAATGCACTCTCCACATCCTTCCTAGCCACTTCCTGCATTATTGCAAAGTGCTTTTATTTTTTGCCACGCGGTTCGGATATGGTCTTCACAAATGCCGCTCACTCGGGGTAGATGCCATCGGCAAGATAGTATCCCATGTTGTAGTCTCGGTCATTGACGGTATAGTTCCACGGCGGTGATTCCCCATTGCAAAGCCTCTTGAACACCGAAGATAGTTGAAGCACATTGATGTCGTTATGAGAACCCGACATTCCAAAGAAAGCATGCCAAATCCATAAGTCATGTGATGCCACCGCTTCTAGTATGATGGTACGCCTCTTTGGTGTTGCCTTAATACATTCCTCGTAAACCTATGGGGCAGTTCTTCCACTGTCAATGCATGCAATCAATTGATCCGAGCATTCCTGGAAACCCTCTGGCCTCTCCAATAGCCAACAACTTCTCCGTGTCCTGCAAGACGGACGGCGCAGAGGAGGAAGAAGAGAGGAAAGAGTAAATAAATCCGACAAATTTGGGATGGATTTGGTGCAATTTACAGTGGGACCGGGCTGTCGGGTCCGACGTGACAAGCGTGCCCGGACGCCCCATATCCGTCTCATATTTGGGCAGGATGTGAGGGGTGACGGTCAGCACGGGCATTTGAGGCCCGTCCGAACATTTGAGATGGATATGAGGGGTCCGGTTGTAGATGATGTGAGCTCCAGTGGCGGAGCTATGTACAAGTCTGGGGGGCTGTGGCCCCCCCAACTTTGTACCAAACTGTGAAGAATTTTTTTTAGAAGGGTTTAGGTGAGATTTTTTTAGCATTTTACACCCTCAAACACTAATGTTTTAGCCTTGGCCCCCCAGCAGTTTCTACTCCGCCACTGGTGAGCTCCTTAAACTGTCATGTTTGCCAGCCTGACTAGGCGACGGTATAACATACATACTACCTTGCAAGTACGAAGTACCTCAAGCCAAACTCCAGTGCTCTTTGGTTTGAAGTCAATAAACTTTCTTCGTTCGTAAAATTTCTTCTTGCCAAGCCTGGGCATGCATAAGTCTGATTCCTAGTAGTACCATTTATGAGAACAACATCTATCAAAAATAAATATAAGCACGTTTGCAAGTTGCAAGTTACAACTCATGGTAACCTGTACTCTGCTACTAGTACTTCATCTTGTTTATTATCCATCCCGTTCGGTTTTTCCTTGTGGCTTCTCCCCTGTCCTGCATTGAATTCGGAATCCATCCACTTTTCAGTTTTGTCAATACTGTTTGAAAACCAAAAAGGAGTACCAATCTAGATCTGGAGACAGCTGTACATGAGTACTTGGACCAGTGTACGTACCATACTTCCCCACTCAGGCATAAACGCTGCTTACTTCAGCTTTGGATCTTGTGGTTTTGTTCTTCCTGCCCGCTCAAAAGATCTGCTCATTTTTTAACTCGGTATAAACGCAGACGCTCGTATATACGTACATACACTTATTTCTATGAACACACGCACGTACATCCTATACTTATGAGCATCTTGAGAGAATGAACAGACACATCTTATTGAAATTGACGAACTCGTCATAGATGCCTTCGTCATCGACGGGAACGTCTTCTTTCTCTGAACGCACATCGCTGAATGAGCTGAAATAAATACAGAAAAAAGCGACCACCGGTATTAAGTCTAGAACTTGAATCCTGATTGGTTGGGGACACCGAAATTGTATCTTGTGCACCCGGAATTTTTGTTCTACCGGTGCACCGAATATCAAAAACTTGTACTACTAGTTCTAAAAATTTCCAAAAATAATTGAGTGTAAAGAGATAGCATACATCTAACATGTTTTGGTCCTAAATTAAACTAACAACAAGAGAAACAAAAACAAAATTCAGTTGTGGTAGTGCAAACGGGCCCAATGCATGGCCCAGTTTAAATTAAACAACATTCGTGTCATGATTTTTCTCTTTTGTTTCTCAAGTTATGAGTTAAAATTTTAGCTAAACTTCTATGACATGATAGACATGTATCGTGTCCGTAGAACAAAAATTTTCATAATGAGTTTCATAATTTCTGGTGCAACCGAGGTTCTTGTGTTGCCGATGGACCATTGTCAAAAACTCTGGACCATTGTCAAAAACTCTTTCCAAAAAATTTCACATGAGTTTTTGACAATGGTCCATCGGCAGCACAAGAACCTCGGTTGCACCAGATACGTACTCTGGGAATACCACGGTCCTCCTAACTATCCAACCACAGGTTGGTTCGCAAAGAAGTGCTCATCTTACTCTATCAATTTTGGTGTAAGACTCTTTTCGATTGTAGGTACATTTTAAAACTCACCCACGTGTTCCACAAATGGATGATTTTATAACCCAGGTAACCGATAGTTATATTGCATTTCTTCAATTCAAAGTGATCATGGAAAGATAAAGCTTGATGTGACTAACAGCTTTATTTATAAGCTTCCTATGACTAAACTAGGCTATGATGATGGCGTGTGTGTACTTACCTAATCTGCTCCTAAACTGAGTGGCATCGTAAATCATTTCTCTATTGACTTGGCGGATCAAGATCTCCATTCCTTTTGCTTTCAGTGGGATGCTAGCTAGGTTATTGGGTAGCATAATCTTTATAAAGTTTGCTAGGATAAGATCTTGGTTTCATCTTTTATCATATTGTTTCCTTGGTAGTAGTATATAAATTGAACGGGTTGGGTTGGCAACAAGAACAAGAGCATGCAGCAAAACTGGATCCAGATGCAAATGCACCCATCTATATCTAAAGTTGTACTCCGTGTGTGTGTGTATGGTTGGAAAGTTGGAATAGAACCAATAAAAGCAGCGAGGCCCAGCATCATGGAAACAACTTTCCAGTTGAAAGAAGAGTGAAGGATGCGATGGCAGCGATGAAAAAGGAAAAGAACAAGATGATCAACCGATCGACTTCTTGATTGGCTTCTCCGTGGACTGAGATCAAATCATCAAACACATGCATCCACTCCACGTGTCGTGATCCCCATTGAGGGCCGGGAGATGATGCATGGGGAGCTGGGTCCCGAATGCCAGGGGGGTTGTAAATTACCATGTCGATCAGCACACATGCAGGAGATACCATTTATTCTACGGGAACGAGCACAGATGCCATGAAACAAACAGACCTTTTTTTTCCTCCCTGCATGCATGCATGCTTTTTGTTCAAGTGGCAAGTTGCAAGCAACGACGTACGAAGGTGGATCCACGGGGAGGCAGGAGCAATAGTCACGCACCACAGTGTGGACTGTGGACCAAGAAAAAACACGCATGCAGGTAGCTCCTGCATGCATGCATGCCGCAGCTGGCAAGATGGACTCCAAGATGGACCAAAATTTCAAACCGGCCGGCCTGTGGTCTGTGGAGGCCTACAGGAGCGCGCGTACGCACGTAGTACGTGCACGCTACGTCCATCCAAAACACATCCAGCTGCTGCACCGCGCTACGCTACGTGCCAGGCCTCCATAATTGATCAGATCTCCACCGCCTGACAAGTTAGGCATGCATCGACCTCTGACCAATGCAAACAAAGATATACGCATCGATCTCGACGGCCGCATGCATATACAGTGAGATGGACCAATGCAATGCATGCAAGCCTCGCATCATGTTGGCTCCGGGGCTCACCTATCAGGATTCCTGCATTGCCCTCGTGTCTCGTCGTCCAGGTCACACTGACCTATACATACGCCGGGAAAAGGCACAGAAGCAAACAAAGCAATCTCCATCGCGTTGGTGTGTATACATGGACTATGGTGTACTGTTGGACTTGTGTATATACTTACAAATATACATCAGAGAGAGAGAGAGAGAGCAAATTCAACTGCCACTGCCATGCCTGGCCCTACCCATGCATGTACAGATCGACATGGACCAAGCAATGGCCTGATCGATCTGTCGAGCCTGTGCGCACCGAAAACCTGAAAACTACCCGTGCCCCGCCCACTCGATCGACAACGCCGGTCGGGGGAGCAGTGGTACGTTTGGCACGGTGCAAGTGCAACAGATCACCAACGCCTGATAAGCCCGTGTACTATAAATATATGCTCGACTAATGTCGGCATAAGTCTGGCTTAAGACTTTTTCTCTCGTGTAAGAAACCAATACTAAAAAAAGGTAAGAAACCATGGTGCACATGAGCGCGAGAGATCATCATGGTGAAACGCTGCTGCTGCGCGGCCACCGGACAGTGAGTAGTAACGTCTGGTACTGCATGTCAGCCAGAGCAGGACCTCGAGGCCTCCAGGACCTCATATAGTCGCTCTCCTTCGGTCCTCCTCCTACTCCATCTCTCTATCTCTATCTGGTAACTTTTTTTTTTTTTTGAGATCCGTTCCCACTGTGTATTAATTCAGAATATTGTCAGGGATACAGATAAAGTCTGGCTTCACAGCCAGCCAAACGTGTCTGCCGAAAGGTAAAGAAATAACAGCTTTAGCTAAGAGATGTGCTTCCAAATTCGAGTCTCTCAACTCGTGCAAGATTTCAGCTGAAGCAAAATCCTGCATACTCCCCCTCAGCTCATAGATGATTGCTTTTGAAGCTCCCAAGTAATCAGACTTGAGGTGGTTCACTGTATTCAGACAATCAGTAGCCACCACAATCTTGGTGCAGGCAAGGTCCTTTGCTAGAGCAAGAGCCTCATTCGTTGCCATGGCCTCCAGAATCTCCGGCAAAAAGAGATCAGCAACAGAAACCGCCGATGCCCCCACCCTCTATCTGGTAACTGGGCATGCATGCATGGCCTTGGATACGAGAGGACACAGCGAGACAGGCCTAAATTCTTTCCCCACCCTCGTCCCCTCCACATATAAGAGTGCTGAGAAGATAAACTCCAGAGAGAAGGGCCCCAGAAAGTAACGCCCAGACGGCCCAGACCAAAGTTATTCTCGCCGACACGCGTGGCCCACGGTTGTCGATCCCTGCGGTCAGTGAAGGAGAGCGCCGGCGAAGGAGACGTAACATGATTTCACTCGCAAAAAAGGAGAAGACATGAATTACTCCTATTTTACTTTCGTTTTTGAGATCGGCAAAATGCATTATTGACTGCGGTCCAGGGCTGGGTTTTTTTTTCTTTCTTTTGAGCCGTAGGGCTGGGTGGGACTCTCTTCGTGGTTCGGGCCCGATCTGACGTCGCGGGCTACGCGCCCGCTGCGCTTGCAGCCTGGGCCCGGTCGTTAAACAAGTTTAGTTGGGCCTGCTTAACGGGCCCCTGTGTCATCCCAGTTTTGGGGGGAGGTGGTTACTTCACATGCCTCTTGGGATGGGCCCGTCGCGGGGACAGGGAACTGCGCTGCCCTTTGCCTGCCTGCCGTTCGTCCACCATCGACGCAGCAGCGAAGGAACTCCGTGTTTTCACTGCTTCATATCCATGCATGCATGCCACGTGACCCGTAGTTGCACGCAATAACATATGCACGCGTCTCTCTAATTGACACTATCAGTTAGTTCATGTAGGGTAGTATCCGATGAAAAGAAACCACATCCGCATTTTATGGCCTATGCGGAAAATCGCGTCGTTTTAGGCACGTTGACGATGTCATATTGGTCTAGCACATGATCAGGTCAGTCGGTGAACTACGTGTTACCATTTAAGAATATACTTAGCGCAACGTGTGTTATGTGACGTACTGACGTCATCCCGTGGGTTTGGTCTGGACTCTGGAGTTGCTAGGAGCATATACATGCCATCGACACGTTGCATTGTACTAGTAGTACTAACAGCAACTCCAACCGGCCGACCCAAACGGACGCGGCCTTTGTCCGCTTTTTGTCCGTTTGGGTCGGCGAAGCGGACGCCCGTGTCCGGTTTGCGAAATGGGTCGGCGCGTGCGCCCAACGGTAGGCCGACCCAAATTTGCCACCGAAAAAAAAAATAACACGTGGCATAAAATAAACATTAATTAAACATAAGTGGCCGGTCAACCGCCGGCCAAAGTCCACTTAAAACATAATTAAACATAAAAAAAAAACTAAAAAAACTACGCGCCCGCTGCCCCCTAGTCGTCCACCTTGCCCTTGCCCTTGCCGTCGCCAGCGCCATCGCCGCCGGTGAGGTCGATGAAGACAGGAGGCGGCCCAGCCCACCCGAACGCCGCTTGGTAGGCCGCCAGGGCAGCCTCCTCCGGCGGCGGCATTGCGGCGAGCCGGGCACGCGCCTCCTCCTCTGCCTCCAGGCGCAGCGCCTCCTCGTCGTGCTCCCACTCGATCTGCCGCTGGCCGTCGAGTGCCTCCTGGGCGAGCCAGTGCGTCTTCCAGCGCTCGAGGTGGGCCAGCTTCTCCTCCTCCGTCGAGGCGTGCCAGACCGGAGGCGCGCTGACCCACTCGCGGACCACGCCGGTCCACGTGTACGACTCCTCCGTCCAAGTGGGAGGAGGCGGTGAGCGCTTCCGCGTCGGCATGGGCTCCGGCTCCGCCTCGACCTTTGGCTCGGCCACGGGCGACAGCGGCATCGTCTGCGGAGGAGGAGGCGGCGGTGGCGGGACGAAGATCGGGCTGTGGACGGAGTCCTCCGCAGCCGAGAGGGCGAGGGCCTGGTCCAGGCCATCCCAGCGAGCGTCCTCCTCGATACGGCTAGCCTCCAGCGCGTTCTGGAGGGCTAGCTCGAGGGCGGCCTGGTACGCCTGCTCCGCCTCCTCCTCCTCCGGCGGCACCTCGGGTGGCGGCGGAGGGACGGCGTGGTCGACATGCACGCCCCGGCGCCGCTCCTCCTCGTGCTCTAGCGCGAACCAGCGCTCCCAGTTGGGGGAGTCCGGCGCGTAGGCACGCATGGAGCGCTGCTCCGGCGTGAGGGCCTCACGCCGCCGGCGAACCTCCTCGGCGTGCGCTCGTGGCGTGCGCGGCACCGCCGGAATGGGGATCCGCTGCGGATCTAGATGCCAACCGTGTGGCAGGTTGACATCTGGATATTGCAATGGCCGGCGGTACTGCCAGTGCCACCGCGCCTGGTGAACTGGGATGTACAGCCGGTCCCGCTCCGGCGGCGAGCTGCGACGTGGCGGCGGCGGCGGCAGCGCAGAGGGCCCGCGCGAAGAGCTCGCGCCGGCGCTGCCCTTCCCTCCCTTCCGGTTGAAAAACCCCATGGCGCGCTGGCTGGCTAGGGTTTGGCTGGTCGCCGGCATGGGGGCAAGCGTGGCCAGATGTGGACGGAAGCGGATGAGGCCGGCCCCGCCGCACGCTTCCATTAAAAAGACGACCCACGCCCACCTTCCACCCACTGCCAGGCGGGCCCCGGATGTAGCTGGTCGCATTTAATACGACCGAGGGGCGGTTGGCCGGCCGACAAGTGGGGCCAAGGCGGACACGAGGGGACGCGCGGCGCGTCCGCTTGGCGTCCGCGCCGACGCAAATCCGGCCCAAATTTGGGCATGAAATGGGTCGGCGCGGACGCCAAGCAGACGCGATTTGAGACTGGGTCGGCGCGTTGGGCGCCTGTTTTCGTCCGCGGCAATCCAAACGAACGCGGACGGACGAAATGGGTCGACGCGTTGGAGTTGCTCTAACAGCAATGGCAGATGCGCCATCCGGCCGTGTGCAGATGCTACGTAGCACAACGAGCGGACGGACACCGGGTGATGGGAGGCGACGTGGTTTTGTGTGCCACGGTACGCGAAACTCTAGTACTAGTACTACTGACTTTGTAATAAAGGACTCGGATCAGTCGTCCGTTTGCTCCCGGCCGGGGTCCTGCGCTGCTGGCGCACATCGCACCTACCCAGCAGGCACTGCTGGAACTCAAGGCTTGCTTTACGCCCACCCAGTCGGCACAGCAGTCGGTACAGTCGCAGATGCGTATTGAGAATCCTATGTCGAGCCGGGAGCTGGCAGTGTGTCCTCGCTGCAATTGTTTCCTTTCATTTTCGCGAGCTAAATACTCAAGGATTAGCCAGCAGCTGTGGTGAACGAAGCAAAGCCGAGCTCACTCACTCTCACGTCGACAAAAGCGTTACCACCACCCAGCACACACACTTCCAAGACGGAGGACATATCAGTACCACCACAAGACGGTCGCTCCAATATCTCCTTCCAAGTCAGGCCAATGGCCATCCGGGAACATGTTCATTTAGAGCAAAGCCAACACACTGTGCCGGTGTCAATCCATCGGACCTAGCTAGCTGGCCGCCTGCATGCAGCTGTAGGTTTCGGGAACGAAGAGCCACCCATAGCCCTACACATATACAATGCATATACGTAATCCGCGTACATGCACGGTGCTGGCCACTGCGCCTTTTCTCGACTCGCGACGGAGAATGGAAGTAATGGTGCGGCTAGGTCGATCATGACTACAGTATTTGCATATGCATGCACGTGTACGGGCCTGGAGGTGATAAATCAAGACGCTGCGCTCTCTTAAATCGGAGCCTCAGTCCCACGTTACAGCCACTGTTTCTTTTTTGTTTGAAAAAGGGACTTTTTTTCTTTTGCGGGGAAATGGGTTACAGACACTGTTACATTACGTATGGAGGACTGTACTAGACAGTTTGCATGAGAGGTAAACCACGTAGGACCTGAAATGACTTGCACGTATATGATCTATTGATCTGTAGCAACCAAATAGATAAGCATTTTTGCAGGCATGGACCGAGGATTCGGTGCATTGTATGTACACAGAAGTGTGCAGTCGATCGATAAGGATCGGCGGACAAGATGTTGGCTATTTTCCGCATGGTTCAAAAAGGGCAGTTAGCTAACTAAAGCTACTAGCACGACCACGTACGGCACCGGAAACTGGAACACTTCATGTGGCAGACCACCAATTACGAGCTAGTAGGAGCACTAAACCTTACACAAATAACCCTTCCTCACGCGCACAGCGAACGAAAGAGATGGATGGACCTAGATCAAGAGCTGCAGGCGAGTCATATACGTCCATGCGTGCCCCCATTTGATCGATCCATCCACATGGTGGCGGCGAGACGACAACAAGCTACAAGCATATGCACGCGCACACGTCACACAGTGTAGTCTTGTTTGCCTGATCACTCCACAGATATTGCTCTTTTTTTTGCGGGTTACAGCTATTGCTAACCAATGAGCAGTTCAGCAGGCAATTATCCGTGCTGTGTGTTTTATCTTGCCCGGGGCAGGTGCATGCATGGATCATGCGGCGTTCGTCCATGCGTGCTGTTGCTGGACAGTGGAGATGACAATGGCTGATCCGGCATTCATCCCGGCTCCTGTGCTGTGCATATGTGCTTATCCTCTGTGCCCGCTGGTCTCGTAAAAAAGAATCTACAACCAGCTGGCGCGTGGCGCGTACACAGTCCGGCCTCCTTGCTGGCAAGTCGTCTGCAGACTATGCACTGCTCAACAGCATTTTACAGCTCGATTCGTTGCTCTTTTGGCCTCGTCTCTTTGCATGGATGCGCTTAGATGCAAACTTTTTTATCACTATTAATATGTGCTTGTGTGTTTCTCACTGCTCATATATAAAGGGGCAGTGGTTCTTTGGAGGGATGCCTTCAAGCCTACGTGATCTATGTTAACTCGAATATATGCTAAGCTTAGAGTATCTACGGTCGGAGGGGCCGTTCACGTCTCAAATAATGCATTCTACAATCAGATACCTCAAATCTGGTATCTGAAATCCATACAAACTCATGCAACTATTACGTCGATGCATTACACACATCGTTCGACTACTCCATCTACTAACATGCCACCGGACTATCAAAATTTGGCATGTTTGGATATGATGGAGATCATCCACGGCTGCCCTTGCCTTCCCGGAGCCCTTGTCGTCCTTCTCGTGGAAGTACCGGTCGAGGACGCAGTACGGATCGAGCCGGATCTGCTCGTCGCCGGAGTTGTCCTCGTCGTCGCTGACCTCCTTCTCCTCCTTCGGTGGCAGTCCGGTCATTTCACGGACCACCCGCTTCTGCTCTCGGGCGAGGGCGCGTGTGTTTTTCTGCTACCATTTCTTCAAAATGCAGGCGCGGATGGCTTCCTCCTCTATGGCCTCCCGCGCCGTCGCATCAGCCGCCTCTGTCGCCGCCATTTCCTCCGCGATACGGGCCTCGACGGCCCTTATTCTCTCCTTCCCATGGCGGGAAGCCCATTCCCGTGGGATTCACAGTCTACCGGACAGGTGATGGGGAAGGAGAGATTTTTCGGCCGCCGTGAGCCGACGCTATGGAGTCGCGCCAGACAGGTCCTGCCCTCGGTCGGGCGATGTCCTCGCGGGAGTGGTGGAGTGCAATGCGGACCGCTATTGCCTCCTCCAACCCGCAGGGGACGACACCCTAGTCGACGAATCCGGACTTGTTGGAGTCAGATCCACTGCTCTCGATGCCGGAGAAGGGCGGAGATCGCCGGAAGTGCGCTTGCTTGGGTGGCGGATGGGAGTGGAGTGAACTGGCTAGGGTTTAGTCCGGCGAGCGGATGGGGACGAATATATGTGGGGTCGATGCGGGCCACCGCAGGCCAGACCGACATGGCGGGTGTGCCCGGGCACGCCCGGGCGCCCCCATATCCGCACCATATTTAGGCTGGATATGAGGGGTGCCGGTCAGCTCGGGCATTGGAGGCCCGTTTGAGGCGGCTCACTGGGTCGAATTTTTGTGACCGGTTAGTTACCGGCCGGCCTGCCCGGACGTTTGAGGGAGGTATAAGGGGTCTGGTTGTAGATTCTCTTAGGGATCTTAGGGCATCTACAACCCACAACTGTCTGGACCGCGGAAGCCATCCAATACAGTCTTGTATCGGTCCGTGGCGCAGTCAGAACGTGTTTTCTTCTGTAAACCGGAGACAAACGTGGGGCTTTGCCGGAGTCCGGACACATGAAACCTCGCTCTCTACCCCCTGGCCCACCCAAAAGGAAGGTAGAGCATGCACTTTTGTAGCATCCCGCACTGTTTTCGCGCTAAAATCTCCACTCTTTTCTTCCGCTCCCGGCCGCTCTCCACCCAATTCCCGTTCTTTTCTCCAACCGTCTCCTTCCTTCCACCGCCGATGCATGGAACCATCGAGAACTTGTTGGAGATGGAGCCAGCGGAGGTGCCGGAGGATCCGAGCATCACGCTCGCCCGAAAGATCAGCTCGACGACGCGACAAACTCACCTCGTCAAAGCGAATGTCACAAAGAAGGAGAAGCTCAAGAAGCGGTTGTCCGTCCATGGTCCTTTTGATGACGATGGGCGTGAAGGTCGTGCCGGACGAGGCGGTCGATGCGGCCGTGGTGAACGCCGCCAGACAAGCGCGCCCATAATACAGATGGCACTGTGGCCGGAGCCTTACAAGCCTCCGTACTACTACGTCGCCAAGCAGCTCGAGGAAAAGAGGGTGAAGATCGCCGCCAATGCGGAGGCACCAAGATGTGAACCTTGAATGTCGAGTCTTTGGATGCCGACGCAAGAATGATCGTCCAATCCTTCCGTTACCACATGTTGCAGCGACAGAAAGATGAGTTGGCGACGGCGGACTATGAGTACGCGACGGAGGTGGAGCTGGACGCTGCCTATGCGGCGGCGACGACACCTCCTTGATCGGGGAGCAAACAATTGGAATTGTCGGTCCGGCATGACAGAAATGCACGGAATATCGGACTGATGTTTTTTTGGATTTGAGCATGTAAAAACTAAGCATATTTGCCTCTTTTTTGTGGTGGTCGGGCATGCGATCCGACTCAGGTGTGATTCGACGCGCTGTGTGAATCGGAGTACATTTGAATCTCAATTTACCGACGAGCATATGTGTGGCTACATATATGTCGTCGTTTTCTCACGGGGGGTGCCGCAAGGACGGCAGATGCCATGGGATGGCTTGATAGGTGAGAGCAAGGCTGCAGTGGAGATCCGGGACGTGATAGGGCAACAGCACGTGGTGGTTTACCCAGGTTCGGGGCTCTCCGGAGAGATAATACCCTGTGACGCCCCCAATTTCGACCGTACGCTAATCATACACACAATGCGTACGACCAAGATTAGGGACTCACTTATTGATATCACAACACAACACTAGACACAAATTAAAGTCATACAGCTTCATATTACAAGCCAGGGGCCTCGAGGGCTCGAATACAAAGCTCGACAAGCACGAGTCAGCGGAAGCAAATAATATCTGAGTACAGACATAAGTTAAACAAGTTTTGCCTTAAGAAGGCTAGCACAAACATAAGCAGCGGATCGAAAGAGGCGAGGCCTCCTGCCTGGGAACCTCCTAACTACTCCTAAGCGTCGGCACTCTCCACGTAGTAGTAGGCTCCAGCAGCGGTGTAGCAGTCGTCTCCGGCGTACTCCATCTCCTGGGCTCCATCGTCTGAACGCAGCATCGTATCGAGGGGGAAAGAGAAGCAAAGCAGCGGTGAGTACTCATCCAAAGTACTCGCAAAGGCTGACATCAGAACTATGCTAAGTATGCATCAGTATCAAGGAATGGGGTTATATCTGGGCTGACTGCAGAAAGCAAGAATAGGGGGAAGGCCTAGTCCTATCGAAGACTAGCATCTTCAGCATCTTGCAGCATTAGAAGAGAGTAGACTGGTATCTCATATATAGTCATATTATTGTAGCAATTTTATTAAGTAACCATGCCCAGAGATTCTTCCTCGACTCCCTGCGAGGAAGCAATCCCGGAGCCAACATTCATTTCAATGTAAATCACAGTTTTAGTTATATCAGGTCAAGGTACAACTCCAAGTCGTCCTGTTACCGTGGACACGGCTATTCGAATAGATAATTCATCCCTACAGGGGTGCACCGCATTTCCAACACGCTTGATCACCTCCGGCCGGACACACTTTCCTGGGTCATGCCCGGCCTCGGGATAGCAGCACGTCGTCGCCCCACCTAGGCTCAACAGAGAGGCCAGCCCGCCGGTCTAAATCCTAAGCGCGCAGGGGTCATGGGCCCAATCACCCTTTGCACTCCTGCACGATGCGAGGGCGGCCGAGGTCAGCCCTAGTACACTCTAGTCCAAGAGCTGCACCGTCCAGGCCACTCGGGCGCGCGCCGCTCCATTGCTGACGTCCGAAGAGCTTCGGCTGATACAACGACGCTGAGTACCCATAACTTCTCCCACGTGATCGTTTGGTGCGCAATAAGGTCAACGACCAACTCAGATCAAATACCCAACCCATTAGCATTTTATTAATGCGGGGCAAGCGCGACCATGAAGTGCGGTCCCGTCGCCCCGTCTCGAGGATGTGTGGCAAGGGCCTCTCCTGCCCGTCCACGCCTAATCATCATCAAACCGTGGGTACCCCTCAGGGCCGACCCATCACCAACATGTTTCGGTAACCAGGTCATAGTAACTGTGTGTATGAAACATCAAGACGGAACTTGAGGAATCACCCTCAAAGGGCCCCGCTCGATGAAACCGTCAAGGTGGACTTAGAGGAATCACCCTCGAGGGTCCCACACTTGAGGGGTTGCACGACAGAGTCATCGTCGGGAGTGGTGAAGGAGGAATCACCCTCGATAACCACGACCGACTAGCTACACTACAGAGCTAGCATCATGAGTACTTCACGAGGTGTCACCCTCGGTACTCGATAGTAGCGCTGCAGAGTCGTACAACTAAGGGGTGTGCGGTGATGTGAGGGGCCAGGCTTGTCGGTCGGTTGACCGAGTCTTCGAGTCGTCGATGAAGAAGCAGGGGCAACTGGGACTAGGGGGTCACTGGGGATTCATTGATCATCCTATACTAAGTAGTTGATATGATTGCAGGTATAGTAGCAGTTTATCAAAAACAGGCTATGCATCAGAATAGGAGCTAACTAATACAGTAGCAAAATCTAATGCAAGAATGAGAGGGAAAGAAATGGGCGATATCGGAATGATCAAGGGGGGTTGCTTGCCTTGCTGCTCTGCGGCAAAGGCCTGATCGTCAATGGTGTAGTCGTACCCAGCAGCCGCGTCGGTCTCGGGGTCTACCGGTAAGAAGAGGGGGGACAAACAATAAATACAAAGCAAACAAATGCATCACGATGCATGACATGGCAATATGCAGAGCTCGGCATGCACTAACGCAGTATTACACGTTGCAGACGGATCGGAAGAATATCTAACGATATTTTTCGGGTCTCGGGCTACTACCGGACAGATGATATCGATGGAAAAGTTCCATGTTTGCTATGCTAGGGGCACGTGACAAACTAACGGACTGTGTATTCGGATTCGTTGGATTTTTCTGAACAACTTTCATGTATAAATTATTTTCATCCGAGCTACGGATTATTTTATATTAATTTTTAAAGTTTTATTAATATTCAGAAATTAAATAGATTATTTTAATTCAATAATTCAATTATAACATCAGCATGATGTCATGCTGACATCAGAAGTTAACAGTCCCGTTGACTGGTCAAACCTGACCAGTGGGTCCCACATGTCATACACAGATTAATTAAATTTAATTAATCTTAAACAGGTTTAATTAGGGGGGTGGGACCCACCTGTCATTGACTGTTAAACTTAATTAATTAACAGATTAATTAACAGTTTAATTAATTAACCTAATTAATCTTAATCATCTAATTAACTAATTAATTACGTAATTAATTAATTCACTAATTAATTTAACTAATTATTATTATTATTATTATTATTATTATTTTTAAACATTTTTATTAAAACGTTTTTAGGGGGCGTGGGCCCCCTCTGTCATTGAGTGGGGGGTGGGTTAGTGGGTGGTCAACCCCACTAACCGCACTGGTCAGGGGCGAGGGGCAGGGCCTCGCCACGGCCAGCCGACGGCCGGTGCGGGCACGAGGCCGATGCGGGGGAGGGGCAGCGGGGCCGCGGCGGTGGAGCTGGCCGGCGAGACGGCAACGGGGGCGTGCGGCGACGGCGAGCGCAGCGAGCGGAGGGGGGGCAGAGGCGAGCATGGGGCGCGCACGGGCGCGGGGGTGAGCACGCGTGCGGCGAGCGGGGGCGGGAGCTGACCGGAGGGAGGGGAGAGGCGAAGGGGAGGGAGGAGCCCAAGGCGGTCTCACCGCGGCTGTAGGGGAGGGGCAGCGTGCTCGTGGAAGGGCGACGAGGCGACGCGACGCCGGCGGGGAGGAGACGGGGAAGAGGTGCGGCGGAGACGGGGTGGTGACGGCGGGCGGCGTCGGCGCCGGCAGGGACGACGGGGCGGCGAGGAAGGCCGGCGGCGGCGGGGTCTAGCCCCGATCCGATCTGGATCGGGGAGGGGGGAGGGAGACGAGCGAGGGGAAGAGTGGGGCGACGGGGGGGAGGCGCTAGGGTTTCGGGGTCTTATGACCCCAGGGGGCTGGGTTGGGCCAGACGGGCCGGCCAGCTGGGCCGGGGGCCCAGTAGGGGGGGGGGTTTGCTTTTATTTTTCTTTTAGTTTAGTTTTTGTTTTTCTTTTTTATTTAATTCCGTTTTATTTATTTTTGCAACAATTTTCTGTAACAAAAATTGTATGACTTGCTCCTATAAATATCATGCATTAGTAAGCATTTCCACAAAAAGTTTGGGGGCATTTGAATTAAGTTTGGAATTTTCATAAAGGAAAAGGCATTTAATTAATTGTTTTGGCCCTTCATAAAATAGTTTTGAGGCACCACAACACTTTCAAAAAGGGTGGTTATAATTTTAGTATTACTAGGGGATTATTTGAAACCCATTCATGATTTTTATTTTCAGGTTTGCAAAACTTTCAAAACCACCTTTCAAATGAATTTTGAATTGGATAAGAATTTGAATTTGCATCTGATTTTAATAGTGTAGCAAAATGGATTAGCATAACCCATAGGTTACTGTAGCTTGATTACAGGGATTACTGTAGCTTAATTATCCGGGCGTTACAATTCTCCCCTACTAAAAAGAATTCCCGTCCCGAGAATTAAGAAGTAGAAGGAAAGAGCCCGGGGTATTCTGCACGAAGATGATCTTCACTTTCCCAAGTAGCCTCATCTTCAGAATGATTTGCCCACTGCACCTTGAAGAACTTGGTAACCTTCTGACGAGTCCGACGTTCCGTTTCATCGAGAATGCGGACTGGTTGCTCTTTGTAAGAGAGGTCTTGTTGCAGTTCAAGCATATCATGATCCACTGCTCGGATAGGATCCTTGAAGCAGCGACGAAGCTGTGACACATGGAACACATCGTGAACCTGAGAAAGGTTTGGCGGTAGTTCCAGTTGATATGCCACCTTACCATGCCTTTCGAGAACACTGAAAGGACCAATATATCAAGGAGCCAGCTTGCCCCTGATCCCAAAACGGTGTGTACCTCTCATTGGCGTGACTCGAAGATAAGCCTTTTCGCCAGGTTGATAGACCATATCCTTGTGATGACGGTCATACTAACTCTTCTGACGAGACTGGACAGCCTTCAGATTTGCATGTATAATGCGGACTTGATCTTCGGCATGTTGGATAATATCCGGACCGATAAGCGTACGTTCCCCAGTTTCTGACCAATTCAGAGGAGTCCGACACTTACGTCCATATAACACTTGAAAGGGAGCCATCTTCGGACTAGCTTGATAGCTATTGTTGTAGGAGAACTCAGCATACGGGAGAGATTCCTCCCATTTCTTGCCGAAAGAAATGACACAAGCTCGAAGCATGTCTTCGAGAATCTGATTGACTCTTTCAACTTGTCCCTGGGATTGAGGGTGAAAAGCGGTGCTGAAGGACAAATGAGTTCCCATTGCTTTTTGGAAACTTGCCCAAAATCTTGAAGTGAATAAACTGCCACGGTCCGAACTAATCACCAGTGGAATACCGTGGAGTGAAACAACTCTGGACATGTAAAGATCTGCTAGCTGACTAGCAGTAATAGTTTCCTTGACAGCCAGAAAATGTGCAACTTTGGACAATCGGTTAATGACGACAAGAATAGCATCATTACCTTTCTGCGATCTGGGAAAACCAGTGACGAAGTCCATTTCAACATGGTCCCATTTCCATTCAGGAACCGTAATAGGTTGTAGAGTTCCAGCAGGCTTTTGATGTTCTGCTTTGATTCGACGGCAAATGTCACATTCTGAAACATAGCGTGCAATGTCTTGCTTCATGTTTGGCCACCAGAATCTTTGACGGATGTCTTGGTACATCTTGGTACTACCCGGATGAATAGACAACGGAGTATCATGAGCTTCTTTCAGTAATTTAGCAGTCATATTCAGGTTTTTCCTTTTTGTTGGAACGAATAAGCGACCCTTGAAGTACACGGCTTCATCATCAGCAACGGTGAAGCATGAGGGTTTACCTTCCGCCAGATAGCGTTTAATCTTTTCGACTTCACTGGAATAGTGTTGCATAGTTTTGATGCTGCCCACGAGATCTGGCACAGCAACCAAGTTGCTCAGAGAACCCTGTTAACAACACAGAGGTGCATTTTACGGGCCTCCGATGGAGGGGGAACGAGATAACCCTGAGGAACAATATGGAGGTTCAGCTTGCGGAATTCTTCTTGAAGCAGGGGGTGAACCTTGTGAACCTGAAGGTGATTGCAATAAGACTTGCGGCTCAAGGCATCAGCCATTACATTAGCCTTGCCTGGGGTATAAGAAATACCCACATTGTAGTCTGCTATGCGCTCCATCCATCTCTGTTGACGGAGGTTCAGATCTGGCTGAGTAAACATGTACTTCAGACTTTGGTGATCGGTGTAGATCTCGCAACGGTTCCCAACAAGGTATTGCCGCCACTCTTTCAGTGCATGAATTACTGCGGCAAGTTCAAGGTCATGAACTGGGTAGTTCTCTTCATGAGGACGCAATTGACGAGATGCATAAGCAACCACTCTGCGCTCTTGCATTAGGACACAGCCCATTCCTTGACGTGAAGCATCACAATAAATGACGAAGTCCTTACGAGTATCCGGAGGAGCAAGCACTGGAGCAGACGTCAGTTTGTCCTTAAGTGCCTGAAAGCTCTCCTGACATTTTTCTGTCCATTCATATTTAACACCTTTGTGAAGCAGATTGGTTAAGGGCTTGGCAATCTTGGAGAAGTTCTCGACGAATCGACGACAATAGCTGGCGAGTCCGAGAAAACTTCTGACTTGCTTGACATTCTTCGGGGGAGTCCAGTCAAGAATAGCCTGAACTCGTTCAGGGTTGACCGCAATACCATCCTTGGAGATCACATGGCCAAGGTAGGTTACTTCGTCCATCCAGAACTCACACTTTGAATACTTTGCATAAAGTTGATGTTCTCGAAGCCTCTCCAGTATAAGATGAAGATGTTCAGCATGCTCTTCTTTATTCTTGGAGAAAACCAGGATATCATCCAGATAAACCACGACGAATTTATCGAGGTAATCCATGAATATATAGTTCATCAGGCGAGAGAAGGTTGCTGGAGCATTGGTTAAGCCGAAGGACATGACGGTGTACTCGTATGAACCATAACGAGTAACGAATGCGGTCTTCGGAATATCCTCTTCACGAACCCGGATCTGATGGTAACCCAACCTCAAGTCGAGTTTCGAAAACACTGATGACCCAGCAAGTTGATCATACAGATCGTTGATCCGAGGAAGCGGATATTTGTTTTGAATCGTTGCTTGGTTGATGGGACGGTAATCTTGGACCAATCGATTCGTACCATCTTTCTTCTTGACAAAGAGAGAAGGTGCTCCCCAAGCAGAGGAACTTGGTATGATGAAACCCAGACGAAGCGAATTGTCAATTTCTTGCTTAAGTTCAAGGAGTTCATGTGGTGGCATCTTATACGGACGCTTGGCTATAGGAGTGGTACCAGGTACCAAGTCGATGACAAACTCGACAGCTCTAGCTGGGGGAATCCCTGGAAGTTCTTCCGGAAAAACATCTTGGAAATCCCGGACAACTGGAATGTTTTCGATCCCTTCAAGAGGCGACTCATTTAATGCATTCAAGGCATATAGTCGGGCTTCAGCATCTCGAACAAGATGAGCATGGTAGCTGACTATCTCATTCGAAGGATGCAGAAGGTGGACGGTTTTGGTGGCACAAACGACGGAAGCAGTATGTGCTTTCAACCAATCCATTCCCAGAATAAGGTCGATCTTGGAAGACTTCAATATAATGGGTGAAGCATGGAATTCCAGTCCTTCTATTTCAATGGGGACATCTTGACAAACCATTGAGGTTCGACATTGGCCAGCGGGGGTGTTTACCACTATTGGAATGTTCATCTCCTCGTACTTAATGCCATGCATGTATGCAAAATCTTCAGACATGAAAGAATGCGAACCTCCTGTATCAAACAATACAGAAGCTGGTACGGAGTTAACGAGAAGAGTACCCATCATAGTAGTAGGCTGGTCTTGAGCTTCATTCAGTTCAGCATTGTTATCTTGAGCACGACCCTGAGCAGGACTGGCATTGTTGTTGCAGGGCTGGTTGGTAGGCAGTGCAAGTTGATTCTGATTCTGCCTGCAGTCTCTAGCACGGTGTCTTGGGCGACCACACTTGAAGCATAGCCCATCCTCAGGATGAGAAGGGGGAACAGGAGCCCGTGGTGGTGGAGCTGGGAGCCTCGGCTGCCTAGGTGGGGGTGGAGGCAGACGAGGTGCAGCATAGGACGACCTCAGAGCAGGAGGCGGTGCATGGTACATGTTGTGGGGGATCCAGATCTTGCGCTTTTGAGTTCCTGAGCCCGAAGATGAGCCCATGTCACGGTTGCGCTTGCTGTTGTCCTTGTAGTCCTGCAGACCTGTTTCCACTAGAATAGACTTGTTCACCAAGGTGGTCTTGAACAAGGAGTGCCAGCTTGATATCCGGGTGGAGGCCTTCACGGAACTTCTCCTGCCTACGAGCATCAGTTGCAACGTCTTCTTCAGCATAGAGAGATAAGTCCAGAAATTCCCGCTGATAAGCATCTACAGTCTTGTTGCCCTGGACTAGGTTGCGGAATTCACGCTTCTTCTTATCCATGAGTCCCTGAGGAATGTGACGAGCACGGAACGCGGCTTGGAACTCCGGCCAGGTGATGATTGTTCCAACAGGCTGTGAGCGCCTGTGACTGTCCCACCATTGAGCAGCGGGACCCTTCAGAAAGTACGAGGCAAAGGTGACATAGCTAGCAACTGGGGCGCCTGAAGACTCTAGCTCATAAGTGATGTCACGGAGCCAGTCATCTGCGTCAAGCGGCTGAGTTGAGCTGCGGTAGATCGCAGGGTTGAGACGCATGAAGTATTGTAGAGTCATTGGGGCTAGCTGTTGATTCATATTCGGCCTCGGGAACTGGTCCATAAGCCCTTGCATAAAATGGCGATTCAGTTCAAACTGTTGCATCATACCAGCCATGTAATCCGGTGGCGGTGGTGGTTCAGGCGCACCACGACCACGACCAGCTGGTCTAACCATTCTGTCAAATTTTAACAGTGGTAGTTTAGCATTTGGTAATTGCAAAGACAAAGAATCATTCATGAAGTAAATTGCACAAAGAAGGAAATGCAATAGATACGACACAGTAGTTCGAATTTCAACATACAGATCCATACATAGGTCTATTACAAACAATAAGTCTGTTACAAAATAGACGATAGGTCCGGCATGAAAATAACCTAGACAACTAGGCGGCACGCAGGCACGCGGTGGAGGGATACAACAACGAGGCATAGCGATACGCTACATCAACGTCGGGGACAACGAAAGTAGCCTCGGAACTGCACGTGGCCCTGAATGTGAAACCTGGGGGCAGGGTTCTGCATCCCGTGCACACCCGGATGCAGAATCTGGTGATCAACCGGGAGCGCAGGTCCACGTGCTGGAGTACGACCTCCAACCGCAGGCCACTCAAGACCTGGAGGAAACTCAGTCCGGCGCGGGTGAAGAATGTACTCCGGGTGCATCCCCACAGTGACTGCTGGCAACAACTGCTCCATAGCCAGATAAAGACGAGCACGGGTGGCGTACAGCTCGACGTTAAGAGCCCTGACAGTGCGATCCAGTGCCTCAGTGTACTGAACCAGAACCTGTGGGTCGTAACGACGACTCACGTAGGGGGTGCAGACAGCAGTGTAAGACCGGTCGTTGTGCTGCCGCGCGAAAGGGGTCAAGACCTCAGCGTTGGCTGCAGTATCAACTCCAGCAGGAACATACGGGATGTATCTGTATGCCGTCTCCTCCAAACAGGGGTTCGCTGCACGGAGACAAACAATAGCAGCATAGGCAGCATCCTGTACTACCATCTCAACGGTCACTCCAATGCCACGAAAGGTGTGCAACTCAGTGATGGAGAGGTCCCGTCGATCCCAGATAACCATCTCAGCTTCATACTGTTCCTGGTTGAACTCGCGGTAGTCCTCGTAAACAGTGTACTCGGGGTACCAGCGATATCCTAGCCTGATCAAGAGGTCGATCAGAATGGCCGGGAACCCAGTCGTATCGTGAGCCAAGGTCAGACGAACGACCTGCCAAGCGGGACGCATCTGTAACAAGAAGATTTTAAGATGTCAAATGACAGTGTGTGCATCATAACTTCAAAGAAAACAATTGTCGACGAAACAAATCTCCGGTGGATGTGATCACGAGAACCTAATGTTAGAGTTAGCAAAATCTTTAACCCGAAGGAGAAGAGAGATCAGAACCCAGAGTATAGACGAGGAATAAAATATCCTAATACCACCCGATTGAGATGTGGGCTCGTAATCCACACAACTATGTTAGTAAAAGTTTTTCAATGACTAGACTCAACTTCGGCCAAGGAGTTGGAAAGGGGGCTACCTACTGGCAGTCGGCTCTGATACCAACTTGTGACGCCCCCAATTTCGACCGTACGCTAATCATACACACAATGCGTACGACCAAGATTAGGGACTCACTGATTGATATCACAACACAACACTAGACACAAATTAAAGACATACAGCTTCATATTACAAGCCAGGGGCCTCGAGGGCTCGAATACAAAGCTCGACAAGCACGAGTCAGCGGAAGCAAATAATATCTGAGTACAGACATAAGTTAAACAAGTTTTGCCTTAAGAAGGCTAGCACAAACATAAGCAGCGGATCGAAAGAGGCGAGGCCTCCTGCCTGGGAACCTCCTAACTACTCCTGAGCATCAGCACTCTCCACGTAGTAGTAGGCTCCAGCGGTGGTGTAGCAGTCGTCTCCGGCGTACTCCATCTTCTGGGCTCCATCGTCTGAACGCAGCATCGTATCGAGGGGGAAAGAGAAGCAAAGCAGCGGTGAGTACTCATCCAAAGTACTCGCAAGGCTGACATCGGAACTATGCTAAGTATGCATCAGTATCAAGGAATGGGCTGGGCTGACTGCAGAAAGCAAGAATAGGGGGAAGGCCTAGTCCTATCGAAGACTAGCATCTTCAGCATCTTGCAGCATTAGAAGAGAGTAGACTGGTATCTCATATATAGTCATATTATTGTAGCAATTTTATTAAGTAACCACGCTCAGAGATTCTTCCTCGACTCCCTGCGAGGAAGCAATCCCGGAGCCAACATTCATTTCAATGTAAATCACAGTTTTAGTTATGTCAGGTCAAGGTACAACTCCAAGTCGTCCTGTTACCGTGGACACGGCTATTCGAATAGATAATTCATCCCTGCAGGGGTGCACCGCATTTCCAACACGCCTGATCACCTCTGGCCGGACACACTTTCCTGGGTCATGCCCGGCCTCGGGATAGCAGCACGTCGTCGCCCCACCTAGGCTCAACAGAGAGGCCAGCCCGCCGGTCTAAATCCTAAGCGCGCAGGGGTCATGGGCCCAATCACCCTTTGCACTCCTGCACGATGCGAGGGCGGCCGAGGTCAGCCCTAGTACACTCTAGTCCAAGAGCTGCACCGTCCAGGCCACTCGGGCGCGCGCCGCTCCATTGCTGACGTCCGAAGAGCTTCGGCTGATACAACGACGCTGAGTACCCATAACTTCTCCCACGTGATGGTTTGGTGCGCAATAAGGTCAACGACCAACTCAAATCAAATACCCAACCCATTAGCATTTTATTAATGCGGGGCAAGCGCGACCCATGAAGTGTGGTCCCGTCGCCCCGTCTCGAGGATGTGTGGCAAGGGCCTCTCCTGCCCGTCCACGCCTAATCATCATCAAACCGTGGGTACCCCTCAGGGCCGACTCATCACCAACATGTTTCGGTAACCAGGTCATAGTAACTGTGTGTATGAAACATCAAGACGGAACCTGAGGAATCACCCTCAAAGGGCCCCGCTCGATGAAACCATCAAGGTGGACTTAGAGGAATCACCCTCGAGGGTCCCACACTTGAGGGGTTGCACGACAGAGTCATCGTCGGGAGTGGTGAAGGAGGAATCACCCTCGATAACCACGACCGACTAGCTACACTACAGAGCTAGCATCATGAGTACTTCACGAGTTGTCACCTTCGGTACTCGATAGTAGTGCTGCAGAGTCGTACAACTAAGGGGTGTGCGGTGATGTGAGGGGCCAGGCTTGTCGGTCGGTTGACCGAGTCTTCGAGTCTTCGAGTCGTCGATGAAGAAGCAGGGGCAACTGGGACTAGGGGGGTCACTGGGGATTCATTGATCATCCTATACTAAGAAGTTGATATGATTGCAGGTATAGTAGCAGTTTATCAAAAACAGGCTATGCATCAGAATAGGAGCTAACTAATACAGTAGCAAAATCTAATGCAAGAATGAGAGGGAAAGAAATGGGCGATATCGGAATGTGTTGGGGAACGTTGCATGGGAAACAAAAATTTTCCTACGCACACGCAAGATCTATCCATGGTGATGAGCATCTACGAGAGGGAGAGTGAATCTACATACCCTTGTAGATCGCTAAGCGGAAGCGTTAATAAACGCGGTTGATGTAGTCGAACGTCTTCGCGATCCAAATCGCCGAGCGTCCCGCGATCCAATCACGATCCTTCCGATCTAGTGCCGAACGGACGGCACCTCCGCGTTCAACACACGTACGGCTTGATGACGCCTTCACCTCCTCGATCCAGCGAGCGATGGTGAAGTAGTGGTTGAGTTCCAGCAGCACGACGGCGTGGTGATGGTGGTGAGGAACAATCTCTGCAGGGCTTCGCCAAGCACTACGGAGATTATGACGGAGGAACTAGAGGGTTAGGGTTGCCGCACACGGCTTGGGGAAATCTTGATGTGTCCCGTGTGCTAGCCCTGCCCCTCTATTTATATGTTGAGCCTTGGGGTCTAAACTTGGAGTAAAAGCCTCCTCCGGGTCGGTTTTGCCCGCACAAGGTCGGTTTGGCCCGCAGGGAAAGAGTCCAACTCGGATCCCTGCCGAACCGTGCACAGCCGCGCACAAGCGGTAGTACCGCTTCACACAAGCGGTAGTACCGCTTGGGCGGTAGTACCGCTTCACACAAGCGGTAGTACCGCTCGGGCGGTAGTACCGCTTCACCAAGCGGTAGTACCGCTTACGCGGCAGCAAAACTACTTTTGCACTTTCCAATACCTTGTGGGCTTTATCCCTTTGGCTCATATAAAGTGTTGCTGCACCCGAACACTTCGGTAAACATCCGGAACCCCTTCCGGTGAACTCCGGAACCCTTCCAGAGATCAAAACACTATTATCACATATATCAATCTTTACCTCCGGACTCTTCCGGAGATCCTCGTCATGTCCGGGATCTTATCCGGGACTCCGAACAACCTTCGGTCACCAACATAATAACTCAACTATACTAATCGTCACCAAACGTTAAGTGTGTAGACCCTGCGGGTTCGAGAACTATGTAGACATGACCGAGACACCTCTACGGCCAATAACCAATAGCGGGACCTGGATGCCCATATTGGCTCCTACATATTCTACGAAGATCTTTATCGGTCGAACCTCTATGTCAAGGATTCAGTTAATCCCGTATGCTGTTCCCTTTGTTCTTCGGTATGTTACTTGCCCGAGATTCGATCGTCGGTATCACTATACCTAGTTCAATCTCGTTACCGGCAAGTCTCTTTACTCGTTCCGTAATACAAGATCTCGTGGCTAACACTTTAGTCACATTGCTTGCAAGGCTCATTGTGATGTTGTATTACCGAGTGGGCCCTGAGATACCTCTCCGTCATACGGAGTAACAAATCCCAGTCTTGATCCATGCCTACCCAACAGACACCCTCGGAGATACCTGTAGAGCACCTTTATAGTCACCCAGTTACGTTGCGACGTTTGATACACACAAGGTATTCCTCCGGTGTCAGTGAGTTGCATGATCTCATGGTCAAAGGAACAGATACTTGACATGCAGAAAACAATAGCAATAAACTGACACGATCAAATGCTACGTTTACAGTTTGGGTCTTGTCCATCACATCATTCTCCTAATGATGTGATCCCATTATCAAATGACATCTCATGTCAATGGCTAGGAAACCTTAACCATCTTTGATCAACGAGCTAGTCAACTAGAGGCTTACTAGGGACACAGTGTTGTCTATGTACCCACACATGTATTTGAGTTTCCAATCAATACAATTATAGCATGGATAATAAACGATTATCATGAACAAGGAAATATAATAATAACCAATTTATTATTGCCTCTAGGGCATATTTCCAACAGTCTCCCACTTGCACTAGAGTCAATAATCTAGTTCACATCACTATGTGATTTACATTGTAATGAATCGAACACCCATGCAGTTCTGGTGTTGTTCATGTTTAGCCCTTGGAAGAGGTTTAGTCAACGGATCTGCAACATTTAGATCCGTGTGTACTTTGCAAATATTTATGTCGTCCTCCTTGATGTAATCGCGGATGGAATTGAAACGTCGCTTTATGTGTCTGGTCCTCTTGTGAAATCTTGGTTCCTTGGCTAGAGCAATGGCACCAGTGTTATCACAAAACAGAGTCATTGGGTTAAGCGCACTAGGCACTACTCCAAGATCTGTCATGAACTCCTTCATCCAGACACCTTCCTTCGCCGCCTCCGAGGCTGCGATGTACTCCGCTTCGCATGTAGAATCAGCTACCACGCTTTGCTTGGAACTGCACCAGCTAACCGCACCCCCATTAAGAATAAATACGTATCCGGTTTGCGACTTAGAGTCATCCGGATCAGTGTCAAAGCTTGCATCGACGTAACCCTTTACGACGAGCTCTTGATCACCTCCATAAACGAGAAACATGTCCTTAGTCCTTTTCAGGTACTTCAGGATATTCTTGACCGCCGTCCAGTGTTCCATTCCTGGATCACCTTGAAACCTTCCGACCATACTTATGGCAAGGCTGACATCGGGTCTTGTGCACAGCATTGCATACATGATAGAGCCTATGGCTGAAGCATAGGGGATGACACTCATCTTTTCTCTATCTTCTGCAGTCACTGGGCATTGAGTCTTACTCAACTTCACACCTTGCAAAACAGGCAAGAACCCCTTCTTGGACTGATCCATTTTGAACTTCTTCAAAATCTTATCAAGGTATGTGCTTTGTGAAAGTCCTATTAAGCGTCTCGATCTATCTCTATAGATCTTGATGCCTAATATGAAAGCAGCTTGTCCTAGGTCCTTCATTGAAAAACTCTTGTTCAAATATTCCTTTACGCTTTCCAGCATTTCTATATTGTTTCCAATCAGCAATATGTCATCCACATATAATATTAGAAACGCTATAGAGCTCCCACTCACTTTCTTGTAAATACAAGCTTCTCCATAAACTTGTATAAACTCGAACGCTTTGATCACCTCATCAAAACGAAGATTCCAACTCCGAGATGCTTGCACCAGTCCATAAATGGATCGCTGGAGTTTGCAAACTTTGTCAGCATTCTCTGGATCGACAAAACCTTCTGGTTGCATCATATACAACTCTTCCTTAAGGAAACCGTTAAGGAACGCTGTTTTGACATCCATCTGCCAAATTTCATAATCGAAAAAGGCAGCTATTGCTAACATGATTCTGACGGACTTAAGCATCGCTACGGGTGAGAAGGTCTCATCGTAGTCAACTCCTTGAACTTGTGAAAAACCCTTTGCCACAAGTCGAGCTTTATAGACGGTGACATTACCGTCCGCGTCCGTCTTCCTCTTAAAGATCCATTTGTTCTGAATGGCCTTACGCCCTTCAGGTAATACTTCCAAAGTCCATACTTTGTTTTCATACATGGATCCCATCTCGGATTTCATGGCCTCTAACCACTTCTCGGAATCCGGGCCCATCATCGCTTCTCCATAGCTTGTAGGTTCATCGTTGTCTAACAACATGACTTTTAAGACAGGGTTGCCGTACCACTCGGGAGCAGTACGCGTCCTTGTCGACCTACGAGGTTCGATAGCAACTTGATCCAAAGCTTCATGATCATCATCATTAACTTCCTCTTCAGCTAATGTAGGCTCCACAGAAACAATTTTCTGCGCTGCGCTACTCTCAGGTTGAAGTAAAGGTTCAACAACCTCATCAAGTTCTATCTTCCTCCCACTCAATTCTTTCGAGAGAAACTCTTTCTCAAGAAATGTTCCGTTTTTAGCGACAAACACTTTGCCTTCGGATCTGAGATAGAAGGTATACCCAACTGTCTCTTTTGGGTATCCTATGAAGACGCATTTCTCCGCTTTGGGTTCCAGCTTTTCAGGCTGAAGCTTTTTGACATAAGCATCACATCCCCAAACTTTAAGAAACGACAGCTTTGGCTTCTTGCCAAACCAAAGTTCATATGGCGTCGTCTCAACGGATTTCGATGGTGCCCTATTTAAAGTGAATGCAGCTGTCTCTAATGCATAACCCCAAAACGATAGTGGCAAATCGGCAAGAGACATCATAGATCGCACCATATCTAATAAGGTTCGATTACGACGTTCGGACACACCATTACGCTGTGGTGTTCCAGGCGGTGTCAATTGTGAAACAATTCCACACTGTCTTAAGTGACTGCCAAACTCATAACTCAGATATTCTCCTCCTCGATCAGATCGTAGGAATTTAATCTTCTTGTTACGATGATTCTCAACTTCACTCTGAAATTGTTTGAACTTTTCAAATGTTTCAGACTTGTGTTTCATTAAGTAAATATACCCATATCTACTTAAGTCATCAGTGAAGGTGAGAAAGTAACGATAACCACCGCGCGCCTCAATACTCATTGGACCGCACACATCAGTATGTATGATTTCCAATAAGTCACTTGCCCGTTCCATTATTCCAGAGAACGGCGTTTTAGTCATCTTGCCCATGAGGCATGGTTCACATGTGTCAAGTGATTCAAAATCAAGTGACTCCAAAAGTCCATCAGCATGGAGCTTCTTCATGCGTTTTACGCCAATATGACCTAAACGGCAGTGCCACAAGAAAGTGGTATTATCATTATCAATTCTACATCTTTTGGCATCAATGTTATGAACATGTGTATCATTACTATCGAGATTCAACAAGAATAAACCCTTCACATTGGGTGCATGACCATAAAAGATATTACTCATATAAATAGAACAACCATTATTCTCTGATTTAAATGAGTAACCGTCTCGCAATAAACAAGATCCAGATATAATGTTCATGCTTAACGCAGGCACCAAATAACACTTATTTAGGTTCATCACTAATCCCGACGGTAATCGAAGAGCGAGCGTGCCGACGGCGATCACATCAACCTTGGAACCATTTCCCACGCGCATCGTCACTTCGTCCTTTGCCAGCCTCCGTCTATTCCGCAGTTCCTGTTTTGAGTTGCAAATATGAGCAACCGCACCGGTATCAAATACCCAGGCACTACAACGAGAGTTGGTAAGGTACACATCAATAACATGTATATCATATATACCTTGTTTGTTGTTGGCCGCCTTCTTGTCAGCCAAATACTTGGGGCAATTCCGCTTCCAGTGTCCAGTTCCCTTGCAATGAAAACACACAGTTTCTGGTTTGGGTCCAGCCTTGGGTTTCTTCACGAGAGGAGCAACTGCTTTGCCACTCTGCTTGGAGTTACCCTTCTTACCCTTGCCATTTTTCTTGAAACTAGTGGTTTTATTGACCATCAACACTTGATGCTCCTTCTGAATTTCAGACTCAGCGGCTTTCAGCATCGCAAACAGCTCGGCGACTGACTTGTTCATCCCGTGCATGTTATAGTTCAACACGAAGCTCTTGTAGCTAGGTGGCAATGATTGAAGAACTCTGTCAGTGATAGCCTCTGGCGGAAGGGGCATCCCTAACTCAGCCAGACGGGTGGAGTACCCAGACATTCTGAGCACGTGATCACTGATAGACCCGTTCTCCTCCATCTTGCAAGCATAGAACTTATCGGAGATCTCATATCTCTCGATCCGGGCATTCTTCTGAAAGATAAACTTCAATTCCTGGAACATCTCATATGCTCCATGACGTTCAAAACGTCTTTGAAGTCCCGGTTCTAAGCCATACAACATTGCACATTGAACTATTGAGTAATCATCAGAACGAGCCTGCCAGGCGTTCACAACGTCTAGAGACTCAACTGGAGCGGGTGGATCACCAAGCGGTGCATCAAGGACATAAGCCTTCTGGGAAGCCGTAAGGATAATCCTTAGATTACGGGCCCAGTCCACAAAGTTACTTCCATCATCTTTCAACTTAGCTTTCTCTAGGAACGCATTAAAATTCAGGGGTGCTACTGCGCGAGCCATGATCTACAACATAAATATAGCAAAGACAACTTAGACTATTGTTCTTAGATAATGAGTTTAGTTAATCATATTACTTAAAAACTCCCACTCAAATTGACATCCCTCCGGTCATTCGAGTGTAACATGATCCAAATCCACCAACTCAAGTCCGATCATCACGTGAGTTGAGGTGGTTTCAATGGTGAACATCTTCATGTTGATCATATCTACTATATGACTCATGTTCGACCTTTCGGTCTCTTGTGTTCCGAGGCCATGTCTGTACATGCTAGGCTCGTCAAGTTTAACCCGAGTGTTCCGCACGTGTAACATGGCTTACACCCGTTGTATGCGAACGTAGAGTCTATCACACCCGATCATCACGGCGTGTCTCGAAACGACGAACTTTCGCAACGGTGCACACTTGGGGAGAACACAATTTATCTTGAAATTTAAGTGAGGGATCACCTTATAATGCTACCGTCGTCCTAAGCAAAATAAGATGCATAAAAGGATTAACATCACATGCAAATCATAAGTGACATGATATGGCCATGAACTTGTGCTTTTGATCTCCATCTCCAAAGCACCGGCATGATCTCCATCGTCACCGGCATGACACCATGATCTCCATCATCTTGATCTCCATCAACGTGTCGCCATAAGGTTGTCGCGCCGACTGTTGCTTCCACGACTATTGCTAACGTTTAGCGATAAAGTAAAGCATTACATAGCGCTTAATGATTGACACGCAGGTCATACAATAATTAAAGACAACTCTATGGCTCCTGCCAGTTGCCGTACTCATCGACATGAAAGTCGTGATATTCTATACAACACATGATCATCTCATACATCACATATATCTCATCATGTAATTGGCCATATCACATCACAACATACCCTGCAAAAACAAGTTAGACGTCCTCTAATTGTTGTTGCAAATTTTACGTGGCTGCTACGGGTTTGCAAGAACCGTTCTTACCTACGCAAAACCACAACGTGGTGTAGTGATTGCTTTTTGATCTTCTAAAAGAACCCTCTTCATTGAACCGATTCAACTAAAGTGAGAGAGACAGACACCCGCCAGTCACCTTTATGCAACAAGTGCACGCAGCGGTGAAACCAGTCTCGCGTAAGCGTACGCGTAATGTCGGTCCGGGCCGCTTCATCTCACAATACCGCGGAATCAAGTATCAACTAGTAACGGCAAGCAATATGTATACACCCACGCCCACAACTCGTTTGTGTTCTACTCGAGATCTCATCTACGCATAGACCTAGCTCATGATGCCACTGTTGGGGAACGTTGCATGGGAAACAAAAATTTTCCTACGCACACGCAAGATCTATCCATGGTGATGAGCATCTACGAGAGGGAGAGTGAATCTACATACCCTTGTAGATCGCTAAGCGGAAGCGTTAATAAACGCGGTTGATGTAGTCGAACGTCTTCGCGATCCAAATCGCCGAGCGTCCCGCGATCCAATCACGATCCTTCCGATCTAGTGCCGAACGGACGGCACCTCCGCGTTCAACACACGTACGGCTTGATGACGCCTTCACCTCCTCGATCCAGCGAGCGATGGTGAAGTAGTGGTTGAGTTCCAGCAGCACGACGGCGTGGTGATGGTGGTGAGGAACAATCTCTGCAGGGCTTCGCCAAGCACTACGGAGATTATGACGGAGGAACTAGAGGGTTAGGGTTGCCGCACACGGCTTGGGGAAATCTTGATGTGTCCCGTGTGCTAGCCCTGCCCCTCTATTTATATGTTGAGCCTTGGGGTCTAAACTTGGAGTAAAAGCCTCCTACGGGTCGGTTTTGCCCGCACAAGGTCGGTTTGGCCCGCAGGGAAAGAGTCCAACTCGGATCCCTGCCGAACCGTGCACAGCCGCGCACAAGCGGTAGTACCGCTTCACACAAGCGGTAGTACCGCTTGGGCGGTAGTACCGCTTCACACAAGCGGTAGTACCGCTCGGGCGGTAGTACCGCTTCACCAAGCGGTAGTACCGCTTACGCGGCAGCAAAACTACTTTTGCACTTTCCAATACCTTGTGGGCTTTATCCCTTTGGCTCATATAAAGTGTTGCTGCACCCGAACACTTCGGTAAACATCCGGAACCCCTTCCGGTGAACTCCGGAACCCTTCCAGAGATCAAAACACTATTATCACATATATCAATCTTTACCTCCGGACTCTTCCGGAGATCCTCGTCATGTCCGGGATCTTATCCGGGACTCCGAACAACCTTCGGTCACCAACATAATAACTCAACTATACTAATCGTCACCAAACGTTAAGTGTGTAGACCCTGCGGGTTCGAGAACTATGTAGACATGACCGAGACACCTCTACGGCCAATAACCAATAGCGGGACCTGGATGCCCATATTGGCTCCTACATATTCTACGAAGATCTTTATCGGTCGAACCTCTATGTCAAGGATTCAGTTAATCCCGTATGCTGTTCCCTTTGTTCTTCGGTATGTTACTTGCCCGAGATTCGATCGTCGGTATCACTATACCTAGTTCAATCTCGTTACCGGCAAGTCTCTTTACTCGTTCCGTAATACAAGATCTCGTGGCTAACACTTTAGTCACATTGCTTGCAAGGCTCATTGTGATGTTGTATTACCGAGTGGGCCCTGAGATACCTCTCCGTCATACGGAGTAACAAATCCCAGTCTTGATCCATGCCTACCCAACAGACACCCTCGGAGATACCTGTAGAGCACCTTTATAGTCACCCAGTTACGTTGCGACGTTTGATACACACAAGGTATTCCTCCGGTGTCAGTGAGTTGCATGATCTCATGGTCAAAGGAACAGATACTTGACATGCAGAAAACAATAGCAATAAACTGACACGATCAAATGCTACGTTTACAGTTTGGGTCTTGTCCATCACATCATTCTCCTAATGATGTGATCCCGTTATCAAATGACATCTCATGTCAATGGCTAGGAAACCTTAACCATCTTTGATCAACGAGCTAGTCAACTAGAGGCTTACTAGGGACACAGTGTTGTCTATGTACCCACACATGTATTTGAGTTTCCAATCAATACAATTATAGCATGGATAATAAACGATTATCATAAACAAGGAAATATAATAATAACCAATTTATTATTGCCTCTAGGGCATATTTCCAACAGAATGATCAAGGGGGGTTGCTTGCCTTGCTGCTCTGCGGCAAAGGCCTGATCGTCAACGGTGTAGTCGTACCCGGCAGCTGCGTCGGTCTCGGGGTCTACCGGTAAGAAGCGGGGGGAGAAACAATAAATACAAAGCAGACAAATGCATCACGATGCATGACATGGCAATATGCAGAGCTAGGCATGCACTAACGCAGTATTACACGTTGCAGACGGATCGGAAGAATATCTGACGATATTTTCCGGGTCTCGGGCTACTACCGGACAGATGATATCGATGGAAAAGTTCCATGTTTGCTATGCTAGGGGCACGTGACAGACTAACGGACTGTGTATTCGGATTCGTGGGATTTTTCTGAACAACTTTCATGTATAAATTATTTTCATCCGAGCTACGGATTATTTTATATTAATTTTTAAAGTTTTATTAATATTCAGAAATTAAATAAATTATTTTTATTCAATAATTCAATTATGACATCAGCATGATGTCATGCTGACATCAGCAGTCAACAGTCCTGTTGACTGGTCAAACCTGACCAGTGGGTTCCACATGTCATACACAGATTAATTAAATTTAATTAATCTTAAACATGTTTAATTAGGGGGGTGGGACCTACCTGTCATTGACTGTTAAACTTAATTAATTAACAGATTAATTAACAGTTTAATTAATTAACCTAATTAATCTTAATCATCTAATTAACTAATTAATCACCTAATTAATTAATTCACTAATTAATTAATTAATTAATTTAACTAATAATAATAATAATTATTATTTTTTAAACATTTTTATTAAAACGTTTTTAGGGGGCATGGGCCCCCTCTGTCATTGAGTGGGGGGTGGGTTAGTGGGTGGTCAACCCCACTAACCGCACTGGTCAGGGGCGAGGGGCAGGGCCTCGCCACGGCCAGCCGACGGCCGGTGCGGGCACGAGGCCGATGCGGGGGAGGGGCAGCGGGGACGCGGCGGTGGAGCTGGCCAGCGAGACGGCAACGGGGGCGTGCGGCGACGGCGAGCGCAGCGAGCGGAGGGGGGGGCAGAGGCGAGCACGGGGCGCGCACGAGCGCAGGGGTGAGCGCGCGTGCGGTGCGCGCGCAGTGCGGGCGGGAACGCGGCCAGGGCGGCGCCGGCGTTGCGTGGGCGCGGCGTGCGCGCGGCCAGGCGCGCGGGGCAGAGCGGGGCGGTGCGCGGCGGCGTGCGCGGGCGGCGCGTGCGGCGAGCGGGGGCGGGAGCTGACCGGAGGGAGGGGAGAGGCGAAGGGGAGGGAGGAGCCCAAGGCGGGCTCACCGCGGCTGTAGGGGAGGGGCAGCGTGCTCGTGGAAGGGCGACGAGGCGACGCGACGCCGGCGGGGAGGAGACGGGGAAGAGGTGCGGCGGAGACGGGGTGGCGACCGCGGGCGGCGTCAGCGCCAGCAGGGACGACGGGGCGGCGAGGAAGGCCGGCGGCGGCGGGGTCTTGCCCCGATCCGATCTAGATCGGGGAGGGGGTAGGGAGACGAGCGAGGGGGAGAGTGGGGCGACGGGGGGGGGGGGAGGCGCTAGGGTTTCGGGGTCTTATGACCCCAGGGGGCTGGGGTGGGCTGGCCGGGTCGGCCAGCTGGGCCGGGGGCCCAGTAGGGGGGGTGGGGTTTGCTTTTATTTTTCTTTTAGTTTAGTTTTGTTTTTCTTTTTTATTTAATTCTGTTTTATTTAATTCTGGCGGGCTCCTCCTGGCTGGCTGCCGGCTGCGGCCCGACGAAGTCAGCTCCAGGCGTCCCTTCGGACACGAGCTGACGACACTGTAGCTGACGGACTGCAGAGCCTGCCGCACTATTGGCAAATAGTGCCCCGCTGTGCACCCGTCACGCGTCACTTCACTGCGCTCCAATAGTGACGCACTGTAGCCTGCATCATGAGTCATATCACATGTCACCCCCAATAGTGTAATTAGGCCATGTGGGTCACCCCTTGTCCCCTGGGCCTCCCTTTATAAGAGGCACCAGGGGAGCCTCCAAAAGGCAGCCACCACACGGGAGGCCTCCTTTCATCCCCTCCCTCTCACTCATGCTCACGCGTGCATACATATGAGGCCAAGGTAAGGAGCTCACAGCTCCCTCTTCCTCCTCAGACACAGCTCCAGGAGCAACTCTGTACTGCTACACACCTCAAATACAGACATGCAGGAGTAGGGGTATTATCTCTCCGGAGAGACCCGAACCTGGGTAAACCACCGCGTGCTGTTGCCCTATCCCGTCCCGGATCTCCACTGCAACCTTGCTCTCACCTATCAAGCCATCTCATGGCATCTGCCGTCCTTGCGGCACCCCCCGTGAGAAAACGACGACAATATATGTGTCTACCGTTGAATGGCGGCGTCCCACATCTTGATCTTCCTTATCCATCTTATCCGCGGACGGATGCGGAATAAAATTTATGGGTTAACGTTGGAGATGCACTTACGGGAAGTGCTGGTAGTCGTAGAGACAGCTTTATCACGTACTCTACTTATGGCATCAGGAACCACGTAGTAGTGTACACATGTGCACGTTGCGAACGCATGCATGAAAAACTCAGACGGGGTTAGAGCGTCTACAGCCGGACCTAGCAAATCTGATTCCTTAAACGCCCGCGGACGCGTCCGGTCAGTGACCGGGCGTGTCCGTTTTGAGGCCCTATAATTTGGTCCGTGCAGCCATACTTCTCATTTTTCTTCTCATATGTCCGGTCACTTGCACGTGATTGATGGAGAAGAAGAGAAAGAAAGAAAATAATGAATAAGAAAAGAGAAAAGGTGGTCCGGAGTGGGGTCGCGTCCTACGTGGCGGACTGACCGGGCGTGTCCGGGCGCGTCCACGAGCCCTCATATCGTCCCCATATTTGAGATGGATATGAGGGGTGCCGGTCAGTCCGGGCGTTTGAGACGGATATGAGGGGTCCGATTGGGTCGCATTTTTATGACCGATCAGTGACCGGGAGGGCGTTCCGAGCGTTTGAGGAGCATATAGGGATCCGGGTGTAGATGCTCTTACTGGAGATCAACGCTACCGCTTGTGTCCAAAGAAGACAACATAAACACACTGTCAAAAAAAAAAAGATAAACATAGCTCGACTGCTCGAGCTAGCTAGCGCCTAGCAGCATTCATGCTCGATCGAAGCAACAATCCAATTATTATTTTCTATAACTTGTGTCGAGAGTACTTGCACTACAGTACAATGTACAACACTCAGATGCAGGCGATGGCTGCTTGGGTCTTCGACAAGGCTGACGAGACGCCTCGAGCCGCACCACCCCAGTATTAATTGCGGCGTACGTTACGTACTCCGGTCCCTTGTTTCCTGGACGTTGTAGCCGGCCGAAGCGTACGTACGCTAAACAATGGGCATTTCCTTCCTTGTATGTTGACGTCTACGTGGATGCAATACCTGCATGTCCGTCGAGTAGAGTACAGTAGGGAGTAGATTATGCAGGTGATGGAGCATTACCATACACGTACACAGTTACGTCGACGCCATGGAAGACCATGGGATGAGAGCATTGCCACGTACGTTCTGCCGTCGGTCTGAAAAGAACTGCATCATGCTAGCTCAATTACGACAGTGCTAGTAGTAATGAGCAGAAGTAATTTGCCTCTGACTCTGAACCCTAGAGAAAGGCACGGATCGAGTGGTGAGGAAAAGGCGCCAGATATTCAGTGGCCGAGTAATCTCGGTGTACGAAGTGTACGTATCATAACAGGAGCATACTATCTAACAGACCACGGCTGTATCGATTGGCACAGGCACCGGAGCTAGCTGTTGCGTGTGTCGTGCGTACTCGCTCCAAAAAGCTGACCCGTGTGTATTTCGCGGCTGCTACTCCACGTAGACGTAGGAGTACTACCGGGTTGGTAGTACTCCTACGTCTACGTGGAGTAGCAGCCGCGAAATTGTTGGTACTCCTACGTTGAGGCTGTGTCATCGACGAGGGAAAAAGACGAGCGAGAGCAAGGCACTCGAGCAAAAGACGGGGAAAGTGAGGAGATCACAAGAGAGAAAGCTGCCTCGCTTTAACCAAAAGGCCATACATACCAGGGTTTCCTAGCCAGTAGCGAGGCTACAGTGGTAGCTGGGGCACGTACTAGAGTATCAAGGCTAGCCAGAAGAAGAGGGCGTAGGTAGGGTTCAAACGGTGAGATGGATTGTTCCTCGCTCAACCCTTATGGGGCATGCCAGTGCCTAGCAGGACAAGGCATGACCCACGACTCCCCCCCTCCTTGCAGTTTTCGTCTTAAATCCATTTGTTAATGCACTGAGCGCTCAGTTTTTAAGTTGACATAGGAGTACTATTGTTCATCATTGTACTACTGCTGAAATGTCTACAGTTGCCCTCGAGATGTGCGCCTGGCTGCTACAGTTGATTTCCATGGTCCACATGTTAACCGCGTCTCCTTCTCCTCTCTCGCTCGTACTCCTACGTATGGTGGTGTAGTTGCACCCTAGGGTTTAGACTGGTGGTTAGCAATAAATCGGGCATATGTTGTCCAATCCTCCACAGTGTACCCGAAGATTCGCTCGCTGCTCATGGAAAATGTGTCCGTGTGAAAAGGAGAAGTAGCTAGCGCATGAAAATCAAGGAATTGATGCACATCGATACAATGAGGCGGAAATACAGACGCAAGGTGCCGGTGGATGATACAACGGCTCGAAGGACCAAATAGCCCGTGGATAACTGTACAGTTTATCTGTCTAATTCAGCCCTTATGGAATGCCTTCTTTTGATCCTAAATGTTGCTTTTCTTCATACAATTTTGATGGGTACGTCATTCCAACTGTTTGAAACGGATATTAATTTAATTTAGTAGGCAAGTGTGCGCCACGCACTACAAGACCTCACCTACGCGCATCAAATTTCCCAAGCTATTGCGCTCTCTCTCTCTCTCTCAGCCACAGGATTGTGTTCCCTCCGTTTTTATTTACTTCATATACTAGCTTTGACTGAGTCAAACTTTACATATTAAACTAAATTCATAGGAAATAATATAAACTTTCACAATAACAAATACTCCCTCCATTCACTATTATAAGATGTTTTGAATATTTTAATATATATTTCATACGGACTAAAACGAATGAACAAACACACTAAAATGCGTCTATATACATCCGATTTAGGATAAAGTTAGAACATCTTATAACAGTGAACGGAGGGAGTATATTTGATGCAGAAATTTATTTGATGTTGACTCTAATTCCATTGATTTGGTATTGTGAACGTTAATAAATTTTTCTATAAACTTGATCAAAGTTTACAAATTAATTGAATTTGGAGATAAATCTAAACCATACCCTTGGGCGATTGGAACAAATTAATGAATCTGGAAATTAATTGAAGGGTATTCGAGGGAGCAAGTGGTCGGGTGTGAGGGTGATGGAGCGATTGGGGCAAGATGATTTTTTTACAGGAGTTGGATGTGAGAAGAGAATGACCAACTCGATCAATGACCCAAATCTCTGTGGCGAAAATATCCAACGGCAAAAAACAAAGACGGCCGAGAAGGCTCTATTTCTTGGGAGCTTAGAAACCGTAAAGATGTCTAACTTTGGCCCTTAATTTTTACCGACAAAACATGAGTTAGATTTCATAAAAAGTATGCCATTGAATGCATGTATCAAAGAACTTTTTATAATAATTTTTTTAAGACATATAACACATATTTGGTTGACCAAAATTACAAGTTAAGGTGTGACACGATAAATGAAATGGCCTTGTGTATAAAAATGGAGGGAGCATTAGATGTTGTATATGCCCCGTCCGAAGCTTCTCACGGAGAATGGATGTTGCGGAGAGTATATTTTTTTGAGCTACAAAAAACTATTGTCACCATGCCCTCACCATGCGATCTTTTCAAAACTTAGAGGAAATCACACCTTGTAAATTCCAAAATATAAACAACCATTCATACATAATGAGAGTTGGTAGAAAAAAAGTATGTACAAGTTTTCATAAAGAATATGGTTGTCTGATAGCCGTACAAAATCACTAATGGATTTTTTCATAATAATCAATTTAACTTGTACAATAAAATCATGCAAATTGTAGAAGACTCATTTCTGTTCTTTGCACAAGCCAAACGAACGGTCATATTTTTTAATCAAATATTGGCATGTTAATTTATATTATGGATGTATGAAGTTTTCCATCATGCAATAGAAATTGTCACTAGGCAAAGGATTTATCATTATTAATTAGATATGTGCGGCTAATTAGAGAAAAAGCAGGCAAAACCAGGCGTGGGAGGGGGTCGAATGAAGTTGTCACATGTTTTTATGTGTTTATATTGATTTAACAAAAAAAAATCAATCCTAAACAGGGCCAGTTTTTGTCAAAACTGAGGTGATAACGACGGATTACTTGCTAGTATTTAAACAGCTAGCTAGCTCTATTCACGAGCTTAATTAGCTAGCCGTGTATGTGCTTAACAGCTCGGATTAATGAATGGCTGGAAATGATACGACTGTTTAGTGGTTGCTTGAGCCTCACGTCGCGATGGCTCGATGCTTCCGTCTGAGCAAACAACAACCGAACCGACAGAAATGATTCGCCTGCGATTAATTTGCCACTCCTATCAGCGGCGGTATATGTATAATCGTGATAGTGATGGTACTGCTCCCTACTACAATGATCACTACCTGTATGTCGAGAATCAATCACTATTACAAGGTTTATGCATTGTGGTGATGGTGATGGCGGTACTACCTCCTAGTGCCAGCACATGATTACGACATGTATTTTGAAAACTAATCATGGTTACAAACTCGGATCTGAGGTTTCCTCTCAGTCAGCCGCCTTGCAACACGTCGCCAGTTTCAATCATGCGGTTGACAAAAAGGAAAGGGTAATTGATGCATGTATATGCGGGTACCACACTCCATGGAGAAGTAAAGGAACATGTGCCACAGTATATGAAGCAAAAAGGAGTGCTGGTGGTAGTGATTGTGCAGTTGTATAGGTTTGTGCATGCTTTATTCGGCGAAATACTCCATATAGCTTTTCGAGGGAATAGCTTGTAAACTAAAACCATGGCAATAATTATAAAACGGAGGGAATAGTATTTCTATTTTTCTAGGAAAAATGACGAAAATTCGCAGGGGCACTTACGCGTCTGCAGCCATCAATCTGCGCCGTGATCCATAAACTTGTTGCCACTTATACTAGATGGAAAATAGATGAAAAGTAGTTATGTAGTGAATACGAGGCAATATACTTCTACCAATACTTCGTGCATCCGTTCTTATACGTCGCTTTTCTTTACGTTCTTTCTATCTTCCACTGTTCTCATCGTGTCATTCTGTTCTTTTTCGTTCTTATCCATTGTTCATGTTCACCTTCTTCTTCTTTCATCGATGCGATGTACTGACAGATCTAGATGTAATCTTGTCTTTTGTTTTTATACGGTTCCTTCCTTCTGCTCGTTTCATCGTCTTCCGTCTCCAGACCATTTACATTTCTCGAACTATTATCCTATTTCTTTTATGTCCGTCCTCCCCCTTTGTTCGCAGTCGGTCCTTCTGCTTATTCGGATTTTGTCCATTCTTCTTGTTCACCTTTGTTCTTCTTTGTTCGATCTAATCCACTGTCATGATACAATACTCTTCGCCATTCTTTCTCTCTTGTTGTTCTTTCCATTGGCTACTTTCACCATCTTCGCTCTCAGCTCATTTTACATTCTTCCGACTATTACTTTCTTACTTTACTGTCGGATCTTCATGCTTTATTTTTGGCTACAAATTTGTCCACTATTTATTCCATTTTTGACTGCAAATTCATCCTTTCGAGATAGCGTCGGCATGCAAGTGTCTTGCTGAGTTATAAGCTTCCGGCAGTGTTCGCGAGGTAGTCATTCATCCTGCCAAATACAAATGCCCTCGTCGTTCCCAACATGGCACACCAACCCCATTTTAAGGAGATCCATTGTAACAGCCCGAGACCGACACTCCAGATTCCTTCCATGTATTTTCGTTATCGCTGTGTGATTTATTTGTTTGTCGCATTCATCATCGCACCATTCGCATTGCACCAGCATTCTGTTGCCTTCATTTTCAAACTTGCATCCTTTCGTAGTTGCTGGTTCTCCCTGTTCTTGTCATTGACCATTTCGAGACCAAACACACTTGCATGCGCCCGCGACATCGTTAAAATATTGTTTTATAAGTGGGAATAAAATGTTTTCGGAATGGGTTGAAAGTTGGCGTGTGGTCTTATTACATTGTAGGTAGACCGTGTGCCAAATTTCATCGTATTCGGAGGTCGTTTGATACCCAAAGAATAAACTATTGCGACACTATAGTCGGATAAATCGCAGACATTTGGTATTTAAAAACTTGTGCCAGGCCACATCAATTCCCTTTCTTCTCTAAACCTAGTCCATCTACACAACCCAACAACCACCTAGCTACCACCCCTCCGTTTCGGACCGTCCGATCGAGATCTAACGGTCCGAAAACGTCCTCAAACCTCCCTAACCCTATATCCCTGCTATAAAAAGAAAGGCCCTCTCCTTCCCCATAGGGAAACAATAGCACTGCCTTGTTTTCTGCGCCACCCCAACAGCCAGCCGCCACCTCTCTCTCCCTGTGTCCCACCTCTAGCCGCAGCCCGCCGAGCTCATCACGGGCCCGCAAAGCCCACCCGCCGCCGACGCCCAAGCTCGAAGCTGCTGCGCCGCCTCCACGCACGGGCGAGCGCCCGCTCCCTCGCGGCTCTTTCAATGGCGCCCGGGCACCTCTTGCCTTGCCATCACCACGCCACCGCCTTGACATCCCCACCTCACCGGAGTTCGTGTCGCCATGAGGATGCCAAGGCCGCCTGAAGCTCATCCATGGCCACCCCGACCCCGCAGAACCCCGTCATGACCCAACCGTCGCCGTCTTCTCTCAAATCCGGCCTCCCCGCGTCGCCTCTACCCAAATCCGTCCATCCCAGTTGCCTTCCCGCGTCGCCGGAGCAAGCTACCGCCATGCCAAGACCCTACCCGGCGCCACTGCGCTCCTCTACGTCGGGCATCGAGGAGGAGGACGACCGGTCGAGTGACTAGCCTCCCTGGGCGACGACCCTCCTCTGGCCCAGCTCGCCTCAAGGCCCAGGTCCGCGACGATCTCTGACCGGCCTGCTACACCGCATGGGCCCAAGGCCCACGAGGTGAGCCGACCAAGCTCTAACCCTCGCATGTGCGGACATTTGTTATCCAATGCTCACCCTTGTTAGGCTCAGTAGCGCATCAGATTCGGCCCGTGCACCTTTTTTTCCTGTCCTGCGATTTACCTATTTCCCAGTGCATTGATAATTAGAGAAAATGCCATAATTTTGAAATGCTAATAATTAAATATCCATGCATCCAAATAAAAAATGTCATATATGTAGAATGCTTAGAATTTTGTCTATTTTCACAATATCCAACTTTCATCCATGTTAAAAATGTTTAAAATTGTTGTTTGGATTAATTTGCATAAATACCATGCTAAAATGATTTATTTCATAAATAAATAGCCGTAGCTCCGAATTAAACAAATTATATATGTAACTTGACTAGAAAAATGTGTAGTATAGCATGGTGCATGTATTTTTCCTGTTAAATATAAAATATGTTTTAGGCAGATCTGGACCAATTTCGAAATTACATATGGGGTCGTTTCAGAAATTCTATATGTTGTTTCCGACCTCATTTAAAATGCCCAGATAGTGTAGTTATTCATTCATCACCTCTTGCCATAATAAACAATATTTAAACTTGTTGGGTACCTAAACAAGAGTGAACTAAATAATTTGAATGTGGAGTTTCGTAAGTATGCAACCCGTTGCATATTGAGCTTCACTTAATGTGTAGTATTTGATTGTTGCACTTTGCCGTGTCATGCATCATACTTTATTGTTCATCATGTCGAGATTATGCTTGTGTCTTTACCATGTGGTGTTTGCTTATTTCCGGTTTCACTTCTTCTTGCTAGAGTTTCGATAACGTTTTAGTGTGTGAGGATTCGTTCGACTACGCCCGTTCGTTTACTTCACGGATTCGATCTTCTTCCAAGCGGGATTTCAGGCAAGATGATCATTACCTGGATACCACTACTATCATTGCTCTGATAGTTCTCTCGATTCTATCGCTATGTCTCGCTACCTACTACTTGTTTGTCAAGCCTCCCAAAAAGCCATGATCAGCCTCTAACCCTCCACATCCTAGTAAACCGTTGTTTGGCTAAGTTACCGCTTTCTTAGCCTCTCTTAGAGCGTTGCTAGTTGCAGGTGCAGTTTGTTCCATGTGGAGACATGGATATCTTGGGATATCACATTATTCTTGCTATTTAATTAATACATCTATACACTTGGTAAAGGGTGGAAGGCTCGGTCTTTTGCCTGATGTTTTGTTCCACTCTTGCCACCCTAGTTTCGATTACCCGTGTTATGTTCCATATTAAGCGCTCCTAACATGTTTGGGATTGTTATGGGGACCCCCTTGATTTTTGTTTTGGGATAAAACTCTTCCGGCAAGGCCCAACATTGGTATTAAAATTTGCCCAACATAATAATACCGATCACCTTTATTAATGCATAGAGGGTCGCCCCCTCGTTGATTTAATCCACATAATACAGGGAGGGCCAGTGCTGATGGTGCTGGTCCTAAACAGAGTCGTGTGCAGGGCCACCTTGGAGCAACTTGGGTGTTTAATTTGGCCATTGTACGTTGCGCTCATCTGGTAGTGCCCTGAGAAAGAGATCGTCGGCTCGCATTAGGATCTGGCCTGCCGGGCGATCTTGCTGGATTTGTTTTACCTTTAACGAACGTATTGTGCACCGGGTTCCGAGGATACTACAGACTATCCCACGGTTGAGATTTTCCACCGCAGCTTGTGGCTAGTTTGTGATGGATGAGTTGGAGCACCCCTGCAGGCTTAAATCTTTCTGAAAGCCATGCCCGTGGTTATGTGACAACTTGGAAATTTATAATACCCAGTTATTAAAAACTTGAAGTAAACTCAATTAAAATACACCAAACGTGTGTGTAACCGTGATGTCTATTTTCGAGGGAGTTCGGGAAGAGAACACAGTGGGCTTATGTTTGACTCATAGTAGGTGTTCAGGATCACTTGTTGGTTATTAGTAGTTCACTTTCGTTTATGCGTAGATCACTCTTCTTATTCTTGTACTCGTAAGTTAGCCAGATAAAATGTGTAGTGTTGTTGCAACCTCACCACTTAATCATACCTCACCCATTAAGCTTTGCTAGTCTTGATACCCTTGGTAACGACATTGCTAAGTCTCCGTGGCTCACAGATTCCTACAACAACAGATGCAGGTACAGGTAATGTGATGATTTGATGTGAGAGCGATACTTGTTCTATTTGAAGTTCTTCTTCTGCTTCATCCATCATAGGATGGGTTCCAGGTCGGCAAATTGGGATTAACAGGGTGGACGTCGTCTCATTTTTCGTTTGATTTCATCCATAGTCGGATCCTGCTTGTCTGTATAATGATTGTTATGTATTAATGTATTGACATATTTATGTTGTAGCATTTGGCGAGTGTAAGCCAACTCCATATACTCATCTCTTCTTTACATGTATTGTGGCGATTTCCATTCTTGCGAAGCGACCCGAAATGTGCTTCTATCTTTATCGAGGCCCTCGAGCCGTCGCGAGGATAGTACCGCATTTTAGTTGTGACATCCATCCCGTACTGGATAGCCCGCCACGTGGACTAGGCGATGCCAGAGAAGAGGACGTCCCCGAGGCACCCATCGGGTAGTAGTGATCTTTCAAGACATGCGCACAAACACTATGAAGTTTGGTAAGGAGGCGCCACCCGTGCCGAGCAAGCATGGCTTGATTAAACACCCGAAAGTTGCGAAATCCAAGATCCCCTCTTCATCTTTGGTGCCAACATACTGGCCCATGAATGCCAATGTGTTTTACATTGTCCTTTGGAGGATCCCCACTAGAAAGTCCGCACAATAATATCCAGATCACCACACAACGATATTGCCAATTTAAAGTGGGAGGAACGGGTCAATGGTAAAGAAAAGTGATTGGTCCTCGACCACGTAGATGGTTCTAACCATAAGCCGCCTCAAAAACTTACGAAGAGAGACGGTTATGATTTTTAAACCGTCCATGTAGATTATTACAGGCGGTTTCAAATTCCAACCATCTCCACCGTGAAAATAACCGCCTATGGTAGATTATTTGAGGCTTGTTTGTCATGTGGAGACGTAACTCCCCTCCGAGTGCCGTTCTTAATGCTCGTTTATTACTACTGGTATTTAATGCATTTATAACTGCTTAACATACATATATCAAATTTAAACTGCATATACACTAAAATTGCCCAAATTTGGGTGATTTTTTCGATGAGTTTAGTATGTATTTAGGTCATATATGCAAGAAAAACAACATTTTCATTAATTTTATATGCAACGTGTGTGCCACGAGGCCATCGTCTGCTTCTAAACAACATAGATCATATCTTTAAAAAAGATCAAGCACATACTCCACATGTCATATACGGATACTATGGAAATTTTTAAAGTTTTTTTTTGAAAATATTATTATTTTCAATAAATTTGATAATACATTTACCTAAAATTAAGTTTGGGCTTGAAATTTCACATATACATGTTTGAAAGTACCGAATATTTAGTTCATAAGACCTAAATATATAGCAACTACCTTCAATATGATCTTTCATCCATTTTTTTAAAGCAAATTAAAATGTAACCACAGTTAAAATTTGAATTACCCCGATAAAATACAATTTATTCATTAAGATCTAAAATGTAAAAATTGAATGATACAAAGTCAAACCATTTTCCAGAGAATACCATAAAAACATAAAACACTAAAACAAAAATGCACTAAACCACTAAAAAGGTAAAATACCTAAATCACATACCAGTGGCGGGTCTAGGATATTGCTCGCCACTCGTACCTTAGGCCCTTGGCCAACCTGGGTTAAATCTGGGCTCAGATTACCTGTGGCGCGCGAGGGGTTGTGTTAGCTACTGATATTTGATGTACCAGTGGCGTCTTCTTATTGCATCCACCATTGATAAGACTAAGTTGAGATCTGATTACCAATGATGGATGCGCGTGACCCCTAGCCACTTATATCGTGCTACCAGTGTCGTGTGTGAGTTTTCAACTACCACTGGCGAGCGCATATGGTTGCCCGGCGCTGATGAGTTACCTCCCATCAGTAGTTCCGAATAGTGAATTATGGCATGGCATTCAACCCATTTCAATCGTCTCAAACCCAACGGTTGCGGCACATTTATTGGTATGGTCTTTTTGGTAACACATATCCATAAGAATAACCAATCATGCAGATGTAGTGCACCTTGATTCTTTCGTGTGTCTGTTTGTATAGGCCAGGCTATAAAAGTCGTGGCCTTGCGGTCTCATTGCATTCCCTCAAGTTTTGCTCCAAGGACTTCCAAAACTCTCCCCTCGTTCATGTGTCCCCACTGTGTCTTTTCTATTAAATTTTTGGAATTTAAGATTTCTATTTGTTTTGTTTTGTTTATAAATTTTCTGAAATGTTGAAATTTTACCCTAGCAGTTGATGCCCGTTTGCTTGCAACATCCAAAGGTATATTTTGCTTCTCCATGATAAAAGGGTAGAGCCAGTTTTTGATTTCAAAATACGACGAAACTAAATCAACTCTGGACTAAACAAAAATCAAGTCTGAACTAATAAAACAAAAATGCAAGATATTCTCTTCGCTTTCATTGCCTTTTTATGTAAAAGTAAACTCCGCGTGTAGAGCAATTTGCTAGTACTACTTACAACTAATCTATATTAAGTCATGAAGCAACTTGTCAGCAGGATTATACTAACCATAATCGACGATCAAGTGTATGCAAACAACCTTAAGAGTTCTCCATAGTGTATGTACGGTGGAGTTGAGGTTTCTTGGATCATTCGCCTGTGGACTTTCTCCCTGATCCAAGTCATGCGAGTGGTATGCCGTGATGCATGGAATGGCTGGGGATGCGGGTATATTGTGCGAGATCTCTCTCTGCGGAACAACGTGCGTACTGGATTCTATCCGGAGACAGGCAACGGGATTACTGGCGCAGCAGAGCATCCGATGGTCGCGGCCGCACCGATGGCTGCGCGGGCACGCCCGGAGCCACGATACACGCCAACCTCGCTGTCCCCCACCCAACGGCAAACAGAGTCAATCCGGCGGCCAGCTATGATGACAAGTAAACCGAACGGAATGGGGTGGTGGTGTGTGCCAAAATCGCACACATTCAGTCATGCAAAGTTACACTCTACGAAACGTAGAGCGAGATGCGTGGATGGCATGCGGCGTGCAGCAGGCTGGCAGTTGCAATTCAGTAGAGCAGTTTTTGTTGTTGTTGCTGTCCAGCAATTAAGTCGTCCCTTTTCTTTTCTTGGTTCGACAGTTCGTCCGAACCGATAGAACTGTGGGTACTGATTGGTCAATTGGAGTATTGTGAGTAACGAAGATTTCTAGCATTTGAAAGAAAGGATTTTCACGTTTCAGCCCTTAATTCAAACCCGCTACTTAGATTTGTCCTGAATTCCAAAGTATGCTCAAATTTGCTCCTTCGCCGTTAGTTCACCTTACAACATCTATAGCCGGGCGTCTCAACCCCGCCTCAAACGTCCGGGCGGACAGCTTGGTCGCTGACCGATCACAAAACAAGCAACCTACACCGGCTTCTCAAACGTTCGGGTTGACCGGCACCCCTCATATCCAGCCCAAAACTAGGGCGGACATGGGGGTGCCCGGGAGCGCCCGGGTGCGTCCGCCATGTCGGACCCGGTGTCGGTGTCAGAACCGGCATACCTCGAGTAGGGGGCCCGAGCTATGAGATCGGATCGATGGGTAACAGGAGACAAGCAACACACGTTGTTTACCCAGGTTCAGGCCCTCTCGGTGGAGGTAAAAACGTACGTCCTGCTCTTGTTGTATTATGGATGTAACAGAGTACAGAGGTGATTTACCTCGAGATCGTAAGTTTGTGGTCTAAACCCTATGGGTGATGATGAATGCTTGTGTATGGGTATTCTCTACGGGCTAAACCCTCCAGCTTATATACGCACCAGGGGCATCTAGGGTTACACAAAGGTCGGTTGCCTCCTAAAGATTACATGCCGAACAAATCACCCCTTCTTGAAGTACATGCCAGGTCTTCGGTGAAGTCCGATGTGCTCACGCCATGGCCTGAGGGCCTGGGAAGTCCTTCCTCCTTGACGGGCCTCCAGTCCGGCCCATGGACTAGACAAGCTCGGCTGGGACCCCCTAGTCCTGGACACCGTCAGCAGCCCCCGAACTTATCTTGAAAGCCGAAGATGATAACTGTCTTCGGATAATGTCTTCGGCTTGGCAGGCAAGTTCAACAGTCCAGCCCCAAGCCGAAGATGATAACTGTCTTCGGATAATGTCTCCGGTTCACGTTATCCCTTCAACCAGAGGAAACTAGTCCGGTCACGCGGTGTAAAAACGCGCTCCTGCTTATCCGAAGTGTACGGTTTAGTCTTAAGGACTAGGAGTATAGGTGTGTCTGGCAATTAAGCACGACAATTTTTTTCGAAGCGTCACACTTGTGACATCAGGTGCATCGGTTACCGCTTACTCGAACCGCGGTTCGAGGTAACTCTCTAATTGGCATGTTGTATCAAAACAGAGATCGTGCCCCGCATTTTAGGGGATATCATAAATGATTGTTTCACCCCACGTGGCTACAACGACACGATCAGCCGAAACGTGACAATTTTCACGGCGCGGTCAAGGGAACGCTTTGCCTTTTTAACAGCCTATAAAATGCTAGGGCTAGAAAATCCTTACCCCCACGCTCTCCTTCTGCTCCAACACCCAAACTTCCACAGCTCCCAACGCCCTCAATATCTCCACCAAGCCCAAAGCTTTCCGCGCTCATGGGTGAGGCTGATCTAAAGGGGAAGTGGGTTCCCTCTAAGGTCACCAACGCCATCATCACCGAGCTCCGGGAGGCGGGGTACATCCCCAACGGCGTGGCCTGGAGGGCTCAGGAGCCCGACCAGCTCATCCCCACTCCCCGCGCCGGGGAGCGGGTCGTCTTCATTCCCCACCTCATCAAAGGTCTAGGGTTCCCCCTACACCCTTTCGTGCGGGGATCCTCATTTTCTACGGGCTAGATTTATTCAATCTAGCTCTGAACTCCATCATGCACCTTACCACATTCATAACGGTGTGTGAGGCATTCCTGCGAATTGAACCGCACTTCGGCATGTGGCTGAAGACCTTCTGCTTCAAGCCGAAGAGCGATGGCGCCGACTACGCTGAGTGCGGCGGTGCCATGATCAGCAAGATCCAGAATCCGAAGTGGCTGGAGGGGATTTTCATCGAGATGGTGAAAATCTGGCAGCGTGATTGGTTCTATCTCACCGAGCCTCATGCCGATGACCAAGCCGCACTTCCACCCTTCACGGGCCTGCCTCTGAAGAAGCTGATATCTTGGGAGAGGAAGAACCTGGAATGGGGCAACCCGGAGGAGGTCACCATTCTCCAGGGGAAAATCCACACCCTCAAGAAGAGCATCAAGTTGGTGGACGTGGTTGATCTGATGTTGCACCGCGGCATCCTGCCACTCCAACTTCAGGCTAGCCTGATGTGGCTCTAGAAGCCCGTCGACATCCCCACCATTCGAAACTTCTTTCGCGCCGACCTCGACGGTATGTGGACGTCCCTCTTCAAATCGTCGCTGACCGAGTTCCCCGAGGACGGGCCAGACTGCAGCTTCTCGGAGTTGCATACTCCGAAGGAGGTAACTATCGGTGCTCCAAACCCAATCAATTTGGTGTTGTAGTATATAGCCTGAGTTTTTTTCTTCGTCTGTAGAAATGGGCGGTCCAGGCGGCAAACTTAATTTGCCCGGCGCCTATGCCCAAAGGCAACATATCTCCCGAGCTCCAGGCGCTCCTGGTTGTGGTACCTTGAAAGGGCCCGTCTAAGGCCAGGAAGGAGTTGGGTAGGAAGAGGAAGAAGACGGGAAGTCTTCGGATTGAAGACCCCTTGGATTCCAAGTCCGAGGATGTCAAGGTCGTCTCCTCGGACGAGGGGGGAGAAGGGGGCGAGGAGGAGGAGAAGAGCGAAGACACCTCGTCTCCGCCAAGGAAGAGGGCGGCGTCCGAAGATGTCGTGAAGGTCGAAACCCACAACGTTCGGAAACTCCCCCTGAAGGCCTCCGACGTTGCACCCCGCAAAGTCCCTGCCAAGGCTCTTATCGCCCTCTACTCTTCAGAGGGCGAGCAGTCTGAGCCTCGCAGGAACAAGCCACCGCCGAGGAGGTATATCACCTGTTTCCATCGCATTGTTATACCGTGGCTCCCCTTTCTTCGTGTGTTTTGATCAATCTATTTGCCTTTTATAGGCCCCAAGGGTCGGTCCCTAGCGATAAGAGATCAAGCGGGATTCCTCTGCACATCTCGTCTGAGGAGCATCATCCCTCCCTTCTTGCCCAGGACAGGCTGGGGGAGGCGACTTCTCATGCTCCACCCGAACTTAACATGGGGGGACAACGTCGGCGTCCCTACGGTCGAGGTTGAGGCCTTGGTTGCCGAGGACCCACTAGAGAAGACCCCCTCCTCCAAGGGAGGGGATAGGCTGGAGCAACGAGCATCTTCGGCCCCTATGGGCGTCGAGCCACTTTGGCAGCCTACCCCGACGGTAGCTTCTCCTGTACTGGAGATACCCGAGGTGGCTCGTCCATCCCCACCTGCTTGAGGGCAGGCGACCGAGGGGTGGACCGAGGAGATGGAGGTGGCCCTGACGGGCTCCTCCATTCGCATTAAGCACCTCGCCCTTCTGGGCACGGCGCTACAAAATTACCGGTCCGTCGAGGCCGGTATGAGGGAGGTCTTCCGAGGCCTCTATCAAGGCTTTGAGGTAAATTTAGATATCCTCTTATTATAAATATCATCACTATGCCGAGCTGTTTGAGAACTTAAATATAACCCGCAACCCTTAGTTGATAAACTTTAAGATTAGTGGTCCTAGGACCAGGAGTGTCTATCCACAGTAGCTCCCGCGCCCTAAGTGAGATTCGATGATCTTACTCGGGGGTCATCAAATGTGTAAAAGCAATAGCAGTAGCCCCCGAGACCCTACTGGATAGACATGTCCAGTCAGGGGATTGAATCATTCGAGGAGTTTTAATATCTGCATTTGTTTTGTTAGTAGGAATCATCCTCGGTTTCAGCGTCCAACTCGAAGGAGTTGGAAGAGCTGAACCATAAGCTCGATCGGTCTGAGAAGGACATGGGGCTCATGAAGAGGCAGATGGAGGAAGTTCAAGGTAAACCCCAAAATATGATTGGCATTTCTGTACTTGTATCTTCACTAATGTTTTGGCACTAGGCTCTAAAGCATATCTTGCAGCTTATTCCATGGCGCTTGAAAAGCTCCGGTCCGAGCTGCAAGCAGCTCGGCAGGAGGCCGAGCAGCAAAGGGCTGCGGCGGATCCGGCTACGGTGCAGGAGGTCGGCGCGAAGCATGCTGCCCGTGTTCTAGAGGTTGAGGAGGACCCGAAGGGGATTTACGCGCAGCATGACATCCTTCAAGAAGAGAAGACGAAACACACCATCGATCTTACTAGGGTTGAGGTAGGAATGCAAGGATGCCAAGACCCAGGTGTAAGAGCACATTTCTCCATGTGTGGTTTTGGGTAATTGATGACAATCCCTATGGGCTAATTGTTGCCTTAAGTTATATTCGAAGGATTTGTCCATAGGCACTTCTTGAAGTCCATCTGTTGGTTTCAAGGAGTTTATATGGTGACCAAGGTGGTATTCAAGGTTTTATCCAAAGATCGGTCATGTGAGAGTTGAGCTTATTGCAAGCATGTCTTGAAGAAGAAGATTGTGTGAGCATTCATGTTTACCTTCAAGACATCATCTTTATGAAGAGAGAAGATAAGATACAAGGTTTATCAAGACTAAGTCAAAGAGTGAATCAAGTTGATCAACACACAAAGCATCCAAAATGTACCGAGAGGGATCAAGCGATCCCATAGTATGGTAAGCATTGTCCATTACGCTTTGTGTACTAACCCATGGTCTACGTGAGAGTTCTATGTGGGGTTAGGTATATTTCCATGGGCTTGCATCAAGAGTAAGATCCCATACATCCCATGGAAGATGACATCAAGTGGTGATCGTCATCAAGGTTGCGGTGTGCAAGATCAAGTGAAGCATCACGAAGAGATCATGCTTGAAGCTTGTCGTTCATTGTGGTGACAATGGACTTGTGAAGATGTGCCGAAGAGTGGCTCACCCATAGTGGAGTATGGGGGAGCAATCAACTAGTCTTCATCAAGCCAACGCAACAAGAAAGGTGGTCCATCTTGAGGAAGTCAAGATCATCATCATCTAGCTCAAGTGGACTATGCGTAAGGCAAATGTTTGACCTTGATAGGGTTTTCTATTTTACCGGTCTCATGGTGGTAGTTTGGGAGACCGGGTTATAGGATCGATAGCCGTACTATCAAGGGGGGCTCTCAAGTGAGTAGCATGATCGTATCGTTCGTTGAGAGCTCAAACCATTGCATTCTTGGCATCATCATCTTTCTTGGTTCTTGGTTGGCTTTCCTCTTTGTGGGTTCTTGAGCTTATGTTCACCTTCATGACAAGCTCAAGTTCATCGAAAACGGAGTCCATGTGCATCTTCTATGATGTTTTCGATGTTGGAGTTTTTGCCGGTTCTTCTTTCATACAGGTTTAACATCTGTTTGGATAGTACTTGTCGTGTGCTATCCAACAAGCTTGAGTTTGCTCAATTCGGAGCTCGTATGCGAAGGTTATGGCAGTTTTGTACCAGGGCAGTTTTTCTCTGATCTAGCGGTAGTACCGCTCGGTACCACGGTAATACCGCTCCGGTGGTACTTCTGCTATGTACTACCGCTCCAGTGGTACTACCGCCCTGAAGAGTCGCTCGAACTACCGCTTATTTTTTTAAGCGGAAGTACCGCTCCCTCCAGAGCGGTACTACCGCTCTGTTGTTCCAGGACGTGTTTAAGCGGAAGTATCGCTCCCCCGAGCGGTACTACCGCTTGTGTGCGGGCTGTGGGGGTAACGGTTGGATTTTCCCCCACCTATAAAAGGGGGTCTTCTTCCCCATTGCTCCTTAACTCTTGAGCTCGTATTCTTCCCCCATTGTTGACCTTCTTCGAGCTTGCTAACTCTCAATCCCTCCAATGATTCTTGCTAGTTCTTGAGGGAAAAGAGAGAGGAGATCTAGATCCACATTTCCACCAATCATCTTCTCCTCTTTGTGAGGGGAACCCCTTGGATCTTGATCTTGGAGTTCTTCGTGTTCTTCTTCGTTCTTCCTCTCTTTTTCCTCCATAGCATTAGTTGTTGTGGTGGGATTTGGGAGAGAAGGACTTGGGCACTTCTTGTGCCCTTGCCATTGCATTTGGTGCATAGGTTTGAGTTCTCCACGGTGATACGTGGAAGTGAGAAGTTGAGAAGCTTATTACTCTTGGGTGTTTGAGCACCCTAGAGCTTGTTCCTCTTGGGTGCTTTGGCGCCCTAGACGGTTGGTGGTGCCTCGGAGCTCAATCGTTGTGGTGCAAAGCTCCGGGCAAGCTTCGGGGTCTCCAATTAGGTTGTGGAGATTGCCCCGAGCATTTGAGGTCACCTCGGAGCCACAATCCATTGTGGTGAAGCTTCGTGGTGTTGTTGGGAGCCTCCAATTAAGTTGTGGAGTTTGCCCCAACCTTGTTTGTACGGGTTCGGTGACCGCCCTCAAGGGTCCCTTAGTGGAATCACGACATGTTGCATTGTGCGAGGGCGTGAGGAGATTACGGTGGCCTTAGTGGCATCTTGGGGAGCATTGTGCCTCCACATCGCTCCGAACGGAGATTAGCATCCGCAAGGGTGTGAACTTCGGGATACATCGTCGTCTCCGCGTGCCTCGGTTATCTCTTACCCGAGCCCTTTACTTATGCACTTTACTTTGTGATAGCCATATTGTTTCATGCTTGATATCTTGCTATCACTTAGTTGTTTATCTTGCTTAGCATAAGTTGTTGGTGCACATAGGTGAGCCTAGTTGTTTTAGGTTTTGTGCTTGACATATTAAACGTTAGTTTTATTCCGCATTTGTTCAAGCCTAAACCGTAATTACTTTAAAGTGCCTATTCACCCCCCCCTCTAGGCGACATCCACGTCCTTTCACCAGGCCCGTACTGACTGTGAAGTGCTCAACCAAGTGAGCCAAATTGCCGCCTGTAAGCCCTACCTACTTCGCTGTGTATTTGGTGATAACAAGTTTGCCCATCTTACGCAAATCTGATGTTTCTCAGAGGCCTTCAAGGACCTACCGAAGAGCGCCTCGGACGCGTGCGCTCACTACGAAGCCCACCCTGACGACCCCGCGGAGAAGATCTTCTGGGGTCAGTTCCAGGCGCCCGAGCACCCACCCTAGCTGAATAATCAAATGAAACGGCTCGCGGAGCTGTTTCGTGCGGCGAGGCCGGTTATGCAAGACATTGCGTCAACCTCTGGCCGGCTAGACCGATGCTGACAAGCTTCTTCAACATGTTAAACAGGCTGCGCGAAGCCAGTCCCCAAGTGGATCGCTAGAAGTGGTCGGTCTGCCTAGAGGGCTCCCAGCAAGCGTATGCGTCGGTGATGGCGCAATACCCGAAGGTCCAACCGCTGGTTATTGCATCCGGACCCCCGAAAGAAAAGAACCGGAAGACCGAGAAGTTCATGGTCGAGGTCCTTGAAGTTGCCCAGAATACCGAGGCGCGGTGTGCTAAGTCTAAACTACGCTTTTAAAGGTCCCACGGTATGCCGAGGAAGATTATGTAAAGACAATGAAAGTATGTTTTAATCAGTTCAGTATTATTCGATGTGTTTATATCTCTCTCATGTGTGACCGTTTGAGTATCTGAAAATTGCCAGTCGTTAGCTTCCGCCCCCTTGTAGATGCTACGCGGGGTGTTTTCTAACATGCGTGAACCCTTAGACGACATCTCAGAACCCGTAGGTGGTTGCGTGTTTAGATGAACGAGGCAATCAAACTATATCGGCTTTATCACTTTCACTTAGTCATAGGAGCTCTAGTTGGTGGGGTAGTTGAACTAGCCCCCGATGTAGTAGTGATCGGACCACCCGATGTACATCTATCGTAACACCTTGGTTCTTGTAATAAGAACCATACGTTTAATACGGCGCAACCACTAATGGTGGATAGTTTAACACTGTCATTGGATCGCCTGGCCTATTTACGCCTATCATGACAATTGATTTTTGGCTTTCTCCACTGAGGCGCTGAACCATCCAAGCTGGAAGCGCAATCGCAGTGGTTCTCCGTTTACACTCCTAGCCGAATAGAGCGGAACATAGGAGGCAAACATAGGAGCCGGGCAACCCAATCATTGACCAAAATAACGATTCAAAACTGATGCATATAACGCAATATCCAAGACGCCGACGAGATGTCGGACTTTAACATGGGCTCGTCTATAAATCCGAGCCCCCGCCGGACTCTACAACATGTGGGAGTATACCACCTCGGGGCAATTATAAAAAAACAACACGTAAATATGTGCAAGGACCGAAATTAGGTCTGTTTTATTATTCATAGGGCTTAGCCATACTCGTCGAGCTATAATAAGATACAAAGAGTATGTTTGGGAAAGATAAGGGAGGAGAATAATACAGGGCTTTAACGGGCGATGTGGCCCGTTGCTCTCCCGCCACACGACTGCGCCTCCGTGATGTTGACCAGCTCGTCCTTGTCTAATCCAAGGTTGATGTATACGTCTGACTCCCCACGTTGCTTTAAGCATTTGAGAGGTGCAGCCTGTGACGAGGCTGGAGCCGTGATTTGGCTGTTTGACTCTACCGAGATGTTCCTTCTGGTGGGCGTTTACTGTGCCGAAGAGATCGCCAAGCTTCAGGTATGCTCGGATGATCCGATATAACACACCTTCTTTGATAAATTTATGCTCCCCGATTCCCCAAGGAATTTTAAGCGCGAAGGTTTGTACTCGAGATACGTGCAGTGGTCTGCTACAAGATGGCAGGGGTAGGGGAGCGTGTATCCCTATTTAGGGTTGACGCGGGTTTGACCAGGGGCCGAGGTGATAGTGCGGACGCGCTTTGAAGAGCCCGTGAGGTCACGCCGAGCTTCTTGCCTTGTAGCTTCTTCAGCCGTCTAGGAGTCGGCTATGTAAGCCGTTGTCTGCTCCTATGTACGGAGAGAGTGTTTCATGTTGCCATTAATGGTGAGGACCCCGTTGGGCCCTGACATCTTAAGCTTAAGGTAAGTGTAGTGTGGTTCCATGTTAAAGTGGGCATATGCAGTACGACAAAGCAACGCGTGATAACCTCTGCGGAAAGGACCTATATCAAAGATTAAGTCCTTGCAGCGGAAGTTGTCGGGGGAGCCTAAGACAAGTTGTAGCGTTATAGTGCCCATGCATTGGGCCTCCACACCGGGTATTACTCCCTTGAACGTGGTTTTGCTGGGTTTGATTCGTGACGAATCAATACCCATTTTCCTCACCATGTCGCATATATCACGTTCAGACTGCTTCTGCCGTACATAAGGACGCAGGTGAGGTGAAACCCATCGACAATGGGATCCAGGACCGAGGCGGCTGACAAGCCTGACGGATACTGGTCGGACGGTCTTGCTTATCAAAAGTGATCGGGCAGGCCATCCATGGGTACACCTCGGGGCTACAGGCTCTAAGCCGTCGACGTCCCGAAGTGCCCATTTTCGCTCCTTCTTAGGAATGTGTATGACATAGATCATGTTCACATCTTTTACCTCAAAGGGAAATTGCTTTTGGCCGCCACTGTTTGGCCGACGAGGTTCATCCTCGTCATTGTTGCTCTGGCACTGGCCCTTGCTTGACTCCTCGGTTAGTGCCTTTCCGGCCTGCTTGAACATCCAACAATTTTGATTGGTGTGGTTGGCAGGTTTCTCTGGGGTGCCATGGATCTGGCAGGGCTTGTCTAGTATTTTATCCAGAGCGCTTGGGCCATCCTTATTCCCTTTAAAGGGTCTCCTTTTGGGTTCGCCCCGTGAGTTGTTGAACCCGGCATTAACTGCTGGGTCCTCGGCATCACTGCCACTGTTGTTGTTTCGGCGCTTGTGTTTATTGCGCCTGGGCTTGTCGTTCCCGTCTCGGATTTCCGAGGTGTCGGGTTCATTCTTGTGAGAGCTGTAGGCCAGCCAGCTATTCTCGCTCGCTCAAAAGCGGGTCATCAACGAAGTGAGGTCCGCCATGGTGCTCGGCATGTACTACCCGAGCTGTCGGACTAGCCATTCGTCACATATGGTATGTTTGAATGCCGCAATGGCTTCGGCGTCTAGGCAGTCAACTAAATAGTTATTCTTGGTCAAGAACCGGTTCCAGAATTTCCGAACTGACTCGCCCTCCTTTTCAACGATATGGCTGAGGTCATCGGCATCCGGGGGCCGAACGTAGGTACCCTGGAAGTTGGCCCTAAAGGCCTCCTTGAGCTCCTCCCAGTTTCCAATAGAGTTTTTGGGGAGGCTATGGAACCAATGCCGTGCCGGCCCCTTGAGCTTGAGCGGCAGATATTTTATGGCGTGGGGATCATCTCCTCGGGCAATGTGAATGTGTAGGAGGAAATCTTCTATCCTGACGGCTGGGTCAGTCATGCCGTCGTGTTGATCGATATTGATGGGTTTAAACCCCTCTAGGAACTGGTGTTCCATGACTTCATGTGTAAAATAGACTGGATGTGTAGGTGCTCGATTACGGAATGCATCCTGGCGGGTGTTGGCGATCGCCCGTTCTCTTCTCAGCTACCGAGCTCGTCCTTGCCTATCCATTTAGGCTTCTCCAAGCCAGTGGGCACATGGTCCCTTATTCCTCATATGGATAGGGGAGGTGATTTATCCCAACGTATCTTAGTGTGCAGGTCATAGGGCTCGGGATAGTCGACCGGGCTCTTGCCATCAGAGCGGGGTTTAACCGAAGGTTCTTTATATGCCCCTGTTGACCGATCTCGCCCTCTAGGGGACGGTCGGTTTGTTCTGCGTGGCCGTATGGGAGAGGATTGGCATCTGCCACCTCGTCATTGAATTCGGGCAGTAGCCGCCATCGTGGGAATGACTTGGCTGTCGTGCACCGTGCTTCTAGGTCTACTTCGACCGTGAGTACTTGTTCCCATTTTTCGTTGAGCCCGTTTTCATGAGTGTACAACTCCTGCTATTTCATCTTCATGCTCCGCACAGTTGCGACTAGCCGACGTTGGAAACGTATCTGTTCAGATGGGCTTTCGGGCATTTTGAAGTCCTCGGGTCCGAGGCTATTGTCGAACTCGAACTCAGGGAGGTAGTAGTCATCCGACCATCGTCCTTGGGATCATCAGTAGGTGCATCCGTGGGCCCATTCTGTTGTGCGGGCTCGGCCTCTCTGTTGTCTAGGTTCTAACCAGCGTCCGGAGTGGCGTTGTTATCGGTTGCATCGGCTTTATTTTTGCTTCCATCATTTCCCTTTGATTTCCTCTTGGGGCGGCGACGCTTTGAGCTTTCCTAAGGCTTCTCGTATGGGTCTTCCTTAGGAGCGTCGACCATGTAGACATCGTAGGTAGACATTGCGGCCCACTTCCCCGTTCGGGGTATGGCCACAAGTGAGCTTGATCCGAATTGTCGTGGTCATCTTCCTCCATGTCGAGGGCCTCATCGGATCCATAGTCAAGCGTGTCGGACAAGTCCTCGTCCGTGGGAACTAGGTGGGTGGTGGGTGGGATGAAAATTTCCCGATCGTTGGCCTTACATCTGATCCGATCATAAACCGCGGATGAGATGGCAATGTTCTGGATTCGGTCCAGCACCTCGTTTATTAGCGAGGACTCCTTTGCATCGAGGGCCTGGCAGTAAGCCCAGCTGATCAGGAAATGGTTGTTCAAGCCTTTTGATGCAGGTCTGTTCTCGTGGTCACTCTAAGACGATTCTGGTTTGACGACCGAAGAGGCTTCCTCAGAGATAGCCGTTATGTCCGGGGTCGAGTTTGCCTTTAGGTTATCGTCCGAGGAGGTGTGAGTTAGGTCGCACATGACGACCCCCAGATCTATCTCTGGGGTTGGCTTCGTTGGGAGGTCGGATTCGAAGATCAGATCGAAGGCCCGATCTGGCGCGTTTGCTCCTAATACGTCTCCAAAGTATCGATAATTTATGCAGTATTCATGCCATATTTACCCATGTTTACAATATTTTTACAAGGTTTTTATGCACTTTATATGATTTAATTGGAACTAACCCAGACTGACGTTGTTTTCAGCAGAATTACCGTGGTGTTGTTTTTGTGCTGAAAATGAACCCTATGCACCATCCATACTACACTTGTATCACCATCTCTTTGCTGAACTAGTGCACCTATACAATTTGCCATTGTATTGGGTGTGTTGGGGACACAAGAGATTTCTTGTATTTGATTGCAGGGGTGTTTGAGAGAGACCATCTTCATCCTACACCTCCCACACATTGATAAACCTTATGTCATCCACTTGAGGGAAAATTGCTACTGTCCTACAAAACTCTGCGATTGGAGGCCCAACACGAGTCTACAAGAATAAAGTTATGTAGTAGACATCATTACCGAGGAGGTGAGTGCTTGAAGGTTTATCTTTAGATCTTGCAATTGAATATTTTAGTTTCTTATTTTATCACTAGTTGTATTTATAAAATAAAATTACAAAAAATGGAATTTAGGTTGTCTCATATGCTTCGTCTTTATAATGTCTTTTGTGAAAATGATGGTTCGGAAAATTGTGCTCAATTGTTAGAGGAAGAATTTAACAAATGTTTAATGTGAGTTCCTTGAATGATGAGCATGATTGCAATGTTGCTAGTATGAATTCTCTGAATATCCATGATGCCAATGATATGCAAAGCCATAAGCTTGGGGATGCTATGTTTGATGAAGATGATATATTTAGTTCCCCAAGTTTTGATGAGCAAATTTATTATGAGGATAGCATGCCTATTATCTATGATGATTATTGTGATGACATTTATGCTATAAATAGTAATGATAACCATGAAACTTGTCATCATTATTTTAATGTTCAATTCCGTTATGTGAATCAAGTATCTCATGATAGTTATTTTGTTGACTTTGCTCCCACTATTATACATGAGAAGAAAAATGTTTATGTGGAGAGTAATAAAAATTCTATGCTTGTGGATCATGAAAGGAATGATTTTTTGTGATAGTTATATTGTTGAATTCCTTCATGATGCTGCTGAAAATTATTATGAGGGAGGAACATATGCTTTTACATATTGCAATAATATCAAGTTTTCTCTCTATGTATTGAAAGTTTCGAAGTTATGCTTTGTTTGCCTTCCTATGCTAGTTGATTCTTGCTCCCATAAATTGTTTGCTCACAAAATCCCTATGCATATGAAGTGGGTTAGACTTAAATGTGCTTGTCATATGCTTCGTGATGCTCCCATTGTGTTGCAATCCTTTACTTTTATGTGAGCATCATTGAAATCATGCCTAGCTAAAAGGCTTTATAAAAAAGCACTTGTTGGGAGACAACCCAATATTTACCCTTACTATTTTTGTGTGTTCACAGGATCAAGCTACTGTAGTAATCATGTTGTGTGCCTTTTGTTTCAATAATGTGCCAAGTAAAGCCTTTGGGATAGTATGGATACTTGTTGATTTGATTCTGTGCAAAAACAGAAACTTTTGCCCCCAGTATAGAATTTTTCTGATTTTACTAGAGAGTCAAAATATTCTAAAAGTTTTACAAAGTATTTCTTTGCAAGTTTTCTGAATTTTCCTAATTTTTTAGAATATTTAAAGCCAAGAAAGTATGGTTTTTATGCAGATCTTTACAGACTGTTCTGTTCTTGAGAGATTCTATTTTGTGTGCATAGTTTGCTTATTTTAGTGTTCCCATAGCTTATATTGAGTTATATAAATTATGTGAATGGTATAATACAGTAGGTACTATTTCAAAACAATTATGAATCTTGTCTTGAAAGTACCTAAGTGAATGATCTATTACACTAACCCATCTCACGAAGTTCTGTTGAGTTTTGTGTGATTGAAGTTTCAAGTTTTGGGTGAGATACCGATATGAGCAGAATAAGGAGAGGACAGACCCTAAGCTTGGGGATGCCCAAGGCACCCCAAGGTAATATTCAAGGAATACTCAAGCGTCTAAGCTTGGGGATGCCCCAGAATCCCCTCTTTTGTCTTCAACACTATCGGTATATCTTGCTTGGAGCTATATTTTCATTCATCACATAGTATTTGTTTTGCTTGGAGCATCATTTAATTTTGTTGTTCTCTGTCAGATGTTATATATAATTATATTTTTCAATTAAAATTTCCAAGAATTTCCTTAATATGCATCAATTGCATTTTTGATGTGTGCTGTATAAAAACAGAAACTTTTGCTGTACTGTTTGAATTTTCATATTTTACTGGTACGTGTGAAGTTTCTAAAATTTTTACAGAGTACCATCATACAAATTATTTATCATGTCCTAAATGTTCAGAAGAGTTACAAAAGTACACTTTTGAAATAATTACTACATACTGTCCTCATTAGACAGATTGTTGTGATACTTTTGTCATCCACTTATTCTATAGTTTCCATAGCTTATATTGGTAAATATTAATTGTGGAAATGATAGTAAACAGTAGATAATGTTTGAAAATTATGATGCAGCTTGTCTTGGCAATACATAAAGTGTTGATTTATTCTTATGTGCACTAACATATCTCACGAGTTCTTGTCAAGTTTTGTGTGGGTGAAGCTTTTAAGATTCAGGAAACCGAGATATGAGAGGAATCAACGAGACAAAAAAGATCAAGCTTGGGGATGCCCAAGGCTCCCCAAGTAAATATTACAAGAAATCTCATGCATATAAGCTTGGGGATGCCACGTAGGCATCCTACCTCTCTTCATCAACAAACATCGGTTAGCCTATGTTGAGCCTAAGTTTTTATTCGTTCACATGATATGTGCTATTCTTGGAGTGCCCCCTTTTATTTTGTTTGCTGTTTTAAATAAATCTCAGATCTGAATGTCTTTATTGAGAGATAGAGTCCTCACATAGCTACCTGATTGTTTGACTACTCATTGATCTTCACTTATATCTTTTGAGAGTAGTTTGATATTTACTATTGTGCTTCACTTATATCCTAAGAGTAAACTGTGAATGAATTCAACATCATAAATCTGAAATTATCCATGTGATTTATGCTTAGTAGTAGTTTCACATTTGGTTTAGAAAGTAAAATCTATTGAAGGTTGACAATCATAATATTGGTCATACAAGCAATTCATGAACGATTAGTATAAGGATGAGAATCTTCACATACAAATATATTATCTTGGACATCTTTTACGATTGTGAATACCCATTAATTATTTTCAACCTTGATCAAATTAGTTGAAGTTGGACAAGGAAGACAACATAATGAGTTGTGTTTGGGTATATTTGCATAGAAGTTATATTGTTATGGATCCTCCAACATGTGGTGCTTGTTTAGAACCTTTTGCTAGCCAAAACTTTGTTCTAAGTAGAGACACTACTTGTGCATCCCAAATCCTTGAGCCAAGTGTCTTCCATGAGTGTCCACCATACCTACCTATTTATGGTATTTCATTGCCATTTCAAGTAAATTTGCATGTGCCATCTCTAAATCCTTCAAATAAACATCTGTTATGTGTGCCCGTACCGCTCATGACACGACAGGGCGGTCAGTATCTTCCATGCTAAGTGTGTTTAACTCACGATGAGTGTTTATTAACTTGTCATTGCACGAGAGAGGCTGGTAAAAAGGATGCCCAGTCTCGCATAATACAAAAATAAATAAACAAAAACTCCCGATAGAAAGTTGATTGTGTGGAGGGCACCCGTGGATTCGGTCAGCCATGGAATGTGTTTGAATGGTGGAGGGGGGGGGGGTAAAATTTCAATTCCCTTTAGGAACCGCCATTAATGTGTTTGGCATGGAAGATATTGAAATCACTTGTCGTGACGTCGACAGGAAAGGCCCACCACCCAAAATACATTCATCTCTATTTTAAGAAATGAGCCCTGGCAGCTATGTAAATCCCTGCTTACCTCTGCGAAGGGATGTTCTATTTACTTTTACTCTATTTACTTTCATGTTATTTACTCTTCATGTTGAGTCAACTCCTTATTCCAACCTCAATCTCTAGTTGGCAAGCATCATGCGGTGGGGAAAGATCCAAACACATATATCCAGTCAAATATATTCGATCATGAGTTATTATTGTTGACAATTATCTTTACGATAAGTAAGTTGGGAGGCGAAACATTAACCCCCTATCTTTCTCTGTGTTCGATGGATGCTATTTGTTCTAAAATTATGCTTTGAGTACCACCAATCATAGAACACTATATGATAATTGAGTATATGGAGCTCTTACTTAGACTTTGTAGAACTACAATTGTTTGATGACTAAGAACATAGGTTGTTAAGTTTCAAGAGAATGCATAGTTTCAACGATGACATGCGAATTGATGGTTACTTTATAATGATGAGCTTTATGAGAAAGAGTTGTTGTTTTGATGCTAGGAAAGGTGATTGAAATTGATCAACCTTATGCAATATGTCAGCATTCACACTTCATAAATTATTTCCTTTATCATTTACCTACTCGAGGACGAGCACGAATTAAGCTTGGGGATGCTGATACATCTCCAACATATCGATAATTTATGAAGTATTCATGCCATATTTACCCATGTTTACAATATTTTTAAATGGTTTTTATGCACATTATATGATTTAATTGGAACCTACCCGGACTGACGTTATTTTCAACAGAATTACCGTGGTGTTCTTTTGTGAGGAAAATAAAAGTTCTCGGAATTGGAGGAAACTTTTTTATGATTTTTTGGGAAGGAAAGGGACCTGGGAAGTTTCGAGGGAGTACCAGAAGACCCACATGGGCCCCACAAGGTATGTGGGCGCGCCCAGGGGATGGTCGCGCCGACCTACCTTGTGGGCCCCCTTTGGCACCTCTTCGCGTGATTCCAACGCCAAAAAATCCTATATGTTCAGAAACCTCCGAAAGTTAACCTAGAACTTCCGCTCTGTCGCCATAACTCTCTGTATCGAAGAAATCTCATCCAGAACCCTTTTTGGTACCCTGCCGGAGGGAAAATCATCATCGGAGGCGGGAATAGTTCACTCTCGGGGCTGAGGGTATGTACCAGTAGCTATTTGTTTGTTCTCTCTCTCTCGTTTTCATTAGATGGCACGATCTTGATATACCACGAGCTTTGTTAATATAGTTGGATCATATGATGTTCTTCCCTCTCTATCTTAATGTGATGAATCGAGTATTTCCCTTTGAGATCTCGTTATGTTGGATTGAATACTTTGGATTTGAGAGCACTTGATATATGTCTTGCATGTGGATACCTGATACGTCCATTTTGCATCATGATTTCCTACTGTTATTTACTTTGTTTTGTTGAATAATAATGCTTTGGGGAGTGATTCTAATGCCTTTTCTCTCATAATATGCAAAGTTTACACAAAGAGGGAGAATATCGGCAGCTGAAATTCTGGACCCAAGAAAAGCACGTCAGAGATACCTATTCTGCACAACTCCAATGAAGTTGAAAATTTACGGAGATTATTTTTGTATTTAATAAAAATTACTGGAGCTGAAAACTAACGGAGGAAGGCCCCCAGGTGGGCACAACCCACCAGGGCGCGCCAGGCCCCCATGGGCGCGCCCTGATGGGTTGTGCCCAGCCTGGCCCGCTTCCGGTGCCCATCTTCTGGTATAAATTCCCAAAAACCCTAAAAAAATTAAGAGGAGGACTTTCGGGACGAACCGCCGCCGCCTCGAGGCGGCACGAGCACTTTTGCCCTCCGGCGGAGCGATTCCGCCGGGGGAACTTCCCTCCCGGAGGGGGAAATCGAAGCTATCATCATCACCAACACCCCTCTCATCTTTGGGAGGCCAATCTTCATCAACATCTTCAACAGTACCATCTCCTCTCAAACCCTAGTTCATCTCTTGTGTTCAATCTCTGTACCGGAACCTCAGATTGGTACCTGTGGGTGACTAGTAGTGTTGATTACCTTGCGTAGTTGATTACTATATGGTTTATTTGGTGGAAGATCATATGTTCAGATCCATTATGCTATTCATTACTCCTCTGATCTTGGGCATGATTATTATTTGTGAGTAGTTACCTTTGTTCTTGAGGTCATGGGAGAAGTCATGTTGCGAGTAATCATGTGAATTTGATATGTGTTCGATATTTTGATGATATGTATGTTGTGATTCCCTTAGTGGTGTCATGTGAACGTCGACTACATGACACTTCACCATTCATTGGCCTAAGGGAATGCATTGTGGAGTAGTTATTAGATGATGGGTTGCTAGAGGGACAGAAGCTTAAACCCTAGTTTGTGCGCTACTTCGTAAGGGGCTGATTTGGATCCACATGTTTAATGCTATGGTTAGACTTTGTCTTAATACTTTTCTCGTAGTTCCGGATGCTTGCGAGGGGGTTAATCATAAGTTGGTTGTTAGTCAAGTAAGAACAGCACCTTAGCACCAGTCCAACATGATAAAAGTGACTAGACGAAATTCCCGTGTACCCTCAAGAACACTTTGCCTATTACTAGTGATTGTTCTGGCCTGTCCTTTGCCTCAAAAGAATTGGGCTACCTTGCTGCACCTTGTTTACCGTTACCGTTACTTGCTCGTTACAAATTACCTTGCTATCAAACTATCTGTTACCTACAATTTCAGTGCTTGCAGAGATTACCTTGCTGAAAACCGCTTGTCATTTCCTTCTGCTTCTCATTGGGTTCGACACTCTTACTTATCGAAAGGACTACGATTGATCCCCTATACTTGTGGGTCATCAAGACTCTTTTCTGGCGCCGTTGCCGGGGAGTGAAGCGCTCTTGGTAAGTGGAAATCGGTAAGGAAAAACTTATACTACGTGCTGAAATTTATTGCTACTTGCTACTATGGAGAACAATCCTTTGAGGGGTTTGTTCTGGGTATCTTCGCCTCGACCGGAACCACAATTAGTTACCCCTCCACCTACAGCACCTACTGAAAATGTTACTTATGAACTTCCTTCGGGTATGCTAGAAAAACTGCTTGTTAAACCTTATGCAGGAGATGGAATTGAACATCCTGATATGCATCTTTTATATGTGAACGAAATATGTGGATTATTTAAGCTTGCAGGTTTACCCAGAGATGAAGTTAAGAAGAAGGTTTTACCTTTATCTTTGGAGGGAAAATCATTGACATGGTATAGGCTATGTGATGATCTTGGATCATGGAACTGGAATCGTTTGCAATTGGAATTCCATCAAAAGTTTTATCCTATGCATCTAGTTCATCGTGATCGGAATTATATATATATAATTTTTGGCCTCGTGAAGGAGAAAGTATCGCTCTAGCTTGGGGGAGGCTTAAGTCAATGTTATATTCATGCCCCAATCATGACATTCCGAGGAAAGTTATCATTCAGAATTTTTATGCTCGGCTTTATCATAATGATCAATCCATGCTCGATACTTCTTGTGCTGGTTCTTATATGAAGAAGACTATTGATTTCAAGTGGGATCTCTTAGAAAGAATTAAACGCAACTCTGAATATTGGGAACTAGGCGAAGGTAATGAGTCAGGTATAAAGCTTGAATTTGATTGTGTTAAATCTTTTATGAATACCGATACTTTTCATAAGTTTAGTACTAAATATGGACTTGACTCTGAGATAATAGCCTCTTTCTGTGAAGCATTTGCTACTCATGTTGACCTCCCTAAGGAGAAGTGGTTTAAATATCATCCCCCTATTAAAGAAGAAATTAAAGAACCGGTCATAGCTAAAGAAGAAACCATCTTTTACAATGTTGATCTAGTTGTGCCTACCGCTTATATTGAAAAACCACCTTTCCCTGTTAGGATAAAGGAACATGCTAAGGTAACAACTATGGTTCGTAAGAGTAATATAAGAGCACCTAAACCCCCTGAGAAAATTAAATTAGAACCTAGTGTTGCTATGGTTAAAGATCTCTTGGTAGAAAATGTTGATGGGCATGTCATCTACCTTTGTGATGAAGCTGCTAGAATTATTAAACCTGATAAGAAAGATAAACATACACCTATAGAAGGTTTGCCCGTTGTCTCAGTTAAAATAGAAGATCATTGCTACCATGGTTTATGTGATTTAGGTGCTAGTGTGAGTGCTATCCCTTTTACCTTATACCAAGAAATTATGAATGAAATAGCACCTGCTGAAATGGAAGATATTGATGTTACTATTAAACTTGCTAATAGAGACACTATCACACCACTTGGGATTGTTAGAGATGTTGAAGTCTTGTGTGGGAAAGTAAAATACCCTACTGATTTTCTAGTCCTTGGTTCCCCACAAGATGACTTTTGTCTCATTATCTTTGGTAGACCTTTCTTGAGCACCGTCAATGTTAAGATAGATTGTGAAAAACAAACCGTCGGTGTCAGTTTTGGTAATGTGTCTCATGAGTTTAATTTCCAAGTTTAGTAGACAACCCCGTGATAAAGAATTATTTAATAAGGATGAGATAATTGATCTTTCTTCTATTGCTGTGCCTCCTACTGATCCATTAGAACCATATTTGCTTGACCATGAAAATGATATGCACTTGCGTGAAAGAAATGAAATAGATCAAATTTTCTTCGAACAACAACCTCTCCTGAAACACAATTTGCCTATTGAAACCCTTGGAGGTCCTCCTCCACCTAAAGGTGATCATGTGTTTGAATTGAAACAATTGCCTGACACTTTGAAGTATGCTTATCTTGATGAGAAAAAGATATATCCTGTTATTATTAGTGCTAACCTTTCAGAACATGAAGAAGAGAGATTATTGAAAGTTCTAAGGAAGCACCGGGCTACTATTGGATATGCTCTTGATGATCTTAAGGGCATTAGTCCCACTCTATGTCAGCACACGATCAATATGGAACCCGATGCTAAACCCGTTGTTGATCACAACAGTGGTAAGAACTGAAATATTAAAGCTTCTGGAAGCAGGTATAATCTATCCCATCGCTGATAGTAGATGGGTAAGTCCCGTTCACTGTGTCCCTAAGAAAGGAGGTATTACCGTTGTTCCTAATGATAAGAATGAACTCATTCCACAAAGAATTGTCACTGGCTATAGAATGGTAATTGACTTTAGAAAATTAAATAAAGCTACAAGTAAGGATCATTACCCTTTGCCTTTCATTGACCAAATGCTAGAGAGACTATCTAAGCACACACACTTTTGTTTCCTAGATGGATATTCTGGTTTCTCTCAAATACCTGTGTCACAATCCGATCAAGAGAAAACCACCTTTACTTGCCCTTTTGGAACCTATGCTTATAGACGTATGCCTTTTGGTTTATGCAATGCACCTGCTACCTTTCAAAGATGTATGACTGCTATATTCTCTGATTTTTGAGAAAAGATTGTGGAGGTTTTCATGGATGATTTTTCCGTTTACGGAAATTCTTTTGATGATTGCTTAAGCAACCTTGATCGAGTTTTGCAGAGATGTGAACAAACTAATCTCGTCTTGAATTGGGAGAAGTGCCACTTTATGGTTAATGAAGGTATTGTCTTGGGGCATAAAATATCTGAACGAGGTATTGAGGTGGATAAAGCTAAAGTTGATGCAATTGAGAAAATGCCATGTCCTAAAGATATTAAACGTATTCGAAGTTTCCTTGGTCATGCTGGTTTTTATAGGAGGTTCATTAAAGACTTCTCTAAAATTTCTAGGCCTCTTACTAATCTTTTGCAAAAGGATATCCCTTTTGTTTTTGATGACGATTGTGTGGAAGCCTTTGAAACACTCAAGAAAGCCTTAACATCTGCACCTATCGTTCAACCACCTGATTGGAACTTGCCTTTTAAAATTATGTGTGATGCTAGTGATTATGCTGTTCGTGTTGTTCTAGGACAAAGAGTTGATAAAAAATTGAATGTTATCCACCATGCTAGTAAAACTCTAGACAGTGCCCAACGAAATTATGCTACTACTGAAAAGGAATTTTTAGCAGTTGTGTTTACCTATGATAAATTTAGATCCTATATTGTTAACTCCAAAGTTATTGTTCACACCGATCATGCTGCTATAAAATATCTTATGGAAAAGAAAGATGCTAAACCTAGACTCATTAGGTGGGTTCTCTTGCTTCAAGAATTTGAATTACATATCGTTGATAGGAAGGGAGCTGAGAACCCCGTAGCTGCTAACTTGTCTAGGTTAGAAAATATTCTTGATGACCCACTACCTATTGATGATAGTTTTCCTGACGAACAGTTAGCTGCATTAAGTGTTTCTCAAAACACCCCTTGATATGCTGATTATGCTAATTACATTATCGCTAAATATATACCACCTAGCTTCACATACCAACAAAAGAAAAAATTCTTCTACGATTTAAGACATTACTTTTGGGATGACCCACATCTCTATAAAGAAGGGGTAGATGGTATTATTAGACGTTGTGTACCTGAGTTTGAACATGAACAAATCCTACGGAAATGTCATTTCGAAGCTTATGGAGGACATCATGCGGGAGATAGAACTGCTCACAAGGTATTGCAATCTGGTTTTTATTGGCCTACTCTCTTCAAGGATGCCCATAAGTTTGTCTTGTCTTGTTATGAATGTCAAAGAATTGGTAATATCGGTAAGCGTCAGGAAATGCCTATGAATTATTCAGTTGTTGTTGAACCATTTGATGTTTGGGGTTTTGATTATATGGGACCTTTTCCTTCCTCTAATGGGCACACTCATATTTTGGTTGATGTTGATTATGTCACTAAGTGGGTAGAAGCTATTCCAACTAGTAGTGCTGATCACCACACCTCCATTAAAATGCTTAAAGAGGTTATCTTCCCTTGGTTTGGAGTCCCTAGATACTTAATGACCGATGGTGGTTCACACTTTATTCATGGTGCTTTCCGTAAGATGCTTGCTAAATATGATGTTAACCATAGAACTGCATCACCCTATCATCCTCAATCTAGTGCTCAAGTTGAATTTAGCAATAGAGAAATAAAATTGATATTACAAAAACTGTCAATAGGTCTCGTAAGAATTGGTCTAAGAAATTAGATGATGCACTTTGGGCCTATAGAACAGCTTATAAAAATCCTATGGGTATGTCTCCATACAAAAAGGTATATGGAAAAGCTTGTCATTTGCCTCTAGAATTAGAACATAAAGCATTTTGGGCAATTAAAGAACTCAACTATGATTTCAAACTTGCCGGTGAGAAGAGGCTATTTGATATTAGCTCATTAGATGAATGGAGAACCCAAGCCTATGAAAATGCCAAACTATTCAACGAAAAAGTAAAAAAGATGGCATGACAAAAGAATCCAAAAGCGGGAATTCAAAATAGGAGACTATGTTCTTTTGTTCAACTCTCGTTTAAGATTTTTTGCAGGTAAGCTTCTCTCCAAATGGGAAGGACCATATATTATCGAAGAGGTTTATCGTTCTGGAGCTATCAAGATTAATAATGCCGAAGGTACTAACCCGAAGGTGGTCAATGGACAAAGAATTAAGCATTATATCTCAGGTACGCCTATTAACGTTGAAAGCAATGTTATCCAAACCATGACACCGGAGGAACACATGAAAGAAACCTTCCGGAACACTCCAAAATATTTAAAAATAGGAGGTACGTGATACAGTGAGTAAACGGACTCTGAAAAATCCGCAAAAATATTTTTTTTGTCAGTTTTGGAATATTTTAGAATTTTGGAAATAAAATAATAAACCGGAAGGTGATCGAGGTGAGCACGATACACCAGGGCGCGCCAGGCACCCCTGGGCGTGCCCTGGTGGGTTGTGCCCACCTCGGACGCCTTCCCGACTCTGTTTCCTTCCAAATACTTGTTTCCCAAGAATAAAAATTCGCTATATATACCCCCGACTGTTTTGACGACCGCATCGCAGAAAAATCCTCTGTTCTTGTTTCGTGTTGTTTTCCTGACAGATCTGAAAATATGTCGTCCCAAGATTCAAACGGAGAGAGCCATGTTGATCCCTATGTTCCAGACCCGAAGATCTTTAGGGAAATTTACCCCTATCTATGGACCTCGGAGGAGGAAGAAGATGTTACCATCCAGGAAAGAAAAGATGACAGCTCTGAGGAAGAGGATGATCCATTGCCTCAACCCGGAGACATGCATGTGGAATTCAAGAAGTCAAGCCTCCCTACAAGATACAAACCTAAGGTCCAATTTATCCCGTCTCGTTTTCTGCAGGAAAGCAAGGAGGCCCTATGCCAAAGGATATTAAAGCTTGAATCGGAGAATGACGATCTAAGGGAGGAAAACTTTATGCTTAAATATAAGTTGAAGAAGAAGGCTTCCTCTACACCTCCACCTTCTTCATCACCACCACCAAAGGAGACTTGAGCACGCGGGTATGGGCACTCCCCTTGGCTTAAGCCAAGCTTGGGGGAGGTGCCCCGGTATCATATCACCACCACTTTTATTCACCTTTACCTATTTTTAGTTCGATCCTTAGTTTCCCTTTGCTTTAGTTGAATAAAAGTTTAGCATGATCTATTTTCGTGTGTTAGTTCCGTGGCCTATCTATCTATGTAATCGAGTGAAAGTTATATAATAAAGTTTTGTTTGAGTTTTTGCTTCTCTACTTTCTGGTTGCAATCAAATAAAGGAAAAGAAACAAATGAAAAAAAATCATATGCTAATCTTATGGTGAGTAATGACATCACATAATGAAAAGTATAAGTAGTAAAATTTGTTGGAGATTGACAAACATAGCATTGGTCAATGATGCTATTCATGAAAGAATTAATAAGGGAAGAGAAGATTCACATGCAAATACACTATCTTGGACATCTTTTATGATTGTGAGCCCCCATCAAATATTATATGTCAAAATTGTTGACGTTGGACGAGGAAGACAACGTAATGATTTATGTTTGTTCATATCCACATAGAAGTTATATTGTCATAGATTCTTTAACATGTGGTGCTTGCCCAATATCTTTGCTAGCCAAAAATTCCGTACTAAGTAGAGATACTACTTGTGCATCCAAAAACCCAAACCAAACTCTTTCTTTGAGTGTCCACCATACCTACCTATGGATCGAGAAAGATCCTTCAAGTAAGTTGTCATCGGTGCAATAAGGCAATAAACATTGCTTCTAAAAGTGTTTTGATCAATTAGTGTAAGAGAAAATTGAGCGTTATACGAACTTATGATGGCAAAGTAATAAAAGCGACGGACTGCATAATAAAGGTTGCTATCATAGGGGGCAATATAGCATGACGTTCTTTTACAATAAGGGATTGGGCATACAAATCAATAAGTGCATGACAACCTCTGCTTCCCTCTGCGAAGGGCCTATCTTTTACCTTTATGCACTTACTTTTATGCAAGAGTCAAAGTATTCTTCCCTATTCCCTTTTTACTTTTTCCTTTTGCAAGCATCATGTGGTGAGGAAAGATCTAGGCACATATATCCAGTTGGATATGGGCGGGCATGAGTTATTATTGTTGACATCACCTTTGAGGTGAGTGAGTTGGGAGGCGAAACTATAAGCCCCTATCTTCCTACATGTCTGGTTGAAACTTTTTGTTCATGGGTATGCCGTGAGCGTTAGCAATCATAGAAGACTAAATGATAGTTGAGTATGTGGACTTGCCAAAAGGATCCGACATGAGACCCTTCCTGAAAATATGATGAATTGTAGTTGCAAAGTTGACTGAGAACATAGTTTGTTGGTTTCAATAAGGTTTATGCTTCATACTTCTATGTTGTGATGAATTGTTACTTGTTCATGAGAAGCCTTATGATAAAAATGTATTGAAATAAGTTCTTATGTTAGAGTTTGTTGCTGTTGTGTTAATAAGCATGATGCTTCTATGTCCGTATTTTGTTTTTATCGACACCTCTCTCTCAAACCATGTGGACATGCTTTTCAATTTTGGCTTTCGCTTGAGGACAAGCGAGGTCTAAGCTTGGGGGAGTTGATACGTCCATTTTGCATCATGATTTCCTATTGTTATTTACTTTGTTTTGTTGAATAATAATGCTTTGGGGAGTGATTCTAATGCCTTTTCTCTCATAATATGCAAGGTTTACACAAAGAGGGAGAATACCGGCAGCTAGAATTCTGGACCCAAGAAAACCACGTCAGAGATACCTATTCTGCACAACTCCAATGAAGCTGAAAATTTACGGATATAATTTTTGTATTTAATAAAAATTACTGGAGCTGAAAACTACCGGAGGATGCCCCCAGGTGGGAACAACCCACCAGGGCGCGCCCTGATGGGTTGTGCCCAGCCTGGCCAGCTTCCGGTGCCCATCTTCTGGTATAAATTCCCAAAAAACCTAAAAAAATTAAGAGGAGGACTTTCGGGACGAAGCGCCGCCGCCTCGAGGCGGAACTTGGGCAGGAGCACTTTTTCCCTCCGGCGGAGCGATTCCGCCAGGGGAACTTCCCTCCCGGAGGGGGAAATCGAAGCTATCGTCATCACCAACACCCCTCTCATCTTTGGGAGGCCAATCTTCATCAACATCTTCAATAGCACCATCTCCTCTCAAACCCTAGTTCATCTCTTGTGTTCAATCTTTGCACCGGAACCTCAGATTGGTACCTGTGGGTGACTAGTAGTGTTGGTACAACGGGAGAAGTCATGTTGCGAGTAATCATGTGAATTTGATATGTGTTCGATATTTTGATGTTATGTATGTTGTGATTCCCTTAGTGGTGTCATGTGAACGTCGACTACATGACACTTCACCATTCATGGGCCTAAGGGAATGCATTGTGGAGTAGTTATTAGATGATGGGTTGCTAGAGTGACAGAAGCTTAAACCCTAGTTTATGCGCTACTTCGTAAGGGGCTGATTTGGATCCACATGTTTAATGCTATGGTTAGACTTTGTCTTAATACTTTTCTCGTAGTTCCGGATGCTTGCGAGGGGGTTAATCATAAGTAGGTTGTTAGTTCAAGTAAGAACAACACCTTAGCACCGGTCCACCCACATATCAAATTATCAAAGTAGCGAACACAAATCAAACCAACATGATAAAATTGACTAGACAAAATTACCGTGTACCCTCAAGAACACTTTGTCTATTACTAGTGATTGTTCTGGCCTGTCCTTTGCCTCAAAAGGATTGGGCTACCTTGCTGCACCTTGTTTACCGTTACAGTTACTTGCTCGTTACAAATTACCTTGCTATCAAACTATCTGTTACCTACAATTTCAGTGCTTGCAGAGATTACCTTGCTGAAAACCGCTTGTCATTTCCTTATGCTCCTCGTTGGGTTGGACACTCTTACTTATCGAAAGGACTATGATTGACCCCCTATACTTGTGGGTCATCAATACCCGTGGTGACAATGGGGTGTTCTATTGATTCACTTGATATATGTTTTGGTAATCAACTTGCGGATTCCTGTGGTGACATTGCGGTAATTGACGTGGCTTGAGACGGCGTCTGTATTTCCCCAAAGAGGAAGGGATGATGCAACACAACGACGGTAAGAATTGCCCTCAGTTATGAAACCAAGGTATCGAACCAGTAGGAGGATCACCAACACTACGTAAACAACACCTGCACACAAAGAACAAATACTTGCAACACGACGCGAAAGAGAGGTTGTCAATCTCTCTACGGTAAAAAGATAGATTAGGATATGATAGATTGGATAGATAGATCTCTCAAGAACACAAAATAAAAAGGCAAATAAAAAGGGTAGCAAAGTATTTTTCGGTTTTTGGAATAATAGATCTAAAAACAAAAGCGGCAAAAAGGTATATCGGAAAGCAATATGTTGGAAAAGTAGACCCGGGGGCCGTAGGTTCACTAGTGGCTTCTCTCATGAGTATAGCACACGGTGGGTGAAGAAATTACTGTTGGGCAATTGATAGAAAATTGAATAGTCATGATGATATCCAAGGCAATGATCATTATATAGGCATCACGTCCAAGATTAGTAGACCGAAATGATTCTGCATCTACTACTATTAGTCCACACATCGACCGCTATCCAGCATGCATCTAGTGTATTTAGTTCATGGAAAAACGAAGTAATGCAATAAGAACGGTGACATGATGTAGACAAGATCTAATCATGTAGGAATAGACCCCCTCTTGTTATCCTTAATATCAACGATACATGCGTGCCTCGCTACCCCTTCTGTCACTGGGAGAGGACACCGCAAGATCAAACCCATCACAAAGCACCTCTTCCCATGGCAAGAAAAATCGATCTAGTTGGCCTAACTAACCAAAGATTTAAAGAAGAAATACGAGGCTATAAGTAATCATGCATATAAGAGATCAAAGAAGACTCAAATAATATTCATGGATATAAACTGATCGTGAACTCAAAATTCATCGGATCCCAACAAACACACCGCAAAAGTTTACATCAGATAGATCTCCAAGATACCATTGTATTGAGAATCAAAAGAGAGAGAGGAAGCCATCTAGCTACTGCCTACGGACCCATAGGTCTATGGTGGACTACTCACACATCATCGGAGAGGCACCAATGAGGACGATGAACCCCTCCGTGATGGTGTTAGATTGGATCTCGCGGTTCTGGAACTTGCGGCGGCTGTATGTGTTTTTCGTTGACTCCCTTAGGGTTTCTGGAATATTTGGGAATTTATAGGCATCAGAGGCAGTGGAGAGGCGTCCCGAGGAGGGCACAACCCATCAGGGCGCGCCCGGGGCCTCTGGCGCGTCCTGGTGGGTTGTGGTCTCCTCGGCTCTCCTCTCTGGTACTTCTTTGGCCCACTGGATGTCTTCTGGCCCAAAAAAACTCCAAAAAGTTTCGTCGCGATTGGACTCCGTTTGGTACTGATATTCTGCGAAGTAAAAAACTAGCAAAAACAGCAACTGACACTTTGGTACTATGTCAATAGGTTAGTGCCAAAAAATGATATAAAGTTGCTATAAAATGATTGTAAAACATCCAAGAATGATAATATAAAAGCATGGAACAAGCTAAAATTATAGATACGTTGGAGACGTATCAGTAATCTATGCATATGGGTTGATACACGTTCTTGTCCTACTTTCTCCGATATAAATCTTGGGGTACTCTTTGAAGTTATTTGTGCTGGATTGAATAAGATGAATCTGAAATTGTTTGATGCATGTCAAATAATTAACCCACGGATACTTGAGGTGACATTGGAGTATTTAAGGTGACATTAGGGTTGACTGATGCGTATCATAGGTGTTATTCTAGTACAAACTCTAGAGCTGTTTTTGACACTTATAGGGATGGCTCAATAGATTAATCGAAAAGGATAACCTTGAGGTGGTTTTGCTACCTACAACAATTTCATCTTATGTTCTCCGCTAGATTGGAACTTTGGAGTGATTCCTTGTCGCACATTGAGGGATGGTTATATGATTCAAATATGTTTGTACCGTTGAGAGATTGCACTAGTGAAAGTATGAACCCTAGGCATTATTTCCAAGCATTGATATATCATTTTTTTCACTGTTTACTACTTGCTACCTTGCTTTTTTTATTTATTCAGATTACAAAAACCTATTTTTACCATCCATACTACACTTGTATCACCATCTCTTCGCCGAACTAGTGCACCTATACAATTTGCCATTGTATTGAGTGTGTTGGGGACACAAGAGATTTCTTGTATTTAATTGCAGGGTTGTTTGAGAGAGACCATCTTCATCCTACACCTCCCACGGATTGATAAACCTTAGGTCATCCACTTGAGGGAAAATTGCTACTGTCCTACAAAAATCTACGCTTGGAGGCCCAACACGAGTCTACAAGAATAAAGTTGTGTAGTAGACATCAGCGCCCAAGGGATCCTCAAATTGGACTATGATCTGTTCCAAAAGAACCAGATCACGGTGGGTGTCTGTGGTGTACTCTAGGCTTCCGAACATGACAACCTGATTTGGGGCGAAGGTTTTGATGCGGCCCAGATGGCTGGTCGGATCGACGTGCAGTACCACACTGTCGAAGGCGAAAAGTTGGACGGGGACAAAGATGTCACCACAGCCGATGCTGCTACCGAACTGTAGACGAGCCATCAACAAAAGCACCAATGTAGGTGTCTTAACCGGCAGACCTCGGGTAGGGGGCCCGAGCTGTGAGATCAGATCGATGGGTAACAAGAGACAAGGAACACATGGTGTTTACCCAGGTTCAGGCCCTCTTGATGCACGTAAAACCCTACGTCCTACTCTTGTGGTAGAATGGATGTAATGGAGTACAGAGTTGATCTACCTCCAGATCGTAAGTTTGTGTTCTAAACCATAGGGTTGATGACGAATGTTTATGTCTGGGTATCCTCTACGGGCTAAACCCTCCGGCATATATAGGCCACGGGGGCATCTAGGGATACACAAAGGTCGGTTGCCTCCTACAGATTACTGATACGTCTCCAACGTATCTATAATTTTTGATTGTTCCATGCTAATATATTAACATTCTAGGATACTTTTTGGGTCTTAATTTACCAATTTATAATATTTTTGAGCACTAACCTATTGACCCAGTGCCCCAGTGCCAGTTGTTGTTTTCTGCGTGTTTTTTGCTTTTCAGGTTTACACTACAAAACGAAGTCCAATTGCCACGAAACTTTTTGATGATTTTTTCTGTACCAAAAGAAGACCTGGAAGCTTCGGAAGGAGGCCGGGAGGCGCCTGAGGGCCCCACCACACATCAGGGCGCGCCCTGGGGGGGCGCCCTGATATGTGGTGGCCCCCTCATGGCTCTCCCGGCGTCCCTCTCTGGCCTACTGTTTGATCACCAGAAGGGATGTCTAGAGGGGGGGGGTTGAATAGACTACTTGACAAATTAAAAACCTAACCTTTTCCCAAGTTCATTGGTTGGCAGATTTTAGCAATTGTAACAAGTCTAGTGCACCCTACACATGCTAGTCAACAAGTAAGGCAGCGAAAAGTAAAGACAAGCATATGTAAGAGAGTAGAGATAGGAAGATCAAACGCAATAGATGACACGAAGATTTTTCCTGTGGTTCCGATAGGTAGTGCTATCGTACGTCCACGTTTATGGAGACTTCAGCCCACGGAGGGTAACGGTAGCGAGAGTCCACGGAGGGCTCCACCCACGAAGGGTCCACGAAGTAGCAACCTCGTCTATTCCATGATGGCCTACGTCCACGGAGGACTAGCCTTACTCGGGGTAGATCTTCACGAAGTAGGCGATCTCCTTGCCCTTACAAACTCTCTTGGTTCAACTCCACAATCACGAAGAAGGAGGCTCCCAAGCGACACCTAACCAATCTAGGAGGCACCACCCTCCGAAAGGAAATAGATGTGGTAGTATGCTGAACTCCTTGCTCTTGTGCTTCAAAATATAGTCTCCTCAACACTCAATCACTCTCTCACAGATTTGGCAAGGGTAGAAGAGATTGATTGGATGGAAAGCAACTTGGGGAGGCTAGAAACCAAGATCCATATGGTTGGAGTGGATGATCTTGACCTCGACACAAGGGTAGGTAGTTCTCTCTCAGAAAATTGTATATGGCAAGTTTAGATCTGTTCTGAGTGCTTCTCTTGCGAGTGAGAGGTGGTGGAGGGGTACATATAGGCATCTCCAAAAATCCAACCGTTACAACATTATTGCCCAACTCGGTGAAACCGAAGTGAAACTCGGTGGCACCGACTAGTTCAAAATGTGGCAACTTTCATGTTTTCGGTGAGACCGATATATGAATCTCGGTGGTACCGATATGGGTGACCTAGGCATTTACCAAATGTCGGTGAGACCGATTCCTCAAACTTGATGGGACCGATTTCAAGAAATGGGTTAACACAGAGTTGGTCCAACTTCTCGGTGAGACCGATTCTCAAAACTCGGTGGGACCGATTCTTGAAAATGGCTAACAGAGAGTTGGTCACTGGTTTCGGTGGCACCGAAAGGAATGTTGGTAGTACCGAGATGCTAGGCTTTGGTTTGGCTTCTGTCTCGGATAAACTCGGTGGATTCAAATGGGAAGTTGGTGTCACCAAATTTAGACTTTTGGCTTTGGAAGAGGATATGTGTGGGAAAGTGGGTGAGTATTTTTGGTGGCTACCACTAAGCACTTGAGCAACTAGATCATCATATTTACCTCATCCCCTTTTAATAGTATTGGCTTTCCTATGGACTCAAAGTGATTTCTCACAAAATGTAAAATGTAGAGTCCTTGTTCTTGAAGCATGGCCAATCCTATTCCTTTCCTTCTTCTTCTTGGGAATTCTCCTCACAATCCTTAGCCAATCCTCTCTGTGGACTTCATCTGAAATAAGCTAGGTAAAACTATTAGTCCAAGAGACAATGTATGTTGTCATGAATTATCAAAACCACCAAGAGAGCATATGTGCTTTCAATCTCCCCCTTTTTGGTAATTGATGACAACATACAACCAAAGCTTCAAATTAAGATATGCAAGAATATGTGATAGCTTTGAAGGATACATGACTAATACAAGCTCCCCCTAAATGTGTGCAATCCATTTTAAAGGATTGTTGCTTGGGAATGCATGAACACACACATAGTAGAAAGGACATGAGAAGTCATGTATATCTTGGATATATGCATCAAATATATGTGAATGATGTGTCTCCATGTTCAAGACTTCACTCTTGCAAACAATATGTGCAAGAAGCAAGAGATCATCTTGACCAAGGATATGATGCATATACTTACCTTGAAGTTCTTGAGCATTCTAGTAGTAAAAAAACACTTGAGAAAACAAAGTTAGTAAATACAAGAGTATTCTACTTATCCAAATGCAAAAAGATTCAAGATTACCAAGATATGAAAGACATATGAGGAATAAAGTTTCTTAAGATTGACATGTCTCCCCCAGTAGAACATGAGGAACTTTCTCCCCTAAGTATGGATTTGAAAATCTACCTCTCCCCCTGAATCTTAGCATGTAGATAGTGGGAGTAGGTAGGGTGAGACAAGTCTAGCACTAATAGGCAATCAAATCAAAGATTTCTCCCCCTTTGGGTAAGCATAAGCTTAGATGTATTTAGATATTCTCCCCCTTGATATATTCTCCCCCTATATAAAAGCATAAGCTTTGATGTTCTCCCCCTTTTAAGATTTCTCCCCCTTTTTCAACAAGGATAAGCTTTGATATTTCTCCCCCTTTGGCATTAATTTCCAAAAAGGGTGACACAAAGGGTCAGAGGAAAGGGATCATTGAGAGGGAAGGGATCCTTGATAATAAGGGTTATTGAAAGCATTTGAGACTAAGGGATCCTTGAAGACTTTTTCTCCCCCTTTTTATTATCTAAAGAGGCTCTTTAAAATTTCTCCCCTTTGACATAGGGATCCTTGAAGAAAGTTTCTCCCCCTAATAGCATCTGAAAAACTTGAAGGTTTCTCCCCTTTTTTTCAAAGGGGTCCTTGAATAATTTAGATTTTGCTAATTTTGACAAAGAATACAGGGGATAGCAAAATCGGTGGCTCTGAGGCAAATGAGTCGGTGGAACCGATATAAGGTTGTGCAATCTATCTGCATAATCGGTGGCACCGAGTTATCTGAATCGGAGGGTCCGAAATGCAAAACAGAAACTTGGCAAAGTTTGTAAAAAGCAATTTTTCAGAAAGTCTCAATAGAATGAAATGATTTGCAGTGAATTTTTCAACTAGATATAAATTGAGTGGTTCCAAGAAAGCATGCAACTAAAAGATGAACCAAACAAAATACTTCATCTAGATGATGGGAGGTGACTAGGTCACCTATATTAGAGTATATTGACTTAAGGAGCCAAGCAAGAATACTTGATCATAGGTCATACTCTACGTTAAGCTCAAAATGGGGTTACCATTTTTCGTTTAAGCATTTTAATGTTTTCATATCACCTGAGTTGCTTTATCTCATGACTTGGAGTAAAGCTATTTCAAGGATATGATCACATACCTTTGAGTGATGTTGATGACGTGGCAAGTAGGAGAACTTCTTGTGGATGCTCGAAGTTGATGAAGGTCATCTTGAGCTGAGAGCAATCCTTGATCGTTTTGGTTCTCTTTTCACCTACATGGGCTAGTCTTGCAAGGAAGAACAAGATATATTCAAATGACAATAATGAAATTTGTTCGTCAAGTGGTTGTCAAGGATATGGTTTGGATTGTCTTCTTCCTTCCATCGTCAAAGAAAGGTTGTGGATACTTGGCCATGACAAGATTGCTTGTGATATGAGTTGAAGGCAATCTTGTGGAATATAGTTCTTCCAAGTACCTACAAAAGGTTAGATGCAATACAAGGGAGCATATATTTCCAAGGAATAAGATAGCGTCATATCAAGTGTAGCATGGAATAGTCATGTAAGCTCATGCCCTTGCATGCATCTGAGTGAGTCTATGTCGGATATAAAGTATGTCTAGAGGGGGGGTGATTAGACTACTTGACCAAATAAAAATCTAACTTTTACAATTTTAGTTGTTGGCAGATTTTAGCAATTGTAGCAAGTCAAGTTCACCCTACACATGCAAGTCTAAGAGTATAGCAGTGGAAAGTAAAGACAAGCATATGTAAGAGAGTAGAGACAGGAAGATCAAACGCAATTTGGAGACACAAAGATTTTTCCCGTGGTTCCGATAGGTGGTGCTATCGTACGTCCACATTTATGGAGACTTCAACCCACGGAAGGTAGCGGTCACGAGAGTCCATGGAGGGCTCCACCCACGAAGGGTCCACGAAGTAGCAACCTCGTCTATTCCATAACGGCTTCTGTCCATGAAGGACTAGACTCACTATGGGTAGATCTTCACGAAGTAGGCGATCTCCTTGCCCTTACAAACTCTTGGTTCAACTCCACAATCACGAAGAAGGAGGCTACCAAGCGACACCTAACCAATCTAGGAGACACCACCCTCCAATGAACTCCTTGCTCTTGTGCTTCAAAAGATAGTCTCCTCAACACACAATTACTTCCTCGCAGGTTTGGCATGGGTAGAAGAGATTGATTGGGTGGAAAGAAACTTGGGGAGGCTAGAAATAAGGATCCATATGGTTGGAGTGGATGATCTTGACCTCAACACAAGGGTAGGTGGTTCTCTCTCAGAAAATTGGATATGGCAAGTGTAGTTATGTTCTGAGTGCTTCTCTTGCGAGAGAGAGGTGGTGGAGGGGTATATATAGGCATCTCCAAAAATCCAACCGTTACAACATTATTGCTCAACTCGGTGAAACCGAAGTGAAACTCGGTGGCACCGACTAGTTCAAAATGTGGCAACTTTGGCGTTTTCGGTGAGACCGATATATGAATCTCGGTGGTACCGACATGGGTGACCTAGGCAGTTACCAAATCTCGGTGAGACCGATTCCTCAAACTCGGTGGGACCGATTTCAAGAAATGGGTTAACAGAGAGCTGGTCCAACTTCTCGGTGAGACTGGGACCGATTCTAGAAAATGGCTAACCAAAAAGTTGGTGACTGTTTTTGGTGGCACCGAATGGAAAGTTGATAGTACCGAGATGCTAGGGTTTGGTTTGGTTTCTGTCTTGGATAAACTCGGTGGATCCGAATGGAAGTTGGTGTCACCGAATTTTGACTTTTGGCTTTGGACAGAGGATATGTGTGGGGAAGTGGGTGAGCATTTTTGGTGGCTACCTCTAAGCACTTGAGCAACCAGATCATCATATTTACCTCATCCCCTTTTAATAGTATTGGCTTTTCTATGGACTCAAAGTGATTTCTCACAAAATGTAAAATGGAGAGTCCTTGTTCTTTAAGCATGGTCAATCCTATTCCTTCCTTTCCTTGGGGAGGATCTACACACAATCTTTTAGCCAACCCATCATTGAACTCTTTCTTGAGATACACTTAGTGGAAACATTAGTCCAATGAAATATATGTTGTTAGTAATTAACAAAACCACCTAGGGAGAAGTTGTGATTTCAGTCTAGCTCAAGTTTGAAGCATCAATGATGTTCAACTCACTCCTCAAGTGACAAAACTGAAAGCACATTTGCTCCCTTGGTGGTTTTGGTAATTAATAACAACATATATGTCATTGAACTAATGTTTCCACTAAGTATATTTCAGGAAAAGTTCAATGATAGGTTGGCAAAAGGATTGTGGAGAAACCCCTAGATGCAAGGAAATGGATTGTCAAAGCTTCAAGCAAGAGGACTCTACATTTTACTTTGTGAGAAATCACTTTGAGTCCATAGGAAAGCCAATACTATTAAAAGGGTGTAAGGTACTGTTGGAGAACAAGATGCTCCACGTGCACAAGTGATAGTCACCAAAAACACCCACAAACTCTTCCACAAAAGTCTGTCCAAGCCTTGTCATGAAAATCGGTGCTACCAACAATTCCCACTCAGTCCCACCGATTCCCAAACTCAGACAGACCCATGCCAAACCCTGGCCCATCGGTGCAGACGATTTCCAATTCGGTGCCACCGAGTTCAGTTGCCAACTTTCTGGTTAGCCATTCTCAAGCATAGGTACCACCGAGTTTTGCCAATCGGTCTCACCGAGATTTGGACCAACTTCCTGGTTAGCCATTCTCAAGAATCGGTACCACCGAGTTTTGTGAATTGGTCTCACCGAGTTTTTGGACCAACTCTCTGGTTAGCCGTTGTCAAGAATTGGTACCACCGAAATTTGAGAACCGGTCTCACTGAGTTGTGCAATCTGACCGTTGGTCATCTAATTGGTACCACCGAGATTCAAAAGTTGCTACCTTTGGAGCAACTCGGTACCACCGAGTTTTATACTTCGGTGTCACCGAGTTGGTCACTTTAGGTGTAACGGTTGGATTTTTGGGGATGCCTATATATACCCCTTCACCACCACCCACTCGAAAGAGATGCACTCAGAACTATTCCATACTTGCCCCATCCAATTTTCTGAGAGAGAGCCACCTACTCATGTGTTGAGATCAAGCTATTCCATTCCTACCATATGAATCTTGATCTCTAGCCTCCCCAAGTTGCTTTCCACCAAATCAATCTCTTCCACCATAGCCAAATCTGTGAGAGAGTGATTGTGTGTTGAGGAGTCTATCATCTTGAAGCACAAGAGCAAGGAGTTCATCGACGTTACCGAGCCTATTACCTTTTGGAGGGTGGTGCCTCCTAGATTGGTTAGGTGTCGCTTGGGAGCCTCCTACTTCGTGTTGTGGAGTTGAACCAAGAAGTTTGTACGGGCAAGAGGATCGCCTACTTTGTGAAGATCTACCCATAGTGAGGCTAGTCCTTCGTGGACGGAAGCCGTTATGGAATAATCAAGGTTGCTACTTCGTGGACCCTTATGGGTGGAGCCCTCCGTGGACTCTCGCGACCGTTACCCTCCGTGGGTTGAAGACTCCATAAACGTGGACGTACGATAGCACCACCTATCGGAACCACGGGAAAAATCTTCGTGTCTTCAAATTGCGTTTAATCTTCCTTCCTACCCTCTACTACATATGCTTGTTGTTACTTTCCGCTGCTATACTCTTAGACATGCATGTGTAGGGTGTACTTGAATTGCTATCATTGCTAAAATCTGTCAACACTTAAAATTGGGAAAAGGTAGAATTTTTATTTGGTCAAGTAGTCTAATCACACCCCCCCCCCTCTAGACAAAATTTCGATCCTACAAAAACACTTTCTCATCAAGTGGCTTAGTAAAGATATCGGCCAATTGCTTGTTGGTACGAACATGTTTGCGATTAATATCCCCTTTGAGAACATGATCACGAATGAAATGATGACGAAATTGAATATGTTTAGTTCGAGAATGTTGCACAGGATTATGAGCAATCTTAATAGCACTCTCATTGTCACACAACAATGGAACATGTCTCACTTGGATTCCATAATCCTTAAGAGTTTGAGTCATCCATAGCAATTGAGCACAACATGATCCGACGGCAATGTATTCCGCTTCGGCGGTGGATAGAGATACCGAGTTTTGTTTCTTGGATGACCAAGACACAAGAGATCTACCAAGAAATTGACATGTACCCGAGGTGGATTTTCTATCAACCTTATCTCCGGCTTAGTCCGAGTCGGAATTGCCAACAAGGTTAAAAGAAGATCCCTTGGGATACCATATGCCAAAGTTTGGTGTTTGTATCAAGTATCTTTAGGAGCGGCCTTAAGATGACACTCTTTATGGAGTCTTCAAGTACACCCTAAGATGACACTCTTTAGGAGCGGCTTGATATCTAGCACACATGCACACACTAAGCATAATATCGGGACATGAGGCACATAGATATAGCAATGAACCAATCATTGATCAATAAACCTTTTGATCAACCGGTTTGTCCTCCTTGGTGAGGTCAACATGTCCACTAGTAGGCATAGGAGTTTTCATACCTTTACACTCTTGCATGTTGAACTTCTTGATCAAGTCCTTGGTATACTTCGCTTGAGAGATGAAAGTTCCTTCTCTCGTTTCCTTGATTTGCAAACCAAGGAAAAATTTCAGCTCACACATCATGGACATCTCATACTTCTCGGACATCAACGTTCCAAATTTCTCACTAATTTGTGGGTTAGTAGATCCAAAGATAATATCATCCACATAAATTTGGCACACAAATAATTCACCATTAACTCTCTTAGTGAATAAGGTTGCGTCAATTTTACCAACTTCAAAACCTTTTTCGATAAGAAACTTCGTTAAGCATTTGTACCAAGCTCGTGGGGCTTGCTTAAGACTATAGAGAGCTTTACGAAGCTTGTAGATATGATTAGGTTTCTTAGGACTTACAAAACCAGGGGGTTGTTTAACATAGACCTCTTCCTTAATCTCACCATTTAAAAATGCACTTTTAATATCCATTTGGTAAAGCGTGATATCATGGCGATTATCATAAGCAAGAAGAATGCAGATAGCTTCATGTCTAGCAATGGGGGCATAGGTCTCACCGTAGATCATACCTTCGACTTGGGTTTAGCCTTGAGCCACGAGACGCGCCTTGTTGCGTACGACTTGACCATCTTCGTCTTGTTTGTTCTGAAACACCCATTTGGTTCCGATGATGTTTTGCTCATCCTTGGGCTTCTCCACTAGTGTCCACACTTCGTTCCTCTCGAAGTTGTGTAGCTCCTCGTGCATAGCACTCACCCAATCCGGGTCCTGAAGAGCTTCTTCTACCTTCAAAGGCTCAATACTAGAGATGACTGAATAATGCTCGCAAAAGTTAGCCAATCGAGTTTTAGAGCGAGTTATTCTCCCGGTTTGTATGTCACCGAAGATTTGCTCTAAAGGATGATTTTTGTTCAATCTTACTCGAACTCGGGGTAGCTTTTGCTTGTTGGACGGTGGAGCTTCTTCATCATCATCTTCTTCTTCATTGTTGTTGAAGGTGTATTTGCCTTGAGGTGGTGGTGAAGGTGGTTGTGGTGGATCATCATGATGAATTCTTCCTCCTCTTCATCTTGTCGTGTACCACTTGTGGATGCCTCCATGTCATGTTGAGGTTTGCCTTGACGTGAAGTAGGGGCTTCCACTTGGGTTGATGAAGTACTCTCCTTCACCTCCATGGGACAAATCTTGCCAATGGACAATTCGTGGATAGCTTCCGAAGGTTCCTTATCTCCTACATCATTTGGCAATTGTTCGACTTGCGAACCATTAGATTCATCAAACTTCACATCTACCATCTCTTCAACTTTTCTAGTGAAGTTGTTGTAGACACTGTAAGTGTGAGAGTTTGATTCATAACCGAGTAGGAAACCTTCATGAGATTTAGGAGCAAATTTAGAACGACGATGCTTATCAAGAATGCAACACTTCGAGCCGAATACCCGAAAGTATCCAACTTGGGGCTTGTTACTGGTGAGTAGCCTGTATGCCATTTTGCCGAGAATCTTGTGAAGGTAGAGTCGGTTCGTAGCATGACAAGCTGTTTCCACGGCTTCTGCCCAAAAGTGTCTTGGCGTCTTGTATTCATCGAGCATCGTTCTTGCCATCTCTATAAGAGTCCGGTTCTTCCTCTCAACAACTCCATTTTGTTGAGGTGTGTTCGTAGCTGAGAACTCATGTGAAATCCCTTCTTCGTCAAGAAAGGAATCCACATTCGTGTTCTTGAACTCCGATCCGTTGTCGCTCCGAACTTTCTTGATCTGATTTTGCGCTTTTCGAGCGAAGTTCTTGAAGATCTTTTGCACCTGCGACTTATCATCAAGAAAGAATACCCACGTAAATCTAGAAAAATCATCAACTATAACTAGACCAAAGGAATTTCCACCGAGGCTCTTGTAAGCATTAGGACCAAAAAGATCCATATGAAGCAACTCGAGTAGTCTCCTAGTAGTCACGATATTCTTTACGGGATGACTTCCACCTACTTGCTTTCCAGCTTGACGAGCACTACAAAGTCTATCTTTGTCAAAGATAACATCTTGAACACCAAGTATATGATCACCTTTGATGAGCTTGTCTAGATTACGCATACCAACATGTCCTAGCCTTCTATGCCAAAGCCAACCTTTAGAAGCTTTTGCAATAAGATAAGTGCGAGGTTTGGATCTCTTAGTGAAATCAACAATGTATAGATCAGCTCTACGGAAACCGGTAAAGACCATGCTATGATTGTCTTGACGAAACACTTGGCAATCTACTTTAGTAAATAGCACATTAAAACCGAAGTCGGCAAGTCTAGATATGGAAAGAAGATTGTAACCAACGGATTCAACAAGCATGACATTTTGAATGGAGTATCATGCGATATGGCCACCTTACCAAGACCGAGTACCTTACCCTTGGAGTTGTCTCCAAAAGTTACATACCTTCGCGGTCCATGGTTTGGTGTGATCTCTTGAAACATGTCTCTATCTCCGGTCATGTGATCGGTGCATCCACTATCGAGAATCCACTCTTTTCCTCCGGACATGTAATCCTTGAAGTTTGCCATGAGACTTAGATTCTTCATAGCCTTCTCATACTCGATGTCGAACAACTCATTTTCATTATAGTAAGCATGTTCCACATTGTCATCATCAAGTGGGAAATCCTCGCATTAAGAAACAAAAGGTTCGTTAGAGTTGTGATCATGACAATGTTCAAGATTATGAATGCGAATGGCTTCAACAATGACGTTGTTGATAGTTATGACATCTTCTTTAGCACGCATGAGGTCTCTAAGCTCAAATAGATAATCATCAAACTTAGGATCACTAGGCATCATTTTGTGAAAAGCAATAGATTTATGAAGAATTTCATCAAGATTACTCAATGAATAATTTGGATATTGTTTCTCCAAATCATTCCACAAAGTATAAGCACATTCAAAATTCTTCATTTGATCAAACACAATTCTAGGCAATCCTCTAATGATAAGATTAACAGTTCTAAGATTACGAAGCATATCAATTTCCTCTTCGTGTGTGGGATGTAAAGAATCAATGGGAGGTACATAGGGGTTCTTAACATACTTGCTCAAATGGAATTCATTGAATAACTCAAGCATCTCATATTTCCATTGACTATAGTACGCCCCATCGAGAACGGGCACTCTACAACTAAGACTCCCCAAACTAGACACATACATCTTCCTCCAATGGTGATGAAACCGAAGCTATGGAGACCAAACCTCTGATACCAATTGTAGGATCACTAGAAGGGATGTCTAGAGGGGGGTGAATAGACTACTTGACTAATTAAAAACCTAACCTTTTCCCAAGTTAATTGGTTGGCAGATTTTAGCAATTCTAACAAGTCTAGTGCACCCTACACATGCTAGTCAACAAGTATGGCAGCGGAAAGTAAAGACAAGCATATGTAAGAGAATAAAGATAGGAAGATCAAACACAATGGATGACATGAAGATTTTTCCCGTGGTTCTGATAGGTGGTGCTATCGTACGTCCACGTTTATGGAGACTTCAATCCATGGAGGGTAACGGTCACGAGAGTCCACGGAAGGCTCCACCCACGAAGGGTCCACGAAGTAGCAACCTCGTCTATTTCATGATGGCCTACGTCCACGGAGCACTAGCCTTACTCGGGGTAGATCTTCATGAAGTAGGCGATCTCCTTGCCCTTACAAACTCTCTTGGTTCAACTCCACAATCACGAAGAAGGAGGCTCCCAAGCGACACCTAACTAATTTAGGAGGCACCACCCTCCAAAAGGAAATAGATGTGGTAGTATGCTAAACTCCTTGCTCTTGTGCTTCAAAAGATAGTCTCCTCAACACTCAATCACTCTCTCACAGATTTTGCATGGGTAGAAGATATTGATTGGATGGAAAGCAACTTGGGGAGGCTAGAAATCAAGATTTATACGGTTTGAGTGGATGATCTTGACCTCGACACAAGGGTAGGTAGTTCTCTCTCAGAAAATTGGATATGGCAAGTGGGTGTATGTTATGAGTGCTTATCTTGTGAGTGAATGGTGGTGGAGGGGTATATATAGGCATCTCCAAAAATCCAACCATTACAACATTATTGTCCAACTCGGTGAAACCGAAGTGAAACTCGGTGGCACCGACTAGTTCAAAATATGGCAAGTTTGGCATTTTCGGTGAGACCGATACATGAATCTCGGTGGTATCGATATGGGTGACCTAGGAAGTTACCAAATCTCGGTGAGACCGATTCCTTAAACTCGGTTGGACCGATTTCTAGAAATGGGTTAACAGAGAGTTGGTCCAACTTCTCGGTGAGACCGATTCTTGAAAATGGCTAACAGAGAGTTGGTCACTGGTTTCGGTGGCATCGAAAGGAATGTTGGTAGTACCGAGATGCTAGGGTTTGGTTTGGCTTCTGTCTTGGATAAACTCGGTGGATCCCAATGGGAAGTTGGTGTCACCGAATATAGACTTTTGGCTTTGGAAGAGGATATGTGTGGGAAAGTGGGTGAGTATTTTTGGCGGCTACCTCTAAGCACTTGAGCAACCATATCATCATATTTACCTCATCCCCTTTTAATAGTATTGTCTTTCCTATGGACTCAGAGTGATTTTGACAAAATGTAAAATGAAGAGTCCTTGTTCTTGAAGCATGGCCAATCCTATTCCTTCCCTTCTTCTTCTTGGGAATTCTCCTCACAATCCTTAGCCAATCCTCTTTGTGGACTTCATCTGAAATAAGCTAGGTAAAACTATTAGTCCAAGAGACAATGTATGTTGCCATGAATTATCAAAACCACCAAGGGAGCATGTGTGCTTTCACCTATAAATTCTCTAATATCCCAAAAACCCTGAAGGCAGTCCCGAAACCCTTTTTCCGCCGCCGGAAGTCTCTGTTCCATTGCGAGGCCATGTGGAGCTCCGTTTCGGCACCCTGCCAAAGGGGGGATCGATCACAGAGGGCCTCTACATCAACCTTGCTGCCCTCATGATGATGTGTGAGTAGTTCACCACAGACCTACGGGTCCATAGCTAGTACCTAGATGACAATCTCTCTATCTCTTGATCTTCAATACAATGGTCATCGCACCTTCGCTTTGATCTATTCGATGTAAATCTATTGTGCGGTGTGTTTGTTGGGATCCATTGAATTGTGGGTTTATGTTCATATTATTCATCAAAAGTATTTGACATACCTCTGATATATATTGTCTCTTAATTGCATGATCATTATAGCTTCGTAATGCTCTCTAATTTATTGATGTGCTTTGGCCAAGTAGATTGATATTTCATCGGTAGGAGTGGTGCGTTGTGGTAGGTTCAACCTGACGAGTTTCTATGTCCTAGTGACAAAGTAGGGGACAAGATGCGTCTTTGTGTTGTTTCTACTAAGGATAACACGATGGGTTTCATTCATATTGCTTGAGTTTACTTTGTCTACATCATGTCATCATTCTCCATGCATTACTCTGTTTTACTTAATACTCTAGATGCATGTTGGATATCGGTCGATGAGTGGAGTAATAGTAATAGGTGCAGGTAGGAGTCGGCCTATTTGTTTATGGACGTGATGCCTATATATACATGATCATTACCATGAAAATCACATAACTATCCGCTTTTCTATCAATTGCCCAACAGTAATTTGTTACCCACCGTATGCTGCCTACATGAGAGATGCCGCTAGGGAAAACTCGGGCCCCGGGTCTATTCACTTATATATTTACAAATGCTATTATTACCTCGCTGCCTTTATTTATTTTTTATTTTATTTTGCAATTTACAATTATCAGCAATTATCTACACAACTCATTTGCTTGCAAATAACGAGATCAAGGGGATTGACAACCCTCTTGCTCGCGTGGGGTGCAAGTTGTTTGTTCATTTGTGTGCAGCCACTCAAGACGGTTGAGGATTGATATTCCTATTGGTTCGATAAACCTTGGTTTCATAACTGAGGAAATACTTACCCACTTTGTGCTGCAATAACCCGTTCCTCTTCACGGAAAACCCAACGCAGATCACAAGTATCAGGAAGGATTTCTGGCGCCGTTGCCGGGGAATATCATCATCAACTATCAAGTAACTTCACACAAATTTTCATTCACTTGTTCTTCTTTTTATTTGCTGTTATATTTAGTTTGTCTCATAAAATTCAAAAATACAAAAATATTTATCTTTGCTTGTTACTAGTTTACTTCTTCGCTTGCTACTTTACTTGTCTTGCTTGTTACTTTGCTTGTTCGGTCACCATGTCTCAAGATACTACTAAGTTGTGTGACTACTCAAATACTAATAAGAGTGATTTATTAGTACTCCTATACCACCCGCCACTAGTGTGGAGGATTTTGATATTAATGCTGCATTGCTAAATCTTTTCATGAAAGATCAATTTTCGGGAAGTCCTAATGAGGATCCCGCGTCACATCTTAATACCTTTGTGGAATTATGTGACATGCAAAAGAAGAAAGATGTGTACAATGATATAGTGAAATTAAAATTATTTCCTTTTCACTAAGAGATAAAGCTAAAGCTTGGTTTTCATCTTTACCTCGTAATAGTATTGGAACATGGGATAAGTGTAAAGATGCTTTTATTGCCAAGTTTTTTCCTCCTGCTAAGATCATCTCCCTTAGAAATCAAATAATGAATTTTAAACAGCACGATCAAGAGCATGTTGCACATGCTTGTCCAACTCATGGTTTAAACTTGTGGATGATTATCCAAAACTTCTATGCTGGACTAAACTTTGTGCCTAGAAATCTTCTAGATTCTGCAGCAGGTGGTGCCTTTATGGATGTGACCTTAGGAGAGGCCACAAAACTTCTGGACAACATTACGACAAATTATTCTCAATGGCATACCGAAAGGGCTCCAACCGGTAAGAATGTAAATTCTGTTGAAGAAATCGCTACTTTGAGTGAAAAAGTGGATGCTCTTATGAATATGGTTGCTAGTAAAAATGCTCATGTTGATCCCAATGATATGCCCTTGTCTACTTTTATTAAGCAAAATAATGATGCTATTGATTTGAACTTTGTCTCGCGAAATAATTTCAACAATAATGCTTCTAGAGGAAACTTCAATTCTAGACCGTATCCGGGTAATTCCTTTAACAACTATGGAATTTCTTATGGTAATTCTTATGGAAATTCCTATAAAAATTCTAATAGGATACCCTCTAATCTTTAGAACACAATTGAAGAATTTATTAATTCTCAAAAGGTTTTCAACACTATGGTAGAAGAAAAATTGGATGTAGTTGATACTTTGGCAAAAAACATGGATATAATTGCTCTTGATGTAGAAACTCTTAAAGGAAAAGCTTTGCCACCCAAGCATGATTTTAATGATGCCATTAAATCTATCCAAATATCTATTAATGAAAGTAAGGAGAGGACCGCTAAGTTGCGAGCTAAGCGGGAATTCTTAGAAAAAGCTCTTCCACCTGGTTTTTACCGGAATCATGATGAAGATCTTAAAATAATTGGTACTATCCTATTGAATCTTTATTTGCCACTCTGAATATGAATGATGAAGGGACTGGAGATGTGTCAACTCTAGTTGAGAAGCGTCCCGTTTGCTTGGAGGGTGATGATTTTAATGCTAAAACTGAAAAACGTGGGTTTGGAGAGGTCAAAACTTTAACTAGTGATGTGCCCACTATTTTTTATTACAAGGACTTTAATTATGCTAATTGCTCTTTAGTAGAAAGTATTTCCTTGTATCCATCCATTATTAGCTGACCCAATGCTTATGAACAAAATAAAGCTTTTACCGAACATATAGTAGAAGCTATGATAAGAGCTTATGATGAGAAACTTGAGCTTGAAGTTTCTATTCCTAGAAAATTGCATGATGAGTGGGAACCTACTATTAAGATAAAGATAAATAAAGATGAATGCAGTGCTTTGTGTGACCTTGGTGCTAGTGTTTCAACTATTCCCAAATATCTTTGTGATGTGCTTGGTCTCACTAATATTGAAGATTGTTCCCTCAACTTGCATCTTGTGGATCTACCATTAAGAAACCTTTAGGTAGAATTAATGATGTGCTTATTATTGCAAATAAAAATTATGTGCCCGTATATTTCATTGTGCTTGATATTGATTGCAATCCTACTTGTCCCATAATACTTGGTAGACCTTTCATACGAACTATAGGTGCAATCATTGACATGAAAGAGGGAAACATAACGTTCCAATTCCCATTAAAGAAAGGGATGGAACACTTACCTAGAAAGAGAATTAAACCACCTTCTTAATCAATCATGAGAGCTACTTATGGGTGGAGTGTCAAAGATGACAATACTTGAAACTATGCATTATGCCTAGCTAGGGGCATAAAAAATAGCACTTGTTGGGAGGCAACCCAATAGTTATCTTTAAATTTTTGATTTAAACTTTCTGTTTATTTTTAATAACATAATTATTTCCTCTGTAATGATTATGTTTTTTTGTTTAAATTAGTGTTTGTGCCAAGTAAAGCCTTTGGGATGACTCACAAGATGAATACAATCGATGCTGAAACAAAACATAAACTTTTGACTCAAGTACAGAAATTTTCATTTTTTACTGGAGCGTGATAATGATCTCAAATGTTTACACCGTGTTTCTATACAAATTTTCTAGGTTTTCTGGATTTTTCAAAATTTTTAGATTTAAATAAGTATAGGTTCTCTACAGATTGCTACAAGCTATTCTGTTTTAGACAGATTATGTTTTAGCTTGCATAGTTGCCTATTTTGATTATGCTATGGATTGTATCGGGGAATATAAGCCATGGAGAAGTTAGAATACAGTACCTATTATTCAATTATGAAATAAGAATCAATTTATAACAGTACCTAAAGTATGCAATATGTTTCTTATACTAACGGATCTCACGAAGTTTTGTTTAGTTTTGTGTGATTGAAGTTTTCAAGTTTTGGGTGTTATCGTGATGGACCACGGAATAAGGAGTTGCAAGAGCCTAAGCTTGGCAATGCCAAAGGCACCCCAAGGTAATATTTTAAAGGAGACTCAAGCGTCTAAGCTTGGGGATGCCCCGGAAGGCATCCCCTCTTTCGTCTCAATCCATCGGTATGTCACTTGAAGCTATATTTTTATTCGTCACGTGATATGAGTTTTGCTTGGAGCGTCGTTTGTTTTTGTTTGCTTTTACTTTCAATTGCCACAATTATTGTTTGCTGGACACACCTATTTAATAGATACATACCTTCATCATAATTTGTTAGAATACTCTATGTGCTTCACTTATATCTTTTGAGCTTAGCAGTTGCTCTATCACTTCACTTATATCTTTTTGAGCACGGTGGCGTGTAGATTTTATAGAAATGATTTCACTCTCGTTCTTCACTTATATTTGTTTTAGAGTTAATAAATAGCGACGGTAATTTTCATGGGTCATAAGACTAGTCCAAAAATATTAGGTATTCAATGAGTGATAATCAAAACCATCATGTAGCACATATAGACAAATTGTGGGTCAATGATATTGATGTGGTAATATGAAAAATGTGTGAGGTAATAATTGTTGACCCGTAGAAGTGGCGATATTAAGAGAGGTTGACCTTTTTGTTCATCTAAAAATTAAAGAGCAATGGTGATGATGTGTGAGCATTTCTATTCCTCGTTGAAATCCTAGTGTTGTTTCGGGTCGGAAGCGCGCGATGATTAACTCCTACCAACCTCTTCCCTTGGGGCATGCGAGTAGTACTTTGATTTATGATAAAAGTAATAAAACTTTGCAATAAGTATATGAGTTCTTTATGACTAATGTGAAACCATGGACATACGCAATCTCATCTCATATTTGCTAGCCTCTTCGGTACCGAGCATTGCCCATTCTCACCTCGAGGATAGGTGCAACTTTCGCCGGTGCATCCAAACCTCGTGACATGATACGCTCTGTTGCACATCAGCCTTATTATATCTTCCTCAAAACAGCCACCATACCTACCTATCATGGCATTTCCATAGCCATTCCGAGATATATTGCCATGCAAATTCCATCGTCACTTCACATGACTAGTTCGTTCATCATCATATTGCTTTGCTTGATCATATAGAGCTGAAATAGTATTTGTGACAAAGCCACCGTTCATCATATTTTTCATACATGTCACACTAGATCATTGCACATCCTGGTACACTGCCAGAGGCATTCATACAGAGTCATATCTTCATATCAGTTCTCCATATCGAGTTGTAAGTAAATAAAAGTGTGATGATCATCATTATTAGAGCATTGTCCGAGTGAGGAAAGAATGATGGAGATGATGATTCTCCCATAAGTCGAGATGAGACTCCAGACGAAAAATAAAGATGGGGGAGGCCAAATGAGCCCACCATCCATTAGAAAAATGAGAGAAAATGAGAGAAGGGACTTTGCTACTATCTTTTCCACACTTGTGCCTCAAAGTAGCACCATGCTCCTCATGCTGAGAATCTCATGATATATTATTTTCATATGCTAGTGGGAATTACCTATTCATTATTACAAACTTGGCTTGTATATTCCTATGACGGGCTTCCTCAAATGCACAAGGTCTTCATGAGCAAGCAAGTTGGATGCACACCCCACTTAGCTTCATTTGATCTTTCATACACTTATAGCTCTAGTGCATCATTTGCATGGCAATCCCTACTCCTCGCATTGACATTTATCGATGGGCATCTCCATAGCCCGTTGGTACGCCTAGGTGATGTGAGACTATCTTCTCCACTTTTTACACCTTTGATATCTACCACCATACTCTATTACACCTAAATGCTATGTCCAATGGCTCACGCTCATGTATTGCGTGAAGAATAAAAAGTTGATGCATATTGAAAAAGGTACGATCCAATTGCCTGACTTGGACACCGTAGTGCTTAACATTTGTATTAATGTGGTGAAGATGGAGCCATGCCTTGCTAATATAATAAGATATGAATGGGGGGTAAACATTCTTTAAGGATCGTATACTTTGAAAGATTGATGATTTTGTTTCTTACACTTTGAATATTGCTATGATGATATTTGTTGATTCATCGTTTCTCAATGAGCAAAGATGCATAAGATTACATAAAGGATAGCATGTCACATCAAAAATTCTGTTTTTATCATTTACCTACTCGAGGACGAGCAGGAATAAAGTTTGGGGATGCTTGATACGTCTCCAACGTATCTATAATTTTGATTGTTCCATGCTGATATATTATCATTCTAAGATACTTTTTGGGTCTTCATTTACAAATTTATAATATTTTTTAGCACTAACCTATTGACCCAGTGCCCAGTGCCAGTTGCTATTTTCTGCGTGTTTTTTGCTTTTCAGGTTTACAGTACCAAACGAAGTCCAATTGCCAAGAAACTTTTTGATGATTTTTTCTGGACCAAAAGAAGACCTTGAAGCTTCGGAAGGAGGCCGGGAGGCGCACGAGGGCCCCACCACACATCAGGGCGCGCCCTAGGGGGGTCGTGCCCTGATATGTGGTGGCCCCCTCGTGCCTCTCCCGACGTCCCTCTCTGACCTATAAATTCTCTAATATCCCCAAAACCCTGAAGACAGTCCCGAAACCATTTTTCCACCACCGCAAGTCTCTGTTCCGTCGCGAGGCCATCTGGAGCTTCGTTCCGACACCCTGTCGGAGGGGGGATCGATCATGGAGGGCCTCTACATCAACTTTGCTGCCCTCATGATGATGTGTGAGTAGTTCACCACAGACCTACGGGTCCATAGCTAGTACCTAGATCTCTCTATCTCTTGATCTTCAATACAATGGTCATCGCACCTTCACTTTGATCTATTCGATGTAAATCTATTGTGCGGTGTGTTTGTTGGGATCCATTGAATTGTGGGTTTATGTTCATATTATTCATGAAAAGTATTTGAGATACCTCTGATATATATTGTCTCTTAATTTCATGATCATTATAGCTTTGTAATGCTCTCTAATTTATTGATGTGCTTTGGCCAAGTAGATTGATATTTCATCGGTAGGAGTGGTGCGTTGTGGTAGGTTCAACCTGACGAGTTTCTATATCCTAGTGACAAAGTAGGGGACAAGATGCGTCTTTGTGTTGTTTCTACTAAGGATAACACGATGGGTTTCATTCATATTGCTTGAGTTTACTTTGTCTACATCATGTCATCATTCTCCATGCATTACTCTGTTTTACTTAATACTCTAGATGCATGTTGGATATCGGTCGATGAGTGGAGTAATAGTAATAGGTGCAGGCAGGAGTCGGCCTATTTGTTTATGGACGTGATGCCTATATATACATGATCATTACCATGAAAATCACATAACTATCCGCTTTTCTATCAATTGCCCAACAGTAATTTGTTACCCACCGTATGCTGCCTACATGAGAGATGCCGCTAGGGAAAAGTATGGCCCCCGGGTCTATTCACTTATATATTTACAAACGCTATTATTACCTCGCTGCCTTTATTTACTTTTTATTTTATTTTGCAATTTAAAATTGCCAGCAATTATCTACATAACTCATTTGCTTGCAAATAACGAGATTAAGGGGATTGACAACCCTCTTGCCCGCGTTGGGTGCAAATTGTTTGTTCATTTCTGTGCAGCCGCTGAAGATGGTTGAGGATTGATATTCCTATTGGTTCGATAAACCTTGGTTTCATAACTGAGGGAAATACTTACCCACTTTCTGCTGCAATAATCCGTTCCTCTTCACGGAAAACCCAACGCAATTACATGCTGAACAAATCACCCCTTCTTAGAGTACACGCCAGGTTTTCGGTGAAGTCCGATGTGCTCAGGCCACGGCCTTAGGCTCCACAAAGTCCTTCCTCCTTGACGAGGCTCTAGTCCAGCCCATGGACTAGACCAGCTCGGCAGGGACCCCCTAATCCTGGACACCGTCACCTGGCCCACGCTGGCATATGCAATCCCACATATATGCTTCCCCATTCCTTCCCGGGACCAAACCCTAGCCACTCCACTCCACTCCGCCACCCAAATTCTTGTCCGGTGATGTTCGGCTTTCTCTGCCATGTCGGGCAGCTTATCGGACTATGACCAGTCTGGATCATCGACTCGGGTGTAATCCCGTGTGGGTTGGAGGAGGCAATGGTCGTCCGCATTGCACTCCGCCGCTCTTGGGAGGAGAGCGCCCAACCGACAGCATGATCTGTCCGACATGACTCCATAGCGTCGGTGCATCGGTCGCTTGGATCCTCCAGGACTGGATCATCGTGATCCCGGGAGCCTTCAAATCTCCCCTTCCTCATCACCGGCCCTATGGAGTATGAGTCCCACCAGGACCGGTGTGCCCGCCATGAGAAGGAGAGGATAAGGGCGGCTGAGGCTGGCCCGCGTAGCTGCCGATATGGCGGGAATGGAAGCGACTAATGCGGCAGCACGGGTGTCCGCAGAGGAGGAAGCCACCCGCGCTCCCAATGTAATGAAGTGGCAGCGGAGGAAAACACACGCCCTCGCCCAAGAGCAGAATCAGGCGGTCCATGCCATGGATGGACTGCCACCCAAGGAGAAGGAGTACACCAACGGGTCGGACAGCTCCGGTGACAAGTAGATCTGGCTGGGAAGGGCAAGGGCAGTCGTAGATGATCTTCTCCACCATAGCCAAACATGCCAAATTTTGGTAGTCCGATGGCATTTTGTAATATAGTAGCCGGATGATTTGTGTAATACACCGTTTTACGGACTTGCATGAGTTTGTATGGATTTGAGGTTTGCTAATTGAGGTGTCCGGTTGTGAGAAGGTAAATTTGAGGCTTGACCGGTCAGTGTCCGCGGAAGTTCCTGGGCACGTCCGCAGGCATTTGAGGGGTTGGATTTGCCAAGTCTGGCTGTAGATGCTCTTATAGAAATACCCATCCATGTCGTTTTCATCCGGGTAAAGGGCTTTAACCGTCTATTGGACGCTATTTGGACATTGTTGCCATGCCTCCTTATGTCATTAACATGTGGGACACAACCTGAGGAAAAGAAAAAGGAAATCTCTCCCCTCGTTCTATCACTTACACGTGCGGCCCAAATCTATCTAAAAAAACTAGGCATAGGCCCACCTGCCATTGTTTTATCATTTGTTGAAATGCTATTTACTGGATTATTAGAAGGGAGGACCCACTGGTTAGTGTGTGAAATAGGTTAGTAAGATTAATATGATTCATCCCTAATATATTTACCAAGGATGGATCCATCGGTTAGTCTCACACAGAGAAGTTTGTACTCTTGCTATCTACTGGATGGCGTAGGAGCACACTAGGGGGTGGACTACGAGGTTCGAGGACGCCAACGTGGTCAGGAATCTCGACAACAAGCTACAGGGCTTTCAACAACCACGACAATGACAACTGCTTGCGGCGGCGAGCGGCGGCGCTAGGCGAGGAGCTACTGTTTGTGTGGCGATGACTCGAGAATGTAATCCTCTGCGGCGACGGATCTAGCAGGTGTAGAAGCATCAAGATTCAACTAGGAAGCCAACGGAGAGCGTCGGGGTGGCCTAGACTAGTAGATCAAGGCACGGCAGCAAGGCATCAGCGGGGGAGAAGACGAAGGCCAATTTAACAATTTATGACACCTCCATCGATTTGCTCCAGAGGAGTGGATCTTTAGAGATATAAGAGGTAATGAACATGCTTTCGAGGCTTCGAATCGACTCTTCCCGCAAAAATGATGAACTATGTCGGCGACGATGAGCTCTTGACATTGTTCTTTTTCTCAGAGAACAAGAGGTCTAGCAGGTGCGCCGCCCCATGTCAGTGCACCTTATTTACCATGTTGCTGTGGACACGACTACTGTTGCCTCTGTCCCATTGGTACTCACTAGCAGGTGCGCTACTACTCACTGGCGCACCTGATTCATCGTGTTGCCACGGGCGCAACTATTGTTGCCTCCGCCCCCTTGATACTGACATGCAGGTACGCTGCCCCTCGCCGGTGATGACCCACAAGTATAGGGGATCAATCGTAGTCCTTTCTATTGGAAATATGCCCTAGAGGCAAAAATAAATTAGTTATTATCATATTTACCTGTTCATGATAAACGTCTATTATCCATGCTAGAATTGTATTGATCGGAAACTCAGATACATGTGTGGATACATAGAGAACATCGTGTCCCTAGTGAGCCTCTACTAGACTAGCTCATTGATCAAAGATGGTTAAAGTTTCCTAACCATATACATGATTTGTCATTTGATAATAAGGTCACATCATTAGGAGAATGATGTGATGGACAAGACCCAACCGTAAGCATAGCATTTGATCGTATTAGTTTATTGCTACTGCTTTCTTCATGTCAAGTATCTGTTCCGAAGACCATGAAATCATGCAACTCCCTGGCACTGGAGGAATGCCTTGTGTGTAACAAACGTCACTTCCTAATTGGGTGATCATAAAGGTACTCTACAGGTATCTCCAAGGGTGATTGTTGGGTTGGCATGGATCGAGACTGGGATTTGTCACTCCGTATGACGGAGAGGTATCTTTGGGCCCTCTCGGTAATACAACATCACGAGAAGCTTGCAAGCAATGTGACTAAGGAGTTAGGCACGAGATCTTGTATTACGGAACGAGTAAATAGACTTGCCGGTAACGAGATTGAACTAGGTGTGGAGATACCGACGATCAAATCTCGGGCAACTAACATACCGCTTGACAAAGGGAACTGCATACAGGATTGACTGGATCCTTGACATCATGGTTCGACCGATGAAGATCTTTGTCGAATATGTAGGAACCACAATGGGCATCCAGGTCCTGCCATTGGTTATTGGCCAGAGAGGTGTCACGGTCATGTCTACATGATTCTCGAACCCGCAGGTCCGCACGCTTAACGTTCGGTGACGCTAGAGTAGTATTGTGATATGTACGTTGGTGACCGAATGCTGTTCAGAGTCCCGGATGAGATCCCGGACGTCATGAGGTGTTCCGGAATGGTCCGGAGTTAAAGATTTATATATGGGAAGTCCTATTTTGGTCGCCGGAAAAGTTTCGGGCATTACAGATAGTGTATCGGGGTGCCGAAAAGGGTTCCGGGGGGTCCACCTGCCCTGTGGGCCCACATGGGCCATAGGGGGTGCTCCCTAGCCATCATGGGACATGTGCATAAGCTCCTAGAGGTGAATTAGGCTTGGGGGCAAGAGTCCTAAAGGGACAAAGCACCCCCGGAGGTGCCTTGGAGGAGGGGGACTCCTCCCTTCCTTGTAAAGAGAGGACTCTCCCTTGGCCGCCGACCCCTCCCTTGGAGGAGGGGTCAAGGCTGCGCCTCCCCTCTCCCCTTTGCCTCCTATATATAGTGGAGGGGAGGGGATGGATGTACACACCAATTCCGATGCCCCGGTGGCAGCCCTCCCTCCCCCGTTACTTCGTTTTCTCCTCAGATCGCATCTAAGGTAGCGCTTGGCGAAGCCCTGCCGGGATTGCTCCACCACCATATCCACCACGCCGTCGTGCTGGTTGAGATCCCATCTACTTCTCCTCCCTCGCTTGCTGGATCAAGAAGGAGGAGACGTCATCGAGCCGCACGTGTGCTGAACGCGGAGGTGTCGTCCGTTCGGCGCTAGGTCGGATCAGATCGCGATTGATTCGTAAAGAGTACGACTACATCAACTGCATTATATACGCTTCCGCTTAGCGATCTACAAGGGTATGTAGATACACTCCCCCTCTCGTATCTATGCATCTCCATAGATAGATCTTGGGTGTTCGTAGGAAAAAACGGTTTCCCATGCAACGTTCCCCAACAGTGGCATCGAGCGAGGTTTATGCGTAGATGATATGCACGAGTAGAACTCAAAGAGTTTGTGGGCGTTGATGTTCAGATTGCTTACCTCCTTAGTATTATTTTGATTCAGCGGTATTGTGGGATGAAGCGGCCCGGACCAACCTTATTTGTCCATGTACAAGAGACCGGTTCCACCGACTGACATGTAACTTAGTTGCCTAAAGGTGGCTGGCGCGTGTCTGTCTCTCCCACTTTAGTTGAATCGGATTCGACAGAGGTGGTCTTTGTAGAAGGTTAAAAGGCAACTTGATTATCACCATTGTGGCTTTGCGTAGGTAAGAACGGTTCTTGCTAGGTTCCCATAGCAGCCACGTAAAACTTGCAACAACAAAGTACAGGACGCCTAACTTGTTTTTGTAGGGCATGTTGTGATATGATTTGGCCAAGATGTGATTTGATATATGTGATGTATGAGATGATCATGTTTTGTATAGTTATCACGACTTTCATGTCGATGAGTACGGTAACCGGGAGGAGCCATAGGGTTGTCTTTAATTCATTTATGCCATTTGCTTTACTTTATCGCTATGAGTTAGCAATAGTTGTAGAAGCAATACTTGGTGCGACAACCACATGACGACACTATGATGGAGATCATGGTGTCATGCCGGTGGCGATGGAGATCATGCCGGTGCTTTGGAGATGGAGATCAAAAGCACAAGACGATGATGGCCATATCATGTCACTTATATGATTTGCGTGTGATGTTTATCCTTTTATGCATCTTATTTTGCTTAGGATGACGGTAGCATTATAAGATGACCCCTCACTAAAATTTCAAGATAAAATTGTGTTCTCCCTGAGTATGCACCGTTGCGAAGGATCGTCGTTTTGAAGCACCTCGTGATGATCGGGTGTGATAGACTCTACGTTTGCATACAATGGGTGTAATCCAGATTTACACACGCAGAATACTTGGGTTAACATTGATGAGCCTAGCATGTACAGACATGGCCTAGGAACAGAGGAGACCGAAAGGTCGAACATGAGTCATAGAGTAGATATGATCAACATGGAGATGTTCACCATTGAAACCACCTCATCTCACGTGATGGTCGGACTTGGGTTGGTGGATTTGGATCATGTCACACTTAGCAACCTGAGGGATGTTGATTTGAGTGGGAGTTCTTTAGTAATATGATTAATTGAACTCATTATCATGAACATAGTCTAAAGTTCTCTTTGCAAAATTATGTTGTAGATCAATAGCTCGCGTTGTAGCTTTACGTGGCTTGAGACTGCGTCGGTATTTCCCCAAAGAGGAAGGGATGATGCAGCACAACGACGGTAAGTAATTCCCTCAGTTATGAAACCAAGGTATCGAACCAGTAGGAGGATCATCACCACCTAATAAGCAGCACCTGCACACAAAGAACAAATACTTGCAACCCGACGCGAAAGAGAGGTTGTCAATCTCTCTACGGTAAAAAGATAGATTAGGTAGTGATAGATTGGAGAGATAGATCTCTCAAGAACACAAAATAAAAAGAGCAAATAAAAAGTGCAGCAAGGTATTTTTGGGTTTTTGGAATAATAGATCTTAAAACAAAAGAGGCAAAAAGATATATCGGAAAGCAATATGCTGGAAAAGTAAACTCGGGGGCCGTAGGTTTCACTAGTGGCTTCTCTCATGAGTATAGCACACGGCGGGTGAACAAATTACTGTTGGGCAATTGATAGAAGATCAAATAATCATGACGATATCCAAGGCGATGATCATTATATAGGCATCATGTCCAAGATAAGTAGACCGACTCCTGCCTGCATCTACCACTATTACTCCACACATCGACCGCTATCCAGCATGCATCTAGTGTATTAAGTTCATGAAAAAACAGAGTAATGCAATAAGAACGATGACATGATGTAGACAAGATCTATTCATGTAGGAATAGACCCCATCTTGTTATCCTTAATGGCAACGATACATGCGTGTGTTGCTGCCCCTTCTGTCACTGGGAAAGGACACCGCAAGATCGAACCGATCACAAAGCACCTCTTCCCATGGCAAGAAAAATCGATCTAGTTGGCCTAACTAAACCAAAGATTCGAAGAAGAAATACGAGGCTATAAGTAATCGTGCATATAAGAGATCAAAGAAGACTCAAATAATATTCATGGATAAAAACTTTTCATGAACTCAAAATTCATCGGATCCCAACAAACACACCGCAAAAGTTAACATCAAATAGATCTCCAAGAGACCATTATATTGAGAATCAAAAGAGAGAGAGAGACAGAGAGAAGCCATCTAGCTACTGCCTACGGACCCGTAGGTCTATGGTGGACTACTCACGCATCATCGGAGAGGCACCAACGAGGATGATGAACCCCTCCGTGATGGTGTTAGATTAGATCTCGAGGTTCTGGAACTTGCGGCGGCTAGATGTGTTTTTCGTCGACTCCCCTAGGGTTTCTGGAATATTTGGGAATTTATAGGCATCAGAGGCGGTGGTGAGGGGCCCCGTGGAGGGCACAACCCATCAGGGTGCGTCGGGGCCCCCCTGGCACGCCCTGGTGGGTTGTGGTCTCCACGGCCCACCTCTCTGGCACTTCTTTGGCCCACTGGGTGTCTTCTGGTCCAAAAAAATCTCCAAAAAGTTCCGTCGCGATCGGACACCGTTTGGTACTGATATTCTGCGAAGTACAAAACAAGCAAAAATAGCAACTGGCACTTTGGCACTATGTCAATAAGTTAGTCCCAAAAAATGATATAAAGTTGCTATAAAATGATTGTAAAACATCCAAGAATGATAATATAACAGCATGGAACAAACAAAAATTATAGATACGTTGGAGACGTTTCAGCATCCCCAAGCTTAATTCCTACTTGTCCTCGAGTAGGTAAATGATAAAAACATAATTTTTGATGTCGAATGCTGCCTAACATGTTCATCCCATATTCTTTTCTTTTGTAGCATGGACATTTGGACTTTTAGGTGGTTCAAAGCAATAGTCTAGTTTTAACATAATGACTTCAATACGCAAGCATGCCAACAAGCAACCATGTCTTTCAAACCAAGGGAAGTAGGGATTTATAGAGGTGCCAGAGCTCAAAGTTTAAATTGAGAGAGAATAATATTTTGGGTGGCATGCCTTTCCTGTCAACGAAAATGACAAAGTAGTTCACAATACTTTCCATGCTAGATACATCATAGGCGGTTCCAAAACAAAAAATAATGTTTATTCATTTTTCCACCATTCTTACACTTTCCATGACTGGCCGTATCCACGGTTGCCTTCCATACTGACACTTTCCAAGGAATTTATTATTTTACAACATAAAGTATTGTTTTATTTTTCATTTCGGGAACGGGCATCCCTATTACCGCCGCACTCTCGTGCAATGATAAGTGAATAAACACTCATCTTGAGAATAACACATCTAGCATGGAAAAATATTGGACACTCCCTACCTTTTCATGAGCGGTACGAGCACACAAAAGAGAAATTTATTTTGAAAATTTGAGATGGCACATACAAATTTGCTTAGAACGGAATGGAAATACCGCATACAGGTAGGTATGGTGGACTCATAAGGCAAAACTTGGTTTAATGATTTTGGATACGCAAGTAGTATTTCTACTTAGTACAAATGGAGGCTAGCAAATAGATTGAGAAGCAACCAACCAAGCAACGAAAATTCACATAAGCGAGCATTGAGCATAACTAACACCGAATAATGCACAATAAGTAGGATGTAACTTCATTGCATAACTATTGACTTTCGTAGTTGCATAGGGAATCACAAACCTTAACACCAATATTCCTACTAAAGCATAATTACTCACTAACATGACTCACATATTACTATCATCATGTCTCAAAACTACTACAAGGAATCAAGTTTAATTTGTCCGATGATCTTCATGAAAGTTTTTATTATATCCTCCTTGGATATCTATCACTTTGGGACTAGTTTCATACATTGCTAATCCTTTTTGACTAACTCAAACAAATTTAAGTGAAGCACATGAGCATAGAGTTTTCATCTCTCAAAATAGTATAAGTGAAGCATGAGAGGATTTCTGTAAAATTTACTAACTTTCAAATTAATCTACGTGAAGCAAGAGAGTATTTGTTCAAAATTTTCCAAGCACACCGTGCTCAACAAGATATTAGTGAGGCACTAGAGCAATTCTATAGCTCAAAAAGTTTAAGTGAAGCATATAGAGCAATTCTAACAAATCATAGCATAATTTTGGCTCCCTAAAATAGGTGTGTCCAGCAAGGATACAAGTGACAAACTAACAAGCAAAGCAAGCAAAGACTCAAATGATACAAGACGCTCCATGCAAAACTCATTATATGTGACGAATAAAAATATAGTTCCAAGTAAAATACCGATGGTCGTTAGAAGAAAGAGGGGATGCCACTCGGGGGCATCCCCAAGCTTAGTTGCTTGTTTATCTTTGGATATATCTTGTGGGTGCTATAGCATCCCCAAACTTAGGCTCTTTTCACTCCTTATTCCTTCATCCATCGTGATCTCACCCAAAACTTGAAAACTTCAATCACACAAAACTCAACAAAATCTTCATGAGATCCGTTGGTATAAGAAAGCAAATCACTACTTTAGGTGCTGTTGCAAACCCATTCATATTTTATTATTGCATTATACCTACTGTATTTTAACTTTACCATGGCTCATACCCTTCAATATAACCCACAGATTCATCAAAACAAGCACACAATGCAACGAAAACAGAATCTGTCTTAAACAGAACAGTCTGTAGTAATCTGTACTCTAACCATACTTCTGTAACTCTAAAAATTCTGAAAAGTTAGGAAAACGTAACGAATTTGTATAGCAACACTGTGTTAAAATTTCAGCTCAAGATCTCGTTCCAGTAAAAAATGAAAATTCGAACACTGGAGGCAAAGTTTCTGTTTCAGATTCAGCATCGCTTCTACTCATCTTATGAATCATCCTAAAGGCTCTACTTGGCACAAACACTAAATAAATCAACAAAAAACAATCATGATAGAGGCATAATTGTGTCAGCACTTAAAAACATAAATAAAAAGACAAAAATAAATTTATTCATTGGGTTGCCTCCCAACAAGTGCTATCGTCTTACGCCCCTAGCTAGGCATAATGATTTCAATGATTCTCACATAAAAAGTAGTAATTGAAATATGCAAGAGAGCATCATGAATCTCAAGAAAATCACATTTAATTCTAACCCACTTCCTATGCATAGGAATTTTGTGAGAAAACAATTTATGGGAACAAGAATCAACTAGCATAGGAAGGCAAAACAAGCATAACTTCAAAACTTTGAACACATAGAGAGGAAACTTGACACTATTGCAATTCCTACAAGCATATGTTCCTCCCTCACAATAAATTTCAGTAGCATCATGAAGGAATTCAACAATATAAGTATCACATGAATCATTCTTTTCATGATGCACAAGCATAGAATTTTCATTACTCTCCACATTAGCAAATTCCTTTTCATCCATGGTAGTGGGAGCAAACTCAACAAAATAACTATCATGAGACACTTGATTGACATAACCACATTGCAAATTAAAACCATGATGATAAGTTTCATGGTTATCATTACTCATTATAGCATACGTGTCATCACCATCATCATAGGTGCCATGGGCATCCCCAAGATTGTGGCTTTGCATATCATTAGCATCATGGATATTTAGAGAATTCATACTAGCAACATTGCAATCATGCTTCTCAATCAAGGAACTACCATGAATCACCTTATAAATTTCTTCTTTCAACACTTCATCAAAATTTTCAGATTCATCATTTTCAAACAAAACTTCACGGAGATAATCAAGTGCACTCAACTCCCTAGCAATTGGTTCAACATAATTTGGTCTTTTGAAAAGATTAGCAAGTGGATGAGGATCCATATCATTAGATTTTTAGCAAGCGAAGATGTAAGCAAATAGAAGGCACATGGCAACACAAGCAAGCAAAAGGAGATCCGGCGAGGAAAAGGTGAACGAAAAAGAAGGCGAATAAAACGGCAAATTTGGTGAAGTGGGGGAGAGGAAAACGAGAGACAAATGGGAAATAATGTAATTGCAATGAGATGCGATTTGTGATTAGGAACCTGGTTGATGATGATGGTGTCTCCTTTGCGCAAGAAATTGGCACGTAGAAGAGACCGCTTCCTCCCCGGCAATGGCGCCAGAAATTCCTTTGATGTGGCTTGAGACTGCGTCGGTATTTCCCCAAAGAGGAAGGGATGATGTAGCACAACGACGGTAAGTATTTCCCTCAGTTATGAAACCAAGGTTTCGAACCGGAAGGAGGATCACCACCACCTAATAAGCAGCACCTGCACACAAAGAACAAATCTTGCAACCCGACGCGAAAGAGAGGTTGTCAATCTCTCTACGGTAAAAAGATAGATTAGGTAGAGATAGATTGGAGAGATAGATCTCTCAAGAACACAAAATAAAAAGAGCAAATAAAAAATGCAGCAAGGTATTTTTGGGTTTTTGGAATAATAGATCTGAAAACAAACAAGGAAAAAAGATAGATCGGAAAGCAATATGTTGGAAAAGTAGACCCGGGGGCCGTAGGTTTCACTAGTGGCTTCTCTCATGAGTATAGCACACGGTGGGTGACGTGGCTTGAGACTGCGTCGGTATTTCCCCAAAGAGGAAGGGATGATGCAGCACAGCGACGGTAAGTATTTCCCTCAGTTATGAAACCAAGGTTATCGAACCGGTAGGAGGATCACCACCACCCAATAAGCAACACCTCCACACAAACAACAAATACTTGCAACCCGACGCGAAAGAGAGGTTGTTAATCTCTCTACGGTAAAAAGATAGATTAGGTTGTGATGTATAGGAGAGATAGATCTCTCAAGAACACAAAATAAAAAGGGCAAATAAAATATGCAGCAATATGTTTTTGGGTTTTTGGTTTTGTAGATCTGAAAACAAAGATGAAAAAAGATAGATCTGAAAGCAATATGTTGGAAAAATAGACCCAGGGGCCATAGGGTTCACTAGTGGCTTCTCTCATGGGTATAGCGCACGGTGGGTGAACAAATTACTGTTGGGCAATTGACAGAAAATCGAATAGTCATGACGATATCCAAGGCGATGATCATTATATAGGCATCACGTCCAAGATAAGTAGACCGACTCCTGCCTGCATCTACCACTATTACTCCACACATCGACCGCTATCCAGCATGCATCTAGTGTATTAAGTTCATGGAAAAATGGAGTAATGCAATAAGAACGATGACATGATGTAGACAAGATCTATTCATGTGGGAATATACCCCATCTTGTTATCCTTAATAGCAACGATACATGCGTGTCTTGCTGCCCCTTCTGTCACTGGGAAAGAACACCGCAAGATCGAACCCATCACAAAGCACCTCTTCCCATGGCAAGAAAAACCGATCTAGTTGGCCTAACTAAACCAAAGATTCGAAGAAGAAATACGAGGCTATAAGTAATCATGCATATAAGAGATCAAAGAAGACTCAAATAATATTCATGGATAGAAACTGATCATGAACTCAAAATTCATCGGACCCCAACAAACACACCGCAAAAGTTTACATCAAATAGATCTCCAAGAGACCATTGTATTGAGAATCATAAGCGAGAGAGAAGAAGCCATCTAGCTACGGCCTACGGACCCGTAGGTCTATGGTGGACTACTCACGCAACATCGGAGAGTCACCTATGAGGAAGATGAACCCCTCCGTGATTGGATCTCGAGGTTCTGGAACTTGCGGCAGCTGGAATTGTGTTTCGTTGACTCCCCTAGAGTTTTTGGAATATTTGGGAATTTATAGGCATCAGAGGCGGTGGAGAGGGGCCCTGAGGAGGGCACAACCCATCAGAGCGCGCCGGGCGCCCCTGCCGTGCCCTGGTGGGTTGTGGTCTCGTCGGCCCACTCCCCCGGCACTTCTTTGTCCCACTGGGTGTCTTCTGGTCCAGAAAAAATCTCCAAAAAGTTTCGTCCCGATTGGACTCCGTTTGGTATTGATTCTCTGCGAAGTAAAAAACAAGCAAAAACAGCAACTGGCACTTTGGTACTATGTCAATAGGTTAGTCCGAAAAAATGATATAAAGTTGCTATAAAATGATTGTAAAACATCCAAGAATGATAATATAATAGCATGGAACAAGCAAAAATTATAGATACGTTGGAGACATATCAGCATCCCCAAGCTTAATTCCTACTCGTCCTCGAGTAGGTAAATGATGAAAACATAATATTGGATGTGGAATGCTGCCTAACATGTTCATCTCATATTCTTTTCTTTTGTATAACATGGACATTTGGACTTGTAAATGATTCAAAGAAATAGTTTACTTTTAACATAATGACTTCAATACTCATGCATGCCAACAAGCAACCATGTCTTTCAAAATATCAACACTAAAGAAAGTTATCCCTAGCCCATCATGCTCAATCATTGATCCATTCATGAAACACACTCAAATATTAGCTATGCCCATTGCTCAAGTACGATCATAGTGCCCCCTAGTTGGTGCTTATAAGACAAGATGGAGACTCAAAGTAAAAATAAAAATTGCATAAAGTAAATAGATAGGCCCTTCGCAGAGGGAAGTAGGGATTTGTAGAGGTGCGAGAGCTCAAGGTTTAAATTGAGAGAGAAAAATATTTTGGGTGGCATGCTTTTCCTGTCAACGAAAATGACAAAGTATCTCATGATACTTACCATGCTAGATATATCATAGGCGGTTCCCAAACAGAAAATACAGTTTATTCCTTTTTCCACCAAACTTTCACTTTCCACGGCGGGTCGTATCCACGGTTGCCTTCCATACCAACACTTTCCAAGGAATTTATTATTTGACAACATAAAGTAAATATTTTTTTCCTTTTCATTTCGGGAATGGGCATCCCTATTACCGCCGCACTCTCGTGCAATGACAAGTGAATAAACACTCATCTTGAGAATAACACATCTAGCATGGAAAAATATTGGACACTCCCCACCGTTTCATGAGCGGTATGAGCACACAAAAGAAAAAAATTATTTTGAAAATTTAGAGATGGCACATGCAAATTTGCTTGGAACGGCATGGAAATACCGCATATAGGTAGGTATAGTGGACTCATAAGGCAAAACTTGGTTTAAGGATTTTGGATGCACAAGTAGTATTTCTACTTAGTACAAATGGAGGCTAGCAAATAGATTGAGACGCAACCAAACCAAGAAGCGAAAATTCACATAAGCGAGCATTGAGCATAACTAACACCGAATAATGCACCACAAGTAGGATGTAATTTCATTGCAAAACTATTGACTTTCGTGCATGCATAGGGAATCACAAACCTTAACACCAATATTCCTACTAAAGCATAATTACTCACTAACATGACTCACATATTACTATCATCATGTTTCAAAACTATTACAAAGAATCAAGTTTAATTTGTCCAATGATATTCATGAAAGTTTTTATTATATCCTCCTTGGATATCTATCACTTTGGGACTAGTTTCATATATGGCCATTGCTTTTTGGCAAGCTCAAACAAATTTAAGTGAAGTACATGATCATAAAAATTTCATCTCTCAAAAAGGTACAAGTGAAGCATGAGAGGATTTCTTTAAAATTTTCTAACTCTCAAAATTATCTAAGTGAAGAATGAGAGTATTTCTACAAAAAATTCCAAGCACACCGTGCTCAAAAAGATATAAGCGAAGCACTAGAGCAATTCTATAGCTCAAAAAGTTTAAGTGAAGGACATAGAGCAATTCTAACAAATCATAGCATAATTTTGGCTCTCTCAAATAGGTGTGTCCAGCAAGGATAAAAGTGACAAACTAACAAGCAAAGCAAGCAAAGATACAAGACGCTCCAAGCAAAACTCATGATATGTGACGAATAAAAATATAGCTCCAAGTAAAATACCGATGGTCGTTAGAAGAAAGAGGGGATGCCACTCGGGGGCATCCCCAAGCTTAGTTGCTTGTTACTCCTTGGATATATCTTGGGGGTGTGGTAGCATCCCAAATCTTAGGCTTTTATCACTCCTTATTCCTTCATCAATCGTGATCTCACCCAAAACTTGAAAACTTCAATCACACAAAACTCAACAAAATCTTCGTGAGATCCGTTATTATAATAAAGCAAATCACTATTTTAGGTGCTGTTGCAAACCAATTCATATTTTATTATTGCATTATACCTACTGTATTATAACTTTACCATGGCTCATACCCTTCAATATAACCCATAGATTCATCAAAACAAGCACACAATGCAACGAAAACAGAATCTGTCTTAAACAGAACAGTCTGTAGTAATCTGTACTCTAACCATACTTCTGTAACTCTAACTTTTTTGAAACATTAGGACAACGCAAGGAATTTGTATGGAAACACTGTGTTAATATTTCAGCTCAATATCACGTTCCAGCAAAAAATGAAAATTCATATACTGGACGCAAAGTTTCTGTTTCAGATTCAGCATCGCTTCTACTCATCCTATGAATCATCCTAAAGGCTTTACTTGGCACAAACACTAAATAAACCATAAAAACACAATCATAACAGAGGCATAATTGTGTAAACACTCAAAAACAGACAGGAAAAAGCAAAAATTTATTTATTCATTGGGTTGCCTCCCAACAAGCGCAATCATTTTACACCCCTAGCTAGGCATAATGCATAGATTCAAGTATTGTCATCCTTGGTTTTGGATGAGGTGTTTTTGTCAAGACGTTTTGCAAATAGAACTTGAAACACATCATCCATAGCAACCTTAGCACTATCAAGTTGTCCCTCTACGTATACCCTTTGATTACCGGCCACGATCCAAGAATATTGTTGGTTCACATCATTGAAAACGTGTTGGACCATGTCTAAAACGGGGACTTACTTTTTGAGATTCTCATCAAAATTATGATTATTTCCAAGCAAATATCTCATCATGTAATCACTATTGTAAAGGATTTCTCCTATTACCAGTTTTTCACGGTCCATACCATAAAAATCAAAGATCTCCCTAGCTTCCCGTACTATGTGATCAAATTCATTCGTAAGAACAAGTGTAGCTAACTTCTTAGCTTTAGGGTTCTTTATGACGGGTAGCTCATAAAACAATCTTTGCAAGGTAGAATGGGTACGAATAAATCGATTTTCATGTTTTAAAACTAGCGCCGAGATAGCTTCCGCATAAGATTTAGTTCTTTTCAATATAGGAGTATGATCAAGAGTCAAATTCCCAACGCAATTGAAAAACTCTTGGATAGTTTCTTTTCCTATAACGTTCCCTTGCCCCAAAACAAAAGTTTTAGAATCCAGATACCAGAACATCCAATTTTAGGAGTCCTGCCATCATCCATTTCTGCCATACCAAAATAACTCATGGTGACAAGCAAACAAAGAGATCTGACGAGGAAAAGGCAAACGAAAAACAGGGCGAATAAAATGGCAAATTGGTGAAGTGGGGAGAGGAAAACGAGAGGCAAATGGCAAATAATGTAATTGCAAGGAGATGAGATTTGTGATTAGGAACCTGGTAGATGATGATGGAGTCCCCTCGGCGCCTACGATAGGCACGTAGAAGAGACCGCTTCCTCCCCGGCAACGGCGCCAGTAATTCCTTTGACGTGGCTTGAGACTGCGTCGGTATTTCCCCAAAGAGTAAGGGATGATGCAGCACAGCGACAGTAAGTATTTCCCTCAGTTATGAAACCAAGGTTATCGAACCAGTAGGAGGATCACCACCACCCAATAAGCAGCACCTGCACACAAACAACAAATACTTGCAACCCGACGCGAAAGAGAGGTTGTCAATCTCTCTACGGTAAAAAGATAGATTAGGTAGTGATGGATAGGAGAGATAGATCTCTCAAGAACACAAAATAAAAAGGGCAAATAAAATATGCAGCAATATGTTTTTGGGTTTTTGGTTTTGTAGATCTGAAAACAAAGATGCAAAAAGATAGATCTGGAAGCAATATGTTGGAAAAGTAGACCCGGGGGCCGTAGGGTTCACTAGTGGCTTCTCTCATGAGTATAGCGCACGGTGGGTGAACAAATTACTGCTGGGCAATTGATAGAAAATCGAATAGTCATGACGATATCCAAGGCGATGATCATTATATAGGCATCACGTCCAAGATAAGTAGACCGACTCCTGCCTGCATCTACCACTATTACTCCACACATCGACCGATATCCAGCATGCATCTAGTGTATTAAGTTCATGGAAAAACGGAGTAATGCAATAAGAACGATGACATGATTTAGACAAGATCTATTCATGTAGAAATAGACCCCATCTTGTTATCCTTAATTGCAACGATACATGCGTGTCTTGCTGCCCCTTCTGTCACTGGGAAAGAACACCGCAAGATCGAACCCATCACAAAGCACCTCTTCCCATGGCAAGAACAACCGATCTGGTTGGCCTAACTAAACCAAAGATTCGAAGAAGAAATACGAGGCTATAAGTAATCATGCATATAAGAGATCAAAGAAGACTCAAATAATATTCATGGATAGAAAATGATCATGAACTCAACATTCATCGGATCCCAACAAACACAACGCAAAAGTTTACATCAAATAGATCTCCAAGAGACCATTGTATTGAGAATCATAAGACAGAGAGAGAAGAAGCCATCTAGCTACTGCCTACGGACCCGTAGGTCTATGGTGGACTACTCACGCATCATCGGAGAGGCACCTATGAGGAAGATGAACCCCTCCGTGATGGTGTTTAGATTGGATCTCGCGGTTCTGGAACTTGTGGCGGCTGGAATTGTGTTTTGTCGACTCCCCTAGGGTTTTTGGAATATTTGGGAATTTATAGGCATCAGAGGCGGTGGAGAGGGTCCCCGAGGAGGGCACAACCCATCAGGGCGCGTCGGGGCCCCCCTGACCCGCCCTGGTGGGTTGTGGTATCCTCGGCCCACTCCCCCGGCACTTCTTTGGCCCACTGGGTGTCTTCTGGTCCAGAAAAAATCTCCAAAAAGTTTCGTCGCGATTGGACTCCGTTTGGTATTTATTTTCTGCGAAGTAGAAAACAAGCAAAAACAGCAACTGACACTTTGGCACTATGTCAATAGGTTAGTCCCAAAAAATGATATAAAGTTGCTATAAAATGATTGTAAAACATCCTAGAATGATAAGATAACAGCATGGAACAAGCAAAAATGATAGATACGTTGGAGACGTATCAGTGGGTGAACAAATTACTGTTGGGCAATTGATAGAAGATCAAATAATCATGACGATATCCAAGGCGATGATCATTATATAGGCATCACGTCCAAGATAAGTAGACCGACTCCTTCCTGCATCTACCACTATTACTCCACACATTGACTGCTATCCAGCATGCATCTAGTGTATTAAGTTAATGGAAAAATGGAGTAATGCAATAAGAACGATGACATGATGTAGACAAGATCTATTCATGTAGGAATAGACCCCATCTTGTTATCCTTAGTGGCAACGACACATGCGTGCCTTGCTGCCCCTTCTGTCACTGGGAAAGGACACCGCAAGATCGAACCCATCACAAAGCACCTCTTCCCATGGCAAGAAAAATCGATCTAGTTGGCCTAACTAAACCAAAGATTCGAAGAAGAAATACGAGGCTATAAGTAATCATGAATATAAGAGATCAAAGAAGACTCAAATAATAATCATGGATAGAAACTGATCATGAACTCAAAATTCATCGGATCCCAACAAACACACCGCAAAAGTTTACATCAAATAGATCTCCAAGAGACCATTGTATAGAGAATCAAAAGAGAGAGAGAGGAAGTCATCTAGCTACTGCCTACGGACCCGTAGGTCTATGGTGGACTACTCACGCATCATCGGTGAGGCACCAATGAGGATGACGAACCCCTCCATGATGGTGTTAGATTGGATCTCGAGGTTCTGGAACTTGCGGCGGCTGGATGTGCTTTTCGTCGACTCCCCTAGGGTTTCTGGAATATTTGGGAATTTATAGGCATCAGAGGCGGTGGAGAGGGGCCCCGTGGAGGGCACAACCCATCAGGGCGCGTTGGGGCCCCACTGGCGCACCCTGGTGGGTTGTGGTATCCACGACCCACCTCTCTCGCACTTCTTTGGCCCACTGGGTGTCTTTCGGTCCAAAAAAAATCTCCAAAAAGTTTCGTCGCGATTGGACTCCGTTTGGTACTGATATTCTGCGAAGTAAAAAACAAGCAAAAACAACAACTGGCACTTTGGCACTATGTCAATAGGTTAGTCCCAAAAAATGATATAAAATTGCTATAAAATGATTGTAAAACATCCAAGAATGATAATATAACAGCATGGAACAAGCAAAAATTATAGATACGTTGGAGACGTATAATAGCTCCCCTGTATTTTGATACGTTCCTAGAGAAAGGCTAAGTTGAAAGATAGTGTAAGCAATTGTGCGGACTGGGTCCGTAATCTGAGGATTTTCCTCACTGCTGCACAGAAGGCTTATGTCCTCGATGCACCGCTCGGTGTGCCAACCCCTCTAGCATCATATGTGGATGTTATGAATGTCTGACAGAAATGTTGTGATGACTACTCGATAGTTTAGTGCGCCATGCTATACGGCTTAGAATCCGGGCTCCAAAGACGTTTTGAACGCCATGGAGCATATGAGATGTTCCAAGAGCTTAAATTGGTATTTCAGGCTCATGCCCGTGTTGAGTGGTATGAGACCTCTGACAAGTTCTTTGCCTACAAGATGGAGGAGAATAGCTCAGTCAGTGAGCATGTGCTCAGAATGTCTGGGTGCTAAAATCGCTTGAATCAAGTGGGTGTTAATATTCGAGATAAGATGGTGATTGACAGAGTTCTCCAGTCACTGTCACCAAGCTACTAGAGCTTTCTGGTGAACTATAACATGCAAGGTATGGAGATGATGATCCCTGAGCTATTCGTGGTGCTTAAGGCCGCGAAGGTAGAAATCAAGAAGGAGCATCAAGTGTTGATGGTTAACAAGACCAGTAGTTTCAAGAAGGGCAAGGGCAAGAAGGGAAACTTCAAGAATGGCAAGCCAGTTGCCGCTCCAGTGAAGAAACCCAAGGTTGAACCCAAACCCGAGACTAAGTGCTTATATTATGAGGGAAACGGTCACTGGTAGCGGAACTACCCCAAATATTTGGTAGATAAGAAGGCTGGCAACGTCAACAAAAGTATATTTGATATACATGTTATTGATGTGTACCTTACTAGTCCTCCTAGTAGCGCATGGGTATTATATACAGGTTCAGTTGCTAACATTGGTAACTCGAAACAAAAGCAGCGGAATTAACGGAGACTAGCTAAGGGTGAGGTGACGATGTGTGTTGGAAGTGTTTCCAAGGTTGATGTGATCACCATCTCACGCTCTCTCTACCTTTGGGATTAGTGTTGAACCTAAATAAATGTTATTTGGTGTCTGAGTTGAGCGAGAACATGATTAGATCGTGTTTATTGCAATACGGTTATTCATTTAAGTCAGGAAATCATGGTTGTTCTGTTTACATGAATAATACCTTCTATGGTCATGCACCCAATGTGAATGGTTTATTGAATCTCGATCATAGTGATACACATGTTCATAATATTGATGCCAAAATATGCAGAGTTAATAATGATAGTACCACATACTTGTGGCACTGCCGCTAAAGGTCATATTGGTGTAAAGCGCATGAAGAAACTCCATGCAGATGGAATTTTGGAATCACTCGATTTTGAATCGCTTGATACATGTGAACCATGCCTCATGGGCAAGATGACGAAAACCCCATTTTCTGGATCAATGGAGCGAGCGAGTGATTTCATGGAAATCATACATACTGACGTGTGCTGTCCAATGAGTATTGAAGCGTGCGGTGGATATCGTTATTTCCTTATCTTCACTGATGATTTGAGTAGATATGTGTATATTTGCTTAATGAAACACAAGTCTGAATCGTTTGAAAAGTTCAAGCAATTTTAGAGTGAAGTTGGAGATCATCGTGACAAGAAGATAAAATGTCTACGATATGACCGTGGAGGTGAATATCTGAGTTACGAGTTTGGTATGCAATTTAAGACAATGCGGAAATTGTTTCACAAGTCACCCCACCTGGTGTTGGAAATATGCCCTAGAGGCAATAATAAATTGGTTATTATTATATTTCCTTGTTCATGATAATCGTTTATTATCCATGCTATAATTGTATTGATTGGAAACTCAAATACATGTGTGGGTACATAGACAACACTGTGTCCCTAGTAAGCCTCTAGTTGACTAGCTTGTTGATCAAAGATGGTTAAGGTTTCCTAGCCATGGACATGAGATGTCATTTGATAACGGGATCACATCATTAGGAGAATGATGTGATGGACAAGACCCAAACTGTAAACGTAGCATTTGATCGTGTCAGTTTATTGCTATTGTTTTCTGCATGTCAAGTATCTGTTCCTTTGACCATGAGATCATGCAACTCACTAACACCGGAGGAATACCTTGTGTGTATCAAACGTCGCAACGTAACTGGGTGACTATAAAGGTGCTCTACAGGTATCTCCGAGGGTGTCTGTTGGGTTGGCATGGATCAAGACTGGGATTTGTTACTCCGTGTGACGGAGAGGTATCTCAGGGCCCACTCGGTAATACAACATCACAATGAGCCTTGCAAGCAATGTGACTAAAGTGTTAGCCACGAGATCTTGTATTACGGAACGAGTAAAGAGACTTGCCGGTAACGAGATTGAACTAGGTATAGTGATACCGACGATCGAATCTCGGGCAAGTAACATACCGAAGAACAAAGGGAACAGCATACGGGATTAACTGAATCCTTGACATAGAGGTTCGACCGATAAAGATCTTCGTAGAATATGTAGGAGCCAATATGGGCATCCAGGTCCCGCTATTGGTTATTGGCCGTAGAGGTGTCTCGGTCATGTCTACATAGTTCTCGAACCCGCAGGGTCTACACACTTAACGTTTGGTGACGATTAGTATAATTGAGTTATTATGTTGGTGACCGAAAGTTGTTCGGAGTCCCGGATAAGATCCCGGACATGACGAGGATCTCCGGAATAGTCCGGAGGTAAAGATTGATATATGTGATAATAGTGTTTTGATCTCTGGAAGGGTTCCGGAGTTCACCGGAAGGGGTTCCGGATGTTTACCGAAGTGTTCGGGTGCAGCAACACTTTATATGAGCCAAAGGGATAAAGCCCACAAGGTATTGGAAAGTGCAAAAGTAGTTTTGCTGCCGCGTAAACGGTACTACCGCTTGTGTGAAGCGGTACTACCGCCCGAGCGGTACTACCGCTTGTGTGAAGCGGTACTACCGCCCAAGCGGTACTACCGCTTGTGTGAAGCGGTACTACCGCTTGTGCGCGGCTGTGCACGGTTCGGCAGGGATCCGAGTTGGACTCTTTCCCTGCGGGCCAAACCGACCTTGTGCGGGCAAAACCGACCCGGAGGAGGCTTTTACTCCAAGTTTAGACCCCAAGGCTCAACATATAAATAGAGGGGCAGGGCTAGCACACGGGACACATCAAGATTTCCCCAAGCCGTGTGCGGCAACCCTAACCCTCTAGTTCCTCCGTCATAATCTCCGTAGCGCTTGGCGAAGCCCTGCAGAGATTGTTCCTCACCATCATCACCACACCGTCGTGCTGCTGGAACTCAACCACTACTTCACCATCGCTCGCTGGATCGAGGAGGTGAAGGCGTCATCAAGCCATACGTGTGTTGAACGCGGAGGTGCCGTCCGTTCGGCACTAGATCGGAAGGATCGTGATTGGATCGCGGGACGCTCGGCGATTTGGATCGCGAAGACGTTCGACTACATCAACCGCGTTTATTAACGCTTCCGCTTAGCGATCTACAAGGGTATGTAGATTCACTCTCCCTCTCGTAGATGCTCATCACCATGGATAGATCTTGCGTGTGCGTAGGAAAATTTTTGTTTCCCATGCAACGTTCCCCAACAGTGGTATCAGAGCTAGGTCTATGCGTAGATGAGATCTCGAGTAGAACACAAACGAGTTGTGGGCGTGGATGTATACATATTGCTTGCCGTTACTAGTTGATATTTGATTCGGCGGTACTGTGAGATGAAGCGGCCCGGACCGACATTACGCGTACACTTACGCGAGACAGGTTCCTTCAACTAACATGTAACTTCGTTGCATAAAGATGGCTAGCGGGTGTCTGTCTCTCTCACTTTAGTTGAATCGATTTCAATGAAGAGGGTTCTTTTAGAAGATCAAAAAGCAATCACTACACCACGTTGTGGTTTTGCGTAGGTAAGAACGGTTCTTGCAAACCCGTAGCAGCCACGTAAAATTTGCAACAACAATTAGAGGACGTCTAACTTGTTTTTGCAGGGTATGATGTGATATGATATGGCCAATTACATGATGAGATATATGTGATGTATGAGATGATCATGTTTTGTATAGAATATCACGACTTGCATGTCGATGAGTACGGCAACTGGCAGGAGCCATAGAGTTGTCTTTAATTATTGTATGACCTGCGTGTCAATCATTAAGCGCTATGTAATGCTTTACTTTATCGCTAAACGTTAGCAATAGTCGTGGAAGCAACAGTCGGCGCGACAACCTTATGGCGACACGTTGATGGAGATCAAGATGATGGAGATCATGGTGTCATGCCGGTGACGATGGAGATCATGCCGGTGCTTTGGAGATGGAGATCAAAAGCACAAGTTCATGGCCATATCATGTCACTTATGATTTGCATGTGATGTTAATCCTTTTATGCATCTTATTTTGCTTAGGACGACGGTAGCATTATAAGGTGATCCCTCACTTAAATTTCAAGATAAATTGTGTTCTCCCCAAGTGTGCACCGTTGCGAAAGTTCGTCGTTTCGAGACACGCCGTGATGATCGGGTGTGATAGACTCTACGTTCGCATACAACGGGTGCAAGCCATGTTGCACGTGCGGAACACTCGGGTTAAACTTGACGAGCCTAGCATGTACAGACATGGCCTCGGAACACAAGAGACCGAAAGTTCGAACATGAGTCATATAGTAGATATGATCAACATGAAGATGTTCACCATTGAAACCACCTCAACTCACGTGATGATCGGACTTGAGTTGGTGGATTTGGATCATGTTACACTCGAATGATCGGAGGGATGTCAATTTGAGTGGGAGTTTTTTAAGTAATATGATTAACTAAACTCATTATCTAGAACAATAGTCTAAGTTGTCTTTGCTATATTTATGTTGTAGATCATGGCTCGCGCAGTAGCACCCCTGAATTTTAATGCGTTCCTAGAGAAAGCTAAGTTGAAAGATGATGGAAGTAACTTTGTGGACTGGGCCCGTAATCTAAGGATTATCCTTACGGCTTCCCAGAAGGCTTATGTCCTTGATGCACCGCTTGGTGATCCACCCGCTCCAGTTGAGTCTCTAGACGTTGTGAACGCCTGGCAGGCTCGTTCTGATGATTACTCAATAGTTCAATGTGCAATGTTGTATGGCTTAGAACCGGGACTTCAAAGACGTTCTGAACGTCATGGAGCATATGAGATGTTCCAGGAGTTGAAGTTTATCTTTCAAGAAGAATACCCGGATCGAGAGATATGAGATCTCCGATAAGTTCTATGCTTGCAAGATGGAGAACGGGTCTATCAGTGATCATGTGCTCAGAATGTCTGGGTACTCCACCCGTCTGGCTGAGTTAGGGATGCCCCTTCCGCCAGAGGCTATCACTGACAGAGTTCTTCAATCATTGCCACCTAGCTACAAGAGCTTCGTGTTGAACTATAACATGCACGGGATGAACAAGTCAGTCGCCGAGCTGTTTGCGATGCTGAAAGCCGCTGAGTCTGAAATTCAGAAGGAGCATCAAGTGTTGATGGTCAATAAAACCACTAGTTTCAAGAAAAATGGCAAGGGTAAGAAGGGTAACTCCAAGCAGAGTGGCAAAGCAGTTGCTCCTCTCGTGAAGAAACCCAAGGCTGGACCCAAACCAGAAACTGTGTGTTTTCATTGCAAGGGAACTGGACACTGGAAGCGGAATTGCCCCAAGTATTTGGCTGACAAGAAGGCGGCCAACAACAAACAAGGTATATATGATATACATGTTATTGATGTGTACCTTACCAACTCTCGTTGTAGTGCCTGGGTATTTGATACCAGTGCGGTTGCTCATATTTGCAACTCAAAACAGGAACTGCGGAATAGACGGAGGCTGGCAAAGGACGAAGTGACGATGCGCGTGGGAAATGGTTCCAAGGTTGATGTGATCGCCGTCGGCACGCTCGCTCTTCGATTACCGTCGGGATTAGTGATGAACCTAAATAAGTGTTATTTGGTGCCTGCGTTAAGCATGAACATTATATCTGGATCTTGTTTATTGCGAGACGGTTACTCATTTAAATCAGAGAATAATGGTTGTTCTATTTATATGAGTAATATCTTTTATGGTCATGCACCCGATGTGAGGGGTTTATTCTTATTGAATCTCGATAGTAATGATACACATGTTCATAACATTGATGCCAAAAGATGTAGAATTGATAATGATAATACCACTTTCTTGTGGCACTGCCGTTTAGGTCATATTGGCGTAAAACGCATGAGGAAGCTCCATGCTGATGGACTTTTGGAGTCACTTGATTTTGAATCACTTGACACATGTGAGCCATGCCTCATGGGCAAGATGACTAAAATGCCGTTCTCTGGAACAATGGAACGGGCAAGTGACTTGTTGGAAATCATACATACTGATGTGTGCGGTCCGATGAGCATTGAGGCGCGCGGTGGTTATCGTTACTTTCTCACCTTCACTGATGACTTAAGTAGATATGGGTATATTTACTTAATGAAACACAAGTCTGAAACATTTGAAAAGTTCAAACAATTTCAGAGTGAAGTTGAGAATCATCGTAACAAGAAGATTAAATTCCTACGATCTGATCGAGGAGGAGAATATCTGAGTTATGAGTTTGGCAGTCACTTAAGACAGTGTGGAATTGTTTCACAATTGACACCGCCTGGAACACCACAGCGTAATGGTGTGTCCGAACGTCGTAATCGAACCTTATTAGATATGGTGCGATCTATGATGTCTCTTGCCGATTTGCCACTATCGTTTTGGGGTTATGCATTAGAGACAGCTGCATTCACTTTAAATAGGGCACCATCGAAATCCATTGAGACGACGCCATATGAACTTTGGTTTGGCAAGAAGCCAAAGCTGTCGTTTCTTAAAGTTTGGGGATGTGATGCTTATGTCAAAAAGCTTCAGCCTGAAAAGCTGGAACCCAAAGCGGAGAAATGCGTCTTCATAGGATACCCAAAAGAGACAGTTGGGTATACCTTCTACCTCAGATCCGAAGGCAAAGTGTTTGTCGCTAAAAACGGAACATTTCTTGAGAAAGAGTTTCTCTCGAAAGAATTGAGTGGGAGGAAGATAGAACTTGATGAGGTTATTGAACCTTTACTTCAACCTAAGAGTAGCGCGACGCAGAAAGTTGTTTCTGTCGAGCCTACATTAGCTGAAGAGGAAGTTAATGATGATGATCATGAAGCTTTGGATCAAGTTGCTATCGAACCTCGTAGGTCGACAAGGACGCGTACTGCTCCTGAGTGGTACGGCAACCCTGTCTTAGAGGTCATGTTGTTAGACAACGATGAACCTACGAGCTATGGAGAAGCGATGATGGGCCCGGATTCCGAGAAGTGGTTAGAGGCCATGAAATCCGAGATGGGATCCATGTATGAAAACAAAGTCTGGACTTTGGAAGTATTACCTGAAGGGCGTAAGGCCATTCAGAACAAATGGATCTTTAAGAGGAAGACGGACGCGGACGGTAATGTCACCGTCTATAAAGCTCGACTTGTGGCAAAGGGTTTTTCACAAGTTCAAGGAGTTGACTACGATGAGACCTTCTCACCCGTAGCGATGCTTAAGTCCGTCAGAATCATGTTAGCAATAGCTGCCTTTTTCGATTATGAAATTTGGCAGATGGATGTCAAAACAGCGTTTCTTAACGGTTACCTTAAGGAAGAGTTGTATATGATGCAACCAGAAGGTTTTGTCGATCCAGAGAATGCTGACAAAGTTTGCAAACTCCAGCGATCCATTTATGGACTGGTGCAAGCATCTCGGAGTTGGAATCTTCGTTTTGATGAGGTGATCAAAGCGTTCGAGTTTATACAAGTTTACGGAGAAGCTTGTATTTACAAGAAAGTGAGTGGGAGCTCTATAGCGTTTCTAATATTATATGTGGATGACATATTGCTGATTGGAAACAATATAGAAATGTTGGAAAGCGTGAAGGAATATTTGAACAAGAGTTTTTCAATGAAGGACCTAGGAGAAGCTGCTTTCATATTAGGCATCAAGATCTATAGAGATAGATCGAGACGCTTAATAGGACTTTCACAAAGCACATACCTTGATAAGATTTTGAAGAAGTTCAAAATGGATCAGTCCAAGAAGGGGTTCTTGCCTGTTTTGCAAGGTGTGAAGTTGAGTAAGACTCAATGCCCAGTGACTGCAGAAGATAGAGAAAAGATGAGTGTCATCCCCTATGCTTCAGCCATAGGCTCTATCATGTATGCAATGCTGTGCACAAGACCCGATGTCAGCCTTGCCATAAGTATGGTCGGAAGGTTTCAAGGTGATCCAGGAATGGAACACTGGACGGCGGTCAAGAATATCCTGAAGTACCTGAAAAGGACTAAGGACATGTTTCTCGTTTATGGAGGTGATCAAGAGCTCGTCGTAAAGGGTTACGTCGATGCAAGCTTTGACACTGATCCGGATGACTCTAAGTCGCAAACCGGATACGTATTTATTCTTAATGGGGGTGCGGTTAGCTGGTGCAGTTCCAAGCAAAGCGTGGTAGCTGATTCTACATGTGAAGCGGAGTACATCGCTGCCTCGGAGGCGGCGAAGGAAGGTGTCTGGATGAAGGAGTTCATGACAGATCTTGGAGTAGTGCCTAGTGCACTTAACCCAATGACTCTGTTTTGTGATAATACTGGTGCCATTGCTCTAGCCAAGGAACCAAGATTTCACAAGAGGACCAGACACATAAAGCGACGTTTCAATTCCATCCGCGATTACATCAAGGAGGACGACATAAATATTTGCAAAGTACACACGGATCTAAATGTCGCAGATCCGATGACTAAACCTCTTCCAAGGGCTAAACATGAACAACACCAGAACTGCATGGGTGTTCGATTCATTACAATGTAAATCACATAGTGATGTGAACTAGATTATTGACTCTAGTGCAAGTGGGAGACTGTTGGAAATATGCCCTAGAGGCAATAATAAATTGGTTATTATTATATTTCCTTGTTCATGATAATCGTTTATTATCCATGCTATAATTGTATTGATTGGAAACTCAAATACATGTGTGGGTACATAGACAACACTGTGTCCCTAGTAAGCCTCTAGTTGACTAGCTTGTTGATCAAAGATGGTTAAGGTTTCCTAGCCATGGACATGAGATGTCATTTGATAACGGGATCACATCATTAGGAGAATGATGTGATGGACAAGACCCAAACTGTAAACGTAGCATTTGATCGTGTCAGTTTATTGCTATTGTTTTCTGCATGTCAAGTATCTGTTCCTTTGACCATGAGATCATGCAACTCACTAACACCGGAGGAATACCTTGTGTGTATCAAACGTCGCAACGTAACTGGGTGACTATAAAGGTGCTCTACAGGTATCTCCGAGGGTGTCTGTTGGGTTGGCATGGATCAAGACTGGGATTTGTTACTCCGTGTGACGGAGAGGTATCTCAGGGCCCACTCGGTAATACAACATCACAATGAGCCTTGCAAGCAATGTGACTAAAGTGTTAGCCACGAGATCTTGTATTACGGAACGAGTAAAGAGACTTGCCGGTAACGAGATTGAACTAGGTATAGTGATACCGACGATCGAATCTCGGGCAAGTAACATACCGAAGAACAAAGGGAACATCATACGGGATTAACTGAATCCTTGACATAGAGGTTCGACCGATAAAGATCTTCGTAGAATATGTAGGAGCCAATATGGGCATCCAGGTCCCGCTATTGGTTATTGGCCGTAGAGGTGTCTCGGTCATGTCTACATAGTTCTCGAACCCGCAGGGTCTACACACTTAACGTTTGGTGACGATTAGTATAATTGAGTTATTATGTTGGTGACCGAAAGTTGTTCGGAGTCCCGGATAAGATCCCGGACATGACGAGGATCTCCGGAATAGTCCGGAGGTAAAGATTGATATATGTGATAATAGTGTTTTGATCTCTGGAAGGGTTCCGGAGTTCACCGGAAGGGGTTCCGGATGTTTACCGAAGTGTTCGGGTGCAGCAACACTTTATATGAGCCAAAGGGATAAAGCCCACAAGGTATTGGAAAGTGCAAAAGTAGTTTTGCTGCCGCGTAAACGGTACTACCGCTTGTGTGAAGCGGTACTACCGCCCGAGCGGTACTACCGCTTGTGTGAAGCGGTACTACCGCCCAAGCGGTACTACCGCTTGTGTGAAGCGGTACTACCGCTTGTGCGCGGCTGTGCACGGTTCGGCAGGGATCCGAGTTGGACTCTTTCCCTGCGGGCCAAACCGACCTTGTGCGGGCAAAACCGACCCGGAGGAGGCTTTTACTCCAAGTTTAGACCCCAAGGCTCAACATATAAATAGAGGGGCAGGGCTAGCACACGGGACACATCAAGATTTCCCCAAGCCGTGTGCGGCAACCCTAACCCTCTAGTTCCTCCGTCATAATCTCTGTAGCGCTTGGCGAAGCCCTGCAGAGATTGTTCCTCACCATCATCACCACACCGTCGTGCTGCTGGAACTCAACCACTACTTCACCATCGCTCGCTGGATCGAGGAGGTGAAGGCGTCATCAAGCCGTACGTGTGTTGAACGCGGAGGTGCCGTCCGTTCGGCACTAGATCGGAAGGATCGTGATTGGATCGCGGGACGCTCGGCGATTTGGATCGCGAAGACGTTCGACTACATCAACCGCGTTTATTAACGCTTCCGCTTAGCGATCTACAAGGGTATGTAGATTCACTCTCCCTCTCGTAGATGCTCATCACCATGGATAGATCTTGCGTGTGCGTAGGAAAATTTTTGTTTCCCATGCAACGTTCCCCAACACCTGGAACACCACAGTGTAATGGTGTGTCCGAATGTCGTAGCCGTACTCTATTGGATATGGTGCGTTCTATGATGTCTCTTACCGATTTGCCACTATATATAATTTTTGGGCTATGCATTAGAGACAACTACATTCACTTTAAATAGAGCACCATCTAAATCCATTGAAATGACACCTTATGAATTATGGTTTGGCAAGAAACCTAAGTTGTCATTTCTTTGAGTTTGGGGATACGACACTTATGTCTGATAAGCTCGAACCCAAAGCGGAAAAGTGCATCTTCACAAGATACCCTAGAGAAAATATTGGGTATACCATCTATCATAGATCCGAAGGCAAGGTCTTTGTTGCCAAGAATGGATCCTTTCCAGAGAAGGAGGTTCTCTTGAAAGAAGTGAGTGGGAGGAAGGTAGAACTTGATAAGGTTATCGAACCTTCACTTGAATTGGAAAGTAGCGCAATGCAGAAAAGTGTTCCTGTGATGCGTACACCAATTGAAGAGGAAGCTAATGATGATGATCATGAAACTTCGGATCAAGTTACTACTGAGTCTCGTAGGTCGACAGTGACACGTACTGCCCATAGTGGTGAGGTAATGCTATCTTGAAAGTCATGTTGTTAGACAACGATGAGCCTATGAACTATGAAGAAGCGATGGTGGGCCCAGATTCCGACAAATGGCTAGAGGCCATGTAATCTGAGATAGGATCCATTTATGATAACCAAATGTGGACTTTGGTAGACTTGTCCGATGATCGGCAAGCCATTAAGGATAAACGGATCTCTAAGAAGACAGACGCTGGTAGTAATGTCACTATCTATAATGGTCGACTTGTCGCAAAGAGGTTTCCGACAAGTTCAAGGAGTTGACTACGATGAGACTTTCTCACCCGTAGTGATGCTAAAGTCTGTTGGGATTATCTTAGGAGTTGCTGCATTTTTTGATTATGAAATCTAGCAGATGGATGTCAAAACATCGTTTCCTTAATGGTTTCCTTGAGGAAAGGTTGTATGTGATACAACCAGAAGGTTTTGTCGATCCTAAGGATGCTGAAAGGCATGCGAGCTCCAGCGATCCTTCTATGGACTGGTGCAAGCATCTCGGAGTTGGAATATGCGCTTTGATGAGGTGATCAAAGCTCTTTTGGGTTTGTACAAAGTTTATAAGAAACTTGTATTTACAAGAAAGTGAGTGGGAGCACTATATCATTTCTAATAAGTATATGTGGATGACATATTGTTGATCGGAAATAATGTAGAATTTCTGGAAAGCATAAAGGGTTGTTTGAAAGGAGTTTTTCAAAGGAAGACCTGGAAAAAGCTTCTTAAATATTGGGCATCAAGATCTATAGAGATAGATCAAGACGCGTGATAAGACTTTCAATGAGTACATACCTTGACAAGATTTTGAAGGAGTTCAAAATGGATCGGTCAAAGAAGGAGTTCTTGCCTGTATTGTATGGTGTGAAGTTGAGTAAGACTCAAAGCTCGACCGCGGCAAAAGAAAGAGAAAGAACGAAGGTCGTCCCCTTTGCCTTAGCCATAGGCTCTACACGGTATGCCATGTTGTGTACCGCACCTGATGTGTGCCTTGCCACGTGTTTGGCAAGGGGGTACAAGAGTGATCCAGGAGTGGATCACTGGACAGCAGTCAAAATTATCCATAGTAACTAGAGAACTAAGGAAATGTTTCTTGATTATGGAGGTGATAACGAGTTTGTCGTAAAGGGTTACGTCGATGCAAGCTTTGAGACCGATCCGGATGACTCTGAGTAGCAAACCGGATATGTATAGTGGAGCAGTCATTTGGAATAGCTCCAAGTGGAGCGTGATAGCAGCATCTACAGTATGACATAAGGATTTGCAAAGTACACATGGATCTGAATGTTGCAGACCCGTTGACTAAAATCTCTCTCACAAGCAAAACACGATCAAACCCCAAAACTCATTGGGTGTGAATCACATGGCGATGTGAACTAGATTATTGACTCTAGTGCAAGTGGGAGACTGTTGGAAATATGCCCTAGAGGCAATAATAAATTGGTTATTATCATATTACCCTGTTCATGATAAACGTCTATTATCCATGCTAGAATTGTATTGATCGGAAACTCAAATACATGTGTGGATACATAGAGAACACCGTGTCCCTAGTGAGCCTCTACTAGACTAGCTCATTGATAAAAGATGGTTAAACCTTCCTAACCATAGACATGAGTTGTCATTTGATAATGAGGTCACATCATTAGGAGAATGATGTTATGGACAAGACCCAACCGTAAGCATAGCATTTGATCGTATTTGTTTATTGCTACTGCTTTCTTCATGTCAAGTATCTGTTCCTAAGTGATACGTCCATTTTGTATCATGATTTCCTACTGTTATTTACTTTGTTTTGTTGAATAATAATGCTTTGGGGACTGATTCTAATGCCTTTTCTCTCATAATATGCAAGGTTTACACAAAGAGGGAGAATACCGGCAGCTGGAATTCTGGACATAAGAAAAGCACGTTAGAGATACCTATTCTGCACAACTCCAGTGAAGCTGAAATTTTATGGAGATTATTTTTGCATTTAATAAAAAATACTAGAGCAGAAAACTACCGGAGGGGGCCTCCCAGGTGGGCACAACCCACCAGGGCGCGCCAGGCCCCCCTGGGCGCGCCCTGATGGGTTGTGGCCACCTCGGCCCACCTCCGGTGCCCATCTTCTGGTATATGGTCACACTTGACCTAGAAAAAATCAGAGGAGGACTTTTGGGACGAAGCGCCGTCGCCTCGAGGCGGAACTTGGGCAGGAGCACTTTTTCCCTTCGGTGGAGCGATTCTGCCGGGGGAACTTCACTCCCGGAGGGGGAAATCGAAGCTATCGTCATCACCAACACCCCTCTCATCTTTGGGAGGCCAATCTTCATCAACATCTTCAACAGCACCATCTCCTCTCAAACCCTAGTTCATCTCTTGTGTTCAATCTTTGTATCGGAACCTCAGATTGGTACCTGTGGGTGACTAGTAGTGTTGATTACCTTGCGTAGTTGATTACTATATGGTTTATTTGGTGGAAGATTATATGTTCAGATCCATTATGCTATTCAATACCCCTCTGATCTTGAGCATGCTTATTATTTGTGAGTAGTTACCTTTGTTCTTGAGGTCACGGGAGAAGTCATGTTGCGAGTAATCATGTGAATTTGATATGTGTTCGATATTTTGATGATATGTATGTTGTGATTCCCTTAGTGGTGTCATGTGAATGTCGACTGCATGACACTTCACCATTCATGGGCCTAAGGGGATGCATTGTGGAGTAGTTATTATATGATGGGTTGCTAGAGTGACAGAAGCTTAAGCCCTAGTTTATGCGCTGCTTCGTAAGGGGCTGATTTGGATCCAAACGTTTAATGCTATGGTTAGTTTTTATCTTAATACTTTTCTTGTAGTTGCGGATGCTTGCGAGGGGGTTAATCATAAGTGGGAGGTTGTTCATGTAAGAACAGCACCCAAGCACCGGTCCACCCACATATCAAATTATCAAAGTAGCGAACACGAATCAAACCAACGTGATAAAAGTGACTAGACGAAATTCCCGTGTACCTTCAAGAACACTTTGCCTATTACTAGTGATTGTTCTGGCCTGTCCTTTGCCTCAAAAGGATTAGGCTACCTTGCTGCACCTTGTTTACCATTACCGTTACTTGCTTGTTACCAATTATCTTGCTATCAAACTATCTGTTACCTACAATTTCAGTGCTTGCAGAAATTACCTTGCTGAAAACCACTTGTCATTTCCTTTTGCTCCTCGTTGGGTTCGACACTCTTATCGAAAGGACTACGATTGATACCCTATACTTGTGGGTCATCAAGACTCTTTTCTGGCACCGTTGCCGGGGAGTGAAGTGCTCTTGGTAAGTGGAAATCGGTAAGGAAAAACTTATACTACGTGCCTCCTACTGATCCATTAGAACAATATTTGCCCGACCATGAAAATTATATGCACCTGCGTGAAAGAAATGAAATAGATCAAATTTTCTTCGAACAACAACCTCTCTTGAAACACAATTTGCCTATTGAACATCTTGGAGGTCCTCCTCCACCTAAAGGTGATCCTGTGTTTGAATTGAAACAATTGCCTGACACTTTCAAGTATGCTTATCTTGCTGAGAAAAAGATATATCCTGTTATTATTAGTGCTAACCTTTCAGAACATGAAGAAGAAAGATTATTAAAAGTTATAAGGAAGCACCGGGCTGCTATTGCATATACTCTTGATGATCTTAAGGGCATTAGTCCCACTCTATGTCAGCACAAGATTAATATGGAACCTGATGCTAAACCCGTTGTTGATCACCAACGACGATTGAATCCTAAGATGAAAGAAGTGGTAAGAACTGAAATATTAAAGATTCTAGAAGCAGGTATAATCTACCCTATTGCTGATAGTAGATGGGTAAGTCCCGTTCATTGTGTCCCTAAGAAAGGAGGTATTACCCTTGTTCCCAATGATAAGAATGAACTCATTTCACAAAGAATTGTTACTGGCTATAGAATGGTAATTGATTTTAGAAAATTAAATAAAGCTACTAGGAAAGATCATTACCCTCTACCGTTCATTGATCAAATGCTTGAAAGACTATCTAAGCACACACACTTTTGTTTCTTAGATGGATATTCTGGTTTCTCTCAAATACCTGTGTCACAATCCGATCAAGAGAAAACTACCTTTACTTGCCCTTTTTAGAACCTATGCTTATAGACGTATCCCTTTTGGTTTATGCAATGCACCTGCTACCTTTCAAAGATGTATGACTGTTATATTCTGTGATTTTTGTGAAAAGATTGTGGAGGTTTTCATTGATGATTTTTCCGTTTACGAAACTTCTTTTGATGATTGCTTAAGCAACCTTGATCGAGTTTTGTAGAGATGTGAACAAACTAATCTCGTCTTGAATTGGCAGAAGTGCCACTTTATGGTTAATTAAGGCATTGTCTTGGGGCATAAAATATCTGAACGAGGTATTGTGGTGGATAAAGCTAAAGTTGATGCAATTGAGAAAATGCCATGTCCTAAAGATATTAAAGGTATTCGAAATTTCCTTGGTCATGCTGGTTTTTATAGGAGGTTCATTAAAGACTTCTCTAAAATTTCTAGGCCTCTTACTAATCTTTTGCAAAAGTATATTCCTTTTGTTTTTGATGATGATCGTGTGGAAGCCTTTGAAACACTCAAGAAAGCCTTAACCTGAACACCTATCGTACAACCACCTGATTGGAACTTGCCTTTTGAAACTACGTGTGATGCTAGTGATTTTGCTGTTGGTGTTGTCCTAGGACAAAGAGTTGATAAGAAATTGAATGTTATCCATTATGCTAGTAAAATTCTAGATAGTGCCCAACGAAACTATCCTACTACTGAAAAAGAATTTTTAGCAGTTGTGTTTGCCTGTGATAAATTCAGATCCTATAATGTTGATTCCAAAGTTATTGTTCACACCGATCATGCTGCTATAAAATATCTTATGGAAAAGAAAGATGCTAAACCTAGACTCATTAGGTGGGTTCTCTTGCTTCAAGAATTTGAATTACATATCGTTGATAGGAAGGGAGCTGAGAACCCCGTAGCTGCTAACTTGTCTAGGTTAGAAAATATTCTTGATGACCCACTACCTATTGATGATAGTTTTCCTGACGAACAGTTAGCTGCATTAAGTGTTTCTCAAAACACCCCTTGATATGCTGATTATGCTAATTACATTATCGCTAAATATATACCACCTAGCTTCACATACCAACAAAAGAAAAAATTCTTCTATGATTTAAGACATTACTTTTGGGATGACCCACATCTCTATAAAGAAGGGGTAGATGGTACTATTAGACGTTGTGTACCTGAGTTTGAACATGAACAAATCCTACGGAAATGTCATTTCGAAGCTTATGGAGGACATCATGCGGGAGATAGAACTGCTCACAAGGTATTGCAATCTGGTTTTTATTGGCCTACTCTCTTCAAGGATGCCCGTAAGTTTGTCTTGTCTTGTTATGAATGTCAAAGAATTGGTAATATCGGTAAGCGTCAGGAAATGCCTATGAATTATTCAGTTGTTGTTGAACCATTTGATGTTTGGGGTTTTGATTATATGGGACCTTTTCCTTCCTCTAATGGGAACACTCATATTTTGGTTGATGTTGATTATGTCACTAAGTGGGTAGAAGCTATTCCAACTAGTAGTGCTGATCACCACACCTCCATTAAAATGCTTAAATAGGTTATCTTCCCTTGGTTTGGAGTCCCTAGATACTTAATGACCGATGGTGGTTCACACTTTATTCATGGTGCTTTCCGTAAGATGCTTGCTAAATATGATGTTAACCATAGAACTGCATCACCCTATCATCCTCAATCTAGTGCTCAAGTTGAATTTAGCAATAGAGAAAAGAAAGATGCCAAACCTAGACTCATTCGGTGGGTTCTCTTGCTTCAAGAGTTTGACTTACACATCGTTGATAGGAAGGGAGTTGAGAACCCCGTAGCTGATAACTTGTCTAGGTTAGAAAATATTCTTGATGACCCACTACCTATTGATGATAGTTTCCCTGACGAATAGTTAGCTGCAATAAATGTTTCTCAGAACACCCCTTAGTATGCTGATTATGCTAATTACATTGTCGCTAAATACATACCACCTAGCTTCACTTACCAACACAATAAAAAATTCTTCTATGATTTGAGACATTACTTTTGGGATGACCCACACCTTTATAAACAAGGAGTAGATGGTATTATTAGACGTTGTGTACCTGAGCATGAACAGGAACAAATCCTACGGAAATGTCATTCCGAAGCTTATGGAGGACATCATGCGGGAGATAGAACTGCTCATAAGGTATTACAATCTGGTTTTTATTGGCCTACTCTCTTCAAGGATGCCTGCAAGTTTGTCTTGTCTTGTGATGAATGTCAAAGAATTTGTAATATCAGTAAGCGTCAGGAAGTGCCTATGAATTATTCACTTGTTGTCGAACAATTTGACGTTTGCGGTTTTGACTATATGGGACCTTTTCCTTCCTCCATGGGTACACTCATATTTTGGTTGCGGTTGATTATGTCACAAAGTGGGTAGAAGCTATTCCAACTAGTAGTGCTTATCACCACACCTCCATTAAAATGCTTAAAGAGGTTATCTTCCCGAGGTTTGGAGTCCCTAGATATTTAATGACCGATGGTGGTTCACATTTTATTCATGATGCTTTCCGTAAGATGCTTGCTAAATATGATGTTAACCATAGAATTGCATCACCCTATCATCCTCAATCTAGTGGTCAAGTTGAACTTAGCAATAGAGAAATAAAATTAATATTACAAAAAAATGTCAATAGGTCTCATAAGAATTGGTCTAATAAATTAGATGACGCACTCTGGGCCTATAGAACAGCTTATAAAAATCCTATGGGTATGTCTCCATATAAAATGGTGTATGGGAAAGCTTGTCATTTGCCTCTAGAATTAGAACACAAAGCATTTTGGGCAATTAAAGAACTCAACTATGATTTCAAACTTGCCGGTGAGAAGAGGTTATTTGATATTAGCTCACTAGATGAATGGAGAACCCAAGCGTATGAAAATGCTAGGCTATTCAAAGAAAAGGTAATTAGATGGCATGACAAAAGAATCCAAAAGCGGGAATTCAAAATAGTAGATTATGTTCTTTTGTTCAACTCTCGTTTAAGATTTTTTGCAGGAAAGCTTCTCTCCAAATGGGAAGGACCATATAATATCGAAGAGGTTTATCATTCTGGAGCTATCAAGATTAATAACGCCGAAGGTACTAACCCGAAGGTGGTCAATGGACAAAGAATTAAGCATTATATCTCAGGTACACCTATTAACGTCGAAAGCAATGTTATCCAAACCATGACACCGGAGGAACACATAAAAGAAACCTTCCGGAACACTCCAGAATTCCTAAAAATAGGATGTACACACAAATTCTGACGCCCCGGTGGCAGCCCTCCCTCTCTCGTTACTCCGTTTTCTCCTCAGATCGCATCTACGGTAGCGCTTGGCGAAGCCCTGCCGGGATTGCTTCACCACCATCTCCACCACGCCGTCGTGTTGGTTGAGATCCCATCTACTTCTCCTCCCTCACTTGTTGGATCAAGAAGGAGGAGACGTCATCGAGCCGCATGTGTGTTGAACGTGAAGGTGTTGTCCGTTCGACGCTAGATCGGATCGGATCGGATCGCGATTCGTTCATGAAGAGTACGACTACATCAACCGCGTTATATACACTTCCGCTTAGCGATCTACAAGGGTATGTAGATACACTCCCCCTCTCGTAGCTATGCATCTCCATAGATAGATCTTGGGTGTTTGTAGGAAATTTTTTGTTTCCCATGCAACGTTCCCCAACACTTTCGATAAGTAAGAGTGTCGAACCCAATGAGGAGCAGAACGAAATGACAGGTGGTTTTGGTACGGAAGTTTCTGCAAGCACTGAAAGTAGCAGTGATAGATAGTTTTATAGCAAGGTAATTCATAAAAAGTAACAAGTATCAATGGTCGTAAGGTGTAGGAAGGTGGCCAATCCTTTTTATAGCAAAGGACAAGCCGGAATGTACTCTTATATGAAGCAAAGCGCTCTTGAGGACACGTGAGAATTTCGTCTAGTCATGGTTCATCATGTTTAGTTGATTCACGTACTCTACTTTGAGAATTTGATATGTGGGTGGATCGGTGCTAGGGTGTTTTTCTTACTTAAACGAACAACCCACTTATGATTACCCCCTCTCGCAAGCATCCACAACTACAAAAGAAGAATTAAGATAACTCTAACCATAGCATTAAACGTGTGGATCCAAATCAGCCCCTTACGGAACAACTCATAAACTAGGGTTTAAGCTTCTGTCATTGTCGCAACCCAACATCTACTTATCATTACCCAATGCTTTACTTTAGGCCCAAATATGGTGAAGTGTCATGTAGTGGACACTCACACGACACCACTAAAGGAAGAGCAACATACATATCATCAAATATCGAACGAGTACCAACATCACATGATTGTTTACGACAAGACTTCTCCCATGTCCTCAAGAACGAAAGTAACTACTGACAAAGCATCGTCATGTTCAAGATCATAGGTGTAATGAATATGCTTAAGGATCTGAACATATAATCTTCGACCAATTAAACCAACTAGCATCAACTACAAGATGTAAACAACACTACTAGCAACCCACAGGTACCAATCTGAGGTTTGGGGGGACAAAGTTGAATACAAGAGATGAAGTAGGGTTTGGGATGAGATGGTGCTGGTGAGATGTTGATGAAGTTTGGTCCTCCCAGGATGGAGGAAGTGTTGGTGATGACGATGGCTTCAATTTCCCCCTCCCGGAGGGAAGTTTCCCCGGCAGAATCGCTCCGTCGGAGAGCAAAAGTGCTTCTGCCCAGGTTCCGATCGAGACAGCGGCGCTTGCCATCTGGTGGGTCCCCTCTGGTTGATTCTTTCGACAATATTTTATATATTCTAAAATAATTCTCCGTTATTTTTTAGCTCATTTGGAGTTCCAGCGAATATCCAGCCCTTCGGTGGTCCTTTCCGGTCCAGAATTCTAGCTGTTGGCAATCTCCCTCTTTGTATGACACTTCCAAAATAAGAGAGAAAATGCATTAGAATTGCATCATAAAGTGTAATAATGATTCAAAACATAGTAACTATCAACGGAAAAACATGATGCAAAATGGACGTATCAACTCCCCCAAGCTTAGACCTCGCTTGTCCTCAAGTGGAAGCCGAACTCGATAATCACGACCACATGCTTAGAGAGAGAGGTGTCGATAAAATAAAATACAAACATGAAAGCATAATGATCATTATCATAGCAACAACATAATATCATAAAACTTCTCATGAACAAGTGACAATCCATCCACACACTCAAGTATGAATCATAGACCTTATTGAAAACTAACAAACTGTGTTCTTAGTCATTGAAACAAATTCAATCCATCATATCTTTAGAAAGAGTCTATGTCAGAGCTTTGTTTAGCAAGTTCACATACTCAACTATCATTTAGTCTTCTATGATTGATGACACTCACGACATATTTGTGTAGCAAAAAGTTTCAATCAGACATATAGGAAGATAGGGGTTTATAGTTTGTCACCACCCAACAACTTACCTCGGGACTAATGTCAACAATAATAACTCATCATCACCTATATCGAACTTGATATATGTGCCTAGATATTTCCCCACCACATGATGCTTGCCAAAAGAGAATAATAAGAATGGAATAGGGATTAACATTATCGACTCTTGCATAAAAGTAAATACATAAAACTAAATGATATGCCCTTCACACAGGGAAGCAGAGGTTGTCATGCATTTATTATTTGAATGTGCAAGCTCTTAATGGAAAGGAATGCCACTTTATATTGCCCCTTATGATAGCAAACTTTATTATGCAGTCCCTCGCTTTTATTTCTTTGCCATCACAAGTTTGTACAAAGCTTATTTTCCCTTCCAATAAAAGATCATACATATTTAGAAGTGTCCGTGTGAAAACCGGCATACCTCGGGGTAGGGGGTCCAGAGCTGTGGATCCCGTACGGATGGTAACAGGAACAAGGGGACGGTGTTTACCCAGGTTCGGGCCCTCTTGATGGAGGTAATACCCTATGTCCTGCTCTTGTTTATATCAATGGGGAAGTATCAAGTACAGAGTTGATCTACCTCGAGATCATCAGATGTGTTCTAACTCTAGGGCTAGGTGAATGATGTTGTGTTGATGTCCCCTATACGGGCTAAACCCTACGACTTATATACATGCCAGGTAGGGTATCTAGGGTTACAATGTCAGCATCTTGTCATGGAGGCGGCAGGAGAAGTCTTTTGGTATTCGTGAAGCCTTCGACAGATGCAGTCTTGATAATGCCACATCGTACAACTTCCAGAGTCCATCTTGAGAAGAATAAGGGCCCATCGGTCCAGTCCGAGGAGCATGGGCCGACTAGGCTAGTACCCCCTAGTTAAGGACACCGTCAAGGAGCAATTTTTATTGCTTTTTCATTAATGAGAACTTACTTGAAGGATTTTATTTAATCCTTAGTTAGATATGGTGGACTCTTATGCCAAGAAACTGGATTTAAGGGTTTTGGATGCAAAAGTAGTATCTCTACTTGGTGCGAAGTTTTGGCTAGCAAAAGATTTTGAGCAAGCACCACATGTTAGAGGATCCATGAAGGTATAACTTCTATATGAATATAAGCAAACATAACTCATTACGTTGTCTTCCTTGTCCAACGTCAACTAGTTGATCATGCATAGAATATTTAATGGGGGCTCACAATCATAAAATATGTCCAAGATAGTATATTTATATGTGAGACCTCTCTTTCATTATTACTTTTTCATGAATTGCATCAATGACCAATGCTATGTTTGTTAACTTCCAACAAATTTTAACAATTATACTCTTTTTATGTGAAGTCATCACTCTCCATGGGATTAGCACATGATATTTTTATTATTTTCTTTGCTAGAATTGATGGAAGAAAGTAAAAGCAAACAAAGTCAAACTACTCTTTATTATATAACTCTCACATCCATTTGCATAGATAGATAGATCACGAAGAAAACACTCGAAACTAAATCGTACTAAAACTTTATCCATCTAAATCGTAGGATAACTAAGGATCGAACTAAAATAAATAATGATGGTAAAAGTGATGGCGATACGATACTGGGGCACCTCTCCCAAGCTTGTAACATGCTAAAGGTGGTGCCCATACCCGTGTACTCAAGTTTCTTTCTTCGATGATGGTGGTGATGAAGTGGTAGGCTTGTTGTTAGTGATAGAATGTAGGGCATCCCGCAGGTCCTGCATCTCCTGAAGTGGCCACCGAATCATTGCAGTGTTCGTTTGCAACTCCACCATAAGATTTTTATTTTCCGGCCACAAAGAATTCTTTCCTGCATCACTTTCACTCGGACGGGAGATGTCCCAATTGGACGTTATATGCATACGAGAGGTATTCTCGACCCCATAGTTATGGATTAATTTATGAAAATTGTTTCCATATAACCTGCAAGGGTCCTCCTTGGGTTGGACTCATCTTTACACCTTGTAATGATTGGCTTTATTTTTCCCACGGGTGAACAAGGATTTGGAGAGGTGGAGATGCCAGCAAGCGTTCCTCGCTCCAAAGTGGGGGGTTGTACCTCCATGGAGTCTCCAGAGCCTTTTCCTGTAATAACCTCATCGGTTCCTTCTCTTTCAAGCTCCATATCCAGCAACCAAGCATCATCCACAACGTTGTTAGAGGAGGACGACGACATAGCCTTCGAGAGCTCGAAACCCTGACAGAAAATTGCTCGAAACAAGACCACAGGGGAAACTTGCAATATAGTGGTCAAAACATCAAGGAGTAGATATAAAGAATTTTTCCCGTGCAGGATGATGTCTACTACACAACTTCATTCTTGTAGACTCGTGTTGGGCCTCCAAGCGCAGAGTTTTGTTGGACAGTAACAATTTTACCTCAAGTGGATGATCTAAGGTTTATCAATTCGTGGGGGGTGTAGGATGAAGATGGTCTCTCTCAAACAACCTTGCAATCAAATACAAAAAATCTCTTGTGTCCCTAACACATCTAATACAATGGAAAATTGTATAGGTGCACTGGTTCGGCGAAGAGATGGTGATAGAAGTGTAGTATGGATAGTAGAAATAGGGTTTTTGTAATTTGAATAAATAAAAACAGCAAGGTAGCAAGTAGTAAACAACGAGCAAAACGATATATTAATGCTTGGAAACAAGACCTAGGGTTCATACTTTCACTAGTGCAATCTCTCAACAATGCTAACATAGTTGAATCTTATAACCATCCCTCAACGTGTGACAAAGAATCACTCCAAAGTTCTTATATAGCGGAGAACATAAGATGAAATTGTTGTAGGTAGCAAAACCACCTCAAAGTTATCCTTTCCGATCAATCTACTGAGCCATCCCTATACGTGTCACAAACAGCCCTAGAGTTCGTACTGGAGTAACACCTACGATACGCATCAATCAACCCTAATGTCACCTAGATACTCCAATGTCACCACAAGTATCCATGGGTTAATTATTCAACAAGCATCAAACAATTTCAGATTCATCATATTCAATCCAACACAAAGAACTTCAAAGAGTACCCCAAGATTTCTATCGGAGAAAGTAGGACAAGAACGTGTATCAACCCATATGCATAGATTACCCCAATGTCACCGCAGGAATCCATAAGTTGATTACCAAAACATATATCAAGTGAATCAATAGAATGTCCCATTGTCACCATGGGTATCCACATGCAAAACATATATCAAGTGTTCTCAAATCCAAAGTATTCAATCCAACAAAACGAGATCTCAAAGGGAAAGACTCAATTCATCACATCAAGATAGCAAGGGAAGAACATCATATGATTCAACTATATTAACAAAGCTCGTGATACATCAAGATCTTGCCATCTAAAGAACATGAGAGAGAGAGAGAGAGATCAAACACATAGCTACTGGTACATACTCTCAGCCCCGAGGGTGAACTACTCCCTCCTCATCATGGGGACCGCCGGGATGATAAAGATGGCCTCCGATGATGATTTGCCGATCCGATAGTGTACCTAAAAGGGATTCGGATGAGATTTCTTTGATACAGAGAGTTGCGGCGGAGGATCGGAAATTCTAGGTTAAATTTCGGGGGCTTCTAAATATATAGGAATTTTTGGCGTTGGAATCACGTGAAGAGGAGCCACAGGGGGGGCCCACAAGGTAGGTCGGCGCGGACACCCCCCTGGGCGCGCCCACCTGCCATGTGGGGACCCTATGGGTCTTCTGGTAATTCCTCGAAGCTTCCTCGGTCCCTTTCCTTCCAGAAAAAAATGTCAAAAAGTTTTGTTCAATTCCGAGAAGTTTCATTTTCTATACAAAAACAACACCCCGGTAATTCTGCCGAAAACAGCGCGAGTCTGAGTTAGTTCCCATTAAATCATACAAAGTGCATCAAAACCATATAAAATATTGTAAACATGGGTAAATATTTCATGAATACTTCATAAATTATCGATACGTTGGAGACGTATCAGCATCCCCAAGCTTAATTCCTACTCGTCCTGGAGTAGGTAAATGATAAAAGAAATAATTTATGAAGTGTGAATGCTAACATAGTGCATAAGTTTAATCCCTGATAATTTCAATCATTTTTCTTAGCAACATAAAAACAACTCTTTTTCATAAACTCATCATGATAAAGTAGCAATCAATTCACATGTCATGGTTAAAACAATGCATTCTCTTGAAACTTAACAACCTATGTTCCTAGTCATCAAACAATTATAGTTTTACAATGTCTAAGTAAGAGCTCCACATACTCAATCATCATATAGTCTTCTATGATTGCTGGTACTCAAGGTATATTATTTAGAACAAACAACATTAATCGAACATAGAGAAAGATAGGGGCTTAATGTTTCACCTCCAAACACACTTATCATAAAGATAATTGTCAACAATAATAACTCATGATCAAATATATTTGACTGGATATATGTGTTTGGATATTTTCCCACCACATGATGCGTGCCAACTAGAGATTGAGGTTGGAATAAGAAGTTGACTCAACATGAAAAGTAAATAACATGAAAGTAAATAGCATAAAATTAAACAAAATGTCCCTTCACATAGGGAAGCAGGGATTTGCAGAGGTGCCAGAGCGTATTCCTTAAAACAGAGATGAATATATTTTGGGTGGTGTGCCTTTCCTGTCAACGTCACGACAAGGGATTTCAATATATTCCATGCTAAAGACTTCAATGGCGGTTCCCAAACACATTCCATGGCTGATCGAATCGACGGGTGCCCTCCAAACAATAAACTTTCTAGGGTTTTTATTTATTTATTTATTTTTGCATTATGCACGACTGGGCATCCTTTTTACCAGCCTCTCTCGTGCAACGACAAGTCAATAAACACTCATCGTGAGTTAAACACACTTAGCATGGAAGATACTAACCGCCCAGTCGCTCCATGAGCGGTACGGGCACACAAAACAGATATTTATTGGAAGGTTTTAGAGATGGCACATGCAAAATTACTTGGAATGGCACATGCAAATTTACTTAGAATGTCAGTGAAATACCATATATAGGTAGGTATGATGGACTTGATGGGGATATGACCCCTGGGTATACCAAAGTGGAGGAAACCCCACTGCAAGACATTTCGGGGGCTAGGTGGGCCCCTAGGCCGGCTGGCGGCAGACGGCCCGTCCGGTCGCTTTGCTGCCGGCCGATTGGCGACAGCCGACCAGTTTGGCCGGCCACAACGACAGCCGGCGGGTCAACGCCCGTCCCATCCGCCCGTACCGATGTACGACAAGACAAGACAAGACCCACACGAGAGGCACGCGTGGCTACAGGATGCGTTGACAGGGCTCACCTAGCTACAGGACCAACCGACGCAAGCAAGGCGAGGCTACAAGACCACGGTCACTACTGGACTTGATCGGGCGGGGCGGCCCTGTAGTAGGTGTGCGCCGACCAACTCCCTGACGGCGGGGCGTGCCGGCCACAGTGGCGTGCGGCCGGCAGGCCCCGCGCCCGACAAGACGCGACAGCCGGCTGGCCTCGCGGCTGACCCAAGAGGCTGGCAGTCGGGCCCTGCGCCCCCTTTTCACCACTTATTGTAATCCTCCGGCTGGACTATAAAGATGACCCCTGGCCCCCCTGTGAGAGGGGCGGGCACACCTAGAATCCATTCACACACACACACACATAGAGGAAGCAAGGCCGGTAGCGAGAGCTCCGTCTTCTCCCTCACGAACAGCTCGAGGAGCACCCTGTACTGTGACCACCTATAGTCACTCCGGCATGACTAAGGGTTTTACCTCCATCGGAGGGCTCTGAACCTGGGTAGATCGGCGTCATGTGTCTTGCACCTCCACCCATTCTCGGACACCGCCGGCGCCCGTCGGCCCCAAACCATGATCTAAGCCAGCCCCCTGGCATCTGCCGCGGAAATACCACGACAGGACTCTCAGAAAGAAACTTGGCTCAGGGATTTTGGATGCACAAGTAGTATCTCTACTTAGTACGATCTTTTGGCTGACAAAGGGTTCTAAACAAGCACCACATGTTCGAGGATCCATAACAATGTAACTTCTATGCAAATATACCCAAACATAACTCATTACGTTGTCTTCCTTGTCCAACTTTAACTAATTCGATCAAGGTTGAAAATAATCAATGGGTATTCACAATCATAAAAGATGTCCAAGATAATATATTTGTATGTGAAATTTCCCTTTCTTATACAAATCATTAATGAATTGCATGTATGACCAATATTATGATTGTCAAACTTCAATAGATATTACTTTCTAAACCAAATGCAAAACTACTACCAAGCTGAAAGCACAACATGCTCCCTTGGTGGTTTTGATAATTCATGACAACATACATTGTCTCTTGGACTAATACTTTTACCTAGTGTATTTCTGATATAGTCCATAGAGAAGGGCTGGCAAAAGGATTGTGAAGATTGTGGAAATACCCCAAGATGCAAGGAAATAGGTTGGCAAAGCTTCAAGCAAGAGGACTCTACATCTTACATTTGTGAGAAATCACTTTGAGTCCATAGGAAAGCCAGTACTATTAAAAGGGGGTAAGGTTTTGATTGGTGAACAAAATGCTCATACGTGCACAAGTGATAGTCACCAAATACACCCACAAACTCTTCCACCAAAGTTTGTCCATAGCCATATACTCAACATCGGTGCAACCAACATTTCCATCCCGGTGCCACCGATTCTCAACCACACACAGACTCAGCCAAACCCTAGCCACTTCGGTGCAACCGATTCCATACCGGTGCCACCGAGTTTAGGTTGCCAACTTTTTGTTACACAAATTCACAATATCGGTACCACCGAGATTGTTGGATCGGCGTCACCGAGATTGGGAATCTGACCGTTGGTCACCTTATCGGTGCAACCGAGTTTCCTATATCGGTCTCACCGAGATTCAAAAGTTGCCACATTTTGGTCACTTCGGTACCACCGAGATTAACACATCGGTGTCACCGAGTTGGTCATTTTGTGTGTAACGGTTGGATTTTTTGGGATGCCTATATATACCCCTTCACCACCACCTACTCGAAAGAGAAGCACTCAGAACTATTCCATACTTGCCCCATCCAGTTTTCTGAGAGAGAACCACCTACCCTTGTGTTGAGGTCAAGATTTTCCACTCCAACCATATGGATCTTGATTTCTAGCCTCCCCAAGTTGCTTTCCACAAATCCCATCTCTTCCACCAAGCCAAATCTGTGAGAGAGTGATTGTGTGTTGAGGAGTCTATCATCTTGAACCACAAGAGCAAGGAGTTCATCGTCATTACCGAGCCTATTACCTTTTGGAGGGTGGTGCCTCCTAGATTGGTTAGGTGTCGCTTGGGAGCCTCCTACTTCGTGTTGTGGAGTTGAACCAAGAAGTTTGTAAGGGCAAGGAGATCGCCTACTTCGTGAAGATCTACCCATAGTGAGGCTAGTCCTTCATGGACGGAAGCCGTTATGGAATAGTCAAGGTTGCTACTTCGTGGACCCTTATGGGTGGAGCCCTCCGTGGACTCTCGCGACCGTTACCCTCCGTGGGTTGAAGACTCCATAAACGTGGACGTACGATAGCACCACCTATCGGAACCACGGGAAAAATCTTCGTGTCCCTTATGTGTTTGATCTCCATATCTCTACCCCTTTACTTCATGTGCAATGTCTTTACTTTCCGCTGCCATATTTGTTGACATGCATGTGTAGGGTTGTCAGACTTGCTAGACTTGCTAAAACTGTTAAAATCTGCCAACCAATTAACTTGGGAAAAGGTTAGGTTTTAAATTCCTGCTAGTAGTCTATTCACCCCCCATCTAGACACTCTTCTAGTGATCCCTCAAATGGTATCAGAGCATTGGTCTCCATTGCTTCGGTTTAATCACCGAGGAGGAAGATGGAAGTGTCTAGTATAGGGAGTTTGAGTTGTAGAGTGCCTATCCTTGATGGAGAGTACTATAGTCAATGGAAAACCTTGATGCTTGAGCTATTTAATGAATTTCAATTGAGAAAATATGTCAAGTGCCCCTACGTTCCCCCCATTGATCCTTTGCATCCCACACACGAAGAGGAAGTTGATATGCTATGCAATCTTAGAACTGTCAATCTTATTGTTAGAGCTTTACCTAGAAATGTGCTTAATAAAATGAAGAATTTTGTATGCGCTTACACTTTGTGGAATGATTTGGAGAAACGATATCCAAATTATTCACTAAGTAATCTTGATGAAATTCTTCATAAAACTATTGTCTTCCACAAAATGACGCCTAGTGATCCTAAGTTTGATGATTGTCTTTTTGAGCTTAGAGACCTCATGCGTGCTAAAGGAGATGTCACTACTATCAACAACATCATTATTGAAGCCATTCGCATTCATAAATTTGAACATTGTCATGATCATACCCCAGACGAATCTCTTGTTCTTTATGACGAGGATTTCCCACTTGATGATGACAATGTGGAACATGGCTACTATGATGAAGATTAGCTGTTCGACATCGAGTATGAGAAGATCATGAAGAATCTAAGTCTCATGGCAAACTTCAAGGATTACATGTCCGGAGGAAAAGAGTGGATTCTCGATAGCGGATGTACCGATCATATGACCGGAGATAGAGAAATGTTTGAAGAGATCACGCCAAACCATGGACCGCGAAGGTATGTAACATTTGGAGACAACTCCAAGGGTAAGGTACTTGGTCTTGGTAAGGTGGCCATATCCCATGATAGCTCTATTCAAAATGTTATGCTTGTTGAATCTCTTGGCTACAATCTTCTTTCCGTATCTAGACTTGCCGACTTTGGTTTTAATGTGCTATTCACGAAAGTAGATTGCCAAGTGTTTCGTCAAGATAATCATAAAATGGTCTTTACCGGTTTCCGTAGAGGTGATCTATACATTGTTGACTTCACTAAGAGATCCAAACCTCGCACTTGTTTAATTGCTAAATCCTCTAAAGGTTGGCTTTGGCATAGAAGACTAGGACATGTTGGCATGCGTAATTTAGACAAGCTTATCAAAGGTGATCATATACTTGGTGTTAAAGATGTTATCTTTGACAATGATAGACTTTGTAGTGCTTGTCAAGCTGGAAAGCAAGTAGGTGGAAGTCACCCCTTTAAGAATATCATGACTACTAGGAGACCACTCGAGTTACTTCACATGGATCTGTTTGGTCCCAACGCTTACAAGAGTCTCGGTGGAAATTCCTATGGTCTAGTTATAGTTGATGATTTTTCCAGATTTACGTGGGTATTCTTTCTTGATGATAAGTCGCAGGTTCAAAAGATCTTCAAGAACTTCGCTCGCAAAGCGCAAAATCAGTTTGAAGTGAAGATCAAGAAGGTTCGGAGCGATAACGGATCGGAGTTCAAGAACACCCATGTGGATACCTTCCTTGACGAAGAAGGTGTCTCACATGAGTTCTCGGCTACGTACACGCCTCAACAAAATGGAGTTGTTGAGAGGAAGAACCGGATGCTCATTGAGATGGCAAGAACGATGCTTGACGAATACAAGACGCCAAGACACTTTTGGGCAGAAGCCGTGGAAACAGCATGTCATGCCACAAACCGACTTTACTTGCACAAGCTTCTCGGTAAAACGGCATACGAGCTACTCACCGGTAACAAACCCCAAGTTGGATACTTTCGGGTATTCGGCTCAAAGTGCTACATTCTTGATAAGCATCGTCGTACTAAATTTGCTCCTAAATCTCATGAAGGATTCCTACTTGGTTACGGATCGAACTCTCACACTTACCGTGTCTACAACAACTTCACTCGAAAAGTTGAAGAGACGGTAGATGTGAAGTTTGATGAATCTAATGGTTCGCAAGTCGAACAATTGCCAAATGATGTAGGTGATAAGGACCCTTCGGAAGCTATCCAAGATTTGCCCATCGGCAAGATTCGTCCCATGGAGGTGAAGGAAAGTACTTCATCAACTCAAGTGGAAGCCCCCACTTCACGTCAAGGTGAACCACAACATGACATGGAGGCATCCACAAGCGGTACACGACAAGATGATGAAGAGAAGGAAGTGCATCATGAAGATCCACCACAACCTCCTTCACCACCACCTCAAGGGAACGACACCTTCAACAACAACGAAGATGAAGGAGATGATGATGAAGAAGAAGCTCCACCATCCAACAATCGGAAGCTGACCCGAGTTCGAGCACAAGTGACCAAGAACCATCCCCTAAACCAAATCTTTGGTGATATACAAACAGGGAGAATCACTCGCTCTAAAACTCGCCTAGCTAACTTTTGTGAGCATTATTCTTTCATCTCTAGCATTGAGCCCTTGAAGGTAGAACAAGCTCTTGAAGATGCTGATTGGGTGAACGCGATGCATGAAGAGCTTCACAACTTCGATAGGAACGAAGTGTGGACACTCGTGGAGAAGCCCAAGGATGAGCAAAACATCATCGGAACCAAATGGGTGTTTCGGAACAAGCAAGATGAAGACGGTCAAGTCGTACGGAACAAGGCTCGTCTCGTAATCCAAGGATATACGCAAGTCGAAGGTATGGACTACGGTGAGACCTACGCCCCCGCCGCTACACTTGAAGCTATTCGCATTCTTCTTGCTTATGCTAATCACCATGATATCACGCTTTATCAAATGGACATTAAAAGTGCCTTTTTAAATGGTGAAATTGAAGAAGAGGTTTATGTTAAGCAACCACCTGGTTTTGTCAATCCTAAGAAACCTAATCATGTCTACAAGCTTCGTAAAGCCCTTTATGGTCTTAAGCAAGCCCCTCGTGCTTGGTACAAATGCTTAACGAAGTTCCTCATTGAAAAGGGTTTTGAGATTGGTAAAATTGACGCAACCTTATTCACTAAGAGAGTTAATGGTGAATTATTTGTGTGCCAAATCTATGTGGATGATATTATCTTTGGATCTACTAACCCACAATTCAGTGAAAGATTTGGAAGGTTGATGTCCGAGAAGTATGAGATGTCTATGATGTGTGAGCTGAAATTCTTTCTTGGTTTGCAAATCAAGCAAACGAAAGAAGGAACTTTCATCTCTCAAACTAAGTATACCAAGGACTTGATCAAGAAGTTCAACATGCAAGAGTGCAAAGGTATGAAAACCCCCATGCCTACTAGTGGACATGTTGATCTAACCAAGGAGGATGAACCGGTTGATCAAAAAGTTTATCGATCTATGGTTGGTTCATTATTATATCAATGTGCCTCTCGTCCCGATATTATGCTTAGTGTTTGCATGTGTGCTAGATATCAAGTTGCACCTAAAGAATGTCATCTTTTGGCCGTGAAACGTATTGTGAGATATTTGATACAAACACCAAACTTTGGCATTTGGTATCCCAAAGGATCTTCCTTTAACCTTGTTGGCTATTCCGATTCGGATTATGCTGGTGACAAGGTTGATAGAAAATCCACCTCGGGTACTTGTCAATTTTTGGGCAGATCTCTTGTATCTTGGTCCTCCAAGAAACAAAACTCGGTATCTCTATCTACTGCCGAAGCTGAATATATTGCTGCTGGATCTTGTTGTGCACAATTGTTATGGATGACACAAACGCTTAAGGATTACGGAATCCATGTTAGAAATGTTCCATTGCTTTGTGACAATGAAAGTGCTATTAAAATTGGTCATAATCCTGTGCAACACTCTCGAACTAAACATATTCAAGTTAGACATCATTTCATTCGTGATCATGTTGCCAAAGGAGATATTGATATTAAGCATGTTCGCACTAACAAGCAATTGGCCGATATCTTTACTAAGCCACTTGATGAGAAAACATTTTGTTACTTGAGGAGTGAGTTGAACATCATTGATGCTTCAAACTTGAGCTAGACTCACTCGGTTGCATGCAAGGGCATAAGCTTTCTTGCTATTTCCATGTTGATCCTAACATGTTATCTTGTGCCATGGAATTCTATGCTCCCTTGTATTGCATCTAATCTTTTGTAGGTACTTGGAAGAATTTCGTTCCACAAGATTGCCGTCAACTCCAATCATAAGCAATCTTGTCATTACCAAGTATTCACAACCCCTCTTGATGATGAAAGGAAGAAGACACCTCAATCATATCCTTGACAAATATTTATAATTCTCAAGTTGGTATCATGTCAAATGGATATGTCCATTGCTCTTCCTTGCATGACTAACCTTTGCAGGTGACAAGTGTACTAAAACGAGAAGGATTGCTCCCAACTCAAGATGATCTTCATCAACCTTGAGCATCCTCAACAAGTTCACCTACAAGCCTCGTCATCAACATCACTCAAAGGTATGCACTCATATCCTTGAAAAGGCTTTACTCCAAGTCATGAGCTAAAGCAACTCAAGTGATATGAAGACATTAAAATGTTTAATCGATAAATGGTAACCCCATTTTGAGCTTAACGTAGAGTATGACCCATGATCAAGCATTCTTGCTTGACTCATAAGTCAATGTACTCTAATATAGGTGACCTAGTCACCGCCCATCATCTAGTTAAGTATTTTAGATGGTTCACTTTCTATTTTGCGAAGACTTCTTGGAACCACTCAAATCTTCTCTAGTTGATATCCCTTTGTAAAAACCTTCACATTCCCTTTGAAATTTTTTTTGGCAACACTTTGAAAACAGAAACTTGGTCCTTTATTTCCTTTGCTGTTTTAGCCTCGGAGCCACCGATACATATTTCTCAGTTCTACCGACATTGCAGATAAGCTGCACCACAAGATCTCGGTACCACCGATTTATCTGTCTCGGAGTCACCGATTTGTTTTCTTTTCTTATTTATGATCGCTGTTGCAAATCTATGTTTCTCTTGTGCCATTTGATGTGAGGATTTTGTTACTTCGATGATCCCTTCTTTTAATAAATAAAAAAAATAACAAAAGAAATTCTTTTCAATGATTCCCTCAGTTTTCATTTCCATGAACCCTACATTCAATGACCCTTGTTCTCAAGGATCCCTTCCTATCAATGATCCATGTATCTATTCCTGTGTTTGACCTTTTTGGAAATTAATGCCAAAGGGGGAGAATACCAAACCTTCATGCTTTTGAGGAAGATACATGCTTATGCAAAGGGGGAGATATGATCAAGGGGGAGAGCCAATATCAATATTCATATAAGGTGAGAATATCAAAGTAGGGGGAGAAAAACATATTTGAAGGATTATCTAAGATGTGTTGGAAGTTTACTTTTCTCACCCTATCCAATCCCAATATCTACGTGCTGAGATTCAGGGGGAGAGGATGTTTTAATACTGTCATATCTAAGGGGAGAAAGAAATGATTTTGGAGACATATCAATCTTAAGAAATACTATCCTCTATATGTTCTCCATATCTTGGTACTTTTGAGTTCTATTGCCTTGTTGATTGGTAGAATACTCTTGTGTTTCCTAACATTGTTTTCTCAAGTGTATTTCTACTACAAGAGTGCTCAAGAACTCAAGGTAAGAATATGCATCATATCTTTGGTCAAGATAATCTCTTGCTTCTTGCACATATTGTTTGCAAGAGTGAAGTCTTGAACAAGGATACATCTCATTCACATATATTTGCTGCATATAGCCAAGATACACATGACTCATTATATCCTTTCTACTATTTGTGTCCCCATGCATTCCAAAGCAACTATCCTTTAAAGGACTGCACACATTTAGGGGGAGCAAATCAAAGTCATGTGCCTCTCTAAGTCTTCACTATATTCATGTATATCTTTATTTGAAGCTTTGATTGTATGTTGTCATCAATTACCAAAAAGGGGGGAGATTGAAAGCACAACATGCTCCCTTGGTGGTTTTGATAATTCATGACAACATACATTGTCTCTTGGACTAATACTTTTACCTAGTGTATTTCAGATATAGTCCATAGAGTAGGGCTGGCAAAAGGATTGTGAAGATTGTGGAAATACCCCAAGATGCAAGGAAATAGGTTGGCAAAGCTTCAAGCAAGAGGACTCTACATCTTACATTTGTGAGAAACCACTTTGAGTCCATAGGAAAGCCAATACTATTAAAAGGGGGTAAGGTTTTGATTGGTGAACAAAATGCTCATACGTGCACAAGTGATAGTCACCAAATACACCCACAAACTCTTCCACCAAAGTCTGTCCATAGCCATATACTCAACATCGGTGCAACCAACATTTCCATCCCGGTGCCACCGATTCTCAACCACAGACAGACTCAGCCAAACCCTAGCCACTTCGGTGCAACCGATTCCATACCGGTGCCACCGAGTTTAGGTTGCCAACTTTCTGTTACGCAAATTCACAATATCGGTACCACTGAGATTGTTGGATCGGCGTCACCGAGATTGGGAATCTGATCGTTGGTCACCTTATCGGTGCAACCGATTTTCCTATATCGGTCTCACCGAGATTCAAAAGTTGCCACCTTTTGGTCACTTCGGTACCACCGAGATTAACACATCGGTGTCACTGAGTTGGTCATTTTGTGTGTAACGGTTGGATTTTTGGGGATGCCTATATATACCCCTTCACCACCACCTACTCGAAAGAGAAGCACTCAGAACTATTCCATACTTGCCCCATCCAGTTTTCTGAGAGAGAACCACCTACCCTTGTGTTGAGGTCAAGATTTTCCACTCCAACCATATGGATCTTAATTTCTAGCCTCCCCAAGTTGCTTTCCACAAATCCCATCTCTTCCACCAAGCCAAATCTGTGAGAGAGTGATTGTGTGTTGAGGAGTCTATCATCTTGAAGCACAAGAGCAAGGAGTTCATCGTCATTATCGAGCCTATTACCTTTTGGAGGGTGGTGCCTCCTAGATTGGTTAGGTGTCGCTTGGGAGCCTCCTACTTCGTGTTCTGGAGTGAACCAAGAAGTTTGTAAGGGCAAGGAGATCGCCTACTTCGTGAAGATCTACCCATAGTGAGGCTAGTCCTTCGTGGACGGAAGCCGTTATGGAATAGTCAAGGTTGCTACTTCGTGGACCCTTATGGGTGGAGCCCTCCGTGGACTCTCGCGACCGTTACCCTCCGTGGGTTGAAGACTCCATAAACGTGGACGTACGATAGCACCACCTATCGGAACCACGGGAAAAATCTTCATGTCCCTTATGTGTTTGATCTCCATATCTCTACCCCTTTACTTCATGTGCAATGTCTTTACTTTCCGCTGCCATATTTGTTGACATGCATGTGTAGGGCTATTAGACTTGCTAGACTTGCTAAAGCTATTAAAATCTGCCAACCAATTAACTTGGGAAAAGGTTAGGTTTTAAATTCCTGCTAGTAGTCTATTCACCCCCCCTCTAGACACTCTTCTAGTGATCCCTCAATTGGTATTAGAGCATTGGTCTCCATTGCTTCGGTTTAATCACCGAGGAGGAAGATGGAAGTGTCTAGTATAGGGAGTTTGAGTTGTAGAGTGCCTATCCTTGATGGAGAGTACTATAGTCAATGGAAAACCTTGATGCTTGAGCTGTTTAATGAATTTCAATTGAGCAAATATGTCAAGTGCCCCTACGTTCCCCCCATTGATCCTTTGCATCCCACACACGAAGAGGAAGTTGATATGCTATGCAATCTTAGAACTGTCAATCTTATTGTTAGAGCTTTACCTAGAAATGTGCTTAATAAAATGAAGAATTTTGTATGCGCTTACACTTTGTGGAATGATTTGGAGAAACGATATCCAAATTATTCACTAAGTAATCTTGATGAAATTCTTCATAAAACTATTGTCTTCCACAAAATGACGCTTAGTGATCCTAAGTTTGATGATTGTCTTTTTGAGCTTAGAGACCTCATGCGTGCTAAAGGAGATGTCACTACTATCAACAACATCATTATTGAAGCCATTCGCATTCATAAATTTGAACATTGTCATGATCATACCCCTGACGAATCTCTTGTTCTTTATGACGAGGATTTCCCACTTGATGATGACAATGTGGAACATGGCTACTATGATGAAGATGAGCTGTTCGACATCGAGTATGAGAAGATCATGAAGAATCTAAGTCTCATGGCAAACTTCAAGGATTACATGTCCGGAGGAAAAGAGTGGATTCTCGATAGCGGATGTACCGATCATATGACCGGAGATAGAGAAATGTTTGAAGAGATCACGCCAAACCATGGACCGCGAAGGTACGTAGCGTTTGGAGACAACTCCAAGGGTAAGGTACTTGGTCTTGGTAAGGTGGCCATATCCCATGATAGCTCTATTCAAAAGATATAAGTGAAGATCAATGAGTAGTCAAACAATCAAGTAGCTATGTGAGGACTCTCTCTCAATAAAGATTTCCAGATCTAAGTATTTTATTCAAACTGCAAACAATACAAAATATACTCCAAGAATAGCCCATATCATGTGAAAAAATAAAAACTTAGGCTCAAGATAGGCTAACCGATATTTGTTGACGAAGAGAGGTGGGATGTGATAACCCACAAGTATAGGGGATCGCGACAGTCTTCACGGGTAGTATTTCACCCTAATTTATTGATTTGACACAAGGGTAGCCAAATAATATTTATTAGCCTTGACAGTTGAGTTGTCAATTCAACTAGACCTGGGATATCTCCCTGCAGCAAAGGTTTAGTAGCACAGCAACTAGTTGTAGCAAAAGTAACACTAGTAGCGATAGTAGCAGTTTTGTAGCAGTTGTGACCGTAACAGTAGCAATAGTAACTTAGCAAGATTCAGTATATGTAAAGCGTAGGCACATGGATCGATGATGGATAATGCTTTAGATGAGATTGATCATGTAACAGTTACACACTAGGGCGACACAGAACTAGCTCCAATTAATCAACGTAATGTAGGCATGTATTCCGTATATAGTCATACGTGCTTGCGACAAGAACTTGCATGACATCTTTTGTCCTACCCTCCCATGGCAGAGGGGTCCTATTGGTAACTAAGGGATATTAAGGCCTCCTTTTAATAGATAACCGGAACAAAGCATTAACACATGATGAATACATGAACTCCTCAAACTACGGCAATCACCGGAAAGAATCCCAATTATTGTCACCTTGGGGTATGCGGATCAAGACACGTAATAGGTGCATACAACTTGCAAGATAGGATCCAGATCACTCTTATATTCATGAAAACATAATAGGTTTAGATCTGAAATCATGGCACTTGGGCTTTAGTGACAAGCATTAAGCATAGCAAAGTCATAGCAACATCAATCTCAGAACATAGTGAATACTAGGGATAAAGCCCTATCAAACTTAACTCGATTACATGATCAATCTCATCCAATCCCACCATCGTCCAGCAAGCCTACAAAGGAATTACTCACTCCTGGTGGTGAGCATCATAGCGGTGTTGATGGAGAAGGGTTGGTGATGACGACGGCGACGATTTCCCCTCTCCGCAGCCCCAAACGGACTCCAGATCAGCCCTCCCGAGGAAGAACAGGAGGTGGCGGCGGCTCCGTCTCGTGAAACGCGATGAAAACTTCTCTCTGATTTTTTCCTCCAAACATGTGATTTTATAGGACTGGAATTAGTGTCGAAGAAGCCATGAGGGCCCCACAAGCCATCAGGGTGCGGGCCTAGGGGGGCACGTGACGTGGCTTGAGACTGCGTCGGTATTTCCCCAAAGAGGAAGGGATGATGCAGCACAGCGACGGTAAGTATTTCCCTCAGTTATGAAACCAAGGTATCGAACCAGTAGGAGGATCACCACCACCTAATAAGCAGCACCTGCACACAAATAATAAATAATTGCAACCCGACGCGAAAGATAGGTTGTCAATCTCTCTACGGTAAAAACATAGATTAGGATATGATAGATTGGAGAGATAGATCTCTCAAGAACACAAAATAAAAAGGGCAAATAAAAAGTGCAGCAAGGTATTTTTGGGTTTTTGGAATAATAGATCTGAAAACAAAAGAGGCAAAAAGATAGATCGGAAAGCAATATGTTGGAAAAGTAGACTCGAGGGCTGTATGTTTCACTAGTGGCTTCTCTCATGAGTATAGCACACGATGGGTGAACAAATTACGGTTGGGCAATTGATAGAAGATCAAATAATCATGACGATATCCAAGGCGATGATCATTATATAGGCATCACGTCCAAGATAAGTAGACCGACACCTGCCTACATCTACCACTATTACTCCACACATCGACCGCTATCCAGCATGCGTCTAGTGTATTAAGTTCATGGAAAAACGGAGTAATGCAATAAGAACGATAACATGATGTAGACAAGATCTATTCATGTAGGAATAGACCCCATCTTGTTATCCTTAATGGCAACGATACATGTGTGCCTTGCTGCCCCTTCTGTCACTGGGAAAGGACACCGCAAGATCGAACCCATCACAAAGCACCTCTTCCCATGGCAAGAAAAATCGATCCAGTCGGCCTACCTAAACCAAAGATTCGAAGAAGAAATACGAGGCTATAAGTAATCATGCATATAAGAGATCAAAGAAGACTCAAATAATATTCATGGATTGAAACTGATCATGAATTCAAAATTCATCGGATCCCAACAAACACACCGCAAAAGTTTACATCAAATAGATCTCCAAGAGACCATTGTATTGAGAATCATAAGAGAGAGAGGAAGCCATCTAGCTACTGCCTACGAACCCGTAGGTCTATGGTGGAATACTCACGCATCATCGGAGAGGCACCAATGAGAATGATGAACCCCTCCGTGATGGTGTTAGATTGGATCTCGAGGCTCTGGAACTTGCGGTGGCTGGATGTGTTTTTCGTTGACTCCCCCAGGGTTTTCTGAATATTTGGGTATTTATAGGCATCAGAGGCGGTGGAGAGGGGCCCCGTGGAGGGCACAACCCATCAGGGCGCGCCGGGGGCCCCCTGGCGCGCCCTGGTGGGTTGTGCTCTCCACATCCCACCTCTCTGGCACTTCTTTGGCCCACTGGGTGTCTTCTGGTCCAAAAAAATCTCCAAAAAGTTTCGTCGCGATTGGACTCCGTTTGGTACTGATATTCTGCGAAGTAAAAAACAAGCAAAAACAACAACTGGCACTTTGGCACTATGTCAATAGGTTAGTCCCAAAAAATGATATAAAGTCGCTATAAAATGATTGTAAAACATCCAAGAATGATAATATAACAGCATGGACCAAGCAAAAATTATAGATACGTTGGAGACGTATCAGCGCGCCCCGATGTTTGGTGGCCCCCTGGCACACCCCCTCCGGCAGGTCTTCGCTCCATAATTCATTATAATTCTCAAAAATAATTCACAAAAAGTTTCGTCCAATTCCAATTTTTTTATTTCTGCACAAAAATAATACCAAGGTAGTTCTGCTGAAAACAACGTCAATCGGGTTAGTTTCATTCAAAGCATGCAAATTAGAGGTCAAAACGAGAGCAAAAGTGTTTGGAAAAGTAGATACGTTGGAGACGTATCACGATGTGTAGTATCCCCAAGCTTAGATGCTTGAGACTTATTGTAATATTGACTTGGGGAGCCTTGGGCATCCCCAAGATTGAGCTATTGTGTCTCGTTAATTGCTCTCATATCACAGTTTCCTAAATCTTAAAGGCTTCATCCAAACAAAACTTGACAAGAACTGGTGAGATAGGTTAGTGCACATAAGAATAAATCAACACTTCATGTACTGCCACGACAAGTTGCATAATAATTTTCAAACATTATCTACTGTTTACTATCATTTCCACAATTTATATCTACCAATATAAGCTATGGAAATTATAGGATAAGTAGATAACAAAAGTGTCACATCAATGGGTCTAAACAGGACAGTCTGTAGCAATTAATTCAAAAGGTGTAATTATGTAAATCAAACAATTCTCACAATTTAGGATACAATAAATAATTTGTATGACAATACTGTGTAAGAATTTCAGAAAATTTCCATGTTCCAATAAAATATGAAAATTCAAACACTACCGCAAAAGTTTCTGTTTTTATACAACACACATAAAACATGTAATTGAGGCATATTAAGGCAATTCTTGGAACTTTTTATTGAAAAACATGATTATAAATAACATATAACAAATAAAAACAAAATAAAATGACGCTCCAAGCAAAACACATATTATGTGATGAATAAAAGTATAGCTCCAAGTAATATATACTGATAGTGTTGAAGACGAAAGAGGGGATGCCTCGGAAGGCATCCCCAAGCTTAGACACTTGAGTCTTCCTTGAATATTTCCTTGGGGTGCCTTGGGCATACCCAAGCTTAGGGTCTTGCCCCTCCTTATTCTCCTCATATCGGTATCTCACCCAAAACTTCAAAGCTTCGATCACACAAAACTCAACGGAACTTCGTGAGATGGGTTAGTATAATAAATATAGATAATTCACTTACATAATCTCAAGACAAGATTCATAATTGTTCTCACATAATACCTATTGTATTCTACCATCCGCATAATTTATATCATTCAATATAACCTATGGAAACACTAAAACAAGCAAACTATGCATGCAAAACAGAATCTGTCAAGAACAGAACAATATGTAATAATCTGAATAAAAATCATACTTCTGCGACTCTAAAATTTCTGAAAAATTAGGACAACATATAGAATTTTTCGAGAAATACTGTGTAAAGAATTCAGAATATTTTGACGCTCCAGTAAAATCATAGAAATTCTGTACTAGAGGAAAAAGTTTATGTTTTTGCACAGAATAAAATCAACAATTATCCACACTATCCCAAAGGCTTTACTTGACACATTATTGAAATGAAAGGTACAAAACATGATTAATACAGTAGCTTAATCATGTTAACACGGATAAACTATAGTTAGAGATATTGGGTTGTCTACCAACAAGCGCTTTTCTTTAATGCCTTTTAGCTAGGCATGATGATTTCAATGATGCTCACGTAAGAATAGTAAATGGCACATGCAAAAGAGCATCATGAATCTCACTATAAGAACATTTAAATCTAACCCACTTCCTATGCATGGGGATTTTGCAAGCAAACAATTTATTGTAGCAAGAATCAACTTGTATAGGAAGGCAAAACAAGCATAACTTCAGAACTTTGAACACATAGGGAGGAAACTTAATATTATTACAATACCTAAAAGCATCTGTTCCTCCCTCATAATAATTTTCAGTAGCATCATGAATTAATTTAACAATATAACTATCACATAAATCATTCTTTTCATGATCCACAAGCATAAAAAATTTATTACTCTCCACATGAGAAAATTTCTTCTCATTCATAATAGTGCGAGCAAACTCAACAAAATAACTATCACGAGATACTTGATTGACATAACCAAATTGAACATTCAAACCATGATGACAAGTTTCATGGTTACCATTATTATTTATAACATACATATCATCATACATAGGAGGCATGCTATCATCATAATAAATTTGCTCATCAAAAGTAGGGGAACCAAAAATATCATCTTCATCAAACATAGCATCCCCAAGCTTGGGACAAACATTAATTGCAGCAAATGGATTACCAAACATGTCATTCTCATCAAACATAGCATTCCCAAGCTTGTGGGTTTGCATATCATTAGCATAATAACTCTTATCATCAATAGTGTTGATAGCACCAATAGTATAACAATTATTATCATCATAATTTTCCAACTTGGTGCAAAAGCGATTTTCAATATTCTAAGGAGTATCATTATCTTCAAGTAATAGGCATAAAAACATCATCAAGTGTATCGTCATCCAAGTATTTAATGCCAAACAATTTTTGGAATTCTTCTTCTAACCGTTGAGCCCAATTTTCCGAACCATCATTTTCACAGAAGATATTATAAAGATGAAGCATATGAGACAACCTAAATTCAATATTTTTTGTAGTTTTCTTTTATAAACCAAACTAGTGATAAAACAAAAACTAAAAGATTCAACTACAAGATCTAAAATATATACCTTCAAGGACTCACCTCCCCGGCAACGGCCCCATAAAAGAGCTTGATGTCCACTTGAGACAACTTTATTCTGGTAGACTCGTGTTGGGCCTCCAACCGCAGAGTTTTGTAGGACTGTAGTTCTCCCTCAAGTGGATGACCTAAGGTTTATCAATCTGTGGGTGGTGTAGGATGAAGATGGTCTCTCTCAAACAACCCTGCAATCAAATACAAGAAATCTCTTCTGTCCCCAACACAACCAATAGAATGGCAAATTGTATAGGTGCACTAGTTCGGCGAAGAGATGGTGATACAAGTGTAGTTTGGATAGTAGAAATAGGTTTTTTTAATCTAAATAAATAGAAACAACAAGGTAGCAAGTAGTAAACAATGAGCAAAATGATAAATTAATGCTTGGAAACAAGGCATAGGGTTCATTTTCTGCACAAAAACAACACCACGGTAATTCTGCTGAAAACAATGTCAGTCCGGGTTAGTTCCAATTAAATCATATAAAGTTAATCAAAACCATATAAAATATTGTAAACATGGGTAAATACGGCATCCATACTTCATTAATTATTGATACATTGGATACGTATCACACGACCAGTCTACAAAAGGAAAACGGAGTCGGGAAAGTCCACGAGTGGCCCATGAGCAAGGGTGGCGCACCCTGGGGGTAGGGCACGCCCTAATACATCTCCGACGTATCTATAATTTTTTATTCTTTCATGCTATTATATTATCAATCTTCAATACTTTATATGCTATTTTATATCATTTTTGGGACTAACCTATTAATCAGTGCCCAGTGCCAGTTTCTGTTTTTTTTGCCTATTTTTGGACTTTTCATAAAATCAATATCAAACAAAGTCCAAATTGGATAAAAAATTACGGCAGTTACTTTTGGACTAGAAGAGACCCAAGAAGTTTTGGGAGGAGGCCAAAAGACCCACGAGGTGGCCACTAGCCACAGGGGTGCAGCCTGGGGGGCAGGGCGCCTGCCCCCATGGCTCGTCGGCCCCTCGTGGCGCCTCGTGACCTATATATTCCCAATTACCCCAAAACATCAGGGAGCCACCCAAAACAATTTTTCCACCGCCGCAAGTCTCTGGAGGTCTTTTCCGGTACTCTTCAAAATTGGCGTTATCACTCCTACTGTTACTACTGCTATTTTGCCCTGCTACTAAAACTTTTGCTACAGAGAGATATGCTTGGTGTGGTTGAATTAAAAACTCAACTGCCGAGGCCAATAAATATTCTTTGGCTCCCCTATTGGAAATATGCCATACAGGCAATAATAAATTGGTTATTATCATATTTCCTTGTTCATGATAATTGTTTATTATCCATGCTAGAATTGTATTGATTGGAAACTGAAATACATGTGTGGATACATAGACAACACTGTGTCCCTAGTGAGCCTCTACAGGACTAGCTCATTGATCAAAGACGGTCAAGGTTTCCTGGCCATAGACATGAGTTGACATTTGATAACGGGATTACATCATTAGGAGAATGATGTGATGGACAAGACCCAAACTATGAATGTAGCATATGATCTTGTCAAGTTTATTGCTATTGTTTTCTACATGTCAAGTATCTGTTCCTATGACCATGAGATCATGCAACTCACTGACACCGAAGGAGTACCTTGTGTGTATCAAACGTCGCAATGTAACTGGGTGACTATAAAGGTGCTCTACAGGTATCTCCGAGGGTTTCTGTTTGGTTGGCATGGATCAAGACTGGGATTTGTTACTCCGTGTGACGGAGAGGTATCTCAGGGCCCACTCGGTAATACAACAACATATTGAGCTTGCAAGCAAAGTGACTAAAGAGTTAGCCACATGATCTTGTATTACGGAACGAGTAAAGAGACTTGCCAGTAACGACATTGAACTAGGTATGGAGATACCGACGATTGAATCTCGGGCGAGTAACATACCGATGAACAAAGGGAACGGAGTACGAGATTAACTGAATCCTTGACATCGTGGTTCGACTGATAAAGATCTTCGTAGAATGTGTGGGAACCAATATGGGCATCCAGGTCCCGCTATTGGTTATTGACCGTAGAGGTGTCTCGGTCATGTCTGCATAGTTCTCGAACCCGCAGGGTCTGCACACTTAACGTTCGGTGATGTCTCGGTAGTGTTCAACAACCTCATCAAGTTCTATTTTCCTCCCACTCAATTCTTTTGAGAGAAACTCTTTCTCAAGAAATGTTCCGTTTTTAGCGACAAACACTTTGCCTTCGGATCTGAGATAGAAGGTATACCCAACTGTCACTTTTGGGTATCCTATGAAGACGCATTTCTCCGCTTTGGGTTCCAGCTTTTCAGGCTGAAGCTTTTTGACATAAGCATCACATCCCCAAACTTTAAGAAACGACAACTTTGGCTTCTTGGCAAACCACAGTTCATATGGCGTCGTTTCAACGGATTTCGATGGTGCCCTATTTAAAGTGAATGCAGCTGTCTCTAATGCACAACCCCAAAACGATAGTGGCAAATCGGCAAGAGACATCATAGAATGCACCATATCTAATAAGGTTCGATTACGACGTACGGACACACCATTACGCTGTGGTGTTCCAGACGGTGTCAATTGTGAAACAATTCCACATTGTCTTAAGTGACTGCCAAACTCATAACTCGGATATTCTCCTCCTCGATCAGATCGTAGGAATTTAATCTTCTTGTTACGATGATTCTCAACTTCACTATGAAATTGCTTGAACTTTTCAAACGTTTCAGACTTGTGTTTCATTAAGTAAATATACCCATATCTACTTAAGTCATCAGTGAAGGTGAGAAAATAACGATATCCACCGCGCGCCTCAATGCTCATCGGACCGCATACATCAATATGTATGATTTCCAACAAGTCACTTGCCCGTTCCATTGTTCCAGAGAACGGGGTCTTAGTCATCTTGCCCATGAGGCATGGTTCACATGGGTCAAGTGATTCAAAATCAAGTGACTCCAAAAGTCCATCAGCATGGAGCTTCTTCATGCGTTTTACACCAATATGACCTAAGCGGTAGTGCCACAAGAAAGTGGTACTATCATTATCAACTCTACATCTTTTGGCATCAATGTTATGAACATGTGTATCATCACTATCGAGATTCAATAAGAATAAACCCCTCACATTGGGTGCATGACCATAAAAGATATTACTCATATAAATAGAATAACCATTATTCTCTGATTTAAATGAGTAACCGTCTCGCAATAAACAAGATCCAGATATAATGTTCATGCTTAACGCAGGCACTAAATAACAATTATTCAGGTTCATCACTAATCCCGATGGTAATCGAAAAGCGAGCGTGCCGACGGCGATCACATCAACCTTGGAACCATTTCCCACGTGCATCGTCACTTCGTCCTTTGCCAGCCTCCGTCTATTCCGCAGTTCCTGTTTTGAGTTGCAAATGTGAGCAACCGAACCGGTATCAAATACCCAGGCACTACAACGAGAGTTGGTAAGGTACACATCAATAACATGTATATCACATATACCTTGTTTGGTGTTGGCCGCCTTCTTGTCAGCAAGATACTTGGGGCAGTTCCGCTTCCAGTGACCAGTTCCCTTGCAATGAAAGCACTCAGTTTCTGGCTTGGGTCTAGCCTTTGGTTTCTTCACGGGAGGGGCAACTGCTTTGCCACTCTTCTTGGAGTTACCCTTCTTACCCTTGCCATTCTTCTTGAAACTAGTGGTTTTATTGACCATCAACACTTGATGCTCCTTCTGAATCACAGACTCAGCGACTTTCAACATCGCAAACAGCTTGGCGACTGACTTGTTCATCCCGTGCATGTTATATTTCAACACGAAGCTCTTGTAGCTGGGTGGCAGTGATTGAAGAACTCTGTCAGTGATCGCCTCTAGCGGAAGGGGCATCCCCAATTCAGCTAGACGGGTGGAATACCCAAACATTCTGAGTATGTGTTCACTGACAGACCCGTTCTCGTCCATCTTGCAAGCATAGAACTTATCGGAGGTCTCATACCTCTCGATCCGGGCATTTTTCTGAAAGATAAAATTCAACTCCTGGAACTTATCATATGCTCCATGACGTTCAAAATGTCTTTGAAGTCCCGGTTCTAAGCCATACAACATTGCACATTGAACCATTGAGTAATCATCAGAACGTTCCTGCCAGGCATTTGCAACGTCTGCAGACTCTACTGGAGCGGGCGGTTCACCAAGCGGTGCATCAAGGACATAAGCCTTTTGGGAAGCCTTAAGGATAATCCTTAGATTACGGGCCCAGTCCACAAAGTTACTTCCATCATCTTTCAACTTAGCTTTCTCTAGGAACGCATTAAAATTTAGGGGTGCTACTGCGCGAGCCATTGATCTACAACATAAATATTGCAAGGACAACTTAGACTATTGTTCAAGATAATGAGTTTAGTTAATCATATTACTTAAAAACTCCCACTCAAATTGACATCCCTCCAGTCATTCGAGTGTCACATGATCCAAATTCACCAACTCTAGTCCGATCATCACGTGGGATGAGGTGGTTTCATTGGTGAACATCTTCATGTTGATCATATCTACTATATGACTCATGTTCGACCTTTCGGTCTCTTGTGTTCCAAGGCCATGTCTGTACATGCTAGGCTTGTCAAGTTTAACCCGATTGTTCCGCACGTGCAACACTGGCTTGCACCCGTTGTATGCGAACGCAGAGTCTATCACACCCGATCATCACGTGGTGTCTCGAAACGACGAACTTTTGCAATGGTGCACACTCGGGGAGAACACAGTTCTTATCTTGAAATTTCAGTGAGGGATCACCTTATAATGCTACCGTCGTCCTAAGCAAAATAAGATGCATAAAAGGATTAACATCACATGCAAATCATAAGTGACATGATATGGCCATGAACTTGTGCTTTTGATCTCCATCTCCAAAGCACCGACATGATCTCCATCATCACCGGCATGACACCATGATCTCCATCAACGTGCCGCCATGAGGTTGTCGCGCCAACTGTTGCTTCCACGACTATTGCTAACTCATAGCGATAAAGTAAAGCAAAAACGGCGAAAATTAATTAAAGACAGCCCTATGGCTCCTGCCGGTTGCCGTACTCATCGACATGCAAGTCGTGATATTCTATACAAAACATGATCATCTCATACATCACATATATCTCATCATGTAATTGGCCATATCACATCACATCATACCCTGCAAGAACAAGTTAGACGTCCTCTAATTGTTGTTGCATGTTTTACGTGGCTGCTACGGGTATCTAGCAAGAACGATTCTTACCTATGCAAAAACCACAACGGTGATACACAAATTGCTATTCAACCTTCTCAAGGACCGCCTTTGTCGAATCCGATCCAACTAAAGTAGGAGAGACAGACACCCGCCAGCCATCTTTATGCAACAAAGTCACATGTCAGTTGATGGAACCGGTCTCTCGTAAGCGTACGAGTAATGTTGGTCCGGGCCGCTTCATCCCACAATACCACTGAATCAAGAAAAGACCAAGGGAGGAAGCAATCTGAGCATCAACGCCCACAAACTCCTTTGTGTTCTACTCGTGATCTCATCTACGCATAGACCTAGCTCATGATGCCACTGTTGGGGAACGTTGCATGGGAAACAAAAAAATTCCTACGCACACGCAAGATCTATCCATGGTGATGAGCATCTACGATAGGGAGAGTGGATCTACATACCCTTGTAGATCGCTAAGCGGTAAGCGTTAAGAAACGCGGTTGATGTAGTCGAACGTCTTCGCGATCCAAATCGCTAGCCGTCTCGCGATCCAATCACGATCTAGCGCCGAACGGACGGCACCTCCGCGTTCAGCACACGTACAGCTCGATGACGATCTCCGCCTTCTTTATCCAGCAAGAGGGATTGGAGAGGTAGATGAGTTCTCCGGCAGCGCGACGGCACGGCGGCGGCGGTGGTGGAACTATTCCGGTAGGGCTTCGCCTGAGCACCGTCGGAATCTATTTGGTGGAGAAACTAGGGAATAGAGAACTAGCACGTGGACTTGTGTCTTTGGGGCCTCTATTCCTCTAGTATATACAGGAGGGAGGGGGAGGAGGCAGCCTCCCTAGGGTTTCCCCTAGGGGTTCGGCCGAACCAGGAGGAGGTGGAGGATTCCACCTCCAATCCTACTCCTAGTAGGATTCCTTTCCTACTTGGAGTTTACCTTACCCACTTGGGGGTTTTCCTTTCCCACCTTCCTAGCCGCATGGGCCTTGTGGGGCTGGTTTGCCCAGCCCACTAAGGGCTGGTGCACCCCCCCACCTCAGGCCCATGTGGCCTCCCGGCGTGGGTGGCCCCTCCCGATGGCCCTCCGGCACTCCCGACACATTACCGGAAATACCCGAAACTTTTCCGGTGGCCAAAACGGGACTTCCTATATATCAATCTTTACCTCCGGACCATTCCGAAGCTCCTCGCGACGTCCGGGATCTCATCCGGGACTCCGAACAACCTTCGGTCACCACCATACATAACTCAATACTACCGAGACGTCACCGAACGTTAAGTGTGCAGACCCTGCGGGTTCGAGAACTATGTAGACATGAACGAGACACCTCTCCGGTCAATAACCAATAGCGGGACCTGGATGCCCATATTGGTTCCTACATATTCTACAAAGATCTTTATCGGTTGAACCTCTATGTCAAGGATTCAGTTAATCCCGTATGATGTTCCCTTTGTTCTTCGGTATGTTACTTGCCCGAGATTCGATCGTCGGTATCTGTATACCTAGTTCAATCTCGTTACCGGCAAGTCTCTTTACTCGTTCCGTAATACAAGATCTCGTGGCTAACACTTTAGTCACATTGCTTGCAAGGCTTATTGTGATGTTGTATTACCGAGTGGGCCCTGAGATACCTCTCCGTCATACAGAGTAACAAATCCCAGTCTCGATCCATGCCAGCTCAACAGACACCTTCGGAGATACCTGTAGAGCATCTTTATAGTCACCCAGTTACGTTGTGACGTTTGATACACACAAGGTATTCTTCCGGTGTCAGTGAGTTGCATGATCTCATGGTCATAGGAACATATACTTGACATGCAGAAAACAATAGCAATAAACTGACACGATCATATGCTACGTTCATATTTTGGGTCTTGTCCATCACATCATTCTCCCAATGATGTGATCCCATTATCAAATGACATCTCATGTCTATGGCCAGGAAACCTGGATCATCTTTGATCAACAAGCAAGTCTACTAGAGGCATACTAGGGACACATTGTTGTCTATGTATCCACAGATGCATTTGAGTTTCCAATCAATACAATTATAGCATGGATAATAAACGATTAAAATGAACAAGAAATATAATAATAATCACTTTATTATTGCCTCTAGGGCATATTTCCAACAATGCAACCAGAAGGTTTTGTCGATCCAGAGAATGCTGACAAAGTTTGCAAGCTCCAGCGATCCATTTATGGGCTGGTGCAAGCATCTCGGAGTTGGAATCTTTTATTTGATGAGGTGATCAAAGAGTTTGGGTTTATACAAGTTTACGGAGATGCTTGTATTTACAAGAAAGTGAGTGGGAGCTCTATAGCGTTTCTAATATTATATGTGGATGACATATTGCTGATTGGAAACAATGTAGAATTTTTGGAAAGCGTGAAGGAGTATTTGAACAAGAGTTTTTCAATGAAGGACCTAGGAGAAGCTGCTTTCATATTAGGCATCAAGATCTATAGAGATAGTTCAAGACACTTAATAGGACTTTCACAGAGCACATACCTTGATAAAATTTTGAAGAAGTTCAAAATGGATCAGTCCAAGAAGGGGTTCTTGCCTGTATTACAAGGTGTGAAGTTGAGTAAGACTCAATGCCCAGTGAATGCAGAGGATAGAGAGAAGATGAGTGTCATCCCCTATGCTTCTGCCATAGGCTCTATCATGTATGCAATGTTGTGCACAAGACCAGATGTTAGCCTTGCCATAAGTATGGCCAGAATGTTTCAAAGTGATCCAGGAGAGGAACACTGGATGGTGGTCAAGAATATCCTTAAGTACCTGAAAAGGACTAAGGAAATGTTTCTTGTTTATGGAGGTGATCAAGAGCTCGTTGACGTGGCTTGAGACTGCGTCGGTATTTCCCCAAAGAGGAAGGGATGATGCAGCACAGCGTCGGTAAGTATTTCCCTCAGTTATGAAACCAAGGTTATCAAACCAGTAGGAGGATCACCACCACCCAATAAGCAGCACCTGCACACAAACAACAAATACTTGCAACCCGACGCGAAAGAGAGGTTGTCAATCTCTCTCCAGTAAAAAGATAGATTCGGTACTGATAGATAGGAGAGATAGATCTCTCGAGAAAACAAAATAAAAAGAGCAAATAAAATATGCAGCAATATGTTTTTGGGTTTTTGGTTTTGTAGATCTTAAAACAAAGAAGCAAAAAGATAGATCGGAAAGCAATATGTTGGAAAAGTAGACCCGGGGGCCGTAGGATTCACTAGTGGCTTCTCTCATGAGTATAGCGCACGGTGGGTGAACAAATTACTATTGGTCAATTGATAGAAGATCAAGTAATCATGACGATATCCAAGGCGTTGATCATTATATAGGCATCACGTCCAATATAAGTAGACCGACTCCTGCCTGCATCTACCACTATTACTCCACACATCGACCGCTATCTAGCATGCATCTAGTGTATTAAGTTCATAGAAAAACGAAGTAATGCAATAAGAACGATGACATGATGTAGACAAGATCTATTCATGTAGGAATAGACCCCATCTTGTTATCCTTAATGGCAACGATACATGCGTGCGTTGCTGCTCCTTCTGTCACTGGGAAAGGACACCGCAAGATCGAACCCATCACAAAGCACCTCTTCCCATGGCAAGAAAAATCGATCTAGTCGGCCTAACTAAACCAAAGATTCGAAGAAGAAATACGAGGCTATAAGTAATCATGCATATAAGAGATCAAAGAAGACTCAAATAATATTCATGGATAGAAACTGATCATGAACTCAAAATTCATCAGATCCCAACAAACACACCGCAAAAGTTTACATCAAATAGATCTCCAAGAGACCATTGTATTGAGAATCATAAGAGAGAGAGGAAGCCATCTAGCTACTGCCTACGGACCCGTAGGTCTATGGTGGACTACTCACGCATCATCGGAGAGGCACCTATGAAGAAGATGAACCCCTCAGTGATGGTGTTTAGATTGGATCTCGAGGTTCTGGAACTTGCGGCGGCTGGAATTGTGTTTCGTCGATTCCCCTAGGGTTTTTGGAATATTTGGGAATTTATAGGCATCAGAGGCGGTGGAGAGGGGCCCCTTGGAGGGCACAACCCATCAGGGCGTGCCGGGGGCCACCTGGCGTGCCCTGGTCGGTTTTGCTCTCCACAGTCCACCTTCATGGCTCTTCTTTGGCCCACTGGGTGTCTTCTAGTCCAGAAAAAATCTCCAAAAAGTTTTGTCACGATTGGACTCCGTTTGGTACTGATATTCTGCGAAGTAAAAAAAACAAGCAAAAACAGCAACTGGCACTTTGGCACTATGTCAATAGGTTAGTCCCAAAAAATGATATAAAGTTGTTATAAAATGATTGTAAAACATCCAAGAATGATAATATAACAGCATGGAACAAGCAAAAAGTATAGATACGTTGGAGATGTATCTGCATCCCCAAGCTCAATTCCTACTCGTCCACGAGTAGGTAAATGATAAAATAAGAATTTTTGATGTGGAATGCTGCCTAACATGTTCATCTCATATTCTTTTCTTTTGTTTAGCATGGACATTTGGACTTGTAAATGATTCAAAGCAATAGTCTAGTTTTAACATAATGACTTCAATACTCAAGCATGTCAACAAGCAACCATGTCTTTCAAAATATCAACATTAAAGAAAGTTATCCCTAGCCCATCATGCTCAATCATTGATCCATTCATGAAACACACTTAAATATTAGCTATGCCCAATGCTCAAGTACGATCATAGTGCCCCCTAGTGGGTACTTTATAAGAGAAGATGGAGACTCAAAGTAAAAATAAAAATTGCATAAAGTAAATAGATAGGCCCTTCACAGAGGGAAGTATGGATTTGTAGAGGTGCCAGAGCTCAATGTTTAAATTGAGAGAGATTTTTTTTGGGTGGCATGCTTTCCTGTCAACGAAAACGACAAAGTAGCTCACAATACTTTCCATGCTAGGCGGTTCCCAAACAGAAAATAAAGTTTATTCCTTTTTCCACCAAACTTTCACTTTCCATGGCGGGCCGTATCCACGGTTGCCTTCCATACCAACACTTTCCAAGGAATTTATTATTTGACAACATAAAGTAAATATTTTTTTTCTTTTTCATTTCGGGAATGGGCATCCCTATTACCGCCGCACTTTCGTGCAATGACAAGTGAATAAACACTCATCTTGAGAATAACACATCTAGCATGGAAAAATATTGGACACTCCCCACCGTTTCATGAGCTGTACGAGCACACAAAAGAGAAAAATTATTTTGAAAATTTAGAGATGGCACATACAAATTTGCTTGGAATGGCATGGAAATACCGCATATAGATAGGTATAGTAGACTCATAAGGCAAAACTTGGTTTAAGGATTTTGGATGCACAAGTAGTATTTCTACTTAGTACAAATGGAGGCTAGCAAATAGATTGAGAAGCAACCAAACAAAGAAATGAAAATTCACATAAGTGAGCATTGAGCATAACTAACACTGAATAATGCACCATAAGTAGGATGTAACTTCATTGCATAACTATTGACTTTCGTGCATGCATAGGGAATCACAAACCTTAACACCAATATTCCTACTAAAGCATAATTACTCACTAACATGACTCACATATTACTATCATCATGTTTCAAAACTATTACAAGGAATCAAGTTTAATTTGTCTAATGATATTCATGAAAGTTTTTATTATATCCTCCTTGGATATCTATCACTTTGGGACTAGTTTCATATATTGCCATTGCTTTTTTGACAAGCTCAAACAAATTTAAGTGAAGCACATGAGCATAAAGATTTCATCTCTCAAAATAGTATAAGTGAAGCATGAGAGGATTTCTTCAAAATTTACGAACTCTCAAAATAATCTAAGTGAAGCATGAGAGTATTTCTACAAAAATTTCCAAGCACAACGTGCTCAAAAATATATAAGTGAAGCACTAGAGCAATCCTATAGCTCAAAAAGTTTAAGTGAAGCACATAGAGCGATTCTAACAAATCATAGCATAATTTTGGCTCTCTCAAATAGGTGTGTACAGCAAGGATACAAGTGACAAACTAACAAACAAAGCAAGCAAATATACAAGACGCTCCAAGCAAAACTCATGATATGTGACGAATAAAAATATAGCTCCAAGTAAAATACCGATGGTCGTTAGAAGAAAGAGGGGACACCACTCGGGGGCATCCCCAACCTTAGTTGCTTGTTTCTCTTTGTATATATCTTGGGGGTGTTGTAGCATCCCCAATCTTAGGCTCTTTTCACTCCTTATTACTTCATCCATCGTGATCTCACCCAAAACTTGAAAACTTCAATCACACAAAACTCAACAAAATCTTCGTGAGATCCGTTAGTATAATAAAGCAAATCACTACTTTAGGTGCTGTTGCAAACCTATTAATATTTTATTATTGCATTATACCTACTGTATTTTAACTTTACCATGGCTCATACCCTTCAATATAACCCATAGATTCATCAAAACAAGCACACAATGCAACGAAAACAGAATCTGTCTTAAACAGAACATTCTGTAGTAATATGTACTATAACCATACTTATGTAACTCTAACAATTCTGAAAAATTAGGAAAACATAAGGAATTTGTATAGAAACACTGTGTTAAAATTTCAGCTCAAGATCAAGTTCCAGTAAAAAATGAAAATTCATATACTGGACGCAAAGTTTCTGTTTCAGATTCAGTGTCGCTTCTACTCATCTTATGAATCATCCTAAAGGCTCTACTTGGCACAAACACTAAATAAACCATAAAAACACAATCATAACAGAGGTATAATTGTGTCAACACTCAAAAACAGAAAGGAAAAAAGCAAAAAAATTATTTGTTCATTGGGTTGCCTCCCAACAAGCGCTATCGTTTTACGCCCCTAGCTAGGCATAACGCATAGATTCAAGTATTGTCATCTTTGGTTATCAACTCTTCAATCACACAACTAGATTTCTTCAAGGTTTTAGCATGCATATTCTCGATGAAAACACTCCTAGGAAGAAAACCAAAAAATTCATTCTTGTAAATAGGGTCTCTTATGATTTCAACAAAGTTAGGATGAATACTAATCATTTTAAGATCCCCCTTGTGACTACTAGGTGTGGCAAGTTTGTTCTTAGTGACTTGCGTGGTCTTGCCAATTTTTACGGGAGTTTTTTCAATTGTTTTGATAGAATAAAAAGCCGAACCCAAATTACTAAAAATCTCCTCCAACTTATCATCCGGTAAGGACTCTCTTCTACCCTTTCGTTAACTACGGTTTCTTTTTTCCTTTAGCAATTTAAAAGAATCTCCCGCCTTAGAACCAATTTTATTAGCAAGATTATGCATTTTCTTATCCAAACTTTCAAGATGTTCTTGGGTAATCATCTTCTTTTCAATAGCATCTAATCTCTCCATAACATGTTCGAGAGTTAAAGTTGTTTCATTGATCATAAGAGGTGGTGATCCCACTAAACTTCCCATAGCATTAAAAGCATTCAAAGATGGACACGTTAAGAAATTCCCGCCGGTAATCGTATCAAGGATGAATCTATACCAAGTGGTGATGCCCACATAAAAACTGCGAAGAAGAACAACAGTAGATTGCTTATGGATAGATCTATTATGAGCATTGCAAAATCTATACCAAGCATCTTCTAGGTTCTCCCCTCCCCTTTGCTTAAAATTAAGAACCTCGTTATCGGGGGTACACTCAATAAAGGAAGAACTAGCCATAATGACTAGGCAAGAGATCTGACGAGAAAAAGGGCAAACGAAAAAGAGGGTGAATAAAACGGCAAATTGGTGAAGTGGGGGAGAGCAAAACGAGAGGCAAATGGCAAATAATGTAATTGCAAGGAGATGAGATTGGTGATTAGGAACCTGGTAGATGATGATGGAGTCTCCTCGGCACCTGAGATAGGCACGTAGAAGAGACCGCTGCCTCCCCGGCAATGGCGTCAGAAATTTCCTTTGACGTGGCTTGAGACTGCGTCGGTATTTCCCCAAAGAGGAAGGGATGATGCAGCACAACGATGGTAAGTATTTCCCTCAGTTATGAAACCAAGGTTATCGAACCAGTAGGAGGATCACCACCACCCAATAAGCAGCACCTTGACGGATCACTAGAAGAGTGTCTAGAGGGGGGGTGAATAGACTACAAGCAGGAATTTAAAACCTAACCTTTTCCCAAGTTAATTGGTTGGCAGATTTTAACAGTTATAGCAAGTCTTGCAAGTCTAACAGCCCTACACATGCATGTCAACAAATATGGCAGCGGAAAGTAAAGACATTGCACATGAAGTAAAGAGTAGATATATGGAGATCAAACACAATTGGAGACGCAAGGATTTTTCCCGTGGTTCCGATAGGTGGTGCTATCGTACGTCCACGTTTATGGAGTCTTCAACCCACGGAGGGTAATGGTCGTGAGAGTCCACGGAGGACTCCACCCATAAGGGTCCACTAAGTAGAAACCTTGACAATTCCATAACGGCTTCCGTCCACGAAGGACTAGCCTCACTATGGGTAGATCTTCACGAAGTAGGCGATCTCCTTGCCCTTACAAACTTCTTGGTTCAACTCCACAACACGAAGTAGGAGGCTCCCAAGCGACACCTAACCAATCTAGGAGGCACCACCCTCCAAAAGGTAATAGGCTCGGTAATGTCAATGAACTCCTTGCTCTTGTGCTTCAAGATGATAGACTCCTCAACACACAATCACTCTCTCATAGATTTGGCTTGGTGGAAGAGATGGGATTGGTGGAAAGCAACTTGGGGAGGCTAGAAATCAAGATCCATATGGTTGGAGTGGAAGATCTTGACCTCAACACAAGGGTAGGTGGCTCTCTCTCAGAAAACTGGATGGGGCAAGTATGGAATAGTTCTGAGTGCTTCTCTCTCGAGTAGGTGGTGGTGGAGGGGTATATATAGGCATCCCCAAAAATCCAACCCTTACACACAAAATGACCAACTCGGTGACACCGATGTGTAAATCTCGGTGGTACCGAAGTGACCAAAAGGTGGCAACTTTTGAATCTCGGTGAGACCGATATAGGAAACTCGGTTGCACCGATAAGGTGACCAACGGTCAGATTGACAATCTCGGTGACGCCGATCCAACAATCTCGATGGTACCGATATTGTGAATTTGCGTAACAGAGAGTTGGCAACCTAAACTCGGTGGCACCGGGATTGAATCGGTTGTACCGAAGTGGCTAGGGTTTGGCTGTGTCTGTCTGAGGTTGAGAATCGGTGGCACCGGGATGGAAATGTTGGTTGCACCGATTTTGAGTATTTGGCTTTGGACAGACTTTGGTGGGAGAGCTTGTGGGTGTTTTTGGTGACTATCACTTGTGCACGTATGAGCATTTTGTTCACCAACAAAACCTTACCCCCTTTTAGTAGTATTGGCTTTCCTATGGACTCAAAGTGATTTCTCACAAATGTAAAATGTAGAGTCCTCTTCCTTGAAGCTTTGCCAATCCATTTCCTTGCATCTTGGGGTATTTCCACAATCTCCACAATCCTTTTGCCAACCCTCTCTTTGGACTTTATCTGAAATACACTAGGTAAAAGTATTAGTCCAAGAGACAATGTATGTTGTCATGCATTATCAAAACCACCAAGGGAGCATGTTGTGCTTTCGATCTCCCCCTTTTTGGTAATTGATGAGAACATACAATCAAAGCTTCAAATAAAGATATGCATAGATATAATGAAGACTTTGAGAGACACATGACTTAGATTTGCTCCCCCTAAATGTGTGCAGTTCTTTAAAGGATAGTTGCTTTGGAATGCATGGACACACATATGGATGAAGGGATATAATGAGTCATGTGTATCTTGGCCAAATGCATCAAACATATATGAATGAGATGTATCCTTGTTCAAGACTTCACTCTTGCAAACAATATGTGCAAGAAGCAAGAGATCATCTTGATCAAGGGTATGATGCATATACTTACCTTGAGTTCTTGAGCATTCTAGTAGTAGAAACACACTTGAGAAAACAATGTTAGAAAACACAAGAGTATTCTACCAAACAACAAGGCAGTAGAACTCAACAGTACCAAGATATGGAGAACATATAGGAGATAGCATTTCTTAAGATTGATATGTCTCCGAAATTATTTCTTTCTCCCCTTAGATATGACAATAGTAGAACATCCTCTCCCCCTGAATCTCAGCATGCAGATATTGGGATTGGATAGGGTGAGAAGGGTAAACTTCCAAATTTGTCTTCTCCTCCTACTTTGATATTCTCCCCTTGTTTAAGTGAGTATGAATATTGATATTGGCTCTCCCCCTTGATCATATCTCCCCCTTTGCATAAGCATGTATCTCCCCTTTAGCATGAAGCTTTGTTCTTCTCCCCCTTTGGCATTAATTTCCAAAAAGGTCAAAAACAGGGATAGATACAGGGATCATTGACTAAGAAGGGATCCTTGAGAACAAGGGTCACTGAATGTAGGGTTCATAGAAATGAAAACTGAGGGAATCATGGAAAATAGTTTCTCTTCCTTTGAGATGTTGTAAGATTTTGTTATTCTCCCCCTTCTTCCGTTAAGGTAGGGATCCTTGAATAAAGAAATTCTCTCCCTAAGATTATCTTTTGTTATTCTCCCCCGATTTTTTTTAACGGGATCATCGAAGTAACAGAAGTATTGCTTGTAGGATTGCAAAAGAAACATAGATAAGAAAAGAAAAAAATTGGTGACTCCGAGACAGATCAATCGGTGGTACCGAAGTTTTGTAGTGCAGTTTATCTGCAATTTCGATAGAACCGAGAAATATGTATCGGCGGCTCCGAGGCTAAATCAGCAACAGAAATAAGGGACCAAGTTTCTGTTTTCAAGTGTCAACAGAGAACTTTTTCAAAGGGAATGCAAAAGTTTTTACAGAAAAATATCAACTAGAGAAGATTTGAGTGGTTTCAAGAAATCTTTGCAAAATAGAGAATGAACCAAACAAGATACTTAACTAGATGATGGGCGGTGACTAGGTCACCTATATTAGAGTATATTGACTTAGGAGCCAAGTAAGAATACTTGATCATAGGTCATACTCTACGTTAAGCTCAAAATGGGGTTACCATTTTTCGATTAAGCATTTTAATGTCTTCATATCACTTGAGTTGCTTTAGCTCATGACTTGGAGCAAAGCCTTTTCAAGGATATGAGTACATACCTTTGAGTGATGTTGATGACGTTGCTCGTATGTGAACTTGTTGAGGATGCTCGAGGTTGATGAAGATCATCTTGAGTTGGGAGCAATCCTTCTCGTTTTAGTACACTTGTCACCTACAAAGGTTAGTCATGCAAGGAAGAGCAATGGACATATCCATTTGACATGATACCAACTTGAGAATTATAAATATATGTCAAGGATATGATTGAGGTGTCTTCTTCCTTCCATCACCAAGAGGGATTGTGGATACTTGATCATGACAAGATTGCTTATGATTTGAGTTGAGGGCAATCTTGTGGAATGAACTTCTTCCAAGTACCTACAAAAGATTAGATGCAATACAAGGGAGCATAGAATTCCATGGCACAAGATAACATGTTAGGGTCAACATGGAAATATCAAGAAAGCTTATGCCCTTGCATGCAACCGAGTGAGACTAGCTCAAGTTTGAAGCATCAATGATGTTCAACTCACTCCTCAAATAACAAAATGTTTTCTCATCAAGTGGCTTGGTAAAGATATCGGCCAATTGCTTGTTAGTGCGAACATGCTTAAGATCAATATCTCCTTTGGCAACATGATCACGAATGAAATGATGTCTAACTTGAATATGTTTAGTTCGAGAATGTTGCACAGGATTATAACCAATTTTAATAGCACTTTCATTGTCACAAAGCAATGGAATATTTCTAACAAGGATTCCATAATCCTTAAGCGTTTGTGTCATCCATAACAATTGTGCACAACAAGATCCAGCAGCAATATACTCAGCTTCGGCAGTAGATAAAGATACCGAGTTTTGTTTCTTGGAGGACCAAGACACAAGAGATCTACCCAAAAATTGACAAGTACCCGAGGTGGATTTTCTATCAACCTTGTCACCGGCATAATCCGAATCGGAATAGCCAACAAGGTTAAAGGAAGATCCCTTGGGATACCAAATGCCAAAGTTTGGTGTTTGTATCAAATATCTCACAATACGTTTCACGGCCAAAAGATGACACTCTTTAGGTGCAGCTTGATATCTAGCACACATGCAAACACTAAGCATAATATCGGGATGAGAGGCACATAGATATAGCAATGAACCAATCATAGATCGATAAACCTTTTGATCAACCGGTTCATCCTCTCTGGTAAGATCAACATGTCCACTAGTAGGCATTGGGGTTTTCATACCTTTGCACTCCTGCATGTTGAACTTCTTGATCAAGTCCTTGGTATATTTAGTTTGAGAGATGAAAGTTCCTTCTCTCGTTTGCTTGATTTGCAAACCAAGAAAGAATTTCAGCTCACACATCATAGACATCTCATACTTCTCGGACATCAACCTTCCAAATCTTTCACTAAATTGTGGATTAGTAGATCCAAAGATAATATCATCCACATAGATTTGGCATACAAATAATTCACCATTAACTCTCTTAGTGAACAAGGTTGCATCAATTTTACCAATTTCAAAGCCTTTTTCAATGAGAAACTTCGTTAAGCATTTGTACCAAGCACAAGGGACTTGCTTAAGACCATAGAGGGCTTTACGAAGCTTGTAAACATGATTAGGTTTCTTAGGATTCACAAAACCAGGTGGTTGCTTAACATAGACTTCTTCTTCAATCTCACCATTCAAAAAGGCACTTTTAATGTCCATTTGATAAAGCGTGATATCATGGTGATTAGCATAGGCAAGAAGAATGCGAATAGCTTCAAGTCTAGCAACGGGGGCGTAGGTCTCACCGTAGTCCATACCTTCGACTTGCGTATATCCTTGGGCTACGAGACGAGCCTTGTTGCGCACGACTTGACCGTCTTCGTCTTGCTTGTTCCGAAACACCCATTTGGTTCCGATGATGTTTTGCTCATCCTTGGGCTTCTCCACGAGTGTCCACACTTCGTTCCTCTCGAAGTTGTGAAGCTCTTCATGCATCGCGTTCACCCAATCCGCGTCTTCAAGAGCTTGTTCTACCTTCAAGGGCTCAATGTTAGAGATGAAAGAATAATGCTCACAAAAGTTAGCTAGACGAGTTTTAGAGCGAGTGATTCTCCCGGTTTCGATGTCACCAAAGATTTGGTTTAGGGGATGGTTCTTGGTCACTTGTGCTCGAACTCGGGGTAGCTTGGGCTTGTTTGATGGCGGAGCTTCTTCTTCTTCATCATCATCTCCTTCATCTTCGTTGTTGTTGATGGTGTCGTTCCCTTGAGGTGGTGGTGAAGGTGGTTGTGGTGGATCTTCATGATGCACTTCCTCCTCTTCATCATCTTGTCGTGTACTGCTTGTGGATGCCTCCATGTCATGTTGTGGTTCACCTTGACGTGAAGTAGGGGCTTCCACTTGTGTTGATGAAGTACTTTCCTTCACCTCCATGGGACGAATCTTGCCGATGGGCAAATCTTGGATAGCTTCCGAAGGGTCCTTATCACCTACATCATTTGGCAATTGTTCGACTTGCGAACCATTAGATTCATCAAACTTCACATCTACCGTCTCTTCAACTTTTCGAGTGAAGTTGTTGTAGACACGGTAAGTGTGAGAGTTCGATCCGTAACCAAGTAGGAATCCTTCATGATATTTAGGAGCAAATTTAGTACGACGATGCTTATCAAGAATGTAGCACTTTGAGCCGAATACCCGAAAGTATCCAACTTGGGGTTTGTTACCGGTGAGTAGCTCGTATGCCGTTTTACCGAGAAGCTTGTGCAAGTAAAGTCGGTTTCTGGCATGACATGCTGTTTCCACGGCTTCTGCCCAAAAGTGTCTTGGCGTCTTGTATTCGTCAAGCATCGTTCTTGCCATCTCAATGAGCATCCGGTTCTTCCTCTCAACAACTCCATTTTGTTGAGGCGTGTACGTAGCCGAGAACTCATGTGAGACACCTTCTTCGTCAAGGAAGGTATCCACATGGGTGTTCTTGAACTCCGATCCGTTATCGCTCCGAACCTTCTTGATCTTCACTTCAAACTGATTTTGCGCTTTGCGAGCGAAGTTCTTGAAGATCTTTTGAACCTGCGACTTATCATCAAGAAAGAATACCCACGTAAATCTGGAAAAATCATCAACTATAACTAGACCATAGGAATTTCCACCGAGACTCTTGTAAGCGTTGGGACCAAACAGATCCATGTGAAGTAACTCGAGTGGTCTCCTAGTAGTCATGATATTCTTAAAGGGGTGACTTCCACCTACTTGCTTTCCAGCTTGACAAGCACTACAAAGTCTATCTTTGTCAAAGATAACATCTTTAACACCAAGTATATGATCACCTTTGATAAGCTTGTCTAAATTACGCATGCCAACATGTCCTAGTCTTCTATGCCAAAGCCAACCTTTAGAGGATTTAGCAATTAAACAAGTGCGAGGTTTGGATCTCTTAGTGAAGTCAACAATGTATAGATCACCTCTACGGAAACCGGTAAAGACCATTTTATGATTATCTTGACGAAACACTTGGCAATCTACTTTCGTGAATAGCACATTAAAACCAAAGTCGGCAAGTCTAGATACGGAAAGAAGATTGTAGCCAAGAGATTCAACAAGCATAACATTTTGAATAGAGCTATCATGGGATATGGCCACCTTACCAAGACCAAGTACCTTACCCTTGGAGTTGTCTCCAAATGTTACATACCTTCGCGGTCCATGGTTTGGCGTGATCTCTTCAAACATTTCTCTATCTCCGGTCATATGATCGGTACATCCGCTATCGAGAATCCACTCTTTTCCTCCGGACATGTAATCCTTGAAGTTTGCCATGAGACTTAGATTCTTCATGATCTTCTCATACTCGATGTCGAACAGCTCATCTTCATCATAGTAGCCATGTTCCACATTGTCATCATCAAGTGGGAAATCCTCGTCATAAAGAACAAGAGATTCGTCTGGGGTATGATCATGACAATGTTCAAATTTATGAATGCGAATGGCTTCAATAATGATGTTGTTGATAGTAGTGACATCTCCTTTAGCACGCATGAGGTCTCTAAGCTCAAAAAGACAATCATCAAACTTAGGATCACTAGGCGTCATTTTGTGGAAGACAATAGTTTTATGAAGAATTTCATCAAGATTACTTAGTGAATAATTTGGATATCGTTTCTCCAAATCATTCCACAAAGTGTAAGCGCATACAAAATTCTTCATTTTATTAAGCACATTTCTAGGTAAAGCTCTAACAATAAGATTGACAGTTCTAAGATTGCATAGCATATCAACTTCCTCTTCGTGTGTGGGATGCAAAGGATCAATGGGGGGAACGTAGGGGCACTTGACATATTTTCTCAATTGAAATTCATTAAATAGCTCAAGCATCAAGGTTTTCCATTGACTATAGTACTCTTCATCAAGAATAGGCACTCTACAACTCAAACTCCCTATACTAGACACATCCATCTTCCTCCTCGGTGATTAGACCGAAGCAATAGAGACCAAAGCTCTGATACCAATTGAGGGATCACTAGAAGGGTGTCTAGAGGGGGGGGTGAATAGACTACTAGCAGGAATTTAAAACCTAACCTTTTTCCAAGTTAATTGGTTGGCAGATTTTAACAGTTATAGCAAGTCTTGCAAGTCTAACAGCCCTACACATGCATGTCAACAAATATGGCAGCGGAAAGTAAAGACATTGCACATGAAGTAAAGAGTAGAGATATGGAGATCAAACACAATTGGAGACGCAAGGATTTTTCCCGTGGTTCCGATAGGTGGTGCTATCGTACATCCACGTTTATGGAGTCTTCAACCCACGGAGGGTAACGGTCGCGAGAGTCCACGGAGGGCTCCACCCATAAGGGTCCACGAAGTAGCAACCTTGACTATTCCATAATGGCTTCCGTCCACGAAGGACTAGCCTCACTATGGGTAGATCTTCACGAAGTAGGCGATCTCCTTGCCCTTACAAACTTCTTGGTTCAACTCCACAACACGAAGTAGGAGGCTCCCAAGCGACACCTAACCAATCTAGGAGGCACCACCCTCCAAAAGGTAATAGGCTCGGTAATGTCGATGAAATCCTTGCTCTTGTGCTTCAAGATGATAGACTCCTCAACACACAATCACTCTCTCACAGATTTGGCTTGGTGGAAGAGATGGGATTGGTGGAAAGCAACTTGGGGAGGCTAGAAATCCAGATCCATATGGTTGGAGTGGAAGATCTTGACCTCAACACAAGGGTAGGTGGCTCTCTCTCAGAAAACTGGATGGGGCAAGTATGGAATAGTTCTGAGTGCTTCTCTCTCGAGTAGGTGGTGGTGGAGGGGTATATATAGGCATCCCCAAAAATCCAACCGTTACACACAAAATGACCAACTCGGTGACACCGATGTGTAAATCTCGGTGGTACCGAAGTGACCAAAAGGTGGCAACTTTTGAATCTCGGTGAGACCGATATAGGAAACTCGGTTGCACCGATAAGGTGACCAACGGTCAGATTGACAATCTCGGTGACGCCGATCCAACAATCTCGGTGGTACCGATATTGTGAATTTGCGTAACAGAGAGTTGCCAACCTAAACTCGGTGGCACCGGGATTGAATCGGTTGCACCGAAGTGGCTAGGGTTTGAGTGAGTCTGTCTGAGGTTGAGAATCGGTGGCACCGGGATGGAAATGTTGGTTGCACCGATTTTGAGTATTTGGCTTTGGACAGACTTTGGTGGGAGAGCTTGTGGGTGTTTTTGGTGACTATCACTTGTGCACGTATGAGCATTTTGTTCACCAACAAAACCTTACCCTCTTTTAATAGTATTGGCTTTCCTATGGACTCAAAGTGATTTCTCACAAATGTAAAATGTAGAGTCCTCTTCCTTGAAGCTTTGCCAATCCATTTCCTTACATCTTGGGGTATTTCCACAATCTCCACAATCCTTTTGCCAACCCTCTCTTTGGACTTTATCTGAAATACACTAGGTAAAAATATTAGTCCAAGAGACAATGTATGTTGTCATGAATTATCAAAACCACCAAGGGAGCATGTTGTGCTTTCACACCTGCACACAAACAACAAATACTTGCAACCCGACGCGAAAGAGAGGTTGTCAATCTCTCTACGGTAAAGAGATAGATTAGGTAGTGATAGATAGGAGAGATAGATCTCTCAAGAACACAAAATAAAAAGAGAAAATAAAATATGCAGCAATATGTTTTTGGGTTTTTGGTTTCGTAGATCTGAAAACAAAGAAGCAAAAAGATAGATCGGAAAGCAATATGTTGGAAAAGTAGACCCAGTGGCCGTAGGATTCACTAGTGGCTTCTCTCATGAGTATAGCGCACGGTGGGTGAACAAATTACTGTTGGGCAATTGATAGAAGATCAAATAATCATGACGATATCCAAGGCGATGATCATTATATAGGCATCACATCCAAGATAAGTAGACCGACTCCTGCCTGCATCTACCACTATTACTCCACACATCGACCGCTATCCAGCATGCATCTACTGTATTAAGTTCATGGAAAAATGGAGTAATGCAATAAGAACGATGACATGATGTAGACAATATCTATTCATGTAGGAATAGACCCCATCTTGTTATCTTTAATGGGAACGATACATGCGTGCCTTGCTGTCCCTTCTGTCACTGGGAAAGGACACCGCAAGATCGAACCCATCACAAAGCACCTCTTCCCATGGCAAGAAAAATCGATCTAGTCGGCCTAACTAATCCAAAGATTCGAAGAAGAAATACGTGGCTATAAGTAATCATGCATATAAGAGATCAAAGAAGACTCAAATAATATTCATGGATAGAAACTGATCATGAACTCAAAATTCATCGGATCCCAACAAACACACCGCAAAAGTTTACATCAAATAGATCTCCAAGAGACCATTGTATTGAGAATCATAAGAGAGAGAGAGAGAGAGAGAGAGAGAGAGATAGAGAGAGAGAAAGCCATCTAGCTACTATCTACGGACCCTTAGGTCTATGGTGGACTACTCACGCATCATCGGAGAGGCACCTATGAAGAAGATGAACCCCTCCGTGATGGTGTTTAGATTGGATCTCGAGGTTCTGGAACTTGCGGTGGCTGGAATTGTGTTTCGTCGACTCCCTAGGGTTTTCGGAATATTTGGGAATTTATAGGCATCAGAGGCGGTGGAGAGGGGCCCCGTGGAGGGCACAACCCATCAGGGCGCACCCTGGTGGGTTGTGCTCTCCACAGCCAACCTTCCTGGCTCTTCTTTGTCCCACTGAGTGTCTTCTGGTCCAGAAAAATCGCCAAAAAGTTTGACGCGATTGGACTCCCTTTGGTACTGATATCCCGCGAAGTAAAAAACAAGCAAAAACAACAACTGGCAGTTTGGCACTATGTCAATAGGTTAGTCCCAAAAAATGATATAAAGATGTTATAAAATGATTGTAAAACATCCAAGAATGATAATATAACAGCATGGAACAAGCAAAAATTATAGATACGTTGGAGACGTATCACTCGTCGTAAAGGGTTACGTCGATGCAAGCTTTGACACTGATCTGGATGACTCTAAGTCTCAAACCGGATACATATTTATTCTCAATGGAGGAGCAGTAAGCTGGTGCAGTTCCAAGCAAAGCGTTGTAGCTGATTCTACATGCGAAGCGGAGTACATAGCTGCCTCGGATGCGGCAAAGGAAGGTGTCTGGATGAAGCAGTTCATGACAGATCTTGGAGTTATGCCGAGTGCACTGGACCCAATGACTCTGTTCTGTGACAACATTTGTGCCATTGCTCTAGCCAAGGAGCCAAGCTTTCACAAGAGGACCAGACACATAAAGCGACGCTTCAATTCCATCCGCGATTACATCAAGGAGGAGGACATAAATATTTGCAAGGTGCACACGGATCTGAATGTCGCAGACCCGTTGACTAAGCCTCTTCCACGAGCAAAACATGATAAACACCAGAACTGTATGGGTGTTAGATTCATTACAATGTAAATCACATAGTGATGTGAGCTAGATTATTGACTCTAGTGCAAGTGGGAGACTGTTGGTAATATGCCCTAGAGGCTATAATAAATTCGTTATTACCATATTTCCTTGTTCATGATAATTGTTTATTATCCATGCTAGAATTGTATTGATTGGAAACTGAAATACATGTGTGGATACATAGACAGCACTGTGTCACTAGTGAGCCTCTACAGGACTAGCTCGTTGATCAAAGACGGTCAAGGTTTCCTGGCCATAGACATGAGTTGTCATTTGATAACGGGATTACATCATTAGGAGAATGATGTGATGGACAAGACCCAAACTATGAACGTAGCATATGATCGTGTCAAGTTTATTGCTATATATTATTTTCTGCATGTCAATTATCTGTTCCTATGACCATGAGATCATGCAACTCACTGACACTGGAGGAGTACCTTGTGTGTATCAAACATCGCAACGTAACTGGGTGACTATAAAGGTGCTCTACAGGTATCTCCGAGGGTGTCTGTTGGGTTGGCATGGATCAAGACTGGGATTTGTTACTCCGTGTGACGAAGAGGTATCTCAGGGCCCACTCGGTAATACAACGTCATATTGAGCTTGCAAGCAAAGTGACTAAAGAGTTAGCCACAGGATCTTGTATTACGGAACGAGTAAAGAGACTTGCCAGTAACGAGCTTGAACTAGGTATGGAGATACCGACGATCGAATCTCGGGCGAGTGACATACCGATGAACAAAGGGAACGGAGTACGGGATTAACTGAATCCTTGACATCGTGGTTCGACCGATAAAGATCTTCGTAGAATGTGTGGGAACCAATATGGGCATCCAGGTCCCGCTATTGGTTATTGACCGTAGAGGTGTCTCGGTCATGTCTGCATAGTTCTCGAACACGCAGGGTCTGCACACTTAACGTTCGGTGACGATTAGGTATTGTTGAGTTATATATGTTGGTGACCGAAGTTGTTCGGAGTCCTGGATGAGATCCCGGATGTCATGAGGAGTTCCGGAATGGTCCAGAGGTAAAGATTGATATATAGGAAGTTGGTATTCGAGTTCCGGAAAAGTTCTAGGACCTACCAGTTTTATGTCGGAGATGCCGGAAGTGTTTCGTGGGTCCACCGGGGGGTCCACCTGCCCCGGAGGACCCCATGGGTTGTGAGAGGGGGCGCACCAGCCCCTGGTGCGATGGCCGCCCCTCCCACCCAAGGCCCATGCGGCTAGGGGCTAACGTTGGCCGAGAGGGGGGGCGCACCACTTGCCTTGGGGGCCAAGGCACCGCCCTTGGCCGCCGGCCCCATCTAGGCGGCCGCCCCCTAGGGGTGGAAACCCTAGGGCGTCGGCCCCTTCCTCCTCCCCCCCTATATATATGTGAGGGGAGGGAGGGCTGCAACACCTTAAGCCACGGCGCAGCCTGTCCCTCCCACATAGGTCGTTTCTCCTCTAGATTGGTTCGGTAGTGCTCGGCGAAGCCCTGCCGAATCAGCTCCACCACCACCGCCACCATGCCGTCGTGCTGCCGGAGAACTCATCTACCTCTCCGCCCTTGCTTGCTGGATCAAGAAGGCGGAGAACGTCATCGAGCTGTACGTGTGCTGAACGCGGAGGTGCCGTCCGTTCGGCACTAGACCGTGATTGGATCGCGGGACGGATTGCGATTTGGATCGCGAAGACGTTCGACTACATCAACTGCGTTTCTTAACGCTTCCCGCTTAGCGATCTACAAGCGTATGTGGATCCGAACTCTCCTCTCGTAGATGCTCATCTCCTAGATTGATCTTGGTGAAGCGTAGGAATTTTTTTGTTTCCCATGCAACGTTCCCCAACATCCCCTTGTGTCGAATCAACAAATTTGGGTAAAATACTTCCCTCGGAGACTGTTGCGATCCTCTATAGTTGTAGGTTATCAGGCTTATAACAAGAAGATTCTAGAAGACTTGAAGTACAAGACAAGAAGTTGGATTGTGGATGAATCTACCTCCTCCTACGTGTAGCCGATGAGGATCTACCCTGGGACCTCCGGTATGCTGTATAAGCCAAGGGGATAGGCTCGTTGATAGAAACATTCAAATTTCTTGTACTTTGTACCGTTGATACACTCCAACCCTATAAAGCACAAGCCAGACGTAGGGTTTTATCTCCTCTAGAGAGCCTAAACGAGGGTAAATCACGTGTCCTTGTTACCGTCGTCCCAAGACACCTAGCTTACGATAAGCTACTAAGGATCTATCAGATTTAGCTCTAACACTACTTTTTATATCGGATTGTCATCATTACTTTATTGTTTTATAGATGGTGTCGGCGGCCACTTTGTACCAACAAACCAAGAAGAAGCCATTCGGTTTTATCCATTGTTGTATGAAATTGAATGGCCAACCAAAGGGTATACAAGTTTCAGAAGAACTCAAGAATGTCATTAAGATGTCAAAGAAAAATGATGGCTCAAGCTCCCACCGTTCCATGGGATTGGATTATGAAGAGGAAGAAGTTATAGGGAGAATGGAAGGGATAGCGTGCCAATGAATAATCGATAAATGATGGGAAACACGTGGGAGAAGGGGAGGGCCGCCCATGACACCGCACTTTTTTTCCACAAGGGAAGGTAAGAGAAATTATAAGTACAAGATCATGTTAGATGCACAAAAATGGAGGATGGATTGGGACCGGTAGAAGGTGAACCACAAGTTGTAAATGTTAAGGGAGAAGATATAGTTAGAGAATAAAGAGGCATGTCTCAAATGGTAGCTCGAGAAGGCCCAAACTTTCGGGTCAATAGAAATTGTGAAGGAGAAGTTGCAACTTGCTTGAGACATGGAGGATTGGAGGATAATGTTAGCGGACGCGAGCCTCTTGGATGAGGAAGGGGAGAACTGGTTTGAGAGGATGAATAAGGATATCAACATGCATAGAGGGTACGAGGCGATAGACGTGACATGGATGGCGGCACAACATGCAATGCGACACGGATGGCGTTCGACAAGTGATTCATCACGGTGTCTAGCCGTGGCGCGGACGTTGAATTTCATTTTGGCATGTCTGAATTGTTAAATTGTGATTAATTTTCTTTATTGCACTATTGAATTGTGAAGATTTTGTGTTGTGTGATCCATGTGCATGGATTTGAGGGTTTAGGTATGGGGAGTATGGTTGTCGGGAAGGACAATTGAGGAGCCGCCCAACGCTGTCCGAGCACCCACCCGGGTGCGTCCATACGCCAATTGAGGAAACCCCCCCCCCCCCCCCTCTTGTACGTGGCGATCCATACGCCGATCAAATCCAAGCACAAGTAGGGTATTACCTCAAACATGAGGGACCGAACCTAGGTGAATGCTTCGTGTGTGATACCTTCTGGTACCTCCGGTCATGCGCACCACCCTATTGGGAAGTTGACCATTTCCGGTAACATCATATGGTACACAATACTCTTCTTTGACAAATCAAACCTCTCTCTATTTTTGCCAACTTTAGATGGAAAAATATCAATAGCTACAATACCAAACCGGTACCATTATATTCATCACAAAATATATTTTCATATTTGATTTAGTTGGTATTGTAGATGTCCAATCTAATGGTTTTGATTTGGTACTCTAGATGTTGACAACTTTTTCTAGAACCTTGGTCGAAGTTTACAAGTTTTGACTTTGAAGAAATCTAATACACACCATATTTTGGTACTGGGAGTAACAGATAAATACATCATATGATTCAACAAAAAGAAACATGTCTTATTCCAGTATTCAATTTGACGGCCAAATATGTTTTTTCTCTACACACATCTATAGTGACAAACCCGAATTTTTGGCATACTGAATTTAGCTTGAAGAAAGACACGTCCTACAAAATGATGGTGGTAGTATGACCCAAAAGATCATGCCAATGAGCAATACAACATGTATTGTGGTCTGTGGAGGGTAGTTGATAGTTTGCTTCATTGTCCACACATTTTGGTTGTGTCGCACAACTTGTCAAATCTTCGTGACGGATCCAGCCGGAAATGCTTGTGATATGAGATGAAAACAGATTTGATCCAAAATCTGAAAAGAAGCGAACATGCTTTCTGAACAAGTTACTCCACGAAAGAATATTTGGACAGATCAATCCAATACCCGAATTAGGGCGAACATGCGCACATGATTAGCAAGAGATGCTCTCCCCCTAATTTCTGCTCCAATGATGGGACTGCTTTTGCCAGTGCCCATATATTCCCTTCCCTCCGCGCAGTAGAGTGGCATGGACGCAAATCACTAACGTAGACGTACGCAGCGACCCATATCCGTATACTACATGGATCCACACGTACGTACGTACGTAAGAAGGATTTGCCTGTGGGTTGATCCATTCTCGTTTTCGAAAGCAAGTAAAAAAAAGATTATTGTAGCCGGGCTCGAAGGCGATGACGCGGAACGGAACGGGAGGGCGAACATGAAGATGAAGATGGGTTGGGCCGGATAAAGTTGGTGCGTGCACTCCCGTGGCTGTAAAGCGGGCAGGCGACGCTGACATTTCCTCGTCACGTGACTCATTCAATGGCGATAGGTAAAGGCCGGTACAGTAGGGGCTAAAAGAAAAAAGAAAAGCAAGTGTTTATTTATCGATTTATGAAAGGCGCGTGCATGCATTGCAACGATCCAGCCAGCAAGACGGACGGAGAGCCAGCACCAACAACAGGGGTGGCGTGTTGCTTCTGCAGCACTCCACACATTCCGACTCATAAATTGCCGAGTCTGTCTATGGCTACGGTGTGGCGTAGACGTAGAGTAGCATGCATGATGAGCAGCAGTAAAAGAAAACAACTGTTGCTCCTGCTGGCACGGTGACATCGTCACAGTAGCGCATGCATGGATATGGATGGGAGCTGAGCAGCAGCGAAAAGGTGGCGAGAGCTTTGGCGCCTTGCAAGTAAAACGAGGTCCGATGGAGCGAGCAAGATCCAAGACGGCCAACATTCAGAGCCATGCGCCGTCTCGATGTGGATAAGATCCAAGCCAGCCAGCCAGCCAAGTTGCGGCTCACTTGCATATCACGGAAACTCATTCATTTTCAGGTTTCTTCACCGCATGCGTCAATGGTGGACTGGATCCATCTCATGGTCATGGAGTGGCTATAGCAAGGCAGAGGACTGGCGTTTAATCGAAGCGTACTCTGGAGTAGATGGAATTAAGGTCGAGACAGAGGTTCAAATGGTGGTGGTTGTGTTGTGTCATCGATCGGCTGGATCTGTTGTTGGTACTTAGACCTTGGTTTAGTGCATGTCTTATCGCTTCTTGCAAGAATGTACTAGAGTACATGCAGTATCAAGGCCACTCAATTGCGACCGCCCGATACCCGTCCCCTAGTCTCACTGTGCCGTATCTGTATCCCTATTGCGATGCACGGATGAGACGAGCAGACCCCGGCTGATTCGATGAGATCTGTCCAAGGCCATCAGGTCGGTCCTGCAATCACAATCAAGATTAAGATCGCACTCGCTCGCATCGCATGTCGAAAGAGTCAGCAAATCGGGCACGCCACAACAGAGAGGTAGGGTTTTTTTTTTTTTTTTTTTGAGGGGTGCAACAGAGAGGTAGGGGTACGCTTGATTGTTGGTTCACGGCGAAAAGAGGAGGCCCCTCGCTGGCCGGGTGGGCCCGACAGCTCAGCGGTGACATGGACCGCTACGCATGACGCGTCGTGAAGGCGTATAAATACGCGCGCGCGCGTAGGCCGTATTTAATACCACCTTTTCTCCGTGTCCCCGTGTGTACACGCTCCTTCCCTGCCCTGCCCGTGACGGGACCATCGTTTTTACTCCCCCAAAGCCTAATTTTCAGGCTTCCAATAATACTGTATCTTTCTGTGTACTCTACACGTACTGGGATACGTGGACTGTTCACCTGCACGTCAAAAGTTTTCCAGATTCCGTGTATTGGCAGGAAGCACAGGAGTAATGACTAGGATGCGATGCGACGGGATACCCGTATACAGTGTACATTTATGAGTGCAGTAGCTCCGTAGTTCTGCAAGATATCTTTGGTATTTGGTGTGGGAAGTACGAGCAGTTATTCATGTATATTCAGCATGTTTTGTTGCGGAAAATAGCGACTAGGATTACCAGCAAATGTACACCCTGTATAAAAGATTTGTGTACAGTCAAAGTAAGTAAAGTTTGACCAACTTTATAAGAAAAAATATTAACATTCACAATACGAAAATCAATATTATTAGATGAATCCTGAATTTAATTTTCATATTCTGTAACTTTAGTATTGTATATATATAAGTAGTACAACACGAATATTCTGGGCTAAGCAAATCTAATTAACTAGCAGCGCAGCATGTCCACAAGAGCAGAACCACACATAATGGTGCACAACAAAAACTTTGTTGAACTGAAAGAGTCTGCAGCTTTAAAATGGAATGATACTATAGCATAAAATAAGCGAGAGAATAAACGAATCGTCCAAAGGAAAAAAGAAAAGGAGATAATAAAGAGAGAGAAAAAAAGAAAAAATGGTTGGGTACAGAGCAAGGAGAGGAGGAGGAGGAGCAGTGGGGCAGCAATACTATTCTCTCTCCACGCTTTTAAAAGCTCACCACACCACACCCTACGCCAGACCATTTTTTAAAACAAAAATTTACTGGGCCTGTGAGTGAGTGAGTGAGGAAGGGGAGATGTGTTGGATAGGCATCTTGGCCAGCTAGGATGGATCCAAGCTTTCTCCCCTCCTCTCCTCTCTCAAACTCAAAGGGAAAGCACGAGAGTGCAGTCAAAGCTGGCATTTCTCCGAAAATCCAACTCCGAGCTCGGGCTCAGCTGCTCCCGCTGACGAAAAAAATAAAAAAAAATACTAAAAAAATTCAAAAAATTCCATTTTTTTTGTGTGGTAGATATTTTGATGCGTGAGGTTCACTCCAAATTTCAAGTTATTTGGACATCTGAGCAGTTCTCGGCAAAAAAGACAAATCGGGTCAGAAAAGTTATTTGGACATCTGAGCAGCTCTCGGCAAAAAAGACAAATCGGGTCAGAAAAGTTTGTGAACAGTAAACCTTTTTTACAGACCCCGATTTGTCTTTTTTGCCGAGAGCTTCTCAGATCTCTAAATAACTTGAATTTTGGAGCGCTCCTCACGCATCAAATTACCTACCACACAAAAAAAATTGAATTTTTTTAAATTTTTTTACTATTTTTTTTGATTTTTTCCGTCGGCGTGGTGCCACTGCACCCGAGAGCCGAAACGCCGCTCTCGCATTTCTCGCTCATTTGCCATCATATTCCCTCCCCTTCCCCATCCCCATCCCCATCCCCATTTCTCTTTCTCTTTCTCCCCAACCAATTCAAACCGAGATAACATTATAAAATATACTCCAACTCCACACAGGGTGTTGGATTTGGGAGAGGGGTCCGTATATATAGCCTCCTCTCTCCTCTCGCCCTCTCGCCTAGCCATTCCTCCCCTCTCCTCTCCGTCTCTCTTCTCTTCCGGTGTCCAGCGTCCCCTGTCCCTGGGGATCCATCCGCGCTTCGGTTGGGTGGGCTCGCCGATTGATGCGTGTTACGCAATGGCGGTCTCCTCGCTTCCTTCCGCTCCGGAAAAGAAGAGGAAGTGGCTCCTCAGCAACAGGAAGGTCAGTATCAGCTCGGCGCTTTGCCTTGCCCGCTCACAGCTGCGATCTGAGTTGTCTCCGCTCCACATTCTTTTCTTCGGTTTGCTGTTCTTCAGCCGCCCAGTTCTTGCCACGCCAATGGCTCGTCTGTGCAACAACTGTTTGGTCTTTCTTCTGTACCGCACAAGTGCCAAGAGCATTTGGTCCTTTGACTCGACAGCTTGTTTGGTCGTGCCGTCCAAAATCCAAATCACTGGGCAGCTTCTTTGAGCTGAGAACCATTTGCTTCTTTCGAGCATGGCGTGCCTTTTTGTTCTTGTTTTTTTTATTCAAGATCGAGCTGCTTGATCTGAGCGCTGCTCCTCGGTTTTCTTTGTTTTTTTGTCCCCCCAAAAATTCATTCATTTTTGCTGTCTTGAATTGGTCCATCTTTCTCTGTTTGTGCAAAAATCCAACTTCGGCTGCGAAAAATCTCATGCTTCTTTCGGTGTATGTGCGCAGGTGATCGACAGGTACCTTCGGGAGGCGCGGGCGATTCTCGCGGCGGCGCCGGAATCCGGCGGCGGGGACGCCGTGGCGGCGCTCGGTCTCATCGACGCCGCGCTGGAGCTGTCGCCGCGGATGGAGGCCACGCTGGAGCTGCGGGCGCGAGCGCTCCTCGCGCTGCGCCGTTACCGCGAGGTCGCGGAGATGCTCCGTGACTACATCCCCAGCTGCGGCAAGTCCTGCTCCGGAGAGGATGCCTCCTCCTCCTCCTCCTTGTCCTCTTCCAGCTCCGGTGATCTTGGCACAATCTCCCGTGCCAAGCTCCTCTCTCCCGACCGCCACCGCTCCGACGCGGCCGAGACCGACACTGGGGCCGCTCGCTCCTTCCGCTGCTTCGATGTCTCCGAGCTCAAGCGCCGCGTCCTGGCCGGCCTCTCCAAGAACCCCAACACGGACACGCAGTGGAGGTACTTGGTCCTGGGGGAAGCTTGCTTTCACCTGGGCCTCATCGAAGATGCCATGGTTCTTCTCCAGACCGGCCGCCGTCTCGCCTCGGCGGCCTTCCGCCGCGAGAGTGTTTGTTGGTCGGAGGACAGCTTCTCATCATCGACTGTCGCCGCAGCTGTTGCATCGGTGCCATCGGGCAACGCCTCTAAGTCCGGGTCGGCGTTCATCATACCGGCCGTGGAGTCGGAGGCCATGTCCCAGCTCCTGGCCCACGTGAAGCTCCTGCTGCGCCGCCGCACGGCCGCCATGGCGGCCCTCGACGCGGGCCTCCCAGCAGAGGCTGTCCGCCATTTCTCCAAGATACTCGAGGCACGCCGTGGCGTGCTCCCGCACACCTTCGCCGCCGCGTGCCTCGTCGGCCGTGCCGCCTCGTTCCAGGCCGGCGGCCGCCCAGCAGACGCCATAGCAGATTGCAACCGTGCGCTGGCTCTCGACCCTGCGTACATCCCGGCGCTCCGCGCCCGTGCCGATCTTCTTCAGTCCGTGGGGGCGCTCAGCGATTCCCTTCGTGACCTTGACCACCTCAAACTTCTGTACGACGCGGCGCTCCGTGACGGCAAGCTGCCGGGGCCTAGGTGGCGACCGCAGGGTGGTGTGCGGTACCGCGAGATCGCCGGCGCTCACCGCAAGCTGATCGCACGGATTCAGGGACTGCGCAGCCGCGCCGCCGTCGGCGAAGGGTGTAACATCGATTACTACGCTCTGCTGGGCGTGCGGCGCGGATGCACGCGTTCTGAGCTGGAGCGCGCGCACTTGCTGCTCTCGCTGAAGCTCAAGCCGGACCGCGCCGTGGTGTTCGGCGAGCGGCTGGAGCTGGTGGACGAGCACCGTGACCTGGAGGCGGTGCGCGACCAGGCCCGCATGTCCGCTCTGCTCTTGTACAGGATGCTGCAGAAGGGGTACTCGTTCATCATGTCGGCCGTGATCGACGAGGAGTCCGCCGCCAGGCAGAGGGCGAGAGAAGCCGCGATAGCGGCGGCAGCGTTGCCCAAGCAACAACAAGCCGCGCCGATACCGGAGAATCCTGCCAGCGAGGCCGGCAGCGTTTCCGTCGTAAACAACAGCAGCTCCACCGCGAGGACGACGGCGAAACAGAAGGCGAAGGCTGCTGCGGGCGTGCCAACATTGTCGGCGGCGCCGGTGTACCAAGGGGTGTTCTGCCGCGACCTGGCGGTGGTGGGAACCCTGCTGTCCCGCAGCGGGTTCGACCGCACCCTCCCGGTGAAATGCGAGGCGATGAGCTGCTGATGGTGACGGGTTCCAGCCAGCAGGTGCGATCTGATGCGGTGCGGTGCGGAGGCGGACGGACCACCGGTCGGGATGGGGGAACGGACAGAGGATGCCGGAAGGGAAGCTGGCGGGAAAAAGCAGAGGCGTTTAAATTTATTCGATAGAGCTCGCTATTGTACAGTTTTGTGGTTCTCGGTGGAGAAAAAAGAGGGCGACGCACGCATCTTGTCCTGTATCTCTTGTTTGGAGGTGAATGATATTTTTTGGTTGCATCTTGTTGAATGCGAGTTGTTGTTGTTACAGTGCAGTAAAGTTTCTCTTTCTCTTCTTCCCTGCCTGCTGTCGCTGCTCGACTTGGTACGGCTCCTTAAGTAGGTACTCTTCTTGGAGTATGATGCACATTTTGACCTCTACTTTTTGACCTCATGATTCCGGTTTCTACCATTTGCAATCCCTCCACTCCACCTCATGTATGCATACGATACGAGTAGGAGTAATCTGAGAGTCACCCATGGCGTTGAGTAGAGTTGGTATCTTTGCGTGGCTCGCAATGTGCCAAGGAAGGAGGCGTTGAGTGGGGGTGATTGCTCTTAAAGCTGGCCGTAAATGGCGCGCAGTGACTGATTGCCTGGGACGCTCTCACACTGTTGGTGGTGTGGTGTGGTGTGCCCCAATGCAGCCCACTGGCCCGCCCTGCAGCCCCGGTCCAGCGCCTGCCATTGTTTTGGGCTCGCCTCTGCTCTGCTCCCGTGCTGGGTGGATGGAGGGAGGACGATGGGATCTAGCGGCTAGATCATCATCTCGTCTCTTTTGCCCGCTTTTACAAGTAAACTGTACCTGATCGCCCCAGAGACCTACTCTACTTTGAAGCCTGTACAGAGAGAGGGGGGCCTTTTTTCCCCACCCGTGTAGTGTAGTCACTGAAAGCGAAGGATGGTGATGCATCGGTACGTGCACGGTGCATCCGTGTCGTCACCACCAAAATATCCAGCGCCTGCAGCAGACTCTCCTCATCTCATCGGCACCAACGTTGGCAGGCCGATCTGCGCCATTGATCTCTCCCTCGATGGCTGACCCTCTCCATGGCTGGCTAATGGCAACCACGACGACGGCGGGCTGGGTTAATAATTTAAGCAAGAGCCGGGCGTCATCTCTTGTCACGGCCCCATCGGATTCGCTGTCGCAGGAAGCAATGTTTGACAGGCTGATTGGACGTTCATTGAGGTGTGGTGACGCAGGGAGGGAGGGACTGGCGGCACGGGGTTCGTGAACCTGCCATTGTTTTTGTTTAAATTAGTTTACCATGGAGCACTGACCATGGATCAACTTGGCGCTAAACAAACGGCCTGATTCTATTCTACCGATGAGAGAGCTAGCGACGCGACTGACGGTTGTGGACATCCATAACTGTGCACGCATCCCTTCCTTTGGGCATTGCATCTGCATGTGGCTTCCACGTGATCTGATCCACGGGCGAGGCAGCAGGAGGAGGCGCAGTCTGATTTCTGAATGAATGAATGATTAGGCGGGGCCATGGATTGGTTAATTATTCCACGGCGCTGTTTAGCTTTCATGCAGTCATGTAATCCAAACCGCCCTCATCTGTTCGGTCATGTGGCCCGACGGACGATTGGACGAACGCACTTTGCCCTGCGGAGCCGTGACGTGGGTGTCGCTGCCGGTGTGGTTTTTGCCCTTTTTACTGCTCACGGTCTGTGCCGACCTGGTTAAAGAAATCAAGTGCTCCTTGCACGGAGCACGTACTTCTGCTGCGGATGCGCTTAAACTAACGGCCGGGGACGTTCGAGGTGACTGACGTACACGGTTAAGCACAAGGGAGGAAATAACTGGTAACCAGGAACCCTACAGTGGTACCGTCGTCTCGTCGGTCTCTGTGGTTTGCTTTAAGATACGTACACGTACGGGCTGCGTACACAGCTCGGACGCTGTAAACTAAGCGTGAGAAATCAGCACAGATCTAGCTTTTCGCCAGCAAAGTGGTAGTGGTACGTGACCCGATCGGATCAAGTGGCGCGGTACGTGTTGCATGCGTTCTCAACTTGCTCGGCGTTTCAAATGCAGGCACTACTTGGGCATTACCGCATCACTAGGGTTGATTGGAACGAGATCACGGGTGCTGCTTGTGCTGATTGGGAAACCAATTAATTCTCGTCGTGGTTGAAGATTTGAGACGGTCGTGTCTGTCAGGTTCAGGCGACAGCTAACAAGTGGCAGTGTGGCTCGTGACAACAAAAGCTGGCCGGTCGTGGACGTGTGAAGCGACGCGCTCGATCTGGCCCTTGTGCCCCCTTGCCTGGCGTGACGAGACTACTAGATCAGAATATCAGATGGTAGTGGACGGATGACTGATGATTGCGTCATAATTGTACTCCAGTATGGTATGCTACCTCCGTCTGTCCGGGTTTACTAAGTCCCCTTGTATTTTGTGTTCATGTTTAATCATACGTTTAACTAAAAATATATAAAGTGTATATGTTACATAAAATATATTGTTGGATTCGTATTTTGAAATAGGTTTTCTATGATATAAAATGTTTATGACATATAGTTTATATTTTATTAGTTAAATTCATGGTCACTTTGGCTCAAAATGAAGAAGACTTAATAAACCCGAACGAAGGAGTAATAAAGAAGCAGGGGAAATTAGCTGTCGTCCCTGGACGAAAATAATACTTTGACTTGCGGTGTGGAAGTGACGCAGAGAATTCAAACTTTGGTCAAGAGAAATATAAGTATAGACTGGTACGTACTAGTACCGTTTAAACGCGCTGGGAAATCTTGTTTGGTTCGAAAGTGCCATCTGAGAGGCATATTGTAACTCCTGCCAGCTGGGAGTACAAGCGTGGGCGGCGGCGGTGAAGATCAATCAAGTCCCGTTGCAGCACCGCCCTCGCCCTAGACAACGTGACGGATATCGAACAAAATCCGACGTATGCCTACTTTATTTTGGTCGACAGGAAGGAAGGATGCATGTTCAGATGCGTGGCGTGGTGGGCCGTGGACGGTGCGATCCCATTCCCTGCCGTGCACGACACATCGCCTCGCTTCGTGTGTCGCGATTTTGGTATAATGCCGCGCGCTTTGCTCCTCCTCACACCTCACACTCGTCTCGTCAATGGCATTGCTCCAACTCCAACTCTAACCAAGATTAGAGGCACACAACGTGCATGCCCATAGGTAGCTTGCATGCATGCATATGCATCGATATCGCAAGAGCGCATATGCACGGATATTTTGCCTGAAAAGCTTCGTTTTTCATCTCATGAAAGCTATAAAAGTTGCGACTCTTTCTTTTGTTTACGGGCTACGTTGCCATGCAATGCGTGAGGCCGGTAGCGTTTTGGGCCGGCGCGCGCATGTCAACGACATGCACGCTCGGGGAAGAGGGTCGGCTGCTTTGCTTGATCTTTGCGTTCCGCGTGGCTTTCCAAACTGGCCCTTATTCCTGCTGTCTTCGAGGCACCTCCGTCCTCCGAGATGGACATTCTCCACTCTCCCCGTGAATATGGTTCGTGATTTCCACGTAAAAGGAGAGACAAGGAGCATATATGGAATGAAGACTTATCTCTAGCAAAGCCTTTATATCGCGTCGAACTGCAAAATAACCGTCAGTTTACAGTTTTATGCGGAAAAAGCGGTCTGAACATACACCTCAAATGCCTTCGACCCTTAAATTTGTTTGAGGGGTGCGGGAACCCCCCCCCCCCCTCCCTACCCGCAAAAACACAGGTTTTCCTTCGCCCTGTCGGTGCCCTGTATCGTGAAAAAGCAGTTGGCGGGAGGGACATTTCAGCCCGCGCGCGTTCCACTTCCCCATTCCGCAGCCACCCGCGGCCGTCGTCGCCCACCCGCCGCCTTCAATTTCGGCCATATCCGCCGGCGGAAACACACCGTTGGGCCGCTCCAAATCCGGGTCCACCGCCCTGCTTCACATGCACCCCAGATCCGCCGGGCCCAGCCGTCCCCGGGTCACCGCCGCCCCGAATCGATCGCCGCCAAGTCACCGCCCGTCCCGGATCCGCCGGTGAGTCCTTTTCTGCCCCTTCAAGTTAGATTTAGCGAACGATTTCCATTCATGCGAGATTCGTTGCGATTTGTAGATGGATTTGAGCCCTTGCGAGGAATTTTTGCTCGAGGATTCGTCCTTGTCCGACGATTCGGATATAGAGACGCTGCTCGAGAACAATCGACAGTAGATGGTGGTGGTGAGGATAGGAACAGAAAGAGACGGGGAGGATCGACCGTCGGTCGTTTTTGCATGTGTGATTTGTATCATTGTTGTATTCGAAACAATTCTTGCATTGAATTATAAGTTTAATTCTTAGATTTGAATAATGATTGTAATTTGGATGATGGTTGTATTGTAATATTCAGATTTTAATTTATATTGATTTCATATTTCTATGTTATATAACATATATGTGTCAAATTGAGAAAAAATCACGTGTTTTAAGGGCTGGCGCGGGATGTGGCCGAACAGACCCTGCAAGGCCAAACGATAAAACAGAATATTCTGTTTTACCGTTCGGCCGCAGCCTGCGCCAGCCCTCAAAACATGTTTTCTGTGGCCCTTATACTCAATTTAAAGGTCCGCGCGAGAAGGGATATGCTAGAGATGCTCTCATAGGAGGTACCGGACTAGCACACAGTTAAACACTAAAACCCATACCACGGCGAGGGAATTACACACAAACCACCAAATATCCGTGCAGATTTGCACAAAACACCCGCTTTACGGCGTGGTTACACAAAACACCACATATTGTTGTAATTCATTGCGGGTAGGTCTAGTACATCGGTTAGAAATGTTGATGTGATTTTTGATGGGTGGGCCCCACTTGCAAATGCACGCGTGACGAAGAGCACGAGCCACACCAGTTAGGAGTAGTAGGTCAAACTGAGGACTTTGATTGCCGTTTTAATTATTAGCTCTTTCAATTTTTTGACTCAAAATTCAACATTAAAAAAACAATGCAAATAAATCCATTAAAGCACACACGTATCCAATACTATTCTGGAAAATAAACACAGCTCCTTTAGAAGAATGGTTTCGCAGATATTGAAAGTTCTAGTTGTTTCATAAAACTTTGGTTTAAAATTTACCTTTTTCTGCAAAAAAAAGTGTAAAACCTAGTAAATCGTAAGTATACCCATTGATCTCGGAAAATCTCAACTCATTTGGACTAGAGGTTTGTGATATATTGACAATTTTAATTAGCTCGTTCAATTTTCTAGTTCAAAATCAACATATTTAGCAATAGGGGAAAACAAAACCAATAAATCGTACATTTACTCGTGTCGGCTGATGTGGCTGGTTTTCTTTACCATTTATGATCTTACATGTGGGATCTACCCTCAAAGAACACATTAACATATATGTTAGACTGAAAACCGCTTCGTAAGGATCCCAACGTGTTTACGTGTGCATCTATCCATGCAGCATGCTACGTGCCCTTGCAGATAGGATCTCTAACTATACGTTGTTACACTGTGTGTGTGTGCGCGCGCGCACGTGCGGGTGTGTAGTCTCTTCCTCCCATCCTCATTGTACTCCTATGGAATGTACCCCATGAGGATGAATACTAGACGTTGATTGCTATCTTTATATGCATATTAAATATATTTTACACTATCTAAACATTGAATTAGACCTAACTGTAACAAACTACACCAATATGTGGTGTCCTCTGCAACAAATCCATATAGTAGGTGTTCCGTGCAAAATCAGTACTAGTAATTGGTGGCTCCTGCAATTTCCTCTACCATGGTTCATAGGTGGTTTGCACTTATCTCTTTTAGTCACACTACTACTTATGAGACATCATGTGTTTCTTACAATACTTTTTGCTAAATCTCCCCGCTCCTTCAATCGGAGCTTAACGTTTTCTTCTATGCATCCCCTATTGTTGTTTAACGTACTATTGTCAAACGAGGAAGTGAGCTTAACTATAGGCATGAATTTAAGTTCATATTTACTACATTGTTGTGGTCTGTCCTACAATCTATACCTAATATTAAAGGTATGTTCATTTCTCAAAAAAAATCGTCCATCAATAGATTCCGTATGTTGTCCTTAGTTTTCCATACTCTTAGGACCGAGAGTATCGACCAGAGGGGGTTGAATGAAAGATTTAAAATTTCTTTCAAAAATTCAAATCCCTCAGACACAGCAGCGGAAGAAAAACAAGAACAAGTACTCGGAAAATAAATAGGTACGGCTACTCGAAAAGGAAATGATCTAGACACGAATGACTAAGTGAAACTATTGATGAAGGCAATGATAACCTGCTTAGCATAGTAACTGAGAACGTTCACGTAAATAATGGTGACGCAGAAGGAAAACATCTCAAGCAGCATGACACACAAGATGAGAGAGAAAACTGATCAATGATGACTGAAATGCTACTAAAAGATATTCATGAAGGGATAACTCATGTGAATGACAAAGTGACACCAAAGGATTATAAGACGAGCATATAAGCATACGACTTTAAGCACGACAAACTGAAATACAATATCAGAGCACACATTGCAAAAAGATACAGATAAAAGATCAGAGATATCTATGAGAGCATGTAGCACTGAAAGTATTCCAGTAGAATAGAATGAATCAGTGGTGCTCGAAGGCGACACATGATTTGGTACCAGATCACTCTTCCGCAAAAGAGCTATGTCTGGTTGGAGGAACTTGTGGTTGAACACATGAGCAAACCTTTCTTCGTCCTATTCTCCTACAACGCGAAGCTGATTAGACTTTGGTTGATTTCACTCGGGGTAGATACTTATCAGTGATCTACAAACCTTCGATAGACTTGCTTCGTGAACCACAATTACTCTTGGTTGCTCAAGACTTTTACTTGGTGAAGACAATTACTCTTCGACACAAAAGTCGACACTTATCCATCTAGAGAGTGTGCAACTCTCAATAGAAATAGGTACAAGAACTCTCCACTCAGATGTACAGTGATGCTCAACCACTATCTAAGTTTTTAGTTCTTGATTTTCTCTCAGTGGATCTTAAACTCAAATTTGTCAAGAGGTGCATGCTCAATCAATTTTCTCGGAATCTTAAGCAGAGGAGCCAATGAAAAACATTGGAGCAGGGTGGCTATTTATAGCCGCAACCTTCACTGGCGGGAAATGACCATTTAGGACACTTGATCCAACCAATGGCAAACCGATACGTTTCCGACAGTTGGATTTTGAGCACATGATAACTTACTTGAGGAACAAGCAAAGTTGACTCCTCGGTCCGAAAGACATCTCTCACAGTCTAGAAGAACAACGTCTCTAATTGACGAAGAAACTTTCGGAGCACTAAGAGATTTCTCTCAGTTTTACATAGGATTCAGCTAAGCATCACAACAGACCTAAGCCTCGAATATTTATACCCCTCTTAATAATATGGTGGTCCTATGACTCATATAAGAGAAAGAAGAACAACAAAACAAATAATATGTCTTTGCTTCGTCTTCAAAATTCTCGCCTGCAGTCATTCTTCTTCACACACACCATATACAAATTGCTTTGCATCAACAATATTTTAAGGGGTCAACTTCTTCACACAATCTTCTCGGTGTAGTTCCTTCTCAAAATATAACTCTCTCTTTTCTGCAGTGCAGATATTTCTCGGTGAAGTTCTTCAAACTTCTCGTCAGAATGTAGCGTTCTACGGGACTATTTCTCTTTGTGGGCACTAGCAAACAAATCAATCACTTACCGTTTCTGACAACAATCTCCAAAACTCAAGAGGGCTAGTCATTGCACCAACACATACATCGTTGAATTGCATGATGCTACGTTGTTGAATTTTCGTTTTACGTACTATTTCTGAACGAGGAAGTGAGCTTAACTATAGACATGAACTTAAGTTCATATTTACTATACATGAATTAAGTTCATATTTACTATATTTTTGTGGCATTTTGTAAGTGCATATTTCTCCCTAAGTAGTTTTGGTGGTTGATGACAATACCCTTGCGGACTAATCGTGTGCATTTAGTTTTCAGAGATTATCAGGTGGCACGAGATGGTGTGTGAGCCCCTCAGTTGTAAAAAGAGAAGACGACGTTTTCCTATTGATTTAGTGTTGGTGGACTCGAGTCATAGGAAAATCCGTACTATCAAGAGGGGGTCCGCACTTGGAAAGGTTGGGGGAATCAATCACGTACACATCCGCTTCTTCCCCTTTTTCCCGGCACGATGGAGCTGCCCTTATCTTCAGGGCCCTGAGTAATAGGTTAAGCGGAAGTACCGCTCCAGTGAGCGGTAGTACCGCTCCGGCAGTAGTACCGCCCTGCACTACCGGGCTACTTCCGTTTATTTATTGCTCTCTAGGTTCCTCGGGTGGGCATGTCTATTTTAAGCGGAAGTACCGCTTGGGTGCGCGCGGTAGTACCGCTTATGCGGTACTGCCGCCCTCCCCTTCCGGGTCTCTTCCGCTTATTTTTGGCTCTCTGGCTTTCTGTCACTTGAGTGAATTTTGAGCGGCAGTTGTAAGCGGAAGTACCGCTCTGAGCGGTACTGACTCACTGCCTCCCTCCTATTCACTAAGTCTGGGCATCCTACAAAGCTAAGCGGAAGTACCGCTTGCGGGAGCGGTAGTACCGCTCCGGCGGAACTACCGTCTCTTTGACTACCGTCAGCTGTGTGTGATGCCCAGTACTTCCGTGCAAGCGGAAGTACCGCTCCCCAGAGCGGTACTACCGCTTATGCACGACCCGTGGGCAGAAAACGGTCAGTTTCCCACCCCCTATATAAAGGGGTCTTCTTCTCTAGTGAGAGTTGTCTCTTTCCCCAAAAAGCTCCATTGTTGCTCCTAAAGTTTACTCTTGCCCGATCTCTCTCCCTAGCCATCGATTCTTGTTGATGCTCTAGGGTTTGGAGGAGAAGGCCTTGATCTACACTTCCACCAAGAGAAATTTGATTCCCCCCACTAATCCCTTGCGGATCTTGTTACTCTTGGGTGTTTGAGCACCCTAGACGGAAGAGGTCACCGTGAAGCCATACTCCATTGTGGTGAAGCTTCGTGGTGGTGTTGGGAGCCTCCAATTAAGTTGTGGAGATTGCCCCAACCTTGTTTGTAAAGGTCCGGTTGCCGCCTTCAAGTGCACCACTAGTGGAATCATAGCATCTCGCATTGTGTGAGAGCGTGAGGAGAATACGGTGGCCCTAGTGGCTTCTTGGGGAGCACTGTGCCTCCACACCGCTCCAACGGAGACGTACTTCCCCTCAATGGGAAGGAACTTCGGGAACACATCCTCGTCTCCATCGGTTTCACTCGTGGTTACTTCTTACCTTTACTTTACGCAAGCCATACCTATTGTCCTTTATTTGCTTACTTGTGTACTTATTGTTGTTAGCATCATTTAGGTTACTCACCTAGTTGCATATCTAGACAACCTATTTGTTGCTATACCTAATTTGTTAAAGATTAACGAAAATTGGTAGTTGCCTATTCCCCCCCCCTCTAGTCAACCATATCGATCCTTTCAATTGGTATCAGAGCTACGTCTCTTTATTAAGGGTTTCATCGCCCGAATAGTATGGTTGACGACGGGGACCGGTCGGTTGAACTCCCCGAGGCCATGGGTGTGAACACGGTCTCTCGTGAGGATTTAAACAAGGCCATGTCCTCGCTTAAATCCTCCATGACGACCGAGGTCAAATCCATGTTTAAAGAATTCCTTGATACTCTTAAACTTTCCATCGATGCGGTGCAAGTGGCTAATCCCACTAACTCGACATCGGATGTCAATTCCGGTAAGGAGGGGGCTAGTGCTGATAAGGACACTCGTTCTCAAGGAATTAATGGGTCGGGGACCTTTGCCTCAGTTCCCCCTCCCTTGGTCTATGGAGGACCGGTGCACCCACCTCATATAGTTAATCTCGGTCCTCCTCCTAAACTTATTAAGAATGATTTTGCTAATTGGGTTTTTCGTATCAAGTCTCATTTGGATCACAACTCAATTCAACTCATGAGAGTCATTGAAGAAGGATACTATCCTCGTGATCCACACAACCTCACTCCAAGAGAAGAGGCTGATAAACAGCTAAATTCCTCCGCCTTGTTCATACTCCAAGCTGCAGTTCCTACCGAAGACCTACCTCACCTGCGTCCCTTCAATGTTGCTAAAGAGTGTTGGGAACACATTGTCTCCATGTACAAGGGCAGCTCAAGCATTCAACGGTCGAACTATGAGGTCGTGCTTGATCAGTCAGATGAGTTTGTAATGATAGAAGATGAGGAACCGCGTGAGCTCTATAGGAGGGTAACTACTCTTGTCGTTGCCCTCCGAGATCATGGCAGCAAGGATGTGGATGACACCTGGATCAAGCGTAAGTTTCTGAAGGCCATCATGCCCTTCAACAAGGCCATGTCCGCCGTCATCCGCCAAAGACCGGATTTTCACAACTTGTCCTCTAGCGATGTGTTAGATGAATTTATTGCAATGAACATCTTGAACACGACCGCAGACAATGCTCTTGCTCGTGTGCAACGGTCAAAGAAATCATCTCCCAACCTTGCTTTGAAGGCCAAGGTCAGTCAAGAGGAAGAAGAAGAAGAAGAAGAAGAGGAGGGTTGCCCCGAGGACACCAAATATGCTTACCATGAGCATATGGCTCTAGCGTCTAGGCAATTCTGGGGCAATAAGAGAAACGCAAGGCCCAATTTCTCCAAGAACAACTCAAGCGGGTCAAAGGGCAAGCAACGTGTGAGAACCTGCTACAACTGTGGTAATGTGAGTCACTTCGTGGTGGATTGTCCTTATGAGAAGAGGGAAGACAATGGTGGCAAGCTCATCCGCAAAGATAAGGCCAAGTATTTTCCCAACAAGTTCAACTTCACCAAGAAGGCTCCTCACAAAGTGTTGGTGGCTCAAGAAGAGTATGTCTCCGATGATGATGTGGATGACGAAGACACAAGTGGTGAAGGAATGGCAATGGCATCTGTGGCTATTGCATCGATTACCCCAACAAAGGTGTGCTACTTCTTGAGCTTGCGTTGGTTTTCCCTTGAAGAGAAAAGGGTGATGCAGCAAAGTAGATAAGTATTTCCCTCAATTGTTGAGAACCAAGGTATCAATCCAGTAGGAGATACAAGCAAGTCCCCAATCTTCGCACCTACACAAACAATCAAACTCTTGCACCCAACGCTAAAAGGGGTTGTCAATCCCTTCACGGTTATTTGCAAGGATGAGATCTGATAGAGATAGATATAAAAGATTGATAGATAGTAAAGTAAAACAAAAGTAAAAATAACGCAGCGAGGTATTTTTGGTATTTTTGGTTTATAGATCTGAAAATATAATGTGGAAAATAGACCCGGGGGCCATAGGTTTCACTAGAGGCTTCTCTCAGGAAGGAAAATAATACGGTGGGTGAACAAATTACTGTCGAGCAATTGATAGAAAAGTGCATAGTTATGACGATATCCAAGGCAATGATTATGCATATAGGCATCACGTCCGTGTCAAGTAGACCGAAACGATTTTGCATCTACTACTATTACTCCACACATCGACCGACTCCTGCCTGCATCTAGAGTATTAAGTTCATGAAGAACAGAGTAACGCATTAGGTAAGATGACATGATGTAGAGGGATAAACTCAAGCAATATGATGAAAACCCCATCTTTTTATCCTCGATGTCAACAATACAAATACGTGCCTCGCTACCCCTACTTTGTCACTGGGTGAGGACACCGCAAGATTGAACCCAAAACTAAGCACTTCTCCCATTGCAAGAATTACCAATCTAGTTGGCCAAACCAAACCAACAACTCGAAGAGACTTGCAAAGATATGAAATCATGCATATAAGAATTCAGAGAAGATTCAAATAATATTCATAGATAAGCTGATCATAAACCCACAATTCATCGGATCTCGACAAACACACCGCAAAAGAGTATTACATCGGATAGATCTCCATGAAGATCATGAAGAACATGGTATTGAAGAACAAAGAGAGAGAAGAAGCCATCTAGCTACTAGCTATGGACCCGAAGGTCTGTGGTAAACTACTCACGCATCATCGGAGGGGCAATGGAGTTGATGTAGATGCCCTCCGTGATCGAATCCCCCTCCCGCAGATTACCGGAAAAGGCTCCAAGATTGGATCTCACGGGAACAGAGGCTTCCGGCGGCGGAAAAGTATTTTCGTGGCTCTTTTTGGTATCCAGGAAATATTTGGGAATTTATAGGCCGAAGAATAGGGTTAGGAGGGCTGCCGTGGGGCCACAAGCCAGGGGGTGCCCCCCCCCCCTAGGGCGTGCCCTGGTGGCTTGTGACGCCATGGCAGGTCTCCTGCCTTCATCTTCAAGTCTGCTGGGTTTCTTCTGGTCCAAGAAAAATCATTCCGAAGATTTTATTCCATTTGGACTCCGTTTAATATTCCTTATCTGCAATACTCAAAAACAAGGAAAAAACAGAAACTGGCACTAGGCTCTAAATTAATAGGTTAGTCCCAAAAATAATATAAAATAGCATATTAATGCTTATAAAACATCCAAAACAGATAATATAATAGCATGGAACAATAAAAAATTATAGATACGTTGGAGACGTATCAAGCATCCCCAAGCTTAATTCCTGCTCATCCTCGAGTAGGTAAATGATAAAAATAGAATTTTTGATGTGGAATGCTACCTAACATATTTATCCATGTAATATTCTTTATTGTGGCATGAATATTCAGATCCATAAGATTCAAAACAAAAGTCTAATATTGACATAAAAACAGTAATACTTAAAGCATACCAACAAGGCAATTGCGTCCTTTCGAAATAACATGGCCTTAGAAAGTTATCCCTACAAAATCATATGGTCTGGCTATGCTCCATCTTCCCCACACAAAGTATCTAAATCATGCACAACCCCGATGACAAGTCAAGCAATTGTTTCACACCTTTTATGTTCTCAAACCTTTTCAACTCTCACGCAATACATGAGCGTGAGCCATGGATATAGCACTATAGGTGGAATAGAATATGGTGGAGGTTGTGAAGGAAAAAGGAGAAGATAGTCTCACATCAACTAGGCGTATCAACGGGCTATGAAGATGCCCATCAATAGATATCAATGTGAGTGAGTAGGGATTGCCATGCAACGAATGCACTAGAGCTATAAGTGTATGAAAACTCAAAAGGAAAACTAAGTGGTTGTGCATAAGATGAAAAATTCCACTAGTTATATGAAAGTGACAAAATAGGAGACTCTCTATCATGAAGATCATGGTGCTACTTTTAAGCACAAGTGTGGAAAGAGATAGTAGCATTGTCCCTTCTCTCTTTCTCTCATTTTTTTCTTTTATTTTTATTTTGGTGGGCATCTTTTGGCCTCTTTTTTTTGGGCTTCGCTGGCCTCTTTTATTATATGTAAAGTCCGGAGACTCATCCCAACTTGTGAGGGAGTCATAGCTTCCATCATCCTTTTCTCTCACGGGACAATGCTCTAATAATGAAAATCATCACACTTTTATTTACTTACAACTCAAAAATTACAACTCGATACCTAGAACAAAATATGACTCTATATGCAATATGAAAGTGATGGTGCGGGTCATGAAAAACGGAACGGTGGAAGTTGCATGGCAATATATCTCGGAATGGATATGGAAATGCCATAATAGGTAGGTATGGTGGCTGTTTTGAGGAAGGTATATGGTGGCTGTTTTGAGGAAGATATATGGTGGCTGTTTTGAGGAAGGTGGGTTTAATGCACCGGCGAAAGTTGCGCGGTACTAGAGAGGCTAGCAAAGGTGGAAGGGTGAGAGTGCGTATAATCCATGGACTCAACATTAGTCATAAAGAACTCACATACTTATTGCAAAAGTCTATTAGTTATCGAAGCAAAGTATTAGACGCATGCTCCTAGGGGAGAGGTTGGTAGGAGTTAACCATCGCGCGCTCCCGACCCTCACACAAAGGTTAACAATCATTAAACAAATTATGCTCCGACTTCGTTACATAACGGTTCTTTCTATTCCTCTAGAGGAAGAGCGAGGTCTTCATTTGACTCTTAAGGAGTCACAAAATGATGACCTTCCTAAATTACGTAAAGATTATGATCATGCTATCGTTCTTAACCGTGTGCTCAAATCTGAAAAGGTTGCACTTGGGGTTGGCCATGCTCGACTCAAGGATGAGTTTGACTCACTTGACAATGCTCACAAGGCATTGAAGAGCGTTCATGCTTCTCTTAAGGAGTCACATGATCAACTCCAAGTAAAACTCACTAAGGAAATTGCCACGTGTCCTCCTTTTTGTTTTAATTGATAATGCCTCTGCTACTAACCCGTGTTGTGAGCATGCACATCTTGTGGAGGAAAATGCTAAGCTGAAAGAGCAGCTTGAGAAAGGCCTTGTGACATGTATCCAAGGTGAGAAGAATCTCAATGACCTTTTGAGCAATCAAAAGGAAGTGGTTGCAAAGGAAGGAGTTGGGTTTGCACCCAAGTCCAAAAGGAAGAAGAAGGTAAAGGCCATGCAGGTTCCTCCGCTCAAGGAAACATTTGTCAAAGCGGGGGACATGACTCATGAGAAGAAGAAGGACAAGGTTGTGAGTGGTAGTGTTAAAAAGGACAAGACCACTCCCCTCAACAAAGCCGGAGACTTTAACCCCTCTTATGTTTTGTGCCGTGCTAGTGATGGGCATGTTTATGCCAAATATGTTGGTTCTTCTTATGAGTACATTGAGTGGTCTATTTGGGTTCCTAAGACCCTTGTCACTAACATGAAAGGACCCATTAAAGAATGGGTACCTAAATCCAAGCATTGATCTATTGTAGGAGTTTGCTTCCGGGGGAGTCTCATGGTTGCTCGATAGTGGAGCAACAAATCATATGACCGGAAGCAAGGACTTGGTGGTGGACGTTCAACCCGATACATCCGTGGCCACTCAAGTCTCTTTTGGCGATGACACAATTTCAAAGGTATTGTGTCTTGGCAAGGTGGTTATCTCTCCAACCTTAACCATTGAGAAAGTCATGCTTGTTGAGACCCTTGCATATAATTTACTTTCCGTTCGTCAACTTGCACTTATGGGCTTTAGTAGCTTCTTTGGCATTGATACCGTGACCCTTTTGTGAAGCAAGACTCTTAAAGTAGCCTTTGTTGGGCATGTCGAAAACGGTCTCTATGTGATTAACTTCTCGGAGCGACCCACTAAGACCGCGACATGTCTAATGGCTAAAGTTGATGTGGGATGGCTTTGGCATCACCGACTAGCCCATGTCAATATGAGATCTTTGCAAAGTCTCCTCCAAGGGGATCACATTCTTGGACTAACAAATGTGAGTTTTGCCAAAGATCGTGCTTGCAGTGCTTGTATCGAAGGAAAGCTACATGAAAAGGCTCATCGTCCAACTACTACAATCTACTCAAAGAGGACCTTAGAGCTCCTTCACATGGATCTCTTCGGGCCTCCATCTTTTGACAACCTTGGAGGAAGAAGGTACTTCTTGGTGATTGTGGATGATTACTCAAGATACACATGGGTATATTTCTTCAAGAGGAAGAGTGAGACCCAACAGACCGTCATCAACTTTGCAAATGAAGTCCAACGTCAACATGAAGCAAAGATTTTGATGATTAGAAGTGACAACGGCGCTGAGTTCAAGAACTACACCCTAGATGAGTTTCTCAGTGATGAAGGGATAAAACACCAATATTCCACACCTTACACCCCTCAACAAAACGGTGTTGCGGAGAGGAAGAACCAGACGTTGATGGATGCGGCAAGAACCATGATGGCAGAGTTTAAATCTCCGTACAACTTTTGGGCCGAAGCCATCAACACCGTGTGTCATGCATCAAATCGGCTCTATCTTCGTAAAGGCTTGAACAAGACTCCTTATGAGATTCTTACCGGGAACAAGTCCAACCTCAAATACTTTCGGGTGTTCGGTTATAAGTGTTTCATTCTCAAGAAAGGTGTTCGTTTGTCTAAATTTGAATCTAGAGCCCATGAGGGCATATTTGTTGGTTATGCTGCAAACTCTCATGCTTACCGTGTCCTCAACAAGTCCACGGGACTCATTGAGGAGACGAGTAACATAGAGTTTGATGAAAATAATGGCTCCCAAGTGGAGCAAAGTGGTTTTTGTGATGTAGGTGATGAAATACCTCCCCAAGCCATAAGAAGAATGGGCGTGGGATACTTCCTACCCGTTGAGGAACGCCTTGTGGCTGAAGGAGAAGGACAATGTTCCACTCAAGTGGAACCATCACTGACGCAAGACCCACATGCTCCCAAAGAACAAAGTGAAGGCCCTCAACCCCGTGAACAAGATCAAGGGCAAGATCAACTTAATGATGATGATTCTACATCACATGATGCTCAAGATCAAGTTCACACCCCCGTGCAAGCTCAAGATCAAGATCAAGCTCAAGACCAAGATCAAGCTCAAGATCAAGGTCATGCTAAAGAACAAGATCATGATCAAGATCAAGAGCAAGCTGGTTCTAGCACCAAAGTTCTTTAAGATACCGGGCCTCAACTTTCCATGGAGGAGATTCTTGAAAGACGAGCTGCCAAAATCGCTTCCAAACTCAGAGTCAAGCAACACCTATTAAAGAACATTTATGAAAGTTTGAAGAAAGGGGTAACTACTCGTCGTCAATTAACAAACTTTTGTGCACATCATGCGTTTGTTTCTTGCTTTTAACAGCTCAAGGTACAAGATGCGCTCGAAGACGAGGAATGGCTTGAAGCCATGCATGATGAAATCAACAACTTCGAGCGCAACAAAGTGTGGCGATTGGTGCCAAGACCAAAGGAGAAGCACAATGTCATTGGAACCAAATGGATCTTTAAGAACAAGCAAGATACACATGGCATTATTATTCGCAACAAGGCAAGACTAGTGGCTCAAGGCTACTCCCAAGTCGAGGGTATCGACTACAGTGAAACCTTTGCCCTTGTTGCTCGCCTTGAATCTATTCACATGCTGCTTGCTTATGCCTCTCATCATGACTTCATATTATATCAAATGGATGTAAAGAGTGCTTTTCTTAATGGTCCTCTTAAGGAGTTGGTGTATGTCAAGCAACCCCCGGGGTTTGAGTATCCCAAGTTCCCCAATCATGTATACGTTCTCGATAAGGCACTCTATGGCCTTAAACAAGCCCCACGTGCGTGGTATGAGCACCTTACCGAGATGTTGCAAGATCGTGGGTTTGAAATTGGGAAAATCGACCCCACTCTTTTTACTAAGAGGGTTAACGGGAACTTGTTCGTATGCCAACTATATGTAGATGATATTATCTTTGGCTCTTCTAACAAAGCTTTTAATGATGAGTTCGCCGCACTAATGACCAAAGAGTTTGAGATGTCTATGATGGGGGAGTTGAAGTTCTTCCTTGGATTCGAAGTCAAGCAACGAAGCCAAGGAACCTTCATCAACCAAGCCAAATACACTCAAGACATGCTCAAGAGGTTCAAGATGGATGAGCTCAATCCTCCCAAGGCCAACACTCCTATGTAGCTCAAATGCCAACTTGATAGTGATCCCAATGGTAAAGCTGTGGATCAAAAGGTATATCTCTCCATGATTGGATCTCTGCTTTACCTTTGTGCATCTAGGCCGGATATCATGTTGAGTGTGGGAATTTGTGCACAATTTCAATCCACGCCTAAGGAGAGTCACTATGTGGCTTTCAAGCGAATCTTTCGATATTTGGCTCATACCCCAAACTTTGGCTTATGGTACCCCAAAGGTGCTTCATTTGATCTCATTGGATATACTGACTCGGATTGGGCGGGAGACCGTGTGGAAAGGAAGTCCACTTCGGGAGGTTGGCAATTTCTTGGTCGCTCTCTGGTAAGTTGGTCTTCCAAGAAACAAAACTGTGTTTCTCTCTCGTCCACCGAGGCCGAGTATGTAGCCGCCGCAAGCTGTTGTGCTCAGATTCTTTGGATGAGGCAAACCTTAAAGGATTATGGGGTCAACTGTGACAAAGTGCCTTTTTACTGCGGCAATGAAAGCACGATCAAGATCTCCAACAACCCGGTTCAACACTGCAAGACAAAGCATATTGAGATTCATCATCACTTCATCCGGGATCACATCAAGCGTGGAGACATTGATCTTATTCATCTCTATACTAAGGAACAGCTTGCAGATATATTCATGAAGCCATTGGATGAAGCAAGATTTCGCGAGTTAAGGCATGAGCTAAATATCATTGATTCGAGCAATGTGGCTTAACTTAGTGCACACCCCACCACATTCATCATCATGTCTTGTTTAGGTGTAGGCATGGACATAGGGGGAGTCTAGTTCTCTCAATGAACTATCCCTCCTCCTATTATGCATAAATTGATCAAGTCTTTCACATTAGTCATTTTTGATGACACCTGTACTTCAAAGACGAGTTTTGGTCATGGGCCCAAGGTTAAAATCTTCGCGGTGCCATACCATTTGACTCAAACATAGGTGGCTTCGGCCACCGCCCCCACCTCCTAGTGAGGCATTTGCATAACTAGAGCATATTAGTTCGAATGTGTTGATCCAAGTCTTTGTCTCTTCGTGTTTGGTTTCTCGTAAAGACTTGGAGTAACTCCTTTTATGTATTTCAGTAGAAAGTCTCGATGCTCTTCATCGTCTCAGAACTCTTGTTCACCATAAAACCTGTTTTTCTTCTGTTTATGTGCTGGGAGTAGTTTTTGGTCATAAGCGGTACTATCGCTCGTGTGGACGACACGACCGCTCCAGCGGAAGTACCGCCCATACCAGCGGTACTACCGCTTCGGGGGCTCACGGTCGATTCAAGTAATGGGTAGGGGGAGTTCTAACTCCCCCATACCCATTCACTGTCTCTTCTCCGGCCTTGGCGACCAAAACTCTCCCGAAAGCCGGCTCCAGATCTCCCATTCCGTGTCGTTCTTTGCATTTCCGTCCGGTTGGGTTGCTCCCCATCTCATCCTCGTGCCATGGACCCCGATATTGCCCTCGACCTTCCTCTTTTTGACCTAGTTTTCTTGCCTCTTGCATCTAGGGCAATGCGTGTGATTTCTCGTGTTTTCTCGCTAAATCTTGGCATGAGTAGGACGTGAGATGATTACTAGAGATACATATGTTTGATAGTCACTCGATTTGTGTTGGGTCCGTGGTCACTTCCCTGCCGCGGGATCTTCCCGTCGCCAGGGCGGTACTACCGCTCAGGCATGACCGGTACTACCGCTCCAAGCGGAAGTACCGCTCCTGCCCAGCGGTACTACCGCTGGTCACCGGATCCCTCAAACTCCTTATGCTTTATTCTCTCTAGTAATTTTGCTTGGCCTATGCTGGTTATTTACAGTTGGTGTGTCTCTTTCCATTCCTTTTTTTGTGTGAGTTCCAGGTGATGGCAGTTCTGCTCCTCCTCGTCGCATGAATCCTGGACGGCAAGGTGGTTCTAAGAGGTTTCGCACTTTGGAGGCTGTAGAGGCTGGTCCTAGTGCTCAACCTTCTCAACAGGTGAAGCGGACTGTCAGCAAGAAGAAGGTGGCCAAATCTCCTGAGGATATGTCAAACAAGGAGTTTGTAGAGTTTCGCCAGCATAACCCGTATCGCCGTCCTCAGGACGAGGCACTGGTTGGACGTCCTTTCTGGACCAAGGAGCAATCTCTCATTTATGTGGGGGTCCTGAAAACCAAGACCAATCTATATGTACCTGATGCCAAGTCCATTGATACGGGGCACATGAACAACAACCCCCACTCTGACTATTTTGCTGAGGCTCGGGCTCTATGCGCTCAATGGGGTATGTGTCCTATCATCAACTTCAACAAGGACTTCGACTACGAGATTGTGGCTCAATTCTATGCCACCGTTCACTTTCACTCTGATGAGGAGCGCAACTTGACTTGGATGACTGGCGGCAAAGTTTTGCGCTCCAACTAGAAGACCTTCATGAACTCTCTGGGCATTGCTGATCAGGGTCTGGATGTGCCTATTGGACTGAGGCCTCACACTGAAGAAACATCAATTCACAAGTCCAAGCTTATTCGCTATTCCAGGGTGGTTCAGACGGCCAAGGGTACTCGCACTGAGCTCATTCCATTTCTCGACATTATGCATCGTATCTTCCGCAACACTCTGTTTCCTCGTGTTGGGAACAAGGATCAGGTTCACTCCTACCTTGTGAATCTTCTGCTGTTGTGCAATAAGGAGCGTGGCCGTGACTCCACTTTGGATATTTCCCACATCATGTGGAAGGAGCTTCGGTCTGTTGTCCTTGACCGAAAGGTGCCCATCTATGGTCCTTATCTGTTTAAGCTCATTGAGGATACCTGAGCTGCTTCGTTCCCTGGTGAGGCTCTGGTTACAGATCACATGGTGACTCATGGTATTCTTAGACTCCGTGTGAAGGAGAACTGGGGCGTTGCTCCTGCTGTTCCTGAGATTGCTCCCACTGACTCTGATGATGAGCCAGAGCCGGACTATGCTAATGGCACTTATGTTCCTCCCTCTGAGCACGAGCCATCATGGGCTGCTAGGCTGAAGACGAAGATGAAGAACCTTCTCTGCTTCTAGATCAAAGGACAGTATAAGGCACATGTTGACGCTAAGAAGGCCTGCAGCCGTGACAAGATCATTATGAGGAAGCTTGGCCTCACAGTTGACAGCGGGTCTGAGGACCGGATTACTAAGGAGGAGGCATGGGTCCAGGAGCGCTGTTCGTGGGTTGAGTCAGACGAAGATGTCCCTGCTGCCTCTGATGAGGAGGATGATGATGAGGAGGACTGATCTCTTTTAGGCTTCCATCACCTTGACTTACTTTAGTCCTCTATGCCCCTTTTGGTGTCTCGATGCCAAAGGGGGAGAGAGTGAGTAGGGACTTGGATTTGCTGGCTTTCCTGAGTCACGAGTGTTTATTCTATCTGCGCATTTTATCTCTCGTGAACTCTTTTCTTTGCTTGCTTTGGTTTATGTAGTCCAGACCTATGAGTACTAATGTATGGTGTAAGACATGCTATCCATCCTATCTTATTATGTTTACATTAGTTACTTTATGAAACTACCTGCTTATATCTCTCTATCTGATTAGCAAGTTATTGGATGTGTCTATAAAATATAGGGGGAGTGTTGATCCTAGCTGTGTGCACTTTGCATTCCAAAGGCATATTAAAATAGTGCACACATCTAGGGGGAGCCCCTCTATATTTGGTAGTTGTCGGGTTTGTCTATATCTTACTTCTTATTGTTTTTGGCAAATCCCGTGTTGTCATCAACCCACCAAAAAGGGGGAGATTGTAAGTGCATATTTCTCCCTAAGTAGTTTTGGTGGTTGATGACAATACCCTTGCGGACTAATCGTGTGCATTTAGTTTTCAGAGATTATCAGGTGGCACGAGATGGTGTGTGAGCCCCTCAGTTGTATAAAGAGAAGACGACGTTTTCCTATTGATTTAGTGTTGGTGGACTCGAGTCATAGGAAAATCCGTACTATCAAGAGGGGGTCCGCACTTGGAAAGGTTGGGAGAATCAATCACGTACACATCCGCTTCTTCCCCTTTTCCTGGCACGATGGAGCTGCCCTTATCTTCAGGGCCCTGAGTAATAGGTTAAGCGGAAGTACCGCTCCAGTGAGCGGTAGTACCGCTCCGGCGGTAGTACCGCCCTGCACTACCGGGCTACTCCACTTATTTATTGCTCTCTGGGTTCCTCGGGTGGGCATGTCTATTTTAAGCGGAAGTACCGCTTGGGTGCGCGCGGTAGTACCGCTTATGCGGTACTGCCGCCCTCCCCTTCCGGGTCTCTTCCGCTTATTTTTGGCTCTCTGGCTTTCTGTCACTTGAGTGAATTTTGAGCGGCAGTTGTAAGCGGAAGTACCGCTCTGAGCGGTACTGACTCACTGCCTCCCTCCTATTCACTAAGTCTGGGCATCCTACAGCGCTAAGCGGAAGTACCGCTTGCGGGAGCGGTAGTACCGCTCCGGCGGAACTACCGTCTCTTTGACTACCGTCAGCTGTGTGTGATGCCCGGTACTTCCGTGCAAGCGGAAGTACCGCTCCCCAGAGCGGTACTACCGCTTATGCACGACCCGTGGGCAGAAAACGGTCAGTTTCCCACCCCCTATATAAAGGGGTCTTCTTCTCTAGTGAGAGTTGTCTCTTTCCCCAAAAAGCTCCATTGTTGCTCCTAAAGCTTACTCTTGCCCGATCTCTCTCCCTAGGCATCGATTCTTGTTGATGCTCTAGGGTTTGGAGGAGAAGGCCTTGATCTACACTTTCACCAAGAGAAATTTGATTCCCCCCACTAATCCCTTGCGGATCTTGTTACTCTTGGGTGTTTGAGCACCCTAGACGGAAGAGGTCACCGTGAAGCCATACTCCATTGTGGTGAAGCTTCGTGGTGGTGTTGGGAGCCTCCAATTAAGTTGTGGAGATTGCCCCAACCTTGTTTGTAAAGGTCCGGTTGCCGCCTTCAAGTGCACCACTAGTGGAATCACGGCATCTCGCATTGTGTGAGAGCGTGAGGAGAATACGGTGGCCCTAGTGGCTTCTTGGGGAGCATTGTGCCTCCACACCGCTCCAACAAAGACGTACTTCCCCTCAAAGGGAAGGAACTTCGGGAACACATCCTCGTCTCCATCGGTTTCACTCGTGGTTACTTCTTACCTTTACTTTACGCAAGCCATACCTATTGTCCTTTATTTGCTTACTTGTATAGTTATTGTTGTTAACATCATTTAGGTTGTTCACCTAATTGCATATCTAGACAACCTATTTGTTGCTATACCTAATTTGTTAAAGATTAACGAAAATTGGTACTTGCCTATTCACCCCCCCCCCCCTCTAGTCAACGATATCGATCCTTTCACATTTCCTACAATTTATACCTAATATTAAAGAAAGGTTTGTTTCTCCAAAAAAATCATCCATCAATGGATTTCGTACATCGTCCTTGGTTTTCCATACGTCGTTGAATTGCACGATGCGTTAAAAAACAAAAATCGTATGGCCAAGGAGTCGAGTAGGGTTCTTAAAAATTGATAAAGAAAATGTCATGTGAAAATTGAATGAACCAAATTAGCATCTGCCAACTATTGTGTATTTCAGCCAAACCTATAGGAATTTCTTTTTAGATTTTTATTAAGATAAAGAGTACTGCCTGTGATTCAAGTTAATTATCGCAGCTTTGGTATAACTTTGTACTAAACTTATACTAAAGTTGCGAACATTAATTTGGATCAGATGGAGTATTATATACCCAAGAAAAGCAAAAGAAAAGAAAACTCTAAAAGTAGGTACCATGGGTACAACAACTTGAATTTCCGTAGAACATTTCCTTCGGTCAAATCAACTGATAAGAAAGATGTTTAGATTAGTTTTTCCATTTATTTTCTACTCATGTGATCCTCATTATTACGAGTCCAGTCCAGATCACTTTGGTCCGTAGTTTAGAAAGCCGGATCAGACCGCCTGTCCGACCGATAAAACTGAAACCGACGCCACTGGCTGTTTTTTATGCTCACTGGACCGTCCTGCAATCTGACCAGGCCGAACCAGTTAAACTGTCCATTTTTACCGGTTTTCTTGTGAACCGGTAGGAAAAACCAGAGCCACTGAGCCAGATTTACCTACGAAATAGAATATGCTTGCTCCCGGTGGGAATCAAAGTCAGTGTCCCAGGGAGCAAGCCACATACATACACTCGGCCACAAACCATCTCGCCACACACATCTAATTATTTTACCCATTTATTCATATGTTTTTCTGTATAAAAAACAATGATTGAACCGGTGAACCGGGGTCCGGCCGGTTAAACCATATTTGATGAGCTCATCAGTTCGATCACCGGTCCGATTTTTCAAACTATGTTGTGATCGGTCTTTGAACCCGTTGCAAGGAGGGCACATTTATGCATTGAGTCACAATAGGAATCTCTTACCTCACAATGCACGCATCATCTTCAGAGAATATTTTTCATCACAAAACTAGCAAGCTAATTGGAGCATATACATGCACTTATATAAAGAGCAGACGTGAATTTATAGCATGGTCATACACGCATGCTAAGTGCTGGGAATTCTTTGCAATTCTGTAGTGAGTAGCAAACTGATGCAACCACCGCAGAATCTTTCGGGCACGGGCAAAATTATTAATTCATTTCAAACCTTAAAAAACCGTGGTTTGAGTAGTTCCAATGGCTACCAAGCAAGATTCAACCACCGCCAAGCACCACGATCTTACCCAAGCATACGTCACATGGATGCCTTTGCGTGCATACACATATATATACAAACCCGCGGCCTCCAACTTGTGAGACGGAAAATATTCAATGTCCAAAACTGCATGATTGGCCGTTTGGGCATTAGGAGATCCAGGGCATCAGGAAGATACTATCTTATCTGAACCACTTCTCTTATCTTACCTGTAAAACTACCACTTACGTGTGACCCATGCTTGTAGTAAAGTAGGGATAGATCGGATCCTGGCTTGTTTCTGTTGGCCACTCACAGGCACAGCCTAGAAGCACTCAACCATTTTTTACAACCTCAACGCGGAGCACTAAGCGTATGGTTTGGTACTCCTATCTCACTTATTGAGTAAAGATCACTTGCTTAATACTAGTGCAATTCCTTGAAATTATTAGACTTAATGAACTGTGAGCAACAGCCCTAGGATACCCTATCTTCTGTGTGGTGCTCTTGAGAACCGGATACTAACTGCAATAGGATTAAAGCCAGTGGGCAGATAGTGGTCACCCCCAGCCCTGATGCCATAACCATAACCAGCCATAATTTAACAATGGACTTTATTTTGAACTCTCACGTAATTATTTGACATAAACCCGTTAAACCGCGCCCTCTGTTCCCTCTAGAACTAAAATTTATGTTTTTTTCTCCACATGAAAACAAGTTTCCTTGAAAGTTACTAACTTGTGGTTCCTTTGCAAAAATCGTTTCTTCATTCCTCGACAACAATATCAGCTACACATAGAGCACCACACAATCCTGCAATGGACCACACAAGTCCCTTTGCAATGGAAATGGTAAAAATGGGTAACCTTACATGGACATGAGCCCCCCGGAAAGAAGAGTGCATCTGATCTGAGGCAGCGTCATGTGAAAGGAAAAGGCAGTGCGTAATTGAGTGCAGTCGAAGAAAGAAGAATAAACGCATGCTTTTAGTAGAACACAGCTTTATATACACACACCAATACATGATGGTACTAGTTTCTGTGATACCTTGCTATCTTGGGATAACAAAGTTCGGCGAGAATCTATGGCGCACGCATTGATGGAGATCATGAGCATGAAAGGATTCCAGATTTTGTGTTAGAAAGATCACAGATCGATGTAGATACTAGTAGAGAACATGCATGAATGGTCCTGGGTCCGTGATGGAACTCATGTGAATGTCATATATCTTTGGACAATGTATCACACAGAGCATATGACTCCAGCGGCACTTTGTTTTCACTTTGTTATTTCCTGGGATACTCATGCCATTCTTTCCCCTCTCGCAAAGCCACTCAGGTAAAACTTTCTTTCCCCCGTTCTCCGTTGGCTAGCCCGTGGACTCGCCTCCCTTTGCTTGTCACTTCGACGGCCGGTGGCGGGGAGGGGAATGTTGGTGCCTTGGCTCCGACTAGTAGATAGGTTAATGTTTAGTGCTCGTAGGGGCGACGCTCGGATAGATGACGGTGCTTCTTATTTGATCCAATCTTTCGGGCTCTGATCATCATCAAGTTCGTCCGTCTGAATGTATTGGATGGAGTTTTGGTTAGATTCCTGCCAGCTCCTCAGGGTGGCGAGGTTAGGGGTATTATGTCGTGTATACAAGACAGCGAGATTTGGTGTCAGTTTCTTCAGATCGATTCAAGGGTTCAACAACGACGATTGCGACTCCGGGACGCTGATCCTTATGGACACATGCTCGTTCTAACGTTCACCACCTGTGATGTTCCTGCAAAATTATCGCTCCGGCAAGCCATTTGGGAAAATAAAATTTGTGGCCTCGTGCAATCTACTCCGTACAATCGATCACACATGACGTTTAGTAAGAGAAGTTCACACAACGGCACTTAGCAGGAGATGATCACGCATAAACACGATCTTGGGAAGTATTGTAACCGTTGTGGTACAACGGGAGAGTGGACCATGATCCATGGCCACATTCTAGCAACTTGATATGAGGCCATAAACAACGTATAATAACTAATGCTCATAATTAGATCGCATACCGTACGTACGCTGGCACAGGAAATTCTGGACAGAGTCCAGCCAATAATGAGTTGCTTAATTCCCCAAGCATCTTCCCTGCTGGCGATTCCAATCGCGGGCCGCTTTACGCATGCGTTCATTGGTTTCTTCCGCTCCAGTTTCAGTTTAAATCTGGGCGGTTTCGCGATTAGGCGCAAAGCGTACCGGTAGCATCACGATGAGCCTTGGATTCCACGGGAGGCCTGGAGACAGCGGCTGCTTGAAGGAGCTGGACGGCACGTGCGACTGGACCGAGTTGAGCGGCATATGCTATGGGGGAGATGGGGGCCTTTACTTCGGCCGTAGCGCGCCTTTTCCCACCTACGAAAGCAAAGGTTGCAGGAGTACTTGCCAGCATTTCTTCGGCAATGCCCGTGCACCGTGGGGAAATGGGTATTCGTTTTTCCTTTTGGTCGCACGTGAGAAGCTGTGTGGCAAGCGGGATTAGGGCATCCCAACCCCTTCAAAACGGATTTTTTTTCAAAACTAGCACGTTTTTTATAGCAATTTCGAAAACGATTTTCAAAAGTAGCACCCCGTCGGCCAGCCGTTGGCCGAAGACGGCCTTTTCGGTCTTCCGTTGGCCGAAAATGGGTCTTCGGCTTTCTGTGGGCCGAAGAGACGCCCAGCTGGGCCGAAGAGCAGCTGTCGGTGGCTGGCCGACCGAAGAGTCCGTCTTCGGCCTACCAGCAACCGAAGAGAGTCTTCGGCCAACCAGCGACCGAAGAGGTCGGGATAAGGCCGACGCGGTCTTCTTCTTCCTCTGTCTCATTCTCTTCTTCCTCTCTCCATTCTCTCTGTTCATCTCGCCACCCCGCGCCGATCTCTTCCGTCTTCCACTCATTTTCGCATCCCAGCCTCGGAAATAGTAGATCGTAGCCATCCCCTCCACCCTACGGTCATATTTTTTCCATGGGGTAGTTTTTTTTGCATAGAAGTGAGGAGGAGCAGCCATGGTGAAGTGGTGGTGGTGGTGAGGAGGAGATGGTGGTGCGGTTGGGGAGGAGTTGGTGGTGCGGTTGGGGAGGAGTTGGTGCGGCTAGGGGGCTAGCCGGAGTGACGGCGGTGTTGTCCGGTGGTGCAAGTACTCCGGGAGGTGGCCGGTGCCGCTGAGTTGAAGAGAGGAGCAAGAAGCAGCGGACACACGCGTCGAAGGTATAACAAATTATCTCTTAGTTGGGCAGTTTATTAGTTAGTGTAGCTAAGTCATATAATGAGATGATGAAAATGTCTGACAGGTGAAAATGTCTGAATCAGTAAATTTGACTGTTTACTATGGCCCTGGCAATGTTCGATATAATGAGTTGGGGGTTGATCTTAGCGAGTATAAAAAATATGTCATGACACTTCCACACTCGGATAGACTGGACATTAGACAGTTGAAGTACTGGTTGACAACTAGTTTTGGGCTGGATCCTGGGGTATGTTCCGTTAGTATTCATGCATTGTGGACCAAATCGTGTAAAAATGTCAAGTGGGAGTTGATGCTGATAGATAGGAGCCAGCAGTGGTTGACCCTGTTAAGGCGTTGCAGAGACCGAAAAATCCACCCATATGCCCTAGTGCAACCTGTGGCGAAGGAGGAGAATACCGGACAACCAGAGGGGGGGTATGAACCCGGGCAGGGCAGTCAAGTGGCTAACGAGATTTATTTATCCGGGTCACAGCCAATGGATGTGGATGCTAGCCAACCCGAGGAAGAGCCAGATTACGTGCCACACAATTTGTGTGGTAACGATACTGGGCAGAGTAGTCGGTCGCTAATATTAGCTGGTTCTGGTTTTGCTAATGGGGATGAGGAAGGGGAGGAAATGCAGAGGGTGATGGAGGAAGAGGACGAGGATGGACTGGCTGAGGATTTGGATTCTGAAAATTCCGAGGATGAAGTGGAGGTACCGATTCCCGCCGCATGGGATCAGGACCTATCGACCGGTCTCACGGTCAACGATGGCCATGAGACTCCATGGCAGTATCATGTGAACCAAGTCCAGATAGGTTCTATGTATGATACAAAGAAGAAATTGAAATATGCGGTGGTAAAGTGGGCTATGTCCACGCAGAGGGTTTTCCGGACACACATATCAAATCGAACAAACTATACCGTGAAATGTGTTGAAACAGGTTGTCCTGGGAAGGTGCACGGGCACGTGCCGAAGTATAACATCCACTGGGTTGTCACCGATGTTGTTCCACATACTTGTGTAAGGAAAAACCTTCTGGTGAATCATCCGAACCTGTCTTCAACTCTCATTGCGCAACTCATGTATACTGAGATAGTGCAGAAGAAAGACATTGAAGCAAAACACATCCAGACAACAGTGAAGGTCAGATGGAATTATGTCATTCCTTACGGGAAGGCTTGGAGGGCTAAGCAGAAGGCTATGGAGGAAATGTTTGGGACGTTCTTCGACTCATATGATAATGTTGTGCGGCTCCTTCAAGTATTGAAGGAGAGGAATCCCGGCACTTATGTTAACGTACACCACACAAGATTGGTGAGTATACCAGATTTTAAGGTGTTGAAGAGAGTATTCTTTTCTTTTGCTATTTGCATCGAAGCTTTCTGGCATTGTCCTCCTGTGATGTTTGTGGATGGCACATTCCTGACTGGTCAGTACAGAGGGCAAATCCTTACTGCTATTGGTGTTGACGGGAACAATCAAATCATCCCACTTGCTATGGCATTCGTGGAGGGTGAGAACTTTCCAAGCTGGATATGGTTCTTGAGGCAAGTGGAAATTGCCATCGTGAAGGACCGACTGAACGTGTGTGTCATTCATGACAGACATGCTGGTATATTGAAGGCCGTGAAGACACTAAGGGATCCAACTGAGAACGAATCAACACCATGGAAGGACCTGCAGAGCCGGTGGTGCATGCGCCATCTTGGGGTAAAATTTTTCTCACAGTTCAAGAACAAGCGGTTGATGAACTTGTTCAAAAAATTATGCAAGCAGAACCAGCCACGCAAATACAATTTTATTTGGTCAAAACTAGATGAGTTTACTAAGAAGCAGGTTAAAGCCAGACAGAAAATGGAACAAGATCAGGTTAAATTAGCAATAATCATCACGGAGCTAGAGCAGCCTGTAGCTCTTTGTGACTTGCCAGCAATTGACCCTCCTGGCACTAAGAGGCCGAAGGGCAGGGCAATAAAGAATTTTACTCAGTGGATAGAGAAAGAGCCTCCCGTGAATTGGTCTTTCCTGCATGACACCCATGGAGCTAGGTATGGCCACATGACAACCAACCTTGCTGAGGTGTATAACTTTGTACTTAGAGGGAATAGAGCATTGCCACTCACAGCTATTGTGGAGGCTGTATTCCATGGCACTTTGAGATATTTCAGAGAAAGGCATGAGTTAGCAAAGAAGCATATTGCAGATCATCCGAAGACACCTTATTGTAGCCGTGTCATGGAGTACATGGCAAAGAAGATAGAGAAAGCAAAGAAGCACACTGTCAGACTCATAGGTAATCAGGAAAGGAGGTATGAGGTTCAGCTACCTACCGATGGTTTTGGTACGTCAAATGAGGTGAAGACGCATGAGGTAAAAATTGGAACAGAATTTTATCCAACGTGTGAGTGTACATGCAACAAACCGAAGTTGTTGCACCTTCCTTGCTCACATGTGTTGGCTGCGTGCGGCCAGATTCAGTTGGATGCCATCTTCTTCATGTCCCCATACTATTTGAAAGAGTCAGTACTCAACACATGGACCGGTGAGATGACAGGGTTTAGAGTCGTCGGCAATTTCAACAAGGTAAACGATGATGAGAGAGTATATATCCCGGATCCTGATCTTCGGCGAACCAGTAGGGGTAGACGTAAGGTCCGTCGCATCCGTAATGATATGGACCAATCTGAAGCTGGTGGAGCAACCAGACAGTATTTGCTATGCGCGAATTATGGGCATAGGATGAAATATTGTCCCGACCTTAACAAAGACGGTGCGTCCACATTGACGAGTGCGACAACAGGAGCAAGAGGCGGACGTGGTCGAGGCAGTCGAGGCTGAAGGGGCCGACGAGGAAGAAATAACTCAGAAGCTATATAATGAGTCAGACTATGTTTTATTTTGTAATATGTCTGAACTATGTTTTAATTTGTAATATGTCGAACTATGTTTTAATTTGTAATATGTCGGACTATGTTTTAATTTGTAATATGTCGGACTATGTTTTATTTTGTAATATGTCGGACTATGTTTTATTTTTTAATATGTCGAACTATGTTTTAATTTCAGATATGTCTTCGTATGCGTTGCTTAAAGATACGATCGATAAAAAACACCGGGCCGCACTTATGCAAGGGGGCAAGAACTTAGATGTGTTGGTCCCTCACACCCCAAAGTCTAACTGGATGATACACCCTGAATGGGTTGATAGGTATGTGTGCATATAATGTTTTAATTCGTAATTTGTAATATTTGATGCCCGCTAACTGTTTGTTGTACATTCTCTTTATTTTGTAGGTTAATGTGGGCTGGACTGCTACCCTTGGCACGGCTGGTTGATGGTACATTGGATGAGTGGGTTGATCATCCGGAGTTGGATGAAGCTGGTGAACCAATGCAGCTACGCAAGAGGCAAGTGAAACGCTTTTCTTACGACATGTCACTCCTTACCTGCTTAGTAGATAGATGGAGACCGGAGACACATACGTTTCACTTTACCTGGGGAGAGATGGCGCCTACTCTACAGGATGTGTCTTACTTGTTGGGATTACCGTTGGCCGGTGCTGCCATAGGTCCTTTAGAGGCAGAACCTGGCTGGCTAGCTACGATGCAGGCCCGTTTTCTAGCAGTGACATGTAGAAGATCTTCGGACGTTGCGGTTCCTCGTCCAGCACTTCGTCCGCCACGTCCATCTGTGCATCGTTCAGAGTCACAGCACATGGCTTCATCGGCGCCACCTCCTTCACAACCGGGAAGGTCGTCATGGCATCAGCCACCTCCTTCACATCCAGGGAGCTCGGCATGGCAAGAGCCATCTCCTTCACAGCTAGGGAGCTCGTCCTGGCATGAGCCACATCCTTCACAACCAGGGGGGTCGGCATGGCATCAACAAATGGGGCCAGGTAACTTTACTTTTGGTTTTTCTTTTAAGCAGTGTACGTTCGCAATTCAATTTGACATGTGCTTCACTACTACAGTCAGCAACCAGCCGCATCCGTTCACGCATGTCGTGCAGTCGCCGATGCTTAGTGGTGATGGTTCGTTCTTAGACGGCTACGGCGATGACGATGACCAAGCTGCAAACACGTATGACTTCTCTCAGCCGCTGTATCATACTCCACCACCACCACCGACGCAAGAGACACAGACCGTGACAGGCGAGGTTATGTACGGTCGTGGTTTTCGTGACCCTCGCCCACCGCGTCAGTGCTTATCGCCTTCCGGTCCTCGTCAGAGGAAGGTCCAGACTCGTCGCCGTCCCCAGCAGTGATATGATTATATATGTATGAGACATCCATGTTAGTTTCAGACTATTCTCATGTGTGAGGACTTATCTATGTATCAGACATCCTTCATGTATGTGTTACTATCTATGTATGAGTCATTATCTATGTAAGAGACTGATTTGTTTTCAAGACACTTGTCTACTTCATATTAGTAGTACATCTGAATTAAACGGTTCGACTCAACTAAACGGTACGAGATACATTTCCAAAGAGACTACAACAGATAATTAAGATAGAAGTACATCTGAATTAAACGGTACGACTTAACTAGAAAAATACATGAAGTCATCGTCGTCATCCTCCGTTGATGCAGCACTCTTCCCCTTCAACGGTGCGGTGCTCTTGGACTTCAACGATGTGGGTCTCTTGGCCTTGGTGCTCGGCATGAAGTCATCCTCGTCATCCTCCGTTGATGCAGCACTCTTGCCCTTCGACGGTGCGGTACTCTCGGACTTCGACGATGAGGGTATCTTGGGCTTGGTGCTCGGCATGAAAAGATCGTCTTCATCCTCACTGTCTTGGCTCCATAACCAAGTATCTTCTACTGCAGCCCTTTGAAAAGCTTCACTCTTATATTGTACTTTTTTCCACCTACCATGCAACCTGAGAAGTTCTTTCCGTATCTCCTCAAAGGTCCTTGCAGGTCACCCGCTCCTACTTAACTGGTGAGCCAACTCATTCATGAAGATGTCACTACCGAGGAGTTCGTCCCATGGAACTATCCTGTTGTCTATCTTGAAATTGGCGGCTAAACTAAGAAGAGTTTTGGACCTACGAGGGTGAAAACAACTACGATCGAAAGGATAACCGGACATCTTCACGAGACTACACTTGCCTGCTCACCCACCTTAGTGCGGAGGGGGTTTTATAGGTTCAGAAGAGAAGATGGCGGGAAAGAATGGCTGGAGAGAAAGGCGGGAAAGAAAATGGTGGGAGAGAATGGCGGGAAAGAAAATGGCAGGAAAGAAGGGCGGGAAAGAAAATGGCGAGATAGTAGGGCGGGAAAGAAAATGACGAGATAGAATGTCGGGAAATGGTTGCGGGAAAGTACAAAGTTGGAATGTGAAAAAGGGGGAATGGTTGTGCAGGAATTATAATGCATTTAACTGGAAAAAATAACACTTCGGTCTTGTGTAAGCCGAAGAGTACTCCCATGCAACTTCGGTCAGGCTCTGACGTAAAGAGTATGAACTCTTCGGCCAACGAAAGACAGAAAAGGACTCTTCGGCCATCTGCTGGCCGAAGACAGGTCTTCGGCCCAACACCGCAGGTCTTCGGCCAACGCCTGACCGAAAACAAACTCTTCGGCCAACACCTGACCGAAGAGTCCCTCTTCGGCCATTGGATGACCGAAGACTCCCTTTTCGGCCAACGAACGACCGACGGGGTGCTAGTTTTGCAAAAACCGTGTTAGCACTGCTAGTTTTCGAAATTGCTATAAAAAACGTGCCAGTTTTGAAAAAAATCTTCAAAACGTCCGCATGTGTTTGAACTTAGCTGTTCGCAGTTTGTCATTCAACACAATACTTCACTAGAAGGACTGGACGTGCTTTGCTGCGCTGTTAGATTAAAAAAAATCTAATCACTCTGTTTTAAAATACAACGTGTATTACTTTTTAAAAATGTCAAACCTTTTAAATTTGATTAAATTTGTAGATAAATATATCAAAATCCATAATATTAAATTGTTGAGATTAGATTCATCGTTAAATGAATTTTCATATTTTTTGTTTAATATTTTGGATGTCTATATTTTTGCTCTCAACTTGATCAAAGTTGAAGAATTTGACTTTCCAAAAAACTAATACCCCTTATATTTTGAAACTAATGAAATATTTCTTTTGATGTGTGCGGGAGATGACATAGTGTGTTTTATTTTTATTTATAATTTACTAATTTGATGGGCCTTTCGTGGTGTGATTCTATATTATATGCTAACCAACCTTATATATATGAAAAAAATTTACGTTTACAGCTGCATGGGCGTGATTGATATATTTTTATAGGCTGGTTGATGTTGATTGATTTGAAAAACTGTTGGTTCGGTCTAAATCGTAAACCAAACCCATTAGGAAGCATAGTGTATTTTTCTAAAGAATTGAACGAGTGAGTTTTGAGAAATTGTTGAGACGGTCAAAATCGGATGACCCAATTTTAATTGGAGTCTTGAAGACCTTAATTGAATGTGGATTCTTTAAAACTAAGGAGTATAGTATTATAAAGATATAGATACAATAATTAAATGAAAGAGCTTTAAAAAATTGTTGACTAGGTCAAAATCCGGTGTCACAATGTCAATTGGATACCTCAATTGAATGTGGCCTCTCCAATTCTAGGGAGATTAGTGTTATAGTATATTGGTTCATGGACTATTCTAGACGTCCATTTTTCTCTCCAAATAGGACGTAAAAATGGGGGCTTTGCGGTCGTCTGGATCACTGCCACGAACGCCATCATCCGGATCTGCAAGGAGCCAACACCTACCGGCGCGGAGAACCAGGAATTCGGCATCTTCGACCGCGGTAAGTGGAGACGAAGAGGAGTTGAGCGGCGGTGAGCGGTGAGGAGAGATGTGAGATGTGGACGGCACTGAACTCATGCTTGAATAGTCGCGACCAGACGAAGGGACGGGCAATCGGTTTCAATGCGATGCACCGGACGAAGTATGCTTCTCGTTCACCGTGTCAGCATTGAAGCAGCGTCGCCGCCTCGTCAGGTCGCGTCGCTTTGACGGCATCAATGTCGTGGATTCATTTCCTCTCTGGAGCGGCCTGACTGACATCAATGCGCGAGAACTTTTTCGCACTGAAAGGTTTTTCGTCCGAAGAGGATTTTGTGTTGGGCGTGACGGTTAGGTGCGTACATGACGGACACCCGGACTCCCGCGAACCTTCTTCTGGTTTGCGTCCGGTTTATGGGAATTCGAACACGTGGACGCGTCCGCGAATCGATGCGGCACTATGTTGGATGGCTTGCATCGTCCTGACATGTCAGTCCGAGCGTTTGCAATCGTTTAAGTGTCGGTGTTGGAGATACGCTAACCGCACTTGGGCGAAGAATGAGGATCGTGGTTTATACAAAATATAAAAATGGACGCACCGTCGAAAATGCCGGTTCCTATTTAGTGACGTTTCTTACTTTTTTTAGTTGAACGGCATCTATTTATATCAAAAGGCCAAGGTTATGGGGATACAAATGTTCGACGGGGTTTCCGTCAACCACACATGGTGCCCAGCCTCAAGGGTGGTTCCCATCCGAGCCAATCTATGAGCTTCAACATTTTGGTTGCGCCGTTCATGGCATATTTCACATGCCCGAAAACTACTACCGCGGGAATTAAATTCTTTTACAATCATGCAATATCCTCCAAAAGCTTGCCCCGATGTGATCTTCCCGACGACTCTCAGACATTAAGTAGAGATCTTGATCTTAGATAGCCCCAACGATAGCCCTTCTCTACATACATGTGATTCGAGAAGTTTCGTGTCAAGGGCACCATCAAGGACATGAGCAGAGGCTCCCATGAATTTTCCTTGACTGTCTCTGCATATAGCTCCCACCGCTCCCTTTCTCGAGGACTTTGCCACTGCAGCATCTGTATTAAGCTTGTAAACACCCTCGGGCGGGGAGCCCAGCGGGCTTGCGCATCAGATATAGAGCTCATAGGAACATCCGCTCTAGTCTTCCTCTGCATGAAATTACAGCCACGTATTTTCTCCACATACCTTTGAATAACAAGATGGGTGGATAAAGGACTCTGAAACTCGCTTTCATGTATCACCTTTCTTCTTGCCCACCATATCGCCCACAAGGTCACTAGCGCTTCAATAAACTGTTCTTCCTACATAGTGTTACTCAGAGTAAACAACCACAATTTTGCATCCGTGGTTTCATCCGTGGTAAGTGGAATGATCAGGTCATCATCACGGAGTGACAAAACAGCCCGTGCCAAATGGCAATCCAATAAACTATGCCTCCATGAGTCCATAACAATGTTATAGAGGGAGCAAACCGCCAAAGGAGCCATGCAGCGACGCATACGTTCTTGTCCAATTGGCAGTGAGGATCGATCCAACCTCCATGCAAAAATACGCAGCTTTGGCGGAACTCTTGCCTTCAATAGATTCTTCCAACTCCGTTCCTGCATCTCCGAATCATATGATTATGTTCTCCCATTGATCCAAGCTTCACGTCGTTGTTTTGTGTCAACCAAAATCTTGTATGCTGACCTGACAGTAAAGACGCCCGTCTTCTCGTAATGCCAGGCCCAAAAATCTTTCTGAGCACTGTGACTAATAGGGATACGCCGGATTATTTCAACATCCATTGGTAACATAGATTGCTGCATAACCTGCAAATTCCATGTTAATCTTGACAAATTAGCTCTTTAACCAACTCCGGAGGGTTATCAGAAAGAACTGCTAAGATCCTTAGCCTGTGATCTCTGGGAATCCAGTTGCCATTCCATATACTTGTGTCACGTCCATCACCAATGCGTTTTATCAGACTCGATCGGAGAACATCTCTCCCTTCGCATAATGACCTCCAAACTTGTGAGGGGTGGCTTCCTAATCCAGTCGCTAAAAAATCTATCTGAGGTAAATAGATTGACTTGAGAATTCGTGCACTAAGAGACTCTAGGCTTGTAGTACCCTCCATGCCTGCCTTGCCAACAACGCCAAGTTTAAAAGTTCTAGGTCATGAAACCCTAGGCCCTCCTTATATTTTGGCATTGTCATTGTGTCCCAAGCTACCCATGCAGTCTTTCTCTCGCCTTTCTTGCTCCCCCATCAAAACTTCCTGACCAAGGTTGGAATATGCTGGCTGATGTCTACTACGCAACTTTATTCTTGTAGACTCGTGTTGGACCTCCAAGCGTAAAGTTTTGTAGGACAGTAGTAATTTTCCCTCAAGTGGATGACCTCAGGTTTATCAATCCGTGGGAGGTGTAGGATGAAGATGGTCTCTCTCAAACAACCCTGCAATAAAATACAAGAAATCTCTTGTGTCCCCAACACACCCAATACAATGGCAAATTATATAGGTGCACTAGTTCGGCGAAGAGATGGTGATACAAGTGCAATATGGATGATAGATATATATTTTTGTAATCTGAAAATATAAAAACACAAGGTAGCAAGTGTAAAACAACGAGCAAAACGGTGTATAAATGCTTGAAAATAAGGCCTAGGGTTCATACTTTCGCTAGTGCAATCTCCCAATAATGCTAACATAGTTGAATCATATGATCATCCCTCAATGTGCAACAAAGAATCACTCCAAAGTTTCTATCTAGCGGAGAACAATAAGATGAAATTGGTGTAGGTAGTAGAACCACCTCAAAGTTATTCTTTCCGATCAATCTATTGGGCTATTCCTATAAGTGTCACAAACAGCCCTAGAGTTCCTACTAGAATAACACCAATGATACATATCAATCAACCCTAATGTCACCTAGATACTCCAATGTCACCTCAAGTATCCGTGGGTAAATTATGCGACATGCATCAAATAATTTCAGATCTATCATATTTAATCCAACACAAAGAACTTCAAGGAGCACTCCAAGATTTATATCGGAGAACGTGGTATGAAAACGTGCAATCAACCCCTATGCATAGATCCCCTAGGTCACCGGAATCCGCAAGTTGATGCCTCAACATATATCAAGTGAATCACTAGAATACCCCAATGTCACTACGGGTATCCCACGCAAGACATACATCAAGTGTTCTCAAATCATAATATTCAATCCAACATAACGAGATCTCAAAGGTAAAGATTCAATTCATCACAACAAGGTATCAAGGGAATAACATCATATGATCCGACTATATTAACAAAGCCCGTGATACATAAAGATCATGCCATCTCAATAACACGAGAGAGCGAGAGATTGAACACATAGCTACTGGTACAAACCATCAGCCCCAAGGGTGGACTACTCCCTCCTCGTCATGGCCTCCGCCGGGATGATGAAGATGGCCACCGGATATGATCTACCCTCTCCGGAAGGGTACTGGAACGCCTCCAGATTGGTTTTTCGTCGATACAGAGGGTTGAGGCGGCGGAACGAGGAGTCTCTCTTTATTTCGGGGGTTTCTGGTATTTATGGGATTTTCAGCGTTGGAATCACGCCAAACAGAGCTACGAGGGCCCCGCAAGCCATCTGGCCGCGCTCCCCTGGGGGCGGAGCCGGTTGCGTGGTGGCCTTCTGGTCCACCCCTTCCGGTGGTTCTTCGCTCCAATATTGCTTATTTGGTCCAAAAAAATCACCAAAAAGTTTCTGGCGATTCCGAGAACTTTCATTTTCTGCACAAAAACAACACCACAGTAATTCTGCTGAAAACAGCGTCAGTCCGGGTTAGTTCTAAATAAATCATATAAAGTGCATCAAAACCATATAAAAGTATTGTAAACATACATGAATATGGCATGAATACTTCATAAATTATCGATACGTTGGAGACGTATCACTGGCATAAACCTCGAAAGTTTGAACACATACATGGAATAAGTTGGAATGGCTTGTATGACAGACTTAATAAGAATTTCGTTTCCACTCCCTGCCAAACACTTCTCAATCCATCCTTGGTCATGTTTCCAAACGCGGTCCTTTAGGTAGCCAAAAACACCGTTCTTCGACCTTCCCACATCAGAAGGCAAGCCAAGATACTTCTCTGTCAAGGTTTCGTTCTGCACATTCAGTATGCCCTTAATGACTTCCCTCGTTCCTTCGGGGCACCCCTTCCCAAAGAACACTGATGATTTCTCTGCATTGATCTAGTGTTGAGATGCCTAACAATACCTATCCAAAATGTTTAACAGAGAGGTGGCCCTTTCTGTAGACGCTTTACAAAACAAGATGCAATCATCAGCAAAAAGCAAATGGTGCACTATAGGGGTTTGCGGTGCAATTTTTATGCCTTCCAAAGTACCGCTAGCATTGGCTTGATGTAGGATACAAGAGAGTCCCTCTCCCGCCCGAAAAAACAAGTACGGGGAGATTAGGCCCCCCTGTCTAATCCCTCTAGATGGAATAACTTCTCGAGCCGGCCACCATTGAAAAGAATAGAGAAAGAGACACTTCTGGCCCCCCTCATAAAAGACTTCACAAAAGACTCACACAAACCAAGCTTACCCATAATGGCCTCCATATAGTCCCATTCAAGGCGGTTCTAAGCCTTCTGCATGTCTAATTTTATTGCACAATGCGAGTTATTTTTTGCTTCTGTTCCTCTTCATAAAATGCAGGCATTCATATGCGGTAATGACATTGTCAGTGATAAGACGACCCGCACAAAGGTCGATTGCTCTTCAAAAATTATTTCAGGGAGAATCTGCTTCAATCGATTTGCTAGTACCTTTGATGCGATTTTGAAGATCATATCGCACAAGCTAATAGGCCGAAATTGAGCCAGAAGAAGGGTTTTGTACCTTAGGGATAAGAACGACGAACATTTTATTAGTCCCTTCCGGTGATTCTTCCCCTTTCAAAATCTGAATAACAATGTTGGTTACCTCTTCAGCAAAATATGCCAATATTTTTGGAAAAAGTGGGCCGGGTAGCCATCAATCCCCGGTGCTTTTGTAGGGAACGTCTGGAAGAGGGCTGTTTTGACCTCCTCTCCCGAATACTCGCGAGGTAACTTCTCATTCATCTCATCATTAACACGACCAGGTACATGTGATAATATCTCTTCCATGCCGATCACACCCTCAGATGCATACATATGTTCATAAAACTGCACTGTCACGTGCTCCATCTCGGCTGGATCTTCACATGTGGTTCCATCTGCCCGTGTAAGTTTTGTCACTCTATTTTGCTTGCGCCTCCCGAAAGATTTTTGCTGAAAAAGCGGGTATTCATGTCCCCCTCCGCTAGCCATTGTAGACGAGCACGCTGGCGCCACATCCTCTCCTCTCGGAATCACAACTCCATAATGCGCTGCTCGATTTTTAACTCCTCATACGATGGGCCAACTCGTGGAAGCACCGCCCTCAGATCTGTGAGCTGCTTACGAAGCTTCTCTAGTTCTTCCGTACTGAGCTAAAAGTCTCGGAGCCCCAAGCAAGTAGCTCCTCCGCTATTTTCTTTTGTTTCTCATCCATCTCAGCGATAGAACCTACTTTTGACCGACCCCATGTGGCCTCCATGAAAGGTTTAAAATCCTCATGTCTTTCCCACATAACTTCATAGCGGAATAACTTGTCATTTGCTATGCGCTGGTTCTGGGATTCCATCTGATTCATCAACATGATCGTTGAATGATCGGACTTAACCGTTGTCAAGTGACAGACCGACGCCATTGGGAATATTGAGCACCAATCTCCGTCGCTAGAGCCTTATCCAACCTGACTCGACAGTACTCTCCGCCCCGAATCTTTCTCTCAAAAGTCCAGTCCAGCCCCTTGTATCCAAGGTCACACAACTGGCACACGTCCACGGCTTCCCTGAATAAATTTATTTGCGCCATATCTCTTTGGTTCGGCCCAAACTGCTCACCTCTCCTCAAGACTTCATTGAAGTCCCCAATACAAAGCCATGGGAGATCACAATCGGCCTTTAGGAACTGCATCATGTCCCATATTTTATGTCGCATGCTCTTATTTGCCTCACCATACCAAAAAGTCAGCCGCCAATATCTTTACCTTCCACTTTTGACCACCATATCAATGTGATATTTCAAGAAATTGCATAGCTCTAGACCCATCTCCTTCCAGAAGATGCACAACCCACCGCTTCTGCCCGAACTTCCAACTCCTTAAGCTCCATCAAACCCCAAAGACCCCGCCAATCCTTCCATACGACCCTTTGCAGCCTATGTTTCCATGACACATAGGATCGCCGGCGCACTCTCTCGCGCTAAATCGCGCAACTCGTTGACTGTCGCGGGGTCGCCTAACCCGCGGCAGTTCCAACATAGTATCGACATTAGGCCCGACGGTCCTCCATCGGGGAGGCCACCGATGTTGCCAAGCCTCCGTAAACTAATATAAGAGCGTTTAGATTACTACTTTAGTGATCTAAATGCTCTTATGTTAGTTTACAAAGGGAGTATTTTTCTGGGACCTTCCCTGCTGCTCCATCGACCCTCGCAGCCCCCACTGAACTCAAACTCGAAGCAACCATGGCGCCACAACCCCACGGAGCTGACACACTCTGATGTGATCTAATAACATCTTTGACTCCTTCGCCGCCAAAACCCCAAGGCCGTGCGGACGGACCAACTGTCCCGTTGTCCAGCCCGAGGGATGACGCTCGGTGACTGGCATGACCTATAGTCATCGGCAGCCGGAGCCACCGGAGTAGGTAAAACCCTAGTCGCCGGAGCGACGGGTACGTGGGTCGGGCGAATCAGATCCCACCAAAAATAAACAAACAAGCGAGCTAGTGATGTTTCTTACTATTATTCCCAGGTGGCGCACACCACCTTTGTCCTGATCTCGGCCCATGTAAAATTTTGTTCACGTCCGCATCATGCTTCGACTGTACGCAACCTAAGCAAATTTCGCAAGCTGCTAAGTGCTTTTTCGATTTCAAATGCTTCTATACACTTTCCAGTTTGGTTTTCTTGTGGTTTTTTTATTTTCCTATTTTCTTTTTATTTTTTCCTTTCTTTTATTCTTTGTTTTTTTATTGTCGGCATTTTCTCAAGTCCACGAACTTTTTTGTTAAATTCGTGCACTATTTTTACAAATTCATGAACTTTTTAAAACTTATTGAACTTTTGAAAAAGTGTAAACTATCTCAAATCGTCGAACTATTTCAAATATGCAAGCCCTTTGAAATATATGGACTTTTAAAACTCATGAACTTTATTTGAATTAATGAACATTTATCAAATTCGAGAACATCTTTCTAATTCATGAACTGTTTTCAAATTCACGAACCTTTTCGAATTCGTGAACAGCTATCGAATTTGCAAATAAAGAAATCAGAAACTTTTTTCAAATTTGTGTTTTTTTAAATTCATGATTTTTTTTCAAATTTGCAAAAACCATGAAATCATACTTTTTCTAGAATTCACGAACTTTTTTTATAATATGCAAACTTTTTCGAATTCTTGATTTTTTTTCTTAACTCATTATATGATCATTTTTCAAATTTGTGATTTTTTTTAGAATTCTTGAACTTTTTTCAAATCCAAGAATAGTTTTCAAATTCGCTACCTTTTAAACATTTGTGAACTTTCCTTTAAATCGGTGAATATTTTATAAGTATGATTTTCTTTAATTTATAAAAAAAATGGGCAGCCGTTTTTTCCTTTTATACTAGTAGCTTTACGAACCAACGGCTACTGGTTTTACCTGAATCTTTTATTCTTAAATAGTTGTAACCCACTATCTATTTTTCCTCCTCATGCAACCATGTCACATCATCAAGTCATACATGCATGTGGTCATAAGTATTTATTTTTCTCTTCATGTAACCATGCCATATTATCAAGTCATGCAAGTGGTCATAAGTTACAATTTATGCACTAACCTACCCATTTTTTCATTACATTTTGTATGGGTATAAACGGTATATACATTGGAAGCTTAGAGCAAATATATGTAGATCATGTTATACATTTTTGTTTAAAATGGCATTCGGTTTACTTCAATCCAATAGTTTATATTTTATACATCATTTTCAAATGCTTCAGATGATTTATTTATTTTAAAATATATAAACCTGGAGCAATCCTAAATATGTTTATGTAATAATTTTAGGTTTTGAGCACCTATTTATACATCCGTGTATCATGTTTTCCGCAGCAACGCGCGGGGCATCATCTAGTATATAAGCAGTTGGAGAACAAACTGGGCGAGGGAGCGGTCGAGCACGTCCAAGCGTGCAGGGAGTGAGATGGCGAGTAGGTCCAGGCATGCAGGCTGCGAGCGAGAGCGCTAAAATGGGCCGGCCTAGCAGAGACACGCGCGAGCGCTCGTCCTGCAATCGGCGACTGTAGCGCCAAATTAGGAGCTCCCGCTGAAAAACCCAGCCCTGCTTCTCGCTAGAGCTTGCTGTGAAAGGTTTCGCCGATTCCCTTCTTAAAACTTCAAACCCAAGTCATTTTACCTGCGTGGATGCGTTACTTGTGTGCTCTGAGATTTCCTCGGTCAAATAGGGGCGTGCTCTTATTGCCGTATGGTCTCATGATGACTATGCTACCCTGATCTGATGCATGCGGAAGGTTTTGAAAGTTTGAAACAAGCAGCCGATTGCAAACTTGCAATCATGAGACATGGCATCACAACACCATCGGCTTGTCTTTGCATGAACGTCCGCATGCTCGGAGTGTAGCATGAATGTGCAGTGTCCTTTTTTTTTTAGAAACATGCAGTGTCCATATTGGTTGGTGTTGCTGTAGCTCTCGAGTGAAAATGGCAAATGGTCCAGGCCCAGTATTGTTGAAAAAATGGTAGCATGTTAGGTTCTTGAATGAAGGTGGCCCATCTGTCCATTAAGCCGGGGCATGAAATTCATAAAACATTCGTCCAATGTGCCCCACGATCGAGAAATATTGTCCACCCCACGCACACACAACTCACGTCAGCATCGTGATAAAATATTTGTAATCAAGAAAAAGATAATAAGGGGATGTAGCTCAGATGGTAGAGCGCTCACTTAGCATGCGAGAGATATGGGCATCGATACCCCACTTCTCCAATTTTCGTATTTGGTATGGGGATCGATAGCCCACTTCTCCATTATTTGTATTTTTTTCCTTTGCGGATCGGAAGATACTGTGACAAACTGGCTTCAAGCTGCGCACCGGTCGGAGCATGCTTCTCACTTGCTGCGTTGGAATTGAAGCACACCGCCCGCTCGTCCGGGCACGTTGCTCTGAACGGTATCGATATCGTGGAGTCACGTCCGCTCTAGAGCGGCCTGACCAACATAAATGCGTGACAATCCCTTCACAATGCGAGATTTTTTTCGTTCAAAGAGGATTTTAGGTTGGACGTGATGGTCAGACACGTACTTGACGAAGGTCCGGACTTCCGGAAATCTTCTCTTAATTTGCGTCCGGTTTGCGAAAATTCGGACACGTGGACGCGTCCGTGGACCAATGCGGACCCATGTTAAATGGCTTGCATCGTTTGGATATGTCGGCCTCGACGTTTGTGACCATTTTGAATGTACTTGTTGGAATTACCCTAACCGTCCAATCAGCACATGGGTGAAGGATGAGGATCGTGGTTTATACAAATTTAAAAAAGGAAACTGCAGGAAATGCCGACCCCTATTTATATTGTTTTTCTTAGTTGGCGCACACATCCTCCATCGTGAGCTCGGCCCATGTAATTTTTCCTTCTCATTCGCATCTTACTTCAACTGTATGCAACACAAGCTGGTTCCGCGAGCCGCTAGTGCATTTTTTATTTTGGAAGCTTCTAAACACTTTCCCAGTTTGGTTTTATTGCGTTTTTTCATTTCAATTTATCTTCCTTTTACTTTGGTATTTTCCTTTCTCTTCTTCTTTGTTTTTTCATTCAAAAATATGAAATCCACTAACTATTTTGTTACATTTGTGAACTGTTTTGTCAAATTCATGATTTTTTTTCAAATCATTGAACTCTTTTTAAATTCATGAACTTTTTCAAATGGGCAAGCTATTTCAAATACACAAACTTTGAAATTTGTGGACTTTAAAAAATTGCAAACTTTTTTAAATTAATACATATTTATCAAATTCGTGGACTTTTTTTAATTCACGAACTTTTTTCGAGTTCGTGAACTTCTATCACACTCACCAAAAATTGGATTCAGGAACATTTTTCAAATTCATGAACTGTTTTCAAATTCCCAGAAAGAGACGAATTCATTATTTTTTAAGAATTCACGAACTTTTTTTGAATTAATGCATATTTATCAATTTCGCGTACATTTTCCTAATTAATGTACTAATTTTAAATTCATGAATTTTCCAATTTGTGAACATCTATCAAATTCGCAAAAAATCAAACTCAGGAACTTTTTTCAAATGCACGAACTATTTTTGAATTCATGAACTTTTTTGAAATTTTTAAAAAATTGAATTCATCATTTTTATAATTGACAAACTCTTTTTGAATTCATAAAGTTTTTTTCCAAATCCCTGAACTTTTTCCGAATTTATTAAAAAAATCAAATTCATGATATTTTTTAAAATTCGTGACTTTTTTGGAATTTACTAGCTTTTTTAAAATTTGCTAACTTTTCTTAAATCATGAACTTTCCTTTTAAATCAGTGAACATTTCTTAAAAGATTTTTTTTAATTCTTTCAAAAGATTGGGGAGCCGTTTTTTCTTCTAAACCAGTAGCTTTATGAACCAATAGCTACTGGTTTTACCTGAATGAGCAGTGGGCAAACAAATCGGGCGAGCACGTCCAAGCATGCAGCGACAGCTAGTGGATGCGTAGGTCCAGGCGTGCAGGCAGCGAGTGAGAGTGGTGGAGAGAGCTAAATGGGCCGGGCTAGCAGAGACACGCGCGAGCGCTGGTCCTGCAATTAGGAGCGAAAGAAGTCCAATTTTCATCCCCAAATGCAGAACCAGGGACAAATACCCCCCGGAACTTAAATTTGGTAGGATTTTAACCCCTAAATCCTGAAAACTGGGTAAATCTCCCCCTTTAGTGGTTTTGCTTTTGATTGTAGGCGGTTTGGGGCAAGATCGTGTGATGTGGCATGGTATTTTGGTGCGTAAACAAAGTAAACCTCGTCTGCTCCTCATGCACACCGTTGTCGTCCATGGCGTCGCCTCCTATTTGCGCCGCCATTCCTCTCACTCCACGCGCTCCTCGGGTCATGGACGACGACAACCTGATCTTCAAGGCCTACAACCCGATCGCCGTGCGGTGGAACATGTTATCAGCATTGCCGATGTTGTCCCCGCCCCTGACGCTCTGTCACTGGTCGTTTCTCTTCCGCTGGTTGCTAGTCCGGTCTGTGGCCGCCGCGGGGGCAGTTCCTCCTCTTCGCGGGGTCCATGTAGCCGCTCCACCCGGCGTTGTGCCGCCAGCTCATGTTCGACCCGGCCGCCGCGCCCCGGCCGGCGCCGCACTAGCCGGTCGGTCCACGGGTCTCGCTCGCTCCGCATAGGTGGTGCACGGCGGGCGCGGTGCACGACCACATGTTCGTCGCGGGCGCCGACTACGACCTCGTTGTCATGCGCTCTTGGGCGATATGGGACCCCGCCATGCCGTCAGCACCATGGGAGCTGCTTCCACTGATGCGGGGCGGGCGGTTCAGCCGGGACACCGTGGAGGTTGTCTGCTCGTGCGGGAAGGTCTGCATGGTCAACCTATGTGGCAACAGTGCCATGGAGGGCCCTGTGTTTGACCTCGTTGGCGACCGGTGGGAGGGCATGCCGCCCGACATGCTCGTTGGGTGGAAGGGCCCTACCACGGCTACCCTGGACAGCGGTACCACCATCTTCTAAAACTGCCTAAATCTGACAAGTCAGTAGCAAAACCACTAAAGGGGAGATTCACCCGGTTTTGGGGATTTGGGGGTTGAAATCGTACCAAATTCGAGTTCACGGGGGTATTTGTCCATCGAACTACATTTGAGGGTGAATAATGAACTTCTTTCATTAGGCGCTCCCGTGGAAAATCGCCTGCCCTGCTTTTCGCTGGAGCTTGCTTTGCAAGGTTTCGGCATTTCGCCGATTCCCTTCTTAAGACTTCAGACCCAAGTCATTTTGCCTATGTGGATGCGTTAGTTGCGTGTTCCGAGATTTTCCTGATTTGAATAGGAAGGTGCTCTTATTGATGTATGGTCTCGTGATGGCTATGCTACCCTTTTTTTTTTGAGAAATGATGGCTATGCTACCCTGACCTGATGCATGCGGAAGGTGTTGAAAGTTTGAAACAAGGAGAGGATTGTAATCATGAGACATGGCATCACAACGCAATTGGCTTGTCTCTTCACGAACGTCCGCGTGCTCGGGATGTAGCATGAATGTGCAGTGTCCATATTGGTTGGTGTTGCCGTAGTGTCCATAATATTGGTTGGTGTCTGAGTTGGAACGTGTCCATATTGGTTGGTGTTGCCGTAGTGTCCATATTGGTTGGTGTTTGAGTTGGAACGTGTGCGGGCTGAACTGCCCAAACCGGAGAACCACTGCTCTGTGGATTTGCGCAACGGACGGCTACCGGGACAAGGGGTGGAATCCTCCTCCTTTGGGATGAAAACCTGCTGGATGCAACAGATATAGTCACCTCCACATACTGTCTCTCGGTCCTCATTCGGATCTGTGCATCCGAAATCTGCTTCAAGCTCACATCTGTATACGGCCCAACAGACTCGAGATATAAAGATGTTTTCTTTGCGGAGTTGGTCTCCAAAAAACCCCTGCCAGGTGTGGCTTGGCTAGTAGCCCGGGATTTCAATCAGATATACCGCGTCAGGGATAAAAACAAGAGGAACGTCACTACGAGCAGGATTAACCACTTTCGCGCCGCTTTGCAATCCTACAAGCTGAAAGAAATCCACCTCCAGAATAGGCGCTTCATGTGGAGCAATGAATGGGCAAACCCTACTCTATGCAAGCTTGATTGCTTCTTCTGCAATGCCGACTGGGACACGACCTACAACACCCACGTGCTTCACGCTTTGTCGTCCTCACTCTCTGACCACTGCCCTCTTCTACTTGCCGACGACAAGGGGCCTAGGCGTCCGCGCTCTTTCAAATTTGAATTTTTTGGGTATCTTTGCCCGGCTTTCAAGACGTGGTACAAAAAGATTGTGGTGAGTGGGTGGCTCACTCAGAACCTTATCAAGTCCTACATCATAAGCTCAAGAAAACCGCAACTCGCCTATCGGAGTGGAGCAAGAGAATATTCTCCAAGGCAAAGGTCCAACTTCATGCGGCCCTCCTTGTCATTCTACAGCTCGACATTGCGCAAGAGGGGCGCCCCTCTCCCCTGAGGAGCTTGACCTCCGCTCTAGGCTTAAGCAGAGGGTGATTAGTCTCGCGGTGCTTCAAAGGGCAAGATAGAGCCAGTGTGCAAGGATCGCAAATCTAAAGGATGGTGATGCAAATACCAAAAAATTCCATCGCCGGGTAAATGCGAGACGGAGAAAAAATCACATTCATCGAATCAAGCATGATCATGGATGGGTGACTGATCATAAGCAAAAGGAAAAGATCATCCATGAGCACTTCTCTGAGGTCATGGGAAGAGGGGCCACGAGCAGCTTGGATTTTAATTGGGATGAGCTTGACATCCAACCCCATGGCTTGATGGATCTTGATGACCCCATCGCCGAGCCCGAGGTTTGGACGGCAATCAAGCAGATGCCTGGGGATAAGGCCCCCGGTCCAGATGGTTTCACGGGCCTCTTTTTCAAAAGGTGTTGGGGAGTAATCAAGCATGACTTCATGAGAGCAATTCAAAGCTTCGACTCCCTACACACTTCCCACCTGCAATGGCTCCACTCCACTCATGTGGTGCTCCTGCCTAAGAAGGAAGGGGCAGAAGGCATCTCTGACTATAGGCCCATTAGCCTCATCCATGTAGTTGCAAAAATCATTGCCAAGATTCTTGCTTTACGGCTCGCCCCTCACATGAACGCCCTTGTCTCCAATGCCCAGAGTGCTTTCATAAAAAAGAGGAGCATTAATGATAACTTCATGTATGTCCACAACTTTGCTCGCGGACTCCACAAATGCAAGACTTCCGTCCTTCTATTCAAACTCGACATTAAAAAGGATTTTGGATTTTGACTCAGTCAAGTGGGAATATATCCTAGACTTGTTGCAACGCATGGGGTTCCCTTCCAAGTTCTGGAATTGGATTGTTGCCCTGCTGTCCTCGTCCTCTTCGCATTGCCTTCTCAACGGGCTGTCGGGTCCACCAGTCAAACATGGCCAAGGTCTAAGGCAGGGGGACCCGATTTCCCCCTTGCTGTTTGTCCTTGCAATTGACCCGCTCCACCAAATCATCGACCTTGCAACTCGAAAAGGCATCCTTCACAAGATACGCGGGCGTGGCGCCATGGTTAGAACATCCCTATATGCAGACGATGCGGCCATATTTGTGGCCCCGATCAAGAGGGACATTGACAACCTATCTTGCATTTTGCGGGCATTTGGTGACGTGACGGGGCTATGCACCAACTTTCACAAAAGCTCTGTGACGTGCCTTGGACTGCGTCGGTATTTCCCCAAAGAGGAAGGGATGATGCAGCACAGCGACGGTAAGTATTTCCCTCAGTTATGAAACCAAGGTTATCGAACCAGTAGGAGGATCACCACCACCCAATAAGCAGCACCTGCACACAAACAACAAATACTCGCAACCCGACGCGAAAGAGAGGTTGTCAATCTCTCTACGGTAATAAGATAGATTAGGTAGTGATAGATAGGAGAGATAGATCTCTCAAGAACACAAATAAAAAGAGTAAATATGCAGCAATATGTTTTTGGGTTTTTGGTTTTGTAGATCTGAAAACAAAGATTGCAAAAAAAGTAGATCGCAAAGCAATATGATGGAAAAGTAGACCCGGGGGCCGTAGGATTCACTAGTGGCTTCTCTCATGAGTATAGCGCACGATGGGTGAACAAATTACTGTTGGGCAATTGATAGAAAATCGAATAGTCATGACGATATCCAAGGCGATGATCATTATATAGGCATCACGTCCAAGATAGATAGACCGACTCCTGCCTGCATCTACCTCTATTACTCCACACATCGACCGCTATCCAGCATGCATCTAGTGTATTAAGTTCATGGAAAAACGGAGTAATGCAATAAGAACGGTGACATGATGTAGACAAGATCTATTCATGTAGGAATAGACCCCATCTTGTTATCCTTAATAGCAACGATACATGCGTGTCTTGCTGCCCCTTCTGTCACTGGGAAAGAACACCGCAAGATCGAACACATCACAAAGCACCTCTTCCCATGGCAAGAAAAATCGATCTAGTTGGCCTAACTAAACCAAAGATTCAAAGAAGAATTACGATGCTATAAGCAATCATGCATATAAGAGATCAAAGAAGACTCAAATAATATTCATGGATAGAAACTAATCATGAACTCAAAAATTCATCGGATCCCAACAAACACACCGCAAAAGTTTACATCAAATAGATCTCCAAGAGACCATTGTATTGAGAATCATAAGAGAGAGAGAAGAAGCGATCTAGCTACTGCCTACGGACCCATAGGTCTATGGTGGACTACTCACGCATCATCGGAGAGGCACCTATGAGGAAGATGAACCCCTCCGTGATGGTGTTAGATTGGATCTCGCGGTTCTGGAACTTGCGGCGGCTGGAATTGTGTTTCGTCGATTCTTCTAGGGTTTTTGGATTTTCTGGGAATTTATAGGCTCGATAGTCGGTTGAGGGGGTGCCCGAGGTGCCCATCCTCCACGAGGCCGCGCCAGGGGGCCTCAGGCGCCCTGGTGGGGGATGGCCACCCTGGGCCCCCTCTTCTGGTGTTCTTTGGCCCATCTTCTTTCTTCTGGTCCATAAAAAATCCACAAAAATCGCCACAGCGTTTGGGCTCCGTTTGGTACTGATTTTATGCGAAGTAAAAAACAAGCAAAAACAGCAACTGGCACTTTGGCACTATGTCAATATGTTAGTCCCAAAAAATGATATAAAGCTGTAATAAAATGACATCCAAGAATGATAATATAACAGCATGGAACAAGCAAAAATTATAGATACGTTGGAGACGTATCAACATCCCAAGCTTAATTCCTACTCGTCCTCGAGTAGGTAAATAATAAAAACAGAATTTTTGATGTGGAATGCTGCCTAACATGTTCATCATATTCTTTTCTTCTTTGTATAGCATGGACGTTTGGACTTATAATGATTCAAAGCAATAGTCTAGTTTTGACATAATGACTTCAATACTCAAGCATGCCCACAAGCAACCATGTCTTTCAAAATATCAACACTAAAGAAAGTTATCCCTAGCCCATCATGCTCAATCATTGATCCATTCATGAAACACACTCAAATATTAGCTATGCCCAATGCTCAAGTACGATCATAGTGCCCCCTAGTTGGTGCTTATAAGAGAAGATGGAGACTCAAAGCAAAAATAAAAATTGCATAAAGTAAATAGATAGGCCCTTCGCAGAGGGAAGTAGGGATTTGTAGAGGTGCCAGAGCTCAAGGTTTAAATTGAGAGAGAAAAATATTTTGGGTGGCATGCTTTTCCTGTCAACGAAAACGACAAAGTACTTCACAATACTTTCCATGCTAGATATATCATAGGCGGTTCCCAAACAGAAAATAAAGTTTATTCCTTTTTCCACCAAACTTTCACTTTCCATGGCGGGCCGTATCCACGGTTGCCTTCCATACCAACACTTTCCTAGGAATTTATTATTTGACAACATAAAGTAAATATTTTTTCTTTTTCATTTCGGGAATGGGCATCCCTATTACCGCCGCACATACAAATTTGCTTGGAACGGCATGGAAATACCGCATATAGGTAGGTATGGTGGACTCATAAGGCCAAACTTGGTTTAAGGATTTTGGATGCACAAGTAGTATTTCTACTTAGTACAAATGAAGGCTAGCAAATAGATTGGGAAGCAACCAAACCAAGAAACGAAAAATCACATAAGTGAGCATTGAACATAACTAACACCGAATAATGCACCACAAGTAGGATGTAACTTCATTGCATAACAATTGACTTTTGTGCATGCATAGGGAATCAAAAACCTTAACACCAATATTCCTACTAAGCATAATTACTTACTAACAGGACTCACATATTACTATCATCATGTTTCAAAATTATTACAAGGAATCAAGTTTTAACTTGTCCAATGATCTTCATGAAAGTTTTTATTATATTCTCCTTGGATATCTATCACTTTGGGACTAGTTTCATATATTGCCATTGCTTTTTGACAAGCTCAAACAAATTTAAGTGAAGCACATGAGCATAAAGATTTCATATCTCAAAAAGGTATAAGTGAAGCATGAGAGGATTTCTTCAAAAGTTTCCAAACACACCGTGCTCAAAAAGATATAAGTGAAGCACTAGAGCAATTCCTATAGCTCAAAAAGTTTTAAGTGAAGCACATAGAGCAATTCTAACAAATCATAGCATGCTTGTGGCTCTCTCAAAAGGTGTGTACAGCAAGGATACAAAGGAAAAACTAACAAACCAAGCAAGCAAAGATACAAGATGCTCCAAGCAAAACACATGATATGTGATGAATAAAAATATATCTCCAAGTAAAATACCGATGGTCGTTAGAAGAGGGGATGCCACTCGGCGGCATCCCCAAGATTAGTTGCTTGTTTCTCATTGGATATATCTTGGTGCTGCGGTAGCATCCCCAAGCTTAGGCTTTTGCTACTCCTTATTCCTTCATCCATCGTGATCTCACCCAAAACTTAAAAACTTCAATCACACAAAACTCAACAAAATCTTCGTGAGATCCGTTAGTATAATAAAGCAAATCACTACTTTAGGTGCTGTTGCAAACCCATTTAAATTTTATAATTGCATTATAAATACTGTATTTTAACTTTACCATGGCTTATACCCTCCAATACAAACCATAGATTCATCAAAACAAGCACACAATGCAACAAAAACAGAATCTGTCTTAAACAGAACATTCTGTAGTAATCTGTACTCTACCCGTACTTCTGTGACTCTAAAAATTCTGAAAAATTAGGACAACGTAAGGACTTTGTATGGAAACACTGTGTCAAAATTTCAGCTCAAGATCACGTTCCAGAAGAAAATGAAAATTCATATACTGGACGCAAAGTTTTTGTTTCAGATTCAGCATCACTTCTACTCATCCTATCAATCATCCTAACGGTTCTACTTGGCACAAACACTAAATAAACCATAAAAACACAATCATAACAGAGGCATAATTGTTTCAACACTCAAAAACATAAAGGAAAAAGGAAAACAATATTTATTCATTGGGTTGCCTCCCAACAAACGCTATCGTTTTACGCCCCTAGCTAGGCATAATGGATAGATTCAAGTATTGTCATCTTTGGTTTTGGATCCATAGGATGCCCTCATGATTGATTCATATGGTGGCTTAATTCTTTTTCTAGGGAAGTGTTCCATTCCATTTCTTAATGGAAATTGAAAACGAATATTGCCTTCTTTCATATCAATCACGGCACCTATAATGCGTAAAAACGGTCTACCAAGTATAATGGGACAAGACGGATTGCAATCAATATTAGGCACAATAAAATCAATGGGAACATAATTCCTATTTGAAAGAATAAGAATATCATTAATTCTTTCCAAAGGTTTTTAATAGTAGAATCCGCCAAGTGCAAATTAAGAGAACATTCTTCAATATTGGTAAGACCAAGCACATCACATAGAGATTTCGGAATCGTGGAAACGCTAGCACCCAAATCACACAAAGCAAAGCATTCATAATTTTTAATCTTGACCTTAATGGTAGGTTCCTACTCATCATGTAATTTTCTAGGAATAGAAATCTCCAACTCTAACTTTTCTTAAAAAGATTTCATCATGGCATCAAGGATATGTTTAGTAAAAGCTTTATTTTGCTCATAAGCATGAGGTGAATTCAACATAGATTGCAACAAAGATATACATTCAATCAAAGAGCAGCTATCATATGTAAAATCTTTGCAATCCAAGATAGTGGGCATATCACTAGTTAAAGTTTTGACCTCTTCAAACCCACTTTTATCAAAAAATTCATCAAGATTTTCACGCTCCAAATTATTGGGACACCTTCTAGTTAAAGTTGACTCTACTTCAGTCCCTCCATTATCAATTTTAATATTACTAAACAAGGAATCAATAGAAGAAACACCAATCACTTTAAGATCTTTATCGTTTTTATAACGGCAATCACTAGAAGACGATTTTTCTAAGATTTCTCTTTTAGCTCTAAGCATAGCGGTTCTTTTCTTACTTTCATCCATAGAGACATATAAAGCTTTAATAGATTCATCAATCTTAGGCACAAAAGCTTGCAACTTGAGATTTTCAACATCATGAGAAATTCTATCAATGCTTCTAGACATATCATCAATCTTATTCAACTTTTCTTCTATCGTAGTATTGAAAGGCTTTTGCGCATTGATAAATTCTTTAATATTACTCTCAAGATCAGAGGTGTTCCTATTATTATTGTAAGAAGAATTACCATAGGAATTATCATAATTATTAGAGGAATTTCCAGGAAAAGGCCTAGGATTAGAATTACCTCTATAAGCATTGTTATTGAAATTGTTGCGCGAGACAAAATTCACATCTACGGATTCACTATTTTGCCCAATCAAAGTAGACAAAGGCACATCATTAAGATCAATAGGAGCATTTTTACTAGCAACCAATTTCATCAAAGCATCAACTTTATCACTCAAAGTACTAATTTCCTTTACCGAATTAACTTTTTTACTAGTAGGTGCTCTTTAGGTATGCCATTGAGAATAATTAGCCATGATATTATCTAGAAATTTAGTAGCTTCACCTAAAGTAATCTCCGTAAAAGTATCACCCGCGGCGGAATCTAAAAGATTTTTAGAGACAAAATTCAATCCCGCATAAATTTTTTGTATGATCATCCAAAGATTCAAACCATGTGTAGGACAATTTCTTATTATCAACTTCATTCTTTCCCAAGATTGGGCAACATGTTCATGCTCAAGTTGCTTAAAATTCATGATTTGCGTCCTAAGGGAAATAATTTTCGCGGGCGGAAAATACTTAGTGATAAAAGCATCCTTACACTTATTCCAAGAATCGATACTATTGCGAGGCAAAGATATAAACCAAATTTTTGCACGATCCCGCAAGGAAAAAGGAAATAGTTTCAACTTCACAATATCATTGTCCACATCTTTTTATTTTGCATATCACACAATTCAACGAACGTGTTTAGATGGGACGCGGCATCCTCATTTGGATTACCGGCAAATTGATCTTTCATGACAAGATTCAACAAAGCGGCATTAATATCACAAGACTCCGCACTAGTGGCGGGAGGAGCAATAGGCGTACTAATAAAATCATTGTTATTAGTATTGGAAAAATCACATAACTTGGTATTCTCTTGAGTCATCGTGACTACGCAAACAAGATTGCAAGCAAGGAAGAGATCCGGCAAGAAAAAGGGCAAACGAAAAAGAGGGCGAATAAAATGGCAAATTGGTGAAGTGGGGGAGAGGAAAACGAGAGGCAAATGGCAAATAATGTAATTGTAAGGAGATGAGATTTGTGATTAGGAACCTGGTAGATGATGGTGGAGTCCCCTCGGCGCCTACGATAGGCACGTAGAAGAGACTGCTTCCTCCCGGGCAACGGCGCTAGAAATTCCTTCGACGTGGCTTGGACTGCGTCGATATTTCCCCAAAGAGGAAGGGATGATGCAGCACAACAACGGTAAGTATTTCCCTCAGTTATGAAACCAAGGTTATCGAACCTGTAGGAGGATCACCACCACCCAATAAGCAGCACCTGCACACAAACAACAAATACTTGCAACCCGACGCGAAAGAGAAGTTGTCAATCTCTCTACGGTAATAAGATAGATTAGGTAGTGATAGATAGGAGAGATAGATCTCTCAAGAACACAAATAAAAAGAGTAAATATGCAGTAATATGTTTTTGGGTTTTTGGTTTTGTAGATCTGAAAACAAAGATTGCAAAAAACATAGATCGGAAACAAATATGATGGAAAAGTAGACCCGGGGGTCGTAGGGTTCACTAGTGGCTTTTCTCACGAGTATAGCGCACGGTGGGTGAACAAATTACTATTGGGAAATTGATAGAAAATCGAATAGTCATGACGATATCCAAGGCGATGATCATTATATAGGCATCACGTCCAAGATAGATAGACCGACTCCTGCCTGCATCTACCTCTATTACTCCACACATCGACCGCTATCCAGCATGCATCTAGTGTATTAAGTTCATGGAAAAACGGAGTAATGCAATAAGAACGGTGACATGATGTAGACAAGATCTATTCATGTAGGAATAGACCCCATCTTGTTATCCTTAATAGCAACGATACATGCGTGTCTTGCTGCCCCTTCTGTCACTGGGAAAGAACACCGCAAGATCGAACCCATCACAAAGCACCTCTTCCCATGGCAATAAAAATCGATCTAGTTGGCCTAACTAAACCAAAGATTCAAAGAAGAAATACGATGCTATAAGCAATCATGCATATAAGAGATCAAAGAAAACTCAAATAATATTCATGGATAGAAACTGATCATGAACTCAAAATTCATCGGATCCCAACAAACACACCGCAAAAGTTTACATCAAATAGATCTCCAAGAGACCATTGTATTGAGAATCATAAGAGAGAGAGAAGAAGCCATCTAGGTACTACCTACAGACCCGTAGGTCTATGGTGGACTACTCACGCATCATCGGAGAGGCACCTATGAGGAAGATGAACCCCTCCGTGATGGTGTTTAGATTGGATCTCGCGGTTCTGGAACTTGCGGCGGCTGGAATTGTGTTTCGTCGACTCTTCTAGGGTTTTTGGATTTTCTGGAAATTTATAGGCTCAATAGTCTGTTGAGGGGGTGTCCGAGGTGCCCATCCTCCACCAGGCCGCACCAGGGGGCCTCTGGCGCGCCCTGGTGGGGGATGGCCACCCTGGGCCCCCTCTTCTGGTGTTCTTTGGCCCATCTTCTTTCTTCTGGTCCATAAAAAATCCACAAAAATCCCCGCAGCATTTGGGCTCCGTTTGGTACTGATTTTCTGCGAAGTAAAAAACAAGCAAAAACAACAACTGGCACTTTGGCACTATGTCAATATGTTAGTCCCAAAAAAAGGATATAAAGCTGTAATAAAATGATTGTAAAACATCCAAGAATGATAATATAACAACATGGAACAAGCAAAAATTATAGATACGTTGGAGACGTATCACTCTGCTGTGCCAATTCGTTGCAGCCACCTGCAACTCGGGTCCATCCTCCAGAGCATCCCGGCGACGCCGGCATATTTCCCCATAAAGTATCTGGGTCTACCGCTTTCAGTATGGCAGCTCAGAAAGGTAGACTTTCAATATATCGAAGATAAAGCGGCGGGTAAATTGGTATCCTATGAGGGACAAAGCATCACTACCATTGGGCGTACGGCGCTGGTCAGATCGGTCATCACCTCTGAGGTATTTTATTCCATCACTCCCCTCATCGTGCCAGAGGGCTCTCTCCAAAACCTCAATAGGATCAAGCGGGCGTTTCTTTGGTCTGGTTCGGACAGGACAACCGATGCAAAATGCAAAGTCAACTAGGAAGTTGTGTGCCACCCTAAGGACTACGGCGGCCTAGGGGTCCTTAACACCAATAAATTTGCCCGGGCTTTGCGGTTGAGATGGTTGTGGTACGAGTGGAAGGCGCCCAATAGGCTTTGGGTGGGATTGGGCAACCCATGCACCGAGGAAGATATCGATTTCTTCGATGCCTCCACCACCATCGTCGTCGGTAATGGGGCAAGAACGCCTTTCTGGGACTCTCTGTGGCTACTTGGTCACAAGCCCAAGAATATTGCACCACAAATTCATGAAGCATCAATAAGAAAGAATTGGAAAGTGAGGGAGGCGCTCAATGGAAATGCATGGATGATAAGGATAAACCGCGACACCATCATCTCCGGTGACCACATCCAGGAGCTCTTCACCCTTTGGATGTTGGTTCATGACTTCCACCTTGATGAGAATGCCGACGATGACATTGTCTAGAAACACTCCGTTGACGGGACTTACTCGGCGGCAACCGCGTACAAGGCACAATTCATGGGGTTGACTTTTTCACCCATGGATACCATGGTCTGGAAAGCTTGGGCACCGCAAAAGGTCAAATTCTTCGCAGGGTTGGCTTTGCAAAACTGGATTTGGACCGCTGACCGCTTGGAGAGGCGTGGATGGCCGAACTGTGGACTTTGTCCCCTATGCAAGCGGGAGCAAGAGACGGGCATTCACCTTTTCGCCAAGTGACGCTTCACTATTTGGCTGTGGCGGTTGGTCATTCAAAGGTTTGGGCTGGCGCACATGGACACTGCTATACCTGGGCATTAAAACCCCGGCCCGGTCGGCCCGGCCCGAAAAAGCCCGACCCTGCCCAGCCCGACCTTGCCCATTTGCCGGGCTTGGGCCTAGATTTTGAGCCCGTTGGCCAGGCCGGGCCGGGCCCGGGCCCGTCATAATTACGTTTTACTGAAGGGACCCGGCCCGAGGCCCGAGGCCCGGCGGGCTTTTATGCATTCGGGCCGGGCTTGGGCCTGTTTTTAAGGCCCGACGGCCGGGCCGGGCCGGGCCCGGGTCTGGGTTTTCATCTTCGGGCTTGGTCAGGCCCGGCCCGGCCCATGGCCAGGTATAGACACTGCTGACTCGCACCTCGATGAATCTGTCCTAGAATGGTAGGATAAGAGGACCGACATGAGAAATCCATATACGAAAGCTATGGCCTCCCTCACCATGCTCGTCTCCTGGACAATCTGGAATGAGAGAAACGCATGGGTGTTCCGACACAAGAGCGCGCCACCGCCAGTCCTCCACACAAACGTCGTCGACGAGGCTAATCTTTGGGTGACGGCGGGTGCTAAGAAATTAGGGCTTATTGTTTGTCGCGAGTGATTGCCATGCCGTATTTGTTGGGACACTTGTAAAACTTTATTCTCCTCTTATTTAATAGATGAGGCAAATCTTTTACCTCCGTTTCGGAAAAATATATATTGGTTGGTGTTGCCGTGGCTCTCAAGTGAAACTGGCAAATGGCGCAGGCCCAGTAGTGTGATTTTTATTTTTGTTGAGAAAATGGTAGCATGTTAGGTTCTTGAATGAAAAATACGTATGCTCCTCTCTCATAAAAATGCATACACTAAAAAATAAATCTATATCTATTATATATTATACCAATATAAAAGGATCTTAAAGAAATAGATCCAATTAATCTCGGTCACCTCAATCCAACAACCTAATTGCTTCAATGATGAGCACTCACCATGTTTAACGTGCAATTAATTTCATACCAAAATCAAGATTTGCACCAATCACATAATTAACACGTACTCCATCTGTTTTTAAATATAAGTCTTTGTAGAAATTTCACTACGAATTACATAGACATGCTTTAAAAATGTAGATTCATTCATTTTGCTTCGTATGTAGTCCATAGTGGAATATGTAAAAAGACTTATATTTACGAACGGAGGAAGTAACTGAAAGTGCAATCATGCCCTTAATCATATTTTGATGGTGATGACAACATGCATATAGGGAACTAACCATTTCTGTCAAGTGCATCTTAGGTTTAGTTCCTAAGGACTATTGTGTGGATCATGACTAATGTATCTAAACTGCTCAAGAACGGAGAAACAAGTCAAATAATTTTTTAGCTCTTTTCGGTTTGCTCTTGAGTATAGGGATCTCGCACTACTGAGAGGGGATCACTGATTCTTGTAAAAGACTTGCTCAAAACCACAAAAACCTTTGATTTGCATTTACATTTCATCTCTAGCTCTTCATCATTTGTGCACAAGTTTCTCTATTGGTCTGTGTTATTTTGCCTCTATTTTGACCGGACGACCGGTGGTTACCGGACGTCTGACGTCTCACAGCTCACCGGATATTCGGCACTCCCTGGAAATCCGGTGTCACCTTCACATCAAGGAAATAGCAGTTTTCTGGTTTAGTTCAGACGACCGGTAGTCGGACGTCCGTTCGCGTCCGGAAATCTGGTGATAGCCTCACATAACAGCATTGATGGATGCCCGGTCGTCTCCGGATGACCGTGGAACAGGACGACCGGCTCTCTCCGTACGTCCAATCTTTTTCATCACATTCTCCCTTGTGTTGTATCTGCTTGATTACATGTTCCAGCGGATGAACGACCGACGGCCTGGTCGGACGTCCGGTCCATGTTTTGGGTCCGGACGACCAGTGTCCTTCGGACATCCGGCAACTTCATAGGATAAGTGGCTCCAATGGCCACTTTTACACTGCAACTATATATTCCCCTCGTCCACTCCGGGAGAGGGTTGACCAACAGATGAAAAAGATCCCCAAGAACATTGTTTCTCTCAATCTCTTGTTCTTACACCAAATCATATATTCCGAGTGCATTTGTGAGGATTCTTGAGTGTTGCTCCAATCAAAAGATAGATCGTCTCCCCCCTTCAACCAAAGGAATTTGTGATTTGAGCAAGTTTTTAGGGTTTCCCTTGATCTTGTTACTCTTGGAGGTTTGAGACTCCTAGGTGGTAGGAGTTCTTCGAAGAGGAACCAAACCATTGTGATTATCCCCGAAAAGTTTGTGAGGGTTTGGAGACCACCCAAAGGTCTACGACTAGTGGTTGAGAAATGCCTTCGTGGTGTTGTCTCAAGGAGAGAATAGAGTGAGCCTTTGTGGCGTTGGTGTGCCTTCGAGGTAACATCCACCTCTCTAAACAGTGACGTAGCTTCCCTCCCAGGAAGTGAACATCAGCATACATCCTCGTCTCTCGGAGTTGAGGTTATCTCTAACCCTAGCTCCCTACTTGTGGTTACTTGTCTTCTTGTGTTTACTTGCTTTATATTGTGCTTGTCTATCTAACTAGTTGTTAATCTTGTTCACCTTACTTGTCCCTTTATCACCTTTGCAATTGTTAAGCTCCCTCTCATATTCCGTATTATTACCTAAAATTTCAAAGCAATAATTAAATTTTGTATTTCTACCTATTCATCCCCACCCCTAGGTCAATCTCGATCCTTTCAATTGGTATCAGAGCCTCGCGATCTAATCTTGTGTCTTAACCGCCTTAGAGAGAGATGGATACGGATGGGAACCCCCTTGTTACACTTCCTCATGAGAAGGGTACATCTTCTTTGGAAGTGCACAAATCCCTCACCTCTGAGGATTTAGAAAGGGCCCTTGCTAAGAAAAAGTAGGAGCATGATGCTTCTGTAGAGGCCTTGGTCCAAATGAGATTGGATGCATTGGTTGCAAAACTCCCATCACCTGAGAACCCATTGGGTGTGGCAAAGCAATCAAATGCATCTCTCTCCTTTGGGGCAACAACCTCAAGTGAGTGATAACCTTAGTGTTCCATGGTTGTATGCTAAATCTAGAGTGAAGAAACCTAAATATAATCCTGGGGGAAGCCATCCTTTACTTGATGAATCTGCCGATTTTGCTTTGTGGCGAGTTGGTATGCAGGATCATCTTAGGTTTGCCAACGATGAGATGATGGATGATGTCTACTACACAACTTTATTCTTGTAGATTTTGTTGGCCTCCAAGCGCAGAGTTTTGTAGGACAGTAGAAATTTTCCCTCAAGTGGATGACCTAAGGTTTATCAATCCGTGAGAGCTGTAGGATGAAGATGGTCTCTCTCAAACAACCCTGCAATCAAATACAAGAAATCTTTTGTGTCCCCAACACACCCAATACAATGGCAAATTGTATAGGTGCACTAGTTCGGCGAAGAGATGGTGATACAAGTGCCAATATGGATGGTAGATATTGATTTTTGTAATCTGAAAATATAAAAACAGCAAGGTAGCAAGTGACAAAAGTGAGCACAAACGGTATTGCAATGCTTGAAAACAAGGCCTAGGGTCCGTAATTTCGCTAGTGCAATCTCTCAACAATGCTAATATAATTGGATCACATAAGCATCCCTCAACGTGCAACGAAGAATCACTCCAAAGTTCTTATCTAGCAGAGAACATAAGAAGAAATTGTTTGTAGGGTACGAAACCACCTTAAAGTTATTCTTTCCGATCGATCTATTCAAGAGTTCGTACTAAGATAACATCAAGTTATCCTTTCCGTTCGATCTATCTAAGAGTTCGTACTAGAATAACACCATATGATACGCATCAACCAACTCTAATGTCACCTAGATACTCCAATGTCACCACAAGTATCCATGAGTTAATTATACGATACACATCAAACAATTTCAGATTCATAATACTCAATCCACACAAAGAACCTCAAATAGTGCCCCAAGATTTCTATCGGAGAAAGTATGACAAGAACGTGTATCAACCCCTATGCATAGATTACCCCAATGTCACCGCGGGAATCCGCAAGTTGAGTACCAAAACATATATCAAGTAAATCAATAGAACACCCCATTGTCACCTCGGGTATCCACATGCAAGACATATATCAAGTGTTCTCAAATCCAATATTCAATCCACCATAACGATATCTCAAAGGGAAAGATTCAATTCATCACAACAAGGTAGCAAGGAAATAACATCATGTGATCCGATTATATTAACAAAGCCCGTGATACATCAAGATCGTGACATCTCAAGAACATGAGACAGAGAGAGAGAGATTGAACACATAGCTACTGGTACATACCCTCAGTCCTGAGGGTGGACTACTCCCTCCTCATCATGGCCTCCGCCAGGATGATGAAGATGGCCACCGGAGATGGATTCCCCTCTCCGGCAGGGTACTGGAACATCTCCGGATTGGTTTTTCGTCGATATAGAGAGTTGCGGCGGCGGAGCGGAGAGTCTAGGGTTATTTCTGATGGTTTCTATATTTATAGGATTTTTGGGCGTTGGTTTCACGCCAAGATGGGCCACGAGGAGGGCACGATGCACCAGGGCGCGCCTGGGCCCTCTGGCGCGCCCTGGTGGGTTGTGCCCACCTCGTGGCTCTTCTCTGGTGGTTCTTCGCTCCAATATTGCTTATTTGGTCCAGAAAAAATCACCAAAAAGTTTCGGGCGATTCCGAGAACTTTCATTTTCTGCACAAAAACAACACCACGGTAATTCTGCTGAAAACAGCGTCAGTCCGGGTTAGTTCTAAATAAATCATATAAAGTGCATCAAAACCATATAAAAGTATTGTAAACATAGGTGAATATGGCATGAATACTTCATAAATTATCGATACGTTGGAGACGTATCAATGGAGATCTTGGAGAAAGGCTATATCCCTGTCAACCCCAAGAATCTCATACCGGGTGAAGCATATGAGAAGCACCTCAATGACACCGCAATATGCTCATAAGAAATGGCATGACTGACAAGTAGAAAAGGCCCTACATACACCTCTCCAATGCCAAGGAACTGTGGGATAGCATTGTGATGACCAGGACGGGAACGTCTTCACTTCGACTTACGCAATATGAGATAGCAAAAGGGGCATTACAGTACTTTTGCATGGAGAAAGGTGAGAACCCCAAGCATCTCCTTGAGCGATTGATGACGCTTGCTGCCGACATTGAGTCGTATGATTGTGATAAGAGCCAAGATGGATTCAACTTGACCAAACGGTTTCTTGTGGACAAATTGCTAAATGCTCTTGCCCCATATCATCATCAAATGGTTTGTGACATAAGAAGAGAGCATGGTTTCAAGAACATGTTTCCCGATGATGTCATTTCAATCTTCCAACTATTTGAAGAATCCAAGACCAATTCTACAAGACACCTTGCCATGCATGGTTCCTGATCATCCAAGATAAACCTTGCCTTGAAGGCCAAGCATGTAAGGGATGATGATGTTAGTGCAGAAGAAGAATAAGATGATGTTGAAGAAGGTTATGAGATTGACTCGGATGAGGGGCCCTCTTATGAAGACATGGCTCTCTTTGTGAAGAAGTTTAGTGCGGGAAAATTCAAGGGAAGATTCCCAAAGAAGAAAGTAAGGACTTGCTACAACTGTGAAGAAACCAAACACTTCTCAAACGAGTGGCCCTGTGAGAAGAGAGAAGACAAATCAATGTTTTCCAAGACTTTTGTGAAGAAGAAGTTGCCCAACCCGTTGAACTCCAAGTTCAAGAAAAGAGATGGGAAGGCAATGGTTGCACAAGATGACTCTGACCCCGATGATGTTGGAGGTATTGTCGGTGTAGCTCAAGACACTCAAAGCACATTAAGACTTGTCAATAAGAGTGGTGATGTTGTCACGTACAACTACATGAAAGACTATAAGGGCAACGCACACAAATGTCTTATGGAAAAGGCCATGGTAGATGATTATGAGGGTCAAGCCTTCCCGGACAAGGTAACGGTTACTCCGCGTCCAAACCCTCCTCTATTCACTTCTCCTTCACCTAGTCATGAATATCTTGATGCAGAGGATCATGATCATGAATGATGCTATGTTTGCTAAAATGAATAAAGTCATGTGCTCTCTCAAAGGAAAGAAGCTCATTATGTTTCGTATGCTTATGGAGATGGTGAGCAAACACACCATCACCATTCAGGAACTAGAAACCCTCGTCATTGAGGAAAAGGAAAAATGTGAAATCCTTGTAAGGAAAGTCTAATACGAGAAAACACGTAATGATGAATTGTGCTTAAAGATTGGTGCAAACATTGATATGCATACTAAAGACCTTGCCTCCTTGGAAAAGGCTAAAGGTGCTTATAAAGTGTTAATAAATGATAAAGGTAAGCTAGAAGAATCTCATGCTACTCTCTCTAAGGATTGTGAGCTCTTACGCTTATCTCTCAAGTCAAAGGAAGAAGAGCTCAACATCCTTACAGAGAAGTTTGACAAACTCAAGCTTACTTATCTTGACACCCTTGGCAAAGCTTATTCCGGTCCTGTTATAAATGTTGATGCTTGTGCTACTAACCCCAATGGTGACCTAGCTATTGTACTTGAGGAGAACCGGTTACTAAAGGCCCAAATTGAGAAAGGGCTCATGTCATGTGCCCAAGGACAAAAGAACATCAATGAAGTGTTGAGTCAACACAAGGAGGTAGTGGCCAAGGAAGCGCTTGGATTTGATCCAAGAACAAGAATAATAAGATCGCAACACATAAGTGTACCACTCCTCTCAAGGAGACATTTGTGCATGAAGGGCACAAGGAGAAAGCAAAGGGTAAAGTTAACAAGGTTGTGAGTAGGAAGGTCACTAGGGGCACGCCTACTCCCAACAAGCCAACATAATTTATGCCTTCATCATATGTATTTCGTAAGGCAAAACATGGAGATGTTTATGCTCAATTTATTGACCCTCGAAATGCTTTTCGTTTCGCTATTTTTTTTAAATAATACATTTTTTATATTAAAAGTTTCAGATATAGCATTGGTTCAAAAATTTGCAAATATGTAATCCTATCGGCCTAGCCAGTCGGCTTTGCCGAAGCCGATTAGTCCCTGTCGGCTTTGGCTAGGCCGATAGGGCAGTCGGCTACGCTCAAGTGGCTCCAGTAGGCTTAAAAATGCCTAATTAGTACTAATCGGCTTAGCCGTGACCAATTAGTACTAATCGACTTAGCCATGACCAATTAGTACTAATCGATGTTGGCGAAGCCAATAGGTGCATGTATTCATATTTTGGTATGTAAGTAAGATTTTTTGATGACCAAAATGACAAAATAGCCCCTCTCAACGGACGAGGCTTGCATGCTCCCTCCTTGTGCTCCCATCCGTGCTCCCACGCCCATAATTTTTCATCCAACGGCTCCGTCACTTTCTCTTCTCAGCTTCCATTTTTAAGAATAGAAAACGCAAACAAATCACGAATTTCCTTCTCTCCATACTTCCTCTGTTTCCCGTACGTATATGCGTCTCTCCCAAAGTCGTTGGATGAAAAGGAACGCCATGTTTATAGCGACGATGGAGGTAGCAGTGAGTAAGTACCTCGACCTGTTGATCTCCGCTCCGCTGTGGGGATCGCCTGGCTCCGCGTGCCGCACGGTTCATTCGGAGATCGTCATGCCGTACTTCGCTGCGTCGTATCGTACCTTCTCTCCATCCACTCGACGCCCTCAGCGTGTTTCTCTAGACTAGGTCGAGAACGTCGTGTACAACCCGACGGTGCAGCAGGACAAGTTACCATGCCGTGCTGGACGCGTCGTTCAGGACCTTCGTCTGGCCAAAATCGCCGCTGCGCCTCACGCCGGTCGGCGTCTCCGTCGAGGACGCCAACCAAGTAGGTCTGACGCTGGATACGACAACGCCGCTCGGCGGCATGGAGCAACGTTGTCCATGCCGCATTCGCGTACCCCGTGGTCGCGCTCCACCTGGGCGTTTCCGACAACCTTGGACTGCTCGGTGGGCAGAACGTCATGCTCCAGCACATCGTACTGCCCGTGCGTCGGCCGCGTCGGCCTAGGACCTCAACGTCGTGCTTGCATGGATGCGGTCCATGTACTGGCACCCGTTGAATGAAGCCATATCCATCAAGGATCCGCGGCGGAATGGTTGCGTACATGGCCGTGAACGGCATGGGGATGGGGCTCTACGATGACGCCGCCATCGCTAAGTCACGATGCCATCAATGGGGCTACACATCGTTCATCTGGGCCTGGGCATGGACGGAAATCTCCAATTTTCAAGATTTTTGGCCTAATAAAAGGAACTAGGAAAGAAGCAAATACGTACGAGAGAGGTACGAACCGAATACATGATTTGTTTGCATTTTTTTATTCCTAAAAATGGAACGCTGAGGAGAGAAAACGTTGGATGAAAAACTATGGGTGTGGGAGCACGGATAGGAGCACAAGGAGGGAGCAGGCAAGCCTCGTCCCCTCTCGACCAGGCGGCAAAACTTTTCCCGCCATAATTTCCCGCTATTGACTTCCCGCCAAAATTTCCCGCTTCTCACTTCCCGCCATAATTTCCCGCTTCTCATTTCCCATCATCGTTTTCCGCTTCTTAGTTCCCGTCAATATCTCCCGTCATAGTTTCGTGCTTCTGAGTTCCCGCCTATTCTTCTCTTCTGAACCTATAAAAACTCCTCCACACTAAGGTGAGTAAGATGTCCAGTGTAGGCTCATAGTCTCGTCAAGATGTCCGGTTATCCTTTTGATCGTAGTTTTCATATCCTTCCAATGGGACATACCAGAGTGAGAGCTACGATCAAAAGGGAAGCGGGAAATTATGGTGGGTAGTGAGAAGCGGGAAATTATAACAGGAAGTGAGAAGCGGGAAATTATGGCGGGAAGTGAGAAGCGGGAAATTTTGGCGGGAAGTCAGTAGTGGGAAATTATGGCGGGAGAAAGTCTTGCCGCCTGGTCGAGAGGGGCTATTTTGTCATTCTGGTCATCAAAAATCTTAGTTACATACTAAAATATGAAAACATGCACCTATCGGCTTTGCCAACACCGATTAGTACTAATTGGTCACGGCTAAGCCGATTAGTACTACTAGCAAACATGTCCGTGCGTTGCAACGGAAGAAATCAAACCCACACGCCCTTACCCATTGAGCATAGCTAAATACCTCAGCCTCATGCCCCTAACATAATAAACATGACTAATACCTCATCCTCGGGTCCACGTCCTCCATTTCAATATGACATTAGACCCATGTTTCTATTTGTCCTCTTTGCTGTTCTCGCCGCCGATACTCACAATACCAGTTGTCAATAACCAAGGTTGGCCAGGTCCAATAGCTAGATCGTTGAGCCTCCTTCGTGTCCGGCGAGATCAAGAGTGTTGAACAAAGATATTTTTTATCATCATGCTAATATAATAGGGAAACACATTGCACCATGTTATCATGTAAATGGAGTAGTTTGTGTCGGATAGACCATGAAACCTTAGTTGGACTCTTCATGCATTATAAGTTTGCGACGGGTGTCATTGGGCCGAGCGAGGCTGGTTGTACGTGAAGACGTGACGGAGAAAAATATTCCTTCCATATCCCTAGTTTAATAAATTGAACTAAACAATGCATTCGTGGGCATATTTCAAAAATTCACCCAGTTTTATTAGTAGATATAGATAGACAAAATGTTAGCTACAGTACCTCTTAGTTTTCAAAATTTGTTCATGTTTTGAAAAACTATTTGCCTTTTCATATTCAAAGTTTTTTTTTAAAAATGTTTGTACTTTGAAAACATGTTTGCAAATTCGGGAAAAACATTCACTACAGTACCTCCTAGTTTTGAAAACTTGTTTGTGTTTTCAAAAATATTCAGGTTTCAAAAAAATAAAAATAAAAAATTTGCTCCTTCTTTTAAAATATTCGGGTTTAAAATTTTTGTTCACAACTTTGCAAAATATTCGTGTTCTAAAATATATTCACTTGGTCAAAAAACATGTTTTTCTTTTGCTCTCGGTATCCAACTCGGCTGGTAGTTTACTTTATGTTACGCTGCCATTTAAACAATAAGTCTTGTGTAGTATAGTGGCTGGCATCTTGAGTTCTCCAGCGTGAACGCCCAGGTTCGATTCCCTGAGGTGGATAGTATTTTTTGTGGACCTCTTTTTTTTTTTGAGTGGTAAACCAACTTTTTTAACTGGCACGAGCCGTTGGTTTGGTAATGGGCCGGCCCATTGCTGATGCATGCATCGTACGTTTTTCTGGCACAAACGAATCAGGAGAACCAGCGAACGTCCGAACCAGAAAACGTCTAGGTGCAGACGGACCAAAAATCATCTGGGTCCCACCATAAACCAAAAAAAGTGAAACGATCCGTCCTTTATTATTAGGTAGAGAATTGGTCACGGCTAAGCCGATTAGTCCTAATTAGACATTTTTAAGCCGACTGGAGCCACTTGAGCGTAGCCGAGTGCCCTATCGGCCTAGCCAAAGCCGACAGGGACTAATCGGCTTCGGCAAAGCCGACTGCTGCCAGTCGGCCCTGGCTAGGCCGATAGGATTACATATTTGTAAAAAAATTAACCGACGCTATATCTGACAAATTTAATATAAAAATGTATTATTTAAAAAAAATAGCTTTCGTTTCTATGCAATTTGGGTTCCTAAGACCCTTGTTACTAACATAAGAGGTCTCATTGTAAAATGGGTGCCTCTAACCATGACTTAAAATGTGCGTAGATTGCCTTCTCCGGTGGAGTCAAATGGGTGATTGACAGTGGATGCACCAACCATATGACCGAAGATGGCACATTGCTCATGGACTTGATGGAAGCTATTCGACCATTTACGATCATTGTCTTTGGTGGAGGGTCTAAAGGACAAGTACTTGGGTTGGGCAAGGTGGCTATCACCAATGACATGTCACTTGCAAATGTTATGCTTGTCCAATACCTTACATATCATTTGCTTTTCGTTCGTCAATTGGCTTCCATTGGTTATGATACACTATTTGTACTAACGGATGTGAAAGTCTTTAAGAGAGATACTCTTGAAGTTGCCTTTGTGGGAGAGTTGTATGGCAACCTTTACACGGTTGATTTATCAAAAGAGAGCACATTTCATGCAACTTGTCTCATGGTCAAGGCCTACAAGGGTTAGCTATGGCATCGCCGGCTAGCCCATGTAGGCATGAGAAATCTTCAAGATCTCTTAAAGGGTGAGCACATCCTTGGACTAACCAATGTATCTTCTGAGAAATATCACGTGTGTAGTGCATGCATATCCGGAAAGCAACATCAATCAAAGCACCTACCCAAGAATATCGTTTCAACCTCAAGACCTTTGGAGCTCCTTCACGTGGGTCTATTTGGGCTCCATCATGGATATTCTTGGTGGGAAGAAGTATGGGCTTGTCATTGTTGATGACTACTCAATATATGCATGGGTGTTCTTTCTTAAGTCCAAGGACGAGACGAAGATCACCTTCATAGATTTTGCCAAGCAAGCCCAACGCAAGTTTGACAAAGAAATTTTGGCAATAAGGAGTGACGATGGCTTAGAATTCAAGAACTACACCATAGAAGAATGCCTTAGTGATGAAGGGATTGAACATCAATATTCCACATCATATACCCCACAACAAAATGGGGTAGCTGAGAAAAAGAACCACACACTTGTGGAAATGGAAAGGTCCATATTGGATGAGTACAAGTCACCACATAGTTTTTGGGCCGAAGCTGTCAACACTACTTGGCAAGCATAAAACTGTCTCTTCCTTCGCAAGATCTTGGAGAAGACCCCATATGAGCTCGTAACCGGGAACAAGTCAAATGTCAAGTACTTTAGTGTATTTGGTTGCAAATGCTTCATTCTCAACAAGAAAGAACGGTTAGGAAAATTTCAATCCAAAACTACCAAAGGAATATTTGTTGGTTATGGGTCAAACTCTCACGTCTATAGGGTCTACAACAAATCCAATGTGTTGTAGAAAGTTGTGACATGGTGTTTGATGAATTTAATGGCTCCCATGGGGAGCAAGTTCATCTAAGTGATGTAGGTGACGAAGTGATGTCTACTACACAACTTGTTCTTGTAGACTCGTGTTGGGCCTCCAAGCGCAGAGTTTTGTAGGACAGTAGCAAATTTCCCTCAAGTGGATGACCTAAGGTTTATCAATCCGTGGGAGGCGTAGGATAAAGATGGTCTCTCTCAAACAACCCTGCAACCAAATAATAAAAAGTCTCTTGTGTCCCCAACACACCAAATACAATGGTAAATTGTATAGGTGCACTAGTTTGGCGAAAAGATGGTGATACAAGTGTAGTAATGATAGTTGATATTGATTTTTGTAATAGTAACAATAAAAAAACAGCAAGGTAGCAAGTAACAAAAGTGAGCACAAACGGCATTGCAATGCTTGAAAACAAGGCCTAGGGTCCGTAATTTCGCTAGTGCAATCTCTCAACATACTAATATAATTGTATCACATAACCATCCCTCAACGTGCAATGAAGAATCACTCCAAAGTTCTTATCTAGGGGAGAACATAAGAAGAAATTGTTTGTAGGGTACGAAACCACCTTAAAGTTATCCTTTCCGATCGATCTATCCAAGAGTTCGTACTAAAATAACACCAAGTTATCCTTTCCAATCGATCTATCTAAGAGTTCGTACTAAAATAACACCATATGATACGCATCAACCAACTCTAATGTCACCTAGATACTCCAATTTCACCACAAGTATCCATGAGTTAATTATACGATACGTATCAAACAATTTCAGATTTATAATACTCAATCCAACACAAAGAACCTCAAAGAGTGCCCCAAGATTTCTACCAGAGAAAGTAGGACGAAAACATGCATCAACCCCTATGCATAGACTACCCCAATGTCACCTCGGGAATCCACGAGTTGAGTGCCAAGACATAGATCAAGTGCTCTCAAATCCATAAAAGTATTCAATCCAGTAATAACGAAATCTCAAAAGGAAAACTCAATTCATCACAACAAGATAGAGAGGGGAAAACACCATATGATCCAACTATATTAACAAAGCCCGTGATACATCAAGATCGTGCCAAATCAAGAACACGAGAGAGAGAGAGAGAGATTAAACACATAGCTATTGGTACAAACCCTCAGCCCCGAGGGTGGACTTCTCCCTCCTCATTATGGAGACCATAGGGACGATGAAGATAGCCTCTGGTGATGATTTCCCCCTCCGACAGGGTGCCGGAACGGGGTCTAGATTGGTTTTTCGTGGCTACAGAGGCTTGCGGCGGTGGAACTTCTGATCTAGGGTTATTTCTGGGGGTTTCTGAATATATAGGATTTTTGGGCGTTGGTTTCACGCGAAGATGGGCCACGAGGGGCCCACAAGACACCAGGGCGCGCTAGAGGGGGCTGGCATGCCCTGGTGGGTTGTGGCCACCTCGTGGCTCTTCTGGCCCTCCCACGAAGCTTCTAGTGCCTCTTTTGTTCCAAAAAAATTGTCAAAAAGTTTCGTTGCATTTGGAGAACTTTTATTTCTGTACAAAAAACACCACCACGGTAGTTCTGCTGAAAACAGCGTCAGTCCGGGTTAGTTCCATGCAAATCATACCAAAACCATATAAAATTGTTGTAAATATGGCATAAATACTTCATAAATTATAGATATGTTGCAAACGTATCAGCATCCCCAATCTTAATTCCTACTCGTCCTCGAGTAGGTAAATGATAAAATAAATAATTTATGAAGTGTGAATGCTAGCATAGTGCATAAGTTTGATCAATGATAACTTCAACCACTTTTCCTAGCATCATAATAGCAACTCTTTCTCATAAAACTCATCATGATAGAGTAGCAACCAATTCACATGTTATGGTTCAAACAATGAATTTTCTTGAAACTTAACAACCTATGTTCTTAGTCACCAAACAATTGCAATTCAACTTATTCTCAACAAAGTCTAAGTAAGAGCTCCACATAGTCAATCATCATATAGTCTTCTATGATTGCTAGTACTCAAAGCATATTTTTAGCACAAATGGCATCCATCAAACACAGAGCTTAATGTTTCGCCTCCCAACTTATTTATCATAGAGATAATTGTCAACAATAATAAGTCATGATCAAATATATTTGACTGGCCATATGTGCCTAGATCTTTCCCCACCACATGATGCTTGCCAACTAGAGAATAATTGAGGTTGAAATAAGAATGCATACTATTGAATCTTGCATAAAAGTAAATACTGAAAGGTAAAAGATAGGCCCTTCGCAGAAGGAAGCAGAGGTTGTCATGCGCTTTTTGGTTTTGTATGCACAATCCCTTAATGCAAAAGAACGTCACATTATATTTCCCCTTATGATAGCAACCTTTATTATGTAGTCTGTCACTTTTATTACTTTGCCATCACAAGTTCATACAACGCTTATTTTTCTCTTACACTAAATGATCCAACACATTTAGAAGCAGTTTTTATTGCCTTTTCTGCACCGATGACAACTTACTTGAAGGATCTTATTCAATCCATAGGTAGGTATGGTGGACACTCATGGCAAGAAACTGGGTTTAAGGGTTTTTGGATGCGCAAGTAGTATCTCTACTTAGTACGAATTTTTGGCTAGCAAAAGATCCTAAGCAAACACCACATGTTGGAGGATCCATAATAATATAACTTCTATGCAAATATACACAACCATAACTCATTACATTGTCTTCCTTGTCCAACTTCAACTAATTTGCTCAAGTTTGAAAATAATTAATGGGTATTCACAATCATAGAAGATGTCCAAGATAATATATTTGTATGTGAAAGTTCTCTTCCTTATACTAATCATTCACGAATTGCTTGTATGACCAATATTGTGATTGTCAAGCTTCAAAAGATTTCACTTTCTAAACCCAATGTGAAGCTACTACTAGGCATGATATGAACATATAATTTCAACTTCATGGTATTCAATTCATTCAACAATTTACTCATAGGATATAAGTGAAGCACAAGAGTAAATGACAAGCTACTCCAAAAATATATAAGTGAAGATCAAGCGAGTAGTTAAGTAAATGGGTAACCATTTGAGAACTCTCTCTCGTCTAAAAACATTCAGATCTAAATATTTTATTAAAACAGCAAGCAAAACAAAATAATATGACATTCCAAGAATAGCACACATCATGTGAAGAAGCAAAAACTTAGGCTCAACCGCTACTAACCGATAATTGTTGATGAAGAAAGGTGAGATGCCTACCGGGGCATCCCCAAGCTTAGAGGCCTGAGACTACTTGAAATATTATCTTGGGATGCCTTGGGAATCCCCAAGCTTGAGATTTTGTGTCTCCTTAATTCCTTTTATATCACGGTTTCCCTAAATCTTAAAAACTTCATCCACAAAAACTCGAAAAGAACTCAGAGATAGGTTAGTACACATAAGAATAATTCCACACTTCTTGTACTGCCAAGACAAGTTGCACAATAATTTCCAAACATAATCTACTGTTTACTATCATTTCCACAATTTATATCTACCAATATAGGCTATGGAAACTATAGGATAAGTAGATAACAAAATTATGACAGCAATCTGTCCAAACAGAACAGTCTGTAGAAATTTATGAAAACAGTGTACTTATGTAAGTCAAAAAATTATGAAAATTTAGGAAGTAATAAATAATTTATATGAACACACTGTTTAAAAATTTCAGAAACTTTACACCTTCCAGTAAAATATGAAAATTCAAACACTATAGAGAAAGTTTCTGTTTTTACACAGCACATATCAAACATGCAATGCAAGCATCCTAAGGCAATTCTTGGAACTTTTTATTGAAAAACAAGATTATAAATAACACCTAACAGAAAATAATAAAATATAATGATGATCCAAGCAAAGCACTTATTATGTGACGAATAAAAATATAGCTCTAAGTAAGATATACCGATAATGTTGAAGACGAAAGAGGGGATGCCTTCCGGGGCATCCCCAAGCTTAGGCGCTTGAGTCTTCCTTGGATATTACCTTGGGGGTGCCTTGGTCATACCCAAGCTTAGGTTCTTGTCACTCCTTATTCTCCTCATATCGGTGTCTGACCCGAAACTTGAAAACTTCAATCACACAAAACTTAACGGAACTTTGTGAGAAGGGTTAGTGTAATAAAGATAAATCATTCACTTAGGTACTGTCAAGGCAAGATTCATAATTGTTCTCACATAATACCTACTTTATTATACCATTCACATAATTTATATCACTGAATATAAGCTACGGAAACACTAAAAGAAGCAAACTATGCATGCAAAACAGAATCTGTCAAAAACAGAACAGCCTGTGAAGATCTGTAGTATAACCATACTTCCATGTATCTATAAATTCTGAAAAATTAGGAAAACCTGAAGAATTTGTATATCAAGAGTGTGTAAAAATTTCATATCATTATCACGCTCTAATAAAATTGAAAATTCCTGTACTGGAGTCAAAAGTTTCTGTTTTGGTTCAGCATCAATTCTACTCATCTTGTGAGTCATCCCAAAGGCTTTACTTGGCACTTTATTGAAATAAAAGGCACAAAACATGATTACTACAGTATCTTAATCATGTGAAAACACAAAAACAGAAAGGAAAAGTGTTGGGTTGTCTCCCAACAAGCGCTTTTCTTTAATGCATTTTAGCTAGGCATGATGATTCCAATGATGCTCATATAGGAATAGTAATTGAAACATGCAAGAGAGCATCAAGAATTTCATGACAAGCACATTTAAGTCTAACCCACTTCCTATGCATAGGTATTTTGTGAGCAAACAATTTATGGGAGCAAGAATCAACTAGCATAGGAAGGCAAAACAAGCATAACTTCAAGATTTTCAACACATAGAGAGGAAACTTGATATTATTGCAATTCCTACAAGCATATGTTCCTCCCTCATAAAAAAATTCAGTAGCATCATGAAGGAATTCCACAATATAACTATCACATAAAGCATTCTTTTCATGATCTACAAGCATAGAAAATTTATTACTCTCTACATAAGCATATTCCTTTTCATCCATGGTAGTGGGAGCAAACTCAACAAAATAACTATCATGAAATACTTGATTGACATAACCACATTCAATATTAAAATCATGATGAAAAGTTTCATGGTTACTATCACTCTTTATAGCATACATTTCACCATCATAATCATCATACATAGGAGGCATGTCATCATCGTAATAAATTTGCTCATCAAAACTTGGGGAACTAAAAATATCATCTTCATCAAACATAGCATCCCCAAGCTTGTGGCTTTGCATATCATTAGCATCATGGATATTCAGAGAATTCATACTAGTAAGATTGCAATCATGCTCATCATTCAAGGAATACTCATTAAGTATTTTCATAATTTCTTCCTCTACCAATTGAGCACAATTTTCGAAATCCTTATTTTCACGAAAGAAATTATAGAGACGAAACAAATGAGGTAACCTAGACACCATTTTTTGTAATTTTCTTTTATAAAAACAAACTAGTGAAAAACAAGATACTAAAAGATTTAATTGCAAGATCTAAAGATATACCTTCAAGCACTCACCTCCCCGGCAACGGCGCCAGAAAAGAGCTTGATGTATACTACACAACTTGTTCTTGTAGACTTCTGTTGGGCCTCCAAGCGCAGAGTTTTGCAGGACAGTAGCAAATTTCCCTCAAGTGGATGACCTAAGGTTTATCAATCCGTGGGAGGCGTAGGATGAAGATGGTCTTTCTCAAACAACCCTGCAACCAAATAATAAAAAGTCTCTTGTGTCCCCAACACACCAAATACAATGGTAAATTGTATAGATGCACTAGTTCGGCGAAGAGATGGTGATACAAGTGTAGTAATGATAGTAGATATTGATTTTGGTAATAGTAACAATAAAAAACAACAAGGTAGCAAGTAACAAAAGTGAGCACAAACGGTATTGCAATGCTTGAAAACAAGGCCTAGGGTCCGTACTTTCGCTAGTGCAATCTCTCAACAATGCTAATATAATTGTATCACATAACCATCCCTCAACATGCAACGAAGAATCACTCCAAAGTTCTTATCTAGGGGAGAACATAAGAAGAAATTATTTGTAGGGTACGAAACCACCTTAAAGTTATTCTTTCCAATCGATCTATCCAAGAGTTCGTACTAAAATAACACCAAGTTATCCTTTCCGATCGATCTATCTAAGAGTTCGTACTAAAATAACACCATATGATACGCATCAACCAACTCTAATGTCACCTAGATACTCCAATGTCACCACAAGTATCCATGAGTTAATTATACGATACGCATCAAACAATTTCAGATTCATAATACTCAATCCAACATAAAGAACCTCAAAGAGTGCCCCAAGATTTCTACCAGAGAAAGTAGGACGAAAACGTGCATCAACCCGTATGCATAGACTACCCCAATGTCACCTCGGGAATCCGTGAGTTGAGTGCCAAGACATAGATCAAGTACTCTCAAATCCATAAAAGTATTCAATCCGGTAATAACGAAATCTCAAAAGGAAAACTCAATTCATCACAACAAGATAGAGAGGGGGAAACACCATATGATCCAACTATATTAACATAGCCCGCGATACATCAAGATCGTGCCAATCAAGAACACGAGAGAGAGAGAGAGAGAGAGAGAGAGAGAGAGAGAGATATTAAACACATAGGTACTAGTACAAACCCTCATCCCCGAGGGTGGACTACTCCCTCCTCATCATGGAGAGCATAGGGAGGATGAAGATGGCCTCCGGTGATGATTTCCCCCTCCGACAGGGTGCCAAAACGGGGTCTAGATTGGTTTTTCTTGGCTGCAGAGGCTTGCGGCGGCAGAACTTCTGATCTAGTGTTATTTCTGGGGGTTTATGAATATATAGGATTTTTGGGCATCGGTTTCACGCGAAGATGGGCCACGATGGGCCCACAAGACACCAGGGCGCGCCAGAGGGGGCTGGCGCGCCTTGGTGGGTTGTGGCCACCTCGTGGCTCTTCTGGCCCTCCCACGAAGCTTCTAGTACCTCTTTTGTTCCCCAAAAAATCATCAAAAAGTTTCGTTGCATTTGGAGAACTTTTATTTCTGCACAAAAAACAACACCACGGTAGTTCTGTTAAAAACAACGTCAGTCCGGGTTAGTTCCATGCAAATCATACCAAAACCATATAAAATTGTTGTAAATATGGCATGAATACTTCATAAATTATAGATACGTTGGAGACGTAGAACGAAGATCCCTTGCAAGATATATTGAACATGGGTGTAGGTGCTCTCCATCCATTGGAACATGTTCCTCATGAAGGTGAAGTCGAAGACTCAAACACCACTCATACTCAGACTACTACTACACGAACACCACCACAAGATCCCATCATTCAAGAGGATCCTGATACTTGTGATCTACGTTGGGTTTTCCATGAAGAGGAATGGGTGATGCACCACAATATGGATAAGTATTTCCCTCAGTAGAGAACCAAGGTTTATAGAACCAATAGGAGTAACGGTCAACCACCGTCTTCAGCGACTGCACACAAAAGAGCAAACACTTGCACCCAACGCGGCAAGAGGGTTGTCAATCCCCTTGGTCTCGTTATTTGCAAGCAAATGAAGTGTTTAGATGATAGTAGATAATTGTAAATAGCAAAATAAAATAAAATACAAAAAATGGCAGCAAGGTATTGAAAGGTTTTGTAAATTTATAAGTGAATAGACTCGGGGGCACAGTTTTCCCTAGTGGCATCTCTCATATAGTAAGCATACGGTGGGTAGACAAATTATTGTTGGGTGATACGTCTCCAACGTATCTATAATTTTTGATTGTTCCATGCTGATATATTATCATTCTAGGATACTTTTTTGGTTTTTATTTACCAATTTATAATATTTTTGAGCACTAACCTATTGACCCAGTGCCAATTGTTGTTTTCTGCATGTTTTTACTTTTCAGGTTTACAGTACCAAACGAAGTCCAATTGCCACGAAACTTTTTGATGATTTTTTCTGGACCAAAAGAAGACCTGGAAGCTTCGGAGGGAGGCCGGGGGCCACACGAGGGCTTGTGCCTCCCTCGGGCGTCTCCCGACGCCCCTCTCTGGCTTATAAATTCTCATCTACCCTAAAAATACCGGAGGCAGTCCCGAAACCCTTTTTACACCGCCACAAGTCTCTGTTCCGTCGCGTGGCCATCTGGAGCTCCGTTCCGGCACCCTGTCGGAGGGGGATCGATCATGGAGGGCCTCTACATCAACCTTGCTGCCCACATGATGATGTGTGAGTAGTTCACCACAGACATACGGGTCCATATGTAGTACCTAGATGGCAATCTCTCTATCTCTTGATCTTCAATACTATGATCATCGCATCTTTGGTTTGATCTATTCGATGAAATCCTATTGTGCGGTGTGTTTTTTGGGATCCGATGAATTGTGGGTTTTTGTTCAGATTATTCATGAAAAGTATTTGAGTCACCTCTGAATATTAAGATTCTCATTTGCATGATCATTATAGCTTCGTAATGCTCTCCGATTTATTGATGTGCTTTGGCCAAGTAGATTGATCTATCTTCAGTGGGAGTGGTGCGCTGTGGTAGATTCAACCTGATGAGTTTCTATATCCCACTGACAAAGTAGGGGACAAGATGCGTCTTTGTGTTGTTGCTACTAAGGATAACACGACGGGGTTCATTCATATTGCTTGAGTTTACTTTGTCTACATCATGTCATCGTTCTCCATGTGTTACTCTATTTTACTTAATACTCTAGATGCATGCTGGATAGCGGTCGATGAGTGGAGTAATAGTAATAGGTGCAGGAAGGAGTTGACCTATTTGTTTATGGACGTGATGCCTATATATACATGATCATTGCCGTGAAAATCGCATAACTATCCACTTTTCTATCAATTACCCAACAGTAATTTGTCACCCACCGTATGTTGCCTACATGAGAGATGCCGCTTGGGAAAACTATGCCCCCCGGGTCTATTCACTTATATGTTTACAAATGCTATTATTAACTTGCTGCCTTTATTTAATTTTTATTGTATTTTGCAATTTATAATTATCAACAATTATCTACGCAACTCATTTGCTTGCAAATAACGAGATCAAGGGGATCGACAACCCTCTTGCCCGCGTTGGGTGCAAGTTGTTTGTTCATTTGTGTGCAGTCGCTGAAGACGGTTGAGGATTGATATTCCTCTTGGTTCGATAAACCTTGGTTTCATAACTGAGGGAAATACTTACCCACTTTGTGTTGCGATAACCCGTTCCTCTTCACGGAAACCCAACGCAGATCACGAGTATCAGGAAGGATTTTTGGTGCCGTTGTCGGGGAATATCATCATCAACTATCAAGTAACTTCACACAAATTTTCATTCACTTGTTTATCTTTTTATTTGTTGTTATATTTAGTTTGTCTCATAAAAATCAAAAACACAAAAATATTTATCTTTGCTTGTTGCTAGTTTACTTCTTCGCTTGCTAGTTTACTTGTGTTGCTTATTACTTTGCTTGTTCGGTCACCATGTCTCAAGTTAGATTCCACAATATCTCTTACTACCAAAGAATGTCGGAAATAGATAAGTCTATGAAAACTTTCATGACTTCACAATATGAGCATAATAAATCCTTCGCTTATGAAATTAAGGAACATTCAACGTTGCTTGACGCTATTAGCAAGCAACTTGATGAGGTTAATAAGGAAGTGTCTAATCTCCAATCACAATTTGCTCAAATTGAAGTGTTGTTGGGAAAGATCTCCGATAAGCAAACTACTCTAGTGAATAGGATGGCCGCTAAACCGGAATCCTTACCCATTGGGAATCATGATGAAGATCTTAAAATGAGTGGTACTTCTCCTATTGAATCTTTATTTACCTCTCTGAATATAAATGATGAAGGGACTGAAGATGAGTCAACTCTAGTTGAGGAGCATCTCATTTTCTTGGATGGTGATGATTTTGATGCTAAAACTATAAAACGTGGGTTTGGAGAGGTCAAAACTTTAACTAGTGATGTGCCCACTATTTTGGATTACAAGGACTTTAATTATGATAATTGCTCTTTATTATAATTTATTTCCTTGTTACAATCCATTGTTAGCTCACCCAATGCTTATGAACAAAATAAAGCTTTTACCGAACATATAGTAGAAGCTATGATAAAAGCTTACGATGAGAAACTTGAGCTTGAAGTTTCTATTCCTAGAAAATTGCATGATGAGTGGGAACCTAGTATCAAAATAAAGATAAATAAATATGAATGCAATGCTTTGTGTGACCTTGGTGCTAGTGTTTCAACTATTCCTAAATCTCTTTGTGACGTGCTTGGTCTCACTAATATTGAAGATTGTTCCCTTAACTTGCATCTTGCGAATTCTACCATTAAGAAACCTTTAGGTAGAATTAATGATGTGCTTATTATTTCAAATAAAAATTATATGCCTGTATATTTCTTTGTTTTTGATATTGATTGCAATCCTACTTGTCCGATAATACTTGGAAGACCTTTCCTACGAACTATAGGTGCAATCATTGACATGAAAGAGAGAAACATAAGGTTCCAATTCCCATTAAAGAAAGGGATGGAACACTTTCCTAGAAATATAATTAAACTACCTTATGAATCAATCATGAGAGCTACTTATGGGTGGAGTGTCAAGGATGACAATACTTGAAACTATGCATTATGCCTAGCTAGGGGCATAAAACAATAGCGCTTGTTGTGAGGCAACCCAATAGTTATCTTTAATTTTTTGCTTTAAACCTTCTGTTTATTTTTGATAATATGATTATTTACTATGTAATTATTATGTTTTTGTGTTTAAATTAGTGTTTGTGCCAAGTAAAGCCTTTGGGATGACTCACAAGATGAGTAGAATCGATGCTGAAACAAAACAGAAACTTTTGACTCCAGTACAGGAATTTTAATTTTTTACTGGAGAGTGATAATGATCTGAAGTTTTTACAAAGTGTTTCTATAGAAATGTTCGAGGTTGTCCTGATGTTTCAGAATTTTTCGAGTTAGAGAAGTATAGGTTCTCTACAGATTGCTACAGACTGTTCTGTTTTAGACAGATTATGTTTTTGCTTGCATAGTTGCTTGTTTTGATTATGCTATGGATTGTATCGGGGGGTATAAGCCATGGAGAAGTTAGAATAAAGTACCTATTATGCAATTATGAAATAAGAATCAATTTATAACAGTACCTAAAGTATGCAATATGTTTCTTATACGAACGGATCTCACGAAGTTTTGTTGAGTTTTGTGTGATTGAAGTTTTCATGTTTTGGGTGTTATCATGATGGACAAAGGAATAAGGAGTAGCAAGAGCCTAAGCTTGGGGATGCCCAAGGAACCCCAAGGTAATATTTTAAAGGATACTCAAGCGTCTAAGCTTGGGGATGCCCCGGAAGGCATCCCCTCTTTCGTCTCAATCCATCGGTATGTCACTTGAAGCTATATTTTTATTCGTCAAATGATATGAGTTTTGCTTGGAGCGTCGTTTGCTTTTACTTTAAGTTTGCCACAATCATTGTTTGCTGGACACACCTATATAAGAGAGACACACCTTCATCATAATTTGTTAGAATACTCTATGTGCTTCATTTATATCTTTTGAGCTTAGCAGTTGCTCTAGTACTTCACTTATATCTTTTTGAGCACAGTGGCGTGTAGACTTTATAGAAACAATTTTACTCTCGTTCTTCGCTTATATTTGTTTGAGAGTTAATAAATAGTGACGGTAATTTGCATGGGTCATAAGACTAGTCCAAAAATATTAGGTATTCAATGAGTGATAATCAAAACCATCATGTAGCACATATAGAGAAATTGTGGGTTAATGATATTGATGCGGTAATATGAAAAATGTGTGAGTCCATAATTGTTGATCCATAGAAGTGTCGATATTAAGAAGGGTTAACTTTTTGTTCATCTAAAAATTAAAGAGGCATGATGATGATGTGTGAGCATTTCTATTCCTCGTTGAAATCCTAGTGTTGTTTCGGGTCGGAAGCGCGCGATGGTTCACTCCTACCAACCTATTCCCTCGGGACATGCGAGTAGTACTTTGATCTATGGTAAAACTAATAAAACTTTACAATAAGTATATGAGTTCTTTATGACTAATGTGAAACCATGGACATATGCAATCTCACCTTCTCATATTTGCTAGCCTCTTCGGTACAGTGCATTGCCCATTCTCACCTCGAGGATCGGTGCAACTTTCGCCGGTGCATCCAAACCCCGTGACATGATACGCTCTGTTGCACATAAGACTCATTATATCTTCCTCAAAACAGCCACCATACCTACCTATCATGGCATTTCCATAGCTATTCCGAGATATATTGCCATGCAAATTCCATCGTCACTTCACATGACTAGTTCCTTCACAATCATATTGATTTGCATGATCATATAGAGCTGACATAGTATTTGTGGCAAAGCCACGTTCATCATGTTTTTGATACGTGTCATGCTAGATCATTGCACATCCTGGTACACTGCCAGAGGCATTCATACAGAGTCATATCTTCATATTAGTTCTCCATATCGAGTTGTAAGTAAATAAAGTGTGATGATCATCATTATTAGAGCATTGTCCCAGTGAGGAAAGGATGATGGAGACTATGATTACCCCACAAGTTGGGATGAGACTCCGGATGAAAAATAAAGATGGGGGTGGCCAAATGAGCCCACCATCCAAAAAAATGAATGAGAGAAAATGAGAGAAGGGACTTTGCTACTATCTTTTACCACAATTGTGCCTCAAAGTGGCACTATGCTCCTCATGAAGAGAATCCCATGATATGTCATTTTCATATGCTAGTGGGAATTACCTATTCATTATTACAAACTTGGCTTGTATATTCCTATGACGGGCTTCCTCAAATGCCCGAGGTCTTCATGAGCAAGCAAGTTGGATGCACACCCCACTTAGCTTCATTTGAGCTTTCATACACTTATAGCTCTAGTGCATCATTTGCATGGCAATCCCTACTCCTTGCATTGACATCTACCGATGGGCATCTCCATAGCCCGTCGGTATGCCTAGTTGATGTGAGACTATCTTCTCCACTTTTGCCCCTTTGATATCTACCACCATATTCTATTCCACCTAAATGCTATGTCCAATGGCTCACGCTCATGTATTGCGTGAAGAATAAAAATTTGATGCATATTGAAAAAGTACGATCCAATTGCTTGACTTGGACACCGTGGTGCTTAACATTTGTATTAATGTGGTGAAGATGGAGCCATGCCTTGCTAATATAATAAGATGAATGGGGGGTTAACATTCCTTAAGGATCGTATACTTTGAAAGATTGATGATTTTATTTCTTACACTTTGAATATTGCTATGTTAATATTTGTTTATTCATCTTTTCTCAATGAGCATACATGCATAAGTTTACATGATGGATAGCATGTCACATCAAAAATTCTGTTTTTATCATTTACCTACTCGAGGACAAGCAGGAATTAAGCTTGGGGATGCTTGATACGTCTCCAATGTATCTATAATTTTTTATTGTTCCATGCTGATATATTATCATTCTAGGATACTTTTTGGGTCTTTATTTACCAATTTATAATATTTTTGAGCACTAACCTGTTGACCCAATGCCCAGTGCCAGTTGTTGTTTGATACGTCTTGAACGTATCTATAATTTTTGCTTGTTCCATGCTATTATATTATCATTCTTGGATGTTTTACAATCATTTTATTACAACTTTATATCATTTTTTGGGACTAACCTATTGACATAGTGCCAAAGTGCCAGTTGCTGTTTTTGCTTGTTTTTTACTTTGCAGAAAATCAGTACCAAACGGAGATCAAACGCTGCGGGGATTTTTGTGGATTTTTTACGGACCAGAAGAAACCAGATGGGCCAAAGATTACCAGAAGAGGGGGCCCAGGGTGGCCATCCCCCACCAGGGCGCGCCAGAGGCCCCCTAGCGCGGCCTGGTGGGTGCTGGGCACCTCGGGCGTCCCCTCCACCGCCTCCGACGCCTATAAATTCCCAAATATTCGGAAACCCCAAAAAATAACCCTAGACTCTCCGCTCCGCCACCACAACTCTCTGTATCGATGAAAAACCAATCTGGAGACGTTCCAGTACCCTGCCGGAGAGGGGAATCCATCTCCGATGGACATCTTCATCATCCCGGCGGAGGCCATGAGGAGGAGGGAGTAGTCCACCCTCGGGGCTGAGGGTATGTACCAGTAGCTATGTGTTCAATATCTCTCTCTCGTGTTCTTGAGATGTCACGATCTTGATGTATCACGGGCTTTGTTAGTATAGTTGGATCATATGGTATGTTTCCCTTGCTATCTTATTGTGATGAATTGAATCTTTCCCTTTGAGATCTCGCTATGTTGGATTGAATATTGGATTTGAGAACACTTGATATATGTCTTGCATGTGGATACCCGTGGTGACGATGGGGTGTTCTATTGATTCACTTGATATATGTTTTGGTACTCAACTTGCGGATTCCCGCGGTGACATTGGGGTAATCTATGCATAGGGGTTGATACACGTTCTTGTCCTACTTTCTCCGATAGAAATCTTGGGGCACTCTTTGAGGTTCTTTGTGTGGATTGAGTATTATGAATCTGAAATTGTTTGATGTGTATCGTATAATTAACTCATGGATACTTGTGGTGACATTGGAGTATCTAGGTGACATTAGAGTTGGTTGATGCGTATCATATGGTGTTATTCTAGTACGAACTCTTAGATAGATCGAGCGGAAAGGATAATTTGATGTTATCTTAGTACGAAATCTTGAATAGATCGATCGGAAAGGATAACTTTAAGGTGGTTTCGTACCCTACAAACAATTTCTTCTTATGTTCTCCGCCAGATAAGAACTTTGGAGTGATTCTTCGTTGCACGTTGAGGGATGGTTATGTGATCCAATTATATTAGCATTGTTGAGAGATTGCACTAGCGAAAGTACGGACCCTAGGCCTTGTTTCCAAGCATTTATACAACGGTTTGCTCGCTGTTTACTATTTGTTACCTTGCTGTTTTTATTTTTTCAGATTACAAAAACCTATATTTACCATCCATATTACACTTGTATCACCATCTCTTCGCCGAACTAGTGCACCTATACAATTTGCCATTGTATTGGGTGTGTTGGGGGACACAAGAGATTTCTTGTATTTTATTGCAGGGTTGTTTGAGAGAGACTATCTTCATCCTACACCTCCCATGGATTGATAAACCTTAGGTCATCCACTTGAGGGAAAATTGTTACTGTCCTACAAAACTCTGCGCTTGGAAGCCCAACAAAGTCTACAAGAATAAAGTTGCGTAGTAGACATCAAGCTCTTTTCTGGCGCCGTTGCCGGGGAGGTGAGTGCTTGAAGGTATATCTTTAGATCTTGCAATTAAATCTTTTAGTTTCTTGTTTTTCACTAGTTTGGTTTTATAAAAGAAAACTACAAAAAAAATGGAGTTTAGGTTGCATCATTTGTTTCGTCTTTATAATGTCTTTCGTGAAAATAAGGATTCCGAAAATTGTGCTCAATTGGTAGAGGAAGAAACTATGAAAATACTTAATGAGAATTCTTTGAATGATGAGCATGATTGCAATGTTGTTAGTATGAATTCTATGATTATCCAAAATACTAATGATGATTTCACTAGTCATGATAAAAATGTTTCCTATAAGCATGTCAATTTTTGTGGAGTGCATAAAGTTTGTGAAGACATGCCATATATGGATGATAGATTTTGTAAGAAGCACAAACATGATAGAACCAATTCTTTGCTCAAAGTGATAGATGAATTTGCTACAAAATTATGCTCTCTTTGTCCTATTACTTGTGAACTTTGCAAGAGAGTTGGTCATCTTAATTTCCAATGCAAACTTTTTCATGATCAAATTATAACCAAATATTGTAATGACTTGATCACCCTTGAACTTTATAATGAGCTTTCTCTATTTCTGGGGAGTGAAGAATTGACACATAAAAATAGTTGGTTTGGAGTATTCATGCTCACGGACGACATTGAAACTAATCTAAAATATATATATATGTTATGCATGGTAAATTGCAATGAGAATGCTTATATTGCCAACTATAGAAAGATGGGGAAACCAATAGAATATAAAAGGAATACTAATGAAAGGGTAAAGAATTCCACTTTCCCTTCTATTGTCTCTCATGATGTAATAGGTGATGAGGAGGAGCTCCCTATTCAACAAATCTCATCAATAAGAAGCTCGAAAAAATTAATTAATCCCACACATGATGTGGTGAAGAAGAAGAAAAGAAGAAAGAGTAGAGGTAAAAAGGTATCTCTTCCAAATGATGTTGCTCCTATTATTCTTGTGCCTCACGAGGATGAATCAAAAATAATTGTGGACGATGATACACTTGATGATCATTTTGTTATGCCAATTGCTTGTTGTGATGACTATGATTGGGAAGATAGTGACACTTCTTATAATCTTGAAAATCTTTTTGGCACCAACTTGGTGAATTATGATGATAATAATTTTTTATACTATTGGTGCTACTCATACTATTAATGATGAGAGTGATTATGCTTATGATATGCCAAGCCACAAGCTTGGGGATGCTATGCTTAATGAAGATGATCTTTCTAGTTCCCCTACTTTGAATGATCAAATTTGTTATGATGATTGCATGCCTCCTATTTATGATGATTGTGATATTTATGAAAGTGGGGTTGGAAGAGTGTCAACTTTAGATAATTATTATCCCGCTATCTTGGAGGGTGTTGAATTTTATTATAATGATAAAAGTGGATTTGGAGAGGTCATGACTTTATTTAGTAATAATTCCACTATTTCGGAAGAGGTTTCACTTGACTATGATGAGAACAAAGTTGCTACTTATGATGATTATTGTGATGATACTTATGTTATAAAAGGTAGTGATAATTATTGTCATAATTTTGAATATCCCTTTACTGAAGATTACTCTTTTAATGTGGAAACAATTTATAGTATTCGAGTTTCATTTGATGCTCCCACTATTATGAACGAGAAGAAATATGCTTATGTGGAGAGTAATGAATTCTCTATGCTCGTAGATCATGAAAATAATGCTTTATGTGATAGTTATATTGTGGAATTCCTTCATGATGCTACTGAAAACTATTATGAGGAAGGAACATATGCTTGTAGGAATTGCAATAATATCAAGTTTCCTCCCTATGTATTCAAGGTTTTGAAGTTATCCTTGTCTTGCCTTCCTATGCTAGTTGATTGTTGCTCCCATAAATTATTTGAACACAAAATCCCTATGCATAGGAAGTGGGTTAGACTTAAATGTGATTGTCATGAGATTCATGATGCTCTCTTGCATGTTTCATTTACTACTTTTTATGTGAGCTTCATTGAAATCATCCTGCCTAGCTAAAAGGCATTAAAGAAAAGCGCTTGTTGGGAGACAACCCAACACTTTTACTTTCTGTTTTTATATGTTCACATGATTAAGCTACTGTAGTAATCATGATTTGTGCCTTTTATTTCAATAATGTGCCAAGTAAAGCATTTGGGATAGCATGGGTACTTGTTGATTTGATGCTGTGCAAAAACAGAAACTTTTGCCTTCGGTAAAGAATTTTTCTGATTTTACTGGAGTGTCAAAAAATTCTGAAATTTTTACATAGTCTTGATATACAAATTATTCAGTTTGCCCTAACTTTTCAGAATTTTTAGAGACAAGGAAGTATGGTTACACTACAGTTCTTCACAGACTGTTCTATTTTGCATGCATAGTTTGCTTGTTTTAGTGTTCCCATAGCTTATATTCAGTGATATAAATTATGGGAATGGTAGAATACAGTATGTATCATGTGGTAACAATTATGAATCTTGTCTTGACAGTACCTAATTGAATGATTTATCTTTATTACACTAACCCTTCTCAGGAAGTTCCGTTAAGTTTTGTGTGCTTGAAGTTTTCAAGTTTTGGGTGAGACACCGATATGAGGAGAATAAGGAGTGACAAGAACCTAAGCTTGGGGATGCCCAAGGCACCACCAAGGTAATATCTAAGGAATACTCAAGCGCCTAAGCTTGAGGATGCCCCGGAAGGCATCCCCTCTTTTGTCTTCAACACTATCGGTATATCTTACTTGGAGCTATATTTTTATTTGTCACATAATATGTGCTTTGCTTAGACCGTCATTATATTTTGTTATTTTCTGTTAGGTGTTATTTATAATCTTGTTTTTCAATAAAAAGTTCCAAGAATTGCCTTAGGATGCTTGCATTGCATGTTTGATGTGTGCTGTGTAAAAACAGAAACTTTCTCTGTAGTGTTTGAATTTTCATATTTTACCGGAACGTGTAAAGTTTCTGAAATTTTTACACAGTATTGTCATATAAATTATTTAGCATGTCCTAAATTTTCATAATTTTTTTATTTACAGAAGTACACTAGTTTAATAGATTACTACAGACTGTTCTGTTTGGACAGATTGCTGTCATAGTTTCGTTATCTACTTATCCTATAGTTTTCATAGCCTATATTGATAGATATAAATTGTGGAAACGATAGTAAATAGTAGATGATGTTTGAAAATTATTGTGCAACTTGTCTTGGCAGTACATGAAGTGTTGATTTATTCTTATGTGTACTGACCTATCTCACGGGTTCTTTTCGAGTTTTGTGTGGATGAAGTTTTTGAGAATAGGTGAAACCATGATATGAGAGGATTGAACGAGATACAAAAGCTCAAGCTTGGGGATGACCAAGGCACCCCAAGTAAATATTTCAAGAAGTCTCAAGCATCTAAGCTTGGGGATGCTACGCATCCCACCTCTCTTCGTCAACTAACGGTTAGCCTATGTTGAGCCTAAATTTTTATTCGTTCACATGATGCGTGCTATTCTTGGAGTTCTATTTTTTGTTTAATTTGCTGTTTGAATAAAATACTTAGATCTGAAAATCTTTATTGAGAGAGAGAGTCCTCACATACCTACTTAATTGTTTGACTACTCATTGATCTTCACTTATATCTTTTGAGAGTAGCTTGTCATTTACTCTAGTGCTTCACTTAGATTAATTTGAGAGTTAGTAAATTTTGAAGAAATCCTCTCATGCTTCACTTATACCTTTTTGAGAGATGAAATCTTTATGCTCATGTGCTTCATTTTTTTTCCGAAAGGGAGGCAAAGATTGCCTCATCTATTAAATAAGCAGAAGAGAATTGCCCAGTTAATTACGGAAAACCGGGCAAAAACTGTTGGAAATATGCCCTAGAGGCAATAATAAAATAGTTATTATTATATTTCCTTGTTCGTGATAAATTTTTATTATCCATGCTATAATTGTATTGATTGGAAACTCAAGTACATGTGTGGGTACATAGACAACAATGTGTCCCTAGTGAGCCTCTAGTTGACTAGCTCGTTGATCAAAGATGGTAATGGTTTCCTAGCCATGGACAAGAGTTTTCATTTGATAACGGGATCACATCATTAGGAGAATGATGTGATGGACAAGACCCAAACTATGAATGTAGCATATGATCGTGTCAGTTTATTGCTATCGTTTTCTGCATGTCAAGTATCTGTTCCTATGACCATGAGATCATGTAACTCACTGACACCGTAGGAGAGCTTTGTGTGTATCAAACGTCACAACGTAACTGGGTGACTATAAAGATGCTCTACAGGTATCTCCGAGAGTGTATGTTGAGTTGGCATGGATCAAGACTGGGATTTGTTACTCCGTGTGACGGAGAGGTGTCTCAGGGCCCACTCGGTAATACAACATCATAATGAGCTTGCAAGCAAAGTGACTAAAGAGTTAGCCACGGGATCTTGTATTATGGAACGAGTAAAGAGACTTGCCGGTAACGAGATTGAACTAGGTATGGAGATACTGACGATCGAATCTCGGGCAAGTAACATACCGATAACCAAAGGGAACAACGTACGGGATTAACTGAATCCTTGACATAGAGGTTCAACCGATAAAGATCTTCGTAGAATATGTAGGAACCAATATGGGCATCCAGGTCCCGCTATTGGTTATTAACCGTAGAGGTGTCTCGGTCATGTCTACATAGTTCTCGAACCCGTAGGGTCTGCACACTTAATGTTCGGTGACGTTTCGGTATTATTGAGTTATGTATGTTGTGACCGAATGTTGTTTGGAGTCCCGGATGAGATCCCGGATGTCACGAGGAGTTCCGGAATGGTCCAGAGGTAAAGATTTATATATGGGAAGTCATATTTTGGGTTCCGGAAAAAGTTCGGTTTTTTTTCGGTATTGTACCGGGAAGCTTCCAGAAGGTTCCGGAGGGTTCCGGAGGTGTCCGGAAGTCCATAGAGGGTCCACATGGACTCTTAAGGGGGCGCACCAGCCCTTCATGGGCCAGGCGCAGCAGCCCCACTTGGCCCATGCGGCTATCCGAAGTGATAAGATCAAATCCCTTTAAAACAGGAGATAAGAGGCATTACTTGAGAAAGAGGATTACTGTTCATGCGATACTGTTCACGAGTGTACTGTTCACACGGCACTATTCCTCCTCCTCCAAGTTTCCTCCTCCTATAAATAGAGAGGGAGAGGGAGGGCAGAAAAACCTGAAAAAGCCACGTGCTGCCTCTCTCTCCCTCTAGATCTATTTCTCCTCTAGATCGGTTTCGGTAGTGCTTGGCGAAGCTCTGCCGGAACAGCTCCATCACCACCGTCACCACGCCGTCGTGCTGCCGGAGAACTCATCTACCTCTCCGCCCTTGCTTGCTGGATCAAGAAGGCGGAGATCGTCATCGAGCTGTACGTGTGCTGAACGCGGAGGTGCCGTCCGTTCGGCACTAGATCGTGATTGGATCGCGGGACGGCTTGCGATTTGGATCGCGAAGACGTTCGACTACATCAACCGCGTTTCTTAACGCTTCCCGCTTAGCGATCTGCAAGGGTATGTAGATCCGATCTCTCCTCTCGTAGATGCTCATCTCCTAGATTGATCTTGGTGAAGCGTAGGAAATTTTTTGTTTCCCATGCAACGTTCCCCAACAGTGGTGTCAGAGCTAGGTCTATGCGTAGATGAGATCTCGAGTAGAACACAAAGGAGTTTGTGGGCGTTGATATTCAGATTGCTTCCTTCCTTAGTCTTTTCTTGATTCAGTGGTATTGTGGGATGAAGCGGCCCGGACCAACCTTACTCGTATGCTTACAAGAGACCGGTTCCATCGACTGACATGCACTAGTTGTATATAGATGGCTGGCGGGTGTCTGTCTCTCCCACTCTAGTTGGATCGGATTCGACAAAGGGTAGTCCTTGTAGAAGGTTAAATAGCAACTTGTATATCACCGTTGTGGTTTTGCGTAGGTAAGAATCGTTCTTGCTAGATACCCATAGCAGCCACGTAAAACATGCAACAACAAATTAGAGGACGTCTAACTTGTTTTTGCAGGGTATGTTGTGATGTGATATGGCCAAGACATGATTTTATATATGTTGATGTATGAGATGATCATGTTGTTATTCATTATCATGACTTGCATGTCGATGAGTACGGCAACCGGCAGGAGCCATAGGGTTGTCTTTAATTATTGTATGACCTGCGTGTCAATCTCAAGCGCTATGTAATGCTTTACTTTATCGCTAAGCGGTAGCAATAGTAGTAGAAGCATAGTTGGCGTGACAACCCCGATGGCCACACGATGATGGAGATCATGATGATGGAGATCATGGTGTGACGCCGGTGACGATGGAGATCATGCCGGTGCTTTCGAGATGGAGATCGAAAGCACAAGTTCATGGCCATATCATGTCACTTATGATTTGCATGTGATGTTAATCCTTTTATGCACCTTGTTTTGCTTAGGACGACGGTAGCATTATAAGGTGATCCCTCACTAAATTTCAAGGTAATTGTGTTCTCCCCGAGTGTGCACCGTTGCGAAAGTTCGTCGTTTCGAAGCACCACGTGATGATCGGGTGTGATGGACTCTACGTTCGCATACAACGGGTGCAAGCCAGTGTTGCACATGCAGAACACTTGGGTTAAACTTGACGAGCCTAGCATGTACAGACATGGCCTCGGGACACAAGAGACCGAAAGGTCGAACATGAGTCATATAGTATATATGATCAACATGGAGATGTTCACCATTGAAACCACCTCATCTCACGTGATGATCGGACTTGGGTTGGTGAATTTGGATCATGTAAACACTCGGATGACCTGAGGGATGTCAATTTAAGTGGGAGTTTTTAAGTAATATGATTAACTAAACTCATTATCTTGAACAATAGTCTAAGTTGTCTTTGCAATATTTATGTTGTAGATCAATGGCTCGCGCAGTAGCACCCCTGAATTTTAATGCGTTCCTAGAGAAAGCTAAGTTGAAAGATAATGGAAGTAACTTTGTGGACTAGGCCCGTAATCTAAGGATTATCCTTACGGCTTCCCAAAAGGCTTATGTCCTTGATGCACCGCTTGGTGATCCACCCGCTCCAGTAGAGTCTCCAGACGTTGTGAACGCCTGGCAGGCTCATCTGATGATTACTCAATGGTTCGATGTGCAATCTTTTATGGCTTAGAACCGGGACTTCAAAGACATTTTGAACGTCATGGAGCATATGATATGTTCCTGGAGTTGAAGTTTATCTTTCAGAAGAATGCCCGGATCGAGAGGTATGAGACCTCCGATAAGTTCTATGCCTGCAAGATGGAGGAGAACGGGTCTGTCAGTGAACACATACTCAAAATGTCTGGGTATTCCACTCGTCTGGCTGAGTTGGGAATGCCCCTTCCAGCAGAGGCGATCACTGACAGAGTTCTTCAATCATTGCCACCTAGCTACAAGACCTTCGTGTTGAACTATAACATGCACGGGATGAACAAGTCAGTCGCCGAGCTGTTTGCGATGTTGAAAGTCGCAGAGTCTGAGATTCAGAAGGAGCATCAAGTGTTGATGGTCAATAAAACCACTAGTTTCAAGAAGAATGGCAAGGGTAAGAAGGGTAACTCCAAGAAGAGTGGCAAAGCAGTTGCCCCTCTCGTGAAGAAACCCAAGGCTGGACCCAAGCCAGAAACTGAGTGCTTTCATTGCAAGGGAGCTGGTCACTGGAAGCGGAACTGCCACAAGTATTTGGCTGAGAAGAAGGCGGCCAACAACAAACAAGGTATATATGATATACATGTTATTGATGTGTACCTTACCAACTCTCGTTGTAGTACCTGGGTATTTGATACCGGTTCGGTTGCTCACATTTGCAACTCAAAACAGGAACTGCGGAATAGACGAAGGCTGGCAAAGGACGAAGTGACGATGCGCGTGGGAAATGGTTCCAAGGTTGATGTGATCGCCGTCGGCACGCTCGCTCTTCGACTACCATCGGGATTAGTGATGAACCTGAATAATTGTTATTTAGTGCCTGTGTTAAGCCTGAACATTATATCTGGATCTTGTTTATTGTGAGACGGTTACTCATTTAAATCAGAGAATAATGGTTGTTCTATTTATATGAGTAATATCTTTTATGGTCATGCACCCAATGTGAGGGGTTTATTCTTATTGAATCTCGATAGTGATGATACACATGTTCATAACATTGATGCCAAAAGATGTAGAGTTGATAATGATAGTACCACTTTCTTGTGGCACTGCCGCTTAGGTCATATTGGTGTAAAACGCATGAAGAAGCTCCATGCTGATGGACTTTTGGAGTCACTTGATTTTGAATCACTTGACACATGTGAACCATGCCTCATGGGCAAGATGACTAAAACCCCATTCTCTGGAACAATGGAACGGGCAAGTGACTTATTGGAAATCATACATACTGATGTGTGCGGTCCGATGAGCGTTGAGGCGCACGGTGGATATCGTTATTTTCTCACCTTCACCGATGACTTAAGTAGATATGGGTATATTTACTTAATGAAGCATAAGTCTGAAACGTTTGAAAAGTTCAAGCAATTTCAGAGTGAAGTTGAGAATCATCATAACAAGAAGATTAAATTCATGCGATCTGATCGAGGAGGAGAATATCTGAGTTATGAGTTTGGCAGTCACTTAAGACAGTGTGGAATTGTTTCACAATTGACACCGCCTGGAACACCGCAGCGTAATGGTGTGTCCGAACGTCGTAATCGAAACTTATTGGATATGGTGCGATCTATGATGTCTCTTGCCGATTTGCCACTATCGTTTTGGGGTTATGCATTAGAGACAGCTGCATTCACTTTAAATAGGGCACCATCTAAATCCGTTGAGACGACGCCTTATGAACTGTGGTTTGGCAAGAAACCAAAGTTATCATTTCTTAAAGTTTGGGGATGTGATGCTTATGTCAAAAAGCTTCAGCCTGAAAAGCTGGAACCCAAAGCGGAGAAATGCGTCTTCATAGGATACCCAAAAGAGACAGTTGGGTATACCTTCTATCTCAGATCCGAAGGCAAAGTGTTTGTCGCTAAAAACGGAACATTTCTTAAGAAAGAGTTTCTCTCGAAAGAATTGAGTGGGAGGAAGATAGAACTTGATGAGGTTGTTGAACCTTTACTTCTACCAGAGAGTAGCGCAGCGCAGAAAGATGTTTCTGTGGAACCTACTTCAGTTGAAGAGGAAGCTAATGATGATAAGTTTCAAAAAAATCTGAAAAAAATATGGGATGTTAAGAGGGTGATGTTTTATTGCCATGCAAAATTTCAAATTGAAACACATTACGTGATGTGAGCTATGAAAAAGACAAATTTCAACCCTGAATAGTGACATTACTGTTCGGCACTATTCAATGCTGATTTTGTCTTTTTCATAGCTCACATCTCGTAATGTGTTTCAACTTGAAATTTGGCGTGGCAATAAAACATCATCCTCTTAACATCCCGTATTTTTTTCAGATTTTTTTGAAGCTTTTCAAAATATTTTTTTCGTGGTTTTCACCGGTTTCCACCGAATGTTGGTTTCCATATGATATTATGAAGCTTTGGATCAAGTTACTATCAAACCTCGTAGGTCTACAAGGACACGTACTGCTCCAGAGTGGTATGGTAACCTTGTCTTAGAGGTCATGTTGTTGGACAACGATGAACTTACGAGCTATGGAGAAGCGATGGTGGGCCCGGATTCCGACAAATGGTTAGAGGCCAAGAAATCCGAGATAGGATCCATGTATGAAAACAAAGTATGGAATTTGGAAGTATTACCTGAAGGGCGAAAGGCCATTTAGAATAAATGGATCTTTAATAAGAAGACGGACGCGGACGGTAATGTCACCGTCTATAAAGCTCGACTTGTGGCAAAGGGTTTTTCACAAGTTCAAGGAGTTGACTACGATGAGACTTTCTCTCCCGGAGTGATGCTTATGTCCGTCCGAATCATGTTAGCAATAGCTGCCTTTTTCGATTATGAAATATGGAAGATGGATGTCAAAACAGCGTTCCTCAACGGTTTCCTTGAGGAAGAGTTGTATATGATGCAACCAGAAGGTTTTGTCGATCCAGAGAATGCTGACAAAGTTTGCAAGCTCCAGCGATCCATTTATGGACTGGTGCAGGCATCTCGGAGTTGGAATAAGCATTTTGATGAGGTGATCAAAGCGTTTGGGTTTGTACAAGTTTATGGAGAAGCTTGTATTTACAAGAAAGTGCGTGGGAGCTCTATAGTGTTTCTAATATTATATGTGGATGACATATTGCTGATTGGAAACAATATAGAATTTTTGGAAAGTGTGAAGGTTTATTTGAACAATTGTTTTTCAATGAAGGACCTAGGAGAAGCTGCTTTCATATTAGGCATCAAGATCTATAGAGATAGATCGAGACGCTTAATAGGACTTTCACAGAGCACATACCTTGATAAAGTTTTGAAGAAGTTCAAAATGGATCAGTCCAAGAAAGGGTTCTTGCCTGTGTTACAAGGTGTGAAGTTGAGTAAGACTCAATGCCCAGTGAGTGCAGAGGATAGAGAAAAGATGAGTGTCATCCCCTATGCTTCTGCCATAGGCTCTATCATGTATGCAATGCTGTGCACTAGACCAGACGTCAGCCTTGCCATAAGTATGGCCGGAAGGTTTCAAAGTAATCCTGGTATGGATCACTGGACGGCGATCAAGAATATCCTAAAGTACCAGAAAAGGACTAAGGAAATGTTTCTCGTTTATGGAGGTGATCAAGAGCTCGTCGTAAAGGGTTACGTCGATGCAAGCTTTGACACTGATCCGGATGACTCTAAGTCTCAAACCGGATACGTATACATTCTTAATGGTGGAGCGGTAAGCTGGTGCAGTTCCAAGCAAAGCGTGGTAGCTGATTCTACATGTGAAGCGGAGTACATAGCTGCCTCGGAGGCGGCAAAGGAAGGTGTCTGGATGAAGCAGTTCATGACAGATCTTGGAGTTGTGCCCAGTGCACTGGATCCAATGACTCTGTTCTGTGACAACACTGGTGCCATTGCTCTAGCCAAGGAACAAAGGTTTCACAAGAGGACCAGACACATAAAGCAACGCTTCAACTCCATCCGCGATTACATCGAGGAGGGTGACATAAATATTTGCAAAGTACACACGGACCTGAATGTTGCAGATCCGTTGACTAAGCCTCTTCCACGAGGGAAACATGATCAACACCAGAACTGTATGGGTGTTAGATTCATTACAATGTAAATCACATAGTGATGTGAGCTAGATTATTGACTCTAGTGCAAGTGGGAGACTATTGGAAATATGCCCTAGAGGCAATAATAAAATAGTTATTATTATATTTCCTTGTTCGTGATAAATGTTTATTATCCATGCTATAATTGTATTGATTGGAAACTCAAGTACATGTGTGGGTACATAGACAACAATGTGTCCCTAGTGAGCCTCTAGTTGACTAGCTCTTTGATCAAAGATGGTAATGTTTTCCTAGCCATGGACAAGAGTTGTCATTTGATAATGGGATCGCATCATTAGGAGAATGATGTGATGGACAAGACCCAAACTATGAACGTAGCATATGATCGTGTCAGTTTATTGCTATCGTTTTCTGCATGTCAAGTATCTGTTCCTATGACCATGAGATCATGTAACTCACTGACACCGTAGGAGTGCTTTGTGTGTATCAAACGTCACAACGTAACTGGGTGACTATAAAGATGCTCTACAGGTATCTCCGAGAGTGTCTGTTGAGTTGGCATGGATCAAGACTGGGATTTGTTACTCCGTGTGACGGAGAGGTATCTCAGGGCCCACTCGGTAATACAACATCATAATGAGCTTGCAAGCAAAGTGACTAAAGAGTTAGCCACGGGATCTTGTATTACGGAACGAGTAAAGAGACTTGCCGGTAACGAGATCGAACTAGGTATGGAGATACTGACGATCGAATCTCGGGCAAGTAACATACCGATAACCAAAGGGAACAACGTACGGGATTAACTGAATCCTTGACATAGAGGTTCAACCGATAAAGATCTTCGTAGAATATGTAGGAACCAATATGGGCATCTAGGTCCCGCTATTGGTTATTTACCGTAGAGGTGTCTCGGTCATGTCTACATAGTTCTCGAACCTGTAGGGTCTGCACACTTAACGTTTGGTGACGTTTCGGTATTATTGAGTTATGTATGTTGGTGACCGAATGTTGTTCGGAGTCCCGGATGAGATCCCGGACATCGGGAGGAGTTCCGGAATGGTCCGGAGGTAAAGATTTATATATGGGAAGTCATATTTTGGGTTCCGGAAAAAGTTCAGTTTTTTTTTCGGTATTGTACCGGGAAGCTTACAGAAGGTTCCGGAGGGTTCCGGAGGTGTCCGGAAGTCCATAGAGGATCCACATGGACTCTAAAGGAGGCGCACCAGCCCTTCATGGGCCAGGTGCAGCAGCCCCACTTGGCCCATGCGGCTATCCCAAGTGATAGGATCAAATCCCTTTAAAATAGGAGATAAGAGGCATTACTTGGGAAAGAGGATTACTGTTCACGCATGTACTGTTCACGCGGCACTATTCCTCTAGATCTATTTCTCCTCTAGATCGGTTTCGATAGTGCTTGGCGAAGCCCTGTCGGAACAGCTCCACCACCACCGTCACCACGCCGTCGTGCTGCCGGAGAACTCATCTACCTCTCCGCCCTTGCTTGCTGGATCAAGAAGGCGGAGATCGACATCGAGCTGTACGTGTGCTGAACGCGGAGGTGCCGTCTGTTCGGCACTAGATCATGATTGGATCGCGGGACGGCTTGCGATTTGGATCGCGAAGACGTTCGACTACATCAACCGCGTTTCTTAACGCTTCCCACTTAGCGATCTACAAGGGTATGTAGATCCGATCTCTCCTCTAGTAGATGCTCATCTCCTAGATTGATCTTGGTGAAGCGTAGGAAATTTTTTGTTTCCCATGTAACGTTCCCCAACAAAAACCGGTGTGTGCTTCATTTAAAATTGGTTGAGTGATGTCTACTATGCAACCTTCTTCTTGTAGACTCGTGTTGGGCCTCCAAGCGCAGAGTTTTGTAGGACAGTAGCAAATTTCCCTCAAGTGGATGACCTAAGGTTTATCAATCCGTGGGAGGCGTAGGATGAAGATGGTCTCTCTCAAACAACCCTGCAACCAAATAACAAAGAGTCTCTTGTGTCCCCAACATACCCAATACAATGGTAAATTGTATTGGTGCACTAGTTCGGCGAAGAGATGGTGATACAAGTGTAATATGGATGGTAGATATAGGTTTTTGTAATCTGAAAATATAAAAACAGCAAGGTAACAAGTAACAAAAGTGAGCAAAAACGGTATTGCAATGCTTGAAAACAAGGCCTAGGGTTCATACTTTCACTAGTGCAAGTTCTCTCGACAATACTGACATAGTTGAATCATATGTAAATCCCTCACGTGCGACAAAGAGTTCACTCCAAAGTCACAAATAGCGGAGAACAAATGAAGAAATTATTGTAGGGTACGAAACCACCTCAAAGTTATCTTTTCCAATCAATCTTATGAGCTATCCCTATAAGTGTCACGAACAGCCCTAGAGTTTGTACTAAAATAACACCTTAAGATACACATCAACCAAAACCCTAATGTCACCTAGATACTCCAATGTCACCACAAGTACCCATGGGCTTGATTATACGATATGCATCACACAATTTCAGATTCATCATGTTCAATCCAACACAAAGAACTTCAAAGAGTGCCCCAAAGTTTCTACCGGAGAGTCAAGACGAAAACATGTGCCAACCCCTATGCATAGATCCCAAGGTCACGGAACCCGCAAGTTGATCACCAAAACATACATCAAGTGGATCAATAGAACATCCCATTGTCACCACGGATATCCCATCGCAAGACATACATGAAGTGTTCTCAAATCCTTAAAGACTCAATCCGATAAGAAAACTTCAAAGGGAAAACTCAATTCATCACAAGAAGATAGAGAGGGGAAAACTCCATATGATTCATCTATATTAATAAAGCTCGCGGTATGATGACCCACAAGTATAGGGGATCTACCGTAGTCCTTTCGATAAGTAAAAGTGTCGAACCCAACAAGGAGCAGAAGGAAATGACAAGCGGTTTTCAGTAATGTATTCTCAGCAAGCACTGAAATTATCGGTAACATATAGTTTTGTGATAGGATAATTCGTAACGGATAGCAAGTAACAAATGTAACAAAGGTGCAGCAATGTGGCCCAATCCTTTTTGTAGAAAAAGACAAGCCTGGACAAACTCTTATATAAAGCAAAGCGCTCCCGAGGACACATGGGAATTTCTGTCAAGCTAGTTTTCATCATGCTCATATGATTCGCGTTCGTTACTTTGATAATTTGATATGTGGGTGGACCGGTGCTTGGGTGCTGCCCTTACTTGGACAAGCCTCCCACTTATGATTAACCTCTCTCACAAGCATCCGCAACTATGAAAGAAGAATTAAGATAAATCTAACCATAGCATGAAACATATGGATCCAAATCAGCCCCTTACGAAGCAACACATAAACTAGGGTTTAAGCTTCTGTCACTCTAGCAACCCATCATCTACTTATTACTTCCCAATGCCTTCCCCTAGGCCCAAATAATGGTGAAGTGTCATGTAGTCGACGTTCACATAACACCACTAGAGGAGAGACAACATACATCTCATCAAAATATCGAACGAATACCAAATTCACATGATTACTTATAACAAGACTTATCCCATGTCCTCAGGAACAAACGTAACTACTCACAAAGCATATTCATGTTCATAATCAGAGGAGTATTAATTATCATTAAGGATCTGAACATATGATCTTCCACCAAGTAAACCAACTAGCATCAACTACAAGGAGTAATCAACACTACAAGCAACCCACAGGTACCAATCTGAGGTTTGAGACAAAGATCAGATACAAGAGATGAACTAGGGTTTGGAGAGGAGATGGTGCTGGTGAAGATGTTGATGGAGATTGACCCCCTCTCGATGAGAGGATCGTTGGTGATGACGATGGCTTCGATTTCCCCCTCCGGGAGGGAAGTTTTCCCGGCAGAACAGCTCCGCCGGAGCCCTAGATTGGTTCTGTCCAAGTTCCGCCTCGAGACGGCGGCGCTTCGTCCCGAAAGCTCCCTTTTGATTTTTTTTCCAGGTCAAAACCCTCCATATAGCAGAAGATGGGCACCGGAGGCCTGTCAGGGGGCCCACAAGCCACAGGGGCGCGCCCCCCAGGCTTGTGACTCCCTGGTGGGTCCCCTCTGGTACTTCTTTCGCCCAATATTTTTTATATATTCCAAAATAATTCTTCGTAGATTTTCAGGACTTTTGGAGTTGTGCAGAATAGGTATCTCAGATTTGCTCCTTTTCTAGTCCAGAATTCCAGCTGCCGGCATTCTCCCTCTTCATGTAAACCTTGTAAAATAAGAGAGAAAAGGCATAAGTATTGTACCATAATGTGTATTAACAACCCATAATGCAATAAATATCGATATAAAAGCATGATGCAAAATGGACGTATCAACTCCCCCAAGCTTAGACCTCGCTTGTCCTCAAGCGAAAGCCGAAATCGATAAATATGCCCACATGTTTAGAGATAGAGGTGTCGATAAAATAAAATACGGACATGAAGGCATCATGATTATCTTTAGAACAGCAACATATATTGACATATACTTTCTTATGCTAGAGTAACAATTCATTCGCAAGGTAAAGTATGAATCAAGAACTCTATTGAGAACCAACAAACTATGATCTCAGTCATTGAAGCAATTCCAATTTATCATAACGTAGGAAAGAGTCAATATAAGAGCTTGTAAAGCAAATCCACATACTCAATCATCTTTTAGTCTTTCATAATTGCTAACACTCAAGCGGTACCTATGAGGTCAAAGCTTCAATCGGACACAGAGGAAGATAGGGGCTTATAATTTTGCCTCCCAACTTTTTACCTCAAGGGTAGTGTCAACAGAAATAACTCATGCTCACCCACATCCGAGTGGATATATGTGTCTAGATCATTCCCCAACACATGACGCTTGCCAAGAGAGAAAGGCGATATAAAGGAAGTGGTGAGGATCACCACGACTCTTGCATAAATATAAGTACTAGAAAGTAAAGGTAACAGATAGGCCCTTCGCAGAGGGAAGCAGAGGTTGTCATGCGCTTTTATAGTTGGATGCGCAATCCCTTAATGCAAAAGAACGTCACTTTATATTGCCCCTTGTGATAAAGAACTTTATTATGCAGTCTGTCGCTTTTATTTCTTCCATATCACAAGTTTGTATAAAGTTTATTTTCCTCACACTAATAGATCACACATATTTAGAGAGCAATTTTTATTGCTTGCACCGATGACAACTTACTTGAAGGATCTTACTCAATCCATAGGTAGGTATGGTGGACTCTCATGGCAAAACTGGGTTAGGGGTGTTTGGATGCACAAGTAGTATCTCTACTTGGTGCGAAAGTTTTGGCTAATATGGGGTGGAAGCAAGCGTCACATGTTAAAGGATCTATAACCATATAACTTCTATTCGGAAATAAGCAAACATAACACATTATGTTGTCTTCCTTGTCCAACATCAACTTCTTAGCATATAATATTTTAATGAGTGCTCACAATCATAAAAGATGTCCAAGATAATATATTTATATGTGAACCTCTCTTTCTTTATTACTTCCTTTTAATTGCAACAATGACCAATCGCTATGTTTGTCAACTCACAACAAATTTCAATCAACATACTTCTTATATGTGAAGTCATCACCCCCCATAAGATCATCATATATCCTCTTTGCTTTTATTCTATACTTCTTTCTATTTCTTTTTCTGAAGATCATAGCAAGCAAGCAAAGCCCTCAACTCAAAACTACTCTTTATTATATAACTCTCGGACTTGCTTACATGGGAGGAACATAAAGCAAAACTCAAAACTATATCACACTAAAACTTTATTCTACTAGATCAAGATATAACCAAAAGGATTGAACTAAGAAAAACGATAAAAGTAAAAGATGTGATGGTGATACGATACCGGGGCACCTCCCCCAAGCTTGGCACAAGCCAAGGGGAGTGCCCATACCCATGTGTTAGTTGTCTTTCTTCGGAGGTGGCGATGTTATATTCTTGGCGATGATGCCCCTCAGAATGCGATTCTCCTCCTCAAGCTTATTATTTTGCTGTCTGAGATCCATTATTTCCTTGCGAAGTTTTCCAGCGATGGTTAGAGCTCCCATAACCCATGGATGTTTCATTGCTGCAGGGGAAGAAGCAACACTCTTTTTCATATTTTCATAAGTAAGAAATTTAGCATTGGGAGGGATAACCGAATTCGAAATTGCTGAGCTGTGAAGTTCTTCCAACATGGCTCCAGGTTGTAGACGAGAGGTAACTTCTTGGTCTTCCTCCATGGCATCTATCCTTTTCAAGTCGGCCTCCATCTCGTCCTCCGTGGCCTGCCCGAAGTGGTTGGCTTCGCTGTAACCTCCAGGCCCCGGTGTCAGGTGAGAGGCACGGCTCTCCCCGACCGACTCTTGCGAAGACATCTTGCTCTAAATCTGCTGCAGAAACAGCTCAAAACGAAAACAGGAGGTATTGTCGTGTTACGAAGGTAAAAACCTTCGGGAGAATATATAATGAATTTTTACCGACCTAAAGGAGTATACCACAAGAAAACGGAGTCCGGAGGGTACACGGGGTGGCCACAAGCCACAGGGGCGCGCCCAGGGGGTAGGGCGCGCCCCCTGGCTTGTCGCCTCCTCGTGCACTCTTCGGACTACTTTAAATTTTCCTAATTTATTAAATATTCCAAAACGGATAAAAATTGCTATTGGAAAAGTTTTGGAGTCGGTTTACTTACCGTACCACATACCTATTCCTTTTCGGAGTCTGAAACGTTCTGGAAGGTCTCCCTAATATACTCCTCCGAAGTTATGGTATTGATAATATTGGTTTCAACATTTATGGGAGTACCTGAGATATAATGTTTGATTCTTTGCCCGTTTACCACCTTCGGATTTGTGCCTTCGGCGTTGTTGATCTTGATGGCACCGGAACGATATACTTCCTCGATAATGTAAGGCCCTTCCCATTTAGAGAGAAGTTTTCCTGCAAAAAATCTTAAACGAGAATTGTATAGCAAGACATGATCACCTACATTGAATTCACGCTTTTGTATCTGTTTATCATGCCATCTCTTAACCTTTTCTTTAAACAACTTGGCATTCTCATAGGCCTGTGTTCTCCATTCATCAAGTGAGCTAATGTCAAATAACCTCTTCTCACCCGCAAGTTTGAAATCATAGTTGAGCTCTTTAATTGCCCAATAAGCTTTATGTTCTAGCTCTAGAGGTAAGTGACATGCTTTACCATAAACCATCTTATGCGGAGACATACCCATAGGGTTTTTATAAGCAGTTCTATAAGCCCGTAATGCATCATCAAGTTTCTTAGACCAATTTTTTCTTGATCTAGTAACAGTCTTCTGCAAGATCAATTTAATTTCTCTATTGCTCAATTCTACTTGACCACTAGACTGAGGGTGATAAGGGGATGCAATTCTATGATTAACATCTTACTTAGCAAGCAATTTACGGAAAGCACCATGAATAAAGTGTGAACCACCATCAGTCATTAAATATCTAGGGACTCCAAATCTAGGGAAAATAACCTCTTTAAGCATTTTAATAGAAGTGTTATGATCAGCGCTACTAGTTGGAATAGCTTCTACCCACTTAGTAACATAATCAACAGCAACTAGAATATGAGTATACCCGTTAGATTGTGGAAAAGGTCCCATATAATCAAAACCCCAAACATCAAATGGTTCAATAACAAGAGAATAATTCATAGGCATTTCCTGACGTCTACTAATATTACCAATTCTTTGACATTCATCACAAGACAAGACAAACTTACGAGCATCCTTGAAGAGAGTAGGCCAATAAAAACCAGATTGTAATACCTTATGTGCAGTTCTATCTCCAGCGTGGTGTCCTCCATAGGCCTCGGAATGACACTTGTGAAGGATCTATTCCTGTTCATGCTCAGGCACACAACGTCTAATAACACCATCTACTCCTTCTTTATAAAGGTGTGGATCATCCCAAAAGTAATGTCTTAAATCATAGAAGAACTTTTTCTTTTGTTGGTATGTGAAACAAGGTGGTATAAATTTAGCAACAATGTAGTTAGCATAATCAGCATACCATGGAGCATTGCGTGAAGCATTTATGACAGCTAAGTGTTCATCAGGAAAGCTATCATCAATAGGTAGTGGGTCATCAAGAACGTTCTCTAATCTAGACAAGTTATCCGCTACGGGGTTATCAACACCCTTTCTATCAATAATATGCAAACCAAATTCTTGTAGCAGAAGAACCCATCTAATAAGTCTAGGTTTAGCATCTTTCTTTTCCATAAGGTATTTAATAGCAGCATGATCAGTGTGAACAGTTACTTTGGAATCAACAATATAAGGTCTGAACTTATCACAAGCAAACACAACTGCTAAAAAATCCTTTTCAGTGGTGGCATAGTTTCTTTGAGCACTGTCTAGAGTTTTACTAGCATAATGGATAACATTTAATTTCTTATCAACCCTTTGTCCTAGAAGAGCACCAACAGCATAATCACTAGTATCGCACATAATTTCAAAGGGTAGGTTCCAATCAGGTGGTTGAACAACAGGTGCGGAAATCAAGGCATTCTTAAGAATTTCAAATGCTTCTACACAATCATCGTCAAAAATGAAGGGAACATCTTTTTGCAAAAGATTGGTGAGAGGCCTACAAATCTTAGAGAAATCTTTAATAAACCTCCTATAGAAACCAGCATGACCAAGGAAACTTCTTATACCTCTGATATCCGTGGGACACGACATTTTTTCAATAGCATCAACTTTAGCTTTATCAACCTCAATACCTCTTTCGGAGATTTTGTGCCCCAATACAATACCTTCATTAACCATAAAGTGGCACTTTTCCCAATTCAAGACAAGATTAGTTTCTTCGCATCTCTGCAAAACTCGATCAAGGTTGCTCAAGCAATCATCAAAAGAAGTTTCGTAAACGGAAAAATCATCCATGAAAACCTCAACAATCTTTTCACAAAAGTCAGAGAATATAGCCATCATACATCTTTGAAAGGTAGCAGGTGCATTGCATAAACCAAAACGCATACGTCTATAAGCAAAGGTACCGAAAGGACAAGTAAAAGTGGTCTTTTCTTGATCCTCTTTTGACACAGGTATTTGAGATAAACCAGAATAACCATCTAGAAAGCAAAAATGTGTATGTTTGGATAGTCTTTCTAGCATTTGATCAATAAAAGGTAGAGGGTAATGATCTTTCCTAGTAGCTTTATTTAATTTCCTAAAATCAATTACCATTCTATATCCTGTAACAATTCTTTGCGGGATCAATTCATTTTTATCATTAGGAACAACGGTAATACCTCCCTTTTTAGGGACACAATGAACGGGACTAAGCCATAGGATAAATTATACCTGCCTCCAGAAGCTTTAGCATTTCATTTCTTACCACTTCTTTCATTTTAGGATTTAACCGTCGTTGGAGATCAACAACTGGTTTAGCATCAGGCTCCATATTAATTTTATGCTGACATAGAGTGGGACTAATGCCCTTAAGATCATCTAGAGTATATCCAATAGCAGCACGGTGCTTCCTCAAAATTTTCAATAATATCTTTTCTTCATGCTCTGAAAGGATAGCACTAATAATAATAGGATATATCTCCTTTTCATCAAGATAAGCATATTTCAGAGTATCTGGTAATTGTTTAAGCTCAAACACGGGATCACCCTTGGGTGGAGGAGGATCCCCAAGTATTTCAAAAGGCAAGTTGTGTTTCAAAATAGGCTGCCGATCAAAGAAAATCTTATCTATTTCATTCCTTTCATTCATATGCATTTCATTTTCATGGTCTAGCAAATATTGTTCTAAAGGATCAGTAGGAGGCACAGCAATAGAAGCGAGACCAATAATTTCATCTTTACTAGGCAATTCTTTGTCATGGGGTTGTCTACGAAATTTAGAGAAATTGAACTCATGAGACGCATCCCCAAAACTTACAGTAACAGTTTCTTTCTCACAATCTATCTTAGCATTAACAGTATTTAAGAAAGGTCTCCCAAATATAATGGGACAAAAGTCATCTTGTGGGGAACCAAGAACAAGAAAATCGGTAGGATACTTTATTTTCCCACACAAGACTTCAACATCTCTAACAATCCCAATTGGTGCAATATATCTCTATTAGCAAGCTTAATGGTAACATCAATTTCCTCTAATTCAGCTGGTGCAATATCATTCATAATTTCTTGGTATAAGGTAAAGGGAATTGCACTCACACTAGCACCCACATCACATAAGCCATGATAAAACGATCTCCTATTTTAACAGAAACAACAGGCACGCCAACAATAGGTCTATGTTTACCTTTAGTATCAGGTCTAGCAATTCTAGCAGCTTCATCACAGAAATGAATAACATGCCCATCAATATTATCAACTAAGAGATCTTTAACCATAGCAATACTAGGTTCAACTTTAATTTGTTCAGGGGGCATAGGTGTTCTAGTACAACTCTTGCGAACCACAGTTGAAGCTTTAGCATGTTCCTTTATTCTAACAGGGAAGGGTGGTTTCTCAATATAAGCAGCAGGAATAACAGGATCAGCATTATAAATAATAGTCTCTTCTTCAACTTTAATGGGTTCAACTACTTTAACTTCAATGGGAGGATGATATTTAAACCACTTCTCCTTAGGGAGATCAACATGAGTAGCAAAAGATTCACAAAAAGAAGCTACTATCTCAGAGTCAAGTCCATATTTAGTGCTAAAATCACGAAAAGCATCGGTGTTTATAAAGGATTTAACACAATCGAACTTAAGGTTTATACCTGACTCCTTACCTTCGTCGAGTTCCCAATATTCAGAGTTGCGTTTAATTCTTTCCAATAAGTCCCATTTGAATTCAATATCTTTCTTCATAAAGGAACCAGTACAAGAAGTATCGAGCATGGATTGATCATTACGAGAAAGCCGAGCATAAAAATTCTGAATAATATTTTTTCTCGGGAGCTCATGATTGGGGCATGAATATAACATTGACTTAAGCCTCCCCCTAGCTTGAGCGATTCTTTCTCCTTCACGAGGCCAAAAATTATAAATATAATTCTGATCACGATGAACTAGATGCATAGGATAAAACTTCTGATGAAATTCCAATTTCAATCGGTTGTAGTTCCACGATCCAATATCATCACATAGCCTATACCATGTCAATGCCTTCTCCTTAAAAGATAAAGGAAAGACCTTCTTCTTGACATCATCCTCGGGCAAACCTGCAAGCTTAAATAATCCACAAACTTCATCCACATAGATTAGATGCAAATCAGGATGTAGTGTTCCATCTCCTGCATAAGGATTAACTAGCAGTTTATCTATCATACCCGAAGGAATTTCATAATAAATATTTTCAGTAGGTGCAGTAGGTTGAGGAGCATCTCTTTGTGCTTCTGGTCGGGGTGAAGATACCCCGAACAAGCCCCTCAAAGGATTATTTTCCATAGTAACAGGTGACAGTAAATTTCAGCACACTATATAAATTTTTCCTTACCAAGTTCCACTCACCAAAGGCGCTTCACTCCCTGGCAACGGCGCCAGAAAAGAGTCTTGATGACCCACAAGTATAGGGGATCTATCGTAGTCCTTTCGATAAGTAAGAGTGTCGAACCCAACGAGGAGCAGATGGAAATGACAAGCGGTTTTCAGTAAGGTATTCTCTGCAAGCACTAAAATTATCGGTAACAGATAGTTTTGTGATAGGATAATTCGTAACGGATAGCAAGTAACAAATGTAACAAAGGTGCAGCAAGGTGGCCCAATTCTTTTTGTAGCAAAGGACAAGCCTGGACAAACTCTTATATAAAGCAAAGCGCTCCCGAGGACACATGGGAATTTCTGTCAAGCTAGTTTTCATCATGCTCATATGATTCGCGTTCGTTACTTTGATAATTTGATATGTGGGTGGACCGGTGCTTGGGTGCTGCCCTTACTTGGACAAGCCTCCCACTTATGATTAACCTCTCTCGCAAGCATCCGCAACTACGAAAGAAGAATTAAGATAAATCTAACCATAGCATGAAACACATGGATCCAAATCAGCCCCTTACGAAGCAACGCATAAACTAGGGTTTAAGCTTATGTCACTCTAGCAACCCATCATCTACTTATTACTTCCCAATGCCTTCCCCTAGGCCCAAATAATGGTGAAGTGTCATGTAGTCGACGTTCACATAACACCACTAGAGGAGAGACAACATACATCTCATCAAAATATCGAACGAATACCAAATTCACATGATTACTTATAACAAGACTTATCCCATGTCCTCAGGAACAAACGTAACTACTCACAAAGCATATTCATGTTCATAATCAGAGGAGTATTAATTATCATTAACGATCTGAACATATGATCTTCCACCAAGTAAACCAACTAGCATCAACTACAAGGAGTAATCAACACTACTAGCAACCCACAGGTACCAATCTGAGGTTTGAGACAAAGATCGGATACAAGAGATGAACTAGGGTTTGGAGAGGAGATGGTGCTGGTGAAGATGTTGATGGAGATTGACCCCCTCTTGATGAGAGGATCGTTGGTGATGACGATGGCTTCGATTTCCCCCTCCGGGAGGGAAGTTTCCCGGCAGAACAGCTCCACCGGAGCCCTAGATTGGTTCTGTCCAAGTTCCGCCTCGAGACGGCGGCGCTTCGTCCCAAAAGCTCCCTTATGATTTTTTTTTCTAGGTCAAAACCCTCCATATAGCATAAGATGGGCACCGGAGGCCTGCCAGGGGGCCCACAAGCCACAGGGGCGCGCCCTGGGGGGTAGGGCGCGCCCCCCAGGCTTGTTACTCCCTGGTGGGTCCCCTCTGGTACTTCTTTCTCCCAATATTTTTTATATATTCCAAAATAATTCTCCGTAGATTTTCAGGACTTTTGGAGTTGTGCAGAATAGGTATCTTAGATTTGCTCCTTTTCCAGTCCAGAATTCCAGCTGCCGGCATTCTCCCTCTTCATGTAAACCTTGTAAAATAAGAGAGAAAAGGCATAAGTATTGTACCATAATGTGTATTAACAGCCCATAATGCAATAAATATCGATATAAAAGCATGATGCAAAATGGACGTATCACGGTACATCAAGATCGTGTCATCTCAAGAACACGAGAGAGAAAGATCAAACACATAGCTACTGGTACATACCCTCAGCCCCGAGGGTGAACTACTCCCTCCTCATCATGGAGACCGCCGGGATGATGAAGATGGCCTCCGGTGATGGTTTCCCCCTCCGGCAGGGTGCCGGAACGGGCTCCCAATTGGTTTTTCGTGGCTCTGGAGGCTTGCAGCGGCGGAACTCCCGATCTAGGTTTGTTTCTGGGGGTTTTGGTATTTATAGGAATTTTTGGCGTCGGTCTCACGTCAAGGGGGGCCACGAGGCGGCGACAAGCTAGGAGGGCGCGCCCTAGGGCTTGTGGCAGCCTCGTGGCTCTTCTGGCCCAACTCCAATGCTTCGGGGGTCTCTTTTGGTCCATAAAAAATCACCGTAAATTTTCAGCCCATTCCGAGAACTTTTATTTCTGCACAAAAAATGACACCATGGTAGTTCTGCTGAAAACAGTGTCAGTTCGGGTTAGTTCTAATAAAATCATACCAAAATCATATAGAATTATTGTAAACATGGCATGAATACTTCATAAATTATAGATACGTTGGAGACGTATCAGCATCCCCAAGCTTAATTCCTGCTCGTCCTCGAGTAGGTAAATGATAAAAGAAATAATTTATGAAGTGTGAATGCTAGCAAACATTTTTATCATATTCTATTCTTCTTTGTATAGCATGGACATTTGGACTTGTAAATGATTCAAAGCAATAGTCTAGTTTTAACATAATGACTTCAATACTCAAGCATGTCAACAAGCAACCATGTCTTTCAAAATATCAACACTAAAGAGAGTTATCCCTAGCCCATCATGCTCAATCATTGATCCATTGATGAAACACACTCAAATATTAGCTATGCCCAATGCTCAAGTACGATCATAGTGCCCCCTAGTTGGTGCTTATAAGGGAAGATGGAGGCTCAAAGTAAAAATAAAAATTGCATAAAGTAAATAGATAGGCCCTTCGCAGAGGGGAGTAGGGATTTGTAGGGGTGCCAGAGCTCAAAGTTTTAAATTGAGAGAGAAAAAATATTTTGGGTGGCATGCTTTTCCTGTCAACGAAAACGACAAAGTAGCTCACAATACTTTCCATGCTAGATGTATCATAGGCGGTTCCCAAACAGAAAATAAAGTTTTTACTCCCCCTCCACCAATCAATCACACTCCACGGGTACCGTCCATACAAACAACAATCCTGGGGGAGTTTTGTTTCATTATATTTTGATTTGAATTTTGAGCATGGAACTGGGCATCCCGAATACCAGCCACTTTCTCGTGAATGATAGTGAATCAACACATATCGTGAGAATAACACACCTAGCATGGAAAAATATTGGATACTCCCCACCGTTTCATGAGCGGTACGGGCACACAAAAGAGAAAATTTATTTTGAAAATTTAGAGATGGCACATACAAATTTGCTTGGAACGGCATGGAAATACCGCATATAGGTAGGTATGGTGGACTCATAAGGCAAAACTTGGTTTAAGGATTTTGGATGCACAAGTAGTATTTCTACTTAGTACAAATGGAGGCTAGCAAATATATTGGGAAGCAACCAAACCAAGAAATGAAAATTCACATAAGTGAGCATTGAACATAACTAACACCGAATAATGCACCACAAGTAGGATGTAACTTCATTGCATAACTATTGACTTTGGTACTTGCATAGGGAATCACAAACCTTAACACCAATATTCCTACTAAAGAATAATTACTCACTAACATGACTCACATATTACTATCATCATGTTTCAAAACTATTACAAAGAATCAAGTTTAATTTGTCCCATGATCTTCATGAAAGTTTTTATTATATCCTCCTTGGATATCTATCACTTTGGGACTAGTTTCATATATTGCTATTGCTTTTTGGCAAGCTCAAACAAATTTAAGTGAAGCACATGAGCATAAAGATTTCATCCCTCAAAAAGGTATAAGTGAAGCATGAGAGGAATTGACAAGCTACTCTCAAAAGAAATAAGTGAAGATCAATGAGTAGTCAAACAATTAAGTTGCTATGTGGGGACTCTCTCTCTCTCTCAATAAATATTTTCAGATCTGAATATTTTATTCAAACAGCAAACTAAACAAAAATAGAATTCTAAGAATAGCACGCATCATGTGAACGAATAAAAATTTAGGCTCAACATAGGCTAACCGATAATTGTTGATGAAGAGAGGTGGGATGCGTAGCATCCCCAAGCTTAGATGCTTGAGACTTCATGAAATATTTACTTGGGGTACCTTGGGCATCCCCAAGCTTGAGCTTTTGTATCTCGTTCAATCCTCTCATATCCCGGTTTCACCTATTCTCAAAAACTTCATCCACACAAAACTCGAAAAGAACTCGTGAGATAGGTTAGTACACATAATAATAAATCAACACTTCATGTACTGCCAAGACATGTTGCACAATAATTTTCAAACTTCATTTACTGTGTACTATCATTTCCACAATTTATATTTACCAATATAGGCTATGGAAACTATAGGGTAAGTAAATAACGAAACTATGACAGCAATCTGTCCAAACAGAACAGTCTGTAGCAATTTATGAAAACAGTGTACTTCTGTAACTCAAAAAATTATGAAAATTTAGGACATGCTAAATAATTTATATGACAATACTGTGTAAATTTTTTAGAAACTTTCCACGTTCCAGTAAAATATGAAAATTCAAACACTACAGCAAAATTTTCTGTTTTTACACAGCACACATCAAACATGCAATGCAAGCATCCTAAGGCAATTCTTGGAACTTTTTATTGAAAAAAACAAGATTATAAATAACACCTAAAAGAGAACAACAAAATAAAATGATGCTCCAGGCAAAACTCATATTATGTGACGAATAAAAATATAGCTCCAAGTAACATATACTGATAGTGTTGAAGACGAAAGAGGGGATGCCTTCCGGGGCATCCCCAAGCTTAGGAGCTTGAGTATTCCTTGGATATTACCTTGGGGGTGCCTTGGTAATCCCCAAGCTTAGGTTCTTGTCACTCCTTATTCTCCTCATATTGGTGTCTCACCCAAAACTTGAAAACTTCAATCACACAAAACTTAACGGAACTTCGTGAGAAGGGTTAGTGTAGTAAAGATAAATCATTCACTTAGGTACTGTCAAGACAAGATTCATAATTGTTCCCAAATGATACCTACTGTATTATATCATTCCCATAATTTATATCACTCAATATAAGCTATGGGAACACTAAAACAAGCAAACTATGCATGCAAAACAGAATCTGTCAAAAACAGAACAGTCTGTGAAGATCTGTAGCGTAACCATATTTACCTGTCTCTAAAAATTCTGAAAAATTAGGACAGTCTAGGAAATTTGTATATAAATAATTTGTAAAAAATTCAGATCAAAATCATGTTCCAGTGAATTTACAAAATTCCTGGACTGAGAGCAAAAGTTTCTGTTTTTGCACAGAATCAAGTCAACTATCATCCACACTATCCCAAAGGCTTTACTTGGCACTTTATTGAAACAAAAGCTATAAAACATGATTACTACAGTAGCTTAATCATGTGAACACACAAAAACAGAAAGTAAAAGTGTTGGGTTGTCTCCCAACAAGCGATTTTTTTAAAGCATTTTAGCTAGGCATGATGATTTCAATGATGCTCACATAGGAATAATAATTGAAACATGCAAAAGAGCATCATGAATCTCATGACAAGCACATTTAAGTCTAACCCACTTCCTATGCATAGGGATTTTGTGAGCAAACAATTTATGGGAGCAAGAATCAACTAGCATAGGAAGGCAAAACAAGCATAACTTCAAAACTTTCATCACATAGAGGGAACTTGATATTATTGCAATATGTAGAAGCATAAGATCCTCTCTCACAATAATTTTCAGTAGCATCATGAAGGAATTTCACAATATAACCAGCACATAAAGCATTCTTTTCATGATCTACAAGCATAGAAATTTTGTCACTCTCCACATAAGCAATTTTCTTCTCATTCATAATAGTGGGAGCAAACTCAACAAAATAACTATCATGACATACTTGATTGACATAACCACTTTGAATATTAAAATCATGCTGATAAGTTTCATGGTTATTATCACTCTTTATAGCATACGTGTCATCACAATAATCATCATAGATAGGAGGCATGCCATGATCATAATAGTTTTGCTCATCAAAACTTGGGGGAGTAAAAATATCATATTCATCAAACATAGCATCCCCAAGCTTGCGGCTTTGCATATCATTAGCATCATGGATATTCGGAGAATTCATACTAACAACATTGCAATCATGCTCATCACTCAAAGATTTAGTGCCAAACATTTTAATAACTTCTTCTTCTAACACTTGAGCACAATTTTCCTTTCCATCATTTTCACGAAAGACATTAAAAAGATGAAGCATATGAGGCAACCTCAATTCCATTTTTTTGTAGTTTTCTTTTATAAAACCAAACTAGTGAAAAACAAGAAACTAAAAGATTTAATTGCAAGATCTAAAGATATACCTTCAAGCACTCACCTCCCCGGCAACAGCGCCAGAAAAGAGCTTGATGTCTACTACGCAACCTTCTTCTTGTAGACTCGTGTTGGGCCTCCAAGCGCAGAGTTTTGTAGGACAGTAGCAAATTTCCCTCAAGTGGATGACCTAAGGTTTATCAATCCATGGGAGGCGTAGGATGAAGATGGTCTCTCTCAAATAACCCTGCAACCAAATAACAAAGAGTCTCTTGTGTCCCCAACACACCCAATACAATGGTAAATTGTATAGGTGCACTAGTTCGGCGAAGAGATAGTGATACAAGTGTAATATGGATGGTAGATATAGGTTTTTGTAATCTGAAAATATAAAAACAGCAAGGTAACAAGTAACAAAAGTGAGCAAAAACGGTATTGCAATGCTTGAAAACAAGGCCTAGGGTTCATACTTTCACTAGTGCAAGTGTTGGGGAACATTGCATGGGAAACAAAAAATTTCCTACGCACACGCAAGATCTATCCATGGTGATGAGCATCTACGAGAGGGAGAGTGGATCTACATACCCTTGTAGATCGCTAAGCGGGAAGCGTTAAGAAACGCGGTCGATGTAGTCGAACGTCTTCGCGATCCAAATCGCCGAGCGTCCCGCGATCCCATCACGATCCATCTCGCGATCCAATCTCGATCCGTCCCGCGATCCCATCACGATCCGTCTCGTGATCCAATATCGATCCGTCCCGCGATCCCATCACGATCCGTCCCGCGATCAAATCAAGAATCGTCTCACGATCCTGATCACGGTCCTTCCGATCTAGCGCCGAACAGACGGCACCTCCGCGTTCAACACACGTACAGCTCGATGACGATCTCCGCCTTCTTGATCCAGCAAGAGGGAGCGGAGAGGTAGAAGAGTTCTCCGGCGGCGTGACGGCGCGGCGGCGATGGTGGTGGAACAATTCCGGCAGGGCTTCGCCTAAGCACCGCTGAAACTAGACTAGAGGAGAAACCGATCTAGATGAAGTAGAGGGAGCACGTGGCAATTAGGGTTGGCTCTTCCCTCTAAATCCTCTAGTATATATAGGAGGGAGGGAGGGGAGGAGGCAGCCTCAAACCCTCAAGGTTTGGCCGAAATTGGAGGTGGAGGAGTCCTACTCCAATCCTATTAGGAGTAGGATTCCTCCTCTCCACTTGGAAACCCTTTCCACCTTTCCTCCTTTGGATTTTTTCCACCTAAAGCCACATGGGCCTTAGTGGGGGGGGGGGGGGTTAGGCCAGCCCACTAGGGGCTGGTTTGACTCCTCCCACATCCCATGAGGTCCTTTGGGTCGAGACACCCCTCCCGATGGTCCCCGGTACCCCTCCCGGCACTCCCGGTACACTACTGAAATACCCGAAACTTTTCCGGTGACCAAAACAGGACTTCCTATATATCAATCTTTACCTCCGGACCATTCCGGAGCTCCTCGTGACGTCTAGGATCTCATCCGGGACTCCGAACAACCTTCGGTCACCACCATACATAACTCTGCTATACTGAAACGTCACCGAACCTTAAGTGTGCAGACCCTGCGGGTTCGAGAACTATGTAGACATGACCAAGACACCTCTACGGTCAATAACCAATAGCGGGACCTGGATGCCCATATTGGTTCCTACATATTCTACGAAGATCTTTATCGGTTGAACCTCTATGTCAAGGATTCAGTTAATCCCGTACGCTGTTCCCTTTGTTCTTCGGTATGTTACTTGCCCGAGATTCGATCATCGGTATCTCTATACCTAGTTCAATCTCGTTACCGGCAAGTCTCTTTACTCGTTCCGTAATACAAGATCCCATGGCTAACACTTTAGTCACATTGCTTGTAAGGCTTGTTGTGATGTTGTATTACCGAGTGGGCCCTGAGATACCTCTCCGTCACACGGAGTAACAAATCCCAGTCTTGATCCATGCCAACTCAACAGACACCCTCGGAGATACCTGTAGAACATCTTTATAGTCACCCAGTTACGTTGCGATGTTTGATACACACAAGGTATTCCTCCAGTGTCAGTGAGTTGCATGATCTCATGGTCATAGGAACAGATACTTGACATGCAGAAAACAATAGCAATAAACTGACACGATCATATGCTATGTTCATAGTTTGGGTCTTGTCCATCACACCATTCTCCTAATGATGTGATCCCGTTATCAAATGACATCTCATGTCTATGGCTAGGAAACCTTGACCATCTTTGATCAACGAGCTAGTCTATTAGAGGCATACTAGGGACACAGTGTTGTCTATGTACCCACACATGTATTTGAGTTTCCAATCAATACAATTATAGCATGGATAATAAACGATTATCATGAACAAGGAAATATGATAATAACTAAATTATTATTGCCTCTAGGGCATATTTCCAACAGTCTCCCACTTGCACTAGAGTCAATAATCTAGTTCACATCACCATGTGATTTACATTTTTATGAATCTAACACCCAATGAGTTCTGGGGTTCGATCATGCTTTGCATGTGAGAGAGGTCTTTAGTCAACGGTCTGCAACATTAAGATCCGTGTGTTCTTTGCAAATCTATATGTCATACAGCAGATGCTACCACGCTCCACTTGGAGCTATTCCAAATGGTTGCTCCACTATACGTATCCTGACTGCTACTCAGAGTCGTCCGGATAGGTGTCAAAGCTTGCATCGACGTAACCCTTTACGACGAACTCTTTATCACCTCCATAATCGAGAAATATTTCCTTAGTCCTCTAGTTACTAAGGATAATCTTGACCGCTGTCCAGTGATCCACTCCTGGACCACTCTTGTACCCCTTGACAGACTCATGGCTAGGCACACACTAGGTGCGGTACACAGCATGGCATACTATACAGAGCCTATGGATAAGGCATAGGGGACGACCTTCGTCCTTTCTCTTTCTTCTGCCGTGGTCGAGCTTTGAGTCTCACTCAACTCCACACCTTACAAATCAGGCAAGAACTCTTTCTTTGACTGATCCATTTTGAACTCTTTCAAAATCTTGTCAAGGTATGTACTCATTGAAAGTCTTATCAGACGTCTTGATCTATCTCTATAGATCCTGATGCCCAATATTTAAGTAGCTTCATTCCAGGTTTTTCTTTGAAATTCTACATCATTTATGCTTTCCAGAAATTCTACATCATTTCCGATCAACAATATGTCATCCACATATACTTATCAGAAATTCTATAGTGCTCCCACTCACTTTATTGTAAATACAAGTTTCTCATAAACTTTGTATAGACTCAAAAACTTTGATCACCTCATCAAAGCGTATATTCCAACTCCGAGATGCTTGCTCCAATCCATAGAAGGATAGCTGGAGTTTGCATACATTTTAGCATCCTTAGGACTGACAAAACCTTCCGGTTGTATCACATACAACCTTTCCTCACGGATACCGTTAAGGAAACGATGTTTTGACATCCATCTACCAGATTTCATAATCGAAAAATGCAGCAACTGCTAACATAATTCCAACAGACTTTAGCATCGCTACGGGTGAGAAAGTCTCATCGTAGTCAACTCCTTGAACTTGTGAAAAACCCTTTGCCACAAGTCGAGCTTTATAGACGGTGACATTACCGTCCGCGTCCGTCTTCCTTTTAAAGATCCATTTGTTCTGAATGGCCTTTCGCCCTTTAGGTAATACTTCCAAAGCCCATACTTTGTTTTCATACATGGATCCCATCTCGGATTTCATGGCCTCTAACCATTTCTCGGAATCCGGGCCCATCATCGCTTCTCCATAGCTCGTAGGTTCATCGTTGTCCAACAACATGACCTCTAAGATAGGGTTGCCGTACCACTTAGTAGCAGTACGCGTCCTTGTCGACCTACGAGGTTCGATAGTAACTTGATCCGAAGCTTCGTGATCATCATCATTAACTTCCTCTTCAACTAACGTAGGCTCCACAGGAACAACTTTCTACGCTGTGCTACTCTCTGGTTGAAACAAAGGTTCAACAACCTCATCAAGTTCTATCTTCCTCCCACTCAATTCTTTCAAAAGAAACTCTTTCTCGAGAAAGGACCCATTTTAGCAACAAACACTTTGTGCTTGGATCTAAGATAGAAGGTTTACCCAACTGTTACGTTAGGGTATTCTATGAAGATGCATTTGTCCGCTTTGGGTTCGAGCTCATTAGGTGAAAACCCTTTTTCACATAAGCGTCGCAGCCCCAAACATTAAGAAATGACAGCTTAGGTTTCCGCCAAACCAAAATTCATACGGTGTCATCTCAACGGACATAGATGGTGCCCCTTTTAAAGTGAATGTGGTTGTCTCTAATGCATAACCCTAAAACGATAGTGGTAAATCGATAAGAGACATCATAGTGCGCACCATATCCAATAGAGCACGACTACGATGTTCGGACACACCATCACACTATGGTGTTCCAGGTGTCGTGAGTTGTGAAACAACTTCCACATTGTCTTAAGTTGTATACCAAACTCGTAACTCAGATATTTACCTCTACGATCATATCGTAGATATTTTATCTTCTTGTCACGATGATCTCAAACTTCACTCTGAATTTGTTTGAACTTTTCAAATGTTTCGGACTTGTGTTTCATTAAGTAAATATCCCCATATGTACTCAAATCATCAGTGAAGGTAGGAAAATAATGATATCCACCGCACGCTACAACACTCATTGGACCGAATACATCAACATGTATCATTTCCAATAAGTCACTTGCCCGCTCCATCATACCGGAAAACGGAGTCTTAGTCATCTTGCCCATGAGGCATGGTCCGCATGTCTCAACCGATTCGAAATCGAATGAGTCCAAAGATCCATCAGCATGGAGTTTCTTCATGCGTTTTACACCAATATGACATTTAGCGGCGGTGCCACAAGTATGTGGTACTATCATTATTAACTTTGTATCTTTTGGCATCAATATTATGAACATGTGTATCACTACGATCAAGATTCAATAAACCATTCTCATTGGGTGCATGACCATTGAAGGTATTATTCATGTAAACAGAATAACCATTATTCTTTAACTTGAATGAATAACTGTATTGCAATAAACATGATCTAATCACGTTCATGCTCAACGCAAACACCAAATAACATTTGGTTCATCACTAATCCCGAAGGTAGAGAGAGCGTGCGATGGTGATCACATCAACCTTGGAAATTCTTCCAACACTCATCGTCACCTCACCCTTAGCTAGCCTCCGTTTATTCCGTAGCTTTTATTTCGAGTTACTAACATTTAGCAACCGAACCGGTATCCAATACCCAGGTGCTACTAGGAGTACTAGCAAGGTACACATCAATAACATGTATATCAAATATACTTCTATCGACGTTGCCAGCCTTCTTATCTACCAAGTATCTAGGGTTGTTCCGCTTCAGCGACCATTCTCCTCATAATAGAAGCACTTAGTCTCGGGTTTGGGTTCAACCTTGGGTTTCTTCACTGGAGCAGCAACTGACTTGCCATCCATGAAGTTTCCCTCCTAGCCCTTGCCCTTCTCGAAACTAGTGGTTTCACTAACCATCAACACTTGATGCTCCTTCTTGATTTCTACCTTCGCGGTGTCAAACATCGCGAATAGCTCAGGGATCATTATTTCTATCCCTGGCATTTTATAGTTCATCACGAGGCTCTAGTAGCTTAGTGACAGTGACTTGGAGAACTATATCAATCACTATCTTATCTGGAAGATCAACTCCCACTCGATTCAAGCGATTGTAGCACCCAGACAATCTGAGCACATGCTCACCGATTGAGCTATTCTCCTTCATCTTGCAGGCAAAGAATCTTGTTGGAGGTCTCATACCTCTCAACACGGGCACGAGCCTGAGATCCCAATTTCATCTCTTAGAACATCTCATATGTTCCGTGACGTTCAAAACGTTTTGGAGCCTCAATTCTAAGCCGTAATGCATGACGCACTGAACTATCAAGTAGTCATCAGAACGTGCCTGTCAGATGTTCACAACATCTACAGACGACGCTTGAGGGGGTGGCGCACCGAGCGGTGCATTAAGGACATAAGCCTTCTGTGCAGCAATGAGGCCAATCCTCAGATCACGGACCCAGTCCGCATTATTGCTACCATCATCTTTCAACTCTATTTCTCTAGGAACATATAAAAATTCAAGGGAGCTACAGCGCGAGCTAGTAATCTACAACATAATTTGCAAAGACATTTTGACTATGTTCATGATAATGAGTTTAGTTAATCATATTACTTAAAAACTCCCACTCAAATTGACATCCCTTCGGTCATTCGAGTGACACATGATCCAAATCCACCAACTCAAGTCCGATCATCACGTGAGTTGAGGTGGTTTCAATGGTGAACATCTTCATGTTGATCATATCTACTATATGACTCATGTTCAACCTTTTAGTCTCTTGTGTTCCGAGGCCATGTCTGTACATGCTAGGCTCGTCAAGTTTAACCCGAGTGTTCTGCACATGCAACACTGGCTTGCACCCGTTGTATGTGAACGTAGAGTCTATCACACCCGATCATCACGTGGTGTCTCAAAACGACGAACTTTCGCAACGGTGCACACTCGGGGAGAACACAATTTTATCTTGAAATTTTAGTGAGGGATCACCTTATAATGCTACCATCGTCCTAAGCAAAATAAGATGCATAAAAGGATTAACATCACATGCAAATCATAAGTGACATGATATGGCCATGAACTTGTGCTTTTGATCTCCATCTTCAAAGCACCGGCATGATCTCCATCGTCACCGGCATAACACCATGATCTCCATCATCTTGATCTCCATCAATGTGTCGCAATGAGGTTGTCGCGCCGACTGTTGCTTCCACGACTATTGCTAACTCATAGCGATAAAGTAAAGCAAAAACGGCGAAAATAATTAAAGACAACCCTATGGCTCCTGCCGGTTGCTGTACTCATCGACATGCAAGTCGTGATATTCTATACAATACATGATCATCTCATACATCACATATATCTCATCATGTAATTGGCCATATCACATCACAACATACCCTACAAAAACAAGTTAGACGTCCTCTAATTGTTGTTGCAAGTTTTACGTGGCTGCTACGGGTATCTAGCAAGAACAATTCTTACCTACGCAAAAACCACAACGGTGATACAAAAAATGCTATTCAAGCTTCTCAAGGACCGCCTTTGTCAAATCCGATCCGACTAAAGTGGGAGAAACAGACACCCGCCAGCTATCTTTATGCAACGAAGTTACATGTCAGTTGATGGAACCGGACTCTCGTAAGCGTACGAGTAATGTTGGTCCGGGCCGCTTCATCCCACAATACCGCTGAATCAAGAAAAGACCAAGGGAGGAAGCAATCTGAATATCAACGCCCACAAACTCCTTTGTGTTCTACTCGAGATCTCATCTACACATAGACCTAGGTCTGATACCACTGTTGGGGAACGTTGCATGGGAAACAAAAAATTTCCTACGCACACGCAAGATCTATCCATGGTGATGACCATCTACGAGAGGGAGAGTGGATCTACATACCCTTGTAGATCGCTAAGCGGGAAGCGTTAAGAAACGCGGTTGATGTAGTCGAACGTCTTCGCGATCCAAATCGCCGAGCGTCCCGCGATCCCATCACGATCCATCTCGCGATCCAATCTCGATCCGTCCCGCGATCCTATCATGATCCGTCTCGCGATCCAATCTCGATCCGTCCCGTGATCCCATCACGATCCGTCCCGCGATCAAATCACGAATCGTCTCGCGATCCTGATCACGGTCCTTCCGATCTAGCGCCGAACGGACGGCACCTCCGCGTTCAGCACACGTACAGCTCGATGACGATCTCCGCCTTCTTGATCCAGCAAGAGGGAGCGGAGAGGTAGAAGAGTTCTCTGGCGGCGCGACGGCGTGACGGCGATGGTGGTGGAACAATTTCGGCAGGGCTTCGCCTAAGCACCGCTGAAACTAGACTAGAGGAGAAACCGATCTAGATGAAGTAGAGGGAGCACGTGGCAATTAGGGTTGGCTCTTCCCTCTAAATTTTCTAGTATATATAGGAGAGAGGGAGGGGAGGAGGCAGCCTCAAACCCTCAAGGTTTGGCCGAAATTGGAGGTGGAGGAGTCCTACTCCAATCCTATTAGGAGTAGGATTCCTCCTCTCCACTTGGAAACCCTTTCCACCTTTCCTCCTTTGGATTTTTTCCACCCAAGGCCACATGGACCTTAGTGGGGGGTTAGGCTAGCCCACTAGGGGCTGGTTTGACTCCTCCCACAGCCCATGAGGTCCTTTGGGTCGAGACACCCCTCCCGATGGTCCCCGGTACCCCTCCCGGCACTCCCGGTACACTACCGAAATACCCGAAACTTTTCCGGTGACCAAAACAGGACTTCCTATATATCAATATTTACCTCCGGACCATTCCGGAGCTCCTCGTGACGTCCAGGATCTCATCCGGTACTCCAAAGAACCTTCGGTCACCACCATACATAACTCTACTATACTGATACGTCACCGAACCTTAAGTGTGCAGACCCTGCGGGTTCGAGAACTATGTAGACATGACCAAGACACCTCTACGGTCAATAACCAATAGCGGGACCTGGATGCCCATATTGGTTCCTACATATTCTACGAAGATCTTTATCGGTTGAACCTCTATGTCAAGGATTCAGTTAATCCCGTACGCTGTTCCCTTTGTTCTTCGGTATGTTACTTGCCCGAGATTCGATCGTCGGTATCTCTATACCTAGTTCAATCTCGTTACCGGCAAGTCTCTTTACTCGTTCCGTAATTCAAGATCCCGTGGCTAACACTTTAGTCACATTGCTTGTAAGGCTTGTTGTGATGTTGTATTACCGAGTGGGCCCTGAGATACCTCTCCGTCACACGGAGTAACAAATCCCAGTCTTGATCCATGCCAACTCAACATACACCCTCGGAGATACCTGTAGAGCATCTTTATAGTCACCCAGTTACGTTGTGACGTTTGATACACACAAGGTATTCCTCCGGTGTTAGTGAGTTGCATGATCTCATGGTCATAGGAACAGATACTTGACATGCAGAAAACAGTAGCAATAAACTGACACGATCATATGCTATGTTCATAAATTGGGTCTTGTCCATCACATCATTCTCCTAATGATGTGATCCCGTTATCAAATGACATCTCATGTCTATGGCTAGGAAACCTTGACCATCTTTGATCAACGAGCTAGTCTATTAGAGGCATACTAGGGACACAGTGTTGTCTATGTACCCACACATGTATTTGAGTTTCCAATCAATACAATTATAGCATGGATAATAAAAGATTATCATGAACAAGGAAATATGATAATAACTAAATTATTATTGCCTCTAGGGCATATTTCCAACAGCAAGTTCTCTCGACAATACTGACATAGTTGAATCATATGTAAATCCCTCACGTGCGACAAAGAGTTCACTCCAAAGTCACAAATAGCGGAGAACAAACGAAGAAATTATTGTAGGGTACAAAACCACCTCAAAGTTATCTTTTCCGATCAATCTTATGAGCTATCCCTATAAGTGTCATGAACAGCCCTAGAGTTCGTACTAAAATAACACCTTAAGATACACATCAACCAAAACCCTAATGTCACCTAGATACTCCAATGTCACCACGAGTACCCATGGGCTTGATTATACGATATGCATCACACAATTTCAGATTCATAATGTTCAATCCAACACAAAGAACTTCAAAGAGTGCCCCAAAGATTCTACCGGAGAGTCAAGACGAAAACGTGTGCCAACCCCTATGCATAGATTCCCAAGGTCACAGAACCCGCAAGTTGATCACCAAAACATACATCAAGTGGATCAATAGAACATCCCATTGTCACCACGGATATCCCATCGCAAGACATACATCAAGTGTTCTCAAATCCTTAGAAGACTCAATCCGATAAGAAAACTTCAGAGGGAAAACTCAATTCATCACAAGAAGATAGAGAGGGGAAAACTCCATATGATTCATCTATATTAATAAAGCTCGCGATACATCAAGATCGTGTCATCTCAAGAACATGAGAGAGAGAGATCAAACACATAGCTACTGGTACATACCCTCAACCCCGAGGGTGAACTACTCCATCCTCGTCATGGAGACCGCCGGGATGATTAAGATGGCCTCCGGTGATGGTTTCCCCCTCCGGCAGGGTGCCGGAACGGGCTCTCTATTGGTTTTTCAAGGCTCTGGAGGCTTGCGGCGGTGGAACTCCCGATCTAGGTTTGTTTCTGGGGTTTTTGGTATTTATAAGAATTTTTGGCGTCGGTCTCACGTCAAGGGGGGCCACGAGGCGGCGAGAAGCTAGGAGGGTGCGCCCTAGGGGGCGCCCTGCAGGCTTGTGGCGGCCTCGTGGCTCTTCTGGCCCAACTCCAATGCTTCGGGGGTCTCTTTTGGTCCATAAAAACCACCGTAAATTTTCAGCACAAAAAACGACACCATGGTAGTTCTGCTGAAAACAGCGTCAGTCCGGGTTAGTTCTAATAAAATCATACCAAAATCATATAGAATTATTGTAAACATGGCATGAATACTTCATAAATTATAGATACGTTTGAGACGTATCATTGAGCTTGTCCAAAAGCAATGGCAATACATGAAACTAGTCCCAAAGTGATAGATATCCAAGGAGGATATAATAAAAACTTTCATGAAGATCATTGGACAAATTAAAATTGATTCCTTGTAATAGTTTTGAAACATGATGATAATAATATGTGAGTCATGTTAGTGAGTAATTATGCTTAGTAGGAATATTGGTGTTAAGGTTTGTGATTCCCTATGCATGCACGAAAGTCAATAGTTATGCAATGAAGTTACATCCTACTTGTGGTGCATGATTCGGTGTTAGTTATGTTCAATGCTCACTTATGTGATTTTACGTTTCTTGGTTTGGTTGCTTCCCAATCTATTTGCTAGCCTCCATTTGTACTAAGTAGAAATACTACTTGTGCATCCAAAATCCTTAAACCAAGTTTTGCCTTATGAGTCCATCATACCTACCAATATTCTATATTTCCATGCCGTTCCAAGCAAACTTGTATGTGCGGCGGTAATAGGGATGCCCATTCCCGAAATGAAAAAAAATATTTACTTTATGTTGTCAAATAATAAATTCCTTGGAAAGTGTTGGTATGGAAGGCAACCGTGGATACGGCCCGCCATGGAAAGTGAAAGTTTGGTGGAAAAAGGAATAAACTTTATTTTCTGTTTGGGAACCGCCTATGATATATCTAGCATGGAAAGTATTGTGAGCTACTTTGTCGTTTTCGTTGACAGGAAAAGCATGCCACCCAAAATATTTTTTCTCTCTCAATTTAAAACTTTGAGCTCTGGCACCTCTACAAATCCCTACTTCCCTCTGCGAAGGGCCTATCTATTTACTTTATGCAAATTTTTTTTGCTTTGAGTCTCCATCTTCTCTTATAAGCACCAACAAGGGGGCACTATGATCGTACTTGAGCATTGGGCATAGCTAATATTTGAGTGTGTTTCATGAATGGATCAATGATTGAGCATGATGGGCTAGGGATAACTTTCTTTAGTGTTGATATTTTGAAAGACATGGTTGCTTGTCGACATGCTTGAGTATTGAAGTCATTATGTTAAAACTAGACTATTGCTTTGAATCATTATAAGTCCAAATGTCCATGCTATACAAAAGAAAAGAATGTGATGAACATGTTAGGCAGCATTCCACATCAAAAATTCTGTTTTTATCATTTACCGACTCGAGGACGAGTAGGAATTAAGCTTGGGGATGCTGATACGTCTTCAACGTATCTATAATTTTTGCTTGTTCCATGCTATTATATTATCATTCTTGGATGTTTTACAATCATTTTATTACAACTTTATATCATTTTTGGGACTAACCTATTGACATAGTGCCAAAGTGCCAGTTGCTGTTCTTGCTTGTTTTTTACTTCGCAGAAAATCAGTACCAAACGGAGATCAAATGCTGCGGGGATTTTTGTGGATTTTTTACGGACCAAAAGAAACCAGATGGGCCAAAGATCACCAGAAGAGGGGGCCCAGGGTGGCCAGCCCCCACCAGGGCGCGCCAGAGGCCCCCTGGCGCGGCCTGGTGGGTGTTGGGCACCTCGGGTGTCCCCTCCACCGCCTTCGACGCCTATAAATTCCCAAATATTCGGAAACCCCAAAAAATAACCCTAGACTAGTGCTTTGTTAATATAGTTGGATCATATGGTGTGTTTCCCTTGCTATCTTGTTGTTATGAATTGAATCTTTCCCTTTGAGATCTCGTTATGTTGGATTGAATATTGGATTTGAGAATAGTTGATATATGTCTTGCATGTGGATACCCGTGGTGACAATGGGGTGTTCTATTGATTCACTTGATATATGTTTTGGTACTCAACTTGCGGATTCCCGCGGTGACATTGGGGTAATCTATGCATAGGGGTGGATACATGTTCTTGTCCTACTTTCTCCGATAGAAATCTTGGGGCACTCTTTGAGGTTCTTTGTGTGGATTGAGTATTATGAATCTGAAATTGTTTGATGTGTATCGTATAATTAACTCATGGATACTTGTGGTGACATTGGAGTATCTAGGTGACATTAGAGTTGGTTGATGCGTATCATATGGTGTTATTCTAGTACGAACTGTTAGATAGATTGAACGGAAAGGATAATTTGATGTTATCTTAGTACGAACTCTTGAATAGATCGATCGGAAAGGATAACTTTAAGGTGGTTTCGTACCCTACAAACAATTTCTTCTTATGTTCTCCGCCAGATAAGAACTTTGGAGTGATTCTTCGTTGCACGTTGAGGGATGGTTATGTGATCCAATTATATTAGCATTGCTGAGAGATTGCACTAGCGAAAGTACGGACCCTAGGCCTTGTTTCCAAGCATTTATACAACGTTTTGCTAGCTGTTTACTATTTGTTACCTTGCTGTTTTTATTTTTTCAGATTACAAAAACCTATATCTACCATCCATATTGCACTTGTATCACCATCTCTTCGCCGAACTAGTGCACCTATACAATTTGCCATTGTATTGGGTGTGTTGGGGACACAAGAGATTTCTTGTATTTGATTGCAGGGTTGTTTGAGAGAGACTATCTTCATCCTACACCTCCCACGGATTGATAAACCTTAGGTCATCCACTTGAGGGATAATTGCTACTGTCCTACAAAACTCTGCGCTTGGAGGCCCAACAAAGTCTACAAGAATAAAGTTGCGTAGTAGACATCACTGTTTTCTGCGTGTTTTTCACTTTTCAGGTTTACAGTACCAAACGAAGTCCAATTGCCATGAAACTTTTTGATGATTTTTTCTGGACCAAAAGAAGACCTGGAAGCTTCGAAGGGAGGCCGAGGGCCACACGAGGGCCGCGCAAGCCAATAGGGCGCGCCCTGGGGGAGGCGCCCTGATGGCTTGTGCCTCCCTCGGGCATCTTCCGACGCCCCTCTCTGCCTTATAAATTCTCATCTACCCTAAAAATATCAGAGGCAATCCCGAAACCCTTTTTACGCCGCCGCAAGTCTCTATTCCATTGTGAGGCCATCTGGAGCTCTGTTCCGGCACCCTGCCGAAGGGGGGATCGATCACGGAGGGCCTCTACATCAACCTTGCTGCCCTCATGATGATGTTTGAGTAGTTCACCATAGACCTACGGGTCCATATCTAGTACGTAGATTGCAATATATGTATCTCTTGATCTTCAATACAATGATCATCGCATCTTCGCTTTGATCTATCCGATGTAATCCTATTGTGCGGTGTGTTTGTTGGGATCCGGTGAATTGTGGATTTATGTTCAGATTATTCATGAAAAGTATTTGAGTCACCTTTGAATATTAAGATTCTTATTTGCATGATCATTATAGCTTCGTAATGCTCTCCGATTTATTGATGTGCTTTGGCCAAGTAGGTTGATCTATCTTAAGTGGGAGTGGTGCGTTGTGGTAGGTTCAAGCTGACGAGTTTCTATATCCTAGTGACAAAGTAGGGGACAAGATGAGTCTTTGTGTTGTTGCTACTAAGGATAACACGACAGGGTTCATTCATATTGCTTGAGTTTACTTTGTCTACATCATGTCATTGTTCTCCATGCATTACTCTGTTTTACTTAATACTCTAGATGCATGCTGGATAGCGGTCGATGAGTGGAGTAATAGTAATAGGTGCAGGCAGGAGTCGGCCTATTCTTTTATGGACGTGATGCCTATATATACATGATCATTGCCGTGAAAATCGCATAACTATCCGCTTTTCTATCAATTGCCCAACAGTAATTTGTTACCCACCATATGCTACCTACATGAGAGATGCCGCTAGGGAAAACTATGGATCCCGGGTCTATTCACTTATATATTTACAAACGCTATTATTACCTTGATGCCTTTATTTACTTTTTATTTTATTTTGCAATTTACAATTATCAACAATTATCTACACAACTCATTTGCTTGCAAATAACGAGATCAAGGGGATTGACAACCCTCTTGCTCGCGTTGGGTGCAAGTTGTTTGTTCATTTGTGTGCAGCCGCTGAAGACGGTTGAGGATTGATATTCCTATTGGTTCGATAAACCTTGGTTTCATAACTGAAAATACTTACCCACTTTGTGCTGCGATAACCCATTCCTCTTCACGGAAAACCCAACGTCGATCACGAGTATCATTGGGCAATTGATAAAAAAGCGCATAGTTATGCAATCTTTATTCACGGCAATGATCATGTATATATAGGCATCACGTCCATAAGCAAATATGCCTATTCCTTCCTGCACCTATTACTATTACTCCACCCATCGACCGCTATCCAGCATGCATCTAGAGTATTAAGTAAAACAGAGTAATGCTTGGAGAACGATGACATGATGTATACAAAGAGAATTCAATTAATATGAACTAACCCCATCGTTTTATCCTTACTGGAAACAATACAAAGACGTGTCTTGTCCCTTTCTGTCACTGAGATATAGAACACCACCAGATTGAACCCACTACAACGCACCCCTCTCACTGAAGAAATATCAATCTAGTTGGCCAAAATATTTCAATAGATCGGAGAGATTTACGAAGCTATAATTATCATGCAAATAAGAATCATAATAAATTTCAGAGAAGACTCAAATCTTTTTCATGAATAATATGAACATAAACCCACAATTCATCAGATCCCAACAAACGCACCGCACAAAATAATTACATCGGATAGATCAAAGCAAAGATGTGATGATCATTGTCTTGAAGATCAAGAGAGAGAGAGAGATAGCCATCTAGGTACTAACTACGGACCCGTAGGTCTTTGGTGAACTACTCACACATCAACATGGGAGCAACAAGGATGATGTAGAGGCCCTCTGTGATCGATCCCCCCTCTGGCAGGGCATCGGAACAGGGCTCCAGATGGGCACACGGCAGAACAGAGACTTGCGACGGCGGAAAAAGTGTTTCGGGTGGCTCCCTAGGGTTTGGGGGCTTTTAGATGATTTATAGAGCGAAGAGGGGCACCGGGGGACGCCCGAGGGGGGCACAAGGCAACAGGGTGTGGCCCACCCAGGGCGCGGCATGTTGGCTTGTCCCTCCCTCGTGGAGCCCCCGGCCTACTTCCGAAGCTTCCAGGTCTTCTTTTGGTCCAGAAAAAATCATATTAAAGTTTTGAGGCAATTGGACTTCGTTTGGTACTGTAAATCTGAAAAACCAAAAACATGCAGAAAACAGCAATTGACACTGGGTTAATAGGCTAGTGCTCAAAAATAATATTAATTGGTAAATAAACACCCAAAAGGTATCCTAGAATGATAATATAATAGTATGGCACAATCAAAAATTATAGATACGTTGGAGACATATCAGAGCCCATAATCCAAGTTCAATAAGAAGACTCTACACAAGAACAAGATCGTCATCAAGTACAAGAACAAGAACATACAAATATTGATGATGATGAACCTTATGATGATGGTGAACCTCAACAAATGATGCATGAAGAAGATCTTCCACAACACATTATCGATCCATATGTTGAAGATGTTGATGATGGAAATGAAGTTGAACCTCGTGAAACCTTAACCTCCATCATGCCTCGAGTGCCCGGTTGTGTTGACATTGGTAAAATTCTTACTGGCATACCGGAAGGTACAGTCACTCGTAAACAATTGACAAACTTTTGTGCTCACTTCTCGTTTGTCTCTAGTGTTGAGAAACTCAAGGTACAAGATGCGTTGATCGACAACGATTGACTCGTTGCTATGCAAGAAGAGTTGAACAGTTTCGAATGCAACAATGTGTGGTCTTTAGTCAAAAGACCAACCAAGGAACACAATGTCATTGGAACAAAATGGATCTTCAAGAACAAGCAAGATGAGAATGGCGTAATCATCAGAAACAAGGCAAGGTTAATGGCACAAGGGTACTCACAAGTGGAAGGTTTGGACTTTGATGAGACATTTTCTCCCGTTGCCCGTCTTGAATCAATTTGCATCTTACTTGCTTGTGCCGCTTTCAATGGTTTTACTTTACATCAAATGGATGCGAACAGTGCTTTTCTTAACGGTCCTGTACAAAAGGAAGTATATGTATCACAACCACCTGGTGTCGTTGACCCCAATCACAACCTATGTGTATAAACTTCACAAGGCTTTGTATGGCCTCAAACAAGCACCTCGTGCTTGGTATGATCATCTTAAGAAGTTTCTACTCGATGATGGTTTTATGAGAGGGGTGATCGATCCTACTCTTTTTACTAAGAGGGAAAAAGGTGATTTGATCTTATGCCAAATCTATGTAGATGATATCATTTTTGGTTCTCCTAACATCCATTTATGCAAGAAGTTTGCGGCCTCCATGACAAATACCTTTGAGATGTCACTCAATGCGGACTTGAAGTTCTTTATCGGATTTCAAATTCAACAATTTCAAGAGGGAATTTTCTTGTCCCAAACCAAATATCTCAAGGGCCTTCTTGAGAAATTCGGAATGACAGACGCTAGTCCATGCAAGACACCCATGCCAACCAAAATTGTTCCTAATGAAGACACAAACGGTATCCCATTTGACCCCATCTCTTTAGGGTTTAGGGTTTAGGGTTTAGGGTTTAGGGTTTAGGGTTTAGGGTTTAGGGTGTAGGCATATGTGCAAGATTTCAAGATTCCCCTAGGGAAAGTCATCATAAGGCGGTTAAGCATATTCTTAGATACCTTGTTCACACATGGTACCCCAAGGATGCCAAGTTTGATCTCATTGGGTACATGGATGCGGATTGGGCTGGAGGCAAAGTGGGACGAAAGTCTAACTCTGGGGCATGTCAATTCCTTGGACACTCCTTGGTAAGTTGGTCCTCGAAGAAGCAAGATTGTGTCTCCCTCTCCACTGCCGAAGCCGAATATATTGCAACCACAAGATGTGCAACTCAATTACTATGGATGAGGCAAACTTTGAAGGATTATGGTATAACTTATAGACATGTGCCTCTTCTATGCGACAATGAAAGTGCCATCAATATTGATAAAAACCCTATTGATCACCCTCGCACCAAGCACATTGATATTAGGTATCACTTCTTAAGAGACCATGTGCAAAAGGGTGACATTGATATTGCTCACGTTGGTACGGATATGCAACTTGCAGACATCTTCACCAAACCATTGGATGAAGCAAGGTTTTGTCAACTTAGGCGTGAGCTTGGTATCTTAGATCTTGATAGCATTATGTGAAATCTTGTACACATGCATACCTTTACTTCATGTCTTGTCTAGACGTAGGCATATATTTAGTGGGAGAAATTCAATTCATGAATCTTCTTGTCTCTATATGATGCATAAATAGAACAAACACTCTCAAAGTTGCCATATCCATTTACTTGTGACACCGGTACTTTAAATGATGGAGTGGTAATTTTGGACCCAAGGCTCATATCTTCACGGTGCCACATTGTTGGGTTCTATGGTAGGCGCATCGGCTGCAATATAAAATTTTCCTACGCGCAGAAAATCCAGGATCATGCTATATAGATGAATCACAGATTGTTACCATTGGACGCGCAGTGCCGTGAAGCGGAAGTAGAGTTTGGGCAGCGCGTCTAGAGCCATCTCCTCCTCATCTAATCTCCCTCGAACAGCCGGTTGTCGGATCCCACGTACAGGTTCGCCGGAGCGGTTCAAGTGCACCGCCTCTAACGGTATCCATGCGTGTAGGCGAAACACCGTGCGGCGGACTGCTAGGTCCGATCACATAGTTGGCGGCAAGTGGAGGTGGCTACTTGCAACATATGCAAAGCCGTAATGACGGCGCCGAAGCGATCAACCGAATGAGTGTGCCGCACCTCCACTATATATTGGCATCCGTCGCGGGCTCAACACTCGGGCATCTGATACGTCTCCAACGTATCTATAGTTTTTGCTTGTTCCATGCTGCTATATTATCATTCTTGGATGTTTTACAATCATTTTATAGCAACTTTATATCATTTTTTGGGACTAACCTATTGACATAGTGCCAAAGTGCCAGTTGCTGTTTTTGCTTGTTTTTTACTTCGCAGAATATCAGTACCAAACGGAGTCCAATCGTGACGAAACTTTTTGGAGATTTTTTTGGGCCAGAAGACATCCAGTGGGCCAAAGAAGTGCCAGAGGGGAGGGTCGAGGAGACCACAACCCACCAGGGCGCGCCAGGGGCCCAGGGCGCGCCCTGATGGGTTGTGCCCTCCTCGGGACCCCTCTCCACCGCCTCTGACGCCTATAAATTCCCAAATATTCCAGAATCCCCAGAGGAGTCGACGAAAAACACATCCAGCCACCGCAAGTTCCAGAGCCTCGAGATCCAATCTAACACCATCACGGAGGGGTTCATCATCCTCATTGGTGCCTCTCCGATGATACGTCAGTAGTCCACCATAGACCTACGGGTCCGTAGGCAGTAGCTAGATGGCTTCCTCTCTCTCTTTTGATTCTCAATACAATGGTCTCTTGGAGATCTATTTGATGTAAACTTTTGCGGTGTGTTTGTTAGGATCCGATGAATTTTGAGTTCATGATCAGTTTCTATCCATGAATATTATTTGAGTCTTCTTTGATCTTTTATATGCATGATTACTTATAGCCTCGTATTTCTTATTTGAATCTTTGGTTTAGTTAGGCCAACTAGATCATTTTTTCTTGCCATGGGAAGAGGTGCTTTGTGATGGGTTCGATCTTGTTGTGTCCTCTCCCAGTGACAGAAGGGGCATCGAGGCATGCATGTATCGTTGCTATTAAGGATAACAAGATGGGGTCTATTCCTACATGAATAGATCTTGTCTACATCATGTCACCATTCTAATTGCATTACTCCGTTTTTCCATGAACTTAATACACTAGATGCATGCTGGATAGCGGTCGATGTGTGGAGTAATAGTAGTAGATGCAGGCAGGAGTCGGTCTACTTACCTTGGACGTGATGCCTATATAATGATCATCACCTTGGATATCATCATGATTATTTGATCTTCTATCAATTGCCCAACAGTAATTTGTTCGCCCACTGTGTGCTATACTCATGAGAGAAGCCACTAGTGAAACCTACGGCCCCCGGGTCTACTTTTCCAACATATTGCTTTCCGATCTATCTTTTTGCCACTTTTGTTTTCAGATCTATTATTCCAAAAACCCAAAAATACCTTGTTGCACTTTTTATTTGCCCTTTTTATTTTGTGTTCTTGAGAGATCTATCTTTCCAATCTATCATATCCTAATCTATCTTTTTACCGTAGAGAGATTAACAACCTCTCTTTCGCGCGGATTGCAAGTATTTGTTCTTTGTGTGCAGGTGCTGTTTATTAGGTGGTGGTGATCCTCCTACTGGTTTGATACCTTGGTTTCATAACTGAGGGAAATACTTACCATCGCTGTGCTGCATCATCCCTTCCTCTTTGGGGAAATACCGACGCAGCCTCAAGCCACGTCAAAGGAATTTCTGGCACCGTTGTCGGGGAGGAAGTGGTCTCTTCCACGTGCCAATCTCTGGCGCCGAGGAGACACCATCATCATTTACCAGGTTCCTAATCAAAAATCTCATCTCCTCGCAATTACATTATTTCCATTTGCCTCTCGTTTTCCTCTCCCCCACTTCACCCAATTTGCCGTTTTATTTGCCCTCTTTTTCATTTGCCTTTTCTCGTCAGATCTCCTGCTTGCTTGCAATCCTGTTTGCGTAGTCATGATGCCTCAACAAAAGTACTATGATGTTCCTTACCCCAATATTTTTCTTGAAATTGAGAAAAGTACTAAGGAATATATGACTACACAATTTGAGCATAATAAATATTTTACCGATGAGCTTAAAGAACACTCTACCGTGCTAGATGCCATAACGAAATAACTTGATGATATCAGTAGAGAAGTTTCTAATCTCCAATCTAAATATGCTCATGCTGAAAATTTGCTTGGTAAAATTTCCGATGCACAAGCTACTTTAATAAATCAAATGGCCGCCAAACCAATCCCTCTTGAGGATAAAAATGATGAAGATCTTAAAGTGATTGGTGTTTCTTCTATTGATTCCATGTTTAGTAATATTAAAATTGATGACAAAGGGACTGAAGTAGAGTCAACTTTAGCTAGAAGGCGTCCCAATAGTTTGGAGGGTGAAAATATTGATGAAAAATTTGATGAGTGGGCTTAAAGAGGTCAAAACTTTAACTAGTGATGTGCCCGCTATTTTGGATTGCAAATTTCATTATGATAGTTGCTCTTTGATTGAATGTATTTCTTTGCTGCAATCCATGTTGAATTCACCCCATGCTTATGAACAAAATAAAGCTTTCACTAAACATATCGTTGATGCCATGATGAAATCTTTTGAAGAAAAGTTGGAGTTGGAGATTTCTATTCCTAGAAAATTACATGATGAGTGGGAACCAACTATTAAGGTCAAGATAAAAAATTATGAGTGCTATGCTTTATGTGATTTGGGTGCTAGTGTTTCCACAATTCCGAAATCTTTATGTGATGTACTAGGTCTCACCAATATTGAAGAATGTTCTCTTAATTTGCACTTGGCAGATTCTACTATAAAAAAGCCTTTGGAAAGAATTAATGATGTTCTTATTCTTGCAAATAGGAACTATGTGACCATAGATTTTATTGTTCTTGATATTGATTGCAACCCGTCTTGTCCCATTATACTTGGTAGACCGTTCTTACGTACTATAGGTGCCGTGATTGATATGAAAGAAGGCAATATTAGATTTTAGTTTCCACTAAGAAAGGGTATGGAACACTTCCCTAGAACAAGAATTAAGCCACCATATGAATCAATCATGAGAGCATCCTATGGAGCAAAAACCAAAGATGACAATACTTGAATCTATGTGTTATGCCTAGCTAGGGGCGTAAACCGATAGCGCTTGTTGGGAGGCAACCCAATGAATAAATTTATTTTCATCTTTTTCTTTCTGTTTTTGAGTGTTGACATAATTATGCCTCTGTTATGATTGTGTTTTTATGTTTTATTTAGTGTTTGTGCCAAGTAGAGCCTTTAGGATGATTCATAAGATGAGTAGAAACTATGCTGAATCTGAAACAGAAATTTTGCCTCCAGTGTTCGAATTTTCATTTTTACTGGAACGTGATATTGAGCTGAAATTTTAACACAGTATTTCTATTCAAATTCTTCATGCCGTCCTAAGTTTTCAGAATTGTTAGAGTTAGAGAAGTATGGTTAGAGGACATATTACTACAAACTATTCTGTTTAAGATAGATTCTGTGTTCGTTGCATTGTGTGCTTGTTTTGATGAATCTATGGGTTATATTCAAGGGTATGAGCCATGGTAAAGTTAAAATACAGTAGGTATAATGCAATGATAAAATATTAATGAGTTTGCAACAGTACTTAAAGTAGTGATTTGCTTTATTATACTAATGGATCTCACGAAGATTTTGTTGAGTTTTGTGTGATTGAAGTTTTCAAGTTTTGGGTGAGATCACGATGGATGAAGGAATAAGGAGTGAAAAGAGCCTAAGCTTGGGGATGATAAAGCACTCCCAAGATATATCCAAAGATAAACAAGCAACTAAGCTTGGGGATGCCCCGAGTGGCATCCCCTCTTTCTTCTAACGACCATCGGTATTTTACTTGGAGCTATATTTTTATTCATCACATATCATGAGTTTTGCTTGGAGCGTCTTGTATCATTTGAGTCTTTGCTTTCTTTGCTTTTTAGTTTTTCACTTGTATCCTTGCTAGACACACCTATTTGAGAGAGCCAAAATTATGCTATGATTTGTTAGAATTGCTCTATATGCTTCCCTTAAACTTTTTGAGCTATAGAATTGATCTAGTGCTTCACTTATATCTTTTTGAGCACGGTGTGCTTGGAAAAATTTTAAGAAACACTCTCATGCTTCACTTAGATAAATTTTAGAGTTAGTAAATTTTGAAGAAATCCTCTCATGCTTCACTTATACTATTTTGAGAGATGAAACTTGTATGCTCATGTGCTTCACTTAAATTTGTGTGAGCTTGTCAAAAGCAATGGCAATTTATGAAACTAGTCCCAAAGTGATGGATATCCAAGGAGGATATAATAAAAACTTTCATGAAGATCATTGGACAAATTAAACTTGATTCCTTGTAATAGTTTTGAGACATGATGATAGTAATATGTGTCATGTTAGTGAGTAATTATGCTTTAGTAGGAATATTGGTGTTAAGGTTTGTGATTCCCTATGCAAGTAAGAAAGTCAATAGTTATGCAATGAAATTACATCCTACTTATTGTGCATTATTCGGTGTTAGTTATGCTCAATGCTCGTTTATGTGAATTTTCGTTTCTTGGTTGGATGCTTCTCAATCTATTTGCTAGCCTCCACTTGTACTAAGTAGAAATACTACTTGTGCATCCAAAATCCTTAAACCCAGTTTTTCCTTATGAGTCCACCATACCTACCTATATGCGGTATTTCCATGCCGTTCTAAGAAAATTTGTATGTGCCATCTCTAATTTTTAAAATAAATTTCCTTTTTGTGTGCTCGTACCACTCATGAAACGGTAGGGGGTGTCCAATATTTTTCCATGCTACATGTATTATTCTCATGATGAGTGTTTATTCACTTGTCATTGCACGAGAGTGCGGCGGTAATAGGGATGCCCAGTCCTGAAATGAAAAAGAAAAAAATTACTTTATGTTGTCAAATAATAAATTCCTTGGAAAGTGTTGGTATGGAAGGCAACCGAGGATACGGCCAGCCATGGATTGTGAAAGAATGGTGGAAAAAGGAATAAACTTTATTTTCTGTTTGGGAACCACCTATGATATATCTAGCATGGACAGTATTGTGAACTACTTTGTCGTTTTCGTTGACAGGAAAGGCATGCCACTCAAAATATTTTTCTCTCTCAATTTAAACTTTGAGCTCTAGCACCTCTACAAATCCTTCCATCCCTCTACGAAGGGCCTATCTATTTACTTTATGCAATTTTTTATTTTCACTTTGATTCTCCATCTTCTCTTATAAAGCACCAACTAGGGGGCACTATGATTGTACTTGAGCATTGGGTGTAGCTAATATTTGAGTGTGTTTCATGAATGGATCAATGATTGAGCATGATGGGCTAGGGATAAATTTCTTTAGTGTTGATATTTTGAAAGACATGGTTCCTTGTTGGCACGCTTGAGTATTGAAGTCATTATGTTAAAACTAGATTGTTGCTTTGAATCATCTAAAGTCCAAATGTCCATGCTAAAAATAAAAGAATATGTGATGAACATGTTGGGCAGCATTCCACATCAAAAATTCTGGTTTTATCATTTACCTGCTCGAGGACGAGTAGGAATTAAGCTTGGGGATGCTGATACGTCTCCAACGTATCTATAATTTTTGCTTGTTCCATGCTGTTATATTATCATTCTTGGATGTTTTAGAATCATTTTATAGCAACTTTATATCATTTTTTGGGACTAACCTATTGACATAGTGCCAAAGTGCCAGTTGTTGTTTTTGCTTGTTTTTTACTTCATAGAATATAAGTACCAAATGGAGTCCAATCGCGATGAAACTTTTTGGAGACTTTTTTTGGGACAGAAGACATCCAGTGGGCCAAAGAAGTGCCAGAGGGGAGGGTCGAGGAGACCACAACCCACCAGGGCGCGCCAGGGGCCCAGGGCATGCCCTGATGGGTTGTGCCCTCCTCGGGACCCCTCTCCACCGCCTCTGACGCTTATAAATTCCCAAATATTTCAGAAACCCCAGAGGAGTCGACGAAAAACACATCCAGCCGCCGCAAGTTCCAGAGCCTCGAGATCCAATCTAACACCATCACGGAGGGGTTCGTCATCCTCATTGCTGCCTCTCCGATGATGCGTGATAGTCCACCATAGACCTACGGGTCCGTAGGCAGTAGCTAGATGGCTTCCTCTCTCTCTTTTGATTCTCAATACAATGGTCTCTTGAAGATCTATTTGATGTAAAATTTTGCGGTGTGTTTGTTGGGTTCCGATGAATTTTGAGTTCATGATCAGTTTCTATCCATGAATATTATTTGAGTCTTCTTTGATCTCTTATATGCATGATTACTTATAGCCTCATATTTCTTCTTCGAATCTTTGGTTTAGTTAGGCCAACTAGATCGATTTTTCTTGCCATGGGAAGAGGTGCTTTGTGATGGGTTCGATCTTTACCGTTGCTATTAAAGATAACAAGATGGGGTCTATTCCTACATGAATAGATCTTGTCTACATCATGTCACCGTTCTTATTGCATTACTCCATTTTTCCATGAACTTAATACACTAGATGCATGTTGGATAGCGGTCGATGTGTGGAGTAATAGTAGTAGATGCAGGCAGGAGTTGGTCTACTTATCTTGGACGTGATGCCTATATAATGATCATCGCCTTGGATATCGTCATGATTATTTGATCTTCTATCAGTTGCCCAACAGTAATTTGTTCGCCCACCGTGTGCTATACTCATGAGAGAAGCCACTAGTGAAACCTACGGCTCCCGGGTCTACTTTTCCAACATATTGCTTTCCGATCTATCTTGTTGCCGCTTTTGTGTTCAGATCTGTTATTCCAAAAACCCAAAAATACCTTGCTGCACTTTTTATTTGCTCTTCTTCTTTTGTATTCTTGAGAGATCTATCTCTCCAATTTATCATATCCTAATCTATCTTTTAACCGTAGAGAGATTGGCAACCTCTCTTTCGCGTCGGGTTGCAAGTATTTGTTCTTTGTGTGCAGGTGTTGTTTATTAGGTGGTAGTGATCCTCCTACTGGTTCGATACCTTGGTTTAATAACTGAGGGAAATACTTATCGTCGCTGTGCTGCATCATCCCTTCCTCTTTGGGGAAATACCGACGCAGTCTCAAGCCACGTCAGCCTCGCACGGATCCTAAAGCCCATAAGTTCCTTCCCTTAAGCGCGTGACCCCTTATGTTCTCGTTCACTTGGTCGCGAGTCTGATCATATCCGTCTCGGCTAGTTGGGAGCGGCCTCTAGCAAAGCGTGTCGTCTCCAAGTGTCCGATGAAGCTGGTTAGGCGAACCTGTATTTCACACTTATGTTCCCTTTGCCACACGATATATGTTGTCATGCTCAAGGCGACATGGTCATCCTTGCTGCAGCACAACCTCTTTCTCGTTCCAGTGAATCTGACCAACACTTCACATTATCTCATAATCCTCATCGCATGGCCATGTTTATCCAGGTCGGATCACCCGAGGGGCCTAGAGCATATCTCTCCTAATTGGAGGGACAAATCCCATCTTGCTCAACCATGTCTCGCAGCATGGGTCCGGACAAACCCGAAACCTACCTTTATAACTACCCAGTTATGGAGTAGCATTTGGTCGGTCCAAAGCAGGTCTATCACCATCCTGGGTACATGCATCGGCTCAGGTCTTAGGACATAGAACGTATGTTGTGCTAGAGACTCACAGATGACCTATTGTTGCGTCTCATAGTCGGGTCTGTCCAACTCAGACCTTATCTCGACTCGGATCCGACTACGTCGAATCTGACCAGATCTTTCTGAGTCCATATTATCCGGCTGGCATCCAATGCTACATGGTCAGTGATACCGGACAATCCATTGTGTCATATGATATAGTCTAACTGGCTGCGCGTCCACACGGCACTTTCGACTAGGGACCATTTAGGACAGTCATCATACAATGCATAGTCTCACAAACAAGTCACGTACTTGTTAATATACACCATTGATAATGTCCAAGGACTATCTTTATTCATAAAAACATAGGAAACATCATCATATATGATTGCCTCTAGGGCATATCTCCAATAGTCTCCCACTTGCACTAGAGTCAATCAAATAAACATCGAATGCCCATAGCTCTAACGTGCCCCTCATGCTTGGGTTTTGGAAGCGGCTTAGTCAACGGATCTGCAACATTTGCATCCATATGAATCTTCCATAAATTAGTATCACCATTCTTTACGAGTTTTCGTATAAAGTGATATTTTCGGTCTATGTGCCTGGTCTTGTGGTGTTGTCTCGGCTCCTTGGCCTGTGCGATGGCACCTGAATTATCGCAATAAAGGTCCAATGTTTTTTATCAGCCCGGGAACACACCAAGATCCTCCAGGAACTTCCGAATCGAAACACCTTCGTTTGCAGCTTCACAAGATGCAATGTATACGGCCTCTGTTGTGGAGTCGGCGACCGTATCTTGCTTGGAACTTGTCCAGCTCACTGCTCCTCCATTCATGACATACACGAATCCAGTTTGCGATCGACAATCATCCCTGTCAGTTTGGGAACTAGCATTAGCGTAACCTGATACGTCTCTGTCATATCTATTATTTTTGATTGTTTCATGCCAATATTCTACAACTCTTATATACTTTTGGCAACTTTTTATATTATTTTTGGGACTAACATATTGATCCAGTGCCCAGTGCCAGTTCCTGTTTGTTGCATGTTTTTTGTTTCACAGAATATCCATACCAAACGAAGTCCAAACGCGATAAAAACTTACGGAGATTTTTTTGGAATATATGTGATTTTTGGGAAAAAGAATCAACGCGAGACGATGCCCGAGGGGCCCACAAGCCATAGGGGAGCGCCCTACCCCCCTGGTCATGCCAAGGTGGCTTGTGGTCACCCCTTAAGGCGGTTGGGGCCCTTCTTTCGATGCAAGAAAGCTAATATCAGGATAAAAATCGTGTTAAAATTTCAGCCCAATCAGAGTTACGGATCTCCGGGAATTTAAGAAACGGTGAAAGGCCAGAATCTGGGAAGGCAGAAACAGAAGGAAATAGAGAGAGAGATCCAATATCGGAGGGGCTCTTGCCCCTCCGCCGCCATGGAGGCCAAGGACCAGAGGGGAAACCCTCCTCCCATCTAGCGGGGGCCAAGGAAGAAGAATAAGGAGGGGGGCTCTCTCCCCCTCTCTCCCGGTGGGGCCGGAACGCTGCCGGGGCAATCATCGTGTGACGGCGATCTACACCAACACCTCTGTCATCTTCCCCAACATCTTCATCGCCTTCCCCCATCTATATTCAGCGGTCCACTCTCCCGCAACCCGCTGTACCCTCTACTTGAACATGGTGCTTTATGCTTCATGTTATTATCCAATGATGTGTTGCCATCCTATGATGTCTGAGTAGATTTTTGTTGTCCTATCGGTGATTGGTGAATTGCTATGATTGGTTTAATTTGCTTGTGGTTATGTTGTTGTCCTTTGGTGCCCATCATATGAGCGCGCGCGTGGATCACACCATAGGGTTAGTTGTATGTTGATAGGACTATGTATTGGAGGGCAAGGGTGATAGCAGCTTCAGCCTAGCATAGAAATTGATGCATACGGGATTGAAGGGGGACCAATATATCTTAATGCTATGGTTGGGTTTTACCTTAATGAACGTTAGTAGTTGCGGATGCTTGCTAATAGTTCCAATCATAAGTGCATAGAATTCCAAGTAAGGGATGACATGCTAGCAGTGGCCTCTCCCACATAAAACTTGCTATCGGTCTAGTAACGTAGTCAATTGCTTAGGGACAATTCCGCAACTCCTACCACCACTTTTCCACACTCGTTAAACTAACGTAATTGTTTCTTTATCTAAACAGCCCCTATCTTTTATTTACATGTTCTTTATTATATTGCAAACTTATCCTACAACACCTACAAAGTACTTCTAGTTTCATACTTGTTCTAGGTAAAGCGAATGTTAAGCGTGCGTAGAGTTGTATCGGTGGTCGATAGAACTTGAGGGAATATTTGTTCTACCTTTAGCTCCTCGTTGGGTTCGACACTCTTACTTATCGAGAAAGGCTACAATTGATCTCCTATACTTGTGGGTTATCAAGACCTTTTTCTGGCACCGTTGTCGGGGAGCAATAGCGTGGGGTGAATATTCTCGTGGGTGCTTGTTTGCTTTATCACTGAGTAGATTTTATTTGCTGTTCTAAGTTGTTCTCTATCTTTATTTATGGATATGGAACACGAAATACCAAAAAAAATTAGTTGAACCTACTACACCAATGGTTGAAGAACCACCCAAAATCTATCACACCGTTGAAGCTTTTTACTTGGATCATCTTCGATCCGTTTGTGCTCGTGCTGAAACCCCAACTAGCTTAGTTGAGGGCAAATCATTAAATGAGCATGCTTATTATGTACGACACCGCTTATCTCAAAAAGGGAAACTTTTATGGCATCATATTAATAGTTTGCAATGCTATGCTTGGAATTTATGCGAAATTTATGATTTTACTTGTTGTTCTAAAGACCCTAAAAAACACCTTCCCTATCAATGTGAGTTTAAGGATAATGGAATCGTATCTTCTTATGCCAAGGGTGTTTATAATTACTATGATATTGAGCAAATTGAAGAATTTTTTGCTTTTAAGGGTGCCTATGAAATTGCTTCTTTGATTGAAAAGTATGATGCTACTCTTTACAAATCTGAAAGTTTTGCCATACTTAAATATTGCTATGAAAACTATGCTTCTAATGCTTATGTTAAGCCATATATTGAGGACTCCTCCGCTGTCCAAGAGGAGACTAATATTTTGCAGGAAACTATGGAAGAAGAAAATGATGACACTGTGAGCTCATTTGATGAAAAAGATGACGAGGAGAGCGAAGAACAAAAGGAGGAAGAGCGGACTAGCTACCTGTGCCCACCTTCTAATGAGAGTAACTCTTCAACTCATACATTGTTTAATTTCCCTTCGTGCTTACCGAAGGATGAATGCTATGATGATTGCTATGATCCCTTGGATTCATTTGAAATATCCCTTTTTGATGAAATTGATGCTTGTTATGCTTGTGGCCATGATGCCAATATGAATTATGCTTATGGAGATGAACTTGCTAGAGTTTCCTATGTTAAGAATGAAATTGTTGCTATTGCACCCACACATGATAGTCCTATTATCTTTTTGAATTCTCCCAACTACACTATATCGGAGAAGTTTGCGCTTATTAAGGATTATATTGATGGGTTGCGTTCAACTATTGCACATGATAATTTTGATAAATATAATATGCATGTGCTTTCTGCTCCTACTTGCAATTATTATGAGAGAGGAACTACATCTCCGCCTCTCTATGTTTCCAATACGATAAAATTGCAAGAAACTGTTTATACTATGCATTGGCCTTTACTTTGTGTGCATGAATTGTTCTTTTATGACATGCCGATGCATAGGAAGAGAGTTAGACTTCGTTGTTGCATAATATATGTTACTTTGTGCTCACTACTAAATTACAAATCATTGTTAATTAAAATTGGCTTTGATATACCTTGGGATCCGGGTGGATCCATTACTTGAGCACTTTATGCCTAGCTTAATGGCTTTAAAGAAAGCGCTGCCAGGGAGACAACCCGGAAGTTTTAGAGAGTCATTTTATTCTGTTGTGTGATTTTATATAGTTTAAAAACAAAAACAAATAAATAGGGGAACCTAAAACTTTTTCAAAAAGAAAAGTGAAAGTAAGAAGGACGAGCACCGTTGAAGTGGGGGAGCTCCTTGAACTTTGTTCATGCCCATGGAAACTTTGCAAATCTTGAATTACAGAAACTTTTCAACAAAAATAATTATCCCCTTGTACAAATCCATTGTATTATAAAAATAATGTGCCAAGATTTGCCTTTAGGATGATTAGATTGCTTGTTTGGTGAGTGCAGTGCAAAAACAGAAACTTTGTCTGTAGTACGTGAATTTACATTTTTTTAATGGAATGTCAAAAGTTGCTGAAATTTTTACACGGTACTTCTATGCAAATTGTTTATTTTGTCCTAATTTTTCAGAATTTTTGGAGTTACAGACGTATGGTAGATGTTCATATTACTACAGACTGTTCTGTTTTTGACAGATTCTGTTTTCTATGCATTGTTCTCTTATTTTGATGAATCTATGGGTAGTATCGGGGGTATGAACCATGGTGAAGTTGGACTACAGTAGATATAATGCTAATATGAATTTGGAATGACTTCACAACAGTACTTAAAGTGGTGATTTACTTTACTATACTAACGGATCTCACGAGGGTTTTGTTAAGTTTTGTGTGATTGAAGTTTTCAAGTTTTGGGTGAGATCACAATGGATGAAGGAATAAGGAGTGGCAAGAGCCTAAGCTTGGGGATGCCCGAGGCACCCCAAGGTAATATTCAAGGACTCCCAACCAACTAAGCTTGGGGATGCCCCGGAAGGCATCCCCTCTTTCTTCTAACAACCATCGGTAATTTTACTTGAAGCTATATTTTTATTCATCACATGATATGCGTAAATCTTGGAGCGTCGTGTGCTTTTTATTTTTCTTTTAATAATGCACCATGCTGGTATGAGAAAGTTCTTGGTTGATTTATAGAAGGCTCTTTGCACCTCACTTATATCTTTTGAGTATGGCTTTATAGAATGCTTCATGTGCTTCACTTATATCATTTGAAGTTTGGATTGCCCGTTTCTCTACACATAGAAAACCGCCATTTGTAGAATGCTCTTTTGCTTCACTTATATTTGTTAGAGCATGGGCATATCTTTTGTAGAAAGAATTAAACTCTCATGCTTCACTTAAATCTATTTAGAGAGTCAACAGGAATTGGTCATTCACATGGTTAGTCATAAAATCCTACATAAAACTTGTAGATCATTGAATATGATATGTTTGATTCCTTGCAATAGTTTTGCGATATAAAGATGGTGATACTAGAGTCATGCTAGTAAGTAATTGCGGATTGGTAGAAATACGTGTGTTAAAGTTTGTGATTCCCGTAGCATGCACGTATGGTGAACCGTTATGTGATGAAGTCGGAGCATGATTTATTTATTGATTGTCATCCTTTGTGTGGAGGTCGGGATCGCGCGATGGTTAACTCCTACCAACCCTTCCCCTAGGAGCATGCGTGTAGTACCTTGTTTCGATGACTAATAATTTTTTGCAATAAGTATGTGAGTTCTTTATGACTAATGTTGAGTCCATGGATTATACGCACTCTCACCCTTCCACCATTGCTAGCCTCTCTAGTACCGCGCAACTTTCGCTGGTGCATTAAACCCACCATATTCTCTTCCTCAAAACAGCCACCATACCTACCTATTATAGCATTTCCATAGCCATTCCGAGATATATTGCCATGCAACTTCCACCGTTCTGTTTATTATGACACGCACCATCATTTTCATATTGCTTTGCATGATCGTAAGATAGCTAGCATGATGTTTTCATGGCTTGTCCGTTTTTTGATGTCATTGCTACGCTAGATCATTGCACATCCCGGTACACCGCCGGAGGCATTCATATAGAGTCATATTTTGTTCTAGTATCGAGTTGTAATTCTTGAGTTGTAAGTAAATAAAAGTGTGATGATCATCATTATAGAGCATTGTCCCATGTGAGGAAAGGATGATGGAAGCTATGATTCCCTCACAAGTTGGGATGAGTCTCCGGACTTTATGAAAAATAAAAGAGGCCAAAGAAGCCCAAATAAAAAAAAGAGGCCAAAGAAGCCCACCAAAAAAAGAGAGAAAAAAATAATAAAAATAAAAAATGAGAGAAAAAGAGAGAAGGGTCAATGCTACTATCCTTTACCACACTTGTGCTTCAGTGTAGCACCATGTTTTTCATATAGAGAGTCTCCTATGTTGTCACTTTCATATACTAGTGGAAAATTTTCATTATAGAACTTGGCTTGCATATTCCAATGATGGGCTTCCTCAAATTGCCCTAGGTCTTCGTGAGCAAGCAAGTTGGATGCACACCCACTTAGTTTCTTTTGAGCTTTCATACACTTATAGCTCTAGTGCATCCGTTGCATGGCAATCCCTACTCACTCACGTTGATATCTATTGATGGGCATCTCCATAGCCCGTTGATATGCCTAGTTGATGTGAGACTATCTCCTTCTTTTTGTCTTCTCCACAACCACCATACTCTATTCCATCTATAGTGCTATATCCATGGCTCACGCTCATGTATTGTGTGAAAGTTGAAAAAGTTGGAGAATACTAAAGTATGAAACAATTTCTTAGCTAAAACCGGGGCTGTACATGATTTAATACTTTGTGTGATGAAGACGGAGCATAGCCAGACTATATGATTTTGTAGGGATAACTTTCTTTTAGCCATGATATTTTGAGAAGACATGATTGCTTTATTAGTATGCTTGAAGTATTATTGTCTTAATGTCAAATGATAGACTATTACTTTGAATCACTTGTGTCTTAATATTCATGCCATGATTAGATTATATGAACAAGATTATGCTAGGTAGCATTCCACATCAAAAATTATCTTTTTTATCATTTACCTGCTCGAGGACGAGCAGGAATTAAGCTTGGGGATGCTGATACGTCTCCGTCGTATCTATAATTTTTGATTGTTTCATGCCAATATTCTACAACTTTTATATACTTTTGGCAACTTTTTATACTATTTTTGGGACTAACATATTGATCCAGTGCCCAGTGCCAGTTCCTGTTTGTTGCATGTTTTTTGTTTCACAGAATATCCATACCAAACGAAGTCCAAACGCGATAAAAACTTACGAAGATTTTTTTGGAATATATGTGATTTTTGGGAAAAAGAATCAACGCGAGACGATGCCTGAGGGGCCCACAAGCCATAGGGGCGCGCCCTACCCCCCTGGGCTCGCCAAGGTGGCTTGTGGTCACCCCTTAAGGCGGTTGGGGCCCTTCTTTCGCCGCAAGAAAGCTAATATCAGGATAAAAATCGTGTTAAAATTTCAGCCCAATCGGAGTTACGGATCTCCGAGAATTTAAGAAACGGTGAAAGGCCAGAATCTGGGAAGGCAGAAACAGAAGGAAACAGAGAGAGATCCAATCTCGGAGGGGCTCTCGCCCCTCCGCCGCCCTGGAGGCTAAGGACCAGAGGGGAAACCCTCCTCCCATCTAGGGGGGGACAAGGAAGAAGAAGGTGGGGGGCTCTCTCCCCCTCTCTCCCGGTGGCGCCGGAACGCCGCCGGGGCAATCATCGTGTGACGGCGATCTACACCAACACCTCCGTCATCTTCCCCAACATCTTCATCGCCTTCCCCCATCTATATTCAGCGGTCCACTCTCCCCCAAGTGCCAGGTCGCACGCCTGCGGCGACTTGGGACTTTAACAATTCTGATCTGAGTAGTGTAGCCCCCAAGTGCCGGGTCAGTAAGAAGTACTGGGCTGGGACTTAGAAAAATATAGAAAGGCCAGCTCATCTCCTTGAGATAACAGGGTCTTGTTGACAATGTAACGATTTGAAAACCAGCTTGCATTAGCCCCCAAGTGCCGGGTTGTCTGCCTGCGGCGACTCGGGACTTTGTATACTTGATATAAACTGGATTTGAATAATGTAGCCCCCAAGGGCCGGGTCATCTACCTGCGGCGACTCGGGACAATGTGGGAATAATATGACTCACTACAATTTGAATGAATCCTTGACCGTGGTTGTAACCCGGTATTTTGTCGAATATTCTGGAATAATGCCTTTACTCTTGACAATGAAAATCCCTGCCCGTGGTTGTGGTGCAACCCGGCGAATACATGTTTGAGAAATCCATGATGAAGATCCAGCCATGTTGGCTATTAGAGATCTATTTGTTCTGGCGGCTTATCTTAGGAGACAAGACCTGCAAAAATAAACAAAACAGAGTATATTCTGCATTGTTGTAAGGGCGGCTTGAAAAAACACAACCCAGGGATGTTGAATCCCTTATAACCTTGCTTCTTCTTTCACAATCTTGCTCTGACCCAACTTGGTAAGCCGGCATGACATGTGAATATGATGCAATGCATGATGTAATGTATGTATGATGCAATATATGATGCAATGTATGATGTTCTTGCCTTGCCTTTTATTCTCAAAATTTCATATGATGGTTCTTCTGGGTGGACTCGATGCTTGAACTCATACCAGTGCAGGGTCTCTAACGAGAATGACCGTCAACTCCTTTGAACGGCCTAGGGTCTCTAGGCGAGATTAACTGATAAGAGCGCAACGAACCAGAGAGAGACACAGCAGGGTATGAGCACCCGTAGAACCCATAAGCTACTTTTCACGTGACGTAAATCCATCGTTTGAACCTCAAGGGTACGACGGGCCACTTGGCGGAGAGTACGCAGCAGATGGGAGAGTTTGCCTCGCCGCTGTAAGAGGCCCTTGCAGGGGGTAAGTTTTAGAACTCGCTGCACCCCTGGCAAAGCGGCAGCTACTTACAGGCAGGTATAACCCGGCCTTGCAGATGAGAGAATTTGCCTCGCCGCTGTAAGAGGCCCTTGCAGGGGGTAAGTTTTAGAACTCGCTGCACCCCTGACAAAGCGGCAGCAATTTACAGGCAGGTATAACCCGGCCTTGAAGATCGGAAAAGGGGGTAAGTTCACAACTCGCTGCACCCCTAGTGATCTTTGTTGACGGAGTCAACGTTTGGGTCCATGACCCGCCTTGCAGTGGCTGAAAAAGCCTGATCGAGAGGGTCGAAACTTAACCCGGTGGGTTGAAAGCCCCCAAACGACCTTGTTGACGGAGTCAACTTTTTGGGTATACAACCCGCCTTACGTTGGCTGAAGAGCCTGATCGAGAGGGTTGAAGCTTAACCCGGTGGGTTGAAAGCCCCCAAACGACCTTGTCGAAGTATCAACATTGTTGCAGCATCTTGTAAGCCGCCATCTTGTATGAAGAAATAGCAGAAGCCCCCAAGTTTGAACGGTGCATCATGGCGGCTCGTCTTCTTAGGTAACTTTTAATCTTCCGCCAATGATGTAATAGTCCCCGGAACCAAGTTAACTTCTTTGCAATGACCCGGGGTTCTCGTTGAGAAAGTGACCAAATGCGTCGAGCTCTGTAGCCCCCGAGTCTTAAGTTAACTCGAAGAGGCGGCTTGAGAGTCTTCCACTGAAGGTTGAGGTTGACCGTGGCGGGTTATAGATGATCCCGTATGAATTGTTTCAATAATCCGGTCGATAGTTCGTCCCGGCTGGTTGTTGAAGTTAACCACTGTAGTGGCGGCGACTTGCGCGCCTGTCTGTTTGGGCGGCTCGTATAGACGAACACTGCACCGATATGCTGATGTAGAATCACTGTAGGCGGCGGCTTGCGCGCGTCAGTTGGGCTGCTCGTACAGGCGAGCACTGCACCGATATGCTGATGTAGATGTAGGACGCAGCCGCGCGTTTGAAGACAGCGCGGTTGCGAGAGACGGCCGCGGCGTTGCAAGCCGGTACGGTCAGGAGAGTCGGCAGCGGGCGTTGTAATCCTACGCGGACGGGAGAGTCGGCCGCGGGCGTTGTAAGCCGGCGCGGACGGGAGAGTCGGCCGCGGGCGTTGTGAGCCGACGCGGACGGGAGACTCGGCCGCGGGTGTTGTGAGCCGGCGCGGACGGGCGAGTCGACGGCGGGCATTGTAAGCCGGCGTAGACAGTTGAGTCGGCCGCGTGTTGATGTAGACCGGACCGCAGGAGTATCGTACGCGCGTCCGTTGAGCAGCTTGTGCAAGCGGGCGCGGTCCCGGCGACTTGAGGTGGATCGGACCACAAGTGGTTTCCGTGCATCCGTTGGACAACTCGTACGGGCGGGTACTGACGTGAGCTTTGTACCTGCAGTACGACGGTCACTTTGGCAGTCCTGCATAAAAGACATGCAGACGAGAGTAATTGTTCTCGAAAGGATGAAAAATGCATCCATAAAAAATTGACTGGATTGACTTCACCTGATATATTTGTCGAAAATTATCAGCCGCAGGATTGATGATAACTGCGGTGGAGTTGTAGTCAACCGCGGGCGAGTTGGAGATACTCATAATAGTTTGGTGTGTACTCTGATAAAATTTGAGCTGACCCCACCTTCTTTTTTTTTCAACCCTCCAGCCGGCTCCCCACTTCCCCTTTCTTCACCCGGCAAGAGAGCAAGCAGGGGCGCAGCCGGAGGCGGCAGCTCGAGGCAACGGTGGTGAGCGTCGAGGCAAGGGCGGCTCGGACGGCGGATCAACACGGCGGCTCGCGACAGGGGCAAGGCGGCAGGCGACTCGAAGGCGAGGCCGTGCAGGCCACAACGGCGGCTCGGCGGCGGCTCGAGGTGACTCGGCGAGGCGGAGACGAAGGCGGCAGCTCGAGGCGACGGCGCGAGGCGGAGGCGGCTCGGAACGGAGGCGGGCCACCGCGGATGCGGCAGCTCGAGATGATATCGACCCGAAGCGGGTTACAGCGGCGGCGGCTCAGCGAGGCGAGAGGGCCGGCTCGAGGTACGGCAGTGGAGGCGTCCGGGCGGCTCAAGGCTGAGGCCGCGGTGGCGGAGGGCCGGCTCGAGGCGGAGGCCGCGGCGACTCGCAGCGACCGAAGCGGGGCCGCGGGCGGCTGACTCGGAGGCGAAATCACGGCGGAGGCGGCGGCCCGAGGCCGGCCGTGGCGGAGGCGGCTTAGGATACCGACGGCGACTTGAAGCGACGGAGGGCCGCGGCGGGTTGACAGGGCGAAGGCGAGGTGAACCACGACGATGGAGGCTGGCTCGAGGTGGTGACAGTGGCGGCTCAAGGCGAAGAGGCTCGACGGAATCTAGTGGAGACGAGCACGGCGGCGACTCCGCGGCGATGACAACTTGAGGCAACGGGGAGCCAGCAGGGCTTGAGGCAGCGGAGCGGCAGCAGGAGGCAGAGCAAGGCAAGCCACGGCAGGGCGGAGCCCCAGCAACCAGGCGGCTTGGAGGCCAGGCAAGGCCACGACGGCTGCGAGCCATGGAGGCGCGGTCGCGACGGCGGATGCGCGCTCGGCGAGGAAGGGCCACGGTGACGCACAGCAGAGGTTGAGGCAGCAAGGCGGCTTGGTGACGGAGGAAGCTGGAGGCCGCGGCGGTGACGGCTTGACGTCAGCGGCTGAGGCCGGGCTCGGAAGCGGAAATTTTATGGCGAGGGTGCGGAGGCGGTCCGGTTTGAAAACAGCCATGGGGAAGGCGGCTTGGAGCGAAGCCATGCCTCCGCCGCTAAGTCATATGGCTGGTTGAGAGCGAGGCCGGCCCGGCGCGGCCTCGGCGGTGCGGCGGCTCAAAGTCGCGGCAAGGTCTGATGGCGGCTCAACGGGGTGAGCAGCAGAGGCAGCTGTTGACTGCAGCAGGGCAGAGTTCGTGGTGGTTGGGCGCGGTGACGCGGCTGGGAGGGCGGGGTTGGTGATGGCCGAGGCGGAGACGTCAGGGCCGGTTTGGAGGCGGCGGCTTGAGCCCGGCCACAGCGGCGGCGGCTCGCGGCACACTGGTGGAGGCCGAGGCCGGTGACGGCGGCTCGGAGTCTTACAGCGACTTCCATGGTGACTCGACTGCGATAGGGAAAAAGAGTCGTGGCTGGATCCAACACTGGGTCGTGGCCCTTTTCCCCCCTTTTTTTTTGGATCTAGCAGATCATTGGATGTCACGTACAACCCTTATACCAACTGATCTCGGATATAACTTCATCTGACCATGCAATGCCCGATGGATGTTTGATCTCGGCGACTTATGATGATCCTGTTGATCTCGGCGACTTATGATGATCCTGTTGATCTCGGCGACTTATGATGATCCTGTTGATCTCGGCGACTCGTGGTGGCATACGGGCGTAACCCTAATTTCCTCTTCCCGATCTCAAGCCTGTATCAGCTCTTCTTCGTCCGAAAATTGCAAACTTCTCGAAACCCTAGAAAAGATCCCTCCAAGAACTCAACACCACCGTGCGTCTGGCCCCACGGTGGGCGCCAACATTACCTCTATAAGCATTGTTATTGAAATTGTTGCGCGAGACAAAGTTCACATCTACGGAATCACTATTTTTCTCAATCAAGGTAGACAAAGGCACATCATTAAGATCAATAGGAGCATTTTTACTTGCAACCAATTTCATCAAAGCATCAGCCTTATCACTCAAAGTACTAATTTCTTCAACCGAATTAACTTTTTTACTAGTAGGTGCTCTTTCCTTATGCCATTATGAGTAATATGCCATGATATTATCTAGCAACTTAGTAGCTTCACCCAAAGTAATTTCCATAAAAGTACCATCCGCGGCAGAATCTAAAAGATTTATAGAGACAAAATTCATCCCGCATAAATTTTTTGTATGATCATCCAAAGATTTAAAGCATGAGTAGGACAATTTCTTAGCATCAATTTCATTCTTTCCCAAGATTGTGCAACATGTTCATGCTCAAGTTGCTTAAAATTCATGATTTGTGTCCTAAGCGAAATAATTTTCGCGGGCGGAAAATACTTAGTGATAAAAGCGTCCTTGCACTTATTCCAAGAATCGATACTATTGCGAGGCAAAGGGGAAAACCAATTTTTTGCACGATCCCGCAAGGAAAAAGGAAATAATTTCAACTTCACAATATCATTGTCCACATCTTTTTTCTTTTGCATATCACACAATTCTACGAACGTGTTTAGATGGGACGCGGCATCCTCATTAGGAGTACCGGCAAATTGATCTTTCATGACAACATTCAACAAAGCGGCATTAATATCACAAGACTCCGCACTAGTGGCGGGAGAAGCAATCAGAGTACTAATAAAATCATTGTTATTAGTATTGGAAAAATCACACAACTTGGTGTTTTCTTGAGTCATCGTGACTACGCAAACAAGATTGCAAGCAAGGAAGAGATCCGGCGAGAAAAAGGCGAACGAAAAAGAGGGCGAATAAAACGGCAAATTTGGTGAAGTGGGGAAGAGGAAAACGAGAGGCAAAATGGCAAATAATGTAATTGCAAGGAGATGAGATTTGTGATTAGGAACCTGGTAGATGATGATGGAGTCTCCTCGGTGCCTGAGATTGGCACGTAGAAGAGATTGCTTCCTCACCGGCAACTGCGCCAGAAATTCCTTTGACGTGGCTTGAGACTGCGTCGGTATTTCCCCAAAGAGGAAGGGGTGATGCAGCACAGCGACGGTAAGTATTTCCCTCTGTTATGAAACCAAGGTTATCGAACCAGTAGGAGGATCACCACCACCCAATAAGCAGCACCTGCACACAAATAACAAATACTTGCAACCCGACGCGAAAGAGAGGTTGTCAATCTCTCTACGGTAAAAAGATAGATTAGGTAGTGATAGATAGGAGAGATAGATCTCTCAAGAACACAAAATAAAAAGGGCAAATAAAAAGTGCAACAAGGTATTTTTGGGTTTTTGGAATAATAGATCTGAAAACAAAGAGGCAAAAAGATAGATCGGAAAGCAATATGTTGGAAAAGTAGACCCGGGGGCCGTAGGATTCACTAGTGGCTTCTCTCATGAGTATAGCACACGGTGGGTGAACAAATTACTGTTGGGCAATTGATAGAAGATCAAATAATCATGACGATATCCAAGGCGATGATTATTATATAGGCATCACGTCCAAGATAAGTAGACCGACTCCTGCCTGCATCTACCACTATTACTCCACACATCGACCGCTATCCAGCATGCATCTAGTGTATTAAGTTCATGGAAAAACGGAGTAATGCAATAAGAATGATGACATGATGTAGACAAGATCTATTCATGTAGTAATAAACCCCATCTTGTTATCCTTAATGGCAACGATACATGTGTGCCTTGCTGCCCCTTCTGTCACTGGGAAAGGACACCGCAAGATCGAACCCATCACAAAGCACCTCTTCCCATGGCAAGAAAAATTGATCTAGTTGGCCAAACTAAACCAAAGATTTGAAGAAGAAATACGAGGCTATAAGTAATCATGCATATAAGAGATCAAAGAAGACTCAAATAATATTCAAGGATAGAAACTGATCATGAACTCAAAATTCATCGGATCTCAACAAACACACCGCAAAAGTTTACATCAAATAGATCTCCAAGAGACCATTGTATTGAGAATCAAAAGAGAGAGAGGAAGCCATCTAGCTACTGCCTACGGACCCGTAGGTCTATGGTGGACTACTCACGCATCATCGGAGAGGCACCTATGAAGAAGATGAACCCCTCCGTGATGGTGTTTAGATTGGATCTCGAGGTTCTGGAACTTGCGGCAGCTGGAATTGCGTTTTGTCGACTCCCCTAGGGTTTTCCAAATATTTGAGAATTTATAGGCATTAGAGGCGGTGGAGGGGGGCCCCGTGGAGGGCACAACCCATCAGGGCGCGCTGGGGGCCCCCTGGCACGCCCTGGTGGGTTGTGCTCTCCACAGCCCAACTTCCTGGCTCTTCTTTGGCCCATTGGGTGTCTTCTGGTCTAGAAAAAATCTCCAAAAAGTTTTGTCGCGATTGGACTCCGTTTGGTACTGATATTCTGCGAAGTAAAAAACAAGCAAAAATAGCAACTGGCACTTTGGAACTATGTCAATAGGTTAGTCCCAAACAATGATATAAAATAGTTATAAAATGATTGTAAAACATCCAAGAATGATAATATAACAGCATGGAACAAGAAAAAATTATAGATACGTTGGAGACGTATTAGTCGACTGCAAGTGTCCGATGAAGCTGGTTAGGCGAACCTGCACTTCACACTTCTGTTCCCTTTGCCACATGATATATGTTGTCATGCTCAAGGCGACATGGTCATCCTTGCTGCAGCACAACCTCTTTCTCGTTCCGGTGAATCCGACCAACACTTCGGATTATCTCATAGTCCTCATTGCATGGCCATGCTTATCCAGGTCGGATCACCCGAGGGGCCTAGAGCATATCTCTCCTGATTTGAGGGGCAAATCCCATCTTGCTCAACCATGTCTCGTAGCATGGGTCTAGACAAACCCGAAACCTACCTTTATAACTACCCAGTTATGGAGTAGCATTTGGTCGGTCCAAAGTAGGTCTATCACCATCCCTAGTACATGCGTTAGCTCAGGTCTTAGGACATAGAACGTATGTTGTACTAGAGACTCACAGCTGGCCTATCGCTGTGTCTCATAGTTGGGTCTGTCCAACTCAGACCTTATCTCGACTCGGATTCGACTACATCAAATCCGACCAGATCTTTCTGAGTCCATATTATCCGGCTAGCATCCAATGCTACATGGTCAGTGAGACCAGACCATCCACCGTGTCATAGGCTAGTCTAACTGGCTGCGCGTCCACACAGCTCTTTTGACTAGGGACGATTTAGGACAGTCATCATACAATGCATAGTCGCACAAACAAGTCATGTATTTGTTAATACACACATTCATAATGTCCAAGGACTATCTTTATTCATAAACACATAGGAAACATCATCATACATGATTGCCTCTAGGGCATATCTCCAACACATATCACATTCACTCAAACATGGTGGCCCAGGCCACCGCCCGTCTCTTATGAACGATATTTGAGCGGTTTGATTATCTTGCGTAGGGTCATCATTGGTTAGTATGGTATTATCTGTTGTTTGCTATATGTAGTACTCATCATCTCGCTACCATGTGTGTCGCCCTCAATTGCCCACATAGGAAATTCAAACTCCTTGCACTCTGATATTAAATTCTTTGTGTTTTACCACACGTCTGATTTCATCCGGTCGTCTGGTAGTTTCCGGACGTCTGTCGGCTGGACTCTGACTCCACTCCATCCGCAGGTACTGGACGTCTGGTCCGGTCCGGTCTTCCGGTACCTGGTATATCTGGCGCTTCATTCTCTCATCGGACGTCCGTACTCTTCCGGTCGTCCGGTCACTTACCGGCCACATATACATACATACATATATATATATATATGGGCACGAGTTCGTCTAGGAAGTTTGCCCTAAAACGTTCGCCGCCCGTGCCTGATCCCCTTTCGCCGTCGCACCGCCAGTGTCGTCTCCGGCTGTTTCCACGCCGTCCCTCTCCGTCTCTCCCTCCAAAGCTAGATACTCGCCTTCTTCTCCTCCTCATCCAATTAATTCTTCGATCTTTGGTGGGTGGATGATTTGAGGGCTCTTTCTCTCTCTTAGGTTGTTCGACGGGGTGGACGGCATCTCGGTATAATGAAGATCAAGTACTGCGGTCGCAAGGATCCCGCGGGTTTGTCAGCTCGTGCCCCTCGCTGTGGTGGTTCTGATGATTACCAAGAAGGGGTTTGTCCTCGAAAGTGCCTTGCCAAGCATCTCATGCATGAAGCCGCTTCTTCTCTAGAGGAATCCGACTATGAAGACGAATTGGAGTATGAAGAAAGGGCTAAATTTTCTCGATGTTCGCTCAAATGCTCCAAAACCTGGCACTCAGAGGCCCTCGCACATGCGTCCTCCTCCTCCGGCTCAGCCTCACGGTAATGCTCGTCGCATTTCTCTTGAGCCCCTTCAACCTCTTGGCCGCGTGGTTTTCATCCTAGTTGCCAAACTAGCCTATCTGAAGTTTCGTCACGAAATTGATCAATTTTCTGTTGAGCATGACTCCATGGATTTTCTTTTTCGCACCAACGTTCAGGGAGACATTTTCACCACCGTCATCATTGACGCTGGGGTGCGAAAGCATGCGGAGCGAACAGGATTAGATACCCTGGTAGTCCATGCCGTAAACGATGAGTGTTCGCCCTTGGTCTACGCGGATCAGGGGCCCAGCTAATGCGTGAAACACTCCGCCTGGGGAGTACGGTTGCAAGACCGAAACTCAAAGGAATTGACGGGGGCCTGCACAAGCGGTGCGCCGCCTCGACACATTCCCCGGCATCGTCCCACACAGAAAGAAAGAGCGTGGAGCCCCGGCCCGACCTGTAAGTCCGCTAACGTAAAGTGAGGAGTTGAGCCTGAACTGGCGAACCGAAGTCACTTTCGTAACCATACTTCCTACAGCTAACACGTGTCCAGTCCAGCGGGAATGCGAAGCGCAAATGAACGTGAGCTGCTATACCGAATCCCCCACCGGCCATCGGGGACCTAGTGGTAAGGCCATGATCTGCAGGGGAAGGGATCACTCATTCTTCTATTGGGGACAGGTGCACGAACGACAACTCCAAACGTCAGACATCCGCCGCCTATACCTACCGTTTAGGTGGCACCAGCGAGATCCAGCTAAGGTAAGGAACTTCGTGTCATGACTGCTCCACTCCGCTGTGGTCTTTTGAACTGAACTTCGTTGCCTTCCCGCGCGCGAAACGAATGGGCGTTGCGTCGTGGGTCAGTTTTGGGGCGGGGGGGCAGAGAGAGACCAGAAGAATGATTCATTTGGATCGACGAGCCATTTCGCGAATCAATAGAATGTCTCTCTATCCATATCTATTCTATCTTTATATGATGGGCCATAAAAAAAGTATCAAGGGTCTGCATGTACATCACTACATAGACTTGGAGCATATTCGTGCTCATCCGGTGAAATATCCGGGTGCTATTGAACTCATCGAGTTATCCGGCCTTGCTGCTCCATTTGCATTTCAGCACGATTTCAACCATACTACCATCCATCGGTTTTATGCCACCTGTTTCTTTGGTCCTAACAAGATCGTCACCTAGATGACCTCTGACACCGAGCCACTGCTACTTATTCTCGGTTTGTCACCACCCTTGGCTTTTCTTACACTAGGTTCAAGATCCATAAGGATGATCCCAACCATAGGCCCAAAGCCATTGAGGCATGTGGCTATCTTCTTAAAGAGTTAGATGACCTTTCTGAGGAGGACAAGACCAAGGATCTGAACCAAGTCTCTATTTGTAGGTCACCCTACTACATCATTTTCGAGTGTGTCATTCGCACCATCTATCCCAAGATGGATGACAAGGGGTCCTGCAACGGTTATTGCATTGATCTCATGTCTCGCCTGTATGAGTCTCCCAAAGGGAATATTAATGTTCCTCACTTTTTGTGGCATGAGATCCGTCTAGCTAGCCTTCAGTATAAGTGGGCCTTTCCTCGTGCTCTATTCAGTCAGGCTCTCATCGAGAGTACGGCCCCACTTCCTCTTGTTCGGACTCATGTGCATGAGAAGTGGGTCATTCCTTCTCACATGACGGACGATTGGGCTCCCAAGGCCTCCTCCACGTCTGCTCCTGCTCGACGGGCTGCTGCTCGGTCTCGTCCCACCCCCTCCGGCTCCGCACCATTCGGGCGCATTGCCGGTTTTCTCGGGAAGGCCCATTCTCCCATGATGAAGGCCTTTTCCTTTCGCTGCGCACAAAACCATGATGTGGTCACTCGCATGATCACTTCCAAGAATGCTTTGAAGTCTCGGCTAAGAGACTCCAGAGCAACCGATGAGAGTGAGGATGAGTGTCTACCTGAGGCCCTTCCTTCCGATTTTGGCTTTCCATCTGCCCGGGATGGGCTGATTTCTTCGGCGAGGCAGGCGGCAGTGGCACTCATGGCGATGATGATGATGATGATGATGATGTGTGACTTCGTGGTTGTTCTTCCTTGCCCCCCCTTGGGTACTTGATGCCAAGGGGGAGGAATTTACCTTAGTTCTTGATTGGTACTATGTTGTGAGTGATGAACCAGTATGTTATGAGTGTTGAACCATTATGAATTGTCTATTGCACTCAATATTTATGTATGTTGAACCACTATGTTATGAGTGATGAACCATTATGAATTGTCTATTGCACTCAATATTTATGTATGTTGAACCACTATGTTATGAGTGATGAACCATTATGAATTGTCTATTACACTCACTATGATGTCATTTTGATCTATGTGTTTAGTTCAGTATCAATTGAGGGGGAGCTCTCCTCATGGTCATTTTCATTATGCACGTATAAGGGGGAGCTCTGCAACAAATCTCTCCTAAGCTTCATAAGTTTTATTTTTTTGAGAGCTATATGTATGTTGTCATCAACTACCAAAAAGGGGGAGATTGAAAGTGCAATCATGCCCTTAATCATATATTTATGGTGATGACAACATGCATATAGGGAACTAACCATTTTGGTCAAGTGCATCTCAGGTTTAGTTCCTAAGGACTATTGTGTGGATCATGACTAATTTATCTAAACTGCTCAAGAACGGGAAAACAAGACAAATACCTTTTAGCCATTTTCGGTTTGCTCTTGATTATAGGGATCTCACACTATTAAGAGGGGATCACTGGCTCTCGGAAAAGACTTGCTCAAAACCCACAAAAACCTCTGAATTGCATCTACATTTCATCTCTAGCTCTTCATCATTTGTGCACAAGTTTCTCTATTGGGTTGTGTTGTTTTGCCTCTGTTTTGATCGGACAACCGGTGGTTACCAGACGCCCCACATCTCACAGCTCATAGGATATCTGACACTCTCCGTAAATCCAGTGTCACCTTCACAGCAAGGAAATAGTAGTTTTCTGGTTTAGTCCGGACGACCAGTAGCCAGACGTCCGTTCGCGACCGGCAGTCTGGTGAAAGCCTCACAGAACAGATTTGACGGATGACCGGCTCTCTCCGGACGTTCGACCTTTTTCATCACATTCACCCTTGCGTTGTATCTGCCTGATTACATGTTCCAGCGGTCGGACGACCGACGGCCTGGTCGGACGTCCGGTCCATGTTTTGGGTTCGGACGACTGATTTCCTTCGGACGTCCGGCAACTTCACATGATAAGTGGCTCGAGCGACCACTTTTACACTACCACTATATATTCCCCTCTTCCACTCTGACGTGGCTTGAGACTGCGTCGGTATTTCCCCAAAGAGGAAGGGATGATGCAGCACAGCGACGGTAAGTATTACCTCAGTTATGAAACCAAGGTATCGAACCAGTAGGAGGATCACAACCACCTAATAAACACCACCTGCACACAAAGAACAAATACTTGCAACGCGGCGCGAAAGAGAGGTTGTCAATCTCTCTACGGTAAAAAGATAGATTAGGATATCATAGATTGGAGAGATAGATCTCTCAAGACCACAAAATAAAAAGAGCAAATAAAAAGTGCATCAAGGTATTTTTGGGTTTTTGGAATAATAGATCTGAAAACAAAAGTGGCAAAAAGATAGATCGGAAAGAAATATGTTGGAAAAGTAGACCCGGGGGCCGTAGGTTTCACTAGTGGCTTCTCTCATGAGTATAGCACACGGTGGGTGAACAAATTACTGTTGGGCAATTGATAGAATATCAAATAATCATGACGATATCCAAGGCGATGATCATTATATAGGCATCACGTCCAAGATAAGTAGACCGACTCCTACCTGCATCTACTACTATTACTCCACACATCGACCGCTATCCAGCATGCATCTAGTGTATTAAGTTCATGGAAAAAAGGAGTAATGCAATAAGAACGGTGACATGATGTAGACAAGATCTATTCATGTACGAATACACCACATCTTGTTATCCTTAATAGCAACGATACATGCGTGCCTCGCTGCCCCTTCTGTCACTGGGAGAGGACACCGCAAGATCGAACCCATCACAAAGCACCTCTTCCCATGGCAAGAACAATCGATCTAGTTGGCCTAACTAAACCAAAGATTCTAAGAAGAAATACGAGGCTATAAGTAATCATGCATATAAGAGATCAAAGAAGACTCAAATAATATTCATGGATAGAAACTGATCATGAACTCAAAAATCATCGGATCCCAACAAACACACCGCAAAAGTTTACATCAAATAGATCTTCAAGAGACCATTGTATTGAGAATTAAAAGAGATAGAGGAAGCCGTCTAGCTACTGCCTACGGACCCGTAGGTCTATGGTGGACTACTCACGCATCATCGGAGAGACACCAATGAGGATGATGAACCCCTCCATGATGGTGTTAGATTGGATCTCGAGGCTATGGAACTTGCGGCGGCTGGATGTGTTTTTCGTCGACTCCTCTGGGGTTTATGGAATATTTGGGAATTTATAGGCATTAGAGGCGGTGGAGAGGGGTCCCGAGGAGGGCACAACCCATCAGGGCGCGCCCTGGGCCCCTGGCACACCCTGGTGGGTTGTGGTCTCCTCGACCCTCCCCTCTGGAACTTCTTTGGCCCACTGGATGTCTTCTGGCCCAAAAAAAATCTCCAAAAAGTTTCGTTGCGATTGGACTCCGTTTGGTACTGATATTCTGCGAAGTAAAAAACAAGCAAAAACAGCAACTGGCACTTTGGCACTATGTCAATAGGTTAGTCCCAAAAAATGATATAAAGTTGCTATAAAATGATTGTAAAACATCCAAGAATGATATTATAACAGCATGGAACAAGCAAAAATTATAGATACGTTGGAGATGTATCAGCATCCCCAAGCTTAATTCCTACTCGTCCTCGAGTAGGTAAATGATAAAAACGGAATTTTTGATGTGGAATGCTGCCTAACATGTTCATCACATAATCTTTTCTTTGTAGCATGGACATTTGGACTTTAGATGATTCAAAGCAATAGTCTAGTTTTAACATAATGACTTCGATACTCAAGCATGCCAACAAGCAACCATGTCTTTCAAAATATTAACACTAAAGAAAGTTATCCCTAGCCCATCATGCTCAATCATTGATCCATTCATGAAACACACTCAAAATATTAGCTACACCCAATGCTAAAGTACGATCATAGTGCCCCCTAGTTGGTGCTTTATAAGAGAAGATGGAGACTCAAAGTGAAAATAAAAATTGCATAAAGTAAATAGATAGGCCCTTCGCAGAGGGAAGTAGGGATTTGTAGAGGTTCCAGAGCTCAAAGTTTAAATTGAAAGAGAAAAATATTTTGAGTGGCATGCCTTTCCTGTCAACGAAAACGACAAAGTAGTTCACAATACTTTCCATGCTAGATATATCATAGGCGGTTCCCAAACAGAAAATAAATTTTATTCCTTTTTCCACCATTCTTTCACAATCCATGGCTGGCCGTATCCACGGTTGCCTTCCATACCAACACTTTCCAAGGAATTTATTATTTGACAACATAAAGTAAAAAAAAGTTCTTTTTCATTTCGGGACTGGGCGTCCCTATTACCGCCGCACTCTCGTGCAATGACAAGTGAATAAACACTCATCATGAGAATAACACATCTAGCATGGAAAAATATTGGACACCCCTACCGTTTCATGAGTGGTACGAGCACACAAAAACGAAATTTATTTTGAAAAGTAGAGATGGCACATACAAATTTGCTTAGAACGGCATGGAAATACCGCACATAGGTAGGTGTGGTGGACTCATAAGGCAAAACTGGGTTTAAGGATTTTGGATGCACAAGTAGTATTTCTACTTAGTACAAGTGGAGGCTAGCAAATAGATTGAGAAGCATCCAACCAAGAAGCGAAAATTCACATAAACGAGCATTGAGCATAACTAACACCGAATAATGCACCATAAGTAGGATGTAATTTCATTGCATAACTATTGACTTTCGTACTTGCATAGGGAATCACAAACCTTAACACCAATATTCCTACTAAAGCATAATTACTCACTAACATGACTCACATATTACTATCATCATGTCTCAAAACTATTACAAGGAATCAAGTTTAATTTGTCCAATGATCTTCATGAAAGTTTTTATTATATCCTCCTTGGATATCTATCACTTTGGGACTAGTTTCATAAATTGCCATTGCTTTCGACAAGCTCACACAAATTTAAGTGAAGCACATGAGCATAAATGTTTCATCTCTCAAAATAGTATAAGTGAAGCATGAGAGGATTTCTTCAAAATTTACTAACTCTCAAATTTATCTAAGCGAAGCATGAGAGTGTTTCTTCAAAATTTTCCAAGCACACCGTGCTCAAAAAGATATAAGTGAAGCACTAGAGAAATTCTATAGCTCAAATAGTTTAAGTGAAGCATATAGATCAATTCTAACAAATCATAGCATAATTTTGGCTCTCTCAAATAGGTGTGTCCAGCAAGGATACAAGTGAAAAACTAAAAAGCAAAGCAAGCAAAGACTCAAATGATACAAGATGCTCCAAGCAAAACTCATGATATGTGACGAATAAAAATATAGCTCCAAGTAAAATACCGATGGTCGTTAGAAGAAAGAGGGGATGCCACTCGGGGCATCCCCAAGCTTAGTTGCTTGTTTCTCTTTGGATATATCTTGGAGGTGTTGTAGCATCCCCAAGCTTAGGCTCTTTTCACTCCTTATTCCTTCATCCATCGTGATCTCACCCAAAACTTGAAAACTTCAATCACACAAAACTCAACAAAATCTTCGTGAGATCCGTTAGTATAATAAAGCAAATCACTACTTTAAGTACTGTTGAAAACTCATTCATATTTTATTATTGCATTATACCTACTGTATTTTGACTTTACCAGGGCTTATACCCTTCAATATAACCCATAGATTCATCAAAACAAGCACACAATGCAACGAAAATAGAATCTGTCTTAAACAGAACAGTCTGTAGTAATCTGTACTCTAACCATACTTCTGTAACTCTAAAAATTCTGAAAAATTAGGACAACGTAAAGAATTTGTATAGCAATACTTTTTTAAAATTTCAGATCAATATCACGTTCCAGTAGAAAATGAAAATTTGAACACTGGAGGCAAAGTTTCTGTTTCAGATTCAGCATTGTTTCTACTCATCTTATGAATCATCCTAAAGGCTCTACTTGGCACAAACACTAAATAAAACATAAAAACACAATCATAACAGAGGCATAATTGTGACAACACTCAAAACCAGAAAGAAAAAGACGAAAATAAATTTATTCATTGGGTTGCCTCCCAACAAGCGCTATCGTTTTACGCCCCTAGCTAGGCATAACGCATAGATTCAAATATTGTCATCTTTGGTTTTTGCTCCATAGGATGCTCTCATGATTGATTCATATGGTGGCTTAATTCTTGTTCTAGGGAAGTGTTCCGTACCCTTTCTTAGTGGAAACTGAAATCTAATATTGCCTTCTTTCATATCAATCACGACACCTATAGTACGTAAGAACGGTCTACCAAGTATAATGGGACAAGACGGATTGCAATCAATATCAAGAACAATAAAATCTATGGGCACATAGTTCTTATTTGCAAGAATAAGAACATCATTAATTCTTCCCAAAGGCTTTTTAATAGTAGAATCCGCCAAGTGCAAATTAAGAGAACATTCTTCAATATTGGTGAGACCAAGCACATCACATAAAGATTTCGGAATTGTGGAAACACTCGCACCCAAATCACATAAAGCAAAGCACTCATAATTTTTTATCTTGACCTTAATAGTAGGTTCCCACTCATCATATAATTTTCTAGGAATAGAAATCTCCAACTCCAACTTTTCTGCAAAAGATTTCATCATGGCATCAACGATATGTTTAGTGAAAGCTTTATTTTGTTCATAAGCATGGGATGAATTCAACATGGATTGCAACAAAGAAATACATTCAATCAAAGAGCAACTATCATAATTAAAATCTTTGCAATCCAAAATAGTGGCCACATCACTAGTTAAAGTTTTGACCTCTTCAAACCCACTCTCATCAAATTTTTCACCAAGATTTTCACCCTCCAAATTATTGGGACATCTTCTAGCTAAAGTTGACTCTACTTGAGTCCCTTTATCATCAATTTTAATATTACTAAACAAGGAATCAATAGAAGAAACACCAATCACTTTAAGATCTTCATCATTTTTATCCTCAAGAGAGATTGGTTTGGCGGCCATTTGATTTATTAAAGTAGCTTGTGCATCGGAAATTTTACCAAGCAAATTTTTAGCATGAGCATATTTAGATTGGAGATTAGAAACTTCTCTACTGATATCATCTAGTTGTTTCGTTATGACATCTAGCACGGTAGAGTGTTCTTTAAGCTCATCGGTAAAATATTTATTATGCTCAAATTGTGTAGTCATATATTCCTTAGCACTTTTCTCAATTTCAAGCAAAATATTGGGGTAAGGAACATCATAGTACTTTCGTTGAGGCATCATGACTATGCAAACAGGATTGCAAGCAAGCAAGAGATCTGACAAGAAAAAGGCAAACGAAAAAGAGGGCGAATAAAACGGCAAATTGGGTGAAGTGGGGGAGAGGAAAACGAGAGGCAAATGGCAAATAATGTAATTGTAAGGAGATGAGATTTGTGATTAGGAACCTGGTAGATGATGATGGTGTCTCCTCGGCGCCAGAGATTGGCACGTGGAAGAGACCGCTTCCTCCCCGGCAACGGCGCCAGAAATTCCTTTGATGTGGCTTGAGACTGCGTCAGTATTTCCCCAAAGAGGAAGGGATGATGCAGCACAACGACGGTAAGTATTTCCCTCAGTTATGAAACCAAGGTATCGAACCAGTAGGAGGATCACCACAACCTAATAAACAGCACCTGCACACAAAGAACAAATACTTGCAACCCGACGCGAAAGAGAGGTTGTCAATCTCTCTACGGTAAAAAGATAGATTAGGATATGATAGATTGGAGAGATAGATTTCTCAAGAACACAAAATAAAAAGAGCAAATAAAAAGTGCAGCAAGGTATTTTTGGGTTTTTGAAATAATAGATCTGAAAACAAAAGCGGCAAAAAGATAGATTGGAAAGCAATATGTTGGAAAACTAGACCCGGGGGGCGTAGGTTTCACTAGTGGCTTCTCTCATGAGTATAGCACACGGTGGGTGAACAAATTACTGTTGGGCAATTGATAGAAGATCAAATAATCATGACGATATCCAAGGCGATGATCATTATATAGGCATCACGTCCAAGATAAGTAGACCGACTCCTGCCTGCATCTACTACTATTTCTCCACACATCGACCGCTATCCAGCATGCATCTAGTGTATTAAGTTCATGGAAAAACGGAGTAATGCAATAAGAACGGTGACATGATGTAGACAAGATCTATTCATGTCGGAATATACCCCATCTTGTTATCCTTAATAGCAACGATATATGCGTGCCTCGCTGCCCCTTCTGTCACTAGGAGAGGACACCGCAAGATCGAACCCATCACAAAGCACCTCTTCCCATGGCAAGAACAATCGATCTAGTTGGCCTAACTAAACCAAAGATTCTAAGAAGAAATACAAGGCTATAAGTAATCATGCATATAAGAGATCAAAGAAGACTCAAATAATATTCATGGATAAAAACTGATCATGAACTCAAAATTCATCGGATCCCAACAAACACACCGCAAAAGTTTACATCAAATAGATCTCCAAGAGACCATTGTATTGAGAATCAAAAGAGAGAGAGGAAGCCATCTAGCTACTGCCTACAGACCCGTAGGTCTATGGTGGACTACTCACGCATCATCGGAGAGGCACCAATGAGGATGATGAACCCCTCCGTGATGGTGTTAGATTGGATCTCGAGGTTCTGAAACTTGCGACGGCTAGATGTGTTTTTCGTCGACTCCTCTGGGATTTCTGGAATATTTGGGAATTTATAGGCGTCAGAGGTGGTGGAGAGGGGTCCCGAGGAGGGCACAACCCATCAGGGCGCGCCTTGGGCCCTGGCGCGCCCTGGTGGGTTGTGGTCTCCTCGACCCTCCCCTCTGCCACTTCTTTGGCCCACTGGATGTCTTCTGGCCCAAAATTATGCTATGATTTGTTAGAATTGCTCTATATGCTTCACTTAAACTGTGGGCCAAAGATCCCTGTTAGAGACGTATCACACTCCGGGAGAGGGCTGACCAACACATGAAAAAGATCCCCAAGAACACTATTTCTCTCACTCTCTTATTCTTACACCAAATCATAATCCCGGGTGCATTGTGAGGATTCTTGAGTGTTGCTCCAATCAAAAGATAGATCGTCTCTCTCTACCTCTTTCAACCAAAGGAATATGTGTTGAGAAAGTTTTGAGCATTTCCCTTGATCTTGTTAGTGTTGGAGGTTGGATACTCCTAGGCGGTAGGAGTTCTTCGGGGAGGAATCAAACCATTGTGATTACCCCCGGAAAGTTTGTGAGGGTTTGGAGACCATCCCAAGGTCTACCACTAGTGGTTGAGAAACGCCTTCGTGGTGTTGTCTCAAGGAGAGAATAGGGTGAGCCTTCGTGACGTTGGTGTGCCTTCGTGGTAACATCCACCTCTCTAAACGGTGACGTAGCTTCCCTCCAAGGAAGTGAACATCAGCATACATCCTCGTCTGTCGGAGTTGCGGTTATCCCTAACCCTAGCTCCCTACTTGTGGTTACTTGTCTCCTTGTGTTTACTTGCTTTATATTGTGCTTGTTTATCTAACTAGTTGTTAATCTTGTTCACCTTACTTGTCCCTTTATCACCTTTGCAATTGTTAGGCTCACTCTCATATTCCGCATTATTGCCTAAAATTGCTAAGTAACAATTAAAATTTGTATTTGTACCTATTCACCCCCCTCTAGGTCCATCTCGATCCTTTTACTAACTGATATACTATCTGATATCAATGTAATTGATGTCATCTTCAATATCAACGTGCATTGCATGTACGCAATTACTCCCTCTGTAAACTAATATAAGAGCATTTAGATCACTAAAGTAGTGATCCAAACGCTCTTATATTAGTTTACAGAGGGAGTACTAGTGAAAGAAGGTTGCAGATAAAATGTTGTGATATCGCTCGATTCAAAAGGCTTTACAACAAGAATGGCGCAAAATAAAAAAATTGTTGGAAAAATACATTTTTAGGGATCCCAAGCTTTATTAAAATTGAATAACATTCAGTGGGATACAAAGAGGGTCATGGGGGAAATAAGCCAGATATGGCGACCCTTAGGAAGCGATACATCAAATTTTGCAAGATTGTGCGCCTCCTGATTCGAAGCTCGACCTTCGAACATATAATCACAGCTAGCAAAACAGACTCCTCTCATGTTTAACTCTTTCACAATAGCTACATGGAGGCATCCCAACCCCCTTTTGATGTCGTCCACACTTGGTTTGCAGTCGCAGGCAATTACCAAATGATCCAAAGATAGATCAGCCGCAAGTGCTAAGGCCTCGCGATATGCTATGGCCTCCATAACTATTGGATTATTAACACCAGGCAGAACAATAGTTGAAGATCCTAGGTATTGATCGCGTTCATCTCTGCAAACTAGAGCAGCAGCTACAGTATTCCCATCAGGAGACAATCCACCGTCTACATGGATTTTAACGTGGCCGATAGGAGGCGGCTCCCAAGCTCTTTGCACATTGACCGCATGTGTGTGTCTTGCCGGATTGGTCACACTTGCCATTGTGTTCAAGCCATCCAACTCGGGGATGATTTTTTAATGAATAGGTGAGTTACAATGGGGTTTGAAAAATTGACTCGTGAATAACTTTTCTGCGTGCAGTCCAGATTGCCCAAAGTGTGACAACCATTTTCTCAAAGTCCACATAAGATAATGAATCCATATTGTTAAAAAGCCATATTTTCACATTGGGTTCATGAGTCTCAATGATACGGTCAGTTAACTCTTCATCACCTAGAGCCCAAACACACCCCGAATCCGTACAGTCAATCAGTGAGTGCCTCCATGTATCAGCGGCTCCGCACAACTCGCAAGAATCCGTGTCACACATATTTCGATGATCTCTCACATCCTCCGATGGCAACGAATGCCTTGCCAATCTCCAAAGAAAAGTCCGGATGTTGCGAGGAACTTTGATGTTTCATAGGGATGTCCAACCCCTCCCATTTGCCGCACCATTAGAAGCAGTCCCTCTCTAACCTAGCAAATCATCCCGGGTGCTCCCCAAGTTGACCAACAAACGGTATGCATACCTGACAGAAAATTCGCCTTCTTTTCAAACTGCCATGCCTAGAAATCTGTCATCGAAGTTATACAAAGCGGTATGTTCTTTATTGATTGGACATCCCAGGGAAGAAAAATTGATGCAACTTATCATCTCTCCATATTGCCGATGTGGTGTCAATCAACTCGCTGTCAAGAGTTGGAGGCTCACTGGCTGGACAGGCTATCAGCCTCATCGACGAGTCTCTCGGTATCCAATTGTCAGCCCAAATTCGGGTATTTGCACCATTCCCAATGTGCCTTATGATACAATGTGAGAGCGTGTCTCTCCTCTCCAAGATTGATCTCCATACTTGAGACGGATACCCGCCGGCCCATCTGTCTGCCACAGCATTAAATCTGGCCAGCCCAAAACTCGTTCCCAAAACCATTGTCCGCCCCAAACCCACAACTCACGTCCGCGTTGAAATAAATTTGTTGTAATCAGATCAAACAAAAAGGGGATGTAGCTCAGATGGTAGAGCGCTCGCTTAGCATGCGAGAGGTATGGGGATCGATACCCCACTTCTCCAATAACTTTTTTTGTAAACTTAACTTACTCAACTTTCAGATCTTCAGAGCGCAGGCAGGTAGCCACGCTGTGTCTGCTGTTGGCCGGTAGCACAAACAGCCGGTCTGTACTTTCCATCCAAAGTCCAAACGCATTTTTCTTGCTGGGGTTGCTGACTTGCTGTCATCCAGAAGCTAGCTGGTGGAAAGAGAGCAGGCAGGTGCAGGTTGGTCTGAATTAGCCGCTCCTTTTTTCTTATTTACAGTACCAATGAACGATCATCTCGCTCCTGTTATAAGCTACCCGCCATGGGGCAACCCACTGCGGTGAACGCAGAGCCGGGTCTCCGCCGATGGGCCTCCCCGCTCGACTCAGCCGCGGCTGGTGCGGCTTGGCAGTCCTTTGCCTGTGCCTGCGCGCATCATCCTGCAACCCAGGTAAGGTATGGTGCACGCACAAAAACAGTACCAACGCTAACGCTTCCGATGTGGACTGACTGACGTGGACTCTCTGCCTGCGTGCGTGCGTGCGTGCGTGACAGACGTTGCGCCGATCGAGCCTCTGCCCGCGAGGTCACTGCAGTGCTTCGAGGACGGCCAGGTACGCGACTGTGTGAGTCTGCCTTGGGTTCTTGAACCGACGGACGGTCGGTCGGTCTAACCTTGGTCCTCTCCTGGTGGGTGCTGCTGCTGCATGCAGGTGTACGGGTGCTGCGAGGGCGCGTACCGGCTGGACCCGTCGGGGGTCATCGGCGTGCCGCCGGGGGCGGTGGACTACTACTGCGGCGGGGCGTGCGTGGTGGAGACGGAGGACGTGCTCAACTGCGTGGCCAGCGCGCTGGACGGCTTCAGGTTCCACAACGGCGCCTCCGTCGAGGACGCACGCTACGCCCTCAGGAGGGGGTGCAGCCACACCATCAAGAGAGGGGACTTCAACGCTCTGGAGCCACCCATGGGCGACTACCCGGACATCTACGGTGACTACAGCGGCGACGGCCGCAGGGCTACGGCTCCTCGCAGCATCAACATGCTCGCGTTTCTCGGTGCCGCGTGGCTGCTGCTCTTTCAGGGTCGCTGAAGATATAGGTGGCAGTTCACTTCTCACAAAATAGTAGAACAGCAGCAGCTTCTTTTTTTTTCTCTAGCGTCACGAGCAGATGCTGTCTTATTACCTTATGGATACACTTTTTTGGTATAAGATTTGTATAGGGTATACGCTTAGGAATGCTATACAACGATCAATTCTAACACAACTTAAGATACCAAATTGGGACATACTATGTTTAGTGTTGTAAGTTGTAACTTGGCCTTTTAGGCTAACTGCTACTCTCCTTTCTAATGAAAAAAAAATCTTGCTTTTTCACGCCTTTATTAAGGAAAAAGGAAATTTCTCTCGGTACAGACGGGTGGGACTCGGTTGCATTATAACTCGAGACTAATATTTGCCATCCCATAACAAAAAAGTTGTCAGTTCAAAAAGAAACAGAAACGTTGAAGCCTTCCTCGGGATCTTCTACCATAGTCGGGATCTTCATCCTCGGGACGCATCAGAGATCCACTATCTTCACAAGCTTTGTATACATAACACTGTTATAACTTCACTTTAAATTGCTACCATCAAGAAAATTTCATGGAAACTACAAACTGGAACGCATCAGAGATCCACTATCTTCACAAGCTTTGTATAGATAACACGATTATCCCTTGCCGAATTGCTCTCAGCAAGCGCGGCCTCCACCAAGTCCTGCCAAGGGAAAACGTCTCACTGTTAGATGCAAACAAAATGCCAGAAAAACTAATGCAGAGTGGAAGTGATCGACACAGGAGCTCCTCTCAATGTTCCGGTCGGTGGAGCTACTTGATACGATATCATACACAATTAAATCTTCATAATTGAGAAGGATACATTTTTTTGTTGTTACAAAACATAATTCAAACAAAGAAAGACCACATAAGGTAAGTAAGAGGTTCAGGTATCTAACCTTCACGTCCCTAGTAGACAAGTACTTCCCCAAGTTGTGAACAATGCACCTTAGATCTTCTGCCTGCAGTTGTGAATACAGATAATGCAACGTAAGAACAATAGCCACAAAAATAGATTGCAAGTAATAGAAGAGTCAGTGCTCAAAGAAATAGCAATCATGGTTTCAGAAGGCATTATTAGATGTTACCTTGATGTAGCCCACTCTGCTTTTGTCAAAGTAGCGAAAAGCCTACAAGATAAGGGGGGAAACTGCACACATTAGCGACATCTTAACATTTTATTGCAACTCTTAGTCTCTTGCAACAGATTTACCTGCAACAGGTCCTTATCAACTACTTCATGTATTGCTGAATCTCCTTTCGGTGATACAGCTGCTTTCCCCTCATTACTGGCGGCTGCCTTATCGCCAACTTCTAGCAAACCTCCTTTCTCTGCTGTAGTAGGCTTGACCTTCCTCGAAACAGGCTTTTCATCTATACAGGCAACATTTTCTAATTCGGTCTCCTTTCCTGCTTTCTGGTTCGCTTTATCTTCTTTTGTTACTTCTTCTAACTTGACCTCTCTACTGTTCAAATTACCATCATCCTGCAGCACGTGCATAGGCAAACACAGATACACATAATTACTAGTAGAATGCCCGTGCGTTGCCACGGGCTCTTGAAATATTTTTACGGATTATACAATTATAATGCATATGAATTTTCACACATAAAAAAGCGTTATAACATGGGCACAATTGCTTAATAATTGAAGTCCACTTCACTTGCAATGTAAATCCATAGAAAAAAATTAACGACGTGTCCGTGTACCAAATTGCGCGATGATCCAACTAAATCCGTTACAAATTATTAAGATCTACTTGATGCGCTTAAGAAATTCTCGCACAATATCAGGAAAGTTGTCTTTAGCTTCATTCGCACGATGTTTTAGCAAGTATAAGAAGAATTGCTTCCTCAACTCATACCCATCCTGCACAAGCAATATATGTAGTTAGCGCGAATATTTCACGTTGAATGTCTTAAACCGTGTAACGGACAATACTCACCGTGCAAACTGGCTTGACCAGTTCTTTACCGTTCCACCAGAGCATAAAATGAAAAACAAAAAAGCCAGACACATCCCTGGAAATTCCTAAATTTTTATTATATACAATAGAGTGATGACAAAATAAATATTTGTATTATGAATTTATTACCCGTCCGTGCTCGTTGGAATATTAGACGGAAATAAACGTTGCCATTTAGATATATCAGAATTCCAGCCGGGTTGCTTTATTTCGAGTGCTTCTTTGAATTCCCTCGCAAAACCTTTTAACTTCACTACATGCCTCAAATTTTTATTCTCTGACGATTGTGATGTATGAATAGGGTCCATAATGTATACACGATGTGCCTCTTTGTCGATGACGTACAAGATGTATCGGCCGATGGATGCATACGGAAGATAAATCTACAAGTGGTAGCAATTAGCAACAACAATAAACCATGACAACAATAGCCAAAATACCTTACTTACCATGTTGCACGATGAGATGTTGTTGTCTATCCCAGGCCAGCCATCAAACAATGTTGCCAACGTCTGAATAGTTTCCTTCTCGCAAAACTTTTGATCTCGTGTTGACTCTAGCATCATGGACTGAGTAAAAAAGAATTATTGTTTCAACATGTTGATACTAATTACACTGAATGAAGAATTATGATAACTTACACAAAAACGCAGATCCATGTAGTGTATAGGAGGGTGTGTGAACAATACTCCCTCGTCACATGCGAGTATACGCACGGCAATGTTGAAACAATCATTGTCCATACCTTGCTTCATATTAAGTATGCCCTGAAGTTTTTTAAGACTTAAACACATTGGATGCGGTGTCGAGATTCGGACCCATTCCTTCCTGAAAAATGAATGGTAAAAATAATAATAATGTATACTTGTATATTACATAATTATAAATGTAAATGATGCTTACTCTAGACACTGAGTGTCATCGATCGACATAATGTAGTTGCATAGGCCGACAAGTAAATCACATTGATCAGTGGGCATGATAGGAATTGGGGTAGGACGTTTGTCTTTGCATCCATCAGGTGGATTATCCAGGATCTCAAGATCAGAATTAGGTAAGACTGCTTCATCGTCAAATTGACAGTATAACGGGCATCCTTTTAGCTTATTCAGTTCTGAATCAAGCAAAATGACAGCTAATTTTGATCGAAATTGTTTCATGTCCTCCTGAAAAATATTTAAAACATCAAATTTGATATAATATTTTGAGATTAAATAATGAGATAATGTATGAAGATGAAATACCTGGGTGAAATCATCAGATAGTGCATCTGCTGTCCAATATTCCATATAATTTAGCATAAATAGTCCACATGACACGCTATAACATTATAAAATAATGCTTTAGAATATCACCCAGATGAATCAAATAAGCTTCTATCAACTAATAAATACGATACGCTATTTTATTATCAATATTTTTTATTACATGGTATCTTTGTGTTCATGAGTACCAAACATAATAATTTTCAGTTTGTGACAAGTGCTTACCTATCTGTTTGTATCGCCTCCTCGAACTGTTCTACGACCTTCCATTTTGTAACATTGAGATCGGGCCACTTATGATCTCTGTTAAACTCCGGACTCTGTTCTCCAAGTTTCAGACGCTTCTCAAGTCCTAGCAACTATTTTATGTGAAAAAACATTAGGGGTTAAGGCAAACAAAACATATGTCAAGAGGACCAAAGACAATAGATAGTTACCGTAGTGGCAAGTTCAATCCGTTTTTCCTGAGCACCAAGTGAGTCCAATACTTGAATCTCATATTTTTTGGCGTTGACGACTGCTAGATACCAATGGTGCCTTGGAATGTTAACCGGAATGAATAGCTGGTGTAAACATTATATAAGTTGTAGGCACAATTAGACATAAATCATAATACAAATGGATTAATTAAAAACAATACATCATTATATGCATGGATAATGAGGCAAGACTAACCATATCTTGTCGTAGATAAGTATTAACATGCTGCATGATGTGGCGATGTTTTGATGGGTCTATGTTCTTTTCTCCTTCTTTTTTTATCTGACCAGATACAAATGTGCTAATAATATGTACCTTTCCACCCGCCCTGTCTCTTAGATGGTCATGAGCAAGCATACAATATATATAAGCATTTATCACCTGTAACTCCAAGTTTAGAATTTATTATGTTATTAGATATTATATTTGGTTTGCCAAAGATTAAGTGTAAAGTGATGCAATTAGACTTACACCATCGTGCAAGAACATATCAGCTCTCGTAAGGCATTCCAAATTATCATTTGATAACAAGGCATCTTCAATGTCCACGAACTTGGTATTCTTGGGGGCACACATGATCGATTTGATGACTGTAATATCTCTAGGGGTACAAACATAGTCTGTCGTCATGATTTAAAAATGACCCAAATTAGTATAAAATATGAGCCAAATTAGTTGAATACAAAAGCAATAAGATGAAGGAAAGATCAATAATAACACTGAAAATATACCTTGTGCAATAATATTCAAATTGACATCCTTTTTTGGTTTTTTATGATATATCATCGGTTCAACATCATCATGTTTTATTAAACTCGATGAATATTCAGGCACTTCAAGCGACGTCGGTTCAGTACCCTTGTCGATGGATTCTTTTTGAACATCTCCAAAATCCATATCCATGTCTCCTATATTCTGGAAAATAACGATATATATAAAAAATACACCTTTTGTATTATCATGTATAACATACATAAAAAGAAGGATTAGCTATATGTACCTCTTCTCGTGTCATCTCACTCATGTCTGTCATGGTTACGTCAGTGGGTATGTCGGAACCCATTACTTTTCACCTTTAATGAAAGAAAGTGTAAGATTTAAAATATAAATGATATTTTATATTGCATCATATAAAACATATATAATATATTAATAAAAATAAAAATTGAAACTAACAGAAATGTTTAATTTGTAAAAAGGAAAATCTGTTTTCCTATTTTCACCTAACTTTTTGTTTGGAAATAATATTACCTAACACTATCACTACATCATATTAAAAAAAAGATTTATCACTACACCTACCAGGCTACCACAAGCCTCACTACACAGGTTCCACTCCACTCCCTGTCTCCCCTCGCTAATCCCCCATCCTTCTCTCCCCCGCATCACCGTCGGTCGCCGGCCTCGGCCCCCACCCGCGCAGCCGCCGGTCTTGCGCCCCCACTTCGCAGCTGCTAGCCTCTGCCCGCACCGCGCAGCTGCTGGCCTCCGCCCCCACCCGCGCAGCCGCCGGTCTCTGCCCCCCCCCCCCCAGCTGCAGATCGAGGCCGGAGGGATGGGCCCCCACCCGCGCAGCCGCCGGCCTCCGCCCCCAGCTGCAGATCGAGGCCGGAGGGATGGGGAGGCGGTGGTTGGTTGGGAGGGCGCACGAGACAGGTGGGGAAGCGGTGGTTGGATCCGAAGAGACAGGTGACGGCGCGCAAGACCTCAATTTTACTCTCCGGCAGGTGGATCCGAAGGGCGACGGCTCGATCTGCAACGCCAGCAGCTGCAGTACGCCGTTCTCCCCCTGCTCGATCCGCCCCCTCTCCTCCTCTTCTTCTTCCTTTCTTTCCTCCCCTCATGTGATTTCCTCTTTCCTGATGTGCCGCGGCGCCGTGACCCGGCCTCACAGGCACGGCCAGGGCAACATGCAGCTGCTGCTCCCCGACGCCGCCGCCCTCCGCAAGGAGCGACGACGGCTGGAAGCTCTGTGGCACGGCGTGCGCCGCGGGGGCACCGCCCGTCCACGTCCCCACCGCTGCCGCCGGCCGGCCACACGACGTCGCTCTCGTCCAGCTCGGAGCATGCGCCGTCGTGGCCCACCTCCGGCTGCTTCAGCAGGCCAAGAAACCGTAACGCCCCCGCGCCCGGCGACCTCGGCATCTCCATCGACCATCTCAGCAAGTGCTACCTCGCCCGGCTCCCGCATAGCTGATGGTAAGCCCCTCCTTTGCTCTCTTGTCCTGCTTGCTTGCTTGCGAGCCCCTCCTCTGAATTTGGCTGGTTGCTTGCTTTCTTTCTTCAGCAAGCCAAGAAACAGGGAGTGCCGGGAGTAGTACTCTGATCCATAAATGTGAATCATGTTGTGACAGGTATCTCTGCATGCTTAATTCACTCAATTTTTTTTTTGCAGTAGGAGTAGTTGCTGGAAATTTAGTGAACTTTGTTTCCAGTAGATGCACTGAATTTCACAGAAAGAGTACTCGAGGAGTACATGGAGTTGATACACTGAATTTTGTCTGCAGTAGATGCACTGTGATGATCTCTACATCACCACAAAAGTGCAGATACAAAGCCAGATGATTTGCTTATTATACTGAACTTTTCCTGAGTAAGTCATATGATTTGCTTTTGCTATCTTGTTAGGCGAGTAAACACTAAATCAGTGTTCAGTAAATGGCTGCTCCAAATGTTCAGTATTTGTTCAGTAACTGGCTTCTCAAAATGTTCAGTAAATGGCTGCTCCAAATGCCCAGTATTTGTGTTAACTCTAAATCAGTGTAAACTAAATTACTGTCAAAGAAATTACTGAACATTTGCTAAACCTTTTTACTCCAGTACAACTAAATGAATTTTTTCAGTACTGTGTATTTAAATGCATCTTTTGCTGTAACTCTTTGAAGTATTTAAACGAAAGGGGAGTATAAATACTGTTTAGTTAAAACTAAATGAATCTTTTGCATTAATTAAATCTGAATGAAACCTTTTCAGTTAATTTTAAGAGAAAGATTGCAGTAGCTTAAAACGAAACTTTACTGTTTTGGAATTTCCAGTAGCTTAAAATTCTTGTTATGTGCTTTGCTGATTTAACTGGAGTAAATCAGTGTAAACTGAAGATCTTCTTGTTATGTGTTTTGGAATTTCTAGAAATTGAGTACACCAGTGCATATTTACTGGTTAATTAGCCATATTTGGATGCCTGATGGAAAATGTGGGCTGCAGGCTGCACACTGGACCTGTTGCAGCACATACATCTGCCTCTTTTATTTCAGTTAACTTCTGAATTTCAAATTCTACTGATTCCTCAAATTCTGCTGTATTGTTTAACTGAATCAATCTTTTGTTGTTAATTTCTGTAATTTGAGGCGAGGAGTACCTGCCTGGAGTGCTGTGTGTTGCGATGACCAGGCGGGGGCGCAACGACGATCAGGCTGGGCAGCAGGGCGAGGACCAAGCAAGGACGGCGGCGACCAGACTGGGGCAGAGGTGGAGGAGGTTGGGCCTGCTGCTGGCGACGGGGATGAGCAACAGGACAACAGGGAGGGGCCTGGTGGTGAAGGGAGGCGAAGTAGGAGGGGCCTGCTGCTGGCGACGGGACGAGCAGCTGGACGACAAGGAGGAGCCTGGCGGAGGTTCTTGTTGGTGGAGGGCGGAGGAGGAGGAGGAGGAGGGGCCTGCTGCTGGCCTGGACGAGCAGCTGGAGGAGGAGGAGGGCCTTGCTGCTGGCCTGGACGAGCAGCTCGAGGAGGCGAGCGCTGGCCTACAGGAAGACAACAATCTGATTTCAAATTAGGGGTAGCTCTGTACTTTTGTTCGTTTTCACCTGGTCGGAGATTTCTCCCAGCGACAAATATTACGGTTCGCATCTTGTTGGTCCATTCCTAAATGGATTTCTGACTAACAAAAAAGTGTCTTTGCTTTTGAATGCACACCTCAAGTTCTAGTAAGTGGTGTGGCTGTGAAAACTTACCTTATTTTTGCCATGATGGTTTCAGAGGAGGGGAGGAAGGGGATGACATCGAGGTTATGACTGAGGCCCTAGCTCGAGGCGGCGAGATGCAGAGGTGCGGTCATTCCTGTCATTCTTTGATCGTTTTATTTTAATATATTGTCCCGTCCCTGAACTTGTTGTCAAACTCTTGGATATGTAATTGCTGGCACTAACATGAGAAGTGAGGCCAACCAGCTTGTGAAGGGGGTCAATCTATTAGTTGCAACACCGGGCAGGCTTCTGGACTACAAAGGGCTAAAGGTAAATACACACTGGCCTCCATCATTTTTTCAAAGCTTCAAGGAAATATTTCTGTCGAAGCAGTGCGCATGTTTAAGTTACCACACTAAATAACAAATGCATCCAGCAATTTCATACTTATCTACTCTATTTGCATAATCAGTCACCTGATTATTTCATATACGAATTCTTTGTGTGCGTCTACAGTCTATCCTTTTCTTGTCCACGACTGAAAGTGTCTACCTGTTAATACTGAATTAGAGTATGTATATGCAAAATCGTGGAAGCTAATATATGGTTTCTATGTTTACAAAGTTATTATTAGCTTTGTCACATGTTTCCATGTTCGTTAGTTATTACTGCCTCTGTCCCAGATTAGCCGCAGTTCTAACGCTATCCTAAGTCTACTATTTTAGCTATGACCAGGTGTACAGAAAAGAGTATCAACATTTATAGCATCAAATAGGTGGAATATGAAAATGCTATGTTGTGATTACTGGCAGCAAGAGTTAGCATGACAGTTCATTATGTATGCTCTAAACTATTCTATTGGAGTTTACTAATTCCATGTACCGGAAGCAACAACCTACAATTTTGATATATGAAAGGTTTAATATCTTATATCTTGCTTGTGCAGTGGAGGGTGGTTCGGAGGGCACCAGGAGAGAGATCGTATTATACATTGGTAACCCTCATTCATATGAAGTAATTCATCTCACTTACATTTCATTGTATCTCCTCTGTCATTTTTCAATCTTTTATATGCATGTGTTGTTGCAGAAAACTGTACTAAAACAGGCCGGTTATTATAAATACTTGAGGCAGGGTTCTTGCTTGAGAATTGATAGGGGTGATGATGCCAAAGGAAGTGGCGCAGTCTCATCGTTCATTGTCTCTAGACGCACCGATATGATATATGTATCATGAACTGATGGCTTCATGACTGAATTTTGCATTGTGCTTACAAGTCCTTAGAGTCATCTAATGCAAAATGATCTTTGTTAGGTAACAGAGGTCCATCATGTGACTATATCTTCATGACTTAGAGACAGTACAAGTCCTTAGAGTCATCTAATGCCAATATTTATTTTGTTAATCTTTGCCCAAGGATGGGTTTTTGTGGTGGAAGTTGGATGGGGGGTCCATCAGGTGCACCTATGCTGACAGAGGTTCATCATGTGGTGGTGGAAGTTTGATTGGCTATAGAAATAGTTTGTGGTGGTGGAAGTTTGATTGGCTATAGAAATAGTTTGCTTGGCTATGCAGCCTAAAATATATGATGAATCTATTTTTCTTCAGTTGCAGCCCACCTAATAGGACTGCTTGATTACATCTACAATCAATTGTAGTATACCTGAACAAAACATGATCATAATCTAATAACTATTACACTTTTAGAGAAGAGACAGATCCAGAAATGTTCATACCTAGAGGAACTCGCCTTCTTGATGCTCCTAGCTTACACAAGGTACACCTCGGGAATTTTTCCTCCAGGTCTGGCTAATTTGATCCTGTGCTATCTGTGATGGGCGAAGGGAGAGCAAGGAGGGGGAGGAGGGATGGCAGAGGTTAACATATATAGGTAGGCCATGCGGAGGACAACTGGGTAGGAGATCATGGCTTTTTCCAGTGCTACCATATATTGCTGTATGGTGCAGATCTCTTTCCTTTTGAGATCAAATGCACACCTGTTAAATAATGAACTTACCATTGATTGCATGCCAAGATTAGATACCGCAATAACAAATTCACGGCGTGCACACTAACATATCTACTATTAAAGTGGTAATGGTGAAATAATAATGAATTTTTTTGTTCACTTCTTTTCTCACTGAAATAATGCTTTGGCCTTTTCTATCACTTATTTGGTTGACTGTATATTAACTCATTGTAGTAATCTTTTGATGTGTTGATTTGGCAGCTGGTATTATGAGGCTAAGCTTCTAGACACACATCTGATCTGGTAGTTATTTCTATGAGTTCACAAGACATTTGACATGAAGCTTTTAGAATACACCCCGTTCGACTGGTATGACATATTTTCTTCTTTCTTGTACTCATCGTGCTCCTGGTAACATGGAATTTCCTTGGGCCTAATGTATAGTATTACATATGTTTGTTTTCAGTGGGAGCCTTGATATGTCATACCAGGGGGAGCCTTGAAGCCTTCTGATGTACCGAGTCCATTACATCATGACAATAGGGTCAAGCTCCACTTTAATTTGCAGGCAAAGCACGTAGGAAATGATTGTTGGCTTTCAATAAGCCTTGAACATGAGGTACATACTATCCATCAGCCTATGATTTACGACAACTGCTTTTCTTTTAGCGCTGATGTTGATAAGTAGGCATTGACGTGATATTTATATATAGTTCTTATTGCCAAATATATAGTTCATGACTTTACTGTTCTTAACTTCTTATTGACGTGATATTTTAGCGCTGATGTTTTGTCAGGACTTTACAGTTTAGGGCTGCTTGTGCGTTCATGTGGGAGTTCTAGGATTTATAGAAGTATAATTTATTAATGTGTCGGCACACTGTTTTTTATATTTTTTGAATGGTCTACACGATGATAGCGTGTCTAAAATTCAATGGTAGAGTAAGTGATAGGGGGTTGTGAGCTGGATGCGGGCATTGATAGATGTGACGAACTTCGTTTTATACTTCTTCGAGGCAAAGACAATAGGTGCAGAAACAGGTGGAGGACACCTAGCCCGCCAAAGGATGTAAATATCCGGTACACGCACATGCATTTGCCTAGTTTAGGAAAAACAATAAACCGTGGCGACTCATCTCATCTTGCATCGCGACTCGTTTAAAAAATGTGCATGCTTTGCTATTAGCCTTGTACATCTTCTCAACTGGGGCTCACTGCTCATTCATGGCAGACAAACGAATGATTTATTGATGACGTTGCAACAAAATCAATTATTAATCCAACAATATGGTAGTAAAACCAAACTTTAATAATACCAAAACACCATAAAGTCTGAATAGTTTAATAATACCAAAACACCATAAATTTTTTAAACGTACGTATATAGAAGACCCCATAAAGTTATTATCTAATTATTCATATCAAAAAATAGATAATTATGGATTCGATCCCTATCAAAGCTGAAGTATAGGAATATATTTTTGGCATCTATGCATGCATCAGTCCCTCTTCAGTTGCTTAAAACCCTCAAGGCCGCTCTAATCTCTTGCGGGATGTTTCCAGCTACTTCATTGTCTTTGACCATCAGCATCTGGACCGTCAGTTGCCTCCTGAGCTGTATTGGATCCTAGGAAAGGTGCAAAAACTCAATCATTTAATAAACTGGTTGGATAATAATTGGCACACATCAACTCATCATATATGTACTTACGCTAGTGCTCATCCAGCCCATGCTACGCAAAAGACCAATCTGGTGGGCCATCTCCTGTAGGACAAAGAAGCCAGAGTCTTTGCTGTGACACAAAAAATAAATATTAAACATTATAACGGTCTGCATCTTATGTATGCGATCAATTTAGTAGATTACCGGCGAGCAACAGAGGACATGCTATCTTGTTCCCAATCCATGATCTGGGTATTCCAACCAGGGATCCTAGTCTGCAACACATCGTTGAATTCTTGCTTCAGCAATGTGATTTCCTTCCTCATCACTCTGTTATGAGTGCTATCTTCAGGATCAAGCGTGTTGAAGGATGGATCCATTACGACAACCCTACCCCTCAGCCGGTTGACTACAAGTAGCCCGTACGAGGAATCCGGAAGAGTCAACGGTAGTAGATACTGTGGCAGGTCGACACATGTCAATTGCTATTATAATAAGTAAAATAAACTTTAAGGATGAGCGTCTCTTACAATTACAGAGTTGAACACATCATATTTAGGAAGAGGCTGGACCACAGCATAGTTAATCAGCGTCGTGATGCGCTCTCCTTGCGTCATCCAGGAGTACCTCAGGGCCCGTGACTGAGCATGAAACTGCAAGTCGAAATAATGTTTGCTTCCAACCAAGTTGGTGCCCGCGGTCCTCTCTACTTCAGTGCTCGCAAGCTTACGAACAACAAGGTTGAAGCATTCGGGTTGAAGATTTCCAGAAAAAAAAAGGGTGTTCTGGATCATCCGGAGGCTGATTTCGATCTGGTACGGCCGTGCGCTTCTTATCCATATTGAGCTGCACAAAAAAAAATGCACAACAACCTTTAGCAAAATACATCTATCAATATAGATTAAATCCTTAGGACTGGCTGCAACGTCAATGGTTCTCTTGTAGTTTAACATTGTCTCTACAATTTGGATGAGACCAATCAATACTAACCTAGAAACCGAATTCATGGTTAGATTGCATGACGTTGCACGAGGTCAGATTGTCCTAACCTAGATGTATCTACACGTATCTAATCTAGTACCTGAATTCATGGCCTTTGCATGACATTGTTCATGTACAAGGACTCAACTAAAAAACATATACATGCACCTATGCATGTTTTAGGATTGCCAGTCTAGCTATCTTAGTCTGGTGTGTACCAGAGTGTTCCAAAATGATCTGTATATAGCGAAAGAATGTATAATAAGACAACTTACTTTAATGTATCTTCGTCTCGAACGCCAATGATAAAGTCAAATATGTATTCGAGTGCATCTTCTACGGCATGCATTGGTGCGGGTAGAAGATCCATGGGCGCAGGCACATCCTCCTGGGGCGCGGGAACATCCTCCTGGGGCACGGGCGCACCCTCTTGGGGTGCGGGCGCAGCGTTCCCAATGATCGCCTCCATGGGTGAACGAAAATTCGTTCTTGATCGGAAATTGCTGGTGGAATATCTGTGAACTTGGGTGGGTGGTGAAACAGGACGCAGATGGAGTTTATATATTTAACATTTTCCACTGTTTGACATCTAATTTTTTGGAGAGTTAATATTGCCTTCCAAATGATGAACGTCGTTTAATTAAAGCGGTTATTCATTTCCTAGTAGAAATTATTTTCAATTGCGGACGGATCAGATCTTTCTCCCAGTATTTGATAATATCTACCCAATCCCATTATATTTCAGCCCATTTATTTTGTGAATACACCAGAGAAGGAAATAAAAGTATTTGGATCAGTATGATGGTGACGACGTTCCAGTTTTTAAAAGAACCTTCCTTTTCCTCCTCCCCGTGGTCCTCTGTATGTACAAGCATTACCTCTTTATTAGGAAATTCATATCTCCAGATTGAATACTATCTTATTTTTCTATCCCAGCCAAAAGAAATATTTAATTTACGTTATTAAATAATGTATACACAGAAGGGTTGCAACGGAGTACGTCTATCATACATTGATATATATTAGCAAGAGGGGTTCACTGATATTTGGCAACGAAACATGGCGCCACTTTTAAATAGATTTTTTTATTGTATATGACATATTATTAAACCAACAAGACATAAGCGGACACTTCAAAACGTGACAATTGGCAACGAAATGTTGCATGCAAAGCGTTCATACATTTGTATATCTAAGACAAATTGTGCACTCGTGTACACAGATAATTCTAGCGTCCATTGTTCCTAGCTTGAACAATATCATTGACGTACGCATGTGTTTCATCAAGTGCCATGAGGCTGGCTTCATGGATATCTACGAAAAAAGTTAGTGTTATAGTGACATAGTATTCCAGAAAAAATACATTGACAACAAATTTAAAATAGAACGCAGCCCCTACCTTGTAGATGATGTTGATCATCATTAATGTTAGGAGAGAAGAAGAATCTGCTCTCCCTCATAGTCTGCAAGCATTGCTGCCTTCGGTTTACTTGTACGTAAGTAACAACAAGCTTCTCGAACAGATTTTCAGTGCGTTGCAAATGGCAGAAGTGACGACCAACCTGATCTTCACGTACACGTAAGAAAATTATCTGCCGTCTACAAACAAATACAAATGTTAGTCTATGATTGCAAAAATAAAATTACAAAAAGAAGCATATGAAAATCTCAAATTGTAAATGGTGCTTACCGAAAGTTCATGAGGCCAATCTCGAGGGAAGGGATTTTGCGTTTATATATTGAATCCCACTGATATTGTATCTTACCAACGTAGGCAAGAATAGCAACCACATCTGCAAAAATTTAATCACAATGAGACACTGAGTTGTATGGAATAACCTACAAGAACAAAGTTAAAGATGATGCACCAGTGATGCTTTTGTCCCGTAGCGAGAATATGACTCCAAACTGTGGGAAGCACGGTGGGCAAATTGTCGACGTTATCCGTTGCGCCGACATCCTAACTTCGGTCCTAGCATTTAGTGTGATGACAAAGTCCATGGCTAGATACCAGAAATGTCCATATGGTATCTCCGTGGGGTTGAACCCGACGCGATTGAAATAATAGGTCAAACCGGTTTGTAGCATGGTGTCGAAGCGAATTGCTTGGTTGTTGTACGCAATCGCTTCCATCTTTGTTCCCTAAGATTTTTTTATGAATAATAACAATAATGAGGAAACAAAACTGTTTATCAAACTTGTATTTTAAAAATGCCTTACATGCTGATCGAGTAGTATGCACTGGAGGTACAAGCTTCCCATGCCATTCTCCTTGATTCGAGCCTTCCACAGGACCCTAGCATGAATAATCCAGCAATTCTGATAGATATGCTCCATCTGGACGTGATCAAAAGTCAAGTTCCTGTGCGTAGAATAGAAAGAACGGACGAGGTAAATTACTGAGCGGTGATGGCAAACAAACGTACAAAGTGATTCTTCTATCTTGCCTGTTCATCGGAGGGGTGATAGGTTGACAGATGACAGGAACCGGCGGCGATGCCATCACCCTCTTAGAGGTGATCGATCCGTATGAGATTACCATGGTCGTGGAGGAGATGACTTTTCCTCTGTAGAAAGATGGAGACAAATATGGTGCTGCGGGGCATTTTTATAAGCATAGTGGGCGGCGGGAAAATGAAATATCTTTGAAATTTTGTTTTTGGCGGGCTAGGTCCCCGTGGGTGACATATCAATATTCGGATCTTTAATATTCGGCAACCTATTAAAATTTGTTTATTTATAAAGGAAACAGACACTTCAAAATCGGTCCGTGATAAACCCAGTTGTTTCACAAAATATTTAATTAATGCAAATTTGTAATTTATGATCACTTGCCTTATCAAAACGTATCTGATTTATCACATGCGTATACAATCTCAATTTCTTGCCATAATATATTAAATAGGGGAATTTGACTTTCTTCTTTCTTGATATTTCTTAACCATATTGATATTCACATTAAGTTATTTCCTTTTTCCCTTTTATATTACGCTATTTTCAATTTCAATTTGATTTCTTTCACTAATCTCTCAATCACGATTTCTGTGGGTTCAGTTTAAAAAAAAACTGACAGCGACCGTTTTTTTAAATACTGCAGAAAAACTTCAGTATGATAGATACCACAGTAACTTAAACAACAGTATTTTTTTAAGCCAAACACTTGATAGTATGTAGTAGTAAGGCTTCTTCCAGAAACCACAGTATTCCTGAAAAACTTCAAAATTACTTTGCTTCCAAACGCACACAAGCTTTCTGTGAAGTAGAGTTTCTCCGTTGGCTTTTGAACCATTAGCTATTGTCATGGATGTTTACTGTACACCTTTGTTGCATCACCAGTACGATTTCCAGCTACTACTTGCAATGTTCCATGCAGGGTTAAGTATTAATATCTGGTACAGATTAATGGGAGTTCCACCATCTCTATTCTGAGATACAAGTTTTTTTAACTGAAATTAATTTCTAATGGGATGGAAGGGAGTTAATATTGCACCAACTAAAATATAAACGTAGTTGAACCCTAGGATTGTATATTTCGTTCACTTCTAAAAATATTGACAACCATATTTTTGCTACTTATTTTGTTTGCGAGTAAGCATGTGCATCACTGCTGCAATTACTAAAACATGGAATAGGGATGAGAACAAACAGGCAAGTAAAGATAATCTTCTATTCTTCTTCCGGTGTAGCGATAAGAGAAAGCAAAGATAGCATGTTGGTTGGGATAAATAAGAGATAAGGGAAAATCAAACTATTATTGATCATATTTAGCAGTCACGTAGCATGGATAAATCAACTGAAAATCACACTCCATTATTTTTCATATCCGGACGGTTACATGCGATGAAACATCCAAACAATCTAACATCTCAACAATACTGGACACCTCCTCATGCTTGGTCCTTTGAAGGTGGTGGTGGCTTGTTCTCGCAGGCTTGGCTTTGCTTCACGACCATCTCCGTCAACTGATTTATCTGGTTCATCAAAGACTGCACCAACATGCTATTATGCTTGAGTGCCTGCAGAATCTGATAGTTGTTGGTACCCCAACCGTCTTTCCTCTCTGCATTTGACCCCGTGTCACGCTGGATATCCCAGCCTGAGGGGACATGTGCACGAGGGATGTTTCCCACCTCACGATAATGCCTTAAGTTATGACCGTGGTTCGTGGAAAGCATGGATGGGAAGTTAATAGGCAGGTTGTGCGTATGCATCTTAAGGGTCTTAAGTTGTTTAGACCTCGGTGCGGTTCCCTTGCCAACACGAGGATTTGTTGGTATGGTGAAGATGCAAACCTCTGGTGACCTAGGTTCTTGCTCATCTTCCGGTTGAGCTAGAACATCAGGGTGCAGTTGCATTGTTTCTTCCTGATCTTCATGCTGATCCTCAGCCCCCTCATTGTTGAAGCCAGAGGAAAAGTCAGAGGACGACATGACAAAGGACGCTGGAATGGCGTGATATCGAAGGAGTTGTTCACGAGCGGTCTGGTTTGGGTGATGCAACGCACAGCCAATATATAGCTGCTTATAAGGAAACAACCATCACGATATCCGTCTATGAATCAACTGGGTTGATTGACAATATATTTAATGAAAGGAAATTTCTGATTCGTATGATCACTTTCCTTAACATAACGAATCGGATTTATCACATTTCAATACAACCTCATCTACTTGTCGTAATATATTAAATAGGGGAATCTGACTTTCTTCTTTCTACATATTTATTAAACTTACTGATATTCACATTAAGTTATTTTCATTTTCCCTTTCATGTTATGTTAACACCGTACGTTTTTTTCATAAGTATATTGAACGGTTTGCTACTAAATATTGAACCGTCCAGCCTAAGGCAGTGAAGCCATCGCCCTTATATTGAACCGTCCAGACATGTATTCATTTATGTTTCATTTTATCATTCTGCAGCATACAACAGACATGACTATATATACTAACAGCAAGCCTGGTTAGCTATCTCTTACCTTGAAACTAAACAGTGTATAAAACTGAGTGGAGGAAACCAAATATTAGACACTCATACTGCTCGTGGCAGTAACAGAACTTGATATACATGTATGCTTTCATCCTTTGCATGAGCATGTATGCTTTAAGCCTTTAGAGCATACATATGGTCTTGTATTCCAATGTATCAAATGTATTAGGACATTGACATATACCATGCATGCTAAAATGATGACAAGAAATTTATGCTCTCAAGGATGCCCTCACTTATATTAACAATCAGAATCTTATAGTTCTGACCAATCAGAATAATACTGGGATAATAATGATTTTGCAATTTACCATCAAGCATAAGGAGCGATATATTAACAAACTACCAAAAGAATAACAACAAATTCTATGAAATCCATTTATCCATAGGGTTTTATTCAGTTTGAGAATTCAAACTGTAAACAACAGTTTTCAGTGCATGTTCAAGGTCTGTATCAGGCCAACCATTATATCTTAATCTCATATTACACATATCATAGTATACTCTGTGACACGTATATTGCCAGAAACGTTGCGATAATAGAAAACCTAAAACAGCGATGATGGTACTACTATTTCCATTTATTATTGAAATGCAGTTAGTAGTTCACCTAAATGGAGTCTACCTCCAACTGCCTAAAAAAGACAAAAGGAGCAAAAAGACACAAAATAAATCAAACTAAGTAACTACTATACCGCAATTTTAGTTTTGAGGACATTGTGTGTGCCTACATATCTTTACCGCATCATAATATTTCTGTAAAGTATAACACAAAAGTGGAGTCTAGTTTCACAACATCAAAGTGACCCTGGCAGTGTGCAATTTTTGTGCAGGAAAACATAGTCGTCGCGCACATTTAGACACATAGTTTGCAGGCACCATGCTTGTCAAATACAGAAAAATTAGGCAAATTGCAAAATCACTTCTTCGAGGAAATATTATTAATATTTGACTTTACTCATAATAAAGCTCAGTTGCAAACAACAAAAGATTAAGATTTCAGCAAAAAAAAACCCAAAGAAAAAGAACATCGTCTATCAAAAATCTTATTGCAGCAAATCTTGAGTATCGGAAGAGTAAATGCTCTGTCATTTCAAATCCTGCCAGTCTATTAAGTCCGGACTTCAGCCTGTAAGGACTTCCTTATAGACGATGTTCTTCATCGAGGTCAGTAAGGACACGGTCGGTCTTTTTCGCTTCTTTGGATTACTATTTTGCTTGTTGGCCTTCTCCTTCGGCTTCTCCTTCTGAATGAGGATCTTTATGTTTCTCTTCGCGGTGGCTCGAGACAAAGCGACATAGAGTTGACCATGAGAGAACACCGGATTAGGTAGGTACACACCAACAATCGGGATGGTCTGCCCTTGAGCCTTGTTAATCGTCATAGCAAAGCTAAGCCTTATAGGAAATTGCTTCCTCTTAAACTTGAATGGAAACATGTCGTTGTCAGATGGGCACAACGGTATTCGAGGAAGGAAGACCCTCCTACCTGCGTGTTGTCCAATCACGATTTCTGCATCAATGGTGTTCCTCTCGAAACCCCGGACAACAAGCCTAGTCCCGTTACACAGTCCATTAGCTGGATCAATGTTCCTCAGAAGTATGACAGGGCAGTTCAGCTTTAGTTTGAGTGCATGCGGAGGCAGACCGTTGGGAGTTAATCCGTTCAGAAACTCAGGAGCGTAGTAGCCATATGGGTCGTCCTCCGCACTGTCAAAGCTATGGTAGATTACTTCTTCTCCGTGAAAACGCTCTATCATGCGTATGTTTATCTTGTCGACGTTGTCGTTTGTCGTGGAAAGGATTGCGCGAGATGTCATGTAATTCGGATCAGACATGTTGTCATCTAGACTCGGAAATACATGGTCAATCAGCTTCTCCAGGTCGTCAACCTCGCCCGTAGACGGCAGACAAATGTCTTCAGGGAGTAGTATGTTGCCTTGATCGTCAGCTTCCTCGGTGCCATTGCCGACCCTTAGCAAGTAATCTGCAAACCACGTGTCATTATGAGCCCTCATGTTGGTGATGAGCCGAAGCTGGCGCATACCCTTCCATAAATGAGAACTTCGAAGGGTTGCATCGATTATCTGACCCCGCGATCCCCTTCTGACGACCGGAAGCACCTGCCTAAAGTCCCCGCCAAAAACAACAGTCTTTCCTCCAAAGGGTCGGTCGCGTCTTCCCATGATGTCGCGCATGCTATTGTCCAGTGCCTCGACAGCCTGTCGCTTAGTCATGGTGGCCTCGTCCCATAGTATCAATGAGGCCATCCTTAGCAGTTTGGCGGTCCCACTCTGCTTGGTGAAGCTGCATGAGGCTCCATCGTCGCAGCTCAATGGGATCTTGAACCTCGAGTGGGCAGTCCTGCCGCCAGGCATGATAGAAGCGGCGACGCCGGACGTCGCGGTAGCGATAGCGATGTTGCCCTCGCTCCGAACCTTGGCGAGCAGCGCCCTGTAGAGGAAGGTCTTACCTGTACCTCCGGGGCCATCAACAAAGAATACACCCCCATCACCGCGGTCAATTGCCGCCAGTATTTCGTCGTATGCAACCCTCTGCTCCAAGTTCAGGGACGACGCCAATTTAGTGTCATTCACGTCAAACTCGACGGTGGACTCCTCGATCACCTCTCTGGCCTCGCCACCCGTTGGGTCAAACACATCGTCGATGCTTGGAAGAGCAAATTCAACTATGTCTTTACCCATGGACTGCAACATACCCCTAATGTCAAGCAACACCATCTGCTCCACCTCGTTCGGGGACGTGTATGATCGACGGTAGTCATCAGACATAGGCTCGAGGTGCCTCTCCCATAAATCGCGCACGTCGCCTGGCTCGCAATGCACCAAGATTGTTGCGAAGAGCCTCCTCAGCGAACATGGCATCGCCCACTGCTCCGCCTCAGTAAGACAGTCGTCGAGTGTGTTGTCTGCCTCGATGAGTCCCAACCTTTCAGCAGCCTCTCTAAAGCTCCCACATAGCATGCCGTCCACGGTGAGCAAGTCCTCGAAGGATGTCTTGCCCGTAACATGGTTTAGCAACACACGCAGGTAGTATCGCTCCCCCTCGGCAGGATTGGCAGAAACGATACGACCTATTTGAAAACGCTCCACCCGCGGCTTCCAATACTTCTTTCTCTTCTGCCACGTGAAGCTTCCGGGAAAATCCTTGTACAATATATGCCTAGCCCACGGGTGTTCCTGGTTAGCCTTGAAATACTCCGTTAACATGGATTTTGAAGCATTCTCAGAGGCGACGACATTCTTCAAGTCAGCCTGCGCATTGAATGCCACCCTGTGCATATTCGGGAGATGAAGAGGCAACTGCAAGACAGGCGGGAAGTTGGCGCACAGGGGGAAGCCAAATATCCTCCACATCGCCTCCGGAGGGGTAACCCACCTCGCGTCGACGTATCTCTTGATCTCATCAATGTTACCATCGGCGTCGGGCTGGTCGATGCTGAAAGAAGCCCTATCATGGCCCTTGTATATGTACTTGTAAAGGTATTTGACGGCCTTTATGCTAGAGCAGACCTCAACGTTGATGTGGCAATTGAACATCCGCAGAAGGTAAGGGTTATAAGGCACAACCCATCTGTTGTCCAACATTTTCCCCCGGACCTTAGCACGACTACCATCGTCTCTACGCCGATAAACTGGGTATGAGTCCTTGCCTTGTGCCGTGTTCTCATTGAACGGCCGCGGGTATCTGCACTTGCATTCGTTCTGTTGCATGCAAACATTCTTGGGGTTGAGAGCACCGCATGGTCCGTGCATCATATGTTTTACCACCAACGCGTAGAGTTCCGGATACTTCTGCTTGTCTGGGAGCTCGGCGGAAATGAGTCGGTCGTACTGCTCCGGAACGACGAGCTTATATGTTGAATCCATGATCAACAAAAAGTGTGCGTGGGGGAGGCCCCTCTTTTGGAACTCGACTACGTATACATAAGCGACAACAACACCCAGGATATGCTTCTTGAACAACATATCTTTCATAGCCTCTAGCTTGCCATAGAACACACGAGCCACAAGATCAGGTCGGTCTTGCGCTGTCTGACCAGGAAGCAGCTCATTCGTTATCTCTTCCCATTTAGGGTTGCAAGTCATGGTCAAGAAGATGTCAGGCTTCCCGTATGTATGGACAATTGCCATGGCATCCATATGCCTCTTCTTCATGTCGCGGTCGCCACCAGGGTATGTTCCAGGGAGCACTATTCTTACCCCAACAGCGCTTGCTCGCGTCTCCCCGGATGTGATCGCATCCACAACTCCTTTATACAGGTCGGCACGAATCTGCGTCTGGTTCTTCCTGTACCACTTCAACCGACAACTCTCAATCTTGATGTACATGTCGACCCCCCATTGCTGGAGCAGGCGTGCTCCACAGAGTATGGGATTGAAGATCGCAGGCCGTGTTTGCAGCATGTAACAGTAGTAGTCTCTCACGGAGACGCATAGCCTGCTATTCCCCTCTGCACATGGATGAGTAACGTGAAAATTAGGATACTTATGAGAAATAAAATATTTTTCATAACGGAATGGTACGCAAAAGGCATACCTGCATCCTCCTCATCATCATGGCCCGCTCGACGATGTTGTACAACCTCCCAAGGAACATTACGTTTAGGTAGCTTCGGATGCCAACCGAGCTCCCCCCTTGGATAGAAGAGGGGATAAGACAATGGGTCATATGATCCATCAGTCACACGTATACTGTGCCTTTCGTTGTTGTTACCACAAAGTGTTATCCTACGGTCGAACCTTTTCGCTAGGTCATTGCCCTCCACCCAAATTGCAGCGACCTCAGATGACACCGGTCTATTATATCTTCTTTGGTCAAGCCTCTGATCGGTGTTGAGGTCTATCCTATAATCATCGAGGTTGTCCTTGTGTGCACCCAAACTCCTAAATTGCTGGGAGTACGGGTTTTCCCGGAGTATGTCCACTAACTTCTTCACGACATCCTGGTCTAATTGCTTGGTGGCAGCCTTCCGATGAGTTAGGTTAGGGTCGTCATCATAGAAGTACAACTGCAGATGTTCTGGACGGGAGCTAGGCCCGAACGAATGCACATTGTGGTAGATGGTGCCGTGTGCCCGGAATGTGTACACCCCAGACTTCATGTTTGTGTAGTTTTCATCAAGGCTGACGCCAAGGGTTGTGAAGGAGAAATGCCCGTTGAAGAACCGTATGTTCTCCCGAAAATGTCTAGAGTCTGCATCCATGCTGGACCAAAGCCTCATCAGCTCCGGGATGGGTTCCGGTTGCTTGAGCTCGATTTGGCCATTGCGACAGCAGAAGCCGTCAGTCTCAGACTCAAACTTCATGGCCTTGCAGTGTTCGCAGTTTGCGGCGTGCTTCAGGATGTGAGTGCTGTCTGGGAGGTTTGAGTAGACAAAGTCGAATGGATCAATGTCGATAGGCTTAGCGCTAGACATGCTCGCTTCCTCGTCTTCATCCATGCTGTCATAATCGGATCCTACGGGCATTTGTTGAAACATCATATTCAGAACATTAATTACTAATACTTGTAATCACAAAAAAGTTTCACGACGTGCTTGTTCACCGTTGACCATACCTTGGTCGCGAAACATGTAGTACTCCTCATCCATCAAGTCGGGTGGTGTCGGATCATCGCCCATGATGCCGCTTAGGAATGCCTCGATGTCTTCTGCAGTGTCGTCATGGCGAATGTGACAATAGCCAACATTATGTCAGAAGAGGGTACAACTGAATGAGCATAAGATCGTGACAATAGCAATTTCTTACCATCGGTACCGACAGTGTAACTCGGCATGATCGTCGGAGGGTCGCCATCAGATGAAGCATCTTCGACGGCCCGAGAGACGGGTGATGCGCGAGAGGTGAAAGCGGGACAGTGAGAGGTTGAGTTTGCTAGGTATGGACGTGGCATTGCGATGGATTCAGCGCACGGGGTGTTTTTCCTTCTAGCATAATTGGCCTTCCTCTGAGCACTTGACTCCCCCTTCTCAATCACCGACATGCTTTTGCGGCGTTGCATGCGCTTCTCTCGTAGCTTTTCATTCAGTTTTTCTCTGACATCGACCGTTCCTTCATCCTTTTTCTTCTGATAACATGCTCGGCTCCGTGTGTTTCTCTGCTCCCTTTGCTCGTCTGTTAAATTACACTTGCGTTCATTATCACGTTGCCTCCTAGCTAGGTCCTTGTCATGCGTGACACCAGATGTGACTAATGTTGAAGGGGGAAATGCTATATCATCATGCAAGAATGCTGTATAGCTGGAGCTAGTTGGGTTGGCTGGTTCAACAAAGTTGTGAAAACATAATTAGAACTTTATGATTCAAACACGAATGGAGGTAGTGACTCAAGCGTGAGCCCATGTAACGATTATTTTGCTATATAATTATAAACTATGTACGTCAAGATGAAACATAAAACACTCTTACCTGATGTCGACAGGGGAGGCAGATTTTCATCTTGGACAAGCCGATCTTTTTTCTTCCGATAAGCAGCTCTCCTCTGGGCGTTTCTATGCTCTCTCTTGCGATCATCTTCACTTTTTTGCCTAGTTTCTTTGGTGTCATCCAAGACAGCTACTGGTGTCATTCAGGACATACTCAAAAGCCAGAGAAAAAAACATAACCAGACATCAAATGATTATGGAATACGTACAATATGACTACCTTGTAGATCTTTGTCATGAATGACACCAGATGTGACCGTAGTTGAAGGAGGAAATGTTGCATCATTATGCGAGAATGATGTATAGCTGGAGCTAGTTGGGTTGTCTGGTTAAACAAAGTTGTGAGAACATACTTAGAACTTAATGGTTCAAAACTGAATGAAGCTACTGACCCTAACGTCAACCGCATGCAACTCTTAATTTATACATACATACATACATACATACAGGTTAAGATGAAACATAAAACAATCTTACCTGATATCTTAAGGGCACGCAGATTTTCATCTTGGATAAGCAGATCAGTTTTCTTCTGATAAGCAGCTTGTCTCTGGGCGTTTATCTGCTCCCTCTTTTCTTGTGACAAGGTATCGTTGCAATGTACCACACGTTTTTCCCTGGTTTGTTTGGCGTCATTTGAGACAGCCCCTGGTGTAATTCAGGACATAATCAGAAGACAAAAAGAAGATAAACAGAACCTGACATTGAATGCTTACCGACTACGCTCAATATAATTGACGACATTGCAAAATTTCACAAGTGTACCTGATATCACATGTGAAGGTTGCTGAACATTCGTGATATCACAGAGAGGGGGGCGGTGAACAATATGCCTATCGTCTTGTTGCTTGATCGTACCATCTGACTTTTTACTCCGATAAGATGCCCGCCTGCGCGCGTTGATAAGTTCCCTTTTGTCTACCAGAGATATGAGAGTTAGTCGAAGCCGAAAAAGAATGAGTATGGCATGTGAGAAGTCTTCCAAGCGAGACATATTTGTGTTGTCTGGTTGAACAATAGGTTACTCTCCAAATTTGTTAAACAGTAATGAGGTAAGCGTACTCAATTTAATTTTGTCAGCACCCGAACATTAAAAAACCTTACCAGACATTGAAAGGGAAGGCTGATTTTCCTCTTGTAATCTGACCGTATCCTCCTCTTTTTTCTTCCGATAAGCAGCCCGCCTTTGTGCGTTGAACTGCTCCCTTTTTTCGTCAGTGTAGTTTTTACGTTCATTCAATACAGCTCCTGTTGTCTGCTGCTCGGATGCTGGGTCGTCTGCATCATGTTAAAAGAACAAACCAGAAAGCCGACAAAGCTTAACAAGGAAAATGGACCAAACCTGCCCGATCCACTTCTGAATACATCGCATTGGAGGGTGGATAAGCATGCCGGGGAATACCTTGTGCATCATCTTGTAGTTTGGTCGTACCCTCCTTTTTCTTCCGATAAGATGCCCGCCTCCGTGCGTTTATAAGCTCCCGATTACCTTCTTTATTATGTTGCATGCTAGCTAATTCTTCATCATTAAAGGAACCAAACGTGACATGGATAGCATGAATATCATGTGATGTAGGTGTGTTGGTTGGCAGAACGCACGGACATTCAGACGTAGTATGCAATTAATCATTAAACAAACTCACCAGATATCGTAAGTGAAGGTTGTTCTTCATATTGGACCTTGACCGTGCACCCATCTTTTTTATTCTGATAATCAGCTTGCGTGCGGGTATTAACGTGCTCCCGCGCATTATCACTCAAGACAACTCCTCTTGTCTGGTGCTCGGATGATGAAGTAGACAGTGGACATTCCCTCCCACTCACATCAAGTCCTACCGGATTCCCCTCACACGTATTATCAGAACCTACAGGTAACCGATCAACAAAAATGCCGTATGTTGTACATGAAGATGAACACCCATAAGCATAAATTGTTTCATATGAAAGGCGGATCGGTCAGTACCATTTGAATTTTGTGGTACATATGTGCCATAAACCACTGTGAGATTACTCGGAGCCGGCAACGAAGCATCATGATTGTCTCCTACACGTAGCAAGCTTGATCCATCTGATGTGTTGTAGCCTGGAGCAATACAAGGCCAATGATATATAGGTGACAAAGTATGCAGGCAACATTCTCAGCATGATTCACACAGTCTTATACCTGGACCCATTGAGTAACTATCGTCAACATTCTCAGCTACGGGTATGATGCTTGCCTTGTATTGGTCAACATTTGTCCCGTCCATATGGCCTGCAACACATTATGTATATACACCATGTCACTGTCAGAAGGGCATGGTGCTTGCCATGTGTAGGAATTTCTGATAGCGTGAAATATACCTGTAGGTAAGTCCTCGTCTGGTTGATGTTCACTTGCCTTGCTTTTTGAATTCCCCATACGTACCTATGTAATGGCAGCTCCCTGACACGAAAAGACCATTGTTTGATGTATGTAGCAAAATAACGCATTGCCTTTTTTCTTGCTTTTCAGAAGACAAGGAACAGGACCAAGTTTTTTTCTTGATTTTCAGAAGACAAGGACCAGGACCACAGCAATCATCCTGTACTGTGCTTGCCATGTTACGAATTAAACTCCAAGATAGTTATGTAGTACTCCCTCAATGGCTGACATTTACGGAGGGAGTACAAAGTAAATATAATTTGTGTATAAACTATTTTTTGGCTGTGTGAACACGCAACGGCTGACAGGAGGATGAATGGAGGGGGGCGTTAACACATTATTGGATGTGTGAACATGCGATGGCTGTATGAACGGTGTATAAACTGTGTATAAACTTCAAATAATACCTATATCCGCAATGATCTCGTCGGCGGCTGCTCAACGGGGATCAGCGCCGGCTTAGGGGATCGGCGTGCGGATCCTGAAGGGGATCGTCGTCGGATCGTGGACGTGATCGGCGGCGGGTCCTCAACGGGATCGACGGCGTCTCCTGAAGTGGATCCCTCGATGGAGGGCGGCGGCTTTGATGGAGCGGCGGCGGCGGCGAATGGATGGAGCGGCGGCGGCGAAGGGATGGAGCGGCGGCGGCGATCGACTCGTGTGTGCGATTGATTCTCGCTCGAGGGCAGGAGGCGAACGAGTCGTGCGTGCGACGGGAGGGTTTTTTCTTCGCTGGTTTTTTTTCGTAGTTTTTTCATGGGTGCGACGGGAGGTGGAACCGTGGACTGCGTGGGGGCTTCGCTGGGATATTTTTTTTGGTTCGACGTGTGTACCTGTGAGGTGGGAGGGAGAACGAAAATAAACCAGGGGAGGTGGGACGAAAATTAACCGTGGAACGGAGACTACCAACTGAGACATTAGGAGTAGAGAATCTCCTGGCACAGATAAAACAATCAGGTACACTGAAACATGAGGGACAGCAGGATGTTATAGGTGTATTTTCAAGATAAAAGACTAGTATAAACCAGCTTTCTGTTACATGAAATGAACTATCATTCAATGACCAGTGTACTGAATAGCAAGATTCATTAAAAGATTAATAGTCCAGGATGAAACTGACAAAACATAATAGCAAGACCTGGTCTCATCCAAAACTATCAACTAAAAATATGGAAAGCTAATGTAGATTCCATATTATGCAAACAACTAATTAAGCATGAGTAAAAATTTCACAATAACATTAGCCTGCAACAAACACCTCTACTGCTATGAAGTAAGGGGATTCCAAAAGAAACACAAAATAAATAAATGGCATATCTGACCGCCAATCAACTATAACTAGTGTGGACAAAAATTGTGTGCAAAACATGTTTACCTGTTGCTCAGCAGCATCACCATCCATGTCCTCATCATCATCTTCATATATTTCTACTTCCTCAGGATCTTCTTCATAATCAGGATCTTCATCCTCCATCTTCTCTGCTGCTTCAGGTTCATCACGAGTAGCTGGTAATGGTATCTGATCTATGTTCATCTTTTTCTCATCATCTTCGATTATTTTATCGTTTCTTGGTGCACTGATATTATTAGGGGTACTTTCAATGTGAGTATCATCAGTTGTCTTTGATCTCTTTTCTGATGATTTTGTGCCTTCCTTCTTTAGATCATCCTCTCTTGTGCGCTTGCGTCGGTTCTTCTTTGTAACATAGTGCTTGTGTAGTTTCTGTGAAACAAGTAAACATCAAGCCCCATGTGGGCAGATATTAACACGTACTGAGTAAAAAACTCCTGAACACAAGAACTGCTACCCCTTTTTTTATGAAGACGAGACAGAACAGGATTAGGCTCCTAATGTTCCAGAACAGAGAAGGCCAAACAGGATTTTGTTTGGGAACAGACAGAAAATCAACAGCCTACCGGAGAATACATGATATCTCGACTGCTAAGCGAACCACATCCTCACAGGTGTAACCTTAATGCCACAGTTTTGACAATGACCCGGAAACATGATTGAGTATGATAACTTAACACTCACTGGTTCCATAATAGCTTTATCCCTCAAAAGCAAACTAAAGCATTATTAAATGTTTGCTGGATTTTGTAAGTATTACAACAGAAATTAGTGCCAAAGCTGTGTTCTGGAGACTGCTGTTTTACAAAGCGAAAACCTCTAGAGCACTAGACGAGCCAAGTAATAGCCACATGAATTAACGAAAAGCATACATGGCGTACTCAGTGCAGAGTTTTCACATTTTGGGATTCAAAATATGCACTAGATTACAAAAAAAAGGATTGACCGTGTCACAAAATTGGTGACATGGGTAAATGGTACTACTTGACAAAGACCAATTGCTATGTTTAAGCTAAAGGTGTCGGGAGAGCTAAAGAAACTTACCTCAAGAAAAGACAGGATAATGCAGCCCATTCTGAATTGAAGCATTTCACTGAACGACTCAGCAAACAGCGAAAGCTAAAAAGGAAAATATGAGCATATATCAATGTCAAAAGATAATAAAGTTTATTCTTCAGAGAGAATTAAAATCACATTTACGGCAGTAATTACATTAAAAAAACACGTTCATTTGTTTATCAGGGCAAAAAAAAGTGGAAAATAGAATATATACCTCAAATACAGACTCCTCTGTGTCATTGGTTGTATAGTCTAGTAGGCCATCCAATGAAAGGGATATTGGACAGAGCTGCAAAATTGTGGTTCAATAAATATTTTCGTGTAACTTTTAAGAACTTTTACAAAACATGACACTATAAAGAAAAGGAGCACATTAGGCGTACTTTAGACTCTTTACTCTTTTTTGTCTGCAGAATGAATCCTGGATGTTTAGGAGGTTCGTCAGATTTCTTCTTCTCTTTGGCGTCGTTAAGTGACTTTTGCTTTGGATCCTTCTTCAGCTCCCTAATCTTTTTTTCTTTACCATCCTTTGCCTTATCTTTCGTTCCATTCCCCCCCTCTTTATTCACATTATCTCCATTCACACCTTCCTGTTCGGTAACCTTATCTCCATTTGATTTTTTACCCTCGGTACATAGATTTGCCTTATCTGCCTTTTCTTCTTTCTTCGGATTTGAAATATTTTCAGCAGCAACGTTTGACCGTTCTGCCAGCTTAATCTGAGTATTTCCAGCATCAGTCAAGCTTTCATCATTCTTTTCTTGTTGAACTTCCCCTCCTTGTTTACTTGCTTCTGCAGGTATAGCAGGCATAATCAATTTGGATCCTGAAGCAGGAACTTTTCTCTTAATAATCCTTCAAATTACTTTCTTCTTCCCAGTTTTATTGATCGCAGGTTGCAGATTAATGCCAGTTCCATCCTTTTTTTTACTAACATCCTCAGTTGTTTGTTCAACCTGCTCTTCCAGAGTTTTGTTTGTGGTTTCTGCCACCACAACCTTGTCCACCTGAGATGATTTGTCAATTGAAGTTTCAGCAGTTGGCTTTTCACGAACAACTTTTCTGATAACCTTCTTTATTATTTTCCTTCGTGTGGGCTTTTTATCCTGAACTGCATGGTGAACGGAGGCGTCGCCAGAGGTATTTCCTTGAACTTCCCCACCCTTCTTATTATGTTCCACAGCATTATCAAGTGGTTTCCCTTCATTCTCAGCAAACTTTGCCTCCCCATCTTTGCCCTGCTCATCCATTTTAGTATCAACTTTCTCAATTTTGGTAACATCCTTGCAAATATCCTCCTCCCTTGAATGACCATCATCTGCTCCTTCCTTCTCTTCCTTTGTATCACAAGGGGCCTAAAATATACGAGTCAGGAAATAGAGTTATTATTAGTATTAAACACAGACTAAGATAAATTATTTTGCTACAATTGTCAACCGTGATAGGACAAACTAACATTTTTACTCTTTATAGCCAGTTTCTCCCTGTCTACTTTTGAATTTCTGTATGTAATCCAGGTTTTCTTCCATAACTCTACTGAAGGTATGCATTCTGAGAGGTTCGGCACAAACAGTACGGTAATCTCTTTATGACTAAAGAGTCCATCTTTGCCAATTCTGTTGTAATGGACCTGCAAATAGTTAAACACGTTATAGAAATGACAACAATTTCAGCAATGGTGTTTCATAAATGTGCAGTGACAATTACGCTAAAACAAAACTGAACGTACTTCGTGATGGGAGCAAATGCTCATACAATGTATTAGAGAAGTATGGTTCAAGATTTTATTATAACCTACCAGGGTTTACCAAAAACAATGCTTGAAATAGTGGATATCAAGTCTATCGCCTGATCGATCCAGTGTACTGAGAAGCTATCAAACAATGAGTCTGGTACTATTTCCATGTATATTCCTATTTATCTATATAATTTTGAAGTTATAATATAATAATTGTGATATCATAACCTTTGCAAATCAAGCAGCGCGAAGACACTATTACTCTGTGTTTTAGAACTTTAGACTAAATGCTTCTTTATAATACATGAAAGAAAAATTACTTAGGCTTTATTTAAGAAGTTACAACTTCTCATATTGATATTTTGATATATTTTTTATCAAGAGTAAATACTTCCATACCAAACATATCAGTCAATAGATTAGAAATTATCTTCCATTATCAGAAACTGAAATGAATCCTATATATCTATCTAAGTAGTTGATCCCCGCTACTTCTAATTATCATAACATGCACACATGCCACCTCATCAAAGGCCTGCCTCAACATGCATGAGAAAAGGTTTTTCATTATTAATTGATCCCACTACTTTTACTTATCTCAACATGCACACATCCTACCTCACCATACATGCCACCTCATCAAAGGCCCACCACAACATATATGAGAAAAGGTTTTCTACGAGTATTACATTATGCTACTTATATTCAACAAATATTTTCAACTATAAAATAATCAAATACGGAGTACAATATATAATATGTATTTGTCAGTTTTAGTTAATATATTATTAATTCAAATGTTCAAGTTTCATACAAACACATGTCATTGAAATATATTGCAGCTGAGGTAACATCTAGTACAGCATATATATTTCAGCCCGGGTGACCAATAACAATATATTGATCAGTGTATTAGTTGTATATGTAGCCGGCTGATATTCATTACACAGATCAATGAGCCCAAAGCCAGGAACCACTATAATGTCCAACTCTCATTGTTGAAGTTTAAATATAGCACAGATATTTAGCAGATAGAGAAAAGGTAAAAAACTAAAAATATTTTATATTTTGTTGCTGGAACAGACAGCTCACCAGAAAAATAAAAAGGGGCTTCATTTACAAGTAATGATTTCCATGACGCTGGAACAGGCAGGTCAAGGAACTGAGCCTATCTCAGTTGGTGGGAGCTGTGGATTTGCAATACCCACCACCACCACCACCCACATTCTACTCGTTTTCAACTTGATATAGGTGCTTACTACTTTTATGACTTTCTCCCAAGGAATTCTTGACAAAAACATCATAGTTTCGCAAACACTACTTTGGACAGCAGACTACATCTGAACTGGCAATGTGATTGAGAACTAGAACATAACGGGCATAAGGTTGCCTTGCTAAGCGGCAAACATCCAATTAGTACATCATTTTAACAAAATTTCAATATGGTGGAAGCATAATGTTACATGCAAGGTCATCATAAGTGCTAAAAAATAAATTAACATGTACCTCGAGGAAATGATTCCAGTGTGTGCAATTAGATAGATCAACCTGAACCAGTTCTTTAGTGCATCTGTACAAGTAGGATAAATTTTAGCACAACTGCCAGTTCACAAATGGATCAGTATGTTATATGATAACATACCTGATAGCAGTTTGCACCAAACAAGAACAGTCAATCAATGGATCTCCACCATCTATTACTGCACTCCAAGGACCTCCAATTGCAATAAGTGCATGATCCTTCTTAAATACAGCAAATTTCAAGACATTGTTCCAGTGCGCTATTCGTTCCTCGGCACTTCTTAATGAACATATATCAGCGAAGGCACTATTGCTCATGCCACTCATCAAGAGAACCTGCACATGCTCATCAGAATAAAAATTATTACAAAGATCAATTTGGAAAAAATAAATATTTGAAAATACACAAACAGTACATCCCAAGATCTTGACGCCCCGCACGAGGATCTTGTGCTTTTTGATACATATCAGATATGCATAATAACCAAACCATGTCATAAAGTACTCAAATGAGAATTCTGAGCAAAAAATGGGAAAGCAATTTTAACAGCATTTGGCATCAGACAATGCAGTACCACTACTTATGGACCGCATAGAATTGCATGCCACCAGGGATTGTACGCAGAGTCTGCAAACATGAGTATAGCTCCAACAACCAGTGTGCCACATGATTCCTACACATATTGATGTAGTAATCGTCTACTGGTAGCTACTCTAGTTCAATCTAGTCATACTTTAAAGTAAAATATACAAAATTGTAGACACAAACCTTTACATTCCAAACAGTGTCTGGAGTGTTGGCGCTGTACGATTTCTCTGAAGATAAAACTGTTCTTTCGTCGGCCTTATTATCCACTTCATGGATGTCATGCTCCAAACTGTTTTATGGCAATAGCAACAATGTGGTAAAATAATGCTATTAAAATGAAAAATAATCACTTCAGGCAAGCAAAGCATAATGTGTATTTCAAATAGAAAGCATACCTGACTGGTGTGCGCATTGAAAGATTAAGGTTTCCTTTAGGCCAGTTCAAGACAACCTATAAACAAAACACTGATTAGCAAAAAATAATCCTATGATTCGCCATTGAAAAGAAAAATTATTCAACAGACCTTAGAAACATCTGGAGAAATCACTAATCTAGGATATCGCTTTGTCAAAGATGAGTAGTCCCTCTCAGCATCCACCAAGCGAAATGGAAAGACCTGCGAAAAAGAAACTGATTGCATTAAATTCATAAAAGGCAACAAAGTAGAACTATCACATAAATGTGCAAAAAGAAAAGCCATGATCAGCTGCATAAACGGGGAGCAAATGGCAAAAAGGAGGCAAATGTGTTCATGATTGCACTATCATAGACGCTGAAGCACAATCTCCAATTAAGGTAGGGATGGCCTTCCAATTAGGTAAGAAACATCTCATGATTTTTCATATCACTTGGAGGAAAGTGATATCTTGGTTGCGGATAAAGAGAAATAGCTACTAGAAATGCTGAAACATGGCTCAGTGAAGATGGATGAATAACTGGAACTCCAGACACAAACAGAACTAAATAGTTCCACATGTGTGTGCAGGGACAAAGGTGCTAGAACTAACTGGCTTCAGAAGGACAAGAAGCAGGGGCTTTAAGACCGAGAGAACATTGAAGAGATTAGCCCCTAACATTATTATTTGATCTGAATAGCAACAATGTGACAAACTCAACTATCTGTTTACCTTGCAAACATATTCTCTCTTTATTTGTTTAACAGGTGAACGAGGCCTTCAGGACAACAAACGAAAGAGTTAGTTATAAAGGCTGGCAGAAGACGAAGCAGCAACCGGTTGCATCCACAAAACTACAGAGGAAACATGGAGGTCCACCTATGCAGGACATCACGTCGAGGCGAAAGCCGCCGCAAAGGCTTCTCAGATCTAACAGAAGAAGAATGCCGCCTTTCACCAGGTGTCCTTGGAGGAGTGTGCTCCCGCCTTAGAATAGCCACATGCTTCCTATCCCGCTCCCTCTCCTTCTCCCGGCGCTCGCGAAGATGTACTCTTTCTCGTTCGCGTCCCCTTTCCCTTTCACGCTCTCTCAGTCGTTCGTGCTCCCACTCCCTGTTTTGCTCTCTTTCCATTTCACGGTGTCGTAGCTCTTGTTCGCGTTCCCATTCCCTTTCCTTTTCTCTTTCCCACAAAAGGCCCCTTCTATGCTCCTCATCTCTTAGATCCAGTTCGCGGCGATAACCAACCCTGTCTCCTGTTCGCTCATCAACCATGGGAATGCCTGGATGTACACGAGGTAAGATGCTATCTCGGTAATCAGACTCTGAAGATGCATGCAGCAAGCTCTTCCCTAAAGCATAGTCGCGTCCAGGGGGTAAGCCCGTCATGTAACCACTGCTCGATGACCCTTGTCCATAGACAAGGCTGTTCATGTTTGTCCTCTGAGTCCCCCCCAAGACTGAAGCTTGTTGTTGGCCGCCATATGGAACAGATCCAAGAATTGACAAGCTGTGATGATCGGCTTCGACTCTTCCATATGCACTAACTTCCTGGGAACCTTGATGGACTGGACCGGTCCTTCCTGCAAAGTAATCGGCTTGTCTGCCAGAAATGCATACTTTTACTCAGTGCATGTGCTATATTTTGTTGTCGTGACAGACACAAAGGTCACTAATTCACTACTGGTTTACTTTCCAAGGGTATCAACAATTTTTTTACAGCTTACAAAAACCTAGTCATAGGGCAGATGTCTGGATGAAGCAACTTTTCACTTATCTGAGGCGCCTTTTTAAGTAGTTCTAATCAAGACATAATTATAGTACTGATAATACTAATAATAGTAACAATAGCAGAAATAATAATAATGTCAACCAAAAACCTGACAGTCATTTGTATAACTTACTGTGAGCTAACATACCGTATGTCAGAGCCAGGCTGCAGTGGAGTTTTTAGGAGTTGCTGATGTCGCGTCGATGAAACCTAAAATTTCAACATCATTTAATGATGGGAATAAATGAATTATCAAAGACACGATGCTTTCTGCAAAGAGGGGTGAGGGGGGATTTTACCTGATCCACACGGTCATGAATCTGAGATTACGTAAAAGCCGGTGAGTTATAATTATACATTGTAAAAATCTAAGAGGTGCTGAACAAAAGAAAAACAAATGGGCAGTACAGAGAGAGAAAGAGAGAGACCTGATGGCTTCCAGGAATGTGATCGGGGTATCTTCTATCCAAATCAGTGAAGCCATCGCTCCTGCCAATATTAGCTGACTGTTCACCCTACTGCTCTAGCTTTGGCACATATGCACGAGAAGCTAGATAGTCATCGTTTGGCCTTCCCAGGCTGGACCCTACAGCTCCAGATGAGAACTTTGATGACTCGGAGAGTGATGTTTGATGAGCTTGCAGCTTGGGAAGACCAGAAGAACTTGGACCTTTGCCAGCAAGTTCACCAACCTGTTAAATATATTAGGCAGAATTTTCAATTGGCATATTCTGTAACAAGATCATGTAACAATAGTAGTTTCCCCCTTATTCAATTCTAGTTTGGGGGTGAATAGAACTTCACCTATATATTCAAAAACTCGATCAAAGCATCAATTATGCGATGGGAAAGGAAAAACTTCTTCAAACACCTAGTGATTTTGTGATGCAAAACATCTAATTAATTGAGAGGAAGCTCAACTCCAAAAATGGCAAACTAAATTCTGGTCATCCTTTACTATACGTGAACTGACATAGTGAGGAAAAACATAAATGTTTTCAAGGTTGCAGACCCCAATCTCCTGAGTCCTGTTCACCACCCAAAAAAACAAAACAGCTCATGCATAACCAGGTATATGTGGTGACCACTGAACAGAGGTGGGAATGGGGGAGGAGAGAGATCTTAAAGAGGGTAAACTTCTGATTCTCTGTAGTCTTCATACAGATGTAGATTGATTACTGTGATTGATAGAGAAAGAAGTTGCACATGGAGGAAAACGCCGTGGTTTCAGATATCACATCATCATAAGAAGCTATAGTAAAGCAGTTGTGGGAGCTATAACTTCTATCTGTACCTACGCAAAGTAATGGCAACATTTATGTCATTCTACCCAAACCAACCCAAGTCAGCTGTAAGATCAAGATCTTGGATTTCACCCAGCTTCAGAGTCGGAATTATTGAGGAGCTCAGTGATCCATAAGGGACCGAAGTTGCCAGTTTGGGATAGCTTAAGGCCCTTAAGTCCTTCAGCTAAAGCTTGTGCTCTCCCAAAAGGCATGAAAATGTAGCTGTAAAATGATGCAAGTTCATTGCTACTCCCTCCGTTCCTAAATACAAATCCTTTTAGAGATTCCAATATGGACTACATACGGAGCAAAATAAGTGAATCTACACTCTAAAATATGTCTATATACATCTGTATGTAGTCTGTATTGGAATGACTAAAAGGACTTATATTTAGAAACAGAGGGAATAGAACATTAGGAAAGGTGGAAAGGGAATACTGTGCAAGAGCTGTTGCTTTGCAACTTATATAAACTCTACACCTTCCATTAATAAAAGGTGATGACGGGATTTATCTTTCAGACTGAGGAAGATCAACAGCTTATGTAGGCAGATCTTAGGAGTCAAAATTTTCCAAAGTTTGACTCTATCCTTGTTCAAAAGGAAAGCTTTTACAGGACCGGAGGGAGTATAGATCAAGCTTTATATTGCTCAGATCATCCCATAGAGCTGTTTTAAATTTCTGGATTGTACAGAAAATTCTCTACTAACTCTAATAGAAAGCGAATGTTTAGGCCTTGTTTCCAAAGCAGGCATGGATTTCATACTTTGCCCCTTTCCATGGGTGACAGTTAAGGAACCAGGTAAACTTTGAAATACATAAAATTGTTTTTATTTTGCATGGATTATTTCTGTGCATAAAAGATAAAACAAAGAGTACAGAAGGAATATAAATGGACCTTTTCGGGTTCAGAGACCAGCTGATTCTTCAAATAAACCCATTTGTTTTATTTATACAGGCCAATAATGCCGGACACTAGCTTTAACACTGGTCAAACCTAGGATTTGCTTATCACAGCTCTCCATGTTAACCTATTATAATTCCCTAAAGCATGTACCGGGTCATATTTAGATACAATTGGATTGATATCTAATAACCTTGATTATTTGCCTTCAGTCAAAGAGATGCCTTCGGTATATACGAGTACAACACAAACCCACAAACGACAAGTCGACAACTCACACAATTCAGTTGTATGTGAAACATCAATGAGCAGTAAGCAACATTAGGAAACAAAATTAGTTGCATCTAGAATTCAAACTGGAAAGGAGCACAAATTAACCTTCTGCGCGCCATAAACCGCGGCGTAAGGCCCTCCATACTGCCTGACAGCACCCTGTGCCGCATTGCCGCCAAACTGACGGCCATCAGTGCCACCAGCTGCTGCAGTAGATGCCGCGTACCCACCGCTACCAGGCTGCTAATACCCAACCAAAAGGGCGCAAGTGTTTGCACACATATATCAGAACCTTGCAACATTAGATAGGGTTTGCCGATCAAAGCATCAGATGAGTTTTCGAGCGCCTTACAACTTTGCCGTACAGTTGCTGCGCCCCATACTGCGGCGGCTGGCCGTAGGGATTGGGCCCTTTCTTCGGAAACATTGCGGATGCGACCGCCTCAGATCCTGTGGGTGACAAGACCCGGCCGAAACACCGCGCAGAAGCAAGCAAGCACAGACGGCCGGCGCAGCTACACACAAGCTTCTGCAGGGAAAAATCTATATCCTATAAATTACATCTGCGGCGGCAAATTCATCAGCAATTAATCCAGGATAGCCACACGCGCGGGCATGACCGGGACGGACCAGGCGATTTGGTTGCTGACAAATACAGAAAAGGTGAAACCCATGGACTTCTAGGGCTTACCTGTGGAGGGTGGACGAGGAGGCTATGCGTTGGGATGCCGAGCTAATCTTCGAAAGAGATTGGGCTCAGCAGAAGACGACGTCGGCAGCGGCGCCGTGGTGAACAGCGGGATCGGCGGCGGTGGAGGACGAAGAGAAGGGGTTGGGAAACTGGGGTTCAGGCTTCTTTTTTTTTTAAGGGAAGCTGGGGTTCAGGGCTTCAGGCTAGTTGTATATCGCGTTCTGAACGAAGGATGTGCAACCGCAGCGTGATTGCCAAAGATTTCTAGCAGGAATTCTGTTGGACCGCGTTGAGTGCCCGATGATAGTTTGGGCTGGACACTGAACAAGACTTGCCCCATCCGAGTATAGTAGCACCGGCCTTACGGCCTACTAATCGACGCAGCGACTATTTTTCGCCTTAAGCGACGTGAAAGGGTTCGATCGCTGAATCCTTTTCCTCCCTCGCGCCATATTAGGCCGGCCCATTCCACTTCATTGTTAGAACTTGGGTCGCGTTCTATTTAAGGCTACTGTAGCTACTTTTTTCTTTTTCTTCTCCATTTTTTGTTTTTTTTCTTATGTTTGTTTTCTTTTCACTGTACATTTTCGTATATGTCAAAAATATAATTTTAATAAGTGATCCAAAAAAATTGTATACATGTTCAACATTGTCCGAACGCTTATTCAACATTTTCAAATACTTGTTCCACATTTTAATACTTATTCAACATCTGTTAAATACTTTCAACATTTTAATACTTATTCAAAATTTGTCAAATGCTTGTTCGATACTTTTCAAAAAACTCGTTCTACATTTTGTAATACTTATTAAACATTTTTAAATACTTTTTCAACATTTTTAATACTTATTCAACATTTTTAAATACTTGTTCAACATTTTTTAATACTCGTTCAAAAAATTTAAAATTATTCAAAATTTGTCAAATATTTGTTCAATATTTTTAATACTTATTGAAAAATTTCAAATACTTGTTCAACATTTTTTAGTACTTATTCAACATTTTTTAAATACTTGTTCAATATTTTAATACTTATTCAACATTTTTTAAATACTTTTCAACATTTTTCAAACGTGTTCTTGAAGAGTGTCTTTGTATGTGTGTGTGTGTGTGTGTGTATATATAGAGAGAGAGAGAATATTTAAAGTACAAATAAAATTAAAAAATAAAGCAAAAAAACAAAACAGAAAACAGAAAAAAATTAGGTCATGGCCTCCCTCGCGGTTGGGCCAGCCCATCTAGGCTCCCCCCGACGCGAGGGTTCCCCCTGTGCTCGCTTAAAGCGAGACATAGGGGCTCCCACTAATCGATATGGACAGCCTAAACAAATTACTTATCCATATGGGCCTCCCTATCACTTCTAAAGTGATCGCAGATTGTTTGAAGAAAATTCTTGCAGAAATCATTTGTGAAGAACAAGTCAGCTTTTATTTCAGGTCGTTTGATTAGTCGCAACATTATATGTGTCACATGTCTCATCATGGATCGCGTCGTCAAGCCATCCGGTCGCAGCCGCTAGTTGATAGGGTTGGCAGTGCTAGGGCTGGCTCAAATGGAAATGTTCGTATATGGAGGAGGGATTGACCCTCATGAGGGCATCTTTGACCTCCCTGTCAAGTTTAACCATGTCTCTGATGAAACAGTTTAGTAGCAACGATCGGTTGCACGCAAGGGAGCTTAGATGATTCTAACGTTCTTCAAGGCGGACTACGAGAATGTAGACCTTCACGGTATCGTGTGGAACACACCAGTTGATGCAAGTAGGACTCCCATCCAGCCAAGTCGTTTCTTCTAGAAAGTTTGTCAAGACGCCTTCGGAGCAGATCGTATTGCGGCTATCAATAGATGTTAGACATGGTTTAAATTAAATTCCCCATCTAATGTTGTCTGTACCCTACGTCCCGCTCTTGATTGTTGATTTGGGATGGATTACAAAGTACATGTGATATACCACGAGATCGTTGTGTCTCGTCTCTAGGATGTGTTGAGATTGCCCTAATCTATCGACTAGTCTAGCCTCGACTTATATAATGTATCGGAGGCTTAGGATAACAGGATTCCTAGTCGGTTACGTCGGTGGAGAGGAGTCCTCCACGGATTAGGAGTCCTTGTCTTGTCTTGTACGTCAGGGCTTTTAGAATTTCCTTGTATGTGTCATGGTCCGCTCAAGTGGTCGGCCAATGAACCGCCATGAGGTCCTTCGTCCGGCCTTCCTGGCTGGAAACGACATGGGGAATACCCCCTAGTCTAGGACATCATCAGTAGCCCCTGAACTGGTCTTCAAGTCGGGGACGCTCCTCGGTTCTTCCGAACTGTTCTTCGTCTTTAATCATCTGTCTTGAAAGCTGGTTCAACAAGTCTTACCATCTTCGTTGTCGAGGACCACCAAGGTGTATCTGAAGAGTTCACACATCGGGCATCCAAGGAGCCCCGTATAGCTTCCCTTAGCCTTTATGAGACGTCTTGTTATTTTCACGCCGCACATCGGGTTAAAGTTTTTCCTGTGCGGTGGTGTCTCCTTGCAACTTAGCTCTGCCGGACTACATCCAAGGTGTCACAGACCCTTGATCTTGAAAATATTGAAGGAGTTTAGCCAAGTTGTACGCTGAAAAAAAGCCTTTCGTGCAACTAGCCGGTCTCCTGGCCGGACTGGTTCTGAAGTGGCACGCACCACCTTAGTTTTGAGTTGTTGATGTAGACTGTCGGCATCCATGGAAAAAACTTTTTTGCCATGCCAATTTCCGCGCGGCAATTTTTCACGGAATATTTCCAATTGATGCAATTTATTCTCTACTGGGATGTATAATCAGTAACCCTCAAGGTGTGTGCCGGCCTGAAGTGTGAGATGTACCTGAAGGATAAAACAGAGTCATTGATCTAGTGGCCTCTAAGGCTCATGTCGATTCTTAAAATCGTTCTGAGGATCGAATCCTTGCCCGACAACCTACTTTAGGGGGAAAACGGCAGTAGCCAAAACTCAGGTAGGGTGCGACCGACCAACCTGAGGATCATAATCTCCTCGAAAACTGTATTGAACTTGTTTTTTTTGCATTGAATCATCAATGCAGTAGCCCCCCGAGAGTAGGGTTGGGCAACATGGCCGACCCTAGTCTCGTATCTCCTTGGAAACTTGTTTAGCTGAATGTCGACATGTGTGTTTCTGTCACATCCCAGATTTTTCCGAAATTTGGTATGTTAAAAATTCACAGGGAATTAAAATGTTCCCAACAAAACCCTTGATTGATTGCTTGTTAGTTAAAACTTGCTTGTTTGTTGATTGATTTTCTGAGCAGAAGGGTTGAAAGCCCAATGCAACAAGAGGAACCCTAGCTAGTCAATAGTTGAAACGTGACCTATGTGAATTATTACTTGGGCATAGAAATATACTCAATAAGACCCAAAAATTATTCAAAGCCCTTATATTATTTCCCTAAAGGAATTTGGATTTGATCTATTGGAATAAATTCAAAATTTAAAATGGAATTATCTAAAGAAAATGGCTAGGCAATTATTTGGCAGGAAAATGATTCCAAAAGTCCAAATAATGTATTTGACCCTCTACCCATTTTTCAAAATTGGATTAGGAGCCTATTTGGTTTGAAACCAAATTCAAATTCAAATAGGAAAACAAAGTGCAGAAAAGGTGTGCCCAAAATGCCCAAAGAAAATGTGCACCAATTAGAAATATTCCATTTGGAATTTAGAGCAAGTTTGCTTTTCGCAGAAAATTCAAATTCAAAGCCATTTGAAAGTTAGGAAGAAAACAAAAGAAGAAAAAGTAAGAAACAGAAAGAAAAGAAAAGAAAAGTCAGGCCCTGCCAACCGATCTAGGTCACGGCCCAGCAACAGCCCAGCTGACACAGCCGCGTGCGCCCTCTCTCTCTCTCTCTCTCTCTCTCTCTCTCTCTCTCCTCTCTCTGTGACACTAATAGGCCGCCCCCACCAGTCGGGTTGTCCCCAACCTCCCGATGCCCCCGTCAGCGCCCACGACGCCCGCAACCGCTGTGCATGCCCCCCACGATCTCCTCACCCCGCGCTCTCCTGATGCCGTGGACATGTACAATAAAGCCCCCATGACCCCCTCTATCCTTCCCCTTTGTGCCCCCTTGCCATTGTCGCAAGGCTATAGTGAATCGAGCTCGGTGGCTCCGGCGCAGCCATCGCCATTGGAGCTCAACTCCAACGAGCTCGAGCACCCTCGAGGCCCGTCGCCGCTACCAACGCACTCCAAGTATGCATGCGCATCCCGTGGACACATCCACCAAGCCCGAGGACCCCTAGAACCTCATGACCAGGAAGGATTGAAGCTCTCTGCCGCCAGTTCGCTAACTCCGGCGAGGTGAGCTTGCCCCAGACCCCCTTGATGTTTACTACGCAACTTTATTCTTGTAGACTCTGTTGGGCCTCCAAGCGCACAGTTTTATAGGATAGTAGCAATCTTCCCTCGAGTGGATGACCCACCTAATGGAGCGGAAGTTCTAGGTTTATTTCCGAGGGTTTCTGTATTTATAGGATTTTACAGCGTTGGAATCACGCTAAACGGAGCCACGAGGTGGTCCCAAGCTATCAGTGCGTGCGCGGCCACCCCCCTAGGCGCGCCCTGATGGCTTGGGGGTACCTGGTGGCCACCCTCCGGTGGTTCTTTGCTCCATTATTTCTTATTTTCTCCATAAAAATCGTCAAAAAGTTTCGGGCGATTCCAAGAACTTTTATTTTCTGCACAAAAACAACATCGCGGTAATTCTGCTGAAAACAACGTCAGTCCGGGTTAGTTCCAATTAAATCATATAAAGTGCATCAAAACAATATAAAAGTATTGTAATCATGGGTAAATATGGCATGAATACTTCGTAAATTATCGATACTTTGGAGACGTGTCAACATTTTCAAGCTTAATTCCTACTCGTACTTGAGTAGGTAAATAATAAAAGAAGTAATTTATGAAGTGTGAATGCTAGCATAGTATATAAGTTTGATCAATGATAATTCCAATCACTCTTTCTAGCATCATAAACAACAACTCTTTTCTCATAAAACTTCTCATGATCAAGTAACAGGCTATTCACATGTTAAAGTATAGACCATAAACTTTCTTGGAAACCAATAAATTATGTTTTCAGTCATCAAGCAGTTACAATTCATCTTATTTTCAGGCAGGGTCTATGTAAGATCTTTGATTTAGCAAATTCCACATACTCAACTATTATTTAGTCTTCCATGATTGCTGACACTCAAAGCATATTTTTAGAACAAACAGTTTCAGTCAAACACATAGGAAGATAGGGGCTTAATGATCCGCCTCCCAACTTATTTATCTTAGGGATAATGTCAACAATAATGAAGCATGATCACCTATATTCAACTGGATATATGTGTCTGGATCTTTCCCCTCCACATGATGCTTGCCAAGTAAAGAATTAATAGATTGGAATAGGGATGAACATTATTGACTCTTGCACAAAAGTAAATGCAGAAAATTAAATACAAAAAAGTAAAGATAGGCCCTTCGCAGAGGGAAGCAGAGGTTGTCATGCGCTTTTAATTTTTGGATGTGCAAGCTCTTAATGGAAAGGAATGTCACTTTATATTGCCCCTTGTGATAGCAACCTTTATTATGCAGTCCGTCGCTTTTATTTCTTCACCATCACAATTCGTACAAATATTATTTTACCTTCCAAGAAAAGATTATACATATTTAAGAGCATTTTTTATTGCTTTTTGCACCGATGACAACTTACTTGAAGGATCTTATTCAATCCATAGGTAGATATGATGGACTCTCATGGCAAGAAACTGGTTTTAAGGGTTTTTGGATGCACAAGTAGTACTCTACTTAGTATGAATTTTTGGCTAGCAAAAGATCCTAAGAAAGCACCACATGTTAGAGGATCCATGACAATATAACTTCTATGTGAATATAAATAAACATAACCATTACGTTGTCTTCCTTGTCCAACATCAACTACTTGATCAAGTTTGAAAATAATTAACGGGGGCTCACAATCATAGAAGATGTCCAATATAGTATATTTATATGTGAAATCTCTCTTCCTTCAATATTCTTTCATGAATTGTTCAAGTGACCAATGCTATGTTTGCTAACTTCCAATAAATTTTATTGCTTATACTTCTTGTATGTGAAGTCATTACTCCCCATGGGACAAGCATATGAAGCATACATAATTTCGTATTTATGACATTCAATTCATTCAACATTTTCTCTTAGGATAAAAGTGAAGCATAAGAGTAAACATCAAACTACTCTCAAAAGATATAAGTGAAGATCAATGAGTAGTTAAACAGTTAAGTAGCTATGTGAGGACTCTCTCTCAATAAAGACTTTCATATCTCAGTATTTTATTCAAACTGCAAACAAAACAAAAATACACTCCAAGAACAACACATATCATGTGAACAAATAAAAACTTAGGCTCAACATAGGCTAACTGATAGTTCTTGATGAAGAGAGGTGGGATGCCTAACGTAGCATCTCTAAGCTTAGATGCTTGAGACTTCTTGTAATATTGACTTGGGAAGCCTTGGGCATCCCCAAGCTTGAGCTTTTATGTCTTTTTTATTCCTCTCATATCACGGTTTCACCTAGGTCTCGAAAACTTCATCCACGCAAAACTTGAAAAGAGCTCATGAGATAAGTTAGTGCACATAAGAATAAATCAACACTTTTATGTGCTGCAAAGACAAGTTGCATAACAATTTTCAAACATTATCTAATGTATATTATAATTTCCACAATTTATATCTACCAATATAAGTCATGAAAGCTATAGGAGAAGTAGATAACAAAACTATGACAACAATCTGTCTAAACAGGACAATCTGTAGCAATTAATTAAAAAAGTGTACTTCTGTATCTCTAAAAATTATGAAAATTTAGGACATGATAAATAATTTGTATTACCATTCTGTGTAAAACTTTCAGAAACTTTCCACTTTCTAGTAAAATAACAAAATTCAAACACTACATCAAAAGTTTTTTTTTGCACAACACATATCAAACATGCAATTGAAGCATCCTAAAGGCAATTCTTGAATCATTTTATTGAAAAACAAGATTATAAATAACAACAAGCAAATACAAACGAAATAAAATGACACTCCAAGCAAAACACATATTATGTGACGAATAAAAATATAGCTCTAAGTAAGATATACCGATAGTGTTGAAGACGAAAGAGGGGATGCCTTCCGAGGCATCCCCAAGCTTAGACGCTTGATTCTTCCTTGAATATTAACTCGGGGTTCCTTGGGCATCCCCAAGTTTAGGGTCTTGCCACTCCTTATTCTCCTCATATCGGTATCTCACCCAAAACTTGAAAACTTCAATCACACAAAACTCAACGGAACTTCGTGAGATGGGTTAATATAATAAATATAGATCATTCACTTAGGTACTGTCAAGACAAGATTCATAATTGTTCTCACATAATACCTAATGTATTCTACCATTCACATAATTTATATCACTCAATATAAGCTATGGAAACACTAAAACAAGCAAACTATGCATGCAAAACAGAATCTGTCAAGAACAGAACAGTCTGTAAAGATTTGAATGTAAACCATACTTCCCTAACTCTAAAAATTCTGAAAATTAGGACAATGCAGACAATTTGCATATAAATACTGTGTAAAAATTTCAGAATATTTGCACTCTCCAGTAAAATCATTGAAATTTTGTACTGGAGGCAAAAGTTTTTGTTTTTGCATGGAATCAAATCAACAAGTATCCACACTATACCAAAGGCTTTACTTGGCACCTTATTGAAATAAGAGACACAAAACATGAATACTACAGTATCTTAATCATGTGAACACACAAAAACAGAAAGGATAAGTGTTGTGTTGTCTCCCAACAAGCGCTTTTCTTTAATGCATTTTAGCTAAGCATGATGATTTCAATGATGCTCACATAAGAATAGTAAGTGAAACATGCAAGGGAGCATCATGAATCACATGGCAAGCACATTTAAGTCTAACCCACTTCCTATGCATAGGGATTTTGGAATCAAACAATCTATTGTAGCAAGAATCAACTTGCATAGGAAGGCAAAACAAGCATGACTTCAAAGCTTTGAACACATAGGAAGGAACCTTGATATTATTGAATATCTACAAGCATATGTTCCTCCCTCATAATATTTTTTAGTATCATCCTGAAGGAATTCAACAATATAACTATCACATAAAGCATTATCTTCATGATGCACAAGCAAAGAAAAATTATTACTCTCCCCATAAGAAAACTTCTCATACATAATAGTGGGAGTATCATAGGAGACTCAAATAACATAAAAAATTCCACATTAAAAGAGTAATGTTCAGAAAAAGGGTAAGCATAATTATGAAAAGTTTTATTATAAGAATCATCACTACTTTTTTTAACATAAGTATCATCACAATAATCATCATAAGTAGGAGGCATGTAATCATCATAACAAATTTGATCATTCGAAGTAGGGGGACTAAAAAGATCATCTTCATTAAGCATAGCATCCCCAAGCTTGGGACAAACATTAATTGCAGCAAATATATTCTCAAACATGCCATCCTCATCAAACATATCATCCCCAATCTTGGGACAAACATTAATTGCAGCAAATATATTCTCAAACATGTCATTCTCATCAAGCATCGCATCCCCAAGCTTGTGGGTTTGCATACATAAGCATAATCACTCTTATGATCAATAGTAAGAATGACACCAATAGTATAATAATTATTATCATCATAATTTTCCAAGTTGGTGCCAAAAATATTTTCAAGATTATAAGAAGTATCATTATCTTCCCAATCATAACTATCATAACAAATAATAGGCATAACAACATCATCAAGTGTACCATCGTCCTCAATACTATAGGATTCATTCTCAACAATGATAGGAGCAACATTATTTGGGAGAGATACCTTTTTACCTCTACTATTTCTTCTTTTCTTCTTCTCCACCATGTCATGTGTGGGTTTAATAAATTTTTCTAAGCTTCTTATTAATGAGATTGGTTGGATAGGAAGCTACTTCTCGTCACCTCTTTCATTACGAGAGACAATAGAAGGGAAAGTGGAAATCTTTACCCTTTCATTAGTATTCCTTTTATATTCTATTGGTTTTCCGTCTTTCTATAGTTGGCAATATAAGAATTAGCATTGCAATTTACTACGTAAAACATGTAGAGTTCCTATAGACTAGTTTCAAAATAGTCTGTGAATAAGAATGCTTCAAACCAACTATTTTTTCTGTCAATTCTTCACACCCAAAAATAAATAAAGTTCATTATAAAGTTCAAGGGTGTAGGACCGAAAGTATGTCTAGAGGGGGGTGATTAGACTACTTGACCAAATAAAAATTCTACCTTTTCCCAATTTTTAGAGTTGGCAGATTTTAACATTCATGGCAAGTCAAGTACACCCTACACATGCATGTCTAAGAGTATAGCAGCGGAAAGTAACAACAAGCATGAGTAGAAGGATAGGGTAGGAGGATCAAACGCAATTGTAGACACGATGATTTTTCCCGTGGTTCCGATAGGTGGTGCTATCGTACATCCACGTTTATGGAGTCTTCAACCCACGGAGGGTAACGGTCGCGAGAGTCCATGGAGAGCTCCACCCATAAGGGTCCACGAAGTAGCAACCTTGACTATTCCATAACGGCTTCCGTCCACGAAGGACTAGCCTCACTATGGGTAGATCTTCACGAAATAGGCGATCTCCTTGCCCTTACAAACTTCTTGGTTCAACTCCACAACACGAAGTAGGAGGCTCCCAAGCGACACCTAACCAATCTAGGAGGCACCACCCTCCAAAAGGTAATAGGCTCGGCAATGACGATGAACTCATTGCTCTTGTGCTTCAAGATGATAGACTCCTCAACACACAATCACTCTCTCACAGATTTGGCTTGGTGGAAGAGATGGGATTGGTGGAAAGCAACTTGGGGAGGCTAGAAATCAAGATCCATATGGTTGGAGTGGATGATCTTGACCTCAACACAAGGGTAGGTGGCTCTCTCTCAGAAAACTGGATGGGGCAAGTATGGAATAGTTCTGAGTGCTTCTCTTTCGAGTGGGTGGTGGTGAAGGGGTATATATAGGCATCCGCAAAAATCCAACCGTTACACACAAAATGACCAACTCGGTGACACCGATGTGTTAGTCTCGGTGGTACCGAAGTGACCAAAAGGTGGCAACTTTTGAATCTCGGTGAGACCGATATATAACTCTCGGTTGCACCGATAAGGTGACCAATGGTCAGATTGCCCATTCTCGGTGACGCCGATCCAACAATCTCGGTGGTACCGATATTGTGAATTTGCGTAACAGAAAGTTGGCAACCTAAACTCGGTGGCACCGAAGCAGAATCGGTTGCACCGAAAGGCTAGGGTTTGGCTTATGTCTGTCTGAGTATGGGAATCGATGGCACCGAGTGGAAAGTGTTGGTTGCACCGATTTTGGATATTTGACTTTGGACAGACTTTTGTGGAAGAGCTTGTGGGTGTTTTTGGTGACTATCACTTGTGCACGTATGAGCATTTTGTTCACCAACAATACCTTACCCCCTTTTAATAGTATTGGCTTTCCTATGGACTCAAAGTGATTTCTCACAAAGTAAAACGTAGAGTCTACTTGCTTGAAGCTTTGCCAATCCATTTCCTTGCATCTAGGGGTATCTCCACAATCTCCACAATCCTTTTGCAAACCCATCATTGAACTTTTCCTGAAATATACTTAGTGGAAACATTAGTTCAATGACTTATATGTTGTTATTAATTACCAAAACCACCAAGGGAGCAAATGTGCTTTCAATCTCCCCCTTTTTGGTAATTGATGACAACATATAGATCAAAGCTACGACATATGATATAATTCAATGAATATAATCGTCGCTTTGAGAAGTATGTGATAAGCAAGAGCTCCCCCTAAATTCGTGCATTATTTTAAATTTGCGTTTGAATGCAAATGCGCAATTGATTAGGTACATGGGCACTTCTTCCATGTCACATACAACTTGGTGGTGTGCGAGAATAATTAGAGTGAACATCATAGCACAACACAATCAAGCAATGGTGAATGATCATCTCATAAGTAGCATAATGACAGGAAATAGTAGCAGCAACCATTAAGGATATGATCAAAACACCAACAAACATTTAACACAAGCAACCAAAAGATCAAATGTTTTTGAAAAAGCAATAAAAACCAAACGCTCTCTCACTCGAAGCCTAAAGATCTATATACACTTCTCCCCCTTTGGCAACAAGTTACCAAAAAGTTCAAAGGCATATATCTAAGCGTTCTTGGACTGATCTCGTCCGGTTGTTGATGAAGGAGTCGAGAGAACAGCGTCGGCGAAGATCTCTGCAGATGTCGTGGATGGAGTTGGAGTAGCAACTGGAGGAACTGGAGCTGATGGAGCTGAGGAGACAGTAGCAGGAGCTGATGAAGAGGGCCTCAAGTCTAGAGCTGGCACAGTGGCTGATCTGGCCTGAGTGGTGAAGTGTGTGCCTGGCCTGAGAGGTGATCCATCCTCATCATCATCATCATCATCATCTGAAGAATGAGGAAGAGGCACTGAGTCAACTTCCTTCTTGAGCTCATTGACTGTCTTGGTCAGCCCATCCACCTTATCATTAAGGGTCTTGATCCTGTTCTCAAAGATCCTGACAAGACTGTTTTGATTGTCCAAGATGTCCTTAATGTCCTTCTGCATGCCCTGAACTGATGAGATCAACAGATCCATTTGCTCATTCCTGGATCTAGGGACTTGAGCACTAGTGGCTCTAGCTGCCTCTACCTCTGCCTGAGCTGCAGCAGATGTGGGATGTTCTGGGTCCATCACCACAACGTTGTCCTCGAGATCTGGCTGTAGGGGCAAGTGGGGCCTGTCCAGAGCAAAGATGTGCTTCTCCAGCTTGGAGTTGATAAGCATCTGGATATAGGGTGCATAGCAGCATGAGCGCTTCTGATCAGCAGCAACCCTCTTCACTGTCTCAACAATCAAATCCATAACTCTAATCCTGGTGTGTCTGTCAAGATGGATTAGCATGTTGATGGAGTAGCCTCGGATCATCTTGTCATCTCCTGACTTGGGCATCAAAGTATGCCTCAGAATAGTGTTCATGGTACGAAGGCCAGCCTGGAGAAAGTAGATGGATCCTAACTTGTGAGACTTCACATGAGCAGCAGGGATCTCATTGTACATATTGGCCATAGCATTGTGGCTCTCCTTGGATTCAGAGTAGACATCCAAGTCACCATCCTGTACCTCTGGGACTCCTAAGATTGCAACCCATTCATCAACAGTGGACTCATATCTTGCTCCTTCAGTCATCCATACAATCCTACCATCTCCATAGAAATGTGCAGTGGAGTAGAATTGCATGATCATCTCATCATTCCATGCTGTAAACTCTCTGCCAACAAACTCATCCAAGCCAATGCAGTGAAAGTTATCTTGAACATTTGGAAAATAGTCTTCATTCTCCTTGATGAATTTCCAGTCCACATATCTCATGTCACTCACAGCTGGACTCTTGTCAAACAGCACAGTTTCATAGAAATCCTGTTGCTCTTTGGTATAGAATCTGTAGTCCACAGCTGTTTTCCTCCTTTGGGCATATGGATCAGCAGCTCTCCATGCCCTCAAACCAGAATCCTTCCTCTTCTTCATATCTTCAGCAAGTGTATAGCTGGCATTATGAACTGGAAGGTGTGGTCTAAGCTTCATCAAAGCAGACATAGCATCTTCATCCTCAACTCTGGAGGTAGTTCCCTTGTTCTTTTCAGAAGTTGGAATTTGTCTGGATGTCCTCTTGGGCTTTTCAGCAGCAGCCTTCTTGGGAGCAGACTTGCTGCTCTTGGATGTGCCAATCTTTGGCATAACATCAGCCATAAGCTTCTTTTTCTTCTTGGGAGGGGCCTTCTCAACATGTTCTTCCTCCTCCTCAGCAGCAGCACCAGCAGCCTCCTCAGGGTCCTCAAACATAGAGGTTTGCCTGCCAACAACATAAACAATCCTTTTCCTGGCTCTCTTCTTCTCCCCTGCCTTCTTAGGCAATGACTTCCTTGGGGGCTCAACAGTCATGGTAGCTCTAGCACTCTCGGGTGCTCTCATATCTTCAGAGCTAGCATACTCCTTCCTGACAGCTCTCCTTGAAGAAGTGGCTTCATTAGCAGCTTTCTTTGCAGCCTTCTCTTGCTTCTTGGCAAGAATCTCCTCTGGCACAAAATCTGAATCCTCCTCATCTGAATTCAGCTTCTTCCTGGCCCTTGTAGCAGCCTTGGGCAACCTATGAGAACTGGGAGTGCCTGGATCTGTAGAGGAACTGGACTCGGGACTAGTGCCTGAACTCATGACAATGTTCTCCTCTTGGAAGTTGTTCTCACTGTCCTCAGCATACTGACCCTGTGAATAGAGTATAGAGGAGCAGAAGAAGATGAGTCATCACAAAATGTACAGCTGTTTTTGAAAGTTTGAACAAAAGATTCTCAAGGTTTACATTCTGTCATATGAAAATCGGTACAGCCGAAGCAAAAATTTCGGTGCTACCGAGACTGACTTTCTCTTTAACAGAAACTTGGCACTCCTTTCGGTGAGACCGAAAAGGAGTACTCGGTTTCACCGAGATAGTTCTCAGCAGCACAGATCGGCAAATCGGTGACACTGATTTGTTTGCTTCGGTTCTACCGAGTTCCATCGGGTGGACGGTAAACCCTAGAAAATCGATCATTCGCTATCTACTGGAAGTTTTAGAGGATAGAAGGGTTCGCAATCAGTGGCTTATCAATGGAATAACTTCAATGCGCAATATTTGGACGGGGAGCGCAAAGAAAGATCGAATCCGTACCCTAGCTTGGCGACGGATCCGCTGCGGCGGCGAAGGCGGCGAAGATGCCCGTCGACGGCGAGGATCCCAACGGCGGAGGAGCGCGGGGAGACAAGGGCGACGACCAGGGGGTCCTTTTGCAGCAGCTTAGGGTTTGGGGTGCGACGATTGAAGATTGAATTTTCGAACCGTCGGGACCACAACTTATATACCCTTCACTGTCGGTGACGCCGATTCTAAATTTTCGGTGTCACCGAGTTCCTCAACTGTCAGCTGACAGGGAAACTCGGTGTAACCGAGAATATGGAATCGGTAGTACCGAGATTGAAAAACCAGATCAACCCTAGCCATTCGGTGAGACCGAGAATTGTGGGTTGGTTCCACCGAGATGCACTTGGGAGGTTTTAATGGTCAGTCCTTGTCGATACGGAACTCCGAGTGCTCCACACACAGAGGGATCGAAAAGTACTTGTTCAAATTTTGTGATGCAGCATGAATGGAATATGAGGTGAGAAAGCATAGATAGCTAAAGAGTGGTCCTAGGCATTCTTGTCCATCCAATTGGCAAAAGATAAATCAAAAGCCAAATAGCAACAATTGGATGTCCTCGAATGGGAAAATAAATGCAGACCAACATGCTCACACAATAAGATGTCAAATGAAATCATGACAAACATGCACAAACATACTAGCATCTAACAAGCACTTGGGCGATGACGAAGTCATCTATATATGAGTATTTTGACTTAGGAGCCAAGTAAGATACTTTATCATAGGTCATACTCATCGTTTAAGCACAAGTGGGGTTACCACTTTTACATAAAGCATTTAATGTTGTCACATGCTAAGAGATGCTTTGACTCAAGTCTTAGAGTAAAGCTCCCCCTTGATGTGACATCCCCCCATAGGAGGGATAAACTAACCTTGGGTTTTGTCGATGAAGACTTCATGTTGGTGAGGTAGTGGTGGATGCTCAGGGTTGATGAAGATCACCAAGAGTTGGGAGCATCCTTGTTGTTTCCTTACTCTTCTCACCTACATGGGTTAGTCCCAACACACAAGAGACAAATACAAGGATATCTATGGACATGGAGTGCAAAGCATGTGTAATGATGTCCATTGATTTGGTTATTACCTTGTCCCTTGCTTACCTTTGAGGGAATGTGCGACTCCTTGAACTAATGCATAGAGTTGATGTTGATTGCAAATAGTTCTTGCCAATAATGAATGTGAGTGTATTTCATTGGCGGAGTCACCCCTCAAGAACTTTCTAGTTCTTCTTCTTGGGGACCCACATCAAGTTGATGGGGATCCTTGGTGTTGTAGTAGCCTTTGTTGAAGTTGAGCTTGAAGTAGCCTTGGGAACCCACTCCACCAAAGCTAGGGATTCATCTTCATATGAGTCAATGTCCTCTTGAAGCTTGTTCTTGCCCTTGAGCTTGTGGTCTTGTGGTGGAAGGTCATCTTGAGCGTTTGTTCCCTTGGGAAGAGTATTTTCATACTTCTCCTTTTGAGGAACAAACTTGGGCTTGGGGTATTGACCTTCTTCCCATTCAACTCCATTAGCGTTGAAGTATCCAACACCATGGTTCTTTCGGTATCCTCCGTGCTTGCGTACAATTTCCTCAAATTGCTTACACCCGGCAAGACTCTTGTAAATACCTTTCTCTATAATTCCTTTCAATAAAGCATTTTCTTGCTCAAGTGTAACTTGGCTAAGAGAATCATCATTAGTGGAATCAATAGAACTACTAGAAGCAACATCATTAGGTTTAGCATTTTTATTGTTGCTACTAGATGAAGAACCTTTCTTGCCTTTGTTACTAGATTGCTTAGTTTTAACTTGAGGCATGAATGTAGACAAGAGTAGTCGTTTGGCTAGATAAGATGAAGTCTTCTTTCGGAGATCGTCATTGATAGCTTTAAGAAACTCATGCTATTGCTCCAAGTTGAGCTTCTCGAAGCGTAGCTTCTCATGAGTTCTTACAAGCTCTCTATGATATTCAAGAGTAGATTCATGAGCTAACTTAAGAGTGTTTAGTTCTTTAGTTAGTTGTTCTATTTTCATCTTATCATCATCAATTGACTTATCTTGACTAGCATGAGAATTATCAAGTTCATTTTGACTAACATCACTAGTTTTATCAAAGAGCAAGTCATCATCACAAAGCAAATCATCTTCATCACTATCAAAATCAAGATACTCGGGGTGTGATACCTTGGGGCCTTTAGCCATGAAGCAACTTCCACTCCCTTCGTTTGGTGAATCAAATAGATCATAGGAGTTGGTAGTCACTAGAGCAATTCCGGCAACACCATCATCTTGACTATAGTCGGAGTCGGAGTGATAGCTTCTCTCGGAGTTGTTGTCGGAGTCGGAGCCGGAAACCCATTCACCAACATGAGCTTGATGTTTTCTTCTTGTGTAGCTCTTAGTGTACTTGTCCTTCTTCTCCGAATCTCTACTTCTCCTTGAGGGTCTTCGTTCATAACGATCATCTCTACTCCTTCTCTCTCTTTGAGGTGATTCATTCCTTGAGCTTCGTCTTCTAGGTGACTCTTCTCTTCGTTTGTAGGGAGCCGTGCACTCATTGGAGTAGTGTCCGGGCTTCCCACAATTGTAGCAATTGCGGTCATGACTTGACGAACGCTTCTCATCATATCTTGAGTTGGAGCTTCGTTCTTTGCCTCTATTCTTGTAGAACTTGTTGAATTTCTTGACCATGAGGCTTATCTCTTCATTGGTGACAAGGTTGTCGCTTGAAGTTGTGGGAGCATCACTTGTGGCTTTGTAAGCACCGCTAGACTTGTGGTGAAGCTCTTCTTTGTCTTTGAGTGTCATCTCATGAGCAACAATCCTTCCAATGACTTCCGTAGGCTTGAGATCTTTGTAGTTGGGCATCATTTGGATCAATGTGCACACGGTGTCGTATCTCTCATCCAAAGCTCTAAGTATCTTCTTGATGATGAATTTGTCGGTCATTTCTTCGCTTCCTAAGCCGGCAATCTCATTGGTGATGAGAGCTAGCCTAGAGTACATCTCTGCGACTCCTTCACCATCCTTCATCTTGAACTTGTCAAGCTGACTTTGAAGAACATCTAACTTGGATTCTCTCACGGACTCGGTTCCTTCGTGCATATCAACCAAAGTATCCCAAATCTCTTTTGCATTCTCAAGACGGCTGATTTTGTTGAATTCTTCGGGGCATAGGCAGTTGAAGAGAATGTCGCATGCTTGAGCGTTGTATTGCAACATCTTCAATTCTTCCGCGGTCGCTTCACGATCCGGTTCCTTTCCATCACCAAAGAAACCACCTTGCAAGCCAACACGAACAACAGCCCAAACGGCGGGGTTATGACCAAGAATATGCATTTTCATTTTGTGCTTCCAACTAGCAAAATTAGTGCCATCAAAGTACGGACCTCTACGGTGATAATTTCCCTCACTAGACGCCATACTCTCCTAGGTTGTGAGACCAATGCAATCGAGACCAAAGCTCTGATACCACTTGTAGGACCGAAAGTATGTCTAGAGGGGGGTGATTAGACTACTTGACCAAATAAAAATTCTACCTTTTCCCAATTTTTAGAGTTGGCAGATTTTAACATTCATGGCAAGTCAAGTACACCCTACACATGCATGTCTAAGAGTATAGCAGCGGAAAGTAACAACAAGCATGAGTAGAAGGATAGGGTAGGAGGATCAAACGCAATTGTAGACACGATGATTTTTCCCGTGGTTCCGATAGGTGGTGCTATCGTACATCCACGTTTATGGAGTCTTCAACCCACGGAGGGTAACGGTCGCGAGAGTCCATGGAGAGCTCCACCCATAAGGGTCCACGAAGTAGCAACCTTGACTATTCCATAACGGCTTCCGTCCACGAAGGACTAGCCTCACTATGGGTAGATCTTCACGAAATAGGCGATCTCCTTGCCCTTACAAACTTCTTGGTTCAACTCCACAACACGAAGTAGGAGGCTCCCAAGCGACACCTAACCAATCTAGGAGGCACCACCCTCCAAAAGGTAATAGGCTCGGCAATGACGATGAACTCATTGCTCTTGTGCTTCAAGATGATAGACTCCTCAACACACAATCACTCTCTCACAGATTTGGCTTGGTGGAAGAGATGGGATTGGTGGAAAGCAACTTGGGGAGGCTAGAAATCAAGATCCATATGGTTGGAGTGGATGATCTTGACCTCAACACAAGGGTAGGTGGCTCTCTCTCAGAAAACTGGATGGGGCAAGTATGGAATAGTTCTGAGTGCTTCTCTTTCGAGTGGGTGGTGGTGAAGGGGTATATATAGGCATCCGCAAAAATCCAACCGTTACACACAAAATGACCAACTCGGTGACACCGATGTGTTAATCTCGGTGGTACCGAAGTGACCAAAAGGTGGCAACTTTTGAATCTCGGTGAGACTGATATATAACTCTCGGTTGTACCGATAAGGTGACCAATGGTCAGATTGCCCATTCTCGGTGACGCCGATCCAACAATCTCGGTGGTACCGATATTGTGAATTTGCGTAACAGAAAGTTGGCAACCTAAACTCGGTGGCACCGAAGCAGAATCGGTTGCACCGAAAGGCTAGGGTTTGGCTTATGTCTGTCTGAGTATGGAATCGGTGGCACCGAGTGGAAAGTGTTGGTTGCACCGATTTTGGATATTTGACTTTGGACAGACTTTTGTGGAAGAGCTTGTGGGTGTTTTTGGTGACTATCACTTGTGCACGTATGAGCATTTTGTTCACCAACAATACCTTACCCCCTTTTAATAGTATTGGCTTTCCTATGGACTCAAAGTGATTTCTCACAAAGTAAAACGTAGAGTCTACTTGCTTGAAGCTTTGCCAATCCATTTCCTTGCATCTAGGGGTATCTCCACAATCTCCACAATCCTTTTGTCAACCCATCATTGAACTTTTCCTGAAATATACTTAGTGGAAACATTAGTTCAATGACTTATATGTTGTTATTAATTACCAAAACCACCAAGGGAGCAAATGTGCTTTCAAAGGGTGATAAAGTTATTAAAATATTTGGTCATGATTCGATCATGAAAAAGTATGCATTGGAAATTAAGATGACCAACCCTATTGCAAAGTTCACAAGTAATGGGATGAGAACATAATTTCGTAGAAAATTCATCTATCCCTTTAAGACACCACTTGGTTTTATCATATTTATGCTTCTTACAAAGTCTATCATCCCTATAAGGCATGTGTTCACAAACTTTATTCATTCCACAAAAATTGACATGCTTACAAGAAACAATTTTGTCATGACTAGTCCAATTATCATTAGTATCACGAGTATTCATAGAAGACACACTAACAACATTGCAATCATGCTCATCATTCAAGGATTTGATGCCAAACATTTTCTTAAATTCTTCTTCTAACACTTTAGCATAATTTCCCGATCCATCATTTTCAAGAAAAACATCATAAAGGTAAAGAACTCGATGCAACATCAATTCCATTTATTGTAGTTTCCTTTTATAAACCAAACTATTGATAAAACAAGAAACTAAAAGATTCAATTGCAACATCTAAAGATATACCTTCAAACACTCACCTCCCCGACAACGGCGCCTGAAAAGAGCTTGATGTCTACTATGCAACTTTATTCTTGTAGACTCTGTTGGGCCTCCGGGCGTAGAGTTTTGTAGGACAGTAGCAATTTTCCCTCAAGTGGATGACCTAAGGTTTATCAATCCGTGGGAGGTGTAGGATGAAGATGGTCTTTCTCAAACAACCCTACAATCATATACAAGAAATCTCTGTGTCCCCAACACACCCAATACAATGGCAAATTGTATAGGTGGACTAGTTCAGCGAAGAGATGGTGATACAAGTGTAGTATGGATAGTATACATAGGTTTTTATAATCTGAACAAATAAAAACAGCAACGTAACAAGTAGTAAACAACGAACAAAACAGTATATTAATGCTTGGAAATAAGGCCTAGGGTTCATATTTTCACTAGTGCAATCTCTCAACGGTGCTAACATAATTGAATCATATAACCATCCCTCAATGCGCGACAAAGAACCACTCCAAAGTTCCTATCTAGCAGAGAACATAAGATGAAATTGTTGTAGGTAGTAAACCACCTCAAAGTTATCCTTTTCGATCAATCTATTGAGCCATCCCTATAAGTGTCACAAACAGCCCTAGAGTTCATACTAGAATAACGCCTATGTGGCACATCAATCAACCCTAATGTCCCCTAGATACTTCAATGTCACCACAAGTATCCGTGGGTTAATTATTAGACATGCATCAAACAATTTTAGATTCCTCATATTCAATCCAACACAAAGAACTTCAAAGAGTACCCCAAGATTTCTATCGGAGAAATTAGGACAAGAACGTGCATCAACCCATATGCATAGATTACCCCATTGTCACCACGGGAATCCGCAAGTTGAGTACCAAAACATATATCAAGTGAATCAATAGAACACCCCATTGTCACCACGGGTATCCACATGCAAGACATATATCAAGTGATCTCAAATCCAATATTCAATCCAACATAACAAAATCTCAAAGGGAAAGATTCAATTCATCACATCAAGATAGCACAGGACAAACACCATATGATCCAACTATATTAACAAAGCCCGTGATACATCAAGATCGTGCCATCTCAAGAACACGAGAGAGAGATCAAACACATAACTACTGGTACATACCCTCAGCCCAGAGGGAGAACTACCCCCTCCTCGTCATGAAGACCGCAGGGATGATGGAGGTGGCCTCCAGTGATGATTCCCCCCTTTGGCAGGGTGCCGGAACAGGGCTTCGAATGGTATTTCTTTGATGTAGAGGCTTGCGGCGACAGAGCAGAAGTTCTAGGTTTATTTCTGAGGGTTTCTGTATTTATAGGATTTTTCAGCGTTAGAATCACGCTAAACGGAGCCACGGGGTGGCCCCAAGCTATCAGAGCGTGACCACCCCCTTGGGCGTGCCCTGATGGCTTGGGGGCACCTGGTGGCCCCTCTCCAGTGGTTCTTTGCTAGTATTTCTTATTTGCTCCATAAAAAATCGTCAAAAAAATCGGGCGATTCCGATAACTTATATTTTCTGCACAAAAACAACATCACAGTAATTCTACTGAAAATAGCGTCAGTCCGGGTTAGTTCCAATTAAATCATATAAAGTGCATCAAAACCAAATAAAAGTATTGTAATCATGGATAAATATGGCATGAATACTTCATAAATTATTGATACATTGGAGACATATCACCCCTGTCCTTGTATGACATGTCCGCCTTGTCCACGCGCACGTCCTGGCTCGTTCACACATCCAGGCGAGCTCCAAATTGAGCGCCGCATCCTCGCCCGAGAGCTCCGCCGAGCCCGCACCACTCCGGCGAGTCTGTGTCGTCGTTGTCGTCGTCCTCGGTGATGTTCGCGAGCACCAGGAGCCCCACGCTGATGAGTCGCGTCCGTCTGTGCCATCCGTGCCACCGGAAGACCACCAGAGCATCGTTTCCTATGAATTCCATGCGCTGCGCTATTGCGTTTGCGTTTTCTGGCGACCCACCGGCGACATCCTAGCGAGGACCCTAATCAGAGCCACGTGGCATGATCACGGCCGTCCACGACACTTTAAATCGCACGTCCCCTATTTATTTCCAATCACGTTGCACCACGTCACCTACATTATCCAAAACATTATCCACTCGAAATTATGTTTAATTGAATTAATTGGCAATCTTACACAAAAAAACTGGATACTGAAACATTCACAACTTTTTACCTGTAAGTCCAAATTCAGTGATTCTTTTTGCAAAATGATCCTTATGAAATATAATATCACGTGGAAAAGTGAAATTTGGAATTTGGATAATATAAAATTCAAATTCAAACAGAATGAGTTTGAATTTGAATAGGTCATAACTTGCAATTCATAAATCCAATTAAGTTAATTATTTTATGCAAATTGAACCTAATAAATTGTAGTTTCAAATTAGCTAATGTGGTTTAATTTTAAAATAATTTAAAATTAGAATTGGAATATAGTTTAAAAACTAGAAGTAATTCAAATAGAAATTAAACCTAATTAGGTTTAACTTTGAATTAAAAATTGTTTAATAAAACAATTATGTCACACCTAGTTCAGAAACATAAATTGATCTTCAGTACATGTTTTGGGTTAATGATTGACTTTAGTTTGATTTAAAGAAATAAACTTAGTCTTTACATTGGATTTATATTTGACTTTAGTTTGAACCTAAATCAAATAAATAAACCATAGTATATTGAGTTTATAATTGGCTTTAAGTTAAACTCATTCGATAGTAATCTTTAGTAATTACATTGGATTTGTATTTGAATTTAGGAATAACAAGATTGTATATGAGTTTAATTGAACCAACTTAGTAAACTATGAAATTATTATTAATTCAATTTAACTTAGTAGAACCAAATCAAATTGTGAACTCAAATTAATTTAAATTCAGATAAGATGAACCCTAATTCAAATCCAAATGGAAGTGGAAGCGGTATCAAGTTATCATTTTCAAACCCTAGTGTATTCAAGTTCATGAAAGGTTAACAAGTTTGAATTGTCATTCAAAGTTGAAATTGGCCATCCAAGATTCATAGACCTTGACTTCTATTGTCAAGATTGTTTTGATTGGATCTGACAACCACAACTTGACATCACATACTCCTTATGTGATGAACCCTTATTGGAACTTGCATGTGAGCCCTCATGTCACACGTATTCCAAATGACAATCACTATGTTGTTTTTGAAACTCTTATGAGTTAACCCTGACACATGATCTCACACCACAATGACACTAACACCATGCACAACACCTGTTGTATGATTGATTGTATTTTTATGGTTGTTTATGATTGCTCTTTGCCTATGTTAGATTGTATGGAGAGCGAAGAGTAACTTGATCAGGATTTTGAGTTTGAAGAATCATCAATACCAAGGCAAGTCTCACTTGATCATGTTACCCGGTATTTTATTCGCATTGCAGCTTTGCCGTGATAGGTGTGTGAGTTTAGGATACTAAATTATGTACAACCCCGTAGTTGACAACTTAGGTCCAAACTTACCCTGACCTTGTAACCAACGAGTAGTTGCTTAACTGCTATGACGTGGATTAGGAAACATCAATTATTGTTCCACTATACAACCTTGATGTCTACTACACAACTTATTCTTGTAGACCCTTGTTGGGTCTCTAAGCGTAGGGTTTTGTAGGACAATAGCAATTTTCCTCAAGTGGATGACCTAAGGTTTATCAATCTATGGGAGCTGTAGGATGAAAATGGTCTCTCTCAAACAACCATGCAATCAAATACAAGAAATCTCTTGTGTCCCAACACAAGACGACGGCCAATCAGAACGCACGACTCACATTGCTCGCATTAGTGGTCATTGACCATGCTTTGGGTTCGCACACGGCTTTAATGAATGAACCGTGTGCGAATGGTAAACCAGATTGCACATGTTTAGTTCATACATACCGGAGTGAGATCAATTGAGCGTGCTAGCTCTAGGGTATATAATCATAAATAGTTCAAATTCATTGCTAGGGTTGACAACATATCAAGGTCAACAAACTAATTTAGATCAACAGAAGGTCCGGCATACTTCACAATATAGTACATGCGACACTTCTAATAGAACGAATTCATTACATAACTCACAATTTAGTACATGTGACAATTAAGTACAATATACATAATGATTAGTTTTACAGCTTACTTCCCATGTACATGGGGTGACTGGGATCATTAGTCTGACCCATAATGAACTTAGGTTTTTTTGATGATTTTACAGTTCTCTGCTATACTGCCGCGTGGTCCCTCAGGTGGCAACTCATCAAATTGATTGTATTCGTCCTCATCACCAACATTCTCGATGCCTAGTACCCTCCTCTTCCCATACATCACTACATGACAGTTCTTATGCAAGGTGTCTTTCACATTGAAAATGTGGGGAGCATTGCTGGCAAGAATGAATGGGTCCTTGTGATATGCCATCTTTCTGAGGTCAACATAGGTCTTCATGTAAGCGTCAACCTTTATGCTACCAAGAGGGACCCATCTGCACTTGAATAATGACACCTTCACTTTCACATAGTCAAGCTCCCAAATCTCTTCGATGGTTCCATCATATACCTGTTTATAATCTTCGTCTATAGTTAGGCATTCTATTCGGACAGTTGTTCTGATATGAGGTCTTAGCATCATGTCCCTTAGAGTAGAACGTGTTGCCATTTATGTCATACGCTTGGTACTTGATAATCGTAGGTGATGGCATTTGTGCCAACCGCTTGCAAGGTCATCATCGGATCCGCATGCCAAAAGACCCTTCAACCATCTGACGTAGTCCTTATTGTGTGCATTGGTCTTGGCAGCTGGTGAAAGCACATTAGGTAAGCAGCATCGTCGTATGTCCTCCAAGTGTCTTCCGCATAAGCGTTGAGTATCGGGTTGTTAAGCAGTACTGTCAAATGGGCTTGATGGGCCTTATCTGCAGGTGCACTAAACCACGCTCCAGCAAGGACCGGCTTACCAGCCAGCCTCCCCTCATGGAGAGAGAGGGACACACCTATAGGTGTTTGTTTCATGTATTCGCTGCAAAACTCAACTACCTCTTCCGCGGTATAACCTTATAGGATGCTTGCCTCTGGATGACATCGGTTCCGACAATAGCGCTTCAATATTCCCATGAACCGCTCGAAGGGATACATGTTGCTAAGAAATACAGGACCACAATACTTTATATCATCGACTAGGTGCACAGTGAGATGGACCATGACATCAAAGAATAACGATGGGAAAAACATCTCTAATTTTGACAATATTCTTGCAATATCATCTTGCATATGATCCAACTCTTCACGATCCACCACCTTCTGCCATAGCTTGTTGAAGAAATCACATAGATCAATGAGTGTGTTTCTTATGTCTGTCTCCATCATATTCCTTATGGCCACCAGGAGGATTTGTGTCAACATTACCTGGCAATCATGTGACTTCATGTGATCCAACTTCTTTTTACTCGACTTCTGATGTTTGCGGAGTAGGAACCGGGTGTCTTAATTGACAACAAATAGCCGAAGAACTCTTTTACTTCTGCTGCAGTGAGATTGTAACTCTGGTGAAGGTGGAGCAATTTGTCATCATCTTCTGCTTCATTCATGCGTAGTTGATCACCAAGCATATCGAGTCGTTCACTATCACCATCCTTTCTTTTGCCTTTAATCTTGAGCGGAGTACCAAGGATGCAGTTATAGACGTTATTCTCTAAGTGCATGACATCGATGCAGTGATGTACACTTAGGAACTCCCAGTAAGGTAATTACCAGAACACTGATTTCTTATTAAACACTTGGTCCGTGGATGTTTTTTCCACGATGAACCGGGTCCCTTGCCAGGCACAACTTTAAGTTTTCAGCCATGCTGAGGACTTCCTTCCCATCATAAGGTCTTGGGCCTGTCTCTCCCTCTACCGTACCATCAAATTCATCTTTCATCTTTCGGTAAGGGTGATTTATCTTTAAGTACCTATGATGACGCAAATACATGGTTTGCGCGAGTTGGAAAGAAATCTACTCGCTCTCCTATCCATGCATGTGACACATCCTTCTGGTCCCCTTGTTTTCCACCCCTAAGTGTTGCCTATCGCTGTCATATCTTGAATGGTGTGCAGAAGCAACACATGTAGATGGAAAACCTCATTTATGTAAGCATCATAACATTTTACACCACGCGGATTCCACAATGTCGGTAGTTCTTCTACAAATAGATACAAGTAAATGTCGATATCATTTCCAGGTTGCTTCGGGCTTTGGATAATCATTGACATCATGATGTAGTTTTTCTTCATACACAACCAAGGAGGAAGGTTATATATGAACAGAAGCACCGTCCAAGTGATGTGTTGGATGATCATATCGCCAAATGGATTAAATCCGTCAGTACACTCCCCTAGCCTTATATTTCTAGGATCCTTTGCAAAATCTACAAACTTGGCGTTGATTTGTTCCCACTGATCCCCATATTTTGGGTGCATCATATATTTATCCACAATATGCTCATCGTGATGCCACCACAACCTCTTTGCCTCTCTAGGGTTTACAAACAAACGCTTAAACCTTGGAATTGTAAGCAAGTACCAAACACCCTTGAACGGGATTCATGTCTTGATCTCTTCACCTGTTTTGTACTTGTCCTTTGCCCTCGTGCGCTTGTATTGTGGATGATTGCATGCAACATGAACGCAAATCTTTGTCATCACCGCGGTACAACATACAATCATTCACACAAGCGTGTATCTTCTGGACTTCATGTTCCAATAGGCAAACAACTTTCTTCGCTTCGTTCGTTCATGCTTTTTGGGAGCACATTATATTCTGGAAGAATGTCTTTAAAAAGACTCAACAACTCTATGAAGGCCTTGTTTGATAGACCACTTTCTATTTTAAATCTAAGAAGCACCAGTGTGACACTCAACTTGAAATATTTCTTTTTGCAACCTGGATACAAATCTTTCTTGAAGGCCTCATCAATGGTTGGCAGCTCCTTGTACTTGGCTAAATCTGATTCTTAGCCCTGAAAATCTGCAATCATAGCAGCAAAATCTGTCATATCATCAAAGTCGACGTCGTCTGCCTCACAGTCTTGGTTTTTCTATGGGGTTTTTGGCATGTCAGTCTTCCGTCTGTAGCTTGACGCATGAGCCCGAGATTAAATTCAATACCCATGCGACTCTGATCGTGGTTTGGCACCTCGCCAACATGCAGGTTACCTTCGTCCATGACCGACTCTTCACCGTGTCTAGTCCATCATGTATATCCATCCATGAATCCCCGCTTGTATAAGTGGAACTCGACGAAAAGAATTGGATGTGACTCCGTATTGGTACAATCCTTGCATGGACAAACGACGTAATCTTCGTCGCCAATTCTCCTCTTTGTCCATTCAGCCAAAGCCACGAACTCCTGCATTCCTAGAAACTTTGAGCTTCTCCGATCCTTCATCCATTCAGATCGTTCCATCTGCGCACGCGAGGGGTAATTAAAAAAACATTAATAAATGGATTAACGGAAGCACAAAGATGCTTGAATAAATCACAAGATTTTATTTTCAAAATTTATGGAGGCCGCTGCATAATGTTATCCAGACGTGCACTGACACTAATTAATAACCAGTCAATTTACACGCATAACACTACCCTTAGATGAAATTTAATACCTTAATTACGCCACTCAATGAAAATAATACCTTAATTAATTATTCGCACGTCGACCTCCACCCAGCCAATAGAGCAGCGCGTAGCTCCGGCACGGCGAGACAGCAGGGTCGAGGGGCAGAGCTTAGTGGGGCAACCGCCTGAAGTCCGAGCTCCACTATCCCACCTTCGACCACGAGGGATGTGCTCCAATCACGCTGGCACCGACCATGAGGATTGAGCTCCTCCTATCTCCCGCCACCGACCGAGGGTTGACATCCTATCACGTCGCCACCATCGACCGACCGAGGATTGACCTCCTATAACACTGACACCGCCGACTGACCGGGGATTGACCTACTATCCGATAGTCACTGCCTCAGTCGCGGCCCCATCTCTATCTGCATAGCGGTTGTTTTTTACTGGGTATCCAGAGAGCGGCTATTTACATCACCATATGTACTGGGTAGCACATCACATAAGGTTATCTTACGGGAACCGTGTATCACGCACGCTGTCATCTCACATGATTTGGTGTGGAAACCGTGTGCCGTATACAACAAAGTGAGATAAGTACGTAGTTCCCCGACCGTTATCAGATCCCCAGAGTTTCCCCGTCTCCCCAAAATCCCTAGATAGCCTCCAAATCCCTAGCCCCTAAATTCCCTCACGTGGCGCTGCCATTGGGGGACTACGGACAAGTGGTGCTGATGGTTTCGGTGCAGCTGCTCCGGTTCGTGCAGTCACTCTTGGCAGCGCCACCATGACGGTGGTCACCGTCAAGCACTTGCCTAAGGTCATCAGGAGGCTGGTGTACTATAGATCTGAATCGTCTTGTCAGGTCCCAATCATTCCTCATCTTTTTAGCATGTCCAAAGCAAGCAACTCACTCAATCTGTCCTGAATTGGGACCCCCCTCTTAGGAAAGCGATCAAATGCTGAGTTGTGTGCACGGACACACTCCCGCTCGACGTGTATTCACGGAGGGATTCATCATTGGCAGACGGTTTCTCGGTTGCCCCTTAGAGGTTAGTGCTAAGTTCATCCTTTAAGTTCAGTTAATGCCCACACTCATCCTGATTATTTAACATTCGCAGGGATATGAGGCTTGTGCCTTTTTTAACTGGTTGGATGATGAATGGCATGGCAAGGCTCGGAGTGTTATCACAAAGCTTGCAGAAGATAACGTAAAGTTGAAGAAGAAACTAACTCATCTAGAGTGTACAATCACTATGATGAGGCAAGAAAGAATTAATCACAGGCAACAAATGAAAGCAAGAGACAAGAAGGAACTAGCATGTGTAGTTGTAGTTGTCGCATTAGGAATCTTCTATGCGCCGTTTGCAATGATGATTTGGGGTTTTGTTTGATTATTACTGGCAACATCGATAAGCAGAGCCCATCTATTGCTTACCAACTGTCCTATGTTAAATGCTTGTTTCACACACATTGTTTTCATATAAGCGTGTGCGTAGTTAAATAATGCATCTAGCAAACCGTGTGAATTGCTAAAATGTACCATGTGAAATAGTTGGCATATTGCACACATTTGGACGCTTCAACCCGTGTGCATAATTATCACATTGGTAACTATGCAATAGCGGGAATTTAGAGCGATGGGATACTCATAATTGCGGTTGATTATATTAGAATTCTAACCGCTTGCCAAGGCACCAATATAATCCGTCAATCCACGCTTCAGTCGCCACCATCTTCATCGTCCAGGTCGACTGCACTACACTTATACACACTCTGCAATCTCGCTTTCTCGCCGTTTGTTTACGTAGCGCAGCCATGTCGAGCGACCACAAGTGTCGGTGTGAAAACCGACAGACCTCGGGGTAGGGGTGATACGTCTCCGTCGTATCTACTTTTCCAAACTCTTTTGCCCTTGTTTTGGACTCTAATTTGCATGATTTGAATGGAACTAACCCGGACTGACGCTGTTTTCAGCAGAATTGCCTTGGTGTTATTTTTGTGCAGAAATAAAAGTTCTCGGATTGACCTGAAAATTTACGGAGAATATTTTTGGAATTAATAAAAAATACTGGCGAAAGAATCAACCGGAGGGGGTCCACCACCTGGCCACAAGCCAGGGGGGCGCCCCCCCTAGGGCACGCCCCCCTGTCTTGTGGGCCCCCTGCAGCTCCGCCGACCTCAATTCCAACTCTATATATTCCTATTCGGGGAGAAAAAAAATCAAGGAGAAGAGTTCATCGTGTTTTACGATACGGAGCCGCCGCCACCTCCTGTTCTTCCTCGGGAGGGCAGATCTGGGGTCCGTTTTGGGCTCCGGAGAGGGGAAATCGACGCCGTTGTCATCACCAACCATCCTTCATCACCAATTTCATGATGCTCTCCGCCGTTCGTGAGTAATCTCATCGTAGGCTTGCTGGACGGTGATGGGTTGGATGAGATTTACCATGTAATCGAGTTAGTTTTGTTAGGGTTTGGTCCCTAGTATCCACTATGTTCTGAGATTGATGTTGCTATGACTTTGCTATGCTTAATGCTTGTCACTAGGGCCCGAGTGCCATGATTTCAGATCTGAATCTATTATGTTTTCATGAATATATATGAATTCTTGATCCTATCTTGCAAGTTGTAGACACCTATTACGAGTTATGATCCGCATCCCCCAGGGTGACAATAACTGGGATTCTTTCCGGTGATTACCGTAGTTTGAGGAGTTCATGTATTCACTAAGTGCTAATGCTTTGGTCCGGTTCTCTATTAAAAGGAGGCCTTAATATCCCTTAGTTTCCATTAGGACCCCGCTGCCACGGGAGGGTAGGACAAAAGATGTCATGCAAATTCTTTTCCATAAGCACGTATGACTATATATGGAATACATGCCTACATTACATTGATGAATTGGAGCTAGTTCTATGTCACCCTATGTTATAACCGTTGCATGATGAATGCCATCCGACATAATTATCCATCACTGATCCATTGCCTACGAGCTTTTCACATATTGATCTTTGCTAAGTTACTTTTCCGTTGCTACTATTACAATCACTACAAAACTGCTACTGTCACTTTGCCATTGTTACTGCTACTTCCATACTGCTTTGCTACTGAATACTTCGCTGCAGATACTAAGTCTTTCAGGTGTGGTTGAATTGACAACTCAGCTGCTAATACTCGAGAATATTCTTTGGCTCCCCTTGTGTCGAATCAATAAATTTGGGTTGAATACTTTACCCTCGAAAACTGTTGCGATCCCCTATACTTATGGGTTATCAAGACCTTTTTCTGGCGCCATTGCCGGGGAGCATAGCTCTATTCTCTGAGTCACTTGGGATTTATATCTGTTGATCACTATTAAGAATCTGAAAGACCCAAAAACCAAGATCTATCCCTCTACTACGAGGGGAGGTAAGGAACTGCCATCTAGCTCTGCACTTGATTCACCTTCTGTTATGAGTAAACTTGCGACACCACCACCTGCTATTGATTCTGATATGTCGCAAGTAGTTGATGATTCCACTTCTGCTATGCATGATGCTTATGATGATACTTTTCTTGATACTACTGTGCCACTGGGTGAATTTCTTGATGAACAAATTGCTAGAGTCAATGCTGCAACTGATGATATTTCTGAAACTGATGAAATTATTGAAACTGAACACTATGAGACACCTGCTAGACCTAGCTCTCCTAGATATGAATTGCCTAATATACCTAAGGGTTATGTTATGGAGGGAGAGGTAGCTAGGGACTTTCTTGCTTGTAAAGATAGAGATGATCTTAAGAAATTGCTATGCAAGTGGAAGGAAAAATCTTTGAATGCTAGAATGCAATACGATCCTAAGTTTGCTACTTCACCTATCTTTGTTACTGATAAGGATTATGAATTCTCTGTCGATCCTGAGTTAATTACTTTGGTTGAATCTGATCCTTTCCATGGTTATGAATCTGAAATTGTTGTGGCACATCTTACTAAATTGAATGATATAGCCACCCTATTTACTCATGAGGAAAAAATTCGTTATTACTATATTCTTAAGTTGTTTCCTTTCTCATTAAAAGGTGATGCTAAGATATGGTTTAATTCTCTTGCTCCTAGTTGTGTGCGTAGTCCCCAGGATATGATATATTACTTCTCTGAAAAGTATTTTCCTGCTCATAAGAAACAAGCTGTCTTGCAGGAAATATTTAACTTTGTGCAAATTGAAGAAGAGAGTCTCCCACAAGCTTGGGGGAGGCTTCTCCAATTACTTAATGCTTTTCCTGATCATCCTCTCAAGAAAAATGAAATACTTGATATCTTTTATAATGGACTAACCGACGCTTCTAGGGACCACCTAGATAGTTGTGCTGGTTGTGTTTTCAGGGAACGAACTGTTGAACAAACTGAACTACTATTGAATAATATATTGAGCAATGATAATGATTGGACTATTCCCGAACCACCTCCAAAGCCAACTCCGAAGAAAAGAGGTATTCTATTTCTCAGTCCTGAAGATATGCAAGAGGCAAAGAAATCTATGAAAGAAAAAGGTATTAAAGCTAAAGATGTTAAGAATCTACCACCTATTGAAGAAATACATGGTCTTGATAACCCGACACAGGTAGTAGAGGTAAATTCCCTCCGTAGATTTGATGAAGGTGATATTCCTTATAATAAGTCTACTAGCCAATGCTTGGATGAGTTTGATAACTTTATTGTTAAGCAAGAAAATTTCAATGCTTATGTTAGTAGACAATTGAAACATAATGCTTACATGCTTGATCGCTTAGGTGATTATATAAGTAGAACTGTTAATGATCTTAAGCTTATTAGTAAGCATGCTTCCATGGTAACTACTCAAGTAGAACAAGTACTTAAGGCACAAAATGATTTGCTTAATGAGATGATTGGTAAGAACAATGATCATTCTGTTAGAGTTGTGACTAGAGGTGGTAAAATGACTCAGGAACCTTTGTATCCTGAGGGCCATCCTAAGAGAATTGAGCAAGATTCTCAGAGAATTAATACTGATGCACCTAGTCGTCCCAGTAATAAGAGGAAAAAGAATGACGATAGGACTTTGCATGCTGCTAGTGAACCTGATATAGATACACATGAAAACCCAAATGATATTTCTATTTCTGACGCTGAGACACAATCTGGTAATGAACATGAGCCTAGTGATAATATTAATGATGATGTTCATGTTGATGCTCAACCTAGTAATGATAATGATGTAGAGATTGAACCTGCTGTTGATCTTGATAACCCACAACCTAAGAACAAAAGATATGACAAAAGAGACTTTGTTGCTAGGAAACATGGTAAAGAAAGAGAACCTTGGGTTCAGAAACCCATGCCTTTTCCTCCTAAGCCATCCAAGAAAAAGGATGATGAGGATTTTGAGCGCTTTGTTGAAATGCTTAAACCTGTCTTTTTGCGTATGCGCTTGACTGATATTCTGAAAATGTCTCCTTATGCTAAGTATATGAAAGATATTGTGACAAATAAAAGAAATATACCGGAAGCTGAGATTTCCACCATGCATACCTTTAAGGGTGGAATACCAAAGAAACTAGGAGATCCCGGAGTACCTACTATACCATGCTCTATTAAAGGAAACTATGTTAAAACTGCTTTATGTGACCTTGGAGCTTGTGTTAGTGTTATGCCTTTCTCTTCGTATCGTAGACTTGATTTGAATAAGTTGACACCTACTGAAATCTCTTTGCAAATGGCTGATAAATCAACTGCTTTACCCATCGGTATTTGTGAGGATGTGCCTGCCGTAGTTGCAAATGTTACTATCCTAACAGACTTTGTTATTCTTGATATTCCCGAGGACGGCAGTATGTCGATCATCCTTGGTAGGCCCTTTTTGAATACTGCAGGGGCTGTTATTGATTGCGACAAGGGCAATGTCACTTTTCATGTTAATGGTAATGAGCATACGGTACACTTTTCGAAGAAACAACCTCAAGTTCATAGTATCAACTCCATTGAAAAAATTTCAACGATTATTATTGGAGACTTTGAATTCCCTCTCCCTACTGCCAAAAAGAAATATGATATACTTATTGTTGGGGACATGCATATCCCCATTGAGGTAACCTAGTGTTATTCGAAAATTCTCCGGTTCCGTGTCATTCGAAAAAAGTTTGTCAATAAGACTTGATCAACCTTATTGATGGATTCTTTTTGATGAGCATGAGATGGATGGATTTAGAAAGCACAACCTTTTGTACCCAACTTCTATTTTCTGTTCTTTAGTTTTAATTTAGTAAAAATGCTATTATTTTTTCTGTTTTCTGATTTATCCGTGCAATAAAAATGACCTGAAAATAAAAGTTCTCCAAATGCCCTGAAAATGTAGTATGATATTTTCTGGAATATTTAAGAATTTCTGGCACTGAGAACACATCAAGGGGCTGCACCAGTGGGCCACAAGCCTACAGGGCGCGCCCCTGGCTTGTGGGTCCCACGTAGGCCCCCCTCACTTATTCCGGCCACCATCCACTTCGTCTTCGTCCAGAAAAAATCCCACCATTGCTCAAACCTGTGTTCTAGCTCATCTTGCTGCCATTTTCGATCTCCTTGTGCAAAGCTCCATTTGCAAAAATGTTTTGGGGGATTGTTCTTCGGTATGTGACTCCTACAATGGTCCAATTAGTTTTTGTTCTAGTGCTTTATATATTGCAAATTTTTGCTGCTGTGTTGACCTTGTTCTTGAGCTTGCATGTCAAATTTGTATGGTCCCAAGTAGTTTTGATGCATGATATAGCCTCTAGGCACATGTGGGAGTAGTTGCTATAAGTTTTGTTGAGTTTTGTTCACCTTCATTGTGAGTCACTAAAAATTTCAGAATTTTTTTAGAGAAAGAAAGATGTTGAGGAGAATATACCAAGGTGGTTCCTTGAGCAAGAAGACCCCGAGACTCGCGATACGTGAGCCCGACTTTGAACCACCGAGGGAAGCTCAAGTGCGGCCTTGTGAATGGCCGTCGAATCAATTCATGGTTCAAGCCGGTTTCAAGGAAGAATTTTACACGTACATACAAAATGCTGGCCTTGAAGACTTCGTTTCAGACCAATGCAAGCAATATTATCAACTCACTGATTCCTTCGTGCGGAGGTTTGAATTTTCATCCAGGCGTAATAATCATTCTGTTCTATTTAATCTTTATGATGAATCATATACCATGGACCTGGAAGATTTTAATGATGCATGCAAAATCCCACAATGGGGCAGCCATAGTGATCCTCACAAAACTGAATATAATGATTTCCTTGCTAGCATCACTGTGGGAGAAACTAGAAACATTACACAGGCCACCTTGGGGAGCATTCACTTTCCTGCTATACACTATTTTGCTCTCTTCATAGGTAGATGTATTAACGGTAAACATGAACATATCCACCTTTGTGTACCTGATCTTAGTATTCTTAAGAGTGCGGTAATGGGAGATAGACGATATAACTTGGGGGCTATTATTGCTAGGAGGCTACATAAAAATGCTAAGGATGGAGATTTCTTTGGCGGGATTTACGCCACCCGTGTAGCTAATTATCTTGGGGTACCCATAAGGGGGAATGATATTGAGTTACCACCTGCTTTTGTTGATTATGAGGCTATGGTGCGCTACTAGTTTCTTGAGAGGAACGAACAGTCCCTCCTGACCGACTAATTTTTGACAGACAGCGTGCTGTCCATATTACCCTTCCTGCTCCTGCCTTCTTTAACTTTTAGGAAAAACGGAGACACTTTATAACTAGAGAGGAGGCAAACGAGTACGAGAGAGAGGCGGAAGCCGCTCGCCTCCGCGCTGCAGCCGTTCAGGCGGTAGCCGCTGCAACCCAGTACAACCCCAACTATGACTTTGGATATTATCCGGGCCAGCCATGGCCCTAGACCAACTTAGGCTAAAAGCCTAAGCTTGGGGGAGTACGTATTTCTCACCGACATTACATTCATGTTCACACACTCATCTTAGTAGTCGGTGCTTATACTTTTTCATTGTACCATCCATGATATTTTATTTCTTTTTTCCGCTTTCTTCTTGTGTGCTTAATTAATCTTGAGAAAATAAAAAAAATTAGTTCTAGCTTTACCTTTTAGTTTGTTTAGTTGTATCATTAAAAGAAAACCCAAAAAGATTTCTCATTCTTCTTTTGCTTGTTAGGAGTTCTCCCGTGTAAATAGTTTTTCTCGTTCTTGTTTTGAAATTTCTTTTCTTTGGGTCGTAATGAGAAGAACACAATGAAAATGTTGAGTGGCTCTCATATGCATTATTGTTTATCTTATAGAGAGCCCATATTACCTTGCCTTCTCCTTTGAGTTATTGTTTGCAGATTCCAGCTTAGTCCAATGCACGTGCACTCTCTTTATTATTCACACCGTTCGGTCGTGCAAGTGAAAGGCAATAATGACGATATATGATGAAGTGATTGAGATGAAGAAAAGCTGGTACGAACTCGACCTATTTTGTTTTTGTAAATATGATTAGCTCATCGTTCTGGATTTAGCTCATTATGGATGAAACATGTTTGCAATGACAATTAGAGATTATAGTTACTCATGCCATGCTTAATTAGCTAAGAGTGTATAATGGTTTGCCTTGAGTGCCAACATGCATTTTAAAATGGTTGTGATGTAGTATGATAGGATGGTATCCTCCTCTGAATGATTCAAGTGGCTTGACTTGGCACATGTTCACGCATGTAGTTGAAACAAAATCAACATAGCCTCCACGATATTTATGTTCATAGTGATTTATATCCTACTCATGCTTGCATTCAATGTCAGTTAATCTCAATGCATGTTTATGACTGTTGTCGCTCTCTAGTTGGTTGCTTCCCGGTCTTTTGCTAGCCTTCACCTGTACTAAGCGGGAATACTGCTTGTGCATCCATTTCCATAAAACCCAAAGTTATTCCATGTGAGTCCACCATACCTACCTATATGCGGTATTTACCTGCCATTCCAAGTAAATTTGCATGTGCCAAACTCTAAACCTTCAAATAATATTCTGTTTTGTATGCCCGAAGCGCTCATGTAGCGAATGGGGGCTGTCAGTATCTTCCATGCTAGGTGGGTTATTCTCACGATATGTGTTGATTCACTATCATTCACGAGAAAGTGGCTGGTATTCGGGATGCCCAGTTCCATGCCCAAAAATCAAATCAAAATTTAATAAAACAAAACTCCCCCAGGATTGTTGTTTGTATGGACGGTACCTGTGGATTCGGCTCGCCGTGGAGTCTGATTGATTGGTGGAGGGGGAGTAAAAACTTTACTATTCTGTTTGGGAACCGCCTATAATGTATCTAGCATGGAAGATACCGAGATCTCTTGGTTGTTATGTTGACAATGAAAGCATACCGCTCAAAAGTATTATTCATCCCTGTTTTAAAAGCTCGAGCTCTGGCACCTCTGTAAATCAATGCTTCCCTCTGCGAAGGGCCTATCTATTTTACTTTACTGTTGAGTCATCCTCCTCTTATAAAAAGCACCAGTTAGAGAGCACCACCGTCATTTGTATGCTTTGTTATTAATTGATATTGAGTATGATTGTGACTGGATCTCTTTTACCATGAATTACAATGTCTAGTCAGTCCTTGTTCTTCAGAGGTGCTCTGCATTTATGTTTTGCGGTCTCAGAAAGGGCTAGCGAGATACCATTATATCATATTGTATCATGATTGTTTTGATAAAATTGTTGTCATCCGAGACTTATTATTATTGCTCGCTAGTTGGTTACGCCATTGATATGAGTAAATGTGAGACCTAAATGTTATTGTGAATGTGGTTAGTCTATAATCTTTGCTGAAAATCTGAACATCAGTTAGACATATTTGCAACAACAAGATCAAACAGAGTTTGTAAAAGTTTTTCTTTATCACTTTCAGTTTGTCAACTGAATTGCTTGAGGACAAGCAATGGGTTAAGCTTGGGGGAGTTGATACGTCTCCGTCGTATCTACTTTTCCAAACTCTTTTGCCCTTGTTTTGGACTCTAATTTGCATGATTTGAATGGAACTAACCCGGACTGACGCTGTTTTCAGCAGAATTGCCTTGGTGTTATTTTTGTGCAGAAATAAAATTTCTCGGATTGACCTGAAAATTTACGGAGAATATATTTGGAATTAATAAAAAATACTGGCGAAAGAATCAACCGGAGGGGGTCCACCACCTGGCCACAAGCCAAGGGGCGCCCCCCTAGGGCGCGCCCCCTTGTCTTGTGGGCCCCCTGCAGCTCCACTGACCTCAATTCCAACTCTATATATTCCTATTCGTGGAGAAAACAATCAAGGAGAAGAGTTCATCGCGTTTTACGATACGGAGCCGCCGCCACCTCCTGTTCTTCCTCGGGAGGGCAAATCTGGGGTCCGTTTTGGGCTCCGGAGAGGGGAAATCGACGCCGTCGTCATCACCAACCATCCTTCATCACCAATTTCATGATGCTATCCGCCGTTCGTGAGTAATCTCATCATAGGCTTGCTGGACGGTGATGCGTTGGATGAGATTTACCATGTAATCGAGTTAGTTTTGTTAGGGTTTGGTCCCTAGTATCCACTATGTTCTGAGATTGATGTTGCTATGACTTTGCTATGCTTAATGCTTGTCACTAGGGCTCGAGTGCCATGATTTCAGATCTGAACCTATTATGTTTTCATGAATACATATGTGTTCTTGATCCTATCTTGCAAGTTGTAGACACCTATTACGAGTTATGATCCACATCCCCTAGGGTGACAATAACTGGGATTCTTTCCGGTGATTACCGTAGTTTGAGGAGTTCATGTATTCACCAAGTGCTAATGCTTTGGTCCGGTTCTCTATTAAAAGGAGGCCTTAATATCCCTTAGTTTCCATTAGGACCCCGCTGCCACGGGAGGGTAGGACAAAAGATGTCATGCAAGTTCTTTTCCATAAGCACGTATGACTATATATGGAATACATGCCTACATTACATTGATGAATTGGAGCTAGTTCTATGTCACCCTATGTTATAACCGTTGCATGATGAATGCCATCCGACATAATTATCCATCACTGATCCATTGCCTACGAGCTTTTCACATATTGATCTTTGCTAAGTTACTTTTCCGTTGCTACTGTTACAATCACTACAAAACTGCTACTGTCACTTTGCCATTGTTACTGCTACTTCCATACTGCATTGCTACTGAATACTTTGCTACAGATACTAAGTCTTTCAGGTGTGGTTGAATTGACAACTCAGCTGCTAATACTCGAGAATATTCTTTGGCTCCCCTTGTGTCGAATCAATAAATTTGGGTTGAATACTTTACCCTCGAAAACTGTTGCGATCCCCTATACTTGTGGGTTATCAAGGGGTTCCGAGCTGTGGATCTCGGACAGATGGTAACAGGAGCAACGAGACGATATTTACCCAGGTTTGGGCCCTCTTGATGGAGGTAATACCCTACGTCATGCTCTTGTTTATACTGATGGAGAAGTATCGAATACAGAGTTGATGTACCTCGAGATCGTCAGATGTGTTCTATTCTAGGGCTAGGTGAATGATATTGTATTGATGCCCTTCTATGAGCTAAACCCTACGGCTTATATAAATGCCAGGAAGGGTACCTAGGGTTACAAGGTCGTTATATTGGCGTGGAGGCGGTAGGAGAAGCCTTGGAGTATATGTCAAGCCTTCGGCAGATGCAATCCTGATCATGCCCCATCGTGCAGCTTCCGGAGTCTATCTTGAGAAGGAGGAGGGCCCATCGGCCCAATCCGAGAAGCCTAGGCCAACTAGGCTAAGTCCCCCCATTCCAGGACACCGTTAGTAGCCCCTGAACTGGTCTTCGACGCCGAGGATGACGCCCTCGAACTTCGGCTTCCGTAGTCTTTGGCTCGATAGGCGAGTTCCCTTGATTCCTCCAGCTTGGTTTCAAAAAGTCTTTGGTTAGATTAGTAGCTCTGCCCGGCGGGCCCGACTCCGTTACCCGTGGCATCTAACTACTAACCTTTGTAATCACTCCTTATGGGGAATCGGACCGCTTTATGGCGAAACGTCAAAGCGTCGGCCCTTTCCCCTTTTTATTGGCAAGCCAGGCGTGCGAATTTACCACGCACCCCCGAGTCCTTTCAAGCAAATTGCACAAGCGATCCCTTTCTCCCAAGTCCACCCTTGAGAGTTTTTCATGGCGAGCGATGCTGGTTCTTTGAGGCAACCTCACGGGCCTGTTGGAGGTGACTGGGGCAGCTGCGCCATCTCGCGCCTTCAACTAGAGCGCTTGGACAAGCAAGGATATTTGCCAAATTCAGATTTTACATCGACCCGCTCCGGGTTGACATCCGTCAGCGGGCAAGTGCATGCAGAGAGTCACCCTTCTCCTCAAGAGGGAGAAAGGGTATGCTTCGTTTCCTTCTTACTGCGCAGCTTAGGTTTTCCCATTCACCCCTTTCTTCGGGGCCTGCTGGAGTTCTATGGACTACAACTTCACCACACCACCCCCAACTCTAGTTACACACCGCGGGATTCGCTGCCCTTTGCGAGATGCACCTCGGATGCGAGGCACACTTCGGGCTCAGGAGAAAGTATTTCTACGTAATGCCCTATTCTTGAGCCGAGAAGTTGTACGAGGTCGGGGCAGCCGAAGTCCACCGGATCGAGGGGACCGGGTTTCCATCAGGCACACCTCAGGAGGACACCGACATCTGGCCAACTGAGTGGTTCTACATAGACGACATTCCTCTCCTCGACCGAGTCTGACCCGGACTCCCTTCGTTCTCCATGGAGCCCTCGAGGAAGCGTTATAGCTGGAGGCCGCATAGCCCCTCTCAAGAGGAAAGTGTCGAGGTTACCACGTTGGTAGCTCAGATGAAGCAATTAACGAGCACCGGCCTTACGATAATAGACGTAATGGCCACGACGATGACCCGAAGAGTCCAGCCACTTCGGCGGCGTCCTCGTCTACTGTGGGCATTCAACGGGACCGAAGATGCCTCACGAACAATCTGGGAGGTCTTCTTGGACCATGCAGCCTTTGGATCAACACAGGCTGGTATTTATCAGGGGACGACAGAGGACTTCGCCAGCGATGATTTCAAGAGGGGTTGTCCTACTACAATCCTGCCAACATAGTGAGTTTTCCTTCCCTCGTCCATCTGAAGTATTAGATAATTAATATAACCAACCATGCACTGGTTTTGAACAGAGATGGAGGCGTTGGGTTTGAGGTAATTGATGTCTACTACACAACTTTATTCTTGTAGACGCTGTTGGGCCTCCAAGCTCAGAGTTTTGTAGGACAGTAGCAATTTTCCCTCAAGTGGATGACCTAAGGTTTATCAATCCGCGGGAGGTGTAGGATGAAGATGGTCTCTCTCAAACAACCCTGCAATCAAATACAAGAAATCTCTTGTGTATCCAACACACCCAATACAATGGTAAATTGTATAGGTGCACTAGTTCGGCAAAGAGATAGTGATAAAAGTGCAATATGGATAATAGATATAGGTTTTGTAATCTGAAAATATAAAAACAGCAAGGTAGCAAATGGCAAATAGCGAGCAAAACATTGTATAAATGCTTGGAAATAAAGCTTACGGTTCATACTTTCACTAGTGCAATCTCTCAACAATGCTAACATAATAGAATCATATGATGATCCCTTAACGTGCAACAAAGAATCACTCCAAAGTTCATATCTAGCGGAGAACATGAGATAAAATTGTTGTAGGTAGTAGAACCACCTCAAAGTTACCCTTTCCAATCAATCTATCGAGCTATTCCTATAGGTGTCACAAACAGCTCTAGAGTTTGTACTAAAATAACACCTATGATACATATCAATCAACCCTAATGTCACCTACATACTCCAATGTCACCTCAAGTATTCGTGGGTTAATTATTTGACATGCATCAAACAATTTCAGATTCATCATGTTCAATCCAACACAAAGAACTTCAAAGAGTACCCCAAGATTTCTATCGAAGAAAGTAGTATGAAAACGTGCAATCAACCCCTATGCATAGATCCCCAAGGTCACCGGAATCCGCAAGTTGATGCCTTAACATATATCAAGTGAATCAATAGAATTCCCCATTGTCACCACGGGTATCCACATGCAATACATACATCAAGTATTCTCAAACCCAAAATATTGAATCCAACATAACAAAATCTCAAAGGGAAAGATTCAATCCATCACAACAAGATAGAAAGGGAAGAACACCATATGATCCAACTATATTAACAAAGCCCATGATACATCAAGATCGTGCCATCTCAAGAACACGAGAGAGAGAGAGAGAGAGAGATTAAACACATAGCTACTGGTACATACCGTCAGCCCCGAGGGTGAACTACTCCCTCCTCGTCATGGCCTCCGCCGGGATGATGAAGATGGCCACCAATGATGGTTTTCCCCCTCTGGCAGGGTACTGGAAAGGCTCCAGATGGGTATTTCTTTGATACAGAGAGTTGCGGCGGCGAAGCGGAAGTTCTAGGTTAACTTTCGAGGGTTTCTGGATTTATAGGATTTTTAGCGTTGGAATCACGTCAACCGGAGCCACATGGGCCCCGCAAGCTAAGAGGGCGCGTCCAGGGGGTGGGTGTGCCCTGTTGGCTTATGGCCCACAGGTGGCTCCCCTCCGGTGGTTCTTCGCTCTGGTATTTCTTATTTTCTCCAGAAAAAATCATAAAAAAGTTTCGAGCGATTCCGAGAACTTTTATTTTCTACACAAAAACAACACCACAGTAATTCTGCTGAAAACAACATTAGTCTGGGTTAGTTCTAAATAAATCATATAAAGTGCATCAAAACCATATAAAAGTATTGTCAACATATGCAAATATGGCATGAATACTTCATAAATTATCGATACGTTGGAGACGTATCAGTAATAAGCAGCCCAGCGCCCGAGCCAGAGTCGCACCGCCGAGCTGAGGATCCTCTCTTTAACGAAGATGAGGACCTATCCCTTATCTATGAAGGGCGGAAGTTTTTCTTGGAGAGCCTTGATGGCTCAAGGGTGGCCATTGCCCCCAACGTTCCTGGGACGAGGCCAACTTCATCAGTTACACTTCCTCCTTCTAATAGAAAGCGAGCTGCTCGCTCTCCAGCCCCTAGCCGCCTGAATCCTCCTCCAAAGGCACGGCGTTCCAAACGTCAACGCGATGAGGCGGCTCTACAAGGGTGGCCCCGCAGGATGTGCAATAGTGCAAGACGCACGGGTCGAGGTAATGGGGACAGGCGAAAGTGCCCCCTTAGTTACCAGGTAACTTTCTCAATTACTGCATGTGTTAAAGGTACTGTATCAGGTCCTAACCCTTTTAGTTATTCGCAGGCAACCCTCGCCTTCTTCTATGGCAGCGAGGGTCGAGAGAATGACAACCTCGCAAAGGGAAGTGATAACCCACAAGTATAGGGGATAACGACAGTCTTCACGAGTAGTATTTCACCCTAATTTATTGATTCGACACAAGGGGAGCCAAAGAATATTTATAGGCCTTGACAGTTGAGTTGTCAATTCAACCGCACGTGGGATATCTCTCTGCAGCAAATATTTAGTAGCACAGCAAACGATAGTAGCAGCAATAATAGTGATAGCAGCAATTTGGGTAACAATAGTAACAATAGCAATTGAGTAACAGGTGTGACAGTAACATCAGTAGTAGTAACTTAGCAAGATTCAGTATATGTAAAGCATAGGCCATGGTGTAGTGATGGAAATATATGGATGTCATCAATCATGTAATAGTTACACACTAGGGCGACACAGAACTAGCTCCAATTCATCAATATAATGTAGGCATGTATTCCGTATATAGTCATACGTGCTTGCGGTAAGAACTTGCATGACATCTTTTGTCCTACCCTCCCGTGGCAGCGGGGTCCTATTGGAAACTAAGGGACATTAAGACCTCCTTTTAATAGAGAACCAGAACAAAGCATTAACACATGGTGAATACATGAACTCCTCAAACTACGACAATCACCGAAAAGAATCCCAATTATTGTCACCTTGGGGTAAGCGGATCAAGACACATAATAGGTGCGTACAAGTTGCAAGATAGGATCCAAATCACTCTTATATTCATGAAAACATAATAGGTTCAGATCTGAAATCATGGCACTCAGGCCCTAGTGACAAGCATTTAGCATAGCAAAGTCATAACAACATCAATCTTAGAACATAGTGGAGACTAGGGATAAAGCCCTATCAAACTTAACTCGATTACATGATCAATTCCATCCACACCCCTCACCGACCAGCAAGCCTACAAAGGAATTACTCACTCCTGGTGGTGAGCATCATGAAATAGTTGATGGAGAAGGGTTGGTGATGACGATGGCGATGAATCCCCCTCTCCGGAGCCCCAAACGGACTCCAGATCAGCCCTCCGGAGGAAGAACAGGAGGTGGCGGTGGCTCCATCTTGTAGATCGCGATGAAAACTTCTCTCTGATTTTTTCTCTGAAGATGTGAATTTATTGGACTGGTTTTAGGGTCGGGGAAGCCTCGTGGGGCCCAGGGCGCGGCGAGGGGGGTGGTCGCGCCCTGTTGCCTCGTGGCCCCAGGTGCACCCCCTCTGGTGCGTCTTGGCTCCATAATTCATTATAATTCCCACAAAAATTCACAAAAAAGTTTTGTCCAATTCTGAGAACATTTATTTCTGCACAAAAATAACACCAAGGTAGTTCTACTGAAAACAGCGTCAGTCCGGGTTAGTTCCATTCAAATCATGCAAGTTAGAGTCCAAAACAAGAGCAAAAGTGTTTGGAAAAGTAGATACGTTGGAGACGTATCAACTTCCCCAAGCTTAACTCATTGCTTGTCCTCAAGCAATTCAGTTGATAAACTGAAAGTGATAAAGAAAACTTTTACAAACTCTTTTCTTCTCGTTGCCATATATATGCTTAGCTAGTGTTCAGGTTTTCAGCATAAGTCATAAGTACTCATATCCATGATAACAATTAAACATCACATTCACTCATGGCAATACATAACCACCTAGCGAGCAATAATAAAATATCTCATATGCTAACAGTTTGTCAAGACAATCATGATATTATATGGTGACATGGTATTTCGCTAGCCCTTTCTGAGACCGCAAAACATAAATACAGAGCACCTCTGAGTTTCAAGCAGTGACTAAACATTATAATTCAGGGTAGAAGAGATCCAATCATACTCATACCCAAAATTACTAGACTCAATGCATAAAGATGACAATAGTGCTCTCTAGTCTGGTGCTTTTAACAGAAAGATGATGGCTCAACATAAAAATAAAAAGATAGGCCCTTCGCAGAGGGAAGCATTGATTTGGAGAGGTGCCAGAGCACAAGTTTTAAAACTGAATTAAAATTGTAGTTTTGGGTGATTTACTTTTTCTGTCAACGTTACGACAAAGGTTTTCAGTATCTTCCATGCTAAACTCATTATCGGCGGTTCCCAAATAGAATTGTAAAGTTTACTCCTATCCACCATCCATACACAAACCATGTCTGACCAAATCCACGGGTGCCTGCCAACATATCAACTGTCCCAAGGACTTTTGTTTAATTAATTTTGATTTTGCAGGACTGGGCATCCTTTTTACCAGCTTCTCTCGTGCAAGACATCGAATAAATGACCGTCTTGAGAATAACTCACTTAGCATGGAAGATACCGACCGCCTCGTCACTACATGAGCGGTACGAGTGCAAAAACAGATGTTTGTTTGAATATTTAGATGTGGCACATGCAAATTTACTTGGAATGGCAGGGTAATACCGCATATAGGTAGGTATGATGGACTATGTGGAACAAGTTTTGTGTTTAAGGATATTGGATGCACAAGCAACATTCCCGCTTAGTACAGGAGAAGGCTAGCAATAGGTTAGGAAGTGACCAGCTAGAGAGCGAAAACGGTCATAAGCATGCATTGTGAATAATTAACATTGGACATTAGCATGAGTAGGATATAAACATTCTGAATTTAAACATCATGAAGGTTGTATTGGTTTTGAATCAACTACATGTTTGCACATGGGCCAAGTCAAGTCGCTCAAATTACTCAGAGGGAAATATCATACTACCATACCACATCATAACCATTTTAATGCATGTCGGCACATAAGGTAAATCATTATCAACTCCTAGCTATTTAAGCATGGCATGAGAAACTATATCTTTAATTGTCATCATAAACATGTTTACTCATGATATACCAAATCAAGATCGAATGAGCTAAACATATTTACAAAAACGGAAAACAAGAAGAGTTCATACCAGCTTCCATTACCACGACCACTTCATCAAATATCGTCATTATTGCATTTCACTTGCACGACCGAATGATGTGATAATAATAATAGTGCAAGTGTGCCATGGACTAAGCTGGAATCTGCAGGGCAGTTTTATACAAAGGAGAAGACAGGATAATATTGGCTCTCTATTGGATCAACAATAAAGCATATGGGAGCCACTCAACATTTTCAGCATGGTCTTCTCCTTCCAAGACTTAAAGAAAAGAAAAGAAATTCAGAGAAACACACTGAAATATTTTTGGAGTTTTTGACTTTTCTCGAAGAAAGCAAAATAAGCAAAGGAAAAAACAAAAACTTAGAAAACTATTTACACGGGAAAGCTCCCAACAAGTAAAGGAAATATTTTTGGGTTTTCTTTTAATACTACAACTAATTAAACGAGAAAGAAAAACTGAAAAGAAGCGAGAAATATTTTTGGGTTTTCTAAAGTTTTTCAAACACACAAGAAGAAAGAGGAAAATAAAACTAACATGGTTATACAATGAAAGAGGGTGATCACCGACAGTTTATATGAAGTGTGTGAACATGAATGTAATGTCGGTGAGAAATACGTACTCCCCCAAGCTTAGGGGTTTGCCTAGCTTGGTGATCACCATTGATAATAGCCATCAGGTCCGGGATAATATTGTTGCTGGGGCACCTGAGCATCCCATGCTTGGGCCTCATCTTCTGCTGCAGCCAACTCGTTGCGGTAGGCAATTATATCTTCTGGCATAATGATGTAATCATTCCTGGCATGATAATCAAACAGAGAGGTTGCAGGCAACACAATAACATCGCGAGTGATCTTGCTATATACTAAATTATAACGAATGTGCTTCGGGGGCTTAAGTTCTTAAATGAATTGGTGATCTAGCATGGACTGATGGTCAAGAAAGACTTTAGGCATCAAATAATTGGCGGGGCGTATAACGATATTAAAATGTTTTGCTAAGCGAGTGGCATAAATACCACCATGAATCTTGCCTTTGAATCGATTAAGATGCAAGCGGCGCGCAACAATAGCTCCCATGTTATAAGTGTTATCATCGTAAAGTGCGCGACGCAAGGGTGGGGGCACAGAGACCACCACCCTGCTCCATAGCAGTTATGCATTTTTTTATGAATAAGGCAAATTAATGCACAGAAGGGAAATGTAAGTTGCTAGCCCTAGCACCTAATACGCCCCTAGTTCCTCCCATGGTTAAGGTATGAATGAAACCTTCGAACTCCTCCGGTTTTGGCTCACGCATTCCCCCGTAAGAGGGAAGCAGGCATATCTCACAGAAATCAGCAAGTGGTAGTTCAAAAGTGTCAGATTTTGGGCTCCGCAAAACCCAAAGAGGTTCGAACCCAGGGGCGTGCGCGAAGATCCCCACTAGCCTGGCCTCAAGCTCACAACTCCACAGCCTCGTCGAATAGAACTCACTCAATCGCGGAGAAGAAAACTAACACACAGATTTACCCAGGTTCGGGCCGCTGCGAAGCGTAAAACCCTACTCCTGCTTTGGGTGGATTGCCTCACGAGGAGGTTTATGGATGAACTGTTACAGTGGTGAGCAACCTCGCGAGGGCGCTCGAGCAGTGTCCCCTCTGTCCCCCTCTACGGCGCAACCTTGCCTCTATTTATAGCAACCCGGGTCCTCTTCCCTTATCGCATTGGCGGGAAAGGATCCCACAATGGCCAAATTCGAAGGGGGACAAGTGGTACATCTTATCCTGACGAAAGGTGGTCTTCGCCTGCAAAGTAGCTGGTAGTGATGCAGAGGTGGGATCGACCATGACGTCCGTCCTGCGGGGCTCGTGGTCTTGGTCTTGTTGTGCCGGAATGGAAACCTTTGGGGGGATGCCTTGGGAACCTGCGTACGTCTCTACTTCCTTTGCACCAAAGAGGAAACTACTACTTCTATGCCCGCATGTGCCCGCCTGGCCCGATTCGTGTCACCTCAGCCTCCCGAGGCCGAGCGCTACATAGAGATCTCCGCCCCTCAGGAGGGGGCCTTGGTGTCATCCACCTCACGAGGGCGGGGCTCTCGCGAGGGCCTTGTCTTGAATGATGCCGCACTGGGCCGTGCCAGGCTGTCGAAGTGGGCCACGCCCTGGCCCGTAGGCAGGCAGGTCTGGGTACCCCCGTTCCCAGAGCGCCGACAGTAGCCCCCGGGCCCAAGGTGCGCTTGGGCTGGCTTCGGGGCGGAGCCGAAGGAGCCGGCCCGAGCTCCGTGGGCCCCAATCGCCTGCGGGGCCAGGCTGATGCGTGGCGCGTAACGAGACGCGGGCGCCTCCACTTCCCGAAGACCTCGGGAACCGCCTCGAGCCAGGCTGACACGAAGCCCGCGCGCAGCGGCGGCCATCATTGCCCTTCCTTGAATGTAGCCGTCTCCTTGTGTCTTCTCTTCCCTCGACCCACGCGGACGTGACCCAACGAGGGTAGACGAGGCGACGTGAAACAGGGCCATCATTGCCCGGTACGTGGAGGGACGCGGGTTGGCCTCCACCCGGCTATAAATAGGCGGAGAGGGGCGAAGCCCCCAGCCCATCTCGATTTCTCGCTTCCTTGCTCAAGGCCCCCGCCCTCTCAACCATGACGCCAGTGAGGAGGTTTTCTGCTGCCGAGAAGGGGAAGGCCCGCCAAGAAGGGCCGGACCTACAGCTACCCAAGAGGGGCCGGGGCCGTCCCCGTAAGTACACCGTGGTGTCAACGGCGGCGCCCCGGGGGTGCGGCCGTGCCCCCGCGAGTGCAGGCGCCTCCTCCGGTGCAGGCGGAGGCGGCGGGCGTGGCGACCGTGGCCAAGGAGGGAGGCCCACAGCGAGCGTCCGGCCATCGCGCCCGCGGTCTCACAATGCCGATGTAGGCCAGGAGTTCGTGGTGTGGGTGGAGAGACCGGTGATCACCTGGCTGCAGCTCCCGCACTTCTTCGCGGAGATGTTGCGGGCCAGCGAGCCCGCGGGCCTGTGGCTGCAAGCCGATGGTTGTTGTAGCGGCGCGTTGTGGATGGAGATCGAGGTTACCCCCGCAAGTTACGCCTTCTTGAGTCGCGGGTGGCAGACCTTCGCCCGTGCCCGCGGCCTGGAGGGGAGGCTCACGCTCCACTTCAAGCACGACGGCGTGGCGACGCTCTTCGGGGAGGATGGCAGGCGCTTGGTGTGCTGCCCGGAGGGTGACGGCGGCGACAGCGATCACCCCGAGCGACTGGCAGCCCTTGCGGCGGCGGCGCTCTTGGAGGTGAGCTTGCCCTTGGCGACGGCCGTCATGCTTCCAGTGGCAGCGACTACTCATGAACCCGCCTCACTCATGAAGGCTGTATGTGGCCATTCACATGGCCTAACCTCCGTGTTGCGAGGGATGTTGATGTCCTGGTCTGGAGTCCTTGCAATGACTCCTTTGGAACTCCGGCTTGAAGAACCTTTCCTGAAGAAACTCATCCTCCTATGAACAAATTTCTGAAATTTTTGGACCACAAAATTATGTCAATAAAACTTTGCAAGATTGATAGCAACTACTCATATCGATGCCTAGAGGACATATCAAGCATTCCCACTACTTGGAAATCAAAGAATTAGACATGCAAGCTCATTTTCAGTAGCACCAAGTGCAGCAAAATATGCAAAATATAAACTACTAAAGCAAAAACTAATTGGAGGAATGGGAGAGTCACATACCAAGGAGCAATTCCTCAAAACAGTTTAAAAACGGAGTTCCGAGCAAAGAGATCAAAAATTTCAGTTTCAAGGGGAAGAACACGAGAGAGAGAGCTAGGGAATTTTTGCTGGAGGTAGAGGATGCCATGGGCTAAAGAGATAAGGTAGAGGGGCCCTGTGGGCCCCCAACACACAACATGGCACGGCCAAGGGGGTAGTCGCACCCTGTTGCCTCGTGGTCCATAGGTGCCCCTCCCTGATGTGTTTTCAGCACCAAAAATTCTTAAATATTCCAGAAAAATTCATGTTAAAATTTTGTGGCATTCCGAGCCTTTTTATTTTTGGGTCATTTTTCTATTGCACGGAAAACTCACAAAACAGGATAATCATGGCATTTTATTTTATTCAACTAGGAATAACAGAGAGCAAACTAGTAATACAAAAAGTTGTGCCTACTAAATTCATCAACCACATGTCTTTCAAAAAGGATCCATTAATAAGGTTGATCAAGTCTTATTAATAACCGTTACCAATTGACATGAAACCGAAGAATTTTGTATGACACTAGGTTACCTCAATGGGGATTTGCATTTCCCCAATAATAGGATTATAATATTTCTTCTTGCCAGTAGGTAGAGAAATTTTGAATTCTCCAACGATGACCATGGCACTAGCCTCAATGAAACTAATATTGTTAACCAAGATTTGTTTCTTCGGAAAACTAATGGTATGCTGTTTGCCATTGACATGAAAAGTGACCTTGCTTTTGTTCCAATCAATAACAGCCCCAGCAGTATTTAAAAAGAGTCTACCAAGGATGAACGACATATTGTCGTCCTCGGGCATATCAAGAATAACAAAGTCTGTTAAGATAGTAACATTTGCAACCACAACAGGAACATCCTCGCAAATTCCAGTAGGTAAAGCGTGGATTTATCAACCATTTGCAAGGATATCTCAGTGGGTGTAAGCTTATTTAATTCAAGTCTCTTATAAAGAGAAAAAGGCATAACACTAACACTAGCTCCTAAATCACATAAAGTAGTTTTAACATAATTTCGTTTAATGGAGCAAGGTATGGTGGGTATACCGGGATCTCCCAATTTCTTAGGCACTCCACCATCAAAAGAATAATTAGCAAGCATAGTAGCAATTTCAGTTTCAGGTATTTTTCTTTTGTTGGTAATAATATCCTTCATATACTTAGCATACAGAGGCATTTTCAAAATATCAGCCAAGCGAGTGCGCAAAAGGACAGGTCTAATCATTTCAGAAAGCGTTCAAAATCTTCATCGTCCTTACTCTTAGAAGGCTTACGAGGGAATGGCATGGGTTTTTGAACCCATGGATCTCTTTCTTTTCCATGCTTTCTAGCAACAAAGTCTCTTTTATCATAGCTTTTATTTTTAGGAGGTGGGTTATCAAGATCCTCAGCAGGTTCTATTTCCACATCATTATCAGGTTCTCTATCTTTATTACTATCTGGTGAAGCATCTACATGAACATCATTATTATCACTATCATTCTCATTATCACTAGGTGCATGTTCACTACCAGATTGTGTCTCAGCATCAGAAATAGAAACATCATTATGATTTTCAGCAGGTTTTTCTATAATGGGTTCACTAGAAGCATGCAAAGTTCTATCATTTTTCTTTTTCTTATTAGGTGGACTAAGTGCATCATCATTAATTCTTTGAGAATCGTGTGCTACTCTTTTAGGATGACCTTCAGGATAAAGAGGTTCCTTAGGCATACGACCTCCTCTAGTCATTACTCTAACAACATTTGTCGGAATCGGGGCTCCGGGGACCCAAAAAGGTTCGAACACTGGGGTGCACTCGCTCTCCTTCCCTACTATGCTTCGCAACCTCACGGCGACTCTCCAGCGACTTGAGCTAAGGAAGATGAACAAGGGACACACAGTTTACCCAGGTTTGGGCCACCTCGCGGTGTAAAACCCTACTCCTGCTTGGTGGATTGCTTGAGGATGAGGGTGAGTACAAAGGTGTGTTCTTGCTTGCCCCCGGGCTCTCCCTCTTCTATGGTGGCCGGTCCCTGCCCTTATATTGGCCTTGGTCCTCTTCCCCCGAAAACGCAAGGCGGGAAGGGTTGCCACAACGGCCAGTTTGAAGGGGGACATGGCTGCAGCCTATCCTGACAAAAGTGGTCTTCGCCTCCCGAAAGCTCTTCGTCATGACGTGCTCGTGGGCTCGGGGGTGACATCCGTCCTGCCGAGTCCTCGGTCTTGGTATTCTTGCACAAGAAAGAAAACCTTTGGGGTTGCTTTAGGAACCCGCAAACTGGCGCTGCTCCTCTATCACCAAAGAGGAAACTCTCTCTGTCCGCGCCAGCTGGAGCGACCCTGGGGGCCGCTCTGCGCGAGCCGCATCAGCCACGCGGAGGAGCGGGTCTGCTTGGCCCCACCAGGCCGGCCTTGACGGACCCGCCCCGCGAGGACTCTAGGAGGTGGCCCCGCAAGGGGGGCCTCGGGAGGCTCGTGATGGCGCGGTTGTCGTATGCCTCGCGAGGGCTTTCCTCATGAAGATGGTTGGTGGGCCACTTAGTGCTCAGGGCCAGCGCCGCGCCCGGGCCGCGGGTAGAAGGGTCTGGGTACCCCCAGTCCCAGAGGCCCGACAGTAGCCCCCGGGCCCGTGGTGCGCATGATTCCGGCTGTTGGCGGGGGCGACGCGACGCGGGCCTTAATCGCCTACGGGTCGGGTGCGACGCGCGAGTGCTTTGGGGAGCGGGGTGCCCCCCTTCCCACGAGACCTTGGTGGCCGCGCAAGCCGACATAAAGCTCGTGCGCGGCCGGGGGGCCATCATTGCTGTTCCTTGTGTTGCCCTGTCTTCCTGCACCTTCCTCCTCTGCGCGGAACCGCTCTAGATCCAGCCTCTCGCGAGGTTCCTCCCTCGCTCTTCCTGCGGTTTCAGCATCCGGATGGCGCCCGTCGGCAAGAAGGGAAAGGCCGCTGCTTCCTCCGCAAGCCCTGCCACCCTCAGGCCGGCGCTCTTGCCCTCCACCATTTCAGACAAGGAGGACTTGGGCCCGGTGCTCCCACTGGTGGGCGGCAGGCTGAATGAGGGGCGAGCAACTGAGATCTGGCCGGGCTCGGCAGCGCCAAGCAGCCTGCCGGCGACTGCCTACCCCTTCTTCTACCATAGCGTCTACGCCGGGCTAGTCCCGCCGTTTCCAGGTTTTTCTACGCCATCCTCTCCCATTACCAGATCCATGCCTTGCATCTTCAGCCCAACTCCATCCTCCTCTTGGCCATCTTCGCCTACTATTGCGAGGCATTCATGGGCGTGAGGCCTTCGGTGGCGCTCTTTTGCAACTTCTTCAGTTTGCGGTTCACCGCCCCGGACCAACGCTCCGCGTGCGTTTCCTTTGTTGACGTCACGGGCGCGAGCATCCATCTGAAGGCCGGTAAGAAGGTGGAGGGCTACCGGCAGCGTTGGGTCTTCATGAACGCGCGTCGGGACAGCTCGCTCCTGGTGACCCCCACGCGCCAACCCGCGTAGATCCCCGGGTGGGGCCATGAGAAGCTCACTGACCTGAGGGCAGAACCCATCCTAGAGCGCATCGCCGCGCACGGGAGTGCCTCTCTAACGGGGGCGATGATTGTCAAGGAATTCCTGGGGCAGCGCATCGCGCCGCTCCAGGCGCGCTCGCGGCCCCTATGGGAGTTCGTCGGCTCGAGGGACCCGATGAGGCTGCACGTCAGCGGCCTGATGAAGGATGAGCTGGATGAGGCCATAGGGGCCCTACTTGGCTTCGACCCCAAGGGCCTCCCGGAGGCAGCGTCGCCGCTGTATGGCTGCGAAGACATGGAGGAGCTGGTCGGGGAGATGCCCGTCTTCGATGAGTGGGGGCTTGTCGGGTCGGGCAGGATCCCCTCCATTGCGGTGACGTCCTCCAGCGAGGGCGATGGTGGCAAGGACTCGGAGGCGACAGAGGAGAGGGGAGCGCTGACCGGGTGCCGTCGCCCAGCCTCCCCACGTCCCTGTGCGGTCTCGGGGATAAAGACGCTGCCTCGGTTGAGCAGCGCCAAGTTATCCCCCAGGCCCGCAGGCTCGGAAGACGGAGCGGGGTCAGGCCCCACGACCCCTCCTATGCCGACGACGGGGGCCGGTATCGAAGATGCTGCGCCCACACTAGCGGTGGCAGCACCTCCTTAGGAGGCCTCCCAGGCCCCTAAGGAAGGGGAGAACTTGGCCAGTCCTGCCAAGGGTGGTGCCGAGCGCTCTCCAGGCAGTGTTGAGACGGCACGCGAGGGCGGCGCGGGCACGCCGTCTACCATCACGAAGAAGAGGAAGTGGGCTGCCAGGGATGAGTAAGTGCCTTAACCCGCTCCCGCGCTGTGTGTTTGCGACTGGTTGTTCCAGCTAACCCTCTCCCCGGCGCAGGTGTTCCGACGGAGGCGAGGAGAAGAAGAGGAAGGCGAACATCGGGGCAAAGGTGACGCCCGTTCGGAAGGCGGCTTCAGCTCTTGGCCGAAGCCTTGGGGGCGCGGGGGCGGTTTACGCCAGCCTGGCAATGTGCTTGGTCGCGCGGGCGCCACAGCGGCACCTAACGTCTCCCCGGCGCGATGAGGGGGCCCGTGCCCCAGGGCCGCGACAGCTCAGCCCCCGGCACCACTTGCCAAGGACGCGGGGATCCGGCCTCAGGCGCCACCTGCCGAGGCCACAGCTGCTCAACCCCCGGCACCACCTGCCAAGGCCGCGGGGATCCGGCCTCAGGCGCCACCTGCCGAGGCCACAGCCGCTCAGCCCCCGGCGCCACCTGCCGAGGCCGTAACTGCTCAGCCCCCGAGGCCACCTGCCAAGGCCGCGGCTTCTTAGCTAGCTGGAGAGGGAGGGGCACCCCAACCTTCGCTGGCCATTCCGGCCCCTGCAGCCAGCCACAGCGCGGGGCGCGACTCAGACCGCCCTCCGGTGGCGATCCTTCCAGAGGCCCCTGAGGCCAGCACGACGGTCTCCTCAGGCGAACCGCGGGGGCCAAGCGCGGGGGAGAACCTGGATCCCCCGACGCCTCAAGGGCAGGGCGCTGGGACCCTTCTTGTTATAGCCACAGCGAGCGCCTAGGCGCCAGCTCCCAGGCAAACTCTCGCCCTGACGGACCAGAACGCCTTGCTTAGGCACGGGGCTCTGACCGACGCCCAGGACGCGCTTGACTGGCTCAGGGCGGACCTCCGAAACGCCGAGGCGCGTCTCTCTGCCGAGCGCTTGAGGCTCGCCATGGGGTGGCGTCAACTTGACGCCTCCACTAGGGAGGCTCACAATAGGGTCAAGGCTACCCTTGCGGAGGGCAAGAAGGAGGTCGCCGAGGCGAAGGCCGCTTGCGAGAGGGCTCTTGCCGAGAAAACAACGCTCACCGAGCGCTTCAAGGAAGCGGAAGCCGACCTGAAGGCGCTTCAGGAGCAAGCCGCGTAAGCGCATCAACTCCAACTGCGGGAAGAAGACGTCAAGGCCCGCGAGGCGAGGCTCGCGGACCGCGACGCTGAGCTCGTGAAGCTGACGGCCGAGCAGGCCACGAAGCGCGGGCGCTTGGAGACGTTGCAGCGCGAGGTGGCCGAGGCCCAAGAAGCTCATGCTAAGCAGGTCTCTGAAGCCAACGCCAAGCTGGACGCCCGGGAGAAGGAGATTCAGGCCGCCGCCGATGCGAGGGCGACCTCGGACCACGTCGCGTTCTCCTCCCTTGAACACAGGGCCCGCGAGGCCCTGGGCTCGATTTGCAGGTTGAGTTTCGATGCCCCCTCGTTCCTCTAGGCTCTAGCTACGCCGATCTCTCCTCCAAGCTCGTGAAGGAACTCGAGGGTGCAGCCCATAAGGTGGATGGCATCCTGGAAGAGGCAAGCCGCAGTCTCTTCTCTGTGGCGGCGACCCGCGTCTTCAGCCATCTCCTCCTTCACGATCCCAACTTCAAGTTCGACAAGGTGACGGGCCCCGTTCCCGAAGAATCTCGCGACGACATGGCGGCGGCTATGGAGGGCCACGTGAAGGCGTTGCTTGAGAAGTTCTTCTGCATCGACGACGGCGAAGAGCCTGGCGGGGAGTCTCCTTTTACCACCCTACAATAAGTCGAACCCACCTCGAGGAGGCATAAGATGACAGTTTAAGCTGTAGGAAATATTTTGGAGTTTGGAAATAACCGTTTGTGATCTGCGACTTCCCTTCCTTGGCTGGGTTTTTCTCTTGCTTGTCTTTGTGATCTGCGTCGGCAGGGCCCAGCCCCGCGCATACCTTAGCCGTCGCTGGAACACCAGGTCGGGATGCTTGAGCTGAGCCAGGAGGTGAGGGGCTACGGGTGCTAGTGAAGGCTCCTGAGACGCGATGCTCAAGAGCCCCCCTTTGACACGCAAGCGACCAGCTCAAGAGTCCTCACGCTCTGCGTTGGCAGGGCCCGACCCCGCGCATACCTTAGCCATCGCTGGGATGCCAGGTCGCGATGCCTGAGCTGAACCAGGAGGTGAGGGTCTATGGGCGCTAGTGAAGGTTCCTGAGACGCGATTCTCAAGAACCCCCCTTGACGGGCAAGCGGCCCGCGCGAGAGTCCTTACGCTCTGCGTCGGCAGGGCCCAACCCCGCGCATACCTCAGCCATCGCTGGGACGCCAGGTCGTGATGCCTGAGCTGAACCAGGAGGTGAGGGGCTACGGGCGCTAGTGAAGGTTCCTGAGACGCGATGCTCAAGAACCCCCCCCCCCTTGACGCGCAAGCAACTCTCGTGAAGAAGAATCCCGCGCACCGAAGACCGTGCTTGGAGCGCCACGCACTTGCCAGCTTACACTTGGGTGTCGCGCGAGGAGACTAGACAACAAGGACCTCAGGAGGTGATGTGCACGGGAGAAGGCCCGCGAGACAGAGCTCGATCGCTTGGATTTATCAGTGCTGCAGGGATGAACCCGAGCACAGGCACCGTGTCCAGTCCCCGCTCGTGCGCGGTACAACGGGAAACTGGGGAGTGTGGAGCTCAGAGATCATCCACCAGCGCGAAGCATGGGGCTTCCACTGGGAGTGGGCGGGAGTCCTCCCGAGGCCGAGGGGCGGCCTTTCGGGAGGCTCCGGGGCGTGTACAGCCCCAACCTCATTATTACGTGAGAGTGTCATGGGCGGCGATTTAAAAGAGGTGTAGGACACCCCAGGCACATGGCTCAGGAGCTCCTTCCTCAGTTCTTCGGGTGGCTTTACACCTAATTTCTGGCGCGGGCGTGCGCTCCGCGACCCATAACATGGGCGCCGGGCGCACCACACGATCATCGTGGCTCAACGACGGTAGAGGCGAGGCGCTCGCCGAGGGGAGGCTTTGCCCCCACCGCCCCGAGCTGAGTCGTGCCCCCATTACCCGCCGTGATGGTTCTCTGGGAGGGCGGGACACCAAAGACCTTTGTGAGATGACTTGCACGGGGGGCCAGCCCATGCGCCAGAGCTTGGTCATTTCGATTTCTCGGTGCTGCGAGGACAAGTCCTAGCGTAGACGCCGTGTCCAACCCTCCCCATGGAACCGTTGAGGGGGCGGGCGCAGGGGGGCGAAGATCTGGGTGAGGACGAGGCGCTACACTTGGAGCTTAAAACAAACGACATAATCTCAACGGGGGTTAATCTGGTTCATTACATAATGGGGAAGTCCCAGCTTCCGGGTAATGCAAAGTACACAAAAAGGAACGGGGGGTCGCCTGTCTTGAACAGACCACAAAAATAACCTGGCGGCCATGCCGCCATGAGAGCGTCAAGCCGCTTGACGATGCGTGCTGCGGGGGTTCACTCTTCAGGGGCAGACTGGCTCCTGAGGCTTCGAAGACTCGCGAGGCCTTGGCGCGGCCCCAGGCGCCGTCGTGAGCCTCAGCTGTTTGTGGAAGGTGATGCTGTTGCTCACTGGACACTCTGATGCTCCAAAAGGCATGCGGGCGTAGTTGGTGATGATGCGCGAGGGTCAGGAGGGGCCATGGGGTCCTGCCCCGTTAAGGCCCACGAGGTCGACGTACGGGCGCCCCTTGCCGCTCCTCCTAGGGGCGGCGGCCTGCTTTGAACAGCGTTCTGGAAGACGCTTCTCCCACTGCTTGCTGATTCCTTGGTCGATGATCCCCCCATGACACCAGCGCCAGGCACCGCGCTCTTTGCTCATGGGGGCACGTGCTGGGGCGTGCCTCCAAGCGGTGCCCGAGCTCCTCCCCCTTCGCCCCAGCCAGGTCGGGTGCTCCCCGGGCGGAAGCCCCCAAGCCTAGCCTGAGGGAGGCACCGGGTGCGCTTCCCTATGCCGAGGCGAGGCCGACGCCGACAAGGGGCACGCAGCTCGCATCGTCGGTGTCGAGCGTCACGTTCTTCATCTTGGCGAGGCCTGGGACCGGCAGCTGTTCCTTCTTCCTTGGGAGCGCGGCCACGCGAAGCCCAACTCCCCCCTCATCATCAGGATGCTCGGTCGCGACTGCCTGATAACCCACAAGTGTTGGGGATCATTTGTAGCCTTTTTAGATAAGTAAGAGTGTCGAACCCAACGAGGAGCTAAAGGTAGAACAAATATTCCCTCAAGTTCTATCGACCATCGATACAACTCTACGCACGCTAATGCTTGCTTTACCAAGAACAAGTATGAAACTACTTTGCGGGAATAAAACTAGAAGTACTTTGCAAGATAATAAAGAACGTGGAAATAAAAGTTAGGTGATGTTTTAATAAAAGAACAATAAAAGTAAATAGCTTAGTAGAAAGCTTTTTGTGTAACGCAAGAGAAAGATTGTCCCTAGGCAATTGAATATGATATGATAGATACTTGTTATATGCAATGAGGGAGAGGCATACACTAACACACTTTCCGTACTTGGATCATATGCACTTATGATTGGAACTCTAGCAAGCATCCGCAACTATCAAAGTTCATTAAGGTAAAACCCAACCATAGCATTAAGTATCAAGTCCCCTTTACTCCCATACGCAACAACCCACCTACTCGGGTTTGTGCTTCTGTCACTCACGCAACCCACCATAGGCAAATCATGAACATATTGCAACACCCTACAGAGGGGATCCCTCACGTTTACGCGACATGGAGGGCACCATAGGACAGCACCATATCAACATACAACTTACATCCATAACATCATACCACAATTAACCCATAGGACAAAAGAGATCTACTCAAACATCATAGGATAGCCAAATATCATTGGGAAATAATATATGGAGTTGACCACCATGTTTAAGTAGAGATTATAGTGGGGAAGAGAGGTGTTACACCGTTGCATAGAGGGGGAGAGAGTTGGTGTTGACGGCGGCGAAGTTGTTGGTGTAGATCGCCGTCACGATGGTTGCCCCAGCGGTGTTCCGGCGCCACCGGGAGAGAGGGGGAGAGAGCCCCCTCCTTCTTCTGCTTCCTTGGCCTCCCCCTAGATGGGAGGAGAGTTCCCCCTCTGGTCCATGGCCTCCATGGTGGCGGAGGGGCAGGAGCCCCTCCTAGATTGGATCTCCCTCTCTGTTCTCTTCTGTTTCGCGTTCCTGTTTTCTGGCCGAAAACCGTTTCTTAAATTCCCGGAGATCCGTAACTCCGATCGGGCTGAAATTTTGAGGGGATTTTTATCCAAAAATTAGCTTCCTTGCGCTCGAAGGAGAGCTCCAACTGACTTACGAGGTGGGCATAACCCACCACCCCGCGCCTGGGCCTTCTGGGCTCGCCCTGGTGTCTCCTGGGGGTTGTGAGCCTCCGTTTGCATTGATTCCACTTCTCAAAATTCACAAATATTCCAAAAAAATCTCCGTAAATTTTTATCACATTTGGACTTCGTTTGATATGGATATTCTGCAAAACAAAAAACATGCAACAAACAGGAACTATCACTGGGCACTGGATCAATAGGTTAGTCCAATAAATCATATAAAATGTTGCCAAAAATATGTGAAAGTTGTATAATATTTGCATGAAACAATAAAAAATTGTAGATACGACGGAGACGTATCACTGCCTTGTAGGCCCGCTCAAGGGAATGGACCGGGTCCGCCTCGTCGCAGGCGATGGGGATGACGCCGTCGGGGCCCGGCATCTTGAGGATGTTGTAGCCATGGTGAGTTGCTGCCATGAACTTGGCCAGGGCCGGGTACCCCAGGATCGCATTGTACGGGAGGCCGATGCGCGCCACGTAGAAATCAATGAGCTCGGTGTGGTAGTTGTCGCACGTGCCGAAGGTGACGGGGAGGCGGACCTGCCCCAGGGGCATGACGGAGCCGCCGACGGCGGCAAAGAACGGCCTGGTGGGTGCCAGCTTGCTGTAGAGCACCCGGAGGGTCTCGAAGGTCTCCGTAGAGAGCACATTGAGGCCGGCGCCGCCGTCGACGAGGGTCTTGGTGACGGAGACGTTGCAGATGATGGGGCTACACAGCAGGGGGAGTGTGCCCGTGGCAGCCCTGGACTCGAGGCCGTCCTTGGAGTCGAAGGAGATGGGGTACTGGGACCAACTGAGGAACCGTGCGGCCTTCGGTCCCTGGGGAGTTCCGCTCGTCGCACGGTGCGGCTGTTTGAGCCGGTGGGTTGACAGGAGGTCTAGGGCTCCGCCAAGGATGCAGGCCGCACCGCGAGGCCCCTGGTCATCCCCGCCAGACGATCCACTGCCGCTCTCTCTGGGCGACCGCGGTCGTGGTAGCAAGGCCACGCTGTCCTGGGGGCGTGCCCCGTGGTGTCGCCCTTGACGAGCGTCCTCCTCAAGCCGACCGCGCTCACCGTTACCGCGAGGCCATCGCGCCCGCCTTGGTTAGGGTTGTTATTGCGGTTGCCCCTCCTGTAGCCTCCGCAACTGGGGCCGTGGACGCCGCGTCCCGGGCGCTGGCCAGCGCGCTCTCTGCGGGACGGTCCAAACGCCCGACAGTCTTCCGTGTCGTGGGTGCGCACGTTGTGGTGGGCGCAGAACATTCCACCTCCCCCCCGGGTGCATCGCCACCGGGGCAGGTCGGCTGGCCGAAACCGGTCACCGGGACCAGGAGGAGGAGGACAGCGCAAGGCAGGCCCTGCTCGGACTCACCCGGCCGAGGCCCGGTCAGGTCGTCGCATGACGGTGGGACGGGCCCGCCACTCGCGCCCCCTTCTCCCCGTGCCGGGGGCCGGAACAGGGGGTAGGGCGCCAAAGCCCTCCTGGCGACGGTGACGATTTCGGCGACGTGGTCCACCCAGGCATCAAAGCCCCCGTCCGTCGGGCGGTGGCAGAGCAATTCACTCGCCATGAGCAACGCGTCCTGCGCGTTCAGGTCTCCCATGTGAACGCAGGCCGAGGAGGATGCGACGGGGTGATGACCCACAAGTATAGGGGATCTATCGTATTCCTTTCGATAAGTAAGAGTGTCGAACCCAACGAGGAGCAGAAGGAAATGACAAGAGGTTTTCAGTAAGTTATTCTCTGCAAGCACTGAAATTATCAGTAACAGATAGTTTTGTGATAAGGTAATTCGTAACGGGTAGCAAGTAACAAATGTAACAAAGGTGCAGCAAGGTGGCCCAATCCTTTTTGTAGCAAAGGACAAGCCTGGAGAAACTCTTATATAAAGCAAAGCGCTCCCGAGGACACATGGGAATTTCTGTCAAGTTAGTTTTCATCATGCTCATATGATTCGCATTCGTTACTTTGATAATTTGATATGTGGGTGGACCGGTGCTTGGGTGTTGTCCTTACTTGGACAAGCATCCCACTTATGATTAACCCCTCTCGCAAGCATCTGCAACTACGAAAGAAGAATTAAGATAAATCTAACCATAGCATGAAACATGTGGATCCAAATCAGCCCCTTACGAAGCAACGCATAAACTAGGGTTTAAGCTTCTGTCACTCTAGCAACCCATCATCTACTTATTACTTCCCAATGCCTTCCCCTAGGCCCAAATAATGGTGAAGTGTTATGTAGTCGACGTTCACATAACACCACTAGAGGAGAGACAACATACATCTCATCAAAATATCGAACGAATACCAAATTCACATGATTACTTATAACAAGACTTATCCCATGTCCTCAGGAACAAACGTAACTACTCACAAAGCATAATCATATTCATAATCAGAGGAGTATTAATTATCATTAAGGATCTGAACATATGATCTTCCACCAAATAACCAACTAGCATCAACTACAAGGAGTAATCAACACTACTAGCAACCCACAGGTACCAATCTGAGGTTTGAGACAAAGATCGGATACAAGAGATGAACTAGGGTTTGGAGAGGAGATGGTGCTAGTGAAGATGTTGATGGAGATTGACCCCCTCTCGATGAGAGGATCATTGGTGATGACGATTGCTTCGATTTCCCCCTCCGGGAGGGAAGATTCCCCGGCAGAACAGCTCCGCCGGAGCCCTAGATTGGTTCTGTCCAGGTTCCGCCTCGAGACGGCGGCGCTTCGTCCCGAAAGCTCCTCTATGATTTTTTCCAGGTCAAAACCCTCCATATAGCAGAAGATGGGCACCGGAGGCCTGCCAGGGGGCCCACAAGCCTGCAGGGCGCGCCCAGGCGGGTAGGGCGCGCCCCCTGGCATGTGACCTCTTGGTGGGTCTCCTGATGTTTTTCTTTCGCCCAATATTTTTTATATATTCCAAAATAATTCTCCGTAGATTTTCAGGACTTTTGGAGTTGTGCAGAATAGGTATCTCAGATTTGCTCCTTTTCCAGTCCAGAATTCCAGCTGCCGGCATTCTCCCTCTTCATGTAAACCTTGTAAAATAAGAGAGAAAAGGCATAAGTATCGTACCATAATGTGTATTAACAGCCCATAATGCAATAAATATCGATATAAAAGCATGATGCAATATGGACGTATCAACTCCCCCAAGCTTAGACCTCGCTTGTCCTCAAGCGAAAGCCGAAATCAATAAAAATGCCCACATGTTTATAGATAGAGGTGTCGATAAAATAAAATACGAACATGAAGGCATCATGATCATCTTCAGAATAGCAACATATATTGACATATAATTTCTTATGCTAAAGTGACAATTCATTCACAAGGTAAAGTATGAATCAAGAACTCTGTTGAGAACCAACAAACTATGATATCAGTCAGTGAGGCAATTCCAATTTATCATAACGTCGGAAAGAGTCAATATAAGAGCTTGTAAAGCAAATCCACATACTCAATCATCTTTTAGTCTTTCATAATTGCTAACACTCACGCGGTACCTATGAGCTCAAAGCTTCAATCGGACACAGAGAAAGATAGGGGCTTATAGTATTGCCTCCCAACTATTTACCACAAGGGTAATGTCAACAGAAATAACTCATGCTCACCCACATCCGAGTGGAAATATGTGTCTAGATCATTCCCCAACACATGACGCTTGCCAAGAGAGAAAGGCGAAATAAAGGAAGTGGTGATGATCACCACGACTCTTGCATAAAGGTAAGTACTAGAAAGTGAAGGTAACAGATAAGCCCTTCGCAGAGGGAAGCAGAGGTTGTCATGCACTTTTATAGTTGGATGTGCAATCCCTTAATGCAAAAGAACGTCACTTTATATTGCCCCTTGTGATAAAGAACTTTATTATGCAGTCTGTCGCTTTTATTTCTTCCGTATCACAAGTTTGTATAAAGTTTATTTTCTTCACACTAATAGATCACACATATTTAAAGAGCAATTTTTATTTCTTGCACCGACGATAACTTACTTGAAGGATCTTACTCAATCCATAGGTAGGTATGGTGGACTCTCATGGCAAAACTGGGTTTAAGGTGTTTGGATGCACAAGTAGTATCTCTACTTGGTGCGGAAGTTTTGGCTGATATGGGGTGGAAGCAAGCGACACATGTTGAAGGATCTATAACAATATAACTTCTATTCGGAAATAAGCAAACATAACTCATTATGTCGTCTTCCTTGTCCAACATCAACTTCTTAACATATAATATTTTAATGAGTGCTCACAATCATAAAAGATGTCCAAGATAATATATTTATATGTGAACCTCTCTTCCTTTATTACTTCCTTTTAATTGCCACAATGACCAATCGCTATGTTTGACAACTCTCAACAAGTTTCAATCGACATACTTCTTATATGTGAAGTCGTCACTCCCCATAAGATCATCATATATACTCTTTGCTTTTATTCTATACTTCTTTCTATTTCTTTTCTCAAGATCATAGCAAACAAGCAAAGCCCTCAACTAAAAAAAACTACTCTTTATTATATAACTCTCGGACTTGCTTACATGGGAGGAACATAAAGCAAAACTCAAAACTAGATCACACTAAAACTTTATTCTACTAGATCAAGATATAACCAAAAGGATCGAACTAAGAAAAGCGATAAAAGTAAAAGATGCGATGGTGATACGATACCGGGCCACCTCCCCCAAGCTTGGCACAAGCCAAGGGGAGTGCCCATACCCATGTGTTTAGTTGTCTTTCTATGGAGGTGGTGATGTTATATTCTTGGCGATGATGCCCCTCAGAATGCGATTCTCCTCCTCAAGCTTATTATTTTGCTGTCTGAGATCCATTATTTCCTTGCGAAGTTTTCCAGTGACGGTTAGAGCTCCCATAACCCATGGATGTTTCATTGCTGCGGGGGAAGAAGAAACACTCTTTTCATATTTTCATAAGTAAGAAATTTAGCATTGGGAGGGATAACCGAATTCGGAATTGCTGAGCTCTGAAGTTCTTCCAACATGGCTCCAGGTTGTAGGCGAGAGGTAACTTCTTGGTCTTCCTCCATGGCATCTATCCTTTTCAAGTCGGCCTCCATCCCATCCTCCGTGGCCTGCCCGAATTGGTTGACTTTGCTGAATGCTCCGGACCCCGGTGTCAGGTGAGAGGCACGGCTCTCCCCGACCGACTCTTGTGAAGACATCTTGCTCTAAATCTGCTGCAGAAACAGCTCAAAATGAAAACAGGAGGTATTGTCATGATACGAAGGTCAAAACCTTCGGGAGATTATATAATGAATTTTTACCGACCCGAAGGAGTATACCACAAGAAAACGGAGTCCGGTGGGTACACGGGGTGGCCAGAAGCCACAGGGGCGCGCCCAGGGGGTAGGGCGCGCCCCCCTGGCTTGTCGCCTCCTCGTGCACTTTTCGGACTACTTTAAATTTTCCTAATTTTTTAAATATTCCAAAACGGAGAAAAATTGCTGTTGAAAAAGTTTTGGAGTCGGTTTACTTACCGTACCACATACCTATTCCTTTTCGGAGTCTGAAACGTTCTGGTAAGTCTCCCTAATGTACTCCTCCGGAGTTATGGTATTAATAATATTGGTTTCAACATTTATGGGAGTACCTGAGATATAATGTTTGATTCTTTGACCGTTCACCACCTTCGGATTTGTGCCTTCAGGGTTCTTGATCTTGATGGCACCGGAACGATACACTTCTTCGATAATGTAAGGCCCTTCCCATTTAGAGAGAAGTTTTCCTGCAAAAAATCTTAAACAAGAATTGTATAGCAAAACATGGTCACCTACATTGAATTCACGCTTTTGTATCATTTTATCATGCCATCTCTTAACCTTTTCTTTAAACAACTTGGCATTCTCATAGGCCTGGGTCCTCCATTCATCAAGTGAGCTAATGTCAAATAACCTCTTCTCACCAGCAAGTTTGAAATCATAGTTGAGCTCTTTAATTGCCCAATAAGCTTTATGTTCTAGCTCTAGAGGTAAGTGACATGCTTTACCATAAACTATCTTATACGGAGACATACCCATAGGGTTTTTATAAGCAGTTCTATAAGCCCATAATGCATCATCAAGTTTCTTAGACCAATTCTTTCTGGATCTATTAACAGTCTTCTGCAAGATCAATTTAATTTCTCTATTGCTCAATTCTACTTGACCACTAGACTGAGGGTGATAAGAGGATGCAATTCTATGATTAACATCATACTTAGCAAGCAATTTACGGAAAGCACCATGAATAAAGTGTGAACCACCATCAGTCATTAAATATCTAGGGACTCCAAATCTAGGGAAAATAACTTCTTTAAGCATTTTAATATAAGTGTTATGATCAGCGCTACTAGTTGGAATAGCTTCTACCCACTTAGTAACATAATCAACATCAACTAGAATATGAGTATACCCGTTAGATTGTGGAAAAGGTCCCATGTAATCAAAACCCCAAACATCAAACAGTTCAATAACAAGAGAGTAATTCATAGGCATTTCCTGACGTCTACTAATATTACCGATTCTTTGACATTCATCACAAGACAAGACAAACTTACGAGCATCCTTGAAGAGAGTAGGCCAATAAAAACCAGATTGTAATACCTTGTGTGCAGTTCTGTCTCCAGCGTCGTGTCCCCCATAGGCTTCAGAGTGACACTTGTGTAGGATCTGTTCCTGTTCATGCTCAGGTACACAACGTCTAATAACACCATCTACTCCTTCTTTATAAAGGTGTGGGTCATCCCAAAAGTAATGTCTTAAATCATAGAAGAACTTTTTCTTTTGTTGGTATGTGAAACTAGGCGGTATAAATTTAGCAACAATGTAATTAGCATAATCAGCATACCATGGAGCATTACGCGAAGCATTTATGACAGCTAATTGTTCATCAGGAAAGCTATCATCAATAGGTAGTGGGTCATCAAGAACATTTTCTAACCTAGACAAGTTGTCTGCTACCGGGTTATCAGCACCCTTTCTATCAATAATATGCAAATCAAATTCTTGTAGCAGAAGAACCCATCTAATAAGTCTAGGTTTAGCATCCTTCTTTTCGATAAGATATTTAATAGCAGCATGATTAGTGTGAACAGTTACCTTGGAATCAACAATATAAGGTCTGAACTTATCACAAGCAAACACAACGGGTAAAAATTCCTTTTCAGTGGTAGCATAGTTTCTTTGAGCACTGTCTAGAGTTTTGCTAGCATAATGGATAACATTTAATTTCTTATCAACTCTTTGTCCTAGAACAGCACCAACAGCATAATCACTAGCATCACACATAATTTCAAAGGGTAGGTTCCAATGAGGTGGTTGAACAACAGGTGCGGAAATCAAGGCATTCTTAAGAATTTCAAATGCCTCTACACAATCATCATCAAAAACGAATGGGACATCTTTTTGCAAAAGATTAGTGAGAGGCCTAGAAATCTTAGAGAAGTCTTTAATAAACCTCCTATAGAAACCAGCATGACCAAGGAAGCTTCTTATACCTCTGATATCCGTAGGACATGACATTTTTTCAATAGCATCAACTTTAGCTTTATCAACTTCAATACCTCTTTCGGAGATTTTGTGCCCCAAGACAATACCTTCATTAACCATAAAGTGGCACTTTTCCCAATTCAAGACAAGATTAGTTTCTTCGCATCTCTGCAAAACTCGATCAAGGTTGCTCAAGCAATCATCAAAAGAAGTTCCATAAACGGAAAAATCATCCATGAAAACCTCAACAATCTTTTCACAAAAGTCAGAGAATATAGCCATCATTCATCTTTGAAAGGTAGCAGGTGCATTGCATAAACCAAAAGGCATACATCTATAAGCAAAGGTACCAAAAGGACAAGTAAAAGTGGTCTTTTCTTGATCCTCTTTTGACACAGGTATTTGAGAGAAACCAGAATAACCATCTAGAAAGCAAAACTGTGTATGTTTGGATAGTCTTTCTAGCATTTGATCAATAAAAGGTAGAGGGTAATGATCTTTCCTAGTAGCTTTATTTAATTTCCTAAAATCAATTACCATTCTATATCCTGTAACAATTCTTTGCGGGATCAATTCATTTTTGTCATTAGGAACAACGGTAATACCTCCCTTCTTAGGAACACAATGAACAGGACTAACCCATCTACTATCAGCAATAGGATAAATTATACCTGCCTCAAAGAGTGGGACTAATGCCCTTAAGATCATCAAGAGTATAACCAATGGCAGCACGGTGCTTCCTTAGAGTTTTCAATAATCTCTTTTCTTCATGCTCTGAAAGGTTAACACTAATAATAACAGGGTATATCTCCTTTTCATCAAGATAAGCATATTTCAGAGTATCAGGTAATTGTTTAAGCTCAAACACGGGATCACCCTTGGGTGGAGGAGGATCCTCAAGTATTTCAACAGGCAGGTTGTGTTTCAAGATAGGCTGCTGATCAAAGAAATTTTTATCTATTTCATTCCTTTCATTCATATGCATATCGTTCTCATGGTCGAGCAAATATTGTTCTAAGGGATCAGTAGGAGGCACAGCAATAGAAGCAAGACCAATAATTTCATCCTTACTAGGCAATTCCTTGTCATGGGGTTGTCTACGAAATTTAGAGAAATTGAACTCATGAGACACATCCCCAAAACTTACAGTAACAGTTTCTTTCTCACAATCAATCTTAGCATTAACAGTATTCAAGAAGGGTCTACCAAATATAATGGGACAAAAATCATCTTGTGGGGAGCCAAGAACAAGAAAATCAGTAGGATACTTTATTTTCCCACACAAGACTTCAACATCTCTAACAATCCCAATTGGTGCAATAGTATCTCTATTAGCAAGCTTAATGGTAACATCAATTTCTTCTAATTCAGCTGGTGCAATATCATTCCTAATTTCTTGGTATAAGGTAAAGGGAATTGCACTCACACTAGCACCCACATCACACAAGCCATGATAACAATGATCTCCTATTTTAACAGAAACAACAGGCACGCCAACAATAGGTCTATGTTTACCTTTAGTATCAGGTCTAGCAATTCTAGCAGCTTCATCACAGAAATGAATAACATGCCCATCAATATTATCAACCAAGAGATCTTTAACCATAGCAATACTAGGTTCCACTTTAATTTGTTCAGGGGGCGTAGGTGTTCTAGTACAACTCTTACGAACCACAGTTGAAGCTTTAGCATGTTCCTTTATTCTAACAGGGAAGGGTGGTTTCTCAATATAAGCAGTAGGAACAACAGGATCAGCATTAAAAATAATAGTTTCTTCCTCAACCTTAATAGGTTCAACTACTTTCACTTCAATGGGAGGATGATATTTAAACCACTTCTCCTTGGGGAGATCAACATGAGTAGCAAAAGATTCACAGAAAGAAGCTACTATCTCAGAGTCAAGTCCATATTTAGTGCTAAAATCACGAAAAGCATCTGTGTCTATAAAGGATTTAACACAATCAAACTTAAGGTTTATACCTGACTCCTTACCTTCGTCAAGTTCCCAATCTTCAGAGTTGCGTTTAATTCTTTCCAATAAGTCCCATTTGAATTCAATATCTTTCTTCATAAAGGAACCAGCACAAGAAGTATCGAGCATGGACCGATCATTATTAGAAAGCCGAGCATAAAAATTCTGAATAATAATTTCTCTCGGGAGCTCATGATTGGGGCATGAATATAACATTGACTTAAGCCTCCCCCAAGCTTGAGCGATACTTTCTCCTTCACGAGGCCAAAAATTATAAATATAATTCCGATCACGATGAACCAGATGCATAGGATAAAACTTCTGATGAAATTCCAATTTCAATCGGTTGTAGTTCCATGATCCAATATCATCACATAGCCTATACCATGTCAATGCCTTCTCCTTCAAAGATAAAGGAAAGACCTTCTTCTTGACATCATCCTCGGGCAAACCTGCAAGCTTAAATAATCCACAAACTTCATCCACATAGATTAGATGCAAATCAGGATGTAGTGTTCCATCTCCTGCATAAGGATTAGCTAGCAGTTTCTCTATCATACCTGAAGGAATTTCATAATAAATATTTTCAGTAGGTGCAGTAGGTTGAGGAGCATCTCTTTGTGCTTCCGGTCGGGGTGAAGATACCCCGAACAAGCCCCTCAAAGGATTATTTTCCATAGTAACAAGTGACAGTAAATCTCAGCATACTGTATAAATTTTTCCTTACCAAATTCCACTCACCAAAGGCGCTTCACTCCCCGACAACGGCGCCAGAATAGAGTCTTGATGACCCACAAGTATAGGGGATCTATCGTAGTCCTTTCGATAAGTAAGAGTGTCGAACCCAACGAGGAGCAGAAGGAAATGACAAGCGGTTTTCAGTAAGGTATTCTCTGCAAGCACTGAAATTATCGGTAACAGATAGTTTTGTGATAAGGTAATTCGTAACGGGTAGCAAGTAACAAATGTAACAAAGGTGCAGCCAGGTGGCCCAATCCTTTTTGTAGCAAAGGACAAGCCTGGACAAACTCTTATATAAAGCAAAGCGCTCCCGAGGACACATGGGAATTTCTGTCAAGTTAGTTTTCATCATGCTCATATGATTCGCGTTCGTTACTTTGATAATTTGATATGTGGATGGACCGGTGCTTGGGTGCTATCCTTACTTGGACAAGCCTCCCACTTATGATTAACCCCTCTCGCAAGCATCCGCAACTACGAAAGAAGAATTAAGATAAATCTAACCATAACATGAAACATGTGGATCCAAATCAGCCCCTTACGAAGCAACGCATAAACTAGGGTTTAAGCTTCTGTCACTCTAGCAACCCATCATCTACTTATTACTTCCCAATGCCTTCCCCTAGGCCCAAATAATGGTGAAGTGTTATGTAGTCGATGTTCACATAACACCACTAGAGGAGAGACAACATACATCTCATCAAAATATCGAACGAATACCAAATTCACATGATTACTTATAACAAGACTTATCCCATGTCCTCAGGAACAAACGTAACTACTCACAAAGCATAATCATATTCATAATCATAGGAGTATTAATTATCATTAAGGATCTGAACATATGATATTCCACCAAGTAAACCAACTAGCATCAACTACAAGGAGTAATTAACACTACTAGCAACCCACAGGTACCAATATGAGGTTTGAGACAAAGATCGGATACAAGAGATGAACTAGGGTTTGGAGAGGAGATGGTGCTGGTGAAGATGTTGATGGAGATTGACCCCCTCTCGATGAGAGGATCGTTGGTGATGACGATGGCTTCGATTTCCCCCTCAGGGAGGGAAGATTCCCCAGCAGAACAGCTTCGCTGGAGCCCTAGATTGGTTCTGTCCAGGTTCCATCTCGAGACGGCGGTGCTTCGTCCTGAAAGCTCCCCTATGATTTTTTCCAGGTCAAAACCCTCCATATAGCAGAAGATGGGCACCGGAGACCTGCCAGGGGGCCCACAAGCCTGCAGGGCGCGCCCAGGGGGGTAGGGCGCGCCGCCTGGCTTGTGACCTCCTGGTGGGTCTCCTGATGTATTTCTTTCGCCCAATATTTTTTATATATTCCAAAATAATTCTCCGTAGATTTTCAGGACTTTTGGAGTTGTGCAGAATAGGTATCTCAGATTTGCTCCTTTTCCAGTCCAGAATTCCAGCTGCCGGCATTCTCCCTCTTCATGTAAACCTTGTAAAATAAGAGAGAAAAGGCATAAGTATTGTACCATAATGTGTATTAACAGCCCATAATACAATAAATATCGATATAAAAGCGTGATGCAAAATGGACGTATCACGGGGCGGCTGGCCCGCCGCGCGGGAGGCCGCGGGCGATCTCGCCGCTCGCGGGCGTCGCGGCCGTTGACAACTTCGTCCGCAGCATGGGCGAGGCCGTGGCACTCGTTCGGCGCTGAGCACGCTACGCGTGTGTGGCGGGTGTCAACCGTCGGGTCGACGCGGGCGGAGACGAGATGGAGCTGGAGAGCTATGGTGCACCCCTACCTGGCGCGCCAAATGTCGGAATCGGGGCTCCGGGGACCCAAAAAGTTTCGAACACTGGGGTGCACTCGCTATCCTACCCTTCTCCGCTTCGTAACCTCACGGCGACTCTCCGGCGACTTGAGATAAGGAAGATGAACAAGGGACACACAGTTTACCCAGGTTCGGGCCACCTCACGGTGTAAAACCCTACTCTTGCTTGGCGGATTGTTTGAGGATGAGGATGAGTACAAAGGTGTGTTCTTGCTTGCCCCCGGGCTCTCCCTCTTCTATGGTGGCCGGTCCCTGCCCTTATATTGGCCTTGGTCTTCTTCCCCCGAAAACACAAGGCGGTAAGGGTTGCCACAACGGCCAGTTTGAAGGGGGACAGGGCTGCAGCCTATCCTGACAAAAGTGGTCTTCGCCTGTGATACGTCTCCAACGTATCTATAATTTTTGCTTGTTCCATGGTGTTATATTATCATTCTTGGATGTTTTACAATCATTTTATAGCAACTTTATATCATTTTTGGGACTAACCTATTGACATAATGCCAAAGTGCCAGTTGCTGTTTTTGCTTGTTTTTTACTTCGCAGAATATCAGTACCAAACGGAGTCTATTCCTACATGAATAGATCTTGTCTACATCATGTCATCGTTCTTATTGCATTACTCCGTTTTTCCATGAACTTAATACACTAGATGCATGCTGGATAGCGGTCGATGTGGGGAGTAATAGTGGTAGATGCAGGCAGGAGTCGGTCTACTTATCTTGGACGTGATGCCTATATAATGATCATCGCCTTGGATATCGTCATGGCATTTGATCTTCTATCAATTGCCCAACAGTAATTTGTTCACCCACCGTGCGCTATACTCATGAGAGAAGCCACTAGTGAATCCTACGGCCCCCAGGTCTACTATTCCAACATATTGCTTTCTGATATATCTTTTTGTCTCTTTGTTTTCAGATCTACAAAACCAAAAACCCAAAAACATATTGCTTCATATTTTGTTTGCTCTTTTTATTTTGTGTTCCTGAGAGATCTATCTTTCCTATCTATCACTACCTAATCTATCTTTTTACCGTAGAGAGATTGCCAACCTCTCTTTCGCGTCGGGTTGGAAGTATTTGTTGTTTGTGTGCAGGTGCTGCTTATTGGGTGGTGGTGATCCTCCTACTGGTTCGATAACCATGGTTTCGTAACTGAGGGAAATACTTACCGTCGCTGTGCTGCATCATCCCTTGCTCTTTGGGGAAATACCGACGCAGTCTCAAGCCATGTCAAAGGAATTTCTGGCGCCGTTGCCGGGGAGGAAGCGGTCTCTTCTACGTGCCTATCTCAGGCGTCAAGGAGACTCCATCATCATATACCAGGCTCCTAATCAAGAATCTCATCTCCTTGCAATTACATTATTTGCCATTTGCCTCTCGTTTTCCTCTCCCCCACTTCACCAATTTGCTGTTTTATTCGCCCTCTTTTTCGTTTGCCTTTTTCTCGTCAGATCTCTTGCCTAGTCATTATGGCTAGTTCTTCCTTTATTGCATGTACTCCCGATAATGAGGTTTTTAATTTTAAGAAGAGGGGAGGGGAGAACCTAAAAGATGTTTGGTATAGGATTTGCAATGCTCATAATAGATCTATCCATAAGCAATCTATCGTTGTTCTTCTTTGCAGTTTTTATGCGGGCATCACCATTTGGTATAGATTCGTCCTTGATATGATTACCGGTGGGAATTTCTTGATGTGTCCATCTTTGGATGCTTTTAATGCTATGGGAAGTTTAGTGGGATCACCACCTCTTATGATCAATGAAACAACTTTAACTCTCGAACATGTTATGGAGAAATTAGATGCTATTGAAAAGAAGATGATTACCCAAGAACATCTTGAAAGTTTGGATAAGAAAATGCATAATCTTGCTAATAAAATTGGTTCTAAGGCGGGAGATGTTTTTAAATTTCTAAAGGAAAAAGAAACCGTAGTTAACGAAAGGGTAGAAGAGAGTCCTTACCGAATTGATAAGTTGGTGGAAATTTTTAGTAATTTGGGTTCGGCTTTTTATTCTATCAAAACTATTGGAAAAACTCCCGTAAAGATTGGCAAGACCACGCAAGTCACTAAGAACAAAGTTGCTACACCTAGTAGTCACAAGGGGGATCTTAAAATGATTAGTATTCATCCCAACTTTGTTGAAATCATAAGAGACCCTATTTACAAGAATGAATTTTTTGGTTTTCTTCCTAGGAGTGTTGTCATCGAGAATATGCATGCTAAATCCTTGAATAAATCTAGTTGTGTGATTGAATATTTGAAAACTAAGGATGACAATACTTGAATCTATGTGTTATGCCTAGCTAGGGGCGTAAAATGATAGCGCTTGTTGGGAGGCAACCCAATGAATAAATAAACTTTTGCTTTTTGCTTTCTGTTTTTGAGTGTTAACACAATTATGCCTCTGTTATGATTGTGTTTTTATGGTTTATTTAGTGTTTGTGCCAAGTAGAGCCTTTAGGATGATTCATATGATGAGTAGAAGCGATGCTGAATCTGAAACAGAAACTTTGTGTTCAGTATATGAATTTTCATTTTTTTGCTGGAACGTGATCTTGAGCTGAAATTTTAACACAGTGTTTCTATACAAATTCCTTACGTTGTCCTAAGTTTTCAGAATTTTTAGAGTTATAGAAGTATGGTTAGAGTACAGATTACTACAGACTGTTCTGTTTAAGACAGATTCTGTTTTCGTTGCATTGTGTGCTTGTTTTGATGAATCTATGGGTTATATTGACGGGTATGAGCCATGGTAAAGTTAAAATAAAGTAGGTATAATGCAATAATAAAATATGAATGGGTTTGCAACAGCACCTAAAGTAGTGATTTGCTTTATTATACTAACAGATCTCACGAAGATTTTGTTGAGTTTCGTGTGATTGAAGTTTTCAAGTTTTGGGTGAGAATGCGACGCATGAAAGAATAAGGAGTGAAAAGAGCCTAAGCTTGGGCATGATACAGCACCCCCAAGATATATCCAAAGAGAAACAAGCAACTAAGCTTGGGGATGCCCTCGAGTGGCATCCCCTCTTTCTTCTAACAACCATCGGTATTTTACTTGGAGCTATATTTTTATTCGTCATATATCATGAGTTTTGCTTGGAGCGTATTGTATCTTTGCTTGCTTTGATTGTTAGTTTGTCACTTGTATCCTTGCTGGACACACGTATTTGACAGAGCCAAAATTATGCTATGATTTGTTAGAATTGCTCTATGTGCTTCACTTAAACTTTTTGAGCTATAGGATTGCTCTAGTGCTTCACTTATATCTTTTTGAGCACGGTGTGCTTGGAATTTTTTGTAGAAATACTCTCATGCTTCACTTAGATTAATTTGAGAGTTAGTAAATTTTTAAGAAATCCTCTCATGCTTCACTTATATTATTTTGAGAGATGAAAATTCTATGCTCATGTGCTTCACTTAAATTTCTTTGAGCTTGTCAAAAAGCAATGGCAATATATGAAACTAGTCCCAAAGTGATATATATCCATGGAGGATATAATAAAAACTTTCATGAAGATCATTGGACAAATTAAACTTGATTCTTTGTAATAGTTTTGAAACATGATGATTGTAATATGTGAGTCATGTTAGTGAGTAATTATGCTTTAGTAGGAATATTGGTGTTAAGGTTTGTGATTCCCTATGCATGCACGAAAGTCAATAGTTATGCAATGAAGTTACATCCTACTTATGGTGCATTATTCAGTGTTAGTTATGTTCAATGCTCGCTTATGTGAATTTTCGTTTCTTGGTTTGGTTGCTTCTCAATATATTTGCTAGCCTCCATTTGTACTAAGTAGAAATACTACTTGTGCATCCAAAATCCTTAAACCAAGTTTTGCCTTATGAGTCCACCATACCTACCTATATGCGGTATTTCCATGCCATTCCAAGCAAATTTGTATGTGCCATCTCTAAATTTTCAAAATAAATTTTCTCTTTTGTGTGCTCGTACCGCTCATGAAACGGTGGGGAGTGTCCAATATTTTTCCGTGCTAGATGTGTTATTCTCAAGATGAGTGTTTATTCACTTGTCATTGCACGAGAGTGCGGCGGTAATAGGGATGCCCATTTCCGAAATGAAAAAAAAGGAAAAAAAAATATTTACTTTATGTTGTCAAATAATAAATTCTTTGGAAAGTGTTGGTATGGAAGGCAACCGTGGATACGGCCCGCCATGGAAAGTGAAAGTTTGGTGGAAAAAGGAATAAACTTTATTTTCTGTTTGGGAACCGCCTATGATATATCTAGCATGGAAAGTATTGTGAGCTACTTTGTCGTTTTCGTTGATAGGAAAAGCATGCCACCCAAAATATTTTTCTCTCTCAATTTAAACTTTGAGCTCTGGCACCTCTACAAATCCCTACTTCCCTCTGCGAAGGGCCTATCTATTTACTTTATGCAATTTTTATTACTTTGAGTCTCCATCTTCTCTTATAAAGCACCAACTAGGGGGCACTATGATCTTACTTGAGCATTGGGCATAGCTAATATTTGAGTGTGTTTCATGAATGGATCAATGATTGAGCATGATGGGCTAGGGATAACTTTCTTTAGTGTTGATATTTTGAAAGACATGCTTGCTTGTTGACATGCTTGAGTATTGAAGTCATTATGTTAAAACTAGACTATTGCTTTGAATCATTTACAAGTCCAAATGTCCATGCTATACAAAAGAAAAGAATATGAGATGAACATGTTAGGCAGCATTCCACATCAAAAATTCGGTTTTTATCATTTACCTACTCGAGGACGAGTAGGAATTAAGCTTGGGGATGATGATAGGTATCCAACGTATCTATAATTTTTGCTTGTTCCATGCTGTTATATTATCATTCTAGGATGTTTTACAATCATTTTATAACAACTTTATATCATTTTTTGGGACTAACCTATTGACATAGTGCCAAAGTGCCAGTTGCTGTTTTTGCTTGTTTTTTACTTCGCAGAATATCAGTACCAAACGGAGTCCAATCGCGACGAAACTTTTTGGAGATTTTTTCTGCACCAGAAGACACCCAGTGGGCCAAAGAAGAGCCAGGAAGGTGGGCTGTGGAGAGCACAATCTACCAGGGCGCGCCAGGGGGCTCCCGGCGTGCCCTGATGGGTTGTGCCCTCCACGGGGCCCCTCTCCATCGCCTCTGATGCCTATAAATTCCCAAATATTCCGAAAACCCTAGGAGAGTCGACGAACCACAATTCCAGCCGCCACAAGTTCCAGAACCTCGAGATCCAATCTAAACACCATCACGGAGGGGTTCATCTTCTTCATAGGTGCCTCTCCGATGATGCGTGAGTAGTCCACCATAGACCTACGGGTCCGTAGGCAGTAGCTAGATGGCTTCCTCTCTCTCCTATGATTCTCAATACAATGGTCTCTTGGAGATCTATTTGATGTAAATTTTTGCGGTGTGTTTGTTGGGATCCGATGAATTTTGAGTTCATGATCAGTTTCTATCCATGAATATTATTTGAGTCTTCTTTGATCTCTTATATGCATGATTACTTATAGCCTCGTATTTCTTCTTCGAATCTTTGGTTTAGTTAGGCCGACTAGATCGATTTTTCTTGCCATGGGAAGAGGTGCTTTGTGATGGGTTCGATCTTGCGGTGTCCTTCCCCAGTGACGGAAGGGGCAGCAAGGCACGCATGTATCGTTGCCATTAAGGATAACAAGATGGGGTCTATTCCTACATGAATAGAACTTGTCTACATCATGTCATCGTTCTTATTGCATTACTCCGTTTTTCTATGAACTTAATACACTAGATGCATGCTGGATAGTGGTCGATGTGTGGAGTAATAGTGGTAGATGCAGGCAGGAGTCGATCTACTTATCTTGGACGTGATGCCTATATAATGATCATCGCCTTGGATATCGTCATGATTATTTGATCTTCTATCAATTGCCCAACAGTAATTTGTTCACCCACCGTGCGCTATACTCATGAGAGAAGCCACTAGTGAATCCTACGGCCCCCGGGTCTACTTTTCCAACATATTGCTTTCCGATCTATCTTTTTGCCTCTTTGTTTTCAGATCTACAAAACCAAAAACCCAAAAACATATTGCTGCATGTTTTATTTGCTCTTTTATTTTGTGTTCTTGAGAGATCTATCTCTCCTATCTATCACTACCTAATCTATCTTTTTACCGTAGAGAGATTGACAACCTCTCTTTCACGTCGGGTTGCAAGTATTTGTTGTTTGTGTGCAGGTGCTGCTTATTGGGTGGTGATGATCTTCCTATTGGTTCAATAACCTTGGTTTCATAACTGAGGGAAATACTTACCGTCGCTGTGCTGCATCATCCCTTCCTCTTTGGGGAAATACCGACACAGTCTCAAGCCACGTCAGCCTGCCGAAAGCTCTTCGTCGTGACGTGCTCGTGGGCTCGGGGGTGACATCCGTCCTGCCGAGCCCTCGGTCTTAGTCTTCTTGCACAAGAAAGGAAACCTTTGGGGGTTGCTTTAGGAACCCGCGAACTGGCGCTGCTCCTCTATCACCAAAGAGGAAACTCTCTCTGTCCGCGCCAGCTGGAGCGACCCTAGGGGCCGCTCTGCGCGAGCCGCGTCAGCCACGCGGAGGAGCGGGGCTGCTTGGCCCCACCAGGCCGGCCTTGACGGACCCGCCCTGTGAGGGCTCCAGGAGGTGGCCCCGTAAGGGGGCCTCGGGAGGCTCGTGATGGCGCGGTTGTCGTATGCCTCGCGAGGCACGGGCTCCCGCGGGTGCTTTCCTCGTGAAGATGGTTGGTGGGCCACTCAGTGCTCATGGCCAGCGCCGCGCCAGGGCAGACGGGCCTGTGTAACCCCAATCCTAGAGGCCCGACAACATTAACATTCATATTGTTATTTATCTCAGCAAGCAAATCATTTTGTGACTTGGCAACTTGGTCTAGTTGGGTATGAACCATAGAAGCATGTTTACCTAGACCTTTAACATCATTAGAAATTCTAAACATCAAGTCACCCAAGCGATCTATCATCATAGCATTACGTCTTAATTGATCTTTAACATAGTTGTTGAAGTGTTCTTGCTTGAAAATGTAATTATCAAATTCATCCATGCAATTGACTAGGAGTCTTAGTATAAGGTATATCACTTTCATTAAAGGTACGGAGAGATTTTACCTCTACTACCTGTGTCGGGTTGTCAAGTCCATGTATTTCTTTGATAGGTGGCAGTTTCTTGACATCTTCAGATTTAGTACCTTTTTCTTTAATAGATCTTTTGGCTTCTCGCATATCTTCATGACTGAGGAATAGAATACCTCTCTTCTTTGTAATAGGTTCCGGCGGTGGTTCAGGAAGTTTCCAATCATCCGCATTTTGCAATATGTTATTCAATAGTTCTTCAACCTGTCCAACCGTTCTTTCCCTGAAAACACAACCAGCACAACTATCTAGGAAATCCCTAGAAGCATCGGTTAGTCCATTATAAAAGATATCAAGGATTTCATTTTTCTTAAGAGGATGATCAGGCAAATCTCTTAGTAACTGGAGAAGCCTCCGCCAAGCTTGAGGGAGATTCTCTTATTCAATTTGCACAAAGTTAAATATGTACTGTAAGGCAGCTTGTTTCTTATGAACAGGAAAATATTGTTCAGAAAAGTAAGAAAGCATATCCTAGGGACTACGCACACAACCAGGAGCAAGAGAAAGGAACCATTCTTTAGCCTCGCCTTTTAGCGAGAAAGGAAAAAAGCTTAAGGATGTAATAATAGCGTAGCTTTTCCTCATTAGTGAACAAGGCATCAATATCATTCAATTTAGTAAGATGCCCGATAACAGTTTCAGTTTCATAACCATGGAAAGGATCAGACTCGACTACAGGAATTAACTCAAGGTCTACAGACTCATAATCCTTATCAGTAACAAATATAGGAGAAGTCGCAAATTTAGGATCCCGTTCCATTTTCTCCATCATGGATTTTTCTTTCAATTAGCATATTAGTTTCTTCAAGTCATCTCTATTTTCACAAGCAAGGAAATCCCTAGGTACCTCCCCATCCATAACATAACCTTCAGGTACATCAGGCAATTCATATCTATCAGGAGAGCGAGGTGTAACAGGTGATTCAATATCTTCATCAGTTTCAGCATTTTCAAGTTCTCTAGCATTAGCAATATGCGCATCAAGTAATTCACTCAGTGCCACAGTTTCAGTTTCATCATGTGTAGCAATAACATCATCATTAATCTCAGAAGTAGCACCATCAAGTTCATGTGACAAATCAGGACGATCAACAGGTGCTGGTGTAATAAGCCGATTCAAAATAGTAGGTGAGTCAAAAGCAGAGCTAGATGGTAGTTCCTTACCTGCTCTCGTACGAGAGGGGATGATCTTAGTTCGATTATCTTTCAGATTCTTCATGGTGGTGATATTCTTAAGTTAACACAATAAATATAGCTATGCTCCCCGGCAACAGCGCTAGAAAAAGGTCTTGATAACCCACAAGTATAGGGGACCGCGATAGTCTTCACGGGTAGTATTTCACCCTAATTTATTGATTCGACACAAGGGGAGCCAAAGAATATTTATAGGCCTTCACAGTTGAATTGTCAATTCAACCGCACCTGGGACATCTCTCTACAGAAAACATTTAGTAGCACAGCAAATGATAGTAGTAGCAATAATAGTGATAGCAGCAATTTTTGTAACAGTGGTAACAATAGCAATTGAGTAACAGGTGTGACAGTAACAATAGTTGTAGTAACTTAGCAAGATTCAGTATATGTCAAAGCGTAGGCCATGGTGCAGTGATGGAAATATATGGATCTCATCAATCATGTAATTGTTACACACTAGGGCGACACGGAACTAGCTCCAATTCATCAATATAATGTAGGCATGTATTCCGTATATAGTCATACGTGCTTGCGATAAGAACTTGCATGGCATCTTTTGTCCTACCCTCCTGTGGTAGCGGGGTCCTATTGGAAACTAAGGGATATTAAGGCCTCCTTTTAGTAGAGAACTGGAACAAAGCATTAACACATGGTGAATACATGAACTCCTCAAACTCGCCAATCATCGGAAAGAATCCCAATTATTGTCACCTTGGGGTATGCGGATCAAGACACATTATAGGTGCGTACAACTTGCAAGATAGGATCCAAATCACTCTTATATTCATGAAAACATAATAGGTTCAGATCTGAAATCATGGCACTCGGGCCCTAGTGACAAGCATTAAGCATAGCAAAGCCATAGCAACATCAATCTCAGAACATAGTGGATACTAGGGATCAAGCCCTATCAAACTTAACTCGATTACATGATCAATTCCATCCACACCCCTCACTGACCAGCAAGCCTACAATGGAATTACTCACTCCCGGTGGTGAGCATCATGGAATAGTTGATGAAGAAGGGTTGGCGATGACGACGGCGACGATTCCCCCTCTCCAGAGCCCCAAATGGACTCCAGATCAGCCCTCCGGAGGAAGAACAGGACGTGGCGGCGGCTCCATCTCGTAGATCGCGATTAAAACTTCTCTCTGATTTTTTCTCCGAAGATGTGAATTTATGGGACTGGTTTTAGGGTGGGCCCCAGCACATAACAGGGTGCGGCCAGGCGGTTGGCAGCGCCCTGTTGCCTCGTGGGCCCCAGGTGCACCCCCTCTGGTGGGTCTTCGCTCCATAATTCATTATAATTGCCACAAAAAATTCACAAAAAGTTTCGTCCAATTTCGAGAACTTTTATTTCTGCACAAAAATAACACCAAGGTAGTTCTGCTGAGAACAGCGTCAGTCTGGGTTAGTTCCATTCAATTCATGCAAGTTAGAGTCCAAAACAAGAGCAAAAGTGTTTGGAAAAGTAGATACGTTGGAGACATATCAGGAAGCGGAGTCACGCCCTACTGCGGGAGTTACTCCCGAGGTTCCCTAGCCCGAGGACTCATCGACTAGTTTGGCTAGTCCTTCCGAGATCCAATGTGCCGTGAATTATCAGCGGCGAAAGGCTTCCCTAAGGAATACAACCTTCTCGGATCGGGAGTTCAGTGCCCTCAGTATGGTGGATGCATATCTTGGGGCGACCCGAGGTGCCTTTGACCAGTCGCTGCTGATACGTCTCCAACGTATCTATAATTTTTGCTTGTTCCATGTTGTTATATTATCATTCTTGGATGTTTTACAATCATTTTATAACAACTTTATATCATTATTTTGGACTAACATATTGACATAGAGCCAAAGTGCCAGTTACTGTTTTTGCTTGTTTTTTTACTTCGTAGAAAATCAATACCAAACGGAAACCAATCACGATGAAACTTTTTGGAGATTTTTTCTGGACCAGAAGACACCCAGTGGGCAAAAGAAATGCTGGAGAGGTGGGCCGTGGAGACCACAACCCACCAGGGCGCGCCAGGGGGGCCCCGGCGCGCCCTGATGGGTTATGCCCTCCTAGGGGCCCCTCTCCACCGCCTCTGATGCCTATAAATTCCCAAATATTCCAAAAACCCTAGGGGAGTCGACGAAACACAATTCCAGCCGCCGCAAGTTCCAGAACCTCGAGATCCAATCTAAACACCATCACGGAGGGGTTCATCTTCCTCATAGGTGCCTCTCCGATGATGCGTGAGTAGTCCACCTTAGACCTACGGGTCCGTAGGCAGTAGCTAGATGGCTTCCTCTCTCTCTCTCTCTTATGATTCTCAATACAATGGTCTCTTGGAGATCTATTTGATGTAAACTTTTGCGGTGTGTTTGTTGGGATCCGATGAATTTTGAGTTGATGATCAGTTTCTATCCATGAATATTATTTGAGTCTTCTTTGATCACTTATATGCATGATTACTTATAGCCTCATATTTCTTCTCCGAATCTTTGGTTTAGTTAGGCCGACTAGATCGATTTTTCTTGCCATGGGAAGAGGTGCTTTGTGATGGGTTCGATCTTGCGGTGTTCTTTCCCAGTGACAGAAGGGGCAGCAAGAAACGCATGTATCATTGCTATTAAGGATAACAAGATGGGTCTATTCTTACATGAATACATCTTGTCTACATCATGTCATCGTTCTTATTGCATTACTCCGTTTTTCCATGAACTTAATACACTAGATGCATGCTGGATAGCGATCGATGTGTGGAGTAATAGTGGTAGATGCAGGCAGGAGTCGGTCTACTTATCTTGGACTTAATGCCTATATAATGATCATCGCCTTGGATATCGTCATGACTATTCGATTTTCTATCAATTTCCCAACAGTAATTTGTTCACCCACCGTGTGCTATACTCATGAGAGAAGCCACTAGTGAACCCTACGCCCCCCGGGTCTACTTTTCCAACATATTGCTTTTCGATCTATCTTTTTGCAATCTTTGTTTTCAGATCTACAAAACAAAAAACCCAAAAACATATTGCTGCATATTTTATTTGCTCTTTTATTTTGTGTTCTTGAGAGATCTATCTCTCCTATCTATCACTACCTAATCTATCTTTTTACCGTAGAGAGATTGACAACCTCTCTTTCGCGTCCGGTTGCAAGTATTTGTTGTTTGTGTGCAGGTGCTGCTTATTGGGTGATGGTGATCCTCCTACTAGTTTGATAACCTTGGTTTCATAACCGAGGGAAATACTTACCGTCGCTGTGCTGCATCATCCCTTCCTCTTTGGGGAAATACCGACGCGGTCTCAAGCCACGTCAAAGGAATTTCTGGCGCCGTTGCCGGGGAGGAAGCGGTCTCTTCTACGTGCCTATCGTAGGCGCCGAGTGGACTCCATCATCATCTACCAGGTTCCTAATCACAAATCTCATCTCCTTGCAATTACATTATTTGCCATTTTCCTCTCGTTTTCCTCTCCCCCTTCACCAATTTGCCGTTTTATTCGCCCTCTTTTTCGTTTGCCTTTTTCTTGCCGGATCTCTTCCTTGTTTGCAATCTTGTTTGCTTGTCACCATGAGTGATTTTGGTATGGCAGAAACGGATGATGGCAGGACTCCTAAAATTGGACGTTCTGTTAATCTGGATTCTAAAACTTTTGTTTTGGGGCAAGGGAACGTTATAGGAAAAGAAACTATCCAAGAGTTTTTCAGTTGCGTTGGGAATTTGACTCTCGATGATACTCCTATACTGAAAAGAACTAAATCTTATGCGGAAGCTATCTCGGCGCTAGTTCTAAAACTTGAAAATAGATTTATTCGTACCCATCCTACCTTGCAAAGATTGTTTTATGAGCTACCCATCATAAAGTATCCCAAAGCTAAGAAGTTAGCTACCCTTGTTCTTATGAATGAATTTGATCACATAGTACGGGAAGCTAGGGAGATCTTTGACTTTTATGGTATGAGCCAAGAAAAACCGGTAATAGGAGAAATCATTTACAATAGTGATTACACGATGTGGTATTTGCTTGGAAATAATCAAATTTTTGATGAGAATCTCAAAAAGGAAGTCTCCGTTTTAGACATGATCCAACACGTTTTCAATGATGTGAACCAACATTATTCTTGGATCGTGGCCGGTAATCAAAGGGGGTATGTAGAGCGACAACTTGATAGTGCTAAGGTTGTTATGGATGATGTGTTTCAAGTTTTATTTGCAAAACCTCTTGACAAAAACACCTCAACCAAAACCAAATATGACAATACTTGAATCTATGCATTATGCCTAGCTAGGGGCGTAAAACGATAGCGCTTGTTGGGAGGCAACCCAATGAATACATAAATTTTTGCTTTTTTCCTTTCTGTTTTTGAGTGTTGACACAATTATGCCTCTGTTATGATTGTGTTTTTATGGTTTATTTAGTGTTTGTGCCAAGTAAAGCCTTTAGGATGATTCATAGGATGAGTAGAAGCGATGCTGAATCTGAAACAGAAACTTTACGTCCAGTATATGAATTTTCGTTTTTTTCGTGAAAGTGATCTTAAGCTTAAATTTTAACACAGTGTTGCTATACAAATTCCTTACGTTGTCCTAATTTTTCAGAATTTTTAGATTTACAGAAGTATGGTTAGAGTACAGATTACTACAGACTGTTTTGTTTAAGACAGATTCTTTTTTCGTTGCATTGTGTGCTTGTTTTGATGAATCTATGGGTTATATTGAAGGGTATGAGCCATGGTAAAGTTAAAATACAGTAGGTATAATGCAATAATAAAATATGAATGGGTTTGCAACAATACCTAAAGTAGTGATTTGCTTTATTATACTAACGGATCTCAGGAAGATTTTGTTGAGTTTTGTGTGATTGAAGTTTTCAAGTTTTGGGTGAGATCACGATGGATGAAGGAATAAGGAGTGATAAAATACTAAGCTTGGGGATGTGTAGGATCACTAGAAGAGTGTCTAGAGGGGGGGTGAATAGACTACTAGCAGGAATTTAAAACCTAACATTTTCCCAAGTTAATTGGTTGGCAGATTTTAACAATTATAGCAAGTCTAACACACCCTACACATGCAAGTCAACAAGTATGGCAGCGGAAAGTAAAGACATTCCACATGAAGTAAAGAGTTGAGATAGGGAGATCAAACGCATGAGGGACACGAAGATTTTTCCCGTGGTTCCGATAGGTGGTGCTATCGTACGTCCACGTTTATGGAGTCTTCAACCCACGACGGGTAACGGTCGCGAGAGTCCACGGAGGGCTCCACCCATAAGGGTCCACGAAGTAGCAACCTTGACTATTCCATAACGGCTTCCGTCCACGAAGGACTAGCCTCACTATGGGTAGATCTTCACGAAGTAGGCGATCTCCTTGCCCCTACAAACTTCTTGGTTCAACTCCACAACACGAAGTAGGAGGCTCCCAAGCGACACCTAACCAATCTAGGAGGCACCACCATCCAAAAGGTAATAGGCTCGGCAATGTCGATGAACTCCTTGCTCTTGTGCTTCAAGATGATAGACTCCTCAACACACAATCACTCTCTCACAGATTTGGCTATGGTGGAAGAGATTGATTTGGTGGAAAGCAACTTGGGGAGGCTAGAGATCAAGATTCATATGGATGGAGTGGAATGGCTTGATCTCAACACAAGGGTAGGTGCATCTCTCTCAAAAAATTGGATGGGGAAAGTATGGAATAGTTCTGAGTGCTTCTCTTTTGAGTGGGTGGTGGTGAAGGGGTATATATAGGCATCCCCAAAAATCCAACCGTTACACCTAAAGTGACCAACACGGTGACACCGATGTGTGAATCTCGGTGGTACCGAAGTGACCAAAAGGTGACAACTTTTGAATCTCGGTGAGACCGATATATAATTCTCGATGGTACCGATTAGATGACCAACGGTCAGATTGCGCAACTCGGTGACGCCGATTCTCTCATCTTGGTGGTACCGATTCTTGACCATGGCTTACCAGAGAGTTGGTCCAGAAACTCGGTGGTACCGATTCACAATTCTCGGTGGGGCCGATTCTTGTGAATGGCTATCCAGAGAGTTGGTCCAAAACTCGGTGAGACCGACTGGCAAAACTCGATGGTACCGAAGACTGAAAATGGCTAAACAGAAAGTTGGCAACTTAACTCGGTGGCACCGAAGTGGAATCGGTTGCACCGATGTGCTAGGGTTTGGCATGGGTCTATCTGAGTTTGGAAATCGGTGGCACCAAGTGGGAAGTGTTGGTTGCACAGATTTAGGATATTTGACTTTGGACAGACTTTTATGGAAGAGCTTGTGGGTGTTTTTGGTGACTATCTCTTGTGCACGTGGAGCATCTTGTTCACCAACAGTACCTTACCCCCTTTTAATAGTATTGGCCTTTGTATGGACTCAAAGTGATTTCTCACAAAGTAAAATGTAGAGTCCTCTTGCTTGAAGCTTTGTCAATCCATTTCCTTGCATCTTGGGTATCTCCACAATCTTTTTGCCAACCCTCTCTATGGACTTTATCTGAAATACACTTGGTGAAAGTATTGTTGGAAATATGCCCTAGAGGCAATAATAAATTGGTTATTATTATATTTCCTTGTTCATGATAATCGTTTATTATCCATGCTATAATTGTATTGATTGGAAACTCAAATACATGTGTGGGTACATAGACAACACTGTGTCCCTAGTATGCCTCTAGTTAACTAGCTCGTTGATCAAAAGATGGTGAAGGTTTCCTATCCATGGACATGAGATGTCATTTCATAACAGGATCACATCATTAGGAGAATGATGTGATGGACAAGACCCAAACTACGAACATAGCATATGATCGTGTCAGTTTATTTCTATTATTTTCTGCATGTCAAGTATCTGTTCCTATGACCATGAGATCATGCAACTCACTGACACCGGAGGAATACCTTGTGTGTATCAAACGTCACAACGTAACTGGGTGACTATAAAGGTGCTCTACAGGTATCTCCAAGGGTGTCTGTTGGGTTGGCATGGATCAAGACTGGGATTTGTTACTCCGTGTGACGGAGAGGTATCTCAGGGCCCACTCAGTAATACAACATCACAATGAGCCTTGCAAGCAAAGTGACTAAAGAGTTAGCCACATGATCTTGTATTACGGAACGAGTAAAGAGACTTGCCGGTAACGATATTGAACTAGGTATAGAGATACCGACGATCGAATCTCGGGCAAGTAACATACCGAAGAACAAAGGGAACATTATACGGGATTAACTGAATCCTTGACATAGAGGTTCAACCGATGAAGATCTTCGTAGAATATGTAGGAACCAATATGGGCATCCAGGTCCCGCTATTGGTTATTGGCCGTAGAGGTGTCTCGGTCATGTCTGCATAGTTCTCGAACCCGTAGGGTCTACACACTTAACGTTTGGTGGCGATATAAGTATAGTTGAGTTGTTATGTTGGTGACCGAAGGTTGTTCGGAGTCCCGGATGAGATCCCGGACATGACGAGGATCTCCGGAATAGTCCGGAGATAAAGATTGATATATGTGATAATAGTGTTTTGATCTCCGGAAGGGTTCCGGAATTCACCGGAAGGGGTTCCGGATGTTTACCGAAGTGTTCGGGTGCAGCAACACTTTATATGGACCAAAGGGGTAAAACCCACGAGGTATTGGAAAGTGCAAAAGGAAGTTTTGCTGCTGCCTTAAGCGGTACTACCGCTGGTAAGGCAGTACTACCGCGTAAGCGGTACTACCGCTTGTGTGAAGCGGTACTACCGCTCAAGCGGTACTACCGCTCATGAGCGGTACTACCGCTTGTACGCGGTACTGCTGGAATCCGAGTGGGACTCTTTCCGTGCGGGCCAAACCGACCTTGTGCGGGCAAAACCGACCTTGTGGAGGCTTTCTCTCCAAGTTTAGACCCCAGGGCTCAACATATAAATAGAGGGGCAGGGCTAGCACACGGGATAGATCAAGATTTCCCCAAGCCGTGTGCCGGCAACCCTGTCCCTCTAGTTCATCCTCCGTCATAGTTTCCGTAGTGCTTGGCGAAGCCCTGCAGAGATTGTTCCTCACCACCATCACCACGCCGTCGTGCTGCCGGAACTCATCCACTACTTCACCATCGCTCGCTGGATCGAGGAGGTGAAGGCGTCATCAAGCCGCACGTGTGTTGAACGCGGAGGTGCCGTCCGTTCGGCGCTAGATCAGAAGGACCGTGATCGTGATTGGATCGCGAGACGGATCGTGATGAGATCGCGGGACGCTCGGCGATTTGGATCGCGAAGACGTTCGACTACATAAACCGCGTTTCTTAACGCTTCCGCTTAGCGATCTACAAGGGTATGTAGATTCACTCTCCCTCTCGTAGATGCTCATCACCATGGATAGATCTTGCGTGTGCATAGGAAATTTTTTGTTTCCCATGCGACGTTCCCTTACAAGTATTAGTCCAAGAGACAATGTATGTTGTCATGAATTATCAAAACCACCAAGGGAGCCTGTTGTGCTTTCAATCTCCCCCTTTTTGGTAATTGATGACAACATACAATCAAAGCTTCAAATAAGGATATGCCTAGATATAATGAAGACTTTGAGAGACACATGACTTAGATTTGCTCCCCCTAAATGTGTGCAATCCCTTTAAGGGATAGTTGCTTTGGAATGCATGGACACACATATAGTGGAAGGGATATACTGAGTCATGTGTATCTTGGCTATATGCATCAAATACATATGAGTGAGGTGTATCCTTGTTCAAGACTTCACCCTTGCAAACAATATGTGCAAGAAGCAAGAGATCATTTTGATCAAAGATATGATGCATATACTTACCTTGAGTTCTTGAGCGTTCTTGTATTAGAAATACACTTGAGAAAACAATGTTACGAAACACAAGAGTATTCTACCAATCAAAAGCAATAGAGCTCAATAGTACCAAGATATGGAGAACATATAGAAGGTAATACTCCTTAAGATTGATATGTCACCAAGATCATTTAGAACTTTCTCCCCTTAGATATGAAAATAGTAGATCATCCTTTCCCCCTGAATCTTAGCATGTAGATATTGGGATTGGATAGGGTGAGAAAAGTCTAACACGAGTAGTCAAATGAAATAAACATATTTTTCTCCAAACATATTTTTCCCCACCTACGTTGGTGTTCTCCCCTTGACTATGTAAGTATAAGCTTTGATATTCTCCTCTCCCCCTTGATTATGTCTCCCCCTTTGCATAAGCATGTATCTCCCCCTTTAGCATTGAAGCTTTGGTATTTCTCCCCCTTTGGCATTAATTTCCAAAAAGGTCATACACAGGGTTAGATACAGGGATCATTGATTAAGAAGGGATCCTTGAGAACAAGGGTCATTGAATGTAGGGGTCATAGACATGAATTTTTTAGAGATCATTAATACTGAGGAGATCAGGGAAAATAATCTCTCTCCCTTTGGCTGATCTGAGAACTTGTAAGACTTCTCCTCCTTTGAGTCAGGGATCCTTGAATAAAGTTTCTCCTCCATTTTTTTAATGAAGGGATCATCGAAGGAATGAAAATATCACCATAGGATCACTAAGGAAACAAAGATATCATAGATTCACTAACATGAACACAGACTGGAGAAGATATCAAATCGGTGGCTCCGAGACAAACAATTCGGTGGTACCGAGATGTTGTTTTGCAGCTCATCTGCTAATTCGGTAGAACCGAGTTATTTGTATCGGCGGCTCTGTGGCTAAAACAGAAACTTGGCAATGTTTGAGAAACTTACAAACAAATTTAGAAAACTTGTAACAAAGTGTCAAAAGAAATTTTCAAAGGAAATGCAAAAGATTTTACAAAAAGATATCAACTAGAGAAGATTTGAGTGGTTCCAAGAAATCTTACAAATTGAGAATGAACCAACCAAGATACTTAACTAGATGATGGGCGGTGACTAGGTCACCTATATTAGAGTATATTGACTTAGGAGCCAAGCAAGAATACTTGATCATAGGTCATACTCATCGTTAAGCTCAAAATGGAGTTACCATTTTTCGATTAAGCATTTTAATGTCTTCATATCACTTGAGTTTCTTTATCTCATGACTTGGAGTAAAGCTTTTTCAAGGATACGAGTACATACCTTTGAGTGATGTTGATGACGTGGCTTGTAGGTGAACTTGTTGAGGATGCTCGAGGTTGATGAAGATCATCTTGAGTTGGGAGCAATCCTTCTCGTTTTTCTACACATATCACCTACATAGGTTGGTCGTGCAAGGAAGAACATGATATGACATGATATCAATTGTGAAATTCAAATATGTGTCAAGGATATGTATTTGTTGTCTTCTTCCTTCCATCATCAAGAGAGCTTGTGGATACTTGGTCATGACAAGATTGCTTATGATTGGAGTTGATGGCAATCTTGTGGAGTGAAGTTCTTCCAAGTACCTACAAAAAGGTTAGTTGCAATATAAGGGAGCATATATTTCCATGGAAAAGAGTAATATGTCAAGAGTATCATGGAAGTATCAAGTAAGCTCATGCCCTTGCATGCATCCGAGTGAGACTAGCTCAAGTTTGAAGCATCAGTGATGTTCAACTCACTCCTCAAGTGACAAAATGTTTTCTCATCAAGTGGCTTAGTAAAGATATCGGCCAATTGCTTGTTAGTACGAACATGCTTAAGATCGATATCTCCTTTGGCAACATGGCCACGAATGAAATGATGTCTAACTTGAATATGTTTCATTCAAGAATGTTGCACAGGATTATGACCAATTTTAATAGCACTTTCATTGTCACAAAGTAATGGAACATTTTTAACATGAATTCCATAATCCTTAAGCGTTTGTGTCATCCATAGTAATTGTGCAAAACACGATCCGGCAGCAATATACTCAGCTTCGGCGGTAGATAGAGATACCGAGTTTTGTTTCTTGGAAGACCAAGACACAAGAGATCTACCAAGAAATAGACAAGTACCCAAGGTGGATTTTCTATCAACCTTGTCACCGGCATAGTCCGAATCGGAATAGCCAACAAGGTTAAAGGAAGATCCCTTGGGATACCAAATGCCAAAGTTTGGTGTTTGTATCAAATATCTCACAATACATTTCACGGCCAAAAGAAGACACTCTTTAGGTGCAGCTTGATATCTAGCACACATGCAAACACTAAGCATAATATCGGGACGGGTGGCACATAGATATAGCAATGAACCAATCATAGATCGATAAACCTTTTGATCAACCGGTCCGTCCTCCTTGGTAAGATCAACATGTCCACTAGTAGGCATAGGAGTTTTCATACCTTTGCACTCTTGCATGTTGAACTTCTTGATCAAGTCCTTGGTATACTTGGTTTGAGAGATGAAAGTTCCTTCTCTTGTTTGCTTGATTTGCAAACCAAGAAAGAATTTCAGCTCATACATCATGGACATCTCTTATCTCGGACATTAACCTTCCAAATCTTTCACTAAATTGTGGGTTAGTAGATCCAAAGATAATATCATCCACATAGATTTGGCACACAAATAATTCACCATTAACTCTCTTAGTGAATAAGGTTGCGCCAATTTTACCAATTTCAAAACCCTTTTCAATGAGAAACTTCGTTAAGCATTTGTACCAAGCACGTGGGGCTTGCTTAAGACCATAAAGAGCTTTACGAAGCTTGTTAACATGATTTGGTTTCTTAGGATTCACAAAACCAGGTGGTTGTTTAACATAAACCTCTTCTTCAATCTCACCATTTAAAAATGCACTTTTAATATCCATTTGATAAAGCGTGATATCATGGTGATTGACATAAGCAAGAAGAATGCGAATAGCTTCAAGTCTAGCGACGGGGGCATAGGTCTCACCGTAGTCCATACCTTCGACTTGCGTATATCCTTGGGCTACGAGACGCGCCTTGTTGCGTACAACTTGACCGTCTTCATCTTGCTTGTTCCGAAACACCCATTTGGTTCCGATGATGTTGTGCTCATCCTTCGGCTTCTCCACAAGTGTCCACACTTCGTTCCTCTCAAAGTTGTGAAGCTTTTCATGCATTGCGTTCACCCAATCCGGGTCTTCAAGAGCTTGTTCTACCTTCAAGGGTTCAATGCTAGAGATGAAAGAATAATGTGAGGGATCACTAGAAGAGTGTCTAGAGGGGGGGTGAATAGACTACTAGCAGGAATTTAAAACCTAACCTTTTCCCAAGTTAATTGGTTGGCAGATTTTAACAGTTTTAGCAAGTCTAGCAAGTCTAACAGCCCTACACATGCATGTCAACAAATATGGCAGTGGAAAGTAAAGACATTGTACATGAAGTAAAGAGTTGAGATAGGTAGATCAAATGCAATTGGAGACACGAAGATTTTTCCCGTGGTTCCGATAGGTGGTGCTATCGTACGTCCACGTTTATGGAGTCTTCAACCCACGGAGGGTAACGGTCGTGAGAGTCCACGGAGGGCTCCACCCATAAGGGTCCACGAAGTAGCAACCTTGACTATTCCATAACGGCTTCCATCCACGAAGGACTAGCCTCACTATGGGTAGGTCTTCACGAAGTAGGCGATCTCCTTGCCCTTACAAACTTCTTGGTTCAACTCCACAACACGAAGTAGGAGGCTCCCAAGCAACACCTAACCAATCTAGGAGGCACCACCCTCCAAAAGGTAATAGGCTCGGTAATGATGATGAACTCCTTGCTCTTGTGCTTCAAGATGATAGACTCCTCAACACACAATCACTCTCTCACAGATTTGGCTTGGTGGAAGAGATGGGATTGGTGGAAAGCAACTTGGGGAGGCTAGAAATCAAGATCCATATGGTTGGAGTGGATGATCTTGACCTCAACACAAGGGTAGGTGGCTCTCTCTCAGAAAACTGGATGGGGCAAGTATGGAATAGTTCTGAGTGCTTCTCTTTCGAGTGGGTGGTGGTGAAGGGGTATATATAGGCATCCCCAAAAATCCAACCGTTACACACAAAATGACCAACTCGGTGACACCGATGTGTTAATCTCGGTGGTACCGAAGTGAACAAAAGGTGGCAACTTTTGAATCTCGGTGAGACCGATATAGGAAACTCGGTTGCACCGATAAGGTGACCAACGGTCAGATTGCCCAATCTCGGTGACGCCGATTCAACAATCTCGGTGGTACCGATATTGTGAATTTGCGTAACAGAAAGTTGGCAACCTAAACTCGGTGGCACCGAAGCAGAATCGGTTGCACCAAAAAGCTAGGGTTTGGCTTAGGTCTGTCTGAGTATGGGAATCGGTGGCACCGAGTGGAAAGTGTTGGTTGCACCGATTTTGAATATTCGGCTTTGACAGACTTTTGTGGAAGAGCTTGTGGGTGTTTTTGGTGACTATCACTTGTGCACGTATGAGCATTTTGTTCACCAACAATACATTACCCCCTTTTAATAGTATTGGCTTTCCTTTGGACTCAAAGTGATTTCTCACAAAGTAAAATGTAGAGTCCTCTTGCTTGAAGCTTTGCCAATCCATTTCCTTGCATCTTGGCGTATTTCCATAATCTCCACAATCCTTTTTGCCAGCCCTCTCTGTGGACTTTATCTGAAATACACTAGGTAAAAATATTAGTCCAAGAGACAATGTATGTTGTCATGAATTATCAAAACCACCAAGGGAGCATGTTGTGCTTTCAATCTCCCCCTTTTTGGTAATTTATGACAACATACAATCAAAGCTTCAAATAAAGATATGCATGGATATAATGAAGACTTTGAGAGACACATGACTTAGATTTGCTCCCCCTTAAATGTGTGCAATCCTTTTAAAGGATGGTTGCTTTGGAATGCATGGACACACATATAATAGAAGGGATATAATGAGTCATGTGTATCTTGGCTATATGCATCAAATATATATGAATGAGATGTATCCTTGTTCAAGACTTCACTCTTGCAAACAATATGTGCAAGAAGCAAGAGATCATCTTGACCAAAGATATGATGCATATACTTACCTTGAGTTCTTGAGCATTCTTGTAGTAGAAATACACTTGAGAAAACAATGTTAGGAAACACAATAGTATTCTACTAATCAACAAGGCAATAGAACTCAAAAGTACCAAGACATGGAGAACATATGAAAGATAGTATCCTTTAAGATTGATATGTCTCCAATATCATTTAGAGATTTCTCACCTTAGATATGAAAATAGTAAATCATCCTCTCCCCCTGAATCTTAGCATGTAGATATTGGGATGGGATAGGGTGAGAAAAATCTGAAATGATCACCAATAGAAAGTATGTTCTTTTCTCCCCCTACTATGGTGTTCTCCCCTTGTCTATATGAGTAGAAACATTGAAATTCTCTCTCCCCCTTGATCATATCTCCCCCTTTGCATAAGCATGTATCTCCCTGTAGCATGAAGCTTTGTTATTCTCCCCCTTTGGCATTAATTTCCAAAAAGGTCAAACACAGGGATAGATACATGGATCATTGACTAAGAAGGGATCCTTGAGAACAAGGGTCATTGAATGTAGGGTTCATAGAAATCAAAACCGAGGGAATCATTGAAAATGATTTCTCTCCCTTTGAGATTTTGTAAGATTTTGTTATTCTCCCCCTACTCCCTTTTAAGTTAGGTATCCTTGAAAAAAGAATTTCTCCCCCTAAGTTTTTTTTAAAATAAGGGATCATCGAGGTAACAAAATCATCACTTGTAAGATCACACAGAAATAAGGATTTGCAACTGCGAATTCAGACATAAATGAGAAAAGAGAACAAATCGGTGACTCCGAGACAAATAGATCGGTGGTACCGAGATTTTGTGATGCAGCTCATCTGCTAATTCGGTAGAACCGATATATTTGTATCGGCGGCTCCGAGGTAGAAACAGAAACTTGGCAATGGGATTTTGAAATCGAAATTTCTCAAATTTTGCCAAAAACACAGAGTCAAAAGAAATTTTCAAGAAAGATATAAGAGTTTTTACAAACGGGAATATCAATTAGAGAAGATTTGAGTGGTTCCAAGAAATCTTGCAAAATAAGGAATGAACCATCCAAAATACTTAACTAGATGATGGGCGGTGACTAGGTCACCTATATTAGAATATATTGACTTAGGAGCCAAGCAAGAATACTTGATCATAGGTCATACTCAACGTTAAGCTCAAAATGAGGTTACCATTTTTTTCGATTAAGTATTTTAATGTCTTCATATCACTTGAGTTGCTTTAGCTCATGACTTGGAGTAAAGCCTTTTCAAGGATATGAGTACATACCTTTGAGTGATGTTGATGACGTGGCTTGTCGGTGAACTTGTTGAGGATGCTCGAGGTTGATGAAGATCATCTTGAGTTGGGAGCAATCCTTATCGTTTTAGTACACTTGTCACCTACATAGGTTAGTCAAGCAAGGAAGAACAATAGATATATCCATTTGACATGATACCAATTGAGATTTAGCAAATATGATCACATCAAGTATATGTCAAGGATATGGTTGAGTTGTCTTCTTCCTTCCATCATCAAGAGGGGTTGTGGATACTTGGTCAAGACAAGATTGCTTATAATTGGAATTGATGACAATCTTGTGGAATGAAATTCTTCCAAGTACCTACAAAAGGTTAGATGCAATACAAGGGAGCATAGAATTCCATGGCACAAGATAGCACGATAGGAGTACATGGAAATATCAAGAAAGCTCATGCCCTTGCATGCAAACGAGTGAGTCTAGCTCAAGTTTGAAGCATCAATGATGTTCAACTCACTCCTCAAATAACAAAATGTTTTCTCATCAAGTGGCTTAGTAAAGATATCAGCTAATTGCTTGTTAGTAAGGACATGCTTAAGATTGATATCTCCTTTGGCAACATGATCACGAATGAAATGATGTCTAACTTGAATATGTTTGGTTCGAGAATGTTGCACAGGATTATGACCAATTTTAATAGCACTTTCATTGTCACAAAGTAATGGAACATTTCTAACATGGATTCCATAATCCTTAAGCGTTTGTGTCATCCATAACAATTGTGCACAGCAAGATCCAGCAGCAATATATTCAGCTTCGGTAGTAGATAGAGATACCGAATTTTGTTTCTTGGAGGACCAAGACACAAGAGATCTACCCAAAAATTGACAAGTACCCGAGGTGGATTTTCTATCAACCTTGTCACCGGCATAGTCCGAATCGGAATAGCCAACAAGGTTAAAGGAAGATCCCTTGGGATACCAAATGCCAAAGTTTGGTGTTTGTATCAAATATCTCACAATACGTTTCACGGCCAAAAGATGACACTCTTTAGGTGCAGCTTGATATCTAGCACACATGCAAACACTAAGCATAATATCGGGACGAGAGGCACATAGATATAGTAATGAACCAATCATAGATCGATAAACCTTTTGATCAACCGGTTCATCCTACTTGGTAAGATCAACATGTCCACTAGTAGGCATGGGAGTTTTCATACCTTTGCACTCTTGCATGTTGAACTTCTTGATCAAGTCCTTGGTATACTTAGTTTGAGAGATGAAAGTTCCTTCTTTCATTTGCTTGATTTGCAAACCAAGAAAGAATTTCAGCTCACACATCATGGACATCTCATACTTCTCGGACATCAACCTTCCAAATCTTTCACTAAATTGTGGGTTAATAGAACCAAAGATAAGATCATCCACATAGATTTGGCACACAAATAATTCACCAGTAACTCTCTTAGTGAATAAGGTTTTGTCACTTTTCCCAATTTCAAATCCTTTTTCAATGAGAAACTTCGTTAAGCATTTGTACCAAGCACGAGGGGCTTGCTTAAGACCATAAAGGGCTTTACGAAGCTTGTAAACATGATTAGGTTTCTTAGGATTCACAAAACCAGGTGGTTGCTTAACATAGACTTCTTCTTCAATCTCACCATTTAAAAAGGCACTTTTAATGTCCATTTGATAAAGCGTGATATCATGGTGATTAGCATAGGCAAGAAGAATGCGAATAGCTTCAAGTCTAGCGACGAGGGCGTAGGTCTCACCGTAGTCCATACCTTTGACTTGCGTATATCCTTGGGCTACGAGACGAGCCTTGTTCTGTACGACTTGACCGTCTTCGTCTTGCTTGTTCCGAAACACCCATTTTGTTCCGATGATGTTTTGCTCATACTTGGGCATCTCCACGAGTGTCCACACTTCGTTCCTCTCGAAGTTGTGAAGCTCTTCATGCATTGCGTTCACCCAATCCGCATCTTCAAGAACTTGTTCTACCTTCAAGGGCTCAATACTAGATATGAAAGAATAATGCTCACAAAAGTTAGCTAGACGAGTTTTAGAGCGAGTGATTCTCCCTGTTTGTATATCACCAAAGATTTTGTTTAGGGGATGGTTCTTGGTCACTTCTGCTCGAACTCGGGTCAGCTTCCGATTGTTGGATGGTGGAGCTTCTTCTTCATCATCATCTCCTTCATCTTCGTCGTTGTTGAAGGTGTCGTTCCCTTGAGGAGGTGGTGAAGGAGGTTGTGGTGGATCATGATGCACTTCCTCTTCTTCATCATCTTGTCATGTACCGCTTGTGGATGCCTCCATGTCATGTTGTGGTTCACCTTGACGTGAAGTAGGGGCTTCCACTTGAGTTGATGAAGTACTTTCCTTCACCTCCATGGGACGAATCTTGCCAATGGACAAGTCTTGGATAGCTTCCGAAGGATCTTTATCACCTACATCATTTGGCAATTGTGCGACTTGCGAACCATTAGATTCATCAAACTTCACATCTACCGTCTCTTCAACTTTTTGAGTGAAGTTGTTGTAGACACGGTAAGTGTGAGAGTTTGATCGATAACCAAGCAGGAATCCTTCATGAGATTTAGGAGCAAATTTAGTACGACGATGCTTATCAAGAATGTAGCACTTTGAGCCGAATACCCGAAAGTATCCAACTTGGGGTTTGTTACCGGTGAGTAGCTCGTATGCCGTTTTACCGAGAAGCTTGTGCAAGTAAAGTCGGTTTGTGGCATGACATGCTGTTTCCACGGCTTCTGCCCAAAAGTGTCTTGGCGTCTTGTATTCGTCAAGCATCGTTCTTGCCATCTCAATAAGCGTCCGGTTCTTCCCCTCAACAACTCCATTTTGTTGAGGCGTGTACGTAGCCGAGAACTCATGTGAGACACCTTCTTCGTCAAGAAAGGTATCCACATGGGTGTTCTTGAACTCCGATCCGTTATCACTCCGAACCTTCTTGATCTTCACTTCAAACTGATTTTGCGCTTTGCGAGCGAAGTTCTTGAAGATCTTTTGAACCTGCGACTTATCATCAAGAAAGAATACCCACGTAAATCTGAAAAAATCATCAACTATAACTAGACCATAGGAAACCAAGACTCTTGTAAGCATTGGGACCAAAAAGATCCATGTGAAGTAACTCGAGTGGTCTCCTAGTAGTCATGATGTTCTTAACGGGATGACTTCCACCTACTTGCTTTCCAGCGTGACAAGCACTACAAAGTCTATCTTTGTCAAAGATAACATATTTAACACCAATAATATGATCACCTTTGATAAGCTTGTCTAAATTACGCATGCCAACATGTCCTAGTCTTCTATGCCAAAGCCAACCTTTAGAAGATTTTGCAATAAGACAAGTACAAGGTTTGGATCTCTTAGTGAAATCAAGGATGTATAGATTACCTCTACGGAAACCGGTAAAGACCATTTTATGATTATCTTGACGAAACACTTGGCAATCTATTTTCGTAAATAGCACATTGAAACCAAAGTCGGCAAGTCTAGATACGGAAAGAAGATTGTAGCCAAGAGATTAAACAAGCATAACATTTTGAATAGAGCTATCATGGGATATGGCCACCTTACCAAGACCAAGTACCTTACCCTTGGAGTTGTCTCCAAATGTTACGTACCTTCGCGGTCCATGGTTTGGTGTGATCACTTCAAACATTTCTCTATCTTCGGTCATATGATCGGTATATCCGCTATCGAGAATCCACTCTTTTCCCCCGGACATGTAATCCTTGAAGTTTGCCATGAGACTTAGATTCTTCATGATCTTCTCATGCTCGATGTCGAACAACTCATCTTCATCATAGTATCCGTGTTCCACATTGTAATCATCAAGTGGGAAATCCTCGTCATAAAGAACAAGAGATTCGTTAGGGTTGTGATCATGATAATGTTCAAGTTTATGAATGTGAATGGCTTCAACAATGATGTTGTTGATAGTAGTGACATCTCCTTTAGCACGCATGAGGTCTCTAAGCTCAAATAGACAATCATCAAACTTGGGATCACTAGGCGTCATTTTGTGGAAGGCAATAGTTTTATGAAGAATTTCATCAAAATTACTCAATGAATAACTTGGATATCGTTTCTCCAAGTCATTCCACAAAATGTAAGCACATACAAAATTCTTCATTTGATTAAGCACATTTCTAGGTAATGCTCTAACAATGAGATTGACAGTTCTAAGATTGCATAGCATATCAACTTCCTCTTCGTGTGTGGGATGCAAAGGATCAATGGGAGGCACATAAGGGCACTTAACATATTTCCTCAATTGAAATTCATTAAACAGCTCAAGCATCAAGGTTTTCCATTGACTATAGTACTCTCCATCAAGAATAGGCACTCTACAACTCAAACTCCCTATACTAGACACATCCATCTTCCTCCTCGGTGATTAAACAGAAGCAATGGAGACCAATGCTCTGATACCAATTGAGGGATCACTAGAAGAGTGTCTAGGGGGGGTGAATAGACTACTAGCAGGAATTTAAAACCTAACCTTTTCCCAAGTTAATTGGTTGGCAGATTTTAACAGTTTTAGCAAGTCTAGCAAGTCTAACAGCCCTACACATGCATGTCAACAAATATGGCAGCGGAAAGTAAAGACATTGCACATGAAGTAAAGAGTTGAGATAGGTAGATCAAACGCAATTGGAGACACGAAGATTTTTCTCGTGGTTCCGATAGGTGGTGCTATCGTACGTCCACGTTTATGGAGTCTTCAACCCACGGAGGGTAACGGTCGCGAGAGTCCACGGAGGGCTCCACCCATAAGGGTCCACGAAGTAGCAACCTTGACTATTCCATAACGGCTTCCGTCCACGAAGGACTAGTCTCACTATGGGTAGATCTTCACGAAGTAGGCGATCTCCTTGCCCTTACAAACTTCTTGGTTCAACTCCACAACACGAAGTAGGAGGCTCCCAAGTGACACCTAACCAATCTAGGAGGCACCACCCTCCAAAAGGTAATAGGCTCGGTAATGATGATGAACTCCTTGCTCTTGTGCTTCAAGATGATAGACTCCTCAACACACAATCACTCTCTCACAGATTTGGCTTGGTGGAAGAGATGGGATTGGTGGAAAGCAACTTGGGGAGGCTAGAAATCAAGATCCATATGGTTGGAGTGGATGATCCTGACCTCAACACAAGGGTAGGTGGCTCTCTCTCAGAAAACTGGATGGGCAAGTATGGAATAGTTCTGAGTGCTTCTCTTTCGAGTGGGTGGTGGTGAAGGGGTATATATAGGCATCCCCAAAAATCCAACCGTTACACACAAAATGACCAACTTGGTGACACCGATGTGTTAATCTCGGTGGTACCGAAGAGACCAAAAGGTGGCAACTTTTGAATCTCGGTGAGACCGATATAGGAAACTCGGTTGCACCGATAAGGTGACCAACGGTCAGATTGCCCAATCTCGGTGACACCGATTCAACAATCTCGGTGGTACCGATATTGTGAATTTGCGTAACAGAAAGTTGGCAACCTAAACTCAGCACCAAAGCAGAATCGGTTGCACCGAAAAGCTAGGGTTTGGCTTAGGTCTGTCTGAGTATGGGAATCGGTGGCACCGAGTGGAAAGTGTTGGTTGCACCGATTTTGAATATTCGGCTTTGACAGACTTTTGTGGAAGAGCTTGTGGGTGTTTTTGGTGACTATCACTTGTGCACGTATGAGCATTTTGTTCACCAACAATACCTTACTCCCTTTTAGTAGTATTGGCTTTCCTATGGACTCAAAGTGATTTCTCACAAAGTAAAATGTAGAGTCCTCTTGCTTGAAGCTTTGCCAATCAATTTCCTTGCATCTTGGGGTATTTCCATAATCTCCACAATCCTTTTTTCCAGCCCTCTCTGTGGACTTTATCTGAAATACACTAGGTAAAAATATTAGTCCAAGAGACAATGTATGTTGTCATGAATTATCAAAACCACCAAGGGAGCATGTTGTGCTTTCATAATGATCACAAAAATTTGCTAAGCGAGTTTTAGAGCGAGTGATTCTCCCGGTTTGTATGTCACCAAAGATTTGGTTTAGAGGTTGATTCTTGGTCACTCTTGCTCGAACTCGTGGTAGCTTAGGCTTGTTGGATGGTGGAACTTCTTCATCATCATCATCTCCTTCATCTTCGTTGTTGTTGAAGGTGTCGTTTCCTTGAGGTGGTGGTGAAGGAGGTTGTGGTGGATCTTCATGATGTACTTTCTCTTCTTCATCTTCTTGTCTTGTACCGCTTGTGGATGCCTCCATGTCGTGATGAGGTTCACCTTGACGTGAAGTAGGGGCTTCCACTTGAGTTGACGAAGTACTTTACTTCACCTCCATGGGACGAATCTTGCCAATGGACAAGTCTTGGATAGCTTTCGAAGGGTCCTTATCACCTACATCTTTTGGCAATTGTTCGACTTGCGAACCATTAGATTCATTAAACTTCACATCTACCGTCTCTTCAACTTTTCGAGTGAAGTTGTTGTAGACACGGTAAGTGTGAGAGTTCGATCTGTAACCAAGTAGGAATCCTTCATGAGATTTAGGAGCAAATTTTGGTACGACGATGCTTATCAAGAATGTAGCACTTTGAGCCGAATACCCGAAAGTATCCAACTTGGGGTTTGTTAGCGGTGAGTAGCTCGTATGCCGTTTTACCGAGAAGCTTGTGCAAGTGGAGTCGGTTCGCTGCATGACATGCTGTTTCCACGACTTCTGCCCAAAAGTGTCTTGGCGTCTTGTATTCGTCAAGCATCGTTCTTGCCATCTCAATAAGAGTTCGGTTCTTCCTCTCAACAACTCCATTTTGTTGAGGCGTGTACTTCTACTTCTCGAGCATGCGTTGGTTTTCCCTTGAAGAGGAAAGGGTGATGCAGCAAAGTAGATAAGTATTTCCCTCAGTTGTTGAGAACCAAGGTATCAATCCAGTAGGAGATACAAGCAAGTCCCCAATAGATGTACCTACACAAATAATCAAACACTTGCACCCAACGCTATAAAGGGGTTGTTAATCCCTTCACGGTTACTTGCAAGGATGAGATCTGATAGAGATAGATAGATAGGATTGCTAAAACGGAAAGTAAAACAAAAGTAAAAAAGATTGCAGCTAAGTATTTTTGGTATTTTTGGTTTATAGATCTGAAAATATAATATGGAAAATAGACCCGGGGGCCATAGGTTTCACTAGAGGATTCTCTCATGAAGGAAAATAATACGGTGGGTGAACAAATTACTGTCGAGCAATTGATAGAAAAGCGAATAATTATGAAGATATCCAAGGCAATGATTATGCATATAGGCATCACGTCCGTGTCAAGTAGACCGAAACGATTCTGCATCTACTACTATTACTCCACACATCGACCGACTCCTGCCTGCATCTAGAGTATTAAGTTCATGAAGAACAGAGTAACGCATTAGGTAAGATGACATGATGTAGAGGGATAAACTCAAGCAATATGATGAAAACCCCATCTTTTTATCCTCGATGGCAATACAATACGTGCCTCGCTACCCCTACTTTGTCACTGGGTGAGGACACCGCAAGATTGAACCCAAAACTAAGCACTTCTCCCATTGCAAGAATTACCAATCTAGTTGGCCAAACCAAACCAATAACTCGAAGAGACTTGCAAAGATATGAAATCATGCATATAAGAATTCAGAGAAGATTCAAATAATATTCATAGATAGTCTGAACATAAACCCACAATTCATCGGATCTCGACAAACACACCGCAAAAGAGTATTACATCGGATAGATCTCCATGAAGATCATGAAGAACATGGTATTGAAGAACAAAGAGAGAGAAGAAGCCATCTAGCTACTAGCTATGGACCCGAAGGTCTGTGGTAAACTACTCACGCATCATCGGAGGGGCAATGGAGTTGATGTAGATGCCCTCCGTGATCGATTCCCCCTCCGGCAGATTACCGGAAAAGGCTCCAAGATTGGATCTCACGGGAACAGAGGCTTCCGGCGGCGGAAAAGTATTTTCATGGCTCTTTTTAGTATCCAGGGAATATTTGGGAATTTATAGGCCGAAGAATAGGGTTAGGAGGGCTGCCATGGGGCCACAAGCCCCACCCCCCTAGGGCGTGCCCTGGTGGCTTGTGACGCCATGGCAGGTCTCCTGCTTTCATCTCCAAGTTTGCTGGGTTTCTTCTGGTCCAAGAAAAATCATTCTGAAGATTTTATTCCGTTTGGACTCCGTTTAATATTCCTTATCTTCAATACTCAAAAACAAGGAAAAAACAGAAACTGGCACTAGGCTCTAGATTAATAGGTTAGTCCCAAACATAATATAAAATAGCATATTAATGCATATAAAACATCCAAAACAGATAATATAATAGCATGGAACAATCAAAAATTATAGATACGTTGGAGACGTATCATGTACGTAGCTGAGAACTCATGTGAAACACCTTCTTCGTCAAGAAGGGTATCTACATGGGTGTTCTTGAACTCCGATCCGTTATCGCTCCGAACCTTCTTGATCTTCACATCAAACTGATTTTGCGCTTTGCAAGCGAAGTTCTTGAAGATCTTTTGTACCTGCGACTTATCATCAAGAAAGAATACCCACGTAAATCTGGAAAAATCATCAACTATAACTAGACCATAGGAATTTCCACCGAGACTCTTGTAAGCATTGGGACCAAAAAGATCCATGTGAAGTAACTTGAGTGGTCTCCTAGTAGTCATGATATACTTTACGGGATGACTTCCACCTACTTGCTTTCCAGCTTGACAAGCACTACAAAGTCTATCTTTGTCAAAGACAACATCTTTAACACCAAGTATATGATCACCTTTGATAAGTTTGTCTAGATTACGCATGCCAACATGTCCTAGTCTTCTATGCCAAAGTCAACCTTTAGAAGATTTTGCAATAAGACAAGTACGAGGTTTGGATCTCTTAGTGAAATCGACAATGTATAGATCACCTCTACGGAAACCGGTAAAGACCATTTTATGATTATCTTGACGAAACACTTGGCAATCTACTTTCGTGAATAGCACATTAAAACCAAAGTCGGTAAGTCTAGATACGGAAAGAAGATTGTAGCCAAGGGATTCAACACGCATGACGTTTTGAATAGAGCTATCATGGGATATGGCCACCTTACCAAGACCAAGTACCTTACCCTTGGAGTTGTCTCCAAACGTTACGTACCTTCGCGGTCCATGGTTTGGTGTGATCTCTTCAAACATTTCTCTATCTCCGGTCATATGATCGGTGCGTCCGCTATCGAGAATCCACTCTTTTCCTCCGGACATGTAATCCTTGAAGTTTGCCATGAGACTTAGATTCTTCATGATCTTCTCATGCTTGATGTCGAACAACTCATCTTCATCATAGTAGCCATGTTCCACATTGTCATCATCAAGTGGGAAATCCTCGTCACAAGGAACAAGAAATTCGTTAGGGTTGTGATCATGACAATGTTCAAACTTGTGAATTCGAATGGCTTCAACAATGATGTTGTTGATAGTTATGACATCTCCTTTAGCACGCATGAGGTCTCTAAGCTCAAATAGATAATCATCAAACTTGGGATCACTAGGCGTCATTTTGTGAAAGGCAATAGTTTTATGAAGAATTTCATCAAGATTACTCAATGAATAACTTGGATATCGTTTCTCCAAGTCATTCCACAAAGTATAAGCACATTCGAAATTCTTCATTTGATTAAGCACAATTCTAGGCAATCCTCTAACGATAAGATTAACAGTTCTAAGATTGCATAGCATATCAATTTCCTCTTCGTGTGTGGGATGTAAAGGATCAATGGGAGGTACATAGGGGTTCTTAACATACTTGCTTAATTGAAATTCATTAAATAGCTCAAGCATCATATGTTTCCATTGACTATAGTACTCCCCATGAAGAATAGGCACTCTACAACTCAAACTCCCTATACTAGACACATCCATCTTCCTCCACGGTGATGAAACCGAAGCAATGGAGACCAATGCTCTGATACCAATTGTAGGATCACTAGAAGAGTGTCTAGAGGGGGTGAATAGACTACTAGGAGGAATTTAAAACCTAACCTTTTCCCAAGTTAATTGATTGGCAGATTTTAACAATTATAGCAAGTCTAACACACCCTACACATGCAAGTCAACAAGTATGGCAGCGGAAAGTAAAGACATTGCACATGAAGTAAAGAGTTGAGATTGGGAGATCAAACGCATGAGGGACAAGAAGATTTTTCCCGTGGTTCCGATAGGTGGTGCTATCGTACGTCCACGTTTATGGAGTCTTCAACCCACGAAGGGTAACGGTCGCGAGAGTCCACGGAGGGCTCCACCCATAAGGGTCTACGAAGTAGCAACCTTGACTATTCCATAACGGCTTCCGTCCATGAAGGACTAGCCTCACTATGGGTAGATCTTCACGAAGTAGGCGATTTCCTTACCCGTACAAACTTCTTGGTTCAACTCCACAACACGAAGTAGAAGGCTCCCAATCGACACCTAACCAATCTAGGAGGCACCACCATCCAAAAGGTAATAGGCTCGACAATGTCGATGAACTCCTTGCTCTTGTGCTTCAAGATGATAGACTCCTCAACACACAATCATTCTCTCACATATTTGGCTATGGTGGAAGAGATTGATTTGGTAGAAAGCAACTTGGGAAGGCTAGAGATCAAGATTCATATGGATGGAGTGGAATGGATTGATCTCATCACAAGGGTAGGTGGCTCTCTCTCAAAAAATTGGATGGGGCAAGTATGGAATTGTTCTGAGTGCTTCTCTTTCGAGTGGGTGGTGGTGAAGGGGTATATATAGGCATCCCCAAAATTCCAACCGTTACACCTAAAGTGACCAACTCGGTGACACCGACGTGTGAATCTCGGTGGTACCGAAGTGACCAAAAGGTGACAACTTTTGAATCTCGGTGAGACCGATATATAATTCTCGGTGGTACCGATTAGATGACCAACGGTCAGATTGCGCAACTCGGTGACGTCGATTCTCTCATCTTGGTGGTACCGATTCTTGACCATGGCTTACCAGAGAGTTGGTCCAGAAACTCGGTGGTACCGATTCACAATTCTCGGTGGGACCAATTCTTGTGAATGGCTATCCAGAGAGTTGGTCCAAAACTCGGTGAGACCGACTGGCAAAACTCGGTGGTACCAAAGACTGAAAATGGCTAAACAGAAAGTTGGCAACTTAACTCGGTGGCACCGAAGTGGAATCGGTTGCAGCGATGTGCTAGGGTTTGTCATGGGTCTATCTGAGTTTGGAAATCGGTGGCACCGAGTGGGAAGTGTTGGTTGCACCGATTTTGGATATTTGACTTTGGACGGACTTTTGTGGAAGAGCTTGTGGGTGTTTTCGGTGACTATCTCTTGTGCACGTGGAGCATCTTGTTCACCAACAGTACCTTACCCCCTTTTAATAGTATTGGCTTTCCTATGGACTCAAAGTGATTTCTCACAAAGTAAAATGTAGAGTCCTCTTGCTTGAAGCTTTGCCAATCCATTTCCTTGCATCTTGGGTATCTCCACAATCTTTTTGCCAACCCTCTCTGTGGACTTTATCTGAAATACACTTGGTGAAAGTATTAGTCCAAGAGACAATGTATGTTGTCATGAATTATCAAAACCACCAAGGGAGCATGTTGTGCTTTCAGGATGCTACCGCACCCCCAAGATATATCCAAAGAGTAACAAGCAACTAACTTGGGGATGCCCCTGAGTGGCATCCCCTCTTTCTTCTAACGACCATCGGTATTTTACTTGGAGCTATATTTTTATTCGTCACATATCATGAGTTTTGCTTGGAGTGTCTTGTATCTTTGCTTGCTTTGTTTGTTAGTTTTTCCTTTGTATCCTTTCTGGACACACCTATTTGAGAAAGCCAAAATCATGCTATGATTTTTTAGAATTGCTCTATGTGCTTCACTTAAACTTTTTGAGCTATAGAATTGCTCTAGTGCTTCACTTATATCTTGTTGAGCACGGTGTGCTTGGAAATTTTTGTAGGAATACTCTCATGCTTCACTTAGATTAATTTAAGAGTAGGTAAATTTTGAAGAAATACTCTCATGCTTCACTTATACCTTTTTGAGAGATGAAATCTTTATGCTCATGTGCTTCACTTAAATTTGTTAGAGCTTGCCAAAAAGCAATGGCAATATATGAAACTAGTCCCAAAGTGATAGATATCCAAGGAGGATATATTAAAAACTTTCATGAAGATCATTGGGCAAATTAAACTTGATTCTTTGTAATAGTTTTGAAACATGATGATAGTAATATGTGAGTTATGCTAGTGAGTAATTATGCTTAGTAGGAATATTGGTGTTAAGGTTTGTGATTCCCTATGCATGCACGAAAGTCAATAGTTATGCAATGAAGTTACATCCTACTTGTGGTGCATTATTCGGTGTTAGTTATGCTCAATGCTCGCTTATGTGAATTTTTGTTTCTTGGTTTGGTTGCTTCCCAATCTATTTGCTAGCCTCCATTTGTACTAAGTAGAAATACTACTTGTGCATCAGAAATCCTTAAACCAAGTTTTGCCTTATGAGTCCACCATACCTACCTATATGCGGTATTTCCATGCCGTTCCAAGCAAATTTGTATGTGCCATCTCTAATTTTTCAAAATAAATTTTCTCTTTTGTGTGCCCGTACCGCTCATGAAACGGTGGGGAGTGTCCAATATTTTTCCATGCTAGATGCGTTATTGTCAAGATGAGTGTTTATTCACTTGTCATTGCACGAGAGTGCGGCGGTAATAGGGATGCCCATTCCCGAAATGAAAAATAAAAAAAATATTTACTTTATGTTGTCAAATAATAAATTCCTTGGAAAGTGTTGGTATGGAAGGCAACCGTGGATACGGCCCGCCATGGAAAGTGAAAGTTTGGTGGAAAAAGGAATAAACATTATTTTCTGTTTGGGAACCGCCTATGATATATCTAGCATGGAAAGTATTGTGAACTACTTTGTCGTTTTCGTTGACAGGAAAAGCATGCCACCCAAATTATTTTTCTCGTTCAATTTAAACCTTGACCTCTGGCACCTCTACAAATCCCTACTTCCCTCTGCAAAGGGCCTATCTTTTACTTTATGCAATTTTTATTTTTACTTTGAGTCTCCATCTTCTCTTATAAGCACCAACTAGGGGGCACTCTGATCGTACTTGAGCATTGGGAATAGTTAATATTTGAGTGTGTTTCATGAATGGATCAATGATTGAGCATGATGGGCTAGGGATAACTTTCTTTAGTGTTGATATTTTGAAAGAGATGGTTGCTTGTTGACATGCTTGAGTATTGAAGTCATTATGTTAAAACTAGACTATTGCTCTGAATCATTTACAAGTCCAAATGTCCATGCTATATAAAAGAAAAGAATGTGATGAACATGTTAGGCAGCATTCCACATAAAAAATTCTGTTTTTATCATTTACCTACTCGATGACGAGTAGGAATTAAGCTTGGGGATGCTGATACGTCTCCAACGTATATATAATTTTAGCTTGTTCCATGCTGTTATATTATCATTCTTGGATGTTTTGCAATCATTTTATAACAACTTTATATCATTTTTTGGGACTAACTTATTGACATAGTGCCAAAGTGCCAGTTGCTCTTTTTGCTTTTTTTTTACTTCGCAGAAAATCAATACCAAATGGAGTCCAATCGCGATGAAACTTTTTGGAGATTTTTTCTGGACTAGAAGACACCTAGTGGGCCAATGAAGTGCCGGAGAGGTGGGCCGTGGAGACCACAACCCACCAGGGCATGCCAGGGGGGCCCCGGCGCGCCCTGATGGGTTGTGCCCTCCTCGGGGCCCCTCTCCACCGCCTCTGATGCCTATAAATTCCCAAATATTCCAAAAACCCTAGGGGAGTCGACGAAACACAATTCCAGCCGCCGCAAGTTCCAAAAGCTCGAGATCCAATCTAAACACCATCACGAAGGGGTTCATCTTCCTCATAGGTGCCTCTCCGATGATGCGTGAGTAGTCCACCATAGACCTACGGGTCTGTAGGCAGTAGCTAGATGGCTTCCTCTCTCTCTTATGATTCTCAATACAATGGTCTCTTCGTGATCTATTAGATGTAAACTTTTGCGGTGTGTTTGTTGGGATCCGATGAATTTTGAGTTCATGATCAGTTTCTATCCAATGAATATTATTTGAGTCTTCTTTGATCTCTTATATGCATGATTACTTATAGCCTCGTATTTCTTCTCCGAATCTTTGGTTTAGTTAGGCCGACTAGATCGATTTTTCTTGCCATGGGAAGAGGTGCTTTGTGATGGGTTCGATGTTGCGGTGTTCTTTCCCAGTGACAGAAGGGGCAGCAAGACATGCATGTATCGTTGCTACTAAGGATAACAAGATGGGGTCTATTCCTACATGAATAGATCTTGTCTACATCATGTCATCGCTCTTATTGCATTACTCCATTTTTCCGTGAACTTAATACACTAGATGCATGCTGGATAGCGATCGATGTGTGGAGTAATAGTGGTAGATGCAGGCAGGAGTCGGTCTACTTATCTTGAACGTGATGCCTATATAATGATCATCACCTTGGATATCGTCATGACTATTCGATTTTCTATCAATTTCCCAACAGTAATTTGTTCACCCACCGTGCGCTATACTCATGAGAGAAGCCACTAGTGAACCCTACGGCCCCTGGGTCTACACTTCCAACATATTGCTTTCCGATCTATCTTTTTGCAATCTTTGTTTTCAGATCTACAAAACCAAAAACCCCAAAAGATATTGCTGCATATTTACTCTTTTTATTTTGTGTTCTTGAGAGATCTATCTCTCCTATCTATCACTACCTAATCTATCTTTTTACCGTAGAGAGATTGGCAACATCTCTTTCGCGTTGGGTTGCAAGTATTTGTTGTTTGTGTGCAGGTGCTGCTTATTGGGTGGTGGTGATCCTCCTACTGGTTCGATAACCTTGGTTTCATAACTGAGGGAAATACTTACCGTCGTTGTGCTGCATCATCCCTTCCTCTTTGGGGAAATACCGACGCAGTCTCAAGCCACGTCAACTACCTCCCTGGACGTTTTGTCCGAAGGCTTACATGTGAGGCTTCACCCAAGTTCATGTTCCTTCGAGTTCTTCGTGTATTTCTTTATTTGCTTGAAGCCAAACAAGGCTACCGACTATGATAGTAGCCCTAAGGCTTGATATGGGCGAAATGTGGTCGTAGCAAGGCTTGCATATGTAATAGCACATGCCATCCTTTGACAGGAAGCTCATGCAAAGAATGGTCAACTGACCGAGGCACTCACCCAAACGAAGCCGAAGTTAGATGCCGCCTTGGCCGAGGTGGAGTAGGTGAAAAAGTTTACCAGGGAGGCGCATGGTAAGTGCTTGTCTGGCATACATTATTAGCGCCATTGAGTGTTTAGGTGATGGCCTGACGACCTAATTCCATGTAGCAACAGAAGCTCTAGGTCATCTTGAGAGGGATCTTCAGCAGGCCTACGAGGATGTGATGTAGATGGAGTTGCAGCGCCAAGCAAACCAGCATCTGGTGACCCAAAAGGCGGACGGCGTCAATGCGCTAAGGGATGAAAACGCCCGGCAAGCCCAGGAGATTGAGAGCTTAAAGGCTCAACTCGTTGCTGCTGAATTGAAGAATTGTCGAACGGATGATATCATTTTTGGTAAGTTGTGATTTTTGAAAATCTGTTATGAGGTTTTAACCGAGGTGATTAGTAGGCCGATGCTTTCTCCTTTGGCAGCTTCTCTATCTGGCCTGCCCCTGACGTCTGAGGTCCGATGCCTAAAGACATGACGGCTCATCTGTCCGTGGTGCACGAGAGTGTGCGGAAATCAATGAAAGACATTTTCCAAGCTTTATGGCCCGAAGTGGTACAGGTGCCCGAAGACATGGCCATCCTAGCCGAACAGCTAAAAAGAGCTCGGCGCCGGATCCACACTTGGAAGGTGTCTGCCTATCGGGAAGGAGCGAGGGAGGCCTGGGCCATGGTGAAGACCCAGTATACAGGTGTTGATACGACGGATCTAGCCGAGGTATGACCTATGGGGCCAGACGGTGAAGAGATACCCACTAGTCTCGTGTACGAGTGTTATGCCTGCCGCTCGGTTTTCGCAGAAAGACTGCGCTCTAGACACCTTAATAGATGAACTAGACCGGGTGTAATAAATATGTATGACTTTATGTATCAAAGTACTCTATGTCATTTATTCAAACCACGCTTCCGAACTCTGTTAGCCAGCCATCAGCTTCCACCTCCCCGGCCAATGGCCGAGGAGTGTCCCATACTACTGGTCGAAGTAATTAGACCAGGTGCTTCAGGTGACAAGGCAATCCGGTTAGATGGCTTGAAAGACAAGAGAGAGGTGGTGAGTTATGTTATATTACTTTTTAACGTAAGAAACATCTTCCGAGAAAAATAGTTCTTCCAACAGTTTCTTTCCTCGAGTGATTGTGTCAAGCCCATGTGTCCGAAGATGGGTGACATCGGGGCTAAGCCCCTGGCTGGCGTTTGAAATACCCTTTCCACGTTAACCCTATGTCATGGCCGACCGATTCGTATGTTAAGAGTGCTAGCTTTTGGCCATGTCCGTCAGAGGTACTGCGCCGGATGACCCGGAAGTAACAATCGTAGCGGTGCTCCCTTTGCCCCTTAGCCGAATTATCGGAAACGTAAGGGGCAAGCATAGAAGCCGGGCAACCCAGCTTGGCCAAATCTTAAATCAAATCGATGCATATTATGGCTTGAAAGACAATAATGTATAACAGGTGGAACAATGGGTGTTTTGAAAAGAACAAGCTATATTATCTCTCGAAGTCATTCAAAAGATGATCCGAGGTGTAGGAAAAAAGAAAAGAAAGAAAAAAGGGAGGTAAGTTATATATATAAACAGTGCTCGGGGGTGTCACCCGTAGAAGCGTTGGAGCAACGTCGCGTTCCAGGGATTGGGCTCTAGACAACCGTCCTCTAGATCCTGAATTCGGTAAGCTCCTCCGATTAGTACTTGGTCAATAATGAATGGCACGTCCCATCTAGGCGAGAGCTTGTGCTTTTGCTTCTATGGATGTAGCCTCATGACGAGATCCCCGACGTTAAAGTCCTTAGCACAGACCTCCCTGATGTGGTAGTGTCGGGCTTGTTGTTAATAGATAGCAGATTGTGCCCGAGCGACATTACGCTCTTCCTCAAGAGCATCCAAGGTGTCCTGCTGATCGAGCTCGGCCTCCCTCTCTTCATACATGCATACCCGAGGTGCATCATGTATGATGCCGCAAGGGAGTATTGCCTCGGTGCCGTACACCATAAAAAATGGTGTGTATCCGGTGGATCTGTTCTGTGTGGTGCGCAAACCCCATAAAACGGAATCGAGTTCCTCGACCCATTTGCAGTCAACTTTTTTAAGGGAACGTACAAGCCTTGGCTTGATGCCACTAAGGATTAGTCCGTTGGCCTGTTCCACTTGCCCATTTGACTACAGGTGGTATACGGACGCGTAATCGAGCTTGATGCCCATTTTTGCGCACCAATCTTTTACCAATGTGGCTGTGAAGTTTGCCCCGTTGTCTGTAATCGGACAGTGTGGGATACCGTAATGGTGTACTACCCCTGAGATGAACTTAATTGCATGGGTAGTGTCAGCCAAGGTGACTAGCTTTGCTTTTATCCACTTAGTGAATTTGTCAACCATGACCAACAATTATTTATTTTTTCTTGATCCGCCCTTGAGTGGGCCGACCATATCTAGCCCCCAGACCACGAACGGCCAGGTGATGGGGGTAGTGCGGAGAACCGCGGGAGGCATGTGGCTTTGTTTGGCAAATACTTGACAGCTCGGGCAACGCTGTACTAACGCTGAGGCGTCGGTGACCGTAGTTGGCCAATAGAAACCAGCTTGGAAAGCCTTGCTAACCAAAGTTCGAGCAGCGGCGTGATGTCCGCTCATGCCGGAGTCTATCTCCTGAAGTAATTTTCTTCCTTCCTCTTCGGATATGCATCGCTGGAGGACGCCAGTGGTCCTCATTTTCTAGAGCTCTCCTTCATGAACCTTATAGGCTCTAGATTGCTGTACGATCCGTCGTGCGTCGGTTTGGTCATCAGGGATCTCTTTATGGAGCAGGTATGTGAGGAGCGGCTCTGTCCATGGTGCGATGACTGCCATGACTTCGTGTGCGAAAGCTGTTTCCTGGATTGCCGAGCCGCCCATTACACCTTGTCCTTTGTCATCTTCGGGCGAGGTGCGTTGCCCGACATCGCTTGACCCCAATGTTCCTTTGTCGTCTTGCCAGACTACGGATGGCTTGAAGAGCCATTTGAGGAAGGCATTGTCCGGGACTTTATCCCACTTTGCGCCCATTCGGGCGAGTATATCTGCGGCCTAGTTTCTATCTCGGGGTATGTGCTGAAATTCCAGCCCCTCGAACCTGGCTGAGATTTTTAAGGCGACATTCCAGTATGCTATCATCTTCGGGTCTTTGGCATTGAATTCGCCATTGACTTGCGAGATGGCGAGGTTGGAGTCACCTCGGACCTCCAGGCGTTTGACACCCATGGAGACTGCTATTCGGAGTTCGTTTAAAAGGGCTTCGTATTCGGTCATGTTGTTGGAATCCATGTACATAATTTGTAACACATATCGAATATTGTCGCCCATGGGTGACGTGAGTACGACGCCCACCCCTATACCAGCAAGCATTGTGGAACCATTGAAGTACATGGTCCAATGCGAATAGGTGGTGTATTCTCGAGGGAGTTCGGCTTCCGTCCATTTGGCCACGAAGTCAGCCAAGACTTGATATTTAATAGCTCGGCGCAGTCGATAGGTGATTTCAAAAGGTAGGAGCTCTATGGCCTGATGACCCACAAGTATAGGGGGTCAATCGTAGTCCTTTAGGTAAGTAAGAGTGTCAAACCCAATGAGGAGCAGAAGGAAATGACAAGCGGTTTTCAGCAAGGTAATTTCTACAACCACTGAAATTGTAGGTAACACGTAGTTTGATAGCAAGATAATTGGTAACGAGCAAGTAATGGTAACGGTAAATAAAGTGCAGCAAGATAGCCCAATCCTTTTGTGGCAAAGGACAGGACAAAACGGTCTCTTATAATAATCAAGCGTTCTTGAGGGTACACGGGAATTTCATCTAGTCACTTTCATCATGTTGGTTTGATTTGCATTCGCTACTTTGATAATTTGATATGTGGGTGGACCGGTGCTTGGGTGCTGTTCTTACTTGAACAAACCTCCCACTTATGATTAACCCCCTCGCAAGCATCCACAACTATGAGAAAAGTATTAAGATAAAATCTAACCATAGCATTAAACATTTGGATCCAAATCAGCCCCTTACGAAATAGCGCTTAAACTAGGGTTTAAGCTTATGTTACTCTAGCAACCCATCACCTAATAACTATTCCAAAATGCACCCCCTTAGGCCCAAAGATGGTGAAGTGCCATGTAGTCGACGTTTACATGACACCACTAACGGAATCACAACATTCATATCATCAAAATATCGAACACATATCAACTTCACATGATTACTTGCAACATGACTTCTCCCGTGACCTCAAGAACAAAGGTAACTACTCACAAATTATATTCATGCTCAAGATTAGAGGGGTATTAAATAGCATAATGGATCATAACATATAATCTTCCACCAAATAAACCATATAGTAATCAACTACGAGATGTAATCAACACTACTAGTCACCCACAGGTACCAATCTGAGGTTCAGGTACAAAGATTGAACACAAGAGATGAACTAGGGTTTGAGAGGAGATGGTGCTGTTGAAGTGTTGATGAAGATTGGCCTCCCAAAGATGAGAGGGTTGTTGGTGATGACGATGGCTTCGATTTCCCACTCCGGGAGGGAAGTTCCCCCGGCGGAATCGCTCCGCCGGAGGGCAAAAGTGCTCCTGCCCAAGTTACGCCTCGAGACGGCGGTGTTCCGTACCAAAAGTCCCCTCTTGATTTTTTCTAGGTCAAAAGACCTTAAGTACCAGAAGATGGGCACCGGAGGTGGGCCGGGCTGGCCACAACCCACCAGGGCGCGCCTCGGGGGCCTGGCGCGCCCTGGTGTCTTGTGGTCACCAGGTGCCCCCCCCTCCGGTAGTTATTTCCTCTAGTATTTTTTATATATTCCAAAATAATTCTCCGTGAAGTTTCAGCTTATTTGGAGATGTGCATAATAGGTGTCTCTGATATGCTTTTTCAGGTCCAGAATTCCAGCTGCCGGCATTCTCCCTCTTTGTGTAAACCTTGCATATTATGAGAGAAAAGGCATTAGAATTACTCCATAAAGCATTATTATGCATAAAAACATTATAAATAACAGTAGGAAATCATGATGTAAAATGGACGTATCAACTCCCCCAAGCTTAGACCTGCTTGTCCTCAAGTGAAAGCCGATATCGAAAAACATGTCCACATGATTTGAGAGAGAGAGAGGTGTCGATAAAAACAAAATACAGACATAGTAGCATCATGCTTATTATCATAGAATCAACAAACTTTGTCATAGGACTTTTTCATATAACTTTTATTATAGAACTTCATCATATAATTTCTCATGAACAAGTAACAATTCATCACACCATAGAAGTATAAAGAATAAACCTTATTGAAAACCAACAAACTATGTTCTCAGTCAACTTTGCAACTACAATTTATCATATTTTCAGGAAGGGTTTTGTGTCAGAGCCTTTTGGCAAGTCCACATACTCAACCATCATTTAATCTTCTATGATTGCTAACACTCACAGCATACCCATGAGCAAAAAGTTTCAATCGGACACATAGAAAGATAGGGGCTTATAGTTTCGCCTCCCAACGTATTCACCTCAAGGTTGATGTCAACAATAATAACTCATGCTCACTCATATCCAACTGGATATATGTGCCTAGATCTTTCCTCACCACATGATGCTTGCAAAAAGAAAAAGTAAAAAGGAATAGGGAAGAATACTTTGACTCTTGCATAAAAGTAAATACATAAAAGTAAAAGATAGGCCCTTCGCAGAGGGAAGCAGAGGTTGTCATGCACTTTTTGGGTTGTATGCCAAATCCCTTAATGCAAAAGGATGTCACGTTATATTGCCCCTTATGATAGCAACCTTTATTATGCAGTCTGTGGCTTTTATTACTTTGCCATCACAAGTTCGTACAACGCTCAATTTTCTCTTACACTAATTGATCAAACACATTTAGAAGCAATTTTTATTGCCTTAGTGCATCGATGACAACTTACTTGAAGGATCTTACTCAATCCATAGGTAGGTATGGTGGACTCTCAAAACATGAGTTTGGGTTTAGGGTTTTTGGATGCACAAGTAGTATCTCTACTTAGTGCGGAATTTTTGGCTAGGAAAGATATTGAGAAAGCACCACATGTTGAAGGATCTATGACAATATAACTTCTATGTGAATATGAACAAACATAAATCATTATATTGTCTTCCTTGTCCAACGTCAACAATTTTGGCATATAATATTTAATGGGGGCTCACAATCATAAAAGATGTCCAAGATAGTGTATTTGCATGTGAATCTTCTCTTCCCTTATTAATTCTTTCATGAATTGCATCATTGACCAATGCTATGTTTTTCAATCTCCAATAAATTTTACCACATATACTTTTCCTTATGTGATGTCATTACTTACCATAAGATTAGCATATGATCCTTTTCATTTATTTCCTTTTTATTTTGATTGCAACAAGAAAGTAAAGAAGCAAAAGCTCAAACTAAACTTTATTATATAACTCTCACTCGATTACATAGATATATAGATCATGAAACTAGCACTCGAAAATAGATCATACTAAACTTTTATTCAACTAGATCATGAAAGAGCTAAGGATCGAACTAAAATAGGTAAAGGTAAATAAAAGTGATGGTGATACGATACCGGGGCATCTCCCCCAAGCTTGGCGCAAGCCAAGGGGAGTGCCCATACCCGTGTACTCAAGTCTCTTTTGGTGGTGGAGATGATGAAGGTGGTGATGAAGTGGTAGCGTTCTTTTTCAGCTTACGCTTGAGGACGAAATTCTCCTCCTTCAAGCCATCGATCTCCTGCTCAAGCTCTAATATCTTTTCCCATAATGCCTGGTTGTTTACCTGCAGAAGATTAAAAGGGATAAACTGGATCTTAGGTTTCTTTGCTTTATTAGGCAGACTTGACTTCTTGAATTCCACGTGCATGCCCCCGGGTTGAGGTAGTGGGACTTCTTCATCATCAGAGCTTGTCTCTTCCTTTCCCTTCAAGTCATAATCTTCTTCTTCCTCCAAGGTCCAGCCGTGGCGCTCCACATCCCCATATACCTTGGGGTCTGTGATATAGTCAGCAACATAGCTCTCACCATTCGAATCTTGAGACGACATATTTTTAGACCTGTCAGGAAAACAACACGAAACAAGAACAAGGGATTTTTCTGCGATGCGATGGTCAAAACAATCGGGGGGTATATATAAAGATTATTTTATCTTGGGAAGCAAGAATATGGAAGGAAAACGGAGTCGGGAAGGTGCCCGAGGTGGGCACAACCCACCAGGGCGCGCCAGGGAGGGCAGGCGCGCCCTGGTGTGTCGTGCTCATCTCGGTTGCTTTCCTGTTTATTTCTTATGTTCCTAATTTTTGTAATATTCCAAAACTAACAGAAAATAGTTTTGCGGATTTTTGGGAGTCCGTTTACTTACCGTATCACGTACCTCCTCTTTTTCAGGATTCTGGAGTGTTCCGAAAGGTTTCTTTTATATTTGCCTACGGTGTCATGGTTTGGATAATATTGCTTTCAACATTAATAGGCGTACCTTAGATATAGTGTTTAATTCTTTGTCCATTGACCACCTTCGGGTTAGTACCTTCGGCATTATTAATCTTGATAGCTCCAGAACGATAAACCTCTTCGATAATATATGGTCCTTCCCATTTGGAAAGAAGCTTTCCTAAAAAAATCTAAAACGAGAGTTGTACAAAAGAACATATCTCCAACTTTGAATTCCCGCTTTTGGATTCTTTTGTCATGCCATCTTTTATCTTTTTCTTTGAACAGATTCGCATTTTCATAAGCTTGGGTTCTCCATTCATCTAGTGAGCTAATATCAAATAACCTCTTTTCACCGGCAAGTTTGAAATCATAATTGAGTTCTTTAATTGCCCAAAATGCTTTATGTTCTAAATCTAGAGGCAAATGACACGATTTTCCATATACCATTTTGTATGGAGACATACCTATAGGATTTTTATAAGCTGTTCTATAGGCCCAAAGTGCATCGTCTAGTTTCTTAGACCAATTCTTTCAGGACCTATTGATAGTTTTTTGTAATATTAATTTTATTTCTCTACTGCTAAGTTCAACTTGACCAGTAGATTGAGGATGATAGTGTGATGCAATTCTATGGTTAACATCATATTTAGTAAGCATTTTACGGAAAGCACCATGAATAAAGTGTGAACCACCATCAGTAATTAATTATATAGGGACTCCAAACCTCGGGAAAATAACTTCTTTAAGCATTTTAATGGAGGTGTTATGATCAGCACTACTAGTTGGAATAGCTTCTACCCACTTAGTAACATAATCAACATCAACCAAAATATGAGTATACCCATTAGAGGAAGGAAAAGGTCCCATATAGTCAAAACCCCAAACATCAAATGGTTCAACAACAAGTAAATAATTCATAGGCATTTCCTGACGCTTACTGATATTACCAATTCTTTGACATTCATCACAAGACAAGACAAACTTACGGGCATCCTTGAAGATAGTAGGCCAATAAAAACCAGATTGCAATACCCTGTGAGCAGTTCTATCTCCCGCATGATGTCCTCCATAGGATTCGGAATGACATTTCCGTAGGATTTGTTCCTGTTCATGCTCAGGTACACAACGTATAATAATACCATCTACCCCTTCTTTATAAAGATGTGGGTCATCCCAAAAGTAATGTCTTAAATCATAGAAGAATTTTTTTCTTTTGTTGGTATATGAAACTAGGTGGTATATATTTAGCAACAATGTAGTTAGCATAATCAGCATACCAAGGAGTGTTTTGAGAAACATTTATTGCTGCTAACTGTTCATCAGGAAAACTATCATCAACGGCTAGTGGGTCATCAAGAATATTTTCTAACCAAGACAAGTTATCAGCTACGGGGTTCTCAGCTCCTTTCCTATCAGTGATATGTAAATCAAATTCTTGAAGCAAGAGAACCCACCTAATGAATCTAGGTTTAGCATCTTTCTTTTCCATAAGATATTTTATAGCAGCATGATCAGTGTGAAAAATAACTTTGGAATCAACAATGTAAGATCTAAATTTATCACAAGCGAACACAATTGCTAAAAATTCTTTTTCAGTAGTAGCATAATTTCTTTGGGCACTGTCTAGAGTTTTCCTAGCATAATGGATAACATTTAATTTCTTATCAACTCCTTGTCCTAGAACAGCACCAACAACATAATCACTAGCATCACACATAATTTCAAAAGGCAAGTTCCAATCAGGTGGTTGAACAATAGGTGCAGAAGTTAAGGCTTTCTTAAGTGTTTCAAAGGCTTCTACACAATCATCGTCAAAAACAAATGGAATATCCTTTTGTAGAAGATTAGTAAGAGGCCTAGAAATTTTAGAGAAGTCTTTAATAAACCTCCTATAGAAACCAGTATGACCAAGGAAACTCCGAATACCTTTAATATCTTTAGGACATGGCATTTTCTCAATTGCATCAACTTTAGATTTATCCACCTCAATACCTCGTTCAGATATTTTATGCCCCAAGACAATACCTTCATTAACCATAAAGTGGCACTTCTCTCAATTCAAGACGAGATTAGTTTGTTCACATCTCTGCAAAACTCGATCAAGGTTGCTTAAGCAATCATCAAGAGAAGTTCCTTAAACGGAAAAATCATCCATGAAAAGCTCCACAACCTTTTCACAAAAATCAGAGAATAAAGAAGTCATACATCTTTGAAAGGTAGCAGGTGCATTGCATAAACCAAAAGGCATACGTCTATAAGCATAGGTTCCAAAAGGACAAGTAACAGTGGTTTTCTCTTGATCAGGTTGTGATACAAGTATTTGAGAGAAACCAGAATATCCATCCAGAAAACAAAAGTGTGTGTGCTTAGATAATCTTTCTAGCATTTGATCAATGAAAGGCAGAGGGTAATGATCTTTTCTAGTAGCTTTATTTAATTTTCTAAAACCAATTACCATTCTATAGCCAGTGACAATTCTCTGTGGGATAAGTTCATTTTTATCATTAGGAACAACAGTAATACCTCCCTTCTTAGGGACACAATGAACGGGACTTACCCATCTACTATCAGCTATGGGATAGATTATACCTGCTTCCAGAAGCTTTAATATTTCAGTTCTTTCCACTTCTTTCATTTTAGGACTCAAACGTCGTTGGTGATCAACAACGGGTTTAGCATCAGGTTCCATATTGATCTTGTGCTGACATAGAGTGGGACTAATGCCCTCAAGATCATCAAGAGTATATCCAATAGCAGCCCGGTGCTTCCTCAGAATTTTTAATAATCTTTCTTCTTCATGTTCTGAAAGGTTAGCACTAATAATAACATGATATATCTTTTTCTCATCAAGATAAGCATACTTCAAAGTGTCAGGCAATTGTTTTAATTCAAACACAGGATCACCTTTAGGTTGAGGAGGACCTCCTAGAGTTTCAATAGGCAAATTGTGTTTTAGGAGAGGTTGTTGTTCAAAGAAAATTTTATCTATTTCATTTCTTTCATGCAAGTGCATATCATTTTCATGGTCTAGCAAACATTGTTCTTGTGGATCAGTAGGAGGAACGGCAATAGAAGCAAGACCAATTATTTCATCCTCACTAGATAATTCCTTATTACGGGGTTGGCTACTAAACTTGGAAAAGTTAAACTCATGAGACACATCACCAAAACTAACACCGACAGTTTGATTTTTACAATCTATCTTAGCATTAACAGTGTTCAAGAAAGGTCTACCAAAGATAATGGGACAAAAGTCATCTTGTGGGGAACCAAGAACTAGAAAATCAGCAGGATATTTTATTTTCCCACACAAGACTTCAACATCTCTAACAATCCCAAGTGGTGTGATGGTGTCTCTATTAGCAAGTTTAATAGTAACATCTATGTCTTCTATTTCAGCAGGTGCTATGTCATTCATAATTTCTTGGTATAAGGTAAAAAGAATAGCACTCACACTAGCACCCACATCACATAAACCATGATAGCAATTATCTCCTATTTTAACTGAGACAACAGGCATGCCAACTACGGGTCTATGTTTATCTTTTTCATCGGGTTTGGCAATTCTAGCAGCTTCATCACAGAAGTAAATAACATGTCCATCAATATTTTATACCAAGAGATCTTTAACCATAGCAACACTAGGTTCTACTTTAATTTGTTCAGAGGGCTTAGGTGCTTTAATATTACTTTTGCAAACCACAGTTGATACCTTAGCATGTTCCTTTATCCTAACACGGAAAGGTGGGTTTTCAATATACGCAGTAGGCACAACTGGATCTACATTGTAAATGAGGGTTTCATCTTTAGCTTTTACCGGTTCTTTAATTTCTTCTTTAATAGGGGATGATATTTAAACCATTTCTCCTTAGGGAGGTCAACATGAGAAGCAAATGATTCACAGAAAGAGGCTACTATCTCAGAGTCAAGTCCATATTTAGTGCTAAACTTGTGAAAAGCATCGATATTCATAAAAGATTTAACACAATCAAACTTAAGCTTAATACCTGACTCATTACCTTTGTCGAGTTCCCAATCTTCAGAGTTGCGTTTAATTCTTTCTAAGAGATCCCACTTGAATTCAATAGTCTGCTTCATAAAAGAACTAGTACAAGAAGTATCGAGCATGGATCGATCATTATGAGAAAGCCGAGCATAAAAATTCTGAATAATAATTTCTCTCGAGAACTCATGATTGGGGCATGAATATAACATTGACTTAAGCCTCCCCCAAGCTAGAGCGATGCTTTCTCCTTCACGAGGCCAAAAATTATATATATAATTCCGATCACGATGAACTAGATGCATATGATAAAACTTTTGGTGGAATTCTAATTTCAATCGATTCCAGTTCCATGATCCAATATCATCACATAGCCTATACCATGTCAATACTTTTCCCTTCAAAGATAAAGGGAAAACCTTCGTCTTAACTTCATCTCCGGGTAAACCTGCAAGCTTAAATAACACAAATTTCATCCACATGTATTAGATGCATATCAGGATGTTCAGTTTCGTCTCCTGCATAAGGATTAGCTAGCAGTTGTTCTATCATACCCGAAGGAATTTCATAACCAATATTTTCAGTAGATGCAGTAGGTTGAGGGGCAACTAATTGTGGTTCCGGTCGAGGTGAAGATACCCCGAACACACCCCTCAAAGGATTGTTTTCCATAGTAGCAAGTGATAATAAATTTCAGCACGTAGTATAAATTTTTCCTTACCGATTTCCACTTACCAAGAGCGCTTCACTCCCTGGCAAAGGCGCCAGAAAAGAGCCTTGATGACCCACATGTATAGGGGGTCAATCATAGTCCTTTCGATAAGTAAGACTGTCGAACCCAACGAGGAGCAGAAGGAAATGACAAGCGGTTTTCAGCAAGGTAATTTTTGCAACCACTGAAATTGTAGGTAACACGTAGTTTGATAGCAAGATAATTGGTAACGAGCAAGTAACAGTAACGGTAAATAAAGTGCATCAAGATAACCCAAACCTTTTGTGGCAAAGTACTGGCCAAAACGGTCTCTTATAATAAGCAAGCGTTCTTGAGGGTACACGGGAATTTCATCTAGTCACTTTCATCATGTTGGTTTGATTTGCGTTTGCTACTTTGATAATTTGATATGTGGGTCGACCGATGCTTGGATGCTGTTCTTACTTGAACAAACCTCCCACTTATGATGAACCCCCTCGCAAGCATCCGCAACTATGAGAAAAGTATTAAGATAAAATCTAACCATAGCATTAAACATTTGGATCCAAATCAGCCCCTTACGAAATAGCACATAAACTAGGGTTTAAGCTTCTATCACTCTAGCAACCCATCATCTAATAACTACTCCACAATGCATTCCCTTAGGCCCAAAGATGGTGAAGTGCCATGTAGTCGACGTTCGCACGACACCACTAAGGGAATCACAACATTCATATCATCAAAATATCGAACACATATCAACTTCACATGATTACTTGCAACATGACTTCTCCCGTGACCTCAAGAACAAAGGTAACTACTCACAAATTATATTCATGCTCAAGATTAGAGGGGTATTAAATAGCATAATGGATCAAAACATATAATCTTCCACCAAATAAACCATATAGTAATCAACTACGAGATGTAATCAACACTACTAGTCACCCACAGGTACCAATCTGAGGTTCAGGTACAAAGATTACACAAGAGATGAACTAGGGTTTGAGAGAAGATGGTGCTATTGAAGATGTTGATGAGGATTGGCCTCCCAAAGATGAGAGGGTTGTTGGTGATGACGATGGCTTCGATTTCCCCCTCCGGGAGGGAAGTTCCCCCGGCGGAATCGCTCCGCCGGAGGGCAAAAGTGCTCCTGCCCAAGTTCCGCCTCGAGACGGTGGCGTTCCGTACCGAAAGTCCCCTCTTGATTTTTTCTAGGTCCAAAGACCTTAAGTACCCGAAGATGGGCACCGGAGGTGGCCGGGCTGGTCACAACCCACCAGGCGCCTGGGGGGCCTGGCGCGCCCTGGTGTCTTGTGGTCACCAAGTGCCCCCCCCTCCGGTAGTTATTTGCTACAATGTGTTTTATATATTCCAAAATAATTCTTCGTGAAGCTTCAGCTTATTTGGAGATGTGCAGAATAGGTGTCTCTGATATGCTTTTTGAGGTCCAGAATTCCAGCTGCCGGCATTCTCCCTCTTTGTGTAAACCTTGCATATTATGAGAGAAAAGGCATTAGAATTACTCCATAAAGCATTATTATGCGTAAAAACATTATAAATAACAGTAGGAAATCATGATGCAAAATGGACCTATCATGGCCCATTTGGAAATATGCCCCGTTCCATCCCTATTGTTAATTATGTCGCTTAATGGGACATCGGATGCCACGGTCACCAGGCACTCTTGAAAGTAGTGCTGGAGTTTTCTTGATGCCATGAAGACGGCATAGGCTATCTTTCGATAGTGAGGGATGCGTTTTGCAAGGGGTTAAGACTTCAGAGAGGTAATAAACGGGCCTCTGGACCTGGAAGTTGTGACCCTCCATGTCTCGTTCAACCACGAGCACAACGCTAACCACCTGATTTGTGGACGAGATGTATAATATCATCGGCTCACATACACCCAGGGCCGCCAGGATAGGATTAGTGGCGAGGAGAGTTTTGATGTCTTCCAGGGCCGCCGCAGCCTCCTTCATCCATACGAATGTCTTTGTTTGCTTTAACAGCATGTATAAAGGCAAGGCCTTCTCCCCAAGTCTTGATATGAAGCGTCTTAATGCTGCCACACATCCTGCTAGTTTTTGCACGTGTTTGAGCTCTGTTGGTACCTCCAAACGGTCCAAGGCTCATATTTTTTCCGTATTGGCCTCGATTCCTTGGCTGGATACGATAAAGCCGAGGAGTTTACCGGCTGGGACTCCGAAGACGCATTTCTCCAGATTGAGCTTAATTGGATATCCCCGTAGGCTGGTGAATGTATCGCGGAGGTTGTTTACCAACTGTCCAACCTGTTTGGTTTTGAAAACCACATCGTCAACGTAGGCCTCAACAGTCTTCCCGATGTGCTTCTCCAGGCATGATTGAATACTGCGTTGGTATGTGGCGCCGACATTCTTCAGTCCGAAGGGCATCGTGTTAAAATAGAATGACCCGTAAGGTGTGATGAATGCTGTTGCTGCCTGGTCAGATTTGTTCATCTTTATTTGATGATATCCTTAATAGGCGTCCAGGAAGCTCAGTGACTCGTGCCCTGCTGTGGCGTCCACGATTTGGTCGATACATGGTAATGGGAAGGGGTCCTTGGGGCAGGCTTTATTGAGCTCTTTGAAGTCGATGCACAAGCGCCAGGACCTATCCTTCTTTGGTACCATGACCAAATTGGCAAGCTAGTCGGGGTGCTTTATATCTCGGATGAACCCGACCTCTAGTAGTTTAGTCAGTTCCTCGCCCATTGCTTGACGCTTGGGTTCAGAGAAACATTGAAGTGTTTGTTTGATAGGCTTGTAGCCTTTTAATATGTTTAGGATGTGTTCTACGAGCCTGCGGGGTATCCCCGACATATCGGAAGGGTGCCAGGCTAATATATCCCAGTTTTCCTTAAGGAAATTGCGCAGAGCCTCGTTAATCACGGGATCAAGGTTTGCCCCAATGGACGCCGTTTTATCTGGGTCTGTGGGGTGTACTTGGAACTTGAGTATTTTGTCAGCCGGCTTGAATGAAGTAGAATCGGTCGTTTGTCGAGGATGACATCATCTCAATCGACTTCGGCATGTAGTGTGGTCAACTCCTCGGCCACGAGTGCTTCGGACAGGGATTTGAGGGCAAGTGATGCTATTTTATTCTCGGCTCTGAGTGCTCCGTCGGGGTCACTCGAGATAGTAATGATCTCGTTTGGGCCTGGCATTTTGAGCTTCATGTAGCCGTAGTGCGGTACCGCCTAGAATTTGGAAAAGGTGTCCCGCCCTAGGAGGTCATGATATCCACTCTTAAAAGGGGCGATGTGGAACGTGACCTGTTCGGAGCGGTAATTGTCCGGTGTTCCGAAGACTACATCCAGGGTTATTTTTCTGCTGCAGCGTGCCTCTCGCCTGGGTATTATACCTTTAAAGGTGATGCCACTCTTCTCTATGGGCGATTTGTCGACGTGCATTTTGTCCAAAGTGTCTGCATATATCAGATTTAGGCTACTGCCTCCATCCATGAGCACCTTCCGAAGTCGGCAGCTGCCTACAATAGGGTTGAGGACCAGCGTGGCGGGGCACCTGCTCGAGGTCGACCTCGGTTGATCTTTATGATCAAAGGTGATCGGTGTGTCTATCCATGCGCCCCGAGTTGGCAACTGTTGGACATAATTGATTTCGGGCAGGACTCACTTGCGCTGGTTGTTGGACGCGAAGGTCTCATAGATCATCATGACTTCGTGTTCGTCCGAGGACGGTTCTGCGTGGCTGGAGGTGCCTGTCAGAAGGGCGGGTCCTTCCTTAGCCACCTGTCTCACAACCAAACAGTCGTGAAGGTTGTGAGTCAGGCATGAATTAAGCAGAATAGCATGTATTGGGCATGGTTTATCCAGGAGGCCGTCGAGTGTTGTTCTGTGGTGGTCATAGGTTTTCTTCTTCTTCTGAGGTCTTTCGACCGGGGTGTTCCGCTTGCGAGGCTCGCGCTTAGGTGCGGGTACATCGCGTTTCGGTTTGTGTTCACAGATCGAATCTGTACTTTCCTCGGCTAGCCAAGATCTTCGATGGTGCAGAATCTGGACACCCGATCGGTTAATTCCAGGAGTGTTTGAACACAACGGCGAGCGAGGGCATTCGAAACATCTTTATCGGCATCCGCGTTGGAAGGTTGTTATTACATCGAAGTCCTCGTAGCTCGATATCTTGTTTTTGACACACAAAAACCTAGCCCAGAACTGTCTGATTGAATCATCAGGAAGTTGTTGCACGTAGGCTACATCCCAAAAATCTGGTGGGCCCGAGTTATCGCGGCGATACTCGATGTGGGAGGTGGGTGGGTGAGTTCCGATCTCTAAGGACCACGATTCCGAAGCCCTAGCCTCCTCATCCCGTGCCGGATCTATAACCATCGGATCGGCCAGACTGATTTGACGATCAGTTTCATCGACTGCCTCTAGTCGGCTGCTGTGTGAGTTGCTTTCGAAAAAATACATCAGCCCTTCGTTCTTAAAGAAGGATTCGACCAAGGATGGATGAGAGTCATGGGTCACCTCGATCCCACAAAGGAGGGGAGGCATTTTCATGACGGAAATTTTGGGCATGGGAATCATGCTCGTGAGTTTGGAGTCGTTAACCGACGATCCCATCGATCCTTCTGTCGATCTCACAGCGGAACTCTCAATGAAAGCACCAGTGTCGGTGTGAAAACCTGCAGACCTCGGGGAAGGAGGTCCCGAGCTGTGGATCTCATACAGATGGTAACATGAGCAAAGAGACGATGTTTACCTAGGTTCGGGCCCTCCTGATGGAGGTAATACCCTACGTCCTTCTCTTGTTTATATTGATGGAGAAGTATCAAATACAGAGTTGCTCTACCTCGAGATCATCAAATGTGTTCTAACTCTAGGGCTAGGTGAATGATATTGTGTTGATATCCCTTCTATGAGCTAAACCCTACGGCTTATATACACGCCACGTAGGGTACCTAGGGTTACAAGGTCGGTATCTTGGCGTGGAGACGATAGGAGAAGTCTTGGAGTATACGTCCAGCCTTCGGCAGATACAGTCCCAATCATGCCCCATCGTGTAGCTTCTGGAGTCTATCTTGAGAAGGAGGAGGGCCCATCGGCCCAATCCGAGAAGCCTGGGCTAACTAGACTAGGGCCCCCCATTCTAGGACATTGTCAGCAAGGATGACAGTTCTGCCAGTCTGGTGCCCGATCTAGGGTCAACCTCAGAATCATCGCGCTTGTCTTCCATGGGTCCGGCATCGAGCCCTGACCTCCATTTTATCCGGCTCATGGAAGGGACGCGGCCGTCCGAGTTGTTGAACAACGGCCAAACGGACAAGGAGTCGCCGAAGGACGAAGAAGACGATGATGATGATGATGAGGAATGGTCAAACAAGAGGACAAGGATAAGGACGCCCATGAGGACATCAACGACGATGGTGACGCCGATGAGGACACCGACGAGGACATCAACGACGATCATGACGACGACGAGGACATCAACAACGATGGTGACGATGACGGCGATGAAAAGCCATCGGTCAGCGGCAAGAAGCGTCAATGCAAACACGATGCCGCGAGGCCATCCAACAACAACAACAAGAAGAAGTAAAGTAGACTGTATATCTTTGTTTCCGTCTGCTCATACTTATTCCTTAACTGTATTTCCCCTGTTGATCTCATCGCAAACAGTTAAGAATACAGATTCGACGGTGATCATTCACATTATCGCACACAGTTGGTTTCTTGAATTGTGTGCCCTACCGAGCACACAATTCAGAACAACAAATCATATGTGTTGTCCAGAATTATCGCACACAATTCTGATTACTGAACTGTCTGCAGCGTATCACACACACCTTGTTACGCCAAACCATTTGTATTCCTCCAGATCATTGCAAACAGTTCATCTGAGTGACCTGTATGCCTTCTATCGCACACATCCGGATCTATGTAACCGTTTATGTTATATTGGATCTTCAAAACTGTTCTAATGTGTGAATTGTATACCGTACATCGCAGACAGCTGTGTTTTCTTAACCGTTTGTGTTATTTTGCCTCATCACAAACAGTTTGTAAATGTCAATTGTATGCCACGTATCGCACATACACCTCTTATCTGGATCGTGGTTAATGGATCACCCATCACAGACAGTTTGTTTTATTGGCGACGGAGCTAGAACTATACCGTTTGCGATTCGTGCACCGCATTCAGTTTCATCGAAGGGTCTCTGATACAAGTGTCATCTTAGGACCTTCCTGCAGTAGTGAACATTCATTAAGGATCGTATATTTTGAAAAATAATGATTATACTTCTTATATTCATGGATATTGTTATGTTGATATCAATTACTTCATCTTTTCTCAATATTTACACCGGAAAGGGATTACATGGTACACATGCTAGGTAGCCTTCAGCAGCAATTTTTTTCTTTTTATCATTTACCTACTCGAGGACGAGCTGGAATTAAGCTTGGGGATGCTAATACATCTCCAACGTATCTATAATGTTTTTATTATCAATCTTGGATACTTTATATGCACTTGTATGCTATTTTATATCATTTTCTGGGTCTAACATATTAACCCAGTGCCAAATCCTATTTTTTTGCGTGTTTTTGACTTTTCAGAAAATCAGTACCAAACGAAGTCCAAAGACGATGAAACTTTACAGTGTTTTTTCTGGACCAAAAGAGACCGTAGAAGGTTTAGGAGGAGACCAGAAGATGTACGGGTGAGTGACGAGCTCACAGGGCATGCCCCCCCCCCCCCCGAGTTCATAACTCCCCCGTACACCCTTTTGACCTAATTCCACCTCTATATATATTCTCAAATATTCCTAAACTAACAGTGAGACACCCAACACACTTTTTCCATCGCCTCAAGCCTTTGTTCTTCCATGATCCCATCTGGAGACGTTTTTCGGTACTCTGCTAGAGGGCGAATCGATCACGGAGGCCATCGACATCAACCTTGTTGCCTCCATGATGATGTGTAAGTAGTTCACCACAGACCTACGGGTCCATAGCTAGTAGCTCGATGGCTTCTTCTCTCTCTCTTTGATCTTCAATACCATGTTCTCCTCGATCTTCTTGGAGTTCTATCCGATGTAATCTTGTTTTGCGGTGCATTTATTGGAATCCGATGAATTGTGGGTTTATGGTTAGATTATTCACTAAAATTAATTGAGTCTTTCTGAACTTTATTATGCACGATTGTTATAGCTTTGTATTTCTCTCCGGCCTATCCGTTTGGTTTGGCCAACTAGATTGATTTATCTTCAGTGGAGAGGTGCTTTATAGTGAGTTCAATCTTGTGGTGCTCTATATCCCAGTGACAGTAGGGGACAAGACATGTATTTTTATTGTTGCTATTAAGGATGACAGGGTCTGAACATATTGCTTGTCTTACTTTGTCTACATCATGTCATCTTACTTAAAGTGTTCCTCTGTTTGTCATGAACTTAATACCATATATGCAGGCAGGAGTCGGTCGATTAGTGGAGTAATAGTAGTAGTTGCAGAATTGTTTCGGTCTACTTGTCACAGACATGGTGCCTATATACATGATCATTGCCATGAATAACATCATAACTATGCGCTTTTCTATCAATTGCCCACCGTATGCTATGCGTTCGAGACAGAAGCCTCTAGTGAAAACTATGGCCCCGAGAATATTTAATCATATTGGTAAAAACCCAAAATACCTTGTTGCAATTTATTACTTAATTTTTATTTTTATATATCTATCACTATTAGAATTAATCCTTGCAAGTAACGAGTTCAGGGTGATTAACAAACCTCTTGCCTGCGTTAGGTGCAAGTGTTTGCTTTTGTGTGTGTAGGTGCTGACGACGAGAGTTTGCTTGATTCTCCTACTAGTTCGATAACCTTGGTTCTCCATGAGGGAAATACTTATTGCTACTATATTGCTTCAGCCTTTCTCTTCGGAGAAAAACCCAACGCAGCTCACAGGTAGCAGACATATCTCTACATCTATTACATAAGGTGTCAATCTCGTGGCTCCAGCCATCATGCTGTGACGCGTAGGCCATGATGACCCACAATTATAGGGGATCAATCGTAGTCCTTTCGATAAGTAAGAGTGTCAAACCCAATGAGGAGCATAAAGAATTGATAAGAGATTTTAGCATGGAGTTCTTCAGAATTGCTGTAAAAGAGTAGTAATAGATGGTTTGATAGCAAGGTAATTTGTAGCAAGTAACTAGTAAACAAAGTAATAAGATGCAGGAAGGTGTCCCAATCCTTATTTTGCTAAGGATAAGCCAAGTGTAATTTTTTCGAGGACACATGAGAATTTTTTCTAGTCATGGTCATCATGTTTTAGTTGATTCGTGGTCACTACTTTGATAAATTGTAATGTAGGTGGACCTGTGCTAGGGTGTTGTTCTTACTTGAAGAACAACACACTTATGATTACCGCTCTCGCAAGCATCCACGACTACGAAACAAGAATTAAGATAGATCTAACAATAGCATGAAACATATGGATCCAAATCAACCCCTTATGGACTAGTGCATAAACTAAGGTTTAAGCTTCTGTCACTCTCGCAACCCGTCATCTACTTACTACTCCACAATGCCTTCACATAGTACCAATTATGGTGAAGCGTCATGTAGTCGACATTCAGACGACACAACTAGAGGAAGAACATACATGTCATCAAACTATTAAACGAATACCAACTTCACATGATAATTTATAATAGGACTTCTCCCATGTCCTCAAGAACAAATAGAACTACTCACAAATAATATTCGTGTTCATGGTCAGAGGAGATAAATATATGATTAACAATTTGAACATATGATCCTCCACCAAGTAAACCAACTAGCATGAACTACAAGATGTAATCAACACTACTAGCAACCCACATGTACCAATCTGAGGTTTTGGGATAATGATTGAATACAAGAGATTAACTAGGGTTTGGAGATGATGTGGTACTGGTGAAGATGTTGATGGAGATGAGTCCTCCCACGATGAGAGGAACATTGGTGATGACGAAGACTTCGATTTACCCCTCCCGGAGGGAAGCTTCACCGGCAGAGTCGCTCTGCCGGAGAGCAATCGTGCTCTTGCCCAGGTTCCACCTCGAACGGCGTCGCTTCATCCCGAAAGTCTTCTTTTTATTTTTTTCCTAGGGGAAATTGCTTCATATAGCAGAAGACGACCACTGGAGGGCCCTCGTGGGCTTCACAATGGGGGAGGGCGCGCCTAGGGGGGAGGGCGCGCCCCCTACCTTGTGGGCCCACAGTTGATCTTCTCTCACACTTCCTTATTCCGGTATTTTTTATATATTCCAAAATAAATCTCTGTGAAATTTCAGGTCATTTGGAGCTCCGGAGAATAGCTATCTCTATTCTAGAACTTTTAGGTCAAGAATTCCAGCTATCGACAATTTCCCTCTTCAAATATATCTTGCAAAATAAGAGAGAAAAGGCATAAGAATTGCATCATAAGGTGAAATATTTGATCCAAAAATTTATAAATAACATTATAAAAACATGATGCAAAATGGACGTATCAACTCCCCAAGCTTACAACTCGCTTGTCCTCAAGTGAATACGAAAATTCGATAATCATGACCACATGTTTATAGAGAGAGAGGCCGATAAAACAAAATATAGACATAGTAGCATCATGGTCATTATAACATCAAGTATTCGTCATAAAACTTCTTATAATAAAGTAAGAATTCATCTACAATTTAAAGTATAAGTAATATGTTCTTAGTCTTCAAAGCAATTACAATGCATCATCTTTACGAGGAGAGTCTATGTAAGAGCTTTCGGTTTTGCAAATCCCACATACTCAACTATCATATAGTCTTCAATCATTGCTGACACTCAAAGCATATTTTTAGAACAAACCGTTTTATCCGGACACAGAGGAAGATATGGGTTTAATATTTCACCTCCCAACTTATTTATCTCAGGGATAATGTCAACAATAATAACTCATGATCACCTATATTCAACTGGATATATATGCCTCGATCTTTCCCCATCACATGATGCTTGCTAAATAGAGAATAATTAAGAGCGGAATAAGGATAAACACTATTGACTCTTGCATAAAAATAAAGACTAAACATGACAAGATAGGCCCTTTGCAGAGGGAAGTAGAGCTGGTCATGCACTTTTAGATTATTGGATGTGCAATCTCTTAATGTAAAGGAATGCCACTTTATATTGTCCCTTATGATAGCAACCTCTATTAATGAGTATGTTGCTTTTATTGCATTACCATCACAAGTTTGTACAAAGCTTGTTTTCCCTTACAATAAAAGATCATACATACTTACGAGAAATTTCTATTGCTTTGCACCAATGATAACTTACTTGAAGGATCTTATTCAGTCCATGGGTAGGTATGGTGAACTCTTATGACAAGAAACTGGGTTTAAGGGTTTTTGGATGCACAAGTAGTATCTATATTTAGTACGAAATTTTGGCTAGCAAAAGACTAGGGGCAAGCACCACATCTTAGAGGATCCTTGACAATATAACTTCTATACGAATATAAGCAAAGATAACCCATTATGTTATCTTCCTTGTCCAACCTCAACTACGTGATCAAGTTTGGAAATAATTAATGCGGCTCACAATCATAGAAGATGTCCAAGATAGTATATTTATATATGAGATCTCTCTCCCTTTATTATTCTTTCATGAATTGCATCAATGACCAATACTTGGTTTGTTAACTTCCAATAAATTTCACAAATTATACTCCTTATATGTGCAGTCATTACTCCCTGTGGGATTAGCGTATGAACTTTCATTATTTTTTGCAATGATTGCAACAAGGAGGTAAAACACTCAAACTCACACTAATCTTTATTATATAACCCCACAAACGATTACATAGATAGATAAATCATGAAACAAGCACTCGAAAACTATTTCATAGTAATACGTTATTATTCTAAATCATGAAATAACGAAGGATCTAACTAAGATAGGTAATGATGATAACAGTGATGGTGATACGATACCGGGGCACCTCCTCTAAGCTTGGAACAAGCTAAGGGTGGTGCCCATACCCGTGCAATCAAGTTTCCTTCTTTGGTGATGGTGGTGATGAAGTGGTCGCCTTGTCCTCCCATTTGAGGATACGAATTTCCTCTTTCAGCTTCTTGACTTCCTGTTCCAGTTCCCAATTTTGTGGCGTAACATAGTGGTGTCTTCCTGCACACGATGAAAAGGAGTAAATTGAACCTTAGGGTCCTTCACCGTGTTTGGGAGACTTGATTTCTTGAATTCCACATGCAGATCCCCAGGTTGAGGTAGTGGAACTTCCTCCTCCTCCTCACTTGACTCGTCCATCCTCATAACGCCGGCTTCTTCCTCTTAATCCATAGGCCATTCATAAGGGTCAACATCACCGTAGACCTTTGGGTTCGAGGTAAAATAAGAAACATAGCTCTCCTCGTCCGAGTCTTGCGATGACATGGCGACCTAAACCTGAAAAAAAATATCCCGAAACAAGAACATAGGGGAAACTTGCAATACGGTGGTCAAAATAGAGGGGAGTATATATAATGATTTTTTATCTTGCAGGACAAGCATACGGGAGAAATACGGAGTCGGTAAAGTGCACGAGAGGGGCACAAGGGGGCAGAGCGCGACTAGGGGGCAGGGCGCGCCCTCCTTCCTTGTGGCCTCCTTGTGGACCTTCTCGGTTGTTTCTTATTTTCCTATTTTTCTAATATTCCAAAACCGACGGAAAATATTTTTACAGAACTTTTGGAGTCTACCTATCCCTTTTTCAGGATTCTGGAGCGTTCTAAAAGGTCTCTTCTAGATATTCTTCCGGTGAACTACTTGAATAATGTAGGTTTCCACGTTAATGGGGGTTCCAACAATAGAATGTTTAATTATTTGCCCATTAACCACCTGCGGGTTGTCACCTTCGACATTATTGATCTTGATGGCTCTGTATCGGTAAACTTCTTCGACGATATAATGGCCTTCCCATTTGGAGAGAAGTTTGCCTGCAAAACGTCTAAAATGAGAATTGTACAAAAAAACTTTGTCACCGATGTTAAATTCACTTTTCTGAATTCTTTTATACCATCCTTTAACATTTAATAACTTAGCATTTTCGTAAGATTGTGTTCTCCACTCATCTAAGGAACTAATGTCAAACAACCTATTTTCACACACAAGTTTGAAATAATTAAGTTCTTTTATTACCCAGTAAGCTTTATGTTCTAACTCAAAAGGTAAATGACATGTTTTTTATTAAACCATCTTATACGGGGATATACCCATAGGATGTTTATAAGCAGTTCTATATGCCCATAACACATCATCCAATTTCTTAGACCAATTCTTTCTTGATCTATTAACAGTCTTTTGGAAAATTAATTTTATTTCTCTATTGTTTAGCTCAACTTGCCCACTAGACTGAGGATAATAAGGCGACGCTATCGTGTGGTTTACATCATAATTACCAAGAGTTTTACGGAATGCAACATGAATAAAACGTGAACCACCATCAGTCATCAAATATCTAGGGGCTCCAAACCTCGGGAAAATAAACTTCTTTAAGGCCCTGTACAATGCAAGACGCTTAGGGGAGATGCTTAGAGAAATAAACCAGTGTTTCTATAAACCCATGCGCTTAGTTGTGAAGGGTAGACGCTTAATTAGGCGTATCTCCTATAGAAATAGGCACTTGTGCTTCAAACAAACCCGGTTTATTTTTCTAAGCACCTCGCATTGTACAAGGCCTAAGCATTTTAATAGAAGTGTTATGATCAGCACTACTAGTTAATATGGCTTCCACCCACTTAGTAACGTAATCAAAATCAACTAAAATATGAGTATAACCATTATAGGAAGGAAAATATCTCATATAATCAAAGTCCCAAACATCAAAAGGTTCAATAACAAGTGAATAATTCATAGACATTTCTTGACATCTACCAATATTACCAACTCTTTCACATTCATCACAAGAGAGGACAAACTTACATGCATCTTTGAAGAGAATAGGTCAATAAAAACCGGATTCACTAGTAGAAAACAGGCCTTCCGTTTGCCCCTTTAGTCCCGGTTTGGCTTTGGCCCGGGACTAATGTGACCATTAGTCCCGGTTCCAACGGCTAGGAGCGGTCGGGGGGCACGGGCACCATTAGTCCCGGTTCATTTCGGACCTATAGTCCCGGTTTGTGATACAAACCGGGACTAAAGGGGTGGTGGCAGGCTAGTGTCAGCCCGGGGCCCCCACGAGACCTTTTAGTCTCGGTTTGTGATACAAACCGGGACTATAGGTGGACCTTTAGTCCCGGTTTGTATAACCAACCGGGACTAAAGCTTTCCCTATATAAACCCTTCGTCTAGCCCGACTCCATTTCTCTATTTTCTCCATTCGAATTCCCCTCTCTGTTCTTCCCCTAGCTCGAGCTCCTCCCTCCATTTTTGCCAAGATTTGTCAAGATTTGAGGCACCCCAATCCATCCAAGTGTCCACAAAGGTTAGCAACTTTGTCCTTTCATCTCTTATTGCTAGATCGGCTCGTGCAATGCTTTATAAGTATAGTGATTTGTGAGTTTTAGTTTGGGTGTAATTATGTGGTAGTTTTTTTGATTTATATGCAATTTGTGCTCAAATTAACTCCTTAGTTTGCATATGTGTAGGTGTGGTTTACTTAGTGTGCCTTCCCGTCCCCGTCCTAACCACCGTCGATCGCCCGCACCGTCCCGTCGCCGGCACCACCTTGGTGAGCCTCTTCTTGTGTTCTTATCATTTTTATTAAAAAAAATCGTATTTGTATGATTTAGATAGTTACTTGCATAATTTTCTTACTTGTATGATTGTTGTTATATATAGTGCCATGGTTATGATATCCGTGCCCGTCGGCCCTCGTCCGGTTTACGATTCAGATGTGGTATATTCTCTTTTATAACTATTTGTTGCATTTCGTGTTAATGACAATTATGCCCATCAAGTTGACATAGATATTTTTATCTAGGAGGTAGTTGAACCGGAAATGTCAACCGACCCTATTGTTGAGAAGTTAAATTTCGTTGAAAAAGAAAACGAGGATTTGAAAGGAAAATTGAAAAGAGTTGAAGAAGAGAAGATGAAATTGGAGTTGTAAGTTGCCGATGTCGTCGATGATCACAAGATCAAGATGGATGCAATGCGCTTGAAGATTAGAAAGATTAGAAAATATGCCATTAATAAAGAGGCTTGGTATCATTATGCTGTTGGATCAATTGCTACCTTAGTTGCGATTTTGATCGCATTTGTTGTTGCATTTAAATGTTTTATCTAGATAGTTGTATGTTGTTTTATGAGAAAATAAGTGTGTATGAACTTTATGTATGAACTTGTATTAATTTGGTATTTTCGGTGTTGTGTAATGAAGATGAACCGGCAATGGATGTACGATGACCGACGCTCTCCCCAGTTCATTAATGGCATGCAGAGTTTTTTGCGTGCGGCTGAGGCAAACAAGCGGGATGGTTTTATGTGTTGTCCATGTGGTGTGTGTAAGAATGATAAGACTTACTCTAGCTCAAAACAGATTCACGTCCACCTGTTTACGTCCGGTTTCATGTCCGGCTATAATTGTTGGACCAAGCACGGAGAAAGAGGGGTTCTAATGGAAGATAATGAAGAAGAAGAAGAGGATGACGACAACTATCCTGGATGTCCTGAATATGATGGTACTACAATGGGGGAAGAGAATGAAGAAGAAGAAGATGAGGCATCAGATGAACACGCTGATGATCTTGGTCGGGCCATTGCTGATGCAAAGAGAAACTGCGAAAGTGAAAAGGAGAAGTTGAAGTTGCAGCGCATGTTAGAGGATCACAAAAAGGGTTGTACCCAAATTGCGAAGATGTAACACAAAGCTCGGTACCACACTGGAATTGCTGCAATGGAAGGCAGAGAATGGTGTATCTGACAAGGCATTTGAAAAGTTGCTGAAAATAATGAAGAATAAGCTTCCAAAGGACAATGAATTGCCCGACAGTACATACGAAGCAAAGAAGGTTGTCTGCCCTCTAGGATTGGAGGTGCAGAAGATACATGCATGCCCTAATGACTGCATCCTCTACCACGGTGAGTACAAGAATTTGAATGCATGCCCGATATGCAATGCATTGCGATATAAGATCGGTCGCGAAGACCCTGGTGATGATGTTCAGGGCGAGCGCCCCAGGAAGAGGATTCCTGCCAATGTGATGTGGTATGCTCCTATAATACCACGGTTGAAACGTTTGTTCCAAAACAAAGAGCATGCCAAGTCATTGCGATGGCAAAAGAAGACCGTAAGAAAGACGGGAAGTTGAGAGTACCCGCTGATGGGTCGCAGTGGAGAAAAATCGAGAGAGAGTGGCCGGACTTTGTAGATGACCCAAGGAACTTATGGTTTGGTTTAAGTGCAGATGGCATTAATCCATTTGGGGAGCAGAGCAGCAAGCATAGCACATGGCCTGTGACTCTATGTATCTATAACCTTCCTCCTTGGTTGTGCATGAAGCGGAAGTTCATTATGATGCCAGTGCTCATCCAAGGCCCTAAGCAACCCGACAACGACATTGATGTGTACCTAAGGCCATTAGTTGATGAACTTTTACAGCTGTGGAATAAAAAAGGTGTACGTGTGTGGGATGAGCACAAACAGCAGGAATTTTACCTGCGAGCGTTGCTATTTGTAACCATCAATGATTGGCCTGCTCTTAGTAACCTTTCAGGACAGACAAACAAGGGATACCATGCATGCACGCACTGTTTAGATGATACCCAAAGTATATATTTGGACAAATGCAAGAAGAATGTGTACTTGGGACATCATCGATTTCTTCCAGTCAAGCATGCCTTAAGAAAGAAAGGCAAGCATTTCAAAGGTGAGGCAGATCACCGGAAGAAGCCCGTCCTCCATACTGGTGATGACATACTTGATATGGTTAAGGATTTACAAGTAATATTTGGAAAGGGTCCTGGCGGACAATCTGTTCCGACTGACGCTGAGGGACGCGCACCCATGTGGAAGAAGAAATCTATATTTTGGGAGCTAGAATATTGGAAAGTCCTAGAGGTCCGCTCTGCAATCGACGTGATGCACGTGACGAAGAATCTTTGCGTGAACCTGCTAGGCTTCCTGGGAGTGTATGGGAAGACAAAAGATACACCAGAGGCACGGGAGGACCAGCAACGTGTGCACGAAAACGACGGCATGCATCCAAAGCAGTATCAAGGTCCTGCCAGCTACGCTCTTACCAAAGCAGAGAAGGAAATCTTCTTTGAATGCCTGCTCAGTATGAAGGTCCCGTCTGGCTTCTCGTCGAATATAAAGGGAATAATAAATATGGCAGAGAAAAAAATTCCAGAACCTAAAGTCTCATGACTGCCACGTGATCATGATGCAATTGCTTCCGGTTGCGTTGAGGGGGCTTCTACCAGAAAATGTTTGATTAGCCATTGTGAAGCTATGTTCATTCCTCAATGCAATTTCTCAGAAGGTAATCGATCCGGAAATCCTACCAAGCTTACAGAATGATTTGGTCCAATGTCTTGTTAGTTTCGAGTTGGTGTTCCCACCATCCTTCTTCAATATTATGACGCACGTCCTAGTTCACCTAGTCAAAGAGATTGCCATTCTGGGTCCTGTATTTCTACACAATATGTTCCCCTTTGAGAGGTTCATGGGAGTCTTAAAGAAATATGTTCGTAACCGTGCTAGGCCAGAAGGAAGCATCTCCAAGGGCCATGAAACAGAGGAGGTTATTGAGTTTTGTGTTGACTTTATTCCTGACATTAAGCCGATTTGTGTTCCTCAATCGCGACATGAGGGGAGACTGCGTGGAAAAGGCACGCTTGGACCAAAATCAATAATATGTAGGGACGGGCATTCTTGGGCGCAAGCACACTACACAGTTCTACATAATTCTACCTTGGTCACCCCGTATATCGAGAAACATATGGATATTATACGCTCGAAGAACCCGGAGAAGTCTGACCCCTGGATTCAACGTACACACATTGAGGCTTTCGGCGGTTGGTTGCGAACACATCTCATGAATGACGACAATGTTGAAGATGACTTGTACTTGTTGGCCAAGAGACCATCTTCGACTATATTGACTTTCCAAGGGTACGAGATAAATGGGAATACATTTTACACGATCACCCAAGATAAAAAGAGCACCAACCAAAACATTGGTGTCCGCTTTGACGATGCAGAAAACACCAAGGAAAAGGACACATATTATGGTTACATAGAGGAGATATGGGAACTTGACTATGGAGGTGATTTGAAGGTCCCTTTGTTCCGGTGCAAATGGGCCAATCTGACTGGAGGAGGGGTAATGGTAGACCCACAGTACGGAATGACAATAGTGGATCTCAACAATCTTGGGCACACAGACGAACCATTCGTTCTAGCCAATGATGTGGCGCAAGTTTTCTATGTGAAGTACATGTCTACCAAACCGAGAAAAAGGAAAGATAAGAAAGCGGATACATCATACGATGAGCCAAAGCGCCACATAGTTCTTTCTGGGAAAAGAAACATCGTGGGAGTGGAGGACAAGACAGACATGTCAAAAGATTATGAAAAGTTTGATGAAATTCCTCCCTTCGCAGTGAAGACTGACCCAAGCATCCTGTTAAATGATGAAGATTGTCCATGGTTACAGCGCAATAATCAAGGGACACACACGAAGAAAAAGTTTTATACCCCAAGATCCCACTCTGGGATGTGATTGGCTGCACCGTCATCACTTTTCTTCTCCAGTGAGTAGCCGGGATGGTCCGGTTTTGTACACGAAGTGCATCTAGTTTTTGTTGTAACCCTCTCAACTTTTTAGCACATGCTATGTGGGTGAAATGATGATACCATGCCAAGTTTCAACCTTTTCAGAGTTTATTTGTGGTGCTTTTTAATTTCAGGGTCATTTAGCTCAAAGCAATTCATTAAATGGATGAAAAATAGCAAATGAAGTTAGAAAGGGTTGAAATTTGAGGATGTGGCTTAGAATGGTGCACATTGAATGCACAAAAAGTCTGGAGTTGAAATAAGTTAAAAAAATGAAATGCCTTTGTAACAGATGAGTTTTCGTCCGAAACCCTCATACTTCGAAGGAGATGGTCCAGTTTGTACACGAAGTGCATCCAGTTTTTTCCGTAACCCTCTCAACTTTTTAGCACATGCTATGTGGGCGAAATGATGATACCATGCCAAGTTTCAACCTTTTCAGAGTTCATTTGTGGTGCTTTTTAATTTCAGGGTCATTTAGCTCAAAACAATTCATTAAATGCATGAAGAGCACTGACGGAGAGGCGCAGGTGCTCACCTGCACCTTGCTTAGCTAGTTAGCTTCAAGCCTTGAGGACGAGACTGCACTGCACCGAGAAAATGGGTGGGCTGGAGCACGAGTTGGAGATCTTTATAGAGTGGAGTAGCTGAGATAGGGGCGGCAGTACGTAACAAGCTCACCTGCTCGGTTGCTCCCAGTAAATTAGTCCTGAGAGAGAAATTAATCGCTCGATCGAGTGGATCAGTGTATATGAGATGGAGAGCAGAGCAAAAGAGTGACACGTACACTAGTGGTCGCCGCCGTGAGAAGAGGTTAGAGGGAAATTAATCACACCGAAGGTGTTGTCATGTCGCGAGCACTCGGAAGCCTCGAGAGGGCAGGCTTGGGCAGAAAACGGGCTGGCCACCAGAGCTATCGTGGGCTACGTGGCGATTGCATGCTGTGTTGTCACGCTCTTCTATCTCGTTGCATGCATCTGTGCTCGGCACCGCTGATGCCTGACCATAGACAGTCGATGGACGTGGACATGCTCGATCGGCGGGTTGCATGCAAAGCTTTACGTGGCGAACATCAGCTTAACACTTTTTAACATAAAAAAATAGCAAAAATGAAAATAGATGCGCTTATAGAGAAAATTCAACCTAAATTCAAAGTGCTGGTAAATTACTAGCATTTTGAATTTAGGTTGAATTTTCTCTATAAGAGCATCTATTTTCACTTTAGTAACAACGACATAGTAGGCACATGTTCGGTTTGAGAGAGGCTCGTGCTGCCTCTCTCACAGCGGGGCTTATAAGCTGGTCATCGTGCTCCTCAACTAGCGAGGTGGGACTAAACTCCCACCACAGCCGTGCTGCCTTCCCGCGCGAATTTGGGCCGCCGAAAATGCCTCTTTAGGCCCGGTTGGTATCACCAACCGGGACTAAAGGGAGGACCTTTAGTCCCGGTTGGTGATAGCAACCGGGACTAAAGACCCTTTAGTCCTGGTTGGAGCCACCAACCAGGACTAAAGGTCCTGGGGTATTTAACGCGGGACTTCTCGAAATCTCCCCAACCTCTCCCATTCTCCCCCGACGCCGACGCCCTGCCCCGACGCCGCCAGGCTGCCGGAGCTCGCCGCCGCCCCCCGAGCCCGTCCTCGTCGTCGCCGCCGCCCCCGAGCCCGTCCTCGCCGCCGCCCACGAGCCCGTCCTCGCCGCCGCCCCCGAGCCCGACCTCGCCGCCGCCCCCCGAGTCCGTCCTCGCTGCCGTCGTCGTCACCGCCCGTGCCCTCGTCCTCGCGTCGTCGTCCTCGCCACCGCCGTCGTCGATGCCGCCCGAGCCCGTCCTCGCCGCCGCCCCGAGCCCGTCATCGCCGCCGCCCGTGCCTCCTCGTCCTCGTCGACGTCATCGCCGCTCCCGACGCCGGACGCCGCCCGCGCCTCCTCCCCGAGCCCCGTCGTCGCCGCCCGCACCTCCTCCCCCGAGCCCCGTCGCGTCGGTGAGCTCCTGTCGCCTGCTCCGATCCCCCTCCACCGCGGCCACCACGGCCACGTGCGCCGGCCACCTAGTTTTTTTAGTTTTTTTAGTTTAGTTGTTTTAGTTTTTTTAGTTTAGTTGTTTTAGTTTAGTTTAGTTTAGTTTAGTTGTTTTAGTTTTTTTAGTTTAGTTGTTTTAGTTTAGTTTAGTTTAGTTGTTTTAGTTTTTTAGTTTAGTTGTTTTTTTAGTCTCGAGTCCCGAGTCGTCGAACCACGAGTCCCGAGTCGACGAACCCCGAGTCCCCGACGATCGTCGGGGACTCCTCACCGACGATCGCCGGTGAGGAGGAGTCCCCGACGATCGTCGGGGACTCGGGGTTCGTCGACTCGGGATTCGTGGTTCTCATTATTATTGTCATAGTTGTTAAATGCAATCATCTTTATTAAAGTTTATTAAATAGTAGGAATTTAAATAGTTGTAGAATTTGTTCTCGACGTCAACGATGTCTGGCCCGCATCCTCGTCGTCAACTCGGTGCCGTCGACCACCTGCTTGAGAGGCGCCAGCATGTCCGGGACTGGGCTCCGCCGGGCTGGCACTGGGAGGTGCTGCCTTCCGGGGCGCGGAGCTTGGTGAGGAATGAGGGTCCCGTCGTCGACTCGGAGGTTATTTGATGGCGGTCGCGTGGACCACTGTCGGTGCAGAGGGAGCCGGCCCCCGCGGAGGTGGTACGTCGCCGTGTCAGGGAGGAGGACGAGCACGTCCGACGCTACATGGCTGCGTTGGACGCCAGGTTCTCCAATACCTGGCAGGTTCTTCAGGGATCACACCCGAGCTATGATCCTGTCATAGTTCCTTATCTTTGGGTGTCCACCGCCTGCGCCGCGAGACGTCAACTAGATCTGTATTAGTGATATTATATTCGATGATGTATTAGTGATACTATTCGATGATGTATTAGTGATATTATATGATTGTATTGTTGCATTGCCTTGTATTGATTTGCATATCTCCGGTTCTGCTTATTGAATGCATTCTAATTGTTTTATATTTGTTCTGGATTAGTTAAGCTATGGACGGTAGAGACAGAGACCATGATCAAGAGAATGCCATGTACGACCTGATACGCTCCGGAAACGAAGAGAATGACGTAGATGATGGCTCACAATACCTTAACCCATCCGGTGAGGGAATTGAGGAAGAACAACCAAGAGACGAATGCGAACCAGCTGACAATGACGATGGCGAAGAAATTTTTGTCCATTTAACAGAGTCCGGCGAGGTATTAATTTGCCCTCTGGTGATCATCGGATGCATTGATTGATTTGTATATATTAACGAATCTTTCTTCCTTTTAGCCCTCCGGATTGAGCAAATCTTCTACAAGGGTTAAACGTGGCCCGACAAAAAAGTTGAAACAAGGCGTAAAGTTTAACATCGATCAAGAGTTATGCATGCCCGCTTATACAAATTGTGTGCGCAGCTACCACTGGATCCTTCTAATCATTAGAGTTGACGATGGAACTGTTGAAGTACTGGACTCGCTAAGTAAAGACCCTGAAGATTACATAAGCTTGCATTCGTTGCTCGAAAGGTAATTTCAATCATTGACGCACTATGTCGGCTTCTTTATTAGTTCATTTCCTGATATCAAGTAATTAATAACTAATTTATTCATTTTGTTTGCCGGGCAGGGTTTGGAAACGTTTCATCAAAGAGGTCACCGGTGAATGGAAACCAGAGTTGAGATGGCGAAAGCCCAGGGTAATTAAGTAGTACTAGCTACGTCCGCGCATCTCTTTAATTCTAGTTTCAATACCATTGTCATGCATCATTATTATCTGATTGAATTCTATTCTCGTAAAGTGCATGAGGCAGGCACAGGGGACTGAACTATGTGCATATTACGTTTGCGAGAACATTCGCTTTATGACCGAAAGCAGCAAGAGTGCAAGAGATCTTTGGGTACGTAAACACCTTTCATATTTTTTTATCATGATCTAATACATATACACACAACTAACATGTTCATATTGATCTCCTTCTTTAAAGATGCATGAGATGCGGGATAAGCTCCTACCAACGGACCGCATACGAGCAATTCAAGAGGAAATTGCGGGATTTTTGCTTCAGCAGGTCATATCTCCCGACGGAGAATACCATTACCCGATCCGCAAATGATCTGCAAATTGTACGAGAAATTGTATATATATATATATATATGTGTATGCATGTGGTCGGACGAGAAATTCTATGATATATGATTGCTTGTACGAGAAATTTTATGATATATGATCGGTTCTACGAGAAATTCTATTATATATGCATAACGTGTATAGTATGTAGTAGCGTAAAATATGTTTGAAATGAAAAAGAATTAAATGGAAAACACAAAATGAAAAGGAAAAATAAACAATAAACACTAAACCCCTACCTAAACCCCTAAACCCCTAAACCTTTAGTCCCGGTTGGTGTTACCAACCGGGACCAAAGGTCCCCATGCCCTGGCGCGCGCTGCCGACCATGTGGCCAGGGTTTAGTCCCGGTTCTTAGCCAACCGGGACTAAAGGCTTGGACCCTTTAGTCTCTATACTTTAGTCCCGGTTGGGGAACCGGGACTAAAGGCCCTTCCCAACCGGGACTAATGGCCTGTTTTCTACTAGTGATTGCAATACCTTACGAGCAGTTCTGTCTCCACCATGGTGTCCCCCGTATGCATCGGAGTGTCACTTCTTTATGATTGTCTCCTGTTCATGCTCGGGTACACAATGTCCAATATTGCCATCAACTCCTTCTTTATATAGATGTGGGCCATCCCAAAAGTAATGTCTTAAAACAACCTCTAAGTTTTTGAGTATGCACCAAGTCTTTGGGAATGTTCCTCCTACGCGTTGTGGACCCTCTTGAGATGGCCCGCTGGTGAACCGCCATGGGGGTCCTCGGCCTTGCCCACTTGGACGGGACACGATGTGGTGAGTGACCCCTAATCCCGAACACCATTACCCCTCCCTTTCCTCCCGTTGCCGCTCGTGGAGGAGGAACCAAGGTCACCTCTCACTCGTCGCAACCATCACGGTCGTCCACAACATGTTCGATGAAATGTCGCAAAGGTAAACAAATTCTCTTTGTTTTTTTATCGTTTTCCAGGTTGAATGCAATTGTAAATGTTGCAAATGAATATTTTGTGTACCTAATTCTGTGTGCATGTAGTGTTGATGATGACACTTTTTTGCAATATAAAAATGATGCAAATGAATGATCGGCCGCTTTATCTGCCGCCGATGGTGCACAATATCCGCAGAATGTCAAAAGTGGTCGACTTGCTTGACATATGTCGATCGCATGAACTCAAGTGTTGCAACCATGATGCTAAGGTGATTGTTTGCTAAACTCATCAATTTCTTTGTCAAATGTGGTATGTAGATCATGGTTGTTTAGTTTGTATATATGTGCGTAACTTCTTTTCTCAATTATGGTACGTAGCTCATGATTGTTTAAGGATTGTTCTGGGAAAGAAGGAAGAATTGAGATAAGAAGAAGAGGGGGAAAGCATTCACGTTGCATCATTCTTGTATGGAGCTTTAAAATGTGTGTGGTAATCTTGCAAAGTTAAATTTTATTAAAATTTCATATTTAGTTCAATACATATGCAATTTCGAAGAACAAACTTGTGGTACGATTTTAGGGTAGCTGTTGGAGTAGACGTGCCTTATTTTAGGGCAGTCATTGGATACACTCACTTTCTCATGTCTAGAAAATATTTCTTCGATAAATTAATTTAAGTCATTTTTGTAGTTTAAATTGAACTATAAAAACTTCTTATATTAGTGTACAGAGATAGTACTTTTTTTACCTAAATTCTACTTCAAACAAATTTTGATCCATGTAAATGCTCTATCACACGCCACGCTATCGATCGTGTGTTGGACAGAAAACCGCGCGCGTCTTTCCGTGGACATAGTCGTGTATTGCGTTCAGTCGAGACGTGGATCCAGTTGAAGCCTATGCTTCCCTCAAAAAAAGTTGAAGCCTATGCATGTTTGTTGAACACGTCAAACGACGGGAGCTCGCATGGTCGCATGATGGTGTACCCTGAGACAAACCAATAGCAGAAACGTGGATGCGTCCCGTCGCAAAAAGAAAGAAAGAAAAAGAAACGTGGATGCGTTGAGCATTCGACACGCGGTATGGGCGTATGGCCATCCACAGTCAGTCGGCGAACATGGTCCCTCGGCGCTTCGCATGTCTTTTTTTTAGGGGTTTCTTTTCGCATGTGTAAGTAGAGATCGCAACCGACGGTTCATGGACCGGTAGGGGAGAGATATAAGAGCATCTACAGCCCGGATCCATCTATAGCCGGACCCCCTATATGCTCCTCAAACGTTCGGAACGTTCTCCCGGTCACTGACCGGTCACAAAAATGCGACCCAACCGGACCTCTCATATCCGTCTCAAACGCCCGGACTGATCGGCACCCCTCATATCCATCTCAAATATGGGGACGATATGAGGGCTCGTGGACGCGCCCGGACACGCCCGGTCAGTCCACCACGTAGGACGCGACCCCATTCCGGACCACCTTTTCTCTTTTCTTATTCATTATTTTCTTTCTCTCTCTTCTTCTCCACCAATCACGTGCAAGTAACCGGACATATGAGAAGAAAAATGAAAAGTGTGGTTGCGCAGACCAAATTATAGGGGCTCAAAACGGACACGCCAGGTCACTGACCGGGCGCATCCGCGGGCGTTTAAGGGGTCAGATTTGCTAGGTCCGGCTGTAGATGCTCTAATTTGTGGTGCATATGTGTCCGGGCATGGAGTCCCTCGTGTGTGCTTATTTATTTATTGTTGCTTTTGATTTTCAATCTTTCATGTCTTTTGAGTGAAAAGTTGATCTTAAATTTTGTTTTCATATTCTTTCTCGTGACTAGGGATTTTCAATAAGATCCATTTTAAATACATTTTAACGAGTTTTTAGATTCTGTTAAGTTTTAACTTTTAAATTTAGTATGAGCGACCGACAAAATCACAATTTTACTACCTGTGACCAACAAAATATCGCTTAAAATTTCTACTCTGAAACTTGATACGAGCTACTGCGAAAATTGTAAGTTTCATATGCAAAATTATAATTTTCAAAAAATAAAATTTAAAATTTACCATGTTCCTGTGCGGGATCCAACTATTTTACGGATTGCGAGGCAATCGAGCACCCAAGTATGACTGGACAGATGCGTGCTCCAGCACCTGCATGCCCCTTCCGAATCTCCGACTGGTAGGGCAGCATTTAAATTAACAACAATTCTTGCAGAAGTATTAGATCTGTAGCTTCTCAAATTGTTTAAAAACACACCATAAATTTTGGAGGCTATGCGCAACTTCGTTTTGCCATACACGTCCTCCATAATTTACCTCGTTTTTTTCTTTTTCTTTTTCTTTGCATCGACTAGATATTCACTTCATTTCTATCCCATTCAAAGGCCACTTGGGTAGTGATCTGATCCAGCTATTAATGTTGTGTATTATGTTATGGTCCCTAGTCCCCACGGTTCGTACATGAAGGATGCCAACTTGGGAATATCGTGTGAAGGTCCAAAGAGAAAATCTCAGTGATGTTATTATGTGTATTATGCTCTATTATTGATATGCTGTTTTGTTTTTCCTGGAAAGGGAGAGCCAAAATGATACTAATTACAGCTGGTCCTTGCAAGGGCACAATACAAAAATCTAGTCGAGACATCAAGCATGCACACACCAACAAAAAAGGAAGAAAGGCAACACACCCAAAGACTTGCAACATACATGAGCAACTCCACCTTCCTTAGAGCACAAGAGTTGCGAGAAAGGCTCTCCGAAATCAACGCCTTTGAAATGGCAACAATGCTCAAGCCCCGTCGTGGGAACCGGCCACTACAGGTCAAATATACAGTTTTCACCTCAAAGAGCATGTCTCAGCATATTCTAAAGAAATTGTTGTGACAAAGACACGACGCATGAAACACGACCATTGCCTGGTGTAGCCATCGAATGACAGACATAGAGTTTTCACCCAGGAGATCGAGACCTGATTCTCGAAGAGCACCGCCAAAGCGAAAACATCGTATGTCGCCACCACCATTTGCCAAAGAGGACAAAAGTGCATGGAAAGGCATCCACACAACATGATCACGAAAAATTAAAATTAAAATCGTTATGTCGTATTAATGTTTAGAGGTAGCCTCTTGCGTGCACATCCTTGGCATGGAGATGAGAACACAATCAAATCTATGTGCGGCAGGACAAAATGTTACAAAATGCGAAGAGTTGAAAATCGTCGAGAAACATCTCAAGCGCACGTGCTCCAAAAATCACATGGCAGAGGCCGACAACGACAATGACGCCGAGACAGGGTGAAAACTTCATGTCTGATGCAGGTCGTACCCGCACTACCCCCAATCCGTCGATGCACGTTTCTGGTTGCCCATGTCGTTGTCATTTCGTCGCTGCCACTACGAACCAGTTCCTGATCCGTTGCCGCTAGATCATATATCCATGTGAGATGTTATCGATCATGCATTCGGGCTTATGGTTGGAGCTAACCGGTGATCTAAGACGATATTCGTCTTTCATCATTGAAGATGATTTTTCATCAATTATCCTTCATTAGGATAAGACATATGTGTACTAAATAATAAATATACAATATTGCAATTTATTTTCTACTCGCGCGAATATAAGGTGATCTGAAACAACCTATATTTTGTAAAATAATAGAATATATAACAACGGTTAAGAAATACATTAGCATTTTTAATGAACATGTGTGGATTATTACATTGACTCTAGAGAAGAGGCAAAGGTAATTGAAGCTAGATGAGCATGTGTGGAAGCATATGGAGACATAATATTGTACTAATCAAGAAATACAACTACAATACATCTATTTGTAAGGTTGGTTGGAGGAAGAGAACCACACGGTTTAGCCACATGCCTTCAATTTTTAGATTTAATTTTTGGCGGAACATTTCTCAAAAATATATTGGTAGGAAGATAAAATAAACGATGAAGAGTCGAAGAGCGTCATTCATTTATTTGTATGCAAATCTATGATTTCGAGTGGCGGACCACATATCACATTAATGTTAAGCTATCACCCACATGAGCTTAACCATCAAAAACCTAATGATTTAATCAATTTTTTGTGAGACCATATTGCTACAATATTTTCTTTTTATCTTAAATTATGAATGAATGCATAAAGTTTTAAAGTAAATAGAAATATAGTCATCAACCATGTGTTTGAAAATAGTTATTTAGATACAAATAACCACTAGGGAAATTATATCAAGTACAATATAGTGCAGTAAATCTAGCCATCCATATGCGCGCCTCATCTAGCTATTCATGAAATGAACGGCGGAGTAAAGTAGTATACATGTGTACAAGAAACCTCTCACATGAGCACTGCAGAGTCACCTGAACCCTACAGAAATCTATGAAACCTAGGTTGCTATGGCTCATAAAATATAAGGTGCATAATTATATATGCAGTGAATGGTCTAGAACTTTGACGAGTAATGCTATATGTGTGAATTTGTATGGATTGATCATGTAAAAACGACAGTGTAATTTGCAAAAATGTTTGTGTCATTAATCTTTATGGCATTTCTTAAGTACGATTGAGAAAGCTAAAATTTTCTTAAATTAGGATTTTCTTTGGTATCTTCTTAGATGGGTGATATCGACACGGGACGGCCTTGCAAAGCGTAATTTTAAGGAAATGGATTTTGTGTGTTTAAAAGTGGATTTTATGTCTTCATTGCAGACTTATATAGTCGTATACGCATCGACTCTATGTGTCGTATTTTGTTTCAGCGTATAGAGAAGAGGGGTCTTCTTATGGCAGCATGTATAACTAACTGGAGAGAGAAGTCAAGGAGGTTTTGGTCCGAATGATGACGGTTTAGTAGTCGGATCAGTCTACCAATACGTTCAGATGTATCCGTTTTGTTGAAGTATGTCATCATACTGTAGGTGCGATCGGTATTCGTTTCCACCATGCGCATCTTGTTATGCAAAGTCTAATGTGTACTACTTTACAAAGTTGTATTTCTCTTATAGCCCGCTTGGAATCGGTGTAAACTTATACACTCGGATTTAATTTACAGGTGTATATTACCGACTGTAGTGTGATTTACGCCTGAAATAAAAACGATGGCTCGAGGTCTGTATCAATTACACCGGTATTTAGGACTCAACCGACAATCCAAGCGGGTTAATCTAAAATGGTAAAGTAGCGTATTTGGACTGTAAAAAACCGAGAAACGTGCCATGCATTTCCGGACATAGAGTACTGCCTAATTGCTCGCTAGCCGCCAAGGACAAGGTGTCACGGTGTTGAGGGAACCATCATGCCATAAATGAGTACCCGATCAATCAGTGAAGGCATGATGCCTCCCCCAAACGCGGCAGGGGGCGCTTTACGACGAGACCGACACCGAGCCAGTCGTCGTTCTCCAGGACCGATCTTGCGACGCAGCGCCGTTGCGGTTCACTCGTTTTGCTCTCCTGGTCATGCCGTGCGCCAAGAACCATGGGGCGCTCCATGGAGACACATCGCGAGGAGAAGGCCGAGTTCGTCGACATCCACAAATTACTTCTGCAACCACTGTAGAAACACGTACATAGCGATGGGGAGATGAGTTAAAGCGCATGTATGTGGTGTGACACAACGAGCAGTGCGACCGAGCACACGACCAATTAAAAGTGATTTGCTACTTCGTCATTTATTAGTTGATTAATTAACAGTTCTACTGCCAATTAAAAGGTTAAACGACCAAATAAAAGTGATTTCCAACTTCGTCATTTATTAGTTGATTAATTAACAGTTCTACTAGTACTAGTACTACTACGTACCAATTAAAAGGTTAAGTGACCAATTAAAAGTGCTTTGCTACTTCGTCATTTAAGCATGGTTTGGAAAATTAAGTGTGCTAAAGTGAGAACTTAGTGGAAAACAGTTGTGCACGTGTTGCTGTTTCTCGTCAGCTCCTCTACCGGATCTTGCGTAGTCTTGCTTCCCCGGTCGTGACCAGCTGTACTATGTCCCTGTTAAATATTCATGCCGCCGTGTTCCTCGTTTGTCGTCGCGACAGATCTACGCGTGCACAGTGGACTCTCAATGCGTGCTACGGCTAGTATCCACGTCTCCAACAGTTTATATATAATCTTGTTGCTAAAATTTTATATACCATCTACCAGCAAGGTATCACACAACTATTTTAACTGATAGTGAGCCTTGGCTCAGTGGTTGGGCATGCGGTTGTGCAGCCTAACGACCCGAGTTCAATTTCTAAAATTGACAGATAATGCACAAGGGTTTTCCTCATTTATTGAGGATCAAGCTTGGTATGTGGTGCAACCACTCATCAAGAAATATCTTGATACTCATTAAAAAAAATCGGAGGACCATGTTTATCTTGGGACTCATACTAAAATGGTTGTATGCATCCCTAGTTGGTGCAGAGACCGGGGAAGTGAATTTATCCTCAAATTTTAAGAATGAACCCTTGGCTCCCGACCCCCTCGCGCCGTCACCCAGGGCGACGCAAGGGGGGGCAACTCCTTCACGCCGTCGGCCCTCCCACGAGGTAGATCCGTGCCATCAAAAGGGCTAGGGCAGGAGGGTTGGGCCGGATCTCCCATGAGGCGGCTGGGGCGCCTCGTGCGAGATGTCCTCGCGCGGCAGCCACATGGCGTCCTGGCTGTGCGGTGGCAGCTGGTGAACCCATGGCTGGCGAGGTGCTCCCGTGGGATCCTCCGCTATGCGATGGGCGGTGGCAGTATCCATGGATCTGACGTGCTATTCGGATCCATCGTGGTTCGGCTTTTATCGGCCGGTGGCGCTTGATAGGGCTGGGGTGGGGCGGCCGGAGGTCCTCAACCGGCTTTCTGACGACACCGTACGTCTGCATGGTGAGGATGAGCTTGGATCCAGTCAGCGGCGAGACTGTGGTGGCCCTACTTCCGATGAAAATTGCGCCGACTTCGGTCATAGCGGACGATGACAGCGTCTCCGACGTCACTCCCCTGTTGAGGCATCGCCATTGCAAGTTGCGTCAACATGATCGGGATGTTCTGAGGGAAACCCTAGATCTGGGTCTACCAGACCGGACGATGACGACGCCATCGGTGTCGTTCTCCCTCCTGGGGGCATCGTTTGGGAGCAGGAGCTGGCTGGAGGGGACAAGAGGAGGAGCGGTGTTGCATCTACTGCAAGGCCGACGACGGATCACGGCGGCATGGAGCTGCGAAGTTTCAGCGACGGGCGCATGTGGATGGATACGTGCAGGATGGTGGCGTTGCCTGGCACCGAGGTGGCGTCGACGGCAGGCCTGGCAAGGTCGGTGCGTCAGTACCTGCTCTGGAGATGGATCGGTTGAAGACGGCGGCGGCGGCCTCTAGGAGTGCGCCAGACCGGTGTGACCTAGTCCCGGTATTGTGGCTGGGCTAGGGCATCCAGCTTTAGATGTTAGGCTTTGGTGCGATTTTTGTTTGGTATTAGGCTCGGACATTCGGCACCTATTCATCAATGGGATATGAGTAGCGACAGGTGTTGCCAAGATGGTGGCTTCAGACTTACCGATGTATTTTTTTGTAAGGTCATTATGAATAATTAATAAAATGGCTGCATGCATCGCCTAGATGCAGAGGCCGGGGGTATATCCTCCTTTTCCAAAAAATAAATAAATAATCTAATACGAGATCGTAATAGCAATACTAGCATTCTGGCAAAAAAAAACAACAGTAGTTGGCTTAATGGTCAAGCGCTACCTCTCCCTGTGCTAGTGGAGATATGTTAAGGATCTTGTCCAGTGGCGGAGGACGATTTTTTTCTGAGGTGGGGCGAACCTTTTTTTTTACGAGCAAGGTAGGAGCTCTTCCGATTTCATTAAGAGAGAAAACAAATACAGAATGCCCTGTTTATAAGGAAAACGAGGCTGAAAACCAACATAAACCAACACCAACAACAACACAAATAGCCAAACACCACCTAACACGACCACGATCCGGAGCAATTTTAAGCAAGATCTTCGGAGACACGTTCAAGAAGGAAAAACGATGCCCAAGGACGCCGCCGTCACCAGCATCGACCCCCATTGATCAATAAGCATTCACCCAGACCCGCGTACGACCGCCTCGCCGAACATTGGCAAAAGGTCCAGCCTAGCCATCAGCCTCAAACGTCGCTCCTCCTCGATCGGCCACAGTTCAGTGTGAAGAAGTACTCTTCAATGATGCCTCCAAGAGGAGGAGGACGCCCATGGGCGCCAACATCATCAGCAACAACAACCCCCATCGAAGAACAAGGCTTTCGCCCAAAGCCTTATGCCTCACCACCGCTAACCCAGAGGAGAAGCCAGGCAGCTGCGAACATATACAGCGGCGAACCAAACCAAAGGAAGAAGAACGCCATGGCCTCCACAAGACCCTGAACATGGCTGCCTACATTAGCGCCGGCACCACCACCGCAAACCCCACTATGCAGAACTGGCCTGCAGAACCACCGCGCACCGACTGCCCCAAGACCGCCGCCCCAAGATCCAACCGAGAAACGCCCTCCTACGCCGACGTGACACACGCCTTGCCACTGCAACTACCGGAGATGGGAAGGTCAAATCAGCCCAAGAGGCCAGGCCCAGCCGCAACCCACACAGACGCAACACCATTACTCTCGTATCACGACCTCCGCCACCAATGCTCCAAAGGAAACATCAGCCATCGTGGACGGGGGAGACCAGACCCACCTGGAGACGCCCACCGCAGCACTCCCAGCGGCTCGCCGGCCCGTTGCCCACCGTCGGTGCCAACAGATCGCAGATCCACCAAGGAGCTACCGTGCTCACCTGGCCAGGGCGCCTGATACGTCTCCAACCTATCTATAATTTTTGATTGTTCCATGCTATAATATTATCATTCTAGGATACTTTTTGGGCATTTATTTGCTGATTCATATTATTTTTGAGCACTAACCTATTAACTCAGTGCCAAGTGCCAGTTGCTGTTTTCTGCATGTTTTTGGCTTTTTAGGTTTACAATACCAAATGAAGTCCAATTGGGCCGAAACTTTTTGATGATGTTTTCTGGACCAAAAGAAGACCTTGAAGTTTCGACAAAAGATCGAAGGCCGCACAAGGGCCCCACAAGCCAACATGGCGCGCCCAGGGAGGTGGCCGTGCACTGTTAGCTTGTGGCTGCCCCCACGTCTCCTGGCCCCGTACTCTGGCCTATAAATTCACATATATTCCAAAAACCCTAGGGGAGCTTCCAAAACACTTTTCCCGCCGCCGCAAGTCACTGTTCTGCCACGATCTCATCTGGATCCCTTTTCTGGTGCCCTGTCGAAGGGGAGATCGATGACGGAGGGCCTCTACATCATCCTTGCTGCTCCCATGGTGATGTGTGAGTAGTCCATCACAGACCTACGGGTCCATAGCTAGTACCTATATGGCTTCTTCTCTCTCTTTGATCTTCAATACAAAGTTCACCGCGATCTTCGTGATGATCTATTCGATGTAATCTTCTTTTGCGGTGTTTGTTGGGATCCGATGAATTGTGGATTTATGTTTAGATTATTCATGATAAAAGATTCGAGTCTCCTCTTAATACTTATTTGATTCTTATTTGCATGATCATTATAGCTTCGTAATTCTCTCTGGTCTATCGGTTTAGTTTGGCCAACTAGACTGGTTTATCTTCAGTGAGAGGGGTGCGTTGTAGTGGGTTCAATCTTGCGGTGCTCTATATCCCAGTGACAAAGTAGGGGACAAGACGCGTATTTATATTGTTGTCATTAAGGATAACTAGCACAAATGCCCGTGCGTTGCAATGGGAGACAAAATTGATGTGTATTCCTCTAGGCAAATACGTATGGCCTAAAACACAAAGTGATGATTTCATTTATTGCCCGCATCATTTGTTTTCAGTACGATGAGTAATTGTGCTTTCAGACTATCTTTACAAAACGGCTACAAATATATGCGATGTTTATTTTACATCTGTCCTAGTTGTATTTCTACACCCAATGTTTTTGGTGCTATTCATCTATAATGGTGTACTCATTATTCGTGGTTAATGAAAGACATATGTAAGCTGAGAGACACTGAAAGACTAAGAATTCTCATCAACCAAGAATTAAAAACATGGATTTTTTTAACATAGGACTTTTTTTTCTCGCGGACTTGGAACATTCTTCCTGGGAAGCAACAACAAATTAACCCTATACCTAAAATATATTTTTTCTTGAAACTTGAATGTTGTTCAGCTTGATAAAAAGATATCCTAACATAATCAACTAAAATAAAGATATCTTAACTTAACAGAAAGATTGCATGTTAAAAATTTCATCTAAATATACTTAAGTGGGATATTGTTTCAATTATTTTATTTTAACAGAAACACCATAGGGCAATTAGTAATTTTATTTATATGTCCATTTATAAACATATTTTGGTTAGGCCGTCAGTGAATGCGTTTGGAAGGACAAGCTTCAACTGGATCGACATTGTGATGAGCAGCGGGCGTAGACAGGAGAGATACTTCAGCCAGTAGCTTGTGCCTCCTCGAGCGAGTAAATCATGTTTCAATGGGTGATTCACCTCTCACCCTCTACTTATTGATCCCCAAAGCAGCTTGTTGATTCCTCCGACATCGTTGATGTATATAAATTGATATTGTCCAGTATAAGAGAGCAATATGGGACTATTTAATATATGAACAAACATAAATTACTGTTATATTGCCTTGTCCGGGCCTTGGGCCGAAGGAAGCAGCTGGGATTTGTTACTCTTCTATGGGCCTTGTTCTGGATTGGGTGAACAGCACAGCATGTATTTGCTATATCAATTATCTCTCTATGCATATAAGCACAACGGTTGGTTGGTCTAGTGGCTTGCTCGCAAGGTTCTAATGTATAGGTCCTGGGTTCAAACCCCGGCTTTGGCATTTAATTTTTTGATTTGATGAAAAAAAAACAGTACGAGCCAGGCAACACCGAGTCAGCCGACGTACGAAAGATGAACACCGAGTCAGCCGACGTACGAAAGATGATTTTGATGACGAAAAAAAGTGGAGAAGCAATCCGTCCTTTAATATTAGGTATAGAAATGATGAGGTGTATTCATATTAATTGAGTTTATTTTGTCTACATCATGTCATCATTCTCCAAGCATTACTCTATTTCACTTAATACTCTAGATGCATGTTGGACAACGGTCGATGGGTGGAGTAATAGTAGTAGATGCAGGCAGGAGTCGGTTTACTTGTTTATGGACGTGATGCCTATATACACATGATCATTGCCATGAATAAATATTGCATAACTATGCGCTTTTCTATCAATTGTCCAACAGTAATTAATTTACCCATCGTATGCTTTATTCAAGAGAGAAACCTCTAGTGAATACTATGGCCCCAGGGGTCTATTCACGTATATATTTACAAACACTCTTATTTTCTTGCTGCCAGTATTTACTTTTTATTTTATTTTGCAATTTATATTTATCAGTTATCATCCACACTACTCATTTGCTTGCAAGTAACGAGTTCAAGGGGATTAACAACCCTCTTGCCTGCGTTGGATGCAAGTGTTTGCTCTTTTCTGTGTAGGCGCTGAAGACGGGAGTTGTGTGATCCTCCTATTGGTTCAATAACCTTGGTTCTCATTGAGGGAAATACTTATCTATACTGTGCTGCATCATCCCCTCCTATTCGGGAAAAACCCAACGCAGATCACAAGCATCTGCGCCCCCGCCACCTTCGGAACGGGAAGGGGCCGCCGCCACCGCGGCACCTACCGGCGGCAGTAACGGCCCAGGGAAAGCCCCGGTGGAGGGGTGGTTGGGCGCCTGGTTCCCGTTGCCCCCGGGTCACCCAGGCAGGACGACACAGGAGCCGGGGGGTGTCCGAATCCGTGCAGCAAACTTTAGCATAAAAAGTTGTGCGTACCCAGAGACTTGGGCTTGTCGGGGTGCCGGACAATGATATAGCTCGTTTCTCACTTTGTGGGCCCGAGCTTGTTGGTGTTATTTTGTTTGCCTCGAGGGGATGTAAAATGTATATTTATTTTATAAAATATAGCAAAAATAGTTTACAAATAATCCCAGAACTGGGGATAGACAACACTCCTAACTCCTAGTTTTATCGATGGCAACAGCCCTGGTAACTTAATTCTGCTAGCTCCCCCAGCCAAGTCCAAAATATGAAGAATTTGTGAACAGACTGGGTTGAGTTTAGCATAGAGGGAGAACGGGTCTGATCACATTCACTTAGATGAAAATCAACTTGAAGAATTAGCAATAAGTGAATGCTGTTGAGGACATTGAAAACTCAAATATATATATATATATATATATATAGTCAATGAAGAACATCAGTTTCATAGTTTGAAGAATTTGAAAAAGTTGAGGAATTTGCAAACTTGAGGATTTTGAAAATTTGAAGAATTTGCAAAATGATGAAAAACTCAACTCTGAAGAATTTCAACTATTGTTGGTGGCGTGACCCACCGTATAAGAATGATGATTTCAGACACCGCGTACAATTGTCGTAGGGTTCTGAGAATCAAATTCTTCGTTAATTTCTTCACACTTAGAGAGTTATTCTTCATTGATTGAAGAAAAACGTTACTTCGTGTGTTGCACATCAAAGTCATCAATTTTGCATAAGTGTTAGGATGTGTGTCCTTTCAAAGAACATTCGAAGATTCTAAGATATTTAGCTCACACCGCAACTTGCAAAATCTCTTTTCATGCAAGGGCTTGGTGAAGATATCGGCCAGTTGTTCTTCAGTGGGGATGTGGTCGATGGAGATGTCGCCCTTGAGTACATGATCTCGAAGAAAATGATGACGAATCTGGATGTGCTTGGTCTTGGAGTGATGAACTGGGTTGGAAGCAATCTTGATAGCGCTCTCATTGTCGCAGTAGAGAGCCACATTCTTCACCTTGATGCCATAGTCCTTGAGGGTTTGCTTCATCCACAGCAGCTGAGCGCAGCATGAACCAGCAGCAATGTACTCAGCTTCAGCAGTAGAAAGTGACACGCAGTTCTGCTTCTTCGAGGACCAACAGACTAAGGATCGTCCGAGGAAATGACATGTGCCTGAGGTTGACTTGCGATCCACACGATCTCCAGCATAGTCAGCATCTGAGTATCCGACGAGGTGAAGATTTGAGCCCTTGGGATACCATAATCCAAGCGTTGGTGTGTGAGCTAAGTATCGAAGAATATGTTTCACAGCCTTATGGTGTGATTCCTTCGGTGTTGCTTGGAATCGGGCACACATGCAAACACTCAGCATAATATCAGGCCTAGATGCACACAGATACAATAAAGAGCCAATCATGGAGCGGTATACCTTCTGATCGAAATCTTTACCATTTTCGTCAGTGCAGAGGTGGCCTTTTGAAGGCATTGGAGTTTTGACGCCTTTGCATTCGTGCATGTTGAATTTCCTCAGCACATCCTTGAGGTATTTCTCTTGTGAGATGAAGATGCCATTGTCTTGCTGACGAATTTGAAGACCTAAGAAGAATTTCAACTCTCCCATCATAGACATTTGATATTCTTCACTCATCATATAGGAAAATTCATCACTGTAACGTTTGTCAGTACAGCCAAAGATAATATCGTCGACATATATTTGGCATATGAACAGTTCATTGTCATAGGATTTGGTGAAAAGAGTTGGGTCGAGTGAACCGGGTTTGAAGCCTTTCTTCATGAGGAATTCCTTCAGAGTGTCATACCACGCCCGAGGGGCCTACTTGAGGCCATAGAGGGCCTTGTTGAGTCTGAAGACTTTGTCAGGATGCTTAGGATCTTCAAAACCTGGGGGTTGAGCAACATATACTTCTTCCTCAAGCTTACCATTGAGGAATGCACTTTTCACATCCATTTGATATAAAGTGATATCATGATGGTTAGCATAAGCAAGCAATATGCGAATAGCTTCAAGTCTAGCAACAGGTGCAAAAGTTTCATCAAAGTCAATTCCTTCAACCTGTGTGTAGCCTTGAGCTACAAGACGAACCTTATTCCTTACCACAAGGCCATTTTCATCTTGCTTGTTGCGGTAGATCCACTTGGTACCTATGATGTTATGCTTGCGAGGATCTGGCCGCTTGACAAGTTCCCACACGTTGTTGAGCTTGAATTGATGCAATTCCTCTTGCATAGCTTGAATCCACTCAGGCTCCTTGAAAGCTTCATCAACTTTGGTGGGCTCTATCATAGAGACAAAAGCAAAATGCCCACAAAAGTTAGTCAGATGTGAAGCTCTTGAGCGAGTGAGAGGACCTGGTGCATTGATGTTGTCGATGATTTTGTCAATCTGCACTTCATTTGCAACTCTTGGATGAGCAGGTTGACGTGGCTGAGGATTTTCTTCAGCACCATTTTCTTCAGGTGTATCAGCATGAATGTCTTCATTGATTGGAATGACTTCCTCAGTTGGTTGAGGATTTTCTTCGGTGGGTACTACATCCTCAGTAGCCTTCAACTTAATGGATTCCTCAGGAGACTTTTCATCTAGCACAGAAGGCAGGTGCTCTCTTTGCGAGCCGTTAGTTTCATCGAATCGCACATCTACAGTTTCAACAACCTTGTGATGGTAGGTGTTGAAGACTCTATAGGTGTGCGAGTCCTTTCCGTAACCAAGCATAAAACCTTCATGTGCTTTCGGTGCAAATTTAGAACTGTGGTGAGGATCTCTTATCCAGCATTTTGCACCGAAGACTTTGAGATAACTTACATTGGGTTTCTTGCCGGTCATGAGTTCATATGATGTCTTCTTGAGGAATTTGTGAAGATATACCCTGTTGATGATATGGCATTATGTATCAATTGCCTCAGGCCAGAAGCGACGAGGAGTCTTGTATTCATCAAGCATGGTGCGAGCCATCTCAACAAGAGTCCCATTCTTGCGCTCCACGATGCCGTTCTGCTGAGGAGTATATGGGGCAGATAGCTCATGAGTAATACCAAGTTCATCAAGATATTCATCAAGATTGGTGTTCTTGAACTCAGTCCCGTTATCACTCCTGATATGCTTGATCTTGACGCCGAAGTTTGTTGAGGCCCTTGAAGCAAATCATCTGAAGACATCCTGCACTTCAGACTTGTACAGAATAATATGCACCCAAGTGTAACGAGAGTAATCATCAAAAATGACAAAGCCATGCAAACTTGAAGCATTTGTTAGTGTGGAATAATGAGTGGGGCCAAAGAGGTCCATGTGAAGCAATTCAAAAGGTCAAGTCGTGGTCATGATTGTCTTCGAGGGATGCTTGGATCTGGTCATCTTCCCAGACTCACAAGCACCACAGAGGTGATCCTTGAGGAATTTGACACCTTCAATGCCAATGACGTGATTTTTCTTCACGAGCGTGTGCAAGTTCCTCATACCAGCATGTCCAAGTCGTCGATGCCACAGCCAGCCTTCTGAGGACTTTGCAAGTAGGCACGTGGCAGGCTGAGGACCTGTAGAGAAATCAACAATATACAAGTCTCCTCTCCTAAAGCCTTCGAAGACTTTGGAATGGTCAGATTCCATGATGACAACACAACGATATTTTCCAAAGATGACAACCATATCAAGATCACAAAGCATTGATATAGACATGAGGTTGAACCCGAGGGATTCGACAAGCATCACCTTGTCCATGTGTCGGTCCTTGGAGATTGCAACCTTACCTAGACCCAATACCTTGCTTTTTCCTTTGTCAGCGTAGGTGATATGCTTCAGATGAGATGGGGCAAGTGGCATATTCATCAATAGACTCTTGTCACCAGTCATGTGGTTGGTGCATCCACTATCGAGGACCCACTCAGTAGTTTTTGGAGTTTCATCCTGCAGATGAATTAGTACAACTTACGAACTCATATGCTTGAGAGTGAAGAATGTGACATCAAATTCATCAGGTAGAATTTCATCACACAACATAGTAAGTAAAGCAGTGTGAGGACGTGAGAAATGAGGAACTCATTTCTGCAAGATTAGCTTGCGTCCTTTCAAGCATTTCCTCAGGTCTCCAGCAAATTCATCAGACGTTCAAGTTTGTCTGGAGACCTGACCCTGCATAAGAAGTTAGTTCAATTTCTTCACCACCCACATCTGAAGGGGTGGCAAAGAGTTCATCATTCTGCGAGCTCCATATGAGAAGGGAGGCATTGAAGCTAGTGCACTTCGTTTCGCAGGACTAGGGTTAGAGTACTCATATGAATAAGCAGAGAAATTCTTCGAGGACTTATGAACATAATGATTTGAAGAATAATGCACATATTCAGAACTCTTAGATTTTTCCTGCGAAACAGATGCATTAGCACGAGAATGATACTTTTGACCATTTGAGGAATTTGGTCCATGTGAAGACTTTGGTCCATATGAGGAATTTGATCTGGGGTTCCTTTTCTTCATGGGTGGTGTCGTGAGAACATTCACTTGAAGATTTTCCAAGCAGCTCTTAGGAACCCAGATTTTCCTCATAGGTGAACCATTCCTGCAGTTAGTTCCAACAAATCTGACAAATACTTCACCTTTCTGATTTTTGAAGAATTTGTAGTTGGAGTCAAGTGACTCATCAGAGGAATATGAAGTTTCACAAGTAAAGCCAGATAAAGTGGATGGATCCACAGGAGGTCCTTTTGCAGCAACCCATGAGGTTTTGGGGTACTGCTCAGGTGTCTAGTAGGATCCATCAGCATTGAGTTTCCTCTCAAATGCAATACCCTCTTTCCTAGGGTTCCTGTTCAGAATCTGCTTTTTGAGCACATCGCAAAGGGTTTGATGCCCTTTGAGACTTTTGTACATGCCTGTCACATACAATTCCTTCAACCCTGCATTTTCGTCAGTGATACTTGTGGTATCCTCAGATGAGGAATTTGTGACCACGGGGATAGTTGAAGAATTTGCAGCAATAGAAGCATTTGAACATTCAGGTGAAGAATTAGCAGTTTCACATTCGATGCATTTCATACATGGTGGAACAAATTCTTCCTGAGCGGTACTGATCTGTTGAGCTAGTAAGGAATCATTTTCCCTTTGGAGATTCTCATGAGCCACTCTTAGTTTCTCAAGATCTTGCTTTCTTTGAAGAAATTCATAAGAAAGCTTCTCATGGTCAACTAAGAGAGCATTATGATGACTCTGAAGGTTATCATACTTTGTCTGAAGACTTTTGAGATCATCAGACAGAGTTTGAGTCCGATCCACTTCCACATTCAACAGATCATCGCTTTTGTCTAGCAATTTCTGAAGCTTTTCAAGTGCACTTTGTTGCTTAGTGGCAATTTTAGCAAGTTTGGCATAGCTAGGTTTCACATATTCATCAGATTCACCTTCACTTGATTCAGAAGAAGAGTGATGCTTGTGTACCTTGGAACCTTTTGCCATGAAGCAGTAAGTGGGAGCATATTCATCGTTGCTGACGTCAGAGTCGTTGGAGTGGTCATTTTCTTCATCGTTGAAGATGGACTTGCTGACGAAAGCAGTGGCGAGAGCAAGGCTAGCAACACCAGAGTCAGACTCCTCCTCAGATTCTTCCTCTTCTTCATATTCTTCAGATTCTTCTTCAGAATCCATTTCCTTGCCAATGAAAGCCCGAGCCTTTCTGGAACCTTTCTTCTTGTGCGATGAGGACTTTGCAGATGAAGACTTTGAGGTTGAGGACTTTGAAGATTTCTTCTTTTTCTTCGAGTCATCAGAACTGTAGTCCTTGTATTTCTTCTTCTTTGATTCTTTTTTCCAGAGAGGACAGTCAGAGATAAAGTGACCAGACTTCTTGCATTTGTGACAAGTTCTCTTCATGTAGTCGCTTGAGGAATCTGATTTCCTCAAACCACTTTTTGATGACTTTCCAAATTGGCCTCTCCTTGAGAACTTCTGGAATTTCCTCACAAGTATTGCCAGCTCCTGACTCAGTTCTTCAGGATCACCAAGGCTGCTATCAGAATCTTCGTCTTCGGATTAGGAAATTGCTTTTGCCTTCAGAGCACGAGATCTTCCATAGCTTGGTCCGTAGAGGTCTCTCTTCGCAGCTTGTTGGAATTCATGAGTATTGAGTCTCTCAAGTATATCAGCAGGATCAAGTGACTTGTAGTCTCCACGTTCTTGAATCATCAAAGCCAGAGTATCGAATGAGGAATCAAGAGATCTTAGCAGTTTCTTCACCACCTCATGGTCGGTGATGTCAGTGGCACCCAGAGCTTGAAGCTCGTTGGAGATATCAGTGAGACGATCAAAAGTTTGCTGAACATTTTCATTGTCGAGTCTTTTGAAGCGATTGAAGAGATTGCGAAGAACATCAACACAGGAGTAACGTTGAGTGGAAACACCTTCATTGACTTTGGACAGCCTATCCCAGATAAGCTTAGCAGTCTCCAAAGCACTCACTCTGCCATACTGACCTTTGCTCAGATGGCCACAGTTGATATTCTTCGCTTGAGAATCGAGTTGCTTGAATTTCTTCGCATCAGCAGCAGTAACAGTCGGAGATGTGCGGGGAACACCATTTTCCACAACATACCAGAGATCGTTGTCAATAGCTTCAAGATGCATGCGCATCTTGTTCTTCCAGTAGGGGTAGTCCGTCCCATCGAAGGTAGGACAGACCTTGATCATACCTGCAGTCGACATAACTAGAACTCCAGGTGGTTAAACCAAAATCACACAGAACAAGGGAGTACCTTGCTCTGATACCAATTGAAAGTGCGTTATATCAACTAGAGGGGGGGTGAATAGGCGATTTTTACAAATTCATCACTGAGGAATTTCAACTTGAGGAATTTGAAATGTGATGAATAACTAGCAGCGGAATAAGTACTCAAGTGCATACGAAGCATAGCGATCGCATAGTCATCATGATGAAATAACCCATGCACAGATTACAGGTAGCATGATACAGGATAAGCAGGTGAGGAACAAGGTAGCTTGAGGAATTTGAGGTGAGGAAATTGAGAAAGTCTTCAGTCAAATTCTTCAAACAGTAACGATCAATTTCATCAACAAGTATACGAGGAAATGGAAGGGTTGAGGAAATAGAACCAGGTAGCTCGATGAAGACAATGATTTGATGACCCAGTTCCAACTGCTGTGACAGTCGTACGTCTAGTTTGGAGCGGCCTGGTATTTAAACCAGAGGACACACAGTCCCAGGACACACAGTCCTTACCGTATTCTCCTTGAGCTAAGGTCACACAGACCTCGCCCAACACTCGTGGTAAGTCTTCAGGGTAGACTTCCAAAACCCTCACAAACTGGTCACCCGGCGATCCACAATTGACTGCTGGATGCTCTAGACCAAGGTCACTTCGTGATCCCCAATTGACTGCAGGATGCACTAGACCATGACGCCTAACCGTCTGGAAGATACACAGTCTTCAAAGGTAACAAGCGTCGGTTCCACACAGGAACAATTTCTTCAGTGATGCTCAATCACTTTGGGTTTGGTGGTTTGGTTTGGGGTTTTTCCTCACTGATGATTTTCTCTCAAAGTCCTCAAGGAATGGGATGCTCTCAAATGACAAGTGTCAGTTCTCTCTCGGAGCAGCCAACCAACTAGTGGTTGTGGGGGGTGGCTATTTATAGCCAGGGTGCAACCCGACATGATAAGATATAAATGCCCCCAATGATATGACCGTTATGTGGATAGGATGATTGGGGACAGCTGGCACTTAGCACAGCAACGGTCGGAATTTCGAACTATGAAAGTCCTCAGGCTTATCATATTCCTCACTTGTAGGCAATTTGCACTAGCGAAATCCTAACTCCTCAGTCAGACCAATTTCCTCAGAGACCAGAAGATCATCGTCTCTGTCACTGAAGAACTTGACTGAACTGCAAGAGATTTCCAAAGGCTTCACTCGAAGGATTGGATAGGTTGAGGCTTTTGAGTTGAGCATCAGTTGGAAATTTTCCTTAGTATTACCTCGGCCCCCTTTAACAGTACGGTGTTTCCTATGACTCAAAGAAAGGAAATGAAACTTCGAAAACAAAAGTCTTCACGCTTCATAGTCCTCGTTCATATCTTCAAGGTCACACCAACTTTCAAAGTCTTCAGGGAATACCAAAGTCTTCAGCAAAGTCTTCACCAAAGTCTTCAGTTGAAGACATACATTTTTAGGGGTCGATAATCTCCGAATGTATCAAACTCCTCAGCGACTTATAGAGCCTGTGTACACTTACAAACGCATTAGTCTCTTAACCTATAAGTCTTCAATACACCAAAATCACTAAGGGGCACTAGATGCACTAACAGTTTGCCTCGAGGGGATGCAAAATGTATATTTATTTTATAAAATATAGCAAAAATAGTTTACAAATAATCCCAGAACTGGGGATGGACAACACTCCTAACTCCTAGTTTTATCGATGGCAACAGCCCTGGTAACTGAATTCTGCTAGCTCCCCCAGCCAAGTCAAAAATACGCAAATCTCTCTTAATGGCAGCATAAAAGGGTAACTTGTATAGATGTTTGTCTTATTTTTCCATCGTATATGTGACTACTGCATTAGCAATTGTTCGGATCTTGCCAATAATGAGATGTACATTCTTTCTTATAATGGAGTATAGAGTACACTGACGTTGAGTTGCAATGGAACGGGTGCTTAAAAAATCGAATGCCCACCATGCCTGACTGCGTTCACGGCCAATTCAGCTCTTCCATCACTAAGCGTAAGTACTAAATCGATCGCCAACAGACTAGCAAAGCTAGTTCACGCAGTGGCTCACGTCCCAAATAAGTCAGCTCGTCTATCTATCTTCTTATACCAGCGAGACCACGAGTGGAGATCAAGCCAGCCGGCCACGATGTATACAGAGGGTACCTTTACAAATGCTTATGCAAAAAATCAAGGTGGGGCGGACGCCACACCTCGCACTACCGGGTACTCCGCCACTAGATGGACGCTTTTTATATCCGTGTTCGCAGATTGGTCTTCTGTCCGTGGACAGATGGAGAAGGAAATTTGTGGGTCTGTGTTGGATATGTCCTAAATGTGCGTCGTTTTAGGGCGTTTTGTTTATGCCGTTTGAGTAACACACCGTGGTAAGTGGGAGCATCTTGAGCGGACCACCAATTAGCCAAAAACTATGTAGAAAATGATTGGGACAAAAAAGTGCTTCAGTAAATCTTCTTTTCTAAAAAATACGGTGATCATTACTCTCTCTGTTTCATAATGCAATGTGTATAGATTTTTTAAAAGTTCAAACATAACAAACTTTGACCAAATTTGTGGAGACAAACATTTACATCTAGATTGTCAAACATATATCATTGAATTCATCATAAGACATAGTTTCATATTTTAAATATTTGGTACTATAGTTATAAATATTTTTCTCCGTAAGCAAATCCACCATGTATTCGCATCTACGTTGGTGGGAGCCAACATCCTGATTATTTCGTCACCCTTCATCCTTCTCCGCACAACCTCGTGGTCTAGCCAACGAGAGCCGGCTCACTCCGGCTACCATGCAGCTGCTTCGACCGACCACACTATCGACTACCCCGTCATCATCGTCAATCACCATTTTGTCATAGATGATGTCCCGAAGCTGACCCCCCAATGCGTTGTATGCTAGAGGCTCCTTCCCGCAAATTCGAATGAACTCACAAGAGCAAATGTAGTAAAGATCTCTTGGTTCTCTAGCAGTCTTTCCGCGTAAGCTTGTGCATAAAATTTGGCAAAAGTCCCTCTAACAGATGGGGGAGAGAGAGTTTTCATAAGCAGGGACAACCCTCCTTAACTGTGTGAAAGGAAACTAGCTTTGTGAACTATCTTAGGTATGAAACCTAACCAACTTTGGAAATTAATGAGGTAGCTTCTGGAAATCTTTCGCAACTAGTGGATAGCTGATCCCGACCAAATATTGTTTCATCAGAGTTGGAACATTATTTTCATCAGCAGCAAACTTGAGCTTCGGGAATCCTTTCGCAAGTTATGGATAGTTAAACCCAATCAAACCTTGTTTTGGTGGAGTTGGAATAATGTTTCTCTAGCAACAAACTTCAGATATGGAATTCTAAACTATGTTTTTTCGGCATAAAACATTATTTCTGCATAAACTGGAATGTTGTTTGCCTTCTTCGTCATTGCACCTGAGTTCAATCAAGTATGAAAGTGCGGTTATGCACTGGTACCGTTAGGTCCTATACAAACAGTTTCTAACCCCTTTCCACGACGCAGTTCCAACCGTCGCCTTGCCTGTGTGGGCGATAGGGGGGCCCATCCCACACGACACCGAAACATCGTCTGCGATGGGGCGAGCGCCTGCTAACAATTCGCCTAAAGTAAGCGTATGCGGAGTCGTAGCATATCCCACATGCCACAGTTTGACGTTACGTTTGTGATCAACCACACATCCGAGACGATGGCGCACATATATTCATGTGTGAAATATGGACATCAAAAACATTTAATCCCATGACCTATTTGCGATAGGTACATTATGACATACAGTCTGAAACTTTTAACTGTGTGCGGTGGCTCTATTATCGTCAACGTGCAAATTTAATAATCGTGTGCGATAGTTATTCCGATCACACAAGTGCTTCGTATGCCAATTGTCTTCTTCTCGTCCTACATTACACACGCACGCAGGTTTGGAACCGTTCGCGCTATTGACGCCAATCGCACACGCTTACGGCATGCAAACGCGTGTGTGACATTGCGCACATCCCACAAGCGCAAAATATGCGACCGTGTGTTATAAAGATGATAATCACACACGCTATTTTTCAAACAGTCGTGTGTAATATATGAGACCCTCGCATACGGTCTATTCGTTCTAACTGTGTGCACTGTAATTTATTACCTAATAACTTATTTTCGTTAATTTATTATTATAATTGGAAATTTCAAAACTTGAATTATGAAATGTGGATTTCACATCCATCAATACATACCCTAATTACAATGGTTCAACAGCCAATGCATAAATCAAAAGCTCGGTACATGTTCGATGCTTACATATATAGTTTGGTAGAAGATTAAATATGATGAACCACAATATATAGTACTACAGGAGGTAAAGGTGAAGAGAGAATTGTAAATCCTTTTGGCTGTCGATGGTGTTGAAGAAGTGGAATACCCATAATGTGCCCTCCTCCATGCCAAAGGTGCGCACAACTTTTGTCCAACCCCTTGTGATGATCGCCCGTCCATCCTTCACCGCCTTCAGGATAACTTCTACACCATTATCATGGTAGCATGAATTATATAATATAACTTTTTTTGCCTCCACTCCAGTCAGGTAGTTTGCAAGGTAATCTTGAGTAAATTCCTTCGAAAACCACTGAAAAGAGACAACTTTCAGGTATTCATGTCTAATAGAGTAACTTGTTCTGGGCAGAAAAAGAAGGCAACAGATTACTTACCATCCTAAAGTTCACTGATGTCTTGGATAAAGTGTAAATAAAGAGTTTAATTCCAATCATATGTCTCTTTTGCCTAACCATTTTTCTTAGTTTCCTCACTTGATGCTTGTTCATGTTTATCTCATTGCCCCATATGCAAAGGGGGTCGAAGCGTGGATCAGTACCGCTGACATATGTACCTAGAAGCAACAAATAAATGTTAGAACCTAAGCCACAATTGCACAAATGATGTAAAATACTATAGGACAATGGGATGTGACTAACATCAATGGTAAACAACAGTATCGCGCATTGTAGCCCTACATAAGTACATAGAAAGGTGTGTTAAATACAACATGGTTAACATCCACCAAAAATAGCAAATGTTAATTAAACGACGGTGACTTAGGTGATATTTTCATTGCGAGGAGTAGCACGGTAGCAAGGGGACAGAGGAAAAGTAGTGGATATAACTATTCACTGCAACAGGCTTAACAACAATCTAGCATATGCATTGTCAGATTGTAACTGGTATTGGTGAAATTAAACTGGACAATTCATACTTGAACAACCATGCGCATTACTGAAATAAACAACGGACGTGTTAACTACAGAGTACATACAACGTAACATAGTCATTAAAACTTGTACCGGTGAAACTGATATTGACACGGTTAAACATCGCGAGCCAGGTGCTGCTAGAGCAGAAAATGGACCAGTTGTTTAGAAAAGTGTAGGGAAAATAGCCAAGATGTGTTAGCCGTGTTTACTACAATAGGCTTAACACATCAACCGTACAGAACATACCCATTGCCACTAGTATTGGTAAAACTGAACTAGACAGATCATACTTGATAAATCCCGAGGGGTAGTTGCTGGGGCACTTCATCTTGTTCGGAGCCCACCCAAAGTCGGTGGCGAGGTGTTCCTGCGGATCGGGCATGGATCAGTACCGCTAACATATGTACCTACAAGCAACAAGTAAATGTTAGAAGCTAAACTGCAATTGCACAAATGATGTAAAATACTATATGATATTGGGATGTGACTAACCTCGACGGTAAACGACATCATCGTGCATTGTGGCCCTACGTAAGTACATGGAAAGGCATGTCAACTAGAACAGGGTTAACATCCACCAAAAATATCTAATGGTAATTGAAGGACAACATCTCCAGTGATATCTTCGTTGCGAAGAGTAGCACAGTACCGAATGGACAACATAAAAAATGGATATAACTCTTCACTACAGCAGGCTTAACAACAACCTAGCATAGGCATTGTAAGTTTGTAACTGGTGTTGGTGAAATTGAACTGGACTGTTCATACTTGAACAACACAGTGCATATAACTGAAATAAACAACAGACGTATTAACTACAAAGTACATACAACCTAACATGTCGATTAAAACTTATACCGGTGAAACTGAAATAGACATGGTTAAACATTGCAACTGGTATTGGTAAAATTAAACTTGACAGTTCATACTTGGTAAATCCCGAGGGGTAGTTGCTTGGGCATTTCATCTCGACTAGAGCCCGTCCAAAGTCGATGGCGAGGTGTTCTTGCGGGTCGAAGCGGGGATCAGTACATCTAACATATGTACATGTACAAGCAACAAATAAATGTTAAGTGTGGGGGCACTTCATCTCGGGCAGAGCCCGCACCAAGTTGGTGGCGTCGGCGGCAAGGTGTTCCTCCGGGTCGACACGCACAACGGCCACCGTGCCACCGACCGCCATGAGCTCCTCGACCTCCGCATGATATGTGGTTGGGCTTACGCGGGGATGCTCGGTGATAGGGGGTGGGGATGTGGAGGCATGAGGGTGGTTCACAGGCTCCATCTGAGCAATCGGGCCGGGACGGTGATAGAGATCGGTGGTTACCTCACTAGATCGACGAGCGAGGCTGGGGCAGAACGTAGATTTGGTTGCGGCGGCGACTGTTTGGGCTGCAGGGAGAGGGGGGATAGGGGAAATGTGATGAGTGGGTATGGGGTGGGAGGAATAGCTTCCGAAATCGTGCGCCTACTGAAAATTTTGCTACAAAATTAGAACCTTACGCGGGGGAAACAAGCAACACAGACGAAGCACATCAAATACCTATGTGCGATAAAAGAGAAAATTGGTGACCCCATGTCTGAAAAATTGTACACTCGATGAACGTACTTAAATTTGCAGATCATAATTTGCTCCAAAAACTACTAGTAGGGGGTAAGTACTAGTACTTGGATGCTCATAATTACTTAAGCAAACGTTTGAGTGACACACACACAGACTACTTCTCCGATGCTGGCCAGACGCCCTCGCTAATCGCTATCGGCCTTATTGGCGGCAACCCACCCCGTGCTTGGATCTCCGGCCAGCTCTCGTCAATGGCTTTGGTAGCTACCGCCGCGATCCTGATGGCAGGCGGAGGCATCGGGCCATGCTGGCCAGAGACCGTCGTTCTCCTTCTCGGCCATGCCGGCGGCAACCCATCATGCTTGGATCTCCACCCAGCTCTCCTCAGCAGCGCGTGCGGCTGCTTCTTTCTTGGCGCGGATGGAATCTCTTTTCTTGCGTGCTTTTTCCTTTTTCCGCTCGGCCTGTGCGGCTTTGGCCTCCGCTTCATCCTTCGCCCATTCGACATAGGCAGCTTCATAGTCCGCCCATGTTGGTGTGCGGTCGCGGGCGGCGAAGAACTTGGCGCGGTGGGATGCCATCGCCTCCTTACCAGTTAGTGTGCGGTCGCGGGCTGCGATGAACTCGGCGCGGCGGCTTGCCATCGCTTCCTTACAAGTTAGTGTGTGGCGAGGTGGCATGATCGACGCGTGGAGATAGCTCTGGGACCTAGCTGGAAATCCATATAGTTCGGTGGTTTTTTATAGCACTCGATATCGATATATACGATGTCGTAGTCCGCGCTCTGGCTACATAATTAGCCACGGCGCGCCCTGGCTGTGCTTTGCAAGCATACATGTTTCAAGAGCATGCGCGGTCATAGAGAACTTGCGCGGTCATCGAGAACCTAAGCCGTCGTCGTTGCATGCTGCCAGACGCGCGGTCTCATCGACAAATGAGGCGTGGTAGCTTTGCCAAGGCACTTAAGTGACCATGCAGCTCCCACCGCAAATAACAGCGGGGTGGCAAAGCTCAAGCATGCACAGCTCAGCATGAAAAACGAGCTCGTACGCATAATACAAACCTTTTCTCTCTCGTGCCATCGAACGTTTTGCAAATGGTTTGTAAGAAAACGTTTGCGATTAAAACTGTATTTTTCGTAAACTGATAGTATCAGATAGACATAATTAATACTTTGCTTGGTGTTCAAATATTTACCACAGCATACTGGTGTCCCGTAACGACACCACACTAGGTATCATGTTTTTTAGGCATGTTTTCCTTTTTCTAGAGTTAAAAACAAATAAACGACACATATGTGGCTGCCTCTTCCCGCACATATCCTTTAAATTTATATTAATTTCCTGTAGAATACATGAAAAGTTATTCAATGACAAAATTATGATTTTTTGAACCGTTTTTGAACACATGTTCATGTACGGAATGTTCGAACTTGAATTATAAGCAGTAAATGCCTAGAAAGTACACGTAAAATAATAAATATAGTAAACGAGCCCGAAAAAATGTCAAATTTGAACACGGTGCATTTTGGCGGGCATGTTGGTCTTAAAATAAAAATCAAGGAGAAACGACCAATGAAATATGGGTTCCCCTTCAAAATATGGCGATTTCCCTCCCAAAACCACGAAACTACCTACGTAATGGTTCGATATATGAAGAGTGTGTATGACGACATTAGCCAAACCTTATCAAATATTTTACACATCATATTGAGGTCGTGATAGGGTACCACACAAGGTATCATGTTTTTCAGACATGTTTTCCATTTTATAGAGTTAAAAAACCAATAAACGACACATCTATGGTTGCCTCTGCCCACACATTTCATTTTAATTTCAATTAATTTCTTGTAAAACAGATGAAATGTTATGTAATACCACATTTATGATTTTAGAACCGTTTTTGACATGTTTTCATATATAGATTGTCCGAAATTGAATTATAAGCACAAAAAGCCTAGAAAAGTGCACATAAAAGACTAAATATAGTAAACGAGCCCGAAAAAATGTCAAATTTGAACACGATGCATTGTAGTGGGTATGTTGATAGTAGAAAATAAATCAAGGAGAAAGGACAAAGGAAATATAGGTTCCCCTTCAAAACATGGCGATCTCCCTCCCAAAACAATGAAATATCATAGGTGATGGTACGATATATGAAGAGTGTGTATGACGACATTTTCCAAACCTTCTAAAATGTTTGACACACCATATTGAGATCATGATAGGGGACCAAACAAGGTATCATGTTTTTCAGGCATGTTTTCCATTTTATAGAGTTAAAAAAACCAATAAATGACACATCTATGGTTGCCTCTGCCCACACATATCATTTTAATGTCAATTAATTTCTTGTAAAATGGATGAAATGTTATGTAATATCACAATTAGGATTTGTAGAACCGTTTTTTAACATTTGTTCGTGTATAGATTGTCCAAAATTGAATTATAAGCACAAAATGTCTAGAAAAGTGCACATAAAAGCCTAAATATAGTAAACGACCGGGAAAAATGTTAAATTTGGACACGGAGCATTGTACTAGGTATGATGATCATAGAAAATAAATCAAATTTAAAGGACCAAGGAAATATGGGTTCCTCTTCAAAACATGGCGATTTCGCTCCCCGAAGCATGAAACTTCATAGGTGATGATTCGATATATGAAGAGTATGTATGGTGACATTAGCCAACCTCCTCAAATATTTACCACCTGATATTGAGGTCATACCAAGGCACCACACGAGGTATCATTTTTTTTCAGGCATGTTTTCCATTTTTTCTAGAGTTACAAAACCAATAAACGACACATCCTTGGTTGCCTATTCCCACACATGTCCTTTAAAATTCTATTAATTTCTTGTAAAATACATGAAAATTTATTCAATGACACAATTATGATTTTTCAAACCGTTTTCGAACACATTTTCATGTGCAGAACGTTCGAACTTGAATTATTAGCAGTAAATGCCTAGAAAGTGCACATAAAAGCCTAAATATAGTAAAAAAGCTCGAAAAATGTCAAATTTGAACACGGTGCATTCTAGTGGGTATGTTGATCATAGAAAAAAATCATGGAGAAACGACCAAGGAAATATGGGTTTTCCTTCAAACTTTGTGATTTGTTTGGGCAGACGGTTACTTTGTGAAGACCGTGTGCCTTCTAGAACCGTGTGCGTTCAACCTATTGTGTGTTGCGTTCTGATTGGCCAGAAACCCATCCACACGGATCGGGCATGCGCAGCATAGGATGCACATCGATCGAACGAGAATCCACACCTCTCCCATCACACCCGTATACTGTAGTTGGGATTTTAGCTCGACGAAGCCTGTCGCAGCCGGCTGACGCCGACGAACGCTACCAAATTTTGTTTCATCCCCTCGCCGATGTCTATCAGCGCCGACTTTCTCGACGCTACTCTATTGGGGATTTCTGCTGGATTTTCTGCGGGATTGGGCCAAGTTTTTTTCTAATTGAGAACTAGGTAATTAATTTTGTGAAATATTTGGGCATCCCTTATCGCAATTCGTATGTCCCTGTAAATCACCAGGGGGAAATAGCCGTCGATGAATTTTTCTTGTAGATGATTCGAAGGTTTCGTACTGTCCACAGTGCAAGCACAAATCAGGCAAGTATGGTGGCGGCGTCCAGACGGACAAGAAGTTCTATCTCACCATACTAGACGATTTCAGGGTGCGCATGGTATGTTCAATCTCACCCTACTGTGGTTGGCATGGCCTAATATTATGAGCATGTACTATACATTGCTAAATTTGGATAAAAGGTGTCACATGCAGCATAGACGTCGAAGAGGATTTTTTTCTTCTAAATTAGGGAAATTTATGTTGTACTGTTCTTTCAACTACCCTCATATTTGCATGCAATTTTGGTTACATTATTTGTTTAATTACATATTTTTGTACTTTGATTTCAGCTATTGTTATGTTCTCTCAATTTCTCCCATATTTGCTTTGGTGCTCTATTATATGTAACGATCTTATCATTTCCCGCAGTACATCGTCTGCTTTGCAAGAACACATGTACACAGAAATCTTGGCCTTTACTTAGTTGATGACTCCATTGATGTCATATTGACCACAAACTATGGATGTACAATGAAAGTACTAGTAAAAAATGATAACGTTGGTCGCCCCTTTTTTGATGCATGCCTTTGGAGAAAATTATCTCAACTGGCAGTAAAATTCTAGTGCGTACACCTAAGCCTGGTTTTAACCATGATGTTTACTTCCCCAACGACATCATCCGACCAGATTCTGATCCAGGTTAGTGTTCTTTGAACTCTGTTTCCTAGTCAGCAACCAATTGGGACTTCCTTTTCTAACTCTGTTTCCTAGCCAGCACTAACTTCTAATTACCAATGTATGCCCACTATTCTTCTGCACTGTCCTGAATAAATAAGCACTTTCAACTTTTTACGCGGGATATGTTCGATGCATAGCTAAAAATATGTATGTTACTCACCATACCAGATTTCACTGGAAAGACTTCGAGCATGTCAAAAAAATTGTTCATCAACTACCAATAGAACGTTTGAACGATGGATTTGCGATGGGAACAAATATGCCACTGCTGCACACATTGAACAAGACCAATTGTGTCAACAAAATGATGGTAAGAAATATTATTATGTTGTTGTTGTTCATAAACTATAGATAGCTTCAATGGTAGGTTACAGTTGGTTTTTGTTCTTCATTGCAACAGAAATTGCCCGCTGCAGCTGTTCCTGAACGTATTCCCCGGCGTGGTCATATCACACTTGTTCCTACTAGGAACGCCAAAGTGATTGCAAGGTACTGTATTTCCCGCAGAAATGGAACCATTCAAATTAATAGGCTCTCCGTTGTCCTGGCAATGCGTCCACATTTGAAAATTGGAGACACTGTTATACTCATGCTCTACAAAGCCAGTGAAGGGATCTTCCTTTTCATTCACGACATGCCAAAATGTCATGATCAAGCTGCTTCCATTGTATAGTTGTGGTTGCTGTCCATGTGCTTCATAAAATGTGGATGTTGTTACTATCTTAAGTATGTAGTTATGGATCATATGGTTGTCAAGATTGTTAAGTTATGGATCATACGATATCCATGTGTTTCCAAGTGGTGATCAGCCCCGATTTCCAAAAGACATTTCTCTTATTAATTGTTCACATTCCAAAATGAGATGATATATATAGATAGGCCAGCACATACAATTACCACATTTGGCATGCATGAACAATTCAATCGAGCATTTACAGGCTCAAATTGGTCCAGTGCCTAGTTGGCGGAATAATTTACAAAACCTTAGCTCACTAATTTACATCAATATAATATATATGAACTGTGCGCGCACAAAAGTGCTACTGCCCCTAAAGCCGACCCAACACGCACAGCTAACATCGTCCATCGTGTCGTTCCTTGGGTAAGGAGGACAGGAGGTTGCCAAGTCGATGACCTACACCTTGATCGACCGAGGCAGGGTCAGCCTCGACATTGGTCATCGCCGGTACTCCCTCGGGCGCAGCTCTCACCAGGACTGTCGTGTCCGCCGGGTCTTCGTACATCATCTCGGCGGCCGACGAGACCCTGGCTATAGCCGGTGCTGCAGCCACAGCCATCATGCCTCCCCTGGCGTTCGGGGCTGCGTCCTCCTCCATCTGGGCCATAAGCCCGCGCCTCGTGCGGTGGCCACTGCCACAGTTGTCCTTACGGCATCGCGGTTCCTACTCCGTCGCCCTCACCACCCGGCGCGCTCTATGCCGATCATAGTGGTTCAGCATTTAGGTTCAACATTTATGGATAGCATAGTGGTTCACCATACATAAATAGCATTACATCATAGATACCATTACATAAATAGCATTACATAGAGCTATGAAGACAACAAATCAAACACTAAGATAATCTCCTCCCCCTTTGGCATCAAGTACCTAAAAGGGGAAGGACCAGAGCAGACAGCCACGCAATCAGAGATCACCGTCATCATCGTCATCACCATAGGTGCCACTACCTCCTGCCTCGTCAAGGAAATCAGCCCATTGAGGGCCAGAAGGGAAACCAAGGTCGGAAGGAGGAGCCTCCGGAAGACGCTCATCCTCACTCACATCAGTTTCTCGAGAGTCTCTCAGATGAGCCTTCAAAGCATTCTTAGAGGAGATCATGCGAGTGACCACATCGTGGTTTTGTGAGCACTGAAAAGAGAAAGCCTTCATCATGGCAGAATGGGCCTTCCCAAGAAAACAAGCAAAGCGACCGAAAGAGGCAGAGCCAGAGGAGGCAGGACGAGACCGAGAAGCCGCCCGTCGAGTAGGAGCAGATGAGGATTGCTTGGGAGCCCAATCATCCGCCATATGAGGTGGATTGACCCATTGGTTATGCACATGAGTTCGAGCAATGGGGAAGGGGGCCACATGCCCAATGAGAGCCTGAATAAAGGGAGCATGAGGAAAGGCTTGCTTGTATTGAAAACTAGCTAGGCGAATCTCATGCCATAGAAAGTGAGGGATATTGATCTTCCCTTTAGGATGTTCATTAAGACGAGCCATGAGATCAATACAATACCCGCTACAAGTCCCCTTGTCACCCATCTTGGGATAGATGGCGCGAATGACACACTGAAAAATGATTAAGAAAGGAGACCGACAAATAGAAACTTGATTTAGATCTTTGCTCTTTTCGTCTTCGTCAAGATCGTCAAGAGATTTAAGAAGATAGCCACAAGACATAATAGATTTGGGTCATCCTTATGGATTTTGAACCCAGTGTCAGGGAAACCAAGAGCGGCGAAAAACTGAGAATAGAACTAATGAATGGCAGCATGATTGAAATCATGTTTGAAAGCAAATGGGGCAGCCAGACCAGAAAACTCAATGAGATTAATGTCACCCAGATATTTCTCCGGGTGAGTGCAAATATGCTCTAAGTCAATATAATGCTGAATAGACAGACCTTTTGGAACAATGACAGTGGGGAAGATGTCTGCCTGAACATTTGTGCAAAAACAAGAATCCATAGAGTCATGCTCAACACAGAATTGGTCAGTGTTGCGACGAAACTTAAGATACACAGATTTGGGGACTTTGGTGACGTCCTTAATCACGTGACCAAGAGAGGGAGGAGGCTCAAGAGAGATGCATCGAGCATCACCTTGAGGCTAATCCGGAGGCGGAGGAGGCATGTACGATGTCCTTCGAGTGCCAGGCTTGGGAGCATTTTTGCGAATGCCGATAAATTCAGCGCATTCTTTATACTCCATATCTTCTTCGTAGTCGGAGCCCTCCGAGGACAAAACAGTTTCATGGACGGGACACTTGGCGAGGCGCTTATGAGGGAGAGCCCGTTCTTGGGAGTCATCGGAACCATCACGACGGGGGGCACAAGCAGACGAGCCAACGGGGGGCTTGTGCCCGGTGTGCTTGATCTTTGGCATTGCGAGAGACCTACGTAAGAGGAGATACTCAAATCCATGAACTACAGAGAGTTTAGAGAAACGAATTGGTGGAGAAGGGAAAGGGATGGTGGATCTACCTGAGGACGGAGAATCAGAGCGAGAACGGCCGGCGCGGTGGCCGGAGTGCGGCCGGCGGCGGCCCGGCGGCGCAGGGGCAAAGGGGATCAGGACGGGGGCGGCGCGGAGGATAGGGTAACCGCCCAGCCACGCGTGCCCCCAAGGTATATATACGCGCGACCAAAAGGTCCGGACGACCGAGAGGTGTCGGATGTCCGGGGGCTGGCGTTTCGCCAAATAGGAGCCAGGCCACGGACGACTGACAGAGGCCGGACGCCCGAAGCTTGGGAGTGCAGACACTGGAGGAAACAACAGCCCAGGTTCGGACGACCGTAACAGTACGGACGACCGGAGGTCGGACGACCGGAGTAGTTCGGACGTCCGTAAACACATCTAAAGTAAGGTCGAGGCAGAGTTAGGCTTGGCAATTTTTGTGACACCCATGGCAGAGAGATGATGAGAGACTGCATATAGAACATAGTGATCATGACCAAACCGAACAATGAAGACCGTAGATCAGAAAACTAAATTGCTCTACCATTGTTCATAGAAAGAGTGGTGGCTTAGGCCACCATGTTTGCGTAAACGTGGTGTGGCACTGCAAAGATATGAACGTTGAGTCCATTTCCACAACTCCATTATTTAAAGCACCAAGTCACAAACGTGAACAAAGTAACTTTGAGGGTGTTTGGTTTATTTATGCATCGTATAGGGTGAGAGTACTCATGAGTTGAATGTCTCCCCCTAAATATATGCCTACATCTAGACAAGACATGAAGTAAATATATGCAGGTGTGCAGAAATTTCACATAATGCTATCAAGCTCCAAGATACCAAGTTCACGCCTAAGTTGACAGAACCTAGCTTCATCCAGTGGTTTGGTGAAGATGTCAGCAAGCTGTATGTCCGTGCCAACATGAGCAAGAGCAATGTCACCCTTTTGCACATGATCTCTTAAGAAGTGATACCAAATGTCAATGTGCTTGGTGCGAGGGTGAACAACAGGTCTTTCAGCAAGCTTGATGGCACTTTCATTGTCGCATCGTAGAGGCACATGTCTGTAAGTTATACCATAGTCCTTCAAAGTTTGCCTCATCCATAGCAATTGTGTTGTACAACTTGCAGTTGCAATATATACGGCTTCAGCGGTGGATAGGGATACACAATTTTGCTTCTTTGAGGACCAACTTACCAAGGAGCGTCCAAGAAACTGGCATGCCCCGGAGGTGGATTTCCTTCCCACCTTGTCTCCAGCCCAATCCGCATCCGTGTACCCAATGAGATCAAACTTGGCATCCTTGGGGTACCATAGACCCAACTTTGGGGGTGAACATGGTATCTAAGAATATGCTTAACCGCCTTATGATGACTTTCCCTAGGGTTAGCTTGAAATCTTGCACAAATGCCTACACTTAACATGATTTATGGTCTAGATGCACAAAGGTAAAGCAATGAACCAATCATAGAGCGGTAAAGAGATGGGTCAAACGGGATACCGTTTGTGTATTCGTCAAGAAAAATTTTGGTTGCCATGGGCGTCTTGCATGGGCTGGCGTCTGTCATTCCGAACTTCGCAAGAATGTCCTTGAGATACTTGGTTTGAGATAAGAAAATTCCTTCTTGAAATTGTTGAATTTGAAAATTGAGAAAGAACTTCAAGTCCGCTTTGAGTGACATCTCAAAGGTCTTGGTCACGGATTCCGCAAACTTCTTGCATAAATAAATGTTAGGAGAACCAAAGATTATATCGTCTATGTAAATTTGGAATAAGATCAAATCACCCTTTTCCCTTTTACTAAAAAGAGTAGGGTCAATCACCCCTCTCACAAAACCATCATCGAGTAAAAACTTCTTAAGATGATCATACCAAGCACGAGGTGCTTGTTTGAGGCCATACAGAGCCTTGTGAAGTTTGTACACATAGTCTTTGTGATCGGGGTCAACGAAACCGGGTGCTTGTGATACATAGACCTCTTCTTGTAGAGGACCATTAAGAAATGCACACTTCACATCCATTTGATGTAAAGTAAAACCATTGAAAGTAGCATAAGCAAGTAAGATGCGAATTGATTCAAGAAGGGCAACGGGAGCAAAGGTCTCATCAAAGTCCAAACCTTCAACTTGTGAGTACCTTTGTGCCACTAACCTGGCCTTGTTTCTGATGATTACACCATGCTCATCTTGCTTGTTCTTGAAGATCCATTTTGTTCCAATAACATTGTGTTCCTTAGTTGGCATTTTGACTAACGACCATACTTTGTTGCGCTCGAAGCTGTTCAGCTCTTCTTGCATTGGAACAAGCCAGTCGTTCTCCATCAACACATCTTGTGCCTTGAGTGGCACTACACTAGAGACAAACAAAAAGTGAGCACAGAAGTTTGTTAATTGTTTACGAGTGACTCTACCTTCCGATATGCCGGTATGGATTTTCTTAACATCAACCTGACGGGCCACACGAGGCATGATGGAGGTTAAGGTTTCACGAGGTTCAATTTCGTTCCCATCGTCAACATCTTCAACATGTGGATCTATAGGGTGTGGTGGAAGATCTTGTTCTTCATGCATCATTTGTTGAGATTCACCATCACTAGAGGATTCATCATCATCGACATGTGCATGTTCTTGTTCTTGTTCTGGATGATGAACTAGTTCTTGTTCTTGTCCTTGATGGTGTTGTAGGTCCCGTGTAGGGCCTAGTTCTTGTTCTTGGATTATGAACTCCTCTTAGGGAATGGGATCTTGTGGTGATGTTGGTGTAGTAGTAGTTTAAGCATGAGTGGTGCTTGTGTCCTCATTTGCACCTTCACAAGGAACATGTTCCATTGGAAGGAGAACACCTACACCCATGGTCAAAATGTCTTGTGAAGGATCTTCATCACTTGCATCACTTAGATCAACTTGCTCCCCTTGGGAGCCATTAAATTCATCAAACACCACGTCACAAGTTTCTACAACACATCTGGTAGATCTGTTGTAGACCCTATAGGCATGGGAGTTTGATCCATAACCAACAAATATTCCTTCGGTTGTTTTAGATTGAAATTTTCCTAACCGTTCTCTCTTGTTGAGAATGAAGCATTTGCAACCAAAGACCCGGAAATATTTGACATTTGGTTTGTTTCCGGTTATGAGTTCATATGGGGTCTTCTCCAAGATCTTGCAAAGGAATAGACAATTTGATGCATGACATGCTGTGTTGACAGCCTCTGCCCAAAAGCTATGAGGTGATTTGTACTCATCCAACATGGACCTCGCCATTTCCACAAGTGTGCGGTTCTTCCTCTCGGCTACCCCATTTTGTTGTGGGGTATATGGTGCGGAGTATTGATGCTCAATTCCTTCATCACTAAGAAACTCTTCCAAGGTGTAGTTCTTGAACTCAGAGCCATTGTCACTTCTTATTGCCAAGATTTCTTTGTCAAACTTGCGTTGAGCTTGCTTGGCAAAATCAATGAAGGTGATTTTTGTCTCGTCCTTGGACTTGAGAAAGAACACCCATGTGTATCTTGAGTAATCATCAACTATAACAAAACCATACTTCTTCCCACGAAGACTGTCCCATGAAGGAGGCCCAAAGAGATCCACGTGAAGTAGCTCCAAAGGTCTTGAAGTTGATACTATGTCCTTTGGGGGATGCTTTGATTGACGTTGCTTCCCTGCTATGCATGCACTACACACACGATCTTTCTCAAAAGATACATTGGTTAGTCCAAGGATGTGTTCACCCTTTAAGAGATCTTGAAGATTTCTCATGCCGACATGGGCTAGCCGGCGATGCCATAGTCATCCCTTGTCGGCCTTGGCCATGAGGCAAGTTGCATGGAATGTGCTCTCTTTTGAGAAATCAACCGTGTAAAGGTTGCCATCCAACTCCCCCACAAAGGCAACTTCAAGAGTATCTCTCTTAAAGACTTTCACATCCGTTAGTCCAAATAGTGTATCATAACCAACAGAAGCCAATTGACGAAAAGAAAGCAAATGATATTTTAGGGATTGGACAAGCATGACATTTGTAAGTGACATATCATTGGTGATAGCCACCTTGCCCAAACCAAGTACCTGTCCTTTAGACCCTCCACCAAAGACAGTGCTCATAAATAGTCGAATAGCTTCCATGAAGTCCATGAGCAATGTTCCATCTCCGGTCATATGATTTGAGCAACCGCTATCAACCGCCAATTGACGAACAGAAAGAAAATGATATTTTAGGGATGGGACAAGCATGACATTTGCAAGTGACATGTCATTGGTGATAGCCACCTTGCCCAAACCAAGTACATGTCCTTTAGACTCTCCACCAAAGACAATGCTCATAAATGGTCGAATAGCTTCCATGAAGTCCATGAGCAATGTTCCATCTCCGGTCATATGATTTGAGCAACAGCAATCAATCACCCATTTGACTCTACCGGAGACAGCAACCTACACGCAATTCAAGTCTTGGTTAGAGGCACCCATTTTACAATGGGACCTCTCAAGTTAGTAACAAGGGTCTTAGGAACCCAAATTGCATAAAACCGAAAAGCATTTCTAGGACCAACAAACTGAGCATAAACATCTCCATCTTTTCCCTCACGAAGCACATATGATGGAGGCATAAATTCTTTTGGCTTGTTGGGAGTAGGTTTGCCCCTAGTGGCCTTCCTACTCATAGCCTTGTCAACCTTACCCTTTCCTTTCTCCTTGTGCCCTTCTCGCACAAATGTCTCCTTGAGGGGAATTGTAGACTTATGCGTCGCTACCTTATTCTTGCTTGTGCTTGGATCAAATCCAAGCCCTTCCTTGGCAACTACCTCCTTGTGTTGACCCAATACTTCATTGAGGTTCTTTTGTCCTTGGGCACATGACATGAGCCCTTTTTCAATTTGAGCCTTTAACACCCGATTCTCCTCAAGTAAGCTAGCTAGGTCACCACTGGGGTTAGTAGCATAAGCATCAACATTTATAATAGGAGAGGAATAGTCTTTCCCAAGTGTGTTAAGATAAGTGAGCTTGAGTTCGCCAAACTTCTTAGTAAGGAGATTGAGCTCTTCTTCCTTTGTCTTGAGAGACAAATGTAGGAGCTCACAATCTTTAGTGTGTTTATCAATCTTTGCAACTATTTTTAAGCACAATTCATCATTACGTGCTTCCTCATATAGGACTTTCCGCTCAAGGATTTCATAATTTTCCTTTTCCTCAGTGACGAGGGTTTCGAGTTCCTTGATGGAGATGGTGTGCTAACTCACTATCGCCATAAGCATACGAAACATAATGAGCTTCTTTCCTTTGAGAGAGCACATGACTTTCTCCATCTTAGGAAACATAGCATCACTTATTTCATATTCATGATCATGATCCTCAGCAACAAGATATTCATCACTAGGTGTGGTAGGAATGAATAGAGGAGGGTTTGGACATGGAGTTACCTTCACCTTGTCCGGAGAGGCTTGACCCTCATCATTATCTACCATGGCCTTTTCCATGAGACATTTGTGTGCGTTGCCTTCGTAGTCTTTCATATAGTTGTATGTGACAACATCACTGGTCTTGTTTACGAGTCTCAATGTGGTTTGAGTGTCTTGAGCTACACCTGCAACACCTCTAACATCATCGGGGTCGGACTCGTCTTGGGAAACCATAGCCTTCCCCTCACTCTTCTTGAACTTGGATTTCAATGGGTTGGGCAACTTCTTCTTCACAAAAGTCTTCAGAAATCTTGGTTTATCTTCTCTCTTTTCATAGGGGCACTCGTTTGAGAAATGGTTGGTTTCTTCACAATTGTAGCAAGTCCTTACTTTCTTCTTCTGGAATCTTCCCTTGAATTTTCCCGCACTAAACTTCTTCACAAAGAGAGCCATGTCTTCATATGAGGGCCCTTCATCCGAGTCAACTTCATAGCCTTCGTCTTCAATATCTTCTTCTTCTTCTTCACTCATATCATCATCCTTTACGTGCTCGGCCTTCAAGGCTAGGTTTGTCTTGGGTGATGAGGAACCATGCATGGCAAGGTGTCTTGTAGCATTTGCCTTTGATTCTTCAAATAGTTGGAAGGTTGAAATTACATCATCGGGAGACATGTCCTTGAATCAATTTTCTCTTCTTAGGTCCCATACCATTTGATGGTGATATGGAGCAAGGGCATTTAGCAATTTGTCCACAAGAAAACGCTTGGTCAAGTTGAATCCATCTTGGCTTTTGTCACAATCATATGATTCAATGTCAACGGCAAGTGTCATCAATCGCTCATGAAGTTGCTTGGGGTCTTCACCTTTCTCCATGCAGAAATATTGTAATGCCCCTTTTGCAATCTCATATTGTGCAAGACGGAGGGAGGAAGTTCCAGTCTTGCTCATCACAAGGCTATCCCATAGTTCTTTTGCATTTGTGAGGTGAATTTAGGGCCTTTTCTGCTTGTCAGACATGCCCTTTCTTATGAGCATGATTGTGGTGTCATTGAGGTGTTTGTCATATTCTTCACCCGATGTGAGATCCTTGGGATTCACAGGGTTGTAACCTTTCTCCATGACTTCCAGCATTTCATCGTTGACAAACCTAAGATGATCCTGCATACCAGCCCTCCTCAAAGAATAATCGGCAGTGTTATCAAGTAAAGGAGGGTTTCCTGCTGCATTATACCTAGGTTTCTCAACTCTAGATTTTGCATACAACCATGGGACACCGGGTATGGTCACCAGCTTGAGGTTGTTGGCCCAAACTATGAAGGGATGCATTTGGTTGGTTTATCACACCCCCTGGGTTTTCCAGTGGTGGAGTTCTTGCAGCTAATGCATCCAACCTCATTTTGACCAAGGCCTCAATAGAAGCATCATGCTCCTCCTTTTGCTTAGCAAGGGCCCTTTCAAGATCCTTAGAGGTGAAAGATTGTCGCACTTCCGAAGAAGCTGACCCTTTCTCAAGAGGAAGTGTAGCTAAAGGATTCCCATCGTTATCCATCTCGCTCTAGGGCGGTTAAGCCACAAGGTTAGAGCACGAGGCTCTGATACAAACTGAAATGATCGAGATGGACCTAGAAGGGGGTGAATAGGTACAATTACAAATTTTAATTGTTAATTAGCAATTTTAGGCAGTAATGCGGAGTATGATAAGTATCCTAACAATTACAGGGGTGATATGATGACAAGTAAGATACACAAGTTAAACAATCAAATGGTTAAACAAAACACGATATGAAAGCAAGTGAAATACGTAAGGAGACAAGTGACCACAAGTAAGGAGCTAGGGTTAGGGATAACCGTAACTCCGAGAAACGAGGATGTATCCCAGTGTTCACTTCCTTGGAGGGAAGCTACATCACCGTTTAGAGAGGTGGATGTTACCACGAAGGCACACCAACGCCACGAAGGCTCACCCTATTCTCTCCTTGAGACAACACCACGAAGGCGTTTCTCAACCACTAGTGGTAGGCCTTAAGGTGGCCTCCAAACCCTCACAAACTTTCCGGGGGAAATCACAATGGTTTGATTCCTCTCCGAGGAACTCCTACCACCTAGGAGTCTCCAACCTCCAAGAGTAACAAGATCAAGGGAACCGCTCAAGACTTGCTCAAATCACGAATTGCTTTGGTTGAGAGGAGGGGAGAGGGACGATCTATCTTTTGGTTGGAACAACACTCAAGAATCCTCACAAATGCTCTTGGGATCTATGAAAGCACAACATGCTCCCTTGGTGGTTTTGATAATTCATGACAACATACATTGTCTCTTGGACTAATACCTTTACCTAGTGTATTTCAGATATAGTCCACAGAGAGGGCTGACAAAAGGATTGTGGAGATTGTGGAAATACCCCAAGATGCAAGGAAATGGATTGGCAAAGCTTCAAGCAAGAGGACTCTACATTTTACTTTGTGAGAAATCACTTTGAGTCCATAGGAAAGCCAATACTATTAAAAGGGGGTAAGGTACTGTTGGTGAACAAAATGCTCATACATGCATAAGTGATAGTCACCAAAAACACCCACAAGCTCTTCCACAAAAGTCTGTCCAAAGTCAAATATCCAAAATCGGTGCAACCAACACTTTCCACTCGGTGCCACCGATTCCCATACTCAGACAGACCCATGCCAAACCCTACCTTTTCGGTGCAACCGATTCTGCTTCGGTGCCTCCGAGTTTAGGTTGCCAACTCTCTGTTTAGCCATCTTCAGTCTTCGGTACCACCGAGATTTGCCTTTCGGTCTCACCGAGTTTCTGGACCAACTCTCTGGATAGCCATTCACCTAATCGGTAACACCGAGAAGTGTGGATCGGCGCCACCGAGTTTCTGGACCAACTCTCTGGTAAGCCTTGGTCAAGAATCGGTACCACCGAGATGTTAAGATCGGCGTCACCGAGTTTGCGCAATCTGACCGTTGGTCACCTTATTGGTGCAACCGAGTTTCATATATCGGTCTCACCGAGATTCAAAAGTTGCCACCTTTTGGTCACTTTCGTACCATAGAGATTAACACATCGGTGTCACCGAGTTGGTCATTTTGTGTGTAATGGTTGGATTTTTGGGGATGCCTATATATACCCCTTCACCACCACCCACTCGAAGGAGAAGCACTCAGAACTATTCCATACTTGCCCCATCCTGTTTTCTGAGAGAGAGCCACCTACCCTTGTGTTGAGGTCAAGATCATCCACTCCAACCATATGGATCTTGATTTCTAGCCTCCCCAAGTTGCTTTCCACCAATCCCATCTCTTCCACCAAGCCAAATCTGTGAGAGAGTGATTGTGTGTTGAGGAGTTCATCGTCATTGCCGAGCCTATTACCTTTTGGAGGGTGGTGCCTCCTAGATTGGTTAGGTGTTGCTTGGGAGCCTCCTACTTCGTGTTGTGGAGTTGAACCAAGAAGTTTGTACGGGCAAGGAGATCCCCTACTTCGTGAAGATCTACCCATAGTGAGGCTAGTCCTTCGTGGATGGAAGCCGTTATGGAATGGTCAAGGTTGCTACTTCGTGGACCCTTACGGGTGGAGCCCTCCGTGGACTCTCGCGACCGTTACCCTCCGTGGGTTGAAGACTCCATAAACGTGGACGTACGATAGCACCACCTATCGGAACCACGGGAAAAATCTTTGCGTCTCCAATTGCGTTTGATCTACCTATCTCAACTCTTTACTTCATGTGCAATGTCTTTACTTTCCGCTGCCATATTTGTTGACATGCATGTGTAGGGTATATTAGACTTGCTAGCCTTGCTATGATTGTTAAAATCTGCCAACCAATTAACTTGGGAAAAGGTTAGGTTTTAAATTCTTGCTAGTAGTCTATTCACCCCCCCTCTAGACACTCTTCTAGTGATCCCTCAATTGGTATCAGAGCTTTGGTATCCATTGCTTCGGTTTAATCACCGAGGAGGAAGATGGATGTGTCTAGTATAGGGAGTTTGAGTTGTAGAGTGCCTATTCTTGATGGAGAGTACCATAGTCAATGGAAAACTTTGATGCTTGAGCTGTTTAATGAATTTCAATTGAGCAAATATGTCAGGAGCCCCTATGTACCTCCCATTGATCCTTTACATCCCACACACGAAGAGGAAAGTGATATGCTATGCAATCTTAGAACTGTTAATCTCATTGTTAGAGCTTTACCTAGAAATGTGCTTAATCAAATGAAGAATTTTGAATGTGCCTACACTTTGTGGAATGACTTGGAAAAATGATATCCAAGTTATTCATTGAGTAATCTTGATGAAATTCTTCATAAAACTATTGCCTTCCACAAAATGAAGCCTAGTGATCCCAAGTTTGATGATTGTCTACTTGAGCTTAGAGACCTCATGCGTGCTAAAGGAGATGTCATAACTATCAGCAATATCATTGCAGAAGGCATTCGAATTCATAAATTTGAACATTGTTATGATCACAACCCTGACGAATCTCTTGTTCTTTATGACGAGGATTTCCCACTTGATGATGACAATGTGGAACATGGCTACTATGATGAAGATGAGCTGTTCGACATCGAGTATGAGAAGATCATGAAGAATCTAAGTCTCATGGCAAACTTCAAGGATTACATGTCCGGAGGAAAAGAGTGGATTCTCGATAGCGGATGTACCGATCATATGATCGGAGATAGAGAAATGTTTAAAGTGATCACACCAAACCATGGACCACGAAGGTACGCAAAATTTGGAGACAACTCCAAGGGTTAGGTACTTGGTCTTGGTAAGGTGGCCATATCCCATGATAGCTCTATTCAAAATGTTATGCTTGTTGAATCTCTTGGCTACAATCTTCTTTCTGTATCTAGACTTGCCGACTTTGGTTTTAATGTGCTATTCACGAAAGTAGATTGCCAAGTGTTTCGTCAAGATAATCATAAAATGGTAGTTACCGGTTTCCGTAGAGGTGATCTATACATTGTTGATTTCACTAAGAGATCCAAACCTCGTACTTGTATTATTGCAAAATCTTCTAAAGGTTGGCTTTGGCATAGGAGACTAGGACATGTTGGCATGCGCAATCTAGACAAGCTTATCAAAGGTGATCATATACTTGGTGTTAAAGATGTTATCTTTGACAAAGATAGACTTTGTAGTTCTTGTCATGCTGGAAAGCAAGTAGGTGGAAGTCATCCCGTTAAGAATATCATGACTACTAGGAGACCACTTGAGTAACTTCACATGGATCTTTTTGGTCCCAATGCTTACAAGAGTCTCGGTGGAAATTCCTATGGCCTAGTTATAGTTGATGATTTTTCCAGATTTACGTGGGTATTCTTTCTTCATGATAAGTCGCAGGTTCAAAAGATCTTCAAGAACTTCGCTCGCAAAGCGCAAAATCAGTTTGAAGTGAAGATCAAGAAGGTTCGGAGCGATAATGGATCGGAGTTCAAGAACACCCATGTGGATACCTTTCTTGAGGAAGAAGGTGTTTCACATGTGTTCTCGGCTACGTACACGCCTCAACAAAATGGAGTTGTTGAGAGGAAGAACCGGACGCTTAATGAGATGGCAAGAACGATGCTTGATGAATACAAGACGCCGAGACACTTTTGGGCAGAAGCCGTGGAAACACCATGGCATGCCACAAACCGACTTTACTTGCACATGCTTCTCGGTAAAACGACATATGAGCTACTCACCGGTAACAAACCCCAAGTTGGATACTTTTGGGTATTCGGCTCAAAGTGCTACATTCTTGATAAGCATCGTCGTACTAAATTTGCTCCTAAATCTCATGAAGGATTCCTACTCGGTTACGGATCGAACTCTCACACTTACCGTGTCTACAACAACTTCACTCGAAAAGTTGAAGAGACGGTAGATGTGAAGTTTGATGAATCTAATGGTTCGCAAGTCGAACAATTGCCAAATGATGTAGGTGATAAGGACCCTTCGGAAGCTATCCAAGACTTGTCCATCGGCAAGATTCGTCCCATGGAGGTGAAGGAAAGTACTTCATCAACTCAAATGGAAGCCCCTACCTCACGTCAAGGTGAACCACAACATGACGTGGAGGCATCCACAAGCGGTACACGACAAGATGATGAAGAGGAGGAAGTGCATCATGAAGATCCACCACAACCTCCTTCACCTCCACCTCAAGGAAACGACACCTTCAACAACAACGAAGATGAAGGAGATGATGATGAAGAAGAAGCTCCACCATCCAACAATCGGAAGTTGACCCGAGTTCGAGCACAAGTGACCAAGAACCATCCCCTAAACCAAATCTTTGGTGATATACAAACAGGGAGAATCACTCGCTCCAAAACTCGTCTAGCTAACTTTTGTGAGCATTATTCTTTCATCTCTAGCATTGAGCCCTTGAAGGTAGAACAAGCTCTTGAAGACCCGGATTGGGTGAACGCAATGCATGAAGAGCTTCACAACTTCGAGAGGAACGAAGTGTGGACGCTCGTGGAAAAGCCCAAGGATGAGCAAAACATCATCGGAACAAAATGGGTGTTTCGGAACAAGCAAGACGAAGATGGTCAAGTCGTACACAACAAGGCATGTCTCGTAGCCCAAGGATATACGCAAGTCGAAGGTATGGACTACGGTGAGACCTATGCCCCCGTCGCTAGACTCGAAGCTATTCACATTCTTCTTGCTTATGCTAATCACCATGATATCACGCTTTATAAAATGGACATTAAAAGTGCCTTTTTAAATGGTGAGATTGAAGAAGAAGTCTATGTTAAGCAACCACCTAGTTTTGTAAATCCTAAGAAACCTAATCATGTTTACAAGCTTCGTAAAGCCCTTTATGGTCTTAAGCAAGCCCCTCGTGCTTGGTACAAATTCTTAACAAAGTTTCTCATTGAAAAAGGTTTTGAAATTGGTAAAATTGACGCAACCTTATTAACTAAGAGAGTTAATGGTGAATTATTTGTGTGCCAAATCTATGTGGATGATATTATCTTTGGATCTACTAACCCACAATTTAGTGAAAGATTTGGAAGGTTGATGTCCGAGAAGTATGAGATGTCCATGATGTGTGAGCTGAAATTCTTTCTTGGTTTGCAAATCAAGCAAACGAAAGAAGGAACTTTCATCTCTCAAACTAAGTATACCAAGGACTTGATCAAGAAGTTCAACATGCAAGAATGCAAAGGTATGAAAACTCCCATGCCTACTAGTGGACATGTTGATCTTACCAAGGAGGATGAACCGGTTGATCAAAAAGTTTATCGATCTATGATTGGTTCATTGCTATATCTATGTGCCTCTCGTCCCGATATTATGCTTAGTGTTTGCATGTGTGCTAGATATCAAGCTGCACCTAAAGAGTGTCATCTTTTGGCTGTGAAACGTATTGTGAGATATTTGATACAAACACCAAACTTTGGCATTTGGTATCCCAAGGGATCTTCCTTTAACCTTGTTGGCTATTCCGATTCGGACTATGCCGGTGACAAGGTTGATAGAAAATCCACTTCGGGTACTTGTCAATTTCTTGGTAGATCTCTTGTGTCTTGGTCCTCCAAGAAACAAAACTCGGTATCTCTATCTACTGCCGAAGCTGAGTATATTGCTGCAGGATCTTGTTGTGCACAATTACTACGGATGACACAAACGCTTAAGGATTATGGAATCCATGTTAAAAATGTCCCATTACTTTGTGACAATGAAAGTGCTATTAAAATTGGTCATAATCCTGTGCAACATTCTCGAACTAAACATATTCAAGTTAGACATCATTTTATTCGTGATCATGTTGCCAAAGGAGATATTGATCTTAAGCATGTTCGCACTAACAAGCAATTGGCCGATATCTTTACTAAGCCACTTGATGAGAAAACATTTTGCTACTTGAGGAGTGAGTTGAACATCATTGATGCTTCAAACTTGAGCTAGACTCACTCGTTTGCATGCAAGGGCATGAGCTTTCTTGATATTTCCATGATCTCCTAACATGTTATCTTATGCCATGGAATTCTATGGTCCCTTGTATTGCATCTAACCTTTTGTAGGTACTTGGAAGTACTTCACTCCACAAGATTGCCATCAACTCATATCATAAGCAATCTTGTCATGACCAAGTATCCACAACCCCTCTTGATGATGGAAGGAAGAAGTCTACTCAACCATATCCTTGACATATACTTGATGTGATCATATTTGCTAAATCTCAATTGGTATCATGTAAGATGAATATATCTATTGTTCTTCCTTTCATGACTAACCTATGTAGGTGACAAGTGAATTAAAATGAGAAGGATTGCTCCCAACTCAAGATGATCTTCATCAGCCTCGAGCATCCTCAACAAGTTCACCTACAAGCTACGTCATCAACATCTCTCAAAGGTATGTACTCATATGCTTGAAAAGGCTTTACTCCAAGACATGAGCTAAAGCAACTCAAGTGATATGAAAACATTAAAATGCTTAATCAAAAAATGGTAACCCCATTTTTGAGCTTAACGTTGAGTATGACCTATGATCAAGTATTCTTGCTTGGCTCCTAAGTCAATATACTCTAATATAGGTGACCTGGTCACCGCCCATCATCTAGTTAAGTATTTTGGATGGTTCATTATCTATTTTGCAAGATCTCTTAGAACCACTCAAATCTTCTCTAGTTGATATCCCTTTTGTAAAATCTTTTTGCAATTCCCTTGAAAATTTCTTTTAAACACTGTGTTATTGGCACAATTTGAGAAATCTCGATTTCAAATCCCACTGTCAAGTTTCTGTTTTAGCCTCGGAGCCACCGATACAAATAACTCGGTTCTACCGAATTAGCAGATGAGCTGCACCATAACATCTCGGTACCACCGATTTGTTTGTCTCGGAGTCACTGATTTGTTTTCTTTTCTTATTTGTGTTCGCAGTTGCAAATCTATGTTTTTTTTGTGATCTTACAAGTGATGATCTTGTTACTTCGATGATCCCTTCTTAAAAAAAACTTAGAGGGAGAAATTCTTTATTCAAGGATCCCTAACTCAAAGGAGGAGAAGTCTTACAAAATCTCAAATCAGCCAAAGGGAGAGAATTTTTTTTCCATGATTCCCTCAGATTTCATTTCTATGAACCCTACATTAAATGACCCTTGTTCTCAAGGATCCCTTCTCAGTCAATGATCCCTGTATCTGTCCCTGTGTACGACCTTTTTGGAAATTAATGCCAAAGGGGGAGAAATATACAAAGCTTCATGCTAAAGGGAGATACATGCTTATGCAAAGGGGGAGATATAGACAAGGGGAGAACACCAAAGTAGGGGGAGAAAAGTCCAACATAAGTTGTCAATATTGAAATAAACATACTTTCTAATGGTGATCATCTTAGATTTTTCTCACCCTATCCAATCCCAATATCTACATGCTAAGATTTAGTGGGAGAGGATGATCTACTATTTTCATATCTAAGGGGAGAAAACTCTAAATGATCTTGGAGACATATCAATCTTAAGAAATACTATCTTTTATATGTTCTCCATGTCTTGGTACTTTTGAGTTCTATTGCTTTTGCTTGGTAGAATACTCTTGTGTTTCCTAACATTGTTTTCTCAAGTGTATTTCTACTACAAGAATGCTCAAGAACTCAAGGTAAGTATATGCATCATATCTTTGGTCAAGATGATCTCTTGCTTCTTGCACATATTGTTTGCAAGAGTGAAGTCTTGAACAAGGAAGCATCTCATTCATATATATTTGTTGCATATAGCCAAGATACACATGACTTACTATATCCCTTTTACTATATGTGTGTCCATGCATTCCAAAGCAACTATCCTTTAAAGGGATTGCACACATTTAGGGGGAGCAAGTCTAAGTCATGTGTCTCTCAAAGTCTTCATTATATCCATGCATATCTTTATTTCAAGCTTTGATTGTATGTTGTCATCAATTACCAAAAAGGGGGAGATTGAAAGCATAACATGCCCCCTTGGTGGTTTTGATAATTCATGACAACATACATTGTCTCTTGGACTAATACCTTTACCTAGTGTATTTCAGATATAGTCCACAGAGAGGGCTGGCAAAAGGATTGTGGAGATTGTGGAAATACCCCAAGATGCAAGGAAATGGATTGGCAAAGCTTCAAGCAAGAGGACTCTACATTTTACTTTGTGAGAAATCACTTTGAGTCCATAGGAAAGCCAATACTATTAAAAGGGGGTAAGGTACTGTTGGTGAACAAAATCCTCATACGTGCACAAGTGATAGTCACCAAAAACACCCACAAGCTCTTCCACAAAAGTCTGTCCAAAGTCAAATATCCAAAATCGGTGCAACCAACACTTTCCACTCGGTGCCACCGATTCCCATACTCAGACAGACCCATGCCAAACCCTACCTTTTCGGTGCAACCGATTCTGCTTCGGTGCCTCCGAGTTTAGGTTGCCAACTCTCTGTTTAGCCATCTTCAGTCTTCGGTACCACCGAGATTTGCCTTTCGGTCTCACCGAGTTTCTGGACCAACTCTCTGGATAGCCATTCACCTGATCGGTAACACCGAGAAGTGTGGATCGGCGCCACCGAGTTTCTGGACCAACTCTCTGGTAAGCCTTGGTCAAGAATCGGTACCACCGAGATGTTAAGATCGGCGTCACCGAGTTTGCGCAATCTGACCGTTGGTCACCTTATCGGTGCAACCGAGTTTCATATATCGGTCTCACCGAGATTCAAAAGTTGCCACCTTTTGGTCACTTCGGTACCACCGAGATTAACACATCGGTGTCACCGAGTTGGTCATTTTGTGTGTAACGGTTGGATTTTTGGGGATGCCTATATATACCCCTTCACCACCACCCACTCGAAAGAGAAGCACTTAGAACTATTCCATACTTGCCCCATCCAGTTTTCTGAGAGAGAGCCACCTACCCTTGTGTTGAGGTCAAAATCATCCACTCCAACCATATGGATCTTGATTTCTAGCCTCCCCAAGTTGCTTTCCACCAATCCCATCTCTTCCACCAAGCCAAATCTGTGAGAGAGTGATTGTGTGTTGAGGAGTCTATCATCTTGAAGCACAAGAGCAAGGAGTTCATTGTCATTGCCGAACCTATTACCTTTTGGAGGGTGGTGCCTCCTAGATTGGTTAGGTGTCGCTTGGGAGCCTCCTACTTCGTGTTGTGGAGTTGAACCAAGAAGTTTGTACGGGCAAGGAGATCGCCTACTTCATGAAGATCTACCCATAGTGAGGCTAGTCCTTCGTGGACGGAAGCCGTTATGGAATAGTCAAGGTTGCTACTTCGTGGACCCTTATGGGTGGAGCCCTCCGTGGACTCTCGCGACCGTTACCCTCCGTGGGTTGAAGACTCCATAAACGTGGACGTACGATAGCACCACCTATCAGAACCACGGGAAAAATCTTTGCGTCTCCAATTGCGTTTGATCTACCTATCTCAACTCTTTACTTCATGTGCAATGTCTTTACTTTCCGCTGCCATATTTGTTGACATGCATGTGTAGGGTATATTAGACTTGCTAGCCTTGCTATGATTGTTAAAATCTACCAACCAATTAACTTGGGAAAAGGTTAGGTTTTAAATTCCTGCTAGTAGTCTATTCACCCCCCCCTCTAGACACTCTTCTATTGATCCCTCAATCTAAGATTTGGTGAGGACAAGAGAGAGTGAGATAGAGAAGTGTTCTTGGAATCTTTCTACTGTGTTGGACAACCCTCTCCTGAGGTGGAAGAAGACTATATATAGTGGTAGTAAGAAACTGGCCGTTGCAAGCCACTTAAGCTGTGCAGACGCCGGACGTCCGACGTGGCACGGTCGTCCGGACAGAAAAGAGCCGCCGGACGTCCGACAGGGATCGGTCGTCCGACCATGAGAGAGAGAGAGAGGGTCACCGCGGGAGGTGAATTTGGAAACACATGACATGGACGACCTTAGGGCGTCGGTCGTTCGGGGTCCGGTCGACCGAAAGGACCGGAAATCCGTGGGTACTGTTCTGATGTGGGGGTACCGGATCACTGGAGGGCAACGGATAGCCGAGGGACTGTGAGGCGCCGGACGTCCGGAACCCATCGGACGTCCGAGAAGGGGCTGAGCCCACCATCACAGACAAGATAGAAGAGAACTCAACCAAAGGTTTTATCTGGATTTTTGAGCAAGTCCTTAGCGAGAGCCAATGATCCCTTCTTAATAGTGCGGGATCCCTATACTCAAGAGTAAACCGAAAAAGCTAGAGCTTGTTGTCTTGTTTATCTGTACTTTGAGCATCTTGAATATGTCAGTTATGATCCGCACATTGATCTCTTGGGAACTAAACCTGAGATGCACTTGACAGAGATGATTAGTTCCCTATATGTATGTTGTCAACAATATCAAAATATGATTAAGGGCATGATTGCACTTTCAGTCGGCGCGATCCGCGGGGGCGGGACCCTTGCGGGGATCTGGCCTGCGGGGCTCGTCGGTGGGCCAGGCTCAGCGGGCGGCGCATGCCGCGCCCTGGGCCGCAGACGGCCGGGTCCGTGTGCCTCCGCCCCCCCGGGCTCGGCGATGCGGTCCATGGGCTTGCGACGGTCCCGGCCCCGGGCAGGGGGAGGACGGAGCGACACGGGCCCGAACCGCCTAGGAGTTTGCAGCACGTGGCGCGCGTCGGAACACGGGGCCCCTCCACTCCCCACGACGCCTCGGTAACCGCCCAGGGCTGGCGTGAAGCCCGAGCCGCATATAAAGGGGAGGGGAGGAATCCCATAGCCCACCCCCCTTGCGTTCGGTCTCCATCGCCACTTGCCGTCGTAGCAACGATGACACCCGCGAGGAAGTTCTCCTCCGCCAAGAAAGAGAAGGTGGTGATGGATGAGGCGGGCATGTCGAGGCCGTCGCCACGCGTCCTTCACTGCACTCGAGGTGCCTCGTCGGGGGCGCGAGCGACCTGCGCCTGCGGCCCATGTTGGTTCGAGCAGCCGCGGAAGAAGCCCCGCCCGCGGGCACGGGCGAGGTGGGCGAGGCGGTCACGGACGAGGCCGTCAGGGTGGTGTAGCTGCCCGACCGCCCCGGGCTCGGAACCACTCTGCTGACGCGGCCCACGAGTTCATCATGAGGGTGGAAGGCATGCCTCGCACCTGGCTCCGACTCCCAGACCCCTTTGCGAGGGAGTTGGAGGGACGCGCACCCCCAGGCCTGAGGCTGCAACCGGGCGGCTGCTGCAACGGGTCCTCCTGGGCGGCGACGGAGTTCAACCCACTCGGCTTCATGTTTTTGAAGCGTGGGTGGAAGTCATTCGCCCTTGCCCTCGGCCTGCGGGAGGGGCACGTCCTCCACTTCAAGTTTGACGGGGCCTCTACGCTCTTCATGAAGATCTTCGGGGAGGCCGGCGATCGCCTGGACTGCTGCATGGAGAGCGGCAGCTGCAGCAGCGGTAGCGGCGGCAGCGCCTGCAGCTCCTCCTCCGGGGGGAGTGGGAGCGATGACGACTCCGACGGCTCTCCGAGCACCCACATCAAGGAAGAGGACTCCGACTAGGCGCGGCGGCGTCAGGGTCAGGATCTCCGGAGGCGCCGCGGGAGTCCAGCTCCTCCTTTGTGTTGTTTTTCTTTTCCTGTAACGAACCATGCTGACCCCGCGGGGGTGCGTAAAAAATGGGTTATGTCCCTCGTACCTCAAATTGAATGCTCTTGAGTTAAAAATTAGTTTCTCCTCCTTGTCCTTTGTTGAGCTTGTATCCCCTTCCTGAGTTGTCCTGGCGCTATGCATTGCCGGGGCTCAGCCCCCGGGCGCGTCTCAGTCATCGCTGGTATGAAGGGTCCTGACACGCGATGTTTCTTGGGAACCGCCCTGGGGAGAGATCCTGCGTGAAAGCATTTGCTTCTAGGTCGGAACGCGCATACCGGTTTACACTTGGGCGTCACATGAGGAAGATAGGCACCACGCGCCTTGGTGAGGTGACATGCGTGCGGGCATGTCCGCGAGCGAAAACCCAGTCCTCTAGGTCTTGGCGTCGCTAGGACTTGCCCAGGCATAGGCACTGTGCCCAGCCCCCGCGCACATGAGGCCCAAGGGAGGCCGGTGGGCGCGTGCCGCGGGAGGGGCCGGTGGTTTCCGAGGCGGGGACCGTTTGTCCCGAGGCTGTTACGACCCCGCCCCGGGGATTGTTCCTTGTCTCACCCAGCGCGGAACATGGGGCTTCCACTGGGCGTGGGCGGGAGTCCTCCCGGGGCAAACAGGCGGCCCTTCGGAAGGCTCTGGGGCGTGTACAACCCCAATCTCATTATTACGTGAGAGGGTCACGGGCGGCAATTTTAAAAGAGGTGTCGGATACCCCAGGCACATGGCTCAGAAGCTCCTTCCTCAGTTCTTCTTCCACCAGCGCGGAGCATGGGGCTTCCACTAGGCGTGGGCGGGAGTCCTCCCGAGGCCGAGGGGCGGTCCTTCAGGAGGCTCCGGGGCGTATACAGCCCCACTCATTCTTGCGTGAGGGTGTCACGGGCGGCGATTTCAAAGGGGAATAGGACACTCCAGGCACAAGGCTCAGGAGTTCCTTCCCCAATTCCTCAGGTGGCTTTACTCCTAGTTTCCAGCGCGGGTGCGCGTCTCGCGACCCTTTATATGGGTGCAGGACGCACCACGCGATCGTCATGGTGCTGCGCCGGGGTGGCGGGGCACCCGTCAAGGGACGGCTTTACCCCCGCCGCCCCGAGCCATGCCCCCATTGCCCGCCCGTGACGGTTCTCTGGGAGGGCGGGACACCAAATCCCTTGGTGAGATGACTAGCACGGGGGGGCCAGCCCATGAGCCAGAGCTTGGTCATTTGGATTTCTCGGCGCTGCGAGGACAAGTCCTGGCACAGACGCCATGTCCAACCCTCCCCCACGGAGCTGTCGAGGGGGCGGCACAGGGGGCGAAGATCCTGGCGGGGACGAGATGCTACACTTGAAAGCTTGAACAAACAACATAATCTTGACCGGGGTTAACTGGTTCATTACATAACAAGGAAGTCCCAGCTCCAGAGTAATGAAAAGTACACAAAAAGGGGTACGGGGGGTCGCCTGACTCGAACAGACCACGAAAATAACCCGGTGGCCACGCCGCTGCGTGAGCGTCAGGCCATTTGTTGATGCATGTCGTGGGGGTTCACCCTTCAAGGGCGGACCGGCTCCTGAGGCTCGGAGACCCGCGAGGCCTTAGCGCGCGTCCGGGCGCCACCATGAGCCTTACCTGTTCGTGGAAGGTGACGATGTTGCTCACGAGGCCGAAAACACGCGAGCGCAGTTGGTGGCGATGCGAAAGGGGTCCTGGGGTCCTGGGACCGTCGAGAGGCCCTAGGGTCCTGCCACGTCACGGCCCGTGGGGCCGACGTGCGGATGCCCCTGCCGCGCCTCCTGGGGGTGGCGGTCAGCTCTGAACGGCGTTCTGGAGGACGCACCTCACGCTGCTTGCTGATCCCTTGGTCAATGAGCTCCCATGACACCGGCACCAGGCGCCGCGCCCCTCGCTCGTAAAGGCGCGTGATACGTCTCCAACGTATCTATAATTTTTGCTTGTTCCATGCTGTTATATTATCATTCTTGGATGTTTTACAATCATTTTACTACAACTTTATATTATTTTTGGGACTAACCTATTAACCTAGAGCCCAGTGCCAGTTTCTGTTTTTTCCTTGTTTTTGAGTTTTACAGAAAAGGAATATCAAACGGAGTCCAAACGGAACAAAAATTTACGGTGATTTTTTATGGACCAGAAGAGACCCACGGGGCATCGGGGTTGGGCCAGAAGAGCCACGAGGAGATCACAAGCCACAGGGGCGCCCCCTCCCTAGGGCGCGCCCCCCTGGCTTGTGACTCCCTCGTGGCCCCCCAGGACTTGTTTCCGCCACCATAAATTCCTATAAATATAGAAACCTCCGAGAATAAACCTAGATGAGGAGTTCCGCCGCCGCAAGCCTCCAGAGCCACGAAAAACCAACCGGGAGCCTTTTCCGGCACCCTGCCGGAGGGGGAAACCATCACCGGAGGCCATCTTCATCATCCCGATGCTCTCCATGACGAGGAGGGAGTAGTTCACCCTCGGGGCTGAGGGTATGTACCAGTAGCTATGTGTTTCATCTCTCTCTCTCTCGTGTTCTTGAGATGGCACGATCTTGATGTACCGCGAGCTTTATTAATATAGATGAATCATATGGATTGTTTCCCCTCTCTATCTAGTTGTGATGAATTGAGTTTTTCCTTTGAAGTTTACTTATCGGATTGAGTCTTTAAGGATTTGAGAACACTTGATGTATGTCTTGCGATGGGATATCTGTGGTGACAATGGGATGTTCTATTGATCCACTTGATGTATGTTTTGGTGATCAACTTGCGGGTTCCTTGACCATGGGAATCTATGCATAGGGGTTGGCACATGTTTTCGTCTTGACTTTCGGGTAGAAACTTTGGGGCACTCTTTGAAGTTCTTTGTGTTGGATTGAATATGATGAATCTGAAATTATGTGATGCATATCGTATAATCAAGCCCATGGGTACTTGTGGTGACATTGGAGTATCTAGGTGACATTAGGGTTTTGGTTGATGTGTATCTTAAGGTGTTATTTTAGTACGAACTCTAGGGCCGTTCGTGACACTTATAGGGATAGCTCATAAGATTGATCGGAAAAGATAACTTTGAGGTGGTTTCGTACCCTACAATAATTTCTTCGTTTGTTCTCCGCTATTAGTGACTTTGGAGTGAACTCTTTGTCGCGTGTGAGAGATTTACATATGATTCAACTATGTTAGCATTGTTGAGAGAACTTGCACTAGTGAAAGTTTGAACCCTAGGCCTTGTTTTCAAGCATTGCAATACCGTTTTTGCTCACTTTTGTTACTTGCTACCTTGCTGTTTTTATATTTTCAGATTACAAAAACCTATATCTACCATCCATATTACACTTGTATCACCATCTCTTCGCTGAACTAGTGCACCTATACAATTTACCATTGTATTGGGTGTGTTGGGGACACAAAAGATTCTTTGTTATTTGATTGCAGGGTTGTTTGAGAGAGACCATCTTCATCCTACACCTCCCACGGATTGATAAACCTTAGGTCATCCACTTGAGGGAAATTTGCTACTGTCCTACAAAACTCTGCGCTTGGAGGCCAAACATGAGTCTACAAGAAGAAGGTTGCGTATTAGACATCAAGCTCTTTTCTGGCGCCGTTGCCGGGGAGGCTAGGTAAGCGGCACTCACATCCCGTCAACGAAGCTCTTTTCTGGCGCCGTTGCCGGGGAGGTGAGTGCTTGAAGGTATATCTTTAGATCTTGCAATTGAATCTTTTAGTTTCTTGTTTTATCACTAGTTTGGTTTTATAAAAGAAAACTACAAAAAAAATGGAATTGAGGTTGCCTCATATGCTTCATCTTTTTAATGTCTTTCGTGAAAATGATGGAAAGGAAAATTGTGCTCAAGTGTTAGAAGAAGAAGTTATTAAAATGTTTGGCACTAAATCTTTGAGTGATGAGCATGATTGAAATGTTGTTAGTATGGATTCTCTGAATATCCATGATGCTAATGATATGCAAAGCCACAAGCTTGGGGATGCTATGTTTGATGAAGATGATATTTTTAGCCCCCAAAGTTTTGATGAGCAAATTTACTTCGATGATGGCATGCCTCCTATCTATGATGATTATGATAATGACATGTATGCTATAAAGAGTGATAGTAACCATGAAACTTGTCATCATGATTTTAATATTCAAAGTGGTTATATCAATCAAGTATCTCATGATAGTTATTTTGTTGAGTTTGCTCCCACTATTATGAATGAGAAGAAAATTGCTTATGTGGAGAGTGACAAATTTTCTATGCTTGTAGATCATGAAAAGAATGCTTTATGTGCTGGTTATATTGTTGAATTCATTCATGATGCTACTGAAAATTATCATGAGAGAGGATCTTATGCTTCAACATATTGCAATAATATCAAGTTTCCTCTCTATGTGTTGAAAGTTTTGAAGTTATGCTTGTTTTGCCTTCCTATGCTAGTTGATTCTTGCTCCCATATATTGTTTGCTCACAAAATCCCTATTCATAGGAAGTGGGTTAGACTTAAATGTGCTTGACATGAGATTCATGATGCTCTTTTGCATGTTATAATTATTATTCCTATGCGAGCATCATTGAAATCATCATGCCTAGCTAAAAGGCATTAAAGAAAAGCGCTTGTTGGGAGACAACCCAACACTTTTCCTTTCTGTTTGTGTGTGTCCACATGATTATTCTACTGTATAATCATGTTTTATAGCTTTTGTTTCAATAAAGTGCCAAGTAAAGCCTTTGGGATAGTGTGGATGATAGTTGACTTGATTCTGTGTAAAAACAGAAACTTTTGCTCTCAGACCGGGAATTTTGTAAATTCACTGGAACGTGCTTTTGTTCTGAATTTTTTACACATGATTGATATACAAATTTCCTAGATTGTCCTAATTTTTCAGAATGTTTAGAGACAGGGAAGTATGGTTACACTACAGATCTTCACAGACTGTTCTGTTTTTGACAGATTCTGTTTTGCATGCATAGTTTGCTTGTTTTAGTGTTTCCATAGCTTATATTCAGTGATATAAATTATGGGAATGATAGAATACAGTAGATATCATGTGATAACAATTATGAATCTTGTCTTGACAGTACCTAAGTGAAAAATTTATCTTTATTACACTAACCCTTCTCACGAAGTTCCGTTAAGTTTTGTGTGATTGAAGTTTTCAAGTTTTGGGTGAGACACCGATATGAGGAGAATAAGGAGTGATAAGAACCTAAGCTTGGGGATGCCCAAGGCACCCCCAAGGTAATATCCAAGGAAGACTCAAGCGCCTAAGCTTGGGGATGCCCCGGAAGGCATCCCCTCTTTCGTCTTCAACACTATCGGTATATCTTACTTGGAGCTATATTTTTATTCGTCACATAATATTAGTTTTGCTTGGAGCGTCATTTTATTTTCTTGTTTTATGTTAGGTGTTATTTATAATCTTGATTTTCAATAAAAAGTTCCAAGAATTGCATTAGGATGCTTGCATTGCATGTTTTGATGTGTGCTGTGTAAAAAAACAGAAACTTTGGCTGTAGTGTTTGAATTTTCATATTTTACTGGAATGTGGAAAGTTTCTGAAATTTTTACACAGTGTTGTCATATAAATTTTATAGCATGTCATAAATTTTCATAATTTTTTGAGTTACAGAAGTACACTGTTTTCATAAATTGCTACAGACTGTTCTGTTTGGACAGATTGCTGTCATAGTTTTGTTATCTACTTATCCTATAGTTTCCATAGCCTATATTGGTAGATATAAATTGTGGAAATTATAGTAAACAGTATATGATGTTTGAAAATTATTGTGCAACTTGTCTTGGCAGTACATAAAGAGCTGATTTATTATTATGTGTACTAACCTATCTCACGAGTTCTTTTCGAGTTTTGTGTGGATGAAGTTTTTGAGAGTAGGTGAAACCGGGATATGAGAGGATTGAACGAGATACAAAAGCCCAAGCTTGGGTATGCCCAAGGCACCCCAAGTAAATATTTCAATAAGTCTCAAGCATCTAAGCTTGGGGATGCTACGCATCCCACCTCTCTTCATCAACAATTATCGGTTAGCCTATGTTGAACCTAAATTTTTATTCGTTCACATGATGCGTGCTATTCTTGGAGTGCTATTTTCTTTTGCTTGCTATTGAATAAAATACTCAGATCTGAAAATATTTATTGAGGGAGAGAGAGTCCTCACATAGCTACTTAATTGTTTGACTACTCATTAATCTTCACTTATATCTTTTGAGAGTAGCTTGTCTTTTGCTCATGTGCTTCACCTAAATTTGTTTGAGCTTGCCAAAAAAGCAATGGCAATATATGAAACTAGTCCCAAAGTGATAGATATCCAAGGAGGATATAATAAAAACTTTCATGAAGATCATGGGACAAATTAAACTTGATTCTTTGTAATAGTTTTGAAACATGATGATAGTAATATGTGAGTCATGTTAGTGAGTAATTATGCTTTAGTAGGAATATTGGTGTTAAGGTTTGTGATTCCCTATGCATGCGCGAAAGTCAATAGTTATGCAATGAAGTTACATCCTACTTGTGGTGCATTATTCGGTGTTAGTTATGACTCAATGCTCACTTATGAGATTTTTTGTTCCTTGGTTTGGTTGCTTCCCAATCTATTTGCTAGCCTCCATTTGTACTAAGTAGAAATACTACTTGTGCATCCAAAATCCTTAAACCAAGTTTTGCCTTATGAGTCCACCATACCTACCTATATGCGGTATTTCCGTGCCGTTCCAAGCAAATTTGTACGTGCCATCTCTAAATTTTCAAAATAAATTTTCTCTTTTGTGTGCCCGTACCGCTCATGAAACGGTGGGGAGTATCCAATATTTTTCCATGCTAGGTGTGTTATTCTCATGATATGTGTTGATTCACTATCATTCACAGGAAAGTGGCTGGTATTCGGGATGCCCAGTCCCATGCTCAAAATTCAAATCAAAAAATAAATGAAACAAAACTCCCCCAGGATTGTTGTTTGTATGGACGGTACCCGTGGATTCGGCTCGCCGTGGAGTGTGATTGATTGGTGGAGGGGGAGTAAAAACTTTACTATTCTGTTTGGGAACCGCCTATAAGGTATCTAGCATGGAAAGTATTGTGAGCTACTTCGTCGTTTTCGTTGACAGGAAAAGCATGCCACTCAAAATATTTCTCTCTCTCAATTTAAACCTTGAGCTCTGGCACCTCTACAAATCCCTATTTCCCTCTGCGAAGGGCCTGTCTATTTACTTTATGCATTTTTTATTTTTGCTTTGAGTCTCCATCTTCTCTTATAAGAACCAACTAGGGGGCACTATGATCGTACTTGAGCATTGGGCATAGCTAATATTTGAGTGTGTTTCATGAATGGATCAATGATTGAGCATGATGGGCTAGGGATAACTTTCTTTAGTGTTGATATTTTGAAAGACATGGTTGCTTGTTGACATGCTTGAGTATTGAAGTCATTATGTTAAAACTAGACTATTGCTTTGAATCATTTACAAGTCCAAATGTCCATGCTACACATAGAAGAAAAGAATATGATGAACATGTTAGGCAGCATTCCACATCAAAAATTCTGTTTTTATCATTTACCTACTCGAGGACGAGGAGGAATTAAGCTTGGGGATGCTGATACGTCTCCAACGTATCTATAATTTTTGCTTGTTCCATGCTGTTATATTATCATTCTTGGATGTTTTACAATCATTTTACTACAACTTTATATTATTTTTGGGACTAACCTATTAACCTAGAGCCCAGTGCCCGTTTCTGTTTTTTCCTTGTTTTTGAGTTTTACAGAAAAGGAATATCAAACGGAGTCCAAACGGAATAAAAATTTACGGTGATTTTTTATGAACCAGAAGAGACCCACGGGGCATCGGAGTTGGGCCAGAAGAGCCACGAGGAGATCACAAGCCACAGGGGCGCCCCCCCCTAGGGCGCGCCCCCTGGCTTGTGACTCCCTCGTGGCCCCCCAGGACTTGTTTCCGCCACCATGAATTCCTATAAATATAGAAACCTCCGAGAATAAACCTAGATGGGGAGTTCCGCCGCCGCAAGCCTCCAGAGCCACGAAAAACCAATCGGGAGCCTTCTCCGGCACCCTGCCGGAGGGGGAAACCATCACCGAAGGCCATCTTCATCATCCCGACGCTCTCCATGACGAGGAGGGAGTAGTTCACCCTCGGGGCTGAGGGTATGTACCAATAGCTATGTGTTTGATCTCTCTCTCTCTCGTGTTCTTGAGATGGCACGATCTTAATGTACCGCGAGCTTTATTAATATAGATGAATCATATGGATTGTTTCCCCTCTCTATCTAGTTGTGATGAATTGAGTTTTCCCTTTGAAGTTTACTTATCGGATTGAGTCTTTAAGGATTTGAGAACACTTGATGTATGTCTTGTGATGGGATATCTGTGGTGACAATGGGATGTTCTATTGATCCACTTGATGTATGTTTTGGTGATCAACTTGCGGGTTCCTTGACCATGGGAATCTATGCATAGGGGTTGGCACATGTTTTCGTCTTGACTTTCCGGTAGAAACTTTGGGGCACTCTTTGAAGTTCTTTGTGTTGGATTGAATATGATGAATCTGAAATTATGTGATGCATATCGTATAATAAAGCCCATGGGTACTTGTGGTGACATTGGAGTATCTAGGTGACATTTGGGTTTTGGTTGATGTGTATCTTAAGGTGTTATTTTAGTACGAACTCTAGGGCTGTTCGTGACACTTATAGGGATAGCTCATAAGATTGATCGGAAAAGATAACTTTGAGGTGGTTTCGTACCCTACAATAATTTCTTCGTTTGTTCTCCGCTATTAGTGACTTTGGAGTGAACTCTTTGTCGCGTGTGAGAGATTTACATATGATTCAACTATGTTAGCATTGTTGAGAGAACTTGCACTAGTGAAAGTATGAACCCTAGGCCTTGTTTTCAAGCATTGCAATACCATTTTTGCTCACTTTTGTTACTTGCTACCTTGCTGTTTTTATATTTTCAGATTACAAAAACCTATATCTACCATCCATATTACACTTGTATCACCATCTCTTCGCCGAACTAGTGCACCTATACAATTTACCATTGTATTGGGTGTGTTGGGGACACAAGAGACTCTTTGTTATTTGATTGTAGGGTTGTTTGAGAGAGACCATCTTCATCCTACACCTCCCACGGATTGATAAACCTTAGGTCATCCACTTGAGGGAAATTTGCTACTGTCCTACAAAACTCTGCGCTTGGAGGCCCAACCCGAGTCTACAAGAAGAAGGTTGCGTAGTAGACATCAGCGCGCGCTGAGGCGTGCCTCTGAGTGGTGCTCGAACCCCTCCCTCGTCATACTAGCCAAGCTAAACGCTTCCCGGACGGAAGCCCCTGAGCCTAGCCTGAGGAAGGTGCCGGGCGCGCTTCCCTATGCCGAGGTGAGGCTGATGCTGACAAGGGGCACGGGGCTCGCGTCGTTGGTGTCGAGCGTCACATTCTTCATCTTAACGAGGCCTGAGGCTGGCAGCCGCTCCTTCTTCCTCGGGAACGCGGCCACGTCAAGCCCAGCTCCCCCCTCGTCGTCGGGACGCTCGGCCATGACCGCCTTGCAGGCCCGATCAAGGGAACGGACTATGTCTGTCTCGTCGCAGGTGATGGTGATGACACCGTCGGGTCCCGGCATCTTGAGGAGGTTGTAACCGTGGTGAGCCACTGCCATGAATTTGGCCAGGGCCGGGTACCCCAGGATAGCGTTGTACGGGAGGCCGATGCGCGCTACGTCGAAGTCGATGAGCTCGGTGCAGTAATTGCCGTGCGTGCCGAAGGTGACGGGGAGGCGGACCTGCCCTATGGGGACGACGGAACCACCGGCGGCGCCGTGGAACGGCCTGGTGGGCGCCAGCTCATGGTAGAGCACCCTGAGGGTCTCGAAGGTCTCCACAGAGAGCACGTTGTGGCCGGCGCCTCCGTCGACGAGGGTCTTGGTGACGGACACGTTTCAGATGATGGGGGTGCATAGCAGGGGGAGCGCGCCCGCGGCAGCCATGGACTTGGCTCCATCCCTGGAGTCAAAGGAGACAGGGCACAGGGACCAACGGAGGGGCCGTGTGGCTTCCGGCCCCTGGAGAGGGCCGCTCGTAGCGCAGCGAAGCTGTCCGAGCCAGTGGTTTGACAAGAGGGCTTGGGCTCCGCCGAGGATGCAGGCCGCCATGCGGGGCTCCTGGCCTTCCCCAAACCCTCCGTCAGACGAGCCGCTGCTTCTCTCCCCGGGCGACGTCCTGGGGGTGGACCACATGAGGCCGTCCTTGCCGGGCATCCTCCCGAGGCCATCTGCGCCCGCCGTCGCCGCGAGGATGCTCACATTGGTCTTGGTTAGTATTGTTGTTGCGGTTATTCCTCCTGCTGCCACCGCTGCCATCCCCGCCACCGGCACCGCGGATGCTGCGGCCTGATGCCGGCCGGTGCGCTCCATGCGGGACGGCCCGAACGCCCGACAGTCTCCCGTGTTGTGGGTGTGTACGTTGTGGTGAGCGCAAAACATTCCGCCACCTCCCCAGGGAGCATCGCCGCCATGGCCGGCCTGCAGGCCACAGCCGGTCACCGGGGACTCAGAGGAGAAGGAGGACGGCGCGAGGCGGGCCTTGCTCGGGCCTGTCGGACTGAGGCCCGACCAGGTCGCCGCCTGGTGGTGGGGGAGGCCCGCTGCCCACACTTCCTCCTTCTAGCGCCGGGGCCCGGAGTGGGCGGTAGGGCGCCATAGCCCTCCTGGCGACTGTGACGAGCCTACCGATGTGGTCCGCCCAAGCGTCGTGCCCCCGTTCATCGGGCGGTGTCGGAGCAGCTTGCTCGCCATGAGTTGTGCCTCCTGCGCGTTCAGGTCTCCCACATGAACACAGGCCGGGGTGGCGTGACAAGGTGGTTGCTTCGCCGCGCAGGGGGGCGCGAGCGGTCCCGCCGCTCGCGAGCGTCGTGGCCGTTCACGGCTTTGTCCGTGACTTGGTGAGGGCCGTGGCGCTCATTCGGTGCTGAGCGCCCTGCGCGCGAGCGGCGGGTGTCAACCATCGGTCCGGCGCGAGTGGAGACGAGTCAGAGCTGGAGAGCTGCGGCGCACCCCTACCTGGCGCGCCAAATGTCGGAATCGGGGCTCCGCAGACCCAAGAAGGTTCGACCGCTGGGGTGCGCTCGCTCTCCTGCCCTACTCTACTCTCCGACGGTTTGAGCTAAGGAAGACAAACAAGAACACACACAGTTTACCCAGGTTCGGGCCACCTCGCGGTGTAAAACCCTACTCCTACTTGGTGGATTGCTTGAGGTGGAAGATGAGTACAAGGCGTGTTCTTGCCCAACCAAAAAAAGGCCCTCTCTCTACGGGGGCTGGTTCCCCCCTTATATTGGCCCCGGTCCTCTTCCCCCAAAAAATATCAGGCGGGAAGGGTTGCCACAACAGGCGTTTTGAAAGGGGACAAGGTTGTAGCCTATCCTGACAAAAGGCGGTCTTCGCCTGCTAAAGTTCCCCACCGTGATGCGCTCGTGGGCTCGGGGGTGACACCCGCCCCGTCGAGCCCTCAGTCCTAGTATTCTTGCACGGAAGAGGAAACCCTTGGGGGATGCTTTGGGAACCCGTGAGCTGGCACCTCTCCCCTATCAGCAAAGAGGGGATCCTCGTCGTCCGCACCTGCTGGCGCTGCTACTGGCACCGTTTGGCACGGCGCGCGTCACCCATGTGCGGGCATGGAGTTGCGGGGCCCGGCCTGGTCAGCACCAGGCGGACCCGCCTCCCGAGGACGCTGCGGGGAGCCTCGCGAGGGGACCCCGTGAAGTGCTTGGTGGTGACGTCGCCTCGCGCCTCGCGAGGCGCTGGCTCTCGCGAGACCCGACTCCTTGAAGCCTGCGGGTGGGGCCACCTAGTGTCTTATGGAAATCGTCGCGTCCTGAGCCGCAGGCAGACGGGCCTGGGTACCCCCAGTCCCACGGGCCCGACATCGGCATGTCTAAGAGAGATTTTGTACCCGTTGGTAATGTGTACCCATACCCGTAAAATATATCGGTAGGGCATGGGTAAGAATTTGCGCCGATGGGTAACCAAGTGGATACCTAAAAAATATTAAAAATGAAAATAACTTATAAAATGTGGTCAACATCCAACTCCTATGGCCCAACACTAAATCTTGTATTGCTTAAACCAACCATAGCTCATGGGCCCATAATGACCTGCTCCCACACCTCCTCTGTCCAATGTGACTGGAAAAAAATATAATCTTGACTCTTCACCACCGGACTTCTATAAAACTCTTGATCTACTGAACTCCGATTCCAAGTACCGCCTCCCACCGCATTAGATTTCCACTGACCACTGGTCATACTCCCTTGATGCCTCAAAGCGACCACCCACTGTCGGAGGTTGTGTCCGTGCTAAACTGCTCTCCTTCATCACTTGAATTTTGAGCTCATTTCTATTCTTTTTTAAAATTTAAATGCTATATATTGTACCCAATGGATACCCATCGGTATAGGACATCGATGGTTATGGTCACGAGTGTGAGTTTATGCCCATGGATGTTGAAGTGGGTGTGTATAGAAAACGTTTAGTGAATTTCAGTTGCAAAATTACACCATACTAGTGATTTTGTTCCTGGAAAATTTGACAAATGTCAGTGTACAATGTTGACAAATGCCAGATTGACAAATACCAATGTTTCCAATTTGACAAATGGCAATTTAACCAATATGACAGATGCAAATCTTACCAAATTGTCTGTAGTAAGCACACGGGTCAACAGACAGAATCGTTTGCGATGACGCGATACACCAATCCTTCGCACCAATTTTCACTTGGCTTAGTGGAAAAGGAACCATAACTCTCGACCTGCATACGAGTGTTTTATTTAGAGAAAAAATATTGATGTTTTTTGTTAACTTTGATGACTATGTGCATTCGGAGAAAAATACTGAGTTGATGAAACCTTATATTTCATTCAGTCAAACTGTGAATTCGGAGGCGGCGCGGTCGACGTCCTCCTCCGGCGTTGTCGTCCTCTGGGACGCCGTTGTTCAAGTCCTCTGAGCGCCATTAATGGAAAGGATGGAAGCGAGGCAGACGACGGTGGAGGTCACATGGCTCGCTTCCCAGTGAGCCTACGCAGCGTATGGCTCGCACGCCTCCCGGTCAACCTATGTAGCGGAGGACTGGTCGCATGCTTCTTGGTGAGCCTGCCCAGCAGAGTACTACTCGCACGCCTCCCGTCTACTCAAACAATTGTCCGCATGGCACCTCCTAGTCAATAAAGAGCGCGATGCATTGATAACCCACAAGTATAGGGGATCACAATAATCTTCACGGGAAGTATTTAACCTTGATTTATTGATTTGACACAAGGGAGCCAAAGAATATTTATTGGCCTTAGCAGTTGAGTTGTCAATTCAACCACACCTATGATATCTCTCTGCAGCAAAGTTTTAGTAGCACAGCAAGTAGTAGTACTAACAGTAACAGTAGTAGTGACAGCAATAATTTTGTAGCAGTTGTGACAGTAGCAGCAGCAATAATAACTTAACAAGATTCAGTATATGTAAAGCGTAGGCACATGGATCGATGATGTATAATGATTTAGACGACATCAATCATGTAATAGTTACACACTAGGGTGACACAGAACTAGCTCCAATTCATGAATGTAATGTAGGCATGTATTCCGTATATAGTCATACGTGCTTGCGATAAGAACTTGTATGACATGTTTTGTCCTACCCTCCCGTGGCAGCGGGGTCCTAATGGAAACTAAGGGATATTAAGGTCTCCTTTTAATAGAGAACCGGAACAAATCATTACCACATGGTGAATACATGAACTCCTCAAACTACGGCAATCACCAGAAAGGATCCCAATTATTGTCACCTTGGGGTATGTGGATCATGGCACGCAATAGGTGCATACAACTTGCAAGATCAGATCCAAACCACTCTTATATTCATGAAAACGTAATAGGTTCAGATCTGAAATCATGGCACTCGGGCCCTAGTGACAAGCATTAAGCATGGCAAAGTCATAGCAACATCAATCTCAAAATCATAGTGGATACTAGGGATCAAGCCCTATCAACTTAACTCGATTACATGATCAATCTCATCCAATCCCATCACCGTCCAGCAAGCCTACAAAGGAATTACTCACTCCTGGTGGTGAGCATCATGGCGGTGTTGATGAAGAAGGGTTGGTGATGACGACGGCGACGAATCCCCCTCTCTGAAGCCCCAAACGGATTCCAGATCAGCCCTCCCAAGGAAGAACACGAGGTGGCGGCGGCTCCATCTCGTAAAACGCAATAAAATCTTCTCTCTTATTTTTTTTCTCCGAAGATGTGAATTTATAGGAGTGGAATTAGAGTCGGGGGAGCCATATCGGCCCCACAAGCTAACAGGGCGCGCCTAGTGGGTGGGCGTGCCCTGTTACCTTGTGGCTCACAGGCAGCCCCCTCTGCTGGATCTTCGCTCCATAATTCATTATTTATTCCAAAAATAATTCACAAAAAGTTTCGTCCAACTCCAAGAACTTTTATTTCTGCACAAAAATAACACCAAGGTAATTCTACTTAAAACAACGTTAGTCCGGGTTAGTTCCATTTAAATCATGCAAATTAGAGTCCAAAACCAGAGCAAAAGCAATTGGAAAAGTAGATAAGTTTGAGACGTATCAACTCCCACAAGATTAACGCATTGCTTGTCCTCAAGCAATTCAGTTGATAAACTGAAAGTGATAAAGAAAAAATTTACAAACTCTTTTGTTCTCGTTGTTATACACATGCTTAGCTAGTGTTCTGGCTTTAGCATAAATCATAAATAACCATATCCATGATAACAATTAAACATCATATTCACTCATGGCAATACATAACCTACTGGCGAGCAATAATAAGATATCTCACATGCCAACAATTTGTCAAAACAATCATGATATAATATGATGGCATGGTGATACGTCTCCAACGTATCTACTTTTCCAAACACTTTTGCTCTGGTTTTGACCTCTAATTTGGATGATTTGAATGAAACTAACCCGGACTGACGCTGTTTTCAGCAGAACTACCTTCGTGTTATTTTTGTGCAAAAATAAAAGTTCTTGGAAACGGACGAAACTTTTTGTGAATTCTTTTTGAGAACTATAATGAATTATGGAGTGAAGACCTGCCGGAGGGTGTGTCCCATGGGGCCACCACACATCAGGGCGCCCCCCTAGGCCGCACCCTGATGGCGTGTGGGGCCCTCGTGGCACCTCCGACGCTAATTCCACTCCTATAAATTCACAACTTCGGAGAAAAAAATAAGAGAGAAGATTTCATCGCGTTTTACGAGATGGAGCCACCTCCACCTCGTGTTCATCCTCGGGAGGGCTGATCTTGAGCCGTTTGGGGCTTCGGAGAGGGGGATTCGTCGCCGTCATCATCACCAACCCTTCTTCATCAACACCGCCATGATGCTCGCCACCGGGATTGAGTAATTCCTTTGTAGGCTTGCTGGACGGTGATGGGATTGGATGAGATTGATCATGTAATCGAGTTAAGTTGATAGTGCTTGATCCCTAGTATCCACTATGATTTTGAGATTGATGTTGCTATGACTTTGCTATGTTTAATGCTTGTCACTAGGGCTCGAGTGCCATGATTTCAGATCTGAACCTATTACGTTTTCATGAATATAAGAGTGATTTGGATCTGATCTTGCAAGTTGTATGCACCTATTGCGTGCCATGATCCGCATACCCCAAGGTGACAATAATTGGGATCCTTTCTGGTGATTGCCGTAGTTTGAGGAGTTCATGTATTCACCATGTGTTAATGGTTTGTTCTGGTTCTCTATTAAAAGGAGACCTTAATATCCCTTAGTTTCCAATAGGACCCCGCTGCCACGGGAGGGTAGGACAAAAGATGTCATGCAAGTTCTTATCGCCACCACGTATGACTATATACGGAATACATGCCTACATTACATTCATGAATTGGAGCTAGTTCTGTGTCGCCCTAGTGTGTAACTGTTATATGATCAATGTCATCAAAATCATTATCCATCACCGATCCACGTGCCTATGCTTTACATATACTGAATCTTGCTAAGTTACTATTGCTACTGCTACGGTGACAACTGCTACAATATTGTTGCTGCCCCTACTACTGTTACTTTTGCTACTACTATTTGCTGTGCTACTAAACATTTGTTGCAGAGAGATATCCCAGGTGCGGTTGAATTGACAACTCAACTGTTTAAGGCCAATAAATAGTCTTTGGCTCCCCTTGTGTCGAATCAATAAATTAGGGTGAAATACTACCCGTGAAGACTGTCGCGATCCCCTATACTTGTGGGTTATCAAGACCTTTTTCTGGCGCCGTTGCCGGGGAGCATAGCTCTAGTTATTGTGTTAACTTGAGGATATACAATTTCTACTATGAAGAATCTGAAAGATACTCGAACTAAGATCATCCCCTCTCGCACGAGAGGAGGTAAGGAACTGCCATCTAGCTCTGCTTTTGATTCACCTACTATTTTGAATCAGCTTGTTACACCACCACATGTTGATCGTCCTGATATGTCACATGAACTTGATGATGCTACCTCTGAAATTAATTATGATACTATTGCTACACATGTTGAAACAGAAAATGTGCCACTGAATGAATTACTTGATGCTCATCTTGCTAAAGCTAGAGAACTTGAAAATGCTGAAAGTGATGAAGACTTTGAATCACCTATTACACCTCACTCTCCTATTAGATATGAATTGCCTCATGTGCCTGAAGGTTACATCATGGATAAGGAAACAACTAGTGACTTCTTTGCTTGTGAAAATAGAGATGATTTGAAAAAACTACTATGCAAACTGAAAGATAAATCTATGATGGAGAAAATGAAATATGATCCTAAATTTGCTACTTCTCCTATATTTGTTGCTGATAAAGATTATGAATTCTCTGTTGATCCTGAGTTAATTCCTATAGTAGAATCTGATCGTTTTCATGGCTATGAAAATGAAACTGTTGTCGAACACCTTATGAAACTGAATGATATTGGTGCTCTGTTTACCAATAATGAAAAGATACGCTACTATTATACCCTTAAGCTTTTTCCTTTCTCGCTAAAAGGCGAGGCTAAGGAATAGTTTCTTTCTCTTGCTCCTGGTTGTATGCATAGTCCCCAGGATATGCTTCACTATTTTTCTACAAAATATTTTCCTGCTCATAAGAAACAAGTTTCCTTACAGGAAATATTTAACTTTGTGCAAATTGAAGAAAAGAATCTCCCTCAAGCTTAGGGGAGGCTTCTCCGGTTACTTAGAGCTTTGCCTGATTGTACTCTTAAGAAAAATGAAATTCTCGATATCTTTTATAATGGACTAACTGATGCTTCTAGGGACTTCCTAGATAGTTGTGCTTGTTGTGTTTTCAGGGAAAGAACTGTCGGTCAAGCTGAAGAATTATTGAATAACATATTGCAAAATGCCGATGACTGGACACTTCGTGAGCCACCTTCGGAACTTATCCAAAAGAAGAGAGGTATTCTATTCCTCAATCCTGAAGATATGCAAGAAGCAAAAAGATCTATGAAGGAGAAAGGTATTAAAATTGAGGATATCAAGAAATTACCACCTATTGAAAAATACATGGACTTGATAACTCGACACAGGTAGTAGAGGTAAACTCTCTCCACTCCTTTACTAAAAATTATATACCTTACAATAAGACTCCTGAAGAATGCATGGATGAATATGATAATTATATTGTTAAGCAAGAACACTTCAACAACTATGTTAAAGATCAATTGAGACATAATGCTATGATGATAGACCGCTTAAGTGACTTGATGTTTAGAATTGCTAATGATGTAAAAGGTCTAGGTAAACATGCTTCTCTGGTTCACACTCATCTAGACCAAGTTGCTAAGTCACAAAATGATTTGCTTGGTGAAATAAATAATAATATGAATGATCATGCTCTTAGAGTAATGACTAGGGGAGGTCGTATGACCCAAGAACTGATACGTCTCCAACGTATCTATAATTTTTGCTTGTTCCATGCTGTTATATTATCATTCTTGAATGTTTTACAATCATTTTATAACAACTTTATATCATTTTTTGGGACTAACCTATTGACATAGTGCCAAAGTGCCAGTTGCTGTTTTTGCTTGTTTTTTTACTTCGCGGAAAATAAATACCAAACAGAGTCCAATCGCGACGAAACTTTTTGGAGATTTTTTCTGGACCAGAAGACACCCAGTGGGCCAAACAACTGCCGGAGAGGTGGGCTGTGGAGAGCACAACCCACCAGGGCGAGCCAGGGGGGCCAGCGCGCCCTGACGGGTTGTGCCCTCCTCGACCCACTTCCGCACCACCTCTGATGCCTATAAATTCTCAAATATTCGGAAAACCCTAAGGGAGTCGACGAAACACAATTCCAGCCGCCGCAAGTTCCAGAACCGCGAGATCCAATCTAAACACCATCACGGAGGGGTTCATCGTCCTCATAGGTGCCTCTCCGATGATGTGTGAGTAGTCCACCATAGACCTACGGGTCCGTAGGCAGTAGCTAGATGGCTTCTTCTCTCTCTCTTATGATTCTCAATACAATGGTCTCTTGGAGATCTATTTGATGTAAACTTTTGCGGTGTGTTTGTTGGGATCCGATGAATTTTGAGTTCATGATCAGTTTCTATCCATGAATATTATTTGAGTCTTCTTTGATCTCTTATATGCATGATCGCTTATAGCCTCGTATTTCTTCTTCGAATCTTTGGTTTAGTTAGGCCAACTAGATCGATTTTTCTTACCATGGGAAGAGGTGCTTTGTGATGGGTTCGATCTTGCGGTTTTCTTTCCCAGTGACAAAAGGGGCAGCAAGACACACATGTATCGTTGCTATTAAGGATAACAAGATGGGGTCTATTCCTACATGAATAGATCTTGTCTACATGATGCCATCGTTCTTATTGCATTACTCCATTTTTCCATGAACTTAATACACTAGATGCATGCTGGATAGCAGTCGATGTGTGGAGTAATAGAGGAAGATGCAGGCAGGAGTCGGTCTATCTATCTTGGATGTGATGCCTATATAATGTTCATCGCCTTGGATATCGTCATGACTATTCAATTTTCTATCAATGCCCAACAGTAATTTGTTCACCCACCGTGCGCTATACTCATGAGAGAAGCCACTAGTGAACCCTACGGCCCCCGGGTCTACTTTACCATCATATAGCTTTCCGATCTACGTTTTTGCAATCTTTGTTTTCAAATCAACAAAACCCAAAACCCAAAAATATATTGCTTCATATTTACTCTTTTTATTTGTGTTCTTGAGAGATCTATCTCTCCTATCTATCACTACCTAATCTATCTTATTACCGTAGAGAGATTGACAAGCTCTCTTTCGCGTCGGGTTGCAAGTATTTGTTGTTTGTATGCAGGTGGTTCTTATTGGGTGGTGGTGATCCTCCTACTGGTTCGATAACCTTGGTTTCATAACTGCGGGAAATACTTACCGTCGCTGTGTTGCATCATACCTTCCTCTTTGGGGAAATACCGATGCAGTCTCAAGCCACGTCAAAGGAATTTCTGGCGCCGTTGTCGGGGAGGAAACGGTCTCTTCTACGTGCCTATCGTAGGCGCCGAGGGGACTCCATCATCATCTACCAGGTTTCTAATCACAAATCTCATCTCCTTGCAATTACATTATTTGCCATTTGCCTCTCGTTTTACTCTCCCCCACTTCACCAATTTGCCGTTTTATTCTCCCTCTTTTTCGTTTGCCCTTTTTCTTACAGGATCTCTTCCTTGCTTGCAATCTTGTTTGCGTAGTCACGATGACTCAAGAGAACACCAAGTTGTGTGATTTTTCCAATACCAATAACAATGATTTTATTAGTTCGCCTATTGCTCCTCCCGCCACTAGTGCGGAGTCTTGTGATATTAATGCCGCTTTGTTGAATCTTGTCATGAAAGATCAATTTGCCGGTAATCCTAATGAGGATGTCGCGTCCCATCTAAACACGTTCATTGAATTGTGTGATATGCAAAAGAAAAAAGATGTGGACAATGATATTGTTAAGTTGAAACTATTTCCTTTTTCCTTGCGGGATCGTGCAAAAATTTGGTTTTCCTCTTCGCCTCGCAATAGTATCGATTCTTGGAATAAGTGCAAGGATGCTTTTATCACTAAGTATTTTCCGCCCGCGAAAATTATTTCCCTTAGGACGCAAATCATGAATTTTAAGCAACTTGAGCATGAACATGTTTTACAATCTTGGGAAAGAATGAAGTTGATGATAAGAAATTGTCCTACACATGGTTTGAATCTTTGGATGATCATACAAATTTTTTATGCGGGATTGAATTTTGTCTTTAGAAATCTTTTAGATTCCGCCGCGGGTGGTACTTTTATGGAGATTACTTTGGGTGAAGCTACTAAATTGCTAGATAATATCATGGCTAATTATTCTCAATGGCACACCGAAAGAGCACCTACTAGTAAAAAAGTTAATTCGGTAGAGGAAATTAGTACTTTGAGTGATAAAGTTGATGCTTTGATGAAATAGGTTGCTAGTTAAAATTCTCCTATTGATCTTAATGATGTGCCTTTGTCTACTTTGATTGAGCTAAATAGTGAATTCGTAGATGTGAATTTTGTCTCGCGCAACAATTTCAATAACAATGCTTATAGAGGTAGTTTTAATCCTAGGCCATTTCCTGAAAATTCCTCTAATAATTATGGTAATTCCTATGGTAATTCTTCTTACAATAATAATAGTAACACCTCTGATCTTTATAGTAATATTAAAGAATTTATCAATGCGCAAAAGGCTTTCAATGCTACGATAGAAGAAAAGGTGAATAAGATTGATGATATGTCTAGAAGCATTGATAGAATTTCTCATGATGTTGAAACCCTCAAGTTGAAAGCTTTTGTGCCTAAGATTGATGAATCTATTAAAGCTTTATATGTCTCTATGGATGAAAGTAAGAAAAGAACCGCTATGCTTAGAGCTAAAATAGAAATCTTAGAAAAATCGTCTTCTAGTGATTGCCGCTATAAAAACGATGAAGATCTTAAAGTGATTGGTGTTTCTTCTATTGATTCCTTGTTTAGTAATATTAAAATTGATAATGAAGGGACTGAATTAGATTCAAATTTAGCTAGAAGGTGTCCCAATAATTTGGAGGGTGAAAATCTTGATGAAATTTTTGATAAACGTGGGTTTGAATAGGTCAAAACTTTAACTAGTGATGTGCCCACTATCTTGGATTGCAAAGATTTTAACTATGATAGTTTCTCTTTGATTGAATGTATTTCTTTGTTGCAATCTATGTTGAATTCACCCCATTCTTATGAGCAAAATAAAGCTTTTACTAAACATATCGTTGATGCCATGATGAAATCTTTTGAAGAAAAGTTGGAGTTGGAGATTTCTATTCATAGAAAATTACATGATGAGTGGGAACCTACCATTAAGGTCAAGATTAAAAATTATGAATGCTTTGCTTTGTGTGATTTGGGTGCTAGTGTTTCCACGATTCCGAAATCTCTATGTGATGTGCTTGGTCTTACCAACATTGAAGAATGCTCTCTTAATTTGCATTTGGCGGATTCTACTATTAAAAAGCCTTTGGGAAGAATTAATGATGTTCTTATTCTTGCAAATAGTAATTATGTGCCTATTTATTTTATTGTGCTTGATATTGATTGCAATCCGTCTTGTCCCATTATACTTGGTAGACCGTTTTTACGCACTATAGGTGCCGTGATTGATATGAAAGAAGGCAATATTCGTTTTCAATTTCCCTTGAGAAAGGGTATGGAACACTTCCCTAGAACAAGAGTTAAGCCACCATATGAATCAATCATGATGGCATCCTATGGATCCAAAACCAAAGATGACAATACTTGAATCTATCCATTATGCCTAGCTAGGGGCGTAAAACAATAGCGCTTGTTGGGAGGCAACCCAATGAATAAATAAATTTTTGCTTTTTTCCTTTCTGTTTTTGAGTGTTGACACAATTATGCCTCTGTTATGATTGTGTTTTTATGGTTTATTTATTGTTTGTGCCAAGTAGAACCGTTAGGATGATTCATAGGATGAGTAGAAGTGATGCTGAATCTGAAACAGAAACTTTGCGTCCAGTATTTGAATTTTAATTTTTTGCTGGAATGTGATCTTGAGCTGCAATTTTAACACAGTGTTTCTATACAAATTCCTTATGTTTTCCTAATTTTTCAGAATTTTTAGAGTTACATAAGTATGGGTAGAGTACAGATTACTACAGACTGTTCTGTTTATGACAGATTCTGTTTTCGTTGCATTGTGTGCTTGTTTTGATGAATCTATGGTTTGTATTGGGGGGTATAAGCCATGGTAAAGTTAAAATACAGTAGGTATAATGCAATAACAAAATATGACTAGGTTTGCAACAATACCTAAAGTAGTGATTTGCTTTCTTATACTAACGGATCTCACGAAGATTTTGTTGAGTTTTGTGTGATTGAAGTTTTCAAGTTTTGGGTGAGATCATGATGGATGAAGGAATAAGGAGTAGAAAAAGCCTAAGCTTGGGGATGCTACCACACCCCCAAGATATATCCAAAGAGAAACAAGCAACTAAGCTTGGGGATGCACCCGAGTGGCATCCCCTCTTTCTTCTAATGACCATCGGTATTTTACTTGGGGCTATATTTTTATTCGTCACATATCATGTGTTTTGCTTGGAGCGTCTTGTATCTTTGCTTGCTTTGTTTGTTAGTTTTTCCTTTGTATAATTTCTGGGCACACCTATTTGATAAATCATAAACCATGCTATGATTTGTTAGAATTGCTCTATGTGCTTCACCTAAACTTTTTGAGCTATAGAAATTGCTCTAGTGCTTCACTTATATCTTTTTGAGCACGGTGTGCTTGGAAATTTTTGTAGAAATACTCTCATGCTTCACTTATATTTATTTGAGAGTTAGTAAATTTTGAAGAAATCCTCTCATGATTCACTTATACCTTTTTGATGAAATCTTTATGCTCATGTGCTTCACTTAAATTTGTTTGAGCTTGCGAAAAAGCAATGGCAATATATGAAACTACTCCCAAAGTGATAGATATCCAAGGAGGATATAATGAAAACTTTCATGAAGATAATTGGACAAATTAAACTTGATTCCTTGTAATAGTTTTGAAACATGATGATATTAATATGTGAGTCATGTTAGTGAGTAATTATGCTTAGTAGGAATATTGGTGTTAAGGTTTGTGATTCCCTATGCATGCACGAAAGTCAATAGTTATGCAATGAAGTTATATCCTACTTGTGGTGCATTATTCGGTGTTAGTTATGTTCAATGCTCACTTATGTGATTTTTTTTCTTGGTTTGGTTGCTTCCCAATCTATTTGCCAGCCTTCATTTGTACTAAGTAGAAATACTACTTGTGCATCCAAAATCCTTAAACCAAGTTTTGCCTTATGAGTCCACCATACCTACCTATATGCGGTATTTCCATGTCGTTCCAAACAAATTTGTATGTGCCATCTCTAAATTTTCAAAATATTTTTTCTCTTTTTAGTGCCCGTACCGCTCATGAAACGGTGGGGAGTGTCCAATATTTTTCCATGCTAGATGTGTTATTCTCAAGATGAGTGTTTATTCACTTGTCATTGCACGAGAGTGCGGCGGTAATAGGGATGCCCATTCCCGAAATGAAAAAGAAAAAATATTTACTTTATGTTGTCAAATAATAAATTCCTTCGAAAGTGTTGGTATGGAAGGCAACCGTGGATACGGCCCGCCATGGAAAGTGAAAGTTTGGTGGAAAAGGAATCAACTTTATTTTCTGTTTGGGAACCGCCTATGATATATCTAGCATGGAAAGTATTGTGAACTACTTTGTCGTTCTCGTTGACAGGAAAAGCATGCCACCCAAAACATTTTTCTCTCTCAATTTTAAACCTTGAGCTCTGGCACCTCTACAAATCCCTACTTCCCTCTGCGAAGGGCCTATCTATTTAATTTATGTAATTTTCATTTTTTTTGCTTTGAGTCTACATCTTCTCTTATAAGCACCAACTAGGGGGCACTATGATCGTACTTGGGCATTGGGCATAGTTAATATTTGAGTGTGTTTCATGAATGGTCAATGATTGAGCATGATGGGCACGGGATAACTTTCTTTAGTGTTGATATTTTGAAAGACATGGTTGCTTGTTGACATGCTTGAGTATTGAAGTCATTATGTTAAAACTAGACTATTGCTTTGAATCCTTATAAGTCCAAATGTCCATGCTATACAAAAGAAAAGAATGTGATGAACATGTTAGGCAGCATTCCACATCAAAAATTATGTTTTTATCATTTACCTACTCGAGGACGAGTAGGAATTAAGCTTGGGGATGCTGATACGTCTGCAACGTATCTATAATTTTTGCTTATTCCATGCTGTTATATTACATTCTTGGATGTTTTACAATCATTTTATAACAACTTTATATCATTTTTTGGGACTAACCTATTGACATAGTGCCAAAGTGCCAGTTGCTGTTTTTGCTTGTTTTTTACTTCGCAGAAAATCAATGCCAAACGGAGTCCAATCATGACGAAACTTTTTGGAGATTTTTTCTGGACCAGAAGACACCCAGTAGGCCAAACAACTGCCGGAGAGATGGGCTGTGGAGAGCACAACTCACCAGGGCGCGCCAGGGGGGCCCCGGCGCGCCCTGATGGGTTGTGCCCTCCTCGGCCCCCTTCCGCACCACCTCTGATGCCCATAAATTCTCAAATATTCGGAAAACCCTAGGGGAGTCGATGAAACACAATTCCAGCTGCCGCAAGTTCCAGAACCGTGAGATCCAATCTAAACGCCATCACGGAGGGGTTCATCTTCCTCATAGGTGCCTCTCCGATGATGCGTGAGTAGTCCACCATAGACCTACGGGTCCGTAGGCAGTAGCTAGATGGCTTCTTCTCTCTCTTTTATGATTCTCAATACAATGGTCTCTTGGAGATCTATTTGATGTAAACTTTTGCGGTGTGTTTGTTGGGATCCGATGAATTTTAAGTTCATGATCAGTTTCTATCCATGAATATTATTTGAGTCTTCTTTGATCTCTTATATGCATGATTGCTTATAGCCTCGTATTTCTTCTTCGAATCTTTGGTTTAGTTAGGCCAACTAGATTGATTTTTCTTGCCATGGGAAGAGGTGCTTTGTGATGGGTTTGATCTTGCGGTGTTCTTTCCCAGTGACAGAAGGGGCAGCAAGACACACATGTATCGTTGCTATTAAGGATAACAAGATGGGGTCTATTCCTACATGAATAGATCTTGTCTACATCATGTCATCGTTCTTATTGCATTACTCCATTTTTCCATGAACTTAATACACTAGATGCATGCTGGATAGCGGTCGATGTGTGGAGTAATAGAGGTAGATGCAGGCAGGAGTCGGTCTATCTATCTTGGACATGATGCCTATATATTGATCATCGCCTTGGATATCGTCATGACCATTCAATTTTCTATCAATTGCCCAACAGTAATTTGTTCACCCACCGTGCGCTATACTCATGAGAGAAGCCACTAGTGAACCCTACGACCCCGGGTCTACTTTACCATCATATTGCTTTCCGATCTACGTTTTTGCAATCTTTGTTTTCAGATCTACAAAACCAAAAACCCAAAAATATATTGCTGCATATTTACTCTTTTTATTTGTGTTCTTGAGATATATATCTCTCCTATCTATCACTACCTAATCTATCTTATTACCGTAGAAAGATTGACAAGCTCTCTTTCGCGTCGGGTTGCAAGTATTTGCTATTTGTGTGCAGGTGCTGCTTATTGGGTGGTGGTGATCCTCCTACTGGTTCGATAACCTTGGTTTCATAACTGAGGGAAATACTTACCGTCGCTGTGCTGCATCATCCCTTCCTCTTTGGGGAAATACCGACGCAGTCTCAAGCCACGTCAAGAACCTCTCTACCCAGAAGGTCATCCTAAAAGAATAGAACAGGATTCCCATAGAGTTAATGATGATGCACCTAGTTCCTCCAATAAGAAAAAGAAGAAGAAAAAGGATAGGAACTTGCATGCTTCTAGTGAACCTGTTATAGAAACACCTACAGAGAAACAAAATGATGTTTCTATTTCTGATGCTGAGACACAATCTGGTAGTGAACATGCACCAAGTGATAATAAAAAGGAAGATGAAAATGATATTGTGCATGTAGATGTCCCACCAGATATTAATAAAGAAAATGATGATGATGTAGAAATAGAACTTGCTGAGGATCTTGATAACCCACCTCCTAAAAATAAACGATATGATAAGAGAGAGTTTGCTGCTAGAAAACATGGAAGGGAAAGAGAGCCATGGGTTCAAAAACCCATGTCATTCCCTCGTAAGCCTTCTAAGAATAAGGATGATGAAGATTTTGAACGCTTTGCTGAAATGATTAGACCCGTCTTTTTTGCATACTCGTTTGACTGATATATTGAAAATGCCTCCGTATGCTAAGTATATGAAGGATATTATTACCAACAAACAAAAAATACCTGAAACTGAAATTGCTACTATGCTTGCAAATTATTCTTTTGATGGAGGTATACCTAAGAAGCTAGGAGATCCCGGCATACCCACAATACCTTGCTCTATTAAAAGAAATTATATTAAAACTGCTTTATGTGATTTAGGAGCCGGTGTTAGTGTTATGCCTTTCTCCCTTTATAAAAGACTTGATTTGAGTAAGCTTACACCTACTGAGATATCTTTGCAAATGGCTGATAAGTACACTGCTTTACCTATTGGACTTTGTGAGGACATTCCCGTTGTGGTTGCAAATGTTACTATCTTGAAAGACTTTATTATTCTTGATATGCCCGAGGACGACAATATGTCGATCATCCTTGGTAGACCATTTTTAAATGCTGCAGAGGCTGTTATTGATTGCAATAAAAGCAAGGTTACCTTTCACGTCAATGGCAAGCAACACACCATGCATTTTCCGAAGAAGCTAACTTTGGTTAATAATATTAATGTCATTGAGCCTACTCCCACGGTTATTATTGGAAGCTTTGCAATTCCTGTACCTACTGTCAAGAAGAGATACTATAATCTTATTGTTGAGGATATGCAAATCCCCATTGCGGTAACCTAGTGATATACGATAATTCTTCGGTTTCATGTTAACCGGAAGTGGTTCTTAATAAGACTTGATCAACCTTATTAGTGAATCCTTTCCGGAAGGCACGTGATTGATGAATCTAGTATTCACAACTCTCTGTATCAAAAGTTTATCCTCTGTTATATTCAGTTTGAATAAAATAAATTAGCATGGTTTTCCTTTTTCTGTTTTTCCCGTGCATAGAACAATGTCAAAAAAGAAAATGTCTCAGAATGCCACAAAATTTTAACATGATTTTTTCTAGAATAAATAAAAATTATTGGCATAAAAATAACATCAGGGGACTGCACCAGTATGGCACCACACATCAGGGCGCGGCCCCCCTAGGCCACGCCCTGATGGCTTGTGGGGCCCACAGGGGCCCCTGCCTTATCACTTCGTCCCACACTCTCTCCTACCTCCAGCAAAAAAATTCTAGCCATCTCTCTCCCGTGTTCTTAACCCCGAAAGTGAATTTTTCGATCTCTTTGCTCGGAACTTCGTTTCTGAAACTGTTTTGAGGAATTGCTCCTTGGTATGTGACTCCTCCATTCCTCCAATTAGTTTTTGTTTTAGTGGTTCATATTTTGCATAATGTGTTGCACTTAGTGCTACAGAAAATGAGCTTGCATATTGAATCCTTTGAGTTCCAAGTAATATGAATGCTTCATATGGCCTCTAGGCACCCATATGAGTAGTTGCTATCAATTTTGCAAAGTTTTATTCACATGCATTTATGGCTCAAAAATTTCAGAAATTTGTTCTTGGGAAGATGAGTTTCTTTAGGAGGAGATCTTCAAGAGGACTCACCTCGGGTGAGTCATCTAGTGGGAACTCAGTACGGCAAGCTTTTTTTTGACTGAATACTGTAAGGGAATCCCCCCACAGCCTTTTATAATTTATTGATCAAAGAAACAATATGTACATGGTTACCTCGGTAACCAGAAGGAAGAAAAAGAAATTAATGCATCTAAACTAGGGGGAGGGGGGAGATAGAATTACATTAAGGGGGTAGGAAAGAAATCCACTTCAGTAATTCTTCCTTAAACTTAGGCTTGATCCTATGTGCCAGCAGCATCATATCAGTCACAAAACCTGATTTCCAATTAGCAAATCTAGGCTGCACGTTCTGAAAAACCTTGGCATTTCTCACCAACCAAACATTCCAGCAAGCAATGAAAACCACCTCAGAGAAAAAAGACTTCCAGAAGGAACTTTTGGCAAGAGGAGTAGCAAGGGACATGTCATTACTGTCACCCCAATCAATTTGCAAGTAATTCCAAACTCTTTGACTGAAAAGGCAGGAGAAGAACAAATGGTCTCTATCTTCCCTCACCTGGGCGTGGCATGTCCTGCAATTGACACCATCATCCAGATGCCATTGTCTTCTCTCAACCATATCCTTGGTGTTTAACCTATCCATGATAAGCATCCAAGCAAACACCTTCATCTTCAAGGTGCAGCAGCTAGCCCATATCCAATTAAGTAATGGATTGAAAGAGAGCTCTCTATGGGCATATGAATAAAAAGATTTTGGGGTATATGGTTTATTAGTTCCAACCCAAGACCATACATCACACTGGTTTGGACTGTGATCCAGCTCTCCCAGAAGGGTTTGAAGCGATGAGAGCTCTTCATATGCCTGCTCAGATAAAGGGAGATTAAACCAGGCGGATAGATCATTGCAGTTCAATCCATCCTTCACCAATTTCCAAGGATCCTTAACATAAGAGAATAACCTCGCAAATCTCTCTCTTAGGGGGACAACTGAATTCCCAATGTGCCATTTGTCCTGCCAAAACAACACTGTGTCCCCTTGGTTAACTTGCACCCAAGTCACTTCTCTGAAATTATCCATCAACTTTAGCACATTCTTCCACCAGTATGACCCACATGGCTCTGTACCCTGAGGTACCCTCTCATGATAATATGTATTCCATATTAGATTAACCCATGGCAGATCCTTCCTGTTCAGAAACTTATGAGCATGTTTCATTAACAAGGCTGCATTCTGTAACCCAAGATTGAGAATACCAAGGCCTCCTTTATTTTTGGGTCTGCAAATCAGCTCCCAAGCAACAAGAGATGGAGAGTGCTCCTGCCTGTTCCTTCTCCAGAAACATTGCCTCTGAATCCTTTCCAGTTGCTTGAGTAAACCTGGAGGGATTGATAAACTGCATAGGAAAAAAATTGGCAGGGAAGACATGGCAGAATTTAAATATTGCAGTCTACCACCCTGAGCCAAAAAAGAAGAACTAGAAGACATCCTTCTTTCCATACAAGTAACCAAGGGCATAAGATGTTCCATCCTGGGCTTGAAGGTACCAACTGGCAGACCAAGATAAGTTAAAGGCATGGTTCCAACCTTACAATCAAATACCTGTGCCAATCTCATAGTTTCTTCTGGAGTTACATTGATTGGGACCATTGATGACTTCTGATAGTTAATGTGCAAGCCAGTTGATTGTGAAAACACCTTCAACATCTCTTTCAAGGCTATAAGTTGTTCCTCAACAGCTGGGAAGATAATCAAAGTATCATCAGCATACTGAACAATAGGAAAGTCCTTGTCATGCCATGGAATTGGCAACTGAATGTACCCCTTGTGCAACATGTCATTTACCACTGACTGTAGGAGGTCAGCAGCCAATGCAAACAAAAGTGGTGAAATTGAATCCCCTTGTCTCACCCCAGCTTTGCATTGGAACTGCTTTCCAGGCACTCCATTAAGTAGAACAGAGGATGAACCAGATGTAAGGAACTGTTGTATCCAGTTAATCCATTTAGAGTTGAAGCCTTTGCATTTCAAAATTTCCAGAATGACTTCTTGTTCAGTGGAGTCAAATGCCTTTTCAAAATCCAATTTGAGAATGAGGATAGGCCTCTTTGACTGATGACACTGATGCAGATACTCTAGAGTCCAACCAATACAATCCTGAATTGTTCTGGTTTTAATAAATCCATACTAGTTTTTGTGAACACAATCCAAGATGACTTCTTGAAACTTGTTGGCAGCCATTTTAGTGAGAAACTTAATACCTAATCCTGTCAAGGAAATTGGTCTATAGTCCCCCACATTTTCTGGAGAAGATTTCTTAGGCACCAGAGTGATGAAGGAGCCGTTGATACTCTCCAGGTTTGCCTTCCCTTCAAAGAAATGATTGGCAAGATTATAAAATTCCTGACCTATTATATGCCAACACTTTTTTAGAAAAAGTCCATTGAAACCATCAGGTCCAGGGGCCTTATCAACAGGCATACACTTAGCAACCTGGTCCATTTCTTCCTTGGTGAAAGGCTTTGTCAAACCATCCAGACCCTGTAGTGGTTTAATTAGGCTTGGAAGATCAAAGCCCATGAAAATGCCCTTTGCAGTGCCCATACGTCCCTTAAAAGAAGACCATAAAATTCCTTCCATTTGACTGTGTTCTGAGACCATTGTGCCATCCTCCAATCTCAAATTGGCAATAGAATTCCTTCTATATCTCTCTGAGGCCATGGCATGGAAGAACTTAGTGTTCTCTTCCCCCACCTTAATGGTCCTAATTGTGCATCTTTTTTTCCAATATAAAAATTGCAGGTGCAACAAGTGTTCCAGATGTGCTTTTACTACTTTCCTAAAATTGAATTTCTGCCTATATAAAGGCCTTATTTCCTCCAACCCATCCAACCATTCAACCACCTTATTGCATTTATAAATACCAATCTTCATCTTTGAGATTCCCAATTTCCACCTCTTCAGATCTTGCCTTAGAATTTTAAGCTTATGAGTCAAAACTTCTGCAGGAATAGTCTTGTGCGAGGGTTTCTGCCAAGAATTAGCTACACATTCCAGAAATCCATCCACCTTGGTCCAAAAGTTTTCAAACCTAAAAATGTTGGTTTTAGGAATGGATGTGGTGATTACCACAACACAGGGGACATGATCAGATGCAGTTCTTGCCAAGGGTAAAACCTCTGTCAAAGGGCCTCGAGATAACCAGATAGTTATGGCTGACTCCAAATCATGTCGATGGCCAAGTGAAGATTTCATGATAGGTCTAGGCATTAAGGATGAATTTTACCAATTCATTTATAATACCGGCCTCACCGATTTCCTCGCAGATAAGTGTGTCCAACACTATGACCTCACTCGTACATTCATGCAAGGGGCAGTCACATGCTTCTAGAGTTTTATTTAAACTTTATGCTAAATCCTTTAGCATGACTCTAGAAGATTTCTCTATTGCTTGCAAACTTCCACTTTCGGGTTCGTTCGAGAAACCTTCAAAAACTGGTTATAATATGTTTCTCGAGAGCCTATGCGTTGGAGAAGATAGGGGAGTAACACAGGCAAGAATTAAAAGCATACAGTTTCCCTCTATTCGTTATTTTGCACTGTTTAATGGAAAATGCGTAGTGGGTAAACAAGATTGTAGTGCTTTATGTGCTCCTGATTTAAGCCTTATTCACAATACGGTAACTGGTGAACAACATTATAACCTTGGTGCAATTGTTGCCCAAAGGTTGAACTCTAACTCTAGCAACGGTGATTTGTATGGAGGGATTTATGCCTCCCGCGTAGCTGCAAAGCTGGGAATGTCGCCTCGACCTCATGATCTTCTCCAACCTGAAAGATATTTAGACTTTGACGCTATGCGCTATCATGAGTTTATTGCAAACCGCGCCAGGGGTTATGAATATAATTTAATATTTGGAAGTTATACGCCTGTTTCTGTCACTTTGCCTGCACCTGCCCTCTTTGATTTTCAGGCTCGACAGCGTTATTATGTTCTTGAGGAGGAGGTGCAAGAGTACAAAGCTGCAATGGAAGCTACTCGGTTAGCGGAGGCGGCGGCCAAGAACGCCACCGCGAGTTATCATTTTAACCATTTCCCAGACTATCAGTGGTGATCACCTAGCTAGGCAACCGCCTAAGCATGGGGGAGTACGTATTTCTCACCGACATTACATTCATGTTCATGCACTTCATATACATTGTCGGTGTTCATCCTTTTTCATTGTATATCCATATTAGTTTTAGTTTTCCGCTTTCTTCTTGTGTGTTTGAAAAACTTTGGAAAACCCAAAAATATTTCTCACTTCTTTTTAGTTTTCTTTTCCGGTTTAATTATTTTCCGTACTAAAAAGAAAACCCAAAAAGATTTTCTTTGCATGCTGGGAGCTTTCCCGTGTAAATAGTTTTTCTCGTTCTTGTTTTACCTTAGTTTATTTGCTTGCTTGAGAAAAACAAAAACTCCAAAAATATTTCAGTATGTTTCTCTGAATTTCTTTTCTTTTTGTTGAGTTCTTGAAAGGAGAAGACCATGATGAAAATGTTGAGTGCCTCTTATATGCTTTATTGTTTACCTAACACAGAACCAATTTTACCTTGTCTTCTCTTTTGTCCAAACTGCCTTGCAGATTTCAGCTTAGTCGACGGTATTCTTGCACTATTATTATTATCACATCATTCGGTCATGCAAGTGAAAGGCAATAATGAAGATATTTGACAAAGTGATCGTGGCAAGGGAAGCTGGTATGAACTGTTCTTGTTTTCTGTTTTTGTAAATATGTTTATCTCGTTTGATCTCGATTCAGTATATTATGAGTGAACATGTTCGTGATGACAATTAGAGATTATAGCATCTCATGCCATGCTTAAACAGCTAGTAGTGAATAGTGATTCATCTTATAGATCAACATGCATTAAAATGGTTATGATGTGGTATGGTAGTATGGTATTTCCCTCTGAGAAATTCAAGCGGCTTGACTTGGCCCATGTGCAAACATGTAATTGATTCAAAACCAATGTAGCCTTCATGATGTTTAAATTCAGAGTGTTCATATCCTACTCATGCTATGTCCAATGTTAATTATTCACAATGCATGCTCATGACCGTCTTTGCTCTCTAGCCGGTCGCTTCCTAACCTATTGCTAGTCTTCACCTGTACTAAGCGAAAATGATGCTTGTGCATCCAAAATCTTTAAACCAAGTTATTCCACATGAGTCCACCATACCTACATATATACGGTATTACCCTGCCGTTCCAAGTAAATCTGCATTTTGTAACACCCCAAGATTTTTCCAAGCTTTTATTTATTAAAATTTTGCCAAGAATATAAAAAAATCTGGATTTTTTGTTGATTTCAGAGCCACTCCTTTTTCGTGGATTGTAAAATTCTCCCCTCCTATTAGAAGCTTTTGAATAATATTGAGGGACTTGAATGTTTTCTTAAAACATTTCATTTCATTTGGTAAATTCAGTGGAAATATTTTTATAATAAAACTTGCCAAATTTAATTGGTCTTGAAATGCCTTTTCATTCCTTAATGGGGATTCTATTGCACTACAACCACTTTAAATATTCATTTAAAAATTTCACAAAAATTTGGAGATGTCATGTGATGCATATAGACCACTTTTATACAAAAAACTCAACTTGGTGTTTTGGAAAAGTTGAGCAAACCATCCTATTTTCATTTCTGGTCCAGTTTGATGTTTTGTACTACAACCCTATTTTCTTTTGCTCTAATGACCATGGGATTTTTCCTGCTTGTAGTACATCCTACCAAAACCTTAAGTCCAGGAGTTTAGCCCCTCTGAAATAATTTAAGCCCATGTAATAATACCCTATAGTTTCTGTCCAGAACAGTATTTCACAAAAACTTGCATTACCAAGTTTCCTCTTTTGCCAAACTAACCACACCATCATCATTAGCATCTAAAGAGACCCCAACCTGGAAATTTGGGCCACCATAAAGGTTTTCTTCATGCCTATAACATTCTGTCGAGCACCTTGTGTACATGACCAGAGTTGGCATACTCCTAACTTTGTATTAGAGACCAGCTTGTATGGCTAAACCAGTATGTACACTAGCTTCACTTTGCCTCCTAAGCTAACCCTGTTAAGTTTAGATTGCAGCAAGGCCTTGTAGGATGCTTTGGCATTTTGTCGAGCATGTGTCGTGCGCATCCAGAGCGCGAACAGAGCGCACTTATTGCACGCAACCACAGCCATGTCGCCACGCCCACCTACCAATGCAGCGAATCAAGCCAAGGGGAGTCGTCTTCCCCATCTCTGACCACCACACCCGCCGTAGAGCCCCGGTCAAATTCAACGCCACCGAGGCTGATCCTCCTCCGCAACCCACACCAGAGTGACCCTTGCGACCCCACGGTTCCTATAGCCACTTCTAGTTGCTCGGGGAAACCACCATGGGCGAGTTCTGCATATGCCCGACGCCACCGTCCGCCGAAGCCTGCACCATCGGCGACCCCCTTCACCTCCGCGTCCCTGGCGACTACCGGGAGGACCACTAGAACCCACTGGATCCATCCCCGCGCCTAAATGCTTGAAAGCCGCAGCCATTCACCGACGAGGAGCACCGGAGCTCCGCCACGTTCGTCCAGAGGAGGGAGAAGATGCGGCTGACTTGGTCAAACCTGACCAGTGGGTCAGGTGGGCCCACTGTCAGTGGCCTGACGTCGCGGGTGAACGGATAAGTGGAGGCGCCTTTCTAAAAATATGTTTTCCCTAGTTAGAAGACGTATTCCCCGTTGAAGCGTTTTCTTTTCTCTATTTTATTTAAAAACAGATTTGACCCTCACTTTGACTCGCTATAATTCTTAAACCACAACTCCAATTAATTTGATTCTTTTTCCCACACTTCTCAAAGTTCATCTAGTTTATTTTAGGATTTATTTGAAAAATTTCCATGACAACTTTTTGTACTGTTTTCAAATTGTGTGTTGATTTGAATATTTTGAAAATAGGAAAAAGGAGGGAAGAATTCGGAGTGCACTCAACTATTCTGCATACTCAAGGCAAGCATCTTGAACACTTGATATGATACAAGTTGGTTGTTTGCTAGCTAGGAGAAATAATTCATGATTATGTTACATGAAATAAAAGATTTGCATATGAAGTTATTCATGCATGAATGCATATGGTGGAAATTAAATTTGCTGTTGATTCATGAGATATACGTGAGAAGTGGTTACTGCCTCATGCCACGTATGCCTAAGCTGGTCTGGACAAACTTCGGAGGAAGGTTTGTCATGGGTAAAGTATGACCGGAAAAGCGGATATCTCGTGGTGATGAGAGTGATCGGTGAGGGCATGATGGGGCATGATGGGTGGTGACTCTGTTGGTTATCGTGCAGAAATTTTTGGTGGTGCTAACCATTGCAGGGAAACTTAAGCCTCCTGAGTCAACCGTAGATCGAGTCTTGTACCAGTAACCCCCATACTTGAATTGTGCTACCACTTGTCCCTGCCACGGGTAGGGTACGGTTCAGTAAGTCGTCAATCCCTTTCCTTGCACACATCATACAGAGAGGCCATAGTGAAAGATACCAGTGATCACTGGTAGGCATGTCACTTGGTCCGGGGGCATGGGTGTTCCGGTTGGACCGAGGGGGTAGCGCCCCTGTTTGCGCGCGCTATAAATATTGTGATCCCATGCTATTGAGATTGTGGTCTCCCCACTTAGAGTTTTACTTAACGATTATCATGGGTGATTCCAGGCATCGGGAATTTAAGCTAGTGTGTGTGCAGGTCAGGTGTGTTTTCAACTCAAAGACCGTAATCAGAATTAGTCAACGTCTCGGGTTGACTAGGGATATCCGTTACTCGCGGGTAAAGAGTACAACCTCTGCAGAGTATAATATCTATTCAAATAGCTGTGTCCGCGGTTAAGGACTACAATCTGGGATAGGTCGAGCGTCGGTCTTAGTGTCGGTCTTCGGAGGAAACTTTTAAATCAGAATATGAATCATGAATTATGACAGATGATATCTATGATTAATATTGTTATGGACTAACCATTTTTATTATGTGAATTGTTGAGTATCACCTGGGATGGTTCTACCTCCTGGATACTCATGTTATTATTTTTGTACAAGCCCTTTATGTGGTGTCGCACAGATGCCCAACTGTGGCACGCATGTTATTATTTTTGCATAAGCCCTTTATGTGGCGTCTGATACGTCTCCAATGTATCTATATTTTTTGCTTGTTCCATGCTGTTATATTATCATTCTTGGATGTTTTACAATCAATTTATAGCGACTTTATATCATTTTTTGGGACTAACCTATTGACATAGTGCCAAAGTGTCAGTTGCTATTTTTGCTTGTTTTTACGTCGCAGAATATCAGTACCAAACGGAGTCCAATCGCGACAAAACTTTTTGGAGATTTTTTTGGACCAGAAGACACCTAGTGGGCCAAAGAAGTGCCAGAGAGGTGGGATGTGGAGGCCACAACCCACCAGGGCGCGCCAGGGGGCCCCCGGCCCGCCCTGATGGGTTGTGCCCTCCACGGAGCCCCCCTCCACCACCTCTGATGCCTATAAATACCCAAATATTTAGAAAACCCTAGGGGAGTCGACGAAAAACACATCCAGTCGCCGTAAGTTCCAGAACCTCAAGATCCAATCTAACACCATCACGGAGGAGTTCGTCTTCTTCATAGGTGCCTCTCCGATGATGCGTGAGTAGTCCACCATAGACATGCGGGTCCGTAGGCAGTAGCTAGATGGCTTCCTCTCTCTCTTTTGATTCTCAATACAATGGTCTCTTGGAGATCTATTTGATGTAAACTTTTGCGGTGTGTTTGTTGGGATCCAATGAATTTTGAGTTCATGATCAGTTTCTATCCATGAATATTATTTGAGTCTTCTTTGATCTCTTATATGCATGATTACTTATAGCCTCGTATTTCTTCTTCGAATCTTTGGTTTAGTTAGGCCGACTAGATCGATTTTTCTTGCCATGGGAAGAGGTGCTTTGTGATGGGTTCGATCTTGCGGTGTCCTTTCCCAGTGACAGAAGGGGCAGCAAGGCACGCATGTATCGTTGCCATTAAGGATAACAAGATGGGGTCTATTCCTACATGAATATATCTTGTCTACATCATGTCATCGTTCTTATTGCATTACTCCGTTTTTCCATGAACTTAATACACTAGATGCATGCTGGATAGCGGTCGATGTGTGGAGTAATAGTGGTAGATGCAGGCAGGAGTCGGTCTACTTATCTTGGACGTGATGCCTATATAATGATCATCGCCTTGGATATCGTCATGATTATTTGATCTTCTATCAATTGCCCAACAGTAATTTGTTCACCCACCGTGTGCTATACTCATGAGAAAAGCCACTATAGAAACCTACGGCCCCCGGGTCTACTTTTCCAACATATTGTTTTCCGATCTATCTTTTTGCCTCTTTGTTTTCACATCTACTAAATCAAAAACCCAAAATTATATTGCTGCACTTTTTATTTGCCCTTTTTATTTTGTGTTCTTGAGAAATGTATCTCTCCTATCTATCATTACCTAATCTATCTTTTTACCGTAGAGAGATTGACAACCTCTCTTACGTATCGGGTTGCAAGTATTTGTTATTTGTGTGCAGGTGTTGCTTATTAGGTGGTGGTGATCCTACTAATGGTTCGATACCTTGGTTTCATAACTGAGGGAAATACTTACCGTCGCTGTGCTGCATCATCCCTTCCTCTTTGGGGAAATACCGACGCAGTCTCAGGCCATGTCAGCGTCGCACAGACGCCCGACTATGGCACGCATGTTATTATTTTTGTATAAGACCTTTATGTGGCATCGCTCAGACGCCCGACTGGGGCACGATTTATATTGTTATCCTTTCGAGGCGTCGCTTCAGACACCCGATCGGATCATCCTATTTTCTTGGAATTTTCGGGAGGACTACCGCCCGATGTTCCATTTCATTTTTATTCTCAATTCCTTGATTGTTTATTTATTTTCAGTATGAATTATCTACTTACTTGCATCATGATTTTTTCTGATTGAATTCTCGTTAATAATTTTAGTGCATGCATATCACCTGCTATATTATGTCTGTTTTCATGATGTTTGCGAGTACATTCAAAAGTACTCACTGGCTTGCCACTGGCTATTGTCTTGGCCAGATTGCTTATTTTGAGAGGAGCACTATGATGACAACCCCGGAACCTAGTCATCAAAGATAGCAGCCGCGCGAGATAGGAGTTATCCAGGTCAGTTGTTCCTGTGGGAAATGGAGTCCCATAGAGGCTGGAGATCCACAAACCACTTCCCCCATCGACCATTGGAAACCTTTTGTTGTAATCCATAGACCATCATGGTCTTGTACTTCAAACTTTGTAACTGCTTGGATATTTTGTATCAAGGATGTGTCCACCAGCTAACAGTAATCCTGGAGCTGGTGAGCACGAGGATCATTTGCTGGGAAATTTATATGCCGGAAATCCGGTCCTGACAACCTTGGTATCAGAGCCAGGCTGACCATTGGCTAATCCTATCTTAGCCGAGTCAATAAACCCTAGGTTACCACCCACCAAAATCTTATGCTACCCATAGCCAAGGCTATCCTATCCAATAGCCTACACAGTGACCCCGACACCTTTCGGCAGTCGGTGCCCAACCTATCAGACTAGCCCAATGGTCACACGCCCATGACCGACACCCGAGTTGTCCTATCAGCAAGCGTGCGAGGGAAGACTCTGTTTTATTTCTATAAAGGAAACGATTCCCCAACCCAGTACACCACAATCACCTCCTAAAAACCAAACCACCAAGTTGCCGGGCCCCGTTGTTCACAACGAGACCACCGCATCTGAGCTTGGAGGTTTTGTGACCGTTCTAGCCAACCTCACCCATCGTGCCTTTGCCCTAGAAGAGCCCCCAGAATATGTTGCGTACCAGGAGCACACGAGTGATGCCATCCATCACTTTTGGGCCATGGTGCACATCTACGGCAGGGCTATCTTGCTAGAACGCCCCTACCGGTTCACCGGAAGGACAATTTCCTACGAGCCACAAGCCATCTAGCTAGCAGCTCGAGAGGCTGTAGTTCAACTCCGGCACCTGTCCCCGAGGGTTAACTGCCACTCGTTTTACTACTACCCCAGCCGTGAAGGATATAGTAGGCCGCCCCAAATCGCCAACGGAGACCATGAGACGGACCCCGCCCCGTTGCATCTTGTGCGCTACAAAAGAGCGCAAGAGGCATTGTTCGATCAGGCAACCCTCGACCCAATTGCAACTCGCAGAGAGCTAGCTTGCCTGACCCCAAGGAGAAGAGAAGCAGAACCCGACGCTACCAACCCCGTAGTGCTATTCGGGAGACCAATCGAGCCCTTGAGGTCTACCCCTGCTGCCAACCCAAATAATGCACACGTCTCCCCGGAGGAGCTCCGTCGCATCTTGGGGATTTTCTCCAACGGGACGGTAGCTACTACACCCTGCGATGGACATCATCGCTATCCGAACCATGTAGCTCCGCATCCTGCCCCAGTCGACCACGACGTCGTAGTCCTAGAAGCCTCGACATCCACGAGACCCGCTCGACTGGGCGTCAACGAAGTAGACTAAGGCACTAGAGTAGTAACTGAACCTTAGTATTCCTACGCCCTATAATATTGTGAGCTTTTATGCCATAAATAAATTGCGGACTGCTTGCATGCCATTACTATTGTACTGCATGAGATCATGCATAAATCTTTTGGCATTGTATGCATATTAAATTCTGGGCGTAGCTACCAAACATCACCCAGCCGACAACCACAGTAATATTTCACATTTTGTTAGATTATATATGTGGCTTTGAACCAACCACGTTAGAGCAGACTCGACAACCAGGGTTGACCCACCCTGAAATGAATGCCCTAGCTCAGCCCTATATAAGGAGTCACCCAGTAACCATCCCCAACATCCCTCACCTTGTGCACTGCCTTCACATGCATTTTTCCCATGTCACGCCTTAGGATTCATATGAGAACCACGGATGCAACCCCGAGGAGTTTTGTTAAGATATTGTGGGATCTTACCCACAGTACCATGGGTACTCCCCACCCACCCCAGTACGAGATGTTCAAATCGTGGATCACTTCCACCGCCTCGAAATATTGGGCAGTTGTGCACATCCCATCAGTAGACCCAAACCAAGACCCTACGGAAGTCTCCTTCATCGGGAAATCTATGCCCACTCCAGAAATGGCCATAGAGGTTGCTGCTTATGAAGCGATTACCCGCCTTCGATTCGCGGTACCCTATGCCAGTGAACGTGGGTATTATTACTTCCCGAGCCGTGCAGCAGCTGGAGAAGCAGCATCCTTCCCCTGCACCCGAGCAGAGAGAGATCCAGTGCTAGTTAAGCTTGTGGAGTAAGTCATCGCTCAAGAGCGTTTGACCCAACAAGTGATGGGTTTTCTCCAGACCCTTGCTGTTATAAATCCTCAGATCGCCATTAGCAGACCCCTGAGGCCAGACCAAGAAGGATACGTTTTGCGAGTCCCCCATCCGCTCTCCCCAGAGGATAAAGGATATACCCCACTGTCGGGAATATTCCCTCATGACCTATAGGATTTTTACCTATACAGTAGACGCCATGGTTGTATTAGTTAGCTTAGCGCTTGATTGCCTAATGTGATATATGTGCTGTGTTTTATAATTTACTATATGAATACATTACGTTGATTGCAGTTGTATGTTGCTGTGATTTTAAATCGATTGTTCTTCATTATCTGAGGGTGAGATTTTCTTAAAAGACCACTGCGACGAAAAAAAATTCCAACATAAATTTAGTTTGCACGCCCTCGCGTCATACGGCTCACAACCACACCCACTCTGCCACGTGCACTAAGTGCAGGACCACACATGCTTTTAACACCTAACCAATCGCCTTGCTAGCACACCACAATTTTTCGAGGAAAACTTTGTGGGTGATTATTTCTGCGAAAATGCTGCCAACGCACTAATGCACAATGCCGATGCATAGTCATCATGGCCACCGCCGCCACGGAGAGCCAACACGCGAGTAGCAGCATCATGGCGATCATCGTGGACGATCGCGCATAGCAGCATTGAGAACCCAATCAGCGCCGCCAACCCTCCGGCCAGGAGGATTATAAGCCACCCCAGAAGAACGTCCTCCATTAGAGCCTCGCCTAGAGCTCCTGCAAACAGAAAACAAGGAGAAGGAATAAGGAGTGAGGCCAGGTGTGAGGAAGAAGAGAGGAACGCCGCGGTCATTTTATAGTCCGAGCTCGGTGTATGGTGAGCGAAGTCCACCAGCGCCGCTCGTTGCTCGATCGCCAGTGTTCGGAGGCGAATCCGCGAGCAGTGCCGACAGGGCACTGGCCCGCGAGCTGAGTGCACGCTGCATCGGCAGCTAGCACGCCGCGCACTACTGTCGTACGGCCCTAGATGCCTTACGCGCTAGATGCCGCAGGTGGAGTAAGCGCGGGAAAGCGCGCAAGAGAGAAGAAAGAGGAGAACTGGAGGTAGAAGAAGAGACTGACAGTGGGCCCTGGGTCCACATGTCAGCCAGAGAGAGCACTGTACCCTCGGGTACGGCAAGCACAATTTGGAATTTGAAATCTTTCCTTTTCTGAAAATTGTCGTAGCCCTAAGTAGCAACGTCTCGATTGCCCAACCATAGATTTTATTCGTAGCACCAGTACCACACCACAGTTGCACCAATTATCAGCGTTTCACTATAACCATGTCTGATCGCGTGTATGGAGTATTTATTTTTCATGCTAATACTGCAGTGTGGTAGGAGAAAAAAAATTGCAACCACCTTAGCAAATCTCGAGGACGAGATTTTTCTTAAGGGGGGTAGAGTTTGTAACACCCCAAGATTTTTCCAAGCTTTTATTTATTAAAATTTTGCCAGGAATATTAATTTTTTTTTCTGGATTTTTCGTTGATTTCAGAGCCACTCCTTTTCTATGGATTGTAAAATTATCCCCTCCTATTATAAGATTTTGAATAATATTGAGGGACTTGAATGTTTTCTTAAAACATTTCATTTCATTTGGTAAATTCAGTGGAAATATTTTTATAATAAAACTTGCCAAATTTAATTGCTCTTAAAATGCTTTTTAATTCTATTGCACTACAACCACATTAAATATTCATTTAAAAATTCCACAAAAATTTGGAGATGTCATGTGATGCATATGGACCACTTTTATGCAAAAACCCAACTTTGTGTTTTGGAAAAGTTGAGCAAACCATCCTCTTTTCATTTCTGGTCCAGTTTGATGTTTTGTACTACAACCCTATTTTCTTTTGCTCTAATGACCATGGGATTTTTCCTGCTTGTAGTACATCCTACCAAACCCTTAAGTCCAGGAGTTTAGCCCCTCTGGAATAATTTAAGCCCATGTAATAAACCCCTATAGTTTCTGTCCAGAACAGTATTTCACAAAAACTTCCATTACGAAGTTTCCTCTTTTGCCAAACTAACCATACCATCATCATCAGCATCTAAAGAGACCCCAACCTGGAAATTTGGGCCACCAGAAAGGTTTTCTTCATGCATATAACATTCTGTCGAGCACCTTGTGTACATGACCAGAATTGGCATACTCCTAACTTTGTATTAGAGACCAGCTTGTATGGCTAAACCAGTATGTCCACTAGCTTCACTTTGCCTCCTAATCTAACCCTGTTAAGTTTAGATTGCAACAAGGCCTTGTAGGATGCTTTGGCATTTCGTCGAGCAGAGCGCGCTTATAGCACGCAACCGCAGCCGTGTCGCCACGCCCACCTACCGCGCCCCCTGGCCCCTCCCTGCTCGCAGGAACCACGCCGCGCCCCCTCCCGCTCACTAGAGCCGCCGACAACCGGCTGCGCAGTTCAGCACCGCCGCAGCAGCCCCTTGGCGGCATGCCTTCGACCGTGTTTGCCTCTGCCATGGCAGCGCCGCCCAAACCACCCCCGCGCGCCAGCTAGCTTCCTAGAGCAGCACCGCACTCGTCCGCTAGCTCCTAGCCGCACTGGTCGCGCCACGTTGCTTCTCCAGTGATAGTGGCGGCAAGCCACTCTGCTTATCGACGGTCGTCGTGGGAACCGACCGAGCCGCCTATAAAAGGGCCTCCTCGACCACCCCCTAGCCACCAGGACTACTCCGCCTGCTTCAAGAAACCGTCCAATGCAGTGAATCGAGCCAAGGGGAGTTGTCTTCCCCATCTCCGACCACCACACCCGCCGTAGAGCCCTGTTCAAATTCAACACCACCGAGGTTGATCCTCCTCCACAACCCACACCATATAGACCCTTGCGACCCCACGGTTCCTATAACCACTTCTAGTTGCTCGGGGAAACCACCATGGGCGAGTTCTGCATTTGCCCAACGCCGCCGTCTGCCGGAGCCTCCACCATCGGTGACCCCCCTTCACCTCTGCGTCCCTAGCGACTACCGGGAGGACCACCAGAACCCACTGGATCCATTCTCGCGCCTAAATGCTCAAAAGCCGCAGCCATTTGCTGGCGAGGAGCACTGGAGCTCCGCCACGTTCGGCCAGAGGAGGGAGAAGACGCGGCTGACTGGTCAAACCTGACCAGTGGGTCAGGTGGGCCCACTGTCAGTGGCCTGACGTCGTGGGTGAACGGGTAAGTGGAGGCGCCTTTTCAAAAATACGTTTTCCCTAGTCAGAAGACGTATTCCCCGTTGAAGCGTTTTCTTTTCTCTGTTTTATTTAAAAACATATTTGACCCTCACTTTGACTGGCTATAATTCTTAAACCACAAGTCCAATTAATTTGTGCTTTTTCCCACACTTCTCAAATTTCATCTAGTTTATTTTAGGATTTATTTGAAAAATTTCCAAGACAACCTTTTGTACTATTGTCAAATTGTGTGTTGACTTGAATATTTTGAAAATAGGAAAAAGGAGGGAAGAATATTTTCAATAACTTTTGGAGTGCACTCAACTATTCTGCATACTCAAGGCAAGCATCTTGAACACTTGATATGATACAAGTTGGTTGTTTGCTTGCTAGGAGAAATAAATCATGATTATGTTACATGAGATAAAAGATTTGCATATGAAGTTATTCATGCATGAATGCATATGGTGGAAATTAAATTTGCTGTTGATTCATGAGATATACGTGAGAAGTGGTTACTGCCTCATGCCACGTATGCCTAAGTTGGTCCGGACAAACTTCGGAGGAAGGTTTGTCATGGGTAAAGTATGAGCGCAAAAGCTGATATCTCGTGTGAAAGGACGTGGATGTCGCCTAGAGGGGGGTGAATAGGCGCTTTAAAATAATTACGGTTTAGGATTGAACAAATGTGGAATAAAACTAGCGTTTAATATGTCAAGCACCAAACCTAACACCACTAGGCTCACCTATGTGCACCAAGAACTTATGCTAAGCAAGATAAAAAAACTAATGATATCAAGATATATAACATGAAACAATATGGTTATCACAATGTAAAGTGCATAAGTAAAGGGCTCGGGTAAGAGATAACCGTGGCACGGGGAGACGATGATGTATCCCAAAGTTCACACCCTTGCAGATGCTAATCTCCGTTCGGAGCGGTGTGGATGCACAATGCTCCCCAAGATGCCACTAAGGCCACCGTAATCTCCTCACGCCCTCGCACACTCCAAGATGTCGTGATTCCTCTAAGGGACCCTTGAGGGCGGTCACCGAACCCGTACAAACAAGGTTGGGGCAATCTCCACAACTTAATTGGAGGCTCCCAACAACACCATGAAGCTTCACCACAATGGATTGTGGCTCCGAGGTGACCTCAAATGCTCGGGGCAATCTCCACAACCTAATTGTAGACCCCGACGCTTGCCCAGAGGTTTACACCACAATGATTGAGCTCCAAGGCACCACCAACCATCTAGGGCACCAAAGCACCCAAGAGGAACAAGCTCTAGGGTGCTCAAACACCAAAGAGTAATAAGCTTCTCAAACTTCACTTCCACGTATCACCGTGGAGAACTCAAACCTATGCACCAAATGCAATGGCAAGGGCACACGGAGTGCCCAAGTCCTTCTCTCCCAAATCCCACCACAACAACTAATGTTATGGAACAAAATGAGAGGAAGAACGAAGAAGAACACGAAGAACTCCAAGATCTAGATCCAAGGGGTTCCCCTCACATAGAGGAGAAAGTGATTGGTGGAAATGTGGATCTAGATCTCCTCTCTCTTTTCCCTCAAGAACTAGCAAGAATCATTAGAGGGATTGAGAGTTAGCAAGCTCGAAGAAGGTCAACAATGGAGGGCTCAAAGGATAAGAACGATTGGGGAAGAAGACCCCCTTCAATAGGTGGGGGAAAATCCAACCGTTACCCCCACAGCTCGCACACACGCGGTAGTACCGCTAGCCAAGGCGGTAGTACCGGCTATAAGCGGTACTACCGTGATGGCCAGGGCGGTACTACCGCCCACCAGCAGAACTGAGCAGAAGTAGTAGGGGAGCGGTAATACCACTTAGTACTACCGCCCTACTACCGCTCCTAGTGGCGCGGGTCACCAGACATGTGTCTGGTGCCCTGTGAAGGGGCCCAGAGCTGGCCCAAGTCCCCCGGCGGTACTACCGTTGTCCAGGGCGATAGTACCGGCTATAAGCGGTACTACCGTGCTGTCCAGAGCGGTACTACCGTGGGAGAGCAACAAAGAACCCAAGCAACCAGATGGATACAATAAAACCTGAACTGCAATAACATTCGCATATGAGCTCCGAATTGAGCAAACTCAAACTTGTTGGATTCAGGACACTAATTCCAGTCCTATAAAATCACATCTGCGGAGAAAAAAATCAGAGAGAAGTTTTCATCGCATTTCACGAAACGGAACCGCCGCCACCTCCTGTTCTTCCTTGGGAGGGCTGATCTGGAGCCTGTTTTGGGCTACGGAGAGGGGAAATTGTCGTCGTCGTCATCACCAACCCTTCTCCATCAACACCGCCATGATGCTCACCACCGGGAGTGAGTAATTCCTTTGTAGGCTTGCTGGACGGTGGTAGGATTGGATGAGATTGATCATGTAATCGAGTTAAGTTTGATAGGGATTGATCCCTAGTATCCACTATGTTCTGAGATTGATGTTGCTATGACTTTGCTATGCTTAATGCTTGTCACTCGTGTCTGAGTGCCATGATTTCAGATCTGAACCTATTATGTTTTCATGAATATAAGAGTGATTTGGATCCTAGCTTGCAAGTTGTATGCACCTATTACATGTCTTGATCCGCATACCCCAAGGTGACAATAGTTGGGATTCTTTCCGGTGATTGTCGTAGCTTGAGGAGTTCATGTATTCACCATGTGTTAATGCTTTGTTCTGGTTCTTTATTAAAAGGAGGACTTAATATCCCTTAGTTTCCAATAGGACCCCGCTGCCACGGGAGGGTAGGACAAAAGATGTCATGCAAGTTCTTATCGCAAGCACGTACGACTATATACGGAATACATGCCTGCATTACATTGATGAATTGGAGCTAGTTTTGTGTCGCCCTAATGTGTAACTGTTATATGATCAATGTCATCTAAATCATTATCCATCACCGATCCACGTGCCTACGCTTTACATATACTGAATCTTGCTAAGTTACTATTGCTACTGCTACGGTCACAACTGCTACAATATTGCTGATGTCACTACTACTGTTACTTTTAATACTACTATTTGTCGTGCTACTGTACTTTTGCTGCAGGGAGATATCCCATGTGCGGTTGAATTGACAACTCAACTGTCAAGGCCAATAAATATTCTTTGGCTCCCCTTGTGTCAAATCAATAAATTAGGGTGAAATACTACCCGTGAAGACTGTCGCGATCCCCTATACTTGTGGTTTATCACATGGTATTTCGCTAGCCCTTTTTGAGACCGCAAAACATAATTGCGGAGCACCTCTGAGGTTCAAACAGCGACAAAACATTATAATTCAGGGTAGAAAATATCCAGTCATGCTCACTAGACTCAATGCATAAAAATGACAATAGTGCTCTCCGGTCTGGTTCTTTTTGTAAGAAGGTGATGACTCAACATAAAAGTAAATAGACTGGCCCTTTGCAGAGGGAAGCATTGAATTGCAGAGGTGCCAGAGCTCAAGGTTTAACAGGATTGAAATTATAATTCTGGGTGGTGCGCTTTTCCTGTCAATGTCACGACAAAGGATTTCAACATCTTCCATGCTAAACACATTATTGGCGGTTCCCAAGCGGAATTGTAAAGTTTACTCCCATCCACCATACATACACAAGCCATGGCTGACCAAATCCATGGATACCCTCCAACATATCAACTGTCCCGGGAGTTTTGTTTAATTATTTTTGATTTTACAGGAATGGGCATCCTTTTTACCAGCCTCTCTCATGCAATGACAGGAGAATAAACGCCCATCTTGAGAATAACCCACTTAGCATGGAAGATATTGAACGCCCCGTCTCTCCATGAGCGGTACGAGCGCAGAAAACAGATGTTTATTTGAATATTAGAGGTGGCACATGCAAATTTACTTCGAACGGCAAGGTAATATCGCATATAGGGAGGTATGGTGGACTCATATGGAACAACTTGGTTAAAGGATTTTGGATGCACAAGTAGTATTCCCGCTTAGTACAGGTGAAGGCTAGCAATAGATTGAGAAGCGACCAGCTAGAGAGCGAAAACGGTCATAATCATGCATTGTGAATAATTAACATTGAACATAGCATGAGTAGGATATGAACACTCTGAATTTAAACATGATGAAGGCTGCATTGGTTTTGAACCAACTACATGTTTGCACATGGGCCAAGTCAAGCCACTCGAATTACTCAGAGGGAAATACCATACCACATCATAACCATTTTAATGCATGTTGACACATAAGAGAAATCATTATCCACTCCTAGCTAATTAGGCATGGCATGAGCAATTATAATCTCTAATTGTCATTATAAACACGTTCACTCATGACAAACTGAATCGAGATCGAACGAGCTAAGCATATTTACAAAAACAGAAAACAAGAAGAGTTCATACCAGCTTCCTTTACCATGATCACTTCATCAAATATCATCATTATTGCCTTTCACTTGCATGACCGAATGATGTGATAATAATAATAGTGCAAGACTACCATGGACTAAGCTAGAATCTGTAAGGTAGTTTTATACAAAGGATAATACGAGGTAATATTGGCTCATATGCATGGCCGTAGGAGGTGGCCCCAAGCCATCAGGGCGCGACCACCCCCCTGGGCACGCCCTGTTGGCTTGGCACCACCCCATGTGGCCTTTGGTCTCCCTCCGAAGCTTCCAGGTCTTATTTTTGTCTAGAAAAAATCATCAAAAAAATTCGGGGTATTTGGACTTCGTTTGGTACAGTATTCCGGAAAGGCCAAAAACAAGGAGAAAACAACAACTGGCACTGGGCACTTGGTTAATAGGTTAGTTCTCAAAAATAATATAAATCAGCAAGCAAATGCTTAAAAAGTATCCTAAAATGATAATGTAATAGCATGGAACAATCAAAAATTATAGATACGTTGGAGACGTATCAGTTCACACCCAGAGCGTTACCTGGAAATAGTGTATTCGTCGGGTGCTAGCGAATACACAACAGTTCAACTCGACATCTGAACCGAACAACCTTTTTCCCAATTGTTGCCAACCACGTACTAAAATATTTAGTTCAACTATATATACTAGCTAATTTTAAGTACGCGGTACGGTTCAACCATATCTATAGTTAGATGAACTGAACAAAATAACGCCTAAATACTACTACGGAGGGGCTTTGTACTACTTACAGCAGTCTTTCCTCTGCCTAGCGCGCTCAGTAAGAAGCAGAGGAAGAGGAGCCTACCGACAAGCTGGAGGAGTCAAATCCGTCGCCTGCCGCTGCTGCCCTCCAACGCTCGTGACCCGCCTCCTCGAAGTGGCGGGACTCGGTGTAGATCTCCGCATTCCACGCTTCTGCTGTGGCCACGACGATGGTAAGCTTCATTGCATGCGCAACCTGGCGCTCCTCCTCCTCCAGTAGGAAGTTGATGTAGTGCGCAAGGTTTCTGACGCAAAAGTCGTGCGGCTGGCCTTCGGCGGCCTCTTCTTCCTCCTTCGGGCTATGGTGGCAAAGCGGGTGATGGCCTCGGCGATTGATGGTGGGGTGGCAGCCAAGGCGGATGATGGTGTGGTGGCAGCCAATGCGGCTGCTGGTGGGGTGGCGGCCACCAACAGTAGTTGCCTTCGGGCAACGGTGGCGCACACCCAACTGTGACGCCACACGTACTACACAAATCTTGGAACTGCGTCATCGGCGTAGTGCAACCAACCAACTGGAGTTGCCCACTGGCGGAGTGGCTGAGCGACAATAACGGACCGGTGCCATTAGCGATTGTGGGAGAAGCAAACTGGAGAAGCTATGGGGGGATGAATGCGATGTGGAGTCGCTGCCCATGGGGGGATGAATGCATTGGGGGCTTGGAGGATTTCGCCGACCTAGGCGGGAAGCTTGCACGGTTGGGCGGAAACGGGCTCACCGACACCTCTACGAGCCGACGCGTGGCCAAATGAAATGCCTGTTCGGTGCCGAAGCATGCACTGGAATCCTCTGGCGGCAACGCGGTAAAAATTCGTGACAAAGGAGGAAGAAATGATAAGTACACAAACAATTAATAATAAAAAAGCGTTTGTGTTTTATTACATAACAAATGGCTATTCTCTACACACCGTCGCGACCTGCTCTACGCATGAGGTTGCTCGCGGTTGAGGCGGCCGTGGTGCGCTATGTCAGCGTCCCTCCCCGCACAAGCGATCATGTATGTTTGGGGCGCCATATGCATGTGGTTGCGCCGCGCCAGGCGGGGCCATGCAGTTACATGTGCCACGAGGGACTTAAGAGCTACAAAAAAAGCCATGCAAATGTGCCGAAATTCCAGGCCGTTAGGCGCCCACCCATTTATTCCCACGGCCATTTGCCTTCATCTCTTCAACCTTCCTATCATGCCACACAACAAAAGAAGCACACCCACGATGACAAATACAAAGAGGATGTACATCTCTTCATCTCTTCTACCTTCCTACTCGGATCCAATGTCGGCGACCTGAGCGGCAATTCACCATTTTTTCCAAAGTGGACACCCACATCCGGAAGACGAACCTCACAGTGGTGTACACCAATGACCCGGTCGTGGTGGAAGACTCCATAAACACTATGGAGCAGTTTCTTGTTGTGGATGACAAGTACAAAGTGGTCGGCTTCAACCTCGCGTACACCGGCGGTCCCGCCGGGCATGATCAGAAGGTTGCCTCCGTCCAATTGTGTGCGCGCCATCACGTTCTCGTCTACCACTACTACTTGGCCACAATGCCTTGCGAGCATTTCACCAGGTTTGTCAACAGCCCCAACTGCAGGTTCGCTGCAGTGGACACCATCAATGATCTAAAGGAGCTCAAGACTTCGCGCTTGGCCTGCTAGAAGCTTGTCCACATCAACGTCCACTACAGGGTATGTGATATGTCTCTAACGTATCTATAATTTTTTTATTGTTCCATGCTATAATATTATCATTCTAGGAAACTTTTTGGGTATTTATTTACCAATTTATAATTTTTTGAACACTAACTATTGACCCAGTGCCAAGTGTCAGTTCCTGTTTTCTGCATGTTTTTGGCTTTTCAGGTTTAGTGTACCAAACCAAGCCCAATCGACCCGAAACTTTTTTATGATTTTTTATGGACCAAATAAAGACATGGAAGCTTCAGGAGAACACTAGGGGCCGCACGAGGGGCCCATGAACCATCAGCGTGCGGCCAGGGCGATAGGGCACGCCCTGATAGCTCCTGGCCCCCTCGACCGCCTCCCGACGCCCCTCTCTGGCCTATAAATTCACATATATTCCAAAAACCCTGGGAGAGCTCCCGAAACTCTTTTTCTGCCGTCACAAGTCTTTGTTCCGCCGTGATCCCATCTGGAGGCCTTTTCCGGTACACTGCCGAAGGGGGAATCCACCATGGAGGCCTTCATCATCATCCTCGCTGCCTCCATGGTGATGTGTGAGTAGTTCACCACAGACCTATGGGTCCGTAGTTAGTATCTAGATGGCTATCTCTCTCTCTCTCTCTTGATCTTCAATACAATGATCATCGCATCTTCGCTTTGATCTATCCGGTGTAATGCTTTTGTGCGGTGTGTTTGTTGGGATCCGATGAATTGTGGGCTTATGTTCAGATTATTCATGATAAAATATTGGAGTCTTCTCTAAATCATTTTATTGATCCTTATTGCATGATCATTATAGCTTAGTAAATGTCTCCGATCTATTGATTTGCTTTGGCCAAGTAGATTGATCTTTCTTTGGTGAGAGGGGTGCGTTGTAGTGGGTTCATCCTGACGGGTTTCTGTATCCCAGTGATAGAAGGGGACAAGATACGTCTTTCTGTTGTTGCTACTAAGGATAAAATGATGTGGTTCATTCATATTGATTGAGTTTACTTTGTCTACATCATGTCATCTTTCTCCAAGCATTACTCTGTTTTACTTAATACTCTAGATGTATGCTGGATAGCGGTCGATGAGTGGAGTAATAGTAATAGTTGGAGGCAGGAGTCGGCCTATTTGTTTATGGACGTGATGCCTATATACACATGATCATTTCCGTGAATATGAACATGAGTATTCGCTTTTCAATCAATTGCCCAATAGTAATATGTCTACCCATCGTATGTTTCCTACATGAGAGATGCCACTAGAGAACACTATGGCCCCTGGGTCTTCTCACTTATAAATTACAAAATGCTTTCAATACCTCGCTGCCTTTATTTATCTTTTATTTTATTTTTCAATTATCCATTACTATCTACTTCTTTTACTTGCTTGCAAATAATGAGTCCAAGGGGATTGACAACCCTCTTGTCCGCGTTGGGTGCAAGTGTTTACTCTTTTGTGTGCAGCCGCTGAAGATGGTGGTTGCGTGCTACTCCTATTGGTTCGATAAACCTTGGTTCTTCACTAGGGGAAATACTTAACCGTTTGTGCTACAGTTACCCATTCCTCTTCACGGAAAACCCAACGCGGATCACAGACATCAGGAAGGTTTTCTGGCGCCGTTGCCGGGGAGTATCACCAATCTACTATCAAATAACTTCGCAGAAATTATCATTCACTTGTTCTACTTTTTATTTGCTATTATATTTTGCTTGTTTCAAAAAAATCAAAAATAAAAAAATATTTACTTTACTAGTTTGCTTGTTTCGTCTCTAGGTTGCTTGTTTTGCTTGTTACCATGGCTAGTTCTTCCTCTTTTTTTCTTGCTCCCGAGAATGAAGTGTTCAATTTTAAACAAAGGGGAGGAGAAAATTTAAAAGATGCTTGGTATAGGATTTTCAATGCTTAAAACAATTCAACTCGTAAGCAATCCACCACTACCTTGCCTCGCGATTTTTATGTGGTTGTGACAACTTGGTATAGACTTCTTCTTGACACCATTACCAGTGGTAATTTCTTAATGTGTCACACTTTGGATGCTTATAATGCTATTGAAAATCTTGTAGGAGCACCACCTATTATCATTAATGAAACTATTTTGACCTTGGAACATGTTATGAAAAGGCTTGATGATATTGAAAAGAAAATTATTACTAGTGAACAAATTGAGGAGTTAGATAAAAAAATTCATAACCATATCACTCAAATTGGTTTGCGGGTAGGAATGACTTTGAAAACTCTAAAGGAGAAGTACACAATTATTGATGAAAGGGTAGAACAAAGTTTGAATAGGATTGATAAAATGGAGGAAGTCATTGATAAAGTAGGCTCCGCTTTCACACCTTCGAAAGCAAATGCTAGTACTTCTCGAAATAAAAAGCCCAAGTTCATCTATATTCCCAAGAGCATTAGTACTCCTCCTTGCAAAAGAAACAAAGATCTCAAAATGACTAGTGTGCACCCTAACTTTATAAACCTGATAAAGGACCCTATTTTCAATCCTCCTATTGTTCCTAATAATCATTGTGTTATTAAGGAGCTGGATGTCAAAGATGACAACACTTGATATCATGCATTATGCCTAGCTAAGGGCATAAAACAATAGCGCTTGTTGGGAGGCAACCCAATAGTTATCTTTATTTTTGCTTTTTATCTTCTGTTTATGTGTGATAACATAATTATTGCCTCTGTAATGATTGTGTTTTTGTGTTTTAATTAGTGTTTGTGCCAAGTAAAGCCTTTGGGATGACTCCCAAGTTGAGTAGAATCAATGCTGAAACAAAACATAAACTTTTGGCTCCAGTACAGGAATTTTAATTTTTCTCTAGAGTGTGATGATCTGAAATTTTTACACAATATTGCTATAAAAATTCTTCAAGTTTTCCTAATTTTTCAGAATTTTTAGAGTTACCGAAGTATAGGTTGTCTACAGATCTTTACAGACTGTTCTGTTTTAGACAGATTCTGTTTTTGCTTGCATAGTTTGCTTGTTTTGATGATGCTATGGATTGTATCGGGGGGTAGAAGCCATGGAGAAGTTGGAATATAGTAACTATTATTTAATAATGAAATATGAATCAATTTATAACAGTACCTAAAGTATTTGATATGTTGCTTATACTAACGGATCTCACGAAGTTTTGTTAAGTTTTGTGTGATTGAAGTTTTCAAGTTTTGGGTGTTATCACGATGACAAGGAATAAGAAGCAGCAAGAGCCTAAGCTTGGGGATGCCCAAGGCACCCCAAGGTAATATTCTAGGAAGACTCAAGCGTCTAGCTTGGGGATGCCCCGGGAAGGCATCCCCTCTTTCGTTCTGAACCATCGGTATGTCACTTGGAGCTATATTTTTATTCATCACATGATATGAGTTTTGCTTGGAGCATCGTTTGTTTTTGCTTGCTTTGTTTTAGTTTGCCACAATCATTGTGTTCTGAACACACCTATTTGAGAGAGACACACTTTTACCATGATTTGTTAGAATACTCTTTGTGCTTCACTTATATCATTCGAGCTAGGCAGTTGCTCTAGTACTTCGCTTATATCTTTTTGAGCACGGCGGCGTGTAGATTTTATAGAAATAATTGCACTCTCGTTCTTCACTTATATTTGTTTGAGAATTATAAACAGCGATGGTAATTGTATAGGTTGTATAATTAGTCCAAAAATTAATAGGTATTCAATGAGTGATAATCAAAACCTTCATGTATCGCTTAAAAGAGAAATTTTGAGTTAAAGATATTAATGTGGTAATGTGAAATGGTATGAGTACATGGATGTCGGTTCGTATGAGCATTGGTATTAAGAGGTGTTAACTTTCCGTTTGTCTAAGTATTGGTAAAAGGCATGGTGAGGATGTGTGAGCATTTTTATTCCTCGTTGAATCCTAGTGTTGTTTCGGGTCAGAGGCGCGCGATGGTTAACTCCTCCCAACCTCCTCCCTAGGGGCATGCGAGTAGTGCTTTGATTCACGATAAGACTAATAAAACTTTGCAATAATTATGTGAGTTCTTATGACTAATGCGAATCCGTGGACATACGCAATCTCACCTCCTCATATTTTGCTAGCCTCTTCGGTACCGTGCATCGCCCATTCTCATCTCGAGGATCGGTGCGAACCTAGTCGGTGCATCCAAACCCCGTGACATGATACGCTCTATCGCACATAAACCTCCTATTATCTTCCTCAAAACATCCACCATACCTATCTATTATGGCAGTTCCATAGCCATTCCGAGATATATTGCCATGCAACTTCCATTATCATATCATATGACTAGTTCATTCATCTAAATATTGCTTTGCATGATCATATAGAGCTGACATAGTATTTATGGCAAAGCCACCAACCATAATTTTTGATACATGTCATGCTAGATCGTTGCACATCCTGGTACACTGCCAGAGGCATTCATATTGAGTCATATTGCTTCATAGTTCTTCATATCGAGTTGTAATATCGAGTTGTAAGTAAATAAAAGTGTGATGATCATCATTATTAGAGCATTGTCCCAGTGAGAAAATAAATAATGGGGGGGCCAAATGAGCCCACCATAAAAATGAGAGAAAATGAGAGAAGGGACTTTGCTACTATCCTTTACCACACTTGTGCCTCAAAGTGGCACCATGTTCTTCATATAGAGTGTCTCATGTATTTCACTTTCATATGCTAGTGGGAATTTTTCATTATTAGAACTTGGCTTGTATATTCCGATGACGGGCGTCCTCAAAAGCCTGAGGTCTTCATGAGCAAGCAAGTTGGATGCACACCCACTTAGCTTTAGTTGAGCTTTCATACACTTATAGCTCTAGTGCATCATGTTGCATGGCAATCCCTACTCCTCACATTGATATCTATCGATGGGCATCTACATAGCCCATTGATACACCTAGTTGATACGAGACTTTCTTCTCCACTTTTTACCCCTTTTATATCTACCACCATATTCTGTTCCACCCTTATGCTATGTCCATGGTTCGTGCTCATGTATTGCGTGAAGAATAAAAAGTTGATGCACTTTGAAAAAGTACGATCCAATTGCCTGACTTGGACACCGTGTTGCTTGACATTTGTACTAGTGTGGTGAGGACGGAGCCATGCCTTACTAGTATGACAAAATAAACGGGGGTAAAACATTCTTTGAGGATTGTATACTCTGAAAAATTGATGATTCTGTTTCTTGTGCTTATAATTATTACTATGCTGATGTTTGTTAATTCATCATTTCTCAATGAGCATACATGCAAAATATTACATATTGGGTAGCATGTCACATCAAAAATTCTATTTTTATCATTTACCTACTCGAGGACGAGCAGGAATTAAGCTTGGGGATGCTGATATGTCTCCAACGTATCTATAATTTTTTATTGTTCCATGCTATACTATTATCATTCTAGGATACTTTTTGGGTATTTATTTACCAATTTATATCATTTTTGAGCACTAACCTATTGACCCAGTACCAAGTGCCAGTTCCTGTTTTTTGCATGTTTTTGGCTTTTCAGGTTTACTGTACCAAACAAAGTCCAATCGTCCCAAAACTTTTTTATGATTTTTTTTGGACCAAATAAAGACCTGGAAGCTTCGGTAGAAGACCGGAGGCCGCACGAGGGGCCCAGGACCCATCAGGGCGTGACCAGGGGTAGGGCGCGCCCTGATAGCTCCTGGCCCCCTCGGCCGCCTCCCGACGCCCCTCTCCGGCCTATAAATTCACATATATTCCAAAAACCCTGGGAGAGCTCCCAAAACCCTTTTTCCACCACCGCAAGTCTCTGTTCCGCCGTGATCCCATCTGGAGGCCTTTTCTGGGACTCTGTCGGAGGGGGAATCCACCACGGAGGCCTTCATCATCATCCTCGCTGCCTCCATGGTGATGTGTGAGTAGTTCACCACAGACCTATGGGTCCGTAGTTAGTATCTAGATGGCAATCTCTCTCTCTTCATCTTCAATACAATGATCATCGCAGCTTCGCTTTGATCTATCCGATGTAATGCTTTTGTGCAGTGTGTTTGTTGGGATCCGATGAATTGTGGGTTTATGTTCAGATTATTCATGATAAAATATTGGAGTCTTCTTTGAATTCTTTTGTTGATTCTTATTGCATGATCATTATAGCTTCGTAAATCTCTCTGATTTATTGATTTGCTTTGGCCAAGTATATTGATCTTTCTTCAGTGAGAGGGGTGTGTTGTAGTAGGTTCAACCTCACGGGTTTCTATATCCCAGTGATAGAAGGGGACAAGATACGTCTTTGTGTTGTTGCTACTAAGGATAAAACGATGGGGTTCATTCATATTGATTGAGTTTACTTTGTCTAAATCATGTCATCTTTCTCCAAGCATTACTCCGTTTTACTTAATACTCTAGATGCATGCTGGATAGCGGTCGATGAGTGGAGTAATAGTAATAGTTGTAGGCAGGAATCAGCCTATTTGTTTATGGACATGATGCCTATATACTCATGATCATTGCCGTGAATATGAACATGCTTATTCGCTTTTCTATCAATATCCCAACAGTAATTTGTCTACCCACCGTATGTTTCCTACATGAGAGATCCCACTAGAGAACACTACGGCCCCGTGTCTTCTCACTTATAAATTACAAAAATCTTTCAATACCTTGCTGCCTTTATTTATCTTTTTTTTATTTTGCAATTATCCATTACTATCTACTTGTTTCACTTGCTTGCAAATAACGAGTCCAAGGGGATTGACAACCCTCTTGCCCGCGTTGGGTGCAAGTGTTTGCTCTTTTGTGTGCAGTCGCTGAAGACGGTGGTTGCATGCTACTGCTATTGGTTCAGTAAACCTTGGTTCTTAACTAGGTGAAATAATTATCCGTTTGTGCTGCAATTACCCGTTCCTCTTCACGGAAAACCCAACATAGATAACAGACATCAGTATGGGGTAGCAAGAAGGACAAGGACTCCCTGGTTGACCTCGTCGCGGCCATCATCGACCCCTACTATAGAGACATGAAGGCTGAGTCCGACAAGGACAAGGCTCTCTGGCATAGGGCCTCGGTGAAGAGATTGGATGAAGATCACCTCCAGTCTACGGTGAAGGACGTGTACACATGCTACGAGATGTTCAGGCGGATCGTTGACATGAGGAAGTGCCTCCTACCTGAAAATGCATACTTTCTGGTGCAACAACAAGCGATGGAGGATTTTAGAGCCAAATAACAGAAAGATAATAATCTTGCTAAGCTTCATGCCGGGATGGTGGGTACCAAAGATAAAGTTTGTTGAGCTCTTCTGAAGTGGTTTCGGTTCTGGACTTGCTTTGCTGCCGTGTTTATTTGCACTGGTGACCAACCTAGATGCCTAGTGTATGTAATATGATGCTTTGTTGTTCCCTATATTTGAACTGGTGGCAAACTTTGATGCCTAGTGGATGTAATCTGTGTAATCGCTATAATAACCTAGCGTTAGTTGTTGGCATAATTATTACTTTGTAGTCTGTTTTATTTATTTTCTTATATAGTCAATGCAATTCTTTTTCCTTTGTTTGCTAGTGTCTGCAGTAACCATAGGCCTGCTACCTACCGTTGTTACCATGGGCCTCCTACGAACCATAGGTTCCATGGGCCACACATGGGGCATACTATTCTTGGGCCAAAAGCGGATCACAACATGGGCCTAAAATGGGCTAAAATGGGTCGGTCCGTTTATGGTCCCTGACCATAACGGGCTGCTAATAGGCCGGAAGGCATCACATTCTTAATTCAGTCAACATTCATAACGGGACATTAATGGGCCCGAATGCGTGACGGGATGAAAACGGCACATTGGTTTAACAGGCCACGAATGGGCGGAATGTATCCACGGGCTGAAATTGGCCCGGTAGTAGAGCAGGACATTAACGGATCGTAAGTATTCGAAGGCCAAAAATTATCCCAAGAATTTTTGGGCCCTTCGGAGACCGAAAGATAACACGGTCTGGAAACGACCCAACTTAATGATGGGCCTTAAATGGGTCCAAATCCATTTATTGTTCTTTATGGGCCAGAATCACCACACACCGTTAAAGGGCCAAGAGATGCAAAAGACCTTGAATGGGACAAAAGACGTCACGGGCCATACATGGGCCGAAGGTGTGAATGGGCTGGAATCATATTGGACGGCCCACATGACCCTATCGGGTTGAATTCGGAAAGGCCATAACGGGCCGCGAGTAACCGGGTCATAAGATTGCATGCGAACAGGCCATTAATAGGCTTTCCATGGTTGACCTGCTAAATATTGACCATGTCAAATGGGCCGGCCATTTTTACCTAAATGGGCCATTGTTGGGTCGTGCCATGTGTCGACGTTTGATAGGCGCTTCTCGTACATCGGGTGGACGACATCTGTCGCAACGTAGAGCTGACACGTGGATCTTTTGGCGAATGAGAAAATGACACATGGAAAATCATCATTGGTCGGGGCTGTTAACAGGTATCGGATCCAAACCGGCACCCGTTAGCTTAACGGCGACCCGTTACGGTGGCTGCCACATGTCGGTTACCCTTTGCGAAATCACTTCTATGATGCGACATTTATCGTCATGCAAGTGGACACTTCTATGATGATAATTTGAGTATTGTCATGGAACACTTCTACGACAGCACAACTATGACTATCATCATTCTATCATAAAACCGTCACAGATGTACATGTGTGACAGAAAACGTGACCTGTTGTGACATACATGTATCACCACAGAAGTATTTTTTGTAGTGCTTGTAGTCATGGTGTTCATTACGAGATGGCTTCCTTCAACTTGCTTTCCTGCTTAGCAAGCACCAAAAAGTCTATCTTTGTTAAATATAACATCTTTAACCCCAAGAATATGATTGCCTTTAATAAGCTTGTTGTTACTTGTGAAATGTGTTGGGTTTTTCCCCGAAGAGGAAGGGTGGTGTAGTAAAGTAGCAAAAAGTATTTTCCTAAGTTAAGAACCAAGGTTACCAAACCAATAGGAAGATATCCAAACAGACGATCAATAGTTCCTGCACACACAAGAGCAAATACTTGCACCCAGCACGGGCAACAGGGATGTCAAGCCCCTCGTACTCGTTAATTGCAATGATTAAATCTTATAGTAAAGGAAATAAAAATAAAAGGTAAATAGAAAACATCAATTTTTTGTAGTTTTTTAATATATAAAATATAAAGATGGACCCGGGGGCCATAGTGTTCAATAGAGGCATCTCTCTCATGAGCATAATAGAGGTGGGTGCACAAATTACTGTTGGGCAATTTATAGAAAAGAAAATAATTATGTCGTTATTCATGGCATGATAAATATATAGGCATTACGTCCGTGATAAGTAGACCCAAACAATTTTGCATCTATCACTATTACTCCACCAATCGACCGCTATCCAACATGCATCTGTGGTATTAAGTTCATGACAAACAGAATAATGATTTAAGCAAGATGACATAATGTAGACAAAATAAGACCAAATAATATGCTTAGACCCCATCGTTTTATCCTTAGAAGCAACTGTACAAATATGTGACTCGCTACTCCTCCTGTCATAGAGTGAGGACACCGCAAGATTGAACCTACTACTATGCACCACTCCCTCTTATGGTCTACTCATCTACTTGACCAAAGAAAACTTATAGATCAGAAAGAATACATAGCTATATGAAATCACACATAATAAATCTCATATTCGATCAATTAGTTTCAATGAATAATCTGAACATAAAATCGCAATTCATCGGATCCCAACAAACACACCGTAAATATTACATTGAATAGGTCTCCAAAGAGATCATTGTATTGAAGATCAAACAAACAACAGAGAGAGAGAGAGATCAAAGTACAGCTATGGACCCGTAGGTCCTGTAGGAACTACTCACACATCATGTGGGAGGCAGCAAGGTTGATGAAGACGACCCACTCATGAGCTCTCGAGAGAAATGATTCTTAAAAACTTTTATGCTCGACTTTCTCATGATGATAAAAAAGGTTTGATACTTCTTCAGTCGGTTCTTTCATGAACAGAAGTATTGAATTTAGGTGGGATCTTATAAGATTTAAACACAACTCTGAATATTTGGAGATCGAAGAAGGTAATGGGTCAGGTATAAATCTAGAATATGATCGTGTTAAGTCTTTTATAGAAACAATTGTTTTTACTAAGTTTAGTTCAAAATATGGACTTGACTCCGAGATAGTAGCCACATGTTGTGAATCTATTATTGCTCATGTTGATCTTCCTAAAGAGAAGTCGTTTAAATTTCACCCACCTATTAAAGATATTTGTGAAGAACCCATTACTGTCAGTACTCAAGTACTTGCTTACACTGCCAATCCTATTGTGCCTACTGATTATATTGAGAAGCCAGCTTTTCCTGTCAGGATCAGGATTAAGGAACATGCTAAGGCTACAACTATGATTTATAAGAGTAATATTAAAGCACCTAAACCCTCTGAAACAATTAAGGTGGAACCTCAAATTGCAATGGTTAAAGATCTCTTGGTTGATAATAGTGACGGGCATGTCATATATTTATGTGATGAAGCTGCTAGAATTGCTAAGCCTATTAGAAATGAAAGGAATTCGCTAGATAAGAATAAAAATATTGTTGGCATGCATGTTGTTTCCGTTAATATTGGAGATCATTACTATCATAATTTTATGTGATATGGGTGCTAGTATAAGCGCTATACTGTTTTCTCTCTATCAAGAAGTTATGCATGATATTTCACAAGATGTGATAGAAGATATTAATGTTACTATTAAGGTCCCTAGTAGGGATACCATTTCACTGCTTGGGATTGTTAGATATGTTGAAGTCTTGTGTGGTAAGATCAAATACCCTACTGGTTTTCTTGTACTTGGATCACAACAAGATAATTTGTGTCTTATTATATTTGGTAGACCCTTCCTGGACAATGTTAATACTGAAATTGATAGTGCTAAAAAAATGTAATGGTTAAGTTTGGTGACATGTGTCGTGAATATAATTTCTCTAAGTTCACTAGACAACTTCATGATAAAGATCTACCAAATAAAGATGATATTGTTGGTTTTGCTTCTATTGTTATGCCTCCTACTAATCCATTAGAGCAATATTTGTTAGATCATGAAAACGAGATGCATATGAATGAAAAAAGGAAATGGATGAAATCTTCTTTAGATAAGAACCCATCCTTAAGCATAATTTGCCTGTTGAAATCTAGGGAGATCCTCCTCTACCTAACGGTGACCATGTGTTCTTATTAAAGAAACTCCCAAATACTTTGAAATATGCTTATCTAGATGAAAAGAAGATATATCATATTGTTATCAATGCTAACCTTTCAGTGCACGAAGAAAAGAGATTACTGGTAACTTTGAAGAAATACCATGCTGCAATTAGATATACACTTGATGATCTTAAGAGCATCTGTCCTTCTATGTCCCAACAAAAAATTAATTTGGAGCCTAATTCTAAGAGAGTCATTGATCATCAACATTGCTTGAATCCTAAGATGAAAGATGTGGTAAGAACTGAAATATTAAAGCTCCTGGAGGCAGGTATAATCTATCCCATAGATGATAGTAGATGGGTAAGTCTTGTTCATTGTGTCTCTAAGAAAGGTGGCATTACCATTGTTCCTAATGATAAAAATGAATTACCCCACAAAGAGTTGAAACTGGTTATAGGATAGTAAAAGTTAAACAAAACTACTAGGAAAGGATCACTACCCTCTACCCTTCGTTAATCAAATATTAGAAAGATTCACTGGTGCAGTGACGTGCTATACAAACAGTTTTTAACCCCTTTCAATGACGCAGTTTCAAACCGTCACCTTGCTAGTGTGGGCGATAGGGGGGTCTATCACAGATGCAACCAAGAACTGTTTGTGGTTGGGCTACCAAAACTGTTTGTGATTGGGGTTATATCCCACACAGTTCAACACAAAAAATTGTTTGCAATTTGGTTTAGCATCACATATGGTTATTTAACGAAAATTGTATGTAATGCGTGATTCATCGCACACGATTAAAAATAAAAAATTGTGTGTGATGTAAATGCCATCACACACAATTGGATCCAAAAACCTGTGTGCAATGTATGATCTTAATGACATGTTAATTAGTCTTAAAATCAGCTAGACGTAATCAATTTACTATCATCATCTTTTGACAATCAAACTTAAGAAAAAAATGCACATTCAAAATCCACTATATGATTTTTTAAGCTTTGTCATACAACATACAAAAGTACAAATGTACTATCTCATATCACATGACAACCAACACATACAACTAGCAATCACATGTAATTACGTCATAAAACTTCATCAGTCTTTTGTTCATCGATGACATCAACTCCCAAACCTTTTCAGATTTCTTATTGTATCTCATCCTGAAAAGCCAAGAGAAAAGGGTGACAAGGTCAAAAAAAACTAAATCCTTACACACAGCAGATTAAGTGCACAGGCTCATCTGCACATTCAATCATACAAAAATCAAAACAAATAGTAGAAAATTTCAAAAAAAATCCAATTTTTTTGCATGGTAGAGAATTTGGTGCGTGAGGGTCGCTCCAAATTTTAGATCATTTGGACATCTGGGTATCCCTCGACAAAAAAGACAAATTTGGGGTCTGTAAAAAAGGTTACTGTTCATGTATTGTTCTGACCCAATTTGTCTTTTTTGCTGATAGCGACTCAAATGTGCAAATGAGCTGAAATTTGGAGCGTACCTCGCACACTAAATTATCTACCATGCAAAAATAATGGATTTGTTTGAATTTTATTTAATTTTTTAATGATTTTCTTACATTACATACTCAAGTATCTTACTTGAAATTAGTTATTACACTAGTTATGCATATTTTTTATCAAAAATTATGGCAAGAGAAAGTTCAGGAATTCACAAGAGAGATTTTGTGATTAGTTCGATGTCTTGGAGAATCTTAATGGATGAGAAGAATCAAGAATCGATTAGATGGTTAGAGACATCATACTTAGACATACAAAAAACAAGATTAGATTAGTACTATCCGGCAAGCTAGCTAGCAGCCATCCTGGTGGATGGATTCTTGGAAAGACATGCACGTGAAGCTAGCTTACATGGCCACGAACTGCACCTCCATGACGCTGCCTCTTGAGATGCAGAACTTGTTGAAGTAGTTGTGCCACCGGATAGAGATCATGGAGCTGTACAGCTGCTTTGTGCTCGTGCTCGCGTCTACGGCCGACGACGAGCCTGACAGCGTCCATGGCACCCGCTTCACGCACGGCCGCCCGACGCCGAGCGCTCCCCGCCCCGCCGTGTCCTGCTCCAAGTCGGAGCGTGGAGCAGGCATCGTCTGCCTTGGCGGTCATGGCATGGAAGAAGTGTGTGTATTGTTCGTGGTTCTACAGGAGGTTGGATTGATGCTAGTTAGATATATGTGTGGATGTGGTAGAGTACGGGGTGAAGAGATAAGGCTAGATATTTTTCTTGGTTGTGGACTGTGGACGGATGGATTCGTGCCATGTCATCGATCCAAGGCTTCAATCTCTTCACCAATAGGAATTCAGCACACATATGTGTGCTTTCTTGTCATTTGATTTTTGCACTTACACCATCAAAAAAATTGTGAATCCTTCTCAATTTTTACTACAATATACTGAGGCCTTATATTGACACCATGCCAAGTGTCATATTTATTAGACATTATATACATTTTCTAGAATTAAAATACCAATAAATTTCATGTTCATGGTTGATTCTTGTCACATAGATATTTGAATTTTATATTTATTTCTTGTATGAGGCATACACATATACTCACTGCCCAAATATGATTTTTCAAATCATTTTTGTATATTGTTTTCTGTACTCGTAGTTCAAATTTGAATGTATCCGTTAAATGACTAGAAATGTAGTTAGTGACTCAAATATAGCAAATGAGCTCCAAAAAGTGACAAATTTTAATATGGAGGATTCTATGGTGTATCTTAACTATAGAAAAAAATTCAAGGTCAAATGATAAAGGAAAACATAAGTTCGCCACTAATTTGGTGCATTCATTCTTGAAACCATGATCGTTCCTCGGATGTTGCCAGATTTCTAAAGGATGTACATCAAAAAAAAATATGAAACCTTCTCAAATTTTTACCACATCATAGTGAAGTCATATCATGACACTATGCCAAGTTTCATATTTTTTAGACTTCATTTTCTATTTTTATAATTTTAATACCAATAAAATCCTTGTCCATGGTTGATTCTTGCCACATATGTCTAATAAATTTATATTCATTTCTTGTATGAGGCATACAAATATACTCAATATCCTAAGTATGATTTTTCAAATCATTTTTGCGTACTGTTTCATGCATTCATAGTTGAAATTTCAATTATATCCATTAAATGACTGGAAATGCAGTTAATGACTCAAATATACCAAATAGGCCCTGAAAAGTGCCAAATTTTAACAGGGAGTATTCTGTGGTGCATGTTAAGTGTAGAAAAATAATTCAAAGTCAAACGACGAAGGAAAATGTCAGTTCACGTTCAAACATATCACGCAAACCATTATTCTTTGGAAACATAATAATTTCAGGAATCACACACGGTTCCATTTTTGAAAGCGTGTGTGATGACAGACTACATCGCACACACAATTTATGCAAAAAATGTGTGCCTCTCCAGGTTGAAACTTTAGCATGATCTTATTTTGCCTCTCCAAGTTGGATATGACCTCGGATTGGGATGATTTATGTATCAAAATCGATCGGCTCGACGAGGCGAAACTTTTTTGTGTTGTAAGTTTTTTCATTCGTGGCCGTCTTGAAGGCCGAACAGCTCGCGCGACCTGTCTGTCGGTGTCAAAACCGGCGGATCTTGGGTAGGGGGTCCCGAGCTGCGAGTCTAGGATCGACGGTAACAAAGGGACGAAGGAGACGATGTTTACCCAGGTTCGGGCCCTCCTAGAGAGGTAAAACCCTACGTCCTGCTTGATTATATTGATGGTACGAAGGTTACAGAGTTGATCTACCTCGAGATCGACTAGCTAAAACCCTAGATGAGTTTCTTTGTGCCGCATTCTAAAACCATCCCGGTTTATATAGACACCGGGGGGTACCTAGGGTTTACACATGATAGATCTCCCACCGAGGATAGGAAAGTCCATTCCCTCATCTTGACTTGGAATACACGACGCGCCTTCGGGACTCCCTTCTAGAACACAGGGTCTCGATATATCCGGCCCCTCCTGCCAGAGTCAGAATGCGGCCCACCAAGCCGGCCTATTAAGAAACAGGCCAACGGCCCGAGGACCCCTTAGTCCAGGACTCCCTCAGTAGCCCCCGAACTAGCCCCCAACGCCAAGGGTCACAGCACTGGCAGCTTCACGTGATCAGAGTCTTCGGCTTGAGGGTTGAGTTCTTATTTCCTTTTAGTGATCGGCTGGAACTAATCCGGCTTCCGATGACGCGTGGCTCTTCCGATCATACGATTGTCCGAGCACCATGTGTTACCCTACCCTGAAAGCCAAACGCCCTAGGTGTGAACAGTGTTTTCTGACACCCCCTTCTGACGAAGGGTCGTGGCCTGCCACGACCACTGAACCAGTTATGGTAACTCGATTCGCGGTTCGAGGCCGTTTCTACATTAGCACGACTCATCAATGTGTAGATCGTGCTCCGTTTTACACGGGATACGATAAGCATCTCTAGTTCCCTCTTGCGCGTGCATAACGGCATGCACGCCTTGGGAAGCGGAGAGACTCGCGGCGCAGTAGAGGGAGGTTAATCGGCGTGACGCTCCATAAAAAGGGGAAAAACCCCAAGGCTTACTCACGCTTCCCATTCGCATCCTCTGCTTTCCCTATCTTCCCAAGCTCCGAGAGCCCAGATCCAGTTCTTCCTCAATTTCTCCTTCGAGCTCAGCCATGGCGGGCTCGGGCTCCTTGGGCAAGTGGGAGGCCTCCACGGTCACCGACCAGGATATCCGGGAGCTGAAGCTCGCCGGTTACCTCCCCGCCAACGTCTTCCACCGCGCTCCAGAGGCGAAACAAGTCATCCTCACACCCAAGCCGGGCGAAAGGGTGGTCTTTGTCCCCCATTTCATCCGGGGATTAAGCTTCCCACTCCACCCCTTCATCAGGGGTCTCATGTTCTTCTACGGGTTGGACTTCCACGAGCTTCCCCCGAACTCCTTTATGCATATTTCGGCTTTCATTATCCTCTGTGAAGCCTTTCTGCGGGTCGAGCCGCACTTCGGCCTGTGGCTCAAGGTCTTCAACGTCAAGCCGAAGACCGTTGCAAGCGAGCACGCGGACTGCGGAGGGGCGGTAATCAGCAAGCTCCCCCGCGTCGAGTGGCCAACTGGCACCTTCATCGACACGATCAAGATTTGGCAAAAAGAGTGGTTCTATATTACTGAACCAAGGGACGAGAGCTGGGCGGCGCCTGCCGAATTCAGATCCGGACCCCCCACGAGATTGACCTCATGGCTCAGGAAGGGCCTCGACTGGGGGTCGGATGCTGAGGTGAAGCTGCTGCAGAAGCGCATCTCCTCGATGATCGAGGCCAAGGTGGAGCTGGTCAACGTGGTCCAAGTTATGCTCCATCGCCGCATCCTTCCCTGCCAGCGCCGGGCTTCCCCAATGTGGGCTTACAAGTCTGAGGACGAGCCTACCATGCGCCAGCTCTTCCGCACCACTCCTGAAAAGTTGTGGAAGGCATTATTCAAGCCTCGGAAAAGCTGGCCGGCCAAGGAAGAGGATTCGGGCCTAAGCGCCGATAACCCAACGACCAAGGTATGGTACAATCTCAATCCGCTGATTCTGTTTCATTGGCAAAAAGTCTGAACGCCTTCTCCCCTACTTCCGCAGAAGTGGCTGAGCAAAGTCGCGAGGATCAACTGCCCGGCTCCACAACCCGAAGACCCCAGGTCGGAGTTGTTGGTGGCGATGCTCGTTGTGGCGCCGTACTCGGCGCCCGAGAAGAAAGAGAAGAAGAAGAAGACCAGAGAGGGTCTCTGTATCAAGGACCAGCCGGACGCTGCGTCCGAGGAAACCCATGCCTCCTCAAGTCACGAGGAGGAGCGTGAAGACGGAGGGGAAGGCGTCTCCCCCCTCCCAAGAAAGAGGGCGGTGTCACCGGACGCCGTGGAGGATGCAGCCCCTCCCGCCCTGAAGAGGGCACGCCGGGCAAGGCTGATCCTGCCCGATGACAGCTCGGACTCCGTCGCAGAGTCCGAGGACTTTGAGAGGGTTCCCCGAAGTAACTTAAGGGTCAAGCCCCCCGCTCAGAGGTATGAATCCGAAGAGTCCCTGAGTTATTTATGCAAAGTCTGTAATGCTTTTTAAACGCATGGTCGCCTTTCAATGCTGCAGCCCACCGCGCGTTCTTCCCACCGACCAGATATCGGATGGGGAGTCTCCACCCGCCAAGCTGGCGGAGAGTGGGACCGTGTCACGCCCCACACCTCCAGGGGCCGCGAAGGACGCCGCAGAGGTGTCATCCCGCCGGTCTCCTTTGGAGCCAAACACAGGTGGTGGGGGTGACCGCATCATGGCCGAGGTTGATGCCTCGGCCGTCGAAGGCCAGGGGGAGGAAACTCCCCAGGCTGCTGAAGACTAGGGGGAGAACCTTCCCCCGGCAGCCGAAGAGGAAGGGCGAATGGATGCCCAGTCCCCTCCGAGGACGTCTCCGGAGCACGTTGTGCCTCTGGAGCCACCGACTCAGTCTCCGATCAGAGATCGGACCGTCCGGTCACCACCGGTGCCGCCGACGACTGGGTGGCCGGTCATGGAGGAGGCGCTAGCAAGTGCCCCCATCTCCGAGGATCACCGCACTCTCATGGGTGCGGTTTTACAAGGAATTCAGTCCGTTGATAGCGGACTGAAAGAGGCTTTCAGTGGTCTCTTGACGGGCTTCAAGGTGAGTCATGTAATATCCTTTTCCCAAACAATTTCAATTTTAGGTTTGTGCTATCTTTATATATGTAGTAGCCCCCGAGCCTCGGGTGGGTTTGCCAAAACGCACCCAGGGGTCAAATGCTTAGGAATGAACAATGATGCACAAAGCACCATTTGGTCCCGCGATGTTCTAAAAGCCCTTCAGAGGACCGAACATGGAGTCATATCCTTATCAGTTCGGGGGTCGGAACACACATAACCGGATGCATTTTTTGTAGGCCTCATCATCGGCGGCGGCCGTTAATGCCGCTGAGCTAACCGAGCTCAATCGGAAGCTCAAGATCTCCGAAGAGGAGCTTGATAGCCTGAACAAGAGGTTCGACGAGGCACAGGGTAAGCCGAATTGTAACATCCGAGCTATAAATTGGTGATTATCCGTACTGGTAACCCAACATGACCGTTTATCTATTGCTTCCACAGCTTCAGCTGCGGAGGTCAAAAAACTCAAGGCCGAGCTCCAGAAAATGAAGCAAGAGGCCACGGAGGAGGATGCGGCCGCCGATCAAGCAGCGGCCATGCTTTTTGCTTAAAAGGCTGCGAGTGCCAAGCACGAGGCTCGGGTGGAGGAGGTGCAGCAAGAGCTCAAGGATGCCGGCACAAAGTGCGAGGCCCTTGAGCAGAAAGGCAAAGAGCAAGCCACCGAGCTAGTTGCGCTAAAATCCGAGCTCCAAAAGGAGCGGGTGGAGAGGCGGTCCTTTGAAGAGGAACTTCGCCAAGTCAAGGCTGTCATCGATGGTAAGCCGTATTCACTACAATGCGCCTTTGGTGGTAGCAAGTTTTCTTTGCTTACCCAGGTGTGGCGTTCCTTAGGCATCTGTGCGGATCTCCAGAAGAGTACAACTGACGCGAACAAGCTGTATGCTTCGCGGGCGGAGGATGATGAGGCCCGGCTATTCTGGGCGCAGTTTGAGTCCCCCGAGTGCTCTCCTCTCCTCATCGAGCAAATGAAGCAACTGATGGAGATGCAAAGAGTGGCGGAGCCGGCCATGAAGGACCTCTGCGTCCGGCTGTGGCCCGATGAGCCGTTGCCGAGCAGCTACTTCGGCCTGGTGCAGAAACTATGTGATGCTGCACCTTGGGTCGATGTGCTGAAGCGTTCTACCTGCATCGAGGGCGCTCAGATGGCTTTTGCGAAGACAATGGTGCATTGGCCAAAGCTCAAGCCAACCGAGATGGCTACCGCACCTCCGCCTCCTGGAAAGGAATATAGGCGCCCCGAGCGATACTTCCTCGCAGTGATGGTGGGTGCAGGGGCAATAGAGGCCCAATGCTCCAAAGACGTTTTGTATGAATGAGCGTTGTAATATGTCCGAAGACCTTAACGCTTTATAACTGGTGTTGCATGGTTTATCATGTCTTATGAGTATTTAGTATTTATTTTGACTCCCGTGTGGCCGTTTTATCTGAAAGTTGCGAGTCGTTGGCTTCAGCCCCCACGTAGATACTACGCGAGGTGTCTTTGTCTCCGCACTGTAACCCTTAGCCGAGGTATCGGAGCCCGAAGGCGGTAGTGCGAGGAGGACGAGGCAATCGGACTATGATGCTTTATCGCTTTCACTTAGCCGTAGGAGCTTAAAAAAATGCGGGGGCTGATGACCAGCCCCCAGTGTGATGTTCTTGGCCAAAGCCAGCATCACATGGTTTATACAACAACGAAACCCATCGTATAACACGGAATAACCGCTATCGGTTTTTAGTATGACACTTATGCTCGGATTTGCAGACCGATTCTCGCTTACTATGACGGTCACTTTTCGGCTTTCCCCGCTGAGGTGCTTGACCAGACGAGCTGGAAACACAATCGCAGCAGTTCTCCCTTTGCCCTATTAGCCGAACGAGCGGAACGTAAGAGGGCAAACACAGGAGCCAGGCAACCCAACTATAGACCCAAGACATAGTTCGGATCCGATGCATATAAAGCAAAATCCAAGACGCCGAACACATGGCCAGTTGTGCTTAGTGATGTTCAAGGCGATTTTCTTTTTTAAATTCAATCCCCCGGTCTATAAACCGGTTGCATCATAATATATACCGAACAGTTTTTGCAAGAAGCGTTACCAAGGGAAGAACAGAGTATGTATAAAATACAACGAAGTGGCCAAAGATAATGCTCTTGTACTTACTCAATAATTCTTATAGCTTGGATTGCCGCGGCAACTGTTTACAGGTATGGGAAGATGAAATATAAAAGCTACAAAGGAGAGGTTGTACCAGGGGTCTTCGATTAGTGGCTTGACGTCCTCGATGTGCCCTGTCGCCCATCTGCTCCTGTGTTCCGTTAAGGGTGATACTTTCAGCGAGCGGACCTTGGGAAGAAAGTCTTGAGAAGTTGCCGAGGGGTATGTGAGCTTTACGCTTGGATGGGTCCTTGACGGTACCTGTGACATGTCCGAGGACGTGTAGTGGTAATAGTTCGGTTCATCCGAACACTTACCCTTTTACAGTTGTTCCCCATTGCGGCCCATGGAATCTTGAGTGCGAAGTTGTGCCTTCTTGGCACATGTTTAACGGGCATCAGGGCCGTGCAATGGGGAGCGTGTCCCTATTTCTGGGGAGGAGAAGAATCTTGGAGTTCGGATTGAAACCGAGCTCGTCTGTCAACCTTTCGTGCCTTTATGGCCGATTTCAGTGTTCGCCGATCGTCCTCGTAATGGAGGGAACGCTATGTGTTGCCATTGACAGTGATGACCCCCTTGGGACCGGGCATCTTGAGCTTGAGGTATGCGTAATGTGGGACGACATTAAAGCGAGCGAACGCTGTACGGCCCAGCAGGGCGTGATAACCGCTGCGGAAGGGGACTATGTCAAAGATCAAATCCTCGCTGCGGAAGTTGTCGGGCGAACCGAACACTACCTCCAGGCTAACAGAGCCTGTGCACCGGGCTTCGACACCTGGAATCACTCCTTTAAAGGTAGTGTTGCTAGGCTTTATCCTTGACGGATCTATGCCCATCTTTTTCACTGTATCTGAGTAGATCAGATTGAGGCTACTTCCTCCGTCCATTAGGATTTTAGTGAGGTGATACCCATCGATAATGGGGTCTAAGACGAGGGCCGCCGAACCTCCGTGACGGATACTGGTCGGGTGATCTCGTCGATCAAAAGTGATCGGGTAGGCCGACCATGGGTTAAACTTCGGGGCTATAGGCTCTACGGCGTAGACCTCTCGAAGGGCGCGCTTCCTCTCCTTTTTAGGTATATGAGTGGCGTATATCATGTTCACAGTCTTTACCTCTGGAGGGAATTGCTTCTGACCTCAATTGCTCGGACCGCGGGGCTCCTCGTCGTCCTCGCTGCGTGGGCCCTTGCCTTGCTCTTCGGCTGCGAGTTTGCCGGCCTGTTTGAACAGCCAACAGTTACGGTTGGTGTGGTTGGCAGGCTTATCTTGAGTGCCATGGATCTGGCAAGGCCTCTCCATGATTTTGTCCAGCGGGGTGGGTCCATCGCGGTTGCCTTTAGGAGGCTTCTTCCGCTGCCCGGATCTTGGGTTGCGGAAACCGGCGTTAACGGCCGTGTCGTCGGCATCGCTGGTGCTGTGCCGGCGTTTGTTCTTGTTGCATCGTGGTTTCCCGTTTCCATCCCGGACTTCGGAGGTGCCAGGGTCTCCGGGGTTGTGGATTCGTCTTGCTAGCCAGTTATCCTCGCCCGCGCAAAAGCGGGTCATGAGTGATGTAAGGGCGGACATGGTCCTAGGTTTATCCTGACCGAGCTGGCGAGCCAGCCACTCGTCCCGAATATTATGCCTAAAAGAGGCTATAGCCTCGGCATCTGGGCAATCGACGATCTGGTTTTTCTTGGTCAAGAACCGATTCCAGAATAGTCGAGCGGACTCTCCTGCCTTTTGGACGACATTGCTTAGGTCGGAGGAGTTCGGGGGCCGTACATAGGTGCCCTGGAAGTTAGATCGGAATGCATTCTCGAGATCCTCCCAGCTCCCGATAGAGTTTTCGGGGAGACTGTTTAACCAGTGCCGAGTTGGCCCCTTAAGTTTAAGGGGTAGGTACTTGATGGCGTGGAGGTCGTCTCCTCGTGCCATGTGAATGTGGAGGAGGAAATCCTCGATCCACACTGCCGGGTCAGTTGTTCCGTCGTATTGCTCGATGTTCACGGGTTTAAACCCTTCCGGGAACTAATGCTGCATCACCTCGCCAGTGAAACACAGTGGGTGGGCGGCGCCTCTGACCCGGGCTATATCACGCCGGTAGTCGGCGTCTGTTCTGGCCCGGTTTTGATCCCGAACTCTATTGGTTCGGTCGAGCCAGGGCCGGTACTCATCCCGTCTACCGGGGGAGTGTCCTCTAGATCCGTAGATGGATCTCGTGCGGCCTGTTCTATAATCCTGGTCGCGTCGCAGGTCGTACCTGCCCTCAGGCTCCATTGGCTCCTTTCCCCTTCTGCGGGGTATCGCCGGCCTATAACCGGCATCGCCAGCCGTCCTATCTCATCCTCGGGGAGGGCGGTCCGGCTGGTCATATGGAGTGTGCTTGGGGGACGGCGTATTGGAGAGCTCGTCCTCGAATTGTGGCAGCAGCCGCCGGCGTGGGTAGCTCTTGGGTTGGTCCCATAGACCGGCGCCGTGTTCTTCCTCAGCTGATAGGACCCTTGTCCATCTATCGTTGAGGGTGTCTTGTTTTGCCTTGAGCTGCCGTGCTTTTGCCTTTAGCCTTCGGGCAGTGGCTAAAAGTTGTTGCCTAAACTGTTCCTGATCCTCAATGTTTTCGGGGACGATGAAGTCTTCGTCTTCCAGGCGATCCTCCTCCTCTACGGGGGGGAGGTAGTTGTCATCCTTGGAGTCGTTCGGATATTCGGGGTCGCGCTGGTCCTCCAGCCTTTCCTGGTCCTCTAGCGGATACTCGGGGATATCGGGATCGCCGAGGTTTTCCGGGGTATCGTTTTCCCCGGTGCCAGCAATAGCTTACCTTCCCTTTTTTATCTTTGATCGCTTACGCGGTTTCTGGCGCCTTGACGGCGCCTCACCCGAGTCATCACCATTATTTGCTGGTGTGCTCTCGCCGTTACCGGCTGGCGTATCCACCATGTAGACATCATAGCTGGAGGTGGCGGTCCATCGCCCGGTGTTTACGAGGGGCGCAATCCTCCTCCTACATGTCTTCCGCTTCCTCGGAGGCGTAGTCCAACATATCGGTTAAGTCTTCGATAGTGGCTACGAAGTGGGTGGTGGGTGGAATGAAAAATTCTTCTCGGCCTGCCTTAAGACCGATCTGATCATGGATCGGGATTGGGTCGCTAGTAGTTTTCATTGATAAGATCCGATCTAGAGCTTCGTTGAGGGTCGAGAGCTCGATCGGGTTAACCTTCTCAGCACCTTCGGAGTTACCCTCCGAGGCGTCTGCGCGAGAAGTGTGTTCGGCAGGAGATGGTGTCCGGTTATCTGGCGCTATGGCCGGATCCGGACCGAAAGCGAGATCGTCGCCGAAATTGGTCCTGTGAGCCGGATTGAAAACGACATCCAAGGTTAAGGCCTCGGAGTCCTCGGGTGCGTCGAATGAGACCGCGAGCCCGGTGAGCGAGAGATCGTCCCGAGAGTCTACGGAGAACTCTAAGTTCCCGAATCTGACTTCTTGATCAGGGGCGAAACTCCTGACCCGGCCAAGGCGGCCGGTCGGGTCAGCATGCAGCACGATGCTGCCGAAAGCGAAGATCTGTCCAAGGACGAAGGAGTCCATGTTACGGACCTCTTCGTTGAGGACAACGCGGGCCATCGATTCCTTTGGTGATCACAGCGGAACTCTCAATGAAAGCACCAATGTCGGTGTCAAAACCCGCGGATCTCGGGTAGGGGGTCCCGAGCTGTGAGTCTAGGATCGACGGTAACAAAGGGACGAAGGAGACGATGTTTGCCCAGGTTCGGGCCCTCCTAGAGAGGTAAAACCCTACGTCCTGCTTGATTATATTGATGGTACGAAGGTTACAGAGTTGATCTACCTCGAGATCGACTAGCTAAAACCCTAGATGAGTTTCTCTGTGCCGCATTCTAAAACCCTCCATGTTTATATAGACACCCGGGGGGGTACCTAGGGTTTACACATGATAGATCTCCCACCGAGGATAGGAAAGTCCATTCCCTCATCTTGACTTGGAATACACGACGCGCCTTCGGGACTCCCTTCTAGAACACAGGGTCTCGATATATCCAGCCCCTCCTGCCAGAGTCAGAATGCGGCCCACCAAGCCGGCCTATTAAGAAACAGGCCAACGGCCCGAGGACCCCTTAGTCCAGGACTCCCTCACCATCAAACATCACTTAGGTGGTTGTCTGATCCCTCGCGCCATATTTTGCCTCCTGATAAGACCACACTCTGATGGCTCTAACTTTTGCATACCACTTTGGATTGTGACGAACTTTATATCAAAATCAATCATTTCGACAAGACGAAGACAATTCATGTTGAACATTTTCTCATACGAGGTCGTCTTGAGGGCTTAATCGGTCGAACAATACTCTGAATATGAAATCTTAGTACTTTGAGCATAGTTTCGGCCTTCGAAATAAGATCGGACGGCGATGACCCAAACTGCAAAGATGTTCGCGTCAACACTACGGAACTTTTTCGTGTAGAGCACTTCTTCATTTGAGTCCATCTTAATAACGTTTTATTCCGTGTCAAAATCTGGTGTCAACACAAGGCATCACACACATTTGCATTTTTAACATCGTGTACAGTGATATGCTACATCACACACACACTTTTTATAAAAACAATGTGCATTGCATCATACACGATTGCATTATAATAACTGTGTGCAATGATATAATACATCACACACACATGATTTGTAAAAACCGTGTGCAAAGCATCACACACGTTTACATTTTTTCAAACCGTGTGCAATAATAGGCAACATCACACACACATTTTTTTGGAAAAACTGTTTGCGCAGCATCGCACGCGTATGTAGTTTTCTTAACCGTTTCTATTATCTACGTTAATCACAAACAGTTCATAAGAACAAACTATATGCGATGCATCACACAGGCAACTATTTTTTGAAACGTATTTGATGGGTCCGCCATCGCACACAGTTCGCTTCATTAGCGACGGAGCTATAACTAAACTGTTTGCGATTCATGCATCGCACACAGTTTGGTCGAAGGGTCTCTGATTGACGTCTCGTCTTTGAACCGTCCTGTAGTAGTGATTGTCTAAACATACACATTTCTGTTTCCTAGACGGATATTCCAGTTTCTCTCAAATATATGTATCCTTTGAAGATCATGAGAAAACTACTTTTACTTGTCCTTTTGGAATTTATGCTTATAGAAGTATGCCTTTTGGTTTATGCAATGCACTTGCTACTTTTCAGAGATGTAGGACAGCTATATTCTCTAATTTCCGTGAGGAAATTATTGAGGTCTTCATGGATGAGTATTTGGTTTACAGGAGTTCTTCTGATGACTGTTTAAGCAATCTTGATAGAGTTTTGCAGAGATGTGAAGAGACTAGTCTCATCTTGAACTATGTGAAGTGCCACTTTATGGTAAATGAAGGTATAGTCCTTGGTGATAAATTTTTTAGTGGGGCATTGAAGTAGACAAAGCTAAAGTCAATGATATTGAGAATATGTCGTGTCCTAAAGATATTAAGGGTATAAGAAGCTTTCTCGGTCATGCACGTTTATATAGAGGTTTATTAAGGATTTCTCCAAAATTTCTAGGCCTCTTACAAATCTTTTGAAAAAATATGTTCCGTTTGTTTTTGATGATGATTGCGTAGAAGCCTTTGAAATACTTAAGTAAACCTTGATAATTGCTCATATTGTTCAACCAACTGATTGGAATTTACCTTTTGAAATTATGTGCGATGCTAGTGATTATGCTATTGGTGTTGTTCTTTTGTTGGTAAGAAATCGAATGTTATCCATTATGCTAGTAACACTCTAGACAGTACTAAGAAAAATTATGCTACTACTGAGAAAGAATTTAGCTTTGTTTGCTTGTGATAAGTTCAAGCCTTATATTGTTGATTCCAAAGGTACTATTCACACTGATCATGTTGCTATTAAAGATCTTATGAATAAGAAAGATGCTAAACCTAGGCTGATTAGGTGAATGATTTTATTACAAGACTTTGATTTGCATTTTGTTGATAAAAAAGGGGGGTGATAATCCTGTCACAAATAATTTGTCTATGATGTAAAATATTCTTGATGACACAATACTTGTTAATGATAGTTTTCCTGATGAGGAGTTGGATGTTATAAATGCATCCTCGTCTCGTGATAACCCTTGCTATATAGATTATGCTAATTGAATTGTTTCTAAATATATACCACCTAATTGCACCTACCAACAAAAGAAAAAAATATACTTTGATTTAAGACATTATTTTTGGGATGACCCACATCTATATAAAGAAGGAGTAGATGGTGTTATTAGACGTTGTGTGCCTGAGTATGAGCAGGAACGAATCTTGAGGAAGCGCCACTCCGAGCCGTATGGAGGCCACCATACTGGAGACAGAACTGCACACAAGGAATTACAATCTAGGTTTTATTGGCCTATTGTCTTCAAATATGCACGTAAGTTCGTCCTTTCTTGTTATGAATGTCATTTTTTTTGGGGAATATTAGTAAACGTCAAGAAATGCCTTTGAACTATTCACTTGTTATTGGAACAATTGATGACTGAGGTTTTGATTATATGGGACCTTTTCCTCCTTTGTGTGGGTGCACTCATATTTTAGTTGTTGTTGATTATGTCACTTAATGGGTAGAAGCTATTCCAACTAATAGTGTTGATCATAAGAATCTATTAAAATACTTAAAATGGTTAACTTTTTGTGGTTTGGAGTCCCTAAGTATTCACTGGCCAATGGTGGTGCACATTTCATTCATGGTGCTTTCCATAAAGTTCTAGCTAAATATGATGTAAACCATAGAATAGCATCACCTTATCACCCTCAATCTATCGGTCAAGTAGAATTAAGATATCAAGAAACAAAATTAATTCTACAAAAGACTCTCAATAGATCTAGAAAGAATTGGTTTTAGAAACTTGATGATGCTTTGTGGGCATACAAAACCGCTTATAAATATCTTATGGGTATGTCCCCGTATAAAATAGTTACGGAAAAGCTTGCCATTTACCCCTCGAGTTAGAACATAAAGCTTACTGGGCTATTAATGAACTTAATTACGACTTTAAGCTTGTATGTGAAAAGAGGTTATTTGACATTAGTTCTCTGGATGAATGGAGCACACAGACTTATGAAAATGCTACATTAAATAAAGAGAAAGTGAAAATATGGCATGATAAAAGAATTCAGAAATGAGAATTTCATATTGGTGATAAAGTTCTTCTGTACAAGTCTTGTTTCAAGTATTTTGCAGGCAAACTTCTCTATAAATGGGAAGGACCATTTATCATCAAAGAAATCTATCCGTCTGGGGTCATGAAGATCAATAACGCCGAAGGAACCAAACCAAAGGTGATTAATGGGCAAAGATTTAAACATTATATTTTAGGTAATCCCATTAACATTGATTCAGACATTATTCAAGTAACTACATCGGAATAGCACATCGAAGAAACCTTCCAGAGTACTCTAGAATCCTGAAAAAGGAATAGGTACGGGATACGTAAGTGAACCGACTCCAAAAATTCCATAAAAATACTTTATGTCCCTTTTGGAAAATTAAAAAAAAGGAAAATAAGAAACAACCAGGAGAGCCCACGAGAGGGCCACAAGTTCAAGTGGCACGCCCACCCACCTGGGGCGCGCCACCTGAGCTTGTGGGGCCCTCGTGTGCCTCCCCAACTCAGTTTTCCTCCTGAATACTTGTTCCGTACGGCAAAAATTCATTATATATATGTTTTGACCTCTGTATCATAAGTTTCTCCTATGTTCTTGTTTTGGGCTATTTTTCTGTCAGTATCTTGGAGATCTAGATCGCCATGGCCCCTCGTGTGCTTTGCACCAAGAATCGCATTGTTCGACCAGCTCTCGGTAAAAGCCCCTTCAGCGAGGCTTACTATGAGTGGTCCTCGGGACAAGAAGGTACCAACAATCATGAGGTGACTTTATACGATATAATGGAGGTGGAGCCTAAAGAGCAAACTTTCGTAACTTGACTGAGACTACCAATGTTCAAAATAACCCTTTGTACCGTGTGGAGGAAGATATAATGCCAACACCAAATTGTGATCTTCCTATGTCCGTTATTAATGCTCTAAGGGCTACCGAGGATATGTGAGATCATAACAAGGCTCTTACTTTTGAAGTTACTGTATTGGAGGACCAAAACCATGTTCTTCGCAGGATCATCTCCAAGTTGAACTTGTTGTTATTATTGAATGAGGACAAGTCCCCAACTTCATCACCACCATCTCCGAAGAAGGAGACTTGAGTACTCGGGTATGGGCACCACCCTTCGCTTGTTACAAGCTTGGGGGAGGTGCCCGTGTATTGTATCACCATCACTTTTATCATTATTATTTATCTTAGTTCGATCCTTCAGGTAGATTGTCATCGGTGCAAAGTAACAAAAATTGCTCCTAAAATATGTATGATCTTTTATTGTAAGGGATAATAAGCATTATACAAACTATGATGGTAACTCAATAAAAGCGACAGACTACTCAATAAAGCTTGTCATCATAAGGGACAACATAAAGTGACGTTCCTTTGCATTAATAGTTTGCACATCCAAAAACTAAAAGTGCATGAAAACCTCTGCTTCCCTCTGTGAAGGGCCTATCTTTTACTTTTCAAGTTTTACTTTCATGCAAGAGTCAAAAATATTTACCCATATTACAATCTCATTTATTCTCCACTTCGCAAGCACTATGTGGTAGGGAAAGATCCAAGCATATATATCCAGATAAATATATGTGACCATGAGCTATTATTGTTGACATTATCCCTGAGATAAATAAGTTGGGTGGTAAAACACTAAACCCCCATCTTCCTTTGTGTCTAATTGAAACAGTTTGTTCTAAAAATATTCTTTGAGTGCCAGCGGTCATGGAAGACTATCTGATAGTTGCGAATGTACAATTTTCCAAAAAAAAACTCTTACATAGACTCTTCCTGGAAATACAATGAATTGCAGCTTCAATGACTAAGAACAAAGTTTGTTAGCTTACAAGAAAGTTTATTGCTTACACTACAGATTGTGAATGAATTGTTACCTGTTTATGAGAAGTTTTATGATGTATAAGTGCTGCTATAATATGGATCATGATGCTACCATGTCTATAATTTCTTTTACCGACACCTCACGCTCTAAACATGTGGTCATTATTATCGAGTTCTGTATTAGCTTAAGGACAAGCAGAGTCTAAGCTTGGGGGAGTTGATACATCCATTTTGCATCATGTATTCCCACTATTATTTATTTTTCTTTAGAGACATATTCCACTTTATGATGTATGCCTTTTCTCTCTTAATTTGCAAGTTTTATCATAAGAGGGACATTGTCGGGAGCTATAATTCTGGACCTGAAAAGAGCTACAACACAGATAGCTATTCTCCGGAGCTCCAACTGACCTAAAAACTTACGGAGATTTATTTTGGAATATATAAAAAATACTGGATGATTAAAATACCAGAGAGGAGCCACCATGGTCCCATATGCTCGGGGGGCGAGCCCACCCCCTTGGGGCATGCCAGGTGAGCTTGTGGCGCCCACGGAGGTCCACTGATGCCCATCTTCTCCTATATGATGTCATTTTCCAAAAAAAATGAGAAAAATACTTTTGGGATGAAGCGCCACCGTCTCGAGGCGGAACCTGGGCATGAGTACTTTTCCTCTCCGACAGAGCGATTCCGCTAGGGATACTTCCTTCCATGAGCGGGAAATCGAAGCTATCGTCATCACCAACATTCCTCTCATCGCGGGAGGATCATCTCCATCAACATCTTTACCAGCACCATCTCATCTAGAAACCTTAGTTCATCTCTTGTATTCAATCTTTGTCTCAAACCTCGGATTGGTCCCTATGGGTTACTAGTAGTGTTGATTACATCTTGTAGTTGATGCTAGTTGGTTTACTTGGTGGAATATTATATGTTCAGACTGTTAATCATATATTTATCCTCTCTCATCATGAACATGAATATGATTTGCGAGTAGTTCCATTTGTTCTTGAGGACATGGGAGAAGTCTTGTTATGAGTAACCATGTGAAGTTGAGTTTCGTTCAATGTTTTGATGATGCGTTGTGTTGTTCTTCCTCTAGTGGTGTCATGTGAACGTCGACTACATGAAAATTACCATATTTCGGCGTAGGGGTAGGAATTATGGGATTATTAAGTAAATGATGGGTTGCGGTAGTGACAGAAGCCTAAACCCTAGTTTATGTGCTATTTCGTAAGGGGATATTTTGGGTCCATATGTTTCATGCTATGGTTAGATTTATCTTAGCTCTTCTCCTGTAGTTGAGGTTGCTTGCGAGAGGGATTAACCATAAGTAGGTTGTTTGTTCAAGTAAGAACAACACCTCAGCACCGTCCTACCCACATGCCAACTTATTAAAGCAATGAATGTGAGTCAATGAATCATGGTGAAAGTAACTAGACAATATCCCCACGTGTCCTCGAGAACTCTATAATCATTATAAGAAGTACTTATGATTTTTCCATTGCAATGAAAGGATTGGGCCAACTTGCCGCACCTTGTTACTTTTTTTACTTCTTACTTGTTACAAATTATCTTGCTATCAAACTATCTATCACAACTACTTTACAGCACTTGCAAAGAATACCTTGCTGAAAACCGCTTATTAATACCTTTTGCTCCTCCTTGGGTCAACACTCTTACTTATCGAAAGGACAATGATTGATCCCCTATACTTGTGGGTCATCATGTCTGCCACGGCTGGTGACAGCTCCAGGGCAGCTAACGCATCAAAGAGGTCGTCGCCGCTAAGGCCGTTGAGGGAGACCGATAACGCTGAGGTTGGGCGTGTGAGTTGTAGCCATGCAGCGAGGTCCTCCGCCAGATTCATGACGGTGAAGAATCTGTCGATGACCCCAGCGATAGACTGCTCCAACCAAGGGACTACATTGGTGTCCAAAGCACATTTGGTCGTGCTAGCCACCAGTACCGTCTGTAGGCGTTCCCCGCTGTCGGGGCGCAACTCGGCCTCATGGACCATGACGGTGTCCTGGACTAGGGGGTACTCACCACGTCGTCTCCCGACTAGTGGGTCGGGCTGAGGACCCCCATGATGATTCACTAATGGGCCAATTTGGACAGCCCATGACGCATACGAGGAAGATTCCACAAGACTTGGTGATCAAGACAAGGACTCCTCTCTAGCGACGTAGCCGACTAGGACTCCTCTAAACCCTAGGCCTACGGTGCATTATATAAACCGAGGCCAGGCTAGTTGATAGACGATCTCATATTCATTACAACAATCTCGTGGTAGATATTTGTACTATGTACTATCCCCATATCAATACAATCAAAAGCAGGACGTAGAGTATTATCTCCTTGAGACAGCCCAAACCTGGGTAAAATCCTGTGTCCATGTTACCATCGTTCCAAGACGCCTAGCTTAGGACCCCTACTACGAGATATGTCAGAACACCGACATTGGTGCTTTCATTGAGAGCCTGCTGGCAGTCGCCGCTGTGCAATGGGAATTCAGATCGTCTCCGCGCGATCTACACGTCGAAACCGAGCTTTATTGTCGATGTCGGTATCTTCTTCGCCGGCTCGACTGGCCACCTCGGCTGGACCAAGGACTGCGCTCCGCATTAGATCATTAAGATCGGACGGATACTTTTATCATCATCAACTCCGATCTCTACTAAAATCATGGGAGAATCATCCTTGGAGCTCGGGGGCTCGATGTTAACATCGCCCTTAGGCGACGGTGCAGTTTTTCTGGACAGCGGATTCGTGTTCGTCGTCCCCGCCTCCTCAAGCGTCTATTTGACGATTGCTTTGGTGGAATTGTGTGGAATTGATCCTACAACAACCCTGTAAATTTCCGTCGTATTCTGATGGAGAAATCTCCGGCGATCTCCGATCTACCGGAGCCTTGTCGAATCTGGTCGGGAATCTGGACGAGTTTAGGGCGAGGTGTCCACCTTCAAGCTCGGACATCATTTGGAAGATCCCACCATTTATTGGCTGCGGAATTCCCATATCGATCACCCCTCAAAATTTCAGCTCGATCCGACCGTTCAAACTCCAGGGAACGTCCTATGAGTGCATCAATTTTCGGATCTGTTTTCTGCGCGAGAACGAATCCGACCCGAATTCATCTTTCTTCATGAACGGGATATCGGACATCCTTTTTGAAGGAATTTTTTTCTTGGGTATTGTGTGTTGTTTTAAACACGTGCCCACAAATTTTGAGTCTTTTCCGAGGCAATCTTCACCGTCGCGCCGATGTCAAACTGGCCCGACCACATTGCTCCATGGCTGCCGACCTGCGCCAACATCGAATGCGCCGTCGCTCCATCGAGCCGACAACAACCACCTCAGATCATCACCTCGGGGAGCCGACCAAGAGTTCGGCATCGTGAGGGACAAATAATCATCAAGACAAGATTGTTGCCCCACGGATTGCAAGGGTCGAGCGCGCCAGCATTGTCGTACGGTCTCTTCTCAAGCCAGCATTGACCGCGTCACAAATTCTGACCTGTGTCGGCATCGCCGCGTCGTCGCTTGTTCAAGCCGACATCCACCATGATGACCTGCTTTGACACCTCGGCTGGCATGGGACTTCCGCGTCACCAGCCGACCAGCTCCGTCACCCCGGCTACACCGGGGGCTTCGCCATCTCTTCATCAACCTAATGCTGGGATTTCGGCGTCACCGGCCGACCAGCTTCATCACCTCTGCTAGACCGGGGGCTTCGCCTCGCCACATCAGCCATACTGTGTCGGCACTTCATCAAGCCGAGCTCTTTGCTCGGGCACCTTTGGACCGGCTTGGGGCCTGGGACCTCGATCCGCCATAAGCTCGGCCCACGTTATCAACGCCGAGCACATTAACCAGCCAAGTCGCTTTCATGCTCAACTTTTTTCAATTTAAATTTTTGTTCGGTTTGACCCAGCATTATATTTGTGTTAAATAAAAAGTTTTTTTGATAAAAACACTTCATTTTCCCATGATAACTGGGGGCTTTGCCGTCATGCTGCCGAACTACTCTGTCTCCTCGGCTGGACCGGGGGCTCCACCACCCCGCAGCAACTGTGTTGTGTTGCCACTTCTCGACCCGAGCTCTCCGCTTGATTACCTCGGGCTTGGGGCTGGGACCTCGGCTAGGCCGAGGACTACGTCTCCATCCCGCCACAACCCCGGACCGCACCGAGCACATTAACCAGCTAAGTCATTTTCGTGCTCAGCTCTCTTTGAAAATTTACTTCTTGTTCGGGTCAACCAAACATTATATTTTTTGTTAAACAAAAAGATGTTTGTTAAAAATTCTTTACCCGATTTAACCGGGGGCTCTTAAATTTGTATGAGCCGTTTTATAATAAATGTGTTTTCTTCTTGGTCGTTGCAAAGTCTTTTTCTACTACTCCTTTTTCCAACACGAGTGTTTGGTCAATAGTAGGGTAGCCTGGTTTCTCTCTAAAGCCGCTCGAGTTTAGTTCGCTAAACTGGCCTGAGAAGCACTCCGCCTTCGGGATAGGAGGTTGAAGCCGAAGGCTGACCCGCTTGAAGTCTAGAGATAGGATGTATCATGTTAAAACACAACTGAAGCACATATTACTTTTCAGACCAATTTTTGGATTGGCACCAAGAAACTTGATTTAGTTCGGACGTAAAGTTTTTGTTAAAGTTTTTTGGTTTTCCGAGCTTATGGCACCTTTAACCTATTTTTTATGTTTTTCTTTCAGGAGGCAGGACATCCTCTTGTTCGAGGTGTTTTGCGTGATGGTTCTGCTCGGAAAATCTTTTCTGACCGACAGTTCAGCATCTTCCCTGCCGAGCTACACCTCGGCGTTGTCAAAACAAACTCATTGGATGAACTAGTTCCCGAGGAGATACGATCCTAGGGTCGGCCATGTTGCCCAACCCAAGTCTCGGAGGCTACTGCATTGATTGATTCAATGAAGTAAATTTCAAAGTGCAATACAGTTTCCGAGGAGATTACGATCCTCGGGTTGGTCAATCGCACCCAACCTGAGTCTCGGGGGCTACTGCACAACGCATTTTAAATCCTAAAGTATGTTGCCGAGCAAGGAATTGATCCTCAGGCCGATTTCGCAAATCGACCTGAGTCTCACGGGCTACTGGGATTAGTGGTTTTGTTTTATCCTTTAGGTGCATCCCGGGTTTTAGACCGACACACACCCTGAGGGCTACTGGCTATATATCTCGGCAGAGAATAAATTGCAACAATCAAAAATATCCGCAAAAAATCACCCCACGGTCATGGTGGTGCACCACCTCGGAAGCAGTCCGGCATAAAGCTCGGATGCGAATGGCTGGCTCCATAAAAGATTATTTCTGGCATTAAGCTCGGATAAACTCCTTCAACTTTTTCAAGACCGAGGTAATCTATGACACCTCGAATGCAGTTCGGCGTTGGAGCTTGGCTGCAAAAAGACACCTCGGATGCAGTTCGACGTTGGAGCTCGGCTGCAAAAAGACACCTCGGATGCAGTTCAACGTTGGAGTTCGGATGCAAGAGGACACCGCCACACGGGAAACACTTCAAACCCGAGTTGTCGCGTAAAAATAATGAGGCATTAATAAAGGCCGATAACTTAAAGGGCTCCTCGGATGCCCGATGTGTGAACACTTCGGATTCAGCTCGGCGATCCTCAAGATCGAAGATGGGAAGATTTGTTGAACCAGTTTTCAAGACCGACGACCGAAGACAAAGAACTGTTTGGAAGAACCGAGGAGCATCCTCGACTTGAAGACCGATTCAGGGGGCTACTAACGGTGTCCTGGAGTAGGGAGTACTCATCACGTCGTCTCCCAACCAGTGGGTCGGGCCGAGGACCCCCATGATGATTCACTAATGGGCCAGTTCGGACAGCCCATGACGCATACGAGGAAGATTCCACAAGACTTGGTGATCAAGACAAGGACTCCTCTCCACCGACGTAGCCGACTAGGACTCCTCTAAACCCTAGGCCTACGGTGCATTATATAAATGGAGGCCAGGCTAGTCGATAGACGATCTCATATTCATTACAACAATCTCGTGGTAGATATTTGTACTATGTACTATCCCCATATCAATACAATCAAAAGCAGGACGTAGGGTATTATCTCCTTAAGAGAGCCCGAACCTGGGTAAAATCTTGTGTCCATGTTACCATCGCTCCAAGACGCCTAGCATAGGACCCCTACTACGAGATATGTCAGATTTGACACCGACAGACCATCTTGCCCAAGTACTCGACATTCGTGATGGTCTCCTCCATGCCTCTGCCTATTGATTACCCGGCCCAAGGAACAATCAACCCCCAACGGTATAAACTATTTGCGCATATCCATTTATAGTTAGTGCACCTTGCGTGGCTTCTTGTTCTGGAGCCAGGAAGTTAACTTGTAGGTGTGTAGCTAAGAGTGATTTCAACTTATTATATTTATCTCTTATCCATTAAGACTTCATGTGTCGTGTTAGTAAATCAAGGAACTAATGAAGGCAGAGCAGATTTCATCTTCGGCTTGTTATTGTTGATCACTTCAAAAAAATCATTTTGAATGTCCAGGTAGACATCCAAGTGGTGTTCCGCATACACACCAAGTGGGAAGGCAACTGTTGTCTTGATCGGCAAACACCTTGGAACCCAAGTACTCGCGGCGAGGTTATGAAATTTACATAGTAGTTTTTTAAGTAATACTAACGAACTGGAAAAGCATGTCAGGAAAGGAGAAAAGCTAAGGTTACAGAAAAACTTATCTGTGTATCAAAGGTAAAATCATGATCAAAGATCAGGTGTGGTGTACGCGTCAACCATCGGAGCATCCCAAGGCCAAGCATACGTGCAAACACACCCGATCCGGCGAACATAGCGTGAAAAATATGGGCAGAAATCCCTAGACACGGCAACCTGTGTTGGAAATATGCCCTAGAGGCAATAATAAAAGTAGTTATTATTATATTTCCTTGTTCATGATAATCGTTTATTGTCCATGCTATAATTGTATTGATTGGAAACTCAGTTGCATGTGGATACATAGACAACACTGTGTCCCTAGTATGCCTCTAGTGGACTAGCTCATTGATCAAAGATGGTCAAGGTTTCCTAGCCATAGACATGAGATGTCATTTGATAACGGGATCACATCATTAGGAGAATGATGTGATGGGCAAGACCCAAACTATGAACGTAGCATATGATCGTGTCAGTTTATTGCTATTGTTTTCTGCATGTCAAGTATCTGTTCCTATGACCATGAGATCATGCAACTCACTGACCCCAGAGGAATACCTTGTGTGTATCAAACGTCACAACGTAACTGGGTGACTATAAAGATGCTCTACAGGTATCTCCGAAGGTGTCTGTTGAGCTGGCATGGATCAAGACTGGGATTTGTTACTCCGTATGACGAACAGGTTGTAGGGTAATGCAGCAGAAAACAAAAAAATTCCGACCTACGCACCAGCCCAGGACCACTATGGAGACTGCATACAAGGTTTGATCTTTTTCGTTACCGACTCGTAGCGCAGCGGAAGAAGAGTCGATGACGATCGGCGGTGCAGATCCCCGCAGCTAGGATTTACAACCTCCCAACCGCGAGGATGTATACCCTCATCTGCCCCACGGACAGCCCTCCGGGAGGCGGACGGTGTCGCGGACAGCCCTTCGGGAGGACCATCGAAAACCGGACGGTCACTCGAACAGCCCTTCGGGAGGACCTTCGAAACTCGGACGGTCACACGGACAGCCCTTCGGGAGGCACTCTCGAACTAAGACCGAAACTACGATCTCTCTACAGAGTTGCACACATACGGTGTCATCTATCCGGCAGGGCTTCGCCGTCCAGAACTAGTTCCCACTGGAACCCAAACAGCCTTTCGGCTCTACGAAACTATTTCGCGGGGAGGGAGAGAGAAAGCCAGATCATGCATGGCACTTGTATGTGAGAAAGAGTGAGTTTGGGCAGCCCCCTCCACCTCTATTTATAGGAGAAGGAGGGGTGGAGGGGCTGAAATTTCAGCCACATCCATCCATGTCATCTCCAAGATATTTTGGAGCAAAAGCCCAAAAAGGTGGCTTTCCAAAAAGTAACCCAAAAAGCACTTTCACTATTCACGACGACATTTTTCAGCGTCCGTTCGAACTGAAAATATTTATATGGGCTTAGAACATTTCCAGTACCCACTAAAATAAATTTCAATGCGTTCCGGAACAATTCCGGATTAGTGATTTTCATCTGCGAAAAGCATCCGAAGCGGTTCCGGCAGCTCCGGAAAATTTCCGATTTTTCTTCCAGAAAATTCCCAGAAGTTTCCAGAATGATTCTGGCACCCTCCAAGAATTATCAAGCATGTGCCGAAACCAATTTGACTTAATGGTATCCCCTGAAACAACTTTTTAGTTTTACCGAAACTGTTTCGGTGTTCTCTCAGCGGAACTTTTCCGCTGTCCGAAACTTTTCCGGTGTCCGAAACTTTTCCGGTGATTTTCTCTCAGACTCCCTGTCTAGTATTCAGCAGATAGATGACCCTTAAGCGTGTGACCCTATAGGTTCGGTGAAGTATAGACATGACCCGGAACCCCTTCCGATCAATGATCAACATCGGAGCCGTGGACACCCATATTGACCCCTATACCCACACGAATGAATATTCGAGTGAACCTCCAGTTGCCGTGTGCTATTCCTGTTGCTTCGCGATATCTTACAAATACCCGAGGTGAGACATGTTGGCATCCCCGTGGATCAACAACTTGTCCACTATGCCAGTTACCTCGTTACCGGTATTGTTCTCTTTTCTCGTTCCCGTGTTCCGGCATCCCCGTGATCAAATCACAAAGTGTCTGGCCAGACGATGATGGATACCGTAACACCGAGAGGGCCCAGAGATATCTCTCCATCGTCGGAGGAGCAAATCCCAATCTTGAGCTATCAAGTTACTTGACATACTTTTCCATGAACCCGTAAGCCGCCGTAATAGCCACCCAGTAACGGATGACGTTTAACAAAGCCCAAAGTTCACGAACAAGCATGAAGGAACTTGATACTCTCATGGTCTAAGGAATTATGCAAACATTAACTGTCTCTGTGTTATAAACCATTAACTAGTAACGAATGTATCTCATAGCATAACATCAATTCGGGTCGATTCAACACAAGTGTTCTACCAACATTGCGCCCTCAAAATTGCCGGCATAGCCATGCCCATGATCAGGAAAACAGGATCATCATGCAATACTTGAGCCAGTCTTAGAGGCCAGACTAGGAATACATTTTACCGTTTATTATTCCACACGTGCATATGAGTCTTCCTTCGAGCCTCGTGGTTATTGCAGACTCGAGAACCATAGCAGTTATAGCATGGAACATAAACCTAATTATGAACAGGGAGATAATCAATAACATTTATTATTGCCTCTAGGGCATATCTCCTACAGACTCCCACTTGCACTAGAGTCAATAATCTAGTCAATGCTAATGCACTTTACACCTATGGCATACTGGTGTAAAATATGCTTCGCATGTGGTATAGCCTGATGTCCAGCGGATCTGACAACTTCAGCTCCGTGTGTAACTTTGCATATCCTTGTGTTTTCACGCTTTCACAAAATTCATATTTTGTGTGGATTTGGCTTTGCATATGTGTGAATCATTGGTCGAAACCTGATTCCTCAGACTGAGCTATGGAGCAACTATCTGCAATAGTGTCCTATAGACCAAAGCCATCTTGGAACCATACTAAGTTCATGAATGAACTATATGATTCAACAACTTCTTTGTCGCTTCTTAAGCGTCAACATACTTAGCCTTTGTTATAGAATTCGCCACAGTATCTTGTTTGGAACAATTTCCAACTACCGTGCCATCATATTGTGTATTACACAAAACCCTTAACTTAAATCGAAAATCGCATGGAGCATTGATGAAGACTGTATCGATGTAATTACTTACAACGAGCACTTCATAATCTCTGCTTGCGAGAAAACATGTCATCACTACTACTCTAGTACTCAATGACATCTTTCACTGTTGTCCTATGATCAGTACTTTGATCACTTTGGTATCCATACTCGCAACAACTTTTGGAGTATCGGACATATCTGGTTGTTTTACATACCATGGAATACATGATTAATCCAAACACAAGAGTATGTGGAATCTCCATCATGTATTTTACTCATCAGTGTTTTGGGACACCGAGTCTTGCAAAAACTCTTTCCATGTGACTTCGGCAAGAATCACTCCTTGGCGTTTTAAATGCTAAAAAGTTTTAGCATCTTGTCAATATGTATTCATTGCTTAGCCCCATTAGGTAAATCTATCTCCATAGATCATCATGCCTAATATTGAGGCTATTTAGCCCAAGCACTTCATCGGAAAAACTATTTTCAAATGAAGTCCTAATTCGTGTCAAGAAATTTATTTCCAATTAACAATGTGTCAAGTACACAAGGTTTTTAGAAATATTATTATGCTCACACTTACTTTCTTGAATCACAAGCATCTTCGATACCCTATTTGATGAAGTCAAACCCCTTTGACCATTCCATCAAAAACAAAGATTCCAACTCAACTTTGCTCTCTTCTGTCCATCGCTGGAACTCTGAAGTTTGCATACTTACTAGCATCCTCTGGATCGACAAATTACTTTGGACTGTATCACATACAAGTCCTAGGTTTCATTTCCATCAGATGGAAATCCTTTTGTCATCCATGTTTCATATCTCATGATTGAAATATGTATTAATTGCTAGTTCAACCCGAACTGACTTTAAGCATCGCTACGGTGAGACAATCTCATCGTAGTCAACTCCTTGAACTTGTTATTGCAACAAGTCGAGCTTTATGGATAAAACATTTTATCCGTATCAGTTTTTAGTTCCATAAATATTCGTTAGATTCTAAGTCTTCCGAAAGGTGTATCAAGATCTTAATCTTGAATCACTTATATGGAAACTATCTCGGATTGTATTGGCATTTAGCCAATTCCGGAGTCAGGGCCCATCAACGCTTCCTTGTGAATCGTAGGTATACTGTTGTCTAACAACAATATCTCATTTGCGCACCTGATAGGTTTGCACGAGCTTTGCCTACGTGGTTCAGCTGCAAGTTCGACCGAAGTCCATACATTTTATTGTAGAGACTTCCGTATCAGTCGCAGTAGGAAACTCTGGAATTACTTCCAAGGTCTCTTTCCTTTGATCTGATGACGAAGATACTGTTTATCTCGTCGAGTTGCACTGTTCTCCCACTCACCTTTTTGAAAGAACCATTTTCTTCAAAAAGCATACCGTTCTTTGTGGCAAACCTATTTGCCTCGGTATTGTGGTGGGGAAATACCCAATGACTTGGGATAACCTACAAAGTAGCACTTGTCTGATTTGGAATAGGTTTGTAACCTTTTACACAAGCCCCATATTCCAAATGTTAAGAAAAGATATAACATGGTTGGGCGTACCATACCATGGCGTCATTTCAACAGACCTGATGGATCTCTTTTCAGTGTAAAAGCCGCAGTCTCTAAAGCATCACTCTTTAAAAGGGATAATGGCAAATCTCTTTATGTCATTTTTGATCTTACCATGTCATAAATGGTTCGATTAAATCTTCACGGACTTTCCACTTGCAGTGGTGTTCCGGGAGGTGCAAGTTATGAAACCCCTTTCACAACTCATCAGACATTCGCTAAACTTGTAACTCAAATATTCCTTTCTACAATCGAATTGTAGAAACATAATTTTCTTGTTACAATATTTTCTTCTTCATTTTGAAAACCTTTCGAATGATTTCAAAAGATCCAGACTCACGTCTCATCAAGTAAATATCCATATATCTACTTGAGTCATTTCTGAAGATAGATAAATCCACTACTTGCAACAACATTTATTGGACTACACACATCATAATGTATGATCACCAATATGTTCTATGCTCGTTACTTATGGCCTGTGAATGGTATTTCAGTCACTTCACTTTTCAGAGGAAAGTTGCAAGTGTCAGATGATTCAAAATCAAACGACTTCAAAATCCATCATAATGGAATTTTCCATGCGGGTTTCTCCAATGTGACCAAATGCAGTGCCACACTTGTGTGGTATTCTTTTAGTCTTGCGACATTTAGCGTCAGTGTTATGGATGTATCATATTTCTATCAAAATTCATAACATACATCCCATCTAGGATGGAAGCATGTCCCTTTATGTTATTCATAATACTGAACAACAATTGTTGTTTTTATGAACAACTCTTTTGCAACAAACATTGTGCAATGGGCTAGAGTGTATGAAACTCTAAAATGAATTATGAAAGTAAACACAGAGGTAATATATTAATATCATTATTCATAACATACATCTCATTCATAATGAAAGTATGGCCCTTATGTTATTCATAACACCGAACATCAAAAGTTCTCTTATGAACAACCTTCTTGCAAGATACCTTATGCAAAGGGCTGGAGCGTGAAACTCCAAAATAATTATGAAAATAAATACATAGGTAATACACCGATGGAAGGTATAGTAACATTTACTATGTTCCCTGTGTGTATCTTAACCTCATTCCTGGCTAGTCTTTCAGGCCATAGTAGTTCTTTCATCGAGTTGCAACAGAATGCAATCAAGCGGGTATCTTTGTGATCAACTCACAATACCCAAGAATTAGTGATCAACATGTTTAACCATAATTCCCAAGAACTATATCTTTGACCAGCCTTCTATACATCAAAAACTTGTATGACATTCATACATGAGCTGGATATTCCAGTCTTCTTTCTTTCTGCCTTCATACTTCTAACAGTTTAACTTTCAGTATTTCTCCTACTCTCACAAGAAGCACCCAACTTAAGAGTGGCGTTAGCCCCGGACTTCCTAGGCGTGAAAGTCTTACTAACACCCTTCGGACACTTCCTTTCTCTTTAAGTTGTTGTTTTATTCACCTTTCATCATATGACAGGCGTTCTCCTGGATCCCTCTCTTATCAGTCTAATGCATAGTAAACTCCTTTACTAATAGTTTGCAAACAAACATTGCTTTGGATATCTCATATCTTTTAGCCTTTGTCTTTCTCTGAAAATGATTTTCAGATTCCATGAATATCACATAACTATCCAAACTTTCGAAGTTCGGGTCTCATGGAAGCAAACATATTGCACTTTGACTGAAAAGGAATTCTAGCTTTTGGATCGAAGGACGAGAATCACATGATCCATAGCATTAGCGGGAGAATACCGAAAGCATGCGATAGGACAAAGTCCTTCTCGGCACTCTTGAGGACAATCCTCACATTACGTTACCAATCGTAAAGTTTTAACCAGATATTTAACTATTCAATTTTAACAGGGAAGGTGGAAACGCGAGCCATTATTCTACAATTATTATGCAAATCACACTTAGACAATGTTCAAAATTAATTGCACTAAGAATTAAAAGAATTAATTCTAAAGTGCGCTCCCACTCAAATCAATATCTCTCATAATTGATTGTGAGTGATACAAGACCCGCATTTAAATTGTTTGCCATTGGTGTAACACCACTGATGACGAAAATCTCAACCGGTAGGCCAACTTGCCAATCACATCTCTATGTGACTCTTGTTCATCTTTCGATGCGTGTGTTCCGAGCTCATGACGGTCATGCCTGAACGTCAAGACAACCAAGTGATCTCGCTACGAGGTCTCAACTCACCCGCCTCACACTTCTCTAATCGTTCGTACCCGTGTGACACGGCGCACCCCGAAAAGATAGGTGCCGTGACGGTGCTACACTTGGGAGAACACTAACTACTTGATATTTTTGTGAGAGATCACCCTAATAAAAGCGACTACCGCGCAATCAAGAAGGGTGCATCATAAGGGATAAACATCTCAGGCAATTCATAATAGCATGATATGGTATAGCCCTTTCTGATGGAGAAGTCTTTCATTTCTTCGTCTTCGGCATTCGCATCGGTGTTCTCCTTTGCGAAGATTGCCACCACCTTGTCGATGCACCAGATAATATTGCTATCTCTATAGCTAATAAAATAAGTGCATTACTTAAGGTTGACACGCAGGTCATTAAAGTGCAATCATATGGCTCCAGCCATCATGCCGAATCATGACACGCAGGTCATGTTAATCAAATTACATCATATAGTCATCTCATACATAATCAAATTATTATGAGCACTGCTATACCACATCATATGCACATGCAAACCCTCCTGCAAAACCAAGTTAGATGCCTCTAATCGGTCCATGCAAAAACTAGTTTTACGTGGCTTCTAAGGTTTCGAAACAAACCGAAGCTACCAACGTCCATCATCAAGCATGAAAATCCAAGTCGCTAGATTAACATTGCGGGGTGTATGAAACACGAGATAATAAAATCTCGAGCCCCATACTAAACTTCGTCATACGCGTGACCCCCGTGCAGATCACATCTGCATTGCCCTTTCGTCTGCAAAACATCCATCTTTCTTTAACTATGGTGGAACCCAAAGAACTATTAGCACTTCGTTGATCTGTCAATCAGCATACTCAGGAGCAGCATGAAAGGATCGCGGATTGCCAGAACTTTGTGAGATTCCACCATGCCGTCAAGATCAGGACTACGCAAATTCAGGGGAAGCAACAGGAACATCGGGTAACAGATTTCATCTGCTACCCGCACAAATAATTTTCAGTAATAGAACTCATCTACTACCTAATTATAATGTGCAACACCCATACATATCTATGTATTCTAGATCGCAACCTGCATCTACGCATAGCACGGCTCTTGATGCCACTGTAGGGTAACGCAGCAGAAAACAAAAAAATTCCGACCTACGCACCAGCCCAGGACCACTATGGAGACTGCATACAAGGTTTGATCTTTTTCGTTACCGACTCGTAGCGCAGCGGAAGAAGAGTCGATGACGATCGGCGGTGCAGATCCCCGCAGCTAGGATTTACAACCTCCCAACCGCGAGGATGTATACCCTCATCTGCCCCACGGACAGCCCTCCGGGAGGCGGACGGTGTCGCGGACAGCCCTTCGGGAGGACCATCGAAAACCGGACGGTCACTCGGGCAGCCCTTCGGGAGGACCTTCGAAACTCGGACGGTCACACGGACAGCCCTTCGGGAGGCACTCTCGAACTAAGACCAAAACTACGATCTCTCTACAGAGTTGCACACATACGGTGTCATCTATCCGGCAGGGCTTCGCCGTCCAGAACTAGTTCCCACCGGAACCCAAACAGCCTTTCGGCTCTACGAAACTATTTCGCGGGGAGGGAGAGAGAAAGCCAGATCATGCATGGCACTTGTATGTGAGAAAGAGTGAGTTTGGGCAGCCCCCTCCACCTCTATTTATAGGAGAAGGAGGGGTGGAGGGGCTTAAATTTCAGCCACATCCATCCATGTCATCTCCAAGATATTTTGGAGCAAAAGCCCAAAAAGGTGGCTTTCCAAAAAGTAACCCAAAAAGCACTTTCACTATTCATGACGACATTTTTCAGCGTCCGTTCGAACTGAAAATATTTATGTGGGCTTAGAACATTTTCAGTACCCACTAAAATAAATTTCAATGCGTTCCGGAACAATTCCGGATTAGTGATTTTCATCTGCGAAAAGCATCCGAAGCGGTTCCGGCAGCTCCGGAACATTTCCGATTTTTCTTCCGGAAAATTCCCAGAAGTTTCCAGAATGATTCTGGCACCCTCCAAGAATTATCAGGCATGTGCCGAAACCAATTTGACTTAATGGTATCCCCTGAAACAACTTTTCAGTTTTACCGAAACTGTTCCGGTGTTCTCTCTGCGGAACTTTTCCGCTGTCCGAAACTTTTCCGGTGTCCGAAACTTTTCCGGTGATTTTCTCTCAGACTCCCTGTCTAGTATTCAGCAGATAGATGACCCTTAAGCGTGTGACCCTATAGGTTCGGTGAAGTATAGACATGACCCGGAACCCCTTCCGATCAATGATCAACATCGGAACCGTGGACACCCATATTGACCCCTATACCCACACGAATGAATATTCGAGTGAACCTCTAGTTGTCGTGTGCTATTCCTGTTGCTTCGCGATATCTTACAAATACCCGAGGTGAGACATGTTGGCATCCCCGTGGATCAACAACTTGTCCACTATGCCAGTTACCTCGTTACCGGTATTGTTCTCTTTTCTCGTTCCCGTGTTCCGGCATCCCCGTGATCAAATCACAAAGTGTCTGGCCAGACGATGATGGATACTGTAACACCGAGAGGGCCCAGAGATATCTCTCCATCGTCGGAGGAGCAAATCCCAATCTTGAGCTATCAAGTTACTTGACATACTTTTCCGTGAACCCGTAAGCCGCCGTAATAGCCACCCAGTAACGGATGACGTTTAACAAACCCCAAAGTTCACGAAGCAAGCACGAAGGAACTCGATACTCTCATGGTCTAAGGAATCATGCAAACATTAACTATCTCTGTGTTATAAACCATTAACTAGTGACGAATGTATCTCATAGCATAACATCAATTCGGGTCGATTCAACACAAGTGTTCTACCAACATTGCGCCCTCAAAATTGCCGGCATAGCCATGCCCATGATCAGGAAAACAGGATCATCATGCAATACTTGAGCCAGTCTTAGAGGCCAGACTAGGAATACATTTTACTGTTTATTATTCCACACGTGCATATGAGTCTTCCTCCGAGCCTCGTGGTTATTGCAGACTCGAGAACCATAGCAGTTATAGCATGGAACATAAACCTAATTATGAACAGGGAGATAATCAATAACATTTATTATTGCCTCTAGGGCATATCTCCTACAGAGGTATCTCAGGGCCCACTCAGTAATACAACATCACAATAAGCCTTGCAAGCAATGTGACTAAAGTGTTAGCCACGGGATCTTGTATTACGGAACGAGTAAAGAGACTTTCCGGTAACGAGATTGAACTAGGTATAGAGAAACCGACGATCGAATCTCGGGCAAGTAACATACCGAAGAACAAAGGGAACAACATACGGGATTAACTGAATCCTTGACATAGAGGTTCAACCGATGAAGATCTTCATAGTATATGTAGGAACCAATATGGGCATCCAGGTCCCACTATTGGTTATTGACCGTAGAGGTGTCTCGGTCATGTCTACATAGTTCTCGAACCCGCAGGGTCTGCACACTTAATGTTCGGTGACGTTTCGATATTATTGAGTTATGTATGGTGGTGACCGAAGGTTGTTCGGAGTCCTGGATGAGATCCCGGACGTCACGAGGAGCTCCGGAATAGTCCGGAGGTAAAGATTGATATATAGGAAGTCTCGTTTTGGTCATCGGAAAAGTTTCGGATACTTCGGTAGTGTACTGGGAGTGCCGGGAGGGTACCGGGGGACCATCGGGAGGGGCCTCTCGCCCCAAAGGGCATCATGGTCTGTAGGAGGAGGTGAACCAGCCCCTAGTGGGCTGGACGAACCCCCCAACAAGGCCCATGCGGCTAGGGGTGGGAAAGTCCAAGTGGAAGAAAGGAAAACCAAGTGGGGGAGGAATCCTACTCCTAGTAGGATTGGAGTTGGACTCCTCCACCTCCCCACTTCGGCCGCACCCTAGGGGGAACCCTAGGGGCGCCGGCCTCCCTCCCCTTCCTCCTATATATACTGGAGGGGAGAGAGGGTAGCCGCACCAGAAAACCCTAAGCCACGGTGCAGCCCTCTCTCCCCGATAGATCAAGTCCTCTAGTTTTTCAGCAGTGCTTAGGCGAAGCCCTGCTGGAATAGTTCCACCACCGCCGCCGCCGCGCCGTCGCGTTGCCGGAGAACTCATCTACCTCTCCGCTCCCTCTTGCTGGATCAAGAAGGCGGAGATCATCATCGAGCTGTACGTGTGCTGAACGCGGAGGTGCCGTCCGTTCGGTACTAGATCGTGATTGGATCGCGGGACGCTCGGCGATTTGGATCGCGAAGACGTTCGACTACATCAACCGCGTTTCTTAACGCTTCCCGCTTAGCGATCTACAAGGGTATGTAGATCCACTCTCCCTCTCGTAGATGCTCATCACCATGGATAGATCTTGCGCGTGCGTAGGAAATTTTTTGTTTCCCATGCAACGTTCCCCAACAACCTGGCAGGCCGCGGTGTTGAAATTCACGCAGACATCAAAGCACACGCCCTCCAGCCAGAGTCTTGTGACGTCGGGTGCTCGGCCTTTCTATGAATCCGGCAGTTGGGTTGCTCTAGTTGTTCACTTAGTTTTCGGATACTTAGCGTTATACCATAGGCGACTGAAACCTGTGGGACACGGGCAGTAACACACTCGCTTAACATGCCAGACCAACCAGGGCAGATGTGGTCCGCGATTAAATTGCAGTACTCATGGAATTATGGCCAGACAAAACAATAAATCTAAGTAGCGTATGCACAACATGTTTTATGAACCATTCACAAGGGAGCGAAAACTAGATCCAATTGAAGAGGTGCGTGAACTATGTAAAATATGTCTTTCTTGAGTTATATGCAAATGATATGCTCGTGTTGCTTTCATATTTTCCCTCACCGATCAAAGACAAGAAACACAATAAAAATGGCACGTGTGATTGGTAAAAAGAATTGGTGGAACGGATAAGTCAAGTGGACTATTTATGAGTATTATTTTTGCCACCCATAAATAGGCAGGGTTGGAAAATCCAGGCAGATGTCCTAAGACGTGGTATCCGGGCAGACCGTGGCATTGAAAGGCCAGGCAAACGTCACAACACACACTATTCAGCTAGCGTTGAGTGACATGGGGTTTGTAGGGTTATGCAACAAAAAAATCGTCCTACGCACAAGCCCAGGACCACTATGAAGATGCATAAAAGGTTTTATCTGTTCATTACCAATTGATAGCACAGCAGAAGAAGAGTTGGCGAAGGTCATTGGTGCAGATTTCCGCAGCTAGGATTTACAATCTCCCAACCGCTAGAATTTTCTCCCTCGAAAAGTCCCTCGAACAATTCATCGATCAGGCCCTCAGACAGTACCTTGAATAGAATATCAAACATACGATCTCTCTACCAGGTTGCAGACATGCGGTGTGACATATCCAGCATCGCTTCGCCGACTAGAACTCATAGCTACGGGTGCTAGGCGGCCTTGAGGCAAATGAAACTATTTCGTAGAGATCGACCGAGCGAGCGAGTGAGAAAGAGAGAGATAGACACACACACACACACACACACACACACACACACACACACACACACACACACAGAGAGAGAGAGAGAGAGAGATCATTGCATGTCGAAATGAGAGAGATCATGTTCTAAACTTGTGTGTTGACAAGTGGTTGCCCTCTTCTCTATTTATAAAGGGAGAGGGGCTAGTTTGGCATGGTAGGAGGCAGACTAAAGGGGGCCCACCAACATTGTCCCACAAAACTGGGGGCTTGCCCCCAAAGGGGGCCCCATTCTCATATGGGTGCCACTTGCCATGATGGGGTTGTCCCAAATGGCCCCCCTCCCAAACTATCTCCACCATTTGTGGGGGTTGCCCTCTACCATGGGAGGCCGCCAACAAGCTTCCACCAAAAGGGGGCCCCACACAAAAACAGCCCCCCCCCCCCCCCCATGAAAAGGGGGATGTTGTCCCTTATGTGGGAGCAACCCCTTGGGGCTGTTCGAAAAAATCCCAAAGGTGCCAGAGCATTTCTGGAACCCTCCAATGCAATTCGGTACGCATTCCAAAACTTTTGAGGCTTGATGGTTTCCCCCGAAAAAAATGGTTACTCTGAAACACTTCCGAGTTTTTTTCAAAACATTTTTATTGTCTCCGAAAAATTTCTAGTGAATTTCCCTAAGACTCCTTTCCAAGTACTCAGTAGATAGATGAACCTTAAGTGTGTGGCTCTGTAGGTTCGGTTAAATAGAGAGATGACTAAACCTCTTTCCGATCAATGATCAATAGCGGAACCGTGGACATCCATATTGACCCCTATGCCCACATGAATGAATATTCGAGTAAACCTTTAGTTATCATGCGTTATTTCTCTTGCTTTTAGGATATGTTACAAAAACCTAGGTGAATAATGGCATCCCCATGAATCAACGCCATGTTCACGATGTCAGTTTCCTCGTTGCCATTCTTATTCTCTTTTCTCGTTCCTATGTTCTGGCACCTCCGTGATCAAATCATGATGTGTCTAGTCAGACAATGATGAATACCTTCACACCAAGAGGGCCCAAATAATATCCCTCCACCGTTGGATGAGAAAATCCTAGTCTTGAGCTATTCAGTCCCTTGTCATATTTTTCCATGAACATGTAAGTTGACGTAATAGCCACCCTGCTATAGATGATGTTTAACGTACCCCAAAGTTCATGAAGCAAGTATGAAGGAACTTGATACTCTCATGGTATAAGAAATAGTGCAAATGTGTAACTTTCTCTGTGTTATAAACATTAACAAGTGACAAAAGTATCTCATAGTTATAACAATCAATTGGGTCGGTGCAACAGAAGTATTATTCTAACATTGTCTCCTCAAAGTTGCTAGCATACTCATGCCCATGATTAGGAAACCAGAACCATCATCTAACACTTGAGCTAGTCTTAGATGCAATACTAGGAATCCATTTTACCGTTTATTATTCCATACGTGCATATGATTTATCCTCCGAGCCTCGTGGTTATTGCAGACTCAAGAACCATAACAGTTATAGCACTGAATATAAACATAATTATGAACGTGGAAATATATAATAACATTTATTATTGCCTCTAGGATATATTTCCTACACGGTGTGCTCAGACTTTCTATGAACCTGGCAGTTGAGTTGTTCTGTCCGGCAAGAATGAGATGGGCCTCTATTGTTTGTAAATATACAAAAGCAATACAAACACAGTCAATTGCAGACCATTTATAAGAAACGTCTATGCACTGATGGTCGCGGTTGGTTTCTCCAAATAGTTCGCTTAATTTCCATTTTATGTTTCAAATAGTTCGCTTAACTTCTATCTTTCAATTGGTTTCTCTGCGCCAATTCACTTAACTTTCGGCTTCCTGTTAAACATGCTACCCATAGTATTGCTTAACTTCTTGGTTGTAGTTTTAGTTAGGTCGCTTAACTTCCAGGCTGTAGTCTCATGTCATCAAAAAGAAATCACAAAATAAACCTATGGGCAATGATCATTGTCAAGGCAAATAGAGATGCACAATATGAACATAATCATTTGCAACACTTCAAATAGTTCGCTTCACTTCCTTTTTATGTTTCACATAATTTGCTTAACTTCCATGCTGCAGTTTGGTCATTGCGCCAATTAGTGCAATGGTTCATTTAGTGAATGTAATGAACGAGTAATACACATGGTGATACACAAGGGGTCCAGTTTTATTCCAATGAGATGGAGATGGGTGACGATGAAGATGGTTGACGAAGGTGATTGATGCTAACGTCCCCTTGCATGAGGTGGTGATGATGGTGATCTCCTCCTTGCCAATTCACCCTCCGGGGGCTAGGGTTCTGTATTGTGGATGAGTTTCTGGAGTCTGTAGGTGTCTAATCTCATAGCCACTTGCACGGGGGTGAACTAGTTGACCAGGAGGTGGTGGCGGCGAGTGGTATGAGGTCGTCGACCGCTCTGGTGGCCCTGCACAGCCCCTAACTTCTCCCAAATACTCTCAGTCTTCTATGGCAATTTTTTATCACGTTGATTGACGTGATTTTATCACCTTTTCTTGGCGTCCGTTCCTTAAGACTCCAAACACTTCGAAAATACATTCTGAAGTGGACACAAAGAAGTGCACGGACACGATAAAACTCAACAAATCCTACTATGTAAGCACAAAATAAACCATAAATTCATCACATAACTTGGACTCATAAGTTTCCTGCATGGTGTCGCCGCCGACGTCGATGAGACCGAGGCGCACGTAGGCCACATCTGGCGGTGGTATTTAGCTGATGGTGGAGAGTCGATCCAGTTGGCCTTGCACCACCGTGCATAGCTTACACTTGCCCTTGGTGGCGGATGCCACCTTGGGCGCCGGCGCAGGGTCTTTGCCCGTGTCAGTGGGTTGACTGCCCTTACGTGGAAACGATCGCCAACTATGAACGGATCGTGGGGCGGTCATGCAGCTTGCGTAAACATGAAAAACTTGTACCCTGGAGCTCAAGCAAGAGGAAAAAGATGATGTCAAGAGAGAATCAAAGCATAAAACTCTATTATTTCTCGATGTTCCCCTTTTATGGGGTGGGGGAGCCGCAGCGAGATAAGCATAATGCTACCACCCGACAGTAAATCCCCTCAAATCCACAAGATTATGCATTAATGTGCGCGGGGGTCGAGGGGTATGGCTATTAAGCCTCATGCGGGGATCAGATGCACCCCCCCCCCCCTTCATAGGACACGGCTTTGGTGGGGCCCTCGCTCACTCCTGCATGTCACATCGATCGTCAGGTCAAGGATGCCATGTGGCAGGTAGGCGCGTGGATAAGACCGGTCTGGATTTTTGTGAGGACCAAACCGGATAAGCATCACAATGTTGTGCAGGAATACTACGTGCCAATAGGTCGACTACGTGGGATTTTTTTCCCAGTGAGCAACTCGGCAAGATTCTTTCAACACTTTTCATAGATCGAGGTGGTATTGGTTACCTAGGATGCAGTTCGGCATCTGAAGCTTGGTTGCAAGGGGATGTTTTCGTCGAACCAGTTTCAAGAGATGCAACCAAAGTAGATGAGCATTTGGGGTAATCCGAGGTGTTGTCAGGTTGAAACGGGTTCATCGGCTATTGATAGTGTCCCGGCTAAGGGGCCTCTCACCACGTGGACTCCTAGTCTGGTGGCCCGGGCTGAGGACCCCTTGTCGGTTCCGTCCTGGGCTACATTGAGTAACCCATGATGCATAAAAGTAAAATTCCAGAAGTCTTGACATACACGATGTACACGACAAGATGTTGGATTCGTGGAGGAGTCTACCTCCTCGTACGTAGCCGACTAGGATCTTGTACCCTGGGACCCCCCCCCCCCCCCCCCCCTTGTATCCTATATAAACCGACGTGAATAGCTCATAGACAACATAGTAATCCCTTGATAGTTCACTCGTACTTTGTACACACTACAACACAATAAAACACAAGAAGGACGTAGGGTTTGTCTCTCCAGAGTGTCTTAACCTAGGTAAAATCATGTGTCTTTATTACCATCGTCCCAAGACGCGTAGGTTAGGATCCCCTACCTAGAGATCTGTCAGATGTAGCTTCGACAAATGTCCAATACAAGTGTGAAGAGACCTGATACGGAGGATGTAACTAGGAACGAAGACCCTAGACGAAAAAGAGCAGGAGGAAGAAGTTCATGCCTCCGCGGGTTAAATTGAATCCCCAAGGCAAAATTAAATGATCCGTAAGTCGATCCAAGGATGTATGTGGTGCGGTCACACAAAAATATTACAAATTTAAGTACGAAACGACTAAACTACTGACACGTTGATATTATAAGTTTGAGAAAGAAAAGCTTAGATGTTTGCATACACGCGTACTAACAAGTTTCATTTTTCAGGCAATTGACAGTAAAAGTGTATGTTAGAAAACGAACGAACGCAAGTTTCGCATAATGATCTTGCAAAAATAAGATGTGGCACATTAGGATTAAGAAGAAAATCAGATGAAAGAACCATTGGATAAACATTGTATATTTAATAGATGAACAAGAGCATACACGCTGTATGGTTGACGATGGGATGGAGCATACCATGCATTAGCAATTAACAAAATATATGGACAAACTTAAATCGAATTAAGAAAGAATAGGATGAAAGGATTTGGAAAGAAAAACACATATGATCTAAAAAGAAGAGTACTGAAAGGTGTCACTGGAATAGGGCCACCGAGGAAGAAGAAGATAAACAATACGAACGTATGAAACAACAATTGGAAAGAAGAACCGATCGAAGATTGAACAGGACGGAACGTTGAGGAAAATGACGTAGAATAATGGTTAGTGAAGTATTATGATATACTCCAGTACCAGATAAACAATGGATTCTGAGTTTTCGTCTCTTTTCAGGCAATTTCAACCGAAACAAATTTATAAATCATAACGCACATCAACGGTTGTAGAAGGATGCACATATGCGTGCCTCCGCACCTGCTTGCCCATGCGAATTTCCATCGACCATGATGGATCTAGGTGTGCAGGCCCGTCTCGAAGGTATATACCTCATCTCACTGTCGAGCCATTATACGCAGTAATGCAAACGTCACAGCGAGGCATGATACGGAGGGACCGGTCGATACGCTGGATCGGGAAGGACATCGAGCGCCGGCCCGATCGATGCATTTGCCCACCTCGATCGAGCTACAAGAGATCAATAGCCGAAGAAACCGAAAGGGAAAGCTCGATCCGAACACAGCGACGTCGATCGAGGCACACGCAGAAATCTTCACGATTACTCGCCGAAGGCCGAACAGGTCGCCGGGCCCGTTTTTTCTTCCCCGCGAGTACACAGGACAGACACGAACAGCGCAGCTCACGTTGCGTGATAAATCACAGTCGTCGTCATAGCTCAGCTAGCTTGTAGCACGCGTAATGGTGACACATTGGTTGTATATATACTGCCCGTGTTTTCCTTTTGCGAGGAAAAGTACTACGTGTGTTAGGTGCGCGCGTGTGCATCGTGTTGTGTTGCATCAGATTTTTTTTTTCGAAACAGGTTGCATCAGATTTGGTCGATGTATGCATCGTGTTGTGTTGCATCAGATATGGTCGATGTGTGCATCGCGTTGTGTTGCATCAGATTTGGTCGATGTATTCCGGATCTCATGCTTTGTACAGCAAACGTGAACGCTAAGGGATATCTTCCGAATCAATGTATGTAATCCGGTTTTCATACGTACTACTCCCCTGCCAAAAGTGACACGTATATAACCAGTTTAATCTGCATCAATAAGAACAACTCGCTTTACCATTTGGCATGCATGGTGAAACTCACTTTATTAACCAATAATGTTTATAGGGATACAAAGTCCTTCGTTTTTTTATCAAATGGATAGGAGTAGCAAAATATGTTGTCAAGATGGTGGTTTCGGACTTACTGATGTATTATTTTGTAAGGTCTTTATAAATAATTAATAAAATGGCTGCATGCATCGTCCAGACGCAGAGGCCGAAGGTATATCCTCCTTTTCTAAAAGAATACAAAGTCCTTCGTGGATTGGAAAATCAGACGACCACGAGGAAGAGATGAAGCATATCCAGAGAGCATGTAAGTAAAAGCTCGAACGGAGAAGATTACGACCTAGGAAGAGATGAAGCACATCGGAAGCCTTGTTCATCTACTCGAGGCAGTTCCGGGATAATATTCGAGGTTGGTTATCTACTCGAGGCAGTCCAGATGGTAAACAGAGACTTCGCTCTCCAAAGATCCTCGAGTAAATATAGTATACACGAGGGACGGTGTGTATAGCGATCCATGTATATGCAGACAACGTGGTCGCCGGAGAGGCCGCGAAGCGGACGATGGTGAGGCCTTGCGCCACGGCGCCCAAAGGTCCCGGGGCGTCCACGTGCCCCTGTCTCCAGCCACACGGCCGCTCGGGTCCCTGCTGGGGCCAAAGTTTAATTGCCGATCCTACGTAGTACGCTCCTCCTACGTACTACCGTCCCCCTATATGTGGCCCGGGGCCCGGGCCGACGCCTCGCGGTGCTATATTATGGCGCCTCGTCTTGCCGGCGTGCGTGGCCGAAGCTAGCTCGTCCCCCGAATAGATCAGGGCCGCCAGAGGAAGATCATCGCCCGTCCCCTTGATCTCTCACACCAACTCCTTTTGGACGCGAGCGCTGATCGACTACACCCCACCGCGCGCGAGCTGCTAGTAGTATCTAACTAGCTAGCTAACTAGCCTCTGCAATATCGCCCACGCGCGCCTGGCCGGCCGGCGACAACGCGCGGTTTGCTCGTGTGTTGGGAGCTAGCGAGGCTCGTAGTATAGAAGCGGGGGATGGGGAGGGCGCCGTGCTGCGAGAAGGTGGGGCTGAAGCGGGGAAGGTGGACGGCGGAGGAGGACGACATACTCGCAAACTACATTACCAAGCACGGCGAGGGCTCATGGAGGTCTCTTCCCAAGAATGCAGGTAAACATGGCATAAGCCCATGCATGTGTGAGCTAGAGCATCATGACTAGTTTAACTACTAGTATTTTCTTTGTCGGCAGCAAGTGCTTAATGAGTTGAAATTTTTCAGAGAGATTAACCAGACATGTCATGACTAACATGTATGTTCATATGTTCCTGTTCCCGTTGTATACAGGGCTACTCAGGTGTGGCAAGAGCTGCCGGCTGCGGTGGATCAACTACCTGAGAGACGGGGTGAGGAGGGGCAACATCTCCAAGGAGGAGGACGACCTCATCGTCAAACTTCATGCCACCCTTGGCAACAGGTAGGAGTCTGTGGATACCAGTCTACACCTGTTTTAGTTTACCTTTCATTTTTAGCGTGCGCTTTACCCTTGCAAAAAATAGCACTCTGGCAGCGCTACAGTGTACCAAAGTTTAAGTGCATCTCTACTTTCGAACAACCTGCTATGCATAGAATTAATGAGTAATAAAGTTCGACGGGGAATCAAAGCCACATGGATCAGTCCAAAAGAGGCAAGTAAAAATAGTACTAGTGCATTGACTACCGAGTCTCTGGCACCACATGCATGGCTTTGTCACGTGCGGTCAGAAACTGTCAATCGTGAAAATGCTCCGATGAAATTTGATTCGTAAAAGAGCTCCGTACGCCGTATGCGTGTACCACAAACTAGACGACATCCGACTGTTTAGGTTGAGAGTTCAGATATCACATCCGGTATGCTACTATACATAAACTCGTACAACGTCCGACAATTTGGGTTGAGAGTTGAGGCATCACACGTCTAATACGCTACTATACATAAATCATGGTGTACTGCTCAGTGATGCTCATATGACTGAGAAAGTGAGAATAGCACAGGCATCACTTCGTTTTCTCGTCCGGCGTCGTTTCATGTGCTTTTTCTACTGTGCATAATTAATAATATTGTCTTTCCCGTCAGGTCACTTTAGCTATAGTGTGTTGTCGCTAGTTGCATCCAAACCTATGGCGGAAGGGCATGGCGCGTCTGCAGTCTGATCGCTTCTCTCTATCGCCATAAATGCACCAAAGCTTCTAGCCAACACACGCGCGTCCTGCATGGCGAGCCCGGCCCTCTCTGTCATGTCAAGAAAGGTAGTCAAGCCAAGCTCGGTAATTTGTAGAGCGTGGAGATACACGTAGGGAGATGCATGGTCTGTCAATGCTTGACTATATATTTGTGTCTTCAGTGCCCGCACGTAGTCCCTTTAACTCCAACACAACTCGGTGGTCTTAGGGCCACGGTGGTGCGGTGGATTCCGGCCCTTGCCGGCGGGAGGGCTCTGTTTTCAGATATTTCTTCGAGTTTTGTTAGGGTTTATGTCCAGCTCAGGAAGACGAGACGGCGGCGACTTCCTGAAGATGGAATAAGGTTCTCCCCGCCTCGCCCCCGTCCCGGTGGTGTGTCTAGCATCGTCGGTGGGCGTGTGGAGATGTGTATCCGGTGGATCTATCTTTGGTGGATTTGCTCGGATCTGGTCATAGTTCATCTACGTTCGTGTGTCTTCAGGTTGGATTCTTCCGATCTACGATACTCTTCATCGGCGACGGTTGTTGTTCTGTTGCGCTGGTCCTACGGGGCCTTAGCACGACGACTTCCCGACTGTCTACTACAACAAGTTTTGCCCGGCTCCGGTGAGGGAGGGGCGATGACGACGACGCGCCTTCGGCTCGCTTCAGTGCTTGTATTCGTCGCTAGGTGGTCTACGGATCTGGATGTAATTTTTATTATTTACAGTGTTTGTTGTACCGCCATGATCGAAGATGAATAGATTGGAAGTTTTCTCGTAAAAAAAAAAAAAAAAAAAACTCCAACACAAACTCGCTTGCCTATAGTACGTAAAAAACGAAAATTGTTTCTTTCCCTTTCTGTCTAGAAGAAAAAAAAACACTTGCACGGGACGTGATCGCTGATGTATGCTTTCCCGTGTTGAAACGTATATATAACGCACAAGATAGCTACCGCTAGCAGCTAGCCAGAGCTAGGTCCAATTAGTTGGATTTTCAACATATATGTATTCACTAGAAAATATGTGTTTGCGGGGTCAATTAGAAAATACTGTCTTTGTTCTTATTTACTCCCATATTAGCTTTGACCTAAGTCAAACCTTATAAAGTTTTATCAAGTTTATAGAAAACAATTTAAACTTTCACAATAACAAATATATATGATATAAAAATATATTCAATGATGATTGTAATATTATTGATTTGGTATTGTGAATGTTAATAATTTTTTGTATAAACTTGGTCAAAGTTTGACTCGAAACAAAGCTTTTATTTTTTGAGAACACAATACAGACACAGACGTTCACATATACGTGCATACACTCATCCCTATAAACACAAACGTAGACCCTACCCTATGAACACCTCTGAGAGAGAGATCGTTGCCGGAAATCCTGAAATAGATATAGAAATAATGCGAGCACTAGGATTTGAACCCTGATGGGCTGGAAATACCACTGTCCTAACCATCCAACCACACGTTGGTTCGCGACTCAAAACAAAGCTAATATCTGAAGTAAATAAAAATGAAGGGAGTATAAAAAGTGAAAAAAAAAATATTGCTACACAACAAAAATATTCTCATGTAAATACTGCAAAAATATTACCTGGTTTCAAATATTACCATTAAATTTGTCGTGGGAACATTTCCATTCTTTTCTCGTGATTTGTACCTATAAATTTGAATAATGTTCTAAGAAATATATTGAACCCCACGTCGGTGTCTAGAATGGCATATTTAAGGAAGAAGGGAGTAGATGACTTCAAGGAAAACATATAACAAATATCTCTCTCCACTTTCCAACTAAAATCTCTCTCTCTCTCTCTCTAACCTTTTTTAGACTCTCTCTCTCTCTCTCTTTGACTTTGACTACTGATATTTGGAACCAAATGAAAATAATATCGCTGGATGCTTTGTGAAAAACAACATAAATCTTGGAATCTTTAAATAGTATACAAACACACAGATATATATATAGTAAATCTCGAAATTGTATAATCAAAACAATTAAATGATGTACCACCAATTTTTAACCGAGTTAAAGTTGCTTCCATTGTCAAAGTGGATGGGTGTTACGTTAAGCCAATCCATGATGCCAGTGGAAATTCGCCTCACGTATCTTCACTTGAAAAGAAGATGAGCCGCCTTTTTTGGTTCCCACTGACAAAGTACGGTATAAACTATAATTTCGCCAATTGGGGCATTGTAGCCTATCCGCTGTCCACACTCAATCACTCATTTTCTGCCGCCCAAGACACTCTCACACCTCTCTCATACATATGTACTTAGACGAAGAGTTAAATATATGAAAAAGCTTAGCAATTATACCCCTCAATGTGTAGGTGTGTATCGTCTCGTTGCTAAGCTTACTTCATTTATTTACTTGTAGGTTATAAACTGTGTTTTTGTGTAGTGCGTTCATCTACAAAAATGCTCTTTGGAGGAGCTCGTTTTTTTGAAAAAATCGAAAATCATATTTTTTTAAGTTCAAAAAATTCTGAAAAAAATCATACACGTTCATACGGATGTATAATACATGTGTGTGAAATCTGATGATGAAATACATTAGGGTGAGAGCTACACAAAAAAGACAAAATCGTGTTTTTTGAAAGGATGAACAGTACATTCGCTGTTCACCGAAAAAATGGAGGGATTTGTCTTTTTTGTGTAGCTCGCACCATAATGTATTTCATCGTCAGATTTTACACACATGTAAAAAACATCCATATGAACGTGTATGATTTTTTCCAGAATTTTTTGAAACTTAAAAATATGATTTTTGAATTTTTCAAAAAAACGAGCTCCATGGAGCTCGTCCTCCATAACGCCCTACTCGTTCATCTAGCCTTTATTTCTTCCTGGGTCATCAAGCTCCTCTTTCTCCTCTTAATTACTACCTTGCGACATTTACTTTTTTGCCTACCTGATGGTATTAGCATCAGTACGAAGCACTATTCTCCTCAAGCAAGCTAGCTAGGATGGCGATGCGTATACCTTCACTAATCTGCTTCACCTGCCACGGCGAGGAAACAAGAATCAACAATCAGCTCTCTTGTCAATTAAGTTGTCACGTTCTTCCTGCGAGGGCTAATTTGCAGTTCTTTATCGTGGCGACTTTTCTACGACACTCCATCATTATGATGCAAGATATGATGTTTTTCTTTTGTTTCATTGACGAAATCACGAAAAACATAGCGTCCACTTTCATTGGCTTTTTTTTTGAGAAACCGTCCACTTTCATTGGCAGTCGAATACATCTGGCTCATGAGTCACTGTCAATGGGCCCAGCAGGTTTAATGCAGGGCCCACGTGTCTTAAATGTTTTCAGCCTTTACGTTGACAAACACTGATGCTGAGAGCTGAGGGGACCCTCAGGTCCAGGGCTCTACTTGGCTGCAAGCAGCTGCCCGTCAAGTGTACGGTGCTGAGCTTTCTGAGCTTTACGACACGCTTCTAGCCCACACCTGATAACGGCACATCAGCGGCCTGCGTCAATGCACTAGTTTTTTTTTTTTTTTTTTTTTTTTTTTTGAGGATTCAATGCACTAGTATTAGTACGGTTAACTTGTTGTAAAAAGAACCTCGTAAAACGTCGCCCTCTCGTGTAGATATACCCTTTGCTTTTAGCCGTGACATGTAAATATCTCCAGCTGACGAGCATGCATTTTGTCTAACTGACAGGTGGTCCCTGATCGCCAGCCATCTACCGGGACGAACAGACAACGAGATCAAAAACTACTGGAACTCGCATCTCAGCCGGCAGATCCACACCTTCCGGCGGATATACACCACCGTCAGCGACACCGCCATAACCGTCGACGTCAACAAGCTTACTGCCGCCGGGAAGCGGCGCGGTGGCCGAACCCCTGGCCAGTCGCCAAGGAGCAGCACAAAGAAGCAGACAGTGCCTGAACCCGTCACCAAGGTGATGGTCGAATCTAGCCCGGTTGGCGCCGCATCGTCAGTGTCAAGCTCACCTCAGAGCGACGAGGCTAGAAGCGTGGTGGTCGACCCGGACCAGAACCAGCCCAACAACAGCATTAGTGTCAGCCACAACTCTGATGGGCCCTGCAGCGAGGACGGGACGTGGCCCATGGTCATGGACCCTGTAGATCAGGCGAATGTCCCGGAGGCGAACTGCACCGTAGATCAGCAGCAGCAGATGGGGCTCTGGGAAGTGAACAGCTCGATGAATCAAATTGAGATTTTGGAGGACGAGAGAGAGATACATGCGCTGCTGTCCAGCAGCGTTACAGCAGAGAGTGGGCTTGTTGGCATCGATCCCGAAGGCCTGTCTCAGGTGGACGATCTCTTGGACATGGATTGGGAGGGGTTTGCATCTCATCTATGGGATCAGCCAGCGCAGAATGGCCTGCTCCAGGCCGCTGAGCCGCAGGTGGGGACGGGTTCCGAGTCGGACGAGCTCGAGTCGTTCGTCAGTTGGCTCCTCTCCGACGCGTGCTAAGAAGATCCTAGAACGGCAGCGGCGAGCAGCCACAGCCCATAGCAAAGCAGGTGTCTTTTTTCTTTGTGGAAAACAATAGCAAAGCAGGTGTCGTGCGTGCGTGCGTGTGTGCAAGTTTTGGTAGCGTTTGCTAGTTTTCTTGTAAATATGTTGGTCTTGTGCATGTACTTTTCCTATTTCATAGAGTTGATGGTAGAGTCGTATATGGCGTGTGAGCGTAGTGGGGATCGGTAGGTTTGTTGTGCAATGCATTTTGTGCATGTACTTTGATGTGGAGGCTCGCATGATTGCACCAGTATGAAATGAGCCTTTGAGTTGAACCGTTCAAGTTTGTCTCGAACTGTACTCTATTTCGATCCAAATAGAGTAAGAAGAAAAAGGAGATGTATTGCGACTTGCGAGTCAGCAGAGCAAGATTTTGTTCGGCAAGGGCATTAACTGCGGGTAAGCTGATGCAGTGAGCCAGTAACTAGAGAGCCTCGTGATCAGACTGGGAGTGGTTACTGTTGCACTGGCGCCTCAACGGTTTGGTATAACCTGTGGTTTTTTTTTTCTGAAATAATCACATATATTTCATTAGACAAACATATTACATAGAGTAAGTCATCACATGAGACATACACATGTGTCTTAGGCCCTGTTTGGTTACAGGTACTAGACTAGAAAAAGTCTCTTTTAATCCCTATGTTAGTCCCTGTAACCAAACAGGAGGGACTTTTTCTTAAGGGACTAGAAAAAGACTCTACTGGAGGGTCTTTTTTTTTAGTCCCTGGGACTAAAAAAAGTCTAGTCCCTTGCAACCAAACACCCCCTTACATTTTTGCACCAAAGATCCTACAACAAATGAAACTAAAAGTTCACGAGTGAAGAACCTTGTGACTTGCTGAATCGTTTTTAAATTGTTTGTGTATAACCTGTGGGTTGAATGCTCTTCAGACGAACATGTTCTACAAATAGTTTTTACGTACTAATTCATTCTGATAGCAGTTAGCTAAAATAAAAATGGTAGTTAGCTAAAATAAAATCAGGGGAGTAATTACCGATCGAAACACACTAGTGCGTAAAAGATTTCGTACGCAAGAATATGATTTTTTAAACAAAAAAATGTATCATGTCGCTCGGGAAAGGTGCAGTGGATTGTGCTTTGTGTAGATATATACTCAAGAGTGGTCCTTTCCGGCCAATTGTTTTCCTTTTAAAGGAATAGGATCATTACATTCTCATTTTATCAGCGATAGGATGAGAGGAACAGAGTGGCTGCTCTGTAGACATCTGCACTAGTCAATTTTCTTGTCGTGAACACAAATGACGAAAATTTGTGCATGATTATACGCGTTAAAACCGGGTTAAAACGCCGCAAAAAAAAGAATGGTAGCTTTGGTTTTTTGACAAGTATAGGACGCTAACGTTCACTCAACTATGGTTCCAGGTTGTCACATCCTCTTTTTTTGCCAATTTGGGAATGTCAGAATTAAATTAGGTTCAATTAAAAAAAATTGCTTTGTCACTGCTTGATCTTAGCCAAGAATTCACTAGGAGTTCATTGATTTGAGTGCATGTGGCTCAATTTGTTTTGGAATTATTAAAAAACCTAAATTTCTATTAGGGGTTAATTATAAAACCAAAATTAAGCCACAAATATGTTTCTGAACCTCTGTTCAATATCTCGGGTTGGAAAAAAATTCCATAAATCCCAAATGTTATTTATACCATAAATAAAAGTTGGTAGTTATATTTAATCCAAACATTAATTAGGGAATAACTCAATATCCGAAATTAGGGTATCAATTCATATATTTAATTTCGGCAGAAATATATTTTTTCGAAGCCCCAAACATTATTTTGAACCTCTGTAAATTTTGAGAAAAACAATTGGAGCATGTTTAATTTTTGAATCAACTTCTAATTCAAATAGAAAATGAAAACATAACAAAAAATGAAATAGGAGACCTTTTTTTAACTAACACGCGATTACTCTTTATTGCTCAATAATGTTAAGAGGAATATAATTGATAGGAGGATGCAAAAGCCAAAAATGACGACCTGCAGATAATCTAAGCGCATGTTTAACGAGGCTATGTGCCTCCATATTGTATGCTCCTCCCTCGAAGATGAAAGAACAGTCTTCGAACTCCATAGCCATGATCCTAATCTCCCGGATGATATGACCATATTTTCCACCATTACCTTCTTTTATGTTTGTCACAACCCCTTTGCAATCAGGGGAGACAATGCACAAGATCAAAGGACAAAGCCATGGCCTCGTGGCATGCTAGAGCTTCAAGTGTTTGTGGATTAGTCACTCCTGCAAAAACCAGCGCCGAAAACCCCAATTAATTCCCTTGGGCGTCCCCACAAAGAGCACTCACGGATCCATGGTTCGAGGAGATGCCCACTTTCACATTCACCACCCCGATCGAAGAAGCCTTCCACGCAAACACCTAATAAACTAACCTATGTCCCAACCTATTTTTTCTCTCTCTAGCTCCCGCGCATAGCGCATGCCGTCCTATGGCCCATTTAATCAGAACCAACACATGCTCGTGAGACATGGGAGCTATATCTGGCTTGGGCCGCTACGTAGGTACACATATTTACGTAGGCCCATTAGCTCTTTCCGATTTTGACACGGTTCTAGAACCTTCCCAAACATGTGTTTTTGTGTGTGTTTTCATTTATGTTTTCTGTTCCTTTTCTTATAAGTTATGTTCTTTCATTTTTTTATTGTTGTTTTTTTCTTTTCTTTTTCCTTTTTCATGTTGCCTTTTCTTTTCTTTAATTTTTCATTTGCTTTTATTATTCATTTTTTCTCAAAATCTTGAAGGTTCTATGAAATCATGAACATTTTTAAAAATCGTGAATAATTTTTACAAATTCACAAAATTTTAAAATTCAGAACATTTCTTGAATTCACAAATATTTTTGGAAATTTGAACATTGTTTTGAAATCCATGAACATTTTTTAGAATCGAAATTTGTTTTCTAGATATTGGGGAACAACTTTCGAAATTCACGAATATTATTTTTCTTTGACGAATTTTTTTGGAATACATGAAGCGTTGAACATGTTTTGTAATGTAGGACTTTTTTGAATTTTGGCACGTATTTTTGAAACATTTTTGTAACATTTGTTTTGAAACATTTTTTTCTTTTTCCGTAAGAACAAGTTTGTTGCCTTTTAACATACATTTTGTTTTGAAGACCTCAACACAATAATTTCAGCAGTGAAAATGACTCAAGATTTGGACGAAAGGTTTTTTATATATAATAAGTTCAACTTGTATACAAAATGTTCTGATGTATACATAAAATGTATATTGTGTATGAAAAAATGTTTAACACTCTTTCAATACATGATCAACATTTAATACGCATGTTTAACATTTTTAAATACGTGATCATAATTCTTTTCATACATATTGTATATTGTTTCTACACATTTTTCGTTTACATGGGAAACATTTTTGTATTCATATTTAGCATTTTTTAAATAATTAATTAACATTATTCAAATACATGATCGACTTTCTTCGTACATTATATATAGTTTTTCATACATGAGACACATGTTTTTCCATACACATTTAACTTCTTTAAATATTTAATTAAAAAATTTCAAATATTTTTCAAATATTTTAGTGTGTGTGTGTGTGAGAGAGAGAGAAAGAGAGAGAAAGAGTATTTGGAAGTCTAAAAAAGATTAAAAAATCAAAATAAGTACAAAAATCAGGTTGTGGCATGTGGCCTCGCGCCCACCTGGGTCGACCCATCTCGTTGTTCCTTTATACGACGCTTGTCACATTGTAAACGAGATATAGGGGCGAATCTTCTGAGATCCGTCCGATTTGGAAAATATTATTTCACACAATCTGCGTCAAACAGTTGCCCTTTCGCACAGAGCAACACTTCGGATGGGTCGGCCCAGTTTAACCAACTTACTGGACCTATCTGTTTGGTTTTCCACTTGGTTTAGAACATTCTAGAATCTTTCATTTAGTTTTTTCATTTGTCTTTTTCCCCTTTCCTGTGCTTTTATTTTTATTTTTATTTTTATTTTCATTTTACAAGTTTTTATTTTTTCAAAAAACTTTCAGAAAATTCTAAAAATAAAAATGTTTGCACTTTCAAAAACTATTCAATATTTATATAATTGTTCACATTTAAAAAAATAAGAAATGTTTGACATTTTTAAATTTTATCATACTTTCAAAAAATCAAATAAACGTTTGGAGAACAGGAAGAAAATTTGGTTCCGAGCGTTATTAAAACAGAAACATTTCTGAAAATGCAAACATATTTTGAATTTGTGTACATTTTTTTAAATGCGTTTTTAAAATTTGTGCGTCCTTGTTAAAATGGAAACCTTTTTTGAATTTTTGAAATTACGAATATTTTTGTAAATTTCTAACCGAAACAATATTTGTGAAAATAAAAACAAATAAAAAATAAAAAATCAGTATAGAGAAAATTATAAAAAAGAAATTGACGCTATAGAACCTATGTGGTACAGTACCACCGATGCTATAATATTCACCAATGGGCCGCCCAAGACCAACTGCCTTGTGTGCGTGACGTCCCTATTGGAGCTCCCAACTGATTTAAGTGACACTCAACGATGTTCGTTGCGCCACGTCCCCCGTCCCCCCCCCCCCCCCCCCCCCCCCCCCCCCCCGTGTGTGTGCACCTGTATGATGTGTCGCTGACACACGGGACCTGCTTGCAAGTGTCGTCAACCTTTCGCCAATTTCCCCCACGCGCACGAACTGCATGCACAGTAGCCGCCCCATATTGATGGCATGCAAAACACACTTGTTTGTTTAGCAAAATTCATGCCGGTATCCAATTTAGTTAACGTTCCTAATGACGAGCACATGAGATTATTTTTTTACCTGGAACCGTTGGACAATAGTTCAGGGTATTATATTAAAATTAAACATATAAAAGTACAAAGGTCCAGTACAAATAAATTAAACCAACACCTTCTCTAGGGAAATTAAAATACATCATTTATAAGTGTAGATCAATCCAATCTTTGATCTTGTCTGCTTTATCTGTCTTTGCCCTGAGCTGCACTGTCTGAAGGCCCTCTTTCAGATAGTGGTTCTATCCTTGACGATGTGGGGGTGTTTACCTAAAAATCTTGTCATTCCTAACTGACCAGGAAGCCCAACATCCCATGAGGATGATGTCTACGGCAATGTCTGTCGGAATCGGGGCTCCGGCGACCCAAGAGAGATTCGAACTCTGGGGTGCGCCGGCTCTCCAACCTCGCTCTCTCTTCCTAACCTACGGCGATGCTCCGGCGTGCTTGAGCTTGGGGGAAGAACAAAGAACACGGCCGTTTACCCAGGTTCGGGCCACCTCGCGGTGTAAAGCCTTACTCCTGCTTGTCTGGATTGCTTAGTGGGTGAGAGTGAATACGGTCGGGGTCGATGCCCTCCATCGTTGCTGACCTCCCCCTTTTTATCCCGGCTTTGGTCCTCTTCCCCCGAAAATATTAGGCGGGAAGGGTTGCCACAAGCGCCAGTTCGAAGGGGGACAAGACTGCAGACTATCCTGACTAAAGTGGTCTTCGCCTGCAAAAGGCCCCTCTCGTGACGCGCTGGTGGGCTCGGGGATGACCTCCGTCCTGGCGAGCCCCCAGCCTTGCCCCTCTTATACTAAACGGGAAACCTTCGGGCATTGCTTTGGGAACCGGCGTGCTGGCCCAGCTCCCTTAGCACCAAAGGGGAAAGCCTTCTCTACGACACCTGCTGCCATGGCCTCGAACGTCCGACAGGGCGCGCGTCACCCTCACGACGGGGGGGGGGGGGGGGGGGGGGCACACGACCCCGCTGAACCATCCTTGACCCACGAGCCTCATGGAGCCCCCGTGGGGCAGCCTCGGGAGGTAGCTTCACGAGGGCGTCCTCACGAGGCTGGTGATTGCGCCAGGCGCCTCACGAGGCGGGGGCCCCGTGAAGGCCTTCTCGCGAAGCTTAGCGGCGGGCCGCGCTGGGCCCGGATCACGCGTCGTACCTTGGGCCCTAGGAAGACGGGCCTGGGTACCCCCAGTCCCAAAGGCCCGACAGTAGCCCCCGGGACCGCGGCGTGCACGATCCCATCGATTAGAGGGGGCGAAACAACACGGGCCCCAACCCCATGTGGGCCCGGCGCGACACGTGGCGCACGATGAGGCGTGGGACGCCCCCACTACCCACGACGCCTCGGCAACCGCCCGAACTGACGTAAAGCGTGCGCGCGGTTCATGGCCATCATTGCCCTTCCGTGTCGTACGTCCCCCTTCTCGCACCTTCCTTCGTGCGTAGGGTTGCCCCTTCCTTCGCCGAACCTCCGCCGCCTTCTATCCTGCCTTGCCGCAATGGCTCCCCAGAAAGCACATATGCTCCCTTGGTGGTTTTGATAATTCATGACAACATACATTGTCTCTTGGACTAATAGTTCTTTCTAGTTTATTTCAGGTTTAGTCCATGGAGAGGATTGGCTAAAGGATTGTGTGGAGAACCTCACCAAGGAAAGGAAGGAATAGGATTGGCAATGCTTCAAGCTACAAGTCTCTACATTTTACATTTTGTGAGAAATCACTTTTGAGTACATAGGAAAGCCAATACTATTAAAGGGGGATGAGATAAATATGATGATCTGGTTGCTCAAGTGCTTAGAGATAGCCACCAAAAATACTCACCCACTTTCCCACACATATCCTCTGTCCAAAGCCAAAAGTCTAAATTCGGTGACACCAACTTCCCATTCGGATCCACCGAGTTTATCCAAGACAGAAGCCAAACCAAACCCTAACATCTCGGTACTACCAACTTTTCATTCGGTGCCATCGAAAATAGTGACCAACTTTCTGGTTAGCCATTTTCTAGAATCGGTCCCACCGAGTTCTGAGAATCGGTCTCATCGAGAAGTTGGACCAACTCTCTGTTAACCCATTTCTTGAAATCGGTTCCACCGAGTTTGAGGAATCGGTCTCACCGAGATTTGGTAACTGCCTAGGTCACCCATATTGGTACCACCGAGATTCATATATCGGTCTCACCGAAAACGCCAAAGTTGCCACATTTTGAACTAGTCGGTGCCACCGAGTTTCACATCAGTTTCACCGAGTTGGGCAATAATGTTGTAACGATTGGATTTTTGGAGAAGCCTATATATACCCCTCCACCACCATTCACTCGCAAGAGAAGCACCCAGAATAGATCTACACTTGCCATATCCAATTTTCTGAGAGAGAACCACCTACCCTTGTGTTGAGGTCAAGATCATCCACTCCAACCATATGGATCTTTATTTCTAGCCTCCCCAAGTTGCTTTCCATCCAATCAATCTCTTCTACCAATGCCAAACCTGTGAGAGAGTGATTGAGCGTTGAGGAGACTATCTTTTAAAGCACAAGAGCAAGGAGTTAATCATACTTCGTGGACCCTTCGTGGGTGGAGCCCTCCGTGGACTCTCGCGACCGTTACCCTCCGTGGGTTGAAGTCTCCATAAACATGGACGTACGATAGCACCACCTATCGAAACCACGGGAAAAATCTTCGTGTCTCCGTATTGCGTTTGATCTTCCTATCTCTACTCTCTTACATATGCTTATCTTTAGTTTCCGCTGCCATACTTGTTGACTAGCATGTGTAGGGTGCACTAGACTTGTTAGAATTGCTAAAATCTGCCACCAATTTACTTGGGAAAATGTTAGGTTTTTAATTTGTCAAGTAGTCTATTCACCCCCCCTAGACGCCTCTTATAGTGATCCCACATCCCCCTGTCAAGAGGAGAGAGGCGATGGCGGTGGCGAGCGGGATAGCGGTGCCAGAGCCCGCCCTGGGCAAATCTATGGTGCTCAACCTCGAGGGGCTTGATAAGGTCCTCCCGATGACCGCGACTGATTTCAACGAATGCGGGCCGACTAGGATCTGGCCAGCCCCGCGGCGTTTCACCGAGCTGGATGCCACCACTCCCCCATCCATCTCCCCGCACTCTTCTCTGGTTTATTGCCTCCATTTTTGGACTTCTTCAACGCCGTGCTTACTCACTACCAGGTTCACGTGCTGCACTATGAGCCAACATCCATTCTCCTGCTTCCGGCCTTCGCCTTTTTATGCGAGGCCTTTCTGGGTGTGGCCCCCTTGGTGGCGTTGCTTCGACATTTCTTCTGCCTCCGGCTTATCGCCGCCAACCAATGCTCCGGGTGTGTGTCGCTTCGGGCCGTGAATGCGGTGGCGAGCGAGTGCATAAATATGGAGGTCCACCATGAAGCAAAGGGCTTCAGGAAGCAGTGGGTGTATGTGGACGCTGCCCAATACACCCCCTGTTGTCGATCCCTTCGTCTCCGGCACTGCCGAGTTCCGGGTGGCGACACGAGAGGCTCGACGACCCGTGGCTGTCACAGGTGACAAAGAGGCTCGCCGTCCTATGGGCCGCGGGGGTGACAGTGACGATGGTCGTGAGGGAATTCCTCCGCAGGAGGATCGCCCCTCTCCAACGCCACTCTCGCCCGATGTGGACCTTTACAGGCCCGACGGATACTATGCAACTCCATGCCGAGGCCCTGTCGGCCGACGTGCTCTGCGGCGTGCTCAAGACCTTGACTGGACGGGAGACTGTCGAACTTCCCGATCGTGGGCTCCCCCTGTACAACTATAAGAACAAGGTAACTCTCGCCGCGGGAATGCCCTTCTTTGACCAGTGGGGGCTGCTCCCCGAGGGCCACGCGAAACCCCGGGACAATCCTTTCCCGGTGACCCCTGAACCAGGGGGTTCGGGCGGCCTCAATCCTCCGACCGCAACCACGGAAGGCGACGGCTCTCCACCCCAACAATCCTGCCTCCCGGGGAGCCCTAGGCCCGCGACCCCTGGACCGCTCGCCCCCAAGGGAGGCGCCATGCCCGGCCCCCATCCTTCCCCTGCGAATGAGGCTGGGGCCGGCACCAAGATCGCCCGACCACCTCCCGAGGCTGGTCGCGAGAAGGGAGCTCCGCCTGGGGGTAGCGTCGGCGTACTGCCAGGAGTGTTGACGAAGCGGAGATGGACCGCCAGGGACGAGTAAGCATCCCGCCTCCTCCTCCAACGTTTCAGCAGACCCGGGCACCTGATCCTTTTTCCTGTGCAGGCCTGCTTTGGGCAAAAAGTCTAGGCCGCTTCCGGGCCCAGCACCCTCTTCTTCGTCGCCCTCCGTGATCCGGAGGAACGGGGAGGACGCGCCCCGTCGAGACGCAGCTGACATGCCGAGGTGCGAGGCGGTCTCACCACCTCTTGTCGATGGCGCGGGGCTCAGGACAGCAATCTCCCCTCCCCCCCTGCGATGGGCGCTGCTCACGGCGATGTGCCAGCGGGCCCTCAGGAGGCGCCTTTGGGGGCCTTCCCCCCACCCTCAGGCGTGCCTGTGGCTGCGATGGGCGGTGAGCGGACGGGAGCGGAGCTGCTGGCAGTCGGGGCCAAGCCTACGAACCCCGATGCCCCGAGGAAGACTCCGAGCTCGTGGGACGCGCCACCCTGCGCAGGAAGTGCTGGACAGACGTCAGCCAGTCCTCAGCCCCCGTCGGGGGACACCAGGGCTTCCTCGGCAGACAAGGGCACGGGGCCCGACACGGACTGGGAACTGGCGCTCGTGAGGTCCTGGACCGTAGTCCGACACGGCCTCTTCTGGAGCGCCGCGGACGCACTGGGCCAGCTGGGTGCGGAGCTCCGTGACGCCGAGTCGCGCTTTGCCGAGGAGAAATTGCATCTGGCGCGGGGATGGCACGAACTTGAGGTTGCCGCCAAACCGGGTCGTCGTCAGCATGAAGCAGCGCACTTGAAGGGCGAAGCATTCGTTGCTGAGGTGAGGGCAGTGCTCGAGCGTGCCCTTGAGGAAGCCGCGGAAGCGGACCAACGTCGTGATGCGGCGGAGGCCCGGGAGCAAGAACTTCTGGCCTTGAACGCCGCCCTAGAACAGCGGCTCCAAGATTTGAAGAGCGGCCTCTCCACCTCTAACGAAGGGCTGGTGGCACGCGAGGCGAGCCTCCGGGCCCTCGAGCAAGATCTCACCTCGACATCTCTGGAGCAGAGCTCAGAGCTAAAGCGGTTGGAGGCGCTGGACCGTGATGTGACTACTGCCCTGGCCTCTTATGACCGGCGCCTGAAAGAGGCCAACGCCCGCCTGGCGGCTAAAGAGAAGGGGATCCAAGAGGATGCCGACTCGAGGGTCGAGCGGGCCCGCAAGGCCCTCGCGAAGGAGTACCACGATAAACTGGTGCAGCAGGAGAACCGCTTCAAGGCGCAGCGCCAAGGGCTGCAGCAGGAGATAGATGGCCTCCAGGAGATGTTGACCGAGGCCGAGAGGCGACGGGAGATCATGCTGAAAACTCAAGCCGACGCGGAAGCTGAACTGACGTCCCTTCAGGGACAGGTGGGGAGCGTCGCGTCCCTTGTGGAACAGGCGACGGATAACGCGAACTGGGCTCGGGGCGAAACATCACATGCGCTCCCAGATGTTCCAAAGCCTCGGGCGACGGGCTCATCGCGCCCTGGGTTCCATCTGCAAAGGGAACGTCCCTGATCCCCTTGTGCCTGACTACGCCGGTTATCTCGACTTTTTTGCCAAGGTCGTGGAGCGACTTGAAGCGGGCACCAAGGAGGTGGGTAAGATCATTGAGGACAAATGCCGCGATGTTCTTACCCAGGCGCTGACGCACGTCTTTAGCCATCTACTCCACGCTGATCCTAGCTTTGATTTCGAGGCTGTGATAGCCCCAATCCCCGAGGAGATCTGTGATGCCCTGGAGGAAGCCGTGGAAGATTATGTAGACGCGGGGAGCGCACAGTTCACCCCCGACGGTCACGAGGGTGACGACGCGAATGGCGATGGAAGCAGTGCGTCTCCTTAGGTTACCCTTCGCCTTTTTGTTGGCGCCCGCCCATAACTCCATCGGGGCATGAAGTCGGTGGTCCTCTCTCGGACCTCTTGTCGCCCTAGGAAGTACTTATGATCTCATGAACTCTCCCTTACTGTTTTTCATACCTACTTCCGTTCTTGATGCCGTTAAAACCTGGTTTCTGTGCAAACTCTCGTCGCTGCTGGCTACCCAGGTCGGGGCCGAAGTAAGCCGAGGGGAGAGGGTGCCGGGGACGAGCATGGGCTCCTGAGGCGAAATGTTCGGTAGGACACCCTCCGGCCGAAAAACGGTCCCGCGCGCACGGGGCCTGCCCAGGGGGTTCCGCCTTTAGAATAGCGCATTCTCGCTGGCTCATTCGTGCGCATCACGCGAGGAGACTAGACACCAAGAGTCTTGGTGAGGTGGTGCGCACGAGGGCCGGCCCGCGGCTAGGAGCCCGCCACTTGGGCTTCCGATATCGCCAGGGCCGACCCAAGCGTAGGCACCGTGTCGAGCCCCCGCTCGCGCGAAGCAGAGGAGGGAGAGAACGAACGTGCGGTTTTGCCAAGGGGCTTCAACAAAACACCGCAATACTCGGGACAACCGAAACCTTGCTTTAACTGGAGCAATGAACTGGTTTTCAAACAGGTAGGTCGGCAGTTTCTACGCCCAGCGCGGGGCATGGGGCTTCCACTTCGGCATGGGCATAGTCGTGGTTCGACAGTAATTCCGCCAACGCTAAGCATGGGGCTTCCAGTTGGGCGTGGGCATAGTCGCGGTTCGACAGTACTTCCGGCAGCGCTGAGCATGGGGCTTCCACTTGGGCATGAGCATAGTCGTGGTTCGACAGTACTTCTGCCAGCGCTGAGCATGGGGCTTCCACTTGGGCGTGGGCGGGAGTCCTCCAGAGGCCAAGGGGTGGCGCATCAGGAGGCTCCGTGGCATATACAACCCCACTCATTCTTACGTGAGAGTGTCACGGGTAGACTCCGTGGAGGTGCTGGATGTTCCATGCGTTTTGCACGGGGGCTCCGTCCTCCGTCTTCGAGAGGGCCATGCCCGGCCTGGAGACATGGGTGCCCCTAAAGGGGGCTTCCCACAAGGGCGGGGGCCCATGGAGGCCCCGTCTGGAGAGGATGCGCCGCAGGACGAGGTCCCCGACCCCGAGGGTACGAGGACAAATGTCGCGGCCGTGGCGGCGCCGCAAGGCCTGCCTGTGCCTCCCGGCACGACGGGCGGCCTAGCGGTGGGCCTCCTTGAGGAGCAAAAGCCCCCCCCCCTTGCAGGCCATCCTGACGCACCTCGTCGAATGCCAAGACCCGTGGTGGACCATGCTTGAGCTCCGAGGGAAGGACCGCCTCAGGCCAGTTGACAAGAAGGGAGGGGGTTCTGCCGGTAGGCTTAGCCGTGGTGGTGCGGACGGACCACAACACGGACTGCAACTCGTCCGGCCACCCCCTCCCACCGGCCTCAGGCTTCTTCTTGAATCTCCTTGTCTTGAGGCCCTTGGGGGCCTTGGCACCGGTCCGCTCGGCTCGGCCATTGCCTCAAGGGCGGGCCACCAAAGCACAACATACCTGCACACCAAGGTTAGCGCAATACGACTTGAAGAGGCCACTTGTGAATTGTTCGCTCGCTCCCTTCCCGGTACTTGTCTTGATGCTCCTGCATCGCCGGGACCCAACCCCCGGAGCCGATTCAGTCGTTGCTGGCACATCGGGTCGCGACACCGGGGTCATCCTGACGCGTCAACGGCCCGCGCAAGAGGAGAGTCTATTGGGGGGCTGTTGTCGATGGCTCAGCTGGGGGACGCCGAACCGGCACGCGAGGCCCTTGATGATCTTAACGGCCGCCCCAGCTAGGACGACGCGGACGAGTTTGACCTCCGCCCACTTAGTGAATTTGTTGGTGGCGGCGTAGAGGTACCGGTTCCCGCCAGACGTGCGAGGGAAAGGGCCCAGGATGTCGAGCCCCCGTGCCTCAAACGGCCAAGAGGGCGGGATTATCTGGAGCCCTTGCGCGGGTTGGGGGGTCTGCTTGGCGTGGGCACGACGGGCTTCGCTGGACAGCCAGGGTGCATGACGAGGAGTGGTGTCCGCGATCTCCCCCACGTATACCGGCGAGCAGCTCGTGCCCCTGTTCCTCCGAGACGCACCGTGGCGGGGCGTTGTTAGGCCGCCATCGGTAGCCACTCGCCACCCCACAGGCAGTAGGTAGTGGCCTGTCGAGCGACGTGTGTTGTCTCCGCATCTTCCACTGGGAGGTCGCCGGGGAGCAGGCAAACCTCAAACCCGCCGACCCAACCGTCCTCCTGAGGTTCCAGCACCAGCAGCGGGCGGTCCCCTGAAGACGGGCCAGCACGCCTCAGACTGGCGTGCCTATTGATGGTGCCGGGGGGAACTTCTCACGCCACTAAGAGGCGCCGACGACAGGCGGCACGGCAGGCCACCGCGACGTTGCTGGTGAATGGAGCGCATAGCGTGGGGGGCGCGCCCGTGGTGGCAGTGGATCTAGGGTGGTCCCCATGTCAAATGTGACACCGCGCCGTGCACCGCTCGGCGGGGGACAGTCCCGCGCTCCCTGGGGCGGCATTTGCCTCGCAAAGGATAGGCTTGAGGCGACAGCCTCGGCGGGGGCTTGGGCCTTGCCGAGGGTGCATGGCGCCGTGCGCGGCTCCTGATGAACTCCGGCGCCGGCGCCTGGCGAGCGCGAACCGTGCCGAGGCCCGGCTAGGCCTCCGTGTGAGGGGGCGGAGGGTGCACCCATCGACCCGCGTCCCCGGCGCGGCACGATGGGGGGCAATGCGGGCGAGGAGGTGCCTGGCCCCCTCCCGCGGCAGCGGCGATCTCGATAGTATGGGCCAGCCAGGCCCCTGTCCTTCGCCCAGCGGGCGGGGGCGAAGCGGCTCGCGTGCAGTGAGTGGCGCGGCCCACGTGTTCGCGTGCTCCAGGTGAGTGGCGAAAGGGGGGGGGGCAACGGCGACCTCCGCCATCCTACCACACCGGGGGCGCGCGACGAAGTCCGGCCGCCCGCACGCAGCAAGGTCGGCGATGGCGGCAGCTTCGGCGCTAGCGGAGTGGCAGCGGCTGTCATAGCCTACGAGCGCAGTTTGCGCGACACGGGCCGCTCAGCACTCAACACACACGTGACGAGCTTCGGCCATTTGGTCGGCAAGGACGGAGCCGAAACGGAGCTGGAGAACGACGACGCACCCCTACCTGGCGCGCCAAATGTCGGAATCGGGGCTCCGGGGACCCAAGAGAGGTTCGAAATCTGGGGTGCGCCGTCTCTCCAACCTCGCTCTCTCTCCCTAACCTACGACGATGCTCCAGCGTGCTTGAGCTTGGGGGAAGAACAAAGAACACGACCGTTTACCCAAGTTCGGGCCACCTCACGGTGTAAAGCCCTACTCCTGCTTGTCTGGATTGCTTAGTGGGTGAGAGTGAATACAGTCGGGGTCGATGCCCTCCATCATTGTTGCCCTCCCCCTTTTTATCCTGGCTTTGGTCCTCTTCCCTCAAAAATATTAGGCGGGAAGGGTTGCCACAAGCGCCAGTTCGAAGGGGGACAAGACTGCAGACTATCCTGACTAAAGTGGTATTCGCTTGCAAAAGGCTCCTCTCGTGACGCGCTAGTGGGATCGGGGATGACCTCCGTCCTCGCGAGCCCCCAGCCTTGCCCCTCTGATACTAAATGGGAAACCTTCGCCCGTTGCTTTGGGAACTGGCATGCTGGCCCAGCTCCCTTAGCACCAAGGCCCCGGACGCCGCCCGGCAGGGCGCGCGTCACCCTCACGACGACGGGGGTGTGGGGCACACGACCCCGTTGAACCATCCTTGACCCACGAGGCTCACCGAGCCCTCGTGGGGCAGCCTTGGGAGGTAGCTTCGCGAGGGCGTCCCCACGAGGCTGGTGATGGCGCCAGGCGCCTCACGAGGCGGGGGCCCCGTGAAGGCCTTCCCGCGAAGCTTAGCGGCGGGCCGCACTGGGCCCGGATCACGCGTCGTACCTTGGGCCCTAGGCAGACGGGCCTGGGTACCCCCAGTCCCAAAGGCCCGACAATGTCTTTGGGCAATACAGCACAGGCAATCTGAATCTCATCATAAGTTGAAATACATGTTTTCTTGAAAGGGGTAATTTGATCCCAACAATGGAGAATGAAGTTACAGATCCAGAAGGGGTGGACTGAAGTGTCCTCACTCCCTTCAGCACAGAGGGCATAATCATAGCTATCAAGATACATGATTTTGCGGTGTAGCAAATTCCTAGTATTAATTGTATCATGTAGCAGCGGCCAGAAAAAGATTTTGTGTCTTCGTCTGCATGAAGTATTCCAACTCTGTGAAAAAAAATTGATGAGCCTTGTTGTTGCCTATCAATTTGTCACAAGTCTTATGTGAATTAACTGTTTGAAAACCTACAGCGTTTAGTATTGTTCGAGAAACACATATATACCAGATGTGTATCAAAGGTGGTTGCAGGCGGTAGAAAGTAAAGAGCGCAAAAGTAAAGAACATAAAAAGTAAAAGACTGGAAATAAAGAATTTGATTGACTACAATAGAGAGGTTAGACGTGGAGAAACCTTTTCATGTGATTCTACCTTGTCCATTGTACGTTTGATAGATCGTTCACCCTCGAGTAGTCGAACTCCTCCGTGTAGGAATTGTTCTCCTCTAGTTTCCTGCATCAACGTTTTCATATGCACCGTCGTTTCAACAATTAAGGTAGTGAGATCGGACTAATGCTTTAAGTGTTCTGGATTCCTGTTATCTTCATACCGACTATGCTTCTCATAGATATCAACACCTGCCACGTGGAGGTCACAGATTCGTTGAATGATATGAAAAGAACTGAATGGAGCTTGACAATTGTGTAGAAAGGGTTTACCATCTCGCGAAGATAGGATATATTCATTCTCACATATCCTTCAAATTTACTTAAGATAATACTTGTATTTGAATGGTTGTACTTAAAATCCCTGCCTAGCCACTCCGATGTATCTATAATTTTTGATTATTTCATGATGTTATCATACCACTTTGACATACTTTTGGCAATAATTTATATTATTTCTATTTTGACTAACCTGTTAACCGAGTGCCAAAGCTTAGTGCACGTTTCCTATTGATTTTGGGACTTTTACATTTGTGTCCCTAACTCGAACCCCCTACTCAGATTTGCCCCTAATTTCGAAGGATGCTCAAATTTGCCCCTCTGCGGTTAGTTGCACTTATAGAAATACCCTTCTGCGCCGTTACCGTCCTGTCATAGGGCTTTGAACGTTTTTGGGATGTTTGCTGAACATTTGTTCCCCTCTTTGAACGAGCCACTTACATGTTGGTCCCACTCTTAAAAAATAAAAGAAAAACCTCTCTCTCACCCCTCTATCTCACTTGACCCCAATGAAAATAATTAAAAACACACTCTCTCTCAACCCCCCTCTCTCGCGCGAAGATGGACATGGCCTGCGTGGTTCGGCCGGTGGCCTTCGCGGACGAGGGGGCACGCCTGCAGGTGGCAGCGGATGGCGACACCATGGACATGGTCTTTGCTCGTGAGGGGGGTGTACCTGGAGATGGCAGCCGGCGTCGACGCCATGGACGTGGAGACGACATCTGCGGTGGTGCCCAAGGAGCAGCGTACCAAGCGCGAGAGAGACCACGGAGAGATGGAGAAGTAGGGGATGATCATCTGGAACATGTTCGCATGGCCGAGCCCATCGTGAAGACACTACGACGACATCGACATCGTCGGAGGCGGACGACAGAGCACCACTGCAAAGCAGGAACGCTCTGGGTCACGAAGATCGAGGAGGACAACGCCAGTGTCTTCCGTTGGTACCAGCTAAGCCGAGGGAGTCAGGGAGGATGGCCGTGGTGCTTCGTCAGAGGAATCGAGCCGTGGCGAAGCTCAACCGAAGACGATGAGGATGGACGTGACAACGACAATTCAGCTAAGCCGAGTAGAATCTCCCGGACACGTTCTTGGGCCTCGGGGAGGTCTTCGGCCATGCAAACGACGATGTCAACTGCGGCAGGTGCGCCATGGACGCCATGCTTGTTCTTGTTTCTCGGTAAGAGAGGGAGATGGACCATTTGGGGTAAATGTGAGTCATGTCTAGGGGAATCGAGTGGCGAGGTGGCAGCTCATATGGTGGGCTAAGTCGACGACAATTGTTAACAGAGGCACCGACCGAGACGGACGATGAGCTCGATTCCTTATGCTCGGGACACCTCACCCACTGGAATTTGGCAGGAAGAGAGAGGGGATAAGAGAGAGAGAGAGAGCAGAGAGGTAGGAAGGACTGACGCCGCGGGACACCCCGATGAGCTAGCCGTTGGCCTCGTGCGCCGCCGGAGGTGAGAGAGAGACAAAGAGGAAAACCAATTCTATGTTTTATTTTTATTTACTTGTTTCTAGGGTGGGTCCTAGATGTAAGTGGTAGAGAGAGGGGTTGAGAGAGATAGAGAGTTTTCCTTTATTTTTTAAGAGTGGGTCCCGCATGTAAGTGGCTCATCCAGAGAGTGCACAAATGTCCAGCAAATGTCCTGAAAATGGCCAAAGCCCTTTCACTGGACGGTAACAACATAGAAGGGTATTTCTATAAGTGCAACTAACGACAGAGGGGCAAATCTGAGCATGCTTCAAAATTAGGGGCAAATCTGAGTAGTGAGTTCGATTTAGGGGGAAAATATAAAAGTCCCATTGTTTTGGGGGTTTTAGATGAAAAAAATCATGGAGCCGGAATGACCTGAAAGTTCACGTTGATTTTGTATGGAATATATCTGAATTTATGGCGCAAGAATCAATGCAAGATGAGGAATGTTGGCCTCAAAATCCCTAGCCCCCCTAGGGCGCGGGAGCCTAGCTTGTGGAGAGACCGGGAAGCTTATGGAGCTCTCCTTTGGCCGCAAGGAAGTTAATTATGAGAGAAAAATTGTGTTAAAATTTTAGCCTGATTGTAGTTACGGAATTTCGACTATTTAAAGAAATGGTGCTCGGACACAAAAATAGTACTGAAACAAAGAAGAAAAACTATTGTCTCTCTCAGTATGCGGAGTGAGTAGGGGTATATATATGAAGCACCAAAAACCCAACCGTTACACACCTTTATGCACAACTTGGCGGGACCAGGTGAGACCGATTATTGCAAAAGGTCTGAACTTTAGGCTTTTCGACGAGACCGGATGAAACAGCTCAGAGGGACCAATGGGTGATGACCGAAGAACTTTACACACTTCGGTGACACTGTCGAAATCACTCGGAAATTCCGATATGAAATTGATGGGTTACAGAAGGTTGGCAAGCGCATTTCGGTGGGACCGAATGCCATCTCGTGAGACCGAGTTGTTAGGATTTAGTCAGTGGCTCTGTCAAGTGTATCTCGGTGGGTCCGGGTAGATGTGTATTGATTCGTCCATTTTGCATCATGATTTCCTACTGTTATTTATAATGTTTTTATGCATACTAATGCTTTAGGGAGTGATTCTAATGCTTTTTCTCTCATAATATGCAAGGTTTACACAAAGAGGGAGAATGCCGGCAGCTGGAATTCTAGACTTGAAAAAGCATACCAGAGATACCTATTAAGCACATCTCCAAATAAGCTGAAACTTCACGGAGAATTATTTTGGAATATATGAAAAATACTGGAGCAAATAACTACTGGAGGGGGGCCACCTGGTGAGCACAAGACACCAGGGCGCGCCAGGCCCCCCAGGCACGCCCTGGTGGGTTGTGCTCAGGCCAGCACACCTCCGGTGCCCATCTTCTGGTATTTAAGGTCTTTTGACCTAGAAAAAATAAGGAGAGGACTTTCAGGACGGAATGCTGCCGTCTCGAGGCGGAACTTGGGTAGGAGCACTTTTGCCCTCCGGCGGAGTGATTCCGCTGGGGGAACTCCCCCCCCCCCCCGCCCCCCGGAGGGGGAAATCGAAGCCATCGTTATCACCAACACCCCTCTCATCTTTGGGAGGCCAATCTTCATCAACATCTTGAACAACACCATCTCCTCTCAAACCGTAGTTCATCTCTTGTGTTCATTCTTTGTACCAGAACCTCAGATTGGTACCTGTGGGTGACTAGTAGTGTTGATTACATCTTGTAGTTGATTACTATATGGTTTATTTGGTGAAAGATTATATGTTAAGATCCATTATGCTATTCAATATCCCTCTGATCTTGAGCACGGATATTATTTGTGAGTAGTTACCTTTGTTATTGAGGTCACGGGAGAAGTCATGTTGCAAGTAATCATGTGAATTTGATATGTGTTCGATATTTGTATGGTATTTATGTTATGATTCCCTTAGTGGTGTCATGTGAACGTCGACTACATGACACTTCACCATCCTTGGGCCTAAGAGAATGCATTGAGGAGTAGTTATTAGATGATGGGTTGCCAGAGTGACAAAAGCTTAAACCCTAGTTTATGCGCTACTTCGTAAGGGGCTGATTTGGATCCAAACGTTTAATGTTATGGTTAGATTTTATCTTAATACTTTTCTCGTAGTTGCCGATGCTCGCGAGGGGGTTAATCATAAGTGGGAGGTTTGTTCAATAATAACATCACCCAAGCACCGGTCCACCCACATATCAAATTATCAAAGTAGCGAACGCAAATCAAACCAACATAATAAAAGTGACTAGATAAAATTCCCGTGTACCCTCAAGAACACTTTGCCTATTATAAGAGTTTGTTCTGGCCTATACTTTGCCACAAAAGGATTGGGCTACCTTGATGCACCTTATTTACCGTTTCCGTTACTTGCTTGTTACCAATTATCTTGCTATCAAACTATTTGTTACCTACAATTTCAGTGCTTGCAGAAACTACCTTGCTTAAAACGCTTGTCATTTCCTTCTGCTCCTCGTTGGGTTCGACACTCTTACTTATCGAAAGGACTACGATTGACCCCCTATACTTGTGGGTCATCAAGACTCTTTTCTGGCGCCGTTGCCGGGGAGTGAAGCGCTCTTGGTAAGTGGAAATTGGTAAGGAAAAACTTATACTACGTGGTTAAATTTATTGTCACTTGCTACTATGGAAAACAATCCTTTGAGGGGTTTGTTCAGGGTATCTTCACCTCGACCAGAACCACAATTAGTTGCCTCTCAACCTACTGCACCTACTGAAAATATTGGTTATGAAATTCCTTCGGGTATGGTAGAGCAACTGCTAGCTAATCCATATGCAGGAGACGGAACTGAACATCCTGATATGCACTTATACATATGAAGGAAATTTGTGGATTATTTAAGCTTGCAGGTTTATCCGGAGATGAAGCTAAGAAGAAGATTTTCCCTTTATCTTTGAAGGGAAAAGCATTGACTTGGTATAGGCTATGTGATGATATTGGATCATGGAACTGGAATCGATTGCAATTAGAATTCCACCAAAAAATTTATCCTATGCATCTAGTTCATCGTGATTGGAATTATATATATAATTTTTGGCCTCATGAAGGAGAAAGCATTGCTCTAGGTTGGAGGAGGCTTAAGTCAATGTTATATTCATGCCCCAATCATGATATACCGAGAGAAATTATTATTCAAAAATTTTATGCTCGGCTTTCTCATAATGATCAATCCATGCTCGATACTTCTTGCACTGGTTCTTTTATGAAGAAGACTATTGAAATCAAGTGGGTTCTCTTAGAAAGAATTAAACGGAACTCTAAAGATTGGGAACTCGCCGAAGGTAATGAGTCAGGTATTAAGCTTGAGTTTGATTGTGTTAAAGCTTTTATGAATACCGATGCTTTTCACAAGTTTAGCACTAAATATGGACTTGACTCTGAGATAGTAGCCTCTTTCTGTGAATCATTTGCTACTCATGTTGATCTCCCTAAGGAGAAGTGGTTTAAATATCATCCCCCTATTAAAGAAGACATTAAATAACCGGTAAAAGCTAAGGATGAAACCATCATTTACAATGTTGATCCAGTTGTGCCTACTGCTTATATTCAAAAACCACCTTTCCCTATTAGGATAAAGGAACATGCTAAGGTATCAACTGGGGTTCGCAAAAGTAATATTAAAGCACGTAAGCCCTCTGAGCAAATTAAAGTAGAACCTAGTGTTGCTATGGTTAAAGATCTCTTGGTAGAAAATATTGATGGGCATGGTATTTACTTCTGTGATGAAGCTGCTAGAATTGCCAAACCTGATGAAAAAGATAAACATAGACCCGTAGTTGGCATGCCTGTTGTCTCAGTTAAAATAGGAGATCATTGCTATCATGGTTTATGTGATATGGGTGCTAGTGTGACTTCTATCCCTTTTGCCTTATACCAAGAAATTATGAATGATATAGCACCTGCTGAATAGAAGACATTGATGTTACTATTAATCTTGCTAATAGAGACACCATCACACCACTTGGGATTGTTAGGTATGTTGAAGTCTTGTGTGGGAAAATAAATTATCCCACAAATTTTCTAGTTCTTGGTTCCCCACAAGATGACGTTTGTCCCATTATCTTTGGTAGACCTTTCTTGAACACCATCAATGCTAAGATAGATTGTGAAAAACAAACCGTCGGTGTTAGTTTTGGTGATGTGTCTCATGAATTTAATTTTTCCAAGTTTAGTAGACAACCTCATAATAAAGAATTATCAAGCAAGGATGAAATAATTGGTCTTGCTTCTATTGCCGTACCTCCTACCGATCCACTAGAACAATATTTGCTTGACCATGAAAATGATATGCACTTGCATGAAAGAAATGAAATAGATAAAATTTTCTTTAAACAACAACCTCTCCTAAAACACAATTTGCCTATTGAAACTCTAGGAGGTCCTCCTCCACCTAAAGGTGATCCTGTGTTTGAATTAAAATAATTGCCTGACACTTTGAAGTATGCTTATCTTGATGAGAAAAAGATATATCATGTTATTATGAGTACTAACCTTTCAGAACATGAAGAAGAAAGATTATTAAAAATTCTGAGGAAGCACTGGGCTGCTATTGGATATACTCTTGATGATCTTAAGGGCATTAGTCCCACTCTATGTCAGCACAAGATTAATATGGAACCTGGTGCCAAACCCGTTGTTGATCACCAACGACGATTGAATCCTAAGATGAAAGAAGTGGTAAGAACTGAAATATTAAAGCTTCTGGAAGCAGGTATAATCTATCCCATAGCTGATAGTAGATGGGTAAGTCCCGTTCATTGTGTCCCTAAGAAGGGAGGTATTACTTTTGTTCCTAATGATAAAAATGAACTCATTCCACACAGAATTGTCACTGGCTATAGAATGGTAATTGATTTTAGAAAAATAAATAAAGCTACTAGAAAAGATCATTACCCTCTGCCTTTCATTGATCAAATGCTAGAAGGAATATCTAAGCACACACACTTTTGTTTTCTGGATGGATATTCTGGTTTCTCTCAAATACATGTATCACAATCTGATCAAGAGAAAACCACCTTTACTTGTCCTATTGGAACCTATGCTTATATACGTATGCCTTTTGGTTTATGCAATGCACCTGCTACCATTCAAAGATGTATGACTGCTATATTCTCTGATTTTTGTGAAAAGATTGTGGAGGTTTTCATGGATGATTTCTCCGGTTACAGAACTTCTTTTGATGATTGCTTAAGCAACCTTGATCGAGTTTTGCAGAGATGTGAACAAACTAATCTCTTCTTGAATTGGGAGAAGTGCCACTTTATTGTTAATGAAGGTATTGTCTTGGGGCATAAAATATGTGAACGAGGCATTGAGGTGGATAAAGCTAAAGTTGATGCAATTGAGAAAATGCCATGTCCTAAAGATATTAAAGGTATTCGGAGTTTCCTTGGTCATGCTGGTTTCTATAGGAGGTTTATTAAAGACTTCTCTAAAATTTCTAGGTCTCTTACTAATCTTTTACAAAAGGACATTCCATTTGTTTTTGATGATGATTGTGTAGAAGCCTTTGAAACACTCAAGAAAGCCTTAACTTCTGCACCTATCGTTCAACCACCTGATTGGAACTTGCCTTTTGAAATTATGTGTGATGCTAGTGATTATGCTATTGGTGTTATTCTAGGAAAAATAGTTGATAAGAAATTAAATGTTACCCATTATGCTAGCAAAACTCTATACAGTGCCCAACAAAATTATGCTACTACTGAAAAAGATTTTTTAGCAGTTGTGTTTGCTTGTGATAAATTTAGATGCTACATTGTTGATTTCAAAGTCATTGTTCACACCGATCATGCTGCTATAAAATATCTTATGGAAAAGAAATATGATAAACCTAGACTCATTAGGTGGGTTCTCTTGCTTCAAGAATTTGACTTACATATCATTGATAGCAAGGGAGCTGACAACCCCGTAGCTAATAACTTGTCTAGGTTAGAAAATATTCTTGATAACCCACTACCTATTGCTGATAGTTTTCCTGATGAACAGTTAGTTGCAATAAATGTTTGTCAAAACACTCCTTGGTATGCTGATTATGCTAACTACATTGTTGCTAAATATATACCACCTAGTTTCACATACCAACAAAACAAAAAATTCTTCTATGATTTAAGACATTGCTTTTGGGATGACCCACATCTTTATAAAAAGGGGGTACATGGTATTATTAGACGTTGTGTACTTGAGCATGAACAAGAACAAATCCTACGGAAATGTCATTCCGAAGCTTATGGAGGACATCATGCGGGATATAGAACTGCTCACTAGGTATTGCAATCTAGTTTTTATTGGCCTACTCTCTTCAAGGATGCTCGTAAGTTTGTCTTGTCTTGTGATGAATGTCAAAGAATTGGTAATATCGGTAAGCGTCAGGAAATGCCTATGAATTATTCACTTGTTGTTGAACCATTTGATGTTTGGGGTTTTGACTATATGGGACCTTTTCCTTCCTCTAATGGGTATACTCATATTTTGGTTGCTGTTGATTATGTTACCAAGTGGGTAGAAGCTATTCCAACTAGTAGTGCTGATCATAACACATCCATTAAAATGCTCAAAGAAGTTATCTTCCCGAGGTTTGGAGTCCCTAGATATTTAATGACTGATGGTGGTTCACACTTTATTCATGGTGCCTTCCGTAAGATGCTTGCTAAATATGATGTTAACCATATAATTGCATCACCTTATCATCCTCAATCTAGTGGTCAAGTTGAACTTAGCAATAGAGAAATAAAATTAATATTACAAAAAACTGTCAATAGGTCTCGAAAGAATTGGTCTAAGATACTAGATGATGCACTTTGGGCCTATAGAACAGCTTATAAAAATCCTATGGGTATGTCTCCATACAAAATGGTATATGGAAAAGCTTGTCATTTGCCTCTAGAGTTAGAACACAAAGCATTTTGGTCAATTAAAGAGGTCAATTATGATTTCAAACTTGCCGGTGAAAAGAGGTTATTTGATATTAGCTCACTAGATGAATGGAGAACCCAAGCTTATTAAAATGCCAAACTATTCAAAGTGAAAGTTAAAAGATGGCATGACAAAAGAATCCAAAAGCGGGAATTCAAAGTTAGAGAATATGTTCTTTTGTACAACTCTCGTTAAGATTTTTTGCAGGAAAGCTTCTCTCCAAATGGGAAGGACCATATGTTATTGAAGAGGTTTATCGTTCTGGAGCTATCAAGATTAATAACGCTGAAGGTACTAACCCGAAGGTGGTCAATGGACAAAGAATTAAACACTATATCTCAGGTATACCTATTAATGTTGAAAGCAATGTTATCCAAACCATGACACCTGAGGAACACATAAAAGAAACCTTCCGGAACACTCCAAAATTCTGAAAAAAGAGGAGGTACGTGATACGGTAAGTAAACGGACTCCGAAAAATCCGCAAAAATATTTTCTATCAGTTTTGGAATATTACAAAAATTAGGAAAATAATAAATAAACAGGAAAGCAACCGAGGTGAGAACGATACACCAGGGAAGCCAGCCCTGCCAGGTGCGCCCTGGTGGGTTGTGCCCACCTCGGACACCTTCCCGACTCCGTTTTCCTTCCATATTCTTGCTTTCCAAGATAAAAAATTCTCTATATATACCCCTGATTGTTTTGACCACCGCATCGCACAAAAATTCTTTGTTCTTGTTTCGTGCTGTTTTCTCGTCAGATCTAGATCTCCATGGCTCCACCAAGCTCCTCCAAGGACAAGTTCTTCGAGAAGGTCATCAACCCGTACTTGCCGGAGGTGATGAAGCACCCTAAAACCATTGAGATGCGTGAGGGGGTGCTCCACATCCGAGATGTTCAGGGAACCAAGAGGACGGGAAGCATGGAGGCTAGGCTCGAGGCGATGGAACAAGACATCTTCAAGTGCCAAAGGATGGTGGAGCGTGGACTTAGTGCCAATCACTCCGTGATCACGGAATTCACCCATGACCAGATGGTGGATGGCCGGTCTATGAAGGACACCATCTTCACCCTCAAGGAGCAAATCAATTTTCTGCAAAGCCAAATCTGTGATCTTCAAAACCAAGTTTTTGAGTATGAAGCAAGATTTAAAGGTATGAGTTTAGCTGTCAGTTGCAGGACTCGGGGGACTCGTGCGTCAACTTTTGATGGTGAGCCCTTGCCCTGGAAGCCGGAGGACAAACCTACCACTTCATCACCACCACCTTCATCATCTTCACCACCAAAGGAGACTTGAGTACACGAGTATGGGCACTCCCCTTTGCTTGAGCCAAGCTTGGGGGAGCTGCCCCGGTATCGTATCACCATCACTTTTATTTACCTTTACCTATTTTAGTTTGATCCTTAGCTCTTTCGTGATCTAGTTGAATAAAAGTTTAGTATGATCTATTTTCGAGTGCTAGTTTCGTGATCTATCTATATATGTAATCGAGTGAGAGTTATATAATAAAGTTTAGTTTGAGCTTTTACCTCTTTACTTTCTAGTTGCAATGAAAATAAAAAGGAAATAAATGAAAAAGAATCATATGCTAATCTTATGGTAAGTAATGACATCACATGAGGAAAAGTATAAGTAGTAAAATTTATTGGAGACTGACAAACATAGCATTGGTCAATGATGCAATTCATGAAAGAATTAATAAGGGACGAGAAGATTCACATGCAAATACACTATCTTGGACATCTTTTATGATTGTGATCCCCCATTAAATATTATATGCCAAAATGGTTGACGTTAGACAAGGAAGACAACGTAATGATTTATGTTTGTTCATATTCACATAGAAGTTATATTGTCATAGATCCTTCAACATGTGGTGCTTGCTCAATATCTTTGCTAGCCAAAAATTCCGCACTAAGTAGAGATACTACTTGTGCATCCAAAAACCCAAAGCCAAATTCATTCTTTGAGAGTCCACCATACCTACCTACGGATCGAGTAAGTTGTCATCGGTGCAATAAGGCAATAAAAATTACTTCTAAAAGTGTTTTGATCAATTAGTGTAAGAGAAAATTGAGCGCTATACGAACTTATGATGGCAAAGTAATAAAAGCGACGGACTACATAATAAAGGTTGCTATCATAGGGGGCGATATAGCGTGACGTTCTTTTACATTAAGGGATTGGGCATACAAACCAAAAAGCGCATGACACCCTCTGCTTCCCTCTGCGAAGGGACTATCTTTTACTTTTATGTATTTACTTTTATGCAAGAGTCAAAGTATTCTTCCCTATTCCTTTTTACTTTTTTCTTTCACGAGTATCATGTGGTGAGGAAAGATCTAGGCACATATATCCAGTTGGATATGGATGGGCATGAGTTATTATTGTTGACATCACCCTCGAGGTGAATACGTTGGGAGGCGAAATTATAAGCCCCTATCTTTCTATGTGTCCGGTTTAAACTTTTTGCTCATGGGTATGATGTGAGTGTTAGCAATCATAGTGTACTAAATGATGGTTGAGTATGTGGACTTGCCAAAAGGCTCCGACACGAGACCCTTCCTGAAAATAAGATGAATTGTAGTTGCAAAGTTGACTGAGAACATAGTTTGTTGGTTTTCAATAAGGTTTATGCTTCATACTTCTATGTTGTGATGAATTGTTACTTGTTCATGAGAAGTTATATGATGAAAGTGTATAAATAAGCTTTATGATTGAGTTTGTTGCTGTTATGATAATAAGCATGATGCTTCTATGTCCTTATTTTGTTTTTATCGACACCTCTCTCAAACCATGTGGACATGTTTTTCGATATTCGCTTTCGCTTGAGGACAAGCGAGGTCTAAGCTTGGGGGAGTTGATACATCCATTTTGCATCATGATTTCATACTGTTATTTATAATGTTTTTATGCATAATAATGCTTTAGGGAGTGATTCTAATGCCTTTTCTCTCATAATATGCAAGGTTTACACAAAGAGGGAGAATGCCGGCAGCTGGAATTCTAGACCTGAAAAAGCATATCAGAGATACCTATTCTGCACATCTCCAAATAAGCTGAAACTTCACGGAGAATTATTTTGGAATATATGGAAAATACTGGAGCAAATAACTACCGGAGGGGGGCCACCTGGTGAGCACAAGACACCAGGGCGCGCCAGGCCCCCCAGGCACGCCCTGGTGGGTTGTGCTCAGCCCAGCCCATCTCCGATGCCCATCTTCTAGTACTTAAGGTATTTTGACCTAGAAAAAATAAGGGGAGGCCTTTCGGGACGGAACGCCGCCGTCTCAAGGCGGAACTTGGGCAGGATCACTTTTGCCCTCCGGCGGAGCGATTCCGTCGGGGGAACTTCCCTCCCGGAGGGGGAAATCAAAGCCATCGTCATCACCAACACCCCTCTCATCTTTGGGTGGCCAATCTTCATCAACATCTTCAACAACAACATCTTCTCTCAAACCCTAGTTCATCTCTTGTGTTTAATCTTTGTACCGGAACCTCAGATTGGTACCTGTGGGTGACTAGTAGTGTTGATTACATCTTGTAGTTGATTACTATATGATTTATTTGGTGGAAGATTATATGTTCAAATCCATTATGCTATTCAATACCCCTTTGATCTTGAGCATGAATATTATTTGTGAGTATTTACCTTTGTTCTTGAGGTCACGGGAGATGTCATGTTGCAAGTAATCATGTGAAATTGATATGTGTTCGATATTTTGATGATATGTATGTTGTGATTCCCTTAGTGGTGTCATGTGAATGTCGACTACATGACACTTCACCATCCTTGGGCCTAAGGGAATGCATTGTGGAGTTGTTATTAGATTATGGGTTGCTAGAGTGACAGAATCTTAAACCCTAGTTTATGCGCTACTTCGTAAGGGGCTGATTTGGATCCAAACATTTAATGCTATGGTTAGATTTCATCTTAATACTTTTCTCGTAGTTGCGGATGCTTGAGAAGGGGTTAATCGTAAGTGGGAGGTTTGTTGAAGTAAGAATAGCACCCAAGCACCGATCCACCAACATATCAAATTATCAAAGTAGTGAACACAAATCAAACCAACATGATAAAAGTGACTAGATGAAATTCCCGTGTACCCTCAAGAACACTTTGCCTATTATAAGAGTTTGTTCTGGCCTGTCCTTTGCCACAAAAGTATTGGGCTACCTAGCTGCACCTTATTTACCGTTACCGTTACTTGCTCGTTACCTATTATCTTGCTATCAAACTATCTGTTACCTACAATTTTAGTGCTTGCAGAAACTACCTTGCTGAAAACCGCTTGTCATTTCCTTCTGCTCCTCGTTGGGTTCGACGCTCTTACTTATCGAAAGGACTACGATTGACCCCCTATACTTCTGGGTCATCATGTATCGGTGGGACCGAGATTGAGTTTCGACTTTTGGACAGATAGGACCATGAGGGTGTGGTTGAGGGTTTTGGAGAACATCTCTAAGCAATTGAGCAAATGATTTATGATCAAAACATCATTGACGTGGCTTGAGACTGCGTCGGTATTTCCCTAAAGAGGAAGGGATGATGCAGCACAGCTACGGTAAGTATTTCCCTCAGTTATGAAACCAAGGTTATCGAACCAGTAGGAGAACCACGCAACACTATGTAAACGATACCTGCACACAAAGAACAAATACTTGCAACCCGACGCGTAAGAGAGGTTGTCAATCTCTCCACGATAAAAAGATAGATTGGTTTGTATTAGATTGGATAAATAGATCACACAAGAACACAAAATAAAAGATGCAAATAAAAGTGCAGCAATATATTTTTGGGTTTTTGGAATAATATATCTGAAAACAAATGCGGAAAAAGATAGATCGGAAAGCAATATATTAAAAGAATAGACCCGGGGACCGTAGATTTCACTAGTGGCTTCTCTCAAGAAATAGCACACGGTGGGTGAACAAATTACTATTGGGCAATTGATAGAAGATCAAATAATCATGACAATATCCAAGGCAATGATCAATATATAGGCATCACGTCCAAGATTAGTAGACCGAAACGATTCTGCATCTACTACTATTACTCCACACATCGACCGCTATCTAGCATGCATCTAGTGTATTAAGTTCATGGAGAAACGGAGTAATGCAATAAGAACGATGACATGATGTAGACAAGATCTATTCATGTAGGAATAGACCCCATCTTGTTATCCTTAATAGCAACGATACATGCGTGCCCCGCTGCCCCTTCTATCATTGGGAGAGGACACCGCAAGATCGAACCCATCACGAAGCACCTCTTCCCATGGCAAGAAAAATCGATCTAGTTGGCCTAACTAAACCAAAGATTCGAAGAAGAAATACGAGGCTATAAATAATCATGCATATAAGAGATCAAAGAAGACTCAAATAATATTCGTGGATAGAAACTGATCATGAACTCAAACTTCATCGGATCCCAACAAACACACCGCAAAAAGGCATTACATCAAATAGATCTCCAAGAGACCATTGTATTGAGAATCAAAAGAGAGAGAGGAAGCCATCTAGCTACTGCCTACGGACCCATAGGTCTATAGTGGACTACTCACACATCATCGGAGAGGCACCCATGAGGAGGATGAACCCCTCCGTGATGGTGTTAGATTGGATCTCGTGGTTCTGGAACTTGCGGCGGCTGGAATTGTGTTTCGTCTCCTCCTCTAGGGTTTCTGGAATTTTTGAGGATTTATAGAGCTGAGAGGCGGTGGAAAAGACCTTCGTGGGCCCCACGATACATCAGGGCGAGGCGGTGGAAAAAATCTCCAAAACGTTTTGTGGCATTTGGACTCCGTTTGGTACTGATATTCTGCGAAGTAAAAAACAAGCAAAAAACAGCAACTGACACTGGGCACTATGTCAATAGGTTAGTCCGATATAAAGTTGCTATAAAATGATTATAAAACATCAAAGAATGATAATATAACAGCATGGAACAATAAAAATTATAGATACGTTGGAGACGTATCAGTCATCCCTTTTAATAGTATTAGCTTTCCTACGGACTCAATGTGATCTTGTATCACTAAACCAAAAATGTAGAGTCCTGAAGTTTTGCCAATGTTTGTCCTTTGTATTTTGAGGGTTCCACATCTCCATCCATTAGCCATACCTACATTGAACTTTACCAGAAATATTCTTTGAGTGGGATTACTTCAATTATATATATGTTCTTTGTGGGGACCCCGACTCATAAGTCGAAGTCATCGAATGCATGTGTACAATGATTCCAGGATCAATGCTCACCGAACACACAGAAACTGAATAACAAGAGTCTTACATCCATTACATTCCGTCTTACACAAATTGTGACCATTATTGTCAAGTCTTACATAGATAGGGCCATGCAGGCCAAACACTAGACATACACTCGCAGTGGAAATCTTGAACGCTATCGTGGACCCATGCCATCTACCTTAACCCTACAGGCATTCTGACTGGGAAGCGGCCTAATTCGCATGTTCGTCACCAATGTACTCTCCACCAAACTCATGTTCTTCCATGCCTAGCCAATTAAATGACCAGGGACAAGCCAATGAGTACTTTTGAATGTACTCGCAAGCAACCCGTGTTTGGAACAAGGTAATCATGCATGGTTTATCACTAAGCAGGTAGTTTTGCGAAAAGCTAGTTTTAAGTGCAATATCATGTCCTAACAATTGTAAAATCATGCATCATGAAGTTACAGATATCAACATAAGCAGAGTATGAACAACTCCAGTTAAATCATCTCACCAAGTCAATAGACTTAGCTCAAGTATCTCCTTGCCACACGCAGACCAAGTTTTGTGAAAACACTAGACATAGTTTAAGCAGCACCACCCAACTGTACTTGACCGTGGACACGACTATGCGAATAGTTATACACTCTCCAAAGGTTGCAGACTTTACCCACAAGACTCGGGGAACTTCCGTGTCATCCATGACTCGCGGTATAATAAATATACATACCCGAGGTAAGCACCCGAACAATGCCTTTCCCTTGACAACTCTAAACAAAGAGTTCACTCGTTGGCCCACGTCCTCATGACGCACATCACACGAGACTCGCTCAACATTGTACCATCCATGAGGGGACACAACGGTGTGCCCGGTGTCTGTAAAAACAGCCATAGTCGCCCGTCTAGGCACGACCACGTATCGAGAGAGTAACTTGGCTCTCTCGCCACTAGTAATGCGGGCTCTCTGCTAGCATCAACCAAAGTAATCAACAAAGCCCCACCCCATAATGGGTATTGTGGTTGTACATGTAAGGTTGGGAACGGTCGACAAATCTTAAATCTAATCCGTCTTCGAAAACACACACCCAACTTGCCTCGGTACACCACCTCTTTATTAAGTGGCTACCTGGCGCAACATCTCCCTCGGACATTAGTGGCACCCGATGGGGTTTTCAGAAAGTCTTTGGTAAAACATTTGTTTCCCATCTCAATGCATATCCTCGTCCCACTTGCATAACAACTACTTGGCATCATGTCTACCCCCACCCACATGACTCTCAACGAAACATAGAACCATGTACAATGCAAGTATCAACGAGAAGTGCATCGGGGACGAACCTAGCAGGGTTGTCACCACATCATCATCATGCTTTCAATGCAATGAAATAAAGTGCTATATGACATGCATGAAAGTGTTTTCATCAACATGGTCAAGGGGCTACTTCCCTGGCTGAAAGCACAACATGCTCCCTTGGTGGTTTTGATAATTCATGACAACATACATTGTCTCTTGGACTAATATTTCTACCTAGTGTATTTCAGATAAAGTCCACAGAGAGGGTTGGCAAAAGGATTATGGAAATTGTGGAGATACCCCAAGATGCAAGGAAATGGATTGGCAAAGCTTCAAGCAAGAGGACTCTACATTTTACTTTGTGAGAAATCACTTTGAGTCCATAGGAAAGCCAATACTATTAAAAGGGGGTAAGGTACTGTTGGTGAACAAGATACTCCACGTGCACAAGTGATAGTCACCAAAAACACCCACAAGCTCTTCCACAAAAGTCTGTCCAAAGTCAAATATCCAAAATCGGTGTAACCAACACTTTCCACTCGGTGCCACCGATTCCCAAACTCAGACAGACCCATGCCAAACCCTAGCACATCGGTGCAACCGATTCCACTTCGGTGCCACCGAGTTTGGGTTGCCAACTTTCTGTTACCTCGATTCACAAAATCGGTACCACCGAGTTTGTTGGATCGGCGTCACCGAGTTGTGCAATCTGACCGTTGGTCACCTTATCGGTACCACCGAGTTTTATATATCGGTCTCACCGAGATTCAAAAGTTGTCACCTTTTGGTCACTTCGGTACCACCGAGATTCACACATCGGTGTCACCGAGTTGGTCACTTAAGGTGTAACGGTTGGATTTTTGGAGATGCCTATATATACCCCTTCACCACCACCCACTCGAATGAGAAGCACTCAGAACTATTCCATACTTGCCCCAGCCAATTTTCTGAGAGAGAGCCACCTACCCTTGTGTTGAGATCAAGCCATTCCACTCTATCCATATGAATCTTGATCTCTAGCCTCCCCAAGTTGCTTTCCACCAATTCAATATCTTCCACCATAGCCAAATCTGTGAGAGAGTGATTGTGTGTTGAGGAGTCTATCATCTTGAAGCACAAGAGCAAGGAGTTCATCAACATTACCGAGCCTATTACCTTTTGGAGGGTGGTGCCTCCTAGATTGGTTAGGTGTCGCTTGGGAGCCTCCTACTTCGTGTTGTGGAGTTGAACCAAGAAGTTTGTACGGGCAAGGAGATCGCCTACTTCGTGAAGATCTACCCATAGTGAGGCTAGTCCTTCATGGACGGAAGCCGTTATGGAATAGTCAAGGTTGCTACTTCGTGGACCCTTATGGGTGGAGCCCTCCGTGGACTCTCGCGACCGTCACCCTCCGTGGGTTGAAGACTCCATAAACATGGACATACGATAGCACCACCTATCAGAACCACGGGAAAAATCTTCGTGTCCCTCATGCGTTTGATCTCCCTATCTCAACTCTTTACTTCCATGTGCAATGTCTTTACTTTCCGCTACCATACTTGTTGACTTGCATGTGTAGGGTGTGCTAGACTTGCTATAATTGTCAAAATCTGCCCACCAATTAACTTGGGAAAATGTTAGGTTTTAAATTCCTGCTAGTAGTCTATTCACCCCCCTCTAGACACTCTTCTAGTGATCCTACAAGTGGTATCAGAGCATTGGTCTCCATTGCTTCGGTTTAATCACAGCGGAGGAAGATGGATGTGTCTAGTATAGGGAGTTTGAGTTGTACAGTGCCTATTCTTGATGGAAAGTACTATAGTCAATGGAAAACTTTGATGCTTGAGCTATTTAATGAATTTCAATTGAGCAAGTATGTTAAGAACCCATATGTACCTCCCATTGATCCTATACATCCCACACATGAAGAGGAAATTGATATGCTATGCAATCTTAGAACTGTTAATCTCATCGTTAGAGGATTGCCTAGAAATGTGCTTAATCAAATGAAGAATTTTGAATGTGCTTATACTTTGTGGAATGACTTGGAGAAACGATATCCAAGTTATTTATTGAGTAATCTTGATGAAATTCTCCAGAAAACTATTGCCTTTCACAAAATGACGCCTAGTGATCCCAAGTTTGATGATTATCTATTTGAGCTTAGAGACCTCATGCGTGCTAAAGGAGATGTCATAACTATCAACAACATCATTATAGAAGCCATTCGAATTCACAAGTTTGAACATTGTCATGATCACAACCCTAACGAATCTCTTGTTCTTTGTGACGAGGATTTCCCACTTGATGAGGACAATGTGGAACATGGCTACTATAATGAAGATGAGTTGTTTGACATCGAGTATGATAAGATCATGAAGAATCTAAGTCTTATGGCAAACTTCAAGGATTACATGTCCGGAGGAAAAGAGTGGATTCTCGACAGCGGATGCACCGATCACATGACCGGAGATAGAGAAATGTTTGAAGAGATCACACCAAACCATGGACCGCGAAGGTACGTAACGTTTGGAGACAACTCCAAAGGTAAGGTACTTGGTCTTGGTAAGGTGGCCATATCTCATGATAGCTCTATTCAAAATGTTATGCTTGTTGAATCTCTTGGCTACAATCTTCTTTCTATATCTAGACTTGCCGACTTTGGTTTTAATGTGCTATTCACGAAAGTAGATTGCCAAGTGTTTCGTCAAGATAATCATAAAATGGTCTTTACCGGTTTCCGTAGAGGTGATCTATACATTGTCGATTTCACTAAGAGATCCAAACCTCGTACTTGTCTAATTGCAAAATCTTCTAAAGGTTGGCTTTGGCATAGAATACTAGGACATGTTGGCATGCGTAATCTAGACAATCTTATCAAAGGTGATCATATACTTGGTGTTAAAGATGTTATCTTTGACAAAGATAGACTTTGTAGTGCTTGTCAAGCTGGAAAGCAAGTAGGTGGAAGTCATCCTGTTAAGAATATCATGACTACTAGGAGACCACTCGAGTTACTTCACATGGATCTTTTTGGTCCCAATGCTTACAAGAGTCTCGGTGGAAATTCCTATGGTCTAGTTATAGTTGATGATATTTCCAAATTTACGTGGGTATTCTTTCTTGATGATAAGTCGCAGGTACAAAAGATCTTCAAGAACTTCGTTCGCAAAGCGCAAAATCAGTTTGAAGTGAAGATCAAGAAGATTCGGAGCGATAACGGATCGGAGTTCAAGAACACTCATGTGGATACCTTTCTTGACGAAGAAGGTGTTTCACATGAATTCTCGGTTACGTACACGCCTCAACAAAATGGAGTTGTTGAGAGGAAGAACCGGACGCTTATTGAGATGGCAAAAACGATGCTTGACGAATACAAGACGCCAAGACACGTTTGGGCAGAAGCCGTGGAAACAGCATGTCATGCCACAAACCGACTTTACTTGCACAAGCTTCTCGATAAAACGGCATACGAGCTACTCACTGGTAACAAGCCCCAAGTTGGATACTTTCGAGTATTCGGCTCAAAGTGCTACATTCTTGATAAGCATCGTCGTACTAAATTTGCTCCTAAATCTCATGAAGTATTCCTACTTGGTTACGGATCGAACTCTCACACTTACCGTGTCTACAACAACTTCACTCGAAAAGTTGAAGAGACGGTAGATGTGAAGTTTGATGAATCTAATGGTTCGCAAGTCGAACAATTGCCAAATGATGTAGGTGATAAGGACCCTTCGGAAGCTATCCAAGACTTGTCCATCGGCAAGATTCGTCCCATGGAGGTGAAGGAACGTACTTTGTCAACTCAAGTGGAAGCCCCTACTTCACGTCAAGGTGAACGTCAACACGACATGGAGGCATCCACAAGCGGTACATGACAAGATGATGAAGAGGAGGAAGTACATCATGAAGATCCACCACAACCTCCTTCACCACCACCTCAAGGAAACGACCCCTTCAACAACAACGAAGATGAAGGAGATGATGATGATGAAGAAGCTCCACCATCCAACAAGCCTAAGCTACCCCGAGTTCGAGCAAGAGTGACCAAGAACCATCCCCTAAACCAAATCTTTGGTGACATAGAAACCGGGAGAATCACTCGCTCTAAAACTCGCTTAGCTAATTTTTGTGAGCATTATTCTTTCATCTCTAGTATTGAACCCTTGAAGGTAGAACAAGCTCTTGAAGACCCGGATTGGGTAAACGCAATGCATGAAGATCTTCACAAGTTCGAGAGGAACGAAGTGTGGACACTCGTGGAGAAGCCCAAGGACGAGCACAACATCATCGGAACCAAATGGGTGTTTCGAAACAAGCAAGACGAAGACGGTGAAGTCGTACGCAACAAGGCACGTCTCGTAGCCCAAGGATATAAGCAAGTCGAAGGTATGACTACAGTGCGACCTATGCCCCTGTCGCTAGACTTGAAGCTATTCGCATTCTTCTTGCTTATGCCAATCACCATGATATGACGCTTTATCAAATGGACATTAAAAGTGCCTTTTTAAATGGTGAGATTGAAGAAGAGGTTTATGTTAAGCAACCACCTGGTTTTGTGAATCCTAAGAAACCTAATCATGTTTACAAGCTTTGTAAAGCTCTATATGGTCTTAAGCAAGCCCCACGTGCTTGGTACAAATGCTTAACGAAGTTTCTTATTGAAAAGGGTTTTGAAATTGGTAAAATTGACGAAACCTTATTCACTAAGAGAGTTAATGGTGAATTATTTGTGTGCCAAATCTATGTGGATGATATTATCTTTGGATCTACTAACCCACAATTTAGTGAAAGATTTGGAAGGTTGATGTCCGAGAAGTATGAGATGTCCATGATGTGTGAGCTGAAATTATTTCTTGGTTTGCAAATCAAGCAAACTAGAGAAGGAACCTTCATCTCTCAAACTAAGTATACCAAGGACGTGATCAAGAAGTTCAACATGCAAGAGTGTAAAGGTATGAAAACTCCTATGCCTACTAGTGGACATGTTGATCTTACCAAGGAGGACGAACCGGTTGATCAAAAGGTTTATCGATCTATGATTGGTTCATTGCTATATCTATGTGCCTCCTGTCCCGATATTATGCTTAGTGTTTCCATGTGTGCTAGATATCAAGCTGCACCTAAAGAGTGTCATCTTTTGGCCGTGAAACGTATTGTGAGATATTTGATACAAACACCAAACTTTGGCATTTGGTATCCCAAGGAATCTTCTTTTAACCTTGTTGGCTATTCTGACTCGGACTATGCCGGTGACAAGGTTGATAGAAAATCCACCTCGGGTACTTGTCAATTTCTTGGTAGATCTCTTGTGTCTTGGTCCTCCAAGAAACAAAACTTGGTATCTCTATCTACTGCCGAAGCTGAGTATATTGCTGCCGGATCATGTTGTGCACAATTACTATGGATGACACAAACGCTTAAGGATTATGGAATTCATGTTAAAAATGTTCCATTACTTTGTGACAATGAAAGTGCTATTAAGATTGGTCATAATCCCGTGCAACATTCTCGAACTAAACATATTCAAGTTAGACATCATTTCATTCGTGATCATGTTGCCAAAGGAGATATTAATCTTAAGCATGTTCGCACTAACAAGCAATTGGCCGATATCTTTACTAAGCCACTTGATGAGAAAACGTTTTGTCACTTGAGGAGTGAGTTGAACATCATTGATGCTTCAAACTTGAGCTAGACTCACTCGGATACATGCAAGGGCATGAGCTTTCTTGATATTTCCATGATACTCTTAACATGTTATCTTATACCATGGAATTCTATGCTCCCTTGTATTGCATCTAACCTTTTGTAGGTACTTGGAAGAACTTCATTCCACAAGATTGCCATTAACTCCAATCATAAGCAATCTTGTCATGACCAAGTATCCACAACCCCTCTTGATGATGGAAGGAAGAAGACTACTCAAACATATCCTTGACACATATTTGAATTTCACAATTGGTATCGTGTCATATCATGTTCTTCCTTGCATGACTAACCTATGTAGGTGATAAGAGTACCAAAACAAGAAGGATTGCTCCCAACTCAAGATGAACCTCATCAACCACGAGCATCCTCAACAAGTTCACCTACAAGCTACGTCATCAACATCACTCGAAGGTATGTACTCATATCCTTGAAAAGGCTTTACTCCAAGTCATGAGCTAAAGCAACTCAAGTGATATGAAAACATTAAAATGCTTAATCGAAAAATGGTAACCCCATTTTGAGCTTAACGATGAGTATGACCTATGATCAAGTATTCTTACTTGGCTCCTAAGTCAATATACTCTAATATAGGTGACCTAGTCACCGCCCCTCATCTAGTTAAGTATTTTGGTTGGTTCATTCTCTGTTTTGCAATATTTCTTGGAACCACTCAAATCTTCTCTAGTTGATATCTTTTTGTAAAGTCTTTTGCATTTCCTTTGGAAATTCTTTTTGACACTTTGTTAGAAGTTTTCTAAATTTATTTGCAAGTTTCTCAACATTGCCAAGTTTCTGTTTTAGCCTCGGAGCCGCCGATACAAATAATTCGGTTCTACCGAATTAGCAGATGAGCTGCAAAACATCATCTCGGTACCACCGACTTGTTTGTCTCGGAGTCACCGATTGATTTCTTCTCTTATTTGTGTTCATAATTGCAAATCCTTATTTCCTTAGAGATCATATTGTGATATTTTCAATTCTTCGATGATCCCTTCATTTAAAAAAAATTAGGGGGAGAAACTTCATTCAAGCATCCCTAACTTACAGGAGGAGAAGTCTTACAAGCTCTCAGACCAGCCAAAGGGAGAGAAACTACTTTCCATGATTCCCTAAATTCTCATTTCTATGAACCCTACAATCTATGACCCTTGTTCTCAAGGATCCCTTCCTAATCAATGATCCCTGTGTCTAAACCTGTGTATGGACCTTTTTGGAAATTAATGCCAAAGGGGGAGAAATACCAAAGCTTCAATGCTACAAGGGGAGACACATGCTTATGCAAAGGGGGAGATATAATCAAGGGGGAGGGGAGAATATGCAAATTTTATACTTATATAGACAAGGTGATAATACCAAAGTAGGGGGAGAAAAACATGGTTGAAAAAATAGTGCATTTATTTCATTTGACTGACTTTTCTCACCCTATCCAATCCCAATATCTACATGCTAAGATTCAGGGGGAGAGGATGATCTACTACTTTAATATCTAAGGGGAGAAATTTATAAATGATCTTGGAGACATATCAATCTTAAGGAATACTATCTTCTATATGTTCTCCATATCTTGGTACTTTTGAGTTCTATTGCCTCTTTGATTGGTAGAATACTCTTGTGTTCCCTAACATTGTTTTATCAAGTGTATCTCTACTACTAGAATTCTCAAGAACTCAAGGTAAGTACATGCATCATATCTTTGATCAAGATGATCTCTTGCTTCTTGCACATATTGTTTGCAAGAGTGAAGTCTTGAACAAGGATACACCTCACTCATATCTATTTGATGCATATAGCCAAGATACACATGACTCACTATATCCCTTCCACTATATGTGTGTCCATGCATTCCAAAGCAACTATCCTTTAAAGGGATTGCACACATTTAGGGGGAGCAAGTCTAAGTCATGTGTCTCTCAAAGTCTTCATTATATCCATGCATATATCTATTTGAAGCTGTGATTGTATGTTGTCATCAATTACCAAAAAGGAGGAGATTGAAAGCACAACATGCTCCCTTGGTGGTTTTGATAATTCATGACAACATACATTGTCTCTTGGACTAATATTTCTACCTAGTGTATTTCAGATAAAGTCCACAGAGAGGGTTGGCAAAAGGATTATGGAAATTGTGGAGATACCCCAAGATGCAAGGAAATGGATTGGCAAAGCTTCAAGCAAGAGGACTCTACATTTTACTTTGTGAGAAATCACTTTGAGTCCATAGGAAAGCCAATACTATTAAAAGGGGGTAAGGTACTGTTGGTGAACAAGATGCTCCACGTGCACAAGTGATAGTCACCAAAAATACTTACAAGCTCTTCCACAAAAGTCTGTCCAAAGTCAAATATCCAAAATCGGTGCAACCAACACTTTCCACTCGGTGCCACCGATTCCCAAACTCAGACAGACCCATTCCAAACCCTAGCACATCGGTGCAACCGATTCCACTTCGGTGCCACCAAGTTTGGGTTGCCAACTTTCTGTTACCTCGATTCACAAAATCGGTACCACCGAGTTTGTTGGATCGGCGTCACCGAGTTGCGCAATCTGACCGTTGGTCACCTTATCGGTACCACCGAGTTTTATATATCGGTCTCACCGAGATTCAAAAGTTGTCACCTTTTGGTCACTTCGGTACCACCGAGATTCACACATCGGTGTCACCGAGTTGGTCACTTAAGGTGTAACGGTTGGATTTTTGGAGATGCCTATATATACCCCTTCACCACCACCCACTCGAATGAGAAGCACTCATAACTATTCCATACTTGCCCCATTAAATTTTCTGAGAGAGAGCCACCTACCCTTGTGTTGAGATCAAGCCATTCCACTCTATCCATATGAATCTTGATATCTAGCCTCCCCAAGTTGCTTTCTACCAATTCAATCTCTTCCACCATAGCCAAATCTATGAGAGAGTGATTGTGTGTTGAGGAGTTTATCATCTTGAAGCACAAGAGCAAGGATTTCATCGACATTACCGAGCCTATTACCTTTTGGAGGGTGGTGCCTCCTAGATTGGTTAGGTGTCGCTTGGGAGCCTCCTACTTCGTGTTGTGGAGTTGAACCAAGAAATTTGTACACGCAAGGAAATCTCCTACTTCGTGAAGATCTACCCATAGTGAGGCTAGTCCTTCGTGGACGGAAGTCGTTATGGAATAGTCAAGGTTGCTACTTCGTGGACCCTTATGGGTGGAGCCCTCCGTGGACTCTCGCGACCGTTACCCTCGGTGGGTTGAAGACTCCACAAACGTGGACGTACGATAGCACCACCTATCGGAACCACGGGAAAAATCTTCGTGTCCCTCATGCTTTTGATCTCCCTATCTCAACTCTTTACTTCCATGTGCAATGTCTTTACTTTCCGCTGCCATACTTGTTGACTTGCATGTGTAGGGTGTGCTAGACTTGCTATAATTGTCAAAATCTGCCAACCAATTAACTTGGGAAAAGGTTAGGTTTTAAATTCCTGCTAGTAGTCTATTCACCCCCCCCTCCTAGATACTCTTCTAGTGATCCTACAAGTGGTATCAAAGCATTGGTCTCCATTGCTTCGGTTTAATCACCGCGGAGGAAGATGGATGTATCTAGTATAGGGAGTTTGAGTTGTAGAGTGCCTATTCTTGATGGAGAGTACTATAGTCAATGGAAAACTTTGATGCTTGAGCTATTTAATGAATTTCAATTGAGCAAGTATGTTAAGAGCCCCTATGTACCTCCCATTGATCCTTTACATCCCACACATGAAGAGGAAATTGATATGCTATGCAATCTTGGAACTGTTAATCTCATCGTTAGAGGATTGCCTAGAAATGTGCTTAATCAAATGAAGAATTTTGAATGTGCTTATACTTTGTGGAATGACTTGGAGAAACGATATCCAAGTTATTCATTGAGTAATCTTGATGAAATTCTCCAGAAAACTATTGCCTTTCACAAAATGACGCCTAGTGATCCCAAGTTTGATGATTATCTATTTGAGCTTAGAGACCTCATGCGTGCTAAAGGAGATGTCATAACTATCAACAACATCATTATAGAAGCCATTCGAATTCACAAGTTTGAACATTGTCATGATCACAACCCTAACGAATCTCTTGTTCTTTGTGACGAGGATTTTCCACTTGATGATGACAATGTGGAACATGGCTACTATGATGAAGATGAGTTGTTTGACATCGAGTATGATAAGATCATGAAGAATCTAAGTCTTATGGCAAACTTCAAGGATTATATGTCCGGAGGAGAAGAGTGGATTGTCGACAGCGGATGCACCGATCACATGACCGGAGATAGAGAAATGTTTGAAGAGATCACACCAAACCATGGACTGCGAAGGTACGTAACGTTTGGAGACAACTCCAAAGGTAAGGTACTTGGTCTTGGTAAGGTGGCGATATCTCATGATAGCTCTATTCAAAATGTTATGCTTGTTGAATCTCTTGGCTACAATCTTCTTTCTATATCTAGACTTGCCGACTTTGGTTTTAATGTGCTATTTACGAAAGTAGATTGCCAAGTGTTTCGTCAAGATAATCATAAAATGGTCTTTACCGGTTTCCGTAGAGGTGATCTATACATTGTCGATTTCACTAAGAGATCCAAACCTCGTACTTGTCTAATTGCAAAATCTTCTAAAGGTTGGCTTTGGCATAGAAGACTAGGACATGTTGGCATGCGTAATCTAGACAATCTTATCAAAGGTGATCATATACTTGGTGTTAAAGATGTTATCTTTGACAAAGATAGACTTTGTAGCGCTTGTCAAGCTGGAAAGCAAGTAGGTGGAAGTCACCCTGTTAAGAATATCATGACTACTAGGAGACCACTCGAGTTACTTCACATGGATCTTTTTGGTCCCAATGCTTACAAGAGTCTCGGTGGAAATTCCTATGGTCTAGTTATAGTTGATGATTTTTCCAAATTTACGTGGGTATTCTTTCTTGATGATAAGTCGCAGGTACAAAAGATCTTCAAGAACTTCGTTCGCAAAGCGCAAAATCAGTTTGAAGTGAAGATCAAGAAGGTTCGGAGCGATAACGGATCGGAGTTCAAGAACACTCATGTGGATACCTTTCTTGACGAAGAAGGTGTTTCACATGAATTCTCGGCTACGTACACGCCACAACAAAATGGAGTTGTTGAGAGGAAGAACCGGACGCTTATTGAGATGGCAAGAATGATGCTTGACGAATACAAGACGCCAAGACACTTTTGGGCAGAAGCCGTGGAAACAACATGTCATGCCACAAACCGACTTTACTTGCACAAGCTTCTCGGTAAAACGGCATACGAGCTACTCACTGGTAACAAGCCCCAAGTTGGATACTTTCGAGTATTCGGCTCAAAGTGCTACATTCTTGATAAGCATCGTCGTACTAAATTTGCTCCTAAATCTCATGAAGGATTCCTACTTGGTTACGGATCGAACTCTCACACTTACTGTGTCTACAACAACTTCACTCGAAAAGTTGAAGAGACGGTAGATGTGAAGTTTGATGAATCTAATGGTTCACAAGTCGAACAATTGCCAAATGATGTAGGTGATAAGGACCCTTCGGAAGCTATCCAAGACTTGTCCATCGGCAAGATTCGTCCCATGGAGGTGAAGGAAAGTACTTCGTCAACTCAAGTGGAAGCCCCTACTTCACGTCAAGGTGAACCTCAACACGACATGGAGGCATCCACAAGCGGTGCATGACAAGATGATGAAGAGGAGGAAGTACATCATGAAGATCCACCACAGCTCCTTCACCACCACCTCAAGGAAACGACCCCTTCAACAACAACGAAGATGAAGGAGATGATGATGATGATGAAGAAGCTCCACCATCCAACAAGCCTAAGCTACCCCGAGTTCGAGCAAGAGTGACCAAGAATGACAGGCGGGGCCCAGCATTAGCGAGAGAGAGGGGGAGGTGAGAGAGAGGGGAGGATGACATGTGGAGTCCACCTGTCATCTCCTTACTCGGGACCAAAGGGGAGGCGAGCTCTCCGGCGATGATCCCAGCAGCGGCTCGAGGCAGAGTTGGTACCGTTGGGCTCAGGAGGACGGCACCGTTCAAATGGTGGTGGAGGGGGTCGTCGGGGAGGCCTAGTTCGCGGGCGGCGGGGAAACAAGGCGGCGGTGTGTCGGGAGGTCGCCGTTCCGGCCGTTGTAGGCTGCAAAAAGCATGGGAGAGAGAGAGGGGAATGGGTCAGGATCTCGTTGCGGTTCCAAATCGACAGGGAGAAGTGGCGGAGGTGACCATTACTGCGCAAACGTCGGGGACCTGAGGCGTCGGCGCTCGGCTCGATCCCGAGCACAAAGGGCTCCGGGGGTGCTTTAGAGGGTGTAGGAGCTCGATTGGGGTGGATAGAAGGCGAGAGGAGTGCAGAGGGGAGTCCGGGGTTGGCTTTTATAGCCGGGCCATGGTCCTCCGTGGGTGGAGCTCACTGGTGCCCGCGGTGTCAGCTCTAGGGGTAAAGGGAGGAGGTGAGGCTGGCTCGGGGGCGTCCGTGGGGTTGGTCCACGATCAGGTGAAGAGAGAGGGAGAGCAAGGAAGGCGCCAGGAGCCCGCATGTGCGAAGCCAGCTACTGGCCTTACGGGGTGGCGTCAGGCACGCGCGGCAACGGTCGCCAGAGGGAGAGAGAGGAGGGGGTGACCCTTTGGATATTTGCGGACGTCGATGGGGGGGCTAGGGGACAAGGCCTCACATCCCTAGGTTATCGGTGGCCTCGGGATGCCCTGGCTATAGTGTGGGCTGGCACTGTAGCGTCCTCCAGAGCACGCGTTTGGCATGCCTCAGGCACTCTCGTCACGGCCACTGGTGTGTGGTAGCTCCTGGAGGTACTAAATATGGTCTAGGAAGCTTAGGGAGTAAGGGAAAGGCAGACGTAAAAAGAGGTAAGGTAGAAATGCTGCTGATTTGAATGGGGTTTTACTCCCTCCAATAATTGAGCAATGGCCAGGGCAAAGTTACTGGAGGTAAAGAGGGACTAGGAGAAGATGTGGTCAAAACCTGAGGCCAAGGAGAATACTATAAGGGGTCAAAATAGAATCTTTGGTTTTCTGCCAGAAGGTGTTTGATCAACATTTGAGCTAGCTAAAAGGTTCTACTTGACATGAGACTAAACAGGAGTGATGGACAGTGTAGAATGAACTTCATCACAAGTTTTGAGCTCATTTGGAGGAACTTGCTAATGTAACTTTGGCAAACCCTAGAAATGGGCAGAAACTAATTTCCTTAGGTCTAGCTAGGCTAATCTGTTCGCCTTGATGTACCACTTGGTGTAGTTGCATCATTACAGCATTAGAACAAGCCCACAAAGTTTGAGATCAAATCGTGACAGTTGGCAATGTAAAGTTGACCAAATTTGAATCTGAACAGAGAGGGTTTTGGGGCACTTATGTGAATCAAACCTATTTGGATTGAGATGAACTTGGCAAGATCATCATATGGGGCATATGTGACTTTCTGGAATTTTCCTAGATTTATTTGACATTATTTCTTATAGAAATATTTCAAATACTTGAAATGTTCAAAAAGGGTTTTGGAGGGTTGTGTCCAATATTTTGAACATGACCATGTGCTGAAACTCATATATATGGAATATATATGTCCACTAAGTTTCCCTAAATTTTCCCAAATATTTTGGAAACATTAAAATAATTTTTCCACATAAAAGACCATTTCTGGCCTCAAAAAAGGCAGTTAACTAAAATACAAAAAATAAGTTTTAAAATAATATTTTGTGGTTTTTGAAAGTCTTTTAGATAATAGGATCCAAATAAATTATTTGGGGAAACACATTTACCCTAATTTGAGGACTTGTAGTACAAACCTCAATTTAGAGGTTTTTGAAAACCTAAATCAAATAAATGCTTTTTGGCCAAAATAATATTTTATAAAAATAGTTTTATGTCCAATACACATGGCATGATCATTTGGCAAAGATGTGGATCAAGGATATGAGTTTTGAGAGTGGGGGGATTTTTGTGAATTAAAGAACAACTAAGCAAACAAGCAATGGCAAAGCAATCAAGCATCATGAGCACACAAAAAGTTTTTGTTGGTCCAAATTTTTAAGCTTCATTAACATAGTGAAGTGATACAAAACACAGGGTGTGACAGACCTACCCCCCTTACAAGAATCTCATCCCCGAGATTCTAAAGCTATGCGCTAAAGATATAAGGGAATTTGGATCTAAGGTAGTCTTCACGCTCCCAGGTTGCTTCTGCTTCGGTGTGGTTGCTCCACTAGACCTTGAAGTACATGATGGTGCGGCTTCGAGTACAACGTTCAGCTTCGTCCAAGATGCGAACTGGTCTCTCGCGATAAGTGAGGTCTGGCTGAAGATCGATGGCTTGACGATCGATGTCCCTGTAGACGTCGGGGCGGTTGGGAACTTGGAGGCACTTCCGGAGTTGCGACACATGGAAAACATTGTGCACATCGGACAACTCGAAAGGTAACTCCAGCTGATAGGCAACTTCTCCTCATCTCGCGGTGATCTTGAAGGGGCCGATGTATCTTGGTGCAAGCTTTCCCTTGACGTGGAAATGCTTGGTCCCTTTGAGAGCCGTGACTCGGAGATAGACATGGTCTCCGTTGTTGAAGCTCACTTCTCGGTGGTGGGAGTCAGCGTAGCTCTTCTGCCTTGATTTGGTGGTCTTCAGACACTCTCTGACGAGTTGAACTTGCTCCTCTGCTTCGTGGAGAATATCTGGCCCAAAGACTAGTCCTTCTCTGTTCTCTGACTAATTGAGGGGAGTGCGACACTTACGTCCATACAACACCTCAAATGGTGCCATCTGAAGGCTAGACTGGTAACTGTTGTTGTAGGAGAACTCGGCGAATGGTAAACAATCTTCCCACTTTGCTCCATATGCCCAAACACAAGCACGAAGCATATCTTTGAGTATCTGGTTTACTCGCTCTGTTTGTCCTCCGGTCTGAGGGTGAAAAGAAGTGCTGAAAGATAGCTTGGCTCCCATAGCTTCTTGAAACTTCTTCCAGAACCTCAAGGTAAACTGGGTACCTCGGTCTAACACAATCTCCTTAGGAACTCCATGAAGGCTCACGATCCTGTTGATGTAGAGATTTGCTAGCTGGTTTCCATCGTAGGTGGTCTTGACGGGAATGAAGTGGGCCACCTTGGTCAAATGATCAACAATAACCCAAACAGATTTAAGTCCCTTGTTTGACCTGGGCAATTCGGTGATGAAGTCCATCCTGACCTTGTCCCACTTCCATTCACGCACTTTGAGGGGTTGAAGCAATCCAGTGGATCGCTGATGTTCAGCCTTGTCGGGCTCCTGGGACTGGGGGTACCCAGGCCCATCTGCCTGTGGCCCAAGACACGACGCGAGGCATAGGCCCAGTATGGCCCACCACAGGCCTCACGAGCGAGGCCCTCATGAGGCCCCCACCCTGCGAGGCATCTGGCGAAAGGCGTTTCTAGGAGCCTCATGAGGACGCCCGCGCGAGGTCGTCTCCCGGGGCTACCTCCGAGAGGGGCCTCGCGGGCCAGACTAGTCAAAGGTGGATCGGCGGGGCCCTGCTTCCCTGCACCTTCACTTGGGTGATGCGCCCCGCGCCAAGGGGCGCCTGGGTTCGCACTAGCAGGCGCGGATGAGGAGGTTTTCCTCTTCAATGCTAAGGAAGCGGGGCCAGCCCGCCGGTTCCCAAAGCGACCCCCAAAGGTTTCCCGTTTGGTGCAAGAAGGTCAAGGCTGGGGGCTCACCGGGATGGAGGTCATCCCCGAGCCCACCAGCGCGTCACGAAGGGAGGCTTTTGCAGGCGAAGACCACTTTTGTCAGGATAAGCCGCAGTCCTGTCCCCCTTCAAACTGGCGCTTGTGGCAACCCTTCCTGCCGTATATTTTCGGGGGAAGGGGACCAGAGCCGGTATAAAGGAGATAGGGCAGCCACCGTAGTGAGGACCACCCCCTTTGTATTCACTCTGACCCCCAAGAAATCCAGACAAGCAGGAGTAGGGTTTTAAACCGCGAGGTGGCCCAAACCTGGGTAAACAACTGTGTCCTTTGTTCTTCCCCCAAGCTCAAGCACGTCAGAGCATCGCTGTAGGTTAGCAAGGGAGAGTAGGGCTTGAGAACCAGCGCACCCCAGAGTTCGAACCTTTTTGGGTCCCTGGAGCCCCGATTCCTACATTTGGCGCGCCAGGTAGGGGTGCGCCGCTATTCTCCAGCTCCGGTCAGCTTCACCCTTGCCAACCCCATGGCTAAAGCTCGCCGAGCGTGCGCCGGGCACTGGGTGAAGACGGCCGTCACCGCCCTGCCGACGCCGCAGCCGCCACGGTCGTCAACCCCGCTGCCCGCGAGCAGCGGGACTCCTCACGCCCTCCCGTGCAGCGAGGTGGCCGTGTCACTGCGCTCTCCCTCGATCCCACTTTGCGGACCTGAGCACGCAGGATGCGCTACTCATGGCAGGCGAATTGCTTCGCCACCGCCCGATGGATGGTGGCCACGACGCCTGGCTGAACCACATCGCCGAGCTCATCGCGGCTGCCGGAGGGGTCCTGGCCCCCCACTATAGCTCTGCCCCTCACCGCCTCATGCTTGGAACATGACACGCGGGAGCAGCCCGGACGAGCCCGGGTGTCGGTGTCAAAACCGGCGGATCTCGGGTAGGGGGTCCCGAGCTGTGAGACTAGAATCGATGGTAACAGGAGAAGAGGGAGACGATGTTTACCCAGGTTCGGGCCCTCCTATGGAGGTAATACCCTACGTCATGCTTGATTATATTGATGGTATAAGAGTTACAGAGTTGATCTACCTCGAGATCGTATGACTAAAACCCTAGATGAGTTCTGTTGTCCTACAACCTAAAACCCTCCGGCTTATATAGACGCCGAGGGTACCTAGGGTTTACACATGGTCGGTTACACGTCGAAGGGATAAACATGCCTATTCACTACTCCAAACGTGGAGGATACGCCACGATTCTCAAAGCTTCCTTCCTGGAAACAGGGTCTTCGATCAATCCAATGCTCGGCAAGTGGCCCATATAGTCCGGCCCATAAGAATGAGGTCGGCCTCCCAAGGACCCCTTAAACCAGGACTCCCTCATCGGGCGCAACACGTACCCGCGCGACCTGCCCCGCGTCCTCCTCCTCCTTCGGGTTCCCAGGGTAGAGCCCGAGCAGGGGCGCGGCCACGGCCCGTTCTGCGCTTACCATAACGTGCGCACCCACAATACCGAGGACTGCCGGGCGCTCAAGCCCCCTCGCGGCGAGCGCGCCAGCCGGCGTCTGGGCCGCAGTGGGCATGACGCCAGCCACGGAAGCGACCGGAGCAACGGCGCGTGGAACCAGGATGAGCGCGGACGACCCCGTTGGGACGATGGGCACGACGGGCCTCGTGAGGTCGCCCGCTGCGGGCAGCCTCGTGAGGTGCACCCCAGGGCAATGTTCTTCTTCTGCATTGACCGCCGCCGCCCAAGAGGAGTGGCGGTGGCCAGCCCGGTGAAGAGGCTGGGGACCACCAGGGGTCTCGCGCGGTGGCGTGTATCCTCGGCGGCGCCTACGCACCTTTGCCGAGTCACGTGCTTAAACAACTTCCCCGGAAGGTGAACGACACCCTCCCGAAGCTGGAGGCCGCGAGGTCCCTCAAGTGGTCGCAATACGCCATTTCCTTCGACTCCAAGGACGACATCAAATCTGTGGTAGCCGCGGGTGCGCACCCCATGCCGTGCACCCCGGTCATTAGCAACGTCTCGGTCACCAAGACCCTCATTGATGGGGGCGCCGACCTCAATGTGCTCTCCATCAAGACCTTCGAGACGCTCCAGGTGCTCCACGACCAGCTGACTCCTACTAGGTTGTTCTCTGGGGTGACGGGAGGTCGCGTCGTCCCCCTGGGGCAGGTCCGCCTCCCCGTCACCTTCGGCACGCGCAGCAACTAACGCATCGAAGTCATCGACTTTGATGTGGTACACGTCTGCCGCCCGTACAATGCAATCCTGGGATACCCGACGCTGGCCAAGTTCATGGCGGTAGTCCACTATGGCTACAACGTCCTCAAGATGCCTGGCTGCGGCGGCGTCATCACTGTCACCTGTGACGAGAAGGATGCGGCCCACTCCCTTGAGTGCGCTTATCAAGTCGCCGCAATTGGGTACTGAGATGACGAAGGAGGTGACGGGCGTCATGAAGCCTCGCCCCCAAGGAAAAAGCGGTCGTTGCCCACTCCAGGCTCCGCTGAGCAACAGCCGCAGCGCCATCGCCAGGACCAGGTCGTGCGAGATGTAGCGGTGGCCGGGCGCCAGAACCAGGATGCCCTCATGCACGACATCCCCTCGGGCGGCGTGAGCTACCGAGCCTTCACTCGCGAGCTGCGCCAAGTGGTTTGGCCCGACAAGTTCGAGCCTGAACTACCCCCGCGCTATGATGGCGTCCCCGACCCCATGGAGTTTCTCCGGCTCTACGTGCTGGGTATCAAGGCGGCGAACGGCAATAACAAGGTCATGGCAAACTAGTTCCCCATGGCCCTCAAAGATGGCGCACGCTCGTGGCTCATGAGCCTGCCCGAGGAATCAGTCTCTTCGTGGAGAGAGATCTGCGAGCTATTCGTCCCCAGCTTCAAGGGCACTCGTGGCCGCCCCCACTCCGGTGCCCCCCTCTCCGACCACGGCTTACAGCGTATGAGGCATTTCCCCGAGGAAACCTTGCGCGAGTACATCTTGCGCCTCAGGCGGAGGTGCGTCTAGATACCGCGGGGCCCCTGGCGCTCCCGAAGAACCTCGGCGAAATGCTCCATCGAGCAGTCCCACGCTCCCACAGGAGCATTAGTGCCAGGTGAATTTTTGGTTCGTTTCGAATGTAAGCGCGCCCCCTCCATTTGCTGCATTACCCTCAAGCTGGTACTTCTTCATTATGTAACGAACCCGGTTAACTTTCGTTGAGTTTATGTTGCTTGCTTAAACCCTGAGTTTCAATGCCTCGCCGCCGTCTGGAATCGCTGCGCCCTCGCAACTACCCCCTCGACAGTCCCATGACCGGGGGCTAGACACGGCGTCTGTGCTTGGGTCCGTCCCTGCGGCGCCGAGAAATCTAAGCGATCGAGCTCTGGCTCACGGGCTGGCCCCCCCGTGCACGTCACCTCACGAGGGTCCTTGGTGTCTCGCCCTCCCATGGAACCGTCGCGGGTAAACAGCTGGGGGTGCGGCTCGGCTCGTGCTGCCGCTGGTTAGGTGCTTTGCCGCCTCGGGTGCCACACCTTGGTGGCCGCCTGACGCACGTCAAACCCATATTGCGGGGTACGAGAATGCGCAACCGTGTCAAAGGCCAGGCGCAAACCGCCTGGGGTATGAAGAAGGGTCCCCCTGGGCCCTCCTATCGGAGCTCCCGGCCCCTCCTTTTATCGCCGCCTGTGACCCTCTCACGTAAGAATGAGGTTGGGGTTGTACACGCCCCAGAGCCTCTCGGAGCGCCACCCCTTGGCCTCGGGCGGACTCATGCCCACGCCCAAGTGGAAGCCCCATGCTCCGCGCTGGCGGAACTGTCGAACCGCGACTATGCCCATGCCCAAGTGGAAGCCCCATGCTCCACGTTGGCGGAACTGTCGAGCCGCGACTATGCCCGTGCCCAAGTGGAAGCCCCATGCTCCGCGCTGGCGAAACGATCAAGCTATGATCATGCCCACGCCCATGGTGGAAGCCTCACGCTCCGCGCGAACGGAGAAGTTAGTCACGGACTCTCCCATGGGCCATGTCGCCCCCGGTGCGAATCGTGCCTGGCGCGACAGTCGACGAACCTCCTTCCACAGGGCATGCCCGCTAGCTCCCCTTGGGCCTCACGTGAGCGGGGGCTGAGTATGGTGCTCATGCTCGGTTGGCCGCAAGGGCCGGGCCCTGGCTCAGGGGCCTACCCCCGTGCACATCGCCCCACCAAACCCTCGGTGATTGGTCTCCTCACGCGACGCACAAGCACAAGCTGGCGGGCGCGCGGCGTCCGGAACGGAGCATCTTGCGAAGGGCTCCCCTCAGGGAGCATCGCCTAAAGGGCCTCTCGAGGTGCAGCCGGCAAATGGCAATGTTTTGACAAGACAAAGGTTTTTGTGCAGGCAAAGGCCTAAGTGCTAAAAACCCTCGGGAACCGCCGCCCCGAGGCCCCGAGCACCATGCCCCAAGGGCCCCCACCTGCTCCGGGAGCTCCCCACTCCCTGGCGCCTGGGGCTCACTCAAGGGCGGGACCCCTGCGATACAAGACTCGTAAGAAAGCAAGGGAAAGGCCAAGAGCTTCGTGAGGGGACCCCTGAAATGGACGCCTAGCTCAAATTGCGAGGGCGTGGTCCGCGAAGGGCGGTGACCCCCGCATGCCCCTCCCGGGGCTCACGTCGATCCACCGCGAGGGGAAGAGTTGGATGAGGCGGTAAAACTCAGAGAGAATGAGGCGACAGACTCTCCTCTCACGCGGGCCGTTGGCGCGTCAAGAGAGACTCCCTGAGCATCGCGCCCCGGGGGCTATTACTGGGCTCCGGGCCTCTCACCCCGAGGTTTGTTCCGGGCGTTGCAACCCGACATAACAGCTACGGCTGAGCCAGGCTCGGGGGCTGGGTTCCGGCGATGTAGGAGCATTAAGGCAAGTACAAAGAAGGAAACAAGCAAAAAGAGAATCGCCGAGGGCGAATGCATCCTCAACCAGAAACAACATGGAATCTAAGGCGCGAGGGCCACGATCTTTCTTACACGCCCCCGCGGGGCCAGCATGATTCACCACAGAAGATAATGCAAAATAAAGGGGCCGGGCCCAAGCAGCGCCACCCCTAAGGCTCCAGCCCTGGCGCCGCCCGTGCTCAGTCAAAATCTTCCTCCTTGACGCGGACGCCCAGGGAGTCCCCGGAGTCATCGTCGGAGCCGCCGTCGCCCTCAGCTCCCCTGAGGGAGGAGTTGTTGCTGCCGTCGTCATTGGAGGAGTTGTCGCCGCTCTCCATACAGCAATCCGGGCGGTCGCCGGCCTTCCCGAAGATCTTCACGAAGAGCGTGGCGGCCCCGTCAAATTTGTAATGGAGCACATGCCCTTCCTTCAAGCCACGCGATAGGGCGAACGACTTCCACCCCCGCTTCAAGAACATGAAGCAGAGGGGGTTGGATTCCATCGCCACCCAAGAAGACCTGTTGCAGCAGCCGTCTGGCTCCAACCGTAGGCCCATGGGCGCACGCTCCGCCATCTCCCTCGCGAAGAAGTACGGGAGCCGCAGCCAGGTGCGAGGCGGGCCGACCATCCCCACGATGAACACGCGGGCCCCGTCGGCGGAGTGGCTCCATGTACGGGGCGGCCGGGCGGAAGAGCCATTCCTCTTGCCGCGACCGCGACCACCTCGCCCACCGCACACGCGCCCGTGGGCCAAGCCTCCTTCGTGGTGGCTCGAACCGGCTTGAGTCGCCAGTAGGGGGCGCCCGCGCCCCTTGGACAGCGCCCCAGGTGTGGCGGCAAACATACAGGGCCGGCCTTGCCCTCTCGCCGGTGTCGGCGCCTCCGTCTCCTCCATCGCAGCCTTTCCTTTTTCAGCAGCGGAAAACCTCCTCACGGGCGCCATTGCCGCTACAACGACAAGCAGAGGCAAAGGGTGAGAGTGGAGAGGTGAGGCGGGGGACCTTTCCCCCCACTTTTATATAGCATTCGGCGAACGGCCGGCCCCCGCCTCCTTGCCTCCGGTGCGGGAGTACAGTGCGAGGGAGAGCTGTCGGCGTTCTGGGAACGGGGGTACCCAGACCTGCCTGCCTGCGGCCCAGCGCGTGACCCACCACGAAGGCCCGGTACGGCCCCGCAGCGAGCCCCCCCCCCCCCCCCGAGTCAAGACCCTCGCGAGAGCCCCCGCCTCACAAGGAGGACAACGTCAAGACCTCCGGAGGAGTGGCACCCCTCCCGGCCGCCTCCTGAGGAGCGGAGATTCCTATGCAAGCCCCCAGCCTCGTGAGGCCGGGGTGACGTGGGGTCTGACGACCAAGCCAGGCGGGCGCCAGCAGGCGTAGAGGGAGGACAGTTTCCTCTTTGGTGCAAAGGAGACAAGGGCGTACGCGGGTTCCCAAGGAACCCCCAAAGGTTTCCTTCCCGGTGCAAGAGGACCAAGACCACGAGCTTGGCAGGACGGATGTCATCGCCGAGCCCACCGCTGCGTCACACCCAGAAGCTTTGTAGGCGAAGACCACCTTTAGTCAGGATAGGGTGTACTACTTGTCCCCTTTCAAATTTGGCCGTTGTGGGATCCCTTCCCGCCTGTTCGACGGGGGAAGAGGACCGTGGCCCCTATAAATAGGGACAAGCTCCCATCGTAGAAGGCAGGTTGAACCAGGTCGAGTTCATCGCCACCGAGAGCCCTCGTGAGGCCACCCATCCACTGTACTAGTTCATCCACAACCTCCTCGAGAGGCCAATCCACCACAAAGCAGGAATAGGGTTTTACACCGCAAGGTGGCCCGAACCTGGGTAAATCTCTATGTCCATTTCCTTCCTGCAAAAACTTACTCGACGCAGCTAGGCCGTAGGGTGACAAGTTGAGACCTTGAGCCGGTTGAGATCTTCGCACACGCCCCAGTGTTCGAACCTTGTTGGGTTTTGCGGAGCCTCGATTCCGACATTTGGCGTGCCAGGTAGGGGCGTGTCGAAGTCTTTTCCAGTTCCACTCCGCCTCAGCTCCGCCACTCCCATGGACGATGCCCGTCGAGCCCCCGCCAAGCGCCGGGCAGCCCGCGTCGCCCAAGTGGCGCCTATGAGCAGTGGTGTTCCATGCCGCTCTGCCACTTCCACAGCCAATGCTGCTACCGGGTGGGCTGCTTGCGGTAGGCAGGACCCACCGCTGACACCCTCCGAGCGGCAAGGCGGCAGCATCACAGCGTCGTCCCCCGTCCCCACCATGGCGTCGACCTCCCGCGCGCGCCGCGGACCAGCAGGGGCGTCGGCTGCGCGACCCATGGCGCGCGGACTGCTGTGTTACCGCCCCGACGATGACAAATCCGAAGACTGGCTTAGCCGCGTTGCCGAGCCCGCCGACGCTGCTAGTGAAGCCCCGGCGCCTACCCAGTCGCTCCGCCCCTCGCCCTTCCAGGCAGGAGACGTGGCTCGCGACGCGCCGCCTCCTCCTTCCATGCGAATGGCTGACCGCAAGCCTATGTGCGAAGCCCGACGCCACGAACTGCCACGTGGGACGTCGGCGCGTGCGCAGAACAAGATGAGCTGCCAGATGATACCGCAGCCGCAGGGCGGAGCGCGTGCGCTTCCCCCGAAGTTCAACCCGGCGAACGGGTGCGCTAAGGCAGGAGTAGGCCGCACCTCCCTCCGCATTCTCCCGGAGGTGGGCCACGAGGACCGGAAAGCCGAGGCCAAGGAGGCAAAATGCAAGGGCCCCGCCGTGCCGGTAGCTGCGCCCAGGGCGAAGCGTGGTCACGGCCCGAAAGAACCCCTCAAGAGCCACCGCCCGTTCTGCATCTTCCACTACACCAACACCCATGACACCAGCAACTACCTGGAGCTCAGGGAGCTCCGCGACGAGCGCTTCGGCCGCCGCCCCGAGCGCGGCAACCACGACAGTGGCCATGGAGAGGGCCACAGCAGGAACCAGTGGGACAACCGCGACCCACGGCAGGACTGTCGAGACTGACCTCGCAAGGATTGCCGGCGCGGCGAGCCTCACGGCGAACCTCGGTGTGGTCATTCTCCGGAGGCCCGTCCTCGGGACAGGGCCGGCCTCCCTCCGCTGCCACCGCCACCAAGGAAGAACAACAGCTTACAGGACGATTGGGCTGGGGGCTTTCAAGAGCCCCGTGCGATCTCTTGCATCCTGAGCGGCGCGCAGGCCCCGGCCCCCAACCGTGCCTTCACGCAGCTCCTGCCCAAGAGCCGCCTGGGGGCTGGAGCCCACGCCGCTGACGCCGCAGGCCCCGCGCCTGCTGCTGGGACGCCTTCCCTCTCCGCGTAGGAGGTAGCGTCCGGCACCTCCCTCAGGACGGGCTCGGGGGATCCCGCCTGGAGAGCTCCTGATCAGACTGGCGCAACGGAGGAGGAGCCCGGGCACCACTCGAGGGCATGCTTCGGTGCGCGACCCCGCAAGCAAGGAGCAAGGCGCGAGGCGCCAGGAGCATGAGGATCTGTTGCTCACAAGGGCGACGTCTGGCAGAGGACGCAAGATGCATATGCGTCACGAGGCGCCGGGGCACCACGGGTCCTCAAGGCATAAGGGAGCCGATCGACCCCCCCCCCCCCCCCCCCCCCCCCCCGCGCGGCCGTCGGGTGATTCCAAGGGTCGCTCCTGTTAGTCAATCCTCTGTATTTTGTATCGTCCCGAACAAGAGTTTTTCGAATACATAATGAATCCGGCTAACCCCCCACTCGAGATGGTATCATTTGTCTAAGCCTCAGGCTCTGGCATGCCGTCACTACCGGGGGCTGGCGTGCCCCTCACGACTGCCCCGCGATGGTTCCACATGGGGGCTGGGCACGACGTGTGCGTAGGACTTGTCCTCGCAGTGAATCTTTGAAAAATCTAAGCACCCGGGCTCTGACCCACGGTCTGGCCGCCCATGCAGATCATCCACCTTAGTGCCGCGCCCCCTCGGTGAACCATTGCGGGCGGAGGAACGGAAGGTGGCATGGCTCGCGATGCCGTGGAGTAGGAAACAACGCCTCTCCTGCAGACGTGCCCTTACGGACATGCGGGGCGTGCCACGGCGCTCATGTTTGGGCCGTAGGGGCACGCAATTGGCGGACAACGCCTCTCATGCAGACGTGCCCTTACAGACACGTGGGGCGTGCCACGGTGCTCATGTCTGGGCCGTAGGGGCATGCAATTGGCGAACAACGCCTCTCATGCAGACGTGCCCTTACGGACACGCGGGGCATGCCACGGCTCTCATGTTTGGGCCGTAGGGGCACGCAATTGGTGATCATCGCCTCTCCAGCAGACGTACCCTTACGAGCACGTGGGGCGTGCCACGACGCTCATGTCTGGGCCTTAGGGGCGCACAACCGCATCCCTGCGGCCACGCGGTGTACGATGACGCTCGTACACAGGCCGAAGAAGCGCAGCGCCGACTTGCGCGTCCCCGCACCGAAATGTGCAGGGGGCATCTGAAGACCGGGTTAGGAGCTCCTGAGCCTTGTGCCTGGGGTACCCTCCCAATTATCGCCGTTGTGACACTCTCACGTAATAATTAGTTACAGGTTGTACACGCTCCGGACCCCCCAAAGTGGAAGCCCATGACGAGCCGCGTCATGGCCGCAGAGGGAAGGGCTCCCGCCCACGCCCAAGTGGAGGACCCCATGCTCCATGTTGGGGAGAAGACAAAACGCGTACGGGGGTCGCTCCCCCGGTCTAACATAGTGCATGTGCCTGGGTCCGTCCCGACGACACTGGAAGATTCAGAGACCGAGTTCCGGCTCGTGAGCGTATCGCACGCAAAATACCCCACCAGGGCCATGAGGCCTACCCTTCTCGCGTAACACCCAAATGCAGGCGGGGATGCCCAAATGCAGGCGGGCATGTGTTTAACACTTGGGACAGGATAATTTCCTTGCAGGACCCTCATTTGCAGGCCTCGCGGAGCAGGCCTCGCTGGCAACGCTCTTCCCGGAGCGAGTCTCCCAAATACCCAAGATGGGCCCCCAAGTGCCATGCCTCAAGAGCCCACGCGACGCCAGCGCTCGAGCATGAAAGACACAACCCCTCTCACTACACTCGCGGACCGGCACGGATGCTACTGGAAAGGAAAGACAACGCAGATGGGGGAGAATCGGGCTCTCACGACGCCGCCCCAGAGAGCCCGATGCGGGTGCCACCCAGCAAGCCCATCGCAGGGGCATCAGCCCGCGAGGAATTAACAAGCGACCGTCCTTGAAGGCCACGAGACGCTCCCAAAGGACCCCCTCCTGAGGAATGTCCAAGGTGAGACAACAGCCTCGCGAGGCGAGTACATGCGTAAGGAGGAGCACGGGGGATGCCGCCCCATGGCCTCCACCGCGCTAGGAGCAAGGACTTTGGAGCCGTCATCACAGACCTCCGTCAGCAGGGGCGCAGGAGGCGCGCGAGGAAAACAGGAAACCACGCGAAGGAAACAAGGAAGCTCAAAGCACAACATGCAACAACTACCCGAAAGAAAAAGGTATCATACAACGCATAACGCCCCACAGGGGCCAAATAGTTCATGATGCAGCAGGAATAAAAGAAAAGGAGCTTAGGCGGAGGAAGCGCTGCCCCTGTCGCGGCCCATGGAGGATTCGCTACCGGAGCTGCCGCCCCCCTCGGACGACGCCGCCGGGGCAAACCGCTCGATCAGGGACTCCACGTGCTCGCGCACCTCGTCCCCGAGGGGCCTCCGGAGCTCCGCGGGCACAGGCTCCATCGCGCGGGAGAGGTCGAACACGGGGGCGTGGTGGTGCAAGTTGGAGAAGACATCTTCATCCACCCGGGAGACGCCAGACTCGAGCGCCTCCACCACCTTCTGGAAGAAGGTGAGGTAGCCCCCGTCGCCGTGCGCACACGGCAACGCGGGGGCTTCCCGGACGAATCGGCGGACCGCACTGTCTGCGTGGTGGGCGATGTCTAGGTATAGCTTGGCGCGCTGTGCCTCCATCATCTTCACGTGCGCCGCATCGTCCTTGGTCGCCTGGACGGCGTTGGCGGCTTCCTCGACTTGGGCCTGGAGGGATGCCAACTCCGCCTTGGCATCCTCCTCGCCCCGCAGCGCGGCTTGAAGGGCGGCCTAGGCGCTCAGGAGTTGGGCCCTGAGGGCGTCCGCCCCACCCTGGAGCGCGTCGAGCATGCGCCTCTTGGGCGCGGGCGCCCTGAGGAAGGTCGGCAGTCAGGCCCGGCAAGACAGACACGACGAACAAGAAAAACAGAGGTGGTGGCGCACTTACTCGTCGGTGGTGGCCCAACGCCGGCGCGCCTGGGCCGGCCTCGAGGGCTGGCCCCCGCCGCTCCCCTGAGACGACGGCGGCGCCGTAGGCCCCGCTCGCGCTCCAGCGCCGGCAGCACTTCCCTTGGACACCATCGGAAGGAGGAAGGACGGAGAAGGAGGTTTTCCGGCGAAGGAGAATGGGCAGCAATGGAAAGAGGCAAACTGGAAGGCAAGCAAGGATGGAACTGCCCCTCGGGTGAGGCGGGTTTATAGGCAGAACCGCAATCCCCGAGGCGTCGTGGGGAGCGGAGGCGACGTGAGCTCCTCGGGCGCCACGTGTCGTACACGGCTCGTGGGTGCCTCTGCCTCGCGTCGCCTCACTTCCCTGGCGGGTCACCTCGGCGTGGGCCCGGGGTGACAGGAAAGCAGGGAGAGGGCGTCAGTCGAGGAAGAGCAATGATGATCAACACAACGCGCAGACAATGAATCGACATTACTCGCGGCTGTTACCGAAGCCCAGCGGAGGAGGGGGAGTCCAGCCGCCTGCGAGGCGCCACGCGCAGGTCCCACAGGCGATTTGGGGCCTGCGGCGCTTGGCCCATCGCCCCTTGCCTTCGTCTAGAAGCTAAGGTTGGCACGCCTTGGGCCCGGGGGCTATTGTCGGCGTTCTGGGAATGGGGGTACCCAGACCTGCCTGCCTGCGGCCCAGCGCGTGACCCACCATGAAGGCCCGGTACGGCCCCGCAGCGAGCCCCCCCCCCCCCCCCCGAGTCAAGACCCTCGCGAGAGCCCCTGCCTCGCGAGGAGGACAGCGTCAAGACCACCGAAGGAGTGGCACCCCTCCGGCCGCCTCCTGAGGAGCGGAGATTCCTATGCAAGCCCCCAGCCTCGTGAGGCCGGGGTGACGTGGGTTCTGACGACCAAGCCAGGCGAGCGCCAGCAGGCGTAGAGGGAGGACAGTTTCCTCTTTGGTGCAAACGAGACAAGGGCGTACGATGTTTCCCAAGGAACGCCCCAAAGGTTTCCTTCCCGGTGCAAGAGGACCAAGACCACGAGCTCGGCAGGACGGATGTCATCGCCGAGCCCACCGCTGCGTCACACCCAGAAGCTTTGCAGGCGAAGACCACCTTTAGTCAGGATAGGGTGTACTACTTGTCCCCTTTCAAATTTGGCCACTGTGGGATCCCTTCCCGCCTGTTCGACGGGGGAAGAGGACCGTGGCCCCTATAAATAGGGATGAGCTCCCATCGTAGAAGGCAGGTTGAACCCGGTCGAGTTCATCGCCACCGAGAGCCCTCGTGAGGCCACCCAACCACTGTACTAGTTCATCCACAGCCTCCTCGAGAGGCCAATCCACCACAAAGCAGGAGTAGGGTTTTACACCGCAAGGTGGCCCGAACCTGGGTAAATCCCTATGTCCATTTCCTTCCTCACAATAACTTACTCGACGCAGCTAGGCCATAGGGTTACAAGTTGAGACCTTGAGCCGGTTGAGATCTTCGCACACGCCCCAGTGTTCGAACCTTGTTGGGTTTTGTGGAGCCCCGATTCCGACAAGAGCAATGATGGCCCCGTGCCGCGCGCAGGCTTTACGTCAGTCCGGGCGGTTGCCAAAGCGTCATGGGGAAGTGTTGTTGGGAAACGTTGCATGGGAAACAAAAAATTTCCTACGCACATGCAAGATCTATCCACGGTGATGAGCATCTACGAGAGGGAGAGTGGGTCTACATACCCTTGTAGATCACTAAGCGGGAAGCGTTAAGAAACGCGGTTGATGTAGTCGAACGTCTTCGCGATCCAAATCGCTAGCCATCCCGCGATCCAATCACGATCCGTCCCGATCAAGCGCCGAACGGACGGCACCTCCGCGTTCATCACACGTACAGCTCGATGAAGATCTCCGCCTTCTTGATCCAGCAAGAGGGGGCGAAGAGGTAGATGAGTTCTCCGGCAACACGATGGCATGGTGGCGGTGGTGGTGGTGCTATCCCGGCAGGGCTACGCCTAGCACTACCGAAACCGCGAACGGAGGAGAAAACGATCTAGGGAGAGAGAGGGGCGCCAATTGCTTCGTGTGTGCTCTTGGGGCGCCCCCTCCCCTCTATATATAGGTGGAGGGGCATGGAGATCACCCCCTCCAAGCCCTAGGGCGCAGCCAAGGGGGGTGGAGTTGGACTCCTAGTCCAATTCCCTCCCTTTCCATAAACAGGTGGACTTTCCACCTCTCCCAAGCCACATGGGCCTTGAGGGACTTGTGCGCCTGGCCCAATAAGGCTAGGGCGCCTCCCCTCAGCCCATGCAAACCCTTGGGACGTGGTGGAACCCTTGGTGGACTTCCGGACTCCTCCGGAAGTTTCTGGAACCTTCTAGAAGCTTCCCGGTACAATACCAGAAAAACCCGAAACTTTTCCGGTCGCCAAAATATGACTTCCCATATATAAATCTTTACCTCCGGACCATTCCGGAGCTCCTCGTGACGTCCGGGATCTCATCCGGGACTCCGAACAACCTTCGGTCACCAACATACATAACTCAATAATACCGAAACGTCACCGAACGTTACGTGTGCAGACCCTGCGGGTTTGAGAACTATGTAGACATGACCGAGACACCTCTACAGTCAATAAACAATAGCGGGACCTGGATGCCCATATAGGTTCCTACATATTCTACGAAGATCTTTATCGGTTGAACCTCTATGTCAAGGATTCAGTTAATCCCGTACGTTGTTCCCTTTGTTCTTCTGTATGTTACTTGCCCGAGATTCGATCGTCGGTATCTCTATACCTAGTTCAATCTCATTACCGGCAAGTCTCTTTACTCGTTCCGTAATACAAGATCCCGTGGCTAACGCTTTAGTCACTTTTCTTGCAAGGCTTATTGTGATGTTGTATTACCGAGTGGGCCCTGAGATACCTCTCCGTCATACGGAGTAACAAATCCCAGTCTCGATCCATGCCAACTCAACAGACACCCTCGGAGATACCTGTAGAGCATCTTTATAGTCACCCAGTTACGTTGCGACGTTTGATACACACAAGGTATTCCTCCGGTGTCAGGGAGTTGCATGATCTCATGGTCATAGGAACAGATACTTGACATGCAGAAAACTATAGCAATAAACTGACACGATCATATGCTACGTTCATAGTTTAAGTCTTGTCCATCACATCATTCTCCTAATGATGTGATCCCGTTATCAAATGACATCTCATGTCCATGGCTAGGAAACCTTGACCATCTTTGATCAACGAGCTAGTCTATTAGAGGCATACTAGGGACACAATGTTGTCTATGTACCCACACATGTATTTGAGTTTCCAATCAAAACAATTATAGCATGGATAATAAACGATTATCATGAACAAGGAAATATAATAATAACCATTTTATTATTGCCTCTAGGGCATATTTCCAATAAGTGGAGGCGTCCCACGTCCTATCACGCGACACGCGTTGCGCCTGGCCTCCAGGCGATTAGGGCCCGCACCGTTTCGCCCCCATTTGGCGGAGTCGTGCATGCCACGGGCCCAGGGGATACTGTCGGGCTCCTGGGACTCGGGGTACCCAGGCCCGTCTGCCTGTGGCCCAAGACATGACGTGAGGCGTAGGCCTAGTATGGCCCACCACAGGCCTCACGAGCGAGGCCCTCACGAGGGCCCCCGTCTCGCGAGGCATCCGGCGAAAGGCGTTTTCCGGAGCCTCATGAGGACGCCCGCGCGAGATCATCTCCCGGGGCTACCTCCCGGGGGGCCACGCGGGGCAGACTAGTCAAAGGTGGCTCGGCGGGGCCCTGCTGCCCTGCACCTTCACATGGGCGACGCGCCCCGTGCCAAGCGGCACCTGGGGTCGCACTAGCAGGCGCGGATGAGGAGGTTTTCCTCTTCTGTGCTAAGGAAGTGGGGCCAGCCCGCCGGTTCCCAAAGCGACCCCCAAAGGTTTCCCGTTTGGTGCAAGAAGGCCAAGGCTGGGGGCTCGCCAGGACGGAGGTCATCCCCGAGCCCACCAGCGCGTCACGAAGGGAGGCTTTTGCAAGCGAAGACCACTTTTGTCAGGATAAGCCGCAGTCTTGTCCCCCTTCATACTGGCACTTGTGGCAACCCTTCTTGTCGGATATTTTTGGGGGAAAAGGACCAGAGCCGGTATAAAGGAGACAGGGCAGCCACCGTAGTGAGGACCGACCGCCTCTGTATTCACTCTCACCAGCAAGAAATCTAGACAAGCAGGAGTAGGGTTTTACACCGCGAGGTGGCCCGAACCTGGGTAAACCACCGTGTCCTTTGTTCTTCCCCCAAGCTCAAGAATGCCGGAGCATCGCTGTAGGTTAGCAAGGGAGAGTAGGGCTTGAGGACCAACGCACCCCAGAGTTCGAACCTCTTTGGGTCCCCGGAGCCCCGATTCCGACAAGCCTTGACTCTGTGGCATACATCACACTTGGTGACAAATGTGGCTATCTCTCTCTTCATGCCATGCCACCGGAATCTTGCTTTGAGGTCTTGGTATATCTTGGTTCCTCCAGGATGGATGGAATACGGAGTGTCATGAGCTTCCTGCAAGATCAAATTCTTGAGCTCACTTTTGTTGGGTACGCAAATGCGATTCCCAAACCATATGACTCATGGGGCCTTGCCTGCCTTGATCTTCCTATTGATACCTTCAATACTCTCGTGTCCCTTATGAGCTTATTAAATGTCATCCATCAAGGTAGGCTTTGCTTCGAGGTTGGCCAGAAATCCTGGTGTAACTGATTCCAAGCCAAAGCTTTCAAGCTCTTCATACAAGGCGGGTAACCTTTCCTTAACCATAGCATTCAAGGAACAAGCCTTCCTGCTTAAGGCATCTGCTACCACGTTAGCCTTTCCAAGGTGGTATTGTACACTGAGGTCATAATCCTTGATTAACTCCAACCATCTTTGTTGCCTCATGTTCAATTCCTTTTGAGTGAAAATATACTTCAAACTCTTGTGGTCTGTGTATATCTCACACTGCTTCCCTAGAAGGTAATGTCGCCATGTCTTCAAGGCATGAACTACAAGTGCCAACTCAAGATCATGAGTAGCGTAGTTCTCTTCGTGAAGGGCATAGCTGTCTGGATAGATATGCTACGACTCTACCTTGTTGCATCAGAACACTTCCAAGCATGGTTCTCGATGCATCACAATATATCATAAAATCCTTGTGAATATCTGAAAGCACATATGCGCCCTTGGAGGTTTTGATAATTCATGACAAGATATATTGTCTCTTGGACTAATAGTTTTACCTTCTTTATTTCATAAAAAGTCCACATAGAGGATTGTCCATGGAATGTGAGGAGAATACCCAAGGAAAGAAGAAGAAGGAAAGGAATAGGATTGGCAAGGCAACAAGCTTCAAGACTCTACATTTTGCATTTTGTGAGAAATCACATTTGAGTCCATAGGAAAGCCAATACTATTAAAAGGGGATGTGGTATCCATGAAGATCTGGTTGCTCAAGTGCTTAAAGTTAGCCACCAAAAATACCCATGAATTTCTCCCACAAAATACTCTGTCTAAACCCTACCACTCAAATTCGGTGCCACCAAGTTTTCGAAGTCGGCCCTACCGAGTTTCACCCTAAACAGATCCTAAGCCAAACCCTAGTGTCTCAGTGACACCAAGTCCATTTTCGGTGACACCAAAATCAGTGACCAACTCTCTGGTATCCTATTTCTAAAAATCGGAATTTCTGAGTTTTAGGAATCGATCTCACCAAGTTTGGGTAATTGCCTAGGTCAACCAAAATCGGACCCATCGAGATTTATATATCGGTCTCATCGAAACGCCAAAAGTTGCCACATTTTGCACTAGTCGGTGCAACCAAGTTTTTGCTTTGGTTTTAGCGAGTTGGGCAATAATGTTGTAACGGTTCAATTTTTGGAGATGCCTATATATACCCCTCCACCTGCCTCTCACTCGTAGAGGAAGCACTCAGAAAAGACCAACACTTGCCCCATCCATTTTCTGAGAGAGAACCACATACTCATGTGTTGAGATCAAGATCCTCCACTCCAACCATATGAATCTTGATTTCTAGCCTCCCGAACTTGATTTCCACCCAATCAACCTCTTCTACCTAGCCAAATCTGTGAGAGAGTGATTGTGTGTTGAGGGGATTATCTTTTGAAGCACAAGAGCAAGGAGTTCATCATTCTTACCACATCTATTACCTTTTGGAGAGTGGTGTCTCCTAGATTGGTTAGGTGTCGCTTGAGAGCCTCCGTCTTCGTGTGTGGAGTTGAACCAAGAAGTTTGTACTGGCAAGGAGATCGCCTACATCGTGAAGATCTACCCCACGTGAGGCTATTCCTTCGTGGACGTAAGCCGTGATGGAATAGACGAGGTTGCTACTTCGTGGACCCTTATGGGTGGAGCCCTCCGTGGACTCTTGCGACCGTTACCCTCCGTGGGTTGAAGTCTCCATCAACGTGTTTGTACGATAGCACCGCCTATCAGAACCACGGGAAAAATCTTTGTGTCTCCAATTGTGTTTCATCTCCTCTTCTCTACTCTTACTTACATGTGCTTGTCTTTACTTTCCACTGCTATACTCTTTGACTTGCATGTGTAGGGTGTGCTAGACTTGTTAGAATTGCTAAAATCTGCCAGCCATTAAAATTGGGAAAAGGTTAGGTTTTAAATTTGTCAAGTAGTCTATTCACCCCCCCCTCTAGACGTCCCTTATCGATCCCACAATTGGTATCAGAGCTTTGGTTTTATCACCGTTCGAGGAAGATGGATGTGCTTAGTTTGGGGAGTCTGAATTGTAGAGTGCCTATTATCAATGGGGAGTACTATAGTCAATGGAAAGACAATATGCTTGATCTATTTCATAAATTCCATTTGAGCAAGAATGTTAAGAGCATTGTCATGATCAAAATTCTAATGAATCTCTTGTCTCTTATGATGAGGATATTCCACTTGATGATGACAATGTGGAACATGGCTACTACGATGAAGATGAGTTGTTCGACATCAAATGTGAGAAGACTATGAAGAACCTAAGTCTCATGGCGAACTTCAAAGACTACATGTCCAGAGGTAAAGAGTGGATTCTCGATAGTGGATGCACTGATCACATGACCGGAGATAGAGACATGTTTCAAGAGATTACACCGAACCATGGACCACGGAGGTATGTGACTTTTGGAGATAACTCCAAGGATAAGGTACTCGGTCTTGGTAAGGTGGCCATATCTCATGATAGTTCCATTCAAAATGTCATGCTTGTTGAATCCCTTGTCTACAATCTTCTTTTCGTATCTAGACTAGCCGACTTTGGTTTCAATGTGCTATTTACTAAAGTTGATTGCCAAGTGTTTCGTCAAGATAATCATAGCATGGTCTTTATCGGTTTCCGTAGAGGTGATCTATAAATTGTTGATTTCACTAAGAGATCCAAACCTCGTACTTGTCTTATTGCAAAATCTTCTAAAGGTTGGCTTTGGCATAGAAGACTAGGACATGCTGGTATGCGTAATCTAGATAAGCTCATCAAAGGTGATCATATACTTGGTGTTAAAGATGTTATCTTTGACAAAGATAGACTTTGTAGTGCTTGTCATGCAGGAAAACAAATGGGTGGAAATCATCCCTTAAAGAACATCATGACTACTAGGAGACCACTCGAGTTGCTTCATATGGATCTTTTTGGTCCCAATGCTTACGAGAGTCTTGGTGGAAATTCCATTGGTCTAGTTATAGTTGATGATTTTCCAGATTTACGTGGCTATTCTTTCTTGATGACAAGTCGCAGGTGCAAAAGATCTTCAAGAACTTCGCTCGCAAGGCCCAAAATCAATTTGAAGTGAAGATCAAGAAAGTTCGGAGCGACAACGGATCGGAGTTCAAGAACACTAATGTTGATACCTTTCTTGATGAAGAAGGGATTTCACATGAGTTCTCAGCTACGTACACACCTCAACAAAATGGAGTTGTTGAGAGGAAGAACCGGACTCTCATAGAGATGGCTAGGACGATGCTTGACGAATACAAGACACCAAGACACTTTTGTGCGAAGCCGTGGATACAGCTTGTCATGCTACGAACCGATTCTACCTACACAAGCTTCTCGGTAAAACAGCATACAAGCTACTCACCGGTAACTTTTGTGAGCATTACTCATTTATCTCTAGTATTGAGCCTATGAAGATAGAAGAAGCACTTGAATACCCAGATTGGGTGAATGCCATGCACGAAGAGCTACACAACTTCTAGAGGAATGAAGTATGGACACTAGTGGAGAAGCCCAAAGATGAGCAAAACATCATTGGAACAAAATGGGTGTTTTGGAACAAGCAAGATGAAGATGGTTAAGTGGTACGCAACACGGCACGTCTCGTAGCTCAAGGTTACACTCAGGTCGAAGGTATGGACTACGGTGAGACTTATGCCCCCGTTGCTAGACTTGAAGCCATTCGAATACTTCTTGCTTATGCGAATCACCGTGATATTACTCTTTACCAAATGGATATCAAAAGGGCTTTTATAAATGGTGAAATTGAGGAGGAAGTTTATGTTAAACAACCTCCCGGCTTTGTGAACCCTAAGAAACCTAATCATGTTTATAAACTTCGTAAAGCTCGTTATGGTCTTCAACAAGCCCCGCGAGCTTGGTACAAATGCTTAACGAAGTTCCCTATTGAAAAGGGTTTTGAAATTGGTAAAATTGATGCAACCTTGTTCACTAAAAGAGTTAACGGTGAATTATTTGTGTGCCAAATTTATGTGGATAATATTATCTTTGGATATACTAACCCACATTTTAGTGAGAAATTTGGAAGCTTGATGTCCGAGAAATAGGAAATGTCTATGATGTGTGAGCTAAAATTTTTCCTTGGTTTGCAAAGCAAGCAAACGAGAGAAGGAACATTCATCTCTCAAACCAAGTATACCAAGGAATTGATCAAGAAGTTCAACTTGCAAGAGTGTAAAGGTATGAAAACTCATATGCCTACTACTGGACATGTTGACCTCACCAAGGAGGACAAACCGGATGATCAAAAGGTTAATCAATCAATGATCGGTTCATTGCTATATCTATGTGCCTCCCGACCCGATATCATGCTTAGTGTGTGCATGTGCGCTCGATATCAAACCGCTCCTAAAGAGTGTCATCCTAAGGCCGTGCAAAGAATTGTGAGATACTTGATACATACAGCGAACTTTGGCATTTGGTATCCCAAGGGATCTTCTTTTAACCTTGTTGGCTATTCCGACTCGGACTATGCCAGATATAAGGTTGATAGAAAATCCACCTTGGGTACTTGTCAATTTCTTGGGAGATCTCTTATGTCTTGGTCATCCAAGAAACAAAACTTGGTATCTCTATCTACTACCGAAGCGGAATACATTATCGCCGGATCATGTCATGCGCAATTACTATGGATGACTCAAACTCTCAAGGATTACGGAATACATGTGAGACATGTTCCATTGTTGTGTGACAATGAGAATGCTATTAAAATTTCTCATAATCCCGTGCAACATTCTCGAACTAAACATATTCAAGCTCGTCATCATTTCATTCGTGATCATGTTGACAAAGGGGTGATTAATATCAAACATGTTCGCACCAACAAGCAATTGGCCGATATATTTATTAAGCCACTTGATGAGAAAGTGTTTTGTCACTTGAGGATTGAGTTGAACATCATTGATGCTTCAAACTTTAGCTAGACTCACTCGGATGCATGCAAGGGCACGATCTTACTTGACTATTCCTTGTTACCATTGATATGATACTATCTTATAACCTTGGAAATCTATGCTCCCTTGTATTGCATCTAACCTTTTGTAGGTACTTGGATGAACTACTGATGACCCACAAGTATAGGGGATCAATCGTAATCCTTTCGATAAGTAAGAGTGTCGAACCCAATGAGGAGCAGAAGGAAATGATAAGCAGTTTTCAGCAAGGTATTCTCTGCAAGTGCTGTGAGTAACAGTGATAGATAGTTTTCCAGCAAGATAATTCGTAACAAGTGACAATAGTGAAAAAGGTGCAGAAAGGTAGCCCAATCCTTTTTATAGCAAAGGACAAGCCGGAAAGTATTCTTATATTAAGCAAGTGCTCCCCAGAACACATGGGAATTTCTGTCTAGTCATGTTCATCCTGTTGGGTTGATTCGCGTTCGCTACTTTGATAATTTGATATGTGGGTGGACCGGTGCTAAGGTGATGTTCTTACTTGAACAAACAACCTACTTATGATTACCCCCTCTCACAAGCATCCACAACTACGAAAGAAGAATTAAGATAAATCTAACCATAGCATGAAACGTGTGGATCCAAATTAGCTCCTTATGAAGCAACGCATAAACTGGGGTTTAAGCTTCTGTCACTCTAGCAACCCATCATCTACTAGTTACTCCACAATGAATTCCCTTGGGCCCATAGCATGGTGAAGTGCCATGTAGTCGACGTTCACATGACACCACTAAGAGAAGTAACAACATACATATCATCAAACTATCGAACGAATACCAACTTGACTTGATTACTTATAACAATACTTCTCCCATGTCCTCGGGAACAATAGTAACTACTCACACCTCATCAACATGTTCAATATCAGAGGTATAATAATGGAGATTAAGGATCTGAACAAAATAACTGTCACCATGTAACCCAACAAGCATCAACTACAAGATGTAATCAACACTACTAGTAACCCACAGGTACCAATCTGAGGTTTTGAGACAAAGATTGAATACAAGAGATGAACTAGGGCTGGAGATGAGATGGTGCTGGTGAATATGTTGATGAAGATTGGTCCGCCCACGAAGGAGGAACCGTTGGTGATGATGATGGCTTCGATCTCCCCCTCCCGGAGAGAAGTTTCCCCGGCAGAATCAGCCTACCGGAGTGCAAATGGGCCTCTGCCCAGGTTTTCGCCTTGAGACGGAGGCGCTTCATCCCGAAAGGTTGCTTATGATTTTTTCTAGGGTAAAACATACCATATAGGAGAAGAGGGGGTCGGGAGGCCTGCCGGGGCCCCACAAGCCATTAGGGCGCGCCTAGGGGGGTGGGCGCGCCCTGTTGGCTTGTGGCCAGCAGGTGGCCCCCTCTGGTATATTTTTGGCCCAATAATTCTTAAATAATCTGTCGGCGTTCTGGGAACGGGGGTACCCAGACCTGCCTGCCTGCGGCCCAGTGTGCGGCCTACCTTGACGGCCTGATATGGCCTGGCAGCAGACTCCCCAAGACAAGACCCTCGTGACGGCCCCCGGCCTCGCGAGGGGGACGACGCCAAGACCTCCAGGGGAACGGCCTCCCCAGGCTGCCTCTCGAGGAGCGGAGATTCCTATGCAGTGCCCGGCCTCATGAGGCTAGGATGACGTGAGCCATGACGACCAAGGCCAGGCGGGCGCAGGAGGGACAGTTTCCTCTTTTGTGCTAAGGAGGCAAAGACGGACGCGGGTTCTCAAGGAATCCCCCAAAGGTTTCCTTTCCAGTGCAACAAGACCAAGACCACGAGCTCGGCAGGATGGATGTCATTGCCGAGCCCACCTCTGCGTCACTGCCAGAAGCTTTGCAGGTGAAAACCACCTTTAGCCAGGATAAGATGTACCTCTTGTCCCCTTTCAAATTTGGCCATTGTGGGATCCCTTCCTGCCTGTGCGATGAGGGAAGAGGGCCAAGGCCGCTATAAATAGGGACTTGCCACCACCGTAAAAGGGATTGAATCCACCCTCACCCAAGAGCCCTCGCGAGGTCGCTCAGCCACTGTACTAGTTCATCCCCAAACCTCCTCGTGAGGCCAATCCACCAAAAGCAGGAGTAGGGTTTTACACCGCAAGATGGCCCGAACCTATGTAAATCAACGTGTCCATCTTCTTGTTCGCTGCACCCATTCGACGAGGCTTGGCCGTGGGGTGGAGAGCTTGCGACTTGACCTGGGAAGGATCTTCGCACACGACCCAGAGTTTGAAGCTTCTTGGGTCTGTGGAGCCTGATTTCCGACATTTGGCGCGCCAAGTAGGGGCGTGTCGGAATCCTCCCTCCAGTTCCGCTTCGTCTCCGCTTCGTCGCTCCCATGGCCGACGCCCGCCGAGTTCGCGCCGAGCGTCAGGCTGCCCGTGTCGCCCAGACGGCGCCCGTTGGCCACGGCGTCCCGCGCCGCTCCGCCTCTCCTGCGGCAAACGCTGCCACTAGCCCAGCCGCGCAGGAGCAGCAGGACTCGTCGCAGCCACCTACCGCGCGGCACGATGGCCGCACCGCTACTCCGTCCCTCGTTCCCGCCACGGAGTCATCCTCCCACGCTGCTGCATTGGTCATGGCGTGCGAGCTGCTGCATTACCGCCCCGCCCACGACCGCTGGCTTGGTCGCATCGCCGAGCTCGTCAGCGTCGCCGGCGAGGTCCCGGCGCCCTCCCACTTGCTTCGTCCCCCGCCCTCCCAGGCGGGCGACGTGGCTCACGGCGCACCTCCTCCTCCTCCTTCCCTACACGGCGCCGACCCTGAGCCCAGTGCGAAGCGCGCCCGCGCAACCCTCCACGCGGGGCGCCGGCGCAGGCACGGGATGAAGCAAGCTGCCAGGTGGTGCCGCGGCCACGATTAGAGGCGCGTGTGCTCCCCGCACCGCCGCGCCGTCATCAGGACCGTGTGCCACCGGAGGCCGCGGCGCACGGACGTCAAGACCAACCTCCCCTCGTACGCGTCACGCCTTAGAGCGGAGCAGCACTCTGCGCCTTTACCTCGGAGTTGCGCCGTGTCACCTGGCCCGGCAAGTTCAAGCCGGACCTGCCTCCATGCTACGATGGCACCCCCGACCCCGTGGAGTTCCTCCAGCTCTACACGCTGAGCATTGAGGCGGTGAGCGGTGATGACAAAGTCATGGCGAACTGGTTCCCCATGGCCTCAAGGGTCGCGCGCTCTCCTGGCTCCTCAACCTCCCAGAGGGATCGATCTCTTCCTGGGAAGATCTCCGCGAGCGCTTCATCGCCAACTTCCAGGGCACCCGCGACCGCGCCCTGGGAGTGAACGACCTGCGGCGCGTGACGCAGCAGCCGGGCGAGACCCTGCACAAGTACATACAGCGCTTCGCGAACGTGCGCCTCAAGATCCCGAAGGTGTCAGATGAGGCCATCATCTCGGCGTTTACCGATGGCGTCAGGGACGTTAAGATGAAAGAGGAGATCGCCATCCATGATGAGCCGTGCTCGGCCATGGAGATGTTCAACCAAGCGAACAAGTGCGCAAGGGCCGAGGAGGGCCGCCTCTCCCTCCTCGCTCTTCCGGAGGCAGACCCTGAAGACAAGAAGGCTAAGGCTAAGGAGGTGAAGCGCAAGGGCCCCGCAGTGCTGGCTGCAGAGCCTGAGATGAAGCGCGGTCGTGACCATAATGGGCCGCCCAAGAGCAACCGCCCGTTGTGCATATTCCACTACACCCGCAGCCACAACACCGAAGACTGCCAGGAGTTCAGGACGCTCCGCGACGAGCGCTTCGGCCGCCGCCCTGAGCGCGGCGACCGCGGCTATGGTCATGGAGGAGGTCGCGGCGGAGGCCGCTGGGACAGCCGTGACCCGCATCAGGACTGGCGCGACCAGCCTCGCGAGGACCGCTGGCGTGACGAGCCTCGCGACGGGCCCCAGCGCGATCAGCCTCGCGAGGGCCGCCCTCAGGGCAATGCTGGCCTCCCTCCGCTGCCGCCGCCGCCAAGGAGGAATGGCAATAATCGGCTGGATGATGGGGCTGGGGGCTTTCAAGAACCCCGGGCGATGGCCTGCATCCTGGGGGGTGCTCAGGCCCCTGCCTCCAACCGCATCTTCAAGCAGTTCTCTCGTGAGGTGAACGCAGCCCTCCCGAAGCTCGAGGCCGCGCGTCCTCTCAGGTGGTCACAGGTCGCCATCACCTTCGACTACAAGGATCACCTCAAGTGCTCGGCCGCTGCAGGCGCGCTCCCCTTGCTCTGCACGCCCACCATGAGCAACGTCCTCGTCACCAAGACCCTCGTCGACGATGGCGCTGGGCTCAATGTCCTCTCCGTCGAGACGTTCGAGACGCTTCAGGTGCCCTATGATCAGCTCATGCTGACCAAGCCCTTCTCAGGAGTGACCGATGGCTCCACCACTCCCCTGGGGTAGGTGCGCCTCCGAGTCACCTTCGGCAAGCTTGATAACTACCACACCGAGCTCATCGACTTCGATGTCGCCCACATCCACCTCCCGTACAACGCCATCCTCGGGTACCCCGCCCTCGCCAAGTTCATGGCAGCGACCCACCATGGCTACAACATCCTAAAGATGCCAGGGAGCGGCGATGTCATCACGGTCGCCTGTGATGAGAAGGATGCAGTCTGCTCCCTCGAGCGCGCTTACCAGGCTGCGGCGACTGAAAATTCTGACGACGAGGGCGGCATCCTGCCTCATGAGGACACACCCAAGAAGAAGAAGCAGCTCCTCCCCAAGAGCCGTCGGGGGACAGAGACCCCCAAGAATGGCACCTCGGGCCCTGTGTCCAGTGCTGGGGCACCTCTCCCTCCCGCATAGGAAGGCGCGCCCGGCGCTCCCCTTAAGACGGGCTCGGGGGCTTCCACCTGGAGAGTCTCTGACCCGGCCGGTGCGACGAGGGAGGTGCTCGGGCACCACTTGGAGGCGTGCTCTGACGCGCACCCCCACAAGCAAGGATCACGACGCGAGGCGCCAGGCTCATGAGAGTTCATCACCAAAGCGATCGAGGAGCTTCAGGAGGCACTGGCCATGTGCGGCGAGCGTCGTCCCACACCACCCAGTGCAGCTGCCGTCCCCGACATGGGCGGCTGGCTGCGCGTTTGCGTCAACATCCCGGGCCTCAATAGGCCGCATCCCAGGGTCTCTTCTGGCCATCGCGTGTCGGCCGCATCGGGGCTACCCCTGTAACTACGTCCGCATGCCCTTTTGCCTCGTGAACGTGGGTGGCACATACCAGCGCCTCGTGCAGGCCGCACTCACGTCTCATGAGGCCCGACGCCACGCGGTCCTTCAAGAGGTCTCGGATCCTTGCGAGCCCCCTGGGCCTCGTGGGCCCCTCGAGCCTCCGGAGCCCTCAGGCTCATGAGGATCAAGCTTCAACAGCTACCCCGACGCTCTAGCAGCATCATTACCAGGTGACCTTTTGGTTTGTTCATTTGAGGGCGCCCCTCGGGCTGCATCATCCTCAAGCTGTTAGGGCCCGCCCCTGCGGCTGTATCGCTTTGCGCATGTATTAGAACTGGCTTTGCATTTGATGAGTTTTTTAAGTATTCTAAACTGCATGCCCGGTGCTTCGTCACTACGAACGTCGTCGTGCCCTAACAACCCCGCCTTTGACCGCCTCATGATTAAGGGCTGGCAAGGTGTCTGTGCTCGGGTCCGTCCCTGTAGCGTTGATAAATCCAAGCGACCGTGCTCTGTCTCGCGGGCCAGTCCCGTGTACATCACCTCCCGTGGTCCTTGGTGCTTTGCCCTCGCATGAGCTAATCGGGAGTGGGTGAGTCAGGGCGCGTGGCCCGGTTCGTATAACCACAGTTCGGCATTTAGCCGTCGCGGGAGCCGTGCGTCGGATGTTTTTCCTCGGGTTTGTCACATGAGAAGACTGGGCACGGCGTATGTGCTCGGGTCCGTCCCTACAGCATCGATAAAACCAACGACTGAGCTCTGTCTGGCGGGCCGGCCCCGTTCATGTCACCTCCTGGGGTCCTTGGTGTTTGGCCTTCTCATGCGATAGCCTCCGGAGATTCGTTCAGCGCAGGTTGTCCCCACCACACATGTTTTGCAAGCGCGCCCCGCGCCAGAAGACTCAGGCGCAACCCGCCTTGAGGTAGGGCCTCGTGAGTCCGGAGCTGGCTCACGGGTGCCCAGATACACCTCCTCCAGTTCTGCCGTGCCAGCCACACGTACGAACGAAATTGGGCTGGACACGCCTGGAGACTCTAACACGGAGCTCCTTTCCCACGCCCAAGTGGAAGCCCGATGCTCCGCGCAGGCGGACGACACGGTCCTCCAATGACTATGCCCACGCCCAAGTGGAAGCCCCATGCTCCGCGCTGGCGGACGACATGGTCGCTCATCGTCTATGCCCATGCCCAGTGGAAGCCCCATGCTCCGCGCTAGTGGATAAACAACTAAGGACGCCCTAGCCACTGCACCAACCTCAGGATGGCCTCCCGGCCCCGTCACGCAACGTTCCCCTAGGATGCACGCGCGAGGGGGCTAGACGGGGGCTACGCTCAGGCCATGCCTGGTGCGTGCCGCCTCACCTAGTTTTCCCGCGTCCCTCCCAGGCAAAAGCTGGTGAGGAAAGGTGTGGGAGATGCTCGCACGTCAAGGGGGACCCCTGAGCATCGCGACTCAGGGGCCTCACTAGTCACGTAGCCCCTCGCCCCTTGGTCTCGTCCAAGTGATCCGGATGCCCCAACGACGGTCGAGGTATGCGCGGGATTGGGCCCTGCCGATGCTGAGCACTAAGACGCTCCAAATCAACTTGGTCATCGCCTTGTTTCCTCCACGAATGCTTCTCATATGTCAAGGGGGACCCCTGAGCATCGCGACTCAGGGGCCTCACTAGTCACGTAGCCCCTCGACCCTTTGTCTCATCCTGGTGATCCGGACGCCCCAACGATGGTCGAGGTATGCGCGGGATTGGGCCCTACCGACGCAGAGCATAAAAGCAAGCAGGAAGGAAACAGGGCACGAAGGAAATCACAGAGTTCAAACAGTTATTACACGCACTGAATATTTTTCAAATTCAAACAAGTCTTATGCCTCCACGAGGCATGATAAATGTCGCAGGTCGAAATCTAGGAGGAGGAGCCGTCACGGACGCCGTCGCCGCCTGTCCCACTCACGGCGAGCTCGTCGTCGACGTCGCTGCCGACGCCTTCGGCACCACCGCTTGCCTCCACCGCGGGGGGCTTGGTGTCGAGGACGCAGGCGAACTTCTTCACCAGTGCGTCCACGACATCCTTCACGGCCACCGCCGCAGCGGCGCGAGACTCGGGGGAAACTGATGCCATCACCGCGTTGAAATCGAAGCCGGGCTCGCGAAGGTGGAGGCGGCTGAAGACACGCTTCGCGGCCATGGAGAAAAGGTCGCGGCACTCGTCCTCTAGGATGGCGTCCACCCTGGCGACCGCACCTTCGAGCACCTCAACAAGCTTGGAGGAGAGCCCTGCATAGCCGCCCTCAGGGGTCGCCAGTGGCTCCTCGAATCCTCCCCTGCAGATGAAGCGCAGCGCCTGGCAAAGCTTGAGCTCGATGGAGGGGAAGGCATCACGCTCCGCGACCGCCTTCTCCTCAGCAGCAGCAAGGGTTTTCTCCCTGGCATCCAGATGGGCCATCACGTCGGAGACATGCTAGGCGTGGGACGTCTGGGATTCTGCTACCTCATCCTTCAGCCTGGCCAAACGCTCACGCTCCGTAGCTTTGGTTAACAGCCGTCTGGGACAGCGCAGAGTCGCGATCGGCGAGCTTCGCCTCGCGAGCCTTGAGGTCCTCTTCCCGCTGGTGGAGCCGTTGCGCGTGCGCGGCTTGCTCCTCCTAAAGGGCCTTCAGGTCGGCCTCTGCCTTGCCGCAGTGCTCCGCGGCAGACGCTGCTTTGGCCAGCGTCTCATCATGATCCGCCTTAGCTTCTGTGGCCTCCTTCTTGGTCTCCGTGGCGGCAACCTCGGCCCGACCCCAGGTCCTCTTGGTGGCTGCGTCAACCTGGATCCACCCAGAAATAAGCCCCAGGCGTTCCCTCGCGAGGGAGCGCCTGTCGGCGTCTTGAAGGTCGGCCCGGATCCGGCCGAGGGCGGTGTAGGCCTCGTCCAAGGCACCGGGCCTGATCACACGGTAACGGTACACAGGCGCGAGGATCTGACCAGGAGATGGCACCAGCGCGTCGGCGGGCGCTGCGTCCAAGGGGGCAGCGGTGTGGCAGATTTGGGGCACCGGAGGCTCGAGTCTCTCCTCAGCCGCGACGGGGGCGGATGCCTCCCCGGCCTGCTGGCCCACGGGGGTTGGCTCCTCCTGAAGTTGTGTCACTGCGCCCCAGGGGCAGATTCCGTCAGGAGGGGGCAGGAAATCGCCCCCTCAACCGGTGCTGGGGTCGCCACGGCCGCGGCAAGGAGTGCCACCTCGGGAGCCTCTACACTACCAACACCCGGCTTCTCGAGCGGCGCCGGTAAGGCACCAGGAGTAGGCGTCACACCCGCGTGCCCGGGTGCGGTGTCGCCGGGGCACCCAGGGATAGCACTGGGTTGGCGCGATGCGCTCCCGCCTCCACCGCGTCCGCAGCCAGAGGTCGGTGGCACCCTCTGGGCAGGGGGCTCCCTAGGCTTGGTGCCCGCTTTCTTCTTCTTCAGCGCGTCATCGCCCCTGGACACCAAAAGGAGAAAAGGTCGTGAGCATGCGCGCAATCTACAATCGACCAAAGGCAAGGCAAGATACTTACTCCTCGCGCACGACCCACTTCCTCTTCCTCTCCACGCCGGCGATGGTCTGGATGCTCCCGCCCTTCTTCGGCGTAGCGCTGCCGCCTGGGGTGGCGGCGAGATCGCCCTGAGGGGCCACAGCCGGAGAGGCCGTGTTTGCCCCAGCGGCGGCCGCCCCATCTTTTGGCGGCGGCACGGACGGGGACGAGACCGACGTCTCAATCGCCTCGCTGGAGTGTGGGGAGCCCGCCGGAGGAGGCGTGGCCGCACGTTTCGTCAGGGTCGCCCGACCAAATGCCTGCATGGCCTGAGGGGCAGGCCTTGGCCTCCTGAGGACCCTGGCGAAGCGCGAGGAGTCCGTGGCCGGGGGCTCGTCGTCATCTTCGATATCGCGGAGGAGCACGCTCTGTGACGGGGGGGACACCTCTTCTGGGTCATCGTCCTCGGTCTCCTCCGAGTCCTCCTCGCTGCTGAAGTCACCGGAGGACACCGGCATGAGAGAATTGGGGTGCTCGGGCGGTGTGAGCCCCTGATCATCAAAGGCGGGCATGGCAGCAACCAGCTCCTCCATGTCGTCACGGTGGTACAGCGGGGCGTAGGCCTCGGGGAGGTCCCCAGGATCGTTGTGGAGTAGGGTAGCCACGGCCCTGCCCAGCTCTTCGCCTGACAAGCTGGCGGATCCAAGCCTGATGGTGTCCTGCGCACCCTCGTACTCCCACATGGGCTTCGAGTGCAATTGGAGCGGCGCCAGGCACTGCGCCAAGAACTCCTTCACTATCATCGCCCCGGTCAGTTACTTGGCTGCCATGTCCAGAGAGATCCGCTTCAAGACGGGCTTCGCCCGGGGATCGGTGAGCTTCGTGAAGCCCCACGCGAGGGTCTTCCCGGGCAGCTTCGTCTGGAGCTCCAGGCGCTGATTGTGGCCCTGGGCGTCCAAGAAGACCCAGCGGTGCCTGAAGCCTTCCACCTTCTTCCCGGCCTTCTGGAGCATGTTCCCGCTCTGGACCGCGACGAAGGAGGCGCACGCCGACCGGTGCGCGCCGTCGTGGAGTCGCAGGCTGAAGTAGTGGTGGAAGAGGGCCACTGAGGGCCTCACGCCCACGAATTCCTCGCAGTAGAAAGCGAAGACGGATAGGAGCAGGATAGAGTTGGGCTGAAGATGGAGGGCCTGGATCCCGTAATGCTCAAGGATGGCGGTGAAGAACCCTTAGAAGGGCGGGACGAGCCCGGAGAAGACGTTGTGGAGGAAGAAGGGCTAGACTGTCTTCGCCAAGGTGCGCTGCTCCGCGGAGCCGCACCAGATCAGGGTCTGCCCCCACTCATTGGTGTCGCCCACTGTAAACGGGAGCGTGGGGTCGAGGTCCCCCTCCTTGGCGATGGTGGATTCCATAAGCGTCGGCAAGGGAGAAGAGGAGGCCGAGGCCTGGGCCTCAGGCTTCGACTTCCCAGCGGGTGCGATCTGAAGAATCCTTGGGATTCAGGAAGCAAGAGGAAGGACGGCCCTACGCCGAGATCTAAAGGAGGCTCTCGCGAAGGAAAGGGGATCTGAGCAAGGAAGCAAAGGCGCGGGGAAGAAGAGCAATGATGGCTCGGCAATGGGTGCCAGACTTTTTGTCAGCCTGGGCAGTTGCCGAGGCGACGTGGGAGCGGAGGCGTCCGCGCCCTGCCACGTGTCGCGCGTCGAGCCTGGCCCGCAGGCGGTTGGGGCCCGCGGAGTTCCGGTCTTCCTTCCTTAGCTTCGCCCCGAAGCCAGCCCGAGCGCGCCTTGGGCCCGAGGGCTACTATCGGCGTTCTCAGAACGGGGGTACCCAGACCTGCCTGCCTGCGGCCCAGCGCGCGGCCCACCTCGACGGCCCGGTACGGCCTGGACGCAAACTCCCCAAGACAAGACCCTCGTGAGGGCCCCCGGCCTCGCGAGGGGGATGACGCCAAGACCTCCAGGGGAGCAGCCTCCCCGGGCTGCCTCCCGAGGAGCGGAGATTCCTATGCAGTGCCCGGCCTCATGAGGCTGGGATGACGTGAGCCATGACGACCAAGGCCAGGCGGGCGCCAGCGGGCACAGGAGGGACAGTTTCCTCTTTTATGCTAAGGAGTCAAAGACGGACGCGGGTTCCCAAGGAATCCCCCAAAGGTTTCCATTCCAGTGCAACAAGACCACACTAGTGCAGCGACGTGCTATACAAACGGTTTTTAACCCCTTTCGGCGACGTAGTTCCAAACCGTTGCCTTGCATGTGTGGGCGATAGGGGGTTCCATCCCACACGACACGGCAAACCTGTCGGCGATGGTGTCCAACGAACGCAAATGTTTGGCAAAACTAAGCGTATGGGATGTCCGCATCAATCACAAACGAGAGTCACCGGTCAACCGTTTGAGATATGGTGGACTTCCCATACGACCCATCCTTGCAACTCGTCTGAGATCACACTGACATCGCACGCGTTATTCTGTGGCTCACCGTTTACGATGTGCACCAAATCACAAACAGTTGGCGATTATGAAGCGTGTATGATAAGGGGTATATCACAAACACTTATATTGGATGAACCGTTGGCGATATTTAACTAAGACTATAATTTAACCGTCATACAAGTATCGGATAGGTTTAAGAAACGCCGTACTCACGTCCGACAGGATAAGTATCGCACGCGCTATTCTGTGGTCCAACGTTTGCGATGCATACTACATCACAAACAGTTCATCATTTTAAACTGTGTGCGACAGAGATTGTATCACCAACGTTGCATTCGGTTGCACCATTTGTTATATTATCTGAAATCACACACTGTTCGCAAACGGCAACTGTGTGCATGGTCGCACACGTTTTCTATCTGTGAAACGTGTCGGATCTTGAGGTATATCACAAACGTCAAGACTTACAAACCGTGTGCAACGTAATGACCCATAGAGCATATTTTATTATTATTTTAATCGCTACAATTTAAAATTGTACATAATTTGAATTTGAAAGTAGGGAATAGCTTTTTACATATACATAGATAGGTTGATCAACCAATGCATTATTCCATTCACAGGTACATACGCTCAAGAATTACGTCAACGAAAGAATTACAAAAGCACCAAATAAAGAATGATGAACGACGGATGAATACTTGTATTAAAGACGGCAAAGAAAGAGGCAAAATATATTCTGATTGCTGTAAAAGGTGAAGCGGAATGCCCGCGGTGTGCCCTCCATGTCGTCTGCACACACGACTCTAGCCCAATCCCTTGTGATGGTCGACCGCCCATCCTTCAATATCTTCATGACTTCCAGATAGTCATTCTAGTCTGGTAGAAATACATATACATTTGCATGTCCAACAATCATTTAGTTTGAGAGGTGATCTTGGGTAGACTGCATTGGGAACCACTGCAAAGGAAAAAAGATACAGAGATTGTCATCTAACAACTCATTATGTGCAGTAAAAAGGGTACATAGTTTTGAGTTAATATACTTTATATCACTATTGTCTTGGACAAGCTGTAAATAAATAGTTTAATTGCCACATTTTGACCAATTGTACTAGCAATCTTTATTAGTTACCTCACATGATGTTCTCTCCGTCCCACTATATAAGATCTAATTACATCCAATGCACAAACATATTGGATGTATTAGCGTCTTTTATTATGCGGCGGAGGGAGTATAGCATGGGAAACAAATATAGCCATGTGAACCAAAAACCATTAAAATAGGCATATATTCACTACATCAGGCTTAACAACAACCAAATAAAGTCATTCATAATGGTATTGTTGAATTTGCATAGAACAAAGCTTGTACTTAACCATCAAATTGTATAATTGAACATCACAGAGTGAAAAAAATAGGCGGTGTATAACTAAATAAACAAGGCATACTACAGCTACCAAATAGTCATTCATATCGCTATTGTTGAAATTGCATAGAACGTAATATGTGCTTAAACATAAAATTCTATGATTGAACATCACATTGTTAGAAAACCGAAATAAACAGAGGCATGTTAACTACACCAGCTTTAACAGGAACCAATTGTATGATTGAACAACCAAATCTAGCAATTGAAGCTGGACATATGTTCACTACAAACAACCAAAAACAGCTAAACAAGGTATATGCTCACTACAGACAACCAAACATAGGCGTTCGTGAAACTAAACTGAAAAATTCATACTCGAGCATAGGGCGCACTTGTCGACGACAAGTTGTTGTCATCAATGAGACCTGACTTGGTAGCTGACGATGCCAAAACATCGCCATAGAACGCGACTTCCATAAATGACAAAAGGTTCCCATTTGCGATAAAGGAAAATTCCTGATAGCAAAGTAGAGTAGATCAGATGCATACTACAAACAACCAAATATAGGTATATGCTAACTACAGACAACCAAACATGGGCAGTGAAATTGAACTGAACAATTCATACTCCAGCATATCAAATAGCACTTTTGAACATTACAATTCGTACTCCAGCATAGCACATTCCTGACAGCAAAGCAGAGTAGATCAGAGGCGTACTACAAACAACCAAATATAGCAATTGAAACTGGACAAATCATAACCACAAACCACCAAAAAACATTTAAAGGAAGCATATGCTCACTACAACAGACTTAACAGCAACCAAACAACCATTCATATCAGTATTGTTGAAATTGCATAGAAGATAGAACGCACCATGTGCTTAAACATCAAATTGTATGATTCAATATCACATTGTGAGAAAACTGAAATAAACAGGGGTGTGTTAAATACACCAGCTTTAACGGGAACCAATTGTATGATTGAACAACCAAATCTAGCAATGAAACTGGACATATGTTCACTACAAACAACCACACATCACGCTAAACAAGGTATATGCTCACTATAGACAACCAAACGCATCATAACTGAAATTAAACTGAACAATTCATACTCCAGCATATCAAATTGCACTTTTGAACAATTCAAACCTCTTGGAAGAGCCTGGAGTGGGGGTGCGCACCGTGCGCTCCCTGTTGTGGCAGCTTATCTCCTTGCCTTTGGAAGAGCACGTCTGCAGGGTGACGCCCCTGATGTCGTGGATGGGCTATTTCCCCTTGGAAGAGACGGATAGGGCGCCTTGTCGTCGTCGTCATCAATGAGGTCTGACTTGGCAGCTGATGTTGCCGAGCCACCGCCATATATATAGAACGTGACCTTCAGTAATGACAAAAGGGTCTCGATGTCGACGAAGGCAAAATCCAGACATCGAAGCAGAGTAGATCAGCGACGGGGGGAGGGGGCATGGAGGAGATCCAAGTAGGTTGAACCCGAAGGGGCAGGGGGTGATATACTTAACCTGTGTCATAGCCCGCGTCTGGGGGGCTCGGCGGCCACATCGCCGTCGTCCAGCGGACAGGCCTCGATATACCTCTTTTTGGCCATTCGCTCCTCCAGCTCCTCGGGAAGCATAGCCGGGATGAGGCAGCGACGCTCTGGAGTATGGGTGAGGATGGGGATGGGGATCTGCGGGGAAGAGGGTGCTTTGCAGGCCGACACTACGGGGTGGACCAGAGTTGTGCGTGCATTATTCGACATGGAGGAGCACTATTGTCGATTGCACGGACGAATCTAGTCCAACCCCCTTGTGATGGATCTTCATGAGGACTTCGAGATAGTCACGGGTAGGTCTCAGAGGATGACGGTGGAGTCGGGGGCGACGGGCTAGCTATGGTTCGAGCGAGGGAGAGGAGTGGTGCGAGCGGGAGCGGAGTTATTCCCTTTTTTACGTTATCTGAGCAGAGATTTTGTGGTGGGGAGGGGGGTAGGTGGTGTTTGAGGAAATGCCGCGCGGCTACTGAAAATTTTACTAGGCAGGAATGCCGGGGCTACTGAAAATTTAGATTACGGGATTGAAGTGGCGCGGCCAGGGCGGGAGCAACAAACATCGCACACAGCCAAAACATAATAAGTGTGTGCTATCAAAAAGGAAAAAACCGTGAAACCGTCATTTTTCAAATGGCTCAAGGTGGTTGATATTTTTACGAGGGAAGTCTCGTGGAACCCAATCGTGTCCGGCGCCCACCAGTGGACCGTGCTGATGTGCCAACGGCGGATGGAATGGTTTCTGTTGAGTGTACAATCGCAAACGGTTGTTACATTCGAATCGTTTGCTATTTACTCTTGGAATAATAATATAAACGAGCATTTCGTCATAAAAATGTGGGAAAGGGGTCAGAACACATACACGCCTGCATTGTCTCAAAAAAAACTTACACGCCTGCATGTGGAACAAAAATATGTATGCACAGGGTGGTTTGATCGTTCAAAATACCCAATGCACAACTTTGATGTGTCACATGTCTCCTCCGTCGCCACGTTGGTGGAGGGGGGATCCTAGCCACGAATACATGCCCCCACACAGGTCTTGCGTATCACTCATGTCGTAACACGAAAATGAAACATATACATGAATCCAGCTTGGTCGAACCACCCCATCTCTTTTCCGGTCAAAGGTGGACTATGGCCCATGCGCCTCGAAACACGTACATCCCGACCAAAGAATCAACACTTTTGGTCAAACCTCTCCCGTTGTCGGTCGAAAAGGATGGAAGTCCACCGAGGCCCATGAATGGGCGTGGCGCCGATAATTAACCACGCGGTGGAGTGTCGAATATAGCCATCACCTGTTGGTGGTGCAAACATGTGTACGGAAATGTTGTGTTGCGTTTGAATTCATTAATATATATATATACCTCATGTGCAACTTTGATGGGTCACATGCTTTGGAACGGGAAAGTCCCCCCCCCCCCGAGCGAGTGTTCATGACGCGTACAACTAGTATGCCGAGCGTCGATGGGAACGATTCACGAATTCATAGGCATGTGCTCAGACTTGGATAATTAAGGAAACTCAAATGACCTATATAATATATACCATAACACAAAACAATTGAAGATTCCACCATGGTAACCTCTCTCTCGTTGTTAGTCAATGTGATGGACATCCACGCGGGCCCAGGAATGGACTTTCCAACGACAACCATGCGAAGGAGTATCCAAAGACAATCACCGTCTAAGCGTGGATCAAACATATGCATGAAAGTGTTGTGTGATGTTTACATACCCAGCACACAAACTTTAGCGTGGCACACCTTCCTCGGGAATCTTAAAGTCGGCACGGAAAGCGAGGTTCACGACGTGTGGTATATATATATACCCTCCCCCCCCCCATTCGAGCCGATGGGAGAGACATTATATTCATGCATACACTACACGCACTCAAATTATACCATGCAATATCACACCCACATGGCCTACCGCAAACATCGACCAAAAAAGAATCCACAATAATTAACCTCTCTCGTTGCGGCACAAAACTACGCGAGGCCACAGATGGGAGAGTGACACTAATAATTGTGCAAGGGGGCGGTGTCCGAGGACAACCACCGCCTCCATGTTGCCCTAACATACGTACGAAGGTGTTGTGTGATGTTTTGAATACCCAATGCACACCTTTCATGTGGCACCTTCGCAAATCGAAATAAACGGAGGTTCACAACTTGTACAATGAGCACGCGCATGCACACATGCGCCCAAACTTTCGTCCGTAATCTCACCATGATATTCGCCGAAACATGGACTAAGATGAATCCACCTTTGATCAAACCCCTCTCACGCGCGCCATCCAAGGTGATAGACCACGCGGGGGCAACGAATGGGTTTGTCGGTGGTAACCGCATGAGTGAGTGTACGAGGACCACCTCCGCATGCATGAGACACAAACATATGCATGAAAAGGTCATGATCGAGATGCTTTAAATATATACCCAATGCACGACTTTTGACGTGGCATGTGTGCCTCACCTGAAGCTGTCATTGGTTAAAACCGTTACACGCATCCCAATGGGTGTTTACTATATTAGGGCATGGAGAAGTGCCAGCTTGAATTCCCATGGGGAAGATGGTGGGTCAAATACCTTACCCAGTGTGCACGGCGGGGATGGGGATGGGATATACATAGCATTACCTGCCTTAACCATGAAGTACTTATATGTGGGCTCTGAAATTAGTAGACCCCACGTAATTTGCGACCTCGGTCACCCAAATTTCCACAGATCCCACCTATCTGGCCCAAATATCCCTAAGAAAACCCAAACTTAGCCACAACATATTGTTTATTTGCGTTGGAGTACTATTTTTTTACTGAAATACTATCAAATGTTGTTCTTAAATGCATGTTGGGTTTCCCGACGGGGATAAAGAAGTGGCAACGGGGATGGGAAACATTTTATCCCCGCGCATGGGTACGGAGACGGTGACAGGAATGGAAGGGCGGTGATCGGGACGGGGATGGGAAAGATTTTATCCCCACGCAAGGGTACGGAGACGGTGACGGGAATGGGATGGCGGTGATGGGGACGGGGATGGGACTCCAATATACCCGCCTGAGTAATCCCCGTTGTCAGCTTGATGCCTAACTAACCGGACAACCCCATGTGGTGGCGCACATACGACGCGTATTGTGTGCCGGACCCCACACCCCCACTCGTCCCACCACACCACCGTCACTTCGAGGCATGCATGTCAAACTTTTTTATGTAGTGCACATGTGACAATAGGAGTGTAGTGTTAAAATTCGATTTGTAAAGAACATTAGGACATTATATACATCAAATTGATTCCTTAGGTATTTAATTTGTAAAATTCAAATTTGAACTATATGCACACGCGGTTGTGCGCTCGAATGGATTAGAAATTCATTTTTTGTGTTAGGTGCATGTTTAGTCCCCATGGAAGGAAAAACAACGAATTTCGAACATCTTGGGGCCGCAAACATTGATTCTTGGCTATCAATTTGCCGCAAACGCCCAGCTAAGCTAGAATTCATGAAACATTGACATGATTTCATGACATGGAACTTATAGGTCGTGGTAAATAAATCGTCCAATTTGAGAGAAGTTTTAATCTAAGCTTCTTGCAAATGCGGGCTTATTAATAAATGCAACACAGAACCGTCACGTTTACATCGTAAACGGTTTATTAGTCCATTTTTTATTTACTCCGCGTATTAGCGTTGGATAAAGTCAATCTTTGTAAACTTTGACCAAATTTAGGAAAAAATGTTAACGTTTACAATTAAAAATTAATACCATTGGATTCTTTATTGAATGTACTTTCACATCATATATATTTGTCATGGTAATTATTTCTATTTCTTTATTTAAAGTTGGTCAAACTGTATGAAGCGCGATCCTTGCACGCAGATATGATTTGATGGGACGCATGCTAGCAGCAGGTCACCTCGCAAGCTGACCAGGATGCGTGTGAGAAGGTGGTTGAATTGATGGGAGGCGTGTTAGCTAAGCAGTTTCGCAGGGAGACGTGCCTTCAGACGTGTGATTTGATGGTGCGCATGCCAGCAGTCTGGCCCACAGGCGCCTCACCAGGAGGCGAGCCGTCCCTTTAAACCGCCGCCCGCCTCCCTCTCATGTCCCAACTCCCCTTTATTAACCGCGCCCGAGCCGTTGGCTTTAACATTCTCGCAACACACAATCCTTTCTCACCCCCCCCCCCCCGCATCCTCGCTGCCGTTTTCAATCGTCATCAGTGGCCTCCCTGCACCATGGGAGGGAGTAACCACGTCGGTGCCGGCGAAGCACCCGAGCACAGCGTGAAGGTGGGCACAGAGATTGCCGTCGTCGGAGATGACGTATCGCGCGGACAGCAGCGCGGCCTTGACATTGTCGCCGCCGCCGTGCTTCCCCAGCTGGAGCCGGTGGTCCACAGCGACTCCGACGAACACTCCAGCGACGACAACGACTCGGACGGAGAACTGGTTGGTCATATATACACATTTTTGGTAAATACATATGATAGGCTGATTGGTTTGCTACCAAAACATGCATGGCATGCCAACTTTTGGCATCAAATTAGTTAGCTTCGATTTAGGGTTCACGTTGTCGCATGATATAGCTAGTATGTTTCATAAACTTTGCCTTGCGAATTCGCATTATAAAAATATACGAACATCACATTTTTTACTATGTATAGGTGCTATCTGACGATGTGGACATCGAGGATGAAGACGTCCAGGAGAGGTTCAAGAGGCAAAGGCTCAGAGAGCTTATGGCTGGAGAGTATAACAAGCGTGTCAGGAAGAATGGGGGCTATGGATGCCCGTTCTGCAACCATAAGATTAACAACACGTACTCGAGTGTTCTAGCGCATGCAAGAGGACGAGCCGTTGGCTCCTTCAAGCAAAAGTATTCTGCTAGGATAGCGCACGCCGCGTACGCCCAGTTCTTGGAGAATCTTAACCATCAAGCATGAAGATGAGATGTTGGATTGACTGTTTCGAAAAAAAATGTTGGATTGAATCTATCTAGTTTGTGTGTATTATATCTATGCTTGTGTATTATATTTTTTCCTGAGATTGAAACTGTGCGACGACTTTCATTATGCGATATCTCCATCACACCGGAGTGCTAGTTTAATTGAGAGTAATATTTTTATAGGATTTATCATACACGGTTGGATCTAATAAACCGTTTCCTCCGAAGCACATTATTCTAGGGGACTAAGATTCAGTGACTTACCGCACCTGCCTTTGTGTGTTTGACATGTGGGCCCAACAGATGGCTGGTCCACATGTCATACACCCAAAGGCAGGTGCAGTTACGTCACTGAAGCTAGACAGAATTCCTCAGCACCACTTGAAAAAAAAAACCTCAGCACCCACACGTCACAAAACCCTCGCCTGCTCCCCTTCCCCCCCCCCTTCCCAACCCCAGTAGCACCTACACTAACACTAGTACTCCGGGACTCTCCATGCATGTCACCGCCTATCCCTGCGGCAACCACTTAGCTCGACGCTTGTCGCCGCCGCCGGCTGCCGCAAAACGCCACCGCATATCTCCACTGTCGATTGCCGTGGCCTATCGGCACTGACTTTATCGACGCTGCTCTCTGTCGACCCAGCTCGCCCGATTGGGGAATCTTCGGTACTGGGTTTTTTCCCCATGAAGAACCAGGTAACTAATCTACTGAAATATTTCCGCTCATCTCTTATCCCAGTCCGTCGGCCCCTTTTAATCACCCGTCCGAAATCGCCGTGGATTCATGTTTCTTCTAGCTGGTTTGAGGGTTTTCATTCATAGAGTGTACAGTGCAAGGACACGTCAGGGCTATGCGGACTCGGCCATAAAACCGAGGAGTTCCATCTCACCATACCAGACGACTTCACACAGCGCACGGTATGTTCAATCTCACACTACCTGGGTTGACATGCATGGCCTATTCTTTTTCTGAACCTATACTATAGATTGCTACATTTGGATAAAAGGTGCCACATGCAGCATTTACGTCAAATGTGATTTCATCTTCTTCTTATCCTTCTCCTTCTATATTAGGCAAATTAATGTTGTATTGTTCTTTTGTTTACTCTCATATATATTTAAACGACATCATGGTTACATTATCGGTTTACTTGTAATTTTTTATCCTTTCAAATCAACTGATGTGCATATGTTGTCCTTTTAACTACTACTCTCATACTATCACGTTACCATGTTCTATAACAATCTTATCATTTCCTGTAGTACATCCCTTGCGCTGCAACGACAACTGTAGCGCTAAATCTTTGCCTTTACATAACTGAAGACTCCAGGGATGTCACATTGAGCACAAACCATGGATTTACAATTGTTGTTTCTGTAAAAATTGATGAAGATTGTCACTCCTACTTTGAAGAAGGCCTTTGGGGAGAAATTTCTAAGTTTTATGTATTGAAAGCTGGCACTAAAATTACGCTGCACCTAAAAGAGCCTTACCAGACGATAAATGCTACCTTCCCCGACGGCATTCTCCATACATGCTATGTTGGAAGTAAGTGTTCTTTGTAGTATCTGCACGTTGACTTGCGTAGCAATATCAATGTAACCGTGTAGTATTTCAGGAACCAATTGGGATTTCATTTTCTTAATCTGTTAAAATTGTTCCTACCTAGTAAGTAGTAACTTGTAATTACCAATGCACTATTCTTCTACCCTCATCTAGCTACATAATCACTATCCTCCCACTGCTCCACTCTTGATAGAAAGATACGTCGGCGGCCATTCTCCGGACGTGGATGTCGAGATTGCCAACAAGCGGAGGCGGACTGAGCCATAAACACAAGCGCCTCCAATAGGCGTAGACTTCATCAGCAGCCTCCCCGACGATATGTTGAGAGTCATCATCTTCCTCCTCCCTATCGAAGATGGCGTGCGCACAACCGTCCTCTCTCGGCGGTGGCGCCCCCTATGGCGCTGCACCCCTCTCGACATCATCAGTGAGCACATGCTTTGCACTGGTTATCGCAAACGCTTGGATGCACTATCCCAGATCCTCGGCACGCACTCTGGCCCAATCAAAGGCCTTACCATGGGCAAATTCCATTCCAATGGCAAGGACCGAGCCAAGCTTGACGAGTGGTTCTTATCGCCAGCCCTAGATCATCTTGAGAAGCTCCATTTTAATGATGGACATATGCGCCCGCTGCCACTCTCCGCGCTGCGCCTCGCGCCAACGCTGCGCTTCACAAGGTTCTTGAACTGTCATTTCCCCCAGATTAACGCCAATCCCGCTCTTTTGCTACCTCGACTGACGCACCTTGAGCTCGTCGCCGTCTGCATCCCCAACGACGACATGGAGCGCCTGCTCCGCGACTGTACTGCGCTCAAGTACCTTCATATTCAGGCGATCAATGGGTTGAGTAGCCTCCACATCACCTCCATGAGTCTCCGGGCAATTTGTGTATATTGCTGGTGTTGCAATAGGAGATCGCACAAGGTGAAGCACCAAATGGTCATTGTGCTTTTACTTGAGAGATTACTTGTTGCTGATCAACAAGGTCCAACAAGAATCAGGGTCATTCATGCGCCAAAATTGACAGTGTTTGGCTACTCGCCTGTCAACTTATCTGAACTTGTTTTTGGATCCATAACCGTCCAGGTACAACAATCACCCTCTTCTCATTCTTTAATTAACATTTTTTTCTATTAAAGATGTATGCTCGTTTGTCATCCAGAAAATCATATTGACAAGCTTGACCCCATATCTACACGGAGTGAAGGTCTTAGCAGTAGAACCTATCGGCCCCGACCTGGACCAAGTTGTCAGATTGCTGAGATTATTTCCGTGCCTGGAGAAGCTATATGTCAAGGTGATGCTCTTTCATGTTAAATTTTAAACACAAGGGAGTTCAAATTTTGAAACCCTTCAAATCGTAAGAGGTCCGTTGTGTGTCCAAGCACTAATACATTCTCTTCTTTCCCAGATACGGTTAGGCCTGGTAGTGGATAATGTGATACAATATAACAATCCCATCGAATGCCTTGATCTCCATCTCTCAGAAATTACCTTGAACTCCTACCGAGGGACCTTACCGGAGATTATATTCGCCAGGTTCTTTGTTATGAGAGCAAGTGTGCTAAAGATAATGAGATTTTCCCTACATTTATCGCGCAAAAAAGAATGGTTTGATGGTCAGCTCCTGCGACTAGGACAGAATGGAAAACTCTCTACAGAAGCACAATTTTGTTTTGTAACTTCATTTGACAGACTATTCGGAAGTCCTAATGCCAAGCCCATAAACGACATGTCAGTGACCGATCCCTTTGCAGAAATATTGAAGTTGCGAGACTAGTAGTAATATCAGTATGAACCTATCATATATGTTCATGTTCAGCTGATCAGCGCGGGCGTCTAGAGCTGCATGACAAAGTTTCCTGCATAAGCTGAATTTCATTTCTATTATCTGTTTGAACCTTGTAATATTTGAATTTGAGTATTGTAATGCTGGAATTTGAACCTTTGTACTATTTCTGTCATTTGTGATACAACCATGCAAATGACATCTTATGAGGGAGACTCTTATTTTGGTAGTACTATCTTTTCCTTAGTATGCAATGGCCGATTATTATCTGGACATCAATATGCAATTGACGATTAATATCCGGACCTTAAGAAGCAGAACCACGACCGAGGGTATCCTGCGCGGCTCCCATGGTGCTCCCAGTGGCTGCCGACGACGAGCGCCAGTTCACCATGCATGCCATAGTGGACACGCCCTGTCGGTTCGTGGTGCACACCAAACATCCGATCTGGATGGAGAACTCCAGCGTCATGGACCTGTTACTTGATGAGGACAAGTACAGAGTGGTCTGGTTCGACCTCGCGTCCCACCGCGTGCTCTGCTCTCGCGTCCCTGCGCGTGCTCTGCTCTTGCGCCCCTCCGCGCACGCTCTGCCAGCGGTTGGGGCCGGCCCACGATCACGTTCGGGGCTCCATATGCATGCGGTTGTGCCACGCGCATCGCCCCATGTAGTTACGTGCTCCACGACTGAATCACGCGCTGCAAAAACTGCCATCCGGACGTGCCGGTTTTCCAGGACGTCCGACCCCCATTTATACCCACGGCCATTAACCATAGTCTCTTAACGCTTTCGATCGTGCCCCACAACACAATAAGCACACCCTGGACGACGCATATAGAGAGGATGTCCAGCGGCGCTCCAATGGAGTTCGGCGTGCATCATGTGGAGACCCACATGAGGAAGATGGACCTCACGGTGGTGTACACCAACGACCCGGGCATGGTGGAGGACTCCATCGACACCATGGAGCGGCTGCTTGATGCGGATGACAAGTACAAAGTGGTCGGCTTCGACCTCGCTTACACCGGCGGTCGTGCCGGGCATGATCAGAAGGTTGTCATCGCCCAGTTGTGCGTCGGCCATCACGTCCTCCTCTACCACTACTGCCTAGCCACAATGCCTTGCGAGCGTTTCACCAGGTTTGTCAACAGCCCCAACTACAGGTTCGCTACGGTGGACACCACCAACGATCCAAAGGCGCTCAAGACTTCGGGCTTGGCCTGCCAGAAGCTTGTCGACATCCGCGGCCACTACAGGGTCTGGGGCTGCAAGAAGGACATGGACTCCCATGTTGACCTGGCCGAAGACATCATCGACCCCTACTACGCTGACATGAAGGCTGAGTGCAACAAGAACAAGCCTGTCTGGCACAGGGGCTGGGTGAAGAAACTGGATGAATATCACCTCCAGACAGCGGCCAAGGAAGTGTACACATGCTACGAGATGTTCAGGCGGATCGTTGACATGAGGAAGTGCCTCCTACCTGAAGACAACGAGGGATCGAGCCACAAGCATAGCGCTGGCGGCAAGCGTCACAAGAAGTAGATGATTTGATGATCGTTTCTCAATTCTCATACTCCCTCTATGCAGAAGTGTTTGTAGTTTTAGAGGGATAAATTTATTATGCATGTAATAGTTTATTAAGGTGTGCGCCAATGTTATGTGTGTATTGGATGCTTAATTTGGTTATGCAATCATGTTCTTCTAAACAGAGCATAGATGTTTGTGGGCAGATTGAGCAAATCACATCGCATACGGAATAAACAACCAAAACCGTCGGTGATGATTTCATCAGTCCCTGACAGTTCTTTATCCGGAACCGTTTGCCCACAACACATGCGAGTGGTCTGTGTACATAACACATCTTGATCTGAGAAACCGTTTGTGTTATTTTTGCTTATCGCACACAGTTCATCAACGTGGACTGTATGATGTCTATCACACACATCTTGATCTATGTAACCGTTTATGTTATTTTACCTCAACACAAATAGTTCATACGAGTGACCTGTATGCCTTCTATCGCACACGTGATCATCTGGACAATCGTTTGTGTTCTGCTTGATCAGCGCAAACAGTTTATCGGGGTGAATTGTATGTCGTGCATCGCACACACTTGTATTTTTATAAGTGTTTGCGTTATATGATCCAATCGCAAACAGTTTATCGAGGCCAACTGTTTGCCAAACATCACACACGCAACTATTTTTTAGATCGTATTTGATGGATACGCCATCGCACACAGTTTACGTCATTAGCGACGGAGCTATAACTATATCGTTTGCGATTTGGTCATCGCACACAGTTTTGTCGAAGGGTCTCTGATTGATGTGTCCCGTTAGCAGCATCCTGCAGTAGTGCCAAGACCATGAGCTCGGCAGGACGGATGTCATCACCGAGCCCACCTCTGCGTCACAGCCAGAAGCTTTGCAGGCGAAGACCACCTTTAGCCAGGATAAGATGTACCTCTTGTCCCCTTTCAAATTTGGCCGTTGTGGGATCCCTTCCCGCCTGTGCGATGAGGGAAGAGGACCAAGGCCGCTATAAATAGGGACTAGCCACCACCGTAGAAGGGATCGAATCCACCCTCACCCAAGAGCCCTCGTGAGGTCGCTCAGCCACTGTACTAGTTCATCCCCAAACCTCCTCGTGAGGCCAATCCACCAAAAGCAGGAGTTGGGTTTTACACCGCAAGGTGGCCCGAACCTGGGTAAATCTCCGTGTCCATCTTCTTGTTCACTGCACGCATTCGACGAGGCTTGGCCGTGGGGTGGCGAGCTTGTGACTTGAGCTGGGAAGGATCTTCGCACACGCCCCAGAGTTTGAACTTCTTGGGTCTGCGGAGCCCGATTTTCGACATAATCCATAAAAATTCTCCATGAAGTTTCAGGTCATTTGGATCCTGATGATTTTTCTGCCTTTTTCTTGGTTTCCCGGTCCAGAATTCCAGTTTCCAGATATTTCCCTCTTTGTGATGTACCTTGCATATTCAGAGAGAAAAGACATAAGAATTGTATGATAATAGGGAATAATGGACAAGATTATCATAAATATCAATAAGAAATCATGATGCAAAATGGACGTATCAACTCCCCCAAGTTTAGACCTCGCTTGTCCTCAAGCGAAAGCCGAACTCGAAAAGAATGACCACATGATTGGAGAGAGAGGAGTCGATAAAAACAAAATACGGACATGAGAGCATCATGAATAATAACATGGAAGCAAGTTTTCCACCATATAACTTCTCGTAAACAAGTAACGATCTATTCACAACTGAAGAACTATGAAGCACAAACTTTATTGACAACCAACAAACGATGTTATTAGTTATTGAGATAATCATAATTCATTATATTCAAGAGAAGAGTCTATGTAAGAGTTGTTATTCTAGCAAGTTCACATACTCAACTATCATTTAGCCTTCTATGATTATTGACACTCATTGCATATTTTTAGAGCAAATGTTTCCGCTGGACACATAGGAAGATGGGGACTTCATTACCTTCGCCACCCAACTTCCTTACCCCAAGGATAATGTCAACAACAGTAAGTCATGATCACCCACATTCAATTGGATATATATATATACATATATATATATATATATATGTATGTATATATGGATCTTTCCTCAACATATGATGCTTGCTAGCTAAAGAGTTAATGGGAAGAACAGGGGTAAATAATATTGACTCTTGTACAAGAATAAATGCTAAAAGAAGATAAAAGATAGGCCCTTCGCAGAGGAAGTAGAGGTTGTCATGCGATTTTGTTTGTTTGGATGTGCAAACTCTTAATGCAAAGGAACGTCACTTTGTATTGCCCCTTGTGATAGCAAACTTTATTATGCACTCTGTCGCTTTTATTTCTTTGTTAACACAAGATCATACAAAGCTTATTTTCCCTTACAATAAAAGATCGTACATGTTTAGAAGCAATTTTTATTGCTTTGTGCACCGATGACAACTTACTTGAAGGATCTTATTCAATCCATAGGTAGGTATGGTGGACTCTCATGGAAAGAAACTGGGTTCAAGGGATTAATTGATGCACAGGTAGTATCTCTACTTGGTGCAGAAAATTTTGGCTAACAAAAGATCTAAAGGGTCCATGACAATATAACTTCTATGCAAATGTAAACAACCATGATCATTATGTTGTCTTCCATGTCCAACATCAACACTCGATCATTATATAATATTTGGTGGGGAATTCACAACCATAGAAGGTGTCCAAGATAGTATATTTAAATGTGAATCTCCTATTCTCTATCATAATCTTGCATAGATTATATCAATTACTAATGCTAGGTTTGTTAGCTCTCAACCTCTTTTATCACTTATTCCTTCTTCCATGTGAAGTCATTACTACTCCTGAGATAAGCATATGATCTTTTCTATTTCTTTTATTGCCATGCTATGATGACAGGTGCATGAAAATGAAGAACACAAACTCAACTAATCTTTTTTATATAACTCTCACACTCGATTACAAGGACAGATATATCTCAAAGCACAAGTTCTAAGCAAAGCAAATATGAAATTTTATTTCTCTAAAATCACGAGATAGCTTAAGGATCGAACTAAGATAGATGATAATAATAAAGGTGATGGTGATACGATACCGGGGCACCTCCCCCAAGCTTGGAACAAGCTAAGGGTGGTGATGATGTAGTAGGCTTGTCCTCCATCTTCCAAGGCATGGGCTCTCCATCATAAAAAGAAGACCTTGTCTCCGGAATCGTGAAATCGACAGTGATGCTCATCCTTTTAAACTTGGATTCATACTCACAGTTTTGGTTTTCCGTGTCATAGATTTGAGCTTGGAGATGCTCGATCCGCTCTTGAAGCTTGAAGAGAGCCTCTCCCACGTTCCCTATGTCCATCTTGTTTTCCCGGATGAAGTCTGTGATCATAGAGTGAATAGCACTCAGACCTCGTTCAACCATCCCTTGGCACTTGAAGATCTCCTGCTCCACTGCTGCAAGCCTGGCCTTCTCGCTTCCCTCCTTCTTGGGGCTCTGAACATCCCGGATGTGGAGCACCCCCTCACACATCTCAATGACTTGAGGGTGCTTCATCACCTCCAGCGGGTAGGGGTTGATGACCTTCTCGAAGAACTTGTCCTTGGAGGAGCTTGGAGACGTCATGGCGATCTAAATCTGTAGGAAAAATAACCCGAAACAAGAACATAGGAGAAACTTGCGATGCGGTGGTCAAAACATACGAAAGTATATACAATGATTTTTTTCTAGGTCAGAATACATGCTCGGGAAGAAAACGGAGTCCGGAAGACACATGAGGGCCCCAAAAGCCATCAGGGCGTGCCCAGGGGGTGGGCACGCCCTGTTGGCTTGTGCCTCCCTCGTGGGTCCCCTGACTCCTTTTTATTTTTGGAATTTTTTTAAAATACCAAAACCAACATAATATATATTTTTGGAATTTTTTGAGTCGGTTTACTTACCGTATCACGTACCTACTCCTTTTTCAGGTTTCTGGAGTGTTCCGGAAGGTCTCTCTTATGTGCTCTTTTGGTGTTATCACTTGAATAATATTAGTTTCAACATTAATGGGCGTACCTAGGATGTAATGCTTAATTCTTTGCCCATTTACCACTCTCGGATTTTTGCCTTCGAAGTTATTAATCTTTATATCACCGGAGCGATAAACCACCTCGACAACATACGGGCCTTCCCATTTGGAGAGGAGCTTACATGCAAAAAATTTGAAACGAGAATTGTACAAAAGAACTAGGTCTCCTACATTGAATTCCCATTTATGAATTCTCTTGTCATGCCATCTTTTAACTTTTTCTTTAAACAACTTGGCGTTTTCATAGGCTTGTGTCCTCCATTCATCTAGTGAGCTGATATAAAATAACCTCTTTTCACTCGCAAGCTTAAATTCATCATTAAGTTCTTTAATTTCCCAATATGCTTTATGTTCTAACTCAAGAGGTAAATGACATGCTTTTCCATAGACCATTTTATAGGGAGACATTCCCATGGGATTCTTATAAGCAGTTCTATAAGCCCATAAAGCATCATCTAGTTTCTTAGACCAATTCCTTCTAGATCTATTAACAGACTTTTGCAAAATTAATTTTATTTCTCGATTGCTCAATTCAACTTGACCACTAGACTGAGGATGATAAGGTGATGTGATTCTGTGGTTAACATCATATTTAGCTAGAAGTTTACGGAAAGCACCATGAATAAAATGTGAACCACCATCAATCATTAAATATCTAGGGACTCCAACCCTCGGGAAAATGATATTTTTAAGCATTTTAATAGAGTTGTTATGATCAGCATTACTAGTTGGAATAGCCTCTACCCACTTAGTAACGTAATCAACAGCAACTAGAATATGAGTATATCCATTAGAGGAAGGAAAAGGCCCCATATAATCAAAACCCCATACATCAAATGGTTCAATAGCAAGTGAATAATTCATAGGCATCTCCTGACGTCTACCAATGTTACCAATTCTTTGACATTCATCACAAGAAAGGACATACTTACGAGCGTCTTTAAAAAGAGTAGGCCAATTAAAAACCGGATTGTAATACCTTGTGTGCAGTTCTGTCACCAGCATGGTGTCCTCCATAAGCCTCGGAGTGACACTTCCTTAGAATCTGTCCCTGATCATGCTCAGGTACACAACATCTAATAACACCATCTACTCCTTCTTTATAAAGATGTGGGTCATCCCAAAAGTAATGTCATAAATCATAAAAGAATTTTTTTCTTCTGTTGATAGGTGAAGTTAGGTGGTATATATTTAGCGACAATGTAATTGGCATAATCCGCATACCAAGGAGTACTATGTGAAGTATTTATAACAACAAGTTGCTCATCAGGAAAATTATCATCAATGGGCAGTGGGTCATCAAGAACATTTTCCATCCTAGACAAGTTATCTGCTACAGCGTTTCAGCTCCCTTCCTATCAATGATATGAAAGTCAAATTCTTGAAGTAAAAGCACCCCCCTAATATGTCTAGGTTTAGCATCTTTCTTTTCCATAAGGTATTTAATAGCAGCATGATCAGTGTGAATGGTTACTTCGGAGTCAACAATATAAGGTCTAAATTTATCACATGCAAACACAACTCGTAAAAACTCCTTCTCAGTAGTAGCATACTTTCTTTGAGCAGCGTCTAGGGTCTTACTAGCATAATGAATAACATTCAATTTCTTGTCTACTATTTTCCCTAGAACATCACCAACAACATAATCACTAGCATCACACATAATTTCAAATGGTAAGTTCCAATCAGGTGGTTGGAAAATAGGTGCAGAAATTAATGCTTTCTTAAGTATTTCAAAGGCTTCTACACAATCATCATAAAAAAGGAACATCTTTTTGAATAAGATTAGTTAGTGGCCTAGAAATCTTTGAGAAATCTTCAATGAAACGCCTATAAAAACCAGCATGACCAAGCAAACTTCTTATACCTTTAATATCTTTAGGACATGGAATTTTCTCTATTGCATCAACTTTAGCTTTGTCCACCACAATGCCTCGTTCAAATATCTTATGCCCAAGTACTATACCTTCATTTACCATCAAGTGACACTTCTCCCATTTCAAGACAAGATTAGTTTCGTCACACCTCTACAAAACTCGATCAAGGTTGCTCAAGCAATCATCAAAAGAAGTCCCGTAAACGGAAAAATCATCCATGAAAACCTCAACAATCTTTTCACAAAAGATAAAGAATATAGCATTGCATAGACCAAAAGGCATACGTCTATAAGCGTAAGTTCCAAAACGGCACGTAAAGGTAGTTTTCTCTTGGTCCTCTTTTGACACAGGTATTTGAGAGAAACCAGAGTAACCGTCAAGAAAACAAAAGTGCGTGTGTGTGTGTGCTTAGATAGTCTTTCTAACATTTGATCAATAAAATGCAAGGGGTAATGATCTTTCCTAGTAGCTTTATTTAATTTCCTGAAATAAATTAGCATTCTATAACCAGTTACGATTCTTTGTGGGATAAGTTCATTTTTATCATTGGGAACAACAGTTATACCTCCGTTCTTAGGAACACAATGAACAGGACTTACCCATCTACTATCAACAATGGGATAAATTATACCTGCTTCCAGAAGCTTTAGTATCTCAGTTCTTACCACCTCCTTCATCTTAGGATTCAAACGGCATTGATGATCAACAACGGGTTTAGCATCAAGTTCCATATTAATCTTGTGCTGACATAGAGTGGGGCTTATGACCTTAAGATCATCAAGAGTATATCCAATAGCAGCCCTGTGCTTCTTTAGAGTTTTAAGTAATCTCTTTTCTTCATGCTCTGAAAGGTTAACACTGATACTAACAGGATATATCTTCTTTTCATCAAGATAAGCATATTTCGGAATATTAAGTTGTGTTTAAGAATAGGTGTTTGTCTAAGAAATATATCATCTATTTCATTTCTTTCATTCATATGCATATCATTTTCGTGGTCTAGCAAATATTGTTCTAACGGATTAGTAGGAGGTACGGCAATAGAAGCAAGACCAATTATTTAATCCTTATTAGGCAACTCTTTTTGATGTGGTTGTCTACTAAACTTATAGAAATTAAATTCATGAGATACATCACCAAAGCTTACTTTGACCTTCTTAGTAGCACAATTAATTTCAGCATTAACAGTATTCAAGAAACGTCTACCAAATATGATGGGACATAAGTTATCTTGTTCTGAACCAACTACTAAGAAATCTGTTGGGTACTTGACTTTTCTACACAAGACCTCAACATCTCTAACAATCCCAAGTGATGTAATAGTATATTTGTTTGCAAGTTTAATAGTGACACCAATATCTTCAATCTCAGAGGGTGCTATGTCATGCATAATTTCTTGATATAAAGTAAAAGGTATAGCACTAACACTAGCACCAATGTCACACAAGCCATGGTAACAATGATCTCCAATTTTAACTGAGACAACAGACATGCCGACAACTGGTTTGTTTTTATCGAGCTCATCCCGCTCGTTTCTAACAGGTTTTGCAATTCGAGCAGCTTCATCACAGACGTAAATAACAGGACCATCAACATTATCAACTAGGAGGTATTTAACCATAGCAATATTAGGTTCAACATTTATTTGTTCAGAAGGTTTAGGTGTCCTAACATGACTTTTATTAACCACAGTTGAAGCTTTAGCATGTTCCCTAATTCTAACAGGAAAAGGAGGTTTCTCAACGTAAGCAGTAGGATCAATTGGATCAACATGGCTAACTATTACTTCTTCCTTATTAATTTTAACAGGTTCCTCTAATGGTTTTTCAATGGGATGATGATATTTAAACCACTTCTCCTTGGGGAGATCAACATGAGTAGCAAATGTTTCACAGAAAGTAGCTACTATCTCAGAGTCAAGACCATATTTATTGCAAAACTCAAGGAAAGCATTAGTTTCCATAAAAGATTTAACACAATCAAAATTAAGCTTTATATCTGACTCTTTACCTTTGTTGAGTTCCCAATCTTCAGAGTTGCGTTTAATTCTTTCCAGAAGATCCCATTTGAATTCAATAGTCCTCTTCATATAGGAACCAGTAGCACAAGAATCGAGTAATACTTGATCATCATGAGAAAGCCAAGCATAAATTTTTGTATAATCATTTCTCTTGATAGCTCATGGTTGGGTCAAGTGTGCATCATAAATTTAAGCCTCCCCAACCTCTTCAACTTCCGTTCGAGGCGAAGATGCCCCGAACAAGCCACTCAAAGGGTGACCGTTCATAGTAACAAGCAACAGTAAATTTCAGCATGTATCAAAAATGTTTCCTTACCAATTTCCACTTACCAAAGGCGCTTCACTCCCCGGCAACATCGCCAGCAAAGAGTCTTGATGACCCACAAGTATAGGGGGTCAATCGTAGTCCTTTCGATAAGTAAGAGTGTCGAACCCAACAAGGAGCAGAAGGAAATGATAAGCAGTTTTTAGCAAGGTATTGTCTGCAAGTGTTGTGAGTAACAGTGATAGATAGTTTTGCAGCAAGATAATTCGTAACAAGTGACAAGTGACAATAGTAACAAAGGTGCAGCAAGGTATCTCAATCCTTTTTATAGCAAAGGACAGGCCGGAAAGTATTCTTATATTAAGCAAGCGCTCCCGAGGACACATGGGAATTTCTGTCTAGTAACGTTCATCATGTTGGTTTGATTCGCGTTCACTACTTTGATAATTTGATATGTGGGTGGACTGGTGCTAAGGTGTTGTTCTTACTTGAACAAACAACCTACTTATGATTAGCCCCTCTCGCAAGCATCCGCAACTACGAAAGAAGAATTAAGATAAATCTAACCATAGCATGAAACGTGTGGATCCAAATTAGCCCCTTATGAAGCAACACATAAACTGGGGTTAAAACTTCTGTCACTCTAGCAACCCATCATCTACTTGTTACTCCACAATGACTTCCCTTAGGCCCATAGCATGGTGAAGTGTCATGTAGTCGATGTTCACATGACACCACTAAGAGAAGTAACAACATACATATCATCAAACTATCGAACGAATACCAACTTCACATGATTACTTATAACAAGACTTCTCCCATATCCTCAGGAACAATAGTAACTACTCACACCTCATCAACATGTTCAAAATCAGAGGTATAATAATGGATATTAAGGATCTAAACAAAATAACATTCACCAAGTATTCCAACAAGCATCAACTACAAGATGTAATCAATACTACTAGTAACCCACACGTACCAATCTGAGGGTTTGAGACAAAGATTGAATACAAAATATGAACTAGGGTTGGAGATGGGATGGTGCTGGTGAATATGTTGATGAATATTGGTCCTCCCACACAGGAGGAAGCGTTGGTGATGACGATGGCTTCGATCTCCCCCTCCCGGAGAGAAGTTTCCCCGGCAGAATCAGACTGCCGGAGTGCAAAAGGGGCCTCTGCCCAGGTTTCCGCCTCGATACGGCGGCACTTCGTCCAGAAAGTTTGCTTATGGTTTTTCTAGGGTAAAACACACCATATAGGAGAAGAGGGGGGTCGGGAGGCCTGCAGGGGCCCCACAAGCCATCAGGGCGCGCCCAGGGGGGTGGGCGCGCCCTGTTGGCTTGTGGCCCCCCTCTGGTATATTTTTGGCCCAATAATTCTTAAATAATCCATAAAAATTCTCCGTGAAGTTTCAGGACATTTGGAGTCTGGTGATTTTTCTGCCTTTTTCTTGGTTTCCCGGTCCAGAATTTCAGTTTCCAGATATTTCCCTCTTTGTGATGTACCTTGCATATTCAGAGAGAAAAGGCATAAGAATTGTATGATAATAGGGAATAATGGACAAGAATATCATAAATATCAATAAGAAATCATGATGCAAAATGGAAGTATCAACTACATACCGCAAGATCGTCAACAATTACTATCAAAAGCAATCTTGTCTTGGCCAAGTATCAACAACCCTACTTTGTGATGGAGGAAGAAGACAGCACAAACTATATCCTTGACATACATATGATGAAAACCTCACTCTTTTCATTTGGATACATCTTGTTCTTCCTTGCGTGACTAACCCTTGTATGAGGACCTAGCTACAAAGAAAAGAAGGATTGCTCCCAACTCAAGATGATCTTCATCAACTTTGAGCATCCACAACAAGTCCACCTACACACCATGTCATCTACATCACTTAAAGGTATGTTCTCATATCCTTGAAGAAGCTTTACTCCAAGTCATGAGATAATGCAATTCAAAGTGATATGAAAACATAAAAATGCTTAAACGAGAAATGGTAACCCCATTTTGAGCTTAACAATGAGTATGACCTATGATCAAGTATTCTTACTTGGCTCCTAAGTCAATATACTCTAATATAGGTGACCTAGTCACCGACCTTCATCTAGATGAAGCTTATTGTTTGAATCATTCTTGTTGCATGTTTTTTTCTTGGAACCACTCAATCTTCATCTAGTTGAAAATTCACTGCAAATCTTTTTGAAAAATTCATTGCGAATATTTTTGAAAAATTCATTGCAAATCTTTTTGAAAATTCATTGCAAATCTTCTAGATCCTACTGAGATGTTCTGAAAATTATTTTCATAAACAAAATGGTCAAGAATAACTTTGCCAAGTTTCTGCTTGCAATTTCGGTCTCTCCGAGCTGGGAAAATTGGCTTCACCGATAAAGTAGATATACTGCCATGAGCTTCTTCGGTACTACTGATATGGAACTCTTCAGTTGTACTGATTTTATCCAGAGCCCTAATTTATCCTTATTGGTTCTATCGGTTGACTTTGCCTCGGAGCTACCGACCTCTTGACATTACTTGTGTTCATTGCAAGTTTCTTGACATCTTCAGTCAATGATCTCCATGACCCTTACTCTCGAGGATCCCTTACCCTCTGACCCTTTTTTGGAAATTAATGCCAAAGGGGGGATATCAAAACTTATGCTTGTTAAAGGGGGAGAAATATCTCAAGGGGGAGAAATATCAAGATCACCCGAAGGGAGAAACACTACAATAAGGGGGAGAGAGAAGACCAAATCAAAACTATTATTTAAGGAGAAAGAAAATGTGATTTGGATTCGGATTTGATTGCCTTAGTGTTAAACTTGTCTCACCCTACCTACTCCCAATATCTACATGCTAAGATTCAGGGGGAGAGGAAGACTTACAAATCCATACATAGGGGAGCAAGTTCTAAATGTTCTTGGAGACATATCAATTTTGAGAAATACTATTTCCTATATGTCATCCATATCTTGGTACATTTGAATTCTTTTGCATTTGGATGAGAAGAATAATCTTGTGTTATCTAACATTTGGATGAGAAGACGTCTTTCATTACGCCTTTTGGAGCTTTCTGCTATGTGTCTATGCCTTTTGGGCTCAAGAGCGCTCAGGCGACTTATCAGCGCTGTGTGCAGAACTGTCTTCATGGTCAAATTGGGCGCAATGTTCATGCTTATGTAGATGATATTATGGTCAAGTCAAGGAAGAAGGAGACTATGTTGGCTGATTTGAAGGAAACTTTTGATAATTTGCGGGTTTACAAGATGATGCTTAACCCGGCAAAGTGTGTATTTGGTGTACCTGCAGGCAAGCTCTTGGGATTCTTGGTCTCCGAGCGCGGCATTGAGGCTAACCCGGACAAAATAAAGGCCATCACTTCTTTGTCTAAGCCGGCGTGTATTAATGATGTTCAGCGCCTGGCGGGTCGTATTGCTGCTTTGAGCCGGTTCATAAGCCGCCTGGGTGAGAAAGCTATTCCTTTATATCAGATGATGAAGAAGACAGATGACTTCATCTGGAGTGATGCGGCTAATGAGGCGTTTGAGGCGCTCAAGAAGCAGTTAGCTGAGTCACCCGTCTTAGCTACTCCGGTGGAGAAAGAGCCTTTGCTCCTGTAAGTGGCGGCTAACAACAGAGCCGTCAGTGCTGCAGTTGTGGGGGAGCGCAAGGAGTCAGGTAAGGAGTACCCAGTCCAGCGGCCGGTTTACTATGTCAGTGAGGTCTTCACGGAGTCCAAGCAAAGATATCCACATTGGCAAAAGCTGGTGTTTGGTGTATTCATGGCCAATCGCAAGTTGAAGCACTATTTCCTTGGGCATCCGATCACAGTGGTCAGCTCTGCTCCTTTGGGAGATATCATTCAAAACAGAGAAGCTACTGGTAGGATTGCTAAGTGGGCAATTGAGCTTGGGCCTCTCAGTCTGAGACATGTGCCCCGGACGGCTGTAAAATCTCAAGCCCTGGTGGACTTTATCAATGACTGGACGGAGTGTTAAGCACCTGAGGAGAAGCCGGACAATACATATTGGACGATTCATTTTGATGGTTCCAGGCAATTGGAAGGCTCGGGGGCTGGAGTTGTTTTAACTTCCCCGCGAGGTGACAAGTTCTGTTATGTTTTGAGGTTAATGTTTCCTTGTACTAACAATGCAGCTGAATATGAGGCTTTGCTTCAAGGGCTCCGTGTGGCCAAGGAGATGAATTTGAGCCGGGGTAGATGTCTTGGCGACTCAGACCTGGTGGCTCAGCAAGTTTCTGGCACATGGGACTCAAAGGACCCTCGCATGGCGGCTTATCGCCAGGCGGTTGATGTTATTGCTGGCCACTTCAAGGGCTATCAGGTGGATCATATTGATCGGCGGAAGAATGAGGCGGCTGACGCGTTGTCAAGACTAGGTTCTCAGCGTAAGCCAGTGCCGCCTAATGTGTTCCTGGACGTACTGCATCACCCGTCGGTCAAGTTACCGTCGGAGGAGGATTTGGCTGTACCTGATCCGGAAGGACAATTAGTGGCGGCTCTCCGTGCAATCCCTGATTGGACGTTGCCTTACTTGGCGTATCTGACCCGCGGTGAGTTACCTCAAGATGAGACTCTAGCGCGGCAGATTATAAGGCGGTCTAAATCTATGACTATTGTGAATGGCGAGTTACACAGGCACAACGTGACTGGCGTCTTTCAGCGATGTGTTTCTCCTGATGAGGGCCGTGAAATCCTGCAAGAGATACATGCCGGCGATTGTGGTCATCACGCCGGGTCAAAATCTTTGGTGGCTAAGGCTTTTCGACACGGTTTCTACTGGTTAACAGCTCATAAAGATGCAGAGTACTTGGTCAGTAAATGTGACGGGTGCCAGAAATTTGGGCGACGTGCCCATGTGCCGGCTCAAGAATTACGGATGATTCCAATCACCTGGCCGTTTGCAGTCTGGGGGCTTGATATGGTGGGACCTTTTAAGAGGTCTAAGGACAAGAAGACCCACCTCTTGGTGGCGGTTGACAAGTGTACTAAGTGGGTTGAAGCTGAGCCGGTCAGCAAGTGTGATGCAGCAACAGCAGTTCAATTCATCAAAAAGCTGATCTTTCGGTTTGGGTATCCTCATAGCATCATTACTGACAATGGCACAAACCTATCCAAGGGGGCTATGAAGGAGTTTTGTGATGGTGAGCATATCCGCCTCGATGTATCTTATGTGGCTCACCCACAGTATAATGGTCAAGCCGAGCGTGCTAACCAGGAAATTTTGAGAGGGATAAAACCCTGGCTTATGGTTCCTTTGGAGCGCACGCCGGGTTGTTGGGTGGAGGAGTTACCTTCAGTTCTTTGGAGCATAAGAACCACCCCCAAGAGGTCAACAGGCTATACGCCTTTCTTCATGGTTTATGCTGCAGAAGCTGTTCTCCCCAATGATATTTGTCATGACTCGCCCAGAGTGGCGGCTTACGTGGAAACTGATAATGAGACGGCGCGTCAGGATGCTTTGGATGCCTTAGATGAAGAACGGGATCTTGCAGCAGCACGGTCCGCGATTTACCAGCAAGACCTGCGTCGCTATCATAGCCGCAGGGTCAAGACCCAGACGTTCCAAGAAGGCGACTTAGTACTCCGGTTGATCCAAGACCAGTCAGATATGCATAAGTTGTCACCTCCTTTGGAAGGACCGTTTGTGATCAGCAGAAATCTCAACAATGGTTCCTACTATCTCATCGATATACGGGAGAGCGACAAGTCACGAACCTCTGGTGTAGAGACTGCAAGGCCTTGGAATATTGCTCACCTTCGGCCATACTATACTTAAGCCGCCAGTCCAGCACTCATCAATGTACATATTCCTGTCATTGTATATACCATCTTTTATGATATAATAAAGTTGGCATCCCCATGATTAGGGGCTTCTGCCATTTTTTCTGCACTAAGTCTCGTGCAAAGGAGTTGATCCTTCATCAGGTCACTTGGGGGCTTCCAACCCACTGGGTTTAGCTTTCATACCCTCTCGGCCAGGCTTTATATGCCATGTTCGAGTTAAACCTGCCTGTTTGCAACTTGCTACTCCACCATGTGACCCGATGAACTCTTGACAGTCAATCTTGCTCAGAGACCCTGAACTTTCATAGTCAATCTCGCACAAAGACCATGAACTTGTCAAGGTTTAAACGACGGCTTTTGTCACGAGAGAGCCGGCTTACAGTGAGCTAGGATAAACTCGCATTGTATGTTGTAGTCTCTCCGCTATGTGGCCCGTTCGTACTCTTAGCAATGTCAATCTTTTAAAGACCCTGAACTTGCTAAGGTTTAAACGACGGATTTATGTCACGTGAGAGCCAGCTTACGAGGTTTTAGGCTTTTATGCCTAGCTTCTTCGGAAGCAATATAAATATTTTCTTGAAAAAATAAAATTATCCTGTCTTGTTGTGCCTTTAAAGCCGGTTCATTAGGCAGGGGATACGCAAATGCATATTTCTGTTGCTTGTTTTTGCAGGCATTTTTCATGGTAAGAGTCTAAGTTTTTTGGGTAACCCCGGCTTAGCATTGTTCATGGCATACCACCCGCCGGGCGAGTTAAGGCAGTCAGACAATTATATATCAAGACAATTATGCTAAGTCGCCGGTGTATGGTCTGAAAGAAGCTTAAAAGGGCATGAAGGCACAAGAGCAGGCGATTAAGTGTTTTCTACTGCTATTACAAGGCTGTCAAGGAGCCCAAAATCTGCGGACTTAAGTTTTTTGCAGCAAAATATAACCCGACATATTAACAGGGTCGGGTTACCTTCACATGAAGCCAACTCTTCATTTAGCTCATTGCCGGATCATCCTGCGCCGGGTCTTCGGTTTCCCGGATCTGAAGGTTGTCCACATCCCAATTGCAGTTTGTTAAGGCCTCAAATTCGGCTTCGTCATGCATGATTGGAGATCGGTCAACATCAGGAGCAAAGAGGTGCTTACGGCGTTGAGGAATCAGGCTTTTTGCTTCAAAGGTGGGCCCTCGAACTCGCTTATTATCCTCAGAGTAAGCCACCTAATATGATGACAGGTCGGCATCTGCGGATAGCCGGCTTGCCAATATTTGGGATGCCTTCATGCAACGGGCATAGTCCTCTTGAGTGAACTGCCAGCCGTCGTCTTTCAGCTGAGGAAAACCATCCTTCATCTCGGCCGGGTTCAGCTCGGGTGCATAAGCCAGTGACCGGCTCAAAGCAGCCATTGTGCCCTTACGGGCGGCTGATCTCTTCAGCTCTTCTATCTGCTTTGGGATGGTAGAGAGGACTTCTAGCACGCCCTTCATAAATTTTGGAATGCCCCGCTCAGTCATAACAGCTTTGATGGTGAAAAGGGATTCGGCATACAGCTGTTTAGTAAGTGAATATAACGCCTTCAACTTCATCAGGCTGTCATCCGGAAGTTGGCGAGTTCGTTGGCCTGCAACAGAGATTGAGATCGTAAGTCGCCGGGCGAGTCTCCATAGGATCATGTCAAAGCTTAATTACAAGTCAATAGATACTTACCAAAGACGGCTTTGGTCATCCGGTTTATGTGCCGCTTCAGGCCGGTCAGCTCTTCAGTCACCGTTGTAAGACGGCCTTCTGCGTCTTCTGCGCGCTTGGTCAGGGCGGCTTGGCTTGTTTCAGCAGATTTCTTGAGTGTTTTGAGCTCAGCCTTGATTACATCCAGCTCAGTCAAGGCGATCTGATACTTGGCGTTGGCTTCCGCTCGGCCTTCTTGTTGCAGTGCCAGACTCTTCTTAAGGTCCGACACGTTAGACTCAGCGGCATTTAAAGATTCCTGCACAGGACAAGTCATAACAAGGGAAGATTGTTAGTTCTAAGCCGCATGTCTGGCTCATACCGATTTTTTCGAAGTTTGGCAGAGTCATTACAAGTCCCAAGCAGATTGCAAGCAATATACTTGACACTTGGGGGCTAATGTGTCTCAGTTCTTTCTTATATTACAAGGCACATAAGACCCGGATCGTCTCCATGAAGATAACCCGACCCTTGGGGGCTACACGTTGCTCTACAAGTCTAAGGATCGGGTTTATAAAAAGTCCCAGGTCATTATTGGTATAATGATCCGGCCCTTGGGGGCTACAGTTGGCTCTTATTCTATGATTGAGTGCCGGCTCATTACTTACATAATGACCCGGCCCTCGGGAGCTACAGTTGGCTCTTATTCTATGATTAAGTGCCGGCTCATTACTTACATAATGACCCGGCCCTTGGGGGCTGCATGGCGATGCATTCAAAGATTGCAAGTGATTGAATACCCGGCTGACCTTTTGAGAGGTAAACCGGCTCTTGGGGGCTACATAAGTATATATATGGAAAAGCAACACAAGTGGAGTACCTCGTATTTTTTCTTCATCATGCCAACCAAGTTGGCCTCCATGTCCCGACTTGCAGACAGACGGCTCAGATAGCCAGAGTGCAACTCGTCGGCAGTAAGTTTTTCTAAGTTAGGAAGATCAGATTGAGTCTTTCCTTCCTTAGGAGGAGCCGTCTCGTCTTCACTGGTTGAGTCTTTTCTTCCTTAGGAAGATCAGATTGAGTCTTTTCTGTTTCTTCCTGAGAAGAATCGGCATCAATAAGTTGTATGAAAAGATGACCAAGGGAGTCAAGTTCTACCACTGAGTCATCCAGATCGAATAGTTCTTCGGTTGATTGCTTCCTCTTACGAGCCGGCGCCTTAGCTTTGGTCGCCTTGGGGACTTTGCTTTTGTTCTTGAGGGAAGCGGGTAACCTTTTGTTCCAGAAGGGAGAGCCGGCCTACGTATGATAAAACGCATTGGCAGAAAGGTTAATAAAGTATATGAAGTACAACATTAAAAGAATGGATGAGGATTAGGATGGAAAGACTCACATCTGGAGCCGGGTTAAGTGCATAAAAGGGATTTAACCCCGTCTTGCTGCAGGCGGCTTGAGGTTCTCCCAGCAAAGACTTGACAATGGTATTGAGGTCCTGGTCTATCAAGGGGGTCTGGTTGAAGCATTGAGGGTCGTTCACTTCACCGGTATATTGGCACATTAATGCGTTGCGGCAGCTCAACGGCAGAATCCTCCAAAAGACCCAGCAGCGGGTCAAATCAACACCTGTTAACCCATTGGCTAACAGGGCCCTTATTTTTGAGAAGGTTGGGCCATATTGAGCGCGTTCTGCAGCGGACATCCGGTCTGGGAGCTCTGTATCAGTGCTGAGCCGGTAAGGACGATAACCCGGCAGTGGGTTCTCCCCTTCTGGCGAAGTGTCTTTGCAGTAAAACCAAGTCTTATTCCATTCTTTGGGATGACTCGGCAGAGTTGCTGCTAGAAAGAGTACATCCCTCCGTCTTTGAAGAGTGACGCCTCCAAGCTCGAGGCTTAATCCATCCGCCATTTCTGTTTGGCGGTTGATGTAGAAATATTCCTTGAAGAGGTCAACAGACGGCTCTTCTTGCAGATACGCTTCGCAGAGGGTTTGGAACTGACACAGGCTGGTGACAGAGTTGGGGCCAATGTCTTGGGGGTGCAGGTTGAATGAGTGTAAGGCGTCTCGGAAAAATTTAGACCCGGGTGGAGAAAAACCGTGGAGAAGATGGTCTGTGAACACGATAACTTACCCATCCTCGGGCTTAGGGGTGGTTTCATTGCCCGGAACCCGCCAGTGGATAACCTCCCTGAGCCGGCAAGACTCCCATGGTGACAAACTCATTAAGTGATTCCTCAGTCACCCCGGACCTTACCCAGTTGCAAGAAGCTGGGACTCTAGACATGGCGGCGGCTTAAAAGACTGCGGAAGGGCATGAATATATGGCGAGTTAAAAACGTATTATGACCAAGGCAGTTATGACTCCAAAAATGGTGACGATATTTGGCGGGTCAGTATAAAATTATGAGCCGCCGAAGCCGGCCGCAATATGACAATGTGAGCCGGCAGTACGACGGCGGGTCAAGTTTGCCAGTGAGTATTGGAAAAATTGCTAAGTGTGGAGAAACAGGTTTCAACAGCCACAGCTACCGAATCAAGATCTACGGGCGAGATAAAACAAAAAATATTACTGACCCTAAAAACCAGTGGAAGAACAAGTAATTCCTACACGGATTAGAGTGGGCCAGAAATCTATAATGAGCATGGCCTGCCTATTGAGCGGATGGCCGCATGATTCGAGCAACATTATAAAGCCTAAAGAAGTGTTCTTTCTCTGATCTACGAAGAATGCTCCGATGGGCGGTGATGAACACGAAGAAAACCCAATGAACTCGGGGGAAATCCGTAAAGCTAGTGCAGATCTAGACAAGGGGCAACGATGGAACCTTGATGATGCGGGCGAACGCGGGAATGCTCTGGACGTACTCAGGGTGATGCAACGGCCAATGTTGGAGACGACGGCAAGGCCCGGACGGCGCGGCGAGCTTCGGCGGCACGGGCGTCACGAGGAAGAAGAAGAAGGCAGCGGCGGGGAAAGTGAAAATAATGGGACCCCCCGTGCCTATTTATGAGGATGTGATGGAATAGCAACAGTCTGGTGCGGGAATCGAGGAGACACGATGACGATTGACCAAGAAAGTGCCTCGATTCTTGGGCTGGTCATTTTAATGAAAAAGATTCGTTGTGACGTCAGGGGAATCTTATTGATTTTCCTGATGATGTCATGGCGGGTCATGAAGATTGATCAGAGATGACGTCACCCATTTTTTGGCGGGTCATGAAGATTTATCAAAGAATGCAAGATTCGCCAACCAGAAGACTTGAAGATTGACATGAACCGGTTCAAATCAATCTGGGGCCTAATGTTGGGGATATAACCCCGTGGTGAGACCCGCCCAGGTGGGGCCGGGTCATGAGGTTGGCGGCTTAGCGATAAGGTTTGGAAGAAGCTTGCTCAATGGGCCTGGAGGCCCAGAGGGAGAAGACAGTGTATGACCCGGTGGCGTAAGCCGCTGGGGGCAGCTTGTCCGACAAGGCAGGAGTAGTTAGAGGCAAGGTCGGTTATCAAGTACGACCCGGCCCGGACTCTTGTAAGCCCAGGGCCTCGACCTGTGTATATAAAGGCGGGTTATCTGGGCGGCTGAGGACACGAAACCTTTGATCGAGTACTAGGTCTAGCGAATCCGCTCCCTTGTAATCGATATCCAATCAATACAACTCAAAGCAGGACGTAGGCTATTACCTCCTTCGAGAGGGGTCGAACCTGGGTAAACCTGTGTCTTTCGTCTCGACCAACCCCTTCGAGTTAACTGCCGAAGCGATGGCTCCGCACCTAAGTCCTGACACTAGGACATCTGCCATGACAAAACCACGACTTTGGTTCTTGGTGATTGTGGGCATCATGCCGGCTCACGGTCCTTGGTGGCAAAGGCTTTTCGACATGGGTTCTACTGGCTGACGGCTCACGCAGATGCAGAAGAGATTGTGCGCAAGTGCGATGGATGTCAAAAGTTTGGTCGACAGGCCCATGTCCCGGCTCAGGAATTGCGTATGATCCCAATTACTTGGCCATTTGCGGTTTGGGAGCTCGACATGGTTGGCCCGTTCAAGTCGTCTTCTGACAAGAAGACCCACCTCTTGGTGGCGATTGATAAGTTCACCAAGTGGGTTGAAGCAGAGCCAGTTAGTAGTTGTGATGCAGAGACTGCGGTCAAGTTCTTGAAAAAATTGATTTTCCGTTTCGGTTACCCTCATAGCATTATCACTGATAATGGTACCAATTTATCCAAGGGAGCCATGGAACAGTTTTGTCAACGAGAACACATGCGGCTTGACCTGGCAGCGGTTGCACATCCACAGTCCATCGACAAGCCGAACGAGCTAATCAGGAGATCCTCAGAGGGATCAAACCCCAGCTTATGGTACCACTTGAGCACACTCCGGGTTGTTGGGTTGAAGAACTCCCCGCCATACTTTGGAGTGTTCGCATGACTCCAAATAGATCCACTGGATACACACCTTTCTTCTTGGTGTACGGAGCCGAGGCAGTTCTGCCAAGTGATATCCGCCATGACTCGCTCCGGGTTGCTACTTATGTTGAAGCGGACAATGAGCTAGCACGTCAAGACTCCCTGGATGCCTTGGAAGAAGAGCGTGACTTAGCAGCATCCAGATCTGCCATTTATCAGCAAGACTTACGTCACTATCATAGTCGTAGAGTCTGAAGCCGTACCTTTCAAGAAGGCGACTTAGTGCTACGTCTGATTCAAGATCAGACAGGAATGCATAAACTTTCTCCACCTTGGGAGGGTCCTTTTGTCATCAGCAGAAACCTTAACAACGGGTCATATTATCTGGTGGACTTACGGGAAGGATCATACACTTCTGAGGAAGAAACAACCCGGCCCTGGGACATCGCTCATCTGCGGCCTTATTATACATAGGAAAGCCACCGGCTCCCTTTATGTACCCCCCCCCCCCCCCCGCAAATTCTGTATATACTTCTTTATGTTCAAATATAAAAAAGCCGACACCCTCGAAACTCGGGGTCTCTGTCGTTTCAGCCTATAAATTGAGCATGAGTCTTTATTGTTTGCAACATAGGTCACTTGGGGGCTTCCAACTCATCAAGTTTAGCTTTGTCACCCTTTTGACCCCGCAAAAACACCACAATATATGGTTAAACCTGCATTATGCTCGATGCAACTCCGATCAGGTGACCCTATGTACTCTTGCAAGTCAATCCTCTTTAGGACCCTGAAATTTCCAAGGTTAAAACTTTGGCTTGAGTCATGTGAGAGCCAGCATACAGAAAGCTAGGATAAACCATGGGTTATCATACCCGCTTCATCAAAGCAAAGACTTGAGCCTCGAAAGCCAGTCTCCTTTTTGCCGAGTCTCATTGAGCCGGCTTACTAATAGAATTTCTATGATTTTTTTATCACAATGTAAAATTTGCAGGCACGATACTATCCTTGTTCCAACTCATACCTGAGTAACCGGGTTAACGACTACGGTCATATTATGGCCGGTCTTATATCATCAATACTATTGAAGAAAGGTTCGACAAAGACTTGAGTCTTGAAAACCAAGTTCTTTGCCGGCTTATTTCTTGACCTGTTTTTCTGTCTCAATAAATAAACTCATTGAGCACAACCACAGAGACATACAAGGGAAAGTGGAAAGAGTGGCACAATCATATCAAAGCAACGAGCTCAAAAGATTGGAGTTCTGCACCAACAGAGGTGCACACATGCACGATGGCATGACCAAGGATTTCGAGGAAGTTTTAAGACTACCACTATTACAGGCCCACAATGGAGCTGCAAAATACTCAAGTTTTTTCTAACTACTTGGGGGCTAACTCAGTATGGCGACTCATTCGGCTTCGAAGATGCCTTCATGCTTTCTCCTCAGTGGCCGCCTCAGGATCTACTTCCACCGGCTCATCATCTTCATCAACCTGTTGGCCTTTCTGTTGCCATCGAATTGAGTTCAATGACTCAAAATTTGATGTTCCCTCAACAAGAGATGATGCGTCAACATCAGGGGCAAAAGGTCTCTTACGTCGGGGAGGCACCAACTCAGTCGGCTCATCCTTGGGCGGGTTAATGCGCTCATTATCATTGGTATATGCAGCATGATATTTCGTGAGGTCAATCTCTTCAGCTATCAGCGTTGCCAAAGGCCGCGTCTGTGTAATGCACTTTGCATAGTCTGAATGAGTAAATGTGGAGCCGTCGAACTTGAACTCAGGAAAGCCGCCCTTCAAAAGCTCCACATCCAATTCAGGCAAATATGCCTTTGCTCGAGCGAGCGCCATGTTTGCCCCTCCTCGAGCTGCCGATCTCCGGGTCTCGGTCACCCATTGTGGAACGGTGGAAAGTTGCTTCAACATGTCCTTTATGCTAGTTGGCGGGTATTTCAGATTCTTCACCGCCATAATGGAGTAAACAGACCCGATGAACAATTGCTCTACATATGTGAAAATGGTTTTCAATTTCACAATAGGCAGCTCTACAAGATTATGGTTTTTCCGCCCTGCAAACAACAGAGAAAAACAATGAGCCTCCATACAATTGAAAGCCAGAAAACTACAAAAGAGAAGCAGCATACATACCAAAGATTGCCGTCAACATTTCATTGATCTGTTTCACAAGAGTAGCATATTTTTTCTTCAAAGGATCAAGCTTCTTTTCTGCCTTTTCTGCACGTCTTACAAAAGTGGTTTTTTCTGCTTCAAATAGCTTTATGGCTTGTTCCAGACGTTCATTTGCCTGACGTGTAGAATCTTCAAAATGAGTCGCCATGAGCTGAGCATCAGCTTTTAGCTTCCTTTCTTCTTTGAGCCGTTTCTGCAGTTTTACAACAACTGACTCGGCATCTTCAACGTACTCCTGGCAGATGTACAAGCAGTATCAGCAAAATATTTGTACAACATCTTTAAACCACCTTATGACGAATTATTTTTTCCTGTCTAAGTCCCAAGCAGATTGCAAGCAATATCCTTGACACTTGGGGGCTAATGCATGCCAATTTTTACTTAAAAAATCTTAGCATGGAAAGACCTGACTCATCTCAAGAAGATGAGTCGGCCCTTGGGGGCTACAGGTCGAATTCTTCAAACAATATTAAGGAAAGACCCGACTCATCTCAAGAAGATGATCCGGCCCTTGGGGGCTACATGGTCGAATTCTACAAAAGTATTAACAAGATCCGACTCATCTCAAGGAAATGAGCCGGTTCTTGGGGGCCCACCTACATATCAGTTATCTAATGAACCAGCTTATTTCAATAAACTGGTCCTTGGAGGCTAATGACAATATAGAGATAATGGTAAAACAAGAAGGTTGCCTCATACTTCTCCTTCATAGCATTTATCATGCTTATTTCAATCTCCCGGCTCTCAGACAGCTGGTTCAAGTATTGTTGGTGTAAATCTTCAATGCCAAGTGCGGACAACTCTGGAGTCTCAACTTTGGTTTTCCCTTTGTCCGAGTTAGCCGGTTTATCCTTAGCCACAATCTTAGCCAATGATGTGGACGCGGTGGGAACTTGAAAGCCCTCCTTCACAACAATAACATCTGGAAGGTTTGATTCTGCTGGCACCTTGGGGACATCCAAATTAGTCGTCGGGCTGGAAGGACAAACCGGGCTTGGCGCCTGGGCAGATGGCTCATCTGATGTGTCCTGGGCTTCCGGTGGTATATCCATAAAAGCCGGTTCATCCGGCCTAGGCGTCTCAACATTGATTGCCGCCTCATGACTCATGGTTGTGTCTCTCTCTACAAAGGGGTCAGCTCCTGTTGTTGTTTTTACTCGCAGGGGGTCTGACATGTACTGGTGAACAGTGCCAGAAGATGACCCGCCAGCCCGCCTTGATGAAGTGGCTTTGCCCTACAATTGCAAGTATCAAATATTATGCTAAGGAAATATAGCTCAAGGTTTAAAATAACATAAGTCAACAGGTGCAAATTCAGGGGCTTACCCATGGTTGACGTTGAAAGAGGGGAGTTAAATTGCAGTCGAGTCGTTAGAAGATGAAGGAGAAGCCTGATAAAGCGAATTCGAAGGACTAAGAGGTTGAACAAACCGGCTCTAGGATGAGAATTGGTTGGACTATAAGGCACCTCGAAGCGTGGTTTGCGAGCCGGTGGTGCATCAGACAAATCGTAATCTAAGTCGCCCGAACCACTCTGGGTCTTGCGTTTGGACGAGCCAGCGAATTGTGTTTTCTTCAAAAGAAAACCGGGAGCCAAGTGAGCATCTGGGTGTGTCAATTTAACCTTCCGGATGACTCGTCTTGGTTTTCTGGGAACAAACATTTCTAAACTGGAGGATGTGGGAGTTACCTCAAATCCGCCGGCTTGGCTAGATTCCTAGTCATCCTGATAAGAAGGCACGTCAGCAAGCTCAAAAAATAGACGGCCAAGAGAATCAAGTTCTACCTCGAATTCCTCTCCAGAAGATGACACGGGGGTCGGGTTATCTTTTTTGCCCGATGAAGGAACAGGGGCTTGAGGTGTAACCTTCCATAAAATAGAATTCTCCTGCAAAAAGTTTGTAGTAAGGAACGACGGGTCATAGTGAATTAATGAAAGACAGTAAAAATAATCAGTACCGGAGGTGGCGGGTTGCGCAAATAAAATGGGCCCAAACCAGTAACACTGCACTGCTCTTTCGAATCGGAAAAGAATTTCTTTGTTTCCTTGTTGAGGGCGTCATCAGTCAAGTCCTCACGAGAAAAACGTTGAGGGTCAGATGAGGCGCCTGAATACTTGCACATCAAGCCGCCTCTTACACTGATAGGCTGGATCCGCCATTTTAGCCAGCAACGGATCAGATCAATACCAATCAAGCCATGTGCAGTCAGAGCCCTTAATTTTGCATGAATAGGCGCCAATGGAGCCCTCTCTTCATCTGTTGGCCAACCCGGAAAATCTACATTGTTGCCAAGTCTTTCCAATCTGTAACCCGACAAGGGGTTTTCTCCTTCAGGGGCGGTATTCTTACAGTAAAACCAGGTCTTATTCCATCCTTTGGGGTGACTCACCGGTTTGGATTTAGGAAAGGCGCTTTTCTTCCTCTTCTGAATCGAAACCCCACCAAGTTCACAGGCAGCACCATTCTTCACCTCGGTTTGACGGTTGAGATAAAAGAATTCCCTAAAAAGGGTCACAGACGGCTCAACCTGTAGATATACTTTGCATAGCACCTGGAATTTACAAATATTGGTCATAGAATTTGGACCAATGTCTTAGGCCTGAGCTTGAAGAAATGCAAGAGGTCCCTGAAGAACTTTGAACCGGGGGGATGAAAGCCTCTACGTAGATGGTCAGTGAAGACAACAACTTCTCCCTGCCGCGGTTGAGGAGACGACTCTTCTTTGGGAGCCCGCCATTCTATGATCTTTTGAGCTGGCAAGAAACCTTGATCCACGAGGTTGTCCAAGGTAAGTTTGGATTCTTTGGTCTTGGCCCAGTTACAGACTTTGGAATTCTTTGGAGCCATGGCGGGTTATATAATAACTACAAGAGCAACTAGAAAGATGAGCCGGTGCAAATTACAAGTCGCCTAAACTATTTGGCTACTTTAAGCCGGTAAAATCAAAGGAGGTCGAAAACATATTTCTACAACACTTAGCGAGTATATTGGTTCACAAACAGGTTTCTACGAAAGCTTCTTTTTAGATGGATCCAATCAAATAAGGAAAAATAATGAAATATGTGTTCTAACTGACGGAGAGACCGAAACTACAACATTCAAGGGGCAGCCTTGGTGGTTCATTCTAGATCTGCTTATGAGGAAAATAAAGCGGAGATCGCACAGAAGCTACGAACTAATAAGAAATAGTGACTGCATGGATCTACGGGCTACGTCTCGGACGAACACGACGAACATGGCATATATACCGGAAGTAACAAACCCTAAAATGGAGGGGGTTCATACAAGATTGCGTCGAGACGAAGGCGGAGATGATCGCGCCTGTCTTGACGGCTGCGAAAGGTCTTGATGGCGTCAACGACGGAGCTGGGAACCCTGGCGATGCCTCTGGAGCTCCGGTGGTGTTCGACAGAAGAAGAAGCGAGAGGAAGAAGATGACGGAAGGGTTATTTCGGAAGCTCGGTGGACTTATTTACAAGGAGGGAAAATGGAACGACGCCGGGAAAAACAAAACAGTTGCAGTAAATTTGTGGCTAGGGAGACGCCTCGTTTTTCGCATCAGCCTAGATTTGGCGCAGTTTTCAAAAGATACGTTATGATGACTTTGGAAAACAACGGTGAGCAGGATGACGTCATCAGTAGACTGGCACTGGAGAAATGACAAGTCTGGAAGGACTGCGGGCTGGCGCCTCAAGGATCATGAAGAACAGACACAAACAGATGATAAGCCGCCAAGAGAATATAAGAAAAATTGACATGAATGAATTCAAATCAATCTGGGGCCTAATGTCAAGGATATAACCCCATGATGTGACCCGCCCTACTGGGCCGGGTCAGTATAATGGCGGCTCTAGAAATATGTTCAAGATGGGCCGTGTTGTGAAGATAAGACAAGTAAGGCGGCTGCTACGTACACCGTCGGGCGGCCCAAGCGTGTGGAGAGGGCGACTCATGGCCCACGGGGTAGAAGACGTCGGAAGATTCCTTGCTTGAGAGGCAAGGCATGTTAGAGACATGATAAGTTACGAGTCATAATATGACTCGGACTCTGTTGTAAACCCTAGGGTCTTGACCTGTATATAAAGGCAAGCCCATAGGGCCGAAAGACTTAAGTTATTCCCCCTCGAAAGCTAGGTTAGCGATTCCGCACCCTTGTAATCGAGATCACCATCATTATAGACATAAAGCAGGATGTAGGCTATTACCTCCATCGGAGGGGCCGAACCTGAGTAAACTCGCCTCCCGTTCCCGTTTAACCCCTTTTGATTCGCCACCTAGCGGTGATGGCCTCACACCTAAGTCCTTGCACGAGGACATGTGCCATGACAAAACCACGACATACATTGTCTGTTGGACTAATAGTTATACCTAGTTTATTTCAGAAAAAGTCCACAGAGAGGATTGGCCATGGAATGTGAGGAGAATACCCAAGGAAAGAAGAAGGGGGAAATGAATAGGATTGGCAAGGAAACAAGCTTCAAGACTCTAAATTTTGCATTTTATGAGAAATCACATTTGAGTCCATAGGAAAGCCAATACTATTAAAAGGGGATGAGGTATCCATGATGATCTGGTTGCTCAAGTACTTAAAGTTAGCCACCAAAAATACCCATGAATTTCTCCCACAAAATACTCTGTCTAAACCCTACCACTCAAATTCCGTGCCACCAAGTTTTCCAAATCGGCCATACCGAGTTTCACCCTAGACAGATCCTAAGCCAAAATAGTGTCTCGGTGATACCAAGTCCATTTTCGATGACACCAAAATCAGTGACCAACTCTCTGGTATCCTATTTCTAAAAATCAGAATTTCTGAGTTTTAGGAATCGGTCTCACCAAGTTTGGGTAATTGCCTAGGTAAGCCAAAATCGGACCCATCGAGATTTATATATCGGTCTCACCGAACGCCAAAAGTTGCCACATTTTGCACTAGTCGGTGCTACCGAGTTTTTGCTTCGGTTTTAGCGAGTTGGGCAATAATGTTGTAACGGTTGTATTTTTGGAGATGCCTATATATACCCCTCCACCTGCCTCTCACTCGTAGAGGAAGAACTCAGAAAAGACCAACACTTGCCCCATCCATTTTCTGAGAGAGAACCACCTACTCATGTGTTGAGATCAAGATCCTCTACTCCAACCATATGAATCTTGATTTCTAGCCTCCCCAAGTTGATTTCCACCCAATCAACCTCTTCTACCGAGCCAAATCTATGAGAGAGTGATTGTGTGTTGAGGGGACTATCTTTTGAAGCACAAGAGCAAGGAGTTCATCATTCTTACCACATCTATTACCTTTTGGAGTGGTGTCTCCTACATTGGTTAGGTGTCGCTTGGGTGCCTCCGTCTTCGTGTGTGGAGTTGAACCAAGAAGTTTGTACGGGCAAGGAGATCGCCTACTTCGTGAAGATCTACCCCGAGTGAGGCTAGTCCTTCGTGGACGTAAGCCGTGATGGAATAGACGAGGTTGCTACTTCGTGGACCCTTATGGGTGGAGCCCTCCGTGGACTCTTGCGACCGTTACCCTCTGTGGGTTGAAGTCTCCATCAACGTGGATGTACGATAGCTTCGCCTATCGGAACCACGGGAAAAATCTTCGTGTCTCCAATTGCGTTTCATCTCCTCTTCCCCACTCTTAATTACATGTGCTTGTCTTTACTTTCCACTGCTATACTCGTCGACTTGCATGTGTAGGGTGTGCTAGATTTGTTAGAATCGCTAAAATCTACCAACCATTAAAATTGGGAAAAGTTTAGGTTTTTAATTTGTCAAGTAGTCTATTCACCCCCCTTTAGACGTCCCTTCTCGATCCCACAATACCGGAGGTGGCTAAAACTAGGGTTGTCATCAGTCTCTTCTTGAGCTCTTGGAAGCTTTCTTCGCACTTCGACGTCCATTCGAACTTCTTGTCCTTCTTCAAGAGTTGAGTCATGGGTCGGGCAATGCTTGAGAATCCTTCGATGAACTTGCGGCAATATCCTGCGACCCCGAGGAAGCTTCTGAACTCCTTCACATTGCTTGGGGATTGACATTCAGTCACGGCTTCAATCTTGGCAGGGTCCACTCACAATCCTTCTGCAGTCAACACATGACCCAAGAATCCAACTTCATGTAGCCAGAATTTGCACTTGCTGAATTTGGCATAAAGTTGGTGCTCTCGGAGCTTGTCTAGGACCATTCTCAAGTGTTGCTCATGCTCGTCTTCATACTTGGAAAAGATGAGTATGTCATCAATGAAGACGACAACAAACTTGTCCAAGTACTCCATGAAAACTTTGATCATGAGGTACATGAAGCCGGTTGGGGCATTGGTTAACCCAACTGACATGACCGTGTATTCATACAGGCCATACCGGGTTACGAATGCTGTCTTGAGAATGTCTTGGGGTCGGATCTTCAGTTGATAGTACCCAGACCTGAGATCGATCTTGGAAAACACCTTGGCACCATTCAGCTGATCGAACATGTCTTCAATCTTGGGAAGTGGGTACTTATTCTTTATTGTGACTTCACTGAGAGACCAGTAATCGACACAGATTCGGATGGTACCGTCCCTCTTGGACACAAATAGAACATGTGATCCTCAAGGAGATGCACTAGGGCGGATAAATCCTTTTCTGAGCTGCTTGGCAAGTTGCTTCTTCAATTCAGCCAACTCTTCCGATCCCATTCTATAGGGCTTCTTATAGATGGGTCCTGCTCCGGGCATTAGTTCAATGATGAAATCAATTTCACGGTCAGGAGGCATTCCGAGCAGCTCATCAGGGAAGACATCTGGGTATTCACATACCACTCGCACTTGGTCCAACTCAATCCCTGACAGACAATTGGCTTGAGGGGTTTGAGCATAGGAAGGGTTGGGGACATACTTGACTTCTACTCCTTGGCTATTGGTTAGGGTAACAGTCCGCTTGGCGCAATCTAGCAAGACTTGGTGCTTGGTTAACCAATTAATGCCAAGGATCACATCCAAGCCTTGCGACTTCAGGATGATAAAGTGTGCTAGGAAATCTACCCCGTTGATGACAATCCCAACTCTTTTACACCCTATCTTGGTTCTCAACTCTGAACCCGGAGTTTGTATGAACATAGGACTACCCAGGGGTGTAGCCTTCATGCCACTCTCTAGTGCAAACTTTTGGATAACAAAAGAATGCGAAGCTCCAAAATCAAACAGTATGGTTGCTAGGGTTGAGTTGACAAGGAACGTTCAATCGTAAAAGTAATATGAAATTGGCTGTAAATATAAAATAACACAAAAATGGGTTGTATGTCCGCTACAAATTTGGTTGGTCCACACATGGGGCCCACTAGATAGAAGGCTTTGCAAGGCTTGACAACTTAGTCAACAAATGATTCTAGCAACAATAGTCATTGTATTGACATCCAAAGACCATTGTACTTCTTCGATCTTTGTTCTTCTTGCTCCAGACCAGCGCCGGTGGGACCCCGTGCTCTCACCTCCTGTTTCCGATTGTGTTGTCGTGCAGGCCTCGCCGCCCCACCGTACTGCCACCGTTGGCCAGGCCATCCCTCTACTCACCCACACCTTCTGGTATTCTCCAGGGACGGTAGCGTCACCCTGCAGCCTAACTAGTCGACCATCATACTCCCCTCCGCCGGGGACACCACTCCCGTGTCTTCCTCACCTCTGGGTCGTTTCCTCCCAGGCGTCGACGTCTTCCACCGCCTTGATGCACTCAGCGTGGCGTGGTCAACATGGTCAAGAATCAAGTCATCGGAAGAGGACCGTACGTGGAGAGGTTGATAGTAGGGACCCACGAGGTCCATGGACGCACACAAGCAAGTGTCTGCTTATTACCCACAAAAAATGATTCCTCTCCCTAACAACTGTGACCCACCAGGTTGAAGTGTACGTGGCATTATTTGAAACATGTACATACATATTGGTCAGTCTCTCTGCAACGAGGAACCGTGAGTGAGTAAGGAGCGACACATGTCGTACTAGGAAATTTGGCCCCTGATGTAGAAGGTCATGCAGTCCCATCTAAATCATGTACATGTACATAAAACCACGCTACAAAAAATAGGAACATGTACGTACATACGGCCGGGGTCTCGAACGCGTAATCATGCATATGGCCAAGGCTCGTGTACATCGATTGGCAACGTGCACAACAACGAGTAGAGGCAATGGATGACTGCACTAGATGGTGGGGTACGCAGGAATGAGGTCTTGTCCAACGAGCCCCAACAGGCTGGGGTGGGACGGCCAAAACCGTGAGAGGAATGACAACGGGGCCATGTTCATCAGGAGCCAATCGGTGTGATCGAAACGGGGTCATATTCAACCACCCTATCGGCCAGGGTGTGCGTACCACGGCACAGCCGACATGGATTTTGTTCATACACAACCATCGGCTATGGTGTGGCGTACAGCGGAACGGCTTCCATGAGGTCATGTTCATCCAACGCGAACCGCCTACGGCTGCAATGGGGTCATGTTCATCCACTGTGAACTGGCTGGGGTGCGACGTACGACAGAGCAACCTCTACGTGGTCTTGTTCATCCAACGCCAACAACCTATGGCCACAACGGGGTCCTGTTCATGCACCCCAATTGGCTGGGGTGTGGCGTACCATGGAATGGCCTCCTCGGGGTCCTGTTCATCTAGTGCAACTACCTACGGCTTGGCCGCCATGGGGAACTGTTCATCCCACCCCGATCTGCTGGGTTGTGACGTACGCGCATGCGGCAAAAATGGGGATTGTACATCGAGCCAATAGACTAGGTCAACTCTACATGTCGCGCCAAGGGCTCGATGCAACAACCAGCCGACTGATCTCGACTCTACGTATCGCGTGCATGGTCGCAATGACCTGCGCATATGCATGATCGAGTTTCAAATCGATCTATCGGGCTAGCAAACTGCGTATGCACATGAGTCTCACATCGATAGTTCGGGTTCAATAAGCAAAGGGATCACTCTGGTTAGTAAGTGAAAGGCTCGCTCGGGTTTAGTCATGCGAGGGATCGCTGGGGTTTACTAAGCGAAGGGCTCGCTCGGTCGGGTTCAGTAAGGCGAGGGCTCGCTCAGGTGCGGTAAGCAAAGGGTTCGCATACGCACGCGTACGAGAGAAATGTGTGAACCACACCTGCAATCGCTCGGGCCCTACCACCCATTGTAATGCTGAGAAATCCCCGAAAAATTCTCACCTCACTTCTACCATGATTTTTTACATCAAGGTATACACAGGGGGAAACTGTCAGACATCTGGAATTTTGTACCAAAAACACAATTGAAGAAAAGGAAATTTTCTGGGCTCCAAAAACTGTAGGGGTTTTACAAAATTATTTAAAAATATGAAGTCAGGAGCCAAAGGATGGACCAGAGGAACCCACCAGGGCGCCTGCTACTCCCGCGGGAGCCATTGGGATTCCCCTAGAGGAAGGGTGAATCATCAAGTAGCAAGTTTCCCCTCCGTTAAGAACCAAGGCTTATCGAACTAGTAGGAGTTCTAAGCTACACAGGTTAACAAAACCCGCACAAAAGCACAAACAAAACTTGTTCCCAACATGCAAGAGGGTTGTCAATCCCCTTGCCTTGCTAGTTACAAGGTAAAACACAAGTGATAGAGATAAATAATAGCAAATAGTAAAATGACAAAATAGTGGAAATTGTGTAGAAGAATTAAGCAATGGATTATAGACCCGAAGGGCCATAGGTTCACTAGTAAGAGCTCTCTCGAAAACGGCAAGTAGCATGGTTAACAAGTTGCAATATTTTCTACTATGATCATTCATGGTATAATCTCATATAGGCATTACGTCCATGATAAGTAGACCGTTAATCTAATCACATCTTCTACCAATATTCCACCCCAAAACCTCTATCCAACATGCATCCCAAGGTATTAAGTTTTCAAGAAACAGAGCATTGCGGTAAGCAAGATGACGTAACGTAGACATGAAGAAGTCAATCAACATGACAAAACCTCATCATTTTACGCTTAGTCGCAACAATACAATATGTGCCTTGGCCCTTATTGTCACTAGGCTAGATCACCACAAGATTAAACCAACTACAAAGCACCACTCCCTCTGAAGAAAAACCCGTCGAACTTGGCCAAAGAAGACATATACATCGGACTGCATCCAAAGCTATTGATTATACAACAAACAACCTCAAAATACTCAACTGATTTCAATGAACAATCTGGTCATCAAGTGACAATTCATCATGTCCCACCAAACACACCACCAATTACATCGAATTGATACCGACCATGTGAAAAATCTTACGCGAACATGATATTGGAGATCCAAATATAGAGAGAGTCATCTAGCTACTACTATGGATCCATAGGTCCTGATGGAACTCCCCACACATCATCATGGAGGAAGCAGGGTCGACGAAGAAGATTCTAGCAAGGGTTTCCTCCTCGAGCAGAGCTCCAAAAAAGGTCCATGTGGGATCTTCATGGAACACGAACTTGCGGCAGCAATAAAATTCTTCTGGAGGCACGACGAATAGTTTCAGAATTTATAGGGATTTATGACGATGCAATTAGGTCAATGCGGTGCACGAGGGCCCACACGGGCAGGTGCCCCAGGCCGCGCGGGGCACCCATATGAGCCCTGTCAGCTCCTGTTGAGGTGTTCCGAAGCTTCATGTGTTTCTTATTGCAAAAAATATCGTATTAAGTCGGCAACTTATTTTGACCTCCGTAGATATTGATTTCATGCGAAAATAAAAATAACTAGAAAACATAAACTCACATTAGGCTCTAAATTAATAGGTTAGTCCATACAAATGATATAAGTTGTTGTAAAAATTATATAAAAGTGATGATATGATAGCACGAAACAATCGAAATTATAGTTGCGTTTGAGATGTATCGGCATCCCCAACCTTAATTCCTGCTCGTCCTCGGTAGGTAAATGATAAATGAAGATAATTTTTTGATGCTGAATGCTACCAACATAATCTTGATCAAATTATATAGCAAATGGTGTGAGCTCAAGACAAAAGTGATTAAATCAATAATCTATAGTTTTTTTGAACCAGGAACAACAGTGGGACCCTCTCCCACTACAAAATTAATTAAAGTACAAAATATTTACAATGTGGAGGGCATGTTTACAAAAACAGTGGTGCTGGCAAGAATTAATTTTCTGCGACGACGCTTGGGTGATGGCGGGAATACGTCACCACACCATTTCTTGTGACGAATATCGGTTTTACGTAACACAAGTGTGCCATAACAAAATTGTCGTCGTTTTTTAGTGAACCTTGGACACTCTATGACAAAAATAACAATTAAGGAACATGGATATTCTGCCTTGTTTCAACTCCATTACCACAATAATATTTGGCCACGCGGCTATGAGCAAAGATCGTTGCCGCCTCTTGGCTTTCGTTTTGGTGGAGCAAACTTGTTCAAACCTAGCACCTTGTAGAAGCAGCGACCAGAAGTCGTCAATGTAGTCAGGGACTCGTCGGCGGTCGCCATTTGCATAGCAAATGGTCGCTTTGAAGAACAAAACACTGAAAATGGCGTGTAGAGACTACGAATACGACGAGCGCATGTCGAATCTAGACGGATCTACCGAAGACTAAAACCGACCTGATCCCCAAAGACTCGTCGAGACACACCTCCACAGCCCCGCCGGTGAGGAACAAATAAATGAAGGGGATGACATTATGCCCGGGACAACGTCGCTGCCTCGCCGCCCCAAACCAGACAGACTCCCTGCCTAGATAATACATGAACTAAGTCGCCCACATGGGTGCACGCTAGACTGGGCCCGAGGACGAGCTTGCGGTCGTCCAGGTCCACACCCTTGCACCCTCTTCTCTGATGACCTAGCCATGTCAGACCGTCGTTGGAGGTCACCCTCGTGCTGGATATGTTGTCCTGTGGGTGCCATCGACACAACCAGTGTCCCCGGCGAGCACCGTCGCCAAAAGATCACTGCAACTCGACCACACATCCCGCCGCAGATACCACAACAACTCAACAACCTTCGTCTTGCCAAGCGACGCACTTTGGCGGCAACGAAAGTGAGAGGTAGACGAGTTAGCGGCTAGGGTTTCTTGTCGCCTCGTGAGACCCCCAAAAACAATGATGTAACCCTAGTGACGTTAGTGTGTACCATACACACCAAAGAGGCCCTTGTTTGCTATGACTATAAGAAAAAAATATATCAATATTTTTGGTAAGGTTGTACTCAATAGATTTTTAAAAATATACAAAAGAAAAACACTAAAATTATCAATCGTACAAATGACCCATAGGAAGAAATGGTCGACAATAAAATCCGCCAAAATTATATACTCCCTCCGTCTCATAATATAAGACGTTTTTGACACATGGAGTAACTTTTATTTGAATATATGAGAGGTTCTACGTTGCCCATGTCTATTTGAATCACATCTGATGTTTTTTTGTGTGCCAGGAACCCGATCCAAGCAGGTCTAGCAGCTGACTCCTCGCCCCCATCCATCGCCATCGCCAACTATCGGGTTATGGCTACCGGACAGTTAACAACGCGGCAGTCCCTCCATTTATAACCTCTCATCCCACCATCTCCCTCCATATTCCCACCCCCGATACCACTATCCGCAACTCAAAGCGAAGTACTAGGACGAGCCATGGACGACGACATCGACAGCACCTGCTCCACCCCTTTCGCCAGCGCGCCGTCCAGCCCCGGCCGTTCCCCTGCCATCTTCGGCGGCGGCGGCGGCGGCTATTTTTTCAGTGCACCGGCCAGCCCCATCCACCACCTGCTGTTCTCGTCCTCCTCGGCTGACGCTGGTGCCCCTAATGGCGGCGGCTACGGTGGACTAGGTGACGCGGAGTTCGAGTTCGGCGGCCCTGGCGAGCACATGATTTCCGCCGACGAGCTCTTCCAGAACGGCCAGATCCGGCCGCTCACCCTGTCCCCGCTCCCGGATCTCGACCCCGACAGCGACGAAGATGACAGCAAACGGCGCCACGGCCCCGCGCGCGGCCGCGAGCCCACGTTCCGGAGCGGCTCCGTGCACCGCCGCGCCCGGTCGATGTCCCCGATGCGCAGCCCGTCCCCGCGGCTCAAGCTGCTCAGTGCGCTCGTCCCCGCGCCGGATCTTGGCTCCGTATCCCTCTCGACTGGGTCGCAGGAGGCCCCGCCGCCGGTCACCGCCTCGTCGCGCTCGTCCTCGTCTTCGTCGACCTCCTCATCGTCATCCGCATCATCCGCCCGCGGGTCCCGGCGGTGGGTGATCCTCAAGGACATGCTCCTCCACCGCAGCAAAAGCGAGCCCGGCAGCGCCCATGCGCACGAAGCCCCTGCAGCCGCCGCCAAGCCGGAAAAGGCGTGGCCGTTCTCGCCTTCGTGGGCGTCGAGGGACAAGGTCATCGCAAGGCTGCGCGGGGCGAGGCCATCACCGCAATCGGCGACGGTGGCTTCGGCGGCGGCCAGCGGTGGCGTCGGTGAGGGCGACGAATCCCGGACGACGCGGAGCCAGGGCAGGTCCAAGGGTCGGCGGCGCTCAACGACGGTAGCGGCCGCGCACGAGAGGCTTTACGCGGCGCCGAACAGGGCGCAAGCGGAGGAGATGCGGCGGCGGACGTTCCTGCCGTACCGGCAGGGCGTCCTCGGCTGCCTCGGCTTCAGCTCCCGCGGCTACGGCGCGCTCCGCGGGTTCTCCAAAACCCTCGGCCCCGTCTTCTCCCGGTAAAAGTAAAAGGCACTCCAGAAATCCCCCAAATATCGAAAAGCAGGGAGCAAGAGAAGAGCTTGAAAATGGCCATTGCTACTGTTGCCGATTAATTAACAAAATTAGTAAGTACTACTACTATTCGTTCTTTTCTGTATGCGAGAATCGTCTTTTGTAAGTTGCTGCGTGTTCTGTATAGAGGCAGTGAGCCTGAAAAATCCCCAGGTTCGTTGGGAGCTAGTATTGGTACTTGTCAGAAGTCACATCAACTGGTGGAGTTGGATAAATGTGGCGCGAAAGCAAAAAATACCACCACATTATGCTATTTTTGTGAGCCCATGTCTTTCGTTCAAGTACAGTATATATAACTCTACACGCATGTACCCGCGAATTTGCAACACCAGTTGTTACTCCCATTGCTATGTTTTGCATTTCCTGCTATAGCAACGCAACGAACTGACTTTTACTACATCTAGACCGAAACCGTAACGAGCATATCCAGCTGGTAATACACAGGGGTAACTTTGATCAGACTCCCTCTGACCCAGCTTATGCTGTCGTCGACTTTAATTCTTGGAAATGGCGCGAGGCGCCAGATTTGCTTTGGGAGAGCCGTGTGGTTTCTGCAAAGCGGCAGCCCCGTCTTTGCACCTCCTTTACGCCGCTCACCCTCTTTTCCGAATCAGTACGAAACAAAAAGATCGCACACGTACACCGATTATTATAAAATCTCAAGATTCACAGCTAGCCACGAGCGAGCGCAGGAGCAGCCTCGCACGATCTCCCGCCTCGAGACTCGTGGTAAGCCCCATGGAATGAGGTGGCGTTGCCGTGGTCGACAAGCTGCTTGTGGTTGGAACGGAGAGGATCAGCGGCAGTAGGCATGTACGTACCCCTACCCCTGGGTGGTGTTTGGCACGGCGTACTGGCCGGTAGGGCCATAAATAAATTGATACTGATGGATGGGCGCACATGGGAGGAGGGGGGCCAAGCGCTGGCACGTGCCGTGTCGGGCAGATGGCCGAGTCGACCTCCTCCTCCCCCTCTCTCCCGCGGCCGCCGCATAATTGGGGGCGATTCCAGATCCAGAACGCTTGTGCTGACAAAGGACAGCGTACGGGACACCTCGCCCACCGCCTCGGCTGGTCACTGACATGCGGGCACGACCGGGCTAACCGTACACCATTTCTATGCTGCCACTCCCGGTCGCCATCGGCGTGCATTCCGGTACGTGCGAGCTGGCTATACATCCTTCGCGCCGATCGGGATCTTAACAGCCGATGCATGATTACAGCCTTACAGGAGTGCATATCTCTCTTAATTATATACTAGTAGTAGTAGTGCCACTATTATGGGCGTAGGATGGTCCTTTGGAAAAGGCTTTTCATGATTAGTTCTAGGAAACTACAGGTTAGGGATGGCTTAGCTAGTGACCTAGTATTTGATATCCTGTAGTAGTACTAGTTAGGGTACCATTCAACCTTTTTCCATAGGAGTACCGTTGCTTCCGCAGTTGACACTAGATAGCTGTCATGACACTAGAATATTCTCTATGGATCATTGACTGGGTTAAATAAAATTAGCCACGTTTTATATACAGCCATACAGTGTAGGAGTCTCTGTACTGGACATTAGGCACATTCTCATGCAGCAGGGTAGCACGTAGCATTCTAACAAATAGTTAGGCTTTGTCAGGATACAACTCATGCAATGCACCCACATGGCAGCAACACCAAAGCTAAAGCCGAGACGTGCGCCGCTAGTCCACTGAGCAGCTTGGAGCTTGCTGATGAGCTCCTTGTGTGATCTGATCAACGCGCCAACGGACAAAACCCCCCGATGAGCGGCACATAGTCCCGGCCGGTGAGTAATCCATTCCGCCCACCAGTCGATGGCCCCCTAATAATTCCTCTCGCTTAGCACAATCAGGACATGCATCGGCGACACAAAGCTAGCGTAGTCGCTGATACATTCTCAGGACACACGTCATCCATCCATCCATCATGGTATAACCGTGGTCCGTGGGTGTACTGCAAGTTGAAGGGTAATAAAAGGTGGCCATGGATTAATCAGAGGCGCAGGTAGCACATGCGAATGCATCACCACGTCCCCGCAAGCTGACAAGCTCGGCTCATAGCCCTGCAGCACGCAGCTGCTGCTACGTTGATCCCTCCCAACTCTCTCTGGTACGCACGCACAATTGTATGACCATTGCATGCGAATAGTACCTCCGTGCATCCAAGTCGCTAGATCGATCGATCGCAAAATAACTGCACAAGGGGAGCTGACACGCATGGATGAATGGATGCCACGGAGAAGAAAAGGTGATACTACCCCGCAAGGCCAATTAGTTGCTACTTTAGCGACGTGAACTGATCGACATACGCTGGTGAATATAGTTCGTTGGGTAGGGTAGGGCCATACAGTAGCATAGATGGATCATCCGATGAAATGAACCGCGTAATATTACTACCAGGCCACCGCCCACCGGCAACAGTGACAGACAGATCTCTGCTTGCCAAGCAAAAGTCTTAGGATTCTGACTGCAAGTCTGATTCAGACAGGACGTTCAATTATCAATTTAGTTAGCTGCAATTTTCGAAGCTTACCAGCAGGCCACATGTATGGAACTCGGGACGGAGATGCCTATATATTACCGGTCGTACAGGGGCACTGCAGCCCCTACTGTCGCCGACACCGACCGGGCAACGAACACGCCATTACTACCGTTCCACGTACAGTGCGAGCGACGGGCGAGGAGGGTGAGCCAACACTGGCGACCTGCATGCACTGTCTCCCGAGCGAGACCCGACGGAATGGGACGAACGTGTCCGGCCACTGCTAGAGCCGTCGTGGTGTTCAGAGGCAGAGCGGAGATGGCCATCCTGGTTTTGTGGCTCGGGCACCTCGCCCTGCCGTTTTTCTGTCCGTGCTGCTGCTAAGAACTCGCTGTAACGCTGTCGCGGGGAACGGGCCGACTACACGCTGTTTGCCCATGCTGGTTTGTTCTCTTGGGATGCGTTTGGTTGATAGCGCGCCCGCCCGGAAAGAACATAAGGTGTTTATTTGCCTGTGTCGTATCACAATCTTAGTCCGCACGAGTTTTCAAGCAGTTCTCACTCAGCCCGCTAAAAACGTCTGAATCGACAATTTTCATTGGGCCAGACTCGAGCGGTGCAGGGAAGGGGAACGCGACACTGACCTCTTAAGAGCAGGAAGAGGGTGGGAGCCCGCGCGCGTCTTTGGAAAAGCGGCGGGACGATTTCGCGTCACCGCCCACCAAATCATCGCCCTATATAGCCAGGGTGACCGCAACGACAAAACTGCCACCACCATTTCCCCCCTCGATCTTTCCCTCCAGCGCGGTTCCACATCGACGACAAGGTAAGCGGCGCACTTGCTCTGGCGACCGGTTGACGGCGGCAGTGAATCGACAACTCCTATTCTCCAACGTGTCCAGCGCTCCTCCGCGAGTCCTTCGATGCCGTCCATGAGTTCAATCACCCCCTCGTCTCAGCCATTTCTAGCTAGATTCGAGCATGCAATAGGATTAAATCTTCCAATCTGTGTGACTCTGATGTTCTAGTAGCTTGTTGCGATTGATTTGAAGCATGCTGAGTTATTTCCATGTCGGCAAGGGTTGATAGCTAGTGGTCATGGATGGATTGGTAGTATGCTTTGATGTGCGGTATGCTAGTGTGCAAGTGTTGAACTAGATCATCCATGTGTCCATGTTTAGTGTTGTGTTCTGTTGTGTTGTGCTGTTGAACTAGATCATCGATGTGTGAATGTTTAACAAGATCATCCATGTGTTCATGTGTTAGTGCTAGTTTGATCTATCCATGTTTACTGCTAGTTCCTACTGTCGATGTGTAGTGTGTTGTGGTTTTGATGATGCTTACGTTTGTAGGAGATGAGAACGCAAGAGTTTATTCAGGCCATCGTCCTGTCTGATAGCCAGTTCCAGCCGTCCTACATCGAGGACTCCCAACCTCCCATTGACCAGATGGCTCCTGATTCAGACGTTTTCCAGGTGCCGCCTATGGTTCCTTCATTTGTGTTGGCTCGGCCCAATGTTGCAGCTCGTGCCGCTGCACAAACAGTTGCCTCAAAGGCAATGAAGGATGGTAGGGGAACAACCTAAAGTGGCAGCCATTCCTGTCGACCTTCATGCTTAACAAGATGTGTAAGATCATAGCTAGTGGGGTAAGTATGACAAGGGTTTCAAGGAGGTACACTTGAACGCTGTTGCAAAGCAGATGTTTGAGTTTAGTGGACATGAGGTCATCTCGACCCAGGTCTACAACCACCTCAGGAAGTGGAGAGCGAGGTGGATCACCGCGTCCAAGCTCAGAGACCTGAGTGGTTGATAACCCATAAGTATAGAGGATTGTTTGTAGCCTTTTTCAATAAGTCAGAGTGTCGAACCCAACGAGGAGCTAAAGGTAGAATTAATATTCTCTCAAGTTCTATCGACCACCGATACAACTCAGCGCACGCTAACGCTTACCTCACCTAGAACAAGAATAAAAACTACTTTGCGAGAATAAAACTAGGAGTACTTTGCGAGATAATAAAAGTTAATATTTTAGTAGAGATCTTTTTGTAACACAAGAGAAAGGTTGTCCATAGGCAATTGAATATAACACGATAAATACTTATCATATGCAATGAGGGAGATGTGTACACTAACACACATTCCGTACTTGGATCATATGCACTTATGATTGGAACTCTAGCAAGCATCCGCAACTACTAGAGATCATTAAGGTAAAACCCAACTATAGCATTAAGTAACAAGTCCCCTTTACTCCCATACGCAAACAACCCCCTACTCGGGTGTAAGCTTCTTTCACTCTATCCACCCACAATAAGCGAATCATGAACATATTGCGAAACCCTACAACGGTAATCCCACACGCTTACGGAGGACGCCATAGGACAACACCGTATTAATATACAACTCATATCAATCACACTATATCACAATTAACCCATAGGACAAAAAAGATCTACTCAAACATCATAGGATAACCACATTAATATACAACTCATATCAATCACACTATACCACAAGTAAGAATATATAGCATTAAGCACCATGTTCAAGTAGATATTACATCGGGGAGAGAGAGGTTACACCGCTGCATAGAGGGGGAGAGAGTTGGTGATGATGACGGCGAAGTTGTTGGTGTAGATCGTCGTCACGATGGTTGCCCCGACGACGATCCGGCGCTAGCGGGAGAGAGAGGGAGAGAGCCCCCTCCTTCTTCTTCTTCCTTGGTCTCCCCCCTAGATGGGAGGAGAGTTTCCCCTCTAGTCCATGATACGTATCCAACGTATCTACTTTTCCAAACACTTTTGCTCTTGTTTTGGACTCTAATTTGCATGATTTGAATAAAACTAACCCAGATTGACGTTGTTTTCAGCACAACTACCATGGTGTTGTTTTTTGTGCAGAAATAAAAGTTCTTGGAATTGGATGAAACTTTTTGGAGATTTGTTCTAGAATAAATAATGAGTATTGGAGCTAAGAACCACCGGAGGGGGCCACCAGACGCTGGCAAGGCAACAGGGCGCGACCACCCCCCTAGGGTGCGCCCTCTTGCCTTGGGAAGCCCACGTAGCTCCGTAGACCCTAATTCTAGTCCTATAAATTCCTATTTCCCGAGCAAAAATAAGAGAGAAGTTTTCATCGCGTTTTACAAGACGGAGCTGTGACACCCTGGTTTTATGCTACAGTGATCATTGTAATTAAGCACAGTGATGACCATGATCAGTGCCTAATTATTTTGCTAAACAGGATATGATCATGTTGGATTTCAAATCTCTTTTCAAATTCCTCTTTAAAAGGGCATTGAAATTCATTGTGATAATTTAAATCCTCAAACAACATATGAAAATTGTTGCACACTTGTGGAATAATCCAAAACTAATGTTGTTGAGGAAAACAACATCACCAAGTTTATGGTGTGGACCCCACCATCAAAACAGAGACATATTTGCATTTTAAAGTGCCTTTATATTTATTTGGCAATTGCAAACAGATTCCAAAAATCTCCAAATTTGCTGTGGACATGTGGAATATTGCAAGCTATTTGTTGGACCATATGGCACATTTTTGCAGTAAAGAAAATTGGCAAAAAGAAATAAAAACAGAACAAGAAAAAAAAGGCCCGCAGCGGCTGGGCCTAAGTGGCTACAGCGCCGGACCAGCGCCCCCCCCCCCCCGCGGTCGTCCCCCACCTCCTACAGTGGGGCGACCGAGGCGCGCGCGCACAGCCGAACTCGTCCGCGCCGGACCAACTCGCCGGCGACGGACCGGCGGGTATAAGGCCGCCCCCGGGTCCCTGCTCTCTCTCTCTCTCTCACTCCCGCGAACCCTAGATCTCACCTGCTCCCTCCCCACGCTCTCTCCCTCGCTCGAGCCCGCGCCGCCGTCGCCATGGACGCCGGCTAGACGCAGCCACCGCCACTCCCGCGCCTTGCTGACACGTCCACAAGCCCCGCCGCGACCAGCCCTTCCTCATCGACCATTGGATCGAGCCCCGGAGCCCCTGCATCGCCGTCACCGCGTCGTCTTCCTCCTCGGGGCCCGAAGCTCGCCGCCGTCGATTCGCCGTCTGCACCGCACCAACTCCTCCATCGGGCCTTCCCAGCAACGCCAGTGAGCTCCTCTGGCCGCCCCTCCCCCTTTGTGCGCTCCCGTAGCCCCCTCTACCTAGTCGCCGCCGTGACCGAGTTCTGACCGCCGCCGTACACCTCGCCGCCGTGGCCACAGCCACCGTCACGCTCGCCTGAGCTCACCGTCGAGCTGCTGGTGCTTCCAGGAGCACGACGCACACACGCACGCCCTCTCCCGAGCCTCCTAGCAACGCTACCGACGTTCGCCCGAATGCTCCTCCGCCTCTGCTCGTCGCCGGCGCCATTCCGGCGACCAAATGGCCCTGGGCACGTGCCCATTGAGCTCGCCACGCCGCGTAGATCACCCCTAGCCGCGTCGTTCGCTCGCTAGCGTGCTGCGTCGCCGTCCCCGTAGCACACCCGTAGCCGCCGCCGCCTGCCGTCATCGCCGGCGCCGTTTCCGGCCAGGTCCGGCGATGCCACCGCCACCAATCGACTCGCGGTCGAGTGCCCGTTCGAATGAACCAGGCCACGCGCGAAACGGCCGCCCGTAGGCGAATCCCGATGCTGGCCCGTGCCCTCGCCGCGTTTTGGCGTCGCCGGCGTTGAGCCGCCGGTCGCCGCCGACGTGGCTGGGCTGGGGCCACCCCCGGTGACCCTGCCAGTGGGCCAGGGCGACCCAGTTGACCAGTTGACTTGGTCAACTGGCTGACTGGGCACAGCCCAGTCACTGACATGTGGGGCCCCAAGCCCCTGTGTCTATGACATATGGGCCACCCCCGTGTCAGTTGCTAATTAACAAATTAGATTAATAAAAATAATTAAGTTAGCCTAATGACCCTATGACAGATGGGCCCCACTTGCTAATTAGTCTCTGTTTAGTTTAAATTAAAATGATTTAACCCTGAGTCTATGACATGTGGGACCCACTGGTCAGGTTTGACCTGGTCAGCCCCACTGTTGACTGCTGATGCAATGCTGATGTCAGCATGATGTCATAATAGCATTTTTCGAATTAAATTAATTCTGTTAATTCCAGAAAATGATTAAAACTTTAAAAACTAATAGAAAATGATCCGTAGCTCAGATGAAAAAGTTTTATACATGAAAGTTGATCAGAAAAATCCCACGAATCCGATTATGCTATCCATTCATCTGTCACATGTTGCTAGCATGATGAACATGGAACTTTTCCCCTCCGGATCGTCTGTCCGATAAATCCAAAGACCCGGGAAATATCGTCAGATATTCTCCCGCTCCGTCTGCAACGTGTAGTACCGCGTTAGTGCATACCTAGCTCTGCAAATTGTCATGTCATGCATCGTGATGCATTTGTCTGCTTATATTTATTGTTTCTTCCCCCTCTTCTCTCCGATAGACCCCGAGACTGACGGTGCTACCGGGTACGACTACACCGTCGACGATCAGCCCTTTGCCGCAGAGCAGCAAGGCAAGCAACCCCCCTTGAGCATTCCGATATCGCCTATTCCTTTCCCTCTTATTCTTGCATTAGATTTTTGCTACTGTATTAGTTAGCTCCTATTTTGATGCATAGCCTGTTTTTGATAAACTGTCACTATACCTGCAATCATATCAACTGCTTAGTATAGGTTGATCAGTGAATCCCCTGTGACCCCTTAGTCCCCGTTGCACCTGCTTCTTCATCGACGACTCGAAGACTCGGAGACTCGGTCAACCGACCGACAAGCCAGGCCCCTCACATCACCGCACACCCCTTAATTGTACGACTCTGCAGCGCTATTATCGAGTACCGAGGGTGACACCTCGTGAAGTACTCATGATGCTAGCTCTGTAGTGTAGCTAGCCGGTCGTGGTTATCGAGGGTGATTCCTCCTTCACCATTCCCGACAATGTCTCTGTCGTGCAACCCCTCAAGTGTGGGACCCTCGAGGGTGATTCCTCTTGGTCCACCTTGACGGTTACATCGAGCGGGGCCCCTTGAGGGTGATTCCTCAGGTTCCGTCTTGATGTTTTATACACACGGTTACTATGACCTGGTTACAGAAACATGTTGGTGATGGGTCGGCCCTGAGGGGTACCCACGGTTTAATGTTGATGAGGCGTGGATGGGTAGGAGAGGCCCTTGCCACGGTCCTCGAGGCGGGGCGACGGACCGCACTTCATGGGTCGTGCTTTCCCCGCATTAATAAAATGCTAATGGGTTGGGTACTTGATCTGAGTTAGGTCGTTGGCCTTAATACGCACTAACCTTCACGTGGGGAAGATATGGGCACTCAGCGTCGTTGTATCAGCCGAAGCTCTTCGGACGTCAGCAATGGAGCGGCGCGCGCCCGAGTGGTCCGCAACGGCATCGCGCTTGTTACTAAGGGGTGCTAGGACTGACCTCGGCCGCGTTCGCATCGTGCAGGAGTGCAAGGGCAAGTGGGCCAACGAACCTGCGCGCTTAGGATTTAGACTGGCGGGCTGGCCTCTTCGTTGAGCCTAGGTGGGGTGACGACGTGCTGATATCCCGAGGCCGGGCATGACCCAGGAAAGTGTGTCCGGCCGGAGGTGACTCAGGCGTGTTGGGGAATATGTGGTGCACCCCTGCAGGGATGATTAATCTATTCGAATAGTCGTGTCCATGGTAACAGGACGACTTGGAGTTGTACCTTGTCCTTATACAACTATAATTGTGATTTAAATTTGAAATGAATTGTGGCTCCAAGATTGCTTCCTCGCAGGGAGTCGAGGGAGGATCTGTGGGCGTGGTTACTTAATAAAATTGCTACAATAATATGACTATATATGTGATACCAGTCTACTCTCTTCTAATGCTGCAAGATGCTGAAGATGCTAGTCTTCGATAGGACTAGGCCTTCCCCCTCATTCTTGATTTCTGCAGTCAGTCCAGATATAACCCCATTCCTTGATAATGATGCATACTTAGCATAGTTCTGATGTCAGTCTTGCGAGTAGTTTGGATGAGTACTCACCGCCGCTTTGCTTTCTCTTTCCCCCTCGATACGATACCGCGTTCAGACGATGGAGCCCAGGAGATGGAGTACGCCGGAGACGACTACTACACCACCGCTGGAACCTACTACTACGTGGAGAGTGCCGACGCTCAGGAGTAGTTAGGAGGTTCCCAGGCAGGAGGCCTCGCCTCTTTCGATCCGTTGCTTATATTTGTGCTAGCCTTCTTAAGGCAAAACTTGTCTAACTTATGTCTGTACTCAGATACATTTGCTTCCGCTGACTCGTGCTTTGTCGAGCTTTGTATTCGAGCCCTCGAGGCCCCTGGCTTGTAATATGAAGCTGTATGACTTTAATTTGTGTCTAGTGTTGTGTTGTGATATCAATCAGTGAGTCCCTAATCTTGGTCGTACGCATTGCGTGTATGATTAGCGTACGGTCGAGATCGGGGGCGTCACAGGAGCCGTCGCCACGTCCTGTTCTTCCTCGGGAGGGCTGATCTGGAGTCCATTTGGGGCTCCGGAGAGTGGAGATCATCGTCGTCGTCATCACTAACCCTTCTCCATCAACAATTCCATGATGCTCACCACCGGAAGTGCGTAATTCCTTTTTAGGCCTGCTGGTTGGTGATGGGATTGATGAGATTTATCATGTAATCGAATTATTTTGATAGGGCTTGGTCCCTAGTATCCACTATGTTCTGAGATTGATGTTTCTATGACTTTGCTATGCTTAATGCTTGTCACTAGAGCCCGAGTGCCATGATTTCAGATCTGAACCTATTGTGTTTCCATGAATATGAGAGTGTTTTAGATCCTATCTTATAAGGTTTATGCACCTACTATGTGTTATGATCTTCACCCCCAAGGTGACAGTAATTGGGATTCTTTCCGGTGATGATCGTAGTTTGAGGAGTTCATGTATTCACCATGTGTTAATGCTTTGTTTTGGTTCTCTATTAAAAGGAGGCCTTAATATCCCTTAGTTTCCATATGGACCCCGCTGCTACAAGAGGGTAGGACAAAAGATGGCATGCAAGTTCTTATTATAAGCATGTATGACTATATACGGAATACATGCCTACATTATATTGATGAATTGGAGCTAGTTCTGTGTCGCTCTAGTGTGTAACTGTCACATGATGAATGTCATCCAAATCAATCCATCACTGATCCATGGCCTACACTTTTCGCTTATTGGTTTGTTTTAAGTTACTCTCGCTACTGCTACGTTACAATCACTACAAACTGCTATGTTCTGTTGTTTCCATTGCTATTGTTAGTGTGCAAATTGACGAAGAGAATCTCCCTCAAGCTTGGGGGAGGCTTCTCCAGCTACTTAAGGCTTTGCCTGATCATCCTTTGAAGAACAATGAAATACTTGATATCTTCTATAATGGACTAATCGATGCTTCTAGGGACTAACTAGATAGTTGTGCTGGTTGTGCTTTTAGGGATCGAACCATTGGTCAGGCTGAAGAACTATTGAATAATATTTTGAAGAATGCTAGTGATTGGACACTTCCCAAACCATCGTCGGAACCTATTCAGAAGAAGAGAGGCATTCTATTCCCCAATCCAGAAGATATGCAAGAAGCCAAGAGATCTATGAAAGAAAAAAGTATTAAATCTGAAGATGTCAAGAATTTACCACCTATTGAAGAAATACATGGACTTGATATCCCTACACAGGTAGTAGAGGTGAATTCTCTCCGTAGATTTGATGAAAGTGATATACCTTATACTAAGACTCCTAGCCAATGCATGGATGAGTTTCATAATTACATCGTTTAGCAAGAATATTTTAATAATTATGTTAAGGATCAATTACAATGGAATGCTATGATGATTGATTGCTTAAGTGACTTGATGTTTAGAATTGCTAATGATGTTAAAGGTTTATGTAAACATTCATCCATGGTCTGTATCAACTAAAACAAGTTGCCAAGTCTCGAAATGATTTGCTTACTGAAATGAATAATAAACTGAATGACCATGCTATTAAAGTTGTGACCAGAGGGGGTAGAATGACACAGGAACCCCTCTATCTCGAAGGACATCCTAAAAGAATTGAGCAAGACTCTTAGAATATTAATAAGGACACACCTAGTCCATCTAAGAAGAAAAAGAAAAGGAAAAATGATAGGACTTTGCCTGCTTCTAGTGAGCCTTTGATAGAGAAACCTCCTGAGAAATATAATGATGTTTCTATTTTTGATACTGAGACACAATCTGGCAATGATCATTCACCTAGTGATAATTATAATGTTCATGTTCATGTTTCACCAGATAATGATAAGGAACCTGATAATGATGTAGAAATAAAACCTGATGTTGATCTTGATAACCCGCCTCCTCAGAATAAAAGATATGATAAAAGAGATTTCATTGCTAGAAAACATGGTAAAGAAAGAGAACCATTGGTTCAGAAACCCATGCCTTTTCCCGCTAGGCCTTTAAAAAATAAGGATGATGAAGATTTTGAGCGCTTTGCTGAAATGCTTAGACCTATTTTTGCGCACTCGCTTGACTGATATTTTGAAAATGCCTCCATATGGTACGTACATGAAAGATATTATCACTAATAAAAGAAAGATACCTGAAACTAAAAATTTCCACCATGCTCGCTAACTACACTTTTGAGGGTGGAGTGCCTAAGAAGTTGGGAGATCCGGGTATACCCACGATACCTTGCTCCATTAAACGAAGTTATGTTAAAACTGCTTTATGTGATCTAGGAGTCGGTGTTAGTGTTATGCCTTTCTCCTTATATAAAATACTTGATCTGAATAAGCTTACACCTACTAAAATATCTTTGCAAATGGCTGATAAATCGATTGCTATACCTATTGGAATTTGTGAGGATGTTCCTGCTGTGGTTGCAAATGTTACTATCTTAAAGAACTTTGTTATTCTTGATATGCCCGAGGACGACAACATGTCAATTATCCTTGGTAGACCCTTTCTAAATACTGCAGGGGCTGTTATTGATTGCAACAAGGGAGGTTACTTTTCATGTCAATGGTAAACAACATACGGTGCACTTTCCAAAGAAACAAGCTTCGATGAATAATATTAATACCATTGAGCGAGTTGCCATAATTACTATTGGGGATTTTAAATTTCCCCTTCCTACTACAAAGAAGAAATATGATATTCTTATTGTTGGGAAGATGCAAATCCCCATTGAGGTAACCTAGTGTTATACGAAGATTCTTCGGTTTCAAGTCAATTGAAAACGGTTTGTTAATAAGATTTGATCAACCTTATTAATGGGTCCTTTTTGAGAGACATGGAGTCGATGAATTTAGTAATCACAACCTTATGTATCCATAGTTTACTCTATGTTATTTATAGTTTAATAATATAATATGCCATGATTATCCTGTTTTCTGAATTATCCGTGCAATAAAAAAATGGCCCAAAAATAAAAGTGCTCAGAATGTCGCAAAATTTCTACATGATTTTTTCTGGAATATTTAAGAATTTTTAGAGCTGAAAAAACCCAGGGGGGGCACTTGTTGCTGCCAAGGCAACAAGGCGTGACCACCCCTTAGGGCGTGCCTAGATGCCTTGGGGGCCCCACAGGGACCCCCTCAGTTATCCATTCAGCCCACTTCATCTCTTACCTCCAGAAAAAAATCCTGGTTGCTCTCTCCCTCGTGTTCTTGCTCCCAAACCTGAGATTTTTTATATATTTGCTCGGAGCTCCGTTTCCTAAACTGTTTTGAGGGATTGATCCTTTGTATGTGATACGTCTCCGTCGTATCTACTTTTCCTCACACTTTTGTCCTTGTTTTGGACTCTAATTTACATGATTTGAATGAAACTAACCCGGACTAACGCTGTTTTCAGCAGAACTACCATGGTGTTGTTTTTTGTGCAGAAATAAAAGTTCTCGGAATTGGACGAAACTTTTTAGAGATTTATTTTGGAATAAATAAAAAATACTGGAGTCAAGAACCACCGGAGGGGGGCCAGAGGCTGGCCAGCATACACCAGGGCGCACCAGCCCCCCCAGGCGCCCTGGTGGGTTGCGCCCACCTCGTGGCCCCACTGACCCTAATTCCGCCACTATAAATTCCTATTTTAGGAGAAAAAATCAAGGAGAAAGTTTCATCGCGTTTTACGATACGGAGCCGCCGCCACCTCTTGTTCTTCATCGGTAGGCCAGATCTGGAGCCCGTTTGGGGATCCGGAGAGGGGAATCTTCGGTCTTCGTCATCGCCAACCCTTCTCCATCGCCAATTCCATGATGCTCCCCACCGGGAGTGAGTAATTCCTTCGTAGGCTTGCTGGTCGGTGAGGAGTTGGATGAGATTCATCATGTAATCAAGTTAGTTTTGTTAGGGCTTGATCCCTAGTATCCACTATGTTCTGAGATTGATGTTGCTATGACTTTGCTATGCCTAATGCTTGTCACTAGGGCCCGAGTGCCATGATTTCAGATCTGAACCATTTATGTTATCATCTTTATATCTATGTTCTTGATCCGATCTTGCCTAGTCATATGCACCTATTACGTGTTATGATCCGTCAACCCCATAGTGACAATATTTGGGATACTTCACGGTGATGACCGTAGTTTGAGGAGTTCATGTATTCACCGTGTGTTAATGCTTTGTTCCAGTTCTCTATTAAAAGGAGGCCTTAATATCCCTTAGTTTCCTTATGGACCCCGCTGCCACAGGAGGGTAGGACAAAAGATGTCATGCAAGTTCTTTTCCATAAGCACGTATGACTATTTACGGAATACATGCCTACATTACATTGATGAACCGGAGTTAGTTCCGTGTCGCCCTAGGTTATGACTGTTATATGATGGATATCATCCAACGAGTTCACGGATCAAGTGCCTACGAGTTCTCCACATATTTCTCTTGCTAAGTTACTACTGCTGCTGCTACTGATCCAACTGCTACAAAACTATTGCTATCACTGCTACTGTTACCGTTGCTGCTACTACTGCTATCCAAACTATCATACTACTTTGCTACTGATCACTCTGCTGCAGATATTTAATCTCCAGGTGTGGTTGAATTGAAAACTCAACTTCTAATACTCTCAAATATTCTTTGGCTCCCCTTGTGTCGAATCTATAAATTTGGGTTGAATACTCTACCCTCGAAAACTGTTGCGATCCCCTATACTTGTGGGTTATCAAGACCTTTTTCTGGCGCCGTTGCCGGGGAGCATAGCTATATTTGTTGAGTCACTTGGGATTTATATCGATTGATCACTATGAAGAATCTGAAGGATCCAAAGACCAAGATTTTTCCCTAAAATACGAGGGGAGGTAAGGAACTGCCATCTAGCTCTGCACTTGATTCACCTTCTGTTATGAGTAAGCTTGCAACACCACCGCATGCTAGTAATCCTGGTATGTTGCAAGTTATTGATGATGCTACCTCTGTTATGAATTATGCTTATGATGATGCTAGTACCATGCTTGATGATAATTTGCCACGAGGAGAATTTCTTGATGAACAAATTGCTAGAGCTAAAGAGAATGAATAATAATATGCATGATTTTGCTGCTAGAGTGGTAACTAGAGGAGGTAGAATGACCCAAGAACCACTCTATCTTGAGGGTCATCCTAAAAGAATTGAACAAGACTCTCAGAGAATTAATACTGATGCACCTAGTCCTTCTAAGAAGAAAAAAGAAAAAGAAAAATGATAGGACTTTGCATACCTCTAGTGAACCTGAGATACAAAAACCTCCTAATAATAATGATGTCTCTATTTCCGATGCTGAAACTCAATCTGGTAATGAACATTCACCTAGTGATAATGAAAATGATAATGATGATGTTCATGAAGATGCTCAACCTAACCATGATAAAAAACCAGATAATGATGTTGAAATAGAGCCTGCTGCTGATCTTGATAACCCACAACCTAAAAATAAACGTTATGATAAAAGAGACTTTGTGGCTAGGAAACATGGTAAAGAAAGGGAGCCATGGGTTCAGAAACCCATGCCATTTCCACCTAAGCCATCTAAGAAAAAGGATGATGAAGAATTTGAGTGCTTTGCTGAAATGATTAGGCCAGTCTTTTTGCGTACCCGCTTAACCGATATCTTAAAGATGCCCCCTTATGCAAAGTATATGAAAGACATCATCACAAATAAAAGAAAGATACCTGAAGCTGAAATCTCCACCATGCTTGCTAATTATTCTTTTAAGGATGGAGTACCTAAAAACTTGGAGATCCTGGAATACCAACTATACCTTGCTCCATTAAAAGAAACTATGTCAAAACTGCTTTGTGTGACTTGGGAGCCGGTGTTAGTGTTATGCCTTTCTCCTTATATAAGAGACTTGATTTGAATAAACACACACCTACCGAGATATCATTGCAAATGGCTGACAAATCAACTGCCATACCTATCGGTATTTGTGAGGATGTGCCCGTTGTTGTTGCAAATGTTGCTATCTTAACGGACTTTGTTATTCTTGAGATGCCCGAGGACGACAACATGTCGATTATCCTTGGTAGACCCTTTTTGAATACTGCAGGGGCTGTTATTGATTGCAATAAAAGCAAAGTCACTTTTCATATCAATGGTAATGAGCATACGGTGCACTTTCCGAAGAAACAATTCCAAGTGAATGGTATAAATGTTATTGAAGAATCTCCGACCATCACTATTGGAAGTTTTCAATTACCTCTACCTACTGCCAAAAAGAAATATGATATACTTATTGTTGGGGATATGCACATCCCCATCGAGGTAACTTAGTGTTTTACGAAAGTTCTTCGGTTTCATGCTAATCGAAAGTGGTTGTTAATAAGACTTGATCAACCTTATTAATGAATCATTTTTGAGAAGTATGAAGTCTATGAATCTAGTAAGCACAACTCTCTGCTCCCACCTTTTATTTTCTGTTTTAGTTAGTCAAATAAAATAAAATGCCATGATTATCCTGTTTTCTATTTTCTCCGTGCAATAAAAAATGACCCAAAAATAAAAGTTTTCAGAATGTCCTGAAAATTTGATACGATTTTTTTCTGAATATTTCTGAAATTCTAGTGCAAATAATACCAGAGGGGGGTGCACCTGGTGCCCACAAGACACCAGGGCGCGCCAGCACCCCAAGGCGCGCCCTGGTGGGTTGTGGCCCCCACGTGGGCCCCCTCACTTATCTATTTAGCCCACTTCATCCCCTACCTCCAGAAAAAAATCACCACAACCACCATTCCCGTGTTCTTGCTCTCAAACCCGTGGATTTCGATCTCTTAGCTCGAAGCCCCGTTTCTGAAACTGTTTGGAGGAATTGCTACTTGGTATGTGACTCCTCCATTGCTCCAATAAGTTTTTGATTTAGTGGGTTATTTTTAGAGTAATTAGCTACTCTTGGTGCTACTGTAGATGAGCTTGCATGTCGGATTCTTAGAGTTCTAAGTAGTTTGAATGCTCAATATGGCCTCTATGCATGCTTAGGAGTAGTTGCTATCAATCTTACAAAGTTTTGTTGACAAAATTTTGTGTCTCAAAAATATTTCAGAAATTGTTCGCAAATAAAAATGCAATTATTTAGGAGTTCTTCGAGGCGGAGATCCTCGGAAGCCTCATTAAGTGGAAGCTTGGTTCGACAGTCTTATGTTGAGCCAAGCGAAAGCTCGATGCGAGATGCTGCCACCAAATCATGCTTGTGGCCGTGCGACGAGTTCATGGAAGGTGCAAGTATTAAGGGGGAATTTGACCAATTTATCCACAATACAGAACTTGCTCCCTTCATCGCAGATAAGTGTCCTCAACATCTCGAACTCATGAAAACATTCACAAAGAAATTTAAATATTTTCCTCGTGAGTCTAGAGTTTCATTTAACCTGTACAACCGTTCTTTCACCATGCCTTTAGACTTGTTCTGTGAAATGTGCAAACTTCCATCTTGGGGTTCCCTTGATGAACCAACAAAATCTGAATACGAGTCATTTTTAGTTAATCTTTGCTATGGTGAAGATAGGGGAGTAGCACAAGGGAGAATTAAGAGCATCCATTTCCCATCGATACAATATTTCGCACTCTTTAATGGTAAATGTATCGTAGGCAAACAAGATTGTAGCACACTTTGTGCTCATGATTTGAGTCTCATACACACTGTCGTAACTAGAAATAAATATAATAATCTTGGTGCAATTGTTGCACGGAGACTGCAGCTCAATGCTGCTAATGGTAATTTTTATGGAGGAATCTATGCCTCCCGTGTAGCGGAGAGGTTAAATGTCTCACCATGGCCTAGTGACCCCATCCTACCTACTCAGTATTTAGACTTTGAGGCCATGAAGCGCCACAAGTTTCTTATAGGCACGGCTACTAACTACACCTATAACTTGAGATTTAATAAAAAACCTGTTGTGCCTGTCACTTTGCCTGCTCCTGCTCTCTTTGATTTTCACAGTAGGGGAAGATACTATGTCCTTGAGAGCGAGGCCCATGCGTATAATGCGGAGGTTGAAGCTGCCAGGAGGGCCGCGGAGTTTGCGCCGAGAGCCTCATTGAGCCATCGTCCAGATTATTATTCATACGGATGGTGATTACCAAGATAGGCCAAAAGCCTAAGCTTGGGGGAGTACGTATTTCCACCGACATTACATTCATGTTCACACATTTCATTCCAGTTGTCGGTGTTCACACTTTTTCATTGTAATGTCCATGCTAGATTTGTTTTCTCGCTTTCTTTTTGTGTGTTCGAAAAAACTTTGAGAAAACCCAAGAATATTTCCTACTTCTTTTTAGTTTTTTCTTTCTAGTTTAGTTTAATTGTAGTATTCAAAGAAGACCCAAAAAGATTTCTTGTTTCTTCTTTTGCTTGTTGGGAGCTTTACCGTGTAAATAGTTTTTCTTGTTTTTGTTTTTCCTCTTTAATTTGCTTTCTTCAAGAAAAACAAAAACTCCAAAAATATTTCAGTGTGTTTCTCTGAATTTCTTTTCTTTTTATTTGAGTCATACCAAGGAGAAGACCACGATGAAAATGTTGAGTGGCTCTCATGTGCATCATTGTTAATCTAACGAAGAGCCCATATTACCTTGTCTTCTCCTCTTGAATAAAATGTTGCATATTCCAGCTTAGTCCACGACACTCTTGCACTATTATTATCTTATTATCATTCGGTCGTGCAAGTGAAAGGCAATAATGACGATATTTGATGAATTGACTGTGGCAGAGAAAAGCGGGTATGAACTCAACTTGTTTTTGTTTTTGTAAATATGTTTAACCTAGTAGCCTTGATTCAACATATTATGATCAAACATGTTTGCAATGACCATTAGAGATTATAGTTGTTCATGCCATGCTTAAGTAGCTAGGAGTGGATAATGATTTATCTTGGGTGTCAACATGCATTAAAATGGTTGTGATGCAGTATGATGATATGGTATCCTCCTCTGAATGTTTCAAGTGGCTTGACTTGGCACATGTTCATGCATGTAGTTGAATCAAAACCAACATAGCCTTAATGATATTTATGTTCATGGTGTCCATATCCTACTCATGCTAGTATTCAATGCTGATTATATGTAATGGATGTTCATGACCATTTTCGCTCTCTAGCTGGCCGCTTGTCAATCAATTTGCTAGCCTTCGCTTGTACTAAGCGGGAATACTGTTTGTGCATCAAAACCTTTAAACCAAGTTATGCCAGATGAGTCCACTATATCTACCTATATGCGGTATTACCCTGCCGTTCCAAAGTAAATTTGCATGTGCCATCTCTAAAATTCAAATGAACATCTGTTTTGTTTGCCTGGACCGCTCATGGAGCGACAGGGGGCGGTCAGTATCTTCCATGCTAACCGGGTTATTCTCATGATGAGTGTTTATTCACTTATCCTTACACGAGAGGGGCGGTAATAGGGATTCCCAGTCCCGAAATCAAAAATAAAAAATAATTAAACAAAACTCCCCCAGGAATGTTGTTGGTTTGGACGGTACCCGTGGATGCGGCTAGCCGTGGAGTGTGATTGTTTGTGGAGGGGGAGTAAACCTTTACTTTTACCGCTTGGGAACCGCCGCTAATTTGTTTAGCATGGAAGATGTTGATAACTCTTGGTCGTAATGTTGACAAGAAGGGTATACCTCCCAAAATTATATCTATCTCTGTTTTAAGCTTTGAGCTCTGGCACCACTGTAAATCCATGCTTCCCTCTACGAAGGGACTATCTATTTACTTTTTATGTTGAGTCATCACCTTCTCAAATAAGCGCCAGACCTGAGAGCACTATTGTCATCCTCATGCATTGTGTATAGTTGATGTTGGGTGCAGCATGACTGGATCTTTTCTACCATGAATTACAATGTTTAGTCGCTGCTTGAACTTTGGAGGTGCTCTGCATTTATGTTTTGCGGTCTCAGAAAGGGCTAGCGAGATACCACTATTGTCATATTGTATCATGATTGTTTTGACAAAGTGTTGGCATTTGATATATATTATTATTGCTCGCTAGTTGCTTATGTTATTGATATGAGTTAATATAATTTCTAAGAGTTATTGTTGACATGGTTAGTCATAATCTTTGCTGAAAACCTAGGTGCTACTTGAGCATATATATATGTAAACAAGAACAAAAGAGTTTGTAAGAGTTTTTCTTTATCACTTTCAGGTTGTCAACTGAATTGCTTGAGGACAAGCAATGGGTTAAGCTTGGGGGAGTTGATACGTCTCCGTCGTATCTACTTTTCCTCACACTTTTGCCCTTGTTTTGGACTCTAATTTGCATGATTTGAATGAAACTAACCCGGACTAACGTTGTTTTCAGCAGAACTACCATGGTGTTGTTTTTTGTGTAGAAATAAAAGTTCTCGGAATTGGACGAAACTTTTTGGAGATTTATTTTGGAATAAATAAAAAATAGTAGAGTCAAGAACCACCGGAGGGGGGCCAGAGGCTGGCCAGCATACACCAGGGCGCGCCAGCCCCCCCCCCCCCCAGGCGCGCCCTGGTGGGTTGTGCCCACCTCGTGGCCCCACTGACCCTAATTCTGCCACTATAAATTCCTATTTTCGGAGAAAAAATCAAGGAGAAAGTTTCATCACGTTTGGGGCTTCGGAGAGGGGAATCTTCGGTCTTCGTCATCACCAACCCTTCTCCATCGCCAATTCCATGATGCTCCCCACCGGGAGTGAGTAATTCCTTCGTAGGCTTGCTTGTCGGTGAGGAGTTGGATGAGATTCATCATGTAATCGAGTTAGTTTTGTTAGGGCTTGATCCCTAGTATCCACTATGTTCTGAGATTGATGTTGCTATGACTTTGCTATGCCTAATGCTTGTCACTAGGGCCCGAGTGCCATGATTTCAGATCTGAACCGTTTATGTTATCATCTTTATATCTATGTTCTTGATATGATCTTGCCTAGTCATATGCACCTATTACGTGTTATGATCCGTCAACCCCATAGTGACAATATTTGGGATACTTCACGGTGATGACCGTAGTTTGAGGAGTTCATGTATTCACCGTGTGTTAATGCTTTGTTCCGGTTCTCTATTAAAAGGAGGCCTTAATATCCCTTAGTTTCCTTATGGACCCCACTGCCATGGGAGGGTAGGACAAAAGATGTCATGCAAGTTCTTTTCCATAAGCACGTATGACTATTTACGGAATAAATGCCTACATTACATTGATGAACTGGAGCTAGTTCTGTGTCGCCCTAGGTTATGACTGTTATATGATGAATATCATCCAACGAGTTCACCGATCCAGTGCCTACGAGTTCTCCACATATTGCTCTTGCTATGTTACTACTGCTGTTGCTACTGTTCCAACTGCTACAAAACTATTGCTATCACTGCTACTGTTACCGTTGCTGCTACTATTGCTATCCAAACTATCATACTACTTTGCTACTGATCACTCTGCTGCAGATATTTAATCTCCAGGTGTGGTTGAATTGACAACTCAACTGCTAATACTCTCAAATATTCTTTGGTTCCCCTTGTGTCGAATCTATAAATTTGGGTTGAATACTCTACCCTCGAAAACGGTTGCGATCCCCTATACTTGTGGGTTATCAGTATGTGACTCCTCCATTGCTCCAATTAGTTTTTGCTTTAGTGGATTATATTTTGCTTCTCTTGGTGCTACTAAAAATGAGCTTGCATGTTGAAATCTTTGAGTTCCAAGTAGTTTGAATGCTTGATATGGCCTCTAGGCATCTTTATGAGTAGTTGCTATCAATCTTACAAATTTTGTTGACATAATTTTGTGGCCCAAACATTCCAGAAATTTGTTCCTAGGAAAATGAATATCTTTAGGAGGAGTTCTTCATGGAGAGGGTCCTCTAGCGAGTCATCGAGCGAGAGCTCAGTACGACAAGCTTACATTGAACCAAGGGTAAGCTCAGCACGAATCGCCAAAGCCAAATCGTGCCGGGGGCCATGTAACGAGTTCATGATAGGTGCTAGTATTAAGGAAGAATTTGATCAATATATTCAGAACACTGAGCTCACTGACTTCCTCGCAGATAAGTGTACTCAATACTACAACCTTACCCATTAATTCACTCAAAAAATTTAGTATCATTCTCGTACTTCTAAAGTTTTATTTCATCTTTATGATAGATCCTATGGTATGTCTCTGGAAGAATTCTGTGATGCATGCAAAATTTCATATTGGGGTTCACTTAGCAAACCGCAGAAATCTGATTTTGATATGTTTCTTAAGTGTCTACGCAATGGTGAGGATAAAGGAATTACGCAAGCTAGAATAAAAAGTATCCAATTTCCCTCTATTCGCTACTGTGCTTTGTTTAATGGGAAATGTACCGTGGGCGATTGTAGTGCGCTATGCGCTCCTGACTTGAGCATTATTCACACTGCTTTAACGGGCAATAAACTGTATAACCTTGGGGCAATTGTTGCACATAGGCTGCATCTCAATGCTGGCGATGGTGATTTGTATGGAGGAATTTATGCCTCCCGTGTAGCCACGAGGCTAGGGGTCTCGCCTTGACCCAATGATCCTATATTACCTGATAAATACCTGGACTTTGAGGCCATGCGACGCCATGACTTTATTAAAGATGGAACTCATAGATACGATTATAATCTGACATTTGATAAATACAATATTGTCTATGTTATTTTGCCTACGCCTACTCTTTTTGATTTTCAGAGCAAACAGAGATATTTCATCTATGAGAACGAAGCACATGAGTACAACGCAGTAGTGGAGTATGCTCGTTTAGTTGAGGAGGAATCACAGAATGCCTCTACGAGCTATCACTTTGATTATTATCCTGACCAAGGATGGTGATTACCAAGCTAGGCCAAGGCCTAAGTTTGGGGGAGTACGTATTTCTCACGGACACTACATTCATGTTCACACATTTCATTCCAAATGTCGGTGTTCATCCTCTTTCATTGTATATCCATGTTAGTTTTATGTTTGCTTTCTTCTTGTGTGTTCGAAAAACTTTAAAATCCAAAAATATTTCTCGCTTCTTTTTTCGGGTTTTCTTTCTTGTTTCATTAGTTTGTAGTATTAAAAGAAAACACAAAAAGATTTCTCGTTTCTTCTTTTGCTTGTTGGGAGCTTTCCCGTGTAAATAGTTCTTCTTGTTATCGTTTTCCTTTCGTTCATTTTCTTTCTTAAGGAAAGCTAAAAAACTCAAAAAATATTTCAGTGTGTTTCTCTGAGTTTATTTTCTTTATGTTGAGTCGTTTAAAGGGGAAGACCACGATGAAAATGTTGAATGGATCCTAAATGCACTACTGCTTACCTAACAGAAGCCCATATTACCTTGCCTTCCCCTTTTTATAAACTATTTCGTAGATTCCAGCTTAGTCCACGACACCCTTGCACTATTATTATTTTCACATCATTCGGTCTTGCAAGTGATAGGAAATAATGATGATATTTGATGAAGTGATCGTGGTAAAGGAAGCTGGTATGAACTCTTTTGTTTTCCGTTTTTGTAAATATGTTTAGCTCGTTCGATCTTGATTCAGCATATTATGAGTAAACATGTTTATGATGAAAATTAGAGATTATAGTTGCTCATGCCATGCTTAAATAATGATTTATCTTATGTGTCAACATGCATTAAAATGGTTGTGATGTGGTATGTTAGTATGGTATCCTCCTCTAAGTAGTTCGAGTGGCTTGACTTGGCACATGTGCAAACATGTAGTTGATTCAAATTCAATGTAGCCTTCATGATATTTATGTTCAGAGTGTTTATATCCTACTCATGCTAGCGTTCAATGTTAATTATTCTCAATGCATAGCTATGACCGTTTTTGCTCTCTAGCTGGATGCTTCTCAATCTATTTGCTAGCCTTCGCCTGTACTAAGCGGGAATACTGTTTGTGCATACAAAATCCTTAAACCCAAGTTGTTCCAAATGAGTCCACCATATCTACCTATATGCGGTATTACCCTGCCATTCCAAGTAAATTTGTAAGTGCCACCTTTAAACATTCAAATAAACATCTGTTTTGTGTACTCGTACTGCTCAAGAAGCGACGGGGCGGTTGATATCTTCCATGCTAAGTGGGTTATTCTCAATATGGGCGTTTATTCGCCTGTCATTGCACGAGAGAGGCTGGTAAAAAGGATGCCCAGTCCTGCATAATCAAAAATAAATTAAACAAAACTCCCGGGACAGTTGAAATGTTGGAGGGCATCCGTGGATTCGGTCAGCCATGGCTTGTGTATGTATGGCGGATGGGAGTAAACTTGACTTCGGCTTGGGAAATGCCAATAATGTGTTTAGCATGGAAGATGCTGAAAACTCTGTCGTGACGTTGACAGTTAAAGTATACCACTAAAAATTACAATTTCATCTCAGTTTTAAACCATGAGCTATGGCACCTCTGCAAATCAATGGTTCCCTGTGCGAAGGGCCTTTCTATTTACTTTTATGTTATTTTATTTTATTTTTGAGTCATCATCTTCTCGCTAAAGCACCAGACCTGAGAGCACTACTCTTGATGATCTTAAGGGCATTATTCCCACTCGATGTCAGCACAAGATTAATATGGAACCCGATGCTAAACCCGTTGTTGATCACCAGCGGCGATTGAATCCTAAGATGCAAGAAGTGGTAAGAACTAAAATATTAAAGCTTCTGGAAGCAGGTATAATCTACCCCATAGCTGATAGTAGATGGGTAAGCCCCGTTCATTGTCTCCCTAAGAAAGGAGGTATTACCATTGTTCCTAATGATAAAAATGAACTCATTCCACAAAGAATTGTCACTGGCTATAGAATGGTAATTGATTTTAGAAAATTAAATAAAGCTACTAGAAAAGATCATTACCCTCTACCTTTCATTGATCAAATGCTAGAAAGCAGTGGCGGAGCTACATTCAAAAGCAAGGGCGGGCCGGTCTGAAGAGAGACCCAATCTTTTTGCTAAACATGACCCAGATTTACCCTTAGGCCCAGCTTGTCGCAGCAAAACTGGGCGGGCCATGGCCCTTTTTGCTACAACGTAGCTCCGCCAGTTCTAGATAGATTATCTAAGCACACACACTTTTGTTTTCTGGACGGATATTCTGGTTTCTCTCAAATACCTGTATCACAATCCGATCAAGAGAAAACCACCTTTACTTGCCCTTTTGGAACCTATGCTTATAGACGTATGCCTTTTGGTTTATGCAATGCACCTGCTACCTTTCAAAGATGTATGACTGCTATATTCTCTAACTTTTGTGAAAAAATTGTGGAGGTTTTCATGGATGATTTTTCCGTTTACGAAACTTCTTTTGATGATTGCTTAAGCAACCTTGATCGAGTTTTGCAGAGATGTGAACAAACTAATCTTGTCTTGAATTGGGAGAAGTGCCACTTTATGGTTAATGAAGGTATTGTCTTGGGGCATAAAATATCCGAACGAGGTATTAAGGTGGATAAAGCTAAAGTTGATGCAATTGAGAAAATGCCATGTCCTAAAGATATTAAAGGTATTCAAAGTTTCCTTGGTCATGCTGGTTTCTATAGGAGGTTCATTAAAGACTTCTCTAAAATTTCTAGGCCTCTTACTAATCTTTTGCAAAAGGATATCCCTTTTTTTATGATGATTGTGTGGAAGCCTTTGAAACACTCAAGAAAGCCTTATCTTCTGCACCTATCGTCCAACCTCCTGATTGGAACTTGCCTTTTGAAATTATGTGTGATGCTAGTGATTATGCTGTTGGCGCTGTTCTAGGACAAAGAGTTGATAAGAAATGAATGTTACCCATTATGCTAGCAAAACTCTAGACAGTGCCCAACGAAATTATGCTACTACTGAAAAAGAATTTTTAGCAGTTGTAGATCCTACATTGTTGATTCCAAAGTTATTGTTCACACCGATCATGCTGCTATAAAATATCATATGGAAAAGAAAGATGCTAAACCTAGACTTATTAGGTGGGTTCTCTTGCTTCAAGAATTTGACTTGCATATTGTTGATAGGAAGGGAGCTGAGAACCCCGTAGCTGATAACCTGTCTAGGTTAGAAAATATTCTTGATGACCCACTACCTATTGATGATAGTTTCCCTGATGAACAGTTAGCTGCAATAAATATTTCTCAAAACACTCCTTGGTATGCTGATTATGCTAACTACATTGTCGCTAAATATATACCACCTAGTTTCACATACCAACAAAAGAAAAAATTCTTCTATTATTTAAGACATTACTTTTGGGATGACCCACATCTCTATAAAGGAGTAGATGGTATTATTAGACGTTGTGTACCTGAGCATGAACAGGAACAAATCCTACGGAAATGTCATTCTGAAGCTTATGGACGACATCATGCGGGAGATAGAACTGCTCACAAGGTATTGCAATCTGGTTTTTATTGGCCTAATCTCTTCAAAGATTGCACGTAAGTTTGTTTTGTCTTGTGATGAATGTCAAAGAATTGGTAATATCGGCAAGCGTCAGAAAATGCCTATGAATTATTCACTTGTTGTTGAACCATTTGATGTTTGGGGTTTTTATTATATGGGACCTTTTCCTTCCTCTAACGGGTACACTCATACTTTGGTTGCTGTTGATTATGTCACTAAGTGGGTAGAAGCTATTCCAACTAGTAGTGCTGATCACAACACCTCTATTAAAATTCTTAAAGAAGTTATCTTCCCGAGGTTTGGAGTCCCTAGATATTTAATGACTGATGGTGGTTCACACTTTATTCATGGTGCTTTCCGTAAGATGCTTGCTAAATATGATGTTAAACATAGAATTGCATCACCCTATCATCCTCAATCTAGTGGTCAAGTTGAACTTAGCAATAGAGAAATAAAATTAATATTACAAAAAACTGTCAATAGGTCTCGAAAGAATTGGTCTAAGAAATTAAATGATGCACTTTGGGCCTATAGAACAGCTTATAAAAATCCTATGGGTATGTCTCCATACAAAATGGTATTTGGAAAAGCTTGTCATTTGCCTCTAGAGTTAGAACATAAAGCATTTTGGGCAATTAAAGAACTCAATTATGGTTTCAAACTTGCCGGTGAGAAGAGGCTATTTGATATTAGCTCACTAGATGAATGGAGAACCCAAGCCTACGAAAATGCCAAACTATTCAAAGAAAAAATAAAAAGATGGCATGACAAAAGAATCCAAAACCGGGAATTCAAAATAGGAGACTATGTTCTTTTGTTCAACTCTCGTTTAAGATTTTTTGCAGGTAAACTTCTCTCCAAATGGGAAGGACCATATATTATCGAAGAGGTTTATCGTTCTGGAGCAATCAAGATTACTAATGTCGAAGGTACTAACCCGAAGGTGGTCAATGGACAAAGAATTAAACATTATATCTCAGGTACGCCTATTAATGTTGAAAGCAATGTTATCCAAACCATGACACCGGATGAACACATAAAATAAACCTTCCAGAACACTCCAGAATTCTGAAAAATAGGAGGTACGTGATACGGTAAGTAAACGGACAACGAAAAATCCGCAAAAATATTTTCTGTCAGTTTTGGAATATTAGAAAAATTAGGAAAATAAGAAATAAACCGGAAGGCAACCGAGGTGAGCACGATACACCAGGGCGCGCCAGCCCTGCCAGGCGTGCCCTCGTGGGTTGTGCCCACCTCGGACACCTTCCCAGCTCCGTTTTCCTTCCATATGCTTGTTTCCCAAGAATAAAAATTTTCTATATATACCCCCGACTATTTTGACCACCGCATCGCAGAAAAATCCTCTGTTCTTGTTTCGTGTTGTTTTCCTATTAGATCTACCAAGCCAGGCATCATGTCTTCTCCCTCCTCCAAGAAGTAGAAGAAGATGCTTGGCTGATGAAGATGGAGCTGAAGAGAGAGGAGCCAAAAGAAGACAACAAGGAAGATAAGGGCAAGGAGGCTATGAAGGATCAAGCCCCAGAAGGAGGGCAATCCATGCTAACAGAGGAGGGGGAAGAAGAAGATATCCTTCAACCTTATTATAGTCATCTCACCCCCATTGAAATTGAAGCTTTTAGGGCTTTCGAAGCAGTTCGTGTTCAGAATAAATTTCTCACTCGTGAAAATATTTTGCTAGAGGAGCACATCAATACCCTTCGGAGAGTCATCCGCAAATTGGAGTACCTATTGAGTCTGAAGTGTGATATTTCCTCACCACCACCTTCATCATCGCCACCACCAAAGGAGACTTGAGCACACGGGTATGAGCACTCCCCTTGGCTTGAGCCAAGCTTGGGGGAGGTGCCCCGGTATCGTATCACCATCACTTTTATTCATCTTTACCTATTTTAGTTTGATCTTTAGTTTCCTTTTGATTTAGTTGAATAAAAGTTTAGCATGATCTATTTTCATGTGTTAGTTTCGTGGTCTATCTATCTATGTAATCGAGTGAGAGTTATATAATAAAGTTTGGTTTGAGCTTTTGTTTCTTTACTTTCTTGTTGCAATCAAATAAAAGGAAAGAGAAATAAAGAAAAGAATCATATGCTAATCTTATGGTAAGTAATGACATCACATAAGGAAAGGTATAAGTGGTAAAAATTGTTGGAGATTGACAAACATAGCATTGGTCAATGATGCAATTCATGAAAGAATTAATAAGGGAAGAGAAGATTCACATGCAAATACACTATCTTGGACATCTTTTATGATTGTGAGCCCCCATTAAATATTATATGTCAAAATTGTTGACGTTGGACAAGGAAGACAATGTAATGATTTATGTTTGTTCATATTCACATAGAAGTTATATTGTCATAGATCCTTGAACGTGTGGTGCTTGCTCAATATCTTTGCTAGCCAAAAATTCAGCACTAAGTAGAGATACTACTTGTGCATCCAAAAACCCAAAACCCAAATTCATGTTTTGAGAGTCCACCATACCTACCTACGGATCGAGTAAGATCCTTCAAGTAAGTTGTCATCGGTGCAATAAGGCAATAAAAATTGCTTCTAAATGTGTTTTGATCAATTAGTGTAAGAGAAAATTGAGCGCTATACGAACTTATGATGGCAAAGTAATAAAAGCGACGGACTGCATAATAAAGGCTACTATCATAGGGGGCAATATAGCGTGACGTTCTTTTACATTAAGGGATTGGGCATACAAACCAAAAACCGCATGACAACCTCTGCTTCCCTCTGCGAAGGGCCTATCTTTTACTTTTATGTATTTACTTTTATGCAAGAGTCAAATTATTCTTCCCTAATACTTTTTACTTTTTATTTTGCAAGCATCATGTGGTGAGGAAAGATCTAGGCACATATATCCAGTTGAATGTGAGCGAGCATGAGTTATTATTGTTGACATCACCCTTGAGGTGAGTGCGTTGGGAGGCGAAACTGTAAGCCCCTATCTTTCTATGTGTCCGGTTGAAACTTTTTGCTCATGGGTATGCTGTGAGTGTTAGCAATCATAGAAGACTAAATGATGGTTGGGTATGTGGGCTTGCCAAAAGGCTCCGACATGAGACCCTTCCTGAAATATGATGAATTGTAGTTGCAAAGTTGACTAAGAACATAGTTTGTTGGTTTCCAATAAGGTTTATGCTTTATACTTCTATGTTGTGATGAATTGTTACTTGTTCATGAGAAGTTATATGATAAAAGTTATATGAATAAGTTTTATGATAGAGTTTGTTGCTGTTATGATAATAAGCATGATGCTACTATGTCCGTATTTTGTTTTTATCGACACCTCTCTCTCAAACCATGTGGACATGCTTTTCAATATTGGCTTTTCGCTTGAGGACAAGCGAGGTCTAAGCTTGGGGGAGTTGATACGTCCATTTTGCCTCATGATTTCCTACTGTTACTTATTATGTTTTGTTGAATAATAATGCTTTAGGGAGTGATTCTAATGCCTTTTCTCTCATAATATGCAAGGTTTACCCAAGGAGGGAGAATACCGGCAGCTGGAATTCTGGACCTGAAAAAGCACATCAGAGTTACCTATTATACACATATCCAAAGAAGCTGAAACTTTATGGAGAATATTTTTGGAATATATGAAAAATACTGGAGCAAATAACTACCGAAGGGGGCCACCCTGGTGGGCACAAGGCACCAGGGCGCGCCAGGCCCCCCAGGTGCGCCCTGGTGGGTTGTGCCCTCCTCGGCCCACCTCCGGTGCCCATCTTCTGGTATATAAGGTATTTTGACCTAGAAAAAAAAAGGAGAGGATTTTCGGGACGGAACGCCGCCGTCTCGAGGCGGAACTTGGGCAGGAGCACTTTTGCCCTCCGGCGGAGCGAGTCCGTCGAGGGAACTTCCCTCCCGGAGGGGGAAATCGAAGCCATCGTCATCACCAACACGCCTCTCATCTTTGGGAGGCCAATCTTCATCAACATCTTCAATAGCACCATATCCTCTCAAACCCTAGTTCATCTCTTGTGTTCAATCTTTGTACCGGAACCTCAGATTGGTACCTGTGGGTGACTAGTAGTGTTGATTACATCTTCTAGTTGATTACTATATGGTTTATTTGGTGGAAAATTATATGTTCAGATCCATTATGCTATTCAATACCCCTCTCATCTTGAGCATGAATATTATTTGTGAGTAGTTACCTTTGTTCTTGAGGTCACGGGAGAAGTCATGCTGCAAGTAATCATGTGAATTTGATATGTGTTCGATATTATGATGATATGTATGTTGTGATTCCTTTAGTGGTGTCATGTGAACGTCGACTACATAACACTTCACCATCCTTGGGCCTAAGGGAATGCATTGTGGAGTAGTTATTAGATGATGGTTTGCTAGAGTGACAGAAGCTTAAACCCTAGTTTATGCGCTACTTCATAAGGGGCTGATTTGGATCCAAACGTTTAATGCTATGGTTAGATTTTATCTTAATACTTTTCTCGTAGTTGCGGAGGCTTGCGAGGGGGTTAATCATAAGTGGGAGGTTGTTCAAGTAAGAACCACACCCAAGCACCGGTCCACCCACATATCAAATTATCAAAGTAGCGAACACGAATTACGAATCAAACCAACATGGTAAAAGTGACTAGATGAAATTCCCGTGTACCCTCAAGAACACTTTGCCTATTACTAGAGCCTGTTCTGGACTATCCTTTGCCACAAAAAGGATTGGGCTACCTTGCTTTACTTTATTTACTGTTACCGCTACTTGCTCGTTATCAATTATCTTGCTATCAAACTATCTGTTACCTACAATTTTAGTGCTTGCAGAAATTACCTTGCTGAAAACCGCTTGTCATTTCCTTCTGCTCCTCGTTGGGTTCGACACTCTTACTTATCGAAAGGACTACGATTGATCCCCTATACTTCTGGGTCATCATCCTCCTCATCATCAACATTCTCGATGCCTAGTACCCTCCTCTTCCCATACATCACTACATGGAAGTTCTTATGCAAGTGGTCTGGCACATAGAAAATCTGGGTAGCATCACTGGCAAGAATAAATGGGTCCTTGTGATATGCCATATTTATGCGGTCAACATATGTCTTCCTCTAAGCATCAACCTTTACGCTACCAAGAGGGACCCATCTGCACTTGAATAATGCCACCTTCAATTCCACATAGTTAAGCTCCCAAATCTCTTCGATGGTTCCATAGTACACCTGTTTGTCATCTTCGTCTACAGTTAGGCATTCTATTCGAACACAACTGTTCTGATATGAGGTCTTACTATCACGTTCCTCATTGTAGAATGTGTTGACATTTATGTCGTATGCTTAGTACTTCATAGTTGTCGTTGATGGCATTTGTGCCAACCACGTTACAAGGTCATGATGGGATCCGCATGCGAAACGATCCTTCAGCCATCTTACATAGTCCTTATTGTGTGCATTTGTCTCGGCAGCTGGTGAAAGCACATTGGGTAAGTTGCTTCGTCATATCTCCTTCACGTGTTCTGCAGCATAAGCGTCGATTATTGGGTTGTTAAGCAGTACCGTCAAATGGGCTTCATCGGCCATTTCTCCATGTAGACAAATCCGCATGCCGGCAAGGACCGGCTTACCGGACAGCCTTCCCTCGTGGCGAGAGAGGGGCACACCAATAGGTCTAAGTTGCATGTATTCGGTTTAAAACTCAACCACCTCCTCCGCGGTATAACCTTGTAGGATGCTTGCCTCTTGATGACATCGGTTTCGACAATAGCGCTTCAATATTCCCATGTACCGCTCGAAGGGATACATGTTGCGAAGAAACACAGGACCACAATACTTTATCTCGTCGACAAGGTGCACGGTGAGATGGACCATGACATCAAAGAATGACGGTGGGAAGAACATCTCTAAGTTTGACAATATTCTTGGAATATCAGCTTGCATATGATCCAGCTCTTCAATATCTACCACCTTCTGCCATAGTTTGTTGAAGAAATCACAGATATCAATCGGTGTGTTTCTTATGTCTGTGTCCATCATATTCCTTGTGGCCACCGAGAGGATTTGTGTCAACATTACGTGGCAATCATGTGACTTCACGTGAGACAACTTCTTTTTATCCAATCTATCATCCACGAGACTTCTGATGTTTGCGGAGTAGGAAGAGGTGTCTTAATTGACAACAAAAATTCGAAGAACTCTTTTACTTCTGCTGCAGTGAAATTGTAACTCTGGTGTAGGTGGAGCAATTTATCATCATCTTCTCCTTCATTCATGTGTTCTGATTGATCACCAAGCATATCGAGTCGTGCACCGTCACCACCCTTTCTTTTGCCTTTAATCTTGAGAAGAGTACCAAGGATGCTTTCACAGACGTTCTTCTCTACGTGCATGACATCAATGCAGTGACGTACACTTAGGAACTCCGAGTAAGGTAATTCCCAAAACACTTATTTCTTCTTGAACACTTGGTCCTTGGGTGTTTTTTTACGTCGAACCGGATCCCTTGCCAAGCACAACTTTAATTTTTTAACCATGTTGTGGACTACTTTCCCATCATAGGGTCTTGGGTTCATTCCTTCTCTGTCGTACCATCAAATTCAGCTGTCATTTTTTGGTAAGGGTGATCTCTCCTTAAGAACCTGCAATGAGGAGAATACACGGTTTTGCGTGAGTTGGAAAGAAATCTACTCGCTGTCCTATCCATGTATGTGACACATCCTACTAGTCCCTTTGTTTTCTGCCCCGACGTGGTGCCTAATGCCGGCATATCATGAATGGTGTGCAGCAGCAACGCATGTAGCCAGAAAAATTCCTTTGCGTAGGCATCATAATAGTTCACATCAGGCTTCAACAATGTCAGCAGTTCTTTTACCAGTAGCTGAAAGTAAATGTCGATATCATTTCCAGGTTGCTTCAGGCCTTGGATAATCATCGACATCATGATGTATTTATTCTTCATACACAACCAAGGAGGAAGGTTATATATGCACAGAAGCACTGGCCAAGTGTTGTGTTGGGTGCTCATATCGCCAAATGGATTGAATCCTAGCCATATATTTCTAGGATCCTTTGCAAAATCTTTAAACTTGTTCGTGATTTGTTCCCGCTGAGCGTTGTCTTTTGGGTGCCTCATATATTTATCCGCAGTTCGCTCATCATGATGTCACCGCAACCTCTTTGCCTCTCTAGGGTTTGCAAACAAACGCTTCAACCTTGGAATTATAAGCAAGTACCAAACAACCTTGAACGAGATTCCTGTCTTGATCTCTTCGCCCATTTTGTACTTGTCCTTTGCTCTCCTGCGCTTGTATCATGCATGCTTGCATACGCGACATGAAATTGTCGTCACCGCGGTACAACATACAATCATTCACACAAGAGTGTATCTTCTGGACTTCAAGTTCCAATGGACAAACAACTTTCTTCGCTTCATTCTTGCTTTTGAGGAGCACATTATCTTCTGGAAGAATGCCTTTGAAAAGACTCAACAACTCTGTGAAGGCCTTGTTTTATAGACCGCTTTCTGCTTTAAATCTGAGAAGTGCCAGTGTGACACTGAACTTGGAATATTTCTTTTTACAACCTGGATACAAATCTTTCTTGGAGGCTGCATCAATGGTTGGCAGCTTCTTGTACTCGGCTATATCTGCTTTTGGGCCCTCGAAATCTGCAATCATAGCAGCAAAATATGGCATATCATCAAGGTCGGTGTCGTCTACTTCACACTCTTGGTTTTTCATTGGGGTTTTTTGCATGCCAGTCTTCTGTGTGTAGCTTGACGTCTGAGCTCTAAAGTTAAATTCAACACCCATGCGACTCTGATCGGGGTTTGGCACCTCGCCAACATGCAGGTTATTACCTTCATCCATAATTGGCTCTTCACCGTGTCTAGTCCATCGTGTGTATCCACCCATGAATCCCCTCTTGTATAAGTGTAAATCGACCACATCAATTGGAAGTGACACCATATTGGTACAATCCTTGCATGGATAGAGGACGTAATCTTCTTCGCCAATTCTCTTCTTTGTCCGTTCAGCGAAAGCCATGAACTCTTGCATGCCATCCACAGACCTTGAGCTTGTCCGATCCCCCATCCATTCATATCGTTCCATCTGCACACGCGAGGGGTAATTCAAAAAAACATTAATATATGGATTAATGGATGCACAAATATGCATGAATAAATCACAAGATTTTATTTTCAAAATTTATGGAGGGCGCTACATAATGTTATCCAGCCGTGCGATGACACTAATCAATGACCACTCAATTTACATGTATCATCAGTAGTACCCTTATATGAATTTAATACCTTAATTAGGCCACTCAACAAAAAGAATACCTTAATTAACAGCGGCACGGCGAGAGCTTAGCGGGGCTCTCGCCTGAAGTCCGGGCTCCACTATCCCGCCTACGACCGTGAAGGACGGACTCCAGTCACGCCGGCGCCGACTACGAGGATTGAGCTCCTCTTATATCTCCCACCGCTGACCGAGGATTAACCTCCTATCATGCCGCCACCGCCGACCGGCCGAGGAAGGACTTCCTATAACAGCGACACCGTCGACCGACCGGGGATTGACCTCCTATCTGGTAGCTGCTGCCTCGGGCGACGCCCACATCTCTATCAGCATAATGTTTTTTTGGTTTCCGGAGAGCGGTTGTTTACCGCCCTATATGTACCGGGTATCACATCACAAACAGTCATGTTACGGAAACCGTGTATCACACACGTTTCCATCTCACACGATTTGGTTTGGGAAACTGTGTGCTATATAGAACAGAGTGTGATAAATAGTTCCCCGACCGTTATCAGATCCCCATAGTTTCCCCGTCTTCCCCAAATGCCTAAATAGCCTCCAAATACCTAACCCCCAAATTCCCTAGCGTGGCGCTGACATTGGGGGAATGCGGACGAGTGGTGCTGATGGTTTTGGTGCGGCTGCTCCGGTTCGTACAGCCGCTCTTGGCGGCGCCACCACGAAGGCGGTCACCGCCGAGCACTTGCCAAAGGTCATCAGGAGGCCGGTGTACTAAGGATCCAAATCGTCTTGTCAGGTCCCAATCATTCCTCATATTTTTAGCATGTCCAAAGCAAGCAGCTCACTCAATCCGTCCTGAATTGGACCCCCCCTCTCTTAGGAAAGCGATCAAATGTCGGATCCAGAGTATGACTCCAGCAGACTCCCGCAACAAGAGTTCGATTCTGAGTTTTGCGCCACCGAGAAGTACCAAAAACTGAGTTGTGTGCACGGACACACTCCCGCTCAACATGTATGCACGGAGGGATTCGACATTGGTAGACGGTTTCTCGGTTGCCCCTTAGAAGTTAGTGCATGCTAAGTTCATCCTTTAAGTTCAGTTAATGCCCCCTCTCATCCTGATTATTTAACATTCGCAGGGATATGAGGGTTGTGCCTTTGTTAACTGGTTGGATGATGAATGGCATGGCAGGGCTCGGAGTGTTATCACCAAGCTTGCAGAAGATAACGTAAATCTGAATAAGAAATTGATTGATCTGGAGTGTACAGTCACTACAATGAAGCAAGAAAGAATCAATCACAGGCAACAGATGAAAGCAAGAGACAAGAAGGAACTAGCATGTGTAGTTGTAGTTGTCGCATTAGCCATCTTCTATGCACTGTTTGCAATGATGATTAGGGATTTCGTTTGATTATTAATGACTACATCAATAAGGAGAGCTCATCTATTGCTTACCAACTGTCCTATGTTAAATGCTAGTTTCACACCCCTTGTGTTTCATATAAGCGTGTGGGTAGTTAAACAGTGCGTCTAGCGAACCGTGTGAACTGCTAAAATGTACATGTGAAACAATTGGCATATTGCACACATTTGGACGCTCCAACCCGTGTGCGTAATTATCACATTGAGAACTGCACAATAGCAGGAATTTAGAGCGACGGGGTACACACAATTGCGGTTGATTATATCAGAATTCTAACCGCCTGCCAAGGCGCCAATATAATCCGTCAATCCCCCACTTCAATTGCCATTCCTCTTTTCTTCACACCACGCTTCAGTCGCCACCATCTTCATCGTCTCATCCGGCCGCGCTACCCTTACACACACTCTACAACCTCACTTTCTCGCCGGTTGTTTATGTAGCGCAATCATGTCGAGCGACAGTGAGGCCGACAGTTCCGCTATTCTGACGCCCGATCTGGGGTCAACCTCAGAATCATCACACTCGTCTTCCATGAGTCCGGCGTCGAGCCCTGACCTCCATTTTATCTGGCTCATGGAAGGGACGCTGCCGCCCGAGTCATCGGACGATGACCAGACGGACGAGGAGCCGCTGAAGGACAAAGAAGACGATGACAATGAGGAGGAGGAGGAATAGTAGAACAAGGAGGACGACGACGAGGAGCTGCCGAAGGACGAAGAAGATGACGATGATGAGGAGGAGGAATGGTCGAACAAGGATGACGACAACGAGGACGGTGACTAGGAGGCGCCGAAGGACGAAGAAGACAACGACGATGAGGAGGAGGAGGAATGGTCGAACAAGGAGGACAACGACGAGGACATCAACAACGACAATGGTGACGACGACGAGGACATCAACGACGATGGCGATGAAAAGCCAACAGTCAGCGGCAAGAAGCGTCCACGTCAAGACGATGGAGCGGGGTCATCCAACAACAAGAAGAAGAAGTAAAACAGACTGTACTCCTTAACCCTATTGTCGTTTGCTCATATTTATTCCTTAACTCCGTCTACCCTATCAATCTCATCTCAAATGGTTAAGAATATAGATTCGACAGCGATCATTCACAATATCACACACAGTTGGTTTCTTGAATTGTGTGTGCTATCCAGAATTATAGCACACAATTCTGATTACTGAATTGTTTGCAGTGTATCACACACACCTTGTTACACCAAACCGTTTGTGTTCTTCCATATCATCACAAATAGTTCATCTAAGTGACCTGTATGCCTACAATGACACACATACGGATCTGCATAACCGTTTGCGTTATATTGTATCTTCGCAAACAGTTTGACATTTTGAACTGTATGTCATACATCGCACACATCTCTGTTTGCTTAACCGTTTGTGCCATTTTGCCTCATCACAAACAGTTCATAAAAGTCAATTGTATGCCACATATCGCACACGCACCTCTTATCTAGATCGTGGTTGATGGACCCGCGATCGCACACAGTTCGTGTTATTGGCGACGGAGCTAGAACTATACCTTTTGCGATTCGTACATCACACACAGTTTGGTCGAAGGGTCTCTGATACAAGTGTCATCTTTGGACCTTCTTGCAGTAGTGTGTGCCTTGCCATAAGTCTGGCAAGGAGGTACCAGAGTGATCCGGGAGTAAATCACTGGATAGCGGTCACAAATATCCTTAAGTATCTAAAGAGGACTAAGGAAATGTTTCTCATTTATGGAGGTGATAAAGAGCTCGTCGTAAAGGGTTATGTCGATGCTAGCATTGACACTGATCCGGATGACTCCAAGTCTCAAACCAAATACATACTTATTCTGAATGGTGGAGTAGTCAGTTGGTGTACTTCCAAGCAGAGCGTCGTGGCGGGATCTACATGTGAAGCAGAATATATAGCTGCTTCAGAAGCAGCGCAGGAAGGCATTTGGATGAGTTCATGACCAATCTAGGAGTTGTTCCTAGTACATCGGATCCGATGACTATCCTTTGTGACAACACCGTAGCCATTGCCATTGCCAAAGAGCCCAGGTTTCACGAGAAGACCAAGCATATAAAGTGCCGCTTAAACTCCATCCGTTATTACATCAATGAGGGAGACATAGAGATTCACAAAGTACATACGGATCTGAATGTTGCAGACCCATTGACTAAACCTCTCTCACGAAGAAAACATGATCTGCACCAGAACTCTATGGGTGTTAGATTCATTACAATGTAAGCTAGATTATTGACTCTAGTGCAAGTGGGAGACTGTTGGAAATACGCCCTAGAGGCAATAATAAATGGTTGTTCTCGTATTTCCTTATTCATGATAAGCTTTTATTATTCATTCTAGAATTGTATTGACCGGAAACTTAAATACATGTGTGGATACATAAACAACACCATGTCCCTAGTGAGCCTCTACTACACTAGCTCGTTGATCAAAGATGGTTAATGTTTCCTAGCCATTTACATGAGTTGTCATTTGATGACGGGATCACATCATTAGGAGAATGATGTGATGGACAAGACCCAACCGTAAGCTTAGTATATGATCGTGTCATTAAATTTTAATTGATATAGCTTTCTTCATGTCAAGTATCTGTTCCTTAGACCATGAGATCATGCAACTCCCTGACACAGGAGGAATACCTTGTGAGCTATCAAACGTCACTTCATAACTAGGTGATCATAAAGGTGCTTTTCAGGTATCTCTGAAGGTGTCTATTGGGTTGGCATGGATCGAGACTGGGATTTGTCACTCCGTGTGACAAAGAGATATCTTTGGGCCCTCTCGGTAATACAACATCACAAGAATCTTGCAAGCATGTGACTAATGAGTTTTGTCACGGGATCTTGTATTACGGAATGAGTAAAGAGACTTTCCGGTAACAAGATTGAACTAGGTACGGAGATACCCACGATCAAATATCGGACAAGTAACATATCACTAGACAAGGGAATTTAATACGGGATTAGCCGAATCCTCGCATCATGGTTCAACCGGTAAAGATCTTCATGGAATATGTCGGAAACAATATGGGCATCTAGGTCTCAATATTGGTTATTGACCGGAGAGGTGTCTCGGTCATGTCTACACGATTCCCAAACCAGTAGGGTCCGCACGCTTAACTTTCGATGACGCTAGACTAGTATAGCGATATGTACATTGGTGACCGAATGTTGTTCGAAGTCCCAGATGAGATCCCGGACATCACGAGGAGCTCCGGAATGGTCCGGGGGTAAAGATTTATATATGGGAAGAAATATTTGGGCTACCATAAGAGTTTCGGGTTTTACCAGCAAAGTGTCTAAACTGTCGAAAGGGTTCCGGGGGTCCACCTGCCCCGGGGGGCACAGGGCTAAGGAGGGAGTGCACCAGCCCTTGGTGGGTTGGGCGCCACTCCCACCCCTGGCCCATGAGCCAAGGGGTTGGTGGGAACCCTAGATGGGCGCGCCCGCGTGCCTTGGGGGGCAAGGCACCCCCTAGGCCATCGCCCCCTCCCTTGGAGGAGGGGCTAGGGTCGCCCCCTCCCCCTTGCCCCTATATATAGTGGGGGTGAGGGAGGGCAGGCGCACCCCTTCCCACGGCGCAGCCCTCCCTCTCCCATCTCTCTCGGTTCTTCCTCGTTCGTCGTCTCGGCAGCACTTGGCGAAGCCCTACTAGCACTGCACCACCACCATATCCACCACGCTGTCGTGCTGGTTAAGATCTCATCTACTTATCCCTCTCTCTTTCTGGATTAAGGAGGAGGAGACGTCACCGAGCGAGACGTGTGCTAAACGAGGAGGTGTCGTTCGTTCGGCATTAGATCGGATTGGATCAGGATCGGAACGTGAAGAGTACGACAACATCAACCACGTTACAAACGCTTCCTCTTAACGGTCTACAAGGGTACGTGGACACACTCTCCCCTCTCGTTGCTATGCATCTTCTAGATTAGATCTTGGGTGTTTCGTAGGAAATTTTTTTATTTTCATGCAACGTTCCCAACATTATTCCCCTCAGTGATATAGAGTGAAGACTGTTGTTTACGATATTTCTTTTTTGGTGGATTTGAGTCGTAGTAAAACCGTACTATTAAGAGAGGGTCCTCATTGAAATGGTTAGGGTGGTACGAACACATACACATACCCATATGCACCCAAATATTGTTTCCACAACATTGGAGTCTGTACTATTATTTTACCTTAGAGTCTTGGAAGCTCTCTAGCGGTAGTACCGCCTAGGCCAGAGGTAGTACGCTTCTCGCGGAACTATCATTGTGTAGTGTCGCGGGCACTACCGCTTGTAGCGGTAGTAGGGCGGTAGTACAGCTTACGGCCATACTACCATTCGCTACTACTGTACTTACTTCCGCTAATTTTGAGCTTCTGGAACTCGTCAGGAATTTCGCGATAGTAGAGCGGTAGTACCGCTTCAAGAGGTACTACCGTCCTCGCCAACCTCTACTACCGCCAGTTATGTGTCCTGAGACACTTAGTGGTAGTACCGCTAAGTAAGGATGATAAGTGACACTACCGCCCTGTAACTCATTACTCTCATGTACACCTAGAACTACCGCCTTAAGCGATAGTACCGCTCGCCCGAGCGGTAGTACCGCTTGAGCTCAAAATTTGGGCAGAATAATGGTTGTATTGCCCCCCACAATATAAAGGGGGTCTTCTTCCCCAAGAAGACCCGCCTCTTATCCCCCCAAGCTCCATTGTTGCCCCTAAGCTTATTTTTGCCCGATATCTCTCCCTAGTCATCAAATCTTGTTGATTTTCTAGGGTTTGGAGGAGGGGGCCTTGATCTACACTTCCACCAAGATATATTAATCCCCCCTAATCCCTTGCAGATGTTGTTACCCTTGGGTGTTTGGGCACCCTAGACGGAAGAGGTCACCCCGAAGCCACATTCCATTGTGGCGAAGCTTCGTGGTGGTGTTGGGAGCCTACAATTAAATTGTGGAGATTGCCCCAACCTTGTTTGTAAAGGCCCGGTTGCCACCTTCAAGGGCACCATGATACGTATCCAACGTATCTATAATTTTTGCTTGTTCCATGTTGTTATATTATCATTCTTGGGTGTTTTACAATCATTTTATAACAACTTTATATCATTTTTTGGGACTAACCTATTAACATAGTGCCAAAGTGCCAGTTGCTGTTTTTGCTTGTTTTTTACTTCGCAGAAAATCAATACCAAACGGAGTCCAATCGCGACGAAACTTTTTGGAGATTTTTTCTGGATCAGAAGACACCTAGTGGGCCAAAGAAGAGCCAGGAAGGTGGGCTGTGGAGAGCACAACCCACCAGGGCGCGCCAGGGGGGGCCCGGTGCGCCCTGATGGGTTGTGCCCTCCACGGGGCCCCTCCGCACCGCCTCTGATGCCTATAAATTCCCAAATATTCCAAAAACCCTAGGGGAGTCGACGAAACACAATTCCAGCCGCCGCAAGTTCCGGAACCGCGAGATCCAATCTAAACACCATCACGGAGGGGTTCATCTTCTTCATAGGTGCCTCTCCGATGATGCGTGAGTAGTCCGCCATAGACCTACGGGTCCGTAGGCAGTAGCTAGATGGCTTCTTCTCTCTCTCTTATGATTCTCAATACAATGGTCTCTTGGAGATCTATTTGATGTAAACTTTTGCGGTGTGTTTGTTGGGATTCGATGAATTTTGAGTTCATGATCAGTTTCTATCCATGAATATTATTTGAGTCTTCTTTGATCTCTTATATGCATGATTACTTATAGCCTCATATTTCTTCTCCGAATCTTTGGTTTAGTTAGGACGACTAGATAGATTTTTCTTGCCATGGGAAGAGGTGCTTTGTGATGGATTCGATCTTGCGGTGTTCTTTCCCAGTGACAGAAGGGGCAGCAAGACACGCATGTATCGTTGCTATTAAGGATAACAAGATGGGGTCTATTCCTACATGAATAGATCTTGTCTACATCATGTCATCGTTCTTATTGCATTACTCCGTTTTTCCATGAACTTAATACACTAGATGCATACTAGATAGCGGTCGATGTGTGGAGTGATAGAGGTAGATGCAGGCAGGAGTCGGTCTACCTATCTTGGACGTGATGCCTATATAATGATCATCGCCTTGGATATCGTCATGACTATTCGATTTTCTATCAATTGCCCAACAGTAATTTGTTCACCCACCGTGTGCTATACTCATGAGAGAAGCCACTAGTGAACCCTACGGCCCTCGAGTCTACTTTTCCATCATATTGCTTTCTGATCTACATTTTTGCACTCTTTGTTTTCAGATCTACAAAACCAAAAACCCAAAAAAATATTGCTGCATATTTACTCTTTTTATTTGTGTTCTTGAGAGATCTATCTCTCCTATCTATCACTACCTAATCTATCTTATTACCGTAGAGAGATTGACAACCTCTCTTTCGCGTCGGGTTGCAAGTATTTGTTGTTTGTGTGCAGGTGTTGCTTATTGGGTGGTGGTGATCCTCCTACTGGTTCGATAACCTTGGTTTCATAACTGAGGGAAATACTTACCGTCGCTGTGCTGCATCATCCCTTCCTCTTTGGGGAAATACCGACGCAGTCTCAAGCCACGTCACACCACTAGTGGAATCACGACATCTTGCATTGTGAGAGGGCATGAGGATAATACGGTGGCCCTAGTGTCTTCTTTGGGAGCATTGTGCCTCCATACTGTTCCAATGGATACGTACCTCCTCCTAAAGGGAGGGAACTTCGGTCACACATCCTCGTCTCCATTGACTCCACTTCTGGTTACTTCTTACCTTTATTTGTTGCAATCTATATTGTATTTGTATCTTGTGCTTGCATTTGTTGTTGTTCTTAAGCACTTCATATACGTTGTCCACCTAGTTTCATATCTATACAACATATTTTAATGTTTAGCCTAATTTGCAAAAAGAAGCTAAAAATCGTTAGTCGCTTATTCAGCCCCCCCTTGCCGACCATACAGATCCTTTCAACAAGTTTTGCAAGTATAAGCATCAATGGTCAGTGTGCTATATTTTTGCCCCATTTCATATTGGCAAATAACAAGACACGATTTAAAATAGCATTAACATAATATGGCAAGTTTCATAGATAAGACAAATCAGGAAATGGCATTGTGCATGTGTGCGCAGCTTCACCACATCACTGCATACATGCAGTGCTAAATAACATGACTCGCTTTTTTTTGTTTAATGTACATAAGACGAATAAGGAACCCGGTTGTACAACTAAAAACTGAAACTAAGAAGGACGAACTTATGTTTATTACCTCCTTCATAGTAAACTTTAAACATCCAATTTGATGCTAACGCAAAAAATAGCCAATAGTTGCAGTCATGCCTATCCGAATTTACACAACAAAGTTTGAAGGCTTGAGAAGGACGAACTTGTGTTAGTATTTATGACCAGCTCTATAAAGCCCTTGTCCATGTTGATGGGGTGGGTGCAATTCAAGAAGTTTAGCACACAATCTTCTTCATAAGCATTGATTGTCTTTATTCCACATTTTGTTAAGAGTAAATATGAAGAAATGGAGGATATTGAAACTTACATAGTCCACTAGCAATAAATTTAAGTACATCGATACAGGCAAAAGCTACCGACAATAGCAATGGAGAGCTAAACTTCTTCAGTAGCATTGTCCTTATCCAACATTCTACTAAGAGTAAATATAGATCTAAAAATGGAGGGCGGGGAAGATAGGCTGCATAGTGATGGTATACGAACAACTAGCTATGAATGTAAGTTGAATGATAAAGGACAACATGTACTTACAAGAACAATGTAGAGCTAAACTTCTTCATAAGCATTGGTATTATTCTACATTTATGTAAGCTTTAATATAGATATGGTAATTTGGAACGAATGGTGGAAGCTAACATGCACACTGATGTCAAATAATTAACCAGCTATGAATGTAAGTACGGTGATACATGACAAGTACTAAGAAGAGCAAAGCAGCGGACAACATAGTTGCGATATCCGGTCGTCCATTGCGAATTGTTATTCTTCTTCGATTAGTTTTCCTACAAGAGAGTAAGGTACAATAGAAATGTAGGAGTTCAAATTGTGATGCGATATCATAGAGCGTACCTCATGCTGGGGACGAGACCAGTGCATAACAAGGTTTTTTCACGCAATGTCTTGTAAATGTAGCACAAGAGACTTCACCAAAATTTTGTTTATAGACTTGCCATTAAAGTGTCTTTTCCTCGGGTAACATCGATACCGCTGCAACACATCATTTAAAAGAGCAAGCAAGCTTTGCTCGTCATGACTATCCAGATTGGCCCTCGTCTATTTAGAAGAACGTAAATCATTGATGTGTTCAATCAGCAGAAAGCTAGACAATAATTACCATGAATAATAACACTTACACATAAGTGGGACATGAAGATGTGAAAATGGTGTTGGTCTTCAGCATAATGTTCCCATGATGGGAAGATACGCACGTGGTTCCTAACAACAAAGAAAGAATTGTCTTTTAAACTTGGAATAACTAGAATGGTGTTCCTATCTGCCGGAATTGGGGCTCTCTACAATTGGAATAGGGCTTTGGCCACCGGAGTTGATGTACTTTTTGCTGGGGTGGGATTTTCTGTGGTACGACTGATGATATGGCATTTGAAATCAGCATACCTTTGGCTTGAGTACGGGTCATGTGTGCTAGGGATGGTGCTAAGGGAGTGGAGTATAGATACAATCTACTGAAGTCGGGGCTCTATTTTGTGGGGCTGGTGCTATTGCCACTATAAGCGGGGTGCTATCTGATTTCTCTAGTACCACCACCTTTTCCAAAGACTTTGTTTGTAGTCCTTCAGGTTGTGAAATAATCCTCTTCCTTTTGGATGTATGGTACACAAAATCAATATTTGAATGAAAAAACATGGTATGATGACAAATGGAATAGGTATTGATAATGGATGGGCATGGTATCTTGACATATATGATGTGTAAACTAAACAGATGGTAGTTCAAAAAATTAGAAGCAATGCAAGACACCATATGCATGCTACGTGCAACCAATAAAACCTTGACAAGTTAGAACAAGCACCTTGATGGGTGAATAGGATAAGCCATCTTCCTTTGACTCCTGATGTAGAGAGCCACATTGACATAGGTCTCCATCAAGCTCAGAGTCGTCATTAGGATTCTAAACACGAATCCATAGGTGGGGAGCGTGGGGATTCAAGTTCATCCACAATGGAACTCAATTCCTTGATGCCAAGTTTGTTAGCCATTGCATTGTTTCGTAATATTCTTCTGATGCGCGTATTCTTATATTTCACTATGATCATGTTCAATATCTGAGATGCATGAAACATAAATAGTAGTGAGATTATCTTTTTAATGCATAGGGTATTCTAATCTAATAGGGGCTCCCTGTAAAACCCTGTGTGCAATCTCTAGAATTCTAATGAGGGAGGCCATGTGTGTCGTAATTTGGTGCGTACATTAATATAATCTTGCCCTACTACTCAAAAAATAGGATCCCTTTTGAGAGTTCCATAAGTAATGATAGTTGACAAATGGTAGCTTCAAAATATACTATATACAAAGTTTATTGTCCAACCATGATGACCAGAGCGCACAGAGAAATAGTAGTCCCTCATGTCTCCATATGTGACGTACATGCATTTAGAAACCCATGTGGGAACATTATCTCATCAATTAAATGTGTCTCTATTTACTAATATTTCTACCGTATCATATCCGTATTTGAACAACTAAGTTTTGGAATATGTGTGGCATGTTGTTTAGCTTGAAGGGTGGAGTGTTGCTCGTACCATACAAAGCATCTAGGCATATCGTAGTCTAAATAAAAGGGAGAAACCCTAAGCATCATGAGTAAAATCGTGAAAGTGGAACTGGCCAAAAAATGTGAAGTTGTATTGCCACTACTAATCGAAAGCCTTTGGATCCCCTACATGACAGCTATCTTCAACTTAAGGCGCACTACTATTTCTATCAGTCTTGTCTCTCGAAGGCAACACAGGTCACGACATTTCCTGGATATTATGGTAGACCAACTTGAAGTGTTGAAAGTGTCTAGCAGAAGCGCCCCGATAGACGTGTCAACTACAAATGTCCTTGCTCCTCTTCCTGACAAGGAACATACTTTACTTATTAAAGAAGAACAGAAGCAGAACATGTTAAAGAATAGAATAGGAAGCATATTATGGAGATTACGCTTCTTTCTATATAATTTTTGTTGCCCACACATGATGAACCAGAGCACACAAAGAAATACAATTCCCTCGCGTCTCTCTATATGTGGCGTACATGCATATGGAAACTCAAGTGGAAACATTAGCTGATCAATTAAATGTGTGTCTGTTAGATAATATCGGTATTGTATCATATTCATATTGAATAAATAAACTTTGAAATTATGAGTGCCGTGTTGTTTAGCTTGAAGGGTGGAGTGTTGCTAGTACTGACACAAAGAACCTACACATATCGTGGTATAGATAAAAAGGGGAAACCCTAAGTATCACGAGTAAAATCGGGAAAGTGGAACTAGTTGTAAAATATGGGATTGTATTTCCGCTACGGCTAGAAAACATTTGGATTCAATATAGGACAACTCTATTCAACTGAATGGCACACTACTGGTACTATCAATATTAGAGCGACATAGCTTTCAGCATTTTCTGGGTATTATGGTAGACCAACTCGAAGAGTTGAAAGCATCTATCAGAAGAGGGCCAATAGATCCGTCGACTGCAAATGTCACTCTCCTCTTCCTGACAAGGAAGATAATATACCTATTAAGAATAACAGAAGATGAACATGTTAAAGAAGAACCGAAGAGGAAGCAAATTTTAGATATTACGGTCTAACATCCCAACTTTTTCCATTTTGAAATGTTAATAATAAGTTATTACTGAGTGGGTTGCTATGATTTTCATGGGAAATTAATATCTTTTTGAGTCTTGTTTCCATATTTTCAAATTGGATTTCTTTTCTTTTCGACTCCAATGAAATATTTTGAAACCATATTCAAAATTACGGAGTGAGAATAAAATGAGTTTTCAATAGGGTGAAAAATATTTAAAAAACGATTCATTTGAAATCTGGACTTCTTTTGAGTTTTGGAGTTTCATTTCAATTTGGAATTTATTTGGGAGTTATAGTGTCATTTATGTATTTCCAGTTAATTCAAATAATTTTTTTGAGAAGAGATAATGTGACTCCTCCAAGATATATTTGGAAATATTTAACAAATGCACTATTATCTTTTTGTGAATTTGCAAAACTCTAAATTTATATTTGGGGGTAATTTAATTAAGTTCATAGATATTTAATTACAATTATGTGCAAATATTTCTTTTGCATGCTGATACTAATTTGTTCTAACTACTACTAATATTTTCGTAATTATCAAAAATTATATTTTATTTGTACTTTTTGTCCACCTACTTTTTTAGTTAACCAAAATCCTAATCGTGGACTACTGGACTTAGTCCATCTCTCTATCCATTGCCCGCGAGGGAAGCAGCACAAGCCACTATTTTTTTCATTTCCCATGGGTCTAGTCTTCCACTAAAGCCCATCCTGGTCTCCTTCCTGCCGTGTAGGTTACAGGAACACCAAGAGAGGGGTACAGCCATGAACTCCGGGTGCCCCCTATGCCTTGCATTCCGCGAGTGCTATGTCTCACATTAAGGGGGAGAATAACGACTCTCGATGAAGGAAATAGTGACTCGTGCTGCCAACTGGGCCGGTCCACTCGCAAACACTAAATTGATAATAAGTGAATAAAAAGAAAACTCGCAAGGGATTCGATCCTAGTCTACTCGGTAGTTGGCTGATATGCGAGCCAACAAGCAGCATCCAGTTTGTGGCATAGTACTAGGACGCGACATACTTGACGCATGCTTTCCACTATTTTCCCGCGTTCTTAGTTTTACTCTTTTTTCACTTTTATGTTTTCTTTTTTTTCTTCATTTATATTTGTTTCTTTCCGTTTTTTTCCTTTTTCCCTGTTTTATTTTGTTTTTGTTTTGTTTTCTTTTTTTCTCCGATTTTTATGTTTTTCTTTGTGTTTTTTCATTCTTTTTATCTGTTTTCCTACTCTTACTCATTTCAATCTTTTTTCTTATTTTTTGTTTCTTTCTTCGTTTTTAACTTTTTTTTGTTATTCTTTGTCCCTTTATTGACTTTTATAGTTTTTATTCTTTTTGCATTTTTTTCTTCGGTTTTAATTTTGTTTTCTTTTTCATTTGGCTTCTTTTCAGTTCTCATTATTTTTATTGTTTTTTTTCATTCTGCATTTTTTGTATACGTCAAGAACATTTTTCAAATACACGTTTAACATTTTTGAAATATGAGTTAAACATTTTTTATACATAGTCATCATTGTATTTGTACACACTTTCAACATTTTTCAACTACTTGTTTAACTTTTTTCAAATACTTGTTAATATTTTACAAATATAAAATTAACTTTTTTTGTAAAAAATCTTTTCTTTTTGTTAGTTTTCATTCCACATTTTCCGTATACGTCAAGAACATTTTTCTAAATACATGTTTAATATTTTGCAAATACCAGTTTAACATTTTTTAATACATGGTCAACCTTTCTTATATACATATTTTCAACATTTTTTAATGATTGGTATCCTTTATCAAATGCTTGTTGAACATTTCCAAAATACAAGATTAGCATTTTTAATACATAGTCAATATTTTTTCTACACACATTTTTTAAATACAAGATTAATATTTTTTAAACACGTGGTCAACATTTTTCTATGCACATGTAAAAAAAATTAAAATGATTGAATAAGATTATTCAAATGAAATATTAATATATTTTTAATACATGGTCAGCATTTTTTCCATACACAATTAACATTTCCCAAATGCTTCAGTAGAATATTTCAAATACTTGTTAAACATCTTTAAATGCTTGATTAAAAAAATTATATACATGTTAAAAAAATCATAAATTATTAATACATGATCAACAATTTTTCTATACACGTTCAACGTTTCTCTGAATGCTTGATTAATATTTTTTCAAATCCATGTTCAACATTTTTTGACTGTCTTTTATCAACTGTTTTTTGTAATATATATAATATTTTTAATTAGAAACTAAAGGAGAAAAATAAAGCAAAGAGGAAAAAAACGTAAAAAAAGAAAAAAGGAGGCAGTGGCCTCATGTGCTCCTAGGCCGGCCCATGTCGGTCTCCCCTTCACCCAGGGTTAAAAAAATATAATGTACTAAACAATGATTAATAAAATTATAATGTATATATAAACTGTTAGTCAAGCATTTGAAAAAATATTGAACATATATTTGAAAAATGTTAATCAAGCATTTAGAAGCTGTAAATGGGTATAGATTTTTTTGACCATGTGCTAAAAAAGGTTAATATTGCATTTAGAAGAAAAAAGCGTCAAACATTAGAAAAAATGTTAAAATGTGCATAGAAAAAATGTAATCTTCTCAAAATTGTTAGAAATATATATGAAAAAATGTTGAGAAAGTATTAATAAATGTTGAACTTGTCTTGATAACATGTTGAACTTGTTTTGAAAACATGTTAAACGTGCCTTAGAAAAATCTTAGAGACATATACAAGAATTTAGAATGAAAAAAAACAAAAACAAAAACCAAAAAGGAAACAAAATAAACTAAAAAGAAAAAAAGAAAAAAAAGAAAGAATAGAAAAGTAATGAAAAAAATAAAAACCGGAGAAGAAAAATGAAAAGAAATAGAAGAACACAAAAAAAGCATTGAAACTGAAGAAACAGAAGAAGAAACAAAAAAATGAAGAAACAAAAAAATGAAAAAAGGAACAAAACCCGAAGAAAACCAAATAAAACAGAAGAAAATGGAGAAAGCCAGTTTGTTTCCTTCTAGTAGGTTGCGCCAAAGTTGTTTAACACGAACTGGATGTTGTCGTGTCCTGGTGGCTATTAGTGCGACGAAGAAACGCCGAGGCCCAGGTTCGAACCATACGCGCGACACCACTTTTTACTCAGTTTTTCATTTTTCAAAAGAAAGAAAAATGCCAATGGGCTGGCCCGATCACAACGAACGCTTCATCGAGATATCGCTACGTCTCGCTGAAAACGAGATATAGCTCTTGCGATGAACTCCTGCACCTCTTCTCTCTCTAGCAATTGATTTATTCAACATTTCCATTTTTGATCAACATGAAATTTGTGAAGGACATTAAGCTGAAACAATTCAGGGAATTAAAATCAAAATTTATTGCTTTAATTGTCCGTAATCAGCCACACATCATGCTTGTTTTAATGGCACATTAACTTTGCGAGATATGTTCGAACCGACCTCCCCCGCCTCTATAAAAGAGCCTCCGAGGTGCTCCTCGAAGACCCTCACTTTGAGACCGGAAACCCCTCTCGAAATTGTTTTCCTTCGCGAGCAATTTCTCGCTGGAGTTCCCCAACTCCAACCACCCTGGAAGGCAGCCCGAGGAAGAGATCGAGTCCCCCGCAGTCTCCATCATCTACCCCTCGACGTGCTCAACGCCGTGGTGCACCTCCCTTTCCCCAAAGATATCCTCAGGCGCACGCCGCCGTACTCCGGCGAACCTCACGGTGAGCACCCAAACATTACATCCTCAAACGTGTTCTTAATGCTTTTTGCAAATTATACCAGGAAATTCATATCTCCTAAACCGTAAGTCCGAATTCGATAAATTTTATATCCCCGGATTCCTTGAAACATGTAGTTTATAATGGAACAAAAATATTTCACTTTTGATAATTTCAAAATTGATTGAAATTGATTCAAAATTGACACACACACACACATACACACACACTTGCGAGGAGCTTGTTTAGACTTACTAAGGTTTTAACGGTTTAAAAATAATCAAAAAAATATGAAATAAATAGTGGAGCATCTCTATAATGTAATAAGATGGTCATTATATATTATAGGTGTGTTGTTTCAGTATTTATTCTGTGGCGAGCTATGATACACACACACACATACATACATACATACATACATACATACATACATACATACATATATATATACATAAACACTATTCTGATCATGGGATGAGAATAATATTCTGATAACTACATAACCTACCACAGCAGTAGCACTTGAACTTCCCCGTGTGCTAGGTTGAACTTCTGCTAAAAAGTGTCCAAATGGGGCTTGCGATATACCTTTGCAAAGCTATGGACACCAGTATAACAGTCTAGGTTGAATTTTTGGCAAAATGTACACGGTTTAAGAGCAGTTTTGAAAACCGTTTTTCTTCATACAAAAAAAAACATGAATCGTATTTTCGAGTCTATTTCTAAACCGTTTATCGGAATGAGGCAAATGAGATGGCGTTGGATAGCTGCTGCAAATCCGCTTCTTTTTCGTACAGAAAGTTTTTTCCAATTTTAAACTATTTAAACGTAATTTTGAAAATGGCCGAAGTCCCACCGAGTTCGTATTTTCGCGTTATTTTCTCAACGGTTTTACGGAATGCAGCAAATAATATGGCGTTGGAAAGCTTGAAGAAATGCGAAACTTTTTTATGTAGATTGTTTTTCTTCACTTCTTTACGGTTTTAAGTCAATTTCGAAAATGGTGAAAAACGTTTTTTAGCCGTAATTTCTACAAAATTTATCGGAACGGGACAAATAATATACCGTTGAAAAGCTACGGAAAATGTGAAACTTTTTTATGTAGATGGTTTTCTCTGATTCCTAGCCATTTTCAAGCAATTTTGAAAACAGCGAGATCATGCGTTGTGCCTTTTATCGCGAAACAGAGTCTTCGAAAATGCACCGCGTGAAGAACTTGAACTTCATCAGCACGTCTACCTGAACTTCACTGTGTTTCTTCGCGTGCTATTTTTTGATCGTAGCTCTCCATCCACTCACCGGAATTGAGCAAGTGATATACCGATGGAAAGCTGTTGTAAACACGCAACTTTTCCGTCTTGATCATTTTTTTTCATACTCGCGACGGTTTAAAAGATTTTCATCTGAAATTCATTTAGCGTAGTAGTTGAACTTCCTGTTGTTTCCACGTTGAACTTCTGTCACGAATTTTTGTTTGTAATTTCTCACCCATTCGTCAGTGTTACACAAATGATATTCCTTTTTGTACAAACCTCTCGCACAATATTTTTCTAACTTTCTCCGACCGAGAACTTGAACTTATAGCAAGAAAAAAATTGGACCTTGCCTTTTTATTCATTTTTCTCACTCACAAGAATGGGTGAGAAATACATAGTGAACCACACTCACAAGAAGTTTTGAACCTTCCCGTGTCGAGCACCTGAACTTATAGCAACAAAATTTGTATACTTTGTCTTTTTATTCCTTTTTCTCATATGAAAACACACACCATGCAACACATGAACTTCTGGCTGTTTTCACTTTGAACTTCTGTGTTATTTTAATTTGAACTTCACGTTTTCTATTTTTGAGTAAAGAATTCTAGTAACGAGAAAAAAATCTGAGTTTTTCATAAACTTCGAACTTCTCTGTTGTTTTAAGTTAAACTTCTTCATTTTATTATTTAGTAACGAGAAAAAATCGGAGTAGTTTATATACTTCGAATTTCTCTGTTATTTTTTTAAAAGTAGAGAAGTTCAATTTTTTTGAAAGTACTTCGATGTTTACTTAAAAATCATTTATTTAAGAAATATTGGACCGTTCGTTATATAATTTGAGTTTTTTATACACATCAAACTTTCCCGGGCAGAGCACGTGAACTTCTTTCAACAAACCTTTTAAGATTTTATTTTTCTATTCTTATATTCTCACCTGAAACGCATTCCTTGTAGTATTTGAACTTCTCGTTGTTTTCACATTGAACTTCGGTCACTTATTTTTGTTCGTAATTCCTCACCCGTTCCTCGGAGTTGCATAAATGATGTACCATTAGAAAACCTGCTGAAAAGAAACAACTTTTCTAAGATGGTTAAACTTTTCTTTTCGAACAACGTACACCGTTTTTTCATGGAGTGAGAGAATTACTTAAAAACATCCAAACAACATTTTTGTGTTTTTTGAACATGTAAATACATAGTGAATCTCTCTCAATAGAAGTTTTTGAACTTCCTCGTGCCGAGCACCTGAACTTCTAACAATAAACTTTTTATATTTTGTCTTTTTCATTCTTTTTTCTCATATGAAAACACATACAATGTAGTACGTGAACTTCTTTGTTAATTTATTTTGAACTTCATATATTTTATTGTTTGAGCAAAGATTTATTTTTTATTTTTAAATAAACATCGAATTTGACTGTTTTTTTCAATTTGAACTTCATGGTTGATTCTTTAATAACAACGGATATCTGAGTTTTTAAAAAAGGGAAAATCCTAGATTTTTAAGTAAACATCGAACCACTTTGTTGTTATAGTTTGAACTTATAGTTATTTACAAAATGGGAAAATCTTTTTAAAGTTTTTTTAGTTGGCCCTTTATTTTAGTTTAAACTTCTTCATTTTATTATTTAGTAACGAGAAAAAATCTGAGTTTTTTACATACTTCGAACTTCTCTGTTATTTTAATTTGAACTTCTTAGTCTTATTTTTTTAAAATTGAACTTCATAGTTTTATTTTTCCTAGAAATGGAAATAATTTGAGTTTTTCATATACATCGAATTACTCCTTTATTTTAATTTGAACTTCTTCATTTTTATTTTTTAGTAACAAGCAAAATTCGAGTTTTCTATAAATATCGAACTGCTCTATTTTTCTAATTTGGATTTTATGTTTATTCATTTTAGTAACTAGAAAATCCTAGTTTTGTAGGAGTAATAAATATTGAAATGGTCTATTATTTAAATTTGAACTCCTAGAGTTTTTTTATTTAGAAACGGTTAATATCCTTTTTAACGAATTTTGAACTGTTCTATTTTCAAAATTTGAACTTCTTGTTATTTTATTTTTGAACTTCGAGTTTCATTCTTTAATAATGAGGAAAATCGGAGTTTTGTATAAACATCAGACTGCTCCTTTTTTAAAATTCGGACTTCTTGGTTTTATTCCTTTTAGTAACTAAAATCAATAATAGTTTTGTAGTAAACATTAGACCGCTCTATTTTTCACCTCCCAATATGACATACATATTCAAATCCGACAATCATACATAGTTTTTGCAAATAAATGATTCAAACTATTTTTGTTGCTGATAGAATACATGTAGAAATTTCCATACTGAACAACGATGGTGCTCGTACAACACGCAGTGCCTAGTATGAACAACGACAGTTTTTCATCAACGCGTATGTATTTGCAAGTGTACTGCTATCCAATTGCTCCCATTATTTTTCATATGTTTAGCAAAATGAGGTAGCATTTCAGGGTCATAACACATCCATAGTCCAAAGAACAAATTGACCACAATACGTATATGCACAGAAAAAATCAATGTTCGTGGACACTTTTTCGTAAAAGAAAAGTAGCGAGTGTTTTTCTAGAACATATCTTTATTCTGATCCATCTCCCAAATATTTTATTGGCCTCCGCCACCTAACTTATTGCTTGCTCCATAGCATCCATTCGTCCATAGCATCCAAAGCTAGCAGACATAGCAACTTCATCGAGTATCAAGAGGGAAGAAGACATGAGTTGGGAGGGCTTCACTGGGAGGCAACAACAACGAGAAGGGTCATCTAGCGGAAGCAACAACACTCATACATACTCCAACTGGCGGGGATATTTAAACAAACACACAGCACGCACCAGTGATAACTAGTGCATGCAAGAAGCAAAGAAGATCTGCAGAGGCTGGTTGGTCAGAGACATGCATGCCAACTGGGTAAGGGGCTGCACGCCAGACGGTTGGAGGCACTTGCTGAGGTTGGCTGAGTACATCACGATGTACCATGCATTCTTCCCACACTAGCGGTGAACGGCCTGGAGCTGCATCACTGAACGGCCTTGGGATAGTGGTGGTGCATGGCCTGGGTGTGCTGGTGGCAGATCCGGGAGGAGGCAGAGGTGCTCAAGGACCAGCAACGCGGGAAGAGGCAGTCCGGGGGTGACCGGGACAAGAGACCACTTACGCGGAGTGGAGGCTGAACCAGCGACCGCTCCTCCGGTGTACTGATGGTTCTGGCGAAGTGGAACTGCACGGAGGGTGTGGATCAGGTCTTCTTGCAGGATCGCAGGGGGGATGGCGTGGCGCCGGGAGGTAAACGGGCAGTGGGGTGGGGGAGGCGCGGAGGCATATTTGGAGGTCAGAGCAAGGGTGGCACGGTGCGCGGGGTCGGTCTGTAGTGGCGCACTTTTGTTGTTTGGGCTCCGGCGGCAGCGCGGTTGGAGGTAGGGGCTCCGGCAGCAGTGCGGTTTGTGGTTTGGGCTCGGCGGCGACGCAGTTGAAGGTCGAGGTTCCGGCGGCGGCGCGGTTGAAGGTCGAGGCTCCGGCGGTTGCGCGATTGGAGGTCGAGGCTCCAACGACGGCTTGGTTGGTGTTCAGGGCTCCGGCGGCGGCGCGGTTTCATGTCGGCACGGGGCGGCGGCAATTCGGGTGGATGGCGGTGCAGGCCGGTGGCGTGCGTGGCCGGCCTGGTCCGACAGCAAAGGTGGATCGAGGGTTGGGGAGAGAGACACGTGAGGTGAAGGAGTGGGGACGATGCGGGAGGTGAGGGAGTGGGGAGGATGCGGGAGGTGGGGAAGTTTCTGTTTCACAAATATCGGGAACAGTCGCGCCGCTCCTATATAGGCGCGCTGTAATCAGAATAATATTCTGATACTGGGATTAGAATATATATATATATATATATATATTCTAACACCACCCCTTAAGACCTTATTTTGACACCAAAATCTTTTATTCTGACACCACTACCGACCTGACCTGTAGTTACAAATTAACCCCACAAAGCAACTCACCCGCACTGCACGGGCAAAAAAAAACCACCTCACCTTATCCTCTCCCTCTCTCTCCACGACCTCCCACTCCCAGTCACCTCCCTGCCCGCGGCGCCGCACAACCTCTCCCCAATCCCCCACCGCTTCCTCGCACCGCGCCACCACCTCCGGTGCCCCACCGCCCCACTCCGACGGCCCCCCACCACTCCCACCCCTCCGTCGTGCTCCAACCTTCCACCCCAGCAGCGCCCCATCACCCCCACCCCGGCGCCCTACCACCCTCCACCCCTCCGACGTACCACCTCCCCTCGGCCACCACTCCCGCGGTCTTCTCCAGGTCGCCGCCGCGCTGGCCATCCCCAGCTCCCGCCGCAACCGGCCACACCGACGCAAGATCCGGCCGCCACGGGCCCCCAGCGAGGCTGCACGGCGCGACTCCATGGATTCGGCCCCCGAATCCGGCGACCGGCGTGCTCGCTATGGGTAGAGGAGCACCTCCCTCCATGCGTCGGAGCTGCCCCGTCGGCTCCTCCTCCCGGCCGGCGCCCCCCGCCTCCTCCTCCTCCTCTCACCGGATCTAGACGCCAACCACCGCCCACCCCCACTGCCACCACCTCTGAAGTTCGGTGGCACTCGTGGTGCTACTCATCGGCGAGACCCCGTCACGTCCCGCCTCCTCCCCATTCATGGAGGTCGCCCCACCTCCGTGACCTCTCCCCGGTGCCGGATCCGGTGTGATCAGCGATCGTTAGTGTGCATCTACAACTGCAGCTCACTTCGTACTACATGGTGATTTTTTTTGTTCAACTGCAGCTCACTTCGTCCCCATCGTTGGCGAAACCTCCCCCGTTCCTCCTCTCCGGGATCAGCAACGGAAGGGCGTCGCTAGAGTAGTCCGCACAGCAGGCCCACATGGCCATCATCTACTTGCCATGCAGTGCACTTCTGTTCTGTGAGGCGAGCATTGTCGGGATTAGCCAGTAGTGCCGGCTTCACCAACGCCGGCGATTTTTGGAGTTCACTTTTTCGTTTTTTCAGTTCGTTGGTTTTTCAGTTCGTTGCATGAGAAAATGGTGTATGTTTAGTTTATATATTGGTACTGAAGGACATTTGTGCTGATTGAAAAAGCAGTACACTTTGGCAAAAGGAGTACACATTAAAAACATCGATGCGGTCCACGCAAAAAGTATTACCCCTATCTATGAAGTGCAACTTGTTTCGTGTGTTTCAAAACTCAGTCGACTACATCAACACGTGCAGTGCGTTTGACTCTCAGATGTGGTTCACTTTTGAGAGTGATTCTGTTCACTTACGCCCAACGTGAAAGTACGAAAAATGTAGCGAAATAACAAAAATAGTAATGTGGTTCACTTTGATATATGTCACGATTCATTTACCATCAATGTGAAGTGCACTTCACGTTCTCGTCTTGAAAAAATCACATCGGACAAAAGAAAACCATGCAGTCCGCTTGCACGTCCGATGCAGTGCGGTCTTCCGTCCGAAGCAGTGCGTTTCTCTGTCTGATGCGGTTCACGCGTCGATTTTGGTGTCGCGAAAAACAGAGTGTCCGCATTTCGGTAATTTCAAAACTGCTCTTAGACCGTAAAGAATTAAAGAGAGCGTTCTACATGAAAAGGTTGCAGCTCGTCGATATCTTTCTAACGCCATATCATTTGCATCATTCCGACGAGCGGTTTGGAAAATAAATCACGAAAACGCCCGCTGTCACTCGTCGGCCAGCGCACCGTTTTCAAAATTCATTTAAAACCGTAAGGAATCTCAACAAGTGACCAACATATGAAAGTTGTGACTATTCCATAGCTTTCCAACGCCGTATCACACGCCTCGTTCGACAAACGATTAAGAAACTGCAGCGAAAACTGTACCGAAAAATTCACAAAAATTTAAAAAACAGAATTCCGCATTTCGGTAAATTTGAAATTACTTTTAAACCGTAAGGAATTAGAGAGCGTGATATACATGAAAAAGTTGCGCCTCAACGATATCTTTCCAACGCCGTATTGTTTGCTTCATTCTCACAAGTGGTTTAGAAAAAATGCGAAAATACGCTCGCTGCCAGACGTCATTCGCCCACCGTTTTCAAAACTGCTATTAAACCGTAAGGAATATCGAAAAGTGTTCAACATGATGAAGTTGCGCATTTTCCGTAGCTATCCAACGGTATATTATACACCTCGTTCAGACAAATGGTTTAAAAACTGGAGCGAAAACAGTGCCGAAAAAACGAATGCAGTTTTTTTGCTGACATTGCAGTGCTCGTTTGATAGGGATGCAGTGCACTCGCGTTAACCGTGCAGTTCGGCAGTGATGTCAGAATAGTTATTCTGCACCCAATGCCAGGATAAACGTTATATATATATATATATATATATATATATATATATATATATATATATATATATATATATATATATATATATATATATATATATATATATATATATATTCTGATCACGGGTTGAACTTCCTGAGTTACACAACCTGAACTTCCCTCTGTAGGAACCCGACCTTCGGGCTATCTTCGCAACCGTGTCTCCCCGCGCGAATTATTCTGGTCAGTCGTGTTCTATGTGATGTAAGTGTAATCTGGAAACGGTTTTAGCAACTAAATGCCCGTTTTAAATAGGAATCTCGCTCGTTGGCGGATTTGCTCTCGGGACGTGATGAACTTGCGTCTGTTGCAATTTTACTGCCTGAGTTGTTCGACCTGAACTTCTCTTGGTGAGAGGTTGAACTTCTCGTAAAATTGTCCAAATGAGGCTTGCAATATACCGTTGGAAAGCTGTGGACACGACGGTCACGACCTAAGTTGACTTTTTGTCAAAATCTAAATGGTTTAAGAGCAGTTTTGAAAACCGTTTTTCTTCACACAAAAAAACGTGAATCGTATTTTTGAGGCTATTTCTAAACTGTTTATCGGAATGGGGCAAATGAGATGGTGTTGGATAGCTGCTGCAAATCCACTTCTTTTTTGTAGAGAAAGTTTTTTCCAATTTAAAACTATTTAAACGTAATTTTGAAAATGGCCGAAGTCCCACCGAGTTCGTATTTCCGCATTATTTTCTCAACGGTTTATCAGAATGCAGCAAATGATATGGCGTTGGAAAGCTTGAAGAAATGCGAAACTTTTTTATGTAGATTGTTTTTTCCAATTCATTGCGGTTTTAAGTCAATTTTGAAAGCTACGGAAAATGAAAACTTTTTCATGTAGATGGTTTTCTTTGATTCCTAGGCGTTTTCAAGTAATTTTGAAAATGGCGAGATCACGCGTTCTGCCTTTTATCGCGAAACAGAGTCTTCGAAAATGCACCGCGTGAAGAACTTGAACTTCATCAACACGTCTACCTGAACTTCACTCTGTTTCTTCACGTGCTGTTTATTTGCTCGTAGCTCTCCATCCACTCACCGGAATTGAGCAAGTGATATACCGATGGAAAACTGCTGTAAACATGCAACTTTTCCGTCTTGATCATTTTTTTCATACTCGCAACGGTTTAAAAGATTTCATCTGAAATTCATTCAGTGTAGTTGTTGAACTTCCTGCTGTTTTCACGTTGAACCTCTGTCGCATTTTTTCGTTTGTAATTTCTCACCCATTCGTCGGTGTTACACAAATGATATGCCTTTTTGTACAAACCTCTCTCATAATAATTTTCTAATTTTCTCCGACCGAGGACTTGAACTTATAGCGACAAAAACTTGGACCTTGCCTTTTTATTCATCTTTCTCACATTAAACACACACCATGTAGTACGTAAACTTTCTCCGTTTTTATAATTTGAATTTTTATAATACCTGGACTTCTTTGTGGGTTGAGAGAATTATTTTAAAACACCAAAATAACATCTTTTTGTGTTTTTTGAACATGGAAATACAAGGTGAACCTCTCTCGCAAGAATTTTTGAACTTCCCCGGACGGAGCACGTGAACTTCTAGCAATAAACTTTTTAAGCTTTTATTTTTCGATTCTTTTATTCTCACCTGAAACGCATCCCTTGTAGTACTTGAACTTTTCGTTATTTTCACTCTGAACTTCTGTCACGTATTTTTGTTCATAATTCCTCACCCGTTCCTAGAAGTTGCACAAATGATCTACCATTAGAAACCTATTGAAAGGACACAAGTTTTTCTAATATGGTTAAACTTTTCTTTTCGAACAACATACACCAATTTGTTTTTACCGTTTATTTTGAAATAGAACATCGAGATAATTATATTAAAACAACATTTTTTTGTGTGTTTATAAAAATCTGAGTTTTTATAGACATCGAACCGCTCTTACTTTTCTATTTGAATTTCTTTGTGTATTTTTAGAGATGTAAAAATTGGAGTTTTGTTAGAAACATTGAGCTTCTTCGTTATTTCGAATTGAACTTATTGGTTTTATTCTTTAGTAATTGAAAAAAAAATCCGTTTTTTCAAATAAATATCAAACTGCTCCGCTTTTTTTTCCAATTGAACATCTTTGTTTTATTCCCTAGTAACGAGAAACCCGAGTTATTTTATATACATTGAACTACTCTGTTTTTCAAATTGAACTTCTTGGTTTTTAATCTTTAGTATTGGGGAAAATCTGAGTTTTTTATAAACATCAAACAACTTCATTTTTTAATTAAACATTCTTGGTGTTATTCATTAGTAACCGGAAAAGTCCTAGTTATGTAATAAATATCGAACCGCTCAATTATTAAAATTTGAACTTCTTGGCCTTTTCTGAAAAGAGGGAAAATCCGTCTTTATAAACTTTTTGAATTGTTAGTTTTTTTAATTTGACCTTCTTGGTATTGTAATAAACATTGAACTTCTCTGTTATTTAAATTTGGACCTCTAGGTTTTTTGTAGAACGGGGAAAATCCATTTTCTCTATAAGAATATTATATACCCTTGGAAGGTTGTTGAATAGGAGAAACTTTTTCATGTAGAGCCTTTTTGTTTCAAATTTGCAATGTATTGAGAGGATTATTTTAAAACACAAAAAATGACATTTTTGTATGTTTTTACACAAGAAATACACGGTGAACCTCCTTTACAAGAATTTTTGAACTTCCTGGGCCGACCACGTGAACTTCTAGCAAAGGACTTTTTAGACTTTTGCCTTTTTATTCCTTTTTTCTTATATGAAACACACTCTATGTAGTAGTTGAAACGTTGGCTTTTTTTAATTTGAACTTCTAGCAACTGGACGCCTCGAAATATATAATTTGAACCATGCAGGGAGGCGCATGTGAACTTCTTGCAACAAAACTTTTAGGGCTTTTAGTTTTGTATTCTTTTATTCTCATCTTTAACGAATTCCGCGTAGTAGTTGAACTGCTTGTTGTTTTCACATTGAACTTCTGTCACGTATTTCCGTTCGTGATTCCTCATCCGTTCGTCGGAGTTGCACAAATGATACACCTTTTAGAAACCTGTTGAAAAGACACAAGTTTTCCTAATACAGTTAAACTTTTGTTTCAAACAAAATACACCAATTTGTTTTAATCGTTTATTTCGGAATAAAGCATACGATATACCCTTTGGAAAGGTTTGAACAAAGGGAACTTTTTTCATGTAGAGCATTTTGTTTCAAATTTGTAATGGAATAAGAAAATTATTTTCAAACACCAAAAACATCTTTTTGTGTGTGTTTTTGAACATGTAAATACATGGTGAACCTCTCTGACAAGAGTTTTTGTACTTTCCTGGGCCAAGCACTTGAACTTCTAGCAACAAAAAATTTAGACTTTGCATTTTTTTTTTATTTTCTCATACAAAATGCACACCGTGCAGTACGTGAACTTCCGCCAGTTATCAGTCTGAGTTTTTTTATAGACATCAAAGTGCTCTATTTTTAAAATTTTGGAATACACATTTTTACAAAAAGAAACGCAATATGTGGCCACTAAGAAGAAATATTGATGTGCTTCGTTACTTAATTTTGAACTTCTAGGGGTCATGCTAGAAATGGAGAAAATCTATTTTTATCTAAAAATTAGAACTGCTCTATTATTTCAATTTGACCTTCTTGGTTTTATTTTTAGATACGAAAAAATCATTTTTGTAAATATTGAAGCATTTTTTTTATTTTAACTTAAAATTCTTGGTTTTTTATTTTTTTAATAAACATCGAGTTGTGCTGTTATATTAATTTCAACTTATTATGTTTTCTTAAGACTAACATCTTTCTGATCGATGCATTTTCTCACAATGATTTATTTTTGTCGACAAGCTTATACAAAGTGCATGTTGGTATACATATGATATACACATTAGCTAGGCATGGGGCGGTTTCAAGGAGTTGACTATGCTTGCACTGAAATACAAAACTACACAAAACAATTTTTGTTGAGGCATTAACACCAACGCTGAGTGCATCTTGCTGAGTGCATCCTACAGTGCCATTGCTCCTCGCCAGCGGCTTCTTTAGAAGGCCAGAAGTGTTCAGAGAGAAAACAGTAGCAGCCTGAAAATGATGAGGCGCACAAAAAATTCAGAGAGACAAATGTTTAGAGAGATTTAACAGCCATAGCCTGAACACATTGCCTCAACACATGGAGATGCAATTTCAGAGAAAAATACCCACGCCGTTCTCCATAAGTCAAAAATCTAGTTGTTCCCATAGCTTCCATGCCCATCATGGAGCACCTGCGGACGCATTCCAGTAGTTGGTAGCGGGAGAAGCCGCGAGAACAGCCGAGTAGCACGCAGCCGGCATCCTGCGAAGGATCTGCGCGAGCGAACGAACGAGGAGGCACTGCACACGCAGATGAGGTTGGACTGCGCGACGATCGTTGTTGGATCGTCACTACACCACGCACCAGAATTCCCTACCGACGTTTGTTGGAAAAAAGTCACTATTGCCGACCCACAGTCGGCCATGAAAATTTCTAACAGACTGTGGGTCGGAAAAGCTATGTACAGTGACCCGTTATCGGTCGGGAATACTACAACATATACCGTCTAACGGTCGGTCGGGAATTCTATTATGTCCAACAGACTATCGGTCGGTAAATAACCCCGACCGACGGTCTGATGCTACATGGGTCTCGCACGCCCCAAATTTTAGCGTCAATAACTGGCCTAACCCGCGAAGTTTTCTCGCTCAAAATCACAAGCACGCCGCCGCCCCACGCTCCTTTCGTTCCCCACACACGAAACCCTAGCTCCTTTCGTTCCCCCACGCGCGCCGCCGGCCCAGAGAGGCGACCTCACCCTTCCCTCCCATGGCGCCACTGCCCCAACCCATAGCCGCCCCCCTCTCCCCTCCCTTCCTCTTCACTCCCTTCCATGGTACCAGATCTGAAGGGGACAAGGTATCTTCGTTCCTGGTGGTCCAGAGCGAGGTAGGCGGCCTCCGCTCCCCCCCACTTCCGGCGATAGGTGCCTCCATCTCTGCCAAATCGGTAAGGTTTCTTTCCCTCTCGTGTGGTCTCTCCCTCCACTCCCCCCCCCCCCCCCCCCCCCCCCCCCCCCCCGCTAGGCTGTAGTATGCAGATTTGAAACTCTAGCGTGCAGATTTATAGTTTTCTAAAAAGTATTTTCATGAACTGGTTATATTCATTCAGTTGTTCGTCCCAACCCCTATGCATATCCGACCCACTCTTATGTAGTTTATTATTATATGAGAGGAAGGGGTAAGGGACTGTTAGTTGAGAACAATTGCATCTCTGTGTTTTCAGCAAGAAAGAGAACGACACAGTTAAACATTCAGATTTAAGCAATACATGAATGGAACATTTTTTTGCAGTCTAATAACGAGATAAAATAAAAGTTGTTTTAATTTACTGAAATTAACTTTTACTTGAGTGATGTGCTAAGGTCAACCTCTATACATGCACATCCCTGAATTTAAAATACAGCGAGGCACCAATTTCGGACAGTACAAAATTGATATGATGCTTGCTTTGTGAGTGAGTATCTTATTGCACAATGTCTCCGAATAAAATGCATGGTTAGAGATAAACTGAACCAAACTATTGACATCAGAGAGCATACAATTATGAGTTTAATTTCTCAGTTACATCAATAATTATATTGTATTTGTAATGATACATTCTTACCACGTCAATAAATATTTGGTTCAGAGCCCTTGATCATGACAACTAGAAATCAGCAAACGCATTACATATGTTCAGTAAAGCCTTTCAATATTTTTTCGGTCGATGTCATAAAATAAACACCCCAAGTAGTAGCGGTAGGTTCCCCCATCTCTCCCCACTTTAGGAGAATAGGAGCCAGCCATCCATGGCATAAACATCATCGTAAGTTCTGTGTGTTTGTGCGTGCGTGCGTGCGTGCATGCGTGTGTGTGTGTGTGTTAAGATTCCAACTCCCACCGGTGGACCAGATTTTTTTTACTTGGTTGTAAGTTTAATCTCTTTCAAAAAGAAATTGTGCTGCTTTGGTTCATGGAAGCAGAAGTCCTTGAAGTATTAAAGTTCAAACCCTCACATTCTATCACTATTATTGTTTGCATTCTAGGGTTGTTAGCAGATTGAATTTGATTTTTTTTTGCAAGAGAAATGGATCTTTAGTGAGTTTGGGCAAAAAGGCCACTGGAAGATGTCATGTGCATGCATCCCATCGGCTTGATGCTACAACAATTTACTCTTTTAAGAACCTCTGTAAGTATGTATGTGAGATAGCAAGCAATGTTGGATGCCCTCACTGTTTACTTCTGATTGGCATATAGGACTATGTGTTTGTCCAGTAAACATATCTCCAATTTTCTATTAATTCTTTGGTACAAACGGAATACATGTAGCACTTTGTAAATGTTTCCTTGTGAAAATATCATACTGTAGCATTATATTCTATTTAGTTCCCAGAAGTAATACTTGGTTTCAACTTTGAAAGACCACATGAATTCTTCTATGGGGCGTCTGAACAAAAGGGGCATCTTTGTCATCCCGTCACTAAGGTAATTTCGGTCACTTATCTGAACAAAAACGGCTTTGGTATCTTAATGAAATTGGGGGTCCATTGGCGATCCTTTTATTGGAAAAGATAATCTATTCACATGGGGGCTGGGTTCTCGTTGATGAACTGAAACATGCTACTCTTAAATTGGAAAGCAAGAAACTACAGGCTTAGTTGACATTGGACCTTGATGTTGTTCTTCTTTCATATGGTAAAAAAAGAGTTCATATTTTTCATATGGCCATATTATCTTATAGAATAAAAATAGGGATATGTTGACATTGGACTTTTATGTTGTCATTCTTCCATGATGGTTCACCTACTGTTAATATCATGTTCTCCAACTGACACATTCTTGCAACAAATCACAATTGATGAAATAATTTTGAACACTTACTTTTCAGAATTTTATGTTTACAAGAAGATTTACTAGTTACAAAGATGAAACAGACAAACCTCTTTTTCAGCAAGCTGTTTTATATCCCACTAAGAAAAAATAGAAGTGTGCTACTGCTAGTGTGTATACTGGAACATAATGCATGGTTGACATGAATGCTATTGAAAATTTTGAGTTGGTATGGTGTTCCTAATAACTTAAAGTTGTTGTATAAATTAACTGAACCATAGTACTCTTGAATTAGATAGCAAGAAATTGGGAGTTACTAATTTCTTGTAGAGTAATAGTTCTTTTATATGCAACCATTCAGTTCACTTGTGAAGTAATAGCTAATGTCATGCTTGAATAACTGGGCTGTTGTCATGGCCTTAACAGTGCAAACCTATGCATATAAAGATGTCATGCTTGTATAAGTGGGCAGTACACAAAGCTGTTGTCATGACCTTACTGTGCAAATCTAATGGGAAAATTGTGTTGAGCTAGTGTGTATACTATATTGGAACATAGTACATGGTTGACATAAATGCTATTGGAATTATTTAGCTATTATGGTGTTCCTAATAACTTAAAACTGTTGTAAAGATGAACTAAACCAAATTACTCTCAAACTAGAGAGCAAGAAATTGGGAGATAGTGTCCTGTATAGTAATAGTTCCTGTATGTGCAGCAGTTCAGTTATCTTGCGAAGTAATAGTTGATGCCATGCTTGTAAGTGGGCTGGTGTCATGACCTTAATAGCGCAAAGCTATGCATGTAACATTCACATTTTATTTTGAGTTTCCCTTCAGAAATTACTTGTGAATTTTTCAGCACTAAACTGTATTTGGCTGAGTATATCAATATTCAAACTTGTTTGTATCGCTTTCACTGTTTTGTGAGCCATTAATCGTTCTATTGGTGAAGTAAATATTAATATAATTTATCTTGAGGAGAAACTGAAAGAATTCTAGAACTTGATGAATGTATACCTCGGTTTGTGAGGATCTGAAGAAACCCTTTTTTCCTTTACAGGTAGTGGAGCAAGATTTCTTATATATATGGATTATGACGTCAATCAATGTTGGGAGTTGGGACAAGGAATCTCATGACTGCAATATATAGCTACCACATTGGACCAGGCGTGTTTATCTTGAGCATAGCTAGACAGAAAAACATCTCCTGAGCTGGCATGTGAAGGTAACTTGACCCATCCTGTTTATTTTGTGAAATTTAAAGTCAAAATAAGGGATGTACGTAAAACTCTGTGCTTAGCTAACATCTGCTATGGAAAGTACATCATCATTAAGCCTAGTTACTTAAGTTGTCTTAGTAAGATCTACAAATTTGTATAATAAGTTTGCAAAAGTGTAGTCCTTGAAAATCAAATAAAATAGCTAGATAAGCATTGCTCATTAGTTGTCAGATACCAAAAAGTGAAAATGACCTCAATGAGATGCTGACAATACTACAGAAGTACAAATGCAGAAGAATAAATGATTTATATAATACATAATTAATAATTGTATGGACACAAATAGATGCTTCAAATGCTTCTGCTACCTAAAGATCATGCGTACTCCAGTTTTTTTGCCTATGCCAATAGAGTAATTTATCTTATTTATGAGAAGAAACAAACACCTGTGCTGACCTATCAACTCCTTATGGAGATGGTGGGCCGGCTGGGGTGATCTCAGCCAAGGATCAACGTTAGTGTTAACACATGGGTATTGAATTCTCAGTATTTATTACTAATTTTTTTGAGAATGTGATTATCCTCTATGTTGGAATTTTGGTACCATGGTCTAGATTCTAATATTGTATTATAATTGAGAATTGATTAACTTTTGCAGGAAGCAAACAAAAGGACTACACTCACACGGAACCATGAAGCCAACGATCCACGTCAACTAGATGTTTTAGATTTCATTTTGTACAACCGATGTCTCATACTTGCATCTTTTACTTGTCTAATCTGATGTATGGTGTATCTGTGGTTATGTTTAGAACAGACTGAAGTGTATGTATGTGACAATAGTTAATGGAATAAAAAAATGTTTGGTGCACCTGATGTATGGTGTCTTGGTGATTATACTTATAATACATGAACTATATGTATGTGACAATCGGTACCATATGTTATTAAAGCAGTGGTTGGCTAAACAAAATGTTGATGAATGGTTGGTCGGCAAAGAAAAACCCTGTCTGATTGTTGGTCGGCAAAACAAACTCATCTGACAGTTGGTTGGGAAAGGCTAATGCTAGGCCCAACAAAATGTTGGTCGGGAAAGAATACCCCGTCCAATAGTTGGTCGGGAAAGGCCCATGATTGCCCCAACAGATTGTTGGTCGGGAAAGGCCCATGATAGGCCCAACAAACCGTTGGTTGGGAAAGATACTCCATAGCTGTCAAACAGTCGGTCGGGAAAGCTATGTCGGTCGGGAAAGGGTTTTCCCGTCTGGACTTTCCCCAACAGACATTGTTGGTCGACAATAGTCTTTCCCATCCAACTGTCAATTGGCGAAACTTGTATTCCCGACCAACTTGTCTGTTAGAGATGTAGTGTTGTGGTGTAGTGCGGTGGCGGGATTCCGAAGGCTGGCGGCACGCGGGTTGGCCGCTGGATCCCGGTGGCCGGCGACGGGTGGGTTGGCCACTGGATCTCGGAGCCAGGCGGTGCGTGGGGCAGCGGCGGGATCCCAGAGCCAGCGGAGCATGGGTTAGCGGCGGCTTCCCGGAGCCGGTAGTGTGTGGGGTAGCGGCAGGATGCTGGAGGCCAGCGGCTCGCGTGCTACAACAAGATGCAGGTGGTTCGTGGTGCCTGGGGCGCGGGGTGGGATGGATGGGCTGGATCCCGGTGGCCGGCGGCGTGCGGGGATGCGGGAGATCTTCCATGCCGGTGAGAGGGCAAGGAGAAAGAAAGAGGAGGCGGGGAGGCCGGGGCGGCGGTGCACCAGGAGGAGGCGGGGAGGCCGGGGTGGCGGTGCACCAGGAGGAGGCGGGGAGGCCGGGGCAGCGGCGAGCCGGAAGGTGGCGGGCGCGGGAGGCGCGCCGGAGCCGGACGGGAGGCGCGCCGGAGTCGGGTGGGCGGCGGCCGGTGGTGGGCTGGTGGGTTGGTCGGGAGGGCCCTGTCGGGCCCTATATAGGGCTGTTATGATCAGAATAGTTATTCTAATACCATGATCATAATAGTGCTGTCCTAAGACCTTAGTCCCAGGCACCACCCCTTAAGACCTTAGTCTGACACCAAAACCTCTTATTCTAACACCACACACCGGAACTCCACCGAACTGCAACAAAAAGAAATCCACCCTAGCCCCAGGTCCAACCTTATCCATCTCCCATCCCACCACCCCACACCTTCTCTCTCGCCTTCCCCACGCAGCGCGCGCCCCACCTCGGAGACCCACATCGCCATGCCTCCTCTCACCCCCACCACTAACTACCCCGGCTGCGGCGCCCCCACCCCGGCCACTTCCTACCCCCGCGGCGGCGCCCCACCCCTACCACCTCCCACCCCACTATGGCGCCCCCACCCCCAACCACCTCCCACCACGCGGCGACGCGTCCACCCCCGTCGCGGGATGCATCCCACCCTCGACCACCGCAGCGCCATGCCACAACACCACCTTCCCCCACCTCCTCCTCCAACCATCCCTGCCTCCCCGCCTCTCCCCGTCGGCAACCAAATCGCTCCCTGTCGGCCAACCCCATGATCTGCCCTGATGCCCCACATTCTTCTTCCTCCCTTCCCTGCCTCCCCCAACTTCCACCGTCCAGCCACGCCGCTGAGTCCAACCCACCGCCCCCGAGCCCCAACACCAGATCCCCGCCTCGGTGGTCGCCGGGTTTGCGCCAGATCCACTAATCCTCCAACGCCAGGGCGAGCAAAGGACTCCCCCCCCGCATGCAGCTCGTGTGGACTGCAGCTCGACCGTCGGGTGCATGAAGTCCGTGAAGCTCCCGGCCTCCCTGATGCTCTCCCTCTCCCTTGATTTGGCCACACCAGGGCAAGTGGAGGTCAGCGCACCCACCAAATCGAGATCTGACGACCACCAACGACAGGAGGACTAGAGCAGGTACCGCCAAAACCGGCCACTTCCGCTTATCCGAAGATCCCCTGTCGCGAGCATTCCATGGAAGAACTGTGGTGGTTGTGCACTTGAGAAAAGTTTTCTTTTTACCTTTCCAGATTTGACTCCTTCTGCTCTACATTTTGCAGTTCAGTTCGTGCTTGGGGAAAGAAGTAGCAGTACCACGCGTGGGTTTGGAGCGTCTTGCAGTTTGTCAAATGCATCATTGTAGTTTTACTCTGGTTAAATTTTCAAAAAAAAATGTATAAAAAAATGTGTACTCTACCCCTTCGGTTCAACTAGAAAATGTGTTGGATAAGTTTCAGTTCTGAGCTTCATGTGTGCAGCTCATTGCTTCATGTGCACAACGAACATATTTTGTTTTTGAAGTTCAATATTGTTTTATGTGGGATTACGGTTTAGTGTAAAATACTCTGTGGTTCACTTGGTAGACGATAAAAGAAAGAAAAAAGGACAAAAAAATCTTGAAGTTCTCTTGACCGTCTAATGCAGTGTCGTTTTCCATCTGAAGCAGTGCGGTCGGTCATCTCTCGTAAGTGCGGAAAATGTAACGGAAACGACAAAAAAGAGAGTAATGTGGTTCACTTCTCAATAGTGATGCGGTTCACTTACGCCCGATGTGAAGTGCACTCCACTTCCTCGTGTGGAAAAATTCATGTCTGACAAAAAAACATGAAGTTCGCTTGACCGTTCGATGCAGTGCGGTCTTCAGTTCGAAGCAGTGCGTTCTTCTGTCTGATGCGGTTCACGTGTCGATTTTGGTGTCGCGGAAAACAAAGTGTCCGCATTTCGGTAAATTCAAAACTGCTCTTAAACCGTAAGGAATTAGAGAGGTTGTTCTACATGAAAAAGTTGTGCCCCGTCGATATCTTTCCAACGCCATATCATTTGCATCATTCCGACAAGCGGTTTGGAAAAAACCACGAAAATACGCTCGCTGCCACTTGTCGGCCACCGCACCGTTTTCAAAATTCATTTAAAACCGTGAGGAATCTGTCGGCGTTCTGGGATCGGGGGTACCCAGACCTGCCTGCCTGCGGCCGAGCGCGTGGCCCACCTCGACGGTCCAGTACGGCCTGGCAGCAAACCCCCCAAGATAAGGCCCTCGCGAGAGCCCCATCCTCGCGAGGCGAACAACGCCAAGACCTCCAGGGGGGCGGCCTCCCCAGGCTGCCTCCCGAGGAGCGGAGATTCCTATGTAGGTGCCCGGCCTCATGAGGCTGGGATGACGTGAGCCATGACGACCAAGGCCAGGCAGGCGCTAGCGGGCGCAGAGGGGACAGTTTCCTCTTTCGTGCTAAGGAGGCAAGGACATACGCGAGTTCCCAAGGAATCCCCCAAAGGTTTCCATTCTAGTGCGACAAGACCAAGACCACGAGCTTGGCAGGACGGATGTCATCGCCGAGCCCACCTCTGCGTCACGCTCAGCAGCTTTGCAGGCGAAGACCACCTTTAGTCAGGATAAGATGTACTTCTTGTCCCCTTTCAAAATTGGCCATTGTGGGATCCCTTCCCGCCTGTGCGATAAGGGAAGAGGACCAAGGCCACTATAAATAGGCACCAGCATCCACCGTAGAGAGAGATCGATCCATCCTCACCTCAGAGCCCTCGCGAGGTCGCTCAGCCACTGTACTAGTTCATCCCCAAACCTCCTCGTGAGGCCAATCCACCAAAAGCAGGAGTAGGGTTTTACACCGCGAGGTGGCCCGAACCTAGGTAAGTCTCTGTGTCCATCTTCTTGTTCGCTCACACGTATTCGACGAGGCTTGGCCGCGGAGTGGCGGGCTTGAGGCTAGAGCTGGTTGAGATCTTCGCACACGCCCCAAAGTTCGAACCTTCTTGGGTCTGTGGAGCCCCGATTCTGACATTTGGCGCGCCAGGTAGGGGCGTGTCAAAGCTCCTTCTTCATCAGCCGTGCTCCGCCCTCGCCTCGTCATCTCCATGGCAGGTGCAGCTCCCCAGGCTTGGCAGCCCGTGGCCTATGGGGACGCTGCGGGTTGCCCGGCCGTGCCAGCGGTTGCTTGCATCCTCGGCGGGTCGCAGGCGCCCGCGTCCGGTCGCCATGTCAAGCAGCTTCTCCGCCAGGCGGGCACAGCTCAGCCGCGGCCCGAGGCCCTGTGGAGCAGGGCGAGGCCGGAGACCAACATCACCTTCGACTCCAGGGACTATCCCAGGACGACGGTCGCTGCTGGTGCGCTCCCCATGTTGTGCACTCCCACCATCAATAACGTTGTGGTCACCAAGACCCTCATCGACGGCGGCGCCGGCCTCAACGTCCTCTCCGTGGAGGCCTTCGACATGCTCCAGGTGCCCTACGACCAGCTCGCGCCCTCCATGCCCTTCTCAGGGGTGGTCAGACGCTCTACCACCCCCTTGGGGCAGGTGCGCCTCTGTGTCACCATCGGCACTCGCGAAATTACCGCACCGAGCTGATCGACTTCGACGTGGCCCACATCGGCCTCCCGTACAACGCCATCCTGGGATATCCGGCCCTCGCCAAGTTCATGGCAGCAACGCACCTAGGCTACAACATCATCAAGATGCCTGGTAGCATCGGCATCATCACTGTGGCCGGAGACACCAAGGACCCGGTTCGAGCCCTCAAGCTCGTCTACACGGCCGCACGCCCCGACACTGAGAGCGTCGTGCAGGCTCCGAAGGCCGCGCCCGCGAAGAAGAAACAGTTGTTCTCTCAAGACCGGGCTGAGACGAAGCAGGTGCTTGTTGATGACGGGAGCCCGGGCCCCACCTTCACCATTGGCGCCGGCCTTCCCCCAGATCAGGAGAAGACGCTGGTTGACTTCCTCCGCGCGAACAAGGACGTGTTTGCGTGGGAGGCGTGCGACCTGGTAGGTGTCCCGAGAGAGGTGATCGAACACCACTTAATGGTGCGCCCCAGTGCGCGCCCGGTGAAGCAAATGGCAAGACGACAAGCACAAGAGAAGCAAGCGTTCATCGTCCAAGAGGTCAGCAAGCTGCAGGAAGCTGGTGTTATTCGGGAAGTACGTCACCCGGATTGGCTGGCCAACCCATTGATTGTCCCCAAGAAGGGTGGGAAGGAGCGCATGTGCGTCGACTTCACGAGTCTCAACAAGGCTTGTCCTCAGGACCCCTTCCCGCTCCCGCGCATCAACCAGATCGTAGAATCCACCGCCGAGTGCGATCTGTTATGCTTTTTGGATGCTTTCTCAGGTTACCACCAAATCAAGATGGCAGTGGAGCACGTCGAGAAGACGGCCTTCCTCTCCTCGTGCGGCGTGTACTACTACATTTGCATGCCCTTCGGGCTGCGGAACGCCGGTGCGACCTTCCAGCGGTTGATGCGCATCGCCCTGGGGCAGCGGCTCGGGAGAAATGTGGAGGCGTACGTCGATGACATCGTGGTCAAGTCGCGAGAGGCGAGGACCCTGATCGAGGACCTAGAGGAGACGTTCGCCAGACTGTGTCGAGTGAACCTGAGGCTCAACCCGGAGAAGTGTGTTTTTGGGGTCCCGTCCGGCAAGCTACTTGGTTTCTTGGTGTCGCACCGAGGGATCGAGGCCAACCCGGAGAAGATCAAGGCAATCGGGAAAATGCGCCTGCCTCAGACCCTCAAGGAAATACAGAAACTGGCGGGCTGCGTGACCTCTTTGGGACGCTTCATCTCCAGGCTTGGCAAGCGCGCCCTCCCCTTCTTTAAGCTCATGAAGAGGAAGGGCCCCTTCGAGTGGACCCCTGAAGCGGAGGCAGCTTTCGAGGACCTCAAGCGGTACCTCACGAGCTCACCTGTTATGGTGGCGCCTCGTCCTCGCGAGCACCTGGTGCTCTACTCGGCGGCTACCCCCCACTCAGCCAGCGCAGCGCTCGTGGCGGTCCGAGAGGAGCGCACCGGCACAGGCATGGAGCAAGGCGGCCCGCGAGGGGCCGCACAATGTTCGCCGCCTCAGGATGTCGCTCCTGAGGCCCATGCCGCTTCATCAACCCACGGGGCACCTGAGTCCCTCGCGCTCCATGCGGAGCAGGACGGCGCCAACACCTAACCCCTCGTCGAGCACCCGGTGTACTTTGTCAGCACCGTGCTGCGGGACGCGTGCGCGCTACCCTATGTAGAAGAAGCTCCTGCTCGCACTCCTCGTCGCCTCAAGGAAGCTGGGCCATTACTTCCAGGGCCACCCCATCAAGGTTGTCTCTGCCTACCCCCTAGAGAAAGTGCTGCGCAGCCCCAACGCTGCTGGAAGGGTTGCAGAGTGGAACATCGAGTTGCAGACCTTCTAGCTGGAGTTCAGCACAACCAGGGTCATCAAGGGCGCAACCCTTTCTGACTTTGTGGCGGAATGGACGGACGCTCCCGACCGGGGGCTGGATGAGGGCCGATCCCTCGCGCCTGGCGATGAGGCGCCCGACGGCTGGGTCATGCACTTCGACGGAGCATTCGCACGGCGGGGCGCGGGGGCTGGAGTTGTACTCATCTCCCCGACCAGGGACAAGCTCTATTACGTCGTGCAGCTTTGCTTCCAACATGGCAAGAAAGTCTCCAACAACATCGCGGAATACGAGGGCTTGATCGCTGGTCTCAGGGCAGCTGCCGTCCTGGGGGTCAAGCGCCTCACCATCAAGGGCGACTCCTAGCTCCTCGTCAAGTTTTCCAACAAGGAGCACAAGCCGAAGGACGAGCACATGGAGGCATACTTGGAAGAGGTACGTAAAAATGAAAAGTATTTCCTAGGCTTGGAATTGCAGCACGTCCCACGTGGCGCGAACAAGGAAGCAGACGACATCGCCAAGAGGGCGTCGCGTCGCGAGCCTCAGGAGCCTAGCGTCTTTGAGGAGAGGCTCTTCAAGCCATCGGCGGCACCCCCGGCCACAGGCCCGGCGTCGCTTTGGGAAGAGCTGCCACCGGCCCCACCCTCAGGCGCCCCGGCCAGTGGTCCGGCCTCAGGAGCCCGACTGCTCCTGGCGCTGGAACCTCAGGCGGGCGACTAGACCGAGGAGTTCAAGGCGTACCTGCTCCGCGGCACCTTGCCGCAGAAGGAGGAGGACGCGGAGCGCGTGGTCCGCCAGGCCACTGCTTATTGTTTGCAGGACGGCGAGCTGTACCGCAGGCGCCCCAACGACGTCTCGCTGCGGTGCATATCCGAGGAGCAGGGGCGCGAGCTGTTGGCCGACATCCACGGCAGCGATTGCGGGCACCACTCCTCGTCTCACACTGTCGTGGGGAAGGTGTTCCGCAGCGGCTTCTACTGGCCCACGGCGCTCCAAGACGCCACCGAGCTGGTCCGATCTGCCAATTTCACGCCAAGCAGAGTCATCAGCCCGCACAGGGGCTCCAGACTATCCCGCTCTCCTGGCCTTTCGCGGTCTGGGGGCTGGATATACTGGGGCCTTTCCCTCGGGCAGCCGGCGGTTACCGCTACCTCTACGTCGTCGTCGACAAGTTGACCAAGTGGGCGGAGGTGGAGCCCGTGCGCACCATCCCCGCCGGCTCGGCCGTCAAGTTCATCAAGGGTCTCGTGAGCCGCTTCGGTGTCCCCAACCGTATTATCACCGACAATGGCTCACAATTCACAAGCAACCTCTTTAGGACATATTGTGCTAACCTTGGAACACAGATATGCTACGCTTCGGTGGCGCACCCACGGAGCAACGGCCAGGCTGAGCGCGCCAATGCGGAGGTCCTCAGGGGCCTCAAGACGAGGAGCTTCAAGAAGAAGCTCGAGGCCTGCGGCAGGGGTTGGCTCGGTGAGCTTCAGTCCGTGTTGTGGTCTATCCGCACCACCGCGACTAAGCCCACCGGCGAGACCCCGTTCTTCTTCGTCTATGGGGCGGAGGCGGTCCTCCCGCACGAGGTCAAGCATCGCTCCCCGCGAGTCTTGGCATTCGACGAGGAGCGTCAGGATGCCTCGCGGGGAACAGATCTCATGCTCGGAGAGTAGGCCTGCCGCCAGGCCTTGCTCCGCGCAGCGAGGTACCAGCAGGCGGTGCGGCGCTACCACTGCCGTAGCATCTGCTCGAGGACCCTCGAAGTTGGTGACCTCGTCCTGAGGCGGGTCCTCTCCAGGGAGGGCTTGCACAAGCTCTCGCCCATGTGGGAGGGCCCGTTCAGGGTCGCCCGTGTCTCCAGGCCTGGTGTCGTACGCCTGGAGACGCAGGACGGGGTCCCCATCCAGAATGCCTGGAACATCCAGCATCTCCGCAAGTTCTACCCGTGGCACTCTCACGTAATAATGAGTGGGTTGTATACGCCCGGAGCCCCCCGAGGAGTGCCGTACGAGGCCGCGGAGGGGCTCCCACCCACGCCCAAGTGGAAGCCTCATGCTCCGCGCTGGCGGACGACACGGTCTTACAACGACTATGCCCACGCCTAGTGGAAGCCCCATGCTCCGCGCTGGGGGGAAGACTAGCTTAGGTGCCGGACGCGACTGTTCTTTGCTCTCTTTTGTAACCGATTTTGCCACCTTTTGGAATGAAACTTGAAGTTTTCGCGTCTTTATTCGAAAAAGGGGGTGGGAATTTTTCTCCTTGCAGCGTTTCCCGTTTTGAGTCTCGTTTTTAAGAGGTTTGGCACCTGCCCTTTTTCTCTCTCTCTCTCGCCCCACGAGCGGGGGCTGGACACGGTGTGCACCTCGCCAAAGCTTTGGCGTCCTAATCCTCGCGCGACGCTCTCGAGCAAGCCAGCAGGCGCATGTTGCCTCAGGAGCGCTCATCTCCTGGCCTTGCCGGGCATCGCGACCCGGCATACCAGCGACAATCGGCCCTCGCTCGGGGGCTCCAACCAGAAATGGTCGCTGGGAGAACGACAACCAAGGAAAGAACCCTACGTAAAGTGTGTTTCGGCGCCTTTGTGGGATGCGGTGCCTTGAGGAGGCACCTCTGGAGGCCTTGGCTCCTCGCCAACCCCCCAGGAGCCTCGCGAGCGGCGCGCACCTCTCGAGGCTCTGAAGCCGCCTGACCCACAAGGAAGAAGCCCCCTGGCAAGATCTCTAAGTTTCCCCAGTGCCCCAGCTGCACCTCACGATGCAGGGACCCGCCACGAGTACACCAAGCTAAGTTATCCTAATCACGACATTCAGGAACTTTCAATTGGTAGCAATAAAAATACTAGAGTATGAGACGAAAATGCTAACATAAAGGCGCAAGCGCCATAGTTCATTTCACGCCCCCGCGGGGCCCTCCATGGTTCTTAATGCAGGAAGTAAAAAAAACAAAGGCGGCCTCCCGAGGACCGCCACTCCTGAGCCCTGGCTCCGGCGCTGCCCGCGCTCAGTCGGAGTCCTCCTCCTCCTTGACGGGGGCGCGACGGCGCGGCAGCTCGCCGTAATGCTTGGTCCGGGCGCGCCGACGTGGCGGCTCACCGTAGTCGTCGTCGCTCGAGCTCCCCCCGGAGGAGGCGTCACTACTACTGGAGGTGCTGCGGCCGTCGCCAAGGGCAAGTTCACCGCCGAGGGCGCCGCCACCGCGATGGCTATCGTTGGCGGAGAGGTGGTCGCTGGCGTCGCCGTTGCCCTCCGGGCAGCACTCCAAGCGCCTGTCGTCCTCCCCGAAGATCTTGACAAAGAGCGTTGCCGCCCCGTCATGCTTGAAGTGGAGGGTACGCCTCCCATGCAGGCCGCGAGCGCGGGCGAACGTCTGCCACCCGCGGTTCAGGAACACGTAGCCCGCGGGAGTGACCTCGACCTCCACCCACGAGGCCTCGCTGTAGCAGCCATCAGCCTGCAGCCATAGGCCAGCAGGCCCTCTGGCCGGCAGCGCCTCCGCGAAGAAGCGCGAGAGCTGGAGCCAAGTGAGTGCCGGTCTCTCCGCCCACACCACGAACTCCTGGGCCGCGTCGGCCGAGTAGGATCGCGGGCGGGCTGGCCGGGTGCCCGCCACAGGCTTCCCCCCTTGGCCACGGGCGCCACGGCTACTGCAGCCACCTGTGCGGGAGGGAGCCATCTTGCGGCTGCCGGAGGTAGTGCCGACCTTCACAGGAGTGCGCCCGCGCCCTCGGGGGACCACCGCCGGTGTCGTGGTGTACTTACGGGGACGGCCGCGACCCCTCTTGGGCGGCGGCGAGTCCGGTCCCTCCAGGCGGGCCTTCCCTTTCTCGGCGGCAGAGAACCTCCTCACTGGCGCCATGGCCGTGGAAGCGGCGGCTTGGAGTGAGGAGGCAAGAAGATGAAGACGGGCTAAGGGATTCGTCTCCCTCGCCCATTTATAGTTGATCGGAGGCCAACTGGCGTCCCTCCGCATTCTGGGCAATGATGGCCCCGCGGTGTCAGAATAATTATTTGGACCCAGTGTGAGAATAGACGGTTTGTATATATATATAGAGAGAGAGAAAAAAAATACATCCTACCACCCCAGGGTAGTTACCCCACATGTCTCATATACTATTGTGTGATATTATAAATACTATTTTATCATTCTAAATATGTTCATATACTATATCTAAAAATATTTCAAAGCAAGTTATACGAAAAAATTGCATTTAAGTATAGTTTTTTGTATATTTTAAAAATACCTTCATATTTATACGTATAAACAATATACTAAAAATATAGTATATACTACCTAAAATGTGGGGTATATATTACCCCAAACATTTATATATATATAACATACTACATGTACATCCTCTCGGTTTCGATAAATACTACATACAACATAGAAAATTCACGTGTGGGTAACAACCACTATTGGTAGGAAAACTGCACTATTATATGCTTATTAATTACATATTTAAAAGTGCATTTGCACTATATGCTTATTTCTTACCTATTTAAAAGTGCAATTTTAGTGCAAAGTTACGTGTTCCTTATATATTTTATTTCTTTCTAAAGGTTAATACAAATGCCACTAATTCATTTTTTGTTTTGAAAAAAATATTTTATATTTTTGTAGTTTTTATTTACTTTTCTTTCTTCTTTAAGAGTAACACATTTTCCTAATTCATTCCTTCTTAGGATTTGTTTTTTGCAAAATTCAATTATCATTTGCTTATTCTTGCATATATTTAAAAAGCACAATTTTGTGTATATGGTGTGCAATTGTCATTGTTTGTTATAGATTTTGTTCCATTTTCTTTCTTCTCAAAGGATAATACGAATGTCACTAGTTCATTTTTCATTAGAAAACCTCATTATTTTGATTTTTCCTTAGTTCTTATTTCATTTCTTTCTTCTTAAAGGGTTATACCAAAGCCACTAATTCACTCTTTTTTAGATAATTTCATTTTCTTTCTTCTTTAATGGTAATAACAATGTCACTAATTGATTTTTCATAGAAAGCTTCATTGTTTTGATTTTGATATAGCTTTTATTTCATTTTTTCTGCTTAAATGGTAATATCAATGTCACTAATTTATTTCTTCTTAGTAGACTTCCTTTTTTAAAAAAATCCACTGTTATATGTTTATTTTTGCCTAATATAAAAAGTGCAATTTCTACGTAAGTTATGTGCGAAGTTTTTCATTCGTTCTTCTTAAAGGGCATACCAATGCCACCAATTAATTATTTCTTAGAAAAAAATCATTATTTGATTTTATTCAAAATCTTATTTTATTTTCTTTATTCTTTAAGGATAATACCAATGTCACTAATTCATTTGTTCTAAGAAAACTTCTTTTTGCAAAAATTCCACTATTATATACGTATTATTCTGTACTATTAAATCATATTTTTGTTTAAATGGTATGCAAAATTTATCATTAATTTGTTATAATTTAGTTTTGTTCTTTCGTCTTCAAGAGTTAGTTTTGTATTTATTTTTATTTATTTATTCATTTTTGTTTATTGTGTATTGCATTGTGTACTCGGCCTTGGGCCTTCGAAGCTGGCCTTGCTTTTGTTTAACTTTTTCAATTCTTTTTTCCTAAATGGTAATAGTGGTTCCACAAATTCAATTCTTCTTAAGAAACTTCATTATTTTGTTTTTGCTTTTGTTTTTATTTTAACATATATTAGTATGGGGGGTGAGAATGGTAGAGAAAGTAGAATTTTTTATGTTCTATTATGTTACACATGGTTGCATAATATTAGTTTTCTATTCAAATTTGTGTTTTTTTATTTAGAATTATAAAAGTGTGACTACGTATTGACGTTCTTGATCATCAGAACCAAGACAAGAGTATGGTTGTGGTCATGTGGGTGCGTTAACTGTAGAGTTCTCACCGAGCCCCCTGCTCCGCAAAAGCCCTGTCCAGCTATGAACTAACCTGTAGCTGCTAAGTGTGTGTTGGAGGAAAAAGGCTCGAGACGGGCAACATAACACGACGTCGCTAAAAAAGTGACTAACTCAAGTTTAATTATCTTAACAAAACCAGCCCTGACACGTGGGCCCTCTTTGTCATAAACACGTTTAAAACACTGAACCGGTATGTTAGAGATATATTTGGAGTCCATGTATTTGGTAGATTTGGTAGTCTAGGATTTGCAATCCGTCTCCTATCTTATCTTTAGGAAAGGCTTCTTGTCTTCCAAGTGTGTACTCCTATATATACTCGTTCATGAGGCTCAATACAACATCCATCATATTCCGCACGAATCCCTCTATTCCTTTCAACATGGTATCTGCCGCAAGTTCTTAGACCTAGTCACCGCCCGCTGCTTCCGCACCGCTCGCTGCCCCCGGGCGGTTGGCCTCCATGACTGCCGCTGGGGGCTGCGCCGCCCCGTACCTAGGCACTACTAGGGAAAAGCCTAGCAGTAGCGCGGTTTTTAGGTGTATCAATAGCGCGGGTACCCGCGCTACTGATAAGGCGCTACAGCTAACTTGTATCAGTAGCGCTGGTTACCCAGCGCTACAGCTAAAGTTTAGCAGTAGCGCCTCTTAACAAGCGCTACTGCTAACCGAGTTATCAGTAGCGCGCTTCTCTAACCTGCGCCACTGTTAAACGCACATATTCCTTTTTTTATATTTATGTTGTATTTACACACGGTTAGACATATTAATATACAACATCAATAATTATTGTGCCAGCAACTACATTTAGATTAAAGTGGATGGATGGAAGTGATCATGTTGAATTAGAAGAAAATATGATGTTGCCAATCGCAACATCATATTTTTTCTCTAATTCAACATGATCACTTGCATCCATCCACCTTAATCAAATATATGTCATATAACTCATCATCATCTTACTCATCTAACAACTCATCATCATCTTAATCATACCAAGTTAAAATCTCATAAAACAGAAAAACATCATAATAGTAATCATCCTAATCGATCATGCAAGTTAATATAAACCAGAAAAACTTCTCTCTCATAGGACCTAGTCCTCCCTCCTAGGTAAAATGACATAAAACAGAATAACACCTATGTCTCCATGATGAAGCAAAGAGATACAACGGTCTCCAACTTGTGGCTTGCGATCCTTCTTTATTTCTCCCCATGCTTCAATTTGGAGCCGTCTTGGTGGTTTGCGCTCAGTCGAGTATGCAAAAGAGAACTGGGGCCTCATAGGGCTTTTAATTGTCATATTACCTTCGCCATGCATCAACGGAGGCACAACTTCATTTGACAGTTTCTGTTGAAGAACATAATAGTAGCCTAGTTAGCAATGTAATCAATACCATTTACGCAATAGTAGTGTACTTAATTAGCAACTCTTACCAAGATATTTCGGCGAATGTCATCCGCCCTCAACCTATGCACTAGTGGCATGTACAATGTATAATTTGGGCCAGTTCCCAAATTATACGGAAAGATCTCCCTACCAACTAGGACACCAATAACAAAGTTGATAAGATCATCCTTCTCCTCCCAAGTTAGATGTGATCCATAAGTGTAGTGTGTCGTGTCAATTATTTTCTGTGTTTCATTCAAAGAAACGAAATAAGCTGTAAAATATAAATTAACAAATATAGCATGGATGAACACCAACTATTTTTAAATATAGAATGCAAATTACTTGACAAATATGCATGGTTGATAAACTCACATGGAGGTAAAACAGGAAGCATATCGACATCCACCCAAATTCCTATGAGAACATTTTCTTATAATTTAATGTTTTACTTTCTAGTTATCTTCTTACAAATAAGCGAACAATTTATTTTTTCACATTATTAAAATAAGACATAAACAAAAGGTCTACGGTTTGTCGGAATGCCGTTTCCCTGCAAATCCCGGCACTCGATATGACCTTGGCTAAAAAGTGCCAAAATTCACGGGAAATTTCGGCATGACCTTGGCTAAAAAGTGGACATATCGAGCGCCTGAAATTCACCGGAACGGAAATGAATCAACATTCCGGCGAAACATAGGCCACTCGGATCATTTACCCTAGAACCCTAGAACCTAACTACATGAACCCTAGAACCCTAGAACCCTTAGGCAGAGAGACAGAGAGAGAGAGAGAAGGAGGGGCAGAGGACTTATAACTGGCTAGGGGAGACGTCGGCGGCGAGGTGGAGCTCGTGGGATATGCCGGCGGCGAGGTGGAGCTCGGGGGAGATGGGTGCGGGTGGAGGAGCAGGCGGCAAAGGAGGGCGCGCGGGCGGCGACGGGTGGAGGGCGGCGACGGACGGAGGGCTGCGACGGAGGGCGACGGCGGCGTCACGCGGAGGAGAGGGATTGAATGGGGAATGGGATGGAGGAGGAAGCCCGCGTGGGGGTTATGTCAAGATATCAGTAGCGTGTTTCTATAAAACGCGCTATAGCTAAAGTAGCTGTAGCGCGTTTTGCGAAAACGCGCTACTACTAAAGTAGACATAGCTACAACGCGTTTTAGGTTCAAACTTAGCCGTAGCGCCCTACCAAAAATACGCGCTACTACTATCATATTAGCAGTAGCGCGTTTACCCGGGGCGCGCTACTACTAAACCTAGCCTGGCGGCAACGGTGGGGCAATATTAGTAGTAGCGCTGTTTTTTGCTGCCGCGCTACTGCTAAGTAGTTAGCAGTAGCGCTTGTCCTGGACACGCGCTATAGCTATGTAGCAGTAGCGCCTCTTTTTAGCCAGCGCTACTGCTAAGGTTCTGTGAATAAGGTTTTCCCTAGTAGTGAGGGTTCGTCGCCGGTCGTGTTGACCGGATGCCCTAAAGAGTCTTTTTTCCGTTCTCTTGATCCGGGTTTTTCTCACTTCCGCAGGTCGCTTTGATTGGCGTTTTCTTTTTGGTTTTCCGATCTGAGATCGGTTTGTGTCGCGCGCCGCCGCCGTTGACCCCGCACCTCTACTCCGACACCGGCGCGACCAGCGAGCCTCTACTCCGACCCGGCGGCCTCACGCGACGCGGCGGCCCGTCACGGCCGTCGTCCACGCATATGCCCGTCCGTCGCTCTAGGCTGGCCGTCGCGCACCGCGCCGAACAGGAAGCCTACATCATCCACCTATCGTCTCCGTCGCCACTCGCCGAACGCCTCGAGATCGCCAGCTGCCTTAGGCATGCCAGTTGCCGGCCCCTCACCGGCTGCGCTGGAACTGCCGTCTGCCGGGCCTGCCGGCTTCCTTGGGCTTCCCAGTTGTCGGCTGCCTCGGGTCGCCGGTTGCCGGGCTTCCCGGCTGCACCGGGGTCTGTCGGCTGCCTCGGGCTCCCCGGCCCTTCGCCGGCCTCCTCCGACAGCCGTTCCCCGCCGGTCGTCGTCGTCTTGGTCTGCTTGACCACCCCACTTCATCGTCCACGATGCCGTCATCATCACCGAGCAGCGCCCCCGACCTCGAGTGCGATCAGATTGATCACCCGCCCGCCGCGATCGACTCCATCCGTGCCATGCGATTGACCTGATCAGTCGGTTGCATGCGCCTCCGTAGGTCCTGTTACAGTTGGTCCCGAGTACAGCGCGCTCCTCCACCGATCGAGCATCGGGCTGCCATTGCGTCGCCCCGTCGGGCCGCAGTGCCGCCGCTCCGTGGTTCTCCCCGTGGCTACACCAACTCGCGCGTTGCCACTACATCGTCCCTTTGGGCCGTAGTGCGACACACGGTCCCCGCGAACCGCCGCTACACCGCCCGTTTGGGCTGTAGTGCCGCGACACGCTGCGTCGCCCCTTCGGGCCGTAGCGCCGCGGCCCGCGGTCCACTCCGCCGTCTCCCCGCGTCAACTCTATGTGGTATGTGCCGCGCCACCTCCCTTGGCGCGGGAACGCCACCGTCCGCGCTGGGCTTCGTCATGCTGTCGAGTTCTTCCTCGCCTCCTACGAGCCTCGCCGCCGCGCTCCTAACTACTCGCCGCCGCCGTCAGGCCATGGCCGCCGCTTTTCTTCGACGCCGTTGCAGCTCGCTCACCCGAGCCGCACCGCCCGTCCACCCTCTTTGTCTTCGTCCAGCACCAGCCCGTCGTCAGCGTCGCCGTCATCTTCCCCGACCACTTCGTCTACTCCGACCATCGTTGGTGACATCGGCCCCACGTCGATTGGCGCCACAACCGTCGTCGAGTCTCCTTCTCTGCTTTCCTCTCGGACTCCTCGACATGGCGTACAAGTTGTGTGCAGGTCCCCGTCTACGCATGCCCGGTCCTGGCAACACCGACGCATGCCTTCGTCCCCGATGTGTTCCCAGGCCTGGCAAGCCTGGAGCGGCGCATCGCAAACATCGACTTCGTCCGTCTACGCATGCCCGATGCTGGCAACACCGATGCGTGCCTTCATCCACGATGTGTCTTCGGGCTTGGCAATCCTGGCGCAACGCGTCATCAGCAACGTCTTCCTTCCGACGCACCACTACTTCAACACCACTGCGCCCATGAGTAACTCGGCGCCTCCTTGCGCCTGCGGCTCCACGGCGACTTCCTCCACACCGGCTATCCCGACTCGACATCGACCACGGCATTCTTTGCACAGCTACCTCGACCACGGCTACACCATCCTACGCTCTCGGCTACCTCGACATCGGCACAAAGGGCTATAACCTCGCTTGAGCAACTCATCGGCTTCCTCTACAGTCCACGCGTCCGCGATGCGACATCGTCCCAGACGCTCCCGCTGTGACTGCGAGGGGATGTCAGCCCGTCGACTGTTATTCTCTCCAGTCTGACCGTCCGCGACGCTCCTGTTGTTCGCAATGCTACCGGTACGACTGCGGGGATGTTAGAGATATATTTGGAGGCCATGTATTTGGTAGTCTAGGATTTGTAATCCGTCTCCTACCTTATCTCTAGGAGAGGCTTCTTGCCCTCCAAGTCTGAATCTCCTATATATACTCGCCCATGAGGCTCAATACAACATCCATCATATTCAGGGCCGGCCCTGAGGGGGGGGGGGGGGGGGGGGGGGGGCGGAAGGGGCGGCCGCCCCGGGCCCCCCGAGTACGAAGGGGCCCCCGATGGCTTGGTTTCCATATACATACATAACAGGGAAAAAAAAGTAACAGCTCGCAATCTTCTCGGCTTGCCGGGCGTAATTTTCTCAGCTTCCCTGCCAATGGAGACGCTAATCACAGAAGCAAAACTACCGGCCGGCTAGTGCGCTCGCTGCCTTTGAAATACGGAAAAAAAGTGCAAGTGCTCGACGCAATATCCTTCATCGATGCCACACATGAGTCTAGGATCAGAGATTGCAATTGCTGAACGGCCATGAAAACAATCCTGGCGCCCTAATTGACAAATGAATCAGCACCAAGGTTGACTGCGCCCCCACCCATGTCTTCTAATCGTTATTCTCGGCTGCTGCGCGTGATTGCTGGAAGAAGGTAATACAATTTTTCAGATTCCAATCAACCTGCTCTCCGATGCAAATCTCTCTTTTTCTATAGTCTGTACAGGTCGTTCATTCGTTTCATGAAAATAATCCCCATACATATCTCTTTCTCACTCAGATTTCTTGTGTTGGTTAGGATTAGAACAGACTCTCGGATTTTTATCCATGACTAGTAAGCAGCAGTAATATCTTGCAATTTCTATTTTTCTAGCCCTCCAGATCTTTGTTCGAAGCCTTAATTAGCATTTTTTAAATTAAACTAACAGTGTTTTTAATTCCTTGTATCATATGCTTGTGTGCTGATTAGGAAGATGTTATCTAGAAAGTATCTGGTAATGACTAAAGAAAATAAACATGCGTATCTGTTGATTGAGACCAAGAAAGGAGATATTGATATTTTTCTATAACAGGTACAAGTACTTTTAGAAATTCCATGTAATGCCTACTGTTAAAAAAGAAGTGACAATATATATAGGATAATAATAATTACTGTAGGCATGAACCTAATAGAAACATACAACGTCGATTGGAAAGGGCGATCATTTTTTTCTGTGAAAGTTTATGACCTTGGTTTATTGGATGGTCGTCATGATAGTGCAACATAAAATGTGGTGCATTGAGTATTTAATTAGGTGCAATTGAGATAGAGAAAAATATGGTTTTAGGGCCCCTTTTGTTGTCTTGCCCCGGGCCCCCGAAATCTCAGGACCGGCCCTGATCATATTCCGCACCAATCCCTCTCCATCTCTCCAACACGGTAACTAACTCGATGGGTTAGGTCTTTGCGAAAAATTCAATAATGCTAGACATACAAAGAATTTACAATGTTTTACTTGACATTCAAACTAATTCTCTCCCTCTTGAATTCAACCGGGATGGCCTCCTTCACCCCCTTATCACCAATCATATTTCTCACATCAGTTTGCCTGTAAAAATATTCAAGTAACCTTTTATAGATGTAGCATTACTCGAAAAAATTACCCCTAAAGTGATATTTTTTGTTAGGTCCCTTCTTGCTCTTGCATTTGAAAGTCGAATCAGAAGATATTTTTTGGCTATTTAGTGCACAAGGATAATTAATTTGCTTTGTCTAGCAAGATTGTCTCCTCCTAATACTTGGCTAGATCCGGTCCCTATGGCTGTGATTCCTATGCTTGTAAATGAATAAATGGGGTTTAAAGTGTAAAAAAGATAAAACACGCCTTGTCTAGCAGATGCTCTTATGCATCATCTCGTTGTACTGGAGCCAGGAGATCTGCCGCTGCAGCCTCATCTGCGAGTAGAAGTTGGCGATGAACTCCTCCGCCTTCCCGTCCACCCCGGCGTCCTCGCAGTCCTCTTGTTCCGCGGCGCCCAAGTTCGCGCAGCTCGCTCCCATCACCGTCCGCTGGAGCAGCTCCTCCTCCACGCAATCGTCGAGGTTCTCGACGCCGTACTCGCTCGGCCCGGCGCCGTGGCAGTCCCCGACGCTGCCCGCGTCCCTCTCGCGCGCGTCGCAGAAAAAGTAGCGGTCGCCACTGTAGTCGTCGGGGGTGTCCGGGACGGCGGGGGCGACGCAGGGGATGAACCGGAGCACGCGCGCGGAGGGGGCGCGGAACCGGAACGCCGGCGTCTCGTCGATGGAGAACTCGCGCTCACCGTAGCGCAGCCGGTCGCCGCGCCCGCTGCGCCCCAGGGTGTTGAGCAGGCGGAGGCCGTGCACCACGATTCCCTTCCGCGCCCGGAGCGCCGCCAGCCGCAGCAGCCGCCACGCCCGCCCTCGGATTGTCGCCATTGCAGTGCTGTCCACCAGAATGGCTGCCTCCCCTGTTGCTTGCTGCAATGTTGCTCTGCTGTTTCGCTTCTACTGCGCTAAGTTAGCGATGAGATAAGTGGGGCAGTGCTGCATAAATAGGGAGCTGGCAGCTGGCTTTGCTTGTGCTGTGTGTCGTGTGGCGGGAGGAGCGCGACGGGAGAGAAGAGAAGCGAGCGCGTTTGTTTGGCTGCATGCTTCATGGTTGGCACAAAGCTGGAGGCTAGAGCGGCGGGGTGACTAGGGTCGTGTCCGCCAGCAAAGGAGGCTGATCGACCAGACGGACGGCGGGAAGGAAGCGATGCGTAGCCTCAACTTTAGTTTTCTTGGCGCAGACAAAGCTTTGGTAGTTTGGTGTGGATTTTGCTTGCCACAGTTCTAGCCTTCTAGTAGCGAGATAGATTCAAAGGTCGATTAGTTGCAATACAAGAGCATGTACAGAAATAAAGGTAGTATCTTGGAGCAACTACAACCACTATTGTCAAGTTTAACACCCTACGCGTCCACGGACAATGATCGTTCACAATGGTGCTCTTCAAATATCCATCCCTCAAAATCATACAATGCATGCAACTAGGTAGATTAACATAGCAAAATAGCATAATCCGGACCCAAAAGAGCAAGTTCATCACATGACATCATTGGAAACTAGATACATAATAAATGATATCTATATAAACAGAGAGGGACGCCGGACATCATTTCATCGCCGGTCCCTTCCCCTTGCGGTCACCAGAGCGACGGTAGGACTCCTCCGCATAGTCGGCGGCGGACGGAGGGGGGGTTGTCATCGTATCGAATGACAACGAAAAAGAAGAGATGATGCCAGCGAGACCTTGGGCGGCGTAGGCCTGCTCCTTCACAAGTTGTGGCGGTTTCGCGGTCGCGGCCGCCTTCTCCTTTGTGACGCGCTCGGACTCTTCGATGTTGAGCTTGAGCGTTCTTGCATAAACCCGTGTGATAGTGAGGATATGGATTTGTTTCAAGTGTTCACAAAGGTCACCATGGGAGACGGAAATAAGGTGAGATTTTGGGAGACGATTTGGGTTAAGGGACAAATGCCAAAGCCCATCGCCTCTAATATTTGACATATCCAAGAGCAAGAAGCGATGGGTGAGGAAAGCCTTCCAAAATGGCGCATGGGTGGACCAAATCAATTTGTTTAATGGACTCACAATGGCGCATATCCAAGAATCCATCACACTATGGACACTTGTGTCCCAATTGCATCTTCATGATGACCATCCCGACAACATCACTTGGAAGCTTGCCGCCACGGGTCGCTACTCCGTAACCTCGGACTACAAGGTGCAATTCATTGGTACCACGACAACGAGCTTCAATGGCACGATATGGAAGAACTAGGCGGCGCCTAAGTGCAAGTTTTTTGCTTGATCGATCATGCAAAACCTTGTTTTGGTTGACCGCCTTGCGAGACATGTTTGGATGAATTATTGGAACCACCCCTATTCAAACAAGTGCCAGAGTCAGTGGCGCACCTCCTCTTCTAGTGTAGATTCTCCATAGGGGTGTGACGCCAGTGACAAAGCCAATGGGGCGTGCTGGGGCCATGGCTCCCCCATGCTAAAATTTTCTCTCAAATCAACCCTATACTAGCTCTATTATCAGCACAAAATGCTCTTTATACTTGTGTTTGCCCCCCTCCAATATTTTCAATCTTCCATGCCCCCCCCCCCCCCCATATGAGATCCTGGCTCCGTCCCTATGTGACGTAGCGTTAAAGATTAGTTTCAGTTGTAAGGCTTTTACCCGGTAGCTTGGCCAGGCTTCCGGGATATCAAATCTCGATGGTACGACATTGTTCACGACGCCCTTGGTCGCCGAAAAGCGAAGTACCATGCTTGTTGCTTGTGAACTTTGGAAAGGAACACAATCCAAGAATTTTTAACAACAAGTTTGCCTCGTTGATCATCATCATGTCGAAGATCGAGTGCGGGGCGGAGAATTAGGGGTTAGCGGAGAATCAGGGGTTAGCGGGTGCAACTCATTTGTAGTATAATATTATGCCGGGAGACTAGGTTTGTGAGACCGGTTACTTGCCCTCAGGTTTTGGAATTTATTCTTAACCCTCTATTAATTAATTAATGTGGTAAGTATTTTCTTTTTTTAAGGAGAAGAAACTATATGCATATCAATGTGACCAATCAAACTGGACGCATCTGAATGAAATCAAGAGAAATACTGCACATATATATATATCTGTGTACAAGTACGGTTTACTGTATTTTGTTTATCTAATTACTTGCAATTGGCATCGACGAGATTGAACAAACAAACAACCTTAACACTATTGTTCTAGCAGACGCTCCTTTCCATCATCTCGTTGTATTGCAGCCACGAGATTTGGCGTTGCAGCTTCATCTGCGCATAGAACTTTGCGATGAACTCGTCCGCCTTCACGTCCACCCCGGCATCCTCGCCACCCTCCGCGGCCCCCGCCGAGCCTACGCTCGCCTCCATCATCGCGCGCTCGAGCAGCTGCTCGTCCGCGTCATCGTCGAGGCTCTCCAGGCCGCACTCGCTCGGCTGGTCATCGTAGAGGTCCCCGGCGCAGCCCGCGTCCCTCTCCCGGTCGTCGCAGAAGAAGTAGCGGTCGTCGCCGTAGACGCCGGGGGTGTCCGGGATGGAGGGCGCGATGCAGGGGATGAACCGGAGCACGCGCGCGGAGGGGGTGCGGAACCGGAACGCCGGCGTCTCGTCGATGGAGAACTCCCGCTCGCCGTAGTGCAGCCGGTCGTTGCGCCCGCCGCCGAGGCCGAGGCCACCGACGCGGCTGTGCCGCAGCGTCTTGAGCAGGCGGAGAGTCTGCGCCGCGCTCCCCTTCCGCGCCCAGAGCACCGCCAGCCGCAGCAGCCGCCACGCGCGCCGGCCGCCGACGGTGGCCTTCCTCGTCGCCTTAGGAAACATCGCCGGCGCCGCCATTGTGTTTATCTGCGTGGATTCAGTAAAAGGATCGCGAGGCCTGCGTAGCTGCTCCGCTCTTTTGCTTTTGCTTTTGGTATGGAGGTTTGTGTTCGGTTGAGAAAGTTGGTGATGGGATGAGTGTGGCGGGGCGCGCTGCATAAATAGGGAGCTGAGATGCTTTGCTTGTGTCTTGAAGCGGGAGCGGGGGGAAGCGAGCGCGTCTGTTACCTGCGTCTTGCGTGGCAGTTGGCATAAGCTGGAGCAGCAGTGGATGATTGCGGTCGTGGCGTGTGGGGCCCGGCCGCCAGGAGGGGCGCCACATAGTGCGGCGCCTCGTCGGGCTGACGGACGGCGGCTACACGCGAGGCGATTGCGCGTCGCGGCTCCGAACGTGGGGCCATTTCCACTGTCTGTCTCGTGGGTTCCCATCTCCTGGTTTTCATCCCTGAGAGGGGCGTTTTGTTTTGCCTTCATCAAGTGGCAATGTACAGGAACAAGGTGTGAATAATCGAGACTGAAGCTCCCTTGTGATCTCCTTGGTACTTCGCGTAATTAGCCCACTGGCTGTGCACAAACTGTAGTTTTTCGCGGCACAAGGCAGCTCTGCGCGTTCTGTTTTTATCTAGTCACTTGTGAGTTGTGGTGGGGTGGAGCTGAAGATCACGTGGTATAGCGTCACAAAACGATTTGTCCCGCATTCAGAACCTTGTCAGCGCCTCTTCCATAAGCTAAACCGAGCTGGGCTGTGCCTTCGGAGGTGGAGCAACTTTTTCTCGGATGCAAAGATACAATTACACATGGCCCTGGAGGTGATCCTGCGACTTGACGTCGCGATGGAGACAAGACAACTTTCATCGGAGGAGAGGGACATTAGAGCGAGGCTCAAGAGAAGGGTGATCAGTTTAGCCGCCATGGAGAGGGCAAGAAAGAGGCAGTGTTCGAGGATTTCCAACCTCAAGGAGGGCGACGCCAACACGAAATATTTTCACCTACGGGTGAACTCTAGGCGTCGCAAAAACTTCATCCATCGATTACGCAATGGGGCGGGTTGGGTGACGCAGCATGAAGAGAAAGAGAGCATTGCCCGCGACCACTTCACCTCCATGCTCCGCAGGGGTCCACGAAGGCAGCGCGACTTCAACTGGAATCAACTCCAGTTCACCCACTGCGACCTTGACAGCCTGGGGGATCCTTTTTCTGAGGAGGAGGTGCTTCAGGCCATCAAGCAAATGCCCAAAGATAAGGCCCCCGGGCCAGATGGATTCACCGGTTCCTTCTTTGACTCATGCTGGGACATCATCGGGGCCGACGTTATGGCAGTGATCAACAATTTCTCAAGCCTCCGAGCGGAGCACTTTCACTGGCTAAATTCCGCAAACATCGTGCTGCTTCCCAAGAAGGAAGGGGCAGAGAGCATCTCGGAGTACAGACCCATAAGCTCGATCCATGACATTTCCAAGATTATTGAGAAGATGATGGCTCTGAGGCTGGCCCCCCACATGCACACGCTGGTATCTAGGGCACAGAGTGCCTTCATTAAAACTAGAAGCATACATGACAACTTCCTTTATGTGCGGGGCTTAGCCAGAAGACTGCACAGACTGCGGAAGCCTACCCTCCTGTTCAAGCTTGATATCAAAAAAGCCTTTGACACCGTCCGTTGGGATTATCTGTTGGACCTCCTGCGGCGTCGGGGTTTTCCGTCGCGCTTCAGGGACATGCTTGCGGGCTTACTTCGGTCTTCGACATCCCGGGTTCTTCTCAATGGCGTCCCCGGTGCACCCATCCGTCACGGTCAAGGGCTGCGGCAGGGCGGCCCGTTATCACCACTGCTTTTCGTGCTGGCCATTGACCCTATTCATAACCTGCTTGATAATGCTACCTCTAGAGGCTTGCTGCACGAGATCAGAGGGCGGGGCCCGAGTATTCGCACATCACTATATGCGGACGACGCAGCTGTATTCGTGGCACCTTTCCGACGAGACATTCAGCAACTCACAACCATTCTTGATGGCTTCGGCGCGGTCACTGGCCTGGTCACCAACCTGCAGAAATGCTTGGTGGCTCCGATTAGATGCGAAGGCATCGACCTTGATGAGGTCTTGCAGGACTTCCCGGCGGTGCGGACGACTTTCCCCATGCGGTATCTTGGGCTACCTCTGTCGGTGCACAGGCTCAGGAAGATCGACTTCCAACACCTGGTGGACAAGGCGGCCGGGACGCTGGTTCCTTGGAAGGGCAGGCTGATTTCATCCGTGGGACGGGCAACCCTCGTCACGTCCGTCCTCACGGCGCAAACCACGCATCATATCACCCCGCTCGTCGTTCCCGTCGGCACCCTGGAGGAGATTAACAAACTTGAGAGGGCTTTTTTGTGGGCCGGAGCGGACAAGGCCTCTGGAGGGAAATGCAAGGTTAGGTGGGAGGAGGTGTGCAAGCCAAAAGCTCTCGGCGGGCTGGGTGTGTTGGACTTGCGCAAGTTCTCCATGGCCTTAAGGCTCCGATGGTTATGGTACAAGTGGAAGGACCCACTCAGGTTGTGGTCCGGCCTAGGCAACACTTGTCAAGACATGGACAAAAACTTCTTCTACGCGGCAACCAACATAACGATCGGCGACGGGAAGACGGCCCCTTTTTGGCACTCCCCGTGGCTGCTTGGGGACAAGCCCAAAGATATTGCGCCTGACATTTTTCAACTCTCCGCTCGGCAGGGGGCCACGGTCTACGACGCGCTGCATGACCACGCTTGGATACAAAGGATCAACATTTCCAATGGTTTGAATGTTTCACACCTGCAACAATTCAACGACCTCTGGGGGAAAATCCAACAGGTACACCTCTCGGAGGAAGATCCGGATGACATCTCTTGGAAATTCACGGCGTCGGCAGTCTACTCGGCCTCCTCTGCCTACAAGGCACTTTTTGCGGGTGCGGTCGCAACTAGCATGAGGCCCATGGTGTGGGACAATTGGGCGCCTCCAAAATGCAAATTCTTTGCCTGGCTCATAATCAAGAATAGGGTCTGGACGGCGGACAGGCTGCAGAAGAGAGGATGGCCAAACTGTGGCATGTGCCAACTGTGCAAGCGAGAGGCGGAGTCTGCGGCACACCTGCTGTTTAAATGCAGGTTCTCCCTCAGGGTTTGGCGTGAGATTAAGCTATGGCTTGGCTTGTACGAGCTGGAAATCGACACCTGGGCCGGGATGAGTTCCGTCGACGAGTGGTGGGAGCGAACTGTCCTACACACGGGGCATAGACGCAAGGCGACGACCTCTCTACTTCTGTTGGTGGTATGGGAAATTTGGAAAGAGAGGAACGCGAGGGTTTTCCGGAACAAAGCATCCATGCCAAATATGGTGGTTACATCGATTAAGAGCGAAGCGAGGATTTGGATAGTTGCCGGAGCAAAAAAAACTGAGTTCGATCATGCCGCGAGAGTAGTCTTTTGGTTGTCGGCCATTTGTGGAGGAGTAATGGACCTCGTAACTATGTTTCAAATCCCTTCTTTATTAATGAGATGAGGCAAAGCTTTTGCCTCCGTTTCGAAAAAAAAAAGATTTGTTTTAGTACTTATTACTTGTTTCTCTTTTTTTTGAGGGGTAAAGTCGCCGCTTTATTCAATTAAGGGAAACTCGGAATGTCATCCGAAATTACATCCAAAATGCAGTCCGGGGGAACCCCCAACCAAACCTTACACCGTTCATCTCCTACCCCTATCCTCGCTAATCTATGCGCGGCAGTATTGGCGGTGCGTCTAACCCACGTCACCTTGAAATCATTCCTCGTCGCAAGCATCTGTTTTATTTCCTGGATCCATGGACCAGCTCCTGAATAATTCATGCCCTTCTGGTTGATCATTTGCACCACCGGCAAACAGTCCAACTCCAAATGGACATTCTGTGCATTGATCTCCTCCGCTACCTGCAGAGCCCTCTTACAAGCTAAGATTTCTGCGGCTTCTGGATCCACAATATGCGGAAAATAATGGCACACTCCGGCCAAGAACGCCCCATTGTGGTCCCTGAGTACCGCACCTCCACCTGCCTTGTCTCCAGTTTTTTGTACAGCACCATCAGAGTTGATCTTCACCCAGCCCTCCTCAGGTACCTCCCACTTTTGTATTTGCGCCGTCACTGATTGTCGTGCTTTTGGCTGGTGCAGGCTACTCCACTCCGCCATATGAGAGCACACCGCTTCCATTATTTCATGTGGCTGGTCGATCCTCTTCCCGTCTCTCGCTGCATTCCTCGCCAGCCATAGACCATATGTGCATTGAATCATCGCCTCCCTCTCATCGCAGTTCGCTTCGGCGAACCATTCAAGGAGCCACCGCGAACGCTTCTCTACGAACGCTTCTCAAATGGCGCATCATTCCTTCTTAACCAATCACTCTTATATATATAAAAAAACTATAGCTACAGCTACGCGTTTCCCTATTTTACGTCCCTATGCCATGGAGTTTAACTCTAGCTGCTCGTCAGCGGGGAACATGGCTTAATCAAGATGTAAACCGCGTGGCAGTGTGGACTATGAAGACCTGAAACCCAACTACCAGCGTAATCCCCGCGGTACTAACAGCTTCAGAATAGTTTACATCATGGGAGTGACCACGTGTCCAGGTCCACGTCCAGCTCACAGGGTTACTTGCCAGGCCAAGAGCTCCGCAGGGTCACGCCGCACAGGTGAAACCGCGTACGCGGTCTCGACGCTGCGTCGAAGCACAGGAATGTACAAAAGCCCAACGCAAAACAGCCTGAAGAACGGAAGCCGGAAAATTTACCGTGATGTTTTCTGAACCCCCGTGTAACAGTATGTTTCTCTCTTGATGAGCATTGCAAAAAAAAAAAAGGTGGAGAATACAAATTTCCTCAGCCAGTATAAAACAGCCGAAAATCACTGCGCAGCTAGCCTTGAAAATCACTGCACAACCAAGCAAGAGAGGCGCTAGCCCGAAGAAGCTTCCCATGAAGTTTTTTTTTTCGAAACGGAGGCATAAGATTTGCCTCATCTATTAATTAAGGAGAAAATAGAGTTTGAGAGTTTTACAAGAACCCCATGAACACGACATGACAATTACTCACGCCTAATGATATTCCCTAGCTGCTTAGCACCAAAAGCCAAAAAATAAATAATCTTATACTACTACTCTAATTCATGGGGTCACATGGCATTCCCACAAATCCTGGCTGACAACTAGGCACAGCGGTCACACGCTGGAAAACCCAAGCCTGTCATGTAGCTACGCGAGTACTACCAAACTGCTCACCACAAACACCTACAGCTCTGTTGTCATATAGCTGCAGCCTCAGGAATCCCTTGTTGCTTTTGTGCTAAGGCTTCGATGAACAAGACAGTTCACCTGAATTTTTTGGAATCATGCAGCATGGGAGATCTGCAAGCAGAACAAAACGAGCCAACGATGACCGTGATACTTAAGATCACTGCTGTCATCCGTCACCTGAGGAGATTATAATATCGCCTCTCCGTTCGGTGCTGATTGGTGTGATGCCATTAGCCCGACAAAGCATTACCTGCTTACCATGAACGATTCATTCAGAATGAAGAGGTAGCGGCCACGAAATAGCAGGCCTAGATTGCCCACCTGCCAAAAAGAATTGGACAGCACAACAAAGCCTAGATAGACGAAGCAGATCCAGACTCAAGGACCTCTGAAAAGTCAAGATCCAGTCTGGATGTTCCCAGTGAACTGCATAGTAGAAGGCATGGTTGAAATAATAATTTTCGTTATATTACAAAGCAATAACTGAATTTTTCTACTAAACAGGCGAGACGCTGGTGGTATTTTCAACTTATTTTTGTTCTTTGTTATAAGTCCCTTTGTTTTCTTTATTACGTACTTACTAATTATAGATGTTTAGTTTGCTTAACAAGGGAACGGATGGGCAGAAAATTCCAAGAGCATCTTGCATGCTATATTACTCATCAAGCATAGAGAACAGATCTCTCCAAAATGTCTGGATGCTCACCATGCGCATCTGGGTCTTAGAACTGACTTCCCATGTTGCTCACAGTTGTTCTTCTGAATAAAAATGCCGAAGGTACTAGTGCTTGTTGACTATGTTTTTTCCTAACTCAGAAGACAAGATCCCCAAGGAGTAACATACATACAATGCGGACCATTTATGTAATTGTAAACCCCCCCCCCCCCCCCCCCCCCCCCAATTTTTCTAAAGGAACCAGCTGATGACACATAGAAATATAACTGTAAAAGCATCTCCAAATGCTAGAAGTTATCCATAATGTCCATTTGCTTCTTTTGATTCGATTGTCCGGATTAAAGCTAGATAACGAAGATGGTGGGGCATTTCTAACCATAACAACCAAAATATTGCCATAATAGCCTTCTAAAAATTCAATTTGCTTCTTTTGCTTTAATTGATTATTTTATTTGTGACAACCCACGAATACCAAAGATTTCCATTTCCTTCTATTATCATATTATTCTCTGATATACCTTTCAAGAAGTATAATACCCTTGTAGAGTAGTAAGAAAGATACTAGCAGACTTGAAACTTCTTTTTTATCTCTTTCTCAAACACGCAGGAGAACTGCGTTAAGAAGAAAAGGAAATGTACAAGGAAGAGGGAGAAAACTCCATCAGCCCAACATCGATTTCAAGGCAGACTTGAAACTGATCCTTACATTGGACAATCCATATTCTTATTATGACATCATACGTACTCCTTCCGGTCCTTTCTAGTCCGCATATAACTTTTGTTCGAAGTCAAAGTATCTCTATTTTGACCTAACTTATAGAAAAAAAGTATCTACACTCACAATGCCATGGTATGGTAGATGTTGTTTCAAAATAAAATTGGTCAAGCTTTGCAAAGTTTGACTTGACACAAATCGAATACGTGGAGTAATAAGGACTGGAGGGAGTATAAGCAGGGATCAGGGTATATCTGGCTAAATAATACCGCATACTGCTAGTCAAGATAGGCAAATAATATTTTCATTGCAATTGATCAGAAGCGATTCTGATTGTCCAATTTATTCTGTAGTGAGGAACAGATAGATAATTTCTGCACAGGTTAAAGATGTTCATCAAAATACACACCACTTGCATATAAGAATAATTGATCAAACTAGGGACATGATTGATGCTATTTCTCAGATGTTAAGAATATTGCCACAACCTTTCTTTTATTGCGGTATCCCCACTATGTCACTAAACTATCACCCATACAAACTACGAGAAACTAACCACAGGCTGAAGAAGAAGCTTTGTGAGTACTTCAAAGTTCTGAAACTACAATCATTCACACAAAACGGGTGGTGCACCAACATGTCATTTTGTCTTACATGCTAGATATAATTCTGGCAGGTTGCTACTCAATCACAATGTATTTTACTTTTTACAATGTTCCTAATGCTTTATTCAAACGTCCTGTATATAGTAAAATGAATATCATGAACTAAGCATAATAAATCTTTACTTGTTTGCCTAAAACATGCTTGACTTACATTATAAAATCCAAGTCTTGATGATATTTGCTGGCATAATTGGCACAAGATAACATCTCACCTTGTCTTGGGTGTCCACCTTTTTCTCATCTCCTTTACCCTTGTTACTTGTACGGTTTTCGACCCGGTTTTCCTCATAAACGGGGTCAACTTGTTTAGGTTTTCGATCCGGTTTCCCTTATAAACTGGATCAGTCAAAGCTTAAGGGGTGACACTTGGCTTTGACAGCTTTTTGAGCAATATATTCAGGTGGGGATTGTTGACACCAGATTTTGGCATGGTCAAAAACATAATTAAGAAGGCCTCAAATGGAAAAGTGCTCATGGTGAGAAAGTTCCGTATCATCGAAAGGAGAAACTTTGATATTTGGGCCATAGCCATCCGATCTCATCTCTAAGGCCGAAGTTGTGTTTGAAGTGTATGCAGAACACTATTCGGCTGATTACGCCCCCAAGACGGCCTTATATGAGAAAAGTTTCTACACAGATTGTCTTTGTCTCGTCGAATCGGTCGATTTTGATATAAAAATCGTCTCAATCCGAGTTCGTATGCAAAAGTTACGGCCGTTACAAGATTGCTGATACAGCAGAGAACGGTACTACCGCTCCAATAAGCGGTACTACCGCTCCTACTACCGCGTCTACTACCGCTTACGAAAAAGTTTCTGGCATCCCGAGACCCTAAGCGGTACTAGAGCGGTACTACCGCCCAGAACGGTACTACCGTGCCCAGAACGGTACTACCGCTTGCCTATAGCCGCACAGACTCGGGCAGATCGAAAAAGTCCGAGTTTGGCTGCGTTTTTTGACCCTTTGGAAGGAAATCTGGGTCCGTGTCTTGTACGGGAAGTCCAACCCCCTCTTAAATAGAAGAGGTGATGGCCGATTGAAACAACACACAATCGAACAAACACATCTACATCTTTTTACCCTACTTTTATCCCTCTCCCTTGTATCTTTCTTCTCGTTCTTCGTTCGTTCTTCGTATTGAAGTGCGGCGATCCTCGAGGCCCTAGGGGCGAGCGAATCGACCTAGGGCAGCCCATCGTCCATCCGTGACTCCTGACGGGTTCCATCCCGAAGAAGCGGTGCGTCGGGTCTCAAAAGCGCCCGCCGGATTGCTTGCGTACCGCGCTTCCGGACGGGCCTCCTTCGACGTGAGCTGCGGTGCATCACCCCCGGCGTCGAGGGTACGCGTGACGCGTTCGAGTGCGAACACACTTTTTGGCAACTCCGCTGGGGACGATAGATCAAGAATCATCATCAACCATGTCTAATCTCCCCAAACCCTCAGAAGTTAACGCCGATAACATCATTAAGCCCGGTCTTGATGAGCTATCGGAGGAACATCGCCAGGCCTACGAAGCGCTCAAGAAACAGCGTGAAGAGGTTTTTGAGGCGCTCAAGAAGAAGCGCGAGGAGGAGGATTTGGAGGCGTTTCTTTCAAGTTTCAAGAAGGACTGCCAAGGCAACATCACTCCGATTGGAGAAATCAGGTTACCTCCTCCCATTGATGAACAAGATGAAATCACTGTGAGCAAAGTTTTTTCTCCTGAGCAACTGGCTGTGATTGAAAGTCTTGTTAGTAAGGGTAATGTGATGGCGTACAATTCTTTCGTGGCAAATACCAATGCTCAGAAAAATATGCCGCCGTCATCTAGTGGTAATGTTGGTGTATCCATTAACCCAGAAAAACCTAATCCAACTTTACCTATTTCATCGGCACCTCCCATGCAACAACATTACAATTTGCCGATGAATTTTTATCCTAGCCAAACCAATCAACTTGTGGCCGCACCTGCATACCCTAATCCTATTATGAGTGTGCCCAATTCGGCGTCTACGCCGAATTACTTTGTCACATCACCTATGAATACAAGCATGTTTGGTCTTCCGCCGAATTATGTTTCGGCGCCTACTCCACAAGTTGCATTACTAGCTAGTTCCCAAGTTGCTCCTATGTCATTGCCACAAGCGTCTTCATCTACCTCGGATCCAATTTTAGCCAAATTAAGGGAGGATTTGCATAAGATGTTTCAAGAAACTTTCGGAAACGAGCCGAAAGTAAAGAGTCGTGTGTATCAAAAGCCTTATCCTGAACACTTCGACGCAGTTTTGTACCCTCCAGGTTATAAGGTTCCTGATTTTGTCAAATTTAGTGGAGAGGGCACAAAAACAACTTGGGAGCATGTGAGTCAGTATCTAGCACAGTTGGGTGAAGCAAGTTCCATAGAAGAATTGAAAGTGCGGTTATTTCCCTTATCTTTAACTGGCACCGCATTTTCATGGTTTGCTGCTTTGCCACCTGGCTCAATTCTCTTATGGTCGCAACTAGAACAAAAGTTTCATGATCATTTTTATAGTGGCGACAATGAGCTTAAGTTATCGCATCTTACATCGGTTAGGCAAAAGCATGATGAATCGGTCACCGATTATGTCAAAAGATTTAGAGATATAAAAAACCGATGCTATAGCTTAGTGATAACCGAAAGAGACTTGGCGGATCTTGTCCTTAATGGTTTGAAAACTCACATTAAGGAGAGGCTAGAAAGTTATGAATTTTTAAATATTAACCAAGTCTTGCAGAAAGCTTTGGCTCAAGAAAGCCGAAGTAAAGAGATTTATAGGTCAACAACCGATCGTCCTAGAATGCATATGCTTGATTATAATGATGAATATTCGGACGATGAGGTTGATGTCTGTACCACTGAATTTGTTTGGTCCTCAAAGGCCAAACCCTATGCATGCAATGCTCTTAAGCCGATTCGTAAGAATCGTGATGAGGAGATGAAATTTACTTTTGATATATCCAAGTGTGATAGAATATTTGATGCTCTCTTGCAAGAAAAGATGATTAGAATATCACACACCATACCGCCGTTTGAGGAGCTGAAACGGCGTGCTTATTGCAAATATCATAATTCATTTTCTCATGCTACTAATGATTGCAATGTTTTTCGGAGACAGATACAATCGGCCATTAATGACGGACGATTGAGTTTTTCTGAGATGCAAGTTGATAGACAGCCCTTCCCAATGAATACCATGACTTTGGAGGGAAAGAAAATGTTAATTCGGCCTAACATAGCCGAATCAGCTAATAAAGATAATATTGTCATTGGTGAGCCCAGGAAGAACAAAGATGGCGACAAGATCTTGGGGAGGCAAGTCGTGCTTGAGAAGCAATCCGATGGTGGAGAGGTAATCAAGATCACCATAAAAAATCCTGCACTCGGGGGGCAACCGCAAGTACAAGAGGATACTCATGTTGAATTTATCAAGCCCAAGAATTCAGAAGTTGGCAAGTGTAAAAAGAGTGAAGCTAAGCGCAAGCGAATCAAGCCAACTTTTGATATGTTGCTATCCAAATATGCAAGTCAAGCGGCCGGTTCTAGCTCTAATCGGCCATCATATTCAAAGCGTTCAAGATCACCTCCGAAGCAAGAGTCGCGACACTATGCAAGGCCATATGGGTCATGGGCACTGGCACCATGGATGCTACCACTCCCCTATGCGCCATATTACATGGGAGACTTCAATGGAGGATGGGGGCAGCCCCCAATGGCTCCTTATGCTTTTCATATGGGGTGGACAACACCTAGAAGGCCTGCTCACAAAAAGCTTTATTATCCTACACAAGGCCGTTCAAGCCATGGTGCTAATCGGCCAACAAAAAATTCTCCAAGCGAAGCAGAATCTAGGGATCCCAAGTATATTCAACCTAAGTGGTGTCCTCCCGGTCTGTCCAAGACACAAAAAAGGAGATTACAACGTATGAGGAGCCGCGAGAAGGCGGCACATGAAGTAGAAGAGCAAAAGGACGAATTGTTCAATAAAATTCGGCCCGTGGCGCCCACAAAACAAGTGTGGAGGCCTAAACAAAAAGGGAACGCAGATGCCTCTACACTAGCTACAACAGCACCTACGCCACCAAAAAAGGATGATGCAGCCCTTATTACATCGTCCACGCCACCTGAAACATCCCCTTTGATTGAGGAAATTTTAAGTCCAATATACACATTGGGAGATGAAGATGAGATGGAGGATTTTGAATCTACGCCGGTTCGGGATGGTGGCAATCGACTTCAAGATGTATACTTATCATCCTAAGCACAAACATGGCCGATATATGATTATCGCCCTAAGAGCAAACATGGCCGATATATGATTATCGCCCTAAGCACATATAAATGGCCGATGGAGTGTTGACATCGTCCTTAGAGAAATCTCTATGCAAATTATTTTTCGGCACACAAGTTTTGCCGAAAAACAGGGGGGCATGTGTTGACACCAGATTTTGGCATGGTCAAAAACATAATTAAGAAGGCCTCAAATGGAAAAGTGCTCATGGTGAGAAAGTTCCGTATCATCGAAAGGAGAAACTTTGATATTTGGGCCATAGCCATCCGATCTCATCTCTAAGGCCGAAGTTGTGTTTGAAGTGTATGCAGAACACTATTCGGCTGATTACGCCCCCAAGACGGCCTTATATGAGAAAAGTTTCTACACGGATTGTCTTTGTCTCGTCGAATCGGTCAATTTTGATATAAAAATCGTCTCAATCCGAGTTCGTATGCAAAAGTTACGGCCGTTACAAGATTGCTGATACAGCAGAGAACGGTACTACCGCTCCAATAAGCGGTACTACCGCTTGAGCGGTACTACCGCTCCTACTACCGCGTCTACTACCGCTTACGAAAAAGTTTCTGGCATCCCGAGACCCTAAGCGGTACTAGAGCGGTACTACCGCCCAGAACGGTACTACCGTGCCCAGAACGGTACTACCGCTTGCCTATAGCCGCACAGACTCGGGCAGATCGAAAAAGTCTGAGTTTGGCTGCGTTTTTTGACCCTTTGGAAGGAAATCTGGGTCCGTGTCTTGTACGGGAAGTCCAACCCCCTCTTAAATAGAAGAGGTGATGGCCGATTGAAACAACACACAATCGAACAAACACATCTACATCTTTTTACCCTACTTTTATCCCTCTCCCTTGTATCTTTCTTCTCGTTCTTCGTATTGAAGTGCGGCGATCCTCGAGGCCCTAGGGGCGAGCGAATCGACCTAGGGCAGCCCATCGTCCATCCGTGACTCCTGACGGGTTCCATCCCGGAGAAGCGGTGCGTCGGGTCTCAAAAGCGCCCGCCGGATTGCTTGCGTACCGCGCTTCCGGACGGGCCTCCTTCGACGTGAGCTGCGGTGCATCACCCCCGGCGTCGAGGGTACGCGTGACGCGTTCGTGTGCGAACAGGGATCCTCTCCCCCCCGGTGACCGTTCAAAAAAAAAAAAAGATAACATCTCACCCAGTGTAACTTGCTCACATGCTGTGCATTTCAGTTTATAGCCTAGCAAATGCTCATCAAATCATGTTAATAACTTCAAACCTGCTGATATACGCGTCGTTGTTAAAATACATACAAAATAAATATAAGTCTGGCAGGATAAGCTATTTGTCTGTTAGTTGTTATATCTACAGTATATACTATCCAACAAGAATCAAATTGCTACATGGACGAACATCTGGAGGTAAACAGCTGAACAAGAAAAATTGTTACGATCTCAGGCTGCTTGGACTTTTCAAAGTCAATCATGGGATTTGCATGGTCACAACTTGAAAGACACAATAGTTGTGGCTCAAAGGTCTCACAGTTTCACTTAAAAGATGCCGACCATCCTGATTTCCAGAGAGTATGACAGGGCACTTACAAGACAACCCAACTACATTCCAGTTACACATTCATTCTAGTTTTCTACGAGGAGATATGAAAACTCTTGGTACTGGCATAGTTTGAGATGTCCTTAGCCCTTGAACTGCCACTCCCTACGGCACATGGGGCAAAGGGGGGTTGATGTTTGAGAATTGACCCACTTGAGAATGCAGTGAAGATGGAAAGCGTGGTTGCAGGCACCCCAAATGATTGGGCAATCATCACCAGGGAACTTACAATCAGGGCAGCAGCCGTCAAAAGCCATCCTGCATATGCCACATGTCTCATCTTGTGCGTCCCATGTCCAAGAAGCCACCGCATGCCACTGAAGAATTTTGACCTTCATGGCTGTTACCTGGAATACAGCAGTAGATGCAATGCACGAGTCATGAGAACATTGCACTAATTGCAGCTTATCAGATAGCAATCAAGAAGGAACAAGGCAGACAGTGAGACAGGAGAAGAGAAGTTCGTTAAATTAAATGGCCTAAAATAACACATGTAGTATTAGCTTTCCTGTCTTCAATTTTATGGCTGAAGTTGCAGCTTGCAGGTAAAGATAGAGTGATAAATAGCTACAAGGATATAAGTCAATAACAGAGTACATCATTCGGATGGCTCAAAAGTTCCAACTACTAGCATCCACAAAGCAACATGCTCTACACATTTCCTCACGATATGCAGGGGCGGGCTTAACATGAGACATAGGAATACAGTTGAACAATTGACTTTACAGAAAATAAGACGTCCTTGCACCAGGACAGCAACTCTTATGGCTCAACTGTGATCGATCTTGTATGCTGGGGAAGAACCTAATGGATCCACATATAAATGGATGGATTAGAATGGCTCAAGGAGGACGATGCGGTGTTATCTCTGGAATGGATTGACTATAATCAAGAGAAATAGAATTGACAGAGTTGGGGGGGGGGGGGGGGGGGTGTGCAAGGACAGGAGGAACTCTATACAGAGGAAAACTAACTTGGAAGCAAAAGTAACAACGGAAGTAGGAATAGTCGAAGGAGTACAGCAGTGCTGGTCGTGCCAAACAACAAATCGAGCCGCAGTTCAAATATAATCCTCCTTCTTTGACTACTACGGAGTATTAAATCTTCTTTAGTATTTACCCTTGCCAAGCCCTACCGAGCCAATTGCCGCTTTACCATCTCCATACCAGAAGAACGCCCAGCGAATAACGATAGCATGGAAGTCCACAAGAAGAAGCCCCAGAACCAGCTGCTTCCCCGTTACTAAAAGTACTGTACAGAGAACGCTGGGAATTTGAGCAGGGCATTTCCTCGAACATTTTATGCCCATAAACTCCATGTGCATACCGGTGTTGTCCATCAGAAGAACGCCACGCAGGAGCGCCTTCAGTGGCCGATGTGTCCCAAGATCCATGTCAGTCGGAAGCACTCACAGACCAGCACATGTTCGATTTAGGGTTAGAATGCATTGACGATTTTACAATGGTCGAGGACGCCGTCGAACTCAGCTTTGGGGAGTGGCAGAAGACAGGGTTAGGGATAGGGACGCGGTACCTTTACGGGCACAATGGAGGAGGCACGCGCCGGCCTCAGGCCGCCGTCGACCCGCCGAGTGGACGCAGGCTCCGCTCGTCTGCTTTCCCTCCCAGTCAGTCACTCGGGTCTGTCTGTCTGTCGCCCTTTGTTTTGTGCGTGGAGAGGCGAGAGGTGAGAGGGAAATGGTCAAAAGGGATGTGTAAAGGATGGGCCTAAACTCAAGCCTGTAAGCGGGCCGTGGTGGCAGTGGTAGCCCATGCTGAACCGAACCGAGGGAGCGTTGCGGATTGTGCTGCTCCCGGTAGGTTGTTTGAGAATCGAGAGCCGGGACAATAGTACCACCTCGCCAGCGGGAGCGAGAACGAACGGGTGGCTGGCTACATAGCAGAGCGAGGGCGCAGCGGAAGAAAGCACGCAGCTGCGTGGTGAGCACAAAGCGAACTATTCTTTCGCCTTTTACTAAAGAATACCGTGTGCATGCCACAATAAGCAGTATACGTTAATTTTTGGAGGGTGCCTCCTCTTTGAGGGGCCCCCATCAAAACAAAAGTCTAAAATTTTAGGATTTTTTTGTTTGGAGGGTGCCTCATCTATGAGGGGCTACATCAAACCATGATTCTAAAAATTGAGGTGTATGTATCGCGCTGGAAATTTAATTGTATAAACATACTCCTTTTGTTGCATAATTTTTGTCTACCCCCTTAGTAGTATGATGAAGTTATAAATGCCTGTGTCGACAGGGGATTTTGAGTGAACTGTGGTTCAGAAGGGTGTCACATGCATCCCTGCCTGTTGCAGTACCAGCAGTCCAGCACAGCTCGATCTCCGTCAGGTTCCCGGACTAATATCCAACAGGCGCCAGCGCCACCCGAGAAAGGCATCTTTGCCAGCAGCTCCAGCCGAGGGGACAACTCATTCCAGATGCTACGCAACGCGGCTTCACGGTTGACGCCCAGCCCAGGCGCATCGTCTCTTTCTGCGCACCAACTCATGTGAGTGTGAGCCAGTCGCATCGACCATTTGCCTAATGCAGCAGCAGGAATCTTTCACGTGCGCATTTCATCCACCCAAACGGAGAAGTTGCATGCTCTCAAATTTGTCACTGAACTTAATTACACAGGTTAGGTTATGCTCGTAGAGGAAAACAACTAGTAAGTATTTTTTTGGTAAATTAGAGGAAATTATCAGTTGAGAGCAGTGGACAGCTGTTTCATAAGTGGCAGAACAAAGTCTTCGAGGATTAGCAAATTGAAAACGGTTGGCACCAACGGCAGAACTGTTTACAGCAAATTGACAGATTCCTGATGCGCCAATTTGGGAATGACCCGTTTTCCTCTCATGATTCAGTTAACCATGCCTCCATCATACTGAAGTGGTATAAAAGAACCTATAATATCTCAAAACATGAAATACATATGCAGAATGGCGTGGATTAAGGAGAGACATAGCGATATCATGAAAATTAATCATGTGCTTTCCAAAGATTCAACTCCTGTTGACACATTCTTGAAATAACTAGGCTAATTAGCAGACAGTAAGAACAGCATCTGCAATCAAAGCAATCTCATGAGGAAGCTCTTCAATTTTTGTTTCCTATAAACCTGACCCAAAAGTTACCCTCACAACCTCATGGACAAAATCCTTCCATGTTTTGGGAGCAAATTAGTACATTGTTGCAGCGTCTTCCATCCCAACAGAACTCGCCCAGGATCACGGATTCTGGAAGAGAGAATTAATAAGGAATAGATTAGAGGTGGGGTTGAAATATCAGGACAACAACAAATGAGTACTGGTAATATGTTACTACTTAGAAGGGGGTGCATTGGTGGAAACAAAAGTTGTGATCAATTTCGTACTCGTTAGAGATCTGTCCAGTTCTATGTAGTACTATTTCCTTAAATAAACTTGCATAATGGAGGATGAACCAGAATTGCAGTTATAATAACACGTATGAACTAGGGAAAATAACAGAAATTTTCTGCGAGAAATGAAATCCCTTCTAGTAGTGTTTATAGAAGGCTAACGGATTTGCGATTTCTCGTATGTAACCCGTTTCCATAGTGGAAGGAGGGGTCCTCCATGATCGGGTAGCCACGGCTGATTCAGGGTGGTGAAATTAAAAGGAGGAGGGGAACCAAGGGAGAATACCGAAGGTCGGAGCAGCCAAGTAGAGGAATGGAGGTGATCCTTACCAGCCATGGATGAAGCCGGTGCACTTGTCCTTGATCCAGCGGAATCCCCGGCGGAAGGAGGCCTTGACTTTTCCCTCCACCGAGTACGCCTTGTAGCTCGCCACCCGACGCCGCCTCTTAACCTCAGGGTCGCTGAAGCACCAGGCGGAGCCTATCCCGCCCCCGCCTCCGCTCTTGGTGACCGGCAACGGCGGCGGAGGGGACCTGGTGGGCGGCGGCGGCTTGACGACGAGGTCGATGCGGCGGTCGCCGTAGGGCACGATCTCGTTGCGGTAGGGGCGGTCGTAGTCGGCGGCGGAGGAGGGCGCGTAGGGGCGGTACGCGCGGTCGTAGTCGGCGGCGGCCATCGCGAAGCCGCCCGTGGAGCTGCGCTTCGGTGAAGAAAAAGGAAAATTCCGCTGGTGCCTTCTCTTGTCCCCTTTTATTCCCCCGGTGCTTTGATGGAAGAAAAAGTACTAGGAGCTGGCGGTGGGGACTAGGAGCGAGTCTCCCCTCGGGCTGACGCCCTTTTTGTTTTACAGCACAGAGAAAGAAAAGATTGTGCGTTTGACATTACGAGCCGAGGGCATGTATAATGGTAGCATTTGGACACAGATGCTTCGTGATAAAAATAGCTTGAGGCATTTACATTGAGTTTTTCTTTTCAATGCAAGCAATCACTAGTGGGCCTCATCAAGGAAAAAAAATAGAGATTCCGGTACAGATGCATCTCTACTTTTCCCTCTAACTTTTCAGCTTTTTACATTGGACCACACTTTTTCTTCCTAAGCACCCGCCTCCTGTCGAGGATCCCGCTACACCATCCGAACCTACATCCGATCCTACATGGCATGTGGAGCATCACCCTAGGGCTATGCATTGGCCATGCCCTGATGCGTTGCACTGGCATCCACGGTTCCGGTGGTCTACGGCAAGGGCATCCCCAACGCCATCCCTCAAAGGCCAGTGCGCCGGCACACCGGCCCAATTTTTCGATCGGACGCCTAGCAACTGTGTGATTGGCGGCTTTTAGTCCGTTGGATTTGGTCCCTCTTCTCTGTCGTCTTTCTCTAGTCACCTTGCAGATCCGCCTAACTTCCGAGACACCCGTTACATGCCGCCCGCGCCGGCTTGCCTCGCCGCCGTCTCCGGTTGTTTTTTTGAGCCGAGAAGAAAAAACACAGGGAGCCATGGTGGCTACCCCCCACCCCACCCCCACTCCACATCGTGCAGCACGCGTCCGTCCCCTCGCCTTCGACAGTAGCCGCATGTTCACCCCTCGCCGGTGCTGCCCACCCTCCCCTCCTCGCCCCCTAGCAGAATCAATGACGATGACGCCATGGCTCGCAGTGGTAGCAAAAAATAGAGATGGTTTCAGCAAACTGAAACGCAATTGGTAGCAAACAATGAAAAAATTGGTCATTGTTCCAGCAACCCAAAAAGCCCGTAGTAGCAAAAATTGGAGGTGGCTCCAGCATATCAAAACCCGAGTGGTAGCAAAAATGCAACAACTTGGCGCTGATTCTAGCAAAATCGTGTGGTAGCAAACAATAAACACATTTCCAGCAAAAAATTGCTAGTTGTAGCAAAACAAAAAAGCCAGTGCCAACAAATCAAAATGGACTAGTCGTCCGATTGCAAAACTTTGGTTGGCGTCGATGTAATTTTTTCGCCGTTCGCTTCCAGCAAAAACGTATCTGGTTGCAGCACTGGAGCCCGCCATCTCCATCGCCTCCAACATTGGTTGCAACTTTTCGCCCTTGTGGTTCCAGCTTTTCACTGGCATGGTTCCAGCAAAAAAGTTAGCCGGTTGCAGCACCGGAGCCCACCATCTCCATCGCCGGCAAGTTTGGTTGCAACTTTTCGCTGGCATGGTTCCAGCTTTTCGTCCGCATGGTTCCAACAAAAAAGCCAGTTGATTGCGGCACCGAAGCGTGCCGTTCTACATCACCAACGGTTGCTGTTTTTCCAACGCCGGTGAATTATTATCCGGTCACCGCCATGGATTGTTCGAGTTGTGCCTTACCACACCACACATCCCATGGCCACCGACACTCTCCATTTACGACAACGCCCCTCCCGCATCCGTGGGTGAGGAAGGAGCTGCGCGAGCACAACAACAGGACAACTCGTCTGGGAAGATTGTCGTGGCATGGCAGGCCATGACTGCCAAGCAGTGGTTGCGGTGGGATGCGATTGGAATTAGAGAGATTGGGAACGGATTGGGGAACGAGTGGTGATACATCTCCAACGTATGTGTAATTTTTTATTGTTTCACGCTATTATATTATCAATCTTAGATCTTTATATGCGATTTTATATCATTTTTTGGAACTAGCCTATTAACCCAGTGCCTAGTACCAGCTGTTGTTTTTTTTGCCTATTTTTAGTTTCACAAAAAATCCATACCAATCGGAGTCCAAACACTATGAAACCTTTTGACAAATTTTTTGGACAAGAAAGACCCTAGAAGCTTCAGGAGGAGACCAGACATGAGACGAGGAGATGGCAAGACAATAGGGCGCGACCAGGGCAGCCGCACCCTGATGTCTTATGGGCCCCTCGTGGCTCCGTTTGACCTAATTCCAACTCTATAAATCTCCAAATATTCTGAAACCCCCAGAGAGGCACCCGAAAAAAAATCCGCCGCTGCAAGTCTTTGTTCTTCCGCGATCCCATCTGGAGGCCTTGTCCGGCACCCTGCTGGAGGGGGAATCAACCATGGGGGGCTTCTACATCAACCTTGTTGCGCCTCCCATGATGTGTGAGTAGTTCACCACAGACATATGGGTCCCTAGTGATTAGTTAGATGGCTTCTTCTCTCTATTTGATCTTCAATACCATGTTCTCTTCGGAGATCTATTCGATGCAATCCTTTTGTGCGGTGTGTTTGTTGGGATCCGACGAAATGTGGGTTTATGATCAGATTACTCATTGGAAATAATTGAGTCAATTCTAAACTTTATTATGTGTGATTTATATAGCTATGTAATGATTTCCGATCTATGGGTATTCTTTGGCCAAGTTGATCTATCGATCTTAAGTGGAAGTGGTGCATAGTAGTGGGTTCAATCTTGCGATGTACTCAGCCAGTGACAGTAGGGGTAGTGAGGCACGTATTGTATTGTTTCTACTGAGAATAAAACGACGAGGTCTGAACATATTGCTTGTCTTACTTTGTCAACATTATGTCATCTTGCTTAAAGACTTACTCTGTTTGTCATGAATTTAATACCATAGATGCAGGCAGGAGTCGGTCGATTGGTGTAGTAATAGTAGTAGATGTAGCCATGAGTCGGTCTACTTGTCACAGACGTAATGCCTATGTATATGATCATGCCATGAATAATGTCATAACTATGCGCTTTGCTATCAATTCCCAATAGTAATTTGTTTACCCACAGTATGCCATGCTAAAAGAGAGAAGCCTCTAGTAAAAACTATGGTCCCCGGGTCTACTTTAACCATATTACAAAAACCTAAAAATACCGTGCTGCAATTAATTTAATTTAATTTTACTTTGCAAATTATCTATCTATCACTATCAGATTTAATCCTTGTTGTCAACAAGTACAAGGAGATTGACAACCCTCTTGCCTGCGTTGGGTGCAAGTATTTGCTCTTTTGTGTGTAGGTGCTGCTGAGGTTGTTTGTTTGATTCTCCTACTGGTTCGATAAACCTTGGTTCTTAACTGAGGGAAATACTTTTTGTTACTTTACTACATCACCCTTCCTCTTCGGGGAAAATCCTAAAGCATCACAAGTAGCAGAAGAATTTTTGGCGCTGTTATCGGGGAGGCATCATCAAACAACTACAAGGTTCCTTCATACAAACTATCAATTACTTGTTCTACTTTTTAATAGCTTTTATTTTCAGTTATATAAAAATAAAAAACACAAAAAAATTATTTTGCTTGTTTGCCTTATTACTTGTTTGCCATTGTCTCAAGAAAATACTAAGTTGTGTGACTTCTCAAATACTAATAACAACGATTTTATTAGTACTCCAATACCACCCGCCACTAGTGCGGAGTCATATGATATTAATGTTGCATTGCTAAATCTTATTAAGAAAGAACAATTTGCTAGAAATCCTAATGAAGATGTTGCATCCTATCTTAATACCTTCATTGAATTATATGATATGCAAAGGAAAAAATATGGATAATGATATTACCAAGTTAAAATTATTTCCTTTCTCACTAAGAGATAAAGCTAAAACATGGTTTTCATACTTGCCTCGTAATAATATTGATTCATGGGATGAACGCAAGGATGCTTTCATTCCTACATATTTTCCTCCTGCCATGATAATATCTCTTAGAACTCAAATCATGAACTTTACATAACATGAGCAAGAACATGCTACACAATCTTGTGAAAGAATGAAATTAATGATTAAGAATTGTCCCACTCATGGACTGAATTTATGGACGATTATACAAAACTTCTATGCTGGACTAAACTTTGTGTTGAGAAATCTTCTAGACTTTGATGTAGGCGATACATTTATGGGAATTACATTAGGAGAAGCCACAAAGATTCTTGATAATATGACAACAAATTATTCCCAATGGCACACCAAACGAGCTCCAACAGGTAAGAAGGTAAATTATGTTGAAGAAGTTTTTACTTTGAGTGATAAAATGGATGCTCTTATGAATATGCTTACTAGTAAAAATGCTCATATTGATCCTAATGATGTCCCGTTATCTACTTTGATTGAGAAAAATAATTATGTTGTTGATGTGAATTTTGTCGCTATAAATAATTTAACAACAATGCTTATAGAGGGAATTTCAATCTTAGACCGTATCCCGATAATCCCTCTAATAATCATGGTAATTCCTATGGAAATTCATATAATAATAATAATAATAATAGTAATAATAATAATAATAATAATAAAAATAATAATAATAATAATAATAATAGGATACCTACTGAACATTAAAGCAAAATTAAATAAATTATTTGTTCTCAAAAGATTTTCAATACTATGATAGAAGATAAACCAAACAAAGTTGATGATATGTCCAGAAACATGGATATACTTGCTCATGATGTGGATACTATCAATTTTTTTAAAAAAATCCACCTAAACATGATATTAATGAATCTTTAAAGTCTATTCAAATCACTATGGATGAGAGTAGGGACAAAATCGAGAGGCTCAGAGCTATATGTAATATTGATGGAAGAAACTTTTGTTCCCATTTTTTATCATATTAATGATGAAGACATTAAAATGATTGGTATGTCACCTATTGAATATTTGTTTAGTAAAATAAATCTTTATGAAAAAGGGACTAGAGATGAGTCAACTTTAGCTAGAAGGCATCCCAATTGTTCGGCGAGTGATGATCTTAATGATAAAAATAATAAAAGTGGGTTTGAAGAGGTAAAGACTTTAGATAGTGATGTGCCCACTACTTTGGATTACAAGGACTTTAATTATGATTGAATGTATTTCATTGTTTCAATCCATGACAAATTCACCTAATGTTTACGAACAAAATAAGGCTTTTACTAAACACATTGTAGAAGCAATGATAAAGGCTCATGAAGAAAAGCTAGAATTGGAAGTATCTATACCAAGAAAATTACATGATGAGTGGGAACCCACTATTAAAGTTAAGATAAAAAATTATTAATGTAATGATTTGTGTGATCTAGGTGCTAGCCTCTCTACTATACCAAAATCTTTATGTGATGCCCTGGGTTTCACCGACATGGATGAATGGTCCCTTAATTTGCATTTGGCGGGTTCCACTGTTAAGAAATTATTGGGTAGAATTAATGATGTTCTCATAATTTCTAATAGGAATTACGTGACCATGGATTTCACTGTGCTTGATATTTATTGCAATCCGTCTTGTCATATAATACCAGGCCTTTCCTACGAACCATAGGTGCTATTATTGATATGAAAAAGGAAATAGTAGGTTTCAATTTTCTCTAAACAAAGGATGGAACACTTCCTAGATATGACTTGCATGATTTGAGTATATTGATGTAGTAATATGAAAGTGTATATATCCATGATCATTGGTTAGTAAAGCTAAATCTTGTTAGTAACTACTCATTTAAGTGTTGGTCATGGCATGACCGGGATGTTGGAGCATTTTTATTCTTGTTGAAATTCTTGTGTTGTTTGAGTCGGGGGCACGCGCTGGTTAACTCCTACAAACCTCCTCCCTAGGGGCATGCAAGTAGTACTTGGCTTCGAGTCCTAATAAAAGTTTCATAATAAGTATGTGAGTTCTTTATGACTAATGTTAGTTCATACACTATACACACTCCAACCTTTCCGCATATTGCTAGCCTCTTTGGTATCATGCATTGCCCATTCTCACCTCGAGTGTTGGTGCAAACTTCGCCGGTGCATCCAAACCCCGTGATATGATACACTCTATCACACATAAGACTCCTTATATCTTCCTCAAAGAACTACCACACCTACCTATCATGGCATTTCCATAGCCATTCCGAGATATATTTGTAACACCCAAGATGCGATCCTATCCTTATTTTGGCACGAGGGCCTCGACAGGGATAGAAGCGCATCTCGTCATTTCGCAAGAATGGATATCATTACAAGTACATGTAAAGAAGAGATGAGTATATGGAATTGGCTTACACTCGCCACAAGCTACATCAATATCACATCAATACAACAACATATACGATCATCATACAGAAGAGCAGGGTCCGACTACGGACGAAAACAAACGATAAAATGGCATCCATCCTTGCTATCCCAGGCTGCCGCCTGGAACCCATCCTAGATCGATGATGATGAAGAAGAACTCCAAATCAGACAAGCACCGCTCTCACGTGCAAGAATCGCATTACCTGTACCTGCAACTGTTGTTGTAGTAATCTGTGAGCCACAGGGACTCATCAATCTCATTTCCAAGGGTATCAAGACTATTAAAGCTTAATGGGTGAGGTAAGGTTAAGTGGTGAGGCTGCAGCAAGCACTAAGCATTTATTTGAGTGGCTAACTTACGAGTATAAGAATAAAGGGGGATGATCGTCGCATACACGAACGTGAACTAGTAATGACCTCTAAGAGATCCTGAACACCTACTTACGATCAAACATAACCCCACTGTGTTCTCTCTCAGTTCAAAAATCACGAGAAGAGGCAGTCACGGTTACGCACACGGTTGGTGACGGGGATATTACCCCGCGATATAACCCGGCAGGAAGTATGACCCGGCCGGAGACTTGGCGACTCACTGGTGACCCGGTCGAGACTTGGCGGTTCATTGGTAACCCGGCAGGCGGGTCAGACGAGTGACAAGGCCCAACGGGCAAGCCGGCGCTAGGCGGCTCGTGGACGGGCTTGGAGGGGCGGCTCACAAGAGAAGGCCCAAAGGAGAGAAAGGATTCCCTCAAGAAGGAAACATGACCCGGATTAGGATTCTAGAGAGACTAGTCCTAATCCTACTCCCAGTGGGACTCTTCATGTAAACTTACCCCTTCCACCTATATAAGGAGGGGTAAGGCGCCCCTAGAGAGGTTTTTTTTTAGACGTCTCAATTAGCAAGTTGAGATAGAGAGATTAGAGGCTAGACATCACCCTTGTAACCAAGAGGTCTTCCTCATCATCAATGCCAGACAAGAAGGACGTAGCCTTTTACCTCCATCGGAGGGGCTGAACCTGGGTAAACCGCCTCGCGTCTCTCGATTCCGACCAACCCCTTCAAGCCGCCACATAGTTGCGACGCCTCGAACCTAAAGTCTGCTAACCCGGACATCTGCCGTGACAAACCCACGACAGTTGGTGTATTTTATTTGAGTTTACTTCAAGTTTGCTATGATCGGGTGTTAAACAAAGTTTCCAAGTTGCCACGTAACCGCGGGCACGGCTTTCCGAAAGATTTAACCCTGCAGGGGTTCTCCAACTCATCCATCACAAACTAACCACACGCCGCGGGAATAACCTCGATCACGAATCCCGTGATTTCCTAGGCAATTGCATTGGAAAACCGCAACCTCGAGATAGCCCGAAGTATTCTCGGAATTCCTCGCACAAGTCGTTCGAGAAAGGTAAAACAAATCCAGCAAGGCCGCCCGACGTGTCGACGAACCCGATAGGAGCCGCGTATCTCGTTCTCAGGACACGACGGATGAGCGATGGTTACCACGCCAATCACCGAGTTGCCCCGGGTAGCGTTAATAAGCTGCTTTGGGTTGGACCAACACTCATGAGGAGCACTGGCCCGGGTTGTTGATTAATTATCCATGGGGTCCGGAAAGTCCCTATGCAATTTTATTAGTTATTAGGCAAATGTAGTACCAATGTTGGGCCTTGCCAGACAAGCTTTATCCTAAAACGAAAGTCAAGGGGGTCCCCATAACAACCCCGAGCATGTTAGGAGCGCAAATTATGGAACATAACACCGGTACACAAGTAACTAGGGCGGCAAAAGTGGAACAAAACACCGAGCAAAAGGCCAAGCCTTCCACCTTTAACCAAGTATATATGTGCATTAAATTAAATAGCAATAATATTGTGATAGATCAAAAAAATTATCCATGTTGCACATGGAAGCAATTTGCACCTGCAACTAGCAACGCTATAAGAAGGGCTGAGCAAGGGGTAACATAGCCAAACAATGGTTTGCTGGGATGTGAAGGGGTTAGAGGCTTTTCATGGCATTTGGGAGGCTTGACATACAAGTGGTAGGTAGCGAGACAAGCGATAGAAACGAGACATCTAGCATAGCAATGATAGTAATGGTATCCAGGGAAATGATCATCTTGCCTGAGATCCCGCTTGGAAGAAGATCGAGTCCATGAAGAAGACGAGCCAACGTAGTCGAACGAATCCTCACACTCCGAACGCTTTCGGAACTCTATCGAGAAGAAGCAATCCGGAACAACAATCAACACATGATAAACACCACAACATATGCAAGACATGATGCACATCAAATATGACATGTTATGCATGACATGGCAAAGCACCACAATCAACTTCTACACATTAAGTGAAGCTCAATATGCAACGGGTTGCATATTGACGAAACTCCACATTCAAATTATTTAGTTCACTCCCATTAGGTACACAATAATATTAAATGTTGTTAAACATGGCAAGAGGTGAAGCATAAGTAAACTAGACATCTAGGCATATTAAATGAGACCGGAAACAACTTATAGTATTCCCGAAACGACCCCATATGTTAATTTCGAAATTTGTCCAGATCTTAACTAACCATATTTTATATTTTTTAAACAACATAATAAAGTATACCATGCAATTTTACGCATCATTCTAGTCGATTTATATATATGGAACATCTCAAACGGAGCTACGGTCTAAAAGTTATGACCGTCACAAGATGAACATGACATGAATGCAAAATGCATGAAAATGACAACCACAAACATTTCAAATCATGAATGCAGCAAGATATTATGAAACCGCATGAGATTCTAAGCAAGTTTCATATATGGCATGTCCAAAACGGAGCTACGGTTCAACCACAACCACCAATACGAGTTTAGGTACAATCTGCCCAAAAACAGCAACATAGCATATTGCACACATGAAAACAACAAGCTACAAGATTCTAAATTGCACAAACTAAGCATGGGGCAGTAGCATATAACACACACTTCATTTCATCCTCACATATCATACTCAAAAGAGTCATGGATCACATGGTAGGAAGCTCACAACATGGCAACAAAATATAGCAGATTAGGACTTAGTGAAAATAACAGGTTTTAGCATAGCAGATTTTCCACGAAGGCATATTGGCAACAACAAAACTATATGCTACACGACATATCATGGCATGAAAATCTACAACATGGTAGTAGACATGATGCACTACAAATCATACCATGGTGGCAAGGTCTAATTATGCATAGAATCATGGCTAGCATCAACACCATATGGCATTATGAAGAAAACAAATTCTCAGACTTAGTGAAAATTAGAGTAGACATGAGCAACCGTTTTTAACAGATTGACATGTTGGACATTGAATATAACGATGATGCAAATCCTATACATGGCAACAAATGGCACAACCTGGTAGGCAATAACATGCTCAACAAAAGACTCCATGGTGGCAACAACAAAAGAGTCCTAGAACACTAGCAAATCACATGGCAACATGGCAACAAAATAACAGTTTCAGACTTAGTCAAAATTTACTCTCTCCCAAAACTGCAGTTTGATTAGGCATGTTGACATGGCAATAACAGTAGCATAACAACCCTATATGTGCATGGCAAGGACACTAACAGCAACTAAACATGTCACACTACCAATTACTCTATTGGCACAACTTCAAAAGAGGCACGGGTTGCTTAATATGATGCTCGCAATACTGAACTCAACGTTAACAGAAAACAGTTTTTGTCGATTACGATGAGATGCACATTTGCAACAGAGTTTTGAACCTCTAGATGATTCCTATAATGCATGAAAATGTCATAGACATGTAGAACTCGAAGAGTAGATACTTTTTCATATATAACACTTGATCATCGGATGCACGGTTAACAAGATAACATCCACACAAAATGCATATGTGAGTAAAATTTGGACAGTTTAGGGACTTAGCAAAATTACCCCTGGACGAAAACTGGATGGAGCGGACGGGTTCTCGCGGGGAGCCGTTTGGTTCGGGGACCGGCTCGGTCCCGGGACGGGGCCATCCCGACGGCCATGGCCGGGCGACGGTTCCGGCGATGGCAAGGGCCGGCGGCCGGCGGGGACGAGGCGGGGCCGGCCGGAGGAGGTAGATCCGACGACCCCCCGGCCGGATCTGGGTGGCGACGACGGGATTCGGCGGGCGCACTCACCGGCATGGGAGGCGAGCATGGCAGAGGGCGCAACCGGTGGAGCCGGGCGGCCCGATCCGTGGCAGCGGATCCATGGCTGCGGGGAGGCTGGCGGCGGGGCATGGCGGCACGGAGCGATGCGGGGAGGGCGGCGGCGCACCGGCGGCTGGGCGGCGGAGCATCCGGCGGTGCGGGGCGACGGCGAGATGCGGAGGTTGAGGCGTCCGGCGGCGGGGCTCCCGGGCGGCGCTAGGGTTCCGTCGCGGGCGGGGGCGTGTAGGGCTTGGCCCGCTTTGGGCCCGAGGCGGGCCCACGATGGGCCTCCAGGGCCTGGCGGGAGGTGGAGGAGCGGCTGGCGGGCTGGCGGCGCTAGGGCGACGGGGAGGCCACGTGGCGGCCTCCTGTTGGCCACAGGGGACGGCTGCAGCGGCGGGCGGCGCCAAGTGGCGGCTCTCGGCTGGGAGGGCGTGGAAATTGAGGGGAGGAGCGGCTAGAGGTTGGTGGAGGGCTAGGGAGGCCATTTTTGGCAGGGGAAGACCTCCTTTATAGGCAGGGACTAGGGTTAGGGTTTTTTTGCCCGTTTTCGGACCGTGCGATCTCGATCGGACGGTCCGGAAGCGGAGGGGGTTAGCTGGGGTGTGGTGGGCTGTGGAGAGGGGGTGTGGGCTGAGAGAAGAGAGAGGAAAGCTGCCCGTGACAAGATTTTAAACACCGAAACGTCCGCTAATTAACCGATGATGGTGCCGCTACGGTCGACCGTTCGGGTATCAAACGAACTCAGAATGCGACGAAATTTGGCAGGCGGTCTACCTACAATATAACAAGACCGCAGGCCAACTTTTGACCCAATCCGAGAAAGTTTTTACACGCACTTTTAAAAGCAATAATTTACGTTGCCGCGGGCGTGTGCGTGTGCGGTTGGTCTCAAAACGGTCAACAACACGAACGGAGAGAACCGGCAACTACGAACGGATGCAAGTTTTCAAAAACGAGTGACAATTCTATTTAGATGATGCGAATGATGCGATGATGAATGCGACAACCAAATGAATCACATGACGAGAATGGAAATAAAACGGGAATTTTCTGGAGCGTCGGTCCCAGGCTATTACAATATTGCCATGCAACTTCCACCGCTCCGTTTCATGACATATGTGTTCATTATTATATTGCTTTGCATGATCATATAGAGCTGACATGACATTTGTGGCAAAGCCACCGCTCATCATTCTAGTACATGTTACACTAGATCATTGCACATCCTAGTACAGTGCCAGAGGCATTCATATAGAGTCATTGTGTTCTAGGTTTGTCGAGTTGTAAGTAAATAAAGTGTGATGATCAATATTATTAGCATTGTCCTAGTGAGGTAAAAGGATGATGGAGACTAATGATTCCTCCAAAGAATGAGGATGAGGTTCCGGACTATGAGAGAGAAAAAAGAGAGAAAGAAAGAGAGAAAAAAGAAAATAAAAAGAAAAAGAGAGAAGGGGCAATGTTACTACCCTTTTACCACACTTGTGCTTCAAAGTAACACCATGTTCTTCAAATAGAGAGTCTCCTGATTTGTCACTTTCATATACTAGTGGGAATTTTTTTGTTATAGAACTTGGCTTGTATATTCCGATGACGGGCTTCCTCACATGCTCGAGGTCTTCTATAGCAAGCAAGTTGGATGCACACCCACTTAGTTTCAGTTTTGAGCTTTCATGTACTTATAGCTCTAGTGCATCCGTTGCATGGCAATCCCTACTCCTCGCATTGATATCGATTGATGGACCTCTCCATTGCCTATTGATCCACCTAGTTGATGCGAGACTTTCTTCATTTTTGTCTGTCGGGCCTCTGGTACTGGGGGTGCCCAGGCCCGTCTGCCTGCGGTCCAGGACGAATAGATCGTCTTGAACTCTGAGTGGCCCCACCCGCAGGCTTCATGAAGTTGTTTCTCGCGAGGGCCAACGCCTCGCGAGGCGCGAGGCATCGTCGTCATCGAGTGCTTCACGGGGCTTCTCCGCGTGGCTGCCCATGGCACCCTCAGGAGGCGGGGCCGTTTGGGGTTGGTCCAACAAGTCCTCACGACCCAGTGCCCACACATGGGTGACACACATCGTTCCAAACGATGCCAGCGGTCGTGCCAGTGAGTGCGGACGGAGAGGATTTCCTCTTTGGTGATAGAGGAGAGGTGCCAGCACATGGGTCCCCAATGCAACCTCCAAAGGTTTCCCTTCGAGTGCGAGAAGACCAGGATCGAGGGCTCGGCTGGACGGAGGTCATCCCCAAGCCCACAGGCGCGTCACGGCGAGGAACTTTAGCAGGCGAAGACCACCTTTTGTCAGGATAAGCTGCAACCCTGTCCCCTTTCAAACTGGCCGTTGTGGCAACCCTTCCTGCCTGATATTTTTGGGGGAAGAGGACCGGGGCCAAGATAAGGGGGGAGCCAACCACCATAGAGAAGAGGACCTTTGGTTGGCAAGAACACGCCTTGTACTAATCTTCCACCTCAAGCAATCCACCAAGCAGGAGTAGGGTCTTACACCGCGAGGTGGCCCGAACCTAGGTAAACTCTATGTGTCCTGGTTCATCTTCGTTAGCTCAAGCTGCCAGAGAGTCGCCAGGTGGTTGCGAAGTAGAGTAGGGCAGGAGAGCGAGCGCACCCCAGAGTTCGAACCTTCTTGGGTCTACGGAGCCCCGATTCCGACATTTGGCGCGCCAGGTAGCGGTGCGCCGACATTCTCCGGCTCTGTTTCAACTCGGCTTCACCAACCCCATGGCCAACGCTCGCCGTATACACGTGGGGCACATGGTAGCCCAGACCGCCCAGGCCGCCCCGGTTGGCCGAGGTGGTCGACGCTGCTCCGCCAACACCGGTACGACGGTCGCCACGATCGGGGGAACCCGAGCGCCCTCCCGTTCGCCCCGTCTTCCAATGTCGCATGAGGAAGCCACGACGCGCTTCTCCCGGCGCGTCAGCTCGGCCGAGCCACGAGGCGGCCCACTCATGCCCAGCAGGGACGCCAGGGCGTGCCGGGAGCGGCGTTCGGTGGCGTGCATCCTTGGCGGGGCCCAGGCACCGGTCGTCGACCGCCACTTCAAGCCTTTCTTTCGCAAAGCGAGCGCTGCTCACGAGGAGCACGGGTCCGCACTGTCACCTAGTTGGACCAGGCGCAACATCACCTTCGACGCGGGAGACCACCCGAGGTCTGCGGCTGCTGCGGGCGCCCTCCCCATGCTGTGCACTCCCACCATCAACAACGTCGCGGTTACCAAAACTCTCATCGACGGGGGCGCAGGGCTTAACATCAGCTCCGTCGTGACCTTCGAGGCACTTCAGGTGCCCTATGACCAGCTGAAGCCCACGAGGCCCTTCTCCGGGGTGGTTGGCGGGACCGCGGCTCCCCTCGGGCAGATACGTCTCCCCGTCACCTTCGGCACGCACGACAATTACCGCACCGAGCTCATTGATTGCGACGTGGCGCACGTCGGCCTTCCGTACAATGCCATCCTGGGCTACCCGGCGCTCGCCAAGTTCATGGCGGCGACCCACCCGGGTTACAATGTCATCAAGATACCCGGGTGCGCCGGTGTCATGACCATCAAGTGCGACGAGAAGGACGTGGTCGGCTGCCTCGGGCGTGCGTACAAAGCTGCCGCGGCCACTGCGGCCGCCGCAGCTGCGCAACCGGTAGACTAGGGCGAGGCATCGCCCCCCGAGGTAGCGCCGGTAGGAAAGAAGTAGCTATTCTCTTAGAGCCGAGCTGAGACCAAGAAAGTGCCATTCGACGGCAGCGACTCTGGCCACACCTTCACCATCGACGCCGACCTCGCCCCCGAGCAGGAGAGGGCGCTCATCACCTTCCTCAAGGCGAGCACGGATGTATTCGCATGGAAGGCGACCGATCTAACCGGAGTCCCGAGGGAGGTGATCGAGCGCCACCTGGCGGTGTGCCCCAACGCACACCCCTTCAAGCAGAAAGCACGGCACCAGGCGCCGGAAAAGCAACACTTCATTGTTCAGGAAGTGCAAAAACTACAAGAGGCGGAGGTCGTCCACGAGGTGCGCCACCCGCAGTGGCTCGCCAACCCCGTCATTGTCCCCAAGAAGGGCGGCAAGGAGCGGATGTGCGTCGATTTCACCAGCCTCAACAAGGCCTGCCCCCAGGACCCCTTCCCGCTTCCACGCATCGATCAGATCATGGATTCCACCACTTGCTGCGACCTACTGTGCTTTTTGGACGCCTTCTCGGGCTACCACCAGATCAAGATGGCGGTAAAGGACGAGGAGAAGACGGCTTTCATCTCTCCTAGTGGGGTGTTCTGCTACGTGAGCATGCCGTTCAGCTTAAGGAGCGTTGGGGCCACTTTCCAGCGGTTGATGCACATCGCGCTGGGGCCCAAGCTGGGGAGGAACGCGGAGGCCTATGTCGACGACATTGTGGTCAAGACGCGCGAGGCCAAAACGCTCGTTGAAGACCTGTAAGAAACTTTCGCCAACCTGCGCAAGGTCAACCTAAAGCTCAACCCCGACAAATGTGTTTTCAGGGTCCCCTCTGGCAAACTGCTTGGATGACTCGTGTCCCATCGGGGGATCGAAGCGAATCCCGAGAAGGTTAAGGCCATCGAGCGGATGCAACCTCCCCGGACCCTTAAGGAAATTCAGAAGCTAGCAGGGTGCCTAGCCTCCCTCGGGCACTTCATCTCCAAGTTTGGCGAGCGGGCGTTACCGTTCTTCAAGGTGATGAAGAGGTCGGGGCCGTTCGCGTGGACCCCTGAGGCGGATGCGGCCTTTGCGGACCTCAAGCAATATCTTACAAGCCCTCCTGTTATGGTCGTGCCGCGTCCGCGTGAGTGCCTGCTGCTGTACCTGGCGGCCACCCCGCAGACGGCCAGCGCGGCCCTTGTGGTGGAGCGGGAAGAGCAAGCCCATGCCAAGAAGAAGCCCGCGCCGAAAGCATCGCCTGAGGTTGCTCAAGCCTTTACGGTGTCAGCTGAAGGCGCACTGCAGGAGGACGCCACTCCCCCTCAGGAGGACGCACCGCCTCTGGGGCCCCCAGGTGTCATGCTCCCGGAGGCCCCTCGGCCCCCGACGCCATGCCTTCGGAAGTCCCCACGGTCTCGCTCCTTGAGCCCCCCGATGAAGATGACATGGACACCACGGTCACACGCCACGTCGAGCGCCCTGTGTATTACGTCAACACAGTACCGAGGGATGCATGCGAGCGCTACCCCATGCAGCAGAAGCTCCTCCTCGCGCTCCTCATGGCCTCTAGGAAACTGCGTCATTATTTCCAAGGCCACCCCATCAAAGTCATCTCCGTGTACCCCTTAGAGCAGATTCTCCGTAGCCCCAACGCCGCGGGCAGGGTTGCCGAATGGAACATCGAGTTGTAGGCCTTTGGGCTGGAGTTCTATACCACAAAATCATCAAGGGTGCAGCCCTGGCGGACTTCGTGGTAGAATGGACAGCCTCGGGCAAGGGGGAGCCTCGTGAGGGCGAATCCCTCCTACGTGGGGACGAGGTACCATGCGGCTGGGCCCTATGCTTCGACGACGCTTTCTCCATGGAGGGCACGGGGGCTGGCGTCGTGCTCACCTCGCCGAAGGGCGACAAGCTGCTTTACGCGGTCCAGCTGTGCTTCGGGCATGACGAGAAGGTCTCCAACAACATCACAGAGTACGAGGGCCTCATCGCCGGCCTCAAGTCCGCCTCTGCCCTCGGAATCAAGCATCTCATCGTCAAGGGCGACTCTCAGCTCCTCGTCAACTTCTCCAACAAAAAGTACAAGCTGAAGGACGAGCACATGACAACGTACTTGGAGGAGGTACGCAAGCTTGAGAAACGCTTCCTCGGCCTGGAGTTGCATCATATCCCGCGAGGTGCTAATCAGGAGGCCGATGACATCGCCAAACGGGCGTCTCGCCGCAAGCCTCAATGCCCCGGTGTTTTCGAGGAATGACTCCTCAAGCCGTCGGCTACGCCACCCGTCCTCGGCACCACGCTACTGAAAGAGGAGCTGCCGCCCGCGCCGCCGGCAGGGGTGCCAGACTGCGGCCCGTCTTCGGGAGGTCGTCTGCTTCTGACGCTGGAACCTCAAGAGGGCGATTGGACCATCGAGCTCAAGGCCTACCTGCTTCGCGGCGACCTCCCCGCGGAAGACGCGGAAGCAGAGTGCGTCGCCCGTCAAGCCACCGCATACTGCCTGCGAGATGGCGAGCTATACCGGAGGTGGCCTAACGACGTCTCGCTGCGCTACGTCTCAGAACAGCAAGGGCGCGAGCTGCTTGCCGACATCCATGGGGGAGACTTTGGGCATCACTCTTCGTCGCGCTCCCTTGTCGGTAAGGTGTTCCGCAACGACTTCTATTGGCCTACAGCGCTTCGTGATGCCGCCGATTTGGTCTGATCCTGCAAGGCTTGCCAGTTCCTTGCCAAACATATCCACCAGCCCGCGCAGGGATTGCAGATGATCCCACTCTCTTGGCCCTTCGCGGTATGGTGGCTGGACATTCTAGGCCCTTTCCTCCCCACGGCTGGCGGGTATCGCTACCTCTACGTTGCCCATCGACAAGTTCACTAAGTGGGCGGAGGTCGAGCCCGTCCACACCATCCCGGCCGCTTCGGCCGTCAGGTTCATCAAGGGCATCGTATGCCAGTTCGGCGTCCCCAACCGCATCATCACTCACAATGGCTCTCAATTCATAAGTGGTCTTTTCAAATCTTATTGCGCTAACCTTGGTATGCAGATATGCTACGCCTCTGTGGCACACCCGCTCAGCAATGGTCAGGCCGAGCGCGCCAATGCCGAGGTCCTTAAGGGCCTCAAGACAAGGAGCTTCAGGAAGAAGCTTGAGGCCTGCAGGAGGGGGTGGCTGGATGAGCTACAGTCCGTGTTGTGGTCTATCCGCACCACAGCGACTAAGCCCACTAGCAAGACCCCCTTCTTCCTCGTCTACAGGGCTGAGGCGGTCCTTCCCTCAGAGCTTAAGCATGAGTCCCCGCGGGTCTTAGCATTCGACGAGGCACGTCAGGATGACTCGCGGGGAGCCAACCTTTTGCTCCTTGAGGAGGCTCGCCGTCAGGCCGCCCTTCGCGCCGCAAGGTACCAGCAGGCCTTGCGGCGCTACCATAGCCACAACATCCGCCCCCGCATCCTCAAGGTCGGGCACCTTGTCTTGCGGCGGGTCCTCTCCAGGGAGGGCCTCCACAAGCTCTCTCCCATGTGGGAGGGCCCGTTCAAGATCGCCCATATCTCTAGGCCGGGCGCCGCCCGCCTGGAGACGGAGGGTGGGGTTCCAGTGCCAAACACTTGGAACATCCAACACCTTCGCAAAGTCTACCCGTGACACTCTCACGTAAGAATGAGTGGGGCTGTATACGCACCGGAGCCTCTTGACCGGCCGGGCTACGGCCTCGGGGGGCTCCTGCCCATGCCCATGTGGAAGCCCCATGCTCCGCGCTGGCGGAATAACTGCCGAACCACGGCTATGCCCATGCCCTAGTGGAGGCCCCATGCATCACACTGGCGGAACAACCATCCCCACAACCAAGTGGGAGCCCCATGCATCGCGCTTGGGGGAAGACCAAGAAGGTGCCCAACAGGCCACACTAACCCCAGGCTGACCCGTGCAGGACACGGCAGCCGCATCTCTTTTTGCGTGTAAACGAGTTTATCCCCCGTTTTAATAAAGACTTTGGTTTTTCGGATTTCTGTTGAGTTTTGTTGGATTTCCCTTTTCAAAGCCGCGCGTGCTCAACGTCTTCCTCTTGGGCGTCGCGCGAGCGGGGGCTGAGGCACGGTGCCTACGCTCGGGGCCGTCCCCATGGCATCGGAACCCCAACGTGCGGGCTTCGGGTCACGGCCCCCCCGTGCGTACCACCTTGCCAGGACCTCCGGTGCCTGATTTTCTTGCGCGACACACATGAGTAAGCCGATGAGGGTGCACCATAACCCTGAGGCCGGCAGGCCCGGGCAGCACGACCTAGGCTACTGGCGATGACCTCACGCAAGCATCACATCTTTGTATCTCGAGGCATGACAGCAACACCAGAGAAAGCCACACGAAGCATGAGTACCAATTACAGGAGCATAAGTTTCAAAACAAAATGCCGGCTTCACGCCCCGGCGACAAACTGGTATCGACAACAAAAGGATTAAAAGGGGGTTGGGGCCTAAGGAGACGCGTCGCTTGTGCTGTCATCGCTACCTTCGCGTCCCTTAGACACTCGCCAGCCCTCGTGGTCACCAAGGGTGAACTGCGCGCTCAGCGCACTCATGTAATCTTCCACTGCCTCCCCCAGGGTGCCGCAGATCGTGTGAGGAAGCGGGGCCATGACGGTCTCGAAGTCAAAGCTGGGATTGGCGCGAAGGAGGTGACTGAAGCCGCGCGTTAGCGCCCGAGACAGAAGGTCGTGGCTCTCTCCTTCAACTAGTTCGCCCACCTTTGCGGCACCCACCTCGAGCCGCTCCACGACCTTGGTGAAGAAATCAAGATAGCCGGCGTCGTCAGGCACAAGGGGGCTGGGGATGTCTCCCCCGCAAATGGACCCCAGAGCCTGGCGAGCCCGCCGCTCGAGGCCCTAGAACATCTTCGAGCGCTGATGCTGCCAACCTCGTGCCTCGTTCGCTTCCTCTGCCGCTCGCTCCATGAGAAATGCAGCGCCTTCCACCTGTTCCTGGAGTGACGCTAGCTCGGCCGTGGCAGTGGCCTGGGCCTTAAGTGCGGCCTCCCGCTGCGCTTCCGCTCGGGTAAGCTTCTTACTGAGATCTTCAACCTCACGCAGCAGTTCTGCGCGCCGGGCCTTGAAGCGGCTCTCTTGTTGCTTCAGTTTATTGTTATAATCGTTGCGGGCTCGGTCGACCCTCGCATCGGCCTCCCCTCAAACCTCCTCCATGTGTTGTTTGCGGGTAGCCAGGGCAGCAGTGATGTCGCGATCGAGCGCCTCTAGCCTCTCGCGCTCCAGACTCTGCTCTGACGACACCAGGGCAAGTTGTTGTTCCACAGCATGAAGGTCTGCGTCGCGGAGGGCAAGCTCATGCGCCTCTTCCACTCCGACCGCCGGTCCCTCATCACGCGAGGAAAGAGCGCTCCTCTGCCCGTGAAGCTACCGTGCCAGGATGGCGTTCGAGGTTTGAAGTTCTCGTTGCCGGGCCTCAGCCAGCTCGCGACGCTCATCCGCCTCCTTAGCCCTCTAGAGGGCGCGGCCGCGCTCTTCCCTTGCCTCCGCGACGGACCTTTCGGCCTTCGAGCAAGCCGTCTCATGTTGACGACGGCCTAGCTTGGTGGCGACATCAAGCTGACGCCAGCCGCGAGCCAAGCGCAGCCGCTCCTCGGCAAAGCGCTCATTGTCACCTTGAAGCTCCACATCGAGATCTCCCAGTAGGCTCTCCACGTTCTGCAGGAGATCATGACGGACTGAGGTCCGGAAGTTCACGAGCGCCAGGGCCCAGTCCGGGCTAGGCCCCGCACCCTCGTCCACCGCCGACGCTCCGGAGGTTCCGCCGCCGCCCATGAGGGGTTGGGGGATGGACTGTCACACCCTGTGTTAGTATCACTTTGCTATGCTATGGATTTATAAAAATTTGGAACCCTTTAAAACTTTTTAAGTGCATGTGCTTGTTTGATTTGTTTGGTTGATTGTGTTATGGCACTCATAGATTCTACTCCTCTCCATACTCATCTTCCTTGACCCAAACATCTTGACCAATGATCATACCATGTGAATAGTACCCAAAACTATTTTTATAAAATATTATTTTGGCCAAAAAGGCTTTATTCAAATTAGGTTTTCAAAAACCCTTGAATTGAGGTTTGTACTACAAGTCCTCAAATTGGGTGGATCCTTTTTCCAAAAAGACTTTATTTGAAACCTACTATATATAAGACTTCCCAAAACCAGCAAATATTAATTTTTAAGGATTATTTTGCTATTTTATTTAAAGGCTTTTTCTTAAGGCCAGAAATGATTTTTCACAGGGAAAAATTATTTAAATGCTTTGAAAATATTTGAGAAAATTTAGGGAAACTCAGTGGACATATATTTTCCATATATATGAGTTTCAACGCATGGTCATGTTCAACATAATGGGCAAAACCCTTTCCGTTTAAATCAAGCTTTTGAAATATTTCTATTGGAAATATTCTCAATAAAACCCAGGAAAATTCTAGCAAGTCACACATGCTATATGTGATGATCTTGCAAAGTTTCATCTCAGTCCCAATTGATTTGATCCACCAAAATGTTCCAAAACCATTCCTGTCCAGAGTCAAATTTGGACAACTTTACATTGTGAAGTTTATCCTATTGACCCCAAACTTTGTGGGCATGCTCTAATCCTTGATTAATGCTACTACACCAAGTGGTGGATTTGGGGGAAGTGAAATGCATGCTTGGATCTCCAGAAATCTGATTCTGCCAAATTCTAGGGTTTTTCAAGTTTGTATTGTCAACTTTCTTCAAACCATCTCAAACTTGGTGATCCACTCTAATTTTACCTACATTTTTATCCTGTTAAATCTCATGGCAAGCAAACTCCATTTGCTTGCCCAAAACTACACCAAACACCTTTTGGTGATTTGGTAAAAACCTGTTTTGACCCTCTTCCACTATTCTCGTTCACTTCAAATTTTTACCACAGCTTACTAGTGTTACATTGCACCTCCAGTAAGAGAGCCCAGCTCTGGTTAAATGGTTAGAGGGAGTAAAACCCCAATTTACCTTTCTGGACAGCAGGAATCTTCTTCTCTCTCCCCTTCCCTCTTATTCTATCAACCATCCAGAGCATCCAATGCCGCTACCACAATGTTAAAACCCCACTAGACCCCGTAGACACCTATGGCCGCGCCCGGGACACCGTTGACATGCCATGGCATGACAAACGCGTGCTCCAGAGCGCGCTACAGTGCCCGACCGCACTGTAGCCGCCGCCCAATCCCTGCTCCCGACCACCTAGGGCCTCCCCCTCGTGTCTCCCAAGACTGCCTCGGCGTCCGGGACACACCAAGTTGTCGGGCCCCTCCTCCCTCTCTCTCCGGCGACCTCCCACACGCGCGCCGTGGCCGCCCCTCTCGGCCATTGCCCGGGCTCGCAAGCGCGTGCACCCCCGCTCCTTCTCTCTCTCCCCTGGTCGTGGACGTGCTCCACCACCTCCCCAGACACGCCCTCGCCCCCTCCCGTGATCTCCAGCCACGGCTACGTCCTCGCCGGCGCACCATAGCGCGGTGGACCGTGGGCAGGCTATAAATGGCCCCTCCTGGGTCCATTTATCCCCTCTGGAACCTCCCCCCACTCCTCCATCGTGCCCCTGCACCTCTTCCCTTCCATTTCGAGGGCCAGACGCTCGGGATTGACTGGAGCCTCGCCGCGTCGGGTCGCCGGCGATCTCCGGGTATGGCCCATCCCCGACTCTCCTTCCTTCTCGTACGAGCCTCTCTTGCTCTCCTGATGCCGTTCCCCCTCTCCCCTGTGCACACTGCGGTCGAAAATGGCCGGGATCGGTACCTCCCGAAGCTCCTCCGCCGTGGGTGCTCGTTGCTGGCGAACCAGGGCCCCTCCGGCCTTCCTTCAACCTCCACCTGACCGGCGACTCCTCCCTGAGCCCATTCCCGCACTCGCCGCTCCTTGCCGCCGCCGGTAGCCTCGCCGGTGAGCCCCTCCCCTCTCGGTCCAGAGGAGGATGAAGGCCCCGACAGGGGGACCCACCTGTCGGCCTTTGCCTCGCCTCCCTCTCCCCCCTCTCTGTCGCTGGCAGTCCGGCCCCGCGCGTCAGGTTCAAACCTAACGGCGCGCGCAGCTGGCTGGCTGGCTGGGCCGGCCCAGCTGCTGGCCGACCCTGGCCCAGGCACTTGGCCCTTTTTCTTTTTCTATTTTACTCTGTTTTGCAAAAATCCCACAGAGTAAAATACTTATTCAAATCCAAATATTTTTCCACCACAAATCTTGTAATATTCTGTAGAATTTAACAGTGCCACCTGTGTAAATTTTTGAAAATGTTCCATGTAGTGATTTTATTTAAAATCTAGTTTTCAAAACTTTTAACCTCTGTTTTAAATAGTTTGCAAAATCTTTTTCACAACAAAACCTTAGGAAGATATTTTTAGTATAGATTGTAGTATTTTACAGAGTAGGGTAACATTTTAGAAGTAGAGTTTGTGCTCTATTTTTGTTGTGATGCTTATTATTACCGTTATTTATCGCAACGATAGATTGCGCTGTTGACGAGGGAGTTGGACCCGAAGACTTTGAAGACCCCAAAGACTTTGTTGAGCCACGCAAGCAGCCCTTTGACCATGTTAAGAAACCATTTTCATGCATGTCATATAGCACCTTATTTCGTTGTATTGATCATGATGATGTAGTGACCACTTTGGTGGGTTGCCTCTGACACTCTTACCGTTGATACTTGCATCGTGCATGAACCTACCCCCTTATGAGGGTTGTGCGGGTGGGAGTAGATAGGATGCTTAGTAGATGCTACGCAAAGTGGGACGGGAATATGCATGGTGTTGGAAACATGAGTGTTTTCAAAGACTTTTCGAAAACCCGTCGGGTGACACTAATGCCCGAGGGAGATGATGTTGAGCTAGGTAACCACTTGATAAAGAAGTGGTGTACCGGAGCAAGTGAGTGTGTGTGGTTTTTGAAAACGGATTGGTGTAAGTTGCGACTGTTATTCCAACCTTACATGTACAACCACGATACCCCTTATGGGACGGGGCTTTGTTGACTACCTTGGTGGGTACTAGCATAGAGCCCGCATTACTAGTGGTGAGAGTGACATGGTCACTCTCGATACGGGGTCGTGCCTGGTAGGGCGACCATGCACTATCTTCACAGTTACCGGGCACACCGTTGCGTGCCCTCATGGATGATACGTGTGATGTATATCATGAGGGATGGAACCAACGAGTGGACTCTTTGTTTAGTATCGCTAAGGGAAAGGCCATGTTCGGGTGCTTACCTCGGGTATGTAATATACCGCGAGTCGTGGATGACACGGAAGTTCCCCGAGTCTTGTGGGTAAAGTGTGGAACCTCTGCAGAGTGTAAAACTATTCGAATAGCCGTGTCCATGGTCAAGGACAGTTGGGTGACCGCTCTTGTGCTACATCCAGTGTTCACTAAACTGGGTGTGCGTGTGTGCGTGTGGGTGACATAGAGTTGATACATGAGTTAAGTCAGATGACTTGATATGATGACAGAACATGCGATGTTCAAACCTTGATTTGTATTGATATCTTCCAGCAACCAGAAGCCTCGCCCCTCGCAGCCAGCCCCAGCCAAGCCAACCTATCAGCTGCAGCAGGCTAGACCTCATGCACCTCGTCCGAGCTACCATCCTCAGCAGTATGCCAATCCCAGGCCAGCCTACAACAACCCCAATAACAACAACGGCGACAGGAACAACAACAACAATAACAACTATGGTCAGGTCACTTGCTTTGGGTGTGGTCAGCCTGGACACATCTCTAAGCAGTGCCCCAACAAGAATCCAGATGCACCGCGCCCCAATGCGCCCAACCAAGGTCAAGGCCGTGGAGCACCACCAAGGAACCCAGCTCCCCGCAACCAGCCCAACAATGGCAAGGGTCATGTGAATCACGTCATCGCCGAGGAAGCCCAGGAAGACCCAGACATCATACTGGACACGTTCCTCGTCAACTCAACCCCAGCAACCGTACTGTTTGATTGTGGAGCTTCGCATTCTTTTGTCACCCAAAAATTTGCACTAGCAAGTGGTATGAAGCCTATGCCGCTGGGTAGTCGTATGCTGATTCAAACCACGGGATCAGTTATGAAGTCGGGGATAGGTTGTAAAGGAGTTGAGATTAACATCAATGGGGTAGACTTCCTAGCAGACCTTATCATCCTGAAGTCGCAAGGCTTGGACGTGATCCTAGGCATGGACTGGTTAACCAAGCACAAAGAGACAATGGGTCAGGCACGCCCGGGACGTCGAAGCAAACGAAGCCAAGGCGTGGCGCTTACTCATCTCTAGCGGCCCATTTCCTCTTCCTCAACACCCTCGGTAGCGCCAACGCTACCCACGGGCAGAGCCTTTCCTCCGCGGCTGACCCCGTGGGGCAGGGGCGCGACCTCGATGCCGGTCCCTGCCCCCTTCATGGGGGGAACAGGGCGCACGGTCGTGGTGCCCCCCTCTAGGGAGTGTAATCCGGAGGGCGCCTCCCCGGGGTCGATAGCGCCACTCGTCTTACCAAGTGAGACGGCCTCACCGCCGGGCGGAGCGGCGCCATTGGCGCCCTCAGGCGTTGGGAAGAGTTGGCAGTGGGTCTTCGGAGGTGGGCGCTCGCCACTCCCCGTTGCCTCAGCTGAGGACTCCAGGCCCGCTAGGAGTTGAGGCTCGAGGACCACCAGGGCAGGGTCACCGCGGGGCCCTTCGCCGCGCTCCTGGAGCAGGCCCCATTGATCAAAGTGGGGCATGTAGCGAACGGAGTCCTTCCGGTTCCTGTACCTATACAGGGGGCGCCTCTCCCGGGGGAGACCGCCGGCTGCTTCGCCGGTCGGGATTAGGAGCATCTCGTCCAACACTTCGGGCGACAGGCGGTCCGGGTGAAGCTGCATGGGATCCCTTGGACCGGCGAAGGCTCACATCGGGCGGGAATGGCGCTGAAGAGGGGCAATCCTTTGCCAGAGGAACTCCCTCACGACCAGCGTCGCAGTCACTCCGGCGGCCCTCAAGGCGGCCAGTCTCTTCATCATCAGCGACAGCCTCGGGTCGACAAGCCTTTCGTGCCCCCATCCCAGGATCGGTACTGCTGGGGATGATGGGACCATCAACAGGGGGCTGTGCCGGCCGGCGTCCACATACACCCACTGCTGCCTTAAGCCCCCCGCGTCAGGTGATCCCCATATCGATGCTGTTGTTTTTGGTTTCATGGAAAATCCATACCAAACGGAGTCCAAACGCTACGAAACTTTTTGACAATTTTTTCTGGACAAGAAGGACCCTAGAAGCTTCGGGAGGAGACCATACATGAAACGAGGAGACGGCAAGACAATAGGGTGCAACCAGGGGGGTGGTCGCGCCCTAATGTATTGTGGGCCCCTCGTGGCTTCATCTGACCTAATTCCAACTCTATAAATCCCCAAATATTCTGAAATCCCCAGAGAGCCACCCAAAACAATTTTTCTGTCGCCGCAAGTCTCTATTCTTGCGCGATCCCATATAGAGGATTTCTCCAGCACCCCGTCGGAGGGGGAATCGATTACGGAGGGATTCTACATCAACCTTGCTACACCTCCAATGATGTGTGAGTTGTTCACCACAGACCTAAGGGTCCGTAGTGATTAGATTGATGGCTTCTTCTCTCTCTTTGATCTTCAATACCATGTTCTCTTCAGATATCTATTCGATCTAATCCTTTTGTGCGGTGTGTTTGTTGGGATCCGATGAATTGTGAGTTTATGATCAGATTATGCATTGAAAGTAACTAAGTCAATTTTGACTTTATTATGTGTCATTTATATAGCTATGTAATGCTTTCCGATCTATGGTTTCTTTGACCAAGTTCATCTATCAATCTTCAGTGGAAGTGGTGCATAGTAGTGGGTTCAATCTTGCGGTGTCCTCACCCACTAACAGTAGGGGTAACGAGGCATGTATTGTATTTTTGCTACTAAGGATAAAACAACGGGGTCTAAATATATTGCTTGTCTTACATTGTCTACATTATGTCATCTTGCTTAAATCGTTACTCTGTTTGTAATGAACTTAAAACTATAGATGCAGGCAAGAGTTGGTTGATTGGTGGAGTAATAGTAGTACATGTAGGCAGGAGTCGGTCTACTTGTCACGGACGTAATGCCTATGTATATGATCATGCCATGAATAATGTCATAACTATGCATTTTCTATCAATTACCCAACAATAATTTGTTTACCCACCTTATGCCATGCTAAAAGAGAGAAGCCTCTAGTAAAAACTAGGGATTTTTATTTCTGTGCCCCTGGTTCGTTAGTTGTACTCATTCATCCCCACACTCTTAACTTTTGCTCACTTTTCCCCACTCCCTTGCCCGAAACCCTCAGAACAGGTTACAACGGACATTGCCGTCGGGTCAATGCCTCTGACCGTTAACTCTGACGAGTGGGACCGGTTTCGGTGGATTGTTGGGCCGAAGCGCGCCACTCCCTCCATCCCGTTTTGCAGGCGTCTTTTCACAGGCGCCCGCCATGTCGGGCTGACGGCATGGCCCCACGCGGACTCGTCGGGAAACCCTACGGTCCGACGGGCGTCTCGACCGTCGACGCGGTGTAAACGCCGCATGGCGCCGCTTCGAATCGCCGCCCGAGGCCATTCCCCGGCTATTTAAGCCGGCCGTCGTCCCCCAGCCCTTGCAGATCCTCCTCCTCCCTCCACCCCGCTGCCGCCCGAGCCCATACGCCTCCTCTCGCACTTCCGTCGTCGTCAGGATGGTCCAACACCTCATCACCACGTACGCGCAGCTCACTCCGGAACGGCGCCTGCAAATCGAGGCGGAAATGCAGGCTCGCCGCGCCGCCCGCATCGCTGCGGGTCTCCCTCCGGATTTGCCGGAGACGGAGGAGGAGGAGGAAGAGGAGGAGGAGGAGCAGGAGGAGGAGCATCAGCCGGCGCCCATGGAGGAGGACGGCCCGGAGGCGGAGGCGGAGGTCGCCGTCGACCAGCCAGAGGAGATGGCGGAGCAGCAGGCCATCCTGGATTCCATCCTGGATGAGGCTGAGGTGGAGGCCAACCGTCGGCTCATCCGGCAGAGGCAGGTGGAGGCCGACGCCATGTTCGACGAGCGGGAGGCGGAGATAGAGGCAGAGGAGGCGACAGCGGAGCAGCCGCAGGTGCCGGAGCGGGCGGAGCCGCAACAGGCGGCCATTTATCCACCGGAGGGCACGGAGATCATCGACATCTCCGACGAAGAGTAGATAGGTTTTATTATGTAGTAGTATGTAGGTTTTACATCCTGCATGCTTTTGTATGAATTTTTTCCTTTCTGAATATGAGATATCCGGTTGTGTAATGATGTTTTCAATCTACTATGAACCATGGTGATGTTGAAAAAGAAGAAGGAAAAGAAACTATTTTTTGCATGATGAAACTAATTTGATGCAATCAAATAAAAAAAAGAAACAAACGGTGCAATCAAATCAATAAAGAAAGGGCCCATAAAGAAAAGGGTGATGGTGCAATCAAATCAATAACAAAAAACAGAACCAGCGCATGCACCATTTTAATAGGCCTCTTTTATCCTTGTGGGCCTTCGACAGGTCAACGCCTTGCGAAGGCCCAACAAGGACTTGTTTGCATTTTGGGACAGACTAGTGGGCGAGCAGAAGCAACCTCTCGCGGATCGCCCAACGATCCAATGGTGCGGAGCCGTCCATGTGATCCAACGGCGCGCAGCCTGCATGCACGCCCGCCCTGTGAATTTCTTCTAGAAGACCAGATCTGAGGGCTGTCGCTTGGCGCTAGGGTATGATCGGACGGCTCCAGTTCAACGCTAGGGTTTGGAGAGATGCTGCGGGGTTATGAGCCAGTCAGCGGGGTTATCTTAGGTTTGACCAACTTTCAAATGATGTTAACTAATTCAAAAAAAAATCAAAAAAATAGCAAACCTTCGCGGTTCGTCGTTTCATAAGACATAGTTACCATAAAAAATATAAACTTGGTTTAATGATATTTTTATGGAAAATATTCTTTTGAGGTAAGCTACCATCTCCAAGTTCAAATGAGAAGAACAAATTCAAAAAAAATCAAAAAAATGGACATTTCCATGAAAAATCCTTCACACAAATGAGCTATCACGTATGAGATTGTATAGAGTCCAAGCAGAGAGTGATAGTGGGTTTGGGTCTATGAAAAATTTAAAAAATCAAAAAAATCACCATAGATTCTATTTAGTGTGAATAAGAAGGATTTGAACTTATATTTTTATTATTGAAATTTTAAACTGTTCTTATAATGATTTATATTGGAAATGGCCTGTTTACCCTAACTTTTCAGAGCTCACCAACATAGGCTAACATGATCATTTGTTTGTATTTTTGTTTTATTTGTTGTTAGATCATTGCAACCAAGGCTAACATGATCATTGCAATCACAGAGGTTTAGGGTTTAGGGTTTAGGCTAACATTAACACAAATGTTGCTTATAATTCAAATGTCAGTCAAAATTCAAACATCACATCACAGTCGAAACATCATATCAAATCACATCAACCTGCGTTAACTATAATTATACATTAATAGCGGCCACAAAGGCCGGCGAGAGTTCACAAGTCTGCCAGGCGAGAGTTCACAAGTTTGCCAGGCATTAACTAAAAACATTAAAACTAAAAATGAAAACGAGGAGGTGCGCTGCCCCCTAGGCGTCCTCGTCGTCGTCGTCGGGGCCGGTGAGGTCGACGAGGGTCGGCGCCGGGCCAGCCCAGGGGAACGACGTCTCCCAGGCGGTGGCGACGTCGTCCGCCGGTGGCTGCACCGCCGCTGCCTGCGCTTCGGTAGGGCGCTCCTCCTCCTCTGCCTCTGCGTCCTTCTCCAACTCCTCGAGCCGCTGACCCTCGAGACGCTCCGCCCGTAGGTGCCGTTGTCGCCAGAACTCAAGGTAGTCCCGCTCCTGCTTCGGCGTCGCCAGCATCCATATGGGTGGCGCGCTCACCCACTCCCGCACCACCCCCTCCCACATGTACTCGTGGGGCGTGAGGGCGGTCGACGCCTGCTCGAGCCTGGCAGGGGACGGCGGTGCCAGCGGCAGCACGACGCAGTCGCCAGCAGCGGAGAGCGCAATGGCCTCCGCCATCCGTGCCTAGTAAGTCGCCTCCTCCTCATCCTCCTTGCGCCGCTCTTCCTCCTCGCTTTCGCGGAGGACAGCTGCCAGCGCCAGCGCCTCCTGGTATGCGGCCTCCGCCTCCTGGTCCTCATCGCACACGATGAGGGGCAGCGGGGTGCAAGCCTGTTGGGGAACGTTGCATGGGAAACAAATTTTTTTCCTACGCACACGCAAGATCTATCCATGGTGATGAGCATCTACGAGAGGGAGAGTGAATCTACATACCCTTGTAGATCGCTAAGCGGAAGCGTTAAGAAACGTGGTTGATGTAGTCGAACGTCTCCGTGATCCAAATCGCAAGTCGTCCCTCGATCCGATCACGAACTAGTGCCGAACGGACGGCACCTCCGCGTTCAACACACGTACGGCTTGATGACGCCTTCACCTCCTCGATCCAGCGAGCGATGGTGAAGTAGTAGATGAGTTCCGGCAGCACGACGGCGTGGTGATGGTGGTGAGGAAAAATCTCTGCAGGGCTTCGCCAAGCTCTACGGAGATTATGACGGAGGAACTAGAGGGCTAGGGTTGCCGGCACACGGCTTGGGAAATCCTGATGTGTCCCGTGTGCTAGCCCTGCTCCTCTATTTATATGTTGAACCCTGGGGTCTAAACTTGGAGAGAAAACCTCTACAAGGTCAGTTTTGCCCGCACAAGGTCGGTTTGGCCCGCAAGGAAAGAGTCCAACTCGGATCCCTGCAGTACCGCGCACAAGCGGTAGTACCGCTCGTGAGCGGTAGTACCGCTTGAGCGGTAGTACTGCCTTACCAGCGGTAGTACCGCTTAAGGCAGCAGCAAAACTTCCTTTTGCACTTTCCAATACCTCGTGGGTTTTACCCCTTTGGCCCATATAAAGTGTTGCTGCACCCGAACACTTCGGTAAACATCCGGAACCCCTTCCGGTGAATTCCGGAACCCTTCCAGAGATCAAAACACTATTATCACATATATCAATCTTTACCTCCGGACTCTTCCGGAGATCCTCGTCATGTCTGGGATCTTATCCGAGACTCCGAACAACCTTCGGTCACCAACACAATAACTCAACTATACTAATCGTCACCAAACGTTAAGTGTGTAGACCCTGCGGGTTCGAGAACTATGTAGACATGACCGAGACACCTCTACGGTCAATAACCAATAGCGGGACTTGGATGCCCATATTGGTTCCTACATATTCTACGAAGATCTATATCGGTCGAACCTCTATGTCAAGGATTCAGTTAATCCCGTATGTTGTTCCCTTTGTTCTTCGGTATGTTACTTGCCCGAGATTCGATCGTCGGTATCTCTATACCTAGTTCAATCTCGTTACCGGCAAGTCTCTTTACTCGTTCCGTAATACAAGATCCCGTGGCTAACACCTTAGTCACATTGCTTGCAAGGCTTATAGTGATGTTGTATTACCGAGTGGGCCCTGAGATACCTCTCCGTCACACGAAGTAACAAATCCCAGTCTTGATCCATGCCCACTCAACAGACACCCTCGGAGATACCTGTAGAGTATCTTTATAGTCACCAAGTTACGTTGTGACATTTGATACACACAAGGCATTCCTCCGGTGTCAGTGAGTTGCATGATCTCATGGTCATAGGAACAGATACTTGACATGCAGAAAACTATAGCAATAAACTGACACGATCATATGCTATGTTTATAGTTTGGGTCTTGTCCATCACATCATTCTCCTAATGATGTGATCCCGTTATCAAATGACATCTCATGTCTATGGCCAGGAAACCTTGACCATCTTTGATCAACGAGCTAGTTAACTAGAGGCATACTAGGGACACAGTGTTGTCTATGTACCCACACATGTATTTGAGTTTCCAATCAATACAATTATAGCATGGATAATAAACGATTATCATGAACAAGGAAATATGATAATAACTAAATTATTATTGCCTCTAGGGCATATTTCCAACAGTCTCCCACTTGCACTAGAGTCAATAATCTAGTTCACATCACCATGTGATTTACATTGTCTAACACCCAATGAGTTCTGGGGTTCGATCATGCTTTGCATGTGAGAGAGGTCTTTAGTCAACGGTCTGCAACATTCAGATCCATGTGTTCTTTGCAAATCTATATGTCATACTGTAGATGCTACCACACTCCACTTGGTACTATTCCAAATGGCCGCTCCACCATACGTATCCGGATTGCTACTCAGAGTCATCCGGATTGGTGTTAAAGCTTGCATCGACGTAACCCTTTACAACGAACTCTTTATCACCTCCATAATCGAGAAATATTTCCTTAGCCTTCTAGTTACTAAGGATAACTTTGACCGCTGTCCAGTGATCCACTCCTGGATCACTCTTGTACCCCTTGACTGACTCATGGCAAGGCACACACAGGCGCGGTACACAGCATGGCATACTATACAAAGCCTATGGATAAAGCATAGGGGACGACCTTCGTCCTTTCTCTTTCTTCTGCCGTGGTCGAGCTTTGAGTCTCACTCAACTCCACACCTTACAAATCAGGCAAGAACTCTTTCTTTGACTGATCCATTTTGAACTCTTTCAAAATCTTGTCAAGGTATGTACTCATTGAAAGTCTTATCAGACGTCTTGATCTATCTCTATAGATCCTGATGCCCAATATTTAAGTAGCTTCATTCCAGGTCTTCCTTTGAAAAACTCCTTTCAAACGACCCTTTATGCTTTCCAGAAATTCTACATCATTTCCGATCAACAATATGTCAACCACATATACTTATCGGAAATTCTATAGTGCTCCCACTCACTTTATTGTAAATAAAAGTTTCTCATAAACTTTGTATAGACTCAAAAACTTTGATCACCTCATCAAAGCGTATATTCCAACTCCGAGATGCTTGCTCCAGTCCATAGAAGGATCGCTGGAGTTTGCATACATTTTAGCATCCTTAGGACTGACAAAACCTTCCGGTTGTATCATATACAACCTTTCCTCACGGATACCGTTAAGGAAACGATGTTTTGACATCCATCTGCCAGATTTCATAATTGAAAAATGCAGCAACTGCTAACATAATTCCAACAGACTTTAGCATCGCTACGGATGAGAATGTCTCATCGTAGTCAACTCCTTGAACTTGTGAACAACCCTTTGCCACAAGTCGAGCTTTATAGATGGTAACATTACCGTCCGCGTCCGTCTTCCTTTTAAAGATCCATTTGTTCTGAATGGCCTTTCGCCCTTCAGGTAATACTTCCAAAGCCACCATCGCTTCTCCATAGCTCGTAGGTTCATCGTTGTCCAACAACATGACCTCTAAGACAGGGTTGCCGTACCACTCAGGAGCAGTACGCGTCCTTGTCGACCTATGAGGTTCGATAGCAACTTGATCCGAAGCTTCATGATCATCATCATTAACTTCCTCTTCAACGGTTGTAGGCTCTACAGAAACATCTTTCTGTGCTGCGCTACTCTCTGGTTGAAGTAATGGTTCAATAACCTCATCAAGTTCTATCTTCCTCCCACTCAATTCTTTCGAGAGAAACTCTTTCTCGAGAAAGGACCCGTTTTAGCAACAAACACTTTGCACTTGGATCTGAGATAGAAGGTACACCCAACTGTTATGTTAGGGTATTCTATGAAGATGCATTTGTCCGCTTTGGGTTCGAGCTCATTAGGTTGAAATCCTTTTCCACATGAGCGTCGCAGCCCCAAACATTAAGAAATGACAGCTTAGGTTTCTGCCAAACCAAAATTCATACGGTGTCATCTCAACGGACTTAGATGGTGCCCCCTTTTAAAGTGAATGTAGTTGTCTCTAATGCATAACCCCAAAACGATAGTGGCAAATCGATAAGAGACATCATAGATCGCACCATATCCAATAGAGCACGACTACGACGTTCGGACACACCATCACACTATGGTGTTCCAGGTGGCGTGAGTTGTGAAACAACTTCCACATTGTCTTAAGTTGTACACCAAACTCGTAACTCAGATATTTACCTCTTACGATCATATCGTAGATATTTTATCTTCTTGTCACGATGATCTCAAACTTCACTCTGAATTTGTTTGAACCTTTTCAAACGTTTCAGACTTGTGTTTCATTAAGTAAATATCCCCATATCTACTCAAATCATCAGTGAAGGTAGGAAAATAATGATATCCACCGCACGCTACAATACTCATTGGACCGAATACATCAACATGTATCATTCCCAGTAAGTCACTTGCCCGCTCCATCATACCGGAAAACGGGGTCTTAGTCATCTTGCCCATGAGGCATGGTCCGCATGTCTCAACCGATTCAAAATCGAATGAGTCCAAAGATCCATCAGCATGGAGTTTCTTCATGCGTTTTACACCAATATGACATTTAGCGGCAGTGCCATAAGTATGTGGTACTATCATTATTAACTTAATATCTTTTGGCATGAATATTATGAACATGTGTATCACTACGATCAAGATTCAATAAACCATTCTCATTGGGTGCATGACCATTGAAGGTTTTATTCATGTAAACAGAATAACCATTATTCTCTAACTTAAATGAATAACCGTATTGCAATAAGCATGATCTAATCACGTTCATGCTTAACGCAAACACCAAATAACATTTATTTAGGTTCATCACTAATCCCGAAGGTAGAGAGAGCGTGCGATGGTGATCACATCATCCTTGGAAACATTTCCAACACTCATCGTCATCTCACCCTTAGCTAGTCTCCGTTTATTCCGTAGCTTTTATTTCAAGTTACTAACATTTAGCAACCGAACCGGTATCCAATACCCAGGTGCTACTAGGAGTACTAGCAAGGTACACATCAATAACACGTATATCAAATATACTTCTGTCGACATTGCCAGCCTTCTTATCTACCAAGTATCTAGGGTTGTTCTGCTTCAGGGACCGTTCTCCTCATAATAGAAGCACTTAGTCTCGGGTTTGGGTTCAACCTTGGGTTTCTTTACTAGAGCAGCAACTGGCTTGCCATCCATGAAGTATCCCTCCTTGCCCTTGCCCTTCTCGAAACTAGTGGTTTTACTAACCATCAACACTTGATGCTCCTTCTTGATTTCTACCTTCGCGGTGTCAAACATCGCGAATAGATCAGGGATCATTATTTCCATCCCTGGCATTTTATAGTTCATCACGAAGCTCTAGTAGCTTAGTGACAGTGACTTGGAGAACTATATCAATCACTATCTTATCTGGAAGATCAACTCCCACTCGATTCAAGTGATTGTAGCACCCAGACAATCTGAGCACATGCTCAACGATTGAGCTATTCTCCTTCATCTTGCAGGCAAAGAATCTTGTTGGAGGTCTCATACTTCTCAACACGGGCACGAGCCTGAGATCCCAATTTCAGCTCTTAGAACATCTCATATGTTCTGTGACGTTCAAAACGTTTTGGAGCCTCAATTCTAAGCCGTAATGCATGACGCATTGAACTATCAAGTAGTCATCAAAACGTGCCTGTCAGATGTTCACAACATCTACAGACGACGCTAGAGGGGGGGGGGGGGTGGCGCACCGAGCGGTGCATTAAGGACATAAGCCTTTTGTGCAGCAATGAGGACAATCCTCAGATCACGGACCCAGTCCGCATTATTGCTACCATCATCTTTCAACTCTATTTCTCTAGGAACATATAAAAAATTCAAGGGAGCTACAGCGCGATCTAGTAATCTACAACATAATTAGTGCAAAGACAACTTAGACTATTGTTCAAGATAATGAGTTTAGTTAATCATATTACTTAAAAACTCCCACTCAAATTGACATCCCTCCGGTCATTCGAGTGTCACATGATCCAAATCAACCAACTCAAGTCCGATCATCACGTGAGTTGAGGTGGTTTCAATGGTGAACATCTTCATGTTGATCATATCTACTATATGACTCATGTTCGACCTTTCGGTCTCTTGTGTTCCGAGGCCATGTCTGTACATGCTAGGCTCGTCAAGTTTAACCCGAGTGTTCCGCACGTGCAACACTGGCTTGCACCCGTTGTATGCGAACGTAGAGTCTATCACACCCGATCATCACGTGGTGTCTCGAAACGACGAACTTTCGCAACGGTGCACACTCGGGGAGAACACAATTTTATCTTGAAATTTAAGTGAGGGATCACCTTATAATGCTACCGTCGTCCTAAGCAAAATAAGATGCATAAAAGGATTAACATCACATGCAAATCATAAGTGACATGATATGGCCATGAACTTGTGCTTTTGATCTCCATCTCCAAAGCACCGGCATGATCTCCATCGTCACCGGCATGACACCATGATCTCCATCATCTTGATCTCCATCAACGTGTCGCCATGAGGTTGTCGCGCCGACTGTTGCTTCCACGACTATTGCTAACTCATAGCGATAAAGTAAAGCAAAACGGCGAAAATAATTAAAGACAACTCTATGGCTCCTGCCAGTTACCGTACTCATCGACATGCAAGTCGTGATATTCTATACAACACATGATCATCTCATACATCACATATATCTCATCATGTAATTGGCCATATCACATCACAACATACCGTGCAAAAACAAGTTAGACGTCCTCTAATTGTTGTTGCAAGTTTTACGTGGCTGCTACGGGTATCTAGCAAGAACGATTCTTACCTACGCAAAACCACAACGTGGTGTAGTGATTGCTTTTTGATCTTCTAAAAGAACCCTCTTCATTGAACCGATTCAACTAAAGTGAGAGAGACAGACACCCGCCAGTCACCTTTATGCAACAAGTGCACGCAGCGGTGAAACCAGTCTCGCGTAAGCGTACGCGTAATGTCGGTCCAGGCCGCTTCATCTCACAATACCGCCGAATCAAGTATCAACTAGTAACGGCAAGCAATATGTATACACCCACGCCCACAACTCCTTTGTGTTCTACTCAAGATCTCATCTACGCATAGACCTAGCTCTGATACCACTGTTGGGGAACGTTGCATGGGAAACAAAAAATTTTCCTACGCACACGCAAGATCTATCCATGGTGATGAGCATCTATGAGAGGGAGAGTGAATCTACATACCCTTGTAGATCGCTAAGCGGAAGCGTTAAGAAACGCGGTTGATGTAGTCGAACGTCTCCGCGATCCAAATCGCAAGTCGTCCCTCGATCCGATCACGAACTAGTGCCGAACGGACGGCACCTCCGCGATCAACACACGTACGGCTTGATGACGCCTTCACCTCCTCGATCCAGCGAGCGATGGTGAAGTAGTAGATGAGTCCCGGCAGCACGACGGCGTGGTGATGGTGGTGAGGAACAATCTCTGCAGGGCTTCGCCAAGCTCTACGGAGATTATGACGGAGGAACTAGAGGGCTAGGGTTGCCGGCACACGGCTTGGGAAATCCTGATGTGTCCCATGTGCTAGCCCTGCCCCTCTATTTATATGTTGAGCCCTAGGGTCTAAACTTGGAGAGAAAACCTCTACAAGGTCGGTTTTGCCCGCACAGGGTCGGTTTGGCCCACAAGGAAAGAGTCCAACTCGAATCCCTGCAGTACCGCGCACAAGCGGTAGTACCGCTCGTGAGCGGTAGTACCGCTTCACACAAGCGGTAGTACCGCTTACGCGGTAGTACTGCCTTACCAGCGGTAGTACCGCTTAAGGCAGCAGCAAAACTTCCTTTTGCACTTTCCAATACCTCGTGGGTTTTACCCCTGTGGCCCATATAAAGTGTTGCTGCACCCGAACACTTCGGTAAACATCTGGAACCCCTTCCGGTGAATTCCGGAACCCTTCCGGAGATCAAAACACTATTATCACATATATCAATCTTTACCTCCAGACTCTTCCGGAGATCCTCGTCATGTCCGGGATCTTATCCGAGACTCCGAACAACCTTCGGTCACCAACACAATAACTCAACTATACTAATCGTCACCAAACGTTAAGTGTGTAGACCCTGCGGGTTCGAGAACTATGTAGACATGACCGAGACACCTCTACGGTCAATAACCAATAGTGGGACCTGGATGCCCATATTGGTTCCTACATATTCTACGAAGATCTATATCGGTCGAACCTCTATGTCAAGGATTCAGTTAATCCCGTATGATGTTCCCTTTGTTCTTCGGTATGTTACTTGCCCGAGATTCGATCGTCGGTATCTCTATACCTAGTTCAATCTCGGTACCGGCAAGTCTCTTTACTCGTTCCGTAATACAAGATCCCGTGGCTAACACCTTAGTCACATTGCTTGCAAGGCTTATAGTGATGTTGTATTACCGAGTGGGCCCTGAGATACCTCTCCGTCACACGAAGTAACAAATCCCAGTCTTGATCCATGCCCACTCAACAGACACCCTCGGAGATACCTGTAGAGTATCTTTATAGTCACCCAGCTACGTTGTGACGTTTGATACACACAAGGCATTCCTCCGGTGTTAGTGAGTTGCATGATCTCATGGTCATAGGAACAGATACTTGACATGCAGAAAACTATAGCAATAAACTGACACGATCATATGCTATGTTTATAGTTTGGGTCTTGTCCATCACATCATTCGTCTAATGATGTGATCCCGTTATCAAATGACATCTCATGTCTATGGCCAGGAAACCTTGACCATCTTTGATCAACGAGCTAGTTAACTAGAGGCATACTAGGGACACAGTGTTGTCTATGTACCCACACATGTATTTAAGTTTCCAATCAATACAATTATAGCATGGATAATAAACGATTATCATGAACAAGGAAATATGATAATAACTAAATTATTATTGCCTCTAGGGCATATTTCCAACAAAGCCCGCACGTCGCGGACGCCACGACGGCGCTGCTCCGCGTGCTCAAACGCAAACCAGACCTCCCAATTGGGAGAGTCTGCAGCATAGGCCGGATCGAGCCGCTACTCGGGCGTGAGCTGTTGTCGCCGGTGCCTCACCTCCTCCGCATGTGCCCACGCTGACCGTGGAACCGCCGGCACTGGGATCCTCTCCGGATCCAAGTGCCAGTGGTGTGGCAGGATCACGTCAGCGTAGGGGAGAGGGATGGTGTGCTCCCAGTGCCACATCGCCTGGTGCACTGGGACGCGAATCCGCTGCCGAGGCGGACGGGAAGAGGACGGCAGGGGTAGCGCGCACCAAGGGACGGCGGGGGCCTTGCCCTTATTCTTGCCGGAGCTCGAGCCAGCCCCTGAGAAGATGCCCATGGTGGCTACTGGCTAGGGTTTGGTTTTGTCGTCGGCAGACTAGTGTTTGTATCCTGCCGGGGGTGGAGGGGGCAGGCGCGGCTCTGGAAGGATGGAAGGTGCTGTGGATTGGCCGGTTTCCATTTAAAGAAGGACGACGACCCGAACATGGGTGGCTGACGACCGGGGCCCGCCGCGCGTGCGCATTTACTTTTGGCTGTGGGGGTAGTTGGAAGGCCGCCACGCGTCCCCGTGCCGGACGAGGAGAAAGCGCGTGCACGTCCGTTCGGCGTCCGTGTGGCCCGAAATGGGGCGGGACGGACTCAGCGCGGCCCCACTCGTCAGAGTTAGCGGTCATACTATTGACCCGACGGCATCCTCCGTTGTGACCTTTGGTGAGGGTTTCGGGCTAGGGAGTGGGGAAAAGTGAGCAAAATTTAAGGACGTGGGGATGAATGAGCACAGCTAAGGAACCAGGGGCACAGAAATAAAAATCCCTAAAAACTATGGCCCTGGGTCTACTCTAATCATATTACAAAAATCTAAAATACCTTGCTGCAATTTATTTACTTTCATTTTAGTTTTCAAATTATCTATCTATCACTATTAGATTTAATCCTTGTTGTCAACAAGTACAAGGGGATTGACAAATGTCTTGCCTACGTTGGGTGCAAGTATTTGCTCTTTTGTGTGTAGGTGCTGCTGATGGTCGTTTGCTTGATTCTCCTACTAGTTCGATAAACCTTGGTTCTTAACTAAGGGAAATACTTTTCGTTACTTTACTACATCACCCTTCTTCTTCGGGAAAATCTCAATGCATCACAAGTAGCAAGTGGTTGCGCTCAACCGAGAGAAATGATAAGAGTATGAGGGGAGGCGGTGGGGTGGACCTATATGCCCACGTGGAGCGATCGAAAAGGGGTGTGAGGTGGCGTGACGAGACGATCGTTCGGTCCCAAACGTTTTCCTCCCTTGAAACGCTGGTACACGTCCTACACATGGTCCAAACACATTGTGTTCTACAATGTTGTCAATCATTTTTTTAGGGACTCGCCCCCTCCCCTCCCCTGGCACTTGTGTCCCTCTCTAAGGCGACACTGGTGAACCCTAGCTTCCTTGCTGTCGGTGCCTTCATCCCCGCCTTCCTCCCTCATGCCGCCGTGAGCCACTACGGGGCAATGCCCGGACAAAGTCGACGACGGCGGGGCCTCTTGCCAGTGCGGCTTCTCTCCTCCTCCCAATGATGGCACATGTCTAGCCACTAGTGATCTTGGCAGTGCGACGTAGCGAAGGTACAACGACAACCCTACTCGGCGTCGATGATGGTGGGCGACCTGTGTCTGGTGGTGCTGCCTAGGCGGCCGCTGCAACCAGGGGCTCTGGATCCATGCTTGCTATATCTGGGTGGCGGGGCTCGTGCTAAGGCTGATGTTAGGCATGGTGACGTCTTGGCTGTGATGACGCTGGGAGCCATGGTTGTCGGCGTTCTGGGAACGGGGGTACCCAGACCTGCCTGCCTGCGGCCCAGGGCATGGCCCACTTTGTCAGCCAGGCACGGCCTGGCGGGACCGTACCCAAGACAAGGCCCTCGCGAGGGCCCTAAGCTCGCGAGGAAGAACAACACCAAGACCAGCGAAGGATGGGCCTCCTCAGGCCCTCTTCGGAGCGGCGGAGATCTCTATGCAGAAACCGGCCTCAGGAGTCAAGGAAGATGCAAGAAAGGATAGGCGGGCGCCAGCGCACCAGGCGGTGCAGGTTCCCCTTTGGTGCAAAGGGAGCAAGGACGTACGCGGGTTCCCAAAGCGCCCCCCAAAGGTTTCCATTCCGGCGCAACAAGACCACAGCCACGAGCCCAGTAGGACGGATGTCATCGCCGAACCCACCTTTGCATCATCGACAGCTACTTTGCAGGCGAAGACCACCTTTGGACAGGGCGGGGATGTACTCCTGTCCCCCTTCAAATTTGGACGTTGTGGGATCCCTTCCCGCCATTGCGATAAGGGAAGAGGACCCGGGCCGCTGCTATAAATAGAGGATAGGCTGCACCATAGAAGGGGGGGACAATAGACAAGGCAGAGAGCCAAGAACACCACTCGAGCACCCTCACGAGGCTCCTCACCACTGTACTAGTTCATCCACCACACCTCCTCGTGTGGCAATCCACCAAAGCAGGAGTAGGGTATTACGCTTCGCAGCGGCCCGAACCTGGGTAAATCACCGTGTGCATCTTCTTCCTCGTCATCGTGCGAGTTCATCATCCTAATCATCGTGTAGTGAGCTAGGTAGGGCGAGGCTGCAGGGGAGCTTCGCACACGCCCCTGTGTTCGAACCTTGAGGGTTTTGCGAAGCCCGAAATCCGACATTTGGCGCGCCAGGTAGGGGATGTGTCAAAATCTTCCTCGAAGCCTCGCTCTTCCCTCGCCGCACCGCTCCGATGGCCAGCGCCCAACAACCTTCCTCCGGGCATGGCGGATCTGTCTTCACCAACCCCACCACTGCAGACCGAGACCCACGCCCCAGCGGCACGACGCTGGGCGGTCAGTATCAAGCCACCAGTGTCGTCTCTACCGTCGTCGCCCCTCGCGCCACCCAAGTGCACGGCGGACGGGCGGTGCCCCCGGCCCCGACATCATGCTGCACCTATGTGGGAGACCTCGACGCGCACGATGCGTTGCTGATGGCAAGCGAGATGCTTGGCCACCGCCCAACGCACATGGGCTTCGACGCGTGGGCCGACCACATTGCTGAGTTGGTCGCCGTCGCACGGAGGGCCATGGCCACTAGCCCTCCTTCGTGGCCGCAGGCGTCAGGCGCCGGGGGCTCGTTCGCCGTGCCTGTCGCCCAGCCTGCCGCCGGCGTGCTCCCTCAGGCTCCGGACAAGCCCGAGCGAGGCCCGCCGCACGCCGTGCTCCTTCTCCTCCGAATTCCGGTGACCGGTTTTGGGGCGCCGCCCGGCCCCGACGATGGAGCGCGCGGAGGAAACAACAGGGCGCCCCGCGCGCGCACCGACTCGCACTCTCGTACCCCTGCGGACCGTCAATAGCCTGGGTTGACCAGGCGGGAGCGCGCCATCCTGCGTAGGGAGCAGGCGGCGAGGGAGTCCGGACAAGCAAGCAACCACGGCGAAGGCGCATCGGATCGCCAAGGTAACAATCCCCGTCAGGAAGCACGCGGCCCACCCAGCGGCGGTGGCAGAGGTAAGCAACTTCGAGCCGAGGCTCGACGCAGGAGGGTCTGTGGGCTGCGCACACAGGGCGGCGCCCCGCCACCGCCCGAAGGGGCCGTCCCCAGCGCCCCGCCGGACGGCTCAAGAGGAGAACCGGGCCCTTATGTAGAGCCCTATGTACCAAGCTACGTCGTACCTCCGGACGGTGGGATGGATCAGGCGCCTGCCGCAGGCGCCAACATCCCCCAAGAATAGGGGGTACCCTGGGCGTCCTCCCCAAGCCGGGCCTGGGGGCTTCCACCGATGGAGCACCTGGCCTGGACAACGCGAGCAGGAGAAAGAGGGAGGACGCCCTCGGGCCCACGGGGAATGGCGCAAGCCGTCGCCCTCGCGAGCAAGCAACACCGAGCCAAGCCCCGAGGCCTCAAGAGAAACGGCTTGTGGGGGGGGGGGACAGCAAGACACAAGTAGCGCGGGCCACCCGCGGCAACCGGAGCGCCGGCGCAGCCTCGGGAGGCTGGGCCTCACGAGGCCATGAAGACACTGTCCGGCCGGCGCCCCGACGCTTCACGAGGCGGCTTAATCGACAAAACACCTTTATGGCTGTGCCGGATGCATTGTGCTCATGTTTGCGCCACGGGAGCGCAATGTTGTGGCTACGCGGGGAACAATGCATTCGGGTTTGGGTCATAGAGGCGCGCAACCGAGCAGAAATGCACGGGATGTCTCTTGACGGAGTTGGGAGCAACCGGGCCGTGCGCCTGGGGGCTTGCCCAGCTATCTACGGCCGTGACACTCTCACGTAATAATGAGTGGGTTGTATATGCCCGGAGCCCCCGAGGACGCGGAGGGGTTCCATCCCACGCCCAAGTGGAAGCCACATGCTCCGCGCTGGCGGACAACACTGCCCACCAATGGCTATGCCCACACAACGTGGATGCCCTACGCTCCGCGCTGGGGGAAGACGAAGGCGAAGACTAGCCTAGGTGCCGGACGCGGCAGTTGCTTGCTTCTTTTTGGTGTTCGAATTGCCACTTTTTGGAATGAAGTTTAAGAATTTTGGAACTCTATTTTTAAAATGAAAAAGGGGCGGGGAATTTTCTCTCATCGTTCTCTCCTTTTTCCGGTCTTGGAGTCTCTTTCTCTGAATTGGTGTTTCGCAAGGGCCCGTGCACTTCGGCCCTCCCCGAGGCGCCTCGGAGCTGGATAGCAAGGCCCTGTCGCCTCAGGGACTTGCATCTTGTGGTGGTCGATCCCCACTCGGGGGCTCCGACCACAGCGCGGCACCGCAGCATGGGGCCTCGGGAGGTCTCAGTGCCTCCGGAGGCGGCAGCCAGCAGGACGGAATGGGGGTCGCTCGAGCGTCAAAGGGGGCTCCTGAGCAGCGCGCCTCAGGAGCCTTACCGGTCATATAGCCACTTGCCCCTCGATGTCGTCCTGGCGATTCGGTCGGCATCAAGGGTGTCGAGGCCTCACCTCATAGTTGCGTCCTGGTGATCCGGACGCCCCTACGGTGGTCGAGGAATGTGCGGGACTGGGACCTGCCGACGTAGAGCTGCTTGAGCGTCAAAGGGGGCTCCTGAGCAGCGCGCCTCAGGAGCCTTACCGGTCATATAGCCCCTCGCCCCTTGACGTCGTCCTGGTGATCCGGTCGGTATCAAGGGTGTCGAGGCCTCACCCCGTAGTTGCGTCCTAGTGATCCGGACGCCCCTTACGGTGGTCGAGAAATGTGCGGGACTTGGGCCTGCAGACACAGAGTGCCGAAAGGGCCCCCAAACTGTCCCACAAACAAGGAGGAAGCATCCCAGGTGGAATCGCGGGCTATCTGGAAAACCCGGCCGCGCCTCGCGACGCACGAGATTGTCACCGCCCTACAAGCTAAGTACACTACCGAACCAAGCAAGAGCCTCCAGATCTAATGACGACCCGAGCACGGGATAAGGGTTGTGCGCACTAATGTGAGGATGCAGGTACTGCGGGCCACCACGCGCGGCTACTGAGACCCCTGAGGCCTGAGGCGCTAGGAAAAACAGCACGAGGGGAGGGACCCCGCCACGACGAGCAGCAAGGCCACGAACCCGGGGAGTGGCAGCCACGAGCTACCCCTCACGAGAGAGAGCCTCGCGAGGGCCCCGCCGACAGTCATCACCAAGCCGCATCAGCGGCCACACCAAGCCCCGCGCGAAGAAACTAAGTCACGTCACGGCAAGCAGGCAACCGGCGATTTAAGAAAAGGAAGGACGGAGACAAAGGTAATATGCAAAAGGCTAACGCCCTCCGGGGCCGAGTTCTTCTTAAATATTACAGGAACCATGAAAGGGAAACAGGGGATGCCTAGAGGGAGGAGTCGTTGTCGCCGCCCGCGCCGCCGGCCGCCTCGGCATCGGAATCGTCCTCCCTGCTGGAGGCGGGCACCTGGATGAACCGCTCCACTAGGGATTCCACGTGCGGGCGTACCTCATCCTGGAGGGGCCTCTGGAGCTCGTCGGGCACCCGCTCCCCGACGCGTCGGAGGTCAAGCTCCGGGGGATGGTGGCGCAGGTTGGAGAAGACGCACGTCAAGGCGAGGTCCAGGAGGTCACGCGCGTCGGACTCGTTGTCCGCATCCACGCGGGAGACGCCGGTCTCCAGTGCCTCCACCACCCTTCGGAAGAAGTCAAGATAGCCCCCGTCGCCGTGCGTGCATGGCAGCGCGGGGGCTTCCCCGACGAACCGGCTCACCGTGCCGGCTGCGCGGCGGGCAATGCCAAGGTACTACTTGGCGCGCTGGGACTCCAGCATCTTGGCATGCGCCGCCTCGTCCTGGGCGGCCTGCACGGCGTCGGCTGCCTCCTTAACCTGGGCCTAGAGGGACGCCAGCTCCGCCCTGGCCTCCGCTTCGCCCCTGAGGGCGGCTTGGAAGGTGGCCTCGGTGGTCGTCAGCTGGGCCCGCAGCGCGTCCACCTGCTCCTGGAGTTCGCCGAGCCTGCGTTTCTTGGCCGCAGGCGCCCTGGAAGAAGGAGAGGATCAGGTCTGGAGCACTGGACAAGACAACTAAGAAAGAAGGAGGCGGCGGAGTACTCACTCATCGACCATGGCCCAGCGCCGGCGTACTTGCGCCGACCCCGGGGGGCCCCCGCCGCTGCCTCCGGAAGAGGGCGGGGGAGCCGACAATCCCGCGCACATCCCCGCGCCCGCAGCACTTCCTCCAGACGCCATGGGAGAGGAGCAGATGGGAAGAAGAGAGGGTTTTTTCTGTGGAACAATGGGAGGAAGAAGACACCTCAAGACTGCAATGCCCCCCCGCCAGGGGTGGGGCGGATTTATAGGCGAGACTGCAGCCGCGAAGCATCGTGGGAGAGCAGGCGTCGTGCGCCTCTCGGGCGCCGCGGGGCGGGTCGATCAGCGCATTGCCATCCGCGTCGCCTCGCCTGCCGATTGTTGGGTTACATCCGTGTGGCCCGAGGAGTGGAGGCTCGAGGAAGCAGCAGCATTCAAGGAGAGGTAATGATGGCCGGCGCGGCGCGCAGGCGTCACATCAATTTGACCTGGGAGGTCCCTGACAACCTCGGGAGCGGGGACGACATCCACTGGGTGCGCAACGCGTGTCGAGCCTGGCCCGCAGGCGTCTTGGGCCCGCGGTGCTTCGGGCCGCCCTCAACAGCTTCGCCCGGAGGCCAGCTCGAGCGCGCCTTGGGCCCGGGGGCTACTGTCGGTGTTTTGGGAATGGGGGTACCCAGACCTGCCTGCCTGCGGCCCAGGACATGGCCCACTTTGTCAGCTAGGCATGGCCTTGCGGGACCGCACCCAAGACAAGGCCCTCGCGAGGGCCCTAAGCTCGCGAGGAAGAACAACACCAAGACCAGCGAAGGATGGGCCTCCTCAGGCCCTCTCCGGAGCGGCGGAGATCTCTATGTAGAACCCGGCCTCAGGAGTCAAGGATGACGCAAGAAAGGACACGCGGGCGCTAGCGCGCCAGGCGGTGCAGTTTCCCCTTTGGTGCAAAGGGAGCAAGGACGTACGCGGGTTCCCAAAGCGCCCCCAAAGGTTTCCATTCCGGTGCAACAAGACCACGACCACGAGCCCAGCAGGACGGATGTCATCGCCGAGTCCACCTCTGCATCATCGACAGCTCCTTTGCAGGCGAAGACCACCTTTGGACAGGGCGGGGATCTACTCCTGTCCCCCTTCGAATTTGGCCATTGTGGGATCCCTTCCCGCCATTGCGATAAGGGAAGAGGACTCGAGCCGCTGCTATAAATAGAGGATAGGCTGCACCGTAGAAGGGGGGGACAATAGACAAGGCAGAGAGCCAAGAACACCACTCGAGTGCTCTCATGAGGCTCCTCACCACTGTACTAGTTCATCCACCACACCTCCTCGTGAGGCAATCCACCAAAGCAGGAGTAGGGTATTACGCTTCGCAGCGGCCCGAACCTGGGTAAATCACCGTGTGCGTCTTCTTCCTCGTCATCGTGCGAGTTCATCATCCTAATCATCATGTAGTGAGCTAGGTAGGGCGAGGCTACAGGGGATCTTCGCACACGCCCCTGTGTTCGAATCTTGAGGGTTTTGCGGAGCCCGAAATCCGACAATGGTGGTGCGGGCGACTGTAGTAGACTCCGCATGGTGGTGTCGACCATTTTGATGGTGGTTCTGGTGTGGTGTGTCGATGCGGCTCCTATGGTGAGGCGTTGTGGCAGCGGTGGTGGAATGAACCCTGTTGGATGGTGTTGCCTCTTTCTGGTGGGATTAGATGTAGGTGTGTGGCGATACGGCGGAAGGTCTTGCAAAACTCCGGTCAATGCCAACGGCGGCGGGGTGCGTGGGCGTCGTCCCCCTCGTTGGAGGCATGATACGCCTCCAACATATCTACAATTTTTGATTGTTCCATGCTGATATATTATCATTCTAGGATACTTTTTGGGTCTTTATTTACCAATTTATAATATTTTTGAGAATTAACCTATTGACCCAGTGCCCAGTGCCAGTTGCTGTTTTCTGCATGTTTTTGCCTTTTCAGGTTTACAGTACCAAACGAAGTTCAATTGCCACAAAACTTTTTGATGATTTTTTCTGGACTATAAGAAGACCTAGAAGCTTCGGAAGGAAGCCAAGAGGTCCACGAGGGCCCCACCACACATCAGGGCGCGCCCTGGGGGGCGCCCTGATATGTGGTGCCCCCCTCGGCTGCCTCCCGATGTCCCTTTTCGGCCTATAAATTCTCTAATATTGCAAAACCCCTAAAGACAGTCCCGAAACCCTTTTTCTGCCGCCGCAAGTCTCTGTTCCATCGTGAGGCCATCTGGAGCTCCGTTCCGGCACCCTGCCGGAGGGGGGGTCGATCACAGAGGGCCTCTTCATCAACCTTGCTGCTCTCATGATGATGTGTGAGTAGTACACCACAGACCTACGGGTCCATAGCTAGTACCTAGATGGCAATATCTCTCTATTATGATCTTCAATACAATGATCATCACATCTTCGCTTTGATCTATCCGATGTAATCCTATTGTGCGGTGTGTTTGTTGGGATCCGATGAATTGTGGGTTTATGTTCAGATTATGCATGAAAGGTATTTGAGATACCTCTGATATATATTGTCTCTTAATTGCATGATCATTATAGCTTTGTAATGCTCTCCGATCTATTGATGTGCTTTGGCCAAGTAGATTAATATTTCATCGGTGGGAGTGGTGCGTTGTGGTAGGTTCAACCTGACGAGTTTCTATATCCTAGTGACAAAGTAGGGGACAAGATGCATCTTTATGTTATTGCTACTAAGGATAAAATGACGGGGTTCATTCATATTGTCTGAGTTTACTTTGTCTACATCATGTCATCATTCTCCAAGCATTACTCTATTTTACTTAGTACTCTAGATGCATGCTGGATATCGGTTGATGAGTGGAGTAGTAGTAATAGGTGCAGGCAGGAGTCGGCCTATTTGCTTATGGACGTGATGCCTATATATACATGATCATTGCCGTGAACATCGCATAACTATCCGCTTTTCTATCAATTGCCCAACAATAATTTGTTTACCCACGGTATGCTGCCTACATGAGAGATGCCACTAGAGAACACTATGGCCCCCGGGTCTATTCACTTATATATTTACAAACGCTACAATTACCTCGTTGCCTTTATTTACTTTTTATTTATTTTGCAATTTATATTTATTAACAATTATCTACACAATTCATTTGGTTGCAAATAATGAGACCAAGGGGATTTACAACCCTCTTACCCGCGTTGGGTGCAAGTTGTTTGTTCATTTGTGTGCAGCCGCTGAAGACGGTTGAGGATTGATATTCCTATTGGTTCGATAAACCTTGGTTTCATAACTGAGGGAAATACTTACCCACTTTGTGCTCCAATTACCCGTTCCTCTTCACGGAAAACCCAACGCAGATCACAAGTATCAAGATATCATTGTGTAGTGTTGGCACCTCGCTCTCTCTCACTCGGTGTGTTGTCATTGGGCGAAAGTCTAGGTTTGGACCGGGATATGCCTAACTCTCCTAATAGATATGAATTACCTGATGTACCTGAGAGTTATGTTATGGATGGGGAGATAGCTAGGGACTTTCTTGCTTGTAATGATAGAGATGATTTGAAGAAACTACTATGCAAACTAAAAGAAAAATCTATGATGGAGAAAATGAAACATGATCCCAAATTTGCTACTTATCCTATATGTGTTACTGATAAGGATTATGAATTCTCTGTTGATCCTGAGTTAATCACTTAGAAATCTCATCCTTTCCATGGTTATGAAACTGAAACCGTTGTGGGACACCTTACTAAATTGAATGATAATGCCACTTTGTTTACTCATGAGGAAAAAAATGCCTGACTATTATATCTTTAAGCTTTTCCCTTTCTCTCTAAAAGGCGATGCTAAGAAATGGTTCCTCACTCTTGCTCCTGGTTGTGTGCATAGCCCCCAGGATATGATATATTAATTCTCTGAAAAACATTTTCCTGCTCATAAAAAACAAGCTGCCTTACATTAAATATTTAACTTTGTGCAAATTGAAGACTAGAATCTCCCTCAAGCCTGGGGGGGGGGGGCTTCTCCAGTTACTTAGAGCTTTGCCTATCATCCTCTTAGGAAAAAAGAAATACTTGATATCTTTTATATTGGACTAACCGATGTTTCTAGGAACTACCTAGATAGTTGTGTTGGTTGTTTTTTCAGGGAACGAACTATTGGACAAACTGAAGAATTATTGAATAATATATTGCAAAATGCCGATGATTGGACACTTCCTAAACCACCGTCGAAACCAATTCAAAAGAAGAGAGGTATTCCATTCCTCAGTCCTGAAGATATGCAAGAAGCCAAGAGAACTATGAAATAAAAAGGTATTAAATCTGAAGATGTCAAGAATCTACCACCTATCGAAAAAACACAGGGACTCGACACCCTGACACAGGTAGTAGAGGTAAATTCTCTCCATAGATTTAATGCAAGTGATATACCTTATACTAAAACTCCTAGTCAATGCATGTATGAATTAGATAATTACATTGTTAAGCAAGAGCACTTTAATAATTATGTCAAAGATCAATTACAAAGCAATTCTATGATGATAGATTGTTTGAGTGACTTGATGTTTAGAATTTCTAATGATGTTAAAGGTCTAGGTAAACATGCTTCCATGGTTCATACTCAACTAGACCAAGTTGCTAAGTCACAAAATGATTTGCTTGCTGAATTAAATGAAAACATGTATGACCATGTTGTTAGAGTAATGACTAGAGGAGGTAGAATGACTCAGGAACCTCTATATCCTGAAGGTCATCCTAAAAGAATAGAACATGATTCTCGGAAAACTAATGAAGATGTACATAGTCCAGCTAAAAGGAAAAAGAAAAAGAAAAATGATAGGACTATGCATGCTTCTAGTGAACCTGTTATAGAAAGACCCGCTGAGTATCATAATGATGTTTATATTTCTGGTGCTGAGACACAATCTGGTAGTGAACATTCACCTAGTGATAATGAAAATGATAAAAATGATACTCACGTAGATGCTCAGCCAGATAGTAATAAAGAACCTCATAATGATATGGAAATAGAACCTGCTGAAAACCTTGATAACCCACATCCTAAAAATAAATGTTATGAAAAGAAAAACTTTGTTGCTAGAAAACATGGTAGAAACAGAGAGCCATGGGTTCAGAAACCCATGCCTTTCCCTTGTAAGCCTTCTAAGACTAAGGACGAGGAGGAGTTTGAACGCTTTGCTCAAATGATCAAACATGTTTTTCTGCGCACTCGCTTGACTGATATATTAAAGATGCCTCCATATGCTAAGTATATGAATGATATTATTACTAACAAAAGAAAAATACTTGAAACTGAAATTTCCACTATGCTTGCTAATTATTCTTTTGACTATGGAGTGCCTAAGAAGTTGGGAGATCCGGGTATACCCACAATACTTTGCTCCATTAAAAGAAGTTATGTTAAAACTGCTTTATGTGATCTAGGAGCCGGTGTTAGTGTTATGCCTTTCTCTTTATATCTTTGCAAATGGCTAATAAATCCACTGCTATACCTATTCAAATTTGTGAGTATGTTCCTATTGTGGTTGCAAATGTTACTATCTTGACAGACTTTGTTATTCTTGAGATGCCCGAGGACGACAACATGTCGATTATCCTTGGTAGAACCTTTTTAAATATTGCAGGGGCTATTATTGATTACAACAAAAGCAATGTTAATTTTCATGTCAATGGGAAACAACAAACGGTGCATTTTCCGAAGAAGTAAGCTTCGGTGAATAATATTAATACCATTGAACCAATTGCTACCATACTATTGGAGGGTTTAAATTTCCTCTTCCTACTACCAAGAAGAAATATCATGTCCTTATTTTTCAGGATATGCAAATTCCCATTGAGGTAACTTAGTATTATACGAAAATTCTTCGGTTTCATGTCAATCAGAAACGATTATTAATAAGACTTGATCAACGTTATTAATGGATGCTTTTTGAAAGACATGTGGTCGATGAATTTAGTAAGCACAACTCTATGTACCATAAGTTTATACTCTGTAACTTTTTAGTTTAATAAAATAAAATGCCGTGATTATCTAGTTTTCTGAATTTCCCGTGCAAGAAAAATGACCGAAAAATAAAAAGTCTCAGAATGTCACAAATTTTTAACTTGATTTTTTCTAGAATATTTGAAAATATCTGGTGCTGAAAACTCACCTGGGGGTGCACCTGTTGGTGCCAAGCCAACAGGGCGCACCCACCCCCTCGACGCGCCCTGGTGGCTTGGGGACCACAAGCACCCCCTCACTTATCTATTCAGCCCACTCCTTCTCCTACCTCTAGAAAAAAAATCCTGGACACTCTCTCTCTCTCTCTCTCTCTCTCTCGTGTTCTAGCTCCCAAACCTAAGATTTTCTATCTCTTTGCTCGGAACTCCATTTTCGAAACTGTTTTGAGGGATTGCTCCTTAGTATGTGACTCTCCCATTCCTCCTATTACTTTTTTTTGCTTTAGTGGTTTATATTTAGCATATTTTGCTGCACTTGGTGCTACAAAAAATGAGCTTGCATGTTGAATTCTTTGAGTTCCAAGTAGTATGAATGCTTGATATGGCCTCTATGCATCTATATGAGTAGTTGCTACAAATCTTACAAAGTTTTACTGACATAATTTTATGGTCCAAAAATTTCAGAAATTTTTTCTTAGGAAAATGAATCTCTTTAGGAGGAGTTCTTCAAGAAGGTGTTCTTCGGGTGAGACATCGAGCGAGGGCTCAGTGCGGCAAGCTTATGCTGAACCCAGAACAAGCATGGTAGTCATGGCCAGCGCTAAATCATGTTGTTGGCTATGTGATGAGTTCATGAGAGGTGTAGGCATTAAGGTAGAATTTGATCAATATATTTATAATACCGACCTCATCGACTTCCTTGCAGATAAGTGCGTTCAACACTATGATCTTACCCGTTCATTTACGCAAGGATTTCAATATCATCTCCGTACTTCTAGAGTGTTGTTTAATCTCTACAATAATTCTTTTATTTTGACTCTAGAACAATTCTATGATGCATGCAAACTTCCATATTGGGGCTCACTAGACAAACCACAAAAATCTGATTATAATATGTTCCTTGTGAGTCTTTGCATTGGAGAGGATAGAGGGGTGACTCAAGATAGAATAAAAAGTATCCATTTTCCCTCTATTCGCTACTTTGCATTGTTTAATAGGAAATGTATTGTGGGCAAGAAAGATTATAGTGCACTGTGTGCTCCTGACTTGAGACACATTCATACTGCAGTAACTGGTGATAGACAGTATGACGTTGGTGCAATTGTTGCCCGTAGGCTGCACGGGTAACGGTGACTTATATGGAGGAATTTATGCCTCCCGCGTAGATGCAAGACTGAGAGTCTCACCTCAACCTAATGACCATATGCCGCCTGAGAGATATTTAGATTTTGAAGCCATGCGTCATCATGACTTTCTTATGGACAGTGCTCGTGGTTATGAGTACAACTTAACGTTTTATAAATATAATCATGTCTCTGTTATGTTGCTCATGCCATGCTTAAATAGCTAGGAGTGAATAATGATTTATATCATGTGTCAACATGCATTAAAATTGTTGTGATGTGTTATGGTAGTATGGTATCCTCCTTTGAGTAATTCGAGTGGCTTGACTCGGCACATGGGCAAACATGTAGTTGTTTCAAATCCAATGTAGCCTTCATGATACTTATGTTCAGAGTGTTTATATCCTACTCATGCTAATGTTCAATGTTAATTATTCGCAATGCATGACTATGACCGTTTTCGCTCTCTAGCTGGTCGCTTCTCAATCTATTGCTAGCCTTCACCGTACTAAGCGGGAATGTTGCTCGTGCATACAAAATCTTTAAACCCAAGTTGTTCCACATGAGTCCACCATATCTACCTATGTACGGTATTACCCCGCCATTCCAAGTAAATTTGCATGTGCCACCTCTAAACATTCAAATAAACATCCGTTTTGTGTGCTCGTACCACTCATGGAGCGACAAGGCGGTCAGTATCTTCCATGCTAAGCGGGTTATTCTCAAGATGGGCGTTTATTCACCAGTCATTGCATGATAGAGGTTGGTAAAAAGCATGCCTAGTCTTGCATAATAAAAAATAATTAAATAAAACTCATGGGACAGTTGATATGTCGGCAGGCACCCGTGGATTCGGTCAGCCATGGTTTGTGTATGTATGGTGGATAGGAATAAACTTTACAATTCCGCTTGGGAACCGCCAATAGTGCGTTTAGCATGGAAGATATTGAAAACTCAGTCGTGACGTTGACAGGAAAAAGCACACCACCCAAAATTACAATTTTATCTTTGTTTTAAATCTTGAGCTTTGGCACCTCTACAAATCAATACTTCCCTTTGCGAAGGGCCTTTATATTTACTTTACTTTTATTTTATTTTTATTCTTGAGTCATCATCTTCTTGCTAAAGAACCAGACCGGAGACCACTATTGTCATTTTTATACATTGAGTCTAGTTAATGTTGAATGTGAGCATGACTGGATCTCTTCTACCCTGAGTTACAATGTTTAGTCACTGCTTGGAGCTCATAGGTGCTCTGCATTTATGTTTTGCGGTCTCAGAAAGGGCGAGCGAGATACCATATCATCATATTATATCATGATTGTTTTGAAAAATTGTTGGCATGTAATAACTTATTATTGCTCACTAGTTCGTTATGTTATTGCCATGAGTGAATATAATAGCTAAGTTTTATCATCGATATGGTTATTTATGATTTATGATGAAAACCTGAACACTAGCTAAGCATATATATAGCAACGAGAACAAAAGAGTTTGTAAAAGTTTTCTTTATCACTTTCATTTTATCAACTAAATTGCTGGAGGGCAAGTGATGTCTACTACAATACTTTATTCTTGTAGATTCTGTTGGGCCTCCAAGCGCAGAGTTTTGTAGGACAGTAGCAATTTTCCCTCAAGTGGATGACCTAAGGTTTATCAATCTATGGGAGGTGTAGGATGAAGATGGTCTCTCTCAAACAACCCTGCAATCAAATACAAGAGATCTCTTGTGTTCCCAACAATAACCAATATAATGGTAAATTGTATAGGTGCACTAGTTCGGCGAAGAGATGGTGATACAAGTGCGATATGGATGGTAGGTATAGGTTTTTGTAATATGAAAATATAAAAACAGCAAGGTAGCAAGTGGCAAACAGCGAGCAAAACGTTGTATAAATGCTTGAAAATAAGGCCTAGGGTTCATACTTTCACTAGTGCAATCTCTCAACAATGCTAACATAATAGAATCATATGATCATCCCTGAACGTGCAACAAAGAATCACTCCAAAGTTCATATCTAGCGGAGAACATAAGATGAAATTGTTATAGGTAGTAAGAACCACATGAAAGTTACCCTTTCCGATAATTCTATTGGGCTATTCCTATAGATGTCACAAACAACCCTAGAGTTCATACTAAAATAACACCAATGATACATATCATTCAACCCTAATGTCACCTAGATACTCCAATGTCACCTCAAGTATCCGCGGGTTAATTATTCGACATGCATCAAACAATTTCATATTCATCATATTCAATCAAACACAAAAAACTTCAAAGAGTACCCCAAGATTTCTATCGGAGAAGGTAGGACAAGAACGTGTATCAACCCCTATGCATAGATTACCCCACTGCCATCATAGGAATCCGCAAGTTGAGTACCAAGACATACATCAAGTGATCTCAAATCCAATATTCAATCCGACATAACAAAATCTCAAAGGGAAAGATTCAATTCATCACAACAAGATAGCAAGGGACAAACACCATATGATCCAACTATATTAACAAAGCCCGTGATACATCAAGATCGTGACATCTCAAGAACACGAGAGAGAGAGAGAGAGACAGATCAAACACATAGCTACTGGTACATACCCTCATCTCCGAGGGTGAACTACTCCCTCCTCGTCATGGCCTTCGCCAGGATGATGAAGATGGCCACCGGTGATGATTTCCCCCTTTGACAGGGTACTGGAAAGGCTCTAGATGGGTTTTTCTTCGACACTGAGAGTTGCGGCGATGTAGCGGAAGTTCTAGGTTAACTTTCGGGGTTTTTTGGATTTATATGATTTTTTTAGTGTTGGAATCACGTCAGCCGGAGCCACATGGGCCCCACAAGCTAACAGGGCGCGCCTAGGAGGGTGGGCGTACCTTGTTGGCTTGTGGCCCAGAGGTGGCTCCCCTTCGGTGGTTCTTTGCTCTGGTATTTCTTATTTCCTTCAGAAAAAATCATAAAAAAGTTTCGGGTGATTCCGATAAATTTTATTTTCCGCACAAAATAACACCACGGTAATTCTGCTGAAAACAGTGTCAGTCTGGGTTAGTTCTAAATAAATCATATAAAGTGCATCAAAACCATGTAAAAATAATGTAAACATAGGAAAATATGGCATGAATACTTCATAAATTATCGATACGTTGGAGACCTATCAGCATCCCAAGCTTAATTCCTACTCGTCCTCGAGTAGGTAAATGATAAAAGAAATAATTTATGAAGTGTAAATGCTAGCATAGTATATAAGTTTGACCAATGATAATTCCAATCACTTTTTCTAGCATCATAACCAGCAATGCTTTTCTCATAAAACTTCTCATGATCGAGTAGGAAGCTATTCACATGTTAAAGTATAGACCATAAACTTTATTGAAAACCAACAAACTATGTTCTCAGTCATCAAACAATTACAATTCATCTTTTTTCCAGGAAGGGTCTATGTAAGAGCTTTGATTTAGAAAATTCCACATACTCAACCATCATTTAGTCTACCATGATTGCTGACACTCAAAGCATATTTTTAGAACAAGCAGTTTCAGTCAAACACATAGGAATATAGGGGCTTAATGTTCCACCTCCCAACTTATTTATCTCAGGGATAATGTCAACAAAAATGAATCATGATGAAAGCACATTTGCTCCCTTGGTGGTTTTGGTAATTAATGACAACATATATGTCATTGAACTAATGTTTCCACTAAGCATATTTCAGGAAAAGTTCAATGATAGGATTGGAAAAAGGATTGTGGAGATTGTGGAGATACCCCAATATGCAAGGAAATGGATTGGCAAAGCTTCAAGCAAGAGGACTCTACATTTTACTTTGTGAGAAATCACTTTGAGTCCATAGGAAAGCCAATACTATTAAAAGGGGGTAAGGTATTGTTGGTGAACAAAATGCTCATACGTGCACAAGTGATAGTCACCAAAAACACCCACAAGCTCTTCCACAAAAGTCTGTCCAAAGTCAAATATCCAAAATCGGTGCAACCAACACTTTCCACTCGGTGCCACTGATTCTCATACTCAGACAGACCTAAGCCAAACCCTAGCTATTCGGTGCAACCGATTCTGCTTCGGTGCCACCGAGTTCAGCTTGCCAACTTTCTATTACCCAATTTCACAAAATTGGTCCGACCGAGTTTGTGGAATCGGCGTCACCGAGATTGGGCAATCTGACCGTTGGTCACCTTATCGGTGCAACCGAGTTTTATATATCGATCTCACCGAGATTCAAAAGTTGTCACCTTTTGGTCACTTCGGTACCACCGAGATTCACACATTGGTGTCACCGAGTTGGTCACTTTAGGTGTAATGGTTGGATTTTTGGGGATGCCTATATATACCCCTTCACCACCACCTACCGGAAAGAGAAGCACTCAGAACTATTCCATACTTGCCCCATCCAGTTTTCTGAGAGAGAGCCACCTACTCATGTGTTGAGATCATGCCATTCCATTCCAACCATATGAATCTTGATCTCTAGCCTCCCCAAGTTGATTTCCACCAATCCCATCTCTTCCACCAAGCCAAATCTGTGAGAGAGTGATTGTGTGTTGAGGAGTCTACCATCTTGAAGCACAAGAGCAAGGAGTTCGTCGATATTGCCGAGCCTATTACCTTTTGGAGGGTGGCGCCTCCTAGATTGGTTAGGTGTTGCTTGGGAGCCTCCTACTTCGTGTTGTGGAGTTGAACCAAGAAGTTTGTAAGGGCAAGGAGATCGCCTACTTCGTGAAGATCTACCCATAGCGTGGCTAGTCCTTCGTGGACGGAAGCCGTTATGGAATAATCAAGGTTGCTACTTCGTGGACCCTTCATGGGTGGAGCCCTCCGTGGACTCTCGCGACCGTTACCCTGCGTGGGTTGAAGACTCCATAAACGTGGACGTACGATAGCACCACCTATCGGAACCACGGAAAAAAATCATTGTGTCTACAAATTGCGTTTGATCCTCCTACCCTTCCTTTACTACTCATGCTTGTTGTTACTTTCTGTTGCTATACTCTTAGACATGCATGTGTAGGGTGTACTTGACTTGCCATGAATGCTAAAATCTGCCAACACTAAAAATTGGGAAAAGGCTAGATTTTTATTTGGTCAAGTAGTCTAATCACCCCCCCTCTAGACATACTTTCGGTCCTACAAGTGGTATCAGAGCTTTCGTCTCCATTGCATTGGTTTCACAACCTAGGAGAGTATGGCGTCTAGTGAGGGAAATTATCACCGTAGAGGTCCGTATTTTGATGGCACTAATTTTGCTAGTTGTAAGCACAAAATGAAAATGCATATTCTTGGTCATAACCCCGCCGTATGGGCTGTTGTTCGTGTTGGCTTGCAAGGTGAATTCTTTGGTGATGAAAAGGAACCGGATTGTGAAGCGACCGCAGATGAATTGAAGATGTTGCCATACAACGCTCAAGCATGCGACATTCTCTTCAACTGCCTATGCCCCGAAGAATTCAAACAAAATCAGCCGTCTTGAGAATGCAAAAGAGATTTGGGATACTTTGGTTGATATGCATGAAGGAACCGAGTCCGTGAGAGAATCCAAGTTGGATGTTCTTCAAAGTCAGCCTGACAAGTTCAAGATGAAGGATGGTGAAGGAGTCGCGGAGATGTACTGTAGGCTAGCTCTCATCACCAATGAGATTGCCGGCTTAGGAAGCGAAGAAATGACCGACAAATTCATCATCAAGAAGATACTTAGAGCTTTGGATGAGAGATACGACACCGTGTGTGTCAGATATCGGGCTCCGCAAAACCCTTAAGATTCAAACACAGGGGCGTGTGCGAAGATCCCATGCAGCCTTGCCCAACCTAGCTCGCTACTCGACGAACACAACCACGAACTCGCACGACGACGAGGAAGAAGATGAACACAACAGTTTACCCAGGTTCGGGCCGCTGCGAAGCATAATACCCTACTCCTGCTTTGGTGGATTGCCTCTCGAGGAGGTGGGGAGGATGACCAAGTACAGAGTTTCAGGGCCTCCTGAGGGCTCCCCAGAGGCGTCCGGGGCCCTCTGTGGCTCGGTGGTGGATGAGTGGTGGAATGGATTCCCGGCCCTGTTACGAGGCAGCCTACCCTCTATATATAGCGGTGGCTCGGGTCCTCTTCCCTTATCGCATTGGCGGGAAGGGATCCCACAACGGCCAATTTTGAAGGGTGACAAGGGTACGTGCTCGCCCTGCCCAAAGGCGGTCTTCGCCTGCAAAGTAGCTGTCGACGGCGCAGGGGCGGGCTCAGCGATGACGTCCGTCCTGCGGAGCTGGTGGTTGTGGTCTTGTTGCACCGGAATGGAAACCTTTGGGGGTGCTTTGGGAACCTGCGTATGCCCTTGCTCCCTTTGCACCAAAAGGGAAACTGCGCCGCCTGGCGTACTGGCGCTCGCCTGTCCTTCCTTGCGTCATCTTTGACTCCTGAGGCCAGGCCTTGCATAGAGATCTCCGCCGCTCCGGAGGGGGCCTGAGGAGGCCCACCCCTTGCTGGTCTCGATGCCGTTTCTCCTCGCGAGCCTAGGGCCCTCGTGAGGGCCTTGTCTTCAGTGGGGCCGCGTCTGGCTGCGTTGGTTGACGAAGTGGGCCATGCCCTGGGCCGCAGGCAGGTCTGGGTACCCCCGTTCCCAGAATGCCGACAGTGTGCACATTGATCCAAATGATGCCCAACTACAAAGATCTCAAGCCTATGGAAGTCATTGGAAGGATTGTTTCTCATGAGATGACACTCAAAGACAAAGAAAAGCTTCACAACAAGTCTAGCGGTGCTTACAAAGCCACAAGTGATGCTCCCACAACTTCAAGCGACAACCTTGTCACCAATGAAGAGAAAAGCCACATGGTCAAGAAATTCAACAAGTTCTACAAGAATAGAGGCAAAGAACGAAGCTCCAACTCAAGATATGAAGAGAAGCATTCGTCAAGTCGTGACCGCAATTGCTACAATTGTGGGAAGCCCGGACACTACTCCAATGAGTGCACGGCTCCTTACAAACAAAGAGAAGAGTCACCTAGAAGACGAAGCTCAAGGAATGAATCACCTCAAAGAGAGAGAAGGAGTAGAGATGATCGTTATGAACGAAGACCCTCAAGGAGAAGTAGAGATTCGGAGAAGAAGGACAAGTACACCAAGAGCTACACAAGAAGAAGACATCAAGCTCATGTTGGTGAATGGGTTTCCGGCTCCGACCCCGACAACAACTCCGAGAGAAGCTATCACTCCAACTCCGACTATAGTCAAGATGAAGGTGTTGCCGGAATTTCTCTAGTGACTACCAACTCCAATGATCTATTTGATTCACCAAACGAAGGGAGTGGAAGTTGCTTCATGGCTAAAGGCCACAAGGTATCACACCCCGATTATCTTGATTTCAATAGTGATGAAGATGATTTGCTTTGTGATGATGACTTGCTCTTTGATGAAACTAGTGATGTTATTCAAAATGAACTTGATAATTCTCATGCTAGTCAAGATAAGTCATTTGATGAGGATAAGGTGAAAATAGAACAACTAACTAAAGAACTAAACACTCTTAAGTTAGCCCATGAATCTACTCTCAAAGATCATAGAGAGCTTTTAAGGACTCATGAGAAGCTACTCTTCGAGAAGCTCAACTTGGAGCAAGAGCATGAGTTTCTTAAAGCTATCAATGACGATATCCGAAAGAAGACTTCATCTTATCTAGCCAAACGACTACTCTTGTCTACATTCATGCCACAAGTTAAAACCAAACAAACTAGTAACAAAGGCAAGAAAGGTTCTTCATCTAGTAGCAACAATAAAAATGCTAAACCTAATGATGTTGCTTCTAGTAGTTCTATTGATTCCACTAATGATGATTCTCTTAGCCAAGTTACACTTGAGCAATAAAATGCTTTATTGAAAGGGATTATAGAGAAAGGTATCTACAAGAGTCTTGCCGGGTGTAAGCAATTTGAGGAAATTGTACGCAAGCACGGAGGATACCGGAAGAACCATGGCATTGGCTACTTCAACGCTAATGGAGTTGAATGGGAAGAAGGTCAACACCCCAAGCCCAAGTTTGTTCCTCAAATGGAGAAGTATGGAAATACTCTTCCCAAGGGAACAAACACTCAAGATGACCTTCCACCACAAGACCACAAGCTCAAGGGAAAGAACAAGCTTCAAGAGGACATTGACTCATATGAAGATGAATCCCTAGCTTTGGTGGAGGGGGTTCCCAAAGCTACTTCAAGCTCAACTTCTACAAAGGCTACTTCAACACCAAGGATCCCCATCAACTTGATGTGGGTCCCCAAGAAGAAGAACTAGAGAGTTCTTGAGGGCTGACTCCGCCAATGAAATTCACTCACATTCATTATTGGCAAGAACTATTTGCAATCAACATCAAATCTATGCAATAGTTCAAGGAGTCACACATTCCCTCAAAGGTAAGCAAGGGACAAGGTAATCAACAAATCAATGGACATCATCACACATGCTTTGCACTCCATGTCCATAGATATCCTTGTATTTGTCTCTTGTGTGTTGGGACTAACCCATGTAGGTGAGAAGAGTAAGGAAACAACAAGGATGCTCCCAATTCTTGGTGATCTTCATCAACCGTGAGCATCCACCACTACCTCACCAACATGAAGTCTTCATCGACAAAACCCAAGGTTAGTTTATCCCTCCAATGGGGGATGTCACATCAAGGGGGAGCTTTACTCTAAAGACTTGAGTTAAAGCATCTCTTAGAATGTGACAACATTAAATGCTTTATGTAAAAGTGGTAACTACACTTGTGCTTAAACGATGAGTATGACCTATGATCAAGTATTCTTACTTGGCTCCTAAGTCAATATACTCATATATAGATGACTCCGTCATCGCCAATGTGCTTGATAGATGCTAGTATGTTTGTGCATGTTTGCCATGATTTCATTTGACATCTTATTGTGTGAGCATGTTGGTCTGCATTTATTTTACCCATTCGAGGACATCCAATTGTTGTTATTTGGTTTTGATTTATCTTCTGCCAATTGGATGGACAAGAATGCCTAGGACCACTCTCTAGCTATCTATGCTTTCTCACCTCATATTCTATTCATGCTGCATCACAAAATTTGAACAAGTACTTTTCGATCCCTCTGTGTGTGGAGCACTCGGAGTTCCGTATCGACAAAGGACTGACCATTAAAACCTCCCAAGTGCATCTCGATGGAACCAACCAAAATTCTCGGTCTCACCGAATGCCTAGGGTTGATCTGGTTTTCTATCTCAATACCACCGATTCCATATTCTCGGTTACACCGAGTTTCCATGTCAGCTGACAGTTGAGGAACTTGGTGACACCGAAAATTTAGAATCGATGTCACCGACAGCGAGGGGTATATATGATGTGGACCCAACACTTTGAAAATCAATCTTCAAACCGTTGCGCCCCAAAACCCTAAGCTGCCGAACAGGACCCCCTGGTCGTCGCCCTTGTCTCCCCGCGCTCCTCCGCCACTGAGATCCTCGCCGTCGACGAGCATCTTCACCGCCGTCTTCGCCGTAGAGGATCCGCCACCGAGTTAGGGTATGGATCCGACCCTTCATTGCGCTCCCCGTCCAAATCTTGCGCGCTGAAGCTTATTCCATAGATAATCCACCATGTGCAAACCTCCATATCCTCTAAAAGTTCCAGTAGATTAGCGAATCGAAATTTTTTAGATTTAGTTGCCCGCAAAATCGCATCTCAGTGATACCGAGTCAGAAAAATCGGTTCCACCGATTTATTTTTTGTGCTACTGAGGACAGTACTCGGTGAAACCGAGTGGTAGTTTTTGGTCCCACCAAAACTGCTGCCAAGTTTCTGTTAAGAGTATTGTGAGTCTCGGCTGCACCGAAAATGTTGACTCGGTGACACCAAAATCCTTTTTTGCAGCGAACTACATCTAAGATTTTTCTGTTCAAACTTTCAAAAATAGCTGCATTTTGTGATGACTCATCTTCTTCTACTCTTCTATACTCTATTCACAGGGTCAGTATGTCAGATGCTGAGGACAGTGAGAACAACTTCAGAGAGCAGAGTGTTGAGTTAGATTCAGGCACTAGTCCTGAGTCTAGTTCCTCTTCAGATCCAGGCAACCCCGGTTCTCATGGGTTGCCCAAGGCTGCTACTAGGGCCAGGAAGAAGCTGAATTCAGATGAGGAGGATTCAGATTTTGTGCCAGAGGAAGTTCTTGCCAAGAAGCAAGACAAAGCTACTAAGAAGTCTGCTAATGAAGCCACCTCTTCCAGAAGAGCTGTCAGCAAGGTTTATGCTAGCTCTGAGGCTATGAGAGCACCTGAGAGTGCTAGGGCTACCATGACCATTGAGCCCCCAAGGAAGTCCATGCCTAAGAAGGCAGGAGAGAAGAAGGCCAGGAAAAGGATCATCCATGTTGTTGGCAGGCCTACATCCATGTATGAAGACCCAAAGGAGACTACTGGTGCTGCTGCCGAGGAGGAGGAGGAAGAGCATGTTGTCAAGGCACCTCCCAAGAAGAAGCAAAAGAAGCTTTTGGCAGATGCTATGCCAAAGCAAGGTCCCTCGAAGAGCACCAAGTCTGCCCCCAAGAAGGCTGCTGCTGAAAAGTCCAAGAGGTCATCCAGACAGATTCCAGCTTCTGAGAAGAACAAGGGAGCTACCTCTAGAGATGAGGATGAGGATGCCATGTATGCATTGATGAAGCTTAGACCACACCTTCCTGAACACAATGCCAGCCATCCACTTGCTGAGGACATGAAGAAGAGGAAGGATTCTGGTTTGAGGGCATGGAGAGCTATTGATCCATATGCTCAGAGGAGAAAGACAACTGTGGACTACAGGTTCTACACCAAGGAGCAACATGATTTCTATGAGAATGTGCTGCTTGACAAGAGTCTAGCTGTGAGCGACATGAGATATGTTGATTGGAAGTACATCAAGGCTAATGAAGACTATTTTCCAAATGTTCAAGACAATTTTCATTGCATTGGCCTAGATGAGTTTGTTGGCAAAGAGTTCACTGCATGGAATGACGAGATGATCATGCAATTCTACTCCACTGCTCACTTCTATGGAGAAGGTAGAATTGTATGGATGACAGAAGGAGCAAGATACGAGTCAACTGTTGATGAATGGGCTGCCATCTTAGGAGTCCCAGAGGTGTAGGATGGTGACTTGGATGTCTACTCTGAATCCAAGGAGAGCCATGATGCTATGAAGGACATGTACAATGCTATCCCTGCTGCTAACTTGAAATCTCACAAGTTTGGATCAATCTATTTCCTCCAGGCTGGCCTCCGCACCATGAACACCATCTTGAGGCACACTTTGATGCCCAAGTCAGGAGATGAGAAGATGATTCAAGGCCATTCAATCAACATCCTGATCCATCTTGATAGACACACCAGGATACGTGTGATGGACTTGATAGTAGAGACAGTGAAGAGGGTTGCTGCTGATCAGAAGCGCTCATGCTACTATGCACCCTACATTCAGATGCTCATCAACTCCAAGCTGGAGAAGCACATCTTTGCTCTGGACAGACCCCATTTGCCCCTACAGCCAGATTTAGAGGACAACATTGTGGTGATGGACCTAGAACATCCCACATCAGCTGCAACTCAAGCACAGGCAGAGGCAGAGGCAGCTAGAGCCACTAGTGCTTAGGTCCCTAGATCCAGGAATGAGCAAATGGATCTCTTGATCTCATCCGTTCAAGGCATGCATAAGGACATCAAGGACATACTGGACAATCAAAACATTCTTGTCAGGATCTTTGAGAACAGGATCAAGACCCTTAATGACAAGGTAGATGGGCTGACCAAGACAGTGAATGAGCTCAAGAAGGAAGTTGACTCTGTGCCTCTTCCTCAGTCTTCTTCTTCTTCTGATGATGATGATGATGAGGATGAGTCTCCTCTTAGGCCAGGCACACACTTCACTACCCAGGCCAGATCAGCCATAGTGCCAGCTCCAGATTTGAGGCCCTCTTCATCAGCACCTGCTACTGTCACCTCAGCTCCATCAGCTCCAGTGCCTCCCGTTGCTACACCAACTCCATCCATGACATCAGCCGACATCTTCGTCAACGCAGTTCTCTCGACTCCTTCATCTACAACCGGAGGAGATCAGCCCAAGAACGTTTAGCTATATATCTTTGAACTTTTTGGTAACTTGTTGCCAAAGGGGGAAAAGGTGTATATAGATCTTTAGGCTTCGAGTGAGAGAGCGTTTGGTTTTTATCGCTTTTGAAAAACAGTTGATCTTTTGCTTTGTTTGTGTTGAACTGTGTGGTGTTTGATCATACGCTTAATGTGTGTTGCTACTACTTCCTATTATTATGCTGCTTATGAGATGATCATTCACCATTGCTTGTTTGTGTTGTGCTATGTTGTTCATTCTTATCATTCTTGCACACCACCAAGATGTATGTGACATGGAAGAAGTGCCCCATGTACCTAATCGTTTGTGCATTTGCATTCAAACGCAAATCTAAAATAATGCACAAATTTAGGGGGAGCTCTTGCTTATCACATACTTCTCAAAGTGACGATTATATTCATTGATTATATAATATGTCGAAGCTTTGATCTATATGTTGTCATCAATTACCAAAAAGGGGGAGATTGAAAGAACATTTGCTCCCTTGGTGGTTTTGGTAATTATTAACAACATATATGTCATTGAACTAATGTTTCCACTAAGCATATTTCAGGAAAAGTTCAATGATAGGATTGGAAAAAGGATTGTGAAGATTGTGGAGATACCCCAAGATGCAAGGAAACGGATTGGCAAAGCTTCAAGCAAGAGGACTCTACATTTTACTTTGTGAGAAATCACTTTGAGTCCATAGGAAAGCCAATACTATTAAAAGGGGGTAAGGTATTGTTGGTGAACAAAATGCTCATACGTGCACAAGTGATAGTCACCAAAAACACCCACAAGCTCTTCCACAAAAGTCTGTCCAAAGTCAAATATCCAAAATCGGTGCAACCAACACTTTCCACTCAGTGCCACCGATTCTCATACTCAGACAGACATAAGCCAAACCCTAGCTTTTCGGTGCAACCGATTCTGCTTCGGTGCCACCGAGTTCAGCTTGCCAACTTTCTATTACCCAATTTCACAAAATCGGTCCGACCGAGTTTGTGGAATCGGCATCACCGAGATTGGACAATCTGACTGTTGGTCACCTTATCGGTGCAACCGAGTTTTATATATCGGTCTCACCGAGATTCAAAAGTTGTCACCTTTTGGTCACTTCGGTACCACCGAGATTCACACATCGGTGTCACCGAGTTGGTCACTTTAGGTGTAATGGTTGGATTTTTGGGGATGCCTATATATACCCCTTCACCACCACCTACTCGAAAGAGAAGCACTCTGAACTATTCCATACTTGCCCCATCCAGTTTTCTGAGAGAGAGAGCCACCTACTCATGTGTTGAGATCATGCCATTCCATTCCAACCATATGAATCTTGATCTCTAGCCTCCCCAAGTTACTTTCCACCAATCCCATCTCTTCCACCAAGCCAAATCTGTGAGAGAGTGATTGTGTGTTGAGGAGTCTATCATCTTGAAGCACAAGAGCAAGGAGTTCATCGACATTGCCGAGCCTATTACCTTTTGGAGGGTGGTGCCTCCTAGATTGGTTAGGTGTCGCTTTGGAGCCTCCTACTTCGTGTTGTGGAGTTGAACCAAGAAGTTTGTAAGGGCAAGGAGATCGCCTACTTCGTGAAGATCTACCCATAGTGAGGCTAGTCCTTCATGGACGAAAGCCATTATGGAATAGTCAAGGTTGCTACTTCATGGGTGGAGCCCTCCGTGGACTCTCACGACCGTTACCCTCCGTGGGTTTAAGACTCCATAAACGTGGACGTACGATAGCACCACCTATCGGAACCACGGGAAAAAAACCATCGTGTCTACAAATTGCGTTTGATCCTCCTACCCTTCCTTTACTACTCATGCTTGTTGTTACTTTCCGCTGCTATACTCTTATACATGCATGTGTAGGGTGTACTTGACTTGCCATGAATGCTAAAATCTGCCAACACTAAAAATTGGGAAAAGGCTAGATTTTTATTTGGTCAAGTAGTCTAATCACCCCCCCTCTAGACATACTTTCGGTCCTACACATGATCACCCATATCCAACTGGATATATGTGCCAGAAAATCAAGCAATTCACATGTCATGGTTCAAACAATGCATTCTCTTGAAACTTAACAACATATGTTCTTAAGCATCAAACAATTTCAGTGCATCATCAAGTCTAAGTAAGAGCTCCAGATACTCAATTATCATATAGTCTTCGATGATTTCTAATACTCAAAACATATGTTTAGAACAAACAACATTCGTTGAACATAGAGAAAGATAGGGGCTTAATGTTTCGCCACCCAACGCACTTATCATAAAGATAATTGTCAACAATAATGAATCATGATCAAATATATTTGACTGGATATATGCCTGGATCTTTCCCCACCACATGGTGCTTGCCAACTAATAGATTGAGGTTGGAATAAGAAGTTGACTCAACATGAAAAGTAAATGACATGAAAGTAAATAACATAAAAGTAAATAGATTGTCCCTTCGCAGAGGGAAGCATGGATTTGTAGAGGTACCAGATCTCATTGTTTTAAAACAGAGATGAATATGTAATTTTGAGTGGTATACTTTTCCTATCAATTCCACATCAGAGTTTTCAATATCTTCCATGCTAAACACATTATTGGCGGTTCCCAAATAGAATTGAAATTTTACTCCCCTTCCACCATTCAAACACGTTCCATGGCTGGCCAAATCCACGGTTGCCTTCCAAACGATCAACTTTCTAGGGGGAGTTTTTGTCATTTATTTTTGTATTATGCAGGACTGAGCACCCTTTTTACTAGCCTCTCTCATGCAATGACAAGTGAATAAACACTCATCTTGATAATAACCCACTTAGCACGGAAGATAATGACCGCCCCGTCGCTCCATGAGAGGTACGAGTACACAAAACGGAAGTTTATTTGAATGTTCAGATGTAGCACGTGCAAACTTACTTGGAATGGCAGTGGAATACCATATATAGGTAGGTATGGTGGACTCTCATGGAATAAACTTGGCTCAAGGATTTGGATGCACAAGTAGTATCTCTACTTTGTACGAAGTTTTGGCTAGCAAAAGGTTCTAAACAAGCACCACATGTTGGAGGATCCATAGCAATATAACTTCTAAGGAAATATACCCAAACATGACCATTATGTTATTTTCCTTGTCCAACTTCAACTATTTGATCAAGGTTGAAAATAATTAATGGGTATTCACAATCATAAAAGATGTCCAGGATAATATATTTGTATGTGAAAGTTCTCTTTCTTATACTAATCATTCATGAATTGCTTGTATGACCAATATTGTGATTGTCAAACTTCAATAGATTTTACTTTCTAAACCAAATGTGAAACTACTACTAAGCATAAAGCACATTGATAATTTCAGATTTATGAAATTTCATTCATTCACAATTTACTCTTAGGATAAAAGTGAAGCACATCAAACTACTCTCAAAAGATATAAGTGAAGAACAATGAGTAGTCAAACAATCAAGTAGCTATGTGAGGTCTCTCTCTCTCTCTCAATAAAGATTTTCAGATCTGACATTTTATTCAAACAACAAACAAAAAAATATACTCCAAGAAAAGCACATATCATGTAGATAAATAAAAATTTAGGCTCAACATAGGCTAACCGATATTTGTTTGATGAAGAGAGGTGGGATGTGTAATATCCCCAAGCTTAGATGCTTGAGAATTCTTGTAATATTGTCTTGGGGTGCCTTTGGCATCCCCAAGCTTGAGCTTTTGTATCTCGTTCAATCCTCTCATGTCCCGGTTTCACCTAAGTCTCAAAAATTTCGTCCACACATAACTTGAAAAGAACTCGTGAGATAGATTAGTGCACATTAGGATAAATCAACTCTTTATGTACTGCCAAGACAAGTTGCATAATATTTTTCAAAGATTATATACTATATAATATGATTTCCACAATTTATATCTACCAATATAAGTCATGAAAACAATAGGAGAAGTAGATAACAAAACTATGAAAACAATCTGTCTAAACAGGAAAGTCTCTAGCAATTAATTTACAAAGTGCACTTATGTATCTCTAAAAAATAAGAAAATTTAGGACATGATAAAAAATTTATAAGAAAATACTATTTAAAAAATTTAGAAAATTTCCACGCTCTAGCAAAATATTAAAATTCAAACACAACAGCAAAAGTTTCTGTTTTTACACAACACACATCAAACATGTAATTCAAGCATCCTAAAAGGCAATTCTTGGAACTTTTTATTGAAAAACAAGATTATAAATAACAACAAGAAAAGTTTAACAAAATAAAATGATGCTCCAAGCAAAACTCATTTGTGATGAATAAAAATATAGCTCTAAGTAAGATATACCGATAGTGTTCAAGACGAAAGAGGGGATGCCTTCCGGGGCATCCCCAAGATTAGACGCTTGAGTCTTCCTTGGATATTACATTGGGGGTGCCTTGCACATCCCCAAGCTTAGGGTCTTACCGCTCCTTATCCTCATATAGGTATCTTACCCAGAACTTGAAAACTTCAATCACACAAAACTTAACGGAACTTCGTGAGATGGGTTAGTGTAATAAAGATAGATCATTCACTTAGGTACTGTCAAGACAAAATTCATAATTGTTATCACATAATACCTACTATATTCTATTATTCCCATAAATTTTACCACTAAATACAATCTATGGAAACACTAAAACAAGCAAACTATGCATGCAAAACAGAATCTGTTAAAAACAGAACAGTCTGTGAAGATCTGAATGAAATCCATATTTCCCTATCTCTGGAAATTCTGCAAAATTAGGAAAAAGAAGAAAATTTGCATATTAAAACTGTTTAAAAATTGCAGAATGTTTTGAATCCCTAGTAAAATCAGAGAAATTCTGCACTGGACGTAAACATTTCTGTTTTTGCACACTATCCCAAAGTATCCACACTATCCCAAAGGCTTTACTAGGCACATTATTGAAATAAAAGGCACAAAACATGATTACTACAATAGCTTAATCATGTGAACATACAACAACAGAAAGCTTAAATATTGGGTTGTATCCCAACAAACGCTTTCTTTAAAGCCTTTTTAGCCAGGCATGATGATTTCTATGATGCTCACATAAAAGTAAATAATTGAAACACAATGGGAGCATAATGGATCACATGACAAGCACATTTAAGTCTAACCCACTTCCTATGCATAGGGATTTTGCAAGCAAACAATTTATGGGAGCAAATATCAACTTGCAAAGGAAGGCAAACCAACCATAACTTCAAAACTTCGAGCACATAGGGAGGAAACTTGATATTATTACAATTCCTACAAACATATGTTCCTCCGTCATAATAATTTTCAATAGCATCATGAAGGAGTTCAAAAATATAACTATCACATAAAGCATTATTTTCATGATCCACAAGCATAGAATTTTCATTACTCTCCACATAAGCAATTTCCTTCTCATTCATAGTAGTGGGAGCAAACTCAATAAAACAACTATCATGACTCACTTGATTGACATAATCACATTGAATATTAAAATCATGATGAAAAGTTTCATGGTTATCATTACTCTTTATAACATACATGTCATCACAATAATCATCATAGATAGGAGGCATGCCATCATCATATTAAATTTGCTCATCAAAACTCGGGGGACTAAAAATATCATCTTCATCAAACATAGCATCCCCAAGCTTGTGGCTTTGCATATCATTAGCATCATGGATATTCATAAAATTCATACTAACAACATTGCTATCATGCTCATTATTCAAGGACTTAATGCCAAACATTTTATTGAACTCTTCTTCAAACACTTTGGCACAATTTTCCAATCCCTCATTTTCAAGAAAAACATCATAAAGGTAAAGAACTTGATGCAACATCAATTCCATTTTTTGTAGTTTTCTTTTATAAAGCAAACTAGTGATAAACAAGAAACTAAAAGATTTAGTTACAAGATCTAAAGATATACCTTCAAGCACTCACCTCCCATGCAACGGCACTAGGAAATAGCTTGATGTCTACTACACAACTTTGTTCTTGTAGACTCTTTTGGGCCTCCAAGCATAGAGTTTTGTAGGACAGTAGCAATTTTCCCTCAAGTGGATAACCTAAGGTTTATCATTCCGTGGGAGGTGTAGGATGAAGATGGTCTCTCTCAAACAACCTTGCAATCAAATGTAAGAAATCTCTTGTGTCCCTAACACACCCAATACAATGGTAAATTGTATAGGTGCACTAGTTCGGCGAAGAGATGGTGATACAAGTGCAATATGGATGGTAGATATAGGTTTTTGTAATCTGAAAATATAAAAAAAGAAAGGTAGCAAGTGGCAAACAGTGAGCAAAACATTGTATAAATGCTTGAAAATAAGGCCTAGGGTTCATACTTTCACTAGTGCAATCTCTCAACAATGCTAACATAATAGAATCATATGATCATCCCTGAATGTGCAACAAAGAATCACTCCAAAGTTCATATCTAGCGGAGAACATAAGATGAAATTGTTGTAGGTACTAAGAACCACCTCACAGTTACCCTTTCCGATCAATCTATTGGGCTATTCCTATAGATGTCACAAACAGCCTTAGAGTTCGTACTAAAATAACACCAATGATACATATCAATCAACCCTAATGTCACCTAGATACTCCAATGTCACCTCAAGTATCCGTGGGTTAATTATTCTACATGCATCAAACAATTTCAGATTCATCATATTCAATCCAACACGAAGAACTTTAAAGAGTACCCCAAGATTTCTATTGGAGAAGGTAGGACAAGAACGTGTATCAACCCCTATGCATAGTTTACCCCATTCTCACCACAGGAATCTGCAATTGAGTACCAAGACATACATCAAGTTATCTCAAATCCAATATTCAATCCTGCATAACAAACTCTCAAAGGGAAATATTCAATTCATCACAACAAGATAGCAAGGGACAAACACCATATGATCCAACTATATTAACAAAGCCCGTGATACATCAAGATCGTGACATCTCAAGAACACGAGAGAGAGAGAGAGAGATCAAACACATAGCTACTGGTACATACCCTCAGCCCCGAGGGTGAACTACTCTCTCCTCATCATGGACTTCACCGGGATGCTGAAGATGGCCACCGGTGATGATTTCCCCCTCCGGTAGGGTACTTGAAAGGCTCTAGATGGGGTTTTCTTTGACACAGAGAGTTGCGGCGGCGGAGCGGATGTTCTTGGTTAACTTTCGGGGGTTTCTAGATTTATAGGCTTTTTCAGTGTTGGAATCACGTCAACCGGAGCCACGTGGGCCCCACAAGCTAACAGGGCGCACCCTGTTGGCTTGTGGCCCACAGGTGGCTCCCCTCCGGTGGTTCTTCGCTCCAGTATTTCTTGTTTTCTCCAGAAAAAATCATAAAAAAGATTCGGGCAATTCTGAGAACTTTTATTTTCTGCACAAAAACAACACCACAATAATTCTGCTGAAAACAACGTCAGTCCGGGTTAGTTCTAAATAAATCATATAAAGTGCATCAAACCATATAAAAGTATTGTAAACATACGCAAATATAGCATGAATACTTCATAAATTATTGATACGTTGGAGACGTATCAACTTCTAAAACCAATAAATATTCTTTTCCAAACACTTTTTCTCTTGTTTTGGACTCTAATTTGCATGATTTGAATGAAACTAACCCTACTGACGCTGTTTTCAGTAGAACTGCCATGGTGTTATTTTTGTGCAGAAATAAAGTTCTCGGAATTGGACGAAACTTTTTTTGGAAAATATGAAGAATTATGGAGCGAAGACCCACCAGAGGGGGGCCACCTGTTGCGCCCACCCCCCTCGCATGCCCTCTTAGCTTTGGCCACCTTGTGGCTCCCCCAACCCTAATTTCAGTCCTATAAATTCACAATTACGGAGAAAAAAATGGAGAGAAGTTTTCATCGTGTTTCACAAGACGGAGCCGCTGCCACATCTTGTTCTTCCTCGGGAGGGCAGATCTGGGGTTCGTTTGGGGCTCCAGAGAGGGCGATGCATCGCCATCGTCAGAACCAACCCTTCTTCATCAACACCGCCATGATGCTCACCACCGGGAGTGAGTAATTCATGTGTAGGCCCGCTGGACGGTGATGAGATTGGTCATGTAATCGAGATATTTTGATAGGGCTTGATCCCTAGTATCCACTATGTTGTGAGATTGATGTTGCTATGACTTTGCTATGATCAATGCTTGTCACTAGGGCCTGAGTGCCATGATTTTAGATCTGAACCTATTATGTTTTCATGAATATGAGAGTGTTTTGGATCCTATCTTGCAAGTTGTATGCACCTATTACGTGTAATGATCCGCGTACCCCAAGGTGACAATAATTGGGATTCTTTCCGGTGATTGCCGTAGTATGAGGAGTTCATGTATTCACCATGTGTTAATGCTTTGTTCCGGTTCTCTATTAAAAGGAGGCATTAATATCCCTCAGTTTCCTTATGGACCCCACTGCCACAGGAGGGTAGGACAAAAGATGTCATGCAAGTTCTTATTACAAGCACGTATGACTATATACGAAATACATGCCTACATTACATTGATGAATCAGAGCTGGTTCTGTGTTGCTCTAGTGTGTATCTGTTACATGATTGATGTCATCTAAATCATTATCCATCACCGGTCCATGTGCCTACACTTTTCATATACCGAATCTTGCTAAGTTACTATTGCTGCTACTGTTACAATCACTACAAATCTGCTGCTATTACTGTTACTGTTACTACTACTGCTATGCTTTGCTACTAAACTTCTGCTACAAAGGATATCCCGAGTGTGGCTGAATTGACAACTCAACTGCTAAGACCAATAAATATTCTTTGGTGCCCCTTGTGTCAAATCAACAAATTTGGGTAAAATACTTCCCTCAAAGACTGTTACGACCCCCTATACTTGTGGGTTATTACCCGGCAAGTACTATGGCAAGATGAATCTATCTGAGTTTTTGAGTATCTACAATGTGGCCGTTCAAGCTGCTAGCGGCAGGGATGAGAAGGTTCTCGCCAACTGGTTTCCATTGGCGCTTCAGACCAATGTGAGATCTTAGCTGATGAACATGCCAAAGAACTCCATTTCATGCTGGTCTGATTTGTGTCACCAGTTCGGTGGTGCTTTCCAGGGTTGTCACAAACCTCTCGGAAAGCCCAACGACCTCCATGTGCTGCCACAAAAGCCAAATGAAACCCTCCGCAATTACATCCAGTGGTTCAGTCGCATCCAACAAAATATTCCGGACGTGCAGCCCACTATCGTCATAGATGCTTTCCACAACAATGTGCGCAACCGTAGTATGCGCGAGATGATGAACGTTCGGCAGATCAAAGAGATCGCTGAACTGTACCTTCCCACCGACAAGTGTGTGCGTGCTACGAAGCACAGGAGGATTCCAGGAGAGGAACCCAACGCCATCATTATCTCTGATGACGAGGGCATGGGAACCTCTAAGAAGGCTGGCAAGAGACGTCCCCGAAAGCACAAGCAGAAGGTTGTGTTAGTGGTGGAAGTATCTACCTGCAAGAAGCAAAGCATAGAGGAAGTCAACGACCAGGCTGCCGCCGAAGAGAAACCCAAGAGCCCATATTGCAATATTCACCGCACGGCTGACCACAATATTGCTGATTGCCACCAAGTAAAGCTCCTCGCAGAGAAGCAGCGGCTGGAGTATGAAAGGCACGACAACGAAAAGAAAGAGCAAGCTAGGGCCGCGGGTGCTAAGAAGAAGGACAAGCGGGGCCACCGCGGGAAGGGTGGCAACAAGGAGAAGCCATCCCGCGGTTGAGAAAAGAAGGAAGGTGAAGAGGATGAGGACGATCACGACGAGTCCCAGGAGTTTCAAAACGTCGTCGACTATGCCTGTGTTGATGGAGGAGCGTCTCTGTTCTCCTCCCACTCCCAGCTCAAGAGATGGGCCCGAGAAGTTAACGCCGTTCAGCAAGTGGTTGACGCACAGAAACCCTTGAAGTGGTCCAACATGCTAGTTACTTTTGTCGCCGGAAACTACCCAGATTGTGTCACTGGAGTGGGAACGTTGCCGTTGTTGGTCTCTCCAATGATCTGCAACATCCAGGTGACCAAGATGTTGGTTGACAGTGGTGCTGGTTTGAATTTGATCTCCCCAGCGGCAATCAAGAAAATGCAGATTCCCGACGAGGACCTCGAAGAGACGGGAACATTTCAAGGAGTGAACCCCGGGAGGACCATGCCAAAGCGTCAAATCACCTTGCCAGTTACATTTGGCGATCCCTTCAACTTCCTCATAGAGAAGGTGGTTTTCGATGTTGTTGATCTGCCTTTGCCTTACAACGGCATTTTGGGCAGGCCCGCCTTGGCTAAGTTCATGGCAGCCTCTCACTATGCCTACAACGTCCTGAAGATGCCAAGGACCAAGGAAGTGATCACCATCCATTCCGACAAGAAGGATGCAGTTATGTGCGTCGAAAAGTTATACAAGGAAGATGCTGCTGCGACTGCTAGCAAGTCCCTTGTCGGCGAGTCTAAAGCCGACACCAGCAAGACATGAGGAAGCGCGTCTCAAAACGCAGCATGCTCGAAACAAGCAAAGCCGCTGGCAAGAGGCCGGCCGATGATGACAAGTCTATTGAGAAGCAGGGCATTGAACCACCTGCCGCCAAGAACCAGAAGACCGCCAAGGACACTCCATTGACCAAGAAAGTCGCCGCCAAGGCAGATGGTTCCGGTGCCTTCACTATAGGCACCATCCTGATAGCCGAATAGGAAAGCGAGCTTGTCGTCTTCCTGCAGGCGAATGTCGATGTGTTTGCATGGCAACAATCTAACACCCCGGTGTTCCGAGGGAGGTGATTGAGCACCACCTAGCCGTCTGCCCAGACGTGAGGCCCATCAAGCAGAAAGTTCGAAAGCAAGCCTTGGCCCGTCAAGAGTTCATTTTTCAAGAAGTTGAAAAGTTGAAGCAAGCAGGATTTGTTGAGGTACTTCACTCCACGTGGTTAGAAAATCCTGTAGTAGTTCCAAAAGCCAACGGGAAGCTTAGGCTTTGTATCGACTTTACTGATATTAATAAGTCATGTACTAAAGATCCTTTCCCGTTGTCGCGAATTGATCTAATTGTTGACTCCATGGCTGGGTGTGACCTCCTCTCTTTCCTCAGTGCCAACTCTGGTTATCATACGATTTTTATAGCTCAGAAAGATGAGGAGAAAACCACCTTTATTACTCCATCTGGCACATACTCCTACGTACGTATGACTTTTAGTTTTAAAAGTGCTAATTCCATATTCCAGAGAGCAGTCCAGATATGTTTTGGTGCACAGCTCCACAGAAATGTGGAGGCATATATGGATGATATTGTGGTTAAGACAAACCTGTCGGTGTCAAAACCGGCAGATATCGGGTAGGGGGTCCCGAACTGTGGATCTTGGATCGATGGGTAATAGGAGATTAGGGAGACAATATTTATCCAGGTTCGGGCCCTCTTGATGGATATAAAACCCTACGTCCCGCTTTGTTTGTATTGATGACGGAGTACCGAATACAGAGTTGATCTACCTCGAGATCATATGATGTGGTCTAAAACCCTAGGAGTAATGAGCATAAAATGTCTCCTATGTTTCTAAGACCCTCTAGTTTATATAGACACCAGGGGTATCTAGGGTTGCACAATGTCGGTTACATCAGGAAAAGAATATGCCGAACTCATCATCGTGCCCTTGGAGTATATGTCACGGCCTGAGAGATTTCCATCTTGGTTACGGTGTCATAATCTTCGGGCCTCCATTTGATGATCATAAGAATGCCCACTGTCGAGCCCATAAAGATAAGCCGGCAGCCCGAGGACCCCTTAATCCCGGACTCCCTCAGTAGCCCCCAAACTAGCCTCCATTGCTGTAATCTTGACTCCCTGCAACTTCATGTGTTTACAGTCTCCGGCTTGCGGGGCGAGTTCCACTCCCTATCTTTATGCAACCGATGATAGTTCATCCACCAAAGTCGTTCGAGCAACATAGGTGACTTAGCCCCGAAGGCCTACCGTCCAAGTGTGAATAGTGTCCTTCTCGGACAGCTCCTAGCAAAGGTCGCGGCTGGTCATGAATATTGATCAGTCACACAAACTTGATCCGAGGTTCGAGGAAGTTTTTATTTTTCATCGGCACGTCCCATCAATTTGGAGATCGTGCCCCGCCTTTCTAGGGATATGGTTTATGATTTGGGTTACCTCACGCATGCATAACTGCACAACTTTAACGGGAAGGGGCGAGGACCACGTCACATCAGAGGGACTCTTGGTATTACAGTGGCTCATAAAAAGGAAACAGCCACCACATCCCTTGTACACTTCTCAAATCCACTATTGACATCGTCTTCCCCAACCTTATGCGCTCTAGGCTGCCAAGCTCCCTTCTTCCCTCCAAAACTCCTCAAAACCCCCCTTTCCAGTCCGGCCATGGCCGGAGCGGGTTTCAAGGGCAAGTGGGAGGCCTCCTGTGTCACTGAAAATGACATTTTGGAGTTGAAATGCGCCGGCTACTTGTCGGCGAATATCTCTCATCACGCCCCGGAGAAGAACCAGGTCGTACCCTCACCTAGAGAGGGTGGCGTTCATCACCCACTTTCTCTGGGGCCTCGGTTTCTCCCTCGACCCCTTCAAGAGGGGTCTGATGTTTTACTACGGGTTGGACTTCCATGATCTCCCCCCGAATTCTTTTATTCATATTTCTTCTTTTATTCCTGTCTGCAAGGCCTTTCTTTGGGTCCAACCCCACTTCGGCTTATGGTTGAAGGTGTTCAACCTTAAGCCTAAGGTATTTAGCGGCTGATACGTCTCCAACGTATCTATAATTTTTGCTTGTTCCATGCTATTATATTGTCATTCTTGGATGTGTTACAGTAATTTTATAACAACTTTATATCATTTTTTGGGACTATCCTATTGACATAGTGCCAAAGTGCCAGTTGTTGTTTTTGCTTTTTTTTACTTCGCAGAAAATCAATACCAAACGGAGTCCAATCGTGACGAAACTTTTTGGAGATATTTTCTGGACAAGAAGATACCCAATGGGCCAAAGAAGTGCTAGGGGAGTGGGCCGAGGCGAACACAACCCACCAGGGCACGCCAGGGGGGGCCCGGCGCACCCAGATGGGTTGTGCCCTCCTCGGGCCCCCTCTCCACCGCCTCTGATGCCTATAAATTTCCAAATATTCCAAAAACCCTATGGGAGTCGACGAAACACAATTCGATCCGCCGCAAGTTCCAGAACCTCGAGATCCAATCTAAACACCATCACGGAGGGGTTCATCTTCCTCATAGGTGCCTCTCCGATGATGCGTGAGTAGTCCACATAGACCTATGGGTCCGTAGGCAGTAGCTAGATGGCTTCTGATACGTCTCCATCGTATCTACTTTTCCAAACTCTTTTGCCCTTGTTTTGGACTCCAATTTGCATGATTCGAATGGAACTAACCCGGACTGACGCTGTTTTCAGCAGAATTGCCTTGGTGTTATTTTTGTGCAGAAACAAAAGTTCTCGGATTGACCTGAAAATTTACGGAGAATATTTTTGGAATTAATAAAAAATACTGGCGAAAGAATCAACCAGAGGGGGTCCACCCATTGGCCACAAGCCAGGGGGGCGCCCCCCCTAGGGCGTGCCCTGGTCGCTTGTGGGCCCCCTACAACTCCTCCGACCTCAACTCCAACTTCATATAACCCTATTCGGGGAGAAAAAAATCAGGGAGAAGAGTTCATCGCGTTTCACAACACGAAGCCGCCGCCACCTCCTGTTCTTCCTCGGGAGGGCAGATCTGGAGTCTGTTTTGGGCTCCGGAGAGGGGAAATCGACGCCGTCGTCATCACCAACCATCCTTCATCACCAATTTCATGATGCTCTCCGCCGTTCGTGAGTATTTCCATCGTAGGTTTGCTGGACGATGATGGGTTGGATGAGATTTACCATCTAATCGAGTTAGTTTTGTTAGGGTTTGATCCCTAGTATCCACTATGTTCTGAGATTGATGTTGCTATGACTTTGCTATGCTTAATGCTTGTCACTAGGGCCCGAGTGCCATGATTTCAGATCTGAACCTATTATGTTTTCATGAATATATATGTGTTCTTGATCCTATCTTGCATGTTGTAGACACCTATTACGAGTTATGATCCGCATCCCCTAGGGAGACAATAACTAGGATTCTTTCCGGTGATTACCGTAGTTTGTGGAGTTCATGTATTCACTAAGTGCTAATGCTTTGGTCTGGTTCTCTATTAAAAGGAGGCCTTAATATCCCTTAGTTTCCATTAGGACCCCGCTGCCACGGGAGGGTAGGACAAAAGATGTCATGCAAGTTCTTTTCCATAAGCACATATGACTATATATGGAATACATGCCTACATTATATTGATGAATTGGAGCTAGTTCTGTGTCACCCTATGTTATAACCGTTGCGTGATGAATGCCATCCGACATAATTATCCATCACTGATCCATTGCCTACGAGCTTCTCATATATTGATCTTTGCTAAGTTACTTTTCCGTTGCCACTGTTACAATTGCTACAAAATCGCTACTGTTACTTTTGCCACCGTTACCGTTACTTCCAAACTACTTTGCTACTAAATACTTTGCTGCAGATATTAAGTCTTTCAGGTGTGGTTGAATTGACAACTCAGCTGCTAATACTCGAGAATATTCTTTGGCTCCCCTCGTGTCGAATCAATAAATTTGGGTTGAATAGTCTACCCTCGAAAACTGTTGCGATCCCCTATACTTGTGGGTTATCAAGACCTTTTTCTGGCGCTGTTGCCGAGGAGCATAGCTCTATTCTCTGAGTCACTTGGGATTTATATCTATTGATCACTATGAAGAATCTGAAAGACCCAAAAACCAAGATCTATCTCTCTACTACGAGGGGAGGTAAGGAACTGCCATCTAGCTCTGCACTTGATTCACCTTCTGTTATGAGTAAATTTGCGGCACCACCACCTGCTAGTAATTCTGATATGTCACAAGTAATTGATGATGCCATTTCTTCTATGCTTGATAATACTGTGCCTTTGGGTGAATTTCTTGATGAACAACTTGCTAGGGTTAGAGAGAATGAGATCACTGAAACTGATGATATTTCTGAAACTGATGAAATTATTGAAACTGAACACTTTTAGACACCCGTTAGACCTAGCTCTCCTAGATATGAATTGCCTGTTATACTTGAGGGTTATGTTATGGATGGAGAGGTAGCTAGGGACTTTCTTGCTTGTAAAGATAGAGATGATCTTAAAAAATTACTATGCAAGTGGAAAGAATAATCTTTGAATGCTAGAATGCAATATGATCCTAAGTTTTCTACTTCACCTATCTTTGTTACTGATAAGGATTATGAATTCTCTGTCGATCCTGAGTTAAGTACTTTGGTTGAATCTGATCCTGTCCATGGTTATGAGTCTGAAACTGTTGTGGCATATCTCACTAAATTGAATGATATAGCCACCCTATTTACTCATGAGGAAAAAATTCGTTATTACTATATTCTTAAGTTGTTTCCTTTCTCATTAAAGGGTGATGCTAAGATATGGTTTAATTCTCTTGCTCCCGGTTGTGTGCGTAGTCCCCAGGATATGATATATTACTTCTCTGAAAAATATTTTCCTGCTCATAAGAAACAAGCTGCCTTACAGGAAATATTTAACTTTGTGCAAATTGAAGAAGAGAGTCTCCCACAAGCTTGGGGGAGGCTTCTCGAATCACTTAATGCTTTGCCTGATCATACTCTCAAGAAAAATGAAATACTTGATATCTTTTATCATGGACTAACCGATGCTTATAGGGACCACCTAGATAGTTGTGCTGGTTGTGTTTTTAGGGAACGAACGGTTGAACAAGCTGAACTACTATTGAATAGTATATTGAGCAATGATAATGATTGGACTATCCCCGAACCACCTCCAAAGCCAACTCCGAAGAAAAGAGGTATTCTATTTCTCAGTCCTGAAGATATGCAAGAGGCAAAGAAATCTATGAAAGAAAAAGGTATTAAAGCTGAAGATGTTAAGAATTTACCACCTTTTGAAGAAATACATGGTCTTGATAACTCGACACAGGTAGTGGAGGTAAATTCTGTCTATAGATTTGACGAAGGTGATATTCCTTATAATAAGTCTGCTAGTCAATGCTTGGATGAATTTGATAACTTTATTGTTAAACAAGAAAATTTCAATGCTTATGTTAGTAGACAATTGAAACATAATGCTTACATGCTTGATCGTTTAGGTGAATATATGAGTAGAACTGTTAATGATCTCAAGCTTATCAGTAAACATGCTTCCATGGTGACTACTCAAGTAGAACAAGTACTTAAGGCACAAAATGATTTGCTTAATGAGATGAATGATAATGTTGTTAGAGTAGTGACTAGAGGTGGTAAAATGACTCAGGAACCTTTATATCCTAAGGGCCACCCCAAGAGAATTGAGCAAGATTCTCACAGAATTAATACTGATGCACCTAGTCATTCTAGCAAAAGAAAGAAAAAGAATGATGATAGGACTTTGCATGCCTCTAGTGAACCTGTTATTGCCACACCTGAGAATCCAAATGATATTTCTATTTCTGATGCTGATACACAATCTGGTAATGAACATGAGCCTAGTGATAATATTAATGATGATGTTCATGTAGATGCTCAACCTAGTAATGATAATGATGTGGAGATTGAACCTGCTGTTGATCTTGATAACCCACAACCTAAGAATAAAAGATATGATAAAAGAGACTTTGTTGCTAGGAAGCAAGGTAAAGAAAGAGATCCATGGGTTCAGAAACCCATGCCCTTTCCTCCTAAGCCATCCAAGAAAAAGGATGATGAGGACTTTGAGCGTTTTGTTGATTTGCTTAGACCTGTCTTTTTGCGTATGCGTTTGACTGATATTCTGAAAATGTCTCCTTATGCTAAGTATATGAAAGATATTGTGACAAATAAAAGAAAGATACCAGAAGCTGAAATTTGCACCATGCTTGCTAATTATACTTTTAAGGGTGGAGTACCCAAGAAACTAGGAGATCCCGGAGTACCTACTATACCATGCTCTATTAAAAGAAATTATGTTAAAACTGCTTTATGTGATTTGGGAGCTGGTGTTAGTGTTATGCATTTCTCTTTATATTGTAGACTTGATTTGAATAAGTTGACACCTACTGAAATCTCTTTGCAAATGGCTGATAAATCAACTGCTTTACCCATCGGTATTTGTGAGGATGTGCCTATCGTAGTTGCAAATGTTACTATCTTAACAGACTTCGTTATTCTTGATATTCCCGAGGACGACAGCATGTCGATCATACTTGGTAGCCCTTTTTGAACACCGCAGGGGCTGTTATTGATTGCAACAAAGGCAATGTCACTTTTCATGTTAATGGTAATGAGCATACGGTGCACTTTCCGAAGAAACAACCTCAAGTTCATAGTATCAACTCTATTGGAGAAATTCCAACAATTGCTATTGGAGGTTTTAAATTCCCTCTCCCAACTGTCAAGAAGAAATATGAAATAATCATGGTAGGGGACATGCCTGTCCCCGTTGAGGTAACTTAGTGTTATTCAAAAATTCTCCGGTTTCATGTTACTCGAAAGAAGTTTGTTAATAAGACTTGATCAACCTTGTTAATGAATTCTTTTGGACGGGCATGAGATGGATGAATTTAGAAAGCACAACCTTCTGTACCCAACTTTTACTTTCTGTTGTTTAGAATAAATAAAGTAAAAATCCTATTATTTTTCTGTTTTCTGAATTATCCGTGCAATAAAAAATGACTTGAAAATAAAAGTTCTCCAAATGCCCTGAAAATGTAGTATGATTTTTTATGGAATATTTAAGAATTTTTGGCACTGAGAATACATCAGGGGGCTGCACCAGTGGGCCACAAGCCCACAGGGCGCGCCCACCCCCCCAGGGCGCGCCCTGCTGGCTTGTGGGTCCGACGTAGGCCCCCCTCACTTATTCCAGCACCCATCCACTTCGTCTTCCTCCATAAAAAATCCCACCATTGCTCAAACCCGTGTCCTAGGTCATCTTGCTGCCATTTTTGATCTCCTTGTGCAAAGCTCCATTTGCAAAACTGTTTTGGGGGATTGTTCTTCGGTATGTGACTCCTCCAATGGTCCAATTAGTTTTTGTTCTAGTGCTTTATATATTGCAAATTTTTGTTGCTGTGGTGACCCTGTTCTTGAGCTTGCATGTCAAATTTATATGGTCCCAAGTAGTTTTGATGCATGATATAGCCTCTAGGAACTTATGGGAGTAGTTGCTTTAAATCTTGTTGGGTTTTGTTCATTTTTATTTTGAGTCACTAAATTTTTTAGAAATTTTTCAGAGGAAGAAATGTTTAGGATGATATACCAAGGTGGTTCCTCAAGGAAGGAAGCCCCAAGGCTCGCGATACGTTAGCCGGACCTTGAACCACCAAGAGAAGCTCAAGTACGGCCTTGCGAATGGCCGTTGGATCAATTCATGGTTCATGCAGGTTTCAAGGATGAATTTTATGCATACGTACAAAATGCTGGCCTTGAGGATTTCGTGTCAGATAAGTGTCGGCAGTACTATCACCTCATTGATTCATTTGTGCGAAGATTTAAATTTACATCCCAGTGCAATACTCACTCTGTCCTGTTTGATCTTTATGATAAATCATATACCATGGACCTAGAAGATTTTAATGATGCATGCAAAATGCCACAATGGGGCATTCATAGTGAGCCTCGCAAAACTGAATTTAACGATTTTCTTGCTAGCATCACTGAGGGAGAGACTAGAAATATCACACAAGCTTCCATAGGGAGCATTCATTTTCCTGCCATACACTATTTTGCTCTCTTTATAGGCAGATGCATTATCGGTAAACATGATCATTGCCACCTTTGTCGGGAGTTGCGGAATCCGGCGTTAACGGCCGTGTCATCAGCATCACTATTGTTGTGCCGGCGCTTATTCTTGTTGCGCTTTGGTTTCCCATTTCCATCCCGAACTTCGGAGGTTCTAGGGTCTTCGGGGTTGTGGCTACGTCTTGCTAGCCAGTTATCCTCGCCCGCGCAAAAGCAGGTCATGAGTGATGTAAGGGCGGACATTGTCCTAGGTTTATCCTGGCCGAGCTGGCGAGCCAGCCATTCATCCCGAATATTGTGCCTGAAAGATGCTATTGCTTCGGCGTCTGGGCAGTCAACGATCTGCTTTTTCTTGGTCAGGAACCGATTCCAGAATTGCCGCGCGGACTCTCCTGGCTTCTGGATGATGTTGCTCAGGTCGGAGGAGTCTGGCGGCCGAACATAGGTGCCCTGGAAGTTAGATCGGAATGCATCTTCTAGATCCTCCCAGCATCCGATGGAGTTTTCGGGGAGGCTGTTTAACCAGTGCCGAGCTGACCCCTTAAGCTTTAGGGGTAGATACTTGATGGCGTGGAGATCATCTCCTCGCGCCATGTGGATGTGGAGAAGGAAATCCTCAATCCATACGGTTGGCTTAGTTGTCCCATCGTATTGCTCTATATTTACGGGTTTAAACCCTTCCGGGAACTGATGCTGCATCACCTCGTCGGTGAAGCACAGTGGGTGGGCCGCGCCTCTGACCCGAGATATGTCACGCCGGTGATTGGCGTCTGTCCTAGCCCGGTTTCGTTCCCGACCTCTATTGTTGTGGTCGGGCCAAGGCCGGTACCCTTCCCGTCTATCGGGTGAGTATTCTCTAGATCCGTAGATGGATCTCGTACGACCTGCTCTGTAGTCCAGGTCGTGTCGCAGTTCGAACCTGTCATCGGGCTCTAGTGGCTCTTTTCCCCATCCACGGGGTATCGTCGGCCTATAGCCGGTGTCATCAGCCGTCCTGTCTCGTCCTCGAGGAGGGCGGTCTGGCTTGTCGTATGGGGTACGTTTGGGAGATGGTGTATCAGTGAGCTCATCATCGAATTGTGGCAGCAGCCTTCTGCGTGGATAGCTCTTAGGTTGGTCTGATAGACCAGTACCGTATCCTTCCTCAGCTGAGAGGACTCTCGTCCATCGATCGTTGAGGTTGTCTTGTTCGGCTTTAAGCTGTCGTTCTTTTGCTTTCAGGCTGCGGGCCGTGGCTATAAGCTGTTGCCTGAACAGTTTCTGATCTTAGAGATTATCGGGGATGGCAAAGTCATCGGCTTCCGGGATGTCCTCCTCCTCGACAGGGGGGAGGTAATTGTCGTCCTCAGAGTCATTTAGATCATCGGGGTTGCGCTGGTCTTCCGGCCTCTCCTGACCCTCTAACGGGTGTTCGGGGATATCGAGATCGCCGAGGTCTTTCGGGGTATCTCCGTCCCCGGTGCCGACGATAGCTTTTCTTCCCTTTTTTCCTTTTGACCGTTTATGTGGCTTCCGGCGCCTTGACGGCGCTTCACCCGATTCGTCGCCATCGTTTTTCAGAGTGTCTACCATGTAGACATCGTATGTGGAGGTGGCAGCCCACCGCCCGGTGTTAACGGGGGTGAGAGCGCGATCCTCCTCATCCATGTAATCTGCCTCCTCGGAGGCATAGTCCAACATGTCGGTTAAATCCTCGATAGTGGCTACCAAGTGGGTGGTGGGTGGGACAAAAAATTCGTCCTGACCCGCCTTGAGACCGATCTGAGAATGGATCGGGGTTGGGTCCTCGGTAATCTTCATCGACGAGATCCGATCTAGGGCCTTGTTGAGTATCGAGAGCTCAATCGGGTCGGCCTGCTCAGAGCTTCCGGAGTTAACCTCCGATGCGTCCACGCGGGGGGAGTGTTTGGCAAGAACAGGTGTCCGGACGTCTGGCACTATGACCGGGTCCGGACTGAAAGTCGGGTCCTTGTCGGGGTAGATCCCGTGGGCGGGACCGAAAGATGGATCTGAGGTTAGAGCCTCAGAGTCTTCGGGCGTGGCAGGCGAGACTGCGAGCCCGGTCAGTGACAGGTCGCCCCGAGAATCTACGGAGAACTCTAGGTTCCCGAATCTTACTTCTTGATCAGGGGCGAAACTTCCGACACGGCCTAGATGGGCGGTCGGGTCGGCGTGCAGCACAGTGCTGCCAAAAGCGAAGATCTGTCCGGGGACGAAAGTGTCCGTATTGTGGACCTCTTCGTTGATGACGGGGTGAGCCATCGATTCCTTTGGCGATCACAGCGGAACTCTCAATGAGAGCACCAATGTTGGTGTCAAAACCGGCAGATCTCGGGTAGGAGGTCCCGAGCTGTGAGACTAGAATTGATGCTAACAGGGGACGAAGGAGACGATGTTTACCCAGGTTCGGGCCCTCCTATGGAGGTAATACCCTACGTCCTGCTTGATTATATTGTTGGTATGAGGGTTACAGAGTTGATCTACCTCGAGATCGAATAGCTAAAACCCTAGATGAGTTGTCCTCTACTACAACCTAAAACCCTCCGGCTTATATAGACGCCGAGGGTACCTAGGGTTTACACATGATCGGTTACACGTCGAAGGGATAAACATACCTATTCACTACTCCAAACGTGGAGGACACGCCACGATTCCCGAAGCTTCCTTCCTGGAGACAGGGCCTTCGATCAATCCAATACTCGGTAAGTGGCCCATATAGTCCGGCCCATAAGAAACTGGTCGGCCCCCCAAGGACCCCTTAAACCAGGACTCCCTCAGTAGCCCCCGAACTAGCCTCCAACACCAAGGGTCTTAGCTCCAGCTGCTTCATATGATCAGAGTCTTCGGCTTGCGAGGCGAGTTCCTTTCTCCAAATAGTGATTGGCCGAGTTTAGTTCGGCCCCCGACGACGTGTATTTTTCCCTATCAGAAGATCGTCCGAACACCGCGAATAACTCGGCCCTGAAGGCCAAGCGCCAAGGAGTAAATAGCGTTCCCTGACAACCTTTCTGACGAAAGGTCACAGCCCACCATGACCGCTAAACCAGTCACAAAAACTCGATTTGCGGTTCGAGGCCATTTTCATCAGCACGATCCATCAATGCACAGATCGTGCTCTGTTTCACACGGGATATGTTTAATCATGCGCGTATAACAGCACGCACATCTTTGGAAGCGGAGGGATTCATGGTGCAGTAAAGGGAGGCTAACCGGCGACAAGCCCAATAAAAGGGAAAGAAAACCCCAAGGCTTAACCGCGCTTCCCATTCGCATCCCCGCTTCCCCAATCTCCTGAGCCTCCAGAGCACAGGTCTAAGTTTTCCACCCTTTCTCCTCCGAGCTCAGCTATGGCTGGCTCTGGCTCCAACGGCAAGTGGGAGGCTTCCACGGTCACCGACCAGGACATCCGGGACCTCAAGGACGCCGGCTACCTCCCCGCCAACATCTTCCAACGCACCCCGAAGAAGGGCCAGGTGGTCCCCGCCCCCAAACCAGGCGAGAGGGTGGTTTTCATTCCTCACTTCATCCGAGGACCGAGCTTCCCGCTCCGCCCCTTTGTTAGGGGCCTCATGTTCTTCTACGGACTCGACTTCCACGACCTTCCGCCGAACTCCTTCATGCATATATCGACCTTCATCATCGTCTGCGAGGCCTTCTTGCGGGTCAAACCACACTTCGGACTATGACTCAAGATATTCAATATCAAGCCGAAGTGTGTCACAGGCGAACACACAGACTACGGCAGGGCGGTCATCAGCAAGCTCCCCCGCGTAGGATGGCCATCTGGCACCTTCATTGACATCATCAAGACTTGGCAAAAAGAGTGGTTTTACATCACCGAGCCAAGGGAGGAGGGCGGAACTGTTCCTGCCGAATTTAGATCCGGTCCCCCACCAGATTGACCTCATGGCTCCGAAAGGGCCCCAACTGGGGGTCGGATACAGAGGTGGACAACCTGCATAGGCGCATCGCCTCCATGATCAAGGGCAATATTGAGCTGGCCAACGTGGTCCAGATTATGCTCCGGCGGCGCATCCTCCCCTGCCAGCGCCGGGACTCTCCTATGTGGGATTATCGGCTTGACGATGAGCCTACAATTCATCGGCTCTTCTGCACCACTCGGGAGAAGCTGTGGAAGGCGCTGTTCAAGGCGCAGGAGAACTGGCCGGCCGAGAAGGTGGATCGGGGCCTGCACGCCGATAACCCTCCTTCCCAGGTATAACATAGTTTCGCTTGATCGGCTTTGTTTTCCTAAAGAAAATCTAAGCATTTTCCGATCACTTCTGCAGAAATGGTTGAGCAAGGCCACGGGCATCAACTGCCCGGCTCCACAGCCCGAAGACCCCAGGTCCCAGCTGCTGTCGGAGATGCTCGTCGTGGCGCCTTACAAGGCGCCAGAGAAGAAGGAGAAGAAGACAAAACCAGGCCGAGAAGGCCTGCACATCAAGGACCAGCCGAAGGCTGTGTCCGAGGAAACCCATGCCTCCTCAAATCAAGAGGAGGAGCACGAGGGCGAGGGGGAAGGCGATTCCCCCCTCGCAAGAAAGAGGGCGGCGTCATCGGACGCCACAGAGGATGTACCTCCTCCCGCCCTGAAAAAAGCACGTCAGACACAGTTAATTCTGCCCGACGATAGTTCGGACTCGGATACCGAGTCCGAGGACTTCGAGAAGGTTCCATGAAGGAACCTCAGGGTCAAGCCCCTAGCTCGAAGGTAAAGATCCGAAGACTTCTTGAGCTATTAGTGCTAAGTTTTAAATGTTATTAACATGTGAGCGCCTATTGACTCACAACCCACCACGCGTTCTCCCCACCGATCAAGTCTCGGACGGGGAGACCCTGCCCGCCGAGCTAGCAGAGAGCGGGACCGCGTCGCACCCCACTCCTCCGGGCGCCGCGAAGGATGCCGCGGAGGTGTCATCCCAACACGCTCCTTTGGAGCCGAACACCAGTGGTGGGGGTGACGACGTCATGGTCGAGGCTAACGGCCCGCCCACCGAAGACCGGGGGGAAAAGCCCCTCCCGGATACTGAGGAGACCGGACGAGGGGATGTCCAGTCCCCTCCAAGGCCGTCTCCGGAGCGCACCATGCCTTCAGAGGCACCGGTTCAATCCCCGGTTGGAGATTGGGTTAACCGATCACCACCAGTGCCACCGACCAATGGGTGGCCGGCTATGGGGGAGGCTTTATCAAGCGCCTCCATCTCCGAGGATCACCGCACCCTTATGGGTGCGGTTTTGCAGAGCATTCGGTTTGTTGATAGCGGACTGAAGGAGGCCTTCAACGGTCTCCTGACGGGATTCCAGGTGAGCCACATGTTGTTTTGAAATATTAATTTACTGCATTTGTGATATCGTTATGTATATGCAGCAGCACCCGAGCCCTAGGTGAGTTTTAGAAAACTCACCTGGGGGTCAATCATAAACTAGAGTCCGGATAAAGTACTAGATGACATTTGTTCGGGATGTTCTAACAGCCCTTAAGAGGACCGAACATATGATCATGTTTATGATAGTTCGGAGGTTTGAATCCATGCAACCTGATAGTGGTTTGTTATTTGTAGGCTTTGTCATCTGCGGCGGCTGTTAATGCCGCCGAGCTAGACGAGCTAAATCGGAAGCTCAAAAGCTCCGAAGATGAGCTCAACGCTCTGAATAAGAGATTCGACGAGGCGCAAGGTAAGCCGGATTATAATATCCGAATTCTTCATCACCGTACTGTCGACGCAGTATTTATATGTTTGATGCTTACGCAGCCTCGGCGAAGGAAATTTAGAAGCTCAAGGACGAGCTTCAGAAGGCGAAACAGGAGGCCGCGAGTGAGAAGGCGGCGGCCGAACAAGCGGCTGCCGCTCTCTCCGATTTAAAAGCCACCAGTGCCAAACATGAGTCTCGGATGGTGGAAATCCAGCAAGAGCTTAAAGACGCCGGCCAAAAGTGCGAGGACCTCGAGCAGAAAGGCAAGGAGCAGGCCGCCGAACTATCCACTCTGAAATTCGATATCTAGAAGGAGCGGGTGGATAGGCGGTTCTTTGAAGAGCAAGTCAGCCAAGTCAAGCCGTATTCACTGCAGTGTGTCTTCGGGGATAGCAAGTTCGCATTGCTTACCCAAGTGTGGCGTTCCTCAGGCGCCTGCTCGGACCTCCAGAAGAGCACAGCGGACGCTAACCAGTTCTATGCTTCGCGGGGGGAGGGAGATGAAGCTCGGCTGTTTTGGGCGCAATTTGAAGCCTCCGGGAGCTCTCCTCTTCTCATAGAGTAGCTGATGGAACTACACCGGATGGCGGAGCCGGCCATGAAGGATCTCTGCATCCGGCTATGGCCCGACGAGCCATTGCCGAGAAGCTACTTCGGCCTGGTGCAGAGGCTGAGCAACGTCTTGCCTCAGATCGACGCACTAAGGCGTTCTTCCTGTATCAAGGGAGCTCAGATGGCCTTTGCAAGGGCCAAGGTGCACTGGCCGGGTCTTGATCCGATAAAGATAGCCACCGCTCCTCTGCCACCTGGAAAGGAGCATAGGTGCCCTGAGCGATACTTCTCCGTAGTGATGGAGGGTGCTCGGGCAATAGAGGCGCAGTGCTCCAGAGAAAACATTTATGAATAAATGCGTTGTGATATGTCCGAAGACCTTTTAACGCCTTTATATTAACGACGCATGGTTTATCATGTCTTTCGTGTTTTGCATCCTTTATAACTCCTGTGTGGCCGTTGAAACTGAAAGTTGCGAGTCATCGGCTTCAGCCCCCATGTAGATACTACGCGAGGTGTCTCTGCCAATGCACTGTGACCCTTTGCCGAGCTATCGGTACCCGAAGGCGGTAGTGTGAGGCGGACAAGGCAATCAGACCATAATGCATTATTGCTTTCACTTAGCCGTAGGAGCGTGAGAAAGGAATGCGGGGGGCTGATGACTAGCCCCCAGGGATTTGTGATGTACGGATGAACCGCGGCCAAAGCTGATATAACATGGTTTGTATGAATACCAAACCCATCGTATGACACGGAATAACCTCTACCGAGGTTTATTTAAGCTCGGATTCGCAGACCGGTTCTCGCATACTATGACAGTCAGTTTTCGGCTTTCTCCCCTGAGGTGCTTGACCAGGCTAGCTGGAAGCACAATCACAGTGGTTCTCCCTTTGTCTTTTTAGCCGAACAAGCGGAACGTAAAGGGGCAAGCACAGGAGCCAGGCAACCCAACTATTGACCCAAGACATAGTTCGGAACCAACGCATATAAAGCGGAATTCCAAGACGCCGAACGCAGAATCAATTGTGCTTAGTGCGATTTTTAAGTTCGAGCCCCCGGTCTGTTAGCCGGTTGCATCGTAAAGAATACCAAACAATTTCGCAAGAAGAGGGAGAAAATAGAGAATGCGCCGAAGCAGAGAGCGAAGCGACCATGCATAATGGTTCTATATTTTGCTCAACAACTCTTATTATTCAAATTGCCAATGCAACTATTTACAGGTATTTGAAAATGGAATATAAACTTTACAGGAGGGGTTGTACCAGGGGTCTTCGATGGGTGACCTGACGTCCTCGATGTGCCCTATCGTTTGTCCGCTCCTGCGTCTCCTAAGGAGTTGTATACCGCTGTGAATTTTCTGTTCGGCGAGCGGACTTTGGAGAAAAATCTTGAGAAATCGCAGAAGTGTGAATGAGCTTTATGCCCTAGCAGGTACTTGATGGTACCTGTAGTATGTCCGAAGACATTTAGCGGTGATAGTTCGGTCCAGCCGAACACTTACCCTTTGATAGGGTTTCCCCACCGCCACCCATGGAATTTTGAGCGCGAAGTTGTGCCTCCTCGGCATGTACTTTGCTGGTTCTAGGGCTGTGCGATGGGGGGCGAGTCCCTATTTATGGGGAGAAGAAGGTTCTGGTACTTCGGGTTGAAACCGAGCTCGCTTCCCAGCCTTACGTGCCTTTACGGCGGATGTCGGCGTTTGCCGATCATCATTGTAATGGAATTCGGCCGCCAGGGCCAACGCATGTTCCTCAGTTCGGAGGGAGCGCTTTGTGTTGCTGTTGACAGTAATGACCCCCTTGGGGCCGGGCATTTTGAGCTTGAGGTATGCGTAGTGTGGGACGGCATTAAAGAGAGCGAACGCTGTACGGCCGAGCAGGGCGTGATAGCTGCTGCGGAAAGGTACGATGTCGAAGATCAAGTCCTCGCTTTGAAAGTTATCGGGCAAGTCGAACACTACTTCCAGGCTTACAGAGCCCGTGCACCTGGCTTCGACGCCCGGGATCATTCCTTTAAAGGTAGTGTTGCTGGGTTTGATCCTTGACGGATCTATACCCATCTTTTTCACCGTGTCTGAGTAAAGCAGATTGAGGCTACTTCCTCCGTCCATTAGGACTTTAGTGAGGTGATACCCGTCTATGATGGGGTCTAGGACGAGGGCGGCCGAACCCCCATGACGGATACTGGTCGGGTGGTCACGTCGATCGAAGGTGATCGGGTATGCCAACCATGGGTTATACTTCGGGGTTATGGGCTCTACGACGTAGACCTCTCGAAGGGCGCGCTTCCTCTCCTTTTTGGGTATATGAGTGGCGTATATCATATTTACTGTTTTCACCTCTGGAGGGAATTTCTTTTGTCCGCCGCCGATCGGACCGCGGGGCTCATCCTCATCCTTACTGCGTGGGCTCTTGCCTTGGTCCTCGGATGCGAGCTTGCTGGCCTGTTTGAATACCCAACAATTATGGTTAGTGTGGTTGGCGGGCTTCTCTTGAGTGCCATGGATCTGGCAAGGCCTCTCCATGATCTTGTCCAGCGGGGTGGGTCCGTCGCGATTGCCTTTAGGAGGCTTCTTCCGCTGCCCAGGTCAGGAGTTGCGGAAGCCGGCGTTAACGGCCATGTCATCGGCATCACTATTGTTGTGCCGGCGCTTATTCTTGTTGCGCTTTGGTTTCCCATTTCCACCCCGAACTTCGGAGGTTCCGGGGTCTTCGGGGTTGTGGCTACGTCTTGCTAGCCAGTTATCCTTGCCCGCGCAAAAGTGGGTCATGAGTGATGTAAGGGCGGACATTATCCTAGGTTTATCCTGGCCGAGCTGGCCCCTTAAGCTTTAGGGGTAGATACTTGATGGCGTGGAGATCATCTCCTCGCGCCATGTGGATGTGGAGAAGGAAATCCTCAATCCATATGGTTGGGTCAGTTGTCCCATCGTATTGCTCTATATTTACGGGTTTAAACCCTTCCGGGAACTGATGCTGCATCACCTCGTCCGTGAAGCACAGTGGGTGCGCCGCGCCTCTCACCCGAGCTATGTCGCGCCGGTGATCGGCGTCTGTCCTAGACCAGTTTCGTTCCCGACCTCTATTGTTGTGGTCGGGCCAAGGCCGGTACCCTTCCCATCTATCGGGTGAGTATCCTCTGGATCCGTAGATGGATCTCGTACGACCTGCTCTATAGTCTAGGTCGTGTCACAGGTCGAACCTGTCATCGGGCTCTAGTGGCTCTTTTCCCCGTCTACGGGGTATTTTCAGCCTATAGCCGGTGTCGTCAGCCGTCCTGTCTCGTCCTCGAGGAGGGCGGTCTGGCTTGTCGTATGGGGTACGTTTGGGAGACGGCGTATCAGTGAGCTCGTCATCGAATTGTGGCAGCAGCCTTCTACGTGGATAGCTCTTAGGTTGGTCCGATAGACCGGTACCGTATCCTTCCTCAGCTGAGAGGACTGTCGTCCATCGATCGTTGAGGTTGTCTTGTTCGGCTTTAAGCTATCGTTCTTTTGCTTTCAGGCTGCGGGCCGTGGCTATAAGCTATTGCCTGAATAGTTCCTGATATTCGAGATTATCGGGGATGGCGAAGTCATTGGCTTCCGGGATGTCCTCCTCCTCGACAGGGGGGAGGTAATTGCCGTCCTCTGAGTCATTTAGATCCTCGGGGTTGCGCTGGTCTTCCGGCCTCTCCTGACCCTCTAACGGGTGTTCGGGGATATCGGGATCGCCGAGGTCTTCCGGGGTATCTCCGTCCCCGGTGCCGACGATAGCTTTTCTTCCCTTTTTTCCTTTTGACCGTTTATGCGGCTTCCGGCGCCTTGACGACGCTTCACCCGATTCGTCGCCATAGTTTTTCGGAGTGTCTACCATTTATACGTCGTATGTGGAGGTGGCAGCCCAGCGCCCGGTGTTAACGAGGGTGAGAGCGCGATCCTCCTCATCCATGTAATCTGCCTCCTCGGAATCATAGTCGAACATGTCGGTTAAATCCTCGACAGTGGCTACCAAGTGGGTGGTGGGTGGGATGAAAAATTCGTCTTGACCCGCCTGGAGACCGATCTGAGAATGGATCGGGGTTGGGTCGTTGGTAATCTTCATCGACGAGATCCGATCTAGGGCCTCGTTGAGTATCGAGAGCTCGATCGGGTCGGCCTGCTCAGAGCTTCCGGAGTTAACCTCTGATGCATCCGCGCGGGGGGAGTGTTCCCGTGGGCGGGACCGAAAGATGGATCTGAGGTTAGAGCCTCAGAGTCTTCGGGCGTGGCAGGCGAGACTGCGAGCCCGGTCAGTGATAGGTCGCCCCAAGAATCTACGGAGAACTCTAGGTTCCCGAATCTGACTTCTTGATCAGAGGCGAAACTTCCGACACGGCCTAGATGACCGGTCGGGTCGGCGTGCAGCACAGTGCTGCCGAAAGCGAAGATCTGTCCAGGGACGAAAGTGTCCGTATTGCAGACCTCTTCGTTGATGACGGGGCGAGCCATCGATTCCTTTGGCGATCACAGCGGGACTCTCAATGAAAGCACCAAGTCAGTGTCAAAACCGGCGGATCTCGGGTAGGGGGTCCTGAGCTGTGAGACTAGAATCGATGGTAACAGGGGACGAAGGAGACGATGCTTAGCAAGGTTCGGGCCCTCCTATGGAGGTAATACCCTACGTCCTGCTTGATTATATTGATGGTATGAGGGTTACAGAGTTGATCTACCTTGAGATCGAATAGCTAAGACCCTAGATGAGTTGTCCTCTGCTACAACCTAAAACCCTCCGGCTTATATAGACGCCGACGGTACCTAGGGTTGACACATGATCGGTTACACGTCGAAGGGATAAACATGCCTATTCACTACTCCAAACGTGGAGGACACGCCATGATTCCCGAAGCTCCCTTCCTGGAGACGGGGCCTTCGATCAATCCAATGCTCGGTAAGTGGCCCATATAGTCCGGCCCATAAGAAACTGGTCGGCCCCCCGAGGACCCCTTAAACCATGACTCCCTCTCTATGGTACGCTACCAGTTTCTTGAGAGGAACGAACAGTCCCTCCTTTACCGACTAATCTTTGACAGGCAGCGTGCTGTCCATATTACCCTTCCTGCTCCTGCTTTCTTTAACTTTCTGGTAAAACGGAGATATTTTATACTAGAGAGGAGGCAAACGAGTATGAGAGAGGGGTGGAGGCCGCTTGCCTCCATGCTGCAGCCCTTCAGGCAGTAGCTTCACGTCCCAGTACGTACCCGACTATAACTTTGGGTATCCACCAGGCCAGCCGTGGCCATAGGCCAACTTAGGCCAAAAGACTAAGCTTGGGGGAGTAGGTATTTCTCACCGACATTACATTCATGTTCACACACTCATTCCAGTTGTCGGTGTTCATACTTTTTCATTGTATTATCCATGTTAGTTTTATTTCTTTTTCTCGCTTTCTTCTTGTGTGTCAGAAAAACCTTAAGAAAACAAAAAAAAATTAGCTCTAGTTTTTCTTTCTAGTTTGTTTAGTTGTAGCATTAAAAGAAAACCCAAAAAGATTTCTCGTTCTTCTTTTGCTTGTTGGGAGCTTTCCCGTGTAAATAGTTTTCTTTTCTTCTTTGGGTCGTAAGGAGAAGACCACAATGAAAATGTTGAGTGGCCCTCATATGCATTATTGTTTATCTATCAGAGAGCCCATATTACATTGTCTTCTCCTTTGAGTTATTGTTTGCAGATTCCAGCTTAGTCCAATGCACGTGCACTCTTATTACTATTCACACCGTTCGGTCGTGCAAGTGAAAGGCAATAATGACGATATATGATGAAGTGATTGAGATGGAGAAAAGCTGGTACGAACTCGACCTTTTTTGTTTTTGTAAATATGATTAGCTCATCGTTCTGGATTCAGCTCATTATGGATGAAACATGTTTGCAATGACAATTAGAGATTATAGTTACTCATGCCATGCTTAATTAGCTAAGAGCGTGTAATGGTTTGTCTTGAGTGTCAACATGCATTTTAAAATGGTTGTGATGTAGTATAATAGGATGGTATCCTCCTTTGAATGATTCAAGTGGCTTGACTTGGCACATGTTCACGCATGTAGTTAAAACAAAATCAACATAGCCTCCACGATATTTATGTTCATGGTGATTTATATCCTACTCATGCTTGCATTCAATGTTGGTTAATCTCAATGCATGTTTATGACTGTTGTCGCTCTCTAGTTGGTCGCTTCCTAGTCTCTTGCTAGCCTTCACTTGTACTAAGCGGGAATACTGCTTGTGCATCCACATCCTTAAACCCAAAGTTGTTCCATATGAGTCCACCATACCTACCTATATGCGGTATTTACCTGCCGTTCCAAGTAAATTTGCATGTGCCAAACTCTAAACCTTCAAATAATATTCTGTTTTGTATGCCCGAATCGCTCATATAGTGACTAGGGGCTGTCAGTATCTTCCATGCTAGGTGGGTTATTCTCACGATGAGTGTTTATTCACTTGTCATTCATGAGAAAGTGGCTGGTATTCGGGATGCCCAGTTCCATGCTCAAAAATCAAATCAAAATATAATGAAACAAAACTCCCCCAGGATGGTTTTTTGTATGGACGGTACCCGTGTATTCGGCCAGCCGTGGAGTGTGTTTGATTGGTGGAGGGGGAGTAAAAACTTTATCATTCTGTTTGGGAACCGCCTATAATGTATCTAGCATGGAAGATACCGAGATCTCTTGGTTGTTATGTTGACAATGAAAGCATACCACTCAAAATTTTATTCATCTCTGTTTTAAAAAGCCCGAGCTCTGGCACCTCTACAAATCAATGCTTCCCTCTGCGAAGGGCCTACCTATTTTACTTTACTGTTGAGTCATCCTCCTCTTATAAAAAGCACCAGTTAGAGAGCACCACCGTCATTTATATGTTTGGTTATTAATTAATATTGAGTATGACTGTGAATGGATCTCTTTTACCATGAATTACAATTTCCAGTCAGCCCTTGTTCTTCAAAGGTCCTCTGCATTTATGTTTTGCGGTCTCACAAAGGGCTAGCGAGATACCATTATATCATATTGTATCATGATTGTTTTGATAAAATTGTTGTCATCCGAGATTTATTATTATTGCTCGCTAGTTGATTATGCCATTGATAGGAGTAAATGTGAGACTTAAATGTTATTGTGAATGTGGTTAGCCCATAATCTTTGTTGAAAACCTGAACATCAGTTAGACATATTTACAACAACAAGATCAAACAGAGCTTGTAAAAGTTTTTCTTTGTCACTTTCAGTTTGTCAACTGAATTGCTTGAGGACAAGCAATGGGTTAAGCTTGGGGGAGTTGATATGTCTCCATCGTATCTACTTTTCCAAATCTTTTGCCCTTGTTTTGGACTCCAATTTGCATGATTCGAATGGAACTAACCCGGACTGACGCTGTTTTCAGCAGAATTGCCTTGGTGTTATTTTTGTGCAGAAAAAAAAGTTCTCGGATTGACCTGAAAATTTACGGAGAATATTTTTGGAATTAATAAAAAATACTGGCAAAAGAATCAACCAGAGGGGATCCACCCATTGGCCACAAGCGAGGGGGGCGCGCCCCCCTAGGGTGCGCCCTGGTGGCTTGTGGGCCCCCTGCAACTCCTCCGACCTCAACTCCAACTCCATATAACCCTATTCGGGGAGAAAAAAACCAGGGAGAAGAGTCACCGCGTTTCACGATACGGAGCCGCCGCCACCTCCTGTTCTTCCTCGGGAGGCCAGATCTGGAGTCTGTTTTGGGCTCCGGAGAGGGGAAATCGACGCTGTCGTCATCACCAACCATCCTTCATCACCAATTTCATGATGCTCTCCGCCGTTCGTGAGTAATTCCATCATAGGCTTGCTGGACGGTGATGGGTTGGATGAGATTTACCATGTAATCGAGTTAGTTTTGTTAGGGTTTGATCCCTAGTATCCACTATGTTCTGAGATTGATGTTGCTATGACTTTGCTATGCTTAATGCTTGTCACTAGGGCCCGAGTGCCATGATTTCAGATCTGAACCTATTATGTTTTCATGAATATATATGTGTTCTTGATCCTATCTTGCAAGTTGTAGACACCTATTACGAGTTATGATCCGCATCCCCCAGGGTGACAATAACTAGGATTCTTCCTGGTGATTATCGTAGTTTGAGGAGTTCATGTATTCACTAAGTGCTAATGCTTTGGTCCGGTTCTCTATTAAAAGGAGGCCTTAATATCCCTTAGTTTCCATTAGGACCCCGCTGCCACGGGAGGGTAGGATAAAAGATGTCATGCAAGTTCTTTTCCATAAGCACGTCTGACTATATATGGAATACATGCCTACATTATATTGATGAATTGGAGCTAGTTCTGTGTCACCCTATGTTATAACCGTTGCATGATGAATGCCATCCGACATAATTATCCATCACTGATCCATTGCCTACGAGCTTCTCATATATTGATCTTTGCTAAGTTACTTTTCCGTTGCCACTGTTACGATTGCTACAAAATCGCTACTGTTACTTGGCCACCGTTACCGTTACTTCCATACTACTTTGCTACTAAATACTTTGCGGCAGATATTAAGTCTTTCAGGTGTGGTTGAATTGACAACTCAGCTACTAATACTCAAGAATATTCTTTGGATCTCCTTGTGTCGAATCAATAAATTTGGGTTGAATACTCTACCCTCGAAAACTGTTGCGATCCCCTATACTTGTGGGTTATCAGCTTCCTCTCTCTCTTATGATTCTCAATACAATGGTCTCTTGGAGATCTATTTGATGTAAACTTTTGTGGTGTGTTTGTTGGGATCCGATGAATTTTGAGTTCATGATCAGTTTCTATCCATGAATATTATTTGAGTCTTCTTTGATCTCTTATATGCATGATTACTTATAGCCTCGTATTTATTCTCCGAATCTTTGGTTTAGTTAGGCCGACTAGATCGATTTTTCTTGCCATGGGAAGAGGTGCTTTGTGATGGTTTCGATCTTGTGGTGTTCTTCCCAGTGACAGAAGGTGCACAAGACACGCATGTATCGTTGCTATTAAGGATAACAAGATGGGGTCTATTCGTAGATGAATAGATCTTGTCTACATCATGTCATCGTTCTTATTGCATTACTCCGTTTTTCCATGAACTTAATACACTAGATGCATGCTGGATAGCGGTCGATGTGCGGAGTAATAGAGGTAGATGCAGGCAGGAGTCGGTTTACCTATCTTGGACTTGAAGCCTATATAATGATCATCGCCTTGGATATCATCATGACTATTCGATTTTCTATCAATTGCCCAACAGTAATTTGTTCACCCACCGTGCGCAATACTCATGAGAGAAGCCACTAGTGAACCCTACGGCCCCCGGGTCTACTTTTCCAACATATTGCTTTCAGATCTAGCTTTTTTTGCATCTTTGTTTTCAGATCTACAAAACCAAAAACCCAAAAACATATTGCTCCATATTTTATTTGCTCTTTCTATTTTGTGTTCTTGAGAGATATATCTCTCCTATCTATCACTACCTAATCGATCTTTTTACCGTAGAGAGATTGACAACCTCTCTTTCGCGTCGGGTTGTAAGTATTTGTTGTTTGTGTGCAGGTGCTGCTTATTGGGTGGTGGTGATCCTCCTACTGGTTCGATAACCTTGGTTTCATAACTGAGGGAAATACTTACCGTCGTTGTGCTGCATCATCCCTTCCTCTTTGGGGAAATACCGATGCAGTCTCAAGCCACGTCAGCGGCGAGCAGGCAGACTGCAGGGGAGTGATGACCAGCAAACTCCCCCTGGTTCAATTGCCAGACGGTTCTTTGATAGATACCATCAAGGTCTGGCAGCAGGAGTGGTTCTATATCACTGAACCACCTGAAGAGGGGTGGGCGGGACCCTCCGGATTTAGATCCGGTCCTCCCACCAGACTTGTTTCATGGACCAAGAAGGGGCTTGGTTGGGGGGACACGACGGAGGTGAAGACGCTACAAAGGTGCGCCTCTACCCTGGTAGAGAAGAAAATTGAGCTACCCAACATCGTCCAGGTCTCCACCACCACCTTCTCCCCTATCAACACCGGGCTGCCCCCATGTGGGATTACAGCTCAGACGGCCCGGTCCCTATGCAACACTTCTTTCGCATCACCCACGAGAAGCTGTGGAAGGTGCTGTCCAAGCAGCGAAAGAGCTGGCCTATCGAAGAGGAGGACATCGACATCGATGCCACGAACCCTCCCGGGCCGGTAATAGTCCATTATTTGTGTTCGGATCTTTCCCTTTGACAAGGCTCTCATCCCCTGTTTTCTCCGTATTCACAGATCTGGCTATAGAAATCCCAGCGGATCAACTGCCCGGCGCCGCTGCCCGAGGGCCACAGAACACCCTTGCTGACGGCCATGTTGGTCGAAAGGCCGTACGCGGTGCCAAAGAAGAAGGAGGAGAAGAAAGAAGAGAAGAAGGAGACCCACGTGGGTCAGCGCTCAAAGGGCCTCCCGGATACTACATCCGAGGAAACAAATGCTCCTTATACTTCTCAAAGGAGAGATGGAACAGGACGGGGAGGAAAGTGATTCCTCCCACATGAAGAAGAGGGCGGCGTCCGAAGAACTGAGGGGGTCTAGCTCCTGCCGCCCCGAAAAGACTATGCAGGCCGAAGGTGGCCTTGTTTGAAGACCTTCTGGACTCTGACGAGGAGTCCAATTTTTTTGAAAGGGTTCCTCGAAGGACCCTTAGAGTCAAGCCCCAAGCGCAGAGGTACGAATCCACAGACTATGACATTTCCTTTTTAAAGGTTTTTTATTAGCCGTATATATATGCTTTTTTACAGTCCACCGTGCGATCTCCCCACCGACCAAAACTTGGAAGGGGACTCTCCGCCAGTCGATCTAGCGGAGAGTGGGACCATGTCCCATAAATCCCTTCCCCCGGCCGCCGAAGAGGTGGTCCCCCAAAGGACCCTCCCTGAGCCGGAGACAAGGGGCGGGGATGATGATGTTATGGACGAGGCTAACCCCTCGGCCACCGAAGAGCAGGAGGGTGAATACCTCCTGGCAAACAAGGAGGGAGAGCTCGGTCAACCCGAGCCTTCTTCGAAGCCAGTTCTGGAGGCCTCTAAGCCTCCGGAGTCGTCTACTCCGGTTTCTCCAAGGAGAGAAACCGCAATGCCGCACCCGGAGTCGCTTGTAATAGAGCAGACTCAGACCTAGTGGGCGGCCATGATGGAGGAGAGTTTGCACGACTCCTCCATCCCCGAAGAACACCGCACCCTTCTGGGTGCGGCTTTGCAAGGCATTCAATCTGTTGACAGCGGATTGAAAGAAGCTTTTTGCAGCCTGTTGGCCGGCTTTAAGGTAATTTACACAATATCCCCTTTTCTTTTTTACAAAGTAATCTTTAATTAATGGGTTTATGAGCAATCCCCATATTCAGTAGCCCCCGAGCCCTGTGTGAGTTTGAAAAACTCATGCGGTGGTCAAATAGTGCGGAAATGGCATGTAAAAAATTGTTTTGAAAATTAAGCGTAGCCCCCAGGACTCTGTCAGGATGGAAGAAACAACCTGGCAGAGGGCTTTAAATCCGATAAATTAGGAGTCTGATGCATATGAATTATACATGCATGCCTCTTCTTGGACAGCAGCCCCCAACGCCATGGAATTGGCGGAGATGAATCGGAAGATGAAGAGCTCCGAAGATGAGCTCGACCATCTCAGCAAATGGTTTGATGACACCCAAGGTAAGTCTGAACTAGACTGCTACAAGTATTATCCTCATTTTAGGTGAGGCATTATTATTTTTATCCCGAAGAGCGGAATGGGTTCTATGACCATTGCAGTTGTCGCCGTGGAGGTCGAGAACCTTAAGGCCGTGCTGAACAAGGCGAAGCAAGAGGCTGTCAAACAAAGGGCGGCGGCCGAACAAGCTGTTGCCAATCTATTATCGGCAAAGTCTGCATGTGATAAGCAGAGGCCAGGGTCGCCGAAGTGCAGCAAGAGCTCAAGGACGCCATCACAAAATGTGAGGTCCTTGAGCAGAAGAATAAGGATCAGTCTACCGAGAAGTCTTTGGTTGCTGCAACGATCCAGGAGGCGCGAATGGAAGCGCAAGGTTACCAGAAGGAACTCCACCAGATCAAGCGAATTGCGGCTGGTAAGCGATACTTACTTCAATGCCGCTTTGGTGGAAAAAGGTTTGTGTTGCTCACCCAGGTGTGGCATTCTCCAGGCGCATTTGCAGAACTCCCAAAGAGTGTGGTGGATGCGGCACGACACTATGCATCACAGGGAGGAGATGCTAAGTAGCGGCTGTTTTGGGCACAATTTGAAGCCCTTGAGCAATCGTTCCTTGTCTCTGATCAACTGAAACAGCTGATGGAGTTTCCTCGGATAGCCAAACCAGCCATGAAGGACCTCTGCATCAGGCTATGGCCTACAGAGCCATTGCCAAGTAGCTACTTCGGCTTGGTGCAGAGGCTGACTGCTGCCGCACCCCGGATCGACACCCTGGTTCGCTCCGCCTACATCGAGGAAGCTCGGATGGCCTTCGCGAAGACCATGGTGCATTGGCCAAAAATAAAGCCGACCGAGATGGCTACCGGTCCTTCGCCGCCCGGTAGGGCGCATAGGCGCCCCGGGCTATATTTTCCCGCCGATATGGATGGTGCTCGGGCGATAGAGGCCTTATGCCCAAAGGATGTAATTCTTGAGTGAAAGTACTATCCTATATTGATAGTTTAAACTTTGATATGTCTCAATGCTGTGACTTTGCATAGTGTATGTCATGTTGTACGTTATTTAACTTTGACTCATGTGCGGCTGTTTTAATTTGAAAGTTACCAGTAGTCAATTTCAACCCCCTTGTAGATACTAGAAGGGGTGTTTTCAATATCCTCCCTATTACCCTTAGCCAACATCTTGGTGCCCGGAGGTGGTAGTTCTAAAGAAAACTAGGGAATCAGACTATGTTTCTTTAATGCTTTCACTTAACCTTTAGGAGCTTGATCGTGGGGACTAAGTACTAGCCCCCTGTATATTGAGGTGTTCGGATATACCAAGGTAAAAAACCGCTATCATTTGGTTCGTATAACTCCGAACCCTTCGTTTAACATGGTGAACCTCCAGCGATTGTTCTAGTTTAATACTTGTCATTGGATAGCAGATCGGTTCACGCTTATTATGCCAGTTAGTTTTCGGCTTTCTCTACTGAGGTACTTAACCAGACGAACTAGAAGTACAATCATTGTAGTTCTCCCATTACCTTTTTAGCCGAACAAGCGAAACATAAAAAGGTAAACACAGGAGCAGGGCAACCCAACTTTTGACCCGAGACATAATTCGGAGCCAATGCATATAACACAATATCCAAGACGCTGAACACACGAGAAAAAGGTGGTGTCGGGATGATGCTTGAGTCGAGCTTAATGGTCAAGTCCCCCGGTCAACTAGCCGTCCGCAGGTGAAAATATGTATCGAACTGGCTTCTTTTTGGTATGGGAGAGCGAAAAGAGAAAGAAGGAAAAAAGGGCTTATGCAATATGAATGACTGTCACTGGACCACAAAGATTGGTCTTTATTTCCAATGTTCTCTTGATGTTTTGTTCGTACACTCTTGTTTACCCAAGAAACTGTTATAGATACGCAAAGATAAATTTACAGGGAAAAGGTTTACACAGGTCTTTGAAAGAATGACTTGATGTCCTTTACTATGTCCTGCTGCACGTCTGCGCCTTTGTTCTCCTTAAGGGTGCTCCTTTAGAGGAGGTAGTAGTCGGCTAGCAGGTCTTTGTGAGAAAAAAAGTCTTGAGAAGTCGTCGAATTGTGTGAGATTGATGCTGCTGAATAAGTCCTTGATGGTACCTGATACTGTCCGAAGACATGTCTGACCATAGTTCAGTTTAGCCGAATACTAAGCCTTTGGGTGGAAGGTCCCCACAGCTGCCCATGGTATCTTAAGAGCGAAAGTATGCCTGCGAGGTACGTACCTCATGGGTAGCTAGTCCGCACTGTGGGGGGCGTACTCCTATTTGTGCGGAGCGTGAGAGGGCTTAGGGAGCTGAAACAGAGCTCGGGTCCGCTTACTTACCTTTCGCGTCTTGACGGTAGATTGGGGGTTCGGTGTCTTGACGGATCGATACCCATTTTATTCATCGTGTCTGTGTAGATAAGATTGAGGCTACTGCCTCCGTCCATGAGGACCCTTGTCAAGTGGTACCCGTCTACTATGGGGTCGGGTACCAAAGCCGCTGACCCACCATGCAGAATACTGGTCGGGTGCTCAGTGCGGTCAAAGGTGATCGGGTACGCCGACCACGGGTTGAACTTCGGGGCTACAGGCTCTAGGGCATAGACGTCTGAAAGTACGCGCTTCCTCTCCTTTTTTGGTATGTGTGTGACATAGATCATGTTCACAGTTTTGACTTCGGGGGGGGGGGGGGATTGCTTCTGGCCTCCATTATTCCGCATGCGAGGTTCTTTGTCGTCCTGGCTGCGGGTGCTCTTGCCATGATCCTCAATTGCGAGTTTGCGTGACTACTTAAGCACCCAACAGTTACGGTTGGTGTGAGTGGCGGGCTTGTCTTGGGTGCCGTGGATCTGGCAGGGCCTCTCCATGATTTTATCTAACTGAGTAGGTCCATCCCTGTTGCCTTTAGAGGGTTTCCTCCGCTATGGAGGCTTTGAATTAATAAATCCGGCATTTACTGCCGTGTCTTTGATTTCACCACCGCTGTGTGGACGTTTATTCTTATTGCGCCGTGGCTTCCTGTTGCCGTATCAAACTACAGAGTTACCGGGGTTTCCGGGAGGGTTGTCGCGACGGGCTAACCAGCTTCCTTGCCCGCACAGAAGCGGGTCATAAGCGAGGTAAGGGCTGCCATTGATCTCAACTTAGCCTGCCCAAGCTGGCGGGCTAGCCATTCGTCCCGGATATTGTTCCTGAATGAGGCTAACGCCTCGGTGTCTGAGCAATCGATGATTTGATTTTTCTTGGTCAGGAATCGATTCCAGAATTGCCGGGATGACCCACAGGGTTGTTGGACGATGTGGCTCAAGTCATCGCGCCCAGGGGCCGGACATAGGTGCCTTGAAAATTAGCTCGAAAAGCATCCTCGAGCTCCTCCCAACTCCCGATGGAGTTTCGGGGAGGCTCTTCAGCTAATGCCGTGCTGGTCCTTTCAGTTTCAATGGAAAGTATTTTATAGCGTGGAGGTCATCTCCGCTGGCCATGTGTATGTGGAGAAGAATGTCTTCGATCCACACGGTCGGATCTGTTGTACCGTCATATGGTTCGATGTTTACGGGCTTAAACCCTTCGCGGAACTGATGCTGCATCACCTCATCTCTAAAACACAGTGGGTGAGCGGCGCCCCTAACTCTAGCTACGTCGTATTGGAGGTCGGATGGGAACCTGACCCGGTGCTGTCCCCGAACTCATATCGTTCTGGTCGAGCCAAGCTTTGTACCCGTCCCGTCCAGCGGGGGTGTGCCCTCTGGATCCATAGATGTATCTTGTCTGGCCTACGCCAGCATTCAAGGTGTGTCGCAAGTCGAATGGGTCTTCGGGCCATGCTGGCTCTTTCCTTCCCCGAGGGGGGCGGTCCGGCTGCTCACCCTGAGTTTGTCTGGGGGGCGTGGGCTTGAAGGCCTCGTCGTCGAATTATGGCGGTAGACGGCAGCGTGGGTAAAGTTTGTCCTGACCTTGTTGTTCATAGCCGTACCCTTCTTTGGCAGCAAGGACTTGCGTCCATCGATTGCTGAGGGAGTCTTGCTCAGCTTTAATTTGATGTTGTTTTCTCTTGAGGCTTCGAGCGATGGCTATGAGTTGCCGCTTGAATCTTTCCTGGTCTAGTGGGTCTTCGGGGACGATGAAGTCCTCGTCTCCCATACTAACCTCGTCCTCGGAAGAAGGGAGGTAGTTGTTGTCTTTGGAATCACCGAGGTTGTCGGGATTTTCTGGGTTTGTGTGCCCCTCCGGATTGTCGTGCTGCTGCTCGAGAGCAGTTGGGTCGGTGAGATCTTCAGGGGTGTCCGATGTAGCGTTTTCGGAGCCTGTATTACCTTTTCTTCCCTTGCGTCCCTTGTATTTTTTTGCACCGACGCCGGCGTTTGATTAGTTCGTCGCCATTGTTTTTCATCGAGGTGTCGTCGCCGCTCTTCTTTGGTGTGCCGTCGCCCTTATCACCAGGGGTGTCCACCATATACAGATCGTAGGTGGAGGTGGTGGTCCATTGTCCCATTACGGGAGGAGCAGCCGTGTCGACATCCGCGTATGCGTCCTCGGCGTCATTGATAACCCACAAGTATAGGGGATCGCAACAGTTTTCGAGGGTAGAGTATTCAACCCAAATTTATAGATTCGACACAAGGGGAGCCAAAGAATACTTGAGAGTATTAGCAGTTGAGTTGTCAATTCAACCACACCTGGAGATTAAATATCTGCGGTAAAGTGATCAGTATCACAGTAATATGGTAGTTTGGTAGCGGTAGTGACAGTAACAATAGCGGTAACAGTAGTAGGAGTAGTTTTGTAGCAGTTGGAACATAGCAACAGTAATAGTAACTTAGCAAGAACAATAAGTGAAAAGGTCGTAGGCACTGGATCGGTAACTCGTTGGATGATATTCGTCATGTAACAGTCATAACCTAGGGCGACACAGAACTAGCTCCGGTTCATCAATGTAATGTAGGCATGTATTCCGTAAATAGTCATACGTGCTTATGGAAAAGAACTTGCATGACATCTTTTGTCCTACCCTCCCGTTGCAACGGGGCCCATAAGGAAACTAAGAGATATTAAGGCCTCCTTTTAATAGAGAACTGGAACAAAGCATTAACACATGGTGCATACATGAACTCCTCAAACTACGGTTATCACCGCGAAGTATCTCAAATATTGTCACTTTGGGGTTGACGGATCATAACACGTAATAGGTGCATATGACTAGGCAAGATCGGATCAAGAACATAGATATAGAGATGATAACATAAACGGTTCAGATCTGAAATCATGGCACTCGGGCCCTAGTGACAAGCATTAGGCATAGCAAAGTCATAGCAACATCAATGTCAGAGCATAATGGATACTAGGGATCAAGCCCTAACAAAACTAACTCGATTACATGATGAATATCATCCAACTCCTCACCAACCAGCAAGCCTACGAAGGAATTACTCACTCCCGGTGGGGAGCATCATGGAATTGGCGATGGAGAAAGGTTGGTGATGACGAAGACCAAAGATTCCCCTCTCCGGAGCCCCAAACGGGCTCCAGATATGGCCTCCCGATGAAGAATAGGAGGTGGCGGCGGCTCAGTATCGTGAAATGCGATAATTCTTTCTCTCTGATTTTTTTCTCCGAAATTAGGAATTTATAGTGGTGGAGTTAGGGCAAGTGGGGCCACGAGGTGGGCACAACCCACAAGGGCACGCCTAGGGGGCCTGGCGCGCCCTGGTGGGCGATGCTCACCCTGGCCCCCCTCTTTGGTGTATTTTAGCTCTAATAATTCTCATTTATACTGAAATAAATCTCCAAAAAGTTCCGTTCTGTTGGAAACGACACCTATGGGATCACGAGGACCCCTTTACGGTTCCGCGGGGAGAAGGATTGCATGGAGAGCAGATCGAATGGTCAACGCAAGGGGATTTTACCCAGGTTCGGGCCGCAAAGATGCGTAAAACCCTACTCCTGCTTGATTGTATTGAGTGTGTTCTTAGGCTAGTGCTTGGAGCGCTACAGTAGCTGCTACACATGCGAACTTGGGTCTGAAAAATAAGATCCCCCCCTGTAGCTGCACCTGGGCCTCCTTTTATACCTTCGAAGGGGTCGCCACAGTAGTGCGCTGGGGTACATGAGGTGTAAAGCAACTACAGTGCTTATCATACCTAATTCTGACGGCTTAGGACAAGGGCATTTAATGCTCCTGTTGAGGTGTCCCTGCCTTGTCTTGGGGATGGAAAAAGGAGCCATCCCATCGCACCGCCTAAGCCCTCACGCCGTCAGCGCCCGCCACGCACCCAGGGGAACAAAAGCTAAAAGACAAGCTGGTAGTTGCCCTGGGGTGGCGCGCTAGAACAGTGAGAGGGGCTTGCCGGGTGCGAGTCTTGTCAGGACTATGAGCTATCCCCGGCAAGATCTTGCCGGGGCTCCAACCTTTGGTCTTCCGCCTTCTTGTCTCCTTGATGTTGTAGTACTTGGCTCTAGGGCTTCGCTGTTCCTTGTCGGCCCCAGGGAGTTGCCCGTGCACAGGTCTGTGTAGTGGATACCCTGGTTATCTATACACTGACAGGAGCCCCCGGGCCTGGGCCATACATGCGCGCGCGGCGCTATTGGGCTAGGCCCAAAACAGTGCGCGGGCACACGTGGCCATAGCAATGATGACTGTTACTAACTTTTTCCCACGACGCATAATGACTACAGGTCTTGGGAGTATCGGAGCGAGACGGTCCGCCTTCCTCCTCGAGAGGAGGAGCGATGGACAGGGCGGCGTCCGCTCGCCTCCACATTGATGCCTCGAATGCTGCACCTTGAGTGACGCGTGTTGCTCAGGATTGCAAAGGGCTGGCTCCTCTCCTTCTTCAACACTCTGCCTTATAAAAGAGAGGCGAGGGAAGAAGAAGAAAGTCACCCATACGCAAACCTCTGACCTCCCAAGCTCGATTCTTCCTCCTTCCATCTCCTGCCAACTCCTTGCCGCGCTCCAAGATGGCGAGAGGACGCGGTCGCCCCCGGGGTTCATTCAGCGCCTCGAGGAGCAGCCCTCGAACCCCGGCGCGTGTGGTGGTGACGATGGCGGGTCCGAGCTCCCACGGCGGGTCGGCATCCCGTGGTCGTGCGAGGACGCCTCCAGCAGGAGGCGGTAGTCGCAGCAGCGCACCCCTGCCACAGCCCCACGCGGGGATCCATGCGGCGAGGAGGCGCGAGAGTTCGTTGTCATCCTTCCACGCCGGCTTCGAAGCTGGCTGCGTCTCCCTGACCCTTTCGCGAGGGCCATGGAGAGCAATCGGCCCCGGGGCTTCTGGCTTCGTGCGGACGGCTGCAGCAACGGCCCTTGGTGGGTGGCGGTCGACCTCACCCCCGGAAGCGCCATGTTCCTGACGCGGGGATGGAAATCGTTCGCTCGCTCCCACGGCCTCACCCCCGGGCACCTGCTCCACTTCAAGCTTATCAACCCCGACACCCTCTCCGTGAGGTTCTTCGGGGCGGCTGGCATTCGCCTGGAGTGCTGCGCCGAGAGCTCAAGCGACAGCAACTTCGACTCCTCCAGCGACAGCGACAACGAGGATGACACCGACGGGGACGACGCCTTCGCATGCAGAACGAGGACCCCGACTAGGCACGCTTAGCGCCGTAGTTAGGTCTCAATGTTCCATCCGCGAGACCTCGTTTCCGGATCAATCGTCTTGTCGCAGTAGTAGATTTCTTTTGATGTACCAAACTGTACCCAGTGTAGTCCTTGGATATCTCAAGAAGAAATGCACTGGATACCTATCTTTTAAAAGAAAGTATTGTTTGAGAATCTTTTGCCCTTCTATGCACCTTGTTTCTCACTGTCTTCCCGACAAGCTTCTTGGCGGAGGTCTTTCCAGATCTAAGCTTGTCGATGATGTGGTCGAACAGAGTGAGACGCCGACAAGAGTCACAGGTTTAAGGAGATAACACTGCGTCGCATGACGAAGAGCCAGCCCCCGAGGCCTTCCCATAAAGGGTGCCACGGGCGCGATGCTCGATTCGCACGCTTATCCTTGTCACTGTTGTCATCTCAAATCAGCCTTGCGCTTGCTGCAGACGTATCTTCAACTGTCCGAGTATCTCGACAAACCTCGTCATGAGCTCCCGACAGGCCTCGCCGCAAGCACTCCGACAAGTCTTGTCGCAAGTAGCGCCCCGACAGGCCCGTGTACGAGTGACCCGCACAAGTATAACAACACGGGAACCCCCGGGCCTGGACCACATGGGAGCGCTTGGTGTCGTTGGGCCAGGCCCAATTGGTGCGAGGGCACGTGTGGCAGGAGTTACTGTCTGCAATCATCCTTTTACTGCACGGCCCACGTCGTCCATTAAATGCGGGACATGGGGGTCGTACGCGACGTGACCGTCGCAGCAGCACGCTCGCTAGTAAAGAGGCAGCCCCGCGTCTTCCCCATAAAAAGGAATCCACAGGGACCGCGGCTCATTTACCTCTTGCTTTTTCCAATCTAGGAACCACCGCCGCTCTCCTCCAAGCCAGAGTCTCCTTCCATCGCTCTCACCGCCCCCACGCTTTCGCCGTCCTTAACACCCAGTCTCCATAGCCACCATGCCGCCCAAAGTAGGCAAGGGCAAGAGCAAGAAGACGGCGGATAACAAGATGGTGGAGATGCGGAAAGAGCACGTCGTCTTCACGCCGTCACTCGACGCGGAAGCTTTGAAGGAACAGTACCAGTTTATGTGGGCGTTGGAGATGACGGCGCATCCCGCCACTCGCGTCAGTCCAGGTTCCGCCGAGGCTCATCCAGAAAAATACCATTTTTTCGCCGATTACTTCCTTTGCGGCCTCTGTCCTCCTTTCTCCGATTTCTTCAAGGACATCATGCACACCTATGGCTTCCAGCTCTTAGATTTTACGCCAAATGCCGTGACATGCAAGTCTGTTTTCGCTCATCTTTGCGAAAACTTTGTCGGAGTTAACCCTAGCACTGCCCTCTTCCGCCATTATTTCATCCCTCGAATTGAGAGCGGGGAGGCCCTTTCTGGTTCCGTCACTTGGATCCCACGGACAGGAACCAAGGAGGTCTATTCAGAGGCGGCTTATTGCCGGAAGTGGGAGGAATGGCGGAGCAGGTGGTGCTGGGTTCGGGAAACAGAGGAGAAGGAGATCCAATCTTTCTGCCTGCCGCGGCAGGTGAGGATAGCCCGCAACAACGATTGGAGCGCTCTTGATCCCGAAGACGCAAAGCTCACAATCGCGGCGACAAGGATTCTTCGCCTCAAGGTTGCCGGGTTGACTGTAGATATGATAGGCTCCGATTTCCTTCGCCGGTGGATTGCCCCTTTGTAGAACAAGGGGAGGCCAGCTTGGGAGTTCAAGAACGCGGGTGATATCATGCGGCTACGCCCTGGGTTGGACTTCAACATGACACTCATGCAGCACGCCTCTGTCTGTCAGAAGTTGTTCAGGAGCGCAGTAGTGCGCGGTCTTCCGGCAGGCGTAGTCCCTTTATGCAACAATTCCTGCTTGAACTCGATCCTCGCGATGATGCCAGTGCTGGATGCGCACAGCGTTGACGGGTCATGGGCCATGCCTCCCGCTGACCAGGTCCAACGATTCTTCGATAATCTGTCGGAGAAGGCCATCTTCGAGGAGGAAGATTTCATCCGCGACACCACTGAAAGGGAGCTAGAATATATCGCCAGCAGAGTACAGGAAGCTGGTCTTGCCGCGGAAGCCAGCGGCGCTGCCTTTGCGGAAGAAGAATCCAGCGAAGAGGAGGCGTTGCCGGACGAGGACCTTGCCGGGCAGAATGAGACTGCTGAAGAACAGGGTGGTCCATCTGCCGGGGGTCAGTTTGCTGAAGACACATCCGAGGAGGAGCTACTCTAGGAGGTCCCACCTCTCAGGCCAAGGAGTAGGCGCGTCCTTCGAGGTGCCGCCTCCGAGGCCACAGCCCAGCAGACCTCCTCAAGTAGTGCAGCCCCCGGCAAGGGGGTGGCCGGCAAGTCGATGCAGCGGCAAGAAGCTCATCGGCAACCCGCACCTGCCGCGGCCAAGCGGCCAAGGAGCTCCCTTCACCTCCTCCTCCAGCTAGAATGGTGGAAGTCGACTTCGATCTCTCTGCCCTTAGCTCGGGAGAAGAAGAAGAGTAAGAAGCTCGTCGCACCCTTTATCTTTTTGAATCTCTAACTCCGCTCCATCCCATTGCTTGCTTCCTATTTCTGTAGGGACACAGAAACCTTGGCGCAGAGGATGGCGAAGAGGGCAAGAACCTCAACGGACGAGGAGCCGCCGGCAAGCACCTCTCGTGCACCAGAAACGGCCTCCATCAGCCCGAGACCCAGCCCGCGACGTAGTCCTCGACTCAGCCCCCGGCGCAGCCCCCAGCGTGAGTCCTTTACTCATTTTCCGCTGGCAAGCGCCGGGGTGTGCATTTATGCTACTGACATCATCGGACGTGCAGGAGGAGAGCAGCGACAAGGAGAATCGTCAGAGTTCATCCCTGATATGCCGCCTCCATCGACCACACCGCCCAGAGATGTGTCTCCGGCTAAGACCTCCTCCAGCGCACTTTATCGCGACGAGGAGGAGCCGGCAAGTGAAGGCACCGGCAGCCTTACGCTGGCAACTGACGTTGGCGGGAGGGGAGAACCCACTCCCTGGCAGGCTGACACAGGTAAACCATCCGCTTCAGAGTATCTGTTGTTTTTATCTTCTTCTTTTTGTCTTCTTGAACTTCCTCCTGATCCCCATCTTGCCTTACTCCTTTGGCTTTCAGACATCCCCCCAGCGGAACACATGGATGTTGATGTTGTCATCGTGGACACCGCCCGGGATGCTGCCGCAGAGGCCGACAGGCTTGCCGCTGAGGAGGCCGCCAAGAGCGCTGCCGCCGACGCCGCCGAAGCCGCCAAGGCCGCCGCCGCTGAGGCCGCCAAGAGCGCCAAGGGGAGGCCACCGAAGAATCTGCTGAGAGGGCCGACAAGGAGTCCGGCGGCCGCACTGACGACATTCCTGCCGCAGGAGCACATAGCGCTGACCCAGCCCCGGAGCCCCCGGCTGCTGATGAGGTGGCTGCCAGCGAGCAACCATCAACATCTGAAGGTCCCTCCTCCAGCAAATATCTCAAGGTCGGCGACAATTTGTTCGTTAGCCTTCCAGGGGCAGCCAGCATCAGGGCGCCAGTCGAAGGAGAGACCTTTGAGGAAGTCGTCGCCGCGGCCAGGCTTGAGATCGTGGACGAACCTAGCGCTGGTAGCAGCAGATCTGAGGAGGAGAAACTTCTTCTGGCCATAAACAGCAACTACCAGAAGCTCCAGGCCTTCCATCATGCCCGCAAGGAGAAGTTAGACTCCCGGGCCGCCATTGCTGAAGCAACCGAAGTGAACTTCCAAGAGCGTGTCAAGGAGACCCAAGTATGGTACGCTGAGGCCGTCTAGGAGCTGAAGGCAAGCCAAATTCAGTTGAACCAGAACTGGGAAGAGCTCCTCTTGAAACAGTCTGACAACGAGAAGGCACAGGAGGAGGCCAAGCAAAGGGTTGCTGCAGAGGAAGCGCGTCTGAGAGAGCTCCGCGTCGGGCTCGAATCGCATGAAGATGACCTTGCCGCGCGCGAGAGAGCGCTTGCCAACAAGCTCCGTGCCAAGGACAAGGAAGTTGAAAACCTTGTCGCACAGCGGACCCAGGAGCTGGAGCAAAGGCATGCGGAGGCGCTGGAAAGTCTAGCTGTGGACCATGCCGGCAAGCTGAAGGAGGCCGTCGATGCCGCCGAAACTGCAGAGGCCGCCAAGAACGAGCTTGCCGAGAAGATGATGAAGCTGGAGGCAGAGCTTGAGGAGCACAGCAAGAGGGTCTCAACGCTCGAGACCGAAAGAGACGAAACTCTTCTCAGTCTGGCGGAGGCACAGGTCGCCGTCTCCGACAAGTCTAAGGAGCTCTCCTTTGCCAACAAGTCCATCGCCGATCTGAAGCTGAAACTGACCAAGCTGACGAAGTCCCTTGGATCCGCGGAAGCTCGCGAGAAGGCCCTGACCAAAGATCTCCAGAACGAGCAGGAGCTGTTCAAGAGCGCCGCCCTCGAGCACAATGACTATGTGCGAGGCATGGAGATCTGGACTGAGAAGCTTGTCGTCGTCGCGAGGAAGCTTGCCGCGCAGCTGTCCACCATGGGCTTGGAAGATTACAGGGAGCCTCTTGGCGACAGGATGCCTCAGAGCACCAAGCTGACCCTGTTCTTCGACCACGTGCTTGAAGCTCTGGAGCAACTTCACTCTAACCGAGCAGCTCATCTGGCCAGCGAGTCGCGCAAGCTCTGCCAAGCTGTCCTCCGCAAGGTGCTCACCAAGGTGGTCTACAGGAATCCCGGCATCAACCTCACCAACGTCTTCGACCGCCTGCCAAAGGATGTAGATCTCAAGGCGGCGGAGGAGCTTGTCGCGCCCATCGTCGACAGGATCAGCCAAGTGAAGAGGGTTGAAGGTGATCGCCGGGATTAGCTGCTTCGTCCCTTGCCGCCGCCATTTTATGCCAAAGACAATATTGCCTTATGTTAGAATCGCGGCAGCTTTTTATTGTAATATAACTTGCTCTGTTCTGGACAATTGCTATGTTATTCCCCTTTGCTAAATCTCTTTATGTATGTATTAGCCCTACGCTTAACCGGAAACTTGCCGGCACGCATACCTTTGCCGCGAGCACTAGGTGCGGGACTTTAGCAGCCTGCTGGCAGGGCTGCGGCCGGCAAGAGACCTTGATGCTCTTAGTGCAGCCACCTAACCTGTTGAGCGGACTCGAAACAGGATAAGGGCGCAACCAATTCACAGCAAGGTTCCTTCACGTGCAGGTTTTCCATACATAAGTTGAGACCGTTCAAGGGGAACAACAAAACAAAAATCCATCAAAATTTTGTGCAATTCTGCAAATTATCTTTTCGTTGAAGCACTCTTTTCGACAAGATGATTTCCTTGAACATCGCCTATTGGTAACCATACCATCATTCTCTCCCCCCGGCAAAGATGCACGCGAGGTAACCTTCTGTTCCTTTGAGAAAAAGAAAGAAGAGAAAATATAGATATGGAACCTTGGCGGTTCGTTAGCACTTGTCGGGAGTAAGCATAATACAATATCTTGGCTAAACATGCATATAAATAAACATGCAAATCGACAAGAATTGTACAATACTTAGCTTTATTCAACTGCGCACAGGGTCTGCGCCTGGCTTTGTACAAAGGATTACATGCTACTGCGGCAAGACTTGTACAAAAAGGGTTGCCGGGAGGCCCGGCAACCGCGCCTTATGGGTAGAACTTACGAAGATGTTCGATATTCCAGGAGTTGTTCACTGGAATACCGTCTTCGGTCTCCAGGCAGACTGCGCCAGGCCTGGTGACTCGTACTACCCGATAAGGGCCTTCCCACTTCGGCGTCAACTTGTTGGAATTCTTGGCCGACTGAACGCGCCGAAGAACAAGGTCACCTTCCTCAAGACTCCGGGCATGAACCTTGCGGCTATGATAGCGGCGCAAAGCTTGCTGGTAGCGTGCAGCTCGCACAGCAGCCTGGAGACGATCTTCCTCAAGGAACAGCGCGTCATCTTGTCGCAGCTGCTCTTGCTCGAGCTCATCATAGGCGAGCACTCGAGGTGACCCGTATATGAGTTCCGTGGGGAGAACTGCTCCTGCCCCATATACTAGGGAGAAGGGTGTCTGGCCAGTAGCTCGATTTGGTGTCATTCTGATTGACCAAAGAACCATCGGCAGTTCATCAATCCAACGCCTTCCGCTCTTGTGCAGCTTGTCGAAAGTTCTTGTCCTGAGACCATGCAACACTTCAGCATTTGCCCTTTCCACCTGGCCGTTACTCCTTGGGTGAGCAACAGAGGTGAAGCAAATTTTGCCGCTGAGGTCTTGGATGTATTGCATGAAGGTGTTGCTGGTGAACTGTGTGCCGTTGTCGGTGATGATCCTATTGGGTACACCAAAGCGGCAAACTATTCCTTTGAAGAACTTGACGGCTGACTGTGCTGTCACCTTCCTCACTGGTTCCACTTCTGGCCACTTTGTGAACTTGTCGATGGCGACGTACAAGTACTCAAAGCCCCCGACGGTACGGGGGAAGGGGCCCAAGATGTCGAGCCCCCAAAGCGAAAATGGCCAGGATAAAGGGATCGTCTGAAGGGCTTGAGATGGCTGATCTAGCTTCTTGGAATGAAACTGGCATGCTTCACACTTGGTTACTAGCGCAGCTGCATCCTGGAGGGCAGTGGGCCAAAAGAAACCTTGCCGGAATGCTTTACCAGCAAGTGCTCTTGATCCTATGTGGGAGCCACATATGCCTCCATGTATCTCTGCCAACAGCTCTAGTCCATCCTCCCGAGAAATGCACTTCAATTTCACACCGTTTGGTCTTTTTCTGTACAGGACATCGTCCACAAACTGGTATATTTTAGACCGACGGGCTACTTTCTCTGCCTCTTCCTGCTCATCGGGGAGTTCTCCTGTCTGAAGGAAATGGATAGTGTGTTGTGCCCATGCTGGAGCCTGGGGCTCGACGGCAAGGACTAAAGCTAAGTCTTCTGCCGGGGAAGCATTTGTCTCGATAGCAAAGGCTTGAGGCCCTGCCGGAGCCTGCTGTCCCACGGCAAGCTTGGTGGGAGCGTTCGTCTCGACGGCAAGAGTCTGAGCTCCTGCGGGAGCCTGTTGTTTACCGGCAAGCTTGGCGTCGTTCCCGGCAACTTCCTTGCCGGTGGCTTCTGGGAGCTCTTCCGGGAAGTACTTGCCGGAACTCAACTTTCTTCTTTTCTCTTGCCCTATTGATGGTGTCACGGACGGTTGAGTGAGTCGGAGTACAAAGGTACCTGGTTCCACAGGCAGCTTAAGGGCAGCGCGCTTCGACAGATCATCAGCAATGTCATTCTCTGCATGAGGGACATGCTCCATTTGCAGACCGTCAAAACGCTCTTCCAGCTTCCTCACTTCATCTACATAAGCTTCCATCAACGGGCTCTGATAATATTTATTGACTTGTCTGACGACGAGCTGAGAATCACCTCTAACAATAAGCTTCTGGATTCCAAGGTCTGCCGCGATCCTAAGACCGGCAAGCAAACCTTCATACTCGGCAGTATTGTTTGTCGATCTCTCCCGGGGAAAATGCATCTGAATCATGTATTTGAGGTGCTCTCCGGTGGGTGCGACAAGCAGCACACCGGCACCGGCGCCTTGCAGCGAAAAGGCCCCATCAAAATACATGATCCACTCTTGATTTGTTTCCTTGCCGGGGAGAGTTGACTCTGGCACTTCTTCATCTGGCATTGGGGTCCATTCTGCAATGAACTCTGCCAAGGCTCTACTCTGGATGATTGAAGTACTCTCATATTTGAGGCCAAAGCTCGACAGCTCCAAAGCCCACTCCACAATCCTGCCGGTAGCCTCGGGATTCCGTAAAATCCGTTGTAAAGGAAAGCGGGTGACAACGGTGATCTCAAGTGCCTGGAAGTAATGGCGCGGCTTCCTTGAGGCCATAAGGAGGCCAAAGAGCAGCTTTTGCATACCAGAATATCTCGATCTAGCCCCCTGCAAAAGGGAGCTGACAAAATAGACCGGGCGCTGCACCATCTTCTTCTTCTTGATTGATTGGCTTGACTGCGCAGGGTCGACCTTGTCGGCGCCAGACTCTGTCGGGGGAGGCCTTGGCTCATCATTTGGCAGTCCTGCCGTTAGCGCTGCTTCTTCATCAACTTCCCTCTCCGCCACCAACACAACGCTCACCACTTGATTTGTTGCCGCTAAGTATAGCAGCAACGGCTCTTGTGGTCTTGGCGCGACAAGTACTGGCGAAGAGGAGAGGTAGTTCTTCAAATCCTGCAGCGCAGCCTCCGCTTCCGGAGTCCATTTCATTGGACCTGCCTTCTTCAAAATTTTGAAGAAGGGCAGGGTGCGCTCAGCAGACTTTGAAATAAACCTACTCAGAGCAGCAACGCAACGGGCAAGACGGCGCACATCCTTGACATGTCTTGGCGCTTTGATTTGCTCAATTGCTTTGATCTTGTCGGGGTTTGCTTCAATTCCCCGCTGAGACACAAAGAAACCGAGGAGCTTGCCGGATGGAACACCAAACACGCACTTCTCAGGATTGAGCTTCAAGTTGATCTTGCGCAGATTTGCAAAAGTTTCTTCTAAATCTGATATGAGCGTTGCCTTGTCCTTGGTTTTGACCACTGTGTCATCCATATAAGCTTCCATATTTCTATGTAGCTGGGGCTCAAAACCAATCTGGACTGCTCTTGCAAATGTAGAACCAGCACTTTTCAACCCGAAAGGCATACGCAAAAAGCAGTACGTACCACATGGGGTGATAAATGCGGTCTTTTCTTCGTCTTCCTTGGACATGAATATCTGATGATAGCCTGAATAGGCGTCAAGGAATGACAGCAAGTCGCAGCCGGTAGTGGAGTCCACAGTCTGGTTGATGCGCGGCAAAGGGAAGGGGTCTTTTGGACAGGCTTTATTGATATCTGTATAGTCAATACATAGCCTCCACTTCCCATTCGCCTTGCGCACTACAACTGGATTGGCCAACCATGTTGGATGAAGTACTCCTCTAACCAAGCCCGCTGCTTCTAACTTCTTGATTTCTTCGGCAATAAACTGTTGCCGTTCCAAAGCTTGCTTCCTCACCTTCTGCTTGACGGGCCGCGCGTGTGGACAGACGGCAAGGTGGTGCTCAATTACCTCCCTGGGAACACCGGGGATGTCAGATGGTTGCCATGCAAACACATCGACGTTCGCCCACAGGAAGGCAACGAGCGCGCTTTCCTATTTGCTGTCAAGGGTGGAACTTATAACGAAAGTTCCCCCCGTGCCATCTTCCTTGGCGGGCACCTTCTTGGTTGCTGGTGGAGCAGCCTTGGACTTCTTGCTCTTGCCGGTGGAGCTCTCAGGCACATCCTCAACGGGAGCGCAGCACTCCGAAGAGGTGCGCTTGCCGGAGTGTGTGCGAGAGGCCTTGCCGGTCTTCTTCCCTCCGGGAGCTTCATCGGCAGGAGCAAGCGCCTTGGCGGCAGATGCTGCAACTGCGTCCCGGTAGAGTTGATCAGTACAGATGAGTGCGTCCTTCTTGTCGGAACCGACAGTAATGACGCTCATCGGCCCAGGCATCTTCAGCACGTTGTAGGCGTAGTGTGACGCCGCCATAAACTTGGCCAGCGCTGGACGGCCAAGGATCCCATTATATGGCAATGGTATCTTGGCGACGTCAAACACAATCTTCTCCGTCCTAAACTTTAAGTCACTGCCAAATGTCACCGGCAGCGTGATCTTTCCCTTGGGTTGGCTTCTTCCTGGATTGACCCCTTGAAAAGAGCCTGTCTCTTCAAGATCTCCATCAGGAATTTGCAATCTCTTGATGACCTCAGGTGAAATCAAGTTCAGACCGGCCCCACCGTCAACTAACATTTTCGTCACTTTGAGGTTGCGTATCGTTGGTGAAACCAACAACGGCAAACACCCGACCGCGGTTACGCGATCAGGGTGATCCTCAATGTCGAAGATGATAGGCGTGTTGGACCATTTCAAGGGCTTCCGAGCACCGACAGACGGCTCCGTCGCATTAACCTCGCGCGCCCACTGTTTAAGTTGGTGGTGGGAGGAATGTAACGATGCGCCTCCGTCGACGCACATGGCATCAGTGGCTTTCTGAAATTCTTGCTCGCTGGACTCGTCGTCCTCTTCCATGCCATCATCAGCTCCTTCTTGCTTGTCGCGGCCTCGAGCGGGCCGGTCCTTCTGCTGCTTGGCCTTGCCGCGGCGACCTCCTCGGCCACCGCGCTTCTTGCCGGACCCTTCAGCACCATCCTGAGCCCTCTCCTTGTCTCGCCTCTCATACTCGGCCTTCTGCCTTTCGACAAGCTGCTCGACTTGCCGGCAGTCTTGGAGATCGTGGCCCTTGGTGCGATGGATCTTGCAATACTGCTTGCCGGAGCCGTCTGGCTTGTCGGCAGCTGCCAAGGCCTGACAGGAGGCGCACCCGGCAACATCCTTGCCGGGGTCGTCTACCTTGGCCTTCTTGGCGGCGCCAGGGTTGCCGGACCCCTCGACAGCAAGTACAACCTTGCCCTTGCGCTTCCTATTGCGTCGCCGACCCTTCTTTGCTGGGGCGGTAGCGTCTTCATCTTCAGAGTTGACCCTTGCATCAACATCCTCGCCAGGGAGTCTCCTCCCTTCTTTAGCTCGAGCACACTTGTCGGCCAAAGCATAAAGCTCGGCAACATCCCTGACCTTGTTCATTGCCAACTCTTCCCGCATGCTGCGATTTCGCACGTTCTGATGGAATGCGCTGATGACGGCGGCAGGATGAACGTCTGGTATGTTGTGATGTACGCGGCTGAACCTCTGGATGTACTTGCGCAGGGTTTCGCCTTCCTTCTGGGGAATGATATGTAGATCACTCTCCTGGCCCGGAGCTTGATGACCTCCGGTGAAGGCGCCAACAAACTCGTGGCACAGATCTGCCCAGGAAGAGATGGATCCTTCCGGTAAGTGCATCAACCACGACCTAACGTTGGGCTTGAGCACCAACGGGAAGTAGTTGGCAAGTATCTTGTCGTCACGACCTCCGGCAGCCTGCACCACGATGGTGTAGATACTCAGGAACTCTGACGGATGGGTTTTGCCGTCATATTTCTCCGGGATCTCCGGCTTGAACGTGCGAGAACTGGGCCACTGGACCCGCCGCAGCTCACGGGTGAACGCTGGACAACCCACCTCGTAAGGCAGATCGCCAGGGTACTCCGGCGCAGGCTTATCTACAGTGGGTCCCGCGCGCTTGTCGGACTGGTAACGCGCTTCCCGGCGCCGCTCGATGGTAGTTCGAGCGTCTTCCTTGCTTCGCTCCCAAAGAACTTGACGTTGATCGCAGCGGGTTCGTGGGTCGGACGACGACGTGGAATCATCCTCACGAGAGTCGACCCGCCAAGTCGCCGCCCGCCGCTGCTGTGGGGGGGAATACACCGTAGTTGTGCCGCCCACAGCCTTCTCCTTGCTGACGCGCGCCGGCTCGATGGACCGTCGCTGCAAGGGCTCCGCCTGCTCTGGCTTATCTTCGTTGGCCAGGCCAATGAGGCTCTGGATGGCGGATCTCCACTCCTCGAGCTTGTCCACAGCAGGAGGGAAGTTCAGGAGCAGCTGTGCACGTGCCAGCGCTTCTGCCGGCGTAGGCGGCGGCGACAGGTGCGAGGAACGTGAGGTGCTCTGACTCCTAACTGTGTTAGAAGGAGCACCATCACGATCCTGTGACCGTACGCCGCTAGCACCAGCACCTGGACGTGCATGCTGGCCTCGCACCCCCCGAGAATGATGCTCAGGAGATTTCCCATGGGGACGTCCGGGGCCTCCAACGTTGCGGCGAAGCTCTTCGCGCGCGTCCTGGGAAGGCCGCGGCACGTGCACCGGCATGCGTGTCTTGGAGAGCGCCCTTCCATCTCTGGAGTTCGTCGCATCGCCTGCTGGCAGTACGGCTCCATCTCTGGATCCAGCGGCGCGAATGATGCCGCTTGCCTGACTACGATCACCGGAGCGTCGTGGAAGCTCGGGATCTCCACCTCCTCCACCCACGTCGACTCCATCGCCCGTGCGCTTAAGCACGGGCGCGGCGGACGCGGATGGTCCAACCGCCGTCAGACCCTTCCTCTTGGGGGCCAAGGCGGTGATGATGACGAAGAACTGGCGCGCTGATCACATGATCAGGTCCACGCAGCCTCTACTCCCCTACCTGGCGCGCCAAAGATGTCGGAAACGACACCTATGGGATCACGAGGACCCCTTTACGGTTCGGCGGGGAGAAGGATTGCACAGAGAGTAGATCAAATGGTCAACGCAAGGGGATTTTACCCAGGTTTGGGCCGCAAAGATGCGTAAAACCCTACTCCTGCTTGATTGTATTGAGTGTGTTCTTAGGCTAGTGCTTGGAGCGCTACAGTAGCTGCTACACATGCGAACTTGGGTCTGAAAAAGAAGATCCCCCCTGTAGCTGCACCTGGGCCTCCTTTTATACCTTCGAAGGGGTCGCCACAGTAGTGCGCTGGGGTACATGAGGTGTAAAGCAACTACAGTGCTTATCATACCTAATTCTGACGGCTTAGGACAAGGGCATTTAATGCTCCTGTTGAGGTGTCCCTGCCTTGTCTTGGGGATGGAAAAAGGAGCCATCCCATCGCACCGCCTAAGCCCTCACGCCGTCAGCGCCCGCCACGCACCCAGGGGAACAAAAGCTAAAAGACAAGGTGGTAGTTGCCCTGGGGTGGCGCGCTAGAACAGTGAGAGGGGCTTGCCGGGTGCGAGTCTTGTCGGGACTACGAGCTATCCCCGGCAAGATCTTGCCAGGGCTCCAGCCTTTGGTCTTCCGCCTTCTTGTCTCCTTGATGTTGTAGTACTTGGCTCTAGGGCTTCGCTGTTCCTTGTCGGCCCCAGGGAGTTGCCCGCGCACATGTCTGTGTAGTGGATACCCTGGTTATCTATACACTGACACGTTCCATTCCGAGAACTTTTATTTCTGCACAAAAACAACACCATGGTCGTTCTGCTGAAAATAGCGTCAGTCCGGGTTAGTTCCATTCAAATCGTGCAAATTAGAGTCCAAAACAAGGGCAAAAGAGTGAGGAAAAGTAGATACGTTGGAGACATATCAACTCCCCCAAGCTTAAACCTTTGCTTGTCCTCAAGCAATTCAGTTGACAAACTGAAAGTGATAAAGAAAAACTTTTATGAACTCTTTTGTTCTTGTTTACATATATATGCTTAAGTAGCACCCAGGTTTTCAGCAAAGATTATGACTAACCATGTCAACAATAACTCTTAGAAATTATATTTACTCATAACAATAACTTAGGCAACTAGCGAGCAATAATAAGATATCTCAAGCGCCAACACTTTGTCAAACAATCATGATACAATATGACAATAGTGGTATCTCGCTAGCCCTTTCTGAGACCACAAAACATAAATGCAGAGCACCTCCAAAGTTCAAGCAGCGACTAAACATTGTAATTCATGGTAGAGGATATCCAGTCATGTTGCACCCAACATCAACTATCCACAATGCATGAGGATGACAATAGTGCTCTCAGGTCTGGCGCTTGTTCGAGAAGGTGATGACTCAACATAAAAGTAAATAGATAGTCCCTTCGCAGAGGGAAGCATGGATTTGCAGCGGTGCCAGAGCCCAAAGTTTAAAACAGAGATAGATATAATTTTGAGAGGTACACCCTTCCTGTCAACGTCACGACCAAGAGTTATCAATATCTTCCATGCTAAACAAATTAGCGGCGGTTCCCAAGCGATAAAAGTAAAGGTTTACTCCCCCTCCACCAACAATCACACTCCACGGCTAACCGCATCCACGGGTACTGTCCAAATCAACAACATTCCTGGGGGAGTTTTGTTTAATTATTTTTGATTTTTGATTTCGGGACTGGGAATCCCTATTACCGCCCCTCTCGTGTAAGGACAAGTGAATAAACACTCATCATGAGAATAACCCGCTTAGCATGGAAGATACTGACCGCCCCCTGTCGCTCCATGAGTGGTCCAGGCACACAAAACAGATGTTCATTTGAATTTTTAGAGGTGGCACATGCAAATTTACTTTGGAACGACAGGGCAATACTGCATATAGGTAGATATAGTGGACTCATGTGGCATAACTTGGTTTAAGTGTTTTGATGCACAAGCAGTATTTCCGCTTAGTACAGGTGAAGGCTAGCAAGTAGATTGAGAAGCGGCCAGCTAGAGAGCGAAAACGGTCATGAACATGCATTACATATAATCAACATTGAATACAAGCATGAGTAGGATATGGACACCATGAACATAAATATCATGAAGGCTATGTTGGCTTTGATTCAATTACATGCGTGAACAAGTGCCAAGTCAAGCCATTTGAAACATTCAGAGGAGGATACCATATCATCATACCGCATCACAAGCATTTTAATGCATGTTGACACCCAAGATAAATCATTATCCACTTCTAACTACTTAAGCTTGGCATGAACAACTATAATCTCTAATGGTCATTGCAAACATGTTTGATCATAATGAGCTGAATCAAGGGATACTAGGTCAAACATATTGACAAAAACAAAAACAAGTTGAGTTCATACCCGCCTTTCTCTGCCACAGTCAATTCATCAAAATGTCGTCATTATTGCCTTTCACTTGCACGATCGAACGATAAGAAGATAATAATAGTGCAAGAGTGCCTTGGACTAAGCTAGAATCTGCAAACATTTTATTCAAGAGGAGAAGACAAAGTGGCATGGGCTCTTTGTTAGATAAACGATAATGCAGATGAGAACCACTCAACGATTTCATTGTGGTCTTCTCCTAGGTACGACTCAAGTAAAAAGAAAAGAATTTCAGAGAAACACACTAAAATATTTTTGGAGTTTTGTTTTTTCTTGAAGAAAGCAAATTAAAGAAGAAAAACAAAAACGAGAAAAACTATTTACACGGGAAAGCTCCCAACAAATAAAGAAGAAGCGAGAAATCTTTTTGGGTTTTCTTTTGATGCAACAATTAAACTAAGCTAAAAAGGAAAACTAAACAGAAGTACGAAATATTTTTGGATTTTCTCAAAGTTTTTCAAACACACAAGAAGAAAGCGAGAAAACAAATCAAGCATGGATAATACAATGAAAAAGTGTGAACACCGACAACTGGAATGAAATGTGTGAACATGAATGTAATGTCGGTGGAAATACGTACTCCCCCAAGCTTAGGCTTTTGGCCTAGCTTGGTAATTACCATTCGTAGTAGCCGTCCGGTCCCAAGTCGTAGTGAGGCGTAGGCGGCACCTGAGCATCCCACCCTTGGGGCTCTTCCTCAGCGGCTGCTAGGTTGTTCCGGTAAGCTATAATGTCATCTGGCATAATCCTCTATCCGTTCCTGGCAATAGGATCAAACAAAGCAGGTGCAGGCAACGGAATAACATCACGTGTTTCCTTGCTACATACTAGGTTATAATGAATATCACATGGAGAGTCAGTTACATCAAGGAATTGGTGAGCCTGCGGTGACTTATGATCAAGGCAAACTCGGGATAAGAGATAATCATGTGGGCGAAATGGGATTCTAAAGTGGTTCGCTAAGCGAGTAGCATAAATACCACCATGTATCTTTCCCTTAGTTTTGTTAAGATGTAAGTGTCGAGCAATAATTGCCCCCATACTAAAGGTGTGATCATCATAATGTGCACGACGTAAAATAGCAAGGTCAGGAGAACTGAGTGCGCCGACCTTCTCCCTAGCGGTTAAACACTTATTGATGACCAAAGCGAAATAATGTACCGAGGGAAACTGCAAGCTAGTAGCAGTGGCGCTTGACACACCTCTATCCTCACCCACGGTTAACGCGAGGAGAAAATCCTCAAACTCAGATGGCCTAGGTTCTCTTAAGTCCCCATCAGAAGGGATCAAGCATATGTTATAGAAGTCAGTTAGCGACATTGTGTAAGTTTCAACATAAATATTAAACTGCACTTCAGGAGGGTTGTTTCTCCCTAGATAATTAAAGCTTTGCACAAAGGAATTTGTAAGGATGTGATATTGGTCACACTTAGCTGCGTTGAAATCGGTTAACCCGACGTTTGCGACAGACTAAGCGAACTCTTGATGGAACCCGACCTCCTCCATGAAGGCATCATGCGGCCATTCACACGGCCGCACCTCCACCTTTCTTGGACTGTGAAGGTCATTGTCCGATGATTCCCCAGTGACTCCCTTGGCATTTTTCTTGGAGGAGAACTTCCTAAAGATTTGCAATTTGTTCCTATAAGAATTCTGAAAAATTCTTTCAGTCCACAAAAATTTGTCAACAAAACTTTGTCAGAGTGTTAGCAACTACTCCTAAGCATGCATAGGGGACATATTGAGCATTCAAACTACTTAGAACTCTAAGAATTCAACATGCAAGCTCATCTACAGCAGCACCAAGAGTAGCTAATTACTCTAAAAATAACCCACAAAAACAAAAACTAATTGGAGCAATGGAGGAGTCACATACCAAGTAGCAATCCCTCCAAAAAGTTTCAGAAATGGAGCTTTGAGCAAAGAGATCGAAATCTGTGGGTTTGAGAGCAAGAACACGAAAATGGTGGCTGTGGTGATTTTTTGCTGGAGGTAGGTGATGATGTGGGCTAAAGAGATAAGTGAGGGGGCCCACGTGGGGGCCACAACCCACCAGGGCGTGCCTGGGGGTGCTGCATGCCCTAGTGTCTTGTGGGCACCAGGTGCACCCCCCTCTGGTGTTATTTGCACAAAAAATTCATAAATATTCAGAAAAAAATCGTGTTAAATTTTCAGGGCATTTTGAGAATTTTTATTTTTGGGTCATTTTTTTATTGCACGGAGAAAACAGAAAACAAGATAAGCATGGCATTTTATTTTATTTAATTAACTAAAACAGAAAATAAAAGGTGGGAGCAGAGAGTTGTGCTTACTAGATTCCTCAACTTCATGCCTCTCAAAAATGATCCATTAATAAGGTTGATCAAGTCTTATTAACAACCACTTCCGATTAGCATGAAACCGAAGAACTTACGTAAAACACTAAGTTACCTCAATGGGAATTTGCATATCCCCAACAATAATTATATCATATTTCTTTTTGGCAGTAGGTAGAGGTAATTGAAAACTTCCAATAGTGATGGTCGGAGATTCTTCAATAACATTTATACCATTCACTTGGAATTGTTTCTTCGGAAAGTGCACCGTGTGGTCATTACCATTAATATGAAAAGTGACTTTGATTTTATTGCAATCAATAACAGCCCCTGCAATATTCAAAAAGGGTCTACCAAGGATAATCGACATGTTGTCGTCCTCGGGCATCTCAAGAATAACAAAGTATGTTAGGATAGTAACATTTGCAACAACAATGAGCACATCCTCACAAATACCGATAGGTATGGCCGTTGAATTGTCAGCCATTTGCAATGATATCTCAGTAGGTGTGAGTTTATTCAAATCAAGTCATTTATATAAGGAGAAAGGCATAACACTAACACCGGCTCCCAAATCACACAAAGCAGTTTTGACATTGTTTCTTTTGATGGACCAACGTACAGTTGGTATTCCAGGATCTGTAAGTTTTTTAGATACTCCATCCTTAAAAGAATAATTAGAAAGCATGGTGGAGATTTCAGCTTCAGGTATTTTTCTCTTATTAGTGATGATGTCTTTCATATACTTTGCATAAGGGGCCATCTTCAAAATATCAGTTAAGCGGGTACCCAAAAAGACTGGCCTAATCATTTCAGCAAAGCGCTCAAATTCTTCATCATCCTTTTTCTTAGATGGCTTAGGTGGACATGGCATGGGTTTCTGAACCCATGGCTCTCTTTCTTTACAATGTTTCCTAGCCACGAAGTATCTTTTACATACCGTTTATTTTTAGGTTATGGGTTATCAAGATCAGGAGCAGGCTCTATTTCAACATCATTATCTGGTTCTACATCATTACTAGGTTGAGCATCATCATGAACATCATCATTATCATTTTCATTATCACTAGGTGAATGTTCACTACCAGACTGAGTTTCAGCATTAGAAATAGAGACATCATTATTATCAGGAGGTTTTTGTGTCTCGGGTTCACTAGAGGTATGCAAAGTCCTATCATTTTTATTTTTCTTCTTAGAAGGATTAGGCGCATCAGGATTAATTCTCTGAGAGTCTTGTTCAATTCTTTTAGGATGACCTACAGGATAAAGAGGTTCTTGGGTCATTCTACCTCCCCTGGTTACTACTCTAGCAGCAAAATCATGCATATTATTATTCATTTCATCAAACAATTCTTTTTGAAACTTAGCAACTTGTTCTAACTGAGTTTGAACCATAGAGGCATGCTTTCCTGCACCTCTAACATCATTACTGATTCTCAATAGCAAGTCACTCAAGCGAGCAATCATATCAGAATTATGTTTCAATTGTTTCAGAACATGGGCATTGAAATGATCTTGCTTCATAATATAGTTGTCAAACTCATATAAGCATTGACTAGGATGTTTATTGTGAGGAATGTCACTTCCATTAAACTTTAATAAAGAATTTACCTCTACCACCTGTGGAGGTGGTGGTGTGTCAAGGCCATGTATTTCTTCAATAGGTGGCAAATTCTTAACATCCTCAGCTTTACTACCTTTTTCCTTCATAGATTTCTTTGCCTCTTGCATATCTTCAGGACTGAGAAATAAGATACCCCTCTTCTTTGGAGTGGGTTTAGGCGGTGGTTCAGGAAGAGTCCAATCATCATAATTCTTCAATATGTTATTCAATAATTCCTCAGCTTTTTCAACAGTTCGTTCCCTGAAAACACAACCAGCACAACTATCTAGGAAGTCCCTAGAAGTATCGGTTAGTACATTATAAAAGATATCAAGTATTTCATTTTTCTTGAGAGGATGATCAGGCAAAGCATTAAGCAATTGGAGAAGCCTCCCCCAAGCTTGTGGGATTCTCTCTTCTTCAATTTGCACAAAGTTAAATATTTCATGTAAGGCAGGTTGTTTCTTGTGAGCAGGAAAATATTTTTCAGAGAAGTAGTAGATCATATCCTGGGGACTGCACACACAACCAGGAGCAAGAGTATTGTACCATGTCTTAGCATCACCCTTTAATGAGAACGGAAGTAACTTAAGGATATAATAGTAGCGAATCTTCTCATCATGAGCAAAGAGGGTGGCTATATCATTCAGCTTAGTAAGGTGTGCCACTACAGTTTCAGTTTCATAGCCATGGAAAGGATCAGATTCAACCAAAGTAATTAACTCTGGGTCGACAAAGAACTCATAATCCTTATCGGTAACAAAGATAGGTGAAGTTGCAAACTTAGGATCACATTTCATTCTAGCATTCAAAGTCTTTTCCTTATACTTGCATAGCAATTTCTTAAGATCATTCCTATCCTTGCAAGAGAAAATTTATCTAGTTATCTCTTCGTCCATAACATAACCTTCAGGTGTCTTAGGCATTTCGAACTTAGGAGAGCTAGGACTAATAGGAGTTTCATAATTATCATCAGTTTCATAAGCTTCATCACATTCAGCAGTCTCAACAATTTCAGTAGTTTCATTCTCTTTAGGTCTAGCAATTTGTTCATCAAGAAATTCTCCTAGCAGCACATTATCCTCAAGCATGGTACTAGCATCATCATAAGCATAATTCATAGAAGAGGTAGCATCATCAATAACTTGCGACCTATGAGGATTACTAGCATGTGGTGGTGTTGCAAGCTTACTCATAACAAAAGGTGAATCAAGTGCAGAGTGTGATGGCAGTTCCTTACCTCCCCTCATAGTAGAGGGAAAATCTTGGTCTTAGTATCCTTCATATTCTTCATAGTGATAGATTGATATAAATCCCAAGTGACTCAACAAATATTGCTATGCTCCCCGGCAACGGCGCCAGAAAAAGGTCTTGATAACCCACAAGTATAGGGGATCGCAACAGTTTTCGAGGGTAGAGTATTCAACCCAAATTTATAGATTCGACACAAGGGGAGCCAAATAATACTTGAGAGTATTAGCAGTTGAGTTGTCAATTCAACCACACCTGGAGATTAAATATCCATGGCAAAGTGATCAGTGGCATAGTAATATGATAGGTGGTAGCAGTAGTGACAGTAACAATAGCGGTAACAGTAGTAGCAGTAGTTTTGTAGCAGTTGGAACAGCAGCAACAGTAATAGTAACTTAGCAAGAACAATAAGTGAAAAGGTCGTAGGCACTGGATCGGTAACTCGTTGGATGATATTCGTCATGTAACAGTTGAGGGAGTCCTGGACTAAGGGGTCCTCGGACCGACGACCTATCTCTCATAGGCTGGCTCGGTGGGCCGCTCTCTGGTTGTCACAGGAAGGGCCGGGGTATGCGGCGACCCCGTATTCTAGAAGGAAGCCTCCGAAGACGCGGTGTGCGCTCCAAGTCAAGATGAGAGGATCGGCGTCTTCGCATCCGGCTGGAGACTTACCATGTGTAAACCCTAGGTACCCCCAGTGTCTATATAAATCGGAGGGTTTAGATTGTAGAGGGCAGACAAGCTCATTTAGGGTTTTAGTTACTTGATCTCGAGGTAGATCGAATCTGTAATCTTCATGCACATCAATACAATCAAGCAGGATGTAGGGTTTTACCTCCATAGGAGGGCCTGAACCTGGGTAAACATCGTCTCCTTCGTCCCCTGTTACCATCGATCCTAATCTCATAGCTTGGGACCCCCTACCCGAGATCCGCCGGTTTTGACACCGACATTGGTGCTTTCATTGAGAGTTCCGCTGTGGGATCGCGAGAGGAATTGATGGCTCGCTTAATCATTAGCGATGAAGTCCGTAACGGGGGCTCCTTCACCCCCGGGCAGATCCTTGCTTTCGGCAGCTTCGTGCTGCACGCCGACCCAACCGGCCACCCTGGCCGGTCAGGGATTCTCGCCCCCGATCAAGAGATCAGATTCAGGAACCTTGAGTTCTCCGGGGCGATCTTTCATTCTCAGGGCTCGCAATTCCATCTGACGAGCCCAGAGTCTCCGAAGCCTTAACTTGGGATCTCCCTCTCAACTCCGTCCTCGGGTCTACCCCTACCGACGATCTGGCCCTTAATTCGGATCCGGTTACAGTACCATAGGGCCAGGGGTCGGCTCCTGCCGAACGCACTTTTTGTACGGACACTTCGGAGGTTAACTCCGAAAGTCCTAGGCAGATCGATCCGGTCAAGCTCTCGGCGCTCAGCGAGGCGCTGGGTCGGATCCTATCCACAAAAATTACAGACAACCCAACCTTGACCCATACTCAGATCGGTCTGGAGGTGGGTCATGGGGAATTTTTTGACCCACCCACCACCCACTTGGTAGCCACTATCGAAGACTTAACCGATATGCTGGACTACGCCTCCGAGGAGGCGGAAGACATGGATGAAGAGGACGGCACCCCCGCCCCTGTTAACACTGGGCGATGGACTGCCACCTCCACCAATGACGTCTACATGGTAGACACCGCCGACGATAAGGGCGATCGCACCCCTAAGAAGAATGGCGAAAAATTCGGTGAGGCGCCGTCAAGGTGCCGGAAACAACACAAACGATCTAAGGCAAACAAGGGAAGGGAAGCCATTACAGGTACCGTGGAAAACGACACCCCGGAAGACCTCGGCGACCTCGAAGATCCCGAACAGCCACTGGAGCACCAGGAAAGGCCCGATGATCAGCGCGACACCGAGGATCCTAACGATTCTGAAGACGACAACTACCTTCCCCCTCTCGAGGAGGAGGACAGCCTGGAAAATATATGGTGGCTGTTTTGAGGAAGGTGGGTTTATTGCACCGGTGAAAGTTGCGCGATACTAGAAAGGCTAACAAAGGTGGAAGGGTGAGAGTGCGTATAATCCATGGACTCACATTAGTCATAAAGAACTCACATACTTATTGCAAAAGTCTATTAGTCATCGAAGCAAAGTGTTAGACGCATGCCCCTAGGGGAGAGGTTGGTAGGAGTAAACCATCGCGCGCTCCCGACCCATCACACAAAGGTTGACAATCATTAAACAAATCATGCTCCGACTTCATTACATAACGGTTCACCATACGTGCATGCTACGGGAATCACAAACCTTAACACAAGTATATCTACTAATCCACAATTACTTACTAACATAACTCTTAATATTACCATCTGTACATCTCAAGACTATATGCACGAAATCAAACTTCTCATCATATTCAATGCACTTAATATGAAAGTTTTTATTATATCCCTCTTGGATGACTATTATATTAGGACCAAATTCATAACCTAATCCAATTACCATGCTGTTTAGAGACTCTCAAAATAATATAAGTGAGGTACGAGAGTTCAATTATTTCTATAAAATATAACACCACCATGCTCTAAAAAGATATAAGTGAAGCACTAGAGCAAAATTGCCTAGCTCAAAAGATATAAGTGAAGCACATAGAGTATTCTAATAAATTCACGATTCAGCGTGTCCTTCTCAAAAATATGTGTGCAGCAAGGATGATTGTGGCAAACTAAAAAGCAAAGACTCATATCATACAAGACGCTCCAAGCAAAACACATATCATGTGGTGAATAAAAATATAGCCTCAAGTAAATTTACCGATGGATTGAAGACGAAAGAGGGGATGCCTTCCGGGGCATCCCCAAGCTTAGGCTTTTTGGTATCCTTGAATATGGCTTGGGGTGCCTTGGGCATCCCCAAGCTTAGGCTCTTGCCACTCCTTATTCCATAGTCCATCAAATCTTTACCAAAAACTTGAAAACTTCACAACACAAAACTCAACGGAAAACTCGTGAGATCCGTTATTATAAGAAAAATAAATTACCACTTTAGGTACTGTTGTGAACTCATTCTTTATTTATATTTGTGTAATACCTACTGTATTATCACTTCTCCATGGTTCATACCCCCCGATACAACCCATAGATTCATCAAAATAAGCAAACAACACAAGGAAAACAGAATCTGTTAAAAACAGAACAGTCTGTAGCAATCTGTAGACTTCGAATACTTCTGTAACTCTATACATTCTGAAAACTTAGGACAACCAGGGAAATTTGCATATAAATCTTGTGTAAAAATTTCAGTTCAAAAGCACGTTCCAGTGAATTTATAAAATTCCTGGACTGAGCGCAAAAGTTTCTGTTTTTCAGCAAAATCAAATCAACAAACACCGTAGACCATCCCAAAGGTCTTACTTGGCTCAAACACTAATAGAAACATAAAAACACAATTAATACAGAAGTAATAATGTGCAAAACACACCAAAACAGAAGCAAAAAAACAGAAAGCAAAAATAAAATTGGGTTGCCTCCCAACAAGCGCTATTGTTTAACGCCCCTAGCTAGGCAAAACACAATAGATCTAGGTATTGTCATCTTTGGTATGCAATCCATAAGTAGCTCTCATAATAGATTCCTAAGGCAATTTAATTTTCTTTCTAGGAAAGTGTTCCATGCCTTTCCTTAATGGAAACTGAAATCTAATGTTTCCTTCTTTCATATCAATAATTGCACCAATCGTTCTAAGGAAAGGTCTACCAAGAATAATAGGACATGTAGGATTGCAATCTATCTCAAGAACAATGAAATCTACGGGCACATAATTACTATTTGCAACAATAAGAATATCATTAATCCTTCCCATAGGTTTCTTTATAGTGGAATCCGCTAGATGCAAATTTAAAGAGCAATCATCAAATTCACGGAAACCTAACACATCACATAGAGTTTTCGGAATCATGGAAACACTAGCACCCAAATCACACAAAGCATGACACTTAAAATCTTTAATATTAATCTTAATAGTAGGTTCCCACTCATCATAAAGCCTAGGTATAGAAACTTCCAACTCAAGTTTTTCTTCCAAAGAGTTCATCATAGCATCAACGATATGTTTAGTAAAAGCTTTATTTTGATCATAAGCATGCGGAGAATTCAACATGGATTGCAACAAGGAAATACAATCAATCAAATAACAATTCTCATAATTAAAGTCTTTGAAATCCAAAAGAGTGGGTTCATTGCTATTTAAAGTTTTGACCTCTTCTATCCCACTTTTGTTAATCTTAGCATTAAGATCTATAAACTCCAAATCATTGGGACGCCTTTTAACTAAAGTTGACTTATCTCCAGTCCCATCTTTATCAAGATTTACATTGGAAAACAAAGATTCAATAGGAGTCACATCAATCACTTTAAGATCTTCATCAATATTATCACGAGAACACACTTTTTCAAGCCATTCACGCTTAGCACGTATTCTAGCGGTTCTTTCCTTACACTTATCAATAGGAATTCTCATAGCTTTTAAAGACTCATTAATATCATGCTTGGGAGGAATAGATCTAATTTTCAAATAATCAATCTCAAGGGAAATTCTATCAACGTTCCTAGCCAAATCATCAATCTTAAGCAATTTTTCTTCGATCATAGCATGGAAACCCTTTTGCGAACTAATAAATTCTTTAATATTATTCTCAAGATCAGAGGGCATCTTATTATAATTTCCATAAGAATTGCTGTAGGAATTACCATAATTATTAGAGGAATTACTAGGAAACGGCCTAGGATTGAAATTACCTCTATACGCGTTATTACCAAAATTGTTCCTACCAACAAAATTCACATCCATAGATTCATTATTATTTCCAATCAAAGACGACAAAGGCATATCATTAGGATCAATAGGAGCACTCTTACTAGCAAACAATTTCATCAATTCATCCATCTTTTCACTCAATGTATTAATCTCTTCAATAGCATGCACTTTTTTACTAGTAGGAGATCTTTCGGTATGCCATTGAGAGTAATTTGCCATAATATTATCTAGGAGTTTAGTAGCTTCTCCTAATGTGATTTCCATAAAAGTACCACCCACGGCGGAATCTAAGAGATTCCTAGATGCAAAATTCAATCCAGCATAGAAAATTTGTATAATCATCCATAAACTCAAACCATGCGCGGGGCAATTTCTAATCATTAATTTCATCCTCTCCCAAGATTGTGCAACATGCTCATGATCAAGTTGCTTAAAATTCATTATATCGTTCCTAAGGGAGATGATCTTAGCGGGCGGAAAGTACATGGAAATAAAAGCATCTTTACACTTATTCCATGAATCAATACTATTTTTAGGCAAACATGAAAACCAAGTTTTAGCACGATCTCGTAGGGAGAACGGAAATAGCTTCAATTTAATAATATCATTATCCACATCTTTCTTCTTTTGCATATCACACAATTCAATGAAAGTATTTAGATGGGATGCGGCATCTTCATTAGCAAGGCCGGAAAATTGTTCTTTCATAACAAGATTAAGCAAAGCGACATTAATTTCATAAGATTCCGCACTAGTGGCGGGAGCAATCGGAGTACTAATAAAATCATTATTATTAGTATTGGAAAAGTCACACAACTTGGTATTCTCTTGATTCATCGTGACAAAGCAAGCAATCAAGCACACAAGCAAGCAAAAAAGCAAACGAAAAGACGAACGGAAGAAGGGCGAATAAAAAGGCAAATCTTTGTGGAAAATCATTTTAGAACTGGGGGAGAGGAAAACGAGAGGCAAATGGCAAATAATGTAAATGCAAGAGATGAGTTTGTGATGGGTACTTGGATGGCTTGATGTTGATCTCCTCGACAACGGCGCCAGAAATCCTTCTTGCTACTTCTTGAGCATGCGTTGGTTTTCCCTTGAAGAGGAAAGGGTGACGCAACAAAGTAGATAATTATTTCCCTCAGTTGTTGAGAACCAAGGTATCAATCCAGTAGGAGATACAAGCAATCCCCAATAGATGTACCTACACAAAGAATCAAACACTTTCCCCCAACGCTATAAAGGGGTTGTCAATCCCTTCACGGTTACTTGCAAGGATGAGATCTGATAGAGATAGATGGAAAAGATTGCTGAAAGTAAAAACACAAGTAAATAGATCTAAAAATATAAGATGGAAAATAGACCCGGGGGCCATAGGTTTCACTAGAGGCTTCTCCCATGAAGGCAAATATTACGGTGGGTGAACAAATTACTGTCGAGCAATTGATAGAAAAGCGCATAGTTATGACGATATCCAAGGCAATGATTATGCATATAGGCATCACGTCCATGTCAAGTAGACCGAAACGATTCTGCATCTACTACTATTACTGCACACATCGACCGACTCCTGCCTGCATCTAGAGTATTAAGTTCATGAAGAACAGAGTAACGCATTAGGTAAGATGACATGATGTAGAGGGATAAACTCAAGCAATATGATGAAAACCCCATCTTTTTATCCTCGATGGCAACAATACAATACGTGCCTCGCTACCCCTACTATGTCACTGGGTGAGGACACCGCAAGGTTGAACCCAAAACTAAGCACTTCTCCCATTGCAAGAATTACCAATCTAGTTGGCCAAACCAAACCAATAACTCGAAGAGACTTGCAAAGATATGAAATCATGCATATAAGAATTCAGAAAAGACTCAAATTATATTCATAGATAATCTGATCATAAACCCACAATTCATCGGATCTCGACAAACACACCGCAAAAGAGTATTACACCGGGTAGATCTCCATGAAGATCATGAAGAACATGGTATTGAAGAGCAAAGAGAGAGAAGAAGCCATCTAGTTACTAGCTATGGACCCGAAGGTCTATGGTGGACTACTCACGCATCATCAGAGGGGCAATGGAGTTGATGTAGATGCCCTTCGTGATCGAATCCCCCTCCGGCAGATTACCGGAAAAGGCTCCAAGATTGGATCTCACAGGAACAGAAGCTCCTGGCGGCGGAAAAGTGTTTTCGTGGCTCTTTTTGGTATCCAGGGAATATTTGGGAATTTATAGGCCAAAGAGTATGGTTAGGAGGGCTGCCGTGGGCCCACAAGCCAGGGGGCGCGCCCTACCCCCTTGGGCGCACCCCTGTGGCTTGTGGCCACACGGCGGCTCTCCTGCCTTGGTCTCCAAGCTTGGTAGGTTTCTTCTGGTCCAAGAAAAATCATTCCGAAGATTTTATTCCGTTTGGACTCCATTTAATATTCCTTATCTGCAATACTCAAAAACAAGTAAAAAACAGAAACTGGCACTAGGCACTAGATTAATAGGTTAGTCCCTAAAATAATATAAAGTAGCATATTAATGCATATAAAACATCCAAAACAAATGATATAATAGCATGGAACAATAAAAAATTATAGATACGTTGGAGACGTATCAGAAATGTGCGGGACCGGGACCTGCAGACGCAGAGTGCCAAAAGGACTCCCAACCTGCCTCACTCGTGAAGAAGAAGAAGTCAGCAGGGCCTCGGATGGCCCCACCTACAAGAAGACTCACCTCGCGAGGCCAAAGCGCCCTCGCGAGCTCCCAGATACACCTCCCAGTTCTGCCGTGCCAGCCACGCGCACGAACTCTATGGGCTGTACACGCCCGGAGCCCCCCGAGGACGCGGAGGGGTTCCTTCCCATGCAATGTGGAAGCCACAACTCCGCGCTGGCGGAGAAGTCAACACGGTCCACCAATGACTATGCCCACGAAATGTGGAAGCCACAGCTCCGTGCTGGTGGTCAACACGGTCCACCAATGACTATGCCCACGCAATGTGGATGCCCCACGCCCGGTGCGGGGGGATAAACAATTGAGGGCGCTCCAGCGGCTGCATCCAACCTCAGGAGGGTCCCTAATGGCCCCCTTCTCGCTGCGTTCCCCAGGGATGTATGCGTGAGGGGGCTGCACGGGGCTACTACCCGGCCAAGCCGGGTACACGCCACCTTCCCAGGTCTGCCAAACCTGGTCTTCACGCGCCCATCTCCGGAAAAGCTGGAGAGGAAAGGTATGGGAGCCGCTCGTACATCAAGGGGGACTCCTGAGCATCGCGACTCAGGAGCCTCACTGGTCTCGTAGCCCCTCACCCCTTGGACCGTCCTTGGTGATCCGGTCGTCCCAACGGCGGTTGAGGTATGCGCGGGCCGGGCCCTGCCGACGCAGAGCTCAGAAGCACTCAAACCCCTAAGGAGAACGCTGGAACTCGCACGTCAAGGCGGACTCTTGAGCATCGCGACTCAGGAGCCTCACTGGTCCTGTAGCCCCTCACCCCTTGGACCATCCTTGGTGATCCGGTCAGTCCAACGGCGGCTGAGGTATGCGCGGGGCCGGGTCCTGCCGACGCAGAGCGCAAGGTGTTCGAAATTTTCAAGTTAACCCAATCTTCACCATGTTCCCTTCATGAGGGCCGCTCGTATGTCAAGGGGGACTCCTGAGCATCGCGACTCAGGAGCCTCACTGGTCCCGTAGCCCCTCACCTCTTGGACCGTCCTTGGTAATCCGGTCGGCCCAACGGCGGTTGAGGTATGCGCGGGCCGGGCCCTGCCGACGCAGAGCATCACAGCAAGCAAGAAGGAAACAAGGCGAAGAGAGCAATCACATAGTTCAACAGTTATTACAAGCATTAAAAGTTTTCGCGAACACAAACAAGTTCAACGCCTCCATGAGGCACGATGGACATTGCAGGAAAGGAGTAGGGGAGAGGAATCAGGAGGAGCCGCCGCCACCACTCAGCCCGTCTTCGGGGAACTCATCATCGACATCGCTGGCATCGTCTTCTTCGCCGCCAACCCCTGCAGCATCAGGAGGCGGGGGAATCGTGACGCGGGTGAACCTCTTCACCAGTGTCTCCACGGTGCCCTTCACCGCCACCGCAGCGCCGGCGCGGGCCTCGGGGTCGACCTGGCGGATCACGGAGTTGAAGTCGAACCCCGGCTCGTGTAGACGAAGATGGTTGAAGATGCGCGTCGCCGTCTCAGAAAAGAGGTTGCGGCACTCGCTCTCCAGGATCCCCTCTACCTTGACGACAGCGCCCTCCAGCGCCTTGACGAGCTTTGAAGCGAGCCCCGCGAAGCCGCTCTCTGGAGTCGCCAGGGGCTCCGCAAACCCATCCCGGCAGAGGGAGTGGAGCGTTTCGCGAAGCTTGAGCTCGACGAGGGGAAAGGCGTTGAGCTCCGCAGCCTTTTTCTCCTCGGCCGCGGCAAGAGCCTTCTCCCGGGTGTCGAGCAGGGCCTTCCCCGAGGCAACTTCCTTCTCCTGTGCATCTAGGCGCTCCTGCTCCGCGGCCTGGCGGGTCGCCACCTGGGACAGCTCGGAGTCCCGAGCGGCAAGTTTGGCCTCGCGAACCTTGAGATCTTCCTCCTGCTAACGCAGCCGCTCCGCAAGCTCAGACTTCTCCTCATGGAGGGCCTTCAAGCGAGCCTCCACCTCTTCACAGCGCCGGGCGGTGGACGCCGCTTTAGCCAGAGCCTCCTCGCAGGCTGCCCTGGCGGATGCGGCCTCCTCCTCGCTCTTCGCCGTGGCAGCCTCGGCCTGACCCCAAACCGCCACGGCAGAAGCGTCGGCCTGGAGCCACCCGGAGATGAGCCCAAGGCGCCCGTTGGCGAGGTGATCGTCGGTACCCCCGAGGGCGCCGCGAACTTGACCCAGAACAGCTAAGGCCCCGTCCAGGACGTCGAGGCCGAGCGGCGGAGGCATCAAGACCCCCTCCGAAGGAGTCCCCTGTGCGATCGCAGGAGACGTCCCTGGGGAGGCAGCAGCATGAGGAGCAGGAGGCTCCGGAGGCCGCGCGGAGACCACGGACACAGACGGATCGACGTGCGGCCGGCCCTCAGGGGCTGGCCCCCCAGACAGCGGCACCGCCGTGCCCTCGAGGGCAGGACCGACCACGCCAACTGGCATTGGGGGCTTAGGGGGTTCCACGACGATGATCGAGGGGATTGCCTTGTGAGCCCCCTCCCCCTCGGCAGCAGGCGGCAGGACGGCAGGAGCGGGTGGTGCATCGGAAGGCGCCCTCGGCTTGACGCCCGCCTTCCTCTTCCTCATCTTCAGCGCGGTAGCGTCCCTGGTTACCAAGCAAAGGAAGGTCATCAATACACAAGCTACCGGCGGGTGACCAAGGCCGAGCCGGATCACTTACTCTTCAATATCGACCCACTTCCTCTTCCCCTCCGCTCCGGTGACAACGACGGTGCCCACGCCTCTTCCGGCGAGGGCACCCTCACGCACGGGAACGGAGGCGCTGTTCGCAAGGGCGGCCGCTGGAGGGATCACCATGGCCCCGGCCTTGCCCACCTTGCCAGCAAGCTGCGATTCGGGCGGAGGCGAGGCCGGCGCCTCAACCGCCTAGCTGGCAGGGGCAGTGCGCACCGGAGGAGACTCCGCTCCGCGTTTCCTGGGAGTCAACACGCAGGCGGACCATGTGGCGCGAGGGGCCGGTTCTGGCCCCCTAGGGGCCCGGGCGGCGCGAGGGGAGCCTGCAGCAGAAACTTCACCGACGTCATCGTCGTCCTCGAGCTTGCGCGGGAGCGTGCTCTGCGATGGGGGGGGGGCGCCACTGCCGGGACGTCGTCGGCAGTCTTCTACGAGTCCTCCTCGCCCGCGGTGTCGCCGGAGGACACCATCACCGGGGAACCAAGGCCCTCAGCTGGGAAAAGCCCCAGTTCGTTGAAGACAGGCATCGCGGCAACCAGATCGGCCCCGTCGTCGCGGCAGTATAGCGGGGCGTGGGCATCAGGGAGATCACCAGGGTCGCCATTGAGCAGGGTCGCCACCGCCCTGCTCAATTCCTCAGGAGTTATGCATGCAGACCGAAGCCTGAGGTTGTCGCCGCTGCCTTAGTAATCCCACAAGGCGCTGCGCCAAGAACTCCTTCACTATCATCCCCCCAGTCAGCTTCCTGGCGCTAATATCACGGGAGAAGCGCTCTAGGACGGGCCAGGCCCGGGAGTCGGAGAGCTTCGCGGAGCTCCACGTGGAGGTCTTCTCCGGCAGCCCCCTCGGCAGATCCAACCGGGGGTTGGGGTCTTTGAGATCCATGAGGACCCAACGGTGCCTGAAGTTCTCCACCTTCTTCCCGGCCTTCAAGAGCATGTTGCCGCTCTGGACCGCGATGAAGGAGACGCACGCCGACCGTTGAGCGCCGTCGTGCAAGCGCAAGCTGAAGAAATGGCGGAAGAGGGCCACCGAAGGCCTCACACCCACGAAAGCCTCGCAGTAGAAGGCAAAGACAGACAAGAGCAGGATGGAGTTGGGTTGGAGGTGAAGGGCTTGGATCCCGTAATGGTCGAGGATGGCGGTAAAGAACGAGGAGAAGGGCGGAATGAGCCCGTCGAAGACGCTATGGAGGAAGAAGGGGTAGACCGCTTTGGACGAAGGCCGCTTCTCTGAGGAGCCGCCCCATATCAAGGTCCGCCCCCACTCGTTGGTCCCATCCGCCGTCGACGGGAGCACCGGGACGAGGTCCTCGTCCTTGGCGATGGTGGACCCTGAGAGAGCCGGCGAGACAGGAGCGGAGGCTGGGCTCTGGGCTTCTGGCTTCTGCTTGCCAGCGGGCGCCATCGGGAAACTCACGGGGTCTAGGCGACAAGGAGGAAGACGGAACGGCGTTGGATCTGGAGATGCCTCTGCCAGGGCTGGAGATCTGGGAAGCAAGAGCAGGAGCGCAAAGGAGGAAAGCAATAATGGCTCGGAGCTGGGAGTCAGGCTCTTGTCGACTCGGGCGTTGGACAAATGGCGAAGGACACCTGACAACAACCGCACGACGCGCGCCAGTGTTGGCCCGCAGGCGTTAGGGCCCGTGGCGCTTCAGGCCGCCCTCAAGGCTTCACCCGGAAGCCGACTCGAGCGCGCCTTGGGCCCGGGGGCTACTGTCGGCGTTCTGGGAATGGGGGTACCCAGACCTGCCTGCCTGGGGCCCAGGGCATGGCCCACTCCGTCAGCAAATCACAGCTAGGCACGGTGGCCACCCAAGACAAGGCCCTCGCGATGGCCCTGGGCTCGCGAGGAGGCGCAGCGTCAAGATTGGCAAGGGATGGGCCTCCCCAGGCCCCCTCCGGAGCAGCGGAGATCTCTATGCAGAGCCCGGCCTCAAGAGTCAAAGATGACGCAAGGAAGGACAGGCGGGCGCCAGCGCTCCAGGCGGGGCAGTTTCCTCTTTGGTGCAAAGGGAGCAAGGACGTACGCGGGTTCCCAAAGCATCCCCCAAAGGTTTCCATTCCGGTGAAACAGGACCACTACCACGAGCCCCGCAGGACGGATGTCATCGTGGAGCCCACCTCTGCGCCGTCGACAGCTACTTTGCAGGCGTAGACCGCCTTTGGGCAGGGCGGGCATGTACTCCTGTCCCCCTTCAAAATTGGCCGTTGTGGGATCCCTTCCCGCCAACGCGATAAGGGAAGAGGACCCGGGCCACCGCTATATATAGAGGCTAGGCCACACCGTAGAAGGGGGGGAGACCGGCCGATTCACTCATCCACCACCAAGCCGACAGAGGGCCAAGAACACCTCAGGAGCGCCCTCACGAGGCTCCGAAACACTGTACTAGTTCATCCACAAAACCTCCGCGAGAGGCAATCCACCAAAGCAGGAGTAGGGTATTTCGCTTCGGAGCGACCCGAACCTGGGTAAACTACCTGTGTTCATCTTCTTCCTCGTCATCATGTGAGTTCTGCGTTGTGTTCATCGAGTAGCGAGCTAGGTTGGGCGAGGCTGCAGGGGATCTTCGCACACGCCCCTGTGTTCGAATCTTAAGGGTTTTGCGGAGCCCGAAATCCGACACGGTCGGGTTAGCGTGCAGCTCGATGCTGCCGATAGCGAAGATCTGTCCAGGGACGAAGGAGTCCACGCCACGGACCTCTTCGTTGATGACAACACGAGCCATCGATTCCTTTGGAGATCACAGCGGAACTCTCAATGAAAGCACCAATGTCGGTGTCAAAACCGGTGGATCTCGGGTAGGGGTTCCTGAGCTGTGAGACTAGGATCGATGGTAACAAAGGGACGAAGGAGACGATGTTTACCCAGGTCCGGGCCCTCCTATGGAGGTAAAACCCTATGTCCTGCTTGATTATGTTGATGGTATGAAGGTTACAGAGTTGATCTACCTCGAGATCGACTAGCTAAAACCCTAGACGAGTTTTTCTGCCCTACATTCTAAAACCCTCCCGGTTTATATAGACACCGGGGAGTACTTAGGGTTTACACATGAAAGGTCTCCTGCCGAGGATGGAAATGTCGATCTACTCATCTTGACTTGGAGTGCACGACGCGCCTTCGGGGCTTCCTTCTGGAACATGGGGTCTTCGATATATTCGGCCCTTCCTGTGATAGCCAGAGAACGGCCCCTCGAGCCGGCCTATTAAGAGATGGGCCAGCGGCCTGAGGACCCCCTAGTCCGGGACTCCCTCACCGGCCACCTAGTCATGGGCGGCACCGGTGTTGGCCCGCCAACCCTCCCTCCGGTCGGGGATTGGGCTGGCACCTCCGGAGGCATAGAGCGCTCCGGAGATGTCCTCAGAGGGGGCTGGGCCGAACGCCATTCCCCCTCTTCAGTTGCCAGGGGAGTTTCCTTCTCCTGGTCTTCGGCGGCTGAGGTATTGACCTCAGCCATAACGTCGTCACCCCCGCCGCCGGTGTTCGGCTCAGAAGGAGCTCGACGCGATAACACCTCCGTGGCCTCTTTTGAGACCTCCGGAGGCATAGGGTGTGACGCAGTCCCACTTTCCGCCAGTTCAACGGGCGGAGACTCCGCGTCTGAAACTTGATCAGTGGGGAGATCGCATGGGGGGCTGCAAGTTAAAAAACGCTCGTCCGTTAGGCATCAAAAAGCTCTATATAAATAATCCAGAGGGTCTTCGGATTCATACCTCTAGGCTGGGGGCTTAGCCCTTGGGTTCCTTCGGGGAACCCTCTCAAAATACTTAGACTCTTGCTCGGAATCCGAGTTATCATCGTCCAGGACTGCCTTTGTCTGGCAAGTCCTCTTCGGGGCCGGAGGAGGTAGATCCCCCGCGGCGTCCGTTGATGCCGCCCTTTTACTTGTGAGGGGAGAGCCACACTCCCCCTCGTCCTCATGCTCTTCCTCGTGAGTGGAAGAAGCATGGGTCTCCTCGGACTTGGAGTCCAAAAGACCCCTTTGACAAAGACCCTCTCGGGCCTCCTTCTTCTCTTCTTTCTTCTTCTTCTTCTCCGGCGCCGAATATAGCGCGACGATGAGCATCTCCGTCAATAGGTCCGATCAAGGGTCTTCGGGCTGCGGGGTCGGACAGTCGATTTGCACGGCCTTGCTCAGCCATTTCTGTGAAGATGAGGGAGAAGGGGTTCAGGACTTTGTCAAAAAACAGAACCCGGGAATTAAAATTTTCAGCATACCTTGGTGTAGGAGTTTCGGCGCTGAGACCGGTGTCCTCCTCCTCGGCCGGCCAGCTCTTCTGGGGCTTGAACAGTGCCTTCCACAATTTCTCGTGGGTAGTGCGGAAGAAGTGACGCACGGTGGCCGGGTCCTCGTGCTGGTGAGCCCACATTGGGGAGGACCGATGCTGGCAGGGGAGGATACAGCGGTGGAGCATGACTTGGATCACGTTGACCAGCTCGATTATGGCTTCGATCATCGAGGAGATATGCTTCTGCAGCGATTTCACCTCTGCGGCCGACCACCAGTCAAGGCCTTTCTTGAGCCACGAGGTTACCCTTGCGGGGGGTCCAGATTTAAACTCGGCAGGTGCCGCCCAGTCCACGCTCCTTGGTTCGGTGATGTAGAACCATTCCTTCTGCCAAATCTTGACCGTGTCAATGAAGGTGCCGGTCGGCCACTCGACATGGGGGAGCTTACTGATCACCGCCCCTCCACAATCTGCATGCGCGCCCGCAACTGTCTTTAGCTTGACATTGAATACTTTGAGCAATAGGCCGAAGTGCGGCTGTACCCGCAGGAAAGCTTCATAGACGGTGATGAACGCCGAGATGTGCATGAAGGAATTCGGGGGGAGGTCATGGAAATCCCGTCCATAAAAGAACATGAGGCCCCTGATGAACGGGTGGAGCGGGAAGCCCAATCCTAGGATGAAATGGGGGACGAACACCACCTTCTCGCCCAGCTTCGGTGTAGGCACCACCTGGTTCGCCACTGGGGCGCGGTGGGCGATATCGGCAGAAAGGTAGCCGGCGCGCTTGAGCTCTTGGATGTCGTTGTCGGTGACGGAGGAAACTTCCCACTTGTCCAAGGAGCCGGAACCGGCCATGACCGAGCTCGGAGAAGAGCTTGAGGAAGAACTGGATCTGGACTCTCGGAGCTTGGAAAGATTGAGGAGGCAAGGGGTGCGGATTTGGAGCATGAATAGGCCTTGGGGGTTTTCTCCCTTTTTATGGGGTGCCGTAATACCAAGAGCCACCCTTTTACTGCGCCGCAGGCCTCGCCACTTCCCGAAATAATCGTGCTGTTATGGGCGCGTGAGATAACTCAGGGCATTGAGCATATCTCGTAATAAACGGGACACGATCTACACATTGATAAGACATGCCAATGGAGGAACGGCCTCGAACCACGAATCGAGTTTGGGTTACCGACTTAGCGGTCGTGATAGGCCGCGACCCTTCGTCAGAAAGGTTGTCAGGAAATACTGTTCATACTTTGACGCTTCAGCCTTTGAGGTTAAGCGATTTAAGGCGCCTGGATAAACTATATGTTCGGATAATTACATATCGTCGGCGGCCGGGCTGAAGCCAGCCAATCATAGAGGGGAAAAAGAACTCACCCCGCAAGCCGGAAACTCCGATCATTCGAAGCTGCTAGAGTCCTGACCCCTGGCATTGGGGGCTAGTTCGGGGGCTACTGAGGGAGTCCTGGACTAAGGGGTCCTCAGGCCGATGGCCTATCTCTCATAGGCTGGCTCGGTGGGCCGCTCTCTGGTTGTCACAGGAAGGGCCGGGGTATGCGGCGACCCCGTATTCTAGATGGAAGCCTCCGAAGACGCGGCGTGCGCTCCAAGTCAAGATGAGAGGATCGACGTCTTCGCATCCGGCTGGAGACTTACCATGTGTAAACCCTAGGTACCCCCGGTGTCTATATAAACTGGAGTGTTTAGATTGTAGAGGGCAGACAATTTCATTTAGGGTTTTAGTTACTTGATCTCAAGGTAGATCGACTCTGTAATCTTCATACACATCAATACAATCAAGCAGGACATAGGGTTTTACTTCCATAGGAGGGCCCGAACCTGGGTAAACATCGTCTCCTTCGTCCCCTGATACCATCGATCCTAATCTCACAGCTCGGGACCCCCTACGCGAGATCCGCCGGTTTTGACACCGACAACAGTCATAACCTAGGGCGACACAAAATTAGCTCCAGTTCATCAATGTAATGTAGGCATGTATTCCGTAAATAGTCATACATGCTTATGGAAAAGAACTTGCATGGCATCTTTTTTCCTACCCTCCCGTGGTAGCGGGGTCCATAAGGAAACTAAGGGATATTAAGGCCTCCTTTTAATAGAGAACCGGAACAAAGCATTAACACATGGTGAATACATGAACTCCTCAAACTACGGTCATCACCGCGAAGTATCCCAAATATTGTCACTATGGGGTTGATGGAACATAACACGTAATAGGTGCATATGACTAGGCAAGATCGGATAAAGAACATAGATATAGAGATGATACCATAAATAGTTCAGATCTGAAATCATGGCACTCGGGCCCTAGTGACAAGCATTAGGCATAGCAAAGTCATAGCAACATCAATCTCAAAACGTAATGGATACTAGGGATCAAGCCCTAACAAAACTAACTCGATTACATGATGAATCTCATCCAACTCCTCACCGACCAGCAAGCCTATGAAGGATATACTCACTCCTGGTGGGGAGCATCATGGAATTTGCGATGGAGAAAGGTTGGTGATGACGAAGACCTAAGATTCCCCTCTCCGGAGCCCCAAACGGGCTCCAGATCTGGCCTCCCGATGAAGAACAGGAGGTGGTGCCGGCTCCATATCATGAAACGCGATAATTCTTTCTCTCTGATTTTTTCTCCGAAATTAGGAATTTATAGTGGCGGAGTTAGGGTAAGTGGGGCCACGAGGTGGGCACAACCCCCTTGGGCACGCCCTGGTGGGTGATGTTCACGCTGGCCCCCCTCTTCTGTGTATTTTGGCTCCAATAATTCTCATTTATTCTAAAATAAATCTCCAAAAAGTTTCGTTCCATTCTGAGAACTTTTATTTCTGCACAAAAACAACACCATGGTAGTTCTTCTGAAAACAGCGTCAGTCTGGGTTAGTTCCATTCAAATCATGCAAATTAGAGTCCAGAACAAGGGCAAAAGAGTGAGAAAAAGTAGATACGGTGGAGACGTATCAGTCATCCGAGGAGAAATCCAACACATCGGTTAAATCTTCGATGGTGGCTACTAAGTGGGTGGTGGGTGGGAAACAAAATTCCCTATGGCCGGCCTCGAGACCGATCTGACGATAGGTCGAGGTTGAGTCATCCGTAATTTCCAAGGTCTGGATCCAGGCCAGTGTCTCGTTCGACAGCGAGAGCTTGGTTGGACCAGCCTCTGATATTTTGGTGGAGTTGTTCTCCGATATGTCGGCACAAAGAATGTGCCCGACCAGGATTGATTCCTGGTTCTGGAACACCATGGTTGGATCCGTACTCGAGTTCAGATCTGAGGTGAGTGCCTCGGACACAAGGTCGGGGGAGAGACCCGAAGTCAAGGCTTCGAAACTTCCATGCTCATTAGACAAGGCCGAGAGCTCGCTGAGGACCAGATCGACTGGGGTGTTGGCAATGTAATATAGGTCGCTGAACTTGATTCCCTGACCTGGGGCGAAACCAATGAGTTGGCCAAGGTGATCTGCCCCCCGGTATGCGGAGCGGTGCTGTCGACCGCGAAGGGCTAGTCGGGGACAAAGGTATCCTTGATGTCTAAGCCTTCACTGGTGACCAAGTGAGCAATCAATCCTACTCGCGATCCCACAATGGAACTCTCAATGAAAGCACAAATGTCAGTGTCAAAACCGACAGATCTCAGGTAGGGGGTCCCGAACTATGGATCTTGGATCAATGGGTAACAAAAGATTAGGGAGACAATATTTACCCAGCTTTGGGCCCTCTTGATGGAGGTAAAACCCTACATCCTGCTTTGTCTGTATTGATGATGGAGTACCAAATACAGAGTTGATCTACCTCGAGATCATATGATGTGGTCTAAAACCCTAGGAGTAATGAGCTTAAAATTTCTCCTATGTTTCTAAGACCCTCTGGTTTATATAGACACCAGGGGTATCTAGGGTTGCACAATGTCGGTTACATCGGGAAAAGAATATGCCAAACTCATCATCGTGTCCTTGGAGTATATGTCACGTCCTGAGAGATTCACATCTTGGTTATGACGTCATAATCTTCGGGCCTCCATTTAATGGTCATAAGATGGCCCACTGTCCAGCCCATAAAGATAAGCCGACAGCCCAAGGACCCCTTAATCCCGGACTCCCTCATAAACACCAATCGACTCTCATCCAAGATTTGTAGGAAACGTTTGCCAATTTACGCAAGATGAACCTCAAGCTCAACCCTGAGAAGTGTGTGTTTGGTGTTCCATCGGGAAAGCTTCTCGGGTTCTTTGTGTCTCATCGTGGGATTAAGGCCAACCCAGAGAAGATCAGAGTTATAGAGCATATTCAAGCTCCTAAGTGTGTCAAAGATGTGTGTTGTTTGACTAGTTGCATTGCTGCACCGGAAGGTTCATTTCAAAGTCATCTAAGCATGTTTTGTCATTCTCCAAGATATTAAAGAAATCTGGTCCTATGCAATGTACACCGGAGGCAGAGGAGGCGCTCTAAGATTTAAAAAGATACCTCTCCTCTCCACCACTACTAGTTGTGTCGAAACCACAAGAGAAGTTGTTGTTATATTTAGCAACTAGTAATGAAGTGGCTAGTGTGGCACTGGTTGGTGAAAGAGTGGTCGAAGAGGAAAAGCCAGAAGTAGAAGTGCCCGAGACGATAAGCTGGGGACCGCGCCATCAAGCTCAGTTGCTAGCAACCTAGAGCCTGCTCCGGCAACATAACAACAATAGAAGAAGAAAATGGTGCAACGTCCAGTATACTTCACGAGTACCCTTTTACAGGGGGCTAGATCCATGTATTTCGGAGTGCAAAAGCTACTCTTTGGTCTACTTATGGCCTCTTGCAAGTTGTGCCACTATTTCGAAGTACATCCAATTACTATTGTCACTTCCTTCCCACTCAAGCGCAATCTGAAAAATCCCGAAGCATTGGGCAGGATTGTGGAGTGGGCATTGGAACTATCAGATTTTGATTTGACGTTTGAAAGCACTTCAACTATTCAAAGTAGAGTTGGCGGAGTTCATTGCTGAATGGACCCCGATGCCAGACAAAGAGAAAGAAACAACCTCACTCCCTGGCAAGGAAGATCCAGAAGATTGGGTCATGTATTTTGACGGTGACTGCTCGCTTCAAGGTGTCGGACCTGGTGTGCTCCTGGTTTTGCCTACTAGAGAGCACCTCAAGTATGTGATTCAACTGTTATTTCCTAGGGAGAAGGCCACCAACAACATTGCTGAGCATGAAGGACTACTTTCCGAACTTCATATAGCAATTGATTTGGAAATCAAGATGCTAATTGTCGAAGGTGATTTCCAGTTAGTGGTGAGGCAGATTAACAAAAACTACCAAAATCCTTAGATGGAGGCCTATGTTGAGGAAGTAAGGAAGCTGGAGAGCTACTTTGACGGATTGCAGATGGAGCACGTTCCTCGTGCTCAAAATAACATTGCTGATGATTTGTCAAGGTGTGCTGCCAAAAAGTAACCCGTGGAACCGGGGATCTTTGTGCACCGGCTGACCCAACCCTCCGTGGCACCGTCAACGTGACCAAAGAAAATGCGGAAGACTTGCGATGACAAGTTTTTTCGGCGAGCTCCACAGAAGGTGTCGGAGAAGCTAGTTCCGGTAAGGAGCCAAATCTTGCCGACAAACAACAAGTATCAACAGCGTCAGAACCACTTGTCGTCGAGCCACAAGCTCTGGCAGAACCTTTTGCTTCTGCTATCGAGCCACAAGTTCTAGTATAGGTAGTAGAGCCTTTAGTTCTTGTTGTCGAGCCATCGGCTCCGGCATGGGCTCAATAGCTTGTCAAGTACCTCCAGAAGGGAGAACTTCCCAACAAAGAAGAAGCAGTCGAAAGAGTAGCACGTCAGTCAAGTATGTACACGTTCATTGATGGTGTGTTGTACAGAAGGTGGCCGAATGGTGTGAAATTGAGGTGTATCTCGAGGGAGGAAGGATAAGTGTTGTTGGCAGAAATCCATGAAGGGTTATGTGGTTCACACATTGGAACATGTGCACTTGTTGTCAAGGCGTTTCGACAGGGTTTTCGCTGGCCGACATCCCATTAGGATGCAACAGCAATCGTTACAACTTGTGCATCTTGCCAGTTTCATGCCAACAACATCCATCAGCCAGCACAAGCCCTCCAAACCATTCCTCTCTCATGGCCCTTTGCGGTCTGGGGGTTGGATATCCTTGGGCCATTTCCTCGTGCATTCGGGGGCTTTGAGTACTTGTACGTTGCAATCGACAAGTTCACAAAGTGGCCCGAGGTGGAGCCGATAAGGAAGGCGATGGCGCAGTCAGCTATTAAATTCTTCCATGGATTGGTGACACGTTTTGGCATTCCCAACAGGATCATCACCGATAATGACACCCAGTTCACAAGCAACACCTTCACGACATACGGCAAGCGGCTAGGCGCCAAGATTGCTACGCGTCTGTTGCTCATCCGAGAAGCAATGGACAGGTGGAAAGATCCACTACAGAAGTGTTGCAAGGGCTCAAGACTAGAACGTTTGATAGGCTGCATAAATCTGGATGATGATAGGCTGATGAAGTGCGTGCCATTCTTTGGTCGCTCGGGACGACACCAAATCGAGCGACATGAGAAACACCCTTCTTCCTTGTGTATGGTGCAGAAGCGATGCTCCCGACTGAATTTGTTTACGGCTCTCAAAGAGGCACAACAAGAGATGCAGCAAGATGACATCAATCTTCTCGAGGAGGACTGCTCCTTGGCTATGGTGTGTGTAGCACATTACCAGCAAGCCTTGTGCCGCTGTCATAGCCGCAAGGTTCATGCCCGGGATATCAAGGAGGGTGACCTTGCGCAAGATTTAATCCTAGAAGTGTGCAAACAAGTTGACACCCAAGTGGGAAGGCCCTTATCGGGTGGTTGAAGTCACTAGGCCTGGATCAGTCCGGCTAGAGACCAAGATGGAGTTCCAGTGCAAAATTCCTGGAACATTGAAAATCTTCGCAAGTTCTACTCGTAAGCAAGGTAGTCAGAGTCGGGATTTGGAGTGGGATTGATTTTCCTTAGACAAAATCGAATCATAGTATCGAGTCGTGGAATCGAGGATTCTACTAGATTTACTCAAATAAGATATTTTGCATCCATGTCAGAAATTTATATGGGTTCTATAGAGTTTTAACACTAAATATGGAGAAAAAACGTACATATCAGTGCTAGTTGTATTCCACATCTTTTCGTCGCTAACCTACTATCTAGATTGCATGTATGGAACATATATGAGAGGGAAATATATAGAACATTTAAGTCTTTAACACACAAAATCTACTTAGGAGGTTTTTTAGAGTATGTGAATAGCCAATCACTTGTATAGCTGACATGTAGTGCTGAACCTTGAAGGGTCTTCCTCACGTTCTCCGATCAATCTTGATGCATGTTCCTTCTCATGCCAATTCCGTTTGTTGACAAGTTTGATCCTCAGTTTTGATCTAGGGTTTCCGAGAGCTAGATCAAATGAGTCGGTTCCTGAGCATTTGGGCTTGGGAGGGGAATAAAGGGCCATGAGGCATGTGAAAAGGGGTTTGGATGATGGCATACTATTCTGCTACAACTAAACAAATGGCTTAGATAAATTAGTAGAATCGTAGATAGTCCATATAGCATAGTCGGGATTATATAGTTTTGTATAGGATTTGATGATTTGGATCGTGACTCAACATGGATTCCACCAGATCCGGATTCATAGTGGGACCTGGATCCACATGCTTCCGTAGGGTCGTGAAGTCGTAGGATTCTAGGAGTCGAGTCAGGATTCTAACTACCTTGCCCGTAAAGCGCGGTTGTTGGCCTTGCCGGCAACCTTTTGTACAAGTTGGCCTCTGTGGCATGGAAATATTTGTTCAAATCCGGGCTTAGACCCGTGCGTAGTAAATAAAGATAAGTTTTCCGCACCCCTTTGTGTTATGTACATTTTAAGTTGAATGTATTCTATGCAAATGTGTTGTGGATGTAACCCTTGTACGAGCTGCATACCTCAACATCCTAGCCGGCTCATTCCCTCTTCTCTTCTTTCGAGAAGCCCCATTTGCATGCAAATTTCCGGGGGGGGGGGGGGGGTGTGAACCATGTTGGTGCATTCAAGGAAGAGACGTGCATACACCATATAAGATGAACAATAGAGCTAAGTTGCAAAAACTTTAAAAATTTCTTTGATTGTTTAATATTGCTCCCTTGAATGATTTTGTCGGTGTATGTGAAAAACCTGCATGCAAAGGAATCTTCTCGGGGATGGTAGCAGTCCTAAGTTGTTTTGAGTCAGCTCAGTGGCTTAGGCAGTGACACCAAAACCGGGAAGGTAAAGCCATCCTCGGAAGTGGCCTCCTTAGCAAGCCGCTAAGGACCTGTTCCGCAAGCGCTCCTGAGAAGGAAGTGCACATCGGGAAAGTATCCGGCAAGCGTAGGGTAGAGAAGCACATACAAGAGCAAAATTGAACAAGGAAGAAGCATCCAGAGATTCAATCAAGTATTAAATTGTGCCATGTGCATAACAAAGCAGACCTAACTTCAAGCAAATATGTTTTGACATGACCCAGAGCAGTTGGGGAAGATAAGGAACAACCTAATTCCTAAGATTGCCCTGGACTCTGCTGCATCTCTTAGTGATCTCTTCGGCAAGGGGTGCCACAAGTGCGTTGGCAGCCAAAGTGTCGTCACCGGCTGGGGTCTACTTGAAGATCATAGAGAGATCAAGGCCGGGGTTGTAATGGAGCACGTTGGTGAAGAGCCGCAGCCATGCATCACGTAGAAGAGTTCTTGACTCGTCGGCGAACTTCTTTTGCACAGCCTTGGTGATGCTCCTCCAAGGCCACGAGGAGACCTTCGAAGAAGAGGGTCAGTGTAACACTGGTGGCCTGGTTGGAGCTTTGAGTAAAGCCCCAACTCCCCATCTCCATGACGGCAAGCTGCTAAGTGATGCGCTCTGTGATATCGACTAGCCGACTAGTCCATAGAGCTACGTACTCCTTCAACTGGTCAAATTTGTTCTCGGCGTCCGCCAGCAGAACCTTGGTCTCTTCCAGCTCCTTGGTCAATAGCCGGATCTAGGAGTGAGCGGCTTTGATGGAGTTCTCCATGCTAGAGGGCTTTGTCTGCACATCAAGCTTGGTGTTGGCGGTAGCCTCGGGTTCACCATTCTTGGTTGACGGTGAAGTTTGGAGCTCCACCAATGTCTGGACGTCCTTCTGAGCTGAGATCTTGATGGCTCAAACATCCTTGTTCTTGGCGGCGAGGTCGTCCTCAAGCTTTTTGATCTTGGATTGAAGGACCCCCTTGGTGGTTTCGGCAGTGTTAGCAGCATGAAGGGCCTACTTGACCTTTCCGGCGTGCTCCAACGCTAGATCTTGGAGTGCTTCTTTGTGTGCTTGCTGTTCGGTGCGTTTTGCCAAGAGGTTCTGGATCTCTCCATCTTTGGCGTTAAGCTTGGCGGTGAGTTATTCCCCTCTGGCGGCAAGCTCCTCCTCGTGAGAGTCGAGAGCAACCTTGTGCTCAACCAAGGCACTTTCAGTTAGTGCAAATTTCTTGGCGGCCTCCTCCTGCACTAAGTCAGTGACAACTTTTCCAGGATGAAAGCTTCTCGGTTGGCGGCAAGCTAGACACTAGTGCAGGCGGCTCTTACAAAAATGGGTTTGACCCCCTTTCCACGACGTAGTTGTAAACCGTCAACTTGTCTGTGTGGGCGATACGGGGAGCCTATCCCACACGACACAGATAAATCGTTCGCAATGCCTCCGTCTGGTCACACATGCCACGCACAAATAGAGCGTGTGCAATTGGGAGTACCATCACAAATAGACATATTGCAGAAGTCGTGTGAGATGTGCTTAGCATCCCACACAGAGAATCCCAAAGATACGTTTCCATTCGTATTGTACATCACACACAATTTTCTACATAACATCATCTGTGATAGGGGTGTCTATCACACACGTGCTTAGAAGAAACTGTTTGGCATAGGGCTGTCCGTCACACACACCTTTTATGTGGAAACATTTGTGAAAGGGTGGTCCAACGCTCACAGTTGTCACCAGGAAGTCGTGTGTGATTGTTCACTGATCCAACACAGCAATTTTCCAGAAACCGTGTGGGTTTGTTGACGTTGAGAAACCATGAGCAATAGGAAACCCTAATAATCAACCTAATTGCTCTATTATTTATAATCTCATTAGTAACAAATTGACATTTCATATCAAGCACACAATATATTTCATATTCGTATTACGACAACCAGAATTTCATAATTGAAATACATCAGAATACAATATCATATATGCATATACTACCTAGCTACCCAATTACACGACAGGACCAAGTTGCACAAGCAACATCTAAAACCTTTGGAAATAGCATCATAGACGGTAAATAGACAAATGAATCTCGTCTAGAAAGCTGTTGAAGCGGAAGGCAAATACTGAGCCTTCACTGATGTCGAAGGTCCTTGCAACTTTAGGCCAGTGCAAGTGGATGGTTGCACTCCCATCCTTCATCCTCTTGAGGAAGACTTCAAGATTATACCGTGGGTGCTGTATGAATACCTTCCTCGCCTGTTGACTATACAGGTGGTTTGAGACATACTCATCGATGAAATGCTTTGGAAAGGACTGGAAACAAAGATTTGCATAAATTTCGTTTCGAAAAATTGAAATGTGGCAAAGGGAAAAAAGAAAGGTAAAAGAGATAGTACCATCCTATAGTTCACTGATGTCTTCTTCATTGTGCAGACAAACAACTTGTTGTTTTTTGTCGCTAGTTTCTTTATCTTAATAATCCTTTTGAGTTTCTTGATTTGACTGATATTCATGAACACCTCATTTCCCCACATGCATAATGGGTCGAACAGTGGGTCTAAACCTCTTAACAGGACATACATGTGCAAGAGCAAATGATTAGAAACCTAAATATTAGAATGGTTCCCGCAATTGCACAATAATGTGTTATTAGCCAAAGGATCATTGATACATCTCCAACATATCGCTAATTTATGAATATTCATGCCATATTCACCTATGTTTACAATACTTTTATATGGTTTTGATGCACTTTATATGATTTATTTAGAACTAACCCGGACTGACACTGTTTTCAGCAGAATTACCGTGGTATTGTTTTTGTGCAGAAAATGAAAGTTCTCGGAATCGCCCGAAACTTTTTGGTGATTTTTTCTGGAGTAAATAAGCCATATTGGAGCGAAGAACCACCGGAGGGGAGCCACAAGTGGGCCACAAGCCATCAGGGCGTGACCTCCCTAAGTCGCGTCGTGATAGCTTGTGGGGCCCACATGGCTCTGTTGCGTGTGATTCCAATGCTAAAAATCCTATAAATACCAGAAACCCCAAAAATAAACAGAGACTCTCCGTTCCGCCGCTCCAACTCTCTGTATTGATGAAAAACCAATCTGGAGACGTTCCAGTACCCTGCCGGAGAGGGGAAACCATCACCGGTGGCCATCTTCATCATCCCGGCGGAGGCCATAACGAGGAGGGAGTACTTCACCCTCGTGGCTGAGGGTATGTACCAGTAGCTATGTGTTCAATCTCTCTCTCGTGTTCTTGAGATGTCATGATCTTGATGTATCACAGGCTTTGTTAATATAGTCGGATCATATGATGTTTGTCCCTTGCTATCATGTTGTGATGAATTGAATCTTTCCCTTTGAGATCTCGTTATGTTGATTGAATATTTTGGTTGAGAACACTTGATGTACGTCTTGTGTGGGATACCCGTAGTGACATTGGGGTATTCTATTGATTCACTTGATATATGTTGAGGCATCAACTTGCGGATTCCGGTGACCTTGGGGATCTATGCATAAGGGTTGATTGCACGTTTTCATACCACGTTCTCCGATAGAAATCTTGGGGTGCTCCTTGAAGTTCTTTATGTTGGATTGAATATGATAGATCTGAAATTGTGTGATGCATGTCGCATAATTTACCCACAGATACTTGAGGTGACATTGGAGTATCTAGGTGACATTAGGGTTGATTGATATGTATCATTGGTGTTGTTCTAGTACGAACTCTAGGGCTGTTTGTGACAGTTATAGGAATAGCTCAAAATATTGATCGGAAAGAATAAATTTGAGGTGGTTCTACTACCTACACCAATTTCACCTTATTGTTCTCTGCTAGATAGGAACTTTGGAGTGATTATTTGTTGCACATTGAGGGATGATCATATGATTCAACTATGTTAGCATTGTTGGGAGATTGCACTAGTGAAAGTATGAACCCTATGCCTTATTTCCAAGCATTAATATATACTGTTTTGCTCACTTCTTTACACTTGTTACCTTGCTGTTTTTATATTTTCAGATTACAAAAACCTATATCTACCATCCATATTGCACTTGTATCACCATCTCTTCACCGAACTAGTGCACCTATACAATTTGCCATTGTATTGGGTGTGTTGGGGACACAAGAGATTTCTTGTATTTGATTGCAGGGTTGCTTGAGAGAGACCATCTTCATCCTACACCTCCCATGGATTGATAAACCTTAGGTCATCCACTTGATGCAAAATTGCTACTGTCTTACAAAACTCTGCACTTGGAGGCCCAACAGAGTCTACAATAATAAAGTTGTGTAGTAGACCTAAGGTTGAAGGTATATCTTTAGAAGAAACTGTTTGGCATAGGGCTGTCCATCACACACACACACACCGTTTTCTGGCGCCGTTGCCGGGGAGGTGAGTGCTTGAAGGTATATCTTTAGATCTTGCAATTAAATCTTTTAGTTTCTTGTTTTTTCACTAGTTTGGTTTTATAAAAGAAAACTACAAAAAATTGGAATTTAGGTTGCCTCAATTGCTTCGTCTTTTTAATGTCTTTCGTGAAAATGATGGTTTAGAAAATTGTGCTCAATTGGTAGAGGAAGAGTTTATGAAATACTTAATGAGAATTCCTAGAATGATGAGCATAATTGCAATGTTGCTAGTATGAATTCTCTGAATGTCCATGATGCTAATGATATGCAAAGCCATAAGCTTGGGGATGCTATGTTAGATGAAGATGATATTTTTAGTCCCCCAAGTTTTGATGAGCAATTTTATTATGATGATGGCATGCCTCCTATTTATGATGATTATGATGATGAGATGTATGATATAAAGAGTGATAGTAACCATGAAACTTGTCATCATGATTTTAATGTTGAATGTGGTTATGTCAATAAAGTGTCTCATGATAGTTATTTTGTTGACTTTGCTCCCACTACCATGGATGAAAAGGAATTTGCTTATGTGGAGAGTAATGAAAATTCTATGCTTGTAGATCATGAAAAGGATGCTTTATGTGATAGTTATATTGTTGAAATTCCTTCATGATGCTACTAAAAATTATTATGAGGGAGGAACTTATGCTTGTAGGAATTGCAATAATATCAAGTTTCCTCTCTATGTGTTCAAAATTTTGAAGTCATGCTTGTTTTTGCCTTCCTATGCTAGTTGATTCTTGCTCTCATAAATTGTTTTCCCACAAAATGCCTATGTATAGGAAGTGGGTTAGACTTAAATGTGCTTGTCATGAGATTCATGATGCTCTCTTGCATTTTTCAATTACTATTCCTATGTGAGCATCATTGAAATCATCATGCCTAGCTAAAAGGCTTTAAACAAAAGCGCTTGTTGGGAGACAACCCAACACTTTTACTTTCTGTTTTATGTGGTCACATGATTAAGCTACTGTAGTAATCATTTTTTGTGCCTTTTATTTCAATAATGTGCCAAGTAAAGCCTTTGGGATAGTATGGATACTTGTTAATTTGATTCTATGCAAAAACAAAAACTTTTGCCTCCAGTAAAGAATTTCTCTGATTTTACTGGAGGGTCAAAAAATTCTTAAATTCTTACACTGTATTTATATGCAAATTCTACAAGTTTTCCTAATTTTTCAGAGTTTTAGAGACAGGGAAGTATGGTTATACTACAGATCTTCACAAACTGTTCTATTTTTGACAGATTCTATTTTGCGTGCATAGTTTGCTTGTTTTAGTGTTTCCATAGCTTATATTTAGTGATATAAATTATGGGAATGGTAGAATACAGTAGGTATTATGTGAGAACAATTATGAATCTTGTCTTGGCAGTACCTATGTGAATGATCTTTATTTATTATACTAACCCATCTCACGAAGTTCCATTAAGTTTTGTGTGATACAAGTTTTCAAGTTTTGGGTGAGACACCGACATGAGGAGAAAAAGGAGTGGCAAGAACCTAAGATTGGGGATGCCCAAGTCACCCCAAGGTAATATCCATGGAAGTCTCAAGCGCCTAAGCTTGGGGATGCCCCGGAAGGCATCCCCTCTTTCGTCTTCAACACTATCGGTATATCTTACTTGGAGCTATATTTTTATTCGTCACATAATATGTGTTTTGCTTGGAGCGTAATTTTATTTTTTGTTCTCTGTTATATGTTATTTATAATATTGTTTTTCAATAAAAAGCTCCAAGAATTGCCTTTAGGATGCTTGAATTGCATGTTTGATGTGTGCTGTGTAAAAACAGAAACTTTTGCTGTAGTGTTTGAATTTTCATATTTTACTGGAACGTGGAAACTTTCTGAAATTTTTACACAGTGTTGTCATATAAATTCTTTATCATGTCCTAAATTTTCATAATTTTTAGAATTAGATAAGTTCACTCTGTAAATTAATTGCTACAGACTGTCCTGTTTAGACAGATTGTTGTCATAGTTTTGTTATCTACTTCTCCGATGGTTTTCATGACTTATATTGGTAGATATAAATTGTGGAAATGTTCATATACAGTAGATGATTTTTGAAAATTATTGTGCAACTTGTCTTGGCAGTACATGAAGTGTTGATTTGTTCTCATGTGTACTAACCTATCTCATGAGTTCTTTCCAAGTTTCTTGTGGATGAAGTTTTTGAGACTTAGGTGAAACCGGGATAGGAGAGGATTGAACGAGATACAAAATCTCAAGCTTGGGGATGCCCAAGGCTACCCAAGTAAATATTTCAAGAAGTCTCAAGCATCTAAGGTTGGGGATGCTGCGCATCCTACCTCTCTTCGTCAACAAATATCGGTTAGCCTTTGTTGAGCCTAAATTTTTATTTGTCCACAAGATATGTGTTATTCTTGGAATGTATTTTTGTTTTGTTTGCTATTTGAATAAAATACTCAGACCTGAAAATCTTTATTGAGAGAGAGTCCTCACATAGATACTTAATTGTTTGATTACTCATTGATCTTCACTTATATCTTTTGAGAGTAGTTAGAAATTTACTCTTGTGCTTCACTTATATCCTAAGAGTAAACGTTGAATGAATTGAATGTCATAAACATGAAATTATATATGCTTCATATTCTTGTCCCATGGTGAGTAGTGACTTCACATACTAGGAGTATAAGCGGTAAAATTTATTGGAGGTTAGCAAACATAGCATTAGTCATTTAAACAATTCATGAAAGAATATTGAAGGAAGAGAGGTTTCGCATATAAATACACTATCTTGGACATATTCTATGATTGTGAACCCCCATTAATTGTTTTAAAACTTGATCAAGTAGTTGACGTTGGACAAGGAACACAATGTAATGGTTATGTTTGTTTATATTCACATAGCAGTTATATTGTCATGGATCCTCTAACTGTCTAACATGTGATGCTTTCTTAGAACCTTTTGCTAGCCAAAACTTCGTACTAAGTAGAAATACTACTTGTGCATCCAAATCCTTGAGCCAAGTTTCTTTCATGAGAGTCCACCATACCTATCTATGGAATTAATAAGATCCTTCAAGTAAGTTGTCATCGATGCACAAAGCAATAAAATTTATTCCTAAACATGTATGATCTTTTATTGTAAGGGAAAATAAGCTTTGTACGATCTTGTGATGACAAAGAAATAAAAGCGATGGACTACATAATGATACGTCTCCAACGTATCTATAATTCTTGATTGTTCCATGCTGACATATTATCATTCTAGGATACTTTTTGGGTATTTATTTACCAATTTATAATATTTTTGAGCACTAACCTATTGACCCAGTGCCCAGTGCTAGTTCCTGTTTTCTGCGTGTTTTTGCCTTTTCAGAGTTACAATACTAAACGGAGTCCAATTGCCACGAAACTTTTTGGTGATTTTTTCTGGACAAATACAAGACCTAGAAGCTTCGGAGGAGGGCTAGGAGAGGCACCAGGGCCCTACCACATATCCAGTCGCGCCCCTAGGGGGAGGGCGCGGCCAGATATGTGGTGGGCCCCTGGAGCGCCTCCTGACGTTGTTCTCTCGCCTATAAATTCACAAATACCCTAGAAACTCAAAAAGCACCCCCGAAGCACTTTTTCCTCCACCGCAAGTCTCTGTTCCTACGGGAGGCCATCTACACCTCCGTTCCGGCACCCTGCCGGAGGGAGATCGATCACGGAGGGCCTCTTCATCAACCTTGCTGCCCTCACCATGATGTGTGAGTAGTTCACCATAGACCTACGGGTCCGTAGGTAGTACCTAGATGGCAATCTCTGCCTCTCTTGATCTTCAATACAATGTTCATCGCATCTTTGCCTTGATCTATCCGATGTAATCCCTTTGTATGGTGTGTTTGTTGGGATCCAATGAATTATGAGTTTATGTTTAGATTATTCATGAAAAGTATTTGACTCAAACCATATTACAATGATTCTTATTTGCATGATCATCATAGCTTTGTAATGCTCTCCAATCTATTGAGATAGTTTGGCCAACTAGATTGATATTTCTTCACTAGGAGTGGTGCGCTGTAGTAGGTTCAACCTGAAGATTTTCTATATCCCAGTGAAAGAAGGGGACAAGTTGCGTCTTTGTGTTGTTGCTACTAAGGATAAAACGATGGGGTTTACTTACATTAGTTGAGTACTCTTTGTCTACATCATGTCATTGTTCTCCAAGCATTACTCAGTTTGTCATGAACTTAATACATAGAGAGGCAAGCATAGAAGCGTTGTTGAAGTGATGTAATAGTAGTAGGTGCAGGCAGGAGTCGGCCTATTTTCTTAAGGACGTGATGCCTATATACACATGATCATTGTCATGAACATCGCATAATTATTCGCTTTTCTATCCATTGCCCAACAATAATTTGTTTACCCACCGTATGCTTTGCTTATGAGAGATGACACTAGAGAACTCTACGGCCCCCGGGTCTATTCACTTATAAATTCGCAAACGCTATCATTACCTTGCTTTTATTTATTACCTTTTATTTTATTTTGCACTTTACTATTATCTACAATTATCTACACAACTCACTTGCTTGCAAATAACGAGATCAAGGGGGTTGACGACCCTCTTGCCGGCGTTGGGTGCAAGTTGTTTGTTCTTTTGTGTGCAGCCACTAAAGACGGTTGAGGATTGGTATTCCTATTGGTTCGATAAACCTTGGTTTCATAAGTGAGGGAAATACTTACCCACTTTGTGCTGCGTTTACCCGTTCCTCTTCACGGAAAACCCAACGCAGATCACGAGTATCACATAATAAAGTTTGCTATCATAAGGGGCAATAGAAAGTGACGTTCCTTTTCATTAAGAGATTGCACATCCAAAAATAAAAAGCGCATGACAACCTCTGATTCCCTCTGTGAAGGGCCTATCTTTTACTTTTATGCAAGAGTCAATAATGGCCATCCCTACAATCTATTAATTGCTTAGTTGGCAAGCATCATGTGGTGGGGAAAGATCCAGACACATATATCCAGTTGAATATAGGTGATCATGATTCATTATTTGTTGACATTATCCCCGAGATAAATAAGTTTGGAGGCGAAACATTAAGCCCCTATCTTCCTATGTGTTTGACTCAAACTATTTATTCCAAAAATATGCCTTGAGTGTTAGCAATCACGGAAGACTAAATGATAGTTGAGTATGTGGAATTTGCTAAACCAAAGCTCTTACATAGACCCTTCCTGAAAATAAGACGAATTGTAATTGTTTGATCACTGAAAACATAGTTTGCTAGTTTTCAAGAGAATTTATGGTCTATACTTTAACATGTGAATAACTTGCTACTTGATTACGAGAAGTTATATGAGAAAAAGTTGTTGGTTATGATGCTAGAAAAGTGACTGAAATTATCAATGATCAAACTTATATATTATGCTAGCATTCACACTTCATAAATTATTTCTTTTATCATTTACCTACTCGAGGACGAGCATGAATTAAGCTTGGGGATGCTGATACGTCTCGAACGTATCAATAATTTATGAAGTATTCATGCCATGATTTCCTATGTTTACAATACTTTTATATGGTTTTGATGCACTTTATATGATTTATGTATAACTAACACGGACTGACGCTGTTTTTAGCAGAATTACCTTGGTGTTGTTTTTGTGCAGAAAATGAAAGTGGGGCCCACGTGGCTCCGTTGCACGTGATTCCAACGCTGAAAATCCTATAAATCCTAGAAACCCCAGAAATAAACAGAGACTCTCCGTTCCGCCGCCGCTACTCTCTTTATCGATGAAAAACCAATCTGGAGATGTTCCAGTACCCTGCCGAAGAGGGTAAACCATCACTGGTGGCCATCTTCATCATCCCGGTGGAGGCCATGAGGAGGAGGGAGTAGTTCACCCTCGGGGCCGAGGGTATGTACCAGTAGCTATGTGTTCAATCTCTCTCTCTCTCTCTCTCTCTCTCTCTCTCTCTCTCTCTCTCTCTCGTGTTCTTGAGATGGCACGATCTTGATGTATCATGTGCTTTGTTAATATAGTAGGATCATATGATGTTTGTCCTTTGCTATCATGTTGTGATGAATTGAATCTTTCCCTTTGAGATCTCGTTATGTTGGATTGAATATTTTGGTTTGAGAACACTTGATGTACGTCTTGCGTGGGATACCCGTAGTGACATTGGGGTATTCTATTGATTCACTTGATATATGTTGAGGCACCAACTTGCGTATTCCGGTGACCTTGGGGATCTATGCATAGGGGTTGATTGCACGTTTTCATTCCACGTTCTCCGATAGAAATCATGGGGTGCTCCTTGAAGTTCTTTGAGTTGGATTGAATATGAGTTCCTCAAGGCCATGGGAGCTCCTCAAGGCCGTGTCGGCACCCCTGCGGAGGCACCGCGTGAGCTCCTCAAGGCCGTGTCGGCACCCCTGCGGAGGCACCGCGTGAGCTCCTCAAGGCCGTGTCGGCACCTGCCGTGGGCTCTCTTCAGGAGTTCCCGGCACCCCCTCGGGTGGCCTCCGGAGTCCCGCCTCCGGAGGCCCCCATGGCACCACTGCCAGAGCCCCTTGTTGAGCACGACTCGGACACCACGGTCACGCGCCTTGTCGAGCACCCCGTCAACTTCGTCAATATGGTTCTACGAGACGCACGCAAGACATACCCCATGTAGCAGAAGCTCCTCCTGGCGCTCCTCATGGCCTCCAGGAAGTTGTGTGACTACTTCCAGGGGCTGTTGGAAATATGCCGTAGAGGCAATAATAAATTGGTTATTATCATATTTCCTTGTTCATGATAATCCTTTATTATCCATGCTACAATTGTATTGATCGGAAACTCAGATACATGTGTGGATACATAGATAACACCATGTCCCTAGTGAGCCTCTACTAGACTAGCTCGTTGATCAGAGATGGTCAGGGTTTCCTGACCATAGACATGAGTTGTCATATGATAACGGGATCACATCATTAGGAGAATGATGTGATGGACAAGACCCAACCGTAAACATAACATTTGATCGGGTTAGTTTATTGCTACTGCTTTATCCATGTCAAGTATCTGTTCCTACGACCATGACATCATGCAACTCCCTGACACCGGAGGAATGCCTTGTGTGTATCAAACGTCACAACATAACTAGGTGACTATAAAGGTGCTCTACAGGTATCTCCGAGGGTTTCTATTGGGTAGGCGTGGATCAAGACTGGGATTTGTCACTCCGTATGACAAAGAGGTGTCTCTAGGCCCACTCGGTAATACATCATCACAATAAGCTTGCAAGCAATGTGACTAAGGAGTTAGTCACGGGATCTTGTATTACCGAACGAGTAAAGAGACTTGCCAGTAACGAGAATGAACTAGGTATGGAGATGCCGACGATCGAATCTCGGGCAAGTAGCATACCGCTGGACAAAGGGAACTGAATACGGGATTGACTGAATCCTTAAAATCATTGTTCGACCGATAACGATCTTCATGGAATATGTGGGAACCAATATGGGCATACAGGTCCCGCTATTGGTTATTGACTGGAGAGGTGTCTCGGTCATGTCCACATGATTCTAGAACCCGTAGGGTCCGCACGCTTAACGTTCGGTGACGCTAGAGTAGTATTGGGATGTGTACGTTGGTGACTGAATGTTGTTCGGAGTCCCGCATGAGACCCCGGACGTCACGAGGAGCTCTAGAATGGTCTGGAGGTAAAGATTTATATATGGGAAGTCATATTCAGGGTTTTGGAAAATGTTCGGGATTTTTCGGTATTGTACCAGGAAGGTTTTTAAAGGTTCCGGAGTGGGGCTGATGACCCACAAGTATAGGTGATCAATCGTAGTCCTTTCGATAAGTAAGAGTGTCAAACCCAATGAGGAGCAGAAGGAAATGACAAGCGGTTTTCAGCAAGGTAATTTCTGCAAGCACTAAAATTGTAGGTAATAGGTAGTTTGATAGCAAGATAATTGGTAACAAGCAAGTAACGGTAACGTTAAATAAAGTGCAGCAAGGTAGCCCAATCCTTTTGTGGAAAAGGACAGGCCAGCACAATCTCTAGTAATAGGCAAAGTGTTCTTGAGGGTACACGGGAATTTCATCTAGTCACTTTTATCATGTCGGTTTGATTTGTGTTCGCTACTTTGATAATTTGATATGTGGGTGGACCAGTGCCTGGGTGCTGTTCTTACTTGAACAACCTCCCACTTATGATTAACCCCCTCGCAAGGATCCGCAACTACGAGAAAAGTATTAAGATAAATCTAACCATATCATTAAGCATTTGGATCCAAATCAGCACCTTACGAAGTAGCGCATAAACTAGGGTTTAAGCTTCTATCACTCTTGCAACCCATCACCTAATAACTACTCCACAATGCATTCCCTTAGGCCCATATTTAGTGCTAAACTTGTGAAAAACATCGGTATTCATAAAAGATTTAACACAATCAAACTTAAGCTTTATACCTGACTCATTACCTTCGTCGAGTTCCCAATCTTCAGAGTTGCGTTTAATTCTTTCTAAGAGATCCCACTTGAATTCAATAGTATTCTTCATAAAAGAACCAGCACAAGAAGTATCGAGCATGGATTGATCATTATGAGGAAGCCGAGCATAAAAATTCTGAATAATAACTTCTCTCGGGATATCATGATTGGGGGATGAATATAACATTGACTTAAGCATACCCCAAGCTAGAGCGATGCTTTCTCCTTCACGAGGCCAAAAATTATATATATAATTCCAATCACGATGAACTAGATGCATGGCATAAAACTTTTGATGGAATTCCAATTGCAATCGATTCCAGTTCCATGATCCAATATCATCACATAGCCTATACCATGTCAATGCTTTTCCCTACAAAGATAAAGGGAAAACTTCTTCTTAACTTCATCTCCGGATAAACCTGCAAGCTTAAATAATCCACAAATTTCATTCGCATATAATAGGTGCATAGCAGGATGTTCAGTTCCATCTCCTGCATAAGGTTTAGCAAGTAGTTGTTCTACCATACCCGAAGGAATTTCATAACCAATATTTTCAGTAGGTGCAGTAGGTTGAGGGGCAACTAATTGTGGTTCCGGTCGAGGTGAAGATACCCCGAACAAACCCATCAAAGGATTGTTTTCCATAGTAGCAAGTGACAATAAATTTCAGCATGTAGTATAAGTTTTTCCTTACCGATTTCCACTTACCAAGAGCACTTCACTCCCCGGCAACGGCGCCAGAAAAGAGTCTTGATGACCCACAAGTATAGGGGATCAATTGTAGTCCTTTCGATAAGTAAGAGTGTCAAACCCAACGAGGAGGAGAAGGAAATGACAAGCGGTTTTCAACAAGGTAATTTCTGCAAGCACTGAAATTGTAGGTAATAGGTAGTTTGATAGCAAGATAATTCGTAACAAGCAAGTAACGGTAACGGTAAATAAAGTATAGCAAGGTAGCCCAATGCTTTTGTGGCAAAGGACGGGCCAGAACAATCTCTAGTAATAGGCAAACTGTTCTTGAGGGTACACGGGGATTTCATCTAGTCACTTTTATCATGTCGGTTTGATTTGTGTTTGCAATTTTGATAATTTGATATGTGGGTGGACCGGTGCTTGGGTGCTATTCTTACTTGAACAACCTCCCACTTATGATTAACCCCCTCACAAGCATCCGCAACTACGAGAAAAGTATTAAGATAAAATCTAACCATATCATTAAACGTTTGGACCAAATTAGCCCCTTACGAAGTAGCGCATAAACTAGGGTTTAAGCTTCTATCACTCTAGCAACCCATCATCTAATAACTACTCCACAATGCATTCCCTTAGGCCCAAAGATGGTGAAGTGTCATGTAGTCAACGTTCACATGACACCTCTAAGGGAATCACAACATACATATCATCAAAATATCGAACACATATCAAATTCACATGATTACTTGCAACGTGACTTCTCCCGTGACCTCAAGAACAAAGGTAACTACTCACAAATAATATTCATGCTCAAGGTCAGAGGGGTATTGAATAACATAATGGATCTGAACATATAATCTTCCACCAAATAAACCATATAGAAATCAACTACAAGATGTAATCAACACTACTAGTCACCCACAGGTACCAATCTGAGGTTCCGGTACAAAGACTGAACACAAGAGGTGAACTAGGGTTTGAGAGGAGATGGTGCTGTTGAAGATGTTGATGAAGATTGGCCTCCAAAAGATGAGATGGGTGTTGGTGATGATGATGGCTTCGATTTCCCCCTCCGGGAGGGAAGTTCCTCCGGCGGAATCACTCCGCCGGAGGGCAAAAGTGCTCCTTCCCAAGTTCCGCCTCGAGATGGTGCCGTTCCATCCCGAAGTCCTCCCCTTATTTTTTTCTAGGTAAAAAGACATTATATACCAGAAGATGGGCACCGGAGGTGGGGCGTGCTGGGCACAACCCACCAGGGCGCACCTGGGGGGCCTGGTGCGCCCTGGTGTCTTGTGCTTACCAGGGTGGCCCCCTCCGGTAGTTATTTGCTCCAGTATTTTTTAATATAATCCAAAATAATTCTCCGTAAAGTTTCAGCTTATTTGGAGATGTGCAGAATAGGTATCTCTGATGTGCTTTTTCAGGTCCAAAATTCCAGCTGCCGGTATTCTCCCTCTTTGTGTAAACCTTGCATATTATGAGAGAAAAGGCATTAGAATCACTCCCTAAAGCATTATTATACATTAAAACATTATAAATAACATTAGGAAATCATGATGCAAAATGGATGTATCAACTCCTCCAAGCTTAGACCTCGCTTGTCCTCAAGCGAATGCCGATATTGAAAAGCATGTCCACATGGTTTGAGAGAGAGGTGTCGATAAAAACAAATTATGGACATAGTAGCATCATGCTTATTATCATAACAGCAACAAACTTTATCATAAATCTTATTCAAATAACTTTGTCATATAACTTCTCATGAACAAGTAACAATTCATCACAACATAGAAGTATAAAGCATAAACCTTATTGAAAACCAACAAACTATGTTCTCAGTCAACTTTGCAACTACAATTCATCATATTTTCAGGAAGGGTCTCGTGTCGGAGCCTTTTGGCAAGTCCACATACTCAACCATCATTTAGACTTCTATGATTGCTAACACTCACAGCATACCCATGAGCAAAAAGTTTCAACCGGACACACAGAAATATAGGGGCTTATAGTTTCGCCTCCCAACGTACTCACCTCAAGGGTGATGTAAACAATAATAACTCATGCTCACTCACATCCAACCGGATATATGTGCCTAGATCTTTCCTCCCACATGATTCTTGCAAAATAAAAAGTAAAAAGGAATAGGGAAGAAAACTTTGACTCTTGCATAAAAGTAAATACATAAAAGTAAAAGATAGGCCCTTCGCAGAGGGAAGTAGAGGTTGTCATGCGCTTTTTGGTTTGTATGCCCAATCCCTTAAAGTAAAAGAACATCACGCTATATTGCCCCCTATGATAGCAACCTTTATTATGCAGTCCGTCGCTTTTATTACTTTGCCATCATAAGTTCGTATAGCGCTCAATTTTCTCATACACTAATTGATCCAAACACATTTAGAAGCAATTTTTATTGCCTTATTACACCGATGACAACTTAGTTGAAGGATCTTACTCGATCCGTAGGTAGGTATGGTGGACTCTCAAAACATGGATTTGGGTTTTGGGTTTTTAGATGCACAAGTAGTATCTCTACTTAGGGCAGAATTTTTGGCTAGCAAAGATATTGAGCACGCTTAAGCACCACATGCTGAAGGATCTATGACAATATAACTTCTATGTGAATATTAATAAACATAAATCATTATGTTGTCTTCCTAGTCCAACGTCAACAATTTTGGCATATAATATTTAATGGAGGCTCACAATCATAAAAGATGTCCAAGATAGTGTATTTGCATGTGAATCTTCTCTCCCCTTATGGATTCTTTTATGAATTGCATCATTGACCAATGCTATGTTAGTCAATCTCCAATAAATTTTACCACTTATAATTTTCTTTACGTGATGTCATTACTTACCATAATATTAGCATATGATTCTTTTCATTAATTTCGGTTTCCCTTTTTTTGATTGCAACAAGAAAATAAAGAAGCAAAAGCTCAAACTAAACTTTATTATATAACTCTCACTCGATTACATAGATAGATAGATCACGAAACTAGCACACGAAAATAGATCATACTAAACTTTTATTCACCTAAATTAAGAAAAAGCTAAAGATCGAACTAAAATAGGTAAAGGTGAATAAAAGTGATGGTGATACCATACCGGGGCACCTCCCCCAAGCATGGCTCAAGCCAAGGGGAGTGCCCATACACGTGTGTTCAAGTCTGCTTTGGTGGTGGGGATGATGAAGGTGGTGGTGATGAAATAGCCTTCTTCTTCAACTTATATTTGAGCATAAAATTTTCCTCCCTTAGATCATCATTCTCCAACTCGAGCTTTAATATCTTTTTGCATAATGCCGCCTTGCTCTCCTGCAGAAAACGAGATGGAATAAATTGAACCTCAGGTTTGTATCCTTTAGGAAGGATTGACTTCTTGAATTCCACATGCATGTCTCCGGGCTGAGGTAGTAGGTCATCCTCTTCCTCAGAGCTATCGTCCTTTGTTTCCTTAATGGCAGCGTCTTCCTCCTCATCTGAGGTCCATCCATAATGCTCCATTTCTCCATAGATCTTGGGGTTTGAAATATAGTCAGCAACATAGCTCCCCCCTCTGAATCGTGAGACAACATATTTTCAGATCTGCCAGGAAAACAGCACGAAACAAGAACAGAGGATTTTTCTGCGATGCGGTGGTCAAAACAGTCGGGGGTATACATAGAGAATTTTTATTCTTGGGAAGCAAGTATATGGAAGGAAAACGAAGTCGGGAAGGTGTCCGAGGTGGGCACAACCCACCAGGGCGTGCCTGGTAGGGCTGGCGCGCCCTGGTGTATCGTGCTCACCTCGGTTGCTTTCCTGTTTATTTCTTATTTTCCTAATTTTTGTAATATTCCAAAACTGGCAGAAAATATTTTTGCGGATTTTTGGGAGTCCGTTTACTTACCGTATCACGTACCTCCTCTTTTTCAGAATTCTGGAGTGTTTCGGAAGGTTTATTTTATGTGTTCCTCCGGTGTCATGGTTTGGATAACATTGCTTTCAACATTAATAGGCGTACCTGAGATATAGTGTTTAATTCTTTGTCCATTGACCACCTTCGGGTTAGTACCTTCGGCATTATTAATCCTGATAGCTCTAGAACGATAAACCTCTTCGATAATATATGGTCCTTCCCATTTGGAGAGAAGATTACCTGCAAAAAATCTTAAACGAGAGTTGTACGAAAGAACATAGTCTCCTATTTTGAATTCTCGCTTTTGGGTTCTTTTGTCATGCCATCTTTTTACTTTTTCTTTGAATAGTTTGGCATTTTCATAGGCTTGGGTTTTCCATTCATCTACTGAGCTGATATCAAATAGCCTCTTCTCACTGGCAAGTTTGAAATCATAATTGAGTTCTTTGATTGCCCAAAATGCTTTATGTTCTCTAGAGGCAAATGGCAAGCTTTTCCATATACCATTTTGTACGAAGACATACCCATAGGATTTTTATATGCTGTTCTATAGGCCCAAAGTGCATCATCTAGTTTCCTAGAACAATTCTTTTGAGACCTATTGACAGTTTTTTATAAGAATAATTTTATTTCTCTATTGCTAAGTTCAACTTGACCACTAGATTGAGGAGGATAGGGTGATGCAATTATATGGTTAACATCATATTTAGCAAGCATCTTATGGAAAGCACCATGGATAAAGTGTGAACCACCATCAGTCATTAAATATCTAGGGACTCCAAACCTCGGGAAGATAACTTCTTTAAGCAATAGAAGTGATCAGCACTACTAGTTGGAATAGCTTCTACCCACTCAGTGACATAATCAACAGCAACCAAAATATGAGTGTACCCATTAGAGGAAGAAAAAGGTCCCATATAATCAAAACCCTAAACTTCAAATGGTTCCACAAAAAGTGAATAATTCATAGGCATTTCCTGATGCTTACCGATATTACCAATTCTTTGACATTCATCACAAGACAAGACAAACTTACGGGCTTCCTTGAAGAGAGTAGGTCAATAAAAACTAGATTGCAATACCTTGTGAGCAGTTCTATCTCCTGCATGATGTCCTCCATAAGCTTCGGAATGACACTTCCGTAGGATTTGTTCCTATTCATGCTCAGGTACACAACGCCTAATAATACCATCTACACCTTCTTTATAAAGATGTGGGTCATCCCAAAAGTAATGTCTTAAATCATAGAAGAACTTTTCTTTTGTTGGTATGTGAAGCTAGGTGGTATATATTTAGCGACAATGTAGTTAGCATAATCAGCATACCAAGGAGTGTTTTGAGAAACATTTATTGCAGCTAACTGTTCATCAGAAAAACTATCAGCAATAGGTAGTGGGTTATCAAAAATATTTTCTAACCTATACAAGTTATCAGCTACGGTGTTCTCGGCTCCCTTCCTATCAACGATATGTAAGTCAAATTCTTGAAGCAAGAGAACCCACCTAATGAGTCTAGGTTTAGCATCTTTCTTTTCCATAAGATATTTTATAGCAGCATGATCGGTGTGAACCATAAATTTGGAGTCAACAATGTAGGATCTAAATTTATGACAAGCAAACACAACTGCTAAAACTTCTTTTTCAATAGTAGCACAATTTCGTTGGGCACTGTCTAGAGTTTTGCTAGCATAATGGATAACATTCAATTTCTTATCAACCCTTTGTCCTAGAACAACACCAACAGCATAATCACTAGCATCACACAAAATTTCAAAAGGCAAGTTCCAATCAGGTGGTTGGACAATAGGTGCAGAAGTTAAGGCTTTCTTGAGTGTTTCAAAGGCTTCTACACAATCATCATCAAAAACAAAAGGGATATCCTTTTGCAAAAGATTAGTAAGAGGCCTAGAAATTTTAGAGAAGTCTTTAATGAACCTCCTATAGAAACCAACATGACCAAGGAAACTTCGAATACCTTTAATATCTTTAGGACATGGCATTTTCTCAATTGCATCAACTTTAGCCTTATCCACCTCAATACCTCGTTTAGATATTTTATGCCCCAAGACAATACCTTCATTAACCATAATGTGGCACTTTTCCCAATTCAAGACAAGATTAGTTTGTTCACATCTCTGCAAAACTCGATCAAGGTAGCTTAAGCAATCATCAAAATAAGTTCCACAATCATCCATGAAAACCTCCACAATCTTTTCACAAAAGTCAGAGAATGTAGCAGTCATACATCTTTGAAAGGTAATAGGTGCATTGCATAAACCAAAAGGCATACGTCTATAAGCATATGATCCAAAAGGACAAGTAAAGGTGGTTTTCTCTTGATTAGATTGTGATACAGGTATTTGAGAGAAACCAGAATATCCATCCAGAAAACAAAAGTGTGTGTGCTTAGATAATCTTTATAGCATGTGATCAATGAAAGGAAGAGGGTAATGATATTTTCTAGTAGCTTTATTTAATTTTCTAAAGTCAATTACCATTCTCTAGCCACTGACAATTCTTTGTGGGATAAGTTCATTTTTATCATTAGGAACAACGGTAATACCTCCCTTCTTAGGGACACAATGAACGGGACTTACCCATCTACTATCAGCTATGAGATAGATTATACCTGCCTCAAGAAGCTTTAATATTTCAGTTCTTACCACTTCTTTCATCTTAGGATTCAATCACCGTTGGTGATCAACAATGGGTTTAGCATCAGGTTCCATATTAATCTTGTGCTGACATAGAGTGGGACTAATGGCCTTAAGATCATCAAGAGTTTTCAATGTTAGTAAAACAGTTTTCAATGACTAGTAAAACAGTTTTCAATGACTAGACTCAACTTCGGCCAAGGAGTTGGAAAGGGGGCTACCTACAGGTAGTCGGCTCTGATACCAACTTGTGACGCCCCCATTCTCGTCTGTACGCTAATCATGCACACAAGGCGTACGACCAAGATTAGGGACTCACTATTTGATACCACAACACGACAAAAGACACAAATATAAGTCATACAACTTAATATTACAAGCCAGGGGCCTCGAGGGCTCGAATATAAAGCTCCGACAAGCACAAGTCAGCGAAAGCAAATATATCTGAGTACAGACATAAGTTAGACAAGTTTGCCTTAAGAAGGCTAGCACAAACATAAACACGGATTGAAAGAGGCGAGGCCTCCTGCCTGGGAACCTCCTAACTACTCCTGGACATCGGAGAAGTCTACGTCGTAGTAAGCTCCATCCTGCGGGTAGGGGCCTCCGTCGGAGTAGTAGTACTCGGCATCTCCAGCGTAGTCCACATCCTGGGCTCCATCGTCTGAACGCAACAACGTATCGAAGGGGAAAAGGGGAGCAAAGCAGCTGTGAGTACTCATCCAAAGTAGTCGCAAGACTTACATCAGAACTATACTAGATATGCATCATTATCAAGGAAAGGTTATATCTGGACTGCCTGCAGAAAGCAAGAATAGGGAGAAGGCCTAGTCCTATCGAAGACTAGCATCTTCAGCATCTTGCAGCATTAGAAGAGAGAAGACCTGCAGCTCATATATAGTCATATTGTTGTAACAATTTTATTAAGTAACACGCCCAGAGATCCTTCCTCGACTCCCCTGCGAGGAAGCAATCCCGGAGCCACAATTCATTTTATTAGTTTATGATTATAGTTGTAGTAGGTCAAAGCACAATTCCAAGTCGTCCTGTTACCGTGGACACGGCTATTCGAAGAGTTTACTTCCCTGCAGGGGTGCACCACATTCCCCAACACGCTTGATAAGCTCCGGTCGGATACAATTTTCTGGTCATACCCGGCCTCGGCAGATCGACACGACGTAGTCCTACCTAGGCTCAACAGAGAGGCCAGCACGTTGGTCTACATCCTAATGGCTTGGGGTCTTGGGCCATCGCCCTCGCCATCCTGCACGTTACGCCCTCGGCCGGGACCAGTCCTAGCATGCCTTAGTAACAAGCGCCATGCGTTCAAGACCACCCGGGCGCGAGTCGAATCTTGTGGCATCTAAAGAGCTTTCGGGAGAATGTACGCCACCGAGCAGCCCATACTGATTACCCCGCGTGGTGGTTAGTGCGTATTAGGCCAACGACCTAACTCAGATTTAATACTCAACCCATTAGCAATTTTATTAGTGTTCACTAATACTCGGGTGCCTTACCGGCGCACCCCACCAAATCTCCGGATGCCTTGCGGCGCATCCCACCAAATCTTCGGATGCATTGCGGCGCATCCCACCAAACCTTTCTCACACGGGTACCCTTGGGGCCGACCCGTCTCAGAACTGTCGGGAACTCAGGTCCACCTCAACCAGGGTGGTACCGCCTGTCCCGCCAGTCCCGTCTTTCACATGTATCAAATGTCAAGTCCAAGTATCTGTGTGTCTATACACCAAGTGGGGATCCGAGGAATCACCCTCGATGGATCCCACTCGAGGTATGTGTATGGCAAGAGTCGCTATCGATAAATGGGGAGGAGGAATCACCCTCGATACCCACGATCGATTAGCTACGCTACAGAATTAACATCCGGAGTGCTAAGTGAGGTATCACCCTCGACACTCGATGGTAGCTCTGCAGTGCCATACTAAAGGGGTGTGCGGTGATGTGAGGGGGTCTGGCTCGTCGATCTGTTGACCGAGTCTTCGGGTCTTCGAGTCGTCGAGTCGTCGATGAACAGGCAGGGGCAACTGGGACTAAGGGGTCACGGGGGTTTCATTGTCCAACCTACACTAAGCAGTTGATATGATAACATGTGTAGTAGCAGTTCATCAAAAACAGGCTATGCATCAGAATAGGAGCTAACTAATACAGTAGCAAAATTCTAATGCAAGCATAAGAGGGAGAGAGATGGGTGATATCGGAATGCTCAAGGGGGTTTTGCTTGCCTTGCTGCTCTGCGGAAAAACGCTGGTCGTCATTCGCGTAGTCGTACCCAGCAGTATCATCGGTAGTCTCAGCGTCTAGCGGGAGAGAAGGAGGGGGAAGAAACAGTAAATACAAGGCAAACAATGCTACACAAAGTACGACATGACAATAGGCAGTGTCGGGTGTGTCCTAACGTAGTGCTACTCGATACCGATGAAGGGGGAACCCATCCGGGAAAGTTTTCCCGGTTCCGGACAAATGTCGGACAGATGACCGGAGGGGAACGGTTGCAGGGGCCCAGGGGTCCCACATGTCATAGTCTGGGCACTGCCCAGTCAGCACATTGACTAGTTAACTGGGTCCAGTGGGACCCAGTTGGCAGTGACTATTTAATTTAATTGTGTTTTATTTAATCTAACCAATAATTAGTGATGTGGCACCCGGTTGTCAGTGACCCAATTTAGTTAATAGATTAGTTAAATTAAACCTAATGCTACAATACCAGGGCCCACGTGTCAGTGGGGGTTAGAGGGAGATTAGGCCCTAATGGCCTGGCGGGTGGGTCCCGCCGGCGTTTAAACGCCGGCGCGCGTCTGAGTTGCTCCGGCGAGCAACAGAGACGGCGGCGCGTCGCGGAAACGGCCGTCCGGCCACGGATCGGCGCGCGGAGAGGTGCTACGGGACGCTGGGGTTCGGCCGCGTCCAGCGGTGGTGGTCATTGGCGCTGGAGTGGCCGGAGCTCGCCGGAACAGAGCTCGCGGCGGCGGCCGGAGCACGGTGTGCTCGGGATCGTCGAGGCGGGGCTCCAGCGACCTAACTAAGCGGCTAGGCGGCGTATAGGGAGCACCAGGAGCTTGCTCCGGTGGTCGGACGGAGCAACAGGTGCTCGGGTGCGCGGGATCAACGGCCATGGCGGCGGCCGGAGCAAGGCAACGAGGTGAGCTAGCTAGGGGGCGCGAAGGAGAGAGGGGAGAGGTCTCAGAGGACCGGAGGCTCACAGCGGAGATGCAGAGGGGTGGCAGTGGGCTCGGGGAGGCTTGCTTACGCCGGAAGCGACGACGAAGACAGGCGGCGATCTCTGTCAATTCGAGGTCAACGCGGGCGAGGTAGGGGCTCTGAGCTCCGGCTAGATGCAGCAAGCAAAGCGGCGGTCTCGGGCGAAGCTCAGGGGCAGCCTAGCAGTGAGCGAGGGCGGCGGTGGCTGCGGGATTCATGGCGGCGCGGCAGCGACCTTTTGGGCGCGAGAGGGAGAGGATGAACGGGCGAGAGGAAGGGGGAAAAGTGAGCGCTAGGGTTTCGGGGGAGGCCTCTGGTGTCCTTATCCTTGCCGGGGAGGCGCGGGATGGCCGGCGCATGGCCTCCATCGCCATGGACGCACGGCCGGTGTCGACACAGGGGGGAGGGGAGCAGGTAGAGGTAGGTGGAGACCCGGGTGGGTTGGGCCTGCTGGGCTGGCTGGCTGGGCCGTTTCGCCCAGTTGGCCAGAGGGGGGGTTTGTTTTATATTTCTTTTATTTTATTTATTCTTTTTCTGTTTTAGTTTTATTTATTTTTAGTATCTTAGCACTTTTATAATAAAAGTGCCACCTAGGCAATTATTAGTGTTGTAATATTTGGCAAAGCCACAAAAGTTTTGAGGCTTTTTTGAAATTAATTGAAAACTGTCTTAAGTAAAAAGGCATTTAATTAATAGTTTTGCCTACTGTTTTATTTATTTTTGAGCTGTTAAACATTCTTATAAAAATGTGGATTCTCCACCATAATTACTTATGATTTACTTGTCACCCTTAGAACATTTTAGTTTTAATGTTTGAAAACTTTCATTGTTTGACTTTACTCTTAATTTGGATTTGAGTTGGATCATTTCTTTAATTGTATTTTAATTATGATGATCATGATGACATGACATTATTAGTGTGGGGTTACTGTACCTAACCACCGGGGTGTTACAACTCTCCTCGTCTAACAAGAATTCTCGTCCCGAGAATTTAGAGGTAGAGTAAGGGAAAAGTTCTAGTTACGGAATTCTAACGAGTCTGCTTGTTCTTGTTGGTCTCATCGAAGAAGTAGATCTCTTCCGTTGATGTCTTCAATTTGCTGCATCAGGGCATCATGATGAAGTCGTCATCCTTTTCTTCGGGATCTTGATCGTCCTACGAATGCGATGAGAGGGAAAACTCTGGAAGAACGTAGCTACACGGAGTTAGGCACCTGACGGTGAACTCATGGAAAAGACATGGGTTATTCCTCGATTCGTAGCTCAAGGAATTCGTTGAGAGCAAGATGCGATGGTACAAAAGTTTAAGAAGGGTAGGCAATCATTCGATTCCCCAAACAGAAGGTGAAAAGGGGGTTTCAGAGCAATGAAAATAATTATTGCGTCTGATATTAGAATAGATCATCCCTCGGTCGGTGGCTCGGAGATTACGTACGAAGCCAAGTGCAAAGGATACTTTGGAATCAAAGTGATATAGGAGAGTCAGGTTTCGATCCTGTGGAACTATGGGTTATGGGTCCATCATGTGGATTAAGAGTAGGAAGAGCGGTGACATCTTGCACGGTCATGATAGCAAGACATGTCAGAGGACCGCTTGTCAGTTATGTCGGCAACAATATCGATACCAAGGGCGGGGGACGAAGAGAACCATCTTCCTGCTCGTTGAAACGAGGCGGACCAATAGGCAAAGTTCTCGTCCATCGGCGGTTACCGAAATGTTAACAACAATAGTAACAGGGTCTTACTGACAGAGTTGTACACCGAGGTGTTTACCTAAGCAGGGAATTATCACTGCTCAGATCAAATAAATCTCATGAAAAGGTTAAACAGACCAATGGAAAGGAAAATGTGATTATTAGATCAACCAGACCAATGGAAAGGAAAATGTGTTCATCACATTAAACAGACCAAGGGAAAGGAAAATGTGATTATACTCAAGTTTTAGGAGTATACCTTTCCCGAGGAAAAAAAGAACATGATACACATATCAGAATGGCAAGAAGATAACCACGTAGGTAAAGGAACGAGGAAATTCATGACATTCCCGTACAATGGTGTTTGGATAAATTGATCAAGTAACATTTTGCATTTATGCTTCCAATGTTCCTTTTGATGATCGACATACCACATTCATGCTTCGGGATAGCAATGATATGGTGTTTCGAGTAAAAGATGGAGTTTGGATACACAAGGGATCCGGGAGGATCAACTTATAAAATAAGTCTTACAATTTCTCCATGGAAGAATGGCAATCCTTACTGAACAGAGCATTTTAACAATAGGTCATCCGGCCAGGTGGGCTGGCTACAACATCACCTTATCGAGTAATAAAGACCAAAGTTATAATTCTTGATAATGTTCCAACCATCATATCTGTCTGAGATTCAGATCTGGTTGGTGTCAAGATATCTCAGGCAAAGAAGGCCTGAGGAGAAAAGGATGCAACACAGACCTACGAGATGATGTTGCAAGAATCTCGGAGTGAACGACAGAAGCAAGACTTGAATCATCAGCCAAACTGCAAGATATATGAACACAATGTCAAGACATTCGTGCCCACATGGAAGTTTCTAGAATGGAACGCAATCAAGTTCTGGTTGGCGACCATCATAGAGGATATCAAAATTCCACGTGTGAGTCTGGATTAGCTCTTACGAAGAACTTCTTTTCCCCAGATCAAATCAATCAGTGGCTTGACGGGCTAGGAAATACCTATGGAGTGAAGGTAGCAATTCTAGCAAACCATAGAACTACTTCGCAAATGCCTGAACGAATTGGAACGATTTCAGAGGAAGCGAGACAAGATTTTCCCATAAGCACGGTGGCAAAAATGCACGTGAACTTATAGAAAAACACGTCTTTTATCAAACATATTCTTCATGAACTAGGCACAAAGATAATGCTTTCAAGGTTTCCAACACTAAGTTAAATGTTCACCATGAACCACGAGGAAGAAAAGGATGTGGCTGATGGCTCAGCAACAATCCGTCGAGATTCCAAACGGATGGATTTCCACAATTATGTGAACACGGAGATGACATTTGTCAGCTCAATGGTATAATGTTGTCTGATCGAGGAAAACATACATAATTTAATCATTGGTTGAAAAGTGCGTCCGAAATATGACCTTAGGCAGCAAGATCAATGTTAGAGTGACGATTGAATAACCAACAGCCTAAGAACGAACTGTCGATCATTAACTTCAGGGTAATAGGGTTGCTCGAAGTTAGAATCAAAGCAGCATCGCTTGATGGTGAGAAGTATCACTATGCCAAGAATTTCTAAGAGGTGGAGCAATCCTCACAACATTCTCGACACAAAAGACAGTAATACTTCAGGGCAGAACATAACTCAAGCTGGATAGCAAGTTGCATCCATATCATGGACAAATTTGCGATGAAAGGAAGTCAAGGAGGTTGTCGATGATAACAAAAATCATCGAGGACAAGGAAGGTATTTCTCATCAAGAACTCAGTTGACGTCTCAGGAGAAGTCAAATTGTGGACGATAATCACGACACCATTTGTCGAGAGTTTTCAAGAGAATGCAACCTAACAGTCGTGGCGTCAAGTAGGGGAATGACAACGTGGATGGTTATAGGAACAACAAATAAGAGGCAAGCTCAATATCAGGGTTGCTTTTCAAGACAAACAACATGATGCTGAAAGCTCAACGTAAGCAATGCTCACACTCAGAAGGATTTGCGTATCAGAGAAGGACGAGGTAGCACCGTCAGAGATAGCAAGGCAAGAATGTAGCCGATAGTCTAGGAAGGACCGGGTTGACTTTGATATTCCCAGTAACAATTACAAGGGGTATTGAATTGCAGTGTGGAATAAATTTTCCAATCGGCGTTCTCGGTTGACAGCAATCCCAGAACCCGTGGAGTGATTAAGACAAGGAAAATTATTACCTCATCAAAGTTAACAAGATGTAGTGCAAAGGCGTGATATCCTCGAGATACCAGAGGGTAAAACTCAAAGGTAGAACACGATAGAATTTAAATTGGGTCGTTGACCTGCGATAACAGATACTTCAACCTTGCCAAAATTTGACGAGGCATCGGAATGAATTACTTTCGGATAAGTTAATAAGGATAGTATGGTCGGAACCATAACTGCAATCGATCAAATTAGGGATATTGAAAGGATCATTCAGATGAAAATTTATTTTGCAAGAAGCTTCCGAGACGGTCTACATCATTTCCATGGGCATGAACACAAGTTCAAGGTCGACTCCCACTTCATCAATGTATAACATATCATTCATTTCTTGCTTTGGACGATGTTGTATTGTTGAAATTTCATCTGTCAAGACTCCATAAGAGTATGACCCTTGAAAACTTTCGGGTTCCCACGGATTAGGGAGGGCATAGGTTCAACCCATCGGGGTACCTTAGGAACATATACCAAAAGCTTCAAGAGTAATTAACACAAGCTCGAAGGTAGAGCATGGTTGGCAAAAACAGAGGATACAGTTTACCAAAGGCATTATGAATCAGAGGAAGATCTCACAAGGTGATCGAATATGAACGACACTGTCGGATAATAACCCAACAATGGATCGGGCGATCCACAAAGAAGTTGATGTGAGTATCGGTACTCAATCAGAGGAAGAAAGAATGCGGAGGTATCGGATTCAAGAGACACCTGAATAGTCTGATGTTTAAAATACAAGGGAAATATGATTTCCAAAACTAAGGATCAGAAGCAGACGTTCTGATCAAGGATGGATAAGTTGAAAAGACTTAGTCGGACAATCAATAAAGGTTTGAATTGCCGAGAACCAACTCATTTCCGGAAGGGCGTCTGAGCCGGAAAGATAATTTAAGTGGATCACCTGATGAATGTGTGCATACGCAGACATTGAATCAATAGGCTCAAAATGGCAAAGACAAGCGATGTCAACGAAGGCTACTAGACATATGGAATTAACCATAATGCGAGCAGGCAAGAATTTAAGAGCAACAAGCTGCAGAGAATTTTCGGAAGACCGAAAAGTATTTCGAAGAATTTTGTTAAACACATGAACAACTGGGATGAACGGATCCTCGACAATTGTGAGGAATTATCCGTAAGGCTTCTACGCGGAAAAGAACTATAAGGCCGTAAACTTAAAGGGTTATCGGGGCAATGGAGAGTATTTCGGGGCCTCTTGTAACAACAAGAGCAACGAGGAAAGATCGTATGAATGACAAGTGCAATTAGTCATCCATAGGGAATTATCGGTGGTAGGGAATTGCAAATCCGATGAGCACAAAGTCTCGGAAAACGTCAAAAGGGTATCTTCAGAATCTTCTGACGAAGCAGGTGATCTTCTGGTATGGGGGTTCTCCAGGAGAAGTAGTTACGAGAACGTAGAGTCAGAGTTAGTAAATTATTTAAACCGAAAGAGAAGAGAGATCAGAGTCCCAGAGTATAGAAGAGGAATAAAAGATCCTAATACCACCCAATGGCGACGTGGGCCCGTAACCCACACAGCCATGTTAGTAAAACAGTTTTCAATGACTAGACTCAACTTCGGCCAAGGAGTTGGAAAGGGGGCTACCTACAGGCAGTCGGCTCTGATACCAACTTGTGACGCCCCCATTCTCGTCCGTACGCTAATCATGCACACAAGGCGTACGACCAAGATTAGGGACTCACTGATTGATACCACAACATGAGAAAAGACACAAATATAAGTCATACAGCTTAATATTACAAGCCAGGGGCCTCGAGGGCTCGAATATAAAGCTCCAACAAGGACAAGTCAGCGAAAGCAAATATATCTGAGTACAGACATAAGTTAGACAAGTTTGCCTTAAGAAGGCTAGCACAAACATAAACACGGATCGAAAGAGGCGAGGCCTCCTGCCTGGGAACCTCCTAACTACTCCTGGACATCGGAGAAGTCTACGTCGTAGTAAGCTCCATCCTGCGGGTAGGGGCCTCCGTCGGAGTAGTAGTACTCGGCATCTCCAGCGTAGTCCACATCCTGGGCTCCATCGTCTGAACGCAGCAACGTATCGAAGGGGAAAAGGGGAGCAAAGCAGCTGTGAGTACTCGTCCAAAGTACTCGCAAGACTTACATCAGAACTATACTAGATATGCATCATTATCAAGGAAAGGTTATATCTGGACTGACTGCAGAAACAAGAATAGGGAGAAGGCCTAGTCCTATCGAAGACTAGCATCTTCAGCATCTTGCAGCATTAGAAGAGAGAAGACCTGCAGCTCATATATAGTCATATTGTTGTAACAATTTTATTAAGTAACACGCCCAGAGATCCTTCCTCGACTCCCCTGCGAGGAAGCAATCCCGGAGCCACAATTCATTTTATTAGTTTATGATTATAGTTGTAGTAGGTCAAAGCACAATTCCAAGTCGTCCTGTTACCGTGGACACAGCTATTCGAAGAGTTTACTTCCCTGCAGGGGTGCACCACATTCCCCAACACGCTTGATAAGCTCCGACCGGATACAATTTTCTGGTCATACCCGGCCTCGGCAGATCGACACGACGTAGTCCTACCTAGGCTCAACAGAGAGGCCAGCACGTTGGTCTACATCCTAATGGCTCGGGGTCTTGGGCCATCGCCCTCGCCATCCTGCACGTTACGCCCTCGGCCGGGACCAGTCCTAGCATGCCTTAGTAACAAGCGCCATGCGTTCAAGACCTCCCGGGCGCGAGTCGAATCTTGTGGCATCTAAAGAGCTTTCGGGAGAATGTACGCCACCGAGCAGCCCATACTGATTACCCCGCGTGGTGGTTAGTGCGTATTAGGCCAACGACCTAACTCAGATTTAATACTCAACCCATTAGCAATTTTATTAGTGTTCACTAATACTCGGGTGCCTTACCGGCGCACCCCACCAAATCTCCGGATGCCTTGCGGCGCATCCCACCAAATCTTCGGATGCATTGCGGCGCATCCCACCAAACCTTTCTCACACGGGTACCCTTGGGGCCGACCCGTCTCAGAACTGTCGGAAACTCAGGTCCACCTCAACCAGGGTGGTACCGCCTGTCCCGCCAGTCCCGTCTTTCACATGTATCAAATGTCAAGTCCAAGTATCTGTGTGTCTATACACCAAGTGGGGATCCGAGGAATCACCCTCGATGGATCCCACTCGAGGTATGTGTATGGCAAGAGTCGCTATCGATAAATGGGGAGGAGGAATCACCCTCGATACCCACGATCGATTAGCTACGCTACAGAATTAACATCCGGAGTGCTAAGTGAGGTATCACCCTCGACACTCGATGGTAGCTCTGCAGTGCCATACTAAAGGGGTGTGCGGTGATGTGAGGGGGTCTGGCTCGTCGATCTGTTGACCGAGTCTTCGGGTCTTCGAGTCGTCGAGTCGTCGATGAACAGGCAGGGGCAACTGGGACTAAGGGGTCACGGGGGTTTCATTGTCCAACCTACACTAAGCAGTTGATATGATAACATGTGTAGTAGCAGTTCATCAAAAACAGGCTATGCATCAGAATAGGAGCTAACTAATACAGTAGCAAAATTCTAATGCAAGCATAAGAGGGAGAGAGATGGGTGATATCAGAATGCTCAAGGGGGTTTTGCTTGCCTTGCTGCTCTGCGGAAAAACGCTGGTCGTCATTCGCGTAGTCGTACCCAGCAGTATCATCGGTAGTCTCAGCGTCTAGCGGGAGAGAAGGAGGGGGAAGAAATAGTAAATACAAGGCAAACAATGCTACACAAAGTATGACATGACAATAGGCAGTGTCGGGTGTGTCCTAACGTAGTGCTACTCGATACCGATGAAGGGGGAACCCATCCGGGAAAGTTTTCCCGGTTCTGGACAAATGTCGGACAGATGACCGGAGGGGAACGGTTGCAGGTCCACGGTGTTCGAGGCATGGGACAGCTAGGATGCAGTGCAGGGTTGCCTAAAATCATATCTAAACCATTTTAGTTATTTTAGGATTAAAGTTGGAATTAATAGTCGGTAGTTATGCACTATTCATTTATCAGAAACAGGCAAAAAGTTGCATGTTCAGATAGCTAGAGGCATGTGACAGATGAATGGATGGCATTTTTGGATTCGTGGTATTTTTCTAATCAACTTTCATATATAAATTATTTTCATCGGAGTTACGGTTTAAAAGATATGATTTTTCTAAGTTTTAAACATTTTCTGAATTTTCCAGAACTAATTTAATTCGAAATTATATTAAATATTAAATGCTATGGGTACACAGAAGTGTACCCAGATATGTGCAACAGAGGCTGACAGTGGGTCCCAGTTGACTGCCCAGTCAGCAGTCAACTGGAGACTTTGACTGGTCAAAGGGGCCCAGGGGTCCCACATGTCATAGTCTGGGCACTGCCCAGTCAACACATTGACTAGTCAACTGGGTCCAGTGGGACCCAGTTGGCAGTGACTGTTTAATTTAAATGTGTTTTATTTTATCTAACCAATAATTAGTGATGTGGGACCCGGTTGTCAGTGACCCAATTTAGTTAATAGGTTAGTTAAATTAAACCTAATGCTACAGTACCAGGGCCCACGTGTGAGTGGGGGTTAGAGGGAGATTAGGCCCTAATGGCCTGGCGGGTGGGTCCCGCCGGCGTTTAAACGCCGGCGCGCGTCGGAGTTGCTCCGGTGAGCAATAGAAACGGCGGCGCGTCGCGGAAACGGCCGTCCGACCAAGGATCGGCGCGCGGAGAGGTGCTACGGGACGCTGGGGTTCGACCGCGTCCAGCGGTGGTGGTCGTTGGCGCTGGAGTGGCCGGAGCTCGCCGGAACAGAGCTCGCGGCGGCGGCCGGAGCACGGTGTGCTCGGGATCGTCGAGGCGGGGCTCCAGCGACCTAACTAAGCGGCTAGGCGGCGTATAGGGAGCACCAGGAGCTTGCTACGGTGGTCGGACGGAGCAACAGGTGCTCGGGTGCGCGGGATCAACGGCCATGGCGGCGGCCGGATCAAGGCAACGAGGCGAGCTAGCTAGGGGGGGGGGCGAAGGAGAGAGGGGAGAGGTCTCAGAGGACCGGAGGCTCACAGCGGAGATGCAGAGGGGTGGCAGTGGGCTCGGGGAGGCTTGCCTGCGCCGGAAGCGACGACGAAGACCGGCGGCGATCTCTGGCAATTCGAGGTCAACGCGGGCGAGGTAGGGGCTCTGAGCTCCGGCTAGATGCAGCAAGCAGAGCAGCGGTCTCAGGCGAAGCTCAGGGGCAGCCTAGCGGTGAGCGAGGGCGGCGGTGGCCGCGGGATTCATGGCGGCGCGGCGGCGACCTTTCGGGCGCGAGAGGGAGAGGACGAACGGGCGAGAGGAAGGGGGAAAAGTGAGCGCTAGGGTTTCGGGGGAGGCCTCTGGGGTCCTTATCCTTGCCGGGGAGGCGCGGGATGGCCGGCGCGTGGCCTCCATCGCCATGGACGCACGGCCGGCGTCGACACGGGGGGGGGGGGGGGAAGGGGAGCAGGTAGAGGTAGGTGGAGACCCGGGTGGGCTGGGCCTGCTTGGCTGGCTGGCTGGGTCGTTTGGCCCAGTTGGCCAGAGGGGGGGTTTGTTTTATATTTATTTTATTTTATTTATTCTTTTTCTATTTTAGTTTTATTTATTTTTAGTATCTTAACACTTTTATAATAAAAGTGCCACCTAGGCAATTATTAGTGTTGTAATATTTGGCAAAGCCACAAAAGTTTTGAGGCTTTCTTGAAATTAATTGAAAACTGTCTTAAGTAAAAAGGCATTTAATTAATAGTTTTGCCTACTGTTTTACTTATTTTTGAGCTATTAAACATTCTTATAAAAATGTGGATTCTCCACCATAATTACTTATGATTTACTTGTCACCCTTAGAACATTTTAGTTTTAATGTTTGAAAACTTTCATTGTTTGACTTTACTCTAAATTTGGATTTGAGTTGGATCATTTCTATAATTGTATTTTAATTATGATGATCATGATGACATGGCATTATTAGTGTGGGGTTACTGTACCTAACCACCGGGGTGTTACAATGGGATAGCACTCACACTAGCACCCAAATCACATAACGCATGATAGCAATGATCTCCTATTTTGACTGAGACAACAGGCATGCCCACTACGGGTCTATGTTTATCTTTTTCACCAGGTTTGGCAATTCTAGCAGCTTCATCACAGAAGTAGATAACATGCCCATCAATATTTTCTACCAAGAGGTCTTTAACCATAGCAATACTACGTTCTAATTTAATTTGCTCGGGAGGCTTATGTGCTCTAATATTACTCTTGCGAACCACAGTTGATACCTTAGCATGTTCCTTTATCCTAACAGGGAAATGTGGTTTTTCAATATAAGCGGTAGGCACAACTGGATCAACATTGTAAATGATGGTTTCATCCTTAGCTTTTACCGGTTCTTTAATTTCTTCTTTAATAGGGGGATGATATTTAAACCACTTCTCCTTAGGGAGATCAACATGAGTAGCAAATGCTTCACAGAAAGAGGCTACTATCTCAGAGTCAAGGCCATATTTAGTGCTAAACTTGTGAAAAACATCGGTATTCATAAAAGATTTAACACAATCAAACTTAAGCTTTATACCTGACTCATTACCTTCGTCGAGTTCCCAATCTTCAGAGTTGCGTTTAATTCTATCTAGGAGATCCCACTTGAATTCAATAGTCTTCTTCATAAAAGAACCAGCACAAGAAGTATCGAGCATGGATTGATCATTATGAGAAAGCCGAGCATAAATATTCTGAATACAACATTGACTTAAGCGTACCCCAAGCTAGAGCGACGCTTTCTCCTTCACGAGGCCAAAAATTATATATATAATTCCGATCACGATGAACTAGATGCATGGCATAAAACTTTTGATGGAATTCCAATTGCAATCGATTCCAGTTCCATGATCCAATATCATCACATAGCCTATACCATGTCAATGCTTTTCCCTTCAAAGATAAAGGGAAAACTTCTTCTTAACTTTATCTCCGGATAAACCTGCTAGCTTAAATAATCCACAAATTTCATTCGCATATAATAGGTGCATATCAGGATGTTCAGTTCCATCTCCTGCATAAGGTTTAGCAAGCAGTTGTTCTACCATACCTGAAGGAATTTCATAACCAATATTTTCAGTAGGTGCGGTACGTTGAGGGGCAACTAATTGTGGTTCCGGTCGAGGTGAAGATACCCCGAACAAACCCCTCAAAGGATTGTTTTCCATAGTAGCAACTGACAATAAATTTCAGCACATTGTATAAGTTTTTCCTTTCCGATTTCCACTTACCAAGAGCACTTCACTCCCCGGCAACGGCGCCAGAAAAGAGTCTTGATGACCCACAAGTATAGGGGATCAATCTTAGTAATTTTGATAAGTAAGAGTGTCAAACCCAACGAGGAACAGAAGGAAATGGCAAGCAGTTTTCAACAAGGTAATTTCTGCAAGCACTGAAATTGTAGGTAATAGCTAGTTTGATAGCAAGATGATTGGTAACAAGCAAGTAACGGTAATGGTAAATAAAGTGCAGCAAGGTAGCCCAATGCTTTTGTGGCAAAGGACGGGCCAGAACAATCTCTAGTAATAGGCAAACTGTTCTTGAGGGTACACGGGAATTTCATCTAGTCACTTTTATCATGTCGGTTTGATTTGTGTTCGCAACTTTGATAATTTGGTATGTGGGTGGACCGGTGCTTGGGTGCTGTTCTTACTAGAACAACCTTCCACTTATGATTAACCCCCTCGCAAGCATCCGCAACTACGAGAAAAGTATTACGATAAAATCTAACCATAGCATTAAACGTTTGGATCCAAATGAGCCCCTTACGAAGTAGCGCATAAACTAGGGTTTAAGCTTCTGTCACTCTAGCAACCCATCACCTAATAACTACTCCACAATGCATTCCCTTAGGCCCAAAGATGGTGAAGTGTCATGTAGTCGACGTTCACATGACACCACTAAGGGAATCACAACATACATATCATCAAAATATTGAACACATATCAAATTCACATGATTACTTGCAACATGACTTCTCCCGTGACCTCAAGAACAAAGGTAACTACTTACAAATAATATTCATGATCAAGATCAGAGGGGTATTGAATGACATAATGGATCTAAACATATAATCTTCCACCAAATAAACCATATAGTAATCAACTACAAGATGTAATCAACACTACTAGTCACCCACATGTACCAATCTGAGATTCCGGTAGAAAGATTGAACACAAGAGATGAACTAGGGTTTGAGAGGAGATGGTGATGTTGAAGATGTTGATGAAGATTGGCCTCCCAAAGATGAGAGGGGTGTTGGTGATGACGATGGCTTCAATTTCCCCCTCCAGGAGGGAAGTTCCCCGGCGGAATCGCTCCGCCGGAGGGCAAAAATGCTCCTGCCCAAGTTCCGCCTCGAGACGATAGTGTTCCGTCCCGAAAGTCCTCCCCTTATTTTTTTCTAGGTCAAAAGAACTTATATACCAGAAGATGGGCACCAGAGGTGGGCCGTGCTGGGCACAACCCACCAGGGCGCGCCCTGGTGTCTTGTGCTCACCAGGGTGGCCCCCTCTGGTAGTTAATTGCTCCAGTATTTTTAATATAATAGAAAATAATTCTTTGTAAAGTTCTAGCTTATTTGAAGATGTGCAGAATAAGTATCTCTGATGTGCTTTTTTAGGTCCAGCATTCTAGCTGCCAGTCTTCTCGCTCTTTGTGTAAACCTTGCATATTATGAGAGAAAAGGCCTTAGAATCACTCCCTAAAGCATTATTATACATCAAAACATTATAAATAATAGTAGGAAATCATGATGCAAAATGGATGTATCAGGGGCCCACCTGCATGTGGACCCACATGAACGTGGGTAATGGGGAAAATCCCCACACTCCTTGTCTAGGCGCATCAAGATCCCCCCTTAAAAGGAATAGGATCATATCACGAAAGGATAAGATCGAGATCCCTAAAAAGGGGGGATAGTGATCGATGGGGAAGGAAAGGAGGGATTTCCTTCCTCCCCCCTTGACCAACGACCCTAGGGGCTTGGAGGGCAAGCCACCAGCCCCACCCACGCCTATATAAAGGTGGGGAGGCGCAAGGGGGCTGAAGCTCCTCCCACGGCCGCGGCCCTCCTCCCGTCTCTCCCGTTTCTTCCTCGTATGTCGTTCTGGAGGTGCTTGGGAAAGCCCTGCCGGCACTGCAACACCACCATCTCCACCACGCCGTTGTGTTGGTTGAGATCCCATCAGCTTCTCCTTCCTCTCTTGCTAGATCAAGAAGGAGGAGACGTCATCGAGCCGCACGTGTGCTGAACGCGGAGGCGCCGTTCGTTCAGCGCTGGATTGGATTGGATCACGATTGGATCGTGAAGAGTACGACTACATCAACCATGTTATATACGCTTCCGCTTAGCGATCTACAAGGGTATGTAGATACACTCCCCCTCTCGTAGCTATACATCTCCATGGATAGATTTTACGTGTGCGTAGGAAATTTTTTGATTCCCATGCAACGTTCCCCAATAGTGGCATCATGAGCTAGGTCTATGCGTAGATGATATACATGAGTAGAACACAAAGGGTTTGTGGGCGTTGATGTTCAGATTTCTGGCCTCCTTAGTCTTATCTTGATTCGGCGGTATTATGGGATGAAGCGTCCCCGACCAACCTTACTCGTCCATGTACGAGAGACCGGTTCCATCGACTGACATGCAACTTGTTGCATAAACATGGCTGGCGGGTGTCTGTCTCTCCCACTTTAGTTGAATCGGATTTGACAGAGGCGGTCCTTGTAGAAGGTTAAAATGCAACTTGATTATCACGGTTGTGGCTTTGCGTAGGTAAGAACGGTTCTTACTAGTTGCCCATAGTAGCCACGTAAAACTTGCAACAACGAAGTAGAGGTCGTCTAACTTGTATTTACAGGGCATGTTGTGATGTGATATGGCTAAAGACATGATGTGATATATGTGATGTATGAGATGATCATGTTTTGTATAGATTATCACGACTTGCATGTCGGTGAGTACGGCAACCGGCAGGAGCCATAGGGTTGTCTTTAACTATTTTCGCCTTTTTTGCTCTACTTTACCGCTATGAGTTAGCAATAGTTGTAGACGCAATAGTTGGCACGACAACCACGTGATGACACGATGATGGAGATCATGATGATGGAGATCATGGTGTCATGCCAGTGACGATGGAGATCATGCCGGTGCTTTGGAGATGGAGATCAAAAGCACAAGACGATGATGGCCATATCATGTCACTTATATGATTTGCATGTGATGTTTATCCTTTATGCATCTTATTTTGCTTAGGATAACGGTAGCATTATAAGATGACCCCTCACTAAAATTTCAAGATAAATTGTGTTCTCCCCGAGTATGCACCGTTGCGAAGGATCGTCGTTTCGAAGCACCTCGTGATGATCGGATGTGATAGACTCTACGTTCGCATACAATGGGTGTAAGCTAGATTTACACACGCGGAATACTTGGGTTAACCTTGACGAGCCTAGCATGAGTCATATAGTAGACATGGCCTCGAAACACACGAGACCGAAAGGTCTAACATGAGTCATATAGTAGATATGATCAACATGGAGATGTTCGCCATTGAAGCCACCTCATCTCACGTGATGATCGGACTTGGGTTGGTGGATTTGGATCATGTCACACTTAGACAACCTGAGGGGTGTTGATTTCAGTGGGAGTTCTTTAGTAATATGATTAGTTGAACTCATTATCATGAACATAGTCAAATGTCTTTGGAAATTATGTTGTAGATCAATAGCTCGCGTTGTAGCTCCCTGACGTGGCTTAAGACAGCGTCGGTATTTCCCCAAAGAGGAAGGGGTGATGCAGCACAGCGACGGTAAGTATTTCCCTCAGTTATGAAACCAAGGTTATGGAACCAGTAGGAGGATCACCACCACCCAATAAGCAGCACCTGCACACAAACAACAAATACTTGCAACCCGACGCGAAAAGAGGTTGTCAATCTCTCTACGGTAAAAAGATAGATTAGTTAGTGATGGGTAGGAGAGATAGATCTCTCAAGAACACAAAATAGAAAGGGCAAATAAAATATGCAGCAATATATTTTTGGGTTTTTGGTTTTGTAGATCTAAAAACAAAGAGGCAAAAAGATAGATCGGAAAGCAATATGTTGGAAAAGTAGACCCGAGGGCCGTAGGATTCACTAGTGGCTTCTCTCACGAGTATAGCGCACGGTGGGTGAACAAATTACTGTTTGGCAATTGATAGAAAATCGAATAGACATGACGATATCCAAGGCGATGATCATTATATAGGCATCACGTCCAAGATAAGTAGACCGACTCCTGCCTACATTTACCACTATTACTCCACACATCGACCGCTATCCAGCATGCATCTAGTGTATTAAGTTCATGGAAACACGGAGTAATGCAATAAGAACGATGACATGATGTAGACAAGATGTATTCATGTAGGAATAGACCCCATCTTGTTATCCTTAATGGCAATGATACATGCGTGTCTTGTTGCCCCTTCTGTCACTGCGAAAGAACACCGCAAGATCGAACCCATCACAAAGCACCTCTTCCCATGGCAAGAAAAATCGATCTAGTCAGCCTAACTAAACCAAAGATTCGGAGAAGAAATACGAGGCTATAAGTAATCATGCATATAAGAGATCAAAGAAGACTCAAATAATATTCATGGATAGAAACTGATCATGAACTCAAAATTCATCGGATCCCAACAAACACACCGCAAAAGTTTACATCAAATAGATCTCCAAGAGACAATTGTATTGAGAATCATAAGAGAGAGAGGAAGCCATCTAGCTACTGCCTACGGACCCGTAGGTCTATGGTGGACTACTCACGTATCATCGGAGAGGCACCTATGAAGAAGATGAACCCCTCCGTGATGGTGTTTAGATTGGATCTCGAGGTTCTGGAACTTGCGACGGCTGGAATTGTGTTTCGTCGACTCCCCTAGGGTTTTTGGAATATTTGGGAATTTATAGGTATCAGAGGCGGTGAGGAGGGGCCCCGTGGAGGGCAGAACCCATCAGGGCCCACCTTCCTGGCTCTTCTTTGGCCCACTGGGTATCTTTTGGTCCAGAAAAAATCTCCAAAAGTTTCGTCGCGATTGGACTCCGTTTGGTATTGATATTCTGCGAAGTAAAAAAACAAGCAAAAACAGCAACTGGTACTTTGGCACTATGTCAATAGATTAGTCGCAAAAATGATATAAAGTTGCTATAAAATGATTGTAAAACATCCAAGAATGATAATATAATAGCATGGAACAAGCAAAAATTATAGATACGTTGGAGACGTATCAGCATCCCCAAGCTTTATTCCTACTCGTCCTCGAGTAGGTAAATGATAAAAACAGAATTTTTGATGTGGAATGCTGCCTAACATGTTCATCTCATATTCTTTTCTTTTGTATAGCATGGACATTTGGACTTGTAAATGATTCAAAGCAATAGTCTAGTTTTAACATAATGATTTCAATACTCAAGCATGCCAACAAGCAACCATGTCTTTCAAAATATCAACACTAAAGAAGGTTATCCCTAGCCCATCATGCTCAATCATTGATCCATTCATGAAACAGACTCAAATATTAGCTATGCCCAATGCTCAAGTACGATCATAGTGCCCCCTAGTTGGTGCTTTATAAGAGAGGATAGAGACTCAAAGTAAAAACAAAAATTGCATAAAGTAAATAGATAGGCCCTTCGTAGAGGGAAGTAGGGATTTGTCGAGGTGCCAGAGCTCAAGGTTTAAATTGAGAGAGAGAAATATTTTGGGTGGCATGCCTTTCCTATCAGCAAAAACGACAAAGTAGCTCACAATACTTTCCATGCTAGATATATCATAGGCGGTTCCCAAACAGAAAATAAAGTTTATTCCTTTTTCCACCAAACTTTCACTTTCCATGGCGGGCCGTATCCACGGTTGCCTTCCATACCCACACTTTCCAAGGAATTTATTATTTGACAACATAAAGTAATTTTTTTTATTTTTCATTTCGGGAATGGGCATCCCTATTACCAGCGCACTCTCGTGCAATGACAAGTGAATAAACACTCATCTTCAGTATAACACATCTAGCATGGAAAAATATTGGACACTCCCCACCGTTTCATGAGCGGTACGAGCAAACAAAAGAGAAATTTTATTTTGAAAATTTAGAGATGGAACATACAAATTTGTTTGGAACAGCATGGAAATACCGCATATAGGTAGGTATGGTGGACTCATAAGGCAAAACTTGGTTTAAGGATTTTGGATGCACAAGTAGTATTTCTACTTAGTACAAATGGAGGCAAGCAAATAGATTGAGAAGCAACCAAACCAAGAAACGAAAATTCACATAAGCGATTGAGCTATCTAACACCGAATAATGCACCATAAGTAGGATGTAACTTCATTGCATAACTATTGACTTTCGTGCATGCATAGGGAATCACAAACCTTAACACCAATATTCCTACTAAAGCATAATTACGCACTAACATGACTCACATATTACTATCATCATGTTTCAAAACTATTACAAAGAATCAAGTTTAATTTTCCCAATGATCTTCATGAAAGTTTTTATTATATCCTCCTTGGATATCTATCACTTTCGGACTAGTTTCATATATTGCCATTGCTTTTTGGCAAGCTCAAACAAATTTAAGTGAAGCACATGAGCATAAAGATTTCATCTATCAAAATAGTATAAGTGAAGCATGAGAGGATTTCTTCAAAATTTAATAACTCTCAAATTAATCTTAGTGAAGCATGAGAGTATTTCTACAAAAATTTCCAAGCACACCGTGCTCAAATAGATATAAGTGAAGCACTAGAGCAATTATATAGCTCAAAAAGATATAAGTGAAGCACATAGAGCAATTCTAATAAATCATAGCAAACTTTTGGCTCTCTCAAATAGGTGTCTCTAGGAAGGATACAAATGACAAACTAACAAACAAAGCAAGCAAAGATACAAGACACTCCAAGCAAAACTCATGATATGTGACGAATAAAAATATAGCTCCAAGTAAAATACCAATGGTCGTTAGAAGAAAGAGGGGATGCCACTCGAGGGCATCCCCAAGCTTAGTTGTTTATTTATCTTTGGATATATCTTGGGTGTGCGGTAGGATCCCCAAGCTTAGGCTCTTTTCACTCCTTATTCCTTCATCCATCGTGATCTCACCCAAAACTTGAAAATTTCAATCACACAAAACTCAACAAAATTTTCGTGAGATCCGTTAGTATAATAAAGCAAATCACTACTTTAGGTGTTGTTGCAAACCCAATCATATTTTATTATTGCATTATAACTACTGTATTTTAACTTTACTACGGCTCATACCCTTCAATATAACCCATAGATTCATCAAAACAAGCACACGATGCAACGAAAACAGAATATGTCTTAAACAGAACAGTCTGTAGTAATCTGTACTCTAACCATACTTCTGTAACTCTAAAAATTCTGAACAATTAGGAAAATGTAAGGAATTTGTATAGCAACACTGTTTGAAAATTTCATCTCAAGATCGTGTTCCAGCAAAAAATGAAAATTCAAATACTAGACGCAAAATTTCTATTTCAGATTCAGCATCGCTTCTACTCCTCCCATGAATCATCCTAAAGGCTTTACTTGGCACAAACACTAAATAAACCATAAAAACACAATCATAACAAAGGCATAATTGTGTCAACACTCAAAAACAGAAAGCAAAAAGCAAAAATGTATTTATTGATTGGGTTGCCTCCCAACAAGCGCTATCGTTTTACGCCCCTAGCTAGGCATAACGCATAGATTCAAGTATTGTCATCCTTGGTTTTGGATGAGGTACTTTTGTCAAGAGGTTTTGCAAATAGGACTTGAAACACATCATCCATAGCAACCTTAGCATTATCAAGTTGTCCCTCTGCGTACCCCCTTTGATTACCGGCCACGATCCAAGAATATTGTTGCACTACTGGAATCAGGGATTTTGCCGTGGGCCGACTCTTTGCCGTCAGCCAGCGGACGGCAAAGAAAGTCATTGCCATTTGCTGGCAGAAAGCTAACGGCAAAGGGTGAGCTGACGGCAAAGAATGAATTTGTCATAGGCTGGTTCTTTGCCATCAGCCAGCTGACGGCAAAGGGCCAGTTGGGCAGATGGCAAAAAAACGTCCCACGACAAAGGGCAGTTGGCAGACGGCAAAGGGCCAGCTGGGCCCATCGGGCCCTTGCGTCGCTTAGGTCAGTTCTTTGCCGTCTGCCAGCAGACGGCACAGGCAGGCTGGCAGACGGCAAAGGCGACGCCCTAATAACGGCCGTCCCCCACCCCTCTGTCCTCTTCCTCTCTCCCTCCCTCCCTCATCCCTCCCCTTCCTATCCCCGACGCCCAGTGACCGCCGCCGCCCCGCCGCCCCCACCCACCGGCTGCCCTGCCGCCCCGCCACCCCTCACCCCGCCACCCCCACCCACCCGCTGCCCTGACACCCACCCCCGCCTCCCTCCCTCCCTCCCCCCGACGCCCACCGGCTGCCGCCGCCACCCACCGGCTGCCCCGCCGCCCCACCCACCGGCCGCCCCCCGCCCCGCCACCCCCACCCACCCGCCGCCCCGCCACCCCCACCCACCCGCCGCCACCACCCACCGTCCGCCCCGCCTCCCCCACCCACCGGCCGCCCTGCCGCCCCTGTGCCCCTGCGCACCACCGCCCCGCCGCCATGGCACCCCAGACGCCCCCGCCGCCTGGACGCCCCCTCCGGTGAGCTCTCTGTGCCTCCTCCCTTCCCCCCTCTTCCGCATTTTTTCTGTTTTTTTCATTTTTTTAGATTAGTAATTAGCTAGCTAGCTACTGTTAGAAGAAGAAAAGAAGAAGGAAAAAGGACAAATGAAAAGAAGAAGAAGAAGAAGAAGTAGAAGAGGAGGAGGAGGAGGAGATGAAAAGGAAAAACAGAAGAAGAGGAGAAAGTAGAAGAAAAAGAGGAGACGAAGAAGAGGAGAAGAAAAGAAGAAGAAGAAGAGGAGAAGAAGAAGAAGAAGAAGAAGAAGAAGAAGAGAAGAAAAGGAAGAAGAAGAGGAGAAGAACAAGAAATAGAGGAGAAAAAGATGAAAATAGAAGTGGAAAAGTAGTCATACATAGGGAGATTTTTCTATCGGGATTGAATATTCGTTTTGATCGTGTGGATCTAAATGTGTAGTTTTTCGTCGCTTGAAGGGTCTGGTGTTCGACGGCCTCCCCGTGCGACTACGTCCCCTACACGGTCTAGTGGTGAGCACTACTGTCATCTCCTCCCCGACCCTCCCCTATTTGCTCTGTTCCGGTTGTCATACTGTTGTCACTTAATTTTATTTTCATGTCAAGTTTCGTAACCTAGGCATCTCCCATTCGAAAGGACGACATCTATAAATATGTATGTCTTTGCATATTTATAACCACCGTCCTTTCGAATTGTCCAACGTTATCCATGGACAGCCCGAGTATGTGTAGATTGGGTTCGTTTTCCCGTATGCTCTGCTCCGGATCCTATGCAGAATTTTGTCAGTGCCTCCCTATTGTTCTCCGGGTACACATCCTCTCTGCTTATTGCCGAGACGTGTATCAGGAGAACAGCAGGGAGGTGCTGTCGAAATTCTGCGTCGGATCCGAAGCAGTGCATGGGAAAACGAACCCAATCTACACATACTCGGGTGGGATTAGGACCTATCTTAACCTATTAGCGTGTAGGTTGCATGGACGTAATAAAACTGACAAACTTGATTAACTGATGAATATATATGCTGATATATATATATATTTCTTGTGTGTCCAGTAGCTAGGCAAGATGACTGATCGTGCGTGGATGTACACGGTCACACCAGTCAGAAAGACCTGACCAAAGAATGGTTAACAAATACCAAGGGATTTGTGAGAGCCGCATTTGCAAATGGCCAGGAAAAAACATGGTGTCCCTGTCCCCGGTGCGACAACTATAAAAGGCAGACACAGGGTGAAATGGTTAAACACCTGCAGAAGTGGGGTTTTAGGCCTAATTATATGGTGTGGACTTTTCATGGTGAGTCTGCCCAACGTGTCAGAGCTGAGGTGGTTCGTCATCGCATGGACGAGCATGGTACCGGGATCGAAGACATGGTGCAAGACTTTGATGATGCTCGGGATTCGGACGATGAGATGGAGGAATCTGCAAAGGCATTCTATGAAATGTTGGAGTCTTCAAAACGTCCTCTCCACGAGCACACTGAGCTTTGTCAGCTGGATGCCATCGCGCAAGTAATGGCTCTAAAGGCTCAATTCAACCTGGGCAGAGAATGCTATGACGCGATGATGACAATATTTGGACGCTTTCTACCCAAAGGTCATGTACTGCCTGCAAAGCTGTACCAGTCGAACAAAATTCTCCGTGTACTTAAGATGCCCTATGAGAAGATAGATGCCTGTGAGATTGGATGTGCCTTATTTAGGCTTGAGTATGTGGAATTGAACTATTGTCCCATTTGCAAGTCTTCCAGGTATGTCGTCGTAGACAACGGTATGGGTGAGAAGATGCAGACAAAAATTCCTGTTAACGTTCTTCGCTATATGCCAATCGTACCAAGACTTCAACGTCTTTTCATGGTCGAAGAGACGGCCACACAGATGACATGGCATAAATTGGGCAAAAGAATCGAACTAGATGCAGATGGGAATCAGATGTTGGTACACACTTCAGACGCTTTTGAGTGGAAGCACTTCGATGCATTACATAACGATAAAGCGGCAGATCCAAGGCATCCTCGAGTCGCCATCAGCACGGATGGGTTCAATGTATTTGGTATCACGGCAACCCAATACAGTTGTTGGCCTGTATTTGTCATTCCACTCAATCTCCCCCCCGGAGAGATTATGAAAAGAAGGAACATTTTCCTGACGTTGATAATTCCAAGGCCCAACTATCTGGGGAAGAATATGAATGTGTACATGCAGCCGCTTAAGGATGAATTGCAACAAGCTTGGGATAATGGGATCAAGACATACGACGCCGCTACCAAAAAAACCTTCAAAATGAATGTGTGGTACATGTACTCGACGCATGACTTGCCAGCGTATGCCCTATTCGTTGGCTGGTGTGTGCATGGAAGGTTCCCGTGCCCCACATGCAAGGCAGCTCTTCAGTTCCGTTGGCTGCAGGCGGGTCGCAAGTATTCTTGCTTCGACAAGCATAGACAGTTCCTGGATCCTCGCCATAAGTTCAGAAAAGACAAGAAGAATTTCATCAAAGGTAGAGTTGTCAAAAACTCCACACCACCTGCGTTGACAGGCCAACAGCTCCTGGATCAGTTAAACGCTCTCGAGCCGGATCCAAAACGTCCTGGGTATTTCAAAGGGTATACTACGGAACACGCATGGACTCACAAGTCATGTTTATGGGATCTGCCTTACTTCAAATACCTCCTTTGCCCACACAACATCGACGTGATGCACACTGAAAAGAATATCGCCGAGGCCATTTTTGGTACATTGTTCGGCATAGAGGGGAAGTCAAAGGATAATCCTAAGGCTAGAATCAATCAGGAGGCTCTATGTGACAGACCGTTACAAAACATGCGACAAGGGAAAGGAAAGCAGAACTGGACTAAGCCAAAGGCATGGTTCAATCTTGGAAGGCCGGCTATGAGGGAAATGATCTTGTGGGTGAAAATGCAGTTGATGTTCCCCGATGGTTATGCAGTGAATCTAAAGAGGGGAGCGAGTCTTGACAAACCGAAGATATTTGGTCTCAAGAGTCATGATTGGCACATATGGCTTGAGCGGGTAATGCCGGTGATGTTGCATGGCTTTATCCCTGAGGATGAATGGCTAGTACTGGCAGAGCTGAGCTATTTCTTCCGTTCTCTTTGTGCGAAAGAACTATCGCCTGGCGTGCTAGATGAAATCGAAGAGTTGGCGTCGGAGTTGATATGCAAGTTAGAGAAGATCTTTCCTCTGGGCTTCTTTAATCCAATACAGCATTTGATTTTGCATCTCGCGACCGAGGCAAGATTGGGGGGGCGGGGCATGCAAAATCGTTGGTGCTTCGCAACTGAGAGGATGCAGAAGACGCTTCAAGCAAAATGTAAAAATAAACGTACAATTGAAGCATCGATGGCCGAGGCATTCATTACGGAGGAGGCGACAAACTTCGTGACAGCACACTACGAAGCCAAAAATCGTCATTTGCATAATCCGAAGCCTCGGTACAATGATGGCGACCCAAAAAAAGTCAATCCAACCTCAGCCTATTCAAAGGGAAGCTCGCACCAGCCGGTGCTTCTAAAGCAAAAGCGTTGGATGTCGATGAATGGCGGACCATTTCGTTGCATATCTTCAACAACCTAACAGAAGTGCGGCTGTACATCGAGTAAGTTGTCGGTACATTATTGTTTCGCAACTTGTAATTCCTTAGAACTGCTCTTATTCCCGGACATTTGAATCCGACATAACCCCTGAGCCAGAACAGGAAGAGCCGGAACAAGAAGAGGTTACTGATGCGGATGACCTGTCAATGCTTAACCGATTACATGAAGGAGGCCTTCCACACGTTGTTCCTGATAGTGATGATGATCATGCATTTATTGATGATAGTGATGATGATGATGCATTTATTGATCCCGGAGAATATATAGACGATCAAGATTATTATTAATTCATGTCAGGTAATCAACTTTTAGTTCATGTTAGGTATATGATGATACACTTAAATTATATACATTTTATTATTCATGTCGGAATTCAATTTTATGTTGTACTAATTTCGTTTACTATTTGTCATGGCAGTTGTTGAAAGATGGTGGGAAAGGGTCGAGAGCACTCCGCGGCTCCTTCGTCGGAGGGTGGTGGGATGGATACTTCCATTTATGCCGACTCTCTCCGGAGAGCGTTGCTCTCTAGTCTGCATACACCGGTGGCCGCTTCTTCGTCGACCCCCGTGAGAGGAGGTCGGGGGAAGAAGAGAGGTAGTAGAGGTGGGAGAGGAGGGAGAGGAGGCCGCGGCAAAGGTAGGGTGGCTGCTACGCCTTCCTCGCCGCCACCCCCAGCCGATTCACCCGAACACAGGACTGCAAGGGTGGACCCGTTTGAGGACGAGGCTACGCGGACTCCGGTCCACGAGCCTCGGGTCGACGAGCCTTCGACCTACATGACTCCTGTCCCAGAGGCTTCGTCCCACGAGACTCCGGAACAGAGTAGGGATGAGGGCACGTCCCGGCAGACCCCATGGGATACCTGGCCGGAGGAGCCTAGTGGCCATGCTGATGGTGGCGGGGATCGTTTTTCTGATAGCGACGAGGAGCTGCTTGAGGGCGCCACCGTCTACCAGCGTGGTATGACACGGCTCCCGCCCGTGCCGACGACCCGCGAGCTGAGGTGGTTGATTAGGCCTGATGGGGAGAGGTAAGTGCATGTACTCTTTTTTAACCTTTTGCCTTCACGTTTTTTCAAATATCTAATGTGTTGGCTTTGTCATACTGCAGGGGTTGACATCAACCCAAGGATGCCCGCAGGCTCAACAGCATCCTTGGTGTCCTTGTCAGGCAAAACTTCCCGGGGTTTGTCACGTTGCCCGGTGAGGGTCAGGTTCGAGAGTTAGGACTGACCTGGGAGCACTACTTGGCTGCACCGGCCCTGCCTGAGGAGAGGATCGACGGTGTTTTGTGCCACACGAGGGCGGAGATGGTGATCAGGCATTTTTGGGTAATTTCTCCTTTACACAATTAAAAATCAACAATAGCTAGTTATTGTACCAATAAGTGTTGTGTCGTTTGATTGCAGACCTTCTACAGGTGTCAGGAGGGATACGAGGAGGCCGTGGCAAAGGTTATCGATCAGCAATGCAAGTGCCTACTGCAAAACTTTTGGCACGAGGCTTGGGCGTAGGCTGTTCGAGACTACTACGCCTCGCGGCGTATTAGGAAGGAGAAGTCGACGTGCCGCGGAAAGAAGATGGAGAAGGAGCATTACATGAAGGTAATTACGTATTCTTAAGGTGTTGTACTTAGTTTCCTTCATTTGATTCCTACGCGTAGCGCTCAAATATCTCTTTATTAACTTAGGTACCCCCGAGATGGTGTGCGGATAAGATGGATTGTTGGGAGGCGTTGGTGGATGAGTGGTGCTCAGAACAATGGCTATCCATCCACAACAATGCGAGGGACTGGCGTAACAAAATGGTTGGTGTGCCACACCATCAAGGGAGCGCCAACTTAAATCAGTTTGGTCTGAACTGGGTATGTGGTTAGCTTCATGATTCATGCAATTCGTTCTTGATTCTAACTTGATCCCTTTACTAATACTTTGTTCCTCTCTCTCTCTTTTAGGTGCATCACAATAAAACGGAGGTGCCACATATGTACGACCTCTATGCGATGGCCCATACTGCCTCGTACAAGAAGGTCAAGGCATTCTCTGAGTCTGACCTCGATGATCCCTTGAAGTTCAGCAACATCTCCTCCAACAACAAGCTCGTGAGGTATAGAGATGAGGGGAAGGCGAGGAAAGGGCAGGACTTTAACCCGAGCCAGGAGCCTATTGATCCAGAGCTGGTGATGATAGCTGGTGGCGGGAGGCCCCATGGCTCGATTGCCATTGGAGATAGCCTTATACGTTGTCCTAGCAACCTCCGGGAGATCAAGGCGCGCCAAACGAGCTCCTGTCCTGAGATAAGGCCTCGTCCACGGCCAGTCGAGCTCGCCATCGAGGTTAGTTATATGGACTCAGATATCTTTCCTCATTACGTTGTGTGTGTGAACAAAGATGATTACAATGCTAACGAGGAGTTGTGTTGCGGGCTGCTATTCAGAAAGAGAGAGAGAGGCAACACAGGCGCTTATGGCGGCGAAGGAGAAGGAGATGGAGGAGAGGACGGCAAGGTTGTTGGAGGAGGAGAGGGCACGGTCCGATGCGTCTTACCGGGCCATCTACAAGCTCTTCGTGGTAAGATTCTTCTTCATATTTGTCAAATCTTGCATTTAATGTTCGTTTCATTAATAATGAATATCGTTGACTTGTGAAAACCAAATGTGCAGACTATGTGTGAGAAGACCGGCCAGGCCGCTCCGTCGATGGCAGTCATTACCACGGCTGCAACGGTGAGTTTCATTTCAATGCAATGATCTTTTCAGTGTGATCATGCTAACAGGACATTGCAAATCATCTTTGGTGCAGCTTAACTGCGGAGTCGCATCGCACGACCCTTCTCCAGGGCAGCCTTCTCCAGGTGAAACCGGTCCGAGCAACCGCGGTGCCTCTCCTCCGTGATGATGAGGACGGTAAGCCCCAAACTTAGCTCGTTTTCTCAAAGAAAGACAAACTTAGCACTTAGACAAACTTAGCTCCTTCCAAAATATTAGTGTTAGGGGAAACGACCATCACCAACTGTCGAAAAATTAGTGTTAGGTACTGTCCACCAACATACACCACCATATAAGTGTGAGTGAATGCGCACCATACACACCATGAGGCAAACCTCGAAAGACCTATCCTTCTTCCAATTTTGCCCGAATGGCACAAATAAGCAATAAGAAGAAGAAAACAAGAGGAGAAAGATAGAGAGAAGAAAACCGCTTCTTCATCTTCTTCTTCTTATTCTAGTCTTCTTCATCTACCTTTCGTATTTCCCGTTTTGCAGATTAGAGTCACTTCACGGAAGCTTGCATTGATGGAGTGCTTGTGATTTTGTATCGATGAACAATGTTAAACTTGCTACATATGTGAAACTCGTTACTATTGTAATATGGTGAACAATGTGACATTTGTTTTGGTATGTTTGTTGGATACTTGTGCTTTGCTTGTTGTTGGATGATCATCAGTAGGGTTATTGTGAAATATATACATATATAGCATATTTTGCCCGTGAAAATTGTTGGATATAAGAAAAAACTGGGGCAATATTGCCACTTTGCCGACGGCCACCGTCGGCAAAGCGTCTTTGCCGTCTGGCACCGACGGCAAAGGTGACACGTGGCACTCACATGTGCACCCTGGGAGTGGCAGGCCTGATGCCATTTGGTACATTTGCCGTCCGGGGGCGGACGGCAAAGGGCGCGGACGGCAAAGGACGGGGTGGCGGGTGGACGATGGCAAATGAGGGGTGGCAGACGGCAAAGGCCGCGGACGGCAAAGGAGGGTGTGGCAGACGGCAAAGGGTGCAGACGGCAAAGGAGGGGTGGCAGACGGCAAAGGCTCCGTTAGCCACTAACGGGGCTAACTCAAGTTTAGGCCGTCCAGCCGCTTTGCTGTCTGCTGCCTGATGGCAAAAACACTTTGCCGTCCGATGTACAAAGGCAGATGGCAAAGCACTCCTTTATCGGAGTTCCCAGTGCCAGAAATTTGGCCGTCTGCTGCCGGATGGCAAAGGCTTTGCCGTTGGTGGTCCTACCCTTTGCCGTCCGCTATGGCTGACGGCAAAGTACTTGATTCCAGTAGTGTTGGTTCACGTCAATGAAAACATGTTGGATCATGTCTAAAATGGGGACTTCCTTTTTGAGATTCTCATCAAAAAAATTATTATTTCCAAGCAAATATCTCATCATGTAATCACTATTGTAAAGGATTTCTCCTACTACCGGTTTTTCACGGCTCATACTATAAAAATCAATGATCTCCCTAGCTTCCCATACTATGTGATCAAATTCATTCATAAGAACAAGGGTAGCTAACTTCTTAGCTTTGGGATTCTTTATGACGGGTAGCTCGTAAAACAATCTTTGCAAGGTAGGATGGGTACGAATAAATCTATTTTCAAGTTTTAGAACTAGCACCGAGATAGCTTCCGCATAAGATTTAGTTCTTTTCAGTATAGGAATATCATCGAGAGTCAAATTCCCAACGCAATTGAAAAACTCTTGGACATTTTCTTTTCCAATAACGTTCCCTTGCCCCAAAACAAAAGTTTTAGAATACAGATTACCAGAACGTCAAATTTTAGGAGTCCTGCCATCATCCATTTCTACCATACCAAAATCACTCATGGTGACAAGCAAACAAAAGATTGGACAAGAGAGAGGCAAACGAAAAAAAGAGGGCGAATAGAACGGCAAATTGGTGAAGAGGGGGAGACTAAAACGAGAGGTAAATGGCAAATAATGTAATTGCAAGGAGATGAGATTTGTGATTAGGAACTTGGTAGATGATGATAGAGTCCCCTCGGCGCCTACGATAGGCACGTAGAAGAGACCGCTTCCTCCCCGGCAACGGCGCTAGAAAATTCCTTTGACGTGGCTTGAGACTGCGTCGGTATTTCCCCAAAGAGGAAGGGATGATGCAACACAGCGACCGTAAGTATTACCCTCAATTATGAAACCATGGTTATCGAACTAGTAGGAGGATCACCACCACCCAATAAGCAGCACCTGCACACAAACAACAAATACTTGCAACCCGACGGGAAAGAGAGGTTGTCAATCTCTCTACGGTAAAAAGATAGATTAGGTAGTGCTGGGTAGGAGAGATAGATCTCTCAAGAACACAAAATAGAAAGGGCAAATAAAATATGCAGCAATATATTTTTGGGTTTTTGGTTTTGTAGATATGAAAACAAAGAGGAAAAATGATAGATCGGAAAGCAATATGTTGGAAAAGTAGACCAGGAGGCCATAGGATTCACTAGTGGCTTCTCTCATGAGTATAGCGCACGGTGGGTGAACAAATTACTGTTGTGCAATTTATAAAAAATCGAATAGTCATGACGATATCCAAGGCGATGATCATTATATAGGCATCACATCCAAGATAAGTAGACCGACTCCTGCCTGCATCTACCACTATTACTCGACACATCGACCGCTATCCAGCATGCATCTAGTGTATTAAGTTCATGAAAAAACGGAGTAATGCAATAAGAACGATGACATGATGTAGACAAGATCTATTCATGTAGGAATAGACCCCATCTTGTTATCCTTAATGGCAACGATACATGTGTGTCTTGCTGCCCCTTCTGTCACTGCGAAAGAACACCGCAAGATCGAACCCATCACAAAGCACCTCTTCCCATGGCAAGAAAAATTGATCTAGTCGGCCTAACTAAACCAAAGATTCGAAGAATAAATACGAGGCTATAAGTAATCATGCATATAAGAGATCAAAGAAGACTCAAATAATATTCATGGATAGAAACTGATCATGAACTCAAAATTCATCGAATCCCAACAAACACACCGCAAAAGTTTACATCAAATAGATATCCAAGAGACCATTGTATTGAGAATCATAAGAGAGAGAGGAAGCCATCTAGCTACTGCCTACGGGCCCGTAGGTCTATGGTGGACTACTCACGCATCTTCGGAGAGGCACCTATGAAGAAGATGAACCCCTCCGTGATGGTATTTAGATTGGATCTTGAGGTTCTGGAACTTGCGGCGGCTGGAATTGTGTCTCATCGACTCCCCTAGGATTTTTGGAATATTTGGGAATTTATAGGCATCAGAGGCGGTGCAGAGGGGCCCCGTGGAGAGCACAACCCATCAAGGCACGCAGGGGGCCCCCTGGCGCCCTGGTGGATTGTGCTCTCCACAGCCCACCTTCCTGGCTCTTCTTTGGTCCACTGGGTGTCTTCTGGTCCAAAAAAATCTCCAAAAAGTTTCGTCGTGATTGGACTCCGTTTGGTATTGATATTCTACGAAGTAAAAAAACAAGCAAAAATAGCAACTAGCACTTTGGCACTATGTCAATAGGTTAGTCCCAAAAAATGATATAAAGTTGCTATAAAATGATTGTAAAACATCCAAGAATGATAATATAACAGCATGGAACAAGCAAAAATTATAGATACGTTGGAGACGTATGACTCCCCAGTATTTTGATCCGTTCCTAGAGAAAACTGAGTTGAGAGTTGATAGTAGAAATTATGCGGACTGGGTCCGTGATCTGAGGATTGCCCTCATCGATGCACAGAAGGCTTATGCCTCGATGCACCGCTCGGTGCGCCACCCCCTCATGCATCGTCTATGGATATTGAGAACGTTTCGCAGACACATTTTGATGACCATTTGATAGTCCAGTGCGTCATGCTTTACGGCTTAGAATTGAGGCTCCAAAGACATTTTGAACGTCACAGAGCAAATGAGATGTTCCAAGAGTTGAAATTGGGATTTCAGGCTTGTGCCCGTGTTGAGAGGTATGTGACCTCCAACAAGATTCTTTGCCTGCAAGATGAAGGAGAATAACTCAATCGGTGAGCATGTGCTCAGATTATCAGGGTGCTACAATCGCTTGAATCAAGTGTGAGTTGATCTTCCAGATAAGATAGTGATTTACATATTTCTCCAAGTCATTGCCACCAAGCTACTAGAGCTTCGTGATGAACTATAACATGCTAGGGATGGAAAAGATGATCCCTGAGTTATTCACGATCTTTTACACCACGAAAGGTAGAAATCAAGATGGAGCATCAAGTGTTGATGGTAAGACCACTAGTTTCAAGAAGGGCAAGGGCGAGAAGGGAAACTTTTGAGAATGACAAGCCAGTTGTCGCTCCAGTGAAGAAACCCAAGGTTGGATTCAAACCCGAGACTTAGTGCTCCTATTGTGAGGAGATCGGTCACCGAAGCGGAACTGCCCCAAGATACTTGGCAGACAAGAAAGCTCGCAACGTCAACAAAAGTATATTTGATATACATGTTATTGATGTGTACCTTACTAGTACTCCTAGTAGCACCTGTGTATTAGATACCGGTTTAGTTGCTAATATTGGTGACTCGAAACAAAAGCTACGGAGTAAACGAAGACTAGCTAAGGGTGAGGTGACGATGTGTGTTGGAAGTGTTTCCAAGGTTGATGTGATTACCATCGCATGCTCCTTCTACTTTCGGGATTAGTGTTGAACCTACATAAATTTTATTTGGTGTTGGTGTTGAGCATGAACATGATTAGATCGTGTTTATTGCAATACGGTTATTTATTTAAGTCAGAGAATAATGATTATTCTGTTTACATGAATAATACCTTCAATGGTCATGCACCCATTGTGAATGTTTTATTGAATCTCGATCATAGTGATACACATGTTCATAATATTGATGCCAAAACATGCACAATTAATAATGATAGTACCACATACTTGTGGCACTGCCGCTAAGGTCATATTGGTGTAAAGCACATGAAGAAACTCCATGCTGATGGATCTTTGGACTCACTCGATTTCGAATCGGTTGAGACATGCGGACCATGCCTCATAGGCAAGATGACTAAGACCCCGTTTTCCGATATGATGGAGCGGGCAAGTGACTTATTGGAAATAATACATGTTGATGTATGCGGTCCAAATGAGTGTTGAAGCATGCGTTGGATATCGTTATTTTCTTACCTTCACTGATGATTTGAGTAAATATGGGTATATTTACTTAATGAAACACAAGTCTGAAACGTTTGAAAAGTCAAGCAATTTCAGAGTGAAGTTGAAGATCATCATGACAAGAAGATAAAATGTCTACTATATGATCGTGGAGATGAATATCTGAGTTACGAGTTTTGTATGCAACTTAAGATAATGTGGAAATTGTTTCACAATTCACGCCGCCTGGAACACCATAGTGTGATGGTGTGTTCGAACGTCGTAGTCATGCCCTATTAGATATGGTGCGTACTATGATGTCTCTTACGGATTTTCCACTATCATTTTGGGGTTTGCATTAGAGACAACTACATTCACTTTAATAAGGCACCATCTAAATCCGTTGAGATGACACCGTATGAATTATGGTTTGGCAGAAACCTAAGCTGGCGTTTCTTGGAGTTTGGGAATGCGACACTTATGTCTGATAAGCTCGAACCTAAAGAGGAAAAGTGCATCTTCATAAGATACCCTAAAGCAACAATTGGGTATACCTTCTATCACAGATCTAAAAGCAAGGTCTTTGTTGCAAAGAATGGATCCTTTCCAGAGAAGGATGTTCTCTCAAAAGAAGTGAGTGGGAGGAAGGTAGAACTTGATAATGTTATCGAACCTTCACTTGAATTGGAAAAGTAGCGCAGCGCAGAAAGGTGTTCCTGTAATGCGTACACCAATTGAAGGGGAAGCTAATGATGATGATCATGAATCTTCAGATCAAGTTACTACCAAGCCTCATAGGTTGACAAGGACTCATACCGCCCCTAAGTGGCACGACAATCCTGTCTTGGAGGTCATGTTTTTAGACAACAGTGAACCTACGAGCTATGAAGAAGCAATGGTGGGCCCGGATTCCAACAAATGGCTAGGAGCCATGAAATCCGAGATAGGATCCATGTATGAAAACCAAGTATGGACTTTGGTAGACTTGCCCGATTAATGGCAGGCGATTAAGTACAAATGGATCTTTAAGAAGAAGACAGACACTGATAGTAAATGTCACCATTTATAAAACTCGACTTGTCACAAAGAGGTTTCTGACAAGTTCAAGAAGTTGACTACGATGAGACTTTCTCACCCGTAGCGATGCTAAAGTCTATTGGAATTATGTCGGCAGTTGCTGCATTTTTCGATTATGAAATCTGGCAGATGGATGTCAAAATAGAGTTTCCTTAATGGTTTCCACGAGGAAAGGTTGTATGTGATACAACCAGAAGGTTTTGCGGTCCTAAGGATGGTAAAAGGTATGCAAGCTCCATCGATCCTTCTATGGATTGGAGCAATCATCTTGGAGTTGGAATATATGCTTTGATGAGGTGATCAAAGCTTTTGGGTTTATGCAAAGTTTATAAGAAACTTGTATTTACAAGAAAGTGAGTGGGAGCACTATAGAATTTCTGATAAGTATATGTGGTTGACATATTGTTGATCGGAAATAATGTAGAATTTCTGGAAAGCATCAAGGGTTGTTTGAAAGGAGTTTTTCAAAGGAAGACCTGTAATAAAGCTACTTAAATATTGGGCATCAAGATCTATAGAGATAGATCAAGACGCTTGATAAAACTTTCAATGAATACATACCTTGACAAGATTTGAAGGAGTTCAAAATAGATCAGTCAAAGGAGTTCTTGGTTGTGTTTTAAGGTATGAATTTGAGTAAGACTCAAAGCTCGACAACGGTAGAAGAAAGAGAAAGGACGAAGGTCGTCCCCTATGCCTTAGCTGTAGGCTCTATATAGTATGCCATGCTGTGTACCGAACCTGGTGTGTGCTTTGCCATGAGTCTGTCAAGGGGTACAAGAATGATCCACGAGTGGATCACTGGACAGTGGTCAAAATTATCCTTAGTAACTCGAGGATTAAGGAAACGTTTCTCGATTACGGAGGTGATAAAGAGTTCATCGTAAATGGTTACGTCGATGCATGCTTTGACACCAATCCGGATGACTCTGAGTAGCAATCCAGATTGGTATAGTGGAGTAGTCATTTGGAATAGCTCCAAGTGGAGCGTGCTAGCAGCACCTACAGTATGATATAGAGATTTGCAAAGTACACACGGATCTGAATGTTGCAGACCCGTTGACTAAAACCTCTCTCACAAGCAAAACATGATAAAACCCCAGAACTCATTGGGTGTTAATCACATGGTGATGTGAACAAGATTATTGACTCTAGTGCAAGTGGGAGACTATTGGAAATATGCCCTAGAGACAATAATAAATTGGTTATTATCATATTTCCTTGTTCATGATGATCGTTTATTATCCATGCTATAATTGTATTGATCGGAAACTCAGATACATGTGTGGATACATAGACAACACCATGTCCCTAGTAAGCCTCTACTAGACTAGCTCGTTGATCAGAGATGGTCAAGGTTTCCTGGCCATAGACATGAGTTGTCATCTGATAACGGGATCACATCATTAGGAGAATGATGTGATGGACAAGAACCAACCGTAAGCATAGCATTTGATCGTGTTAGTTTATTGCAACTGCTTTATCCATGTCAAGTATTTGTTCCTACGACCATGAGATCATGCAACTCCCTGGCACCGGAGGAATGCCTTGTGTGTATCAAACGTCACAATGTAACTTGGTGACTATAAAGGTGCTCTACATGTATCTCCGAGGGTGTCTGTTGGGTTGGTGTGGATCGAGACTGGGATTTATCACTCCGTATGACGGAGAAGTATTTCTAGGCCCACTCGATACTAGAACATCACAAGAAGCTTGCAAGCAATGTGACTAAGGATCTAGTCACGGGATCTTGTATTACGGAACGAGTAAAGAGACTTGCCAGTAACGAGATTGAACTAGGTATGGATATACCGACGATCGAATCTCGGGCAAGTAGCATACCGCTGGACAAAGGGAACTGAATACGGGATTGACTGAATCCTAGACATCGTGGTTCGACCGATACTGATCTTCGTGGACTATGTGGGAACCAATATGGGCATCCAGGTCCCGCTATTGGTTATAGATAGGAGAGGTGTCTCGGTCATGTCCACATCATTCTCGAACCCGTAGGGTCCGCACGCTTAACGTTCGGTGACGCTAGAGTAGTATTGGGATATGTATGTTGGTGACCGAATGTTGTTCGGCGTCACGGATAAGATCCCGGACGTCACGAGGAGCTCCAGAATGGTCCGGAGGTAAAGATTTATATATGGGAAATCATATTCAGGGTTTCGGAAAATGTTTGAGATTTTTCGGTATTATACCGGGAAGGTTCTAGAAGGTTCCGGAATGGGGCCCACCTGCATGTAGACCCACATGAACGTGGGTAATGGGGAAAGTCCCCACACCCCTGGTCTAGGCGCATCAAGACCCCCCCCCCCTTAAAAGGAATAGGATCATATCCCGAAAGGATAAAATCGAGATCCCTAAAAAGGGGGATAGTGATCGGTGGGGAAGGAAAGGAGGGATTTCCTTCCTCCCCCCTTGACCAACGACCCTAGGGGCTTGGAGGGCAAGCCACCAGCCCCTCCCACACGTATATAAAGGTGGGGAGGAGCAAGGGGTCTGAAGCTCCTCCCATGGCCGCAACCCTCCTCCCGTCTCTCCCATTTCTTCCTCGTACGTCATTCCGAAAGCGCTTGGCGAAGCCATGCCGGCACCGCGACGCCACCATCTCCACCACGCCGTCGTGCTGGTTGAGAACCCATCTACTTCTCCTTCCTCTCTTGCTGGATCAAGAAGGAGGATACGTCATCAAGCCACACGTGTGCCGAACGCGGATGCGCCGTCCGTTCGGCGCTGGATCGGATTGGATCATGATTGGATCGTGAAGAGTATAACTACATCAACCGCGTTATATACGCTTCCTCTTAGCGATCTACAAGGGTATGTAGGTACACTCTCCCTCTCATAGCTATACATCTCCATGGATAGATCTTGCATGTGCGTAGGAAATTTTTTGTTTCCCATGCAACGTTCCCCAACAGGGGCACCCAGTTAGAGTGATCTCCTCCTATCCACTGGAGCAGGTCCTGCGGAACCCGAACGCCACCGGCCGCGTAGCTGAATGGAACATCGAGCTGGAGTTTCTCACCACCAGGACCATCAAGGGTGCGGCCTTGGCGGACTTCACGGTAGAGTGGACGGACCCACAGCAGGACGAGCCTCATGAGGAGTCGCCCTTGCCCGAGGAGGCCACCTCCGGGGGCTGGAGCATGCACATCGACGGGGCCTTCGCGCGCCAGGGCACGGGGGGATGGCGTGGTCCATAGGTGACAATCTTTACTATACAATACAACTCTGTTTCAGGTACACCGACAAGGTCTCCAACAACATCATCGAGTACGAGGGACTCATCATTGGGCTCAAGGCTGCCATCGCGCTTGGAGTCAGGCTCATCGTCATAAAGGGGGACTCACAGCTCCTCGTCAATTTCTCCAACTAGAAGTACAAGCCACAGGATGAGCACATGGTGGCCTACCTAGAGGAGGTGTGCAAGCTCGAGAAGCGCTTCATGCGCATTTATCTCCAGCACATCCCTCGTGGTGACAACAGCGAGGCGGACGGGATCGCCAAGCGCGCTTCTCACCGCGAGCCCCAGAGCCCCGGCGTCTTCGAAGAGCCGCTCCTGAAGCCCTCGGTAGCGCCTCCGGCCGTCAGCCCCGTGGCGCACCATGAGGAGCTCCCTCCCGCACCACCCATGGGCGCGCCAGACTGCGGACCATCCTCAGGCGCCCACCTGCTGTTGGCCCTCGAGCCGCAGCCTGAGAGCTGGACCATGGAGACCAAGGCTTACCTGGAAAGCGGCACCCTCCAGGAGATCGACGCAGAAGCATAGCATGTGGTCCGCCAAGCTGCGCTCTACCACTTGAAAGAGGGTGACATGTACCGCCATCGACCAAACGGGTTCGCGCTGCGGTGCATCTCCAAAGAGCAAGGGCACGAGCTGCTTGCCGACATCCATGGAGGCGAATGCGACAACTCATCCTCACGCACCCTCGCAGGCAAAGCATTTTGCAGCGGCTTCTACTGGCCCACAGTGCTCTACGATGCCACGGAGCTGGTCGAGGCATGCGAGGCTTGCCAATTCCATGCCAAGCAGATCCATGAACTGACGCAAGGGCTCCAGACCATCCCCCTCTCGTGTCCCTTCGCGGTCTGGGGGATAGATATCCTCAGGCCCTTCCCTCGTGCTGCCGGCGGGTACCCCTTCCTCTACGTCGCCATCGAAAAGTTCACCAAGTGGGCGGAGGTGGAGCCTGTCCGAACCATACCGACAGGGACCGCGATCAAGTTCATCAAGAGCCTGGTGTGCTATTTCGACAATGGCTCGTAGTTCACTTGCGGCCTCTTCAAGACCTATTGCGCCTCCATCGGGACGCAGATCTGCTTCGCCTCTGTGGCACACCTTGAAAGCAACGGCCAGGCCGAGTGGGACAACGCAGAGGTCCTCAAGGACCTCAAGACCAGGAGCTTCAAGAAGCAGCTTACGGCATGCGGCAAGGGCTAGCTGGATGAGCTCCCATCGGTGCCAGGGTCCATCCGCGCCACGACGACCAAGCACACCGGCGAGACGCCTTTCTTCCTCGTCTACGGGGCAGAAGCGGTCCTCCCAGCCGAGGTCAAGCACTGGTCCCCGCGGGTTTTGGCCTTTTAGGAATCTCGTCAAGACGGCCTGTGGGAAGATGACTTACTTTTTCTTGAAGGGGGTTGTTGCCAGACTGCCCTCCACGCGGCAAGGTACCAACAGGCGTTGCGTTGCTATCACAACCGCAACACATGCCCCCGCACCCTCAAGGCGGTTGACCTGGTACTGCACTGAATCCTCTCCAGAGAGGGACTCCACCAACTCTCACCCATGTGGGAGGGCCCCTTCAGGGCCACACACATCTCCAGGCCCGACGTGGCACGACTAGAAATAGCGGAAGGTGTTCCGGTACAAAACACATGGAACATACAACATCTTTGCAAGTTCTATCTATGACCCCACAAATACGAGTGAAATGGAGTTGTACACCCTCTAGAGCTCTCTCTACCAGCGCTGCCTTCAGCACGCGGGAGCTCCTTCCAACTCTCGTGGAAGCCCCATGCTCCACGCTGGCGGACGCTCCTACCCACTCTCGTGGAAGCCCCATGCTCCGTGCTGGCGGCCACTCCTACCCACACTCGTGGAAGCTCCATGCTCAGCGGTGGCAGACGCCCGATTCTCAGTGCTGGCAGCCTACTTACTTGAGGGGCCCTCGGCCATCAAATCCTCAAGCTGACCCGTTTCAAACATGACAACATGTATCTTTTTGTTATTTAATGAACCTGTTTGATGCATCAGTAAAGCTTACTTCCTTTGAAATTATGTGTGCTTGTAGCTGAGTGCGCTCGTGATCTCAGCAAGGGCGTGCGCTCATGATCTCCCCCGTGTCTATCACGCGAGCGGGGGCTGGGGCATGGTGTATGTGCTTGGGTCAGTCCCTGCAACATTGCAAAACCCAAGCGACTGAGCTCTGGCTCAAGGGTCTGCTCCTGTGTATGTCACCTCACTAGATGAGGGAGTCCTGGTTTAAGGGGTTCTCGGGAGGCCGACCTATTTCTTATGGGCCGGACTATATGGGCCGCTTGCCGAGCAATGGATTGATCAAAGACCCTGTCTCCAGGAAAGAAGCTTCGAGAATCGTGGCGTGACCTGGCCCTATTGACTGCTGACGCAAGGATGACGCATTAAATGATTTTCTGGTATTAGAGATAATCAGGAAATTCCAGAAAATGTTATAAACTTTGAAAAATCATAGAAATTCAACCGTAACTCAGATGAAAATAAATTGTATATAAAAAATGATCAGAAAAATCCAATAAATCTGTTTATGCCATGATCATGCATGTTTGAGAAAGTTAACATCACCAAGTAGGACATTTTATGATTAGGGCAATGTAGGAAATATCATTTGGAGTTGGAATTCAAACTTGTTTGAATTCCACTTCAATTAACTTGGTTAATTATTTTCTCTAGGTCAATTCAGTACCTTAATTTGTCATGTCATACATCATGGTTGTGCATTGCATGAATTGAATGACGTTCCCTCTTGTTTGCCGGTGTTTGTTCCCCTCCGGTAGACGTTGTTCCGACGTTGAGATCGATGTCACCGATGAAGACTCATTGTTATCTTCAGAAGTGTCAGGCAAGCAAACCCCCTTGAGAATTCTGATACAATCCCACTCTCTCGCTCCTGCTCTCTTTTACTGCATTAGGACAATGATGATTCAACTGTTACATGTTCTCGGTAGTTGAACCCATTCCTTTGCATGACCTGTCTTTGTCATAGTAAATAGTTGAAACCACTTAGCATGAGTAGCAACTGTTTGAGCCTTGTTGTGCTTACTCATCCATGCTTGCTTACTGTAGGACCGAAAGTATGTCTAGAGGGGGGGTGATTAGACTACTTGACCAAATAAAAGTTTTGCCTATACCAAATTTTAGGGTTGGCAGTTTTTAGCATTTCATGGCAAGTCAAGTACACCCTACAAATGAAAGTCTAAGAGTATAGCAGCGGAAAGTAACAACAAGCATGTATAGAAGGGAAAGGGTAGGAGGATCAAACGCAGTTGTAGACACAATGATTTTTCCCGTGGTTCCGATAGGTGGTGCTATCGTACATCCACGTTTATGGAGTCTTCAACCCACGGAGGGTAACGGTCGCGAGAGTCCACGGAGGGCTCCACCCATAAGGGTCCACGAAGTACCAACCTTGACTATTCCATAACGGCTTCCGTCCACGAAGGACTAGCCTCACTATGGGTAGATCTTCACGAAGTAGGCAATCTCCTTTCCCTTACAAACTTCTTGGTTCACTCCACAACACAAAGTAGGAGGCTCCCAAGCGACACCTAACCAATCTAGGAGGCACCACCCTCCAAAAGGTAATAGGCTCGGTAATGACGATGAACTCCTTGCTCTTGTGCTTCAAGATGATAGACTCCTCAACACACAATCACTCTCTCACAGATTTGGCTTGGTAGAAGAGATGGGATTGGTGGAAAGCAACTTGGGGAGGCTAGAAATCAAGATCCATATGGTTGGAGTGGAAGATCTTGACCTCAACACAAGACTAGGTGGTTCTCTCTCAGAAAACTGGATGGGGCAAGTATGGAATAGTTCGGTGTGCTTCTCTTTCGAGTAGGTGGTGGTGAAGGGGTATATATAGGCATCCCCAAAAATCCAACCGTTACACACAAAATGACCAACTCGGTGACACCGATGTGATAATCTCGGTGGTACCGAAGTGACCAAAAGGTGGCAACTTTTGAATCTCGGTGAGTCCGATATAGGAAACTCGGTTGCACCGATAAGGTGACCAACGGTCAGATTCCCAATCTCGGTGACGCCGATCCAACATTCTCGGTGGTACCGAAAATGTGAATTTGCGTAACAAAAAGTTGGCAACCTAAACTCGGTGGCACCGGTATGGAATCGGTTGCACCGAAGTGACTAGGGTTTGGCTGAGTATGTCTAGGGTTTGGAATCGGTGGCACCGGGATTGGAATGTTGGTTGCACCGATTTTGAGTGTTTGGCTTAGGACAGACTTTGGTGGGAGAGCTTGTGGATGTTTTTGGCGACTATCACTTGTGCACGTTTGAGCATATTGTTCACCAGCAAAACCTTACCCCCTTTTAATAGTATTGGCTTTCCTATGGACTCAAAGTGATTTCTCACAAATATAAAATGTAGAGTCCTCTTGCTTGAAGCTTTGCCAACCTATTTCCTTGCATCTTGGTGTATTCCACAATCTCCTTTTGCCAATCCTATCATTGAACATTTCCTGAAATATACTTGGTGGAAACATTAGTTCAATGACTTATATGTTATTAATTACCAAAACCACCAAGGGAGCAAATGTGCTTTCAATCTCCCCCTTTTTAGTAATTGATGACAACATATAGATCAAAGCTTCGACATATGACATAATCAATGAATATAATCATCGCTTTGAGAAGTATGTGATAAGCAAGAGCTCCCCCTAAATTTGTGCATTATTTTGGATTTGCGTTTGAATGCAAATGCACAATCGATTAGGTATATGGGGCACTTCTCCCATGTCACATACAACTTGGTGGTGTGCGAGAATAATTATAATGAACATCATAGCACAACACGATCAAGCAATGGTGAAAGATCATCTCATAAGCATTAAGATGATAGGAAATAGTTGCATCACACATAAAGCGTATGATCAAACACCACAAACATGTATCACAAGCAACCAAAAGATCAAATGTTTTTGAAACAGCGAATAACAACCAAAACGCTCTCTCACTCGAAGCCTAAAGATCTATATACACTTCTCCCCCTTTGGCAACAAGTTACCAAAAAGTTCAAAGGCATATATCTAAGCATTCTTGGGCTGATCTCCTCCGGTAGTTAATGAAGGAGTCGAGAGAACAGCGTCGGCGAAGATCTCTGCGGATGTCGTGGATGGAGTTGGTGTGGCAGCTGGAGGAACTGGAGCTGATGGAGCAGGAGCTGAGGTGACAGCAGCAGGAGCTGATGAAGAGGGCATCAAGTCTGGAGCGGGCACAGTGGCTGATCTGGCCTAAGTGGTGAACTGTGTGCCCGGCCTGAGAGGAGAACCATCCTCATCATCATCATCATCAGAAGAAGAAGTTTGAGGAAGAGGCACTGAGTCAACTTCCTTCTTGAGCTCATTAACTGTCTTAGTCCAGCCCATCCACCTTATAATTAAGGGTCTTGATCCTGTTCTCAAAGATCCTCACAAGACTGTTCTGGTTGTCCAGAATCCCCTTAATGTCCTTCTTCATGTCCTGAACTGATGAGATCAGAAGATCCATTTGCTCATTCCTGGATCTAGGGACTTGAGCACTAGTGGCTCTAGCTGCCTATGCTTCTGCCTGAGCTGCAGCTGAAGTGGGATGTCCTTGTTCCATCACCACAACATTGTCCTCGAGATCTGGCTGTAGGGGTAAGTGGGGACGATCTAGAGCAAATATGTGCTTCTCCAACTTTGAATTGATGAGCATCTGGATGTAGGGTGCATAACAGCAAGAGCGCTTCTGATCAGCAGCAACCCTCTTGATTGTCTCAACAATCAAATCCATGACTCTGATCCTGGTGTGTCTGTCAAGGTGGATCAACATATTGATGGAGTAGCCTCGGATCATCTTGTCATCTCCTGACTTGGGCATCAAAGTATGCCTCACAATGGTGTTCATGGTGCGGAGGCCAGCCTGAAGAAAGTAGATGGATCCTAGCATGTGAGACTTCACATTAGCAGCAGGGATCTCCTTATACATATTGGCCATAGCATTGTGGCTCTCCTTGGATTCTGAGTAGACATCCAAATCACCATCATGTGCTTCTGGGACTCCTAAGATGGTAGCCCACTCCTCAACAGTAGATTCATACCTTGCACCTTCAGTCATCCATACAATTCTACCATCTCCATAGAAGTGGGCAGTGGAGTAGAATTGCATGATCATCTCATCATTCCAAGCGGTGAACTCTCTTCCAACGAACTCATCTAAACGAATGCAGTGGAAATTATCTTGGACACTTGGAAAGTATTCCTCATTCTTCTTGATGAATTTCCAATCAACATACCACATATCACTCATAGCTGGACTCTTGTCAAAGAGAACAGTCTCATAGAAATCCTGTTGCTCTCTAGTATAGAATCTGTAGTCCACAGCTGTCTTCTTCCTTTGGGCATATGGGTCAGCAGCTCTCCATGCCCTCAAGCCAGATTCCTTCCTCTTCTTCATATCCTCAGCGAGTGGATAACTGGCATTGTGTACTAGAAGGTGTGGCCTAAGCTTCATTAAAGCAGACATAGCATCCTCATCCTCAACTCTGGAGGTGGTTCCTTTGTTCTTCTCCGAAGCTGGAATTTTCCTTGACAATCTCTTGGGCTTCTCAGCAGCAGGCTTCTTTGCAGCAGACTTAGTACTCTTGGAAGTACCACTCTTGGGCATAGCATCAGACATCAGTTTCTTTTGCTTCTTCTTGGGAGGGGCTTTCTCAACATGTTCTTCCTCCTCCTCAGCAGCAGCAGCTGCAGCAGCCTCCTCAGGGTCCTCAAACATGGAGGTCTGCCTGCTAACAGCATAAACAATCCTCTTCCTGGTACCCGTCTTTTCACCTGCCTTCTTAGGCAATGACTTCTTTGGAGGTGACTCAAGATGAAGAGCCATTCTTGTCCTAGCACCTTCACGAGGGGGCTCAATAGTCATGGTAGCTCTAGCACTCTCAGGTGCTCTCATAGCTGTAGAGCTAGCATATGTCTTGCCAACCACCCTCCTAGAAGAGGTGGCTTCATTGGCAGCTTTCTTGGCAGCCTTCTCTTGCTTCTTAGCAAGAATCTCTTCTGGAACGAAGTCTGAATCCTCCTCATCTGAATTCAGCTTCTTCCTAGCCCTAGTAGCAGCTTTGGGCAATCCATGGGAACTGGGAGTGCCTGGATCTGAAGATGAACTAGACTCAGGACTAGTGCTTGAATCCGTCTCAACACTTTGCTCTCTGAAGCTGTTCTCACTGTCCTCAGCACTTGACATACTGACCCTGTGAATAGAATATAGAGGAGCAGAAAAGGATAAGTCATCACAAAATGAGGCTGGTTTTTGAAAGTTTGAACAAAGGATTTTCAAAGTTTTGCATTCTGTCAGATACAAATCGGTAAGGCCGAAGCAAAATTTTCGGTGACACCGAGACTGACTGTCCTATTAACAGAAACTTGGCACCCTTTTCGGTGAGACCGAAAAGAAGTGCTCGGTTTCACCGAGACAGTTCTCAGCAACACAGAAAGAAAAATTGGTGGTACCGATTTTCTTGATTCGGTTCTACCGAGTTGGATCGGGCGGAAGGCAAACCCTAGAAAATCAGTCATTCGCTAGTCTATGGGATTTTCTTGTGGATAGGAGGACGGGCAACAGGTGGCATATGGAGAAAAGCAGATCCAATGCGCAAGAATCAGATGGGAGCGCAAAGGAGGACGAATCCGTACCCTAACTCGGCGACGGATCCGCTACGGCGGCGACGATGGAGAAGATTTCGTCGACGGCGGCGATTCCCAGCGGCGGAGGAGCGCAGGGAGACAAGGGCGACGACCAGGGGTCTCGAAGCGGTAGCTTAGGGTTCTGAGGCGCGACGATTTGAGGATTAATTTCAAAACATCGGGGTCCACAGTATATATACCCACCACTGTCGGTGACGCCGATTCTAGATTTTCGGTGTCACCGAGTTTCTCAACTGTCAGTTGACAGGGAAACTCGGTGTAACCAAAAATATGGAATCGGTAGTACCGAGATAGAAAACCAGATCAACCCTAGGCATTCGGTGAGACCGAGATTGTGGGGTTGGTTCCACCGAGATGCACTTGGGAGGTTTTAATGGTCAGTCCTTGTCGATACGGAACTCCGAGTGCTCCACACACAGAGGATCAAAAAGTACTTGTTCAAATTTTGTGATGCAACATGAAAGGAATATGAGGTGAGAAAGCATAGATAGCTAAAGAGTGGTCCTAGGCATTCTTGTCCATCGAATTGGCAAAAGATAAAATGAAAGCCAAATAGCAACAATTGGATGTCCTCGAATGAGAAAATAAATGCAGACCAACATGCTCACACAATAGGATGTCAAATGAAATCATGACAAACATGCACATACACACTAGCATCTAACAAGCACTTGGGCGATGAAAAAGTCATCTATATATGAGTATTTGACTTAGGAGCCAAGTAAGAATACTTGATCATAGGTCATACTCATCGTTTAAGCACAAGTGGGGTTACCACTTTTACATAAAGCATTTAATGTTGTCACATTCTAAGAGATACTTTAGCTCAAGTCTTAGAGTAAAGCTCCCCCTAGATGTGACATCCCCCCATAAGAGGGATAAACTAACCTTGGGTTTTGTCGATGAAGACTTCATGTTGGTGAGGTAGTTGTGGATGCTCAAGGTTGATGAAGATCACCAAGAGTTGGGAGCATCCTTGTTGTTTCCTTACTCTTCTCACCTACATGGGTTAGTCCCAACACACAAGAGACAAATACAAGGATATCTATGGACATGGAGTGCAAAGCATATGTAATGATGTCCATTGATTAGTTGATTACCTTGTCCCTTGCTTACCTTTGAGGGAATGTGTGACTCCTCGAACTATTGTATAGAGTTAATGTTGATTGCAAATAGTTCTTGCCAATAATGAATGTGAGTGAATTTCATTGGCGGAGTCACCCCTCAAGAACTTACTAGTTCTTCTTCTTGGGGACCCACATCAAGTTGATGGGGATCCTTGGTGTTGTAGTAGTCTTTGTAGAAGTTGAGCTTGACGTAGCCTTGGGAACCCACTCCACCATAGCTAGGGATTCTTCTTCATATGAGTCAATGTCCTCTTGAAGCTTGTTCTTGCCCTTGAGCTTGTGGTCTTGTGGTGGAAGGTCATCTTGAGTGCTTGTCCCCTTGGGAAGAGTATTTTCATACTTCTCCTTTTGAGGAACAAACTTGGGCTCAGGATATTGACCTTCTTCCCATTCAACTCCATTTGCGTTGAAGTAGCCAACACCACGATTCTTCCGGTATCCTCCGTGCTTGCGTACAATTTCCTCAAATTGCTTACACCCGGCAAGACTCTTGTAGATACCTTTCTCTATAATTCCTTTCAATAAAGCATTTTCTTGCTCAAGTGTAACTTGGCTAAGAGTAACATCATTAGTGGAATCAATAGAACTACTAGAAGCAACATCATTGGGTTTTGCATTTTTATTGTTGCTACTAGATGAAGAACCTTTCTTGCCTTTGTTACTAGATTGCTTAGTTTTAACTTGAGGCATGAATGTAGACAAGAGTAGTCGTTTGGCTAGATAAGATGAAGTCTTCTTTCGGAGATCGTCATTGATAGCTTTAAGAAACTCATGCTCTTGCTCCAAGTTGAGCTTCTCGAAGCGTAGCTTCTCATGAGTTCTTACAAGCTCTCTATGATCTTCGAGGGTAGATTCATGAGCTAACTTAAGAGTGTTTAGTTCTTTAGTTAGTTCTTCTATTTTCACCTTGTCATCATCAATTGACTTATCTTGACTAGCATGAGAATTATCAAGTTCATTTTGATCAACATCACTAGTTTTATCACAAAGCAAGTTATCATCACAAAGCAAATCATCTTCATCATTATCAAAATCAAGATACTCGGGGTGTGATACCTTGGGGCCTTTAGCCATGAAGCAACTTCCACTCCCTTCGTTTGGTGAGTCAAATAGATCATTGGAGTTGGTAGTCACTAGAGCAATTCCAGCAACACCATCATCTTGACTATAGTCGGAGTCGGAGTGATAGCTTCTCTCGGAGTTGTTGTCGGAGTCGGAGCCGGAAACCCATTCACCAACATGAGCTTGATGTTTCCTTCTTGTGTAGCTCTTGGTCTACTTGTCCTTCTCCGAATCTCTACTTCTCCTTGAGTGTCTTCGTTCATAACGATCATCTCTACTCCTTCTCTCTCTTTGAGGTGATTCATTCCTTGAGCTTCGTCTTCGAGGTGACTCTTCTCTTCATTTGTAGGGAGCTGTGCACTCATTGGAGTAGTGTCCGGGCTTCCCACAATTGTAGCAATTGCGGTCACGACTTGACGAACGCTTCTCATCATATCTTGAGTTGGAGCTTCTTTCTTTGCCTCTATTCTTGTAGAATTTGTTGAATTTCTTGACCATGAGGCTTATCTCTTCATTGGTGACAAGGTTGTTGCTTGAAGTCGCGGGAGCATCACTCGTGGCCTTGTAAGCACCGCTAGACTTGTGATGAAGCTCTTCCTTGTCTTTGAGTGTCATCTCATGAGCAACAATCCTTCCGATGACTTCCGTAGGCTTGAGATCTTTGTAGTTGGGCATCATTTGGATCAATGTGCACACGGTGTCGTATCTCTCATCCAAAGCTCTATGTATATTCTTGATGATGAATTTGTCGGTCATTTCTTCGCTTCCCAAGCCGGCAATCTCATTTGTGATGAGAGCTAGCCTAGAGTACATCTCTACGACTCCTTCACCATCCTTCATCTTGAACTTGTCAAGCTGACCTTGAAGAACATCTAACTTGGATTCTCTCACGGACTCGGTTCCTTCGTGCATATCAACCAAAGTATCCCATATCTCTTTTGCATCCTCAAGACGGCTGATTTTGTTGAATTCTTCGGGGCATAAGCAGTTGAAGAGGATGTCACATGCTTGAGCATTGTCTTGCAACATCTTCAACTCATCCGCGGTCGCTTCACGATCCGGTTCCTTTCCATCCGAAAAGAATTCACCTTGCAATCCAACACGAACAACAGCCCAAACGGCAGGGTTATGACCAAGAATATGCATTTTCATTTTGTGCTTCCAACTAGCAAAATTAGTGCCATCAAAGTACGGACCTCTATGATGATAACTTCCCTCACTAGATGCCATACTCTCCTAGGTTGTGAGACCAATGCAATGGAGACCAACGCTCTGATACCACTTGTAGGACCGAAAGTATGTCTAGAGGGGGGGTGATTAGACTACTTGACCAAATAAAAGTTTTGCCTATACCAAATTTTAGGGTTGGCAGTTTTTAGCATTTCATGGCAAGTCAAGTACACCCTACACATGCAAGTCTAAGAGTATAGCAGCGGAAAGTAACAACAAGCATGTATAGAAGGGAAAGGGTAGGAGGATCAAACGCAGTTGTAGACACGATGATTTTTCCTGTGGTTCCGATAGGTGGTGCTATCGTACATCCACATTTATGGAGTCTTCAACCCACGGAGGGTAATGGTCGCGAGAGTCCACGGAGGGCTCCACCCATAAGGGTCCACGAAGTAGCAACCTTGACTATTCCATAACGGCTTCCGTCCACGAAGGACTAGCCTCACTATGGGTAGATCTTCACGAAGTAGGCGATCTCCTTGCCCTTACAAACTTCTTGGTTCACTCCACAACACGAAGTAGGAGGCTCCCAAGCGACACCTAACCAATCTAGGAGGCACCACCCTCCAAAAGGTAATAGGCTCGGTAATGACGATGAACTCCTTGCTCTTGTGCTTCAAGATGATAGACTCCTCAACACACAATCACTCTCTCACAGATTTGGCTTGGTAGAAGAGATGGGATTGGTGGAAAGCAACTTGGGGAGGCTAGAAATCAAGATCCATATGGTTGGAGTGGAAGATCTTGACCTCAACACAAGACTAGGTGGTTCTCTCTCAGAAAACTGGATGGGGCAAGTATGGAATAGTTCTGAGTGCTTCTCTTTCGAGTAGGTGGTGGTGAAGGGGTATATATAGGCATCCCCAAAAATCCAACCGTTACACACAAAATGACCAACTCGGTGACACCGATGTGTTAATCTCGGTGGTACCGAAGTGACCAAAAGGTGGCAACTTTTGAATCTCGGTGAGACCGATATAGGAAACTCGGTTGCACCGATAAGGTGACCAACGGTCAGATTCCCAATCTCGGTGACGCCGATCCAACATTCTCGGTGGTACCGAAAATGTGAATTTGCGTAACAGAAAGTTGGCAACCTAAACTCGGTGGCACCGGTATGGAATCGGTTGCACCGAAGTGACTAGGGTTTGGCTGAGTCAGTCTAGGGTTTGGAATCGGTGGCACCGGGATTGGAATGTTGGTTTCACCGATTTTGAGTGTTTGGCTTAGGACAGACTTTAGTGGGAGAGCTTGTGGATGTTTTTGGCGACTATCACTTGTGCACGTTTGAGCATATTGTTCACCAGCAAAACCTTACCCCCTTTTAATAGTATTGGCTTTCCTATGGACTCAAAGTGATTTCTCACAAATATAAAATGTAGAGTCCTCTTGCTTGAAGCTTTGCCAACCTATTTCCTTGCATCTTGCGGTATTCCACAATCTCCTTTTGCCAATCCTATCATTGAACATTTCCTGAAATATACTTGGTGGAAACATTAGTTCAATGACTTATATGTTGTTATTAATTACCAAAACCACCAAGGGAGCAAATGTGCTTTCACTTACTGTGCTTGCTATGCTTAGAGTCGTGTCGGGTCTGATCCATCTGGGCGATGAATCGGAATGTTGGTGCTCATGTCCTACCGTGTAAGAGCTAAGTGTGTGAACACGTTTTGGTAAAGGTAGCGATGAGAGGCCATGTAGGAGTACATGGCGGGTTGTCTCATTGGGACCGTCCTTAAGAACTGAGTTGTGTGTATGTTATCCAAGACAACATACTACCATGCATTGGGCCCGAAACCAATGGACCCTCTCGGCTTATTAATCGCCTTGATCTCTGTCCAGGAGTTGCAACTAGTTTTTGGTGTTTGTAGGATGTGCTGGCGGCCGTGCATAGCACTGACCAGAGGGGTAGGCCATGGAGCGGTAGATGCACCCGTGGCCGGGTTTACCAAGCGTAAATCCATCCATCGAGGTGGGCTTGGGAACCCTGCACACATCATTTGGGGCCGTAATGGAATCTTCGTACGGACTTCCTTGCGGGTTTAGTCTCAAATAGGCGATAAACCTGGACTAGAGTCTTGTGTGGTTAACGATCGTGGCCGACTCCCTCGCTGGGCTTCCGCTTGAAGGTTCCCGAGGTGCCTTTTTACGTGCACATGGCGATAAGTGGCGGAAGCGTGTGTGAAGAAGTCTACCCCTGCAGGGTGGAATAATCTGTTCGAATAGCCACGTCCTCGGATATGGACTACTTGGAAAACTTATGTGGTTCATAGAAAACTTGACATGGATACTCTAAAATGCGCAAGATAAGTGTGAGTGCTATGGATGGCCTTCTCGTGGGGAGACGGAAGTGGATCCATAGTGGTGTATTGATTTGGTGAATATGTGGACTCGTGTGCGCTATCCCACCTCAAAGATAATACTTGTAGTCGTAGTATAGGTTAGCCAAGAGTCATAGCTGGCTTGCTGCAATAAACTCCACAACCCCCTTATTGATAATGATGCATATGTAGTTAGTTCTGATGTAAGTCTTCTTGAGTACCTTTGTACTCACGGTTGCTTAATTTATGTTTTTGCAGAGGAGACGTCAGTCTCATTAGTGTTTCTTATGACGTGAAGTTCGATGTTGATCGGGTTAGCTTGGGAATCCCAGACAGAGGTCTGGCTCCTTTGGTAGGGTCATTGTAGCTTTTCAGGCTCTCCTAGCCGCTTTTAATAGATGTCTGTACCCAGACATGTATCTTCCGCTTGTTGATTGTATGCTCTGAATGATGGGTCATGTGACCCTCTGCTTGTAACATTATACTATGTAGGCTCTCTGGAGCCTTCTAAATAAATGTAATGTTATAGAGTTATGTTGTGATGCCATGTTGTATCTACGCATATCATGCATATTATGTGTATGATTGAAATGCATTGGTATGTGTGGGATTCGACACCTAGTTGTGTGCCTTTAGTAGTACTCTTTACGGGGAAATGCCTCTTTGTGCTTCCAACGAGCCTTGGTAGCTTTCTACTGCTCCAGACACATTGATTGACCGGCGTGTATCCTTCTTTGCTGCTGTGTCTGTCCCCTCGGGGTAATGTCTCGCAATGTAATGGATTCCATGTAGCCTGCTACGACTCGTCTATGCGCAGTTGACGACAGAAATGTCTCACAGCGTAATGGAGTCCATGTAGCTTGCTATGACTCGTCTACACACGCTGATGACCGACACCTGCATTGTTGGGTTACGTATGCCTATCCCTGTATGGATGTGCCACTTGGGTTCTACAACTAGTCATGTCGACCCGGGTTCTTGGACATTTGAATACTAGCAATATATTCACATTCGTGAGCCAAAAGGCGCAAACAGTCCCGGCCCACGTAAGGTGGCAGCCGTGGAGATAACCATGCGTGAGGCCGCAAAGTGATGTGAAGTGTTACATGCTAGATTCCTATGGCTTAGAATCGGGGTCCCGACAAATATCATCACCAACTATCAAGTAACTTCACACAAATTATCATTAACTTGTTCTTCTTTTTATTTGCTTTTATATTTAGTTTGCTTCATAAAAATCAAAAATACAAAAATATTTATCTTTGCTTGTTACTAGTTTAGTTCTTTGCTTGCTAGTTTGCTTGTCTTGCTTGTTACTTTGCTCGTTCGGTCACCATGTCTCAAGATAGATTGCACAATATATCTTATTACCAAAGAATGTCAGATATAGAGGGTTCTATGTAAACTTTCATGACTTCACAATTTGAGCATAATAAATTATTTGCTTCTGAAATTAATGAACATTCAACTTTGCTAGACGCTATTAGTAAGCAACTTGATGAAGTCAATAAGGAAGTGTCTAATCTCCTATCAAAATTTTCTCAAACTGGAGATTTGTTAGGAAAGATCTCTGATAAGCACCACGCTAGTAAATAGGATGCCCGCTAAACCAGAATCTTTCTCTATTAATAATCATGATGAAGATCTTAAATTGATTTGTACTTCTCCTATTAAATCTTTGTTTACCTCTCTGAATATAAATGATAAGGGGACTGGAGATGAGTCAACTTTAGCTAGTGAGCGTCTCGCTTCCTTGGAGGGTGATGGTTTTAATGCTAAAACTGAAAAAGTGGGTTTGGAGAGGTCAAAACTTTAACTAGTGATGTGCCCACTATCTTGGATTACAAGGACTTTAATTATGAAAGTTGCTCTTTAGTATAATGTATCTCCTTGTTGCAAACTATTATTAACTCACACAATGCTTATGAACAAAACAAGGCTTTCACTAATCATATAGTGGAAGCAATGATAAAAGCTTATGATGAGAAACTTAATCTTGAAGTTTATATTCCTAGAAAATTTCATGATGAGTGGGAACCTACTATCAAAATAAGTATTAATAAATATGAATGCAATGCTTTGTGTGACCTTGGTTCTAGTGTTTCAACTATACCTAAAACTCTTTGTGATGTGCTTGGTCTCACCAATATTCAAGATTGTTCCCTAAACTTGCATCTTGCGGATTCTACCATTCAAAAACCTTTAGGTAGAATAAATGATGTTCTTATTATTGCAAATAATAATTATGTGCCTATAGATTTTATTGTGATTGGTATTGATTGCAATCCTACTTGTCCAATAATACTTGGAAGACCTTTCTTATGAACTATAGGTGCAATTATTGATATGAAAGAGGGAAACATAAGGTTCCAATTCCCATTAAAGAAAGGGATGGAACACTTCCCTAGGAATAGAATTAAACCACCTTATAAATCAATCATGAGAGCTACTTATGGGTGGAATGTCAAAGATGACAATACTTGAAACTATGCAATATACCTAGCTAGGGGCATAAAACAATAGCGCTTGTTGGGAGGCAACCCAATTGTTATCTTTATTTTTGTTTTTTACTTTATATTTTGGTGTGATAACATGATTATTTCCCCTATAATGATTGTGTTTTTATGTTTTAATTAGTGTTTGTGCCAAGTAAAGCCTTTGGGATGACCCACAAGATGAGTAGAATTGATACGGTGCAAACACAAAAACTTTAACGTCCAGTGAATAATTTCTCTGATTTTACTGGAACGTCTTTTTGATCTAAATTTTTTACAAAGTATTTATATGAAAATTCTTGAGGTTGTTCTAATTTCTCAGAATTTTTATAGTTAAATAAGTATAGATTCTTTACAGATCTTTACAGACTATTCTGTTTTAGACAGGTTATATTTTTTGCTTGCATAGTTTGCTTGTTTTGATGATGCTATGGATTGTATCGGGGGCTATAAGCCATGGATAAGTTAGAATACAATACCTATTATGCAGTAATGAAATATTAATCAATTTTTAACAGCAGCTAAAGTATTTGATATGTTGCTTATGCTAACGGATCTCACGAAGTTTTGTTGAGTTTTGTGTGATTGAAGTTTTCAAGTTTTGGGTGTTATGACGATGGATGAAGGAATAAGGAGAAGCAAGAGCCTAAGCTTGGGGATTCCCAAGGCACCCCAAGGTAATAATCTAGGAAGACTCAAGCGTCTAAGCTTGGCGATGCCCCGGAAGGCATCCCCTCTTTTGTCTCAATCCATCGGTATGTCACTTGGAGCTATATTTTATTCGTCACATGATATGTGTTTTGCTTGGAGCGTTGTTCACTTTTATTTTTAGTTTTACACAATCATTATTTGCTGGACACACCCATTTGAGAGAGACACACCTTCATCATAATTTATTAGAATACTCTATGTGCTTCCCTTATATCTTTTGAGCTTAGCAGTTGCTCTAGCACTTCACTTATATCTTTTTGAGCATGGTGGCGTATAGATTTTATAGAAATAATTGCACTCTCGTCTTCACTTATATTTGTTTGAAAGTTAATAAATAGTGACGGCAATTTGCATGGGTCATAAGACTAGTCCAAAAATAATAGGTATTCAATGAGTGATAATCAAAACCATCATGTAGCACATATAAGAGAAATTGTGGGTTAATGATATTGATGTGGTAATGTGAAAAAGGTGTGAGTGCATCATTGTTGATTCGTAGAAGTATCGGTATTAAAAGGTGTTAATTTTTCATTCATCTAAATATTAAAAAGTCATGGTGAGGATGTGTGAGCATTTCTATTCCTCGTTGAAATCCTAGTGTTATTTTGGGTTAGAGGCGCGCGATGGTTAACTCCTCCCAACCTCCTCGCTCGGGGCATGCGAGCAGTACTTTGATTTGTGATAAACTAATAAAACTTTGCAATAAGTATATGAGTTATTCATGACTAATGTGAAACCATGGACATACGCAATCTCACAATCTCATATTTTGCTAGCCTCTTCGGTATCGCGCATTGCGTGTTCTCACCTCGAGGTATCGTGCATTGCCTGTTCTCACCTCGAGGACCGGTGCAAACTTCGCCGGTGCATCCAAACCCCATGAAATGATAAGCTCTGTCACACATAAGCCTCATTATATCTTCCTCAAAACAGCCACCATACCTACCTATTATGGCATTACCATAGCCATTTCAAGATATATTGCCATGCAAATTCCACCATCACATCTAGTTCGTTCATCATCATATTGCTTTGCATGATCATATAGAGTTATTCATGACTAATGTGAAACCGTGGACATAAGAAATAAGTATATGAGTTCTTCATGACTAATGTGAAACCATGGACATACGCAATCTCACCATCTCATATTTTGCTAGCCTCTTCGGTATCGTGCATTGCCTGTTCTCACCTCGAGGACCGGTGCAAACTTCGCCAGTGCATCCAAACCCCATGAAATGATATGCTTTATCACAAATAAGCCTCATTATATATTACTCAAAATAGCCACCATACCTAAATATTATGGCATTGCCATAGCCATTCCGAGATATATTGCCATGCAAATTCCACCGTCACATCATATGACTAGTTCGTTCATCATCATATTGCTTTGCATGATCATATAGAGCTGGCATAGTATTTGTGGCAAAGCCACCTTTCATCATATTTTTGATACATGTCATGCTAGATCATTGCACATCCTGGTACACTGCCAGAGGCATTTATATCGAGTCATATTGTTTCATAGTTCTCCATATCAAGTTTTTATGTTGAGTTGTAAGTAAATAAAAGTGTGGTGATCATCATTATTAGAGCATTGTCCCAGTGAGGAAATAAAAATGGGGGAGGCCAAATGAGCCCACCATGATCAGAAAAAATGAGAGAAAAAGAGAGCAGGGACTTTGCTACTACCTTTTACCACACTTGTGCCTCAAAGTGGCACCTTGTTCTTCATATAGTCTCATGTTATGTCATTTTCATATGCTAGTGGGAATCACTTTTTCATTATTATGAACTTGGCTTGCATATTCCATTGACGGTATTCCTCAAATGCTTGAGGTCTTCATGAGCAAGCAAGTTGGATGCACACCCCACTTAGTTTCATTTGAGCTTTCATACACTTATAGCTCTAGTGCATCATTTGCATGGCAATCCCTACTCCTTATATTGACATCTATCGATGGGCATCTCCATAGCCCGTTGATATGCCTATTTGATGTGAGATTGTCTTCTCCACTTTCACCCTTTGATATCTACCACCATATTCTATTCCACCCTTATGCTATGTCCAATGGTTCACACTTTCACCCTAAGAATAAAAAGTTGATGCACTTTGAAAAAGTACGATCCAATTGCCTGACTTGGACACCGTGGTGCTTGACATTTGTATTAATGTGGTGAATACGAAGTCATGTCTTGCTAATACTATAAGATGAATGGGGGGGTAAACATTCTTTTAGGATCGTATACTTTGAAAGATTGATGATTTTGTTGCTTGTGTCTATAAATATTACTATGTTGATGTTTGTTAATTCATCGTTTCTCAATGAACATACATGCAAAAGATTACATATTGGGTAGCATGTCACATCAAAAAAATTGTTTTTATCATTTACCTACTCGAGGACGAGCAGGAATTAAGCTTGGGGATGCTTGATACGTCTCCAACGTATCTATAAGTTTTGATTGTTCCATGCTATTATATTACCATTTAGGATACTTTTGAGTAATAATTTACCAATTCATATTATTTTTCAGCACTAACCTATTGACCCAGTGCCTAGTGCCAGTTCTTGTTTTCTGCGTATTTTTTTACTTTTCAGGTTTACAGTACCAAACGAAGTCCAATTGCTCCGAAACTTTTTTCTGATTTTTTTGGACCAAAAGAAGACCTGGAAGCTTTGGGAGAAGACCGGAGACCGCACGAGGGAGGCACTGGGCGCACCCAGGGGGGTCGGCATGCCCTGATGGCTTGTGCCCCCCGGTGGCCCTCCTTACCCCGTTCTCTGGCCTATAAATTCACATATATTCCAAAAACCCTAGAGGGCATCCCAAAACTCTTTTTCTGCCACCGCAAGTCTCTCTTCCACCGCGATCCCATCTGGAGCTCTGTTCCGGCACCCTGCCAAAGGGGTGATCGATCACGGAGGGCCTCTTCATCAACCTTGCTGCCCTCATGATGATGTGTGAGTAGTTCACCATAGACCTACGGGTTCGTAGTTAGTACCTAGATGGCTATCTCTCTCTCTCTCTTTTGATCTTCAATACAATGATCATCGCATCTTCGCTTTGATCTATCTGATGTAATTCTTTTGTGCGGTGCATTTGTTGGGATCTGATGAATTGTGGGTTTATGTTCAGATTATTCATGAAAAGTATTTGAGTCACCTCTGAATATTATGATTCTTATTTGCATGATCATTATAGCTTCGTAATTCTCTCCGATCTATTGAGATGGTTTTGCTAACTAGATTGATATTTCTTCAGTGGGAGAGGTGCGTTGTAGTGGGTTCAACCCGAGAGGTTTCTATATCCTAGTGACAGAAGGGGACAAGATACGTCTTTGTGTTGTTGTCACTAAGGATAAAACGATGGGGTTCATTCTTATTAATTGAGTTTACTTTGTCTACATCATGTCATCGTTCTCCATGCATTACTCTGTTTGTCATGAACTTAATACATAGAGAGGCAAGCATAGAAGCGCTCTTGAAGTGGAGTAATAGTAATAGGTACAGGCAGGAGTTGGCCTATTTGTCTCAGACGTAATTCCTATATACACATGATGATTGTCGTGAATATCGCATAACTATGCGCTTTTCTATCAATTGCCCAACAGTAATTTGTTTACCCACCGTATGCTTATTTTCATGAGAGATGCCGCTAGGGAAAACTATGCCCCCCGGGTCTATTCATCTATATATTCATAAACGCTACAATACCTTGCTGCCTTTATTTACTTTTTATTTTATTTTGCAATTTACAATTATCTACTATTGTCTACAGACTTCACTTGCTTGCAAATAACGAGATTAAGGGAATTGGCAAACCTCTTGCCCGCGTTGGGTGCAAGTTGTTTGCTATTTTGTGTGCAGCCGCCGAAGACGGTTGTTGATTGATATTCCTATTTGTTCGATAAACCTTGGTTTCATAACTGAGGGAAATACTTACCCGTATTGTGCTACAATTAGCCGTTCCTCTTCACGGAAAACCCAACGCATATCACAAGTATCAGTGGCCGCCTCGTGGGTCTTCTGGCCACCTGTCGAAGCTTCCTGGGTCTCTTCTGGTCCAAAAGTAACTCCCATAAATTTTTATTCAATTGGGACTCCGTTTGGTATTGATTTTCTGAAAAGTCCAAAAACAGGCAAAAACAGAAACTGGCACTCGGCACTGAGTTAATAGGTTAGTCCCAAAAATGATATAAAATAGCATGTAAAGCATTCAAGAGTGATAATATAATAGCATGAAACAATCAAAAATTATAGATACTTCGTAGACGTATGACTACTCCTTTTGGGAGAACTTATTTGCTAGATTATATTTCGCGTTTTCAGCAGGAGCTACAAGCTCCATTAATAGAAAAAATACAAAAAAAATCAAACTACTAAGCTTAACTATGTTTGTAGAGATGTTTATTAGTTAGAAAAAGAAGAAGTATTTTGTTAGAATATGGTGCTCCATATGTGGGCTCAAGATCTCCTATATTCTATCCTACAAATTTCGCTACTGAATATTCGATCGACTGTGAACTAATCCATGAAGTTAGTAAGCATGCCCTTTTTAAAAATGAAGAAGAGGACCCTCACGCACATCTCGTGATCTTTGATACTTTATGTAGCCTTTTAAAATTAAAGATGTGCCGAGAGAATTTATCTTATTGAAACTCTTCAAGTTTTGTTCAAAGGATAGAGCTGAAGAATGGTATAACATACTGCAATATTATAGCATTACTAGTTTGAAGATGCGTGCACATAAATTCATGGGTAATTTTTTTCCTTGCTCCAAGATAGCTAAACTTGGAAAGGTTCTATCTTCTTTTGCTTAGGAATTCAGAGAAATCTTATATGAAGCTTGGGGAGATATTCTAAACTTTCGAACTTTTATCCTAATCATGGTTTTGCTGAATATGTTATACTTCGCATGGAATAAATGATGAATCTAAATCTATCCTTTATTTAAGTGAAGTTGAGCGCTTTATGTCTTTAACTTTTGAAGAAGGAAAATCGCTTATAGAAAAAATGCTAAAGAAAAGTGGAATATTGAGGAACCTATTAAACCCACGGGAAAATTTTATCATGTTGAACACATGGAGGGATCTAGAAAGGTGACCCAAGAAAAAGGTAAACCAGTTGAATTAGTTACGCAAGAAAAACTAGATCTATTCAATATCTATCAACATGAAGACGAGCTCAACAATTAAAAAATCTAAACATCACTGAGAGGATTTCAATAGAGACCTTAGGTGATGCATCACCCCCCTTTTAGACCTACTTTCGATCCCACACCTACCCTGCACAAGCACCCGCCCCGGTAAGCGCCAATTTGTCCCCCGTGCTCATGTGCGTAGTGAGTTTTTTTTTGCTTAGTTGAGATTGTGCTTAGGGCAATGCTATATTGGATTTGGTTTTGATTGGTTTGGAATCCATTCGATTGGATATGATTCAATTCGAATCCAATCGATTTTAGTTGAATCAGAGCAATGCTAGATAGGTAATGCATATATTACAATGCTAATGCCTAGGGTTCATACTATTGGTGCATTTGATGGTGTTCTTGCTTCATTGCTACTGCCTAGAGTCCTAATGATATTGGTACAATGATGCATTGTTGCTGGTGGTGTTCTTAGTACAATGACAATGCTAGATTGCTCCTGCTTAAGGTGTTCTTGCCGTTTTTGGTTGTTCGTGGTGTTGTTGCTAGATTAGCATGTGTGCATGATCATATAGTGGGCGATATGTTATTGCAAGATCAAAGTAAGACAATGCATGAGCATGCTAGTAGGGCAAATGTGAATGCCAAAAATTGTAGTAGTTTCTTTTAATAAAAGCATGTGCATATTAGATTGGTGCACTTGGTGGCGTTTCTGGTCATTTGCAAACTGCCACTGATCACTTGGGTAGCGCTACAATCAGACCATAGCACCACCCAAGTGCAACTACCAATGGTCAGCGGTAGTTGAAAATGATCATTGCAAGTTTGCTTGCTCTCGTCAACTGAACTGACAAGGTCTTGAAGACGGAGTGGGACACGACTGGCAGAGCGACACAAGTCGCTGTCGGTGCCAAGGACACCATCCCCACCAACCGCTGGCCCGGGGTAGATGCCATGAGTCGGCCACTGGGCATTGGCAGGAGGCCTAGGCCTAGCCACGAGGAGGGTGCAGGGGAGCTGTCGTGGTTTTGTCACGGCAGATGTCCCCATGAAAGGACTTAAGTTCGAGGCCATCGCTAAGGTGAGCTCGAAGGGGTTGATCAGAATCGAGAGACAAGAGTTACCCAGGTTCGGCCCCTCGGAAAGAGGTAAAGGCCTATGTCCTGCTTTGTGTTGTATTGATTGGGTATCGATTACAAGGGAGCGAGTTCGCTTGACCTAGCTATCGATGAGTTGTTTCGTGGCCTAAGCCGCCCAGGTAACCCGCCTTTATATACATAGGTCAAGGCCCTGGGCTTACAAGAGTCCGGGCCGGGTTATACTTGATAACCGACCTCACCTCTAACTATACATGCCTTATCTAACAAGCCGCCCCCGGCGGCTCAAGCCCGCCGGGTTACATCCTGTCTTCTGGCTCTGGGCCTCCTGGCCCATTGGATAAGCTGACTCTTAATGTTTTTATAAGCCGCCAACCGTATCACCCGGCCCCACCTGGGCGGGTCTAATCACGGGGTTATATCCCCAACATTAGGCCCCAGATTGATTTGAACCGGTTCATGTCAATCTCCAAGTCTTCTCATTGGTGCGTCTTGCCTTCTCTGGTGATCTTCATGACCCGCCGAAAATGGGCGATCGTTACGTCTGACAAGCTTTCATGACCCGCCGTGACAACATCAGAAAAATCAAAAAATATTCCTCTGACGTCAGAACGGATCTTTCGTCATTAATATGACCAGCCCGAAAATCAAGGCGTCTTCTTAGTTTAATCATCATCGTGCTCCCTTGATTCTCGCACCGAACCATTTGTGAGACCATTATATCCTTATAAATAGGCACGGGGGGCTATCACTTTCATTTTTCCTCTGCCGTCATCTCCTTCTTCTTCCTCAGAACGCCCGCGCCACCGAAGCCAGCCGCGCCGCTCGGTCCTCGCCATCTTCATCGACACTGGCCGTTGCATCAACCTGAAATGATCCAGAGCTCTCGCGCATTCGCCACACCCTTAAGGTTCTAATTCTGCCCCCTGTCAGATCTGCATTAGGTTTTCCCCGAATCCATGGAGTTCTTCGGTGTTCATCACCATTTGTCGGAACGTTCTTCACCGATTAGATGAAAGCACCTTCTTTTAAAGCCTTGTAATGCTGCCGAAATTACGCGGCCATCCGCTCCGCACTTATGCCACTCTCATTTTGGATCTGCAGCTCGTTTTAATCTGGGTAATGGCCATCTGTTCCTCCACTGGTCTCCTTAGGGCTGAAATATTTTTCTTTTTCCCTCGCCCGTAGATCTTGAATCCATAGCCGTAGTTGCGGAATCGGTTTCTCAACACTTAGCAAATTTTTCAATCTGTTTTGATAACTTGACCCGCCAAAAAGCTGCCGGCTCACTTTGTCTTGCCGCATGTAGCTTCGGCGGCTCATAACTTTATATTGACCCGCCAATGCTGTCACCATTTCCAGTCATAGTGACCATAGTCAGAATGTATTTTTAACCCGCCGAAAATGCATGTCTTCTCGCAGTTTCCTAAGCCGCCACCATGTCAAAGACTCCGTCCACCTGCAACTGGGTAAAGTCCGGAGTGACCGAAGAGTCGCTCAAAGAATTTGTCACCATGGGAGTTCTGCCGGCTCAGGATATTATCCGCTGGCGGGTTCCAGGCAATGAGACTACCCCTAAACCTAAAGACGGGGAAGTCGTTATATTCACAGACCACCTTCTTCGGGGCTTTTCCCCGCCCGGGTCAAAGTTTTTTCGGGATGTCTTACACACGTTCAAGCTGCACCCCCAAGACATCGGCCCGAATTCTGTCACCAACATGTGTCAATTCCAAACTTTCTGTGAAGCCTACCTTCAAGAGGAGCCGTCTGTTGACCTCTTCAAGGAGTACTTTTACATTAACCGCCAAACAAAAATGGCGGGCGGGTTAAGTCTTGAGCTCGGGGGCGTTACTCTTCAGAGGCGGAGGGATGTACTCTTCCCAGCAGCGATTCTGCGAAGTCACCCCAAAGAGTGGAACAAGACTTGGTTCTACTGCCAAGACACTTCGCCAGAGGGGGAGAACCCGCCGCCGGGTTACCGCTCCTACCGGCTCAGCACGGATACAGAGCTTCCAGACCGGATGTCAGCCACCGGGCGTGCTCAATATGCCTCTACTTTCTCAAAGGTCAGGGCTCTGTTAGCCAATGGATTGACGGGTGTTGATCTGACCCGCTGCTGGGTCTCCTGGAGGATTCTGCCGCTAAGCCACCGTGGCGCTTTAATGTGCCAGTACACCGGTAAACTAGACGACCCTCAACGCTTCACCCGGACCCCTCTGAAGGACCAGGATCTTAACACCATCGTCAAGTCTCTGGTGGGGGAAACATTAGCCGCCTGCAGCAAGACTAGCGTAAGCCCCTTCTCTACACTCAACCCGGCTCCGGATGTAAGTCTTTTCATCTTTAACCCTCATCCATTCTTTTAACTCCATACTTTGTTAACCCTTTTCTACCAATATTCTTTGTCCTTTGTAGGCTAGCTCTTCATTCTGGAAGAAATTGTTGCCTCCTACTCTCAAGAAGAAAAACAAGGTCCCGAAGGCATCAAAAGCTAAGGCGCCGACCCGCAAGAGGAAACAGTCAACAGAAGAATTGTTTGACTTAGATGACTCGGAGGTAGAACTTGACTCCCTTGGTCTTCTCTTTATGCAACTCATTGACAGCGACTGCTTACAGGAAGAAGCTGAAACCAGCCATGTCGACGTTGCCGAGGTAACCATTGTCTCCTCTGACTCGGATCTTTCTCCAGTAAAGAGAGTACGGCGGGCTGTCCGGAAGGTAAAGAGTTCCCGTCCTTTTGCTTACGTGAGTCATAACTTTCTTTTGAAGAAGCAGCAAGATGATAGCAGACGTCAGACCCAGAGCGCCGGCTCTGGAGACCTTTTAGCCGGCTTACCAAATGAGCCGGCCCCTCAAAAACAGCGCACCAAAGTACTTCCTTGTCTTGAATTTATCTTGTCTGTACATTATCCTTGCATCTTATTAACTGTTTAACAATGCTAAATTTTTCCAGGACTCGCCTCCTTCTTCTGGCGATTCAACCGCCTCAAAGCTGCCTCCTCTTATTATTAACCCGGGGTAAACATTTCTATATCCCGAAATGTGTTTAATATCTCATACCTTATCATGATATATCCAACATTGCCTTTGCTCACAGGGCTCAAGCCAAACGAACGAAAGGGGCCGGGTCATCCGCAACTCCTGATGTCCAAGACCAGGAGATCCCAACACCCAATATTCCTGATTCTCATATTGAGCCTTCTGAGGCTGCTAAAGACGCCCCTGAAGAGGTTCCTCCACAGGCCGAGCCGGCTGCTATGGACATTGAAGCTCCTGAAGTCCACCCAGATTCTGCTCCTAAGCCGCCCAGCTCCCGGCTGTCAATTGAACACATGCCTTCTCATGAAGAGGTCATTGTCACCGGGGCGGCTTACAAATCTCCAGCTCCTTCCCATGCGCTACCAAAGCATATCAAGGAAGACGAGGCGGCTCCCTCCAAGGAAGAGAAGACTGCCTCTCATCTTTCAAATTTGGATAAACTTACTGCTGATGAATTACATTCCGGCTATCTGAGCCGCCTATTTGCTAGCCGAGACATGGAGGCCAACCTGGTCGCCAAAATGATGACAAAATATGAGGTACTTCACCTCCCTTGCCTCTTCATGTATATACTTATGTAGCCCCCAAGAACCGGTTGAACTCTCAGAAGGTCAGCCGGGTCTTGCATTTATTTGACAACTTTTTGAAGAGTCATCAGCATGTGAAACATGTACTAAAAGCCAAGTGTAGCCCCCAAGGGCCGGGTCATTAGACCAATAATGAGCCGGCACTCAATCAAAGAGTAAGAGCCAACTGTAGCCCCTAAGGGCCGGTTCATTATTTAAGTAATGAGCCGGCTCTATAAGAAAGAGCTGAGACAAAATAAGAGCCAAGCGTAGGCCCCAAGGGCCGGGTCATTACCTAAGTAATGAGCCGGCACTGAATCATAGAGCAAGCGCCGATCGTAGCCCCCAAGGGCCGGGTCATTACCTAAGTAATGAGCCGGCACTCCATCATAGAGCAAGCGCCGATCGTAGCCCCCAAGGGCCGGGTCATTACCTAAGTAATGAGCCGGTTCTATAAAAAAGAACTGAGACACATTAGCCCCCAAGTGTCAAGTAAATTGCTTGCAATCTGCTTGGGACTTGTAATCATTGTACCAAATTTTGACATAAACTGTGTGAGACGGACTGGCGGCTTAACCTTGACAACTTTGCTCTGTCATGACTTGTCCTATGCAGGAATCTCTGAACGCCGCTGAGTTGATCGTGACAGATCTGAAGAAGAGTCTAGCACAACAACAGAAAGGCCGAGCAGAGACAGAAGAAAAGTGGCGGCTCTGCTCCATAGATCTTGAAAAGATCAAAACAGAGTTCGAAACTTTCAAGCAGACTGCTGAGTCAAGCCAAGCCGCCCTGACCAAGTGCGCTGAAGACGCAGAGGGCCGGCTCAAAATGGTGACTGTCGAGCTGAACACTCTGAAGGGCCAGATAACCCATATGATTGGAGCTGTGTTGGGTAGGTATCCTTAACCGTCAACTATATACAAATACTGCTCAATATTCTTCCCCGGCGGCTTATGAATTTTTGAATTGCCTATAGGTGAACGGAGCCACCAACTGTCAAGCAACAGCCTGCTGAAACTCAAGGCTTTGTACTCTTTAATAGAGCAGTTATATGTCGGGTCCTTAATCACCATCAAGGCCGTCATGACTGAGAGGGGTATCCCAAAATTCATGAAGGGCGTACCGGAAACCATGTCGACCATCCCAATGCAGCTTGAAGAATTAAAGAGATCAGCCGCCCGCAAGGGCGCAATTGTTGCTTTGAGCCGGTCACTGGCTTATGCCCCGGAGCTTAACCCGGATGAGATGATGGATGGCTTTCCTCAACTGAAGGACGACGGCTCGCAGTTTACACAAGAAGATTACTCTCGCTGTCATAAGGCATCCTGGGTCTTGGCAAGCCGGCTGGCCGCAGAAGCTGATCTATCAGTATACCAGGCGGCTTACTCCGAAGATAACAGGCGGATTCGAGGGCCCACTTTTGAAGCGAAGAGCCTGATTCCTCAATGCCGTAAGCACCTCTTCGCACCTAATGTTGACCTGTCTCCAATCATGCACGATGAAGCTATGTTTGAAGCTTTGACCAATTGCAATTGGGATGTGGACAACCTCCAGATCGAAGAAACCGAAGACCCGGCGCAGGATGACCCGGCAGCGAGCTAAAGAAAAAACTTTGCATCATGTAACCCGGCCTTGTTTAATTCACCGGGTTAAAATTTGTTGAAAAACTTGAAGTCTGCAACTTTTGGGCATGTTAAACAACCTTGTAATAGTCATAGAAAACTCTTAACTGCCTGCTCTTGCACTTTTGATGCACTGCTTTAAAGCTCTGCTTGCGACTTAGCAAATTCATCTGTTATATATGATCATTTGATTGTTTTGACACATCAGGCGGGTTATACTCCATGAACGAAGCCGGAAATTTTCCAAAACTTAGAATCTTATCATGAGAGTACGTGCAAGAACAAGCAATTTGTATGTCTCATCCTATAAGCCGGCTTTAAAGGCACGGCAGGACAAGATAACTCTTGTTTTTTATGAAAATATTTTGTTTCCGAAGAAATTAGGCGGAAAGCCTGAAAACTTGTAAACCGGGCCTCACGTGACATAAATTCGTCGTTTAAACCTTAGCAAGTTCAGGGTCTTTAAAAGATTGACATTGCTAAGAGTACGAATAGGCCACATAGCGGAGGGATTACGGTAGACAAGACGAGTTTGTCCTCGCTCACTGTAAGCCGGCTCTCTCGTGACAAAATTTGACAAGTTCAAGGTCTTTGTGCGAGAATAACTTATAAAAGTTCAGGGTCTCTTATCAAGAATAACTGTCAAGAGTTCGGCGGGTCACATGGCAGAGTAGCAAGTTGCAAACGGGCAGGTTTAACTCGAACATGGCATATAAAGCCTGGCCAAGAGGGTATGTAAGCTAAACCCATAGGGTTAGAAGCCCCCAAGTGACCTAATTAAGGATCAACTCCTTTGTAATATAGAGCCTGGCCAAGAGGGTATGTAAGCCCCCAAGTGACCTGATTAAGGATCAACTCCTTTGTATGACACTTTTAGTGTGGAGAAAACGGCAGAGGCCCCTAATCATGGGGATGCCAACTTTATTATATCATAAAAGATGGTATATACAATGACAGGAATATGTACATTGATGAGAGCCGGACTGGCGGCTTAAGTATAATATGGCCGAAGGTGAGCAATATTCCATGGCCTCTTGGTTTCTTCACCAGAAGTGCGAGACTTGTCACTCTCCAGTATATCCATGAGATAATAAGATCCATTGTTGAGATTCCTGCTGATCACAAACGGTCCTTCCCAGGGAGGTGACAACTTATGCATATCTGACTGGTCTTGAATCAGCCGGAGTACTAAGTCGCCTTCTTGGAACGTCCGGGTCTTGACCCTGCGGCTATGATAGCGACGCAGGTCTTGCTGATAAATCGCCGATCGAGCTGCTGCAAGATCTCGCTCTTCGTCCAAGGCATCCAAAGCATCCTGACGCGCCGCCTCATTATCAGTTTCTACGCAAGCCGCTACTCTGGGCGAGTCATGACGAATATCACTGGGAGAACAGCTTCTGCGCCATAAACCATGAAGAAAGGCGTATAGCCTGTAGACTTGTTGGGGGTAGTTCTTATGCTCCAAAGAACAGACGGCAACTCCTCCACCCAACAACCCAGCGTGCGCTCCAAAGGGACCATAAGCCGGGGTTTTATACCTCTCAAAATTTCCTGGTTAGCACGCTCAGCTTGACCATTAGACTGTGGGTGAGCTACCGAAGATACATCAAGACGGATATGCTCCTCATCACAGAACTCCTTCATAGCCCCCTTGGATAGATTTGTACCATTATCAGTGATGATACTATGCGGATAGCCAAAACGAAAGATCAGTTTTTTGACGAACTGAACTGTTGTTGCTGCATCACACTTGCTGACCGGCTCAGCCTCAACCCACTTAGTAAACTTGTCAACCGCCACCAAGAGGTGGGTCTTCTTGTCCATAGACCTCTTAAAAGGTCCCACCATATCAAGCCCCCAGACTGCAAACGGCCAGGTGATTGGAATCATTCGTAGTTCTTGAGCCGGCACATGGGCACGTCGCCCAAATTTTTGACACCCGCCGCATTTAGTGACCAAATCCTCCGCATCTTTATGAGTTGTTAACCAGTAAAACCCGTGTCAAAAGACCTTGGCCACCAATGATTTTAACCCGGCGTGATGACCACAATCGCCAGCATGGATTTCTTGCAAGATCTCACGGCCCTCATCAGGAGAAACACAGCCTGGAAAACACCAGTCACACTGCGTCGATGTAACTCACCGTTGACAATAGTCATAGACTTAGATCGCCTTATGATCTGTCATGCCAGAGTCTCATCTTGAGGTAACTCGCCGCGAGTCAGGTACGTCAGATAAGGCAACGTCCAGTCAGGTATCACGCGAAGAGCCGCCACCAATTGCTCCTCCGGGTCAGGTATAGCCAAGTCCTCCTTCGACGGTAACTTGACCGACGGGTAATGCAACACGTCCAAGAACACATTAGGCGGCACCGGTTTACGCTGAGACCCCAGCCTTGATAAAGCGTCAGCCGCCTCATTCTTTCGGCGGTCAATATGATCCACCTGATAATCTTTAAAGTGGCCAGCAATAACATCAACCGCCTGATGATAAGCCGCCATACGAGGGTCCTTAGAATCCCACGTGCCAGAGACTTGTTGAGCCACCAGGTCTGAGTCGCCAAGACATCTGACCCGGCTCAAGTTCATCTCCTTGGCCACCCGGAGCCCATGAAGCAAAGCCTCGTATTCCGCTGCATTGTTAGTACAAGGAAACATTAGCCTCAAAACATAACAGAACTTGTCACCTCGCGGAGAAGTTAAAACAACTCCAGCCCCCGAGCCTTCCAATTGCCTGGATCCATCAAAGTGAATCGTCCAGTAAGTATTGTCCGACTTTTCTTCAGGAATTTGACATTCTGTCCAATCATTGATAAAATCCACCAGGGCTTGAGACTTGATAGCCGTCCGGGGCACATATTTCAGATTGAGAGGCCCAAGCTCAATTGCCCACTTAGCAATCCTTCTAGTGGCTTCTCTGTTTTGAATTATATCTCCCAAAGGAGCAGAACTAACCACTGTGATTGGGTGACCAAGGAAATAATGCTTCAGCTTGCGATTGGCCATGAACACTCCGTCGAGACCTCACTGACATAATAAACCGACCGCTGAACTGGATATTCCTTACCCGCCTCCTTGCGCTCCACCACAACTGCAGCGCTGACAGCCTTGTTATTAGCCACCACATATAAGAGCAGATGTTCCTTTTCCACGGGAGCAGCCAGAACAGGCGGCTCAGCCAACTGCTTTTTGAGCGCCTCAAACGCCTCATTAGCCGCATCACTCCAGACGAAATCGTCTGTTTTCTTCATCATCTGATACAGAGGAATAGCCTTCTCACCCAGGCGGCTTATGAACCGGCTTATGCAGCAATACGACCCACCAGGCACTGAACATCATTGATGCACACCGGCTTAGACAGGGAAGTAATAGCCTTTATCTTGTCCGGGTTAGCTTCAATGCCACGCTCAGAGACTAAAAATCCCAAGAGCTTGCCTGCAGGTACACCGAAAACACATTTTGCTGGGTTAAGCATCATCTTGTAAACCCGCAAATTGTCAAAGGTTTCCTTCAAATCAGCCAGCAGAGTTTCCTTCTTCCTTGACTTAACCACAATATCATCCACATAAGCATGAACATTGCACCCGATTTGACCATGAAGACAGTTCTGCACACAACGCTGGTAAGTCGCCTGGGCACTTTTGAGCCCAAAAGGCATAGACACATGGTAGAAAGCACCAAAAGGCGTAATGAAAGACGTCTTCTCTTGGTCTTTAACTGCCATCTTGATCTGATGATAACCTGAATAAGCATCCAGGAAACACAGACTCTCACAACCCGTCGTCACATCAATGATTTGATCAATATGGGGGAGAGCAAATGGGTCAATCGGACACGCCTTGTTAAGATCCTTGTAATCCACGCACATACGCCACGTGTCGTTCTTCTTGAGTACCAACACCGGGTTAGCGAGCCACTCCGGGTGAAAAACTTCAACGATGAACCCTGCTGCCAAGAGCCGGGCCACCTCTTCTCCAATAGCCTTACGCCTCTCCTCATTAAATCGACGGAGGAACTATTTGACCGGCTTAAATTTAAGATCTACATTAAGGTGGTGCTCAACGAATTCTCTCGGTACACCTGGCATGTCAGAAGGCTTCCATGCAAAGATGTCCCGATTCTCACGGATGAATTCGATGAGCGCGCTTTCCTATTTGGGATCCATATTAGCCCCAATAGCGAACTGCTGTGATGAGTCGCCAGGCGTAAAGTCCACTAGCTTGGTATCTTCTGCCACAAACTTGAGGGGCGGCTCAGATTCCGTGTTAGGCTTTTTTAGCGGGGTCATGTCTGTCGGGTCAACATTTTCTTTATAAAACATGAGCTCTGCCTCAGCACAACTCGATTCTGCATATGCTGCATCACCTTCCTCACACTCGAGAGCCGTCTTCCGATCACCATGCACAGTAATCGTCCCATTTAACCCGGGCATCTTGAGCTATAAGTAAACATAGCAAGGTCTAGCCATGAACTTGGCGTAAGCCAGCCGTCCAAACAGAGCGTGGTACGGGCTCTTGATCTTGACCACTTCGAACCACAAAGATTCCACCCTGTAGTTGAATTCATCGCCAAAAGCTACCTCCAAGGAAATCTTACCCACCGGATAGGCTGACTTTCCAGGCACCATGCCATGAAAAACCGTTGAAGAGGGCTTAAGATCCTTGTCAAGCAAATTCATCCGACGGAAAGTGTCATAATACAGGATGTTGATGCTGCTGCCACCATCCATGAGTACTTTGGTGAACACATATCCTCCCACTTGGGGGGCAACTACCAAAGCCAACTGCCCCGGGTTATCAACACGCGGCGGGTGATCCTCCCTGCTCCAAGTTATGTCATACTCAGACCACTTCAGATATTGCGGGAGAGCCGGCATGACTGCATTAACCGCCCGCTTCCGCACCTTCCGGTCTCGCTTGTCGAGGCTAGTTGTAAAAACATGGTACTGCCCTCCATTAAGCTGATTGGGGTTACTCTGATACCCGGACTGGTTATTTTGCTGTTGACCTCCACCGCCAGACTGTTGATTATTACCTCCATGGTTTCCTTGGCCCTGATGGCCAGAGCCTAAGCCGCCCGAACCAAAGCCAGACCCGGAAGGACTGGATCCTGACCCGCCGGATGGTCCGCCGCCGCCGCCTTGGTGCTGGTTAACACTGTAATTTTGATACTCGCGCATGATCCAACAATCCCTCCAAGCATGAGTAGACGGCTGATCCGGAAGGCTATGTTTCGGGCAAGGAGCATTCAGTATCGCCTCCATGTCGGCAGGTTTGCGTTTAAGAAAAGGCGGCTTGCCGTTCCCCTTGCCACGGTTATTCCCAGTATTGGTGTTGGCCACTAACTCAGACCCGCCGTCCTGGTGTTTCCGCTTTCCGCCGTTGCCATTATTGTTGTTTCCTCCCCCGTTCTGCGGTTGACCCTTGCCATTGTTATTCTTCTTACCCTTGGCCGATTTCTCATCATCGGAGCTTGGGTCCTTCGTGTTATCAGAGTCTGCATACTTGGTGAGAGCCTCCATGAGTTCCCCCATGTCTTGGCATGAACGTTTGAGCCGGCCAAGCTTCTGCTTCAAGGGCATAAAGTGGCAATTCTTCTCTAGAATCAAGACCGCTTGAGCCGCCGTAATGTTATCAGAAGAGTGGATGATGGTTGAGACCCGCCGGACCCAGTGATGAGCCGACTCGTCCTCACGCTACACGCAATGATCCAAATCCACAATTGTCATGGGCTGCTTGCACGTTCCCTGGAAATTCTTGATGAACTTCGCCTTTAACTCGGCCCAGGAATTAATGGTGTTGGGTGGTAAACCCTTCAACCACGTGCGAGCCGGCCCTTCCAGCATCATGACGAAATACTTGGCACATACTGCATCGCTAACATCTAACATCTCCATGGCTAGCTCATAGCTTTCAATCCAAGCTTCTGGAGGCAGGTCAGCAGTATAATTGGGCAACTTGCGAGGACCTTTGAAGTCCTTTGGCAGACGCTCATTCGGCAAAGCCGGCACTAAGCACGGCACTCCCACAACCCTGGAGGTTACTCCGGCTCCTACCGAAACGGAAGGTGCGACAGTGGGTTCTTGATAAGCCGCCGCAGCCGCCAGAGCCGCCGCCTCTCACTGCGCTCTTGCCCGATCCACCAGCGCCTGAGCATAAAGAGCCGGCCGATCATCTCGCGGTGGGTTTCGATGTCGATCACTGCTAGAAACCGCCGGCGACTCTAAACGCCGGCGTCAGCTGAGGCTTGGGATGGGGGTTGAATGCACGCGACTCCGGCTATCAGTATATTTCTCCTGCTGGGCCACCACTGTCTGCAGGTATCCAATGGCGTTCCGCACTTCCTCTGCGAAAGGCGCCCCATCGGGGATGGGGATTGTACCAAGCCTGGTTGCCGCTGCCACCATGTTCTCCGCCGGGTTAGAATAATGACCCGGCGGCGTCCAAAAAGACTGTGGCGGGGTCTGGTTCCGGTGGGGCGGGTCTGGCTGTCGATGCTGAACCGCTGCCCGGCTCCCAGGTACTTCCGCCGTCCGGGTTATGGTCAGGGGTGCATTTCGTCCCGTCCCTGGCGTGTTGAAAAGATTTCTCGCTTCATATTGATCCGGCAAACGGGATTGATGCCTCATCCGGTGAACCGCCGTTGCGGACTGTTGCTCTAACTCAAGGCAAAAAGCATCTGCCCTAAGGCGCTCCGACTCAGCATCCATCTGAGCCTTCAACGCATTGATTTCCTGTTGGACTCCGGCCATCTGGTTCTTCAACCTCGTGATCTCCGTGTTACGGTCCGCTTGGTTTTCGGCAGTGACCTCGGTTTCCATCAGAGTTGTAAGCTCATTCATCAGATCCAGAAGAACTTGAGCCAGCGGCCTGCCAGCTCCAGACCCGGTTGTACCAGCGGCCGTGCTACTAGGGGCCGGTGCCGATCCCGCCATGAAAACAGCGGCGCGGCTCGGCGGCTCATAGTATTCCGTCTCATGGTACTCTGGCTCGGGGTAATGCTCGACGTAGCCCCCAAGCCCGCCGTTGTGAAGCTGGTAGATTGATTTCGTCTCTCTGCTCGAGGATCCATCCTCCGAGCAGATGAGGGTTTCCTCCCGCGACATGGAACCTTCAAGCTCCGTGCCTTGGGTAGAGCCGACGAAGACATGCTTCCTGCACGGGTTAACACGGGCGGGTTGCACGCGCCGGGTCGGCTCGACGAGGTCGGTGCAGATGTCCGGCCCAGGTTTAGATCCGCCGATCTTGCCGATGAAGACATGAATTCCGCCGAAGGTGACCCGGTGCCCTTACTCGATTGAGTCGGCCTCGGGGCCCCAGCCAGCGTCGTCGATGTAAAGCTTGCCGCGGCGACTCTTAGTCATCCTGCCCACGGTGTATCCCTCGATCCCTGGGAGAGATCCCTTCGAGAACTCCACACCACCGAGTGCGAGCCCCACGGTGGGCGCCAACTGTCGTGGTTTTGTCACGGCAAATGTCCCCGTGAAAGGACTTAGGTTTGAGGCCATCGCTAAGGTGAGCTCGAAGGGGTTGATCGGAATCGAGAGACAAGAGTTACCCAAGTTCGGCCCCTCGGAAAGAGGTAAAGGCCTACATCCTGCTTTGTGTTGTATTGATTGGGTATCGATTACAAGGGAGCGAGTTCGCTTGACCTAGCTATCGATGAGTTGTTTCGTGGCCTAAGCCGCCCAGGTAACCTGCCTTTATATACACAGGTCAAGGCCCTGGGCTTACAAGAGTCCGGGCCGGGTTATACTTGATAACCGACCTCACCTCTAACTATACATGCCTTATCTAACAAGCCGCCCCCGGCGGCTCAAGCCCGCCGGGTTACATCCTGTCTTCTGGCTCTGGGCCTCCTGGCCCATTGGATAAGCTGACTCTTAATGTTTTTATAAGCCGCCAAGCGTATGACCCGGCCCCACCTGGGTGGGTCTCACCACGGGGTTATATCCCCAACAGGAGCCGATCAGGTTCTATGTGTAGATCAAGGACGAGGAAGACATAGCCATGCTGGCCATGCCACCTGCCTTTGGGCCAGCCGTGAAGAAATGGCTAGTCCTCAAGCCTCATCATGTCATCAGCTCTCTTCCAGCAAGTGGTGTGAGTTCTGGGTGTAGGTCGAAATATTTTAGTGGCAGGTGGTGCTTGGGAGGGGTTGTGACTACTTCTGTCGACGCCACAAGATCGTTGATGACCAACAAGTATAGGGGATCAATCGTAGTCCTTTCGATAAGTAAGAGTGTCGAACCCAACAAGGATTAATGATAAGCACTTTTCCGCAAGGTATTCTCTGCAAGTGCTGTTAGTAGCAATGATAGATAGTTTTGTAGCAAGATAATTTGTAACAAGTGACAAGTAACAATAGTAGCAAGTGTGCAGAAAGATAGCCCAATCCTTTTTATAGCAAAGGACATGCCTGAAAGTTCTCTTATATAAAGCAAGCGCTCCCGAGGACACATGGGAATATCTGTCTAGTCATGTTCATCATGTTGAGTTGATTCACGTTCGTTACTTTGATAATTTGATATGTTGGTGGACCGGTGCTAAGGTATTGTTCTTACTTGAACAAGCAACCCTCTTATGATTACTCCCTCTCGGAAGTATCCGCAACTATGAAAGAATAATTAAGATAAATCTAACCATAGCATGAAATGTGTGGATCCAAATCAGCCCCTAACGAAGTTACGCATAAACTAGGGTTTAAGCTTCTGTCACTCTAGCAACCCACCATCTACTTATTACTCCACAATGCCTTCCTATAGGACCATTAGATGGTGAAGTGTCATGTAGTCCACGTCCACACGACACCACTAAAGGAAGCAACAACATACATATCATCAAAATGTCGAACGAATACCAACTTCACATGATTACTTATAACAAGACTTCTCCCATGTCCTGAGGAACAAAAGTAACTAATCACTCATCATCAACATGTTCAAGATCAGAGGTGTAATAATGATGATTAAGGATCTGAACATAATATCTTCCACCAAATAAACCAACAAGCATCAACTACAAGATGTAATCAACACTACTAGCAACCCACAGGTACCAATCTGATGTTTTGAGACAAAGATTGAATACAAGAGATGAACTAGGGTTTGCGATGAGATGGTGCTGGTGAAGATGTTGATGAATATTGGTCCTCCCATGAAGGAGGAAGCATTGGTGATGACGATGTCTTTGATCTCCCCCTCCCGGAGTGAAGTTTCCTCGGCAAAATCAGCCTGCCGGAGTGTAAAAGGGCCTCTGCCCAGGTTTCTGCCTCGAGACGGCGGCGCTTCATCCCGAAAGTTCTATTAAAAGGAGGCCTTACTATCCCTTAGATTTCCTTATGGACCCTTCTGCCACAGGAGGGTAGGACAGAAGATGTCATGCAAGTTCTTATTATAAGCATGTATGACTATATACGGAATACATGCCTACATTACATTGATGAATTGGAGGTAGTTCTGTGTCGCTCTAGTGTGTAACTGTTACATGATGAATGTAATCTAAATAATTATCCATCACCGGTCCACGTACCTACGCTTTTCATATACTGAATCTTGCTAAGTTACTATTGTTGTTACTACTGTTATAATCACTACAAAACTGCTGCTATCACTATTATTGTTACTACTGCTGTTTTGCCTTGCTACTAAAACTTTTGCTACAGAGAGATATCCTAGGTGTGGTTGAATTGACAACTCAACTGCTAAGACCAATAAATATTTTTTGGCTCCCCTTTTGTCGAATCAATAAATTAGAGTGTAATACTACCTGTGAAGACTGTTGCGATCCCCTTTACTTGTGGGTTATCAATAGGCAACTACCAATTTTTAGCTTTTCTTAGCAAATTAGGTTTAGCAACAAATAGGTTGTCTAGATATGCAACTAGGTGAACAACCTATGTGATGCTAACAACAACAACAATACACGCAAGAAAATGATACCACACAAGTAAAGCTTGCACAAAGTAAAGATAAGAAATAACCACAAGAGGAGCCGGTGGAGATGAGGATGTGTTACCGAAGTTCCTTCCCTTTGAGGGGAAGTACGTGTCCGTTGGAGCGGTGTGGAGGCACAATGCTCCCCAAGAAGCCACTAAGACCACCGTATTCTCCTCACACCCTCACGCAATGCGAGATGCCGTGATTCCACTAGTGGTGCCAATGAAGACGATGACCGAGCCTTTACAAACAAGGTTGGGGCAATCTCCACAACTTAATTGGAGGCTCCCAACACCACCACGAAGCTTCACCACAATAGACTGTGGCTCTGAGGTGACCTCAACCATCCAGGGTGATCAAACACCCAAGAGTAACAAGAGCCGCAAGGGATTTGTGGGGGGAATCAAAGTTCTCTTGGTGGAAGTGTAGATCGGGGCCCTCTCAAGCAAACCCTAGAATATCAACACGTTTTGTTGGCTAGGAAGAGAGATCGGGCGAAAATGGAGCTTGGAGAAACAATGGAGCTTGGGGATGGAAGAGGTGGTCTTCTTGGGGAAGAAGTCCCCCTTTATATAGTGGGGGAACAAATCCAACCGTTACCCCCTCTCAACACGCACACAAGCGGTACTACTGCTCATGGGAGCGGTACTACCGCTTGGGCGGCTATGCCAGCTACATAGGCAATGGCACATGGCCACGAGCCGGTAGTGCCACCGGAGCGGTACTACCGCTTGCCCCAGTGGTAGTACCACTGGGGTTGCAGTGCAGAGGCCCTCGAACACATGGAAGTGGCAGAAGGAGAGGCAGTACCGCTGAAGCGGTACTACCACTTGCCTGAGCGGTACTACCGCTTATAGGGGGTAGTACCTCGCCTTACTGCCACCCAGATTTCGCTGAGAGTTCAGAGTCCAGAAAGCAGGGCGACAGTTGAGCGGTAGTAACAGGCGATACTACCGCGCCGTACTACCGTCCCAACAACTACTCAGTCCGACATGAAAAGTCAAGACTCCAGAGCCAGCGTATAGCGCGTGGCACTGGACAGTGGTACTACCGCTCGCCCAGAGCGGTACTGCCGCTTACCGTTGTAGGCGGTACTACCGCTTGCGTGCGCGGTGTTGCCGCTTGTTTCCTTCAGGACTAGAACAAAGGGCATAGTGGAGCAACTCCATTGATGCGAGAAAGAAACAAGGGTGCAAATGAAAGTGTACGCATTGATTCCACCCAAACCTTTCCAATGCGGACCCCCATCTTAATAGTACGGTTCTCCTACGACTCAATTCCGCCAAAAACGAAACATAGGAAAATAACCGTCTTCACTCTTATCCACCGAGGGGCTAGAATCGTCTTGTTAGATATGATGAATTATCTGAAAGGCTTAATGCACATGATTAGTCTGCAAATGCATTGTCATCAATCACCAAAACCACAAAGGGAGAAATATGCCCTAACAGTTACATCAGTCAAATTTTCTATACGCATTAATGGACGTCTTTTGGAGGCTTTCTCCCCACGTGTGGTATAAGACAAGGGGATCCCTTATCCCCGTATCTTTTCTTGTTTGTGGTGGAGGCCCTGTCTTTGTTACTTCAGGATGTGTGTACTAGAGGTGCCCTTCTGGACTTGAAGGTCAATAGGCATGCACTGGTTGTCTCTCATCTTTTGTTTGTCGATGATTGTCTATTATTTTGCAAGGGGACCATTGATCAAGCGCTAACAATTAAAAATATTATATCCTCTTATGAGAAAGGCACTGGTCAGTTATTGAGCCCAGATAAGTGTTATATTATGTTCGAAAAGAAGTGCGGTATGGAAAGTCAAGTGGCTGTTATGGTAATCTTGTGCATCACTGCTGAGGGTTTTGAGGACAAATATCTTGTACCGCCGGTACCTCAAGGTAGAATGAAGGCTGGTAGATCTCAGTCTACCAAAGAAAAATCTCTGAAAATTCTTTCGTATTGGATAGAAAAATATGCATCCTATGGGGCGAAAGAAACTTTGATAAAATCTATTTTGCAGGCTCTGCCAGTGCATGCTATGGGTATCTTTAAACTTCTGGCATCGCTCTATGAGGAATTATCATAGATCATAAGGAATTTCTGGTGGGGTGATGAGGAGGATAGGAGGAGAACTCACTTGCTGGCTTAGGATAACTGACTAGGCCTAAGGGTAAAGAAGGCATGGGATTTCGCGATCTCAGATTATTTAATCAAGCTCTTCTAGCTAGCAGGCCTAGAGACTAGTGGTTAAGAGGGTCGGGCTGGCAAAATCCAAGGCCATGTGCGAAACTTTAAAATGGGCCATACCTCACCTAAAAAAACTATAATGTTTTCTAAGTGAAGACATGACTAAGATCTTGCAATGCTAGACACCTAATTGACGCGGGGTGTCGTTGAGCCATTCCTGTCGGCCGGACGACGGAGCGAAGGGAAAAAAGAAGAAGGTTCTGGAGATGGAACTCGATTGGATCGCTACATTTTTCCCGGGTAGAGCCGTCGGCGTCGATCATGAGAGAAGGCAGGGGTTGTGAGCGGAAGAGGCACGACAACAGGGGTCGCGACTCGCAAGCGGAAGCGGCGCGGCAGTAGTGGTCGCTTCGGCTCGATCGCTGGGAGGCATGAGAAGCGTAGAAGGTAGCGATCCGGAAGTAGTACGTGCGTGCTAATGAGGCCCATTAGTACTAGTGTTGCATAAAAATTTGAGGCCCCAAAAACCTGAGGGCCCTGTGTGCCTGCACAGGTTGCACACCCCCAGGACCGGGCCTGGTGGTTAACCCTGAATCCTTGTGCGCCAAGGTGATGAAGGCAAAATATTATCCCCAGGGGCATATCCTTGATACCGTGTTTCCACAATCGACAACACTCTCTTGGCAAGGTATTTTTCATGGATTGGATCTGCTAAATCGGGAGTAATTTGGAGAGTGTGTGATGGGTGTAATATCAATATCTGGAGGGATAACTGGCTCCCTACAACCTCTGACCTTAAAGTTACTGCAGGGAAGAATAGGGCCAGAATTAAATGGGGGTGTCTGACTTGATTTTTGAGATTTACTGTGCATTTGTTGTTGCAACCCATGCAAAGGCAAATTTTGACGGGTCTGCATTGTTCAATCTAAAGAAGGAAGCAGTGAGTATCTCCAAGATGCTAAATGGACACAAAATTTTAAAGATTAAACGTTCAGCGAATGTGGTGGCCCATTTAATTGCTAAGTATAATTTTGATAATAGATCGGATGGTATTCTTGTTAAGAGCATGATTAATAGTATAGCCAACAATCGACTATATGGAGTCGTCATGTCACACATAATCAACCTAATAGTCAACATGTACAGTAGCTAGTTGCTAAGTAGTACTCCCTCCGTTCCTAAATATAAGACCTTTTAGAGATTCCACTTTGGACTACATACGGATGTATATAGACATATTTTAGAGTGTAGATTCACTCATTTTGCTCCGTATGTAGTATATAATGGAATCTCTAAAAGGTCTTATATTTAGGAACGGAGGGACTACTATTTTATTAATGCATGGCCTACCGCACACTTTCAAAATATTTCTTGAAGTCCGTGTTGCAGTCGGCTGTTAATCTACAACCCGCTTCCATTCTCTCTCATCCAACTCAACACAAATATAATTGTTTAATCCTTATAGTCTGCTGACTGTATCTTATTATACTTGCTCTAATGACATCTCGCTCTGTGTGGTGAATATTGTAAGGAGTGTTTGTAATAACTCTGTTACTCAATTAATACCTGAGGCGTTTTTTCAAAAAAAGAGAAAAACTCTTTTTTCTGACAACTAAACCTCCCTCCTTATTGACATGTGATAACGCTTACATCTTTAAGTAGCAGAGGAAGTAAAACATTCGGGGCATCATCAAGTCACTCACTACAAAAACTAAATCTAGCGACACGAGCTAATTCTTGTGCAACGCCATTCGCTTCTCTAGGACAGTATTCAAACCTAATTGAACTAAAATTACAAGCCAAGTGGTAGCAATCGTCAATGATGGCTGCTGCACTGCCTACATATTGATTCTCTATGTTCATAATCTCCATAAGTTCCTGGTGTTGGAAATATGCCCTAGAAGCAATAATAAAATGGTTATTATTATATTTCCTTGTTCATGATAATTGTTTATTATCCATGCTATAATTGTATTGACTGAAAACTCAAATACATGTGTGGGTATATAGACAACACCGTGTCCCTAGTGAGCCTCTATAGGACTAGCTCGTTTATCAAAGATGGTCAAAGGTTTCCTGGCCATAGACATGAGTTGTCATTTGATAATGGGATCACATCATTAGGAGAATGATGTGATGAACAAGACCCAAACTATGAACGTAGCATATGATCGTGTCAGTTTGTTGCTATTGTTTTCTGCATGTCAAGTATATGTTCCTATGACCATGAGATCATGTAACTCACTAACATCGGAGGAGTACCTTGTGTGCATCAAACGTCACACCGTAACTGGGTGACTATAAAGATGTTCTATAGGTATCTCTGAGGGTGTCTGTTGAGTTGGCATGAATCAAGACTGGGATTTATTACTCCGTGTGATGGAGAGGTATCTCAGGGCCCACTCGATAATACAACATCACAATGAGCTTGCAAGCAATGTGACTAAAGAGTTAGCCACAGGATCTTGTATTATGGAACGAGTAAAGTGACTTGTCGGTAACGAGATTGAACTAGGTATGGAGATACCGACGATCGAATCTCGGGCAAGTAACATACCGATAAACAAAGGGAACTACGTACAGGATTAACCGAATCCTTGACATAGAGGTTCAACCGATAAAGATCTTCATAGAATATGTAGGAGCCAATATGGGCATCCAGGTCCCGCTATTGGTTATTGACCGTAGAGGTGTCTCGGTCATGTCTACATAGTTCTCGAACTTGCATGGGTCTGCACACTTAATGTTTGGTGAATATTTGGTATTATTGAGTTATGTATGTTGGTGACCGAAGGTTGTTCGGAGTCCCGGATGAGATCCTGGACGTCATGAGGAGCTCCGGAATGGTTCGGAGGTAAAGATTGATATATAGGAAGTTCCGTGTAAGACACCGGAAAAAGTTCGGGCGTCACCAGTAACGTACCGGGGGTGTCGAAAGGGTTCCAGGGGTCCATCGAAAGGGGCCCACCTGCCCCGGAGGGCCCCATGGGCTATGAGAGGGGGGGCACCAGCCCCTGGTGGGCTGGTCACCCCTCCCACAAGGGCCCATTCGGCCGAAGGGCTGTGGGGAACCCTAGGGGGGCCGGCCACCACTTGCCTTGGGGGCCAAGGCACCCCCCTTGGCCGCCGGCCCCATCTAGGCCGCCGCCCCCTAGGGGTGGGAACCCTAGGGTGCCGGCCCCCTCCACCTCTCCCCCTATATATATGTGAGGGGAGGGAGGGCTGTCACACCTTAATCCACAGCGCATCCCTCCCTCTCCCCTAGATCGTTTCTCCTCTAGATTAGATTGGTTCGGTATTGCTTAGCGAAGCTCTGCCAGATCAGCTCCACCATCACCGCCACCACACCGTCGTGCTGCCGGAGAACTCATCTACCTCTACGCCCTCTATCGGTGTCAAAACCGGCGGATCTCGGGTAGGGGGTCCCGAGCTGTGAGACTAGAATCGATGGTAACAGGAGACGAGGGAGCCGAGGTTTTACCCAGGTTCGGGCCCTCCTATGGAGGTAATACCCTACGTCCTGCTTGATTATATTGATGGTATAAGGGTTACAGAGTTGATCTACCTCGAGATCGAATGACTAAAACCCTAGATGAGTTCTCTTGGCCTACAACCTAAAACCCTCCGGCTTATATAGACGCCGAGGGTACCTAGGGTTTACACACGGTCGGTTACACGTCGAAGGGATAAACATGCCTATTCACTACTTTAAACATGGAGGATACGCCATGATTCCGAAGCTTCCTTCCTGGAGACAGGGTCTTTGATCAATCCAGTGCTCGGCATGCGGCCCATACAGTCCGGCCCATAAGAAATAGGTCGGCCTCCCGAGGACCCCTTAAACCAGGACTCCCTCAGTAGCCCCCGAACTAGCCTCCAACGCCAAGGGTCCTAGCTCTAGCTGCTTCATGTGATCAGAGTCTTCGGCTTGCGAGGCGAGTTCCTTTCTCCAAAATAGTGATCGGACGAGTTTAGTTCGGCCTCCGACGATGTGTAGTTTTCCCGATCATTGATCGTCCGAACACCATGAATAACTCGGCCCTGAAGGCCAAACATCAAGGGGTAAATAGTGCTCCCTGACAACCTTTCAGATGAAAGGTCACGGCCCATCACGACCGCTGAACCAGTCGAAACAACTCGATTCACGGTTCGAGGCCGTTTTCATCAGCACGACCCATCAATGCACAGATCGTGCCCCGTTTCACACGGGATATGTTTAATCATGCGCGTGTAATGGCACGCACGTCTTGGGAAGCGAAGGGATTCACGACACAGTGAAGGGAGGCTAACCGACGACAAGCCCAATAAAAGGGAAAGAAAACCCCAGGGCTTAACCACGCTCCCCATTCGCATCCCCACTTTCCCAATCTCCTGAGCCTCCAGAGCCCAGATCTAGGTTTCCACCCTTCCTCCTCCGAGCTCAGCCATGGCCGGCTCCGGCTCCAACGGCAAGTGGGAGTCTCCCACGGTCACAGACCAGGACATCCGGGACCTCAAGGACGCCGGCTACCTCCCTGCCAATATCTTCCACCGCGCCGTGGAGGAGGGCCAGGTGATCCCAACCCACAAACCAGGCGAGAGGGTGGTTTTCATTCCTCATTTCATTCGAGGATTGAGCTTCCCGCTCCACCACTTCGTTAGGGGCCTCATGTTCTTCTATGGACTCGACTTCCACGACCTCCCGCCGAACTCTTTTATGCACATATCGGCCTTCATCATCGTCTGCGAGGCCTTCTTGCGGGTCGAGCCACACTTCGGACTATGGCTCAAGATATTCAATATCAAGCCGAAGTGTGTCACAGGTGAACACGCAGACTGCGGCGGGGCAGTCATCAGCAAGCTTCCTCGCGCATGATGGCCATCCGGCACCTTCATCGACACCATCAAGACTTGGCAAAAAGAGTGGTTTTACATCACTGATCCAAGGGAGGAGGGCGGAACTGTTCCTGCCGAATTCAGATCTGGCCCCCCGGCCAGATTGACCTCATGGGTCCGAAAGGGCCTCGACTGGGGGTCGGATACAGAGGTGGACGACTTGCAGAGGTGCATCGCCTCCATCATCAAGGACAAAATCGGGCTGACCAACGTGGTCCAGATTATGCTCCGGCGGCGCATCCTCCCTTGCCAGCGCCGGGACTCTCCTATGTGGACTTATCGGCTTACGATGAGCCTACAATTCGTCAACTCTTCTGCACTACTCGGGTAAAGATGTGGAAGGCGTTGTTCAAGGCGCAGGAGAGTTGGCCAGCCGAGAAGGAAGACAAGGGTCTGCGCGCCGATAACTCCCCTTCCTAGGTATGACATAGTTTCATTTGATCGGCTTTGTTTTCCCGAAGAAAACCTAAGCATTATTCGATCATTGACGCAAGAATGGCTGAGCAAGGCCACGGGCATCAAGTGCTCGGCTCCATAGCCCGAAGACCCTAGGTCCAAGCTGCTGTCGGAGATGCTCGTCGTGGCGCCTTATAAGGCGCCAGAGAAAAAGGAGAAGAAGAAGAAACCAGGCCGAGAAGGCCTGCGCATCAGGGACCAGCCGGAGGCTGTGTCTGAGGAAACCCATGCCTCCTCGAATCAAGAGGAGGAGCATGAGGGCGAGGAGGAAGGCGATTCCCCCCTCGCAGGAAAGATGGCAGCGTCATCGAATGCCCCAGAGGATGTACATCCTCCCGCCTCGAAGAAAGCACGTCGGACAAAGTTAACTTTGTCCAACGACAGTTCGGACTTGGATACCAAGTCCGAGGACTTCGAGAGGGTTCCACGAAGGAACCTCAGGGTCAAGCCCCCAGCTCGAAGGTAAAGATCCGAAGACTTCCCGAGCTATTAGCGCTAAGCTCCGAATATTACTAACACGTGAGCGCCTATTGACTTGGAGCCCACCATGTGTGCTCCCCACCGATCAAATCTCGGACGGGGAGACCCCGCCCGCCGAGCTGGCGAAGAGCGGGACCGCGTCGCACCCTTCTCCTCCGGGCGCCGCGAAGGATGCCACGGAGGTGTCATCCCAACAGGCTCCTTTGGAGCCGGACACCGGTGGTGGGGGCGATGACATCATGGTCGAGGCTAACACCTCGGCCGCCGAAGACCAGGGGAAAAGCCCCTCCCGGATACTGAGGAGACCGAACGAGGAGATGTCCAGTCACCTCCGAGGTCGTCTCCGGAGCGCACCATGCCTCCGGAGGCACCAGTTCAATCCCCGGTTGGAGATCGGGTCAACCGATCCCCACCGGCGCCACCGACCAATGGGTGGCCGGCTATGGGGGAGGCTCTGTCAAGCGCCTCCATCTCTGGGGAGCACCGCACCATTATGGGTGTGGTATTGCAGAGCATTCAGTCTGTAGACAGCGGGCTGAAGGAGGCCTTCAACGGTCTCCTGACGGGCTTTCAGGTGAGCCACGTAATGCTCTGTTTGTGAAATATTCATTTCTTTGTGTTATCATTATGTATATGGCAACCCCCGAGCCCTAGGTGAGTTTGTAAAAACTTACCTGGGGGTCAATAATAGATCATTATCCAAACTATGTACAGGACAATATTTGTTCAGAACGTTCTAACAGCCCTTAAGAGGATCGGACACAGGATCATATTTATGACAGTTCGGAAGTTTTGAAACCATGTAACTTGATATGGTTTTGTTTTTCATAGGCTTCATTGACGGCGGCAGCTGCTAATGCCGCCGAGCTGGACGAACTAAATCGGAAGCTCAAGAGCTCCGAAGACGAGCTTGACGCTCTGAACAAGAGATTCGACGAGGCGCAAGGTAAGCCGGATTAGATTATCCAGATCCTTCATTACCGTACTGTCATTGCAATATTTTTTTGATATGTTTAATGCTTACGCAGCCTCGGCGAAGGAAATTGAGAAGCTCAAGGCCGAGCTTGAGAAGGCGAAGCAGGAAGCTGCGGTTGAGAGGGCGGCAGCCAAAGAAGCGGCTACCGCGCTATCCGCCTTGAGAGCCACCAGCGACAAGCATGAGGCCCGGGTGGAGGAAATCCAACAGGAGCTCAAGGACACCGGCCAAAAGTGCGAGGACCTTGAGCAGAAAGGCAAGGAGCAGGCCGCCGAACTATCCACCCTGAAAACCAATCTCCAAAAGGAGCAGGTGGATAGGCGGTCTTTTGAAGAGGAAGTCAACCAGGCCAAGGCTATAATGGATGGTAAGCCGTATTTATTGCAGTGTGTCTTCGGGGATAGCAAGTTCGAGTTGCTTACCCAAGTATGGCGTTCCTCAGGCGCCTGCTCGGACCTCCAGAAGAGCACAACGGACGCGAACCAGTTCTATGCTTCGCGGGGAGAAGGAGATGAAGCTCGGCTGTTTTGGGCGTAGTTTGAAGCCCCTGAGCGCTCTCCTCTCCTTGTTGAGCAGCTAAAGCAGCTGATGGAGCTACACCGGATGGCGGAGCCGGCCATGAAGGATCTCTGCATCCGGCTATAGCCCAACGAGCCATTGCCGGGCAGTTACTTTGGCCTGGTGCAGAAGCTGAGCGGTGCCTCGCCTCGGATCGACGCACTAAGGCGGTCCTCTTGTATCGAGGGAGCTCAGATGACCTTTGCAAGGGCCAAGGTGCACTGGCCGGGTCTTGATCCGACGAAGGTAGCCACTGCTCCGCCGCCCCCTGGGAAGGAGCATAGGTGCCCTGAGCGATACTTCTCTGTAGTTATGGAGTGTGCTCGGGCCATAGAGGCTCAACGTTCGGGAGAAAACATGTATGAGTAAATGCGTTGTAATATGTCCGAAAACCTGTCAACGCATTTATATTTAAAATGCATGGTTTATCATGTCTTTCATGTTTTTGCATCCTTTATAACTCCTGTGTGGCCGTTGAAACTGAAAGCTGCGAGTCGTCGGCTTCCGCCCCCATGTAGATACTACACAGGGTGTCTCTGCCAACGCATTGTAACCCTTAGCCGAGCTATCGGTACCCGGAGGCGGTAGTGTGGGGCGGACAAGGCAATCGGACCATAATGCTTTATTGCTTTCACTTAGCAGTAGGGGCGCGAGAAAGGAGTGCGGGGGGCTGATGACTAGCCCCCAGGGGTTTGTGATGTTCGGATGAACCGCGGCCAAAGCCGATATCACATGGTTTGTACAAATACCAAACCCATCGTATGACACGGGATAACCTCTAACGAGGTTTATTTAAGCTCGGAATCGCAGACCGGTTCTCGCATACTGTGACAATCAGTTTTTGGCTTTCTCCACTGAGTTGCTTGACCAGGATAGCCGGAAGCACAATCGCAGCGGTGCTCCCTTTGCCCCTTTAGCCGAACGAGCGGAACATAAAGGGGCAAGCACAGGAGCCGGGCAACCCAACTATTGACCCAAGACATAGTTCGGAACCAATGCATATAAAGCAGAATTCCAAGACGCCGAACGCAAAATCAGTTGTGCTTAGGGCGTTTTTTTTTAGTTCGAGCCCCCGGTCTATTAGCCGGTTGCATCGTAAAGTATACCGAAACAGGTTCGCAAGAAGAGGGAGAAAAAATAGAGAATGTACCAAAAAGGGACAACGAAACGATCATATATGATATATCTGTATTTTACTCAACAACTCTTATTATTCAAATTGCCGATGCAACTGTTTGTAGGTATTTAAAAATGAAATATTACACCCTACAGGAGGGGTTGTACCAGGGGTCTTCGATAGGTGAACTGACGTCCTCGATGTGCCCTGTCGTTTTTCCGCTCCTGCGTCTCCTAAGAAGTTGTATACCGCTATGGGTTTTGCTGTTCGGCGAGCGGACTTTTGGAGAAAAATCTTGAGAAATCGACGAAGTGTGAATGAGCTTTACACCTTAGCAGGTACTTTATGGTACCTGTAGTGTGTCCGAAGACGTTATGGGGGTGATAGTTCGGTCCAGCCGAACACTTACCCTTTGATAGTTTTTCCCCACCGCTGCCCATGGAATTTTGAGCGCGAAGTTGTGCCTCCTCGGCACGTACTTTGCTGGTTTTAGGGCCGTGTGATGGGGGGCGAGTCCCTATTTATGGGGAGAAGAAGGGTCTGGTACTTCGGTTTGAGACCGAGCTCGCTTCCCAGCCCTGCATGACTTTACGGCAGGTTGCGGCGTTTGCCGATCATCAGTGTAATGGAATTCGGCCGCCAGGGCCAACACATGTTCCTCAGTTCGGAGGGAGCGCTCTGTGTTGCCATTGACAGTAATGACCCCCTTGGGGCCGGGCATTTTGAGCTTGAGGTATGCGTAGTGTGGGACGGCATTAAAGCGAGTGAACGCTGTACGACCGAGCAGGGCGTGATAGCCGCTGCGGAAAGGTACGATGTCGAAGATTAAGTCCTTGCTTCAAAAGTTATCGAGCGAGCCGAACACTACTTCCAGGCTCACAGAGCCCGTGCACCGGGCTTCGACGCCTGGGATCACTCCTTTAAAGGTAGTGTTGGTGGGTTTGATCCTCGACGGATCTATGCCCATCTTTTTCACCGTGTCTGAGTAAATCAGATTGAGGCTACTTCCTCTGGCCATTAGGACTTTAGTGAGGTGGTACCCGTCTATGATGGGGTCTAGGACGAGTGCGGCCGAACCCCTATGACGGATACTGGTCGGGTGGTCATGTCGATCGAAGGTGATCAGGTATGCCGACCATGGGTTATACTTCGGGGCTACAGGCTCTACGGCGTAGACCTCTCGAAGGGCACGCTTCCTCTCCTTTTTGGGTATATGAGTGGCGTATATCATATTTACTGTCTTTACCTCTGGAGGGAATTTCTTTTGTCCGCCACCAACCGGACCACGGGGTTCATCTTCGTCCTCGCTGCGTGGGCTCTTGCCTTGGTCCTCGGATGCGAGCTTGTCGGCCTGTTTGAACACCCAACAGTTACGGTTGGTGTGGTTGGCGGGCTTCTCTTGAGTGCCATGGATCTGGCAAGGCCTCTCCATGATCTTGTCCAGCGGGGTGGGTCCGTCGCGATTGCCTTTAGGAGGCTTCTTCCGCTGCCCTGGCCGGGAGTTGAGGAAGCCGGCGTTAACGGCCGTTTCATCGGCATCACTATTGTTGTGCCGGCGCTTATTCTTGTTGCGCTTTGGTTTCCCGTTTCCATCCCGAACTTTGGAGGTTCCGGGGTCTTCGGGGTTGTGGCTACGTCTTGCTAGCCAGTTGTCCTCGCCCGCGCAAAAGCGAGTCATGAGTGATGTGAGGGCGGACACTGTCCTTGGTTTATCCTGGCCGAGCTGACGAGCCAGCCACTCATCCCGAATATTGTGCCTGAAAGAGGCAATGGCTTCGGCGTCCGAGCAGTCGACTATCTGGTTTTTCTTGGTCAAGAACCGATTCCAGAATAGCCGCGCGGATTCTCCTGGCTTCTGGACGATGTTGCTTAGGTTGGAGGAGCCCGGCGGCCGAACATAAGTGCCCTGGAAGTTAGATCGGAATGCATCTTCTAGATCCTCCCAACACCCAATGGAGTTTTCGGGGAGGCTATTTAACTAGTGCCGAGCTGGCCCCTTAAGCTTCAGGGGCAGGTACTTGATGGCGTGGAGGTCGTCTCCTCGCGCCATGTGGATGTGGAGGAGGAAGTCCTCGATCCATACGGTTGGGTCGGTTGTCCCATCGTATTGTTCTATGTTTACGGGTTTAAACCCTTCCGGGAACTGATGCTGCATCACCTCGTCCGTAAAGCACACTGGGTGGGCAGCACCTCGGACCCGAGCTATGTCGCGTCGGTGATCAGCGTATGTCCTAGTCCGGTTTCGTTCCCGACCTTCATTATTGCGGTCGAGCCAAGGCCAGTACCCTTACCGTTTATCGGGTGAGTATCCTCTGGATCCGTAAATGGATCGCGTATGACCTGCTCTGTAGTCCAGGTCGTGTCGCAGGTCGAACCTGTCATCGGGCTCTAGTGGCTCTTTTCCCCGTCTATGGGGTATCATTGGCCTATAGCCGGTGTTGTCAGCCGTCCTGTCTCGTCCTCGAGGAGGGCAGTCTGGCTTGTCGTATGGGGTATGTTTGGGAGACGGCGTATCAGTGAGCTTGTCGTCGAATTGTGGCAGCAGCCTTCTGTGTGGATAGCTCTTAGGTTAGTCCGATAGACCGGTACCGTATCCTTCCTCAGCTGAGAGGACTCTCGTCCATCGATCATTGAGGTCGTCTTGCTCGGCTTTAAGCTATCGTTCTTTTGCGTTCAGGCTGCGGGCCATGGCTATAAGTTGTTGTCTAAACAACTCCTGATCTTCAAGATTATCAGGGATGGCAAAGTCATCGGCTTCCGGGATGTCCTCCTCCTCGACAGGGGGGGGGGGGGGTAATTGTCATCCTCGGAATCATTTAGATCGTCGGGGTTGCGCCGGTCTTCCGGCCTCTCCTGACCCTCTAACGGGTGTTCGGGGATTTCGGGATCGTCGAGGTCTTCCGGGGTGTCTCCATCCCCGGTGCCGTCGGTAGCTTTTCTTCCCTTTTTCCCTTTTGACCGTTTATGCGGCTTTCGGCATCTTGACGGTGCTTCATCCGATTTGTCGCCATCGTTTTTCGGAGTGTCCACCATGTAGACGTCGTATGTGGAGGTGGCAGTCCACCTCCCGGTGTTAACGGGGGTGAGGGCACAATCCTCATCATCCATGTATTCTGCCTCCTCAGAGGCATAGTCCAACATGTCGGTTAAATCCTCGACAGTGGCTACAAAGTGGGTGGTGGGTGGGGCGAAAAATTCGTCCTGACCCGCCTTGAGCCCGATCTGAGAACAGATCGGGGTTGGATCGTCGGCAATCTTCATCGACGAGATCCAATCTAGAGCCTCGTTGAGTATCGAGAGCTCGATCGGATTGGCCTGCTCAGAGCTTCCGGAGTTAATCCCCGATGTGTCCGTGCGGGGAGAGTGCTCGGCAAGAACAGGTGTCCGGACGTCTGGTATTATGACCGGGTCCGGACTGAAGGTTGGGTCCTCGCCGGGGTAGATCCCGTGGGCGGGACCGAAAGATGGGTCTGAGGTTAAAGCCTCAGAGTCTTCGGGCGTGGCGGGTGAGACCGCGAGCCTGGTTAGCAACAGGTCGCCCCGGGAGTCTACGGAGAACTCTAGGTTCCCGAATCTAACCTCTTGATCAGGGGCGAAACTTCCAACACGGCCTAGATGGCTGGTCGGGTCAGCGTGTGGCACAATGCTACCGAAAGCGAAGATCTGTCGGGGGACGAAAGTGTCCGTATTGTGAACCTCTTCGTTGATGACAAGGCGAGCCATCGATTCCTTTGGCGATCACAGCGGAACTCGCAATGAAAGCACCAATGTCGGTGTCAAAACCGGCGGATCTCGGTAGGGGGTCCCGAGCTGTGAGACTAGAATCGATGGTAACAGGAGACGAGGGAGCCGAGGTTTTACCCAGCTTTGGGCCCTCCTATGGAGGTAATACCCTACGTCCTGCTTGATTATATTGATGGTATAAGGGTTACACAGTTGATCTACCTCGAGATCGAATGACTAAAACCCTAGATGAGTTCTCTTGGCCTACAACCTAAAACCCTCCGGCTTATATAGACGCCGAGGGTACCTAGGGTTTACACACGGTCGGTTACACGTCGAAGGGATAAACATGCCTATTCACTACTTTAAATGTGGAGGATACGCCATGATTCTGAAGCTTCCTTCCTGGAGACAGGGTCTTTGATCAATCCAGTGCTCGGCATGCGGCCCATACAGTCCGACCCATAAGAAATAGGTCGGCCTCCTGAGGACCCCTTAAACCAGGACTCCCTCACCCTCGCTTGCTGGATCAAGGAGGCAGAGACCGTCATCGAGCTGTACGTGTGCTGAACGTGGAGGTGCCGTCGATTCGGCGCTAGATCATGATTGGATCGCAGGACGGCTTGCGATTTGGATCGCAAAGACGTTCGACTATATCAACCGCGTTTCTTAACGCTTCCCGCTTAGCGACCTACTAGGGTATGTGGATCCAATCTCTCCTATGGTAGATGTCCATCTCCTAGATTGATCTTGGTGAGCGTAGGAATTTTTTTGTTTCCCATGCAACGTTCCCCAACAGTGGCTTCATGAGCTAGGTCTTTGCGTAGATGGCATCATGAGTAGAATACAAAGGAGTTTGTGGGCGTTGATATTCGGATTGCTTCCCTCCTTAGTCTTTTCTTGATTCAGCGGTATTGTGGGATGAAGCGGCTCGGACCAACCTTACTCATCCACGTACGAGAGACCGGTTCCATCGACTGACATGTAACTTTGTTGCATAAGATGGCTGGCGGGTGTCTGTCTCTCCCACTTTAGTTGAATCGGATTCGACAAAGGCGGTCCTTGTAGAAGGTGAAATAGCAACTTGTATATCACCTTTGTGGTTTTGCGTAGGTAAGAATCGTTCTTGGTAGATAACCATAGCAGCCACGTAAAACATGCAACAACAAATTAGAGGATGTCTAACTTGTTTTTGCAGGGTATGTTGTGATATGATATGGCCAAAGACATGATGTGATATATGTGATGTATGAGATGATCATGTTTTGTAATAGTTTATATCGACTTGCATGTCGATGAGTATGGCAACCGACAGGAGCCATAGGGTTGTCTTTAATTAATTTGTGTCATTTGCTTTACTTTATCGCTATGAGTTAGCAATAGTTGTAGAAGCAATAGTTTGCGCGACAACCTCATGGCGACATGTTGATGGAGATCAAGATGATTGAGATCAAGATGATTGAGATCATGGTGTCATGCCGGTGACGATGGAGATCATGTCGGTGCTTTGGAGATGGAGATCAAAAGCACAAGTTCATGGCCATATCATGTCACGTATGATTTGCATGTGATGTTAATCCTTTTATGCATCTTACTATGCTTAGGACGACGGTAGCATTATAAGGTGACCCCTCACTAAAATTTCAAGATAAAAATTGTGTTCTCCTCGAGTGTGCACCGTCGCGAAAGTTCGTCGTTTTGAGACACCACGTGATGATCGGGTGTGATAGACTCTACGTTCGCATACAACGGGTGCAAGCCAATGTTGCACATGCGGAACACTCGGATTAAACTTGATGAGCCTAGCATGTGCAGACATGGGCTCGGAACACAAGAGACCGAAAGGTCGAACATGAGTCATATAGTAGATATGATCAACATGAAGATGTTCACCATTGAAACCACCTCATCTCACGTGCTGATCGGCCTTGGGTTGGTGAATTTGGATCATGTAGCACTCGGATGACCGGAGGGATGTCAATTTGAGTGGGATTTTTTAAGTAATATGATTAACAAAACTCATTATCTTGAACAATAGTCTAAGTTGTCTTTGCAAATTTTATGTTGTATATCAATGGCTCGCGCAGTAGTTCCCCTGAATTTCAATGCGTTCCTAGAGAAAGCTAAGCTGAAAGATGATGGAAGTAACTTTGTAGACTGGGCTCGTAATCTGAGGATTATCCTCACGGCTTCCCAAAAGGCTTATGTCCTTGATGCACCGCTCGGTGAGCCACCCGCTCCAGTGTCGTCTCCAGATGTTGCGAACACCTAGCAGTCGCGTTCGGATGATTACTCAACAGTTCAGTGTGCTATGTTGTATGGCTTAGATCTGGGACTTCAAAGGTGTTTTGAACGTCATGGAGCATATGAGATGTTCCAGGAGTTGAAGTTTATCTTTGAGAAGAATGCCCGGATCGAGAGGTATGAGACCTCCGATAAATTCTATGCTTCCAAAATGGAGGAGAACGGGTCTGTTAGTGAGCACATACTCAGAATGTCTGGGTATTCTAACCGTCTGGCTGAGTTGGGAATTGCCCTCCCGCCGGAGGCGATCACTGACAGAGTTCTTCAATCATTGCCACCTAGCTACAAGAGCTTTGTGTTGAACTATAACATGCAAGGGATGAACAAGTCAGTCGCCGAGCTGTTTGCGATGCTGGAAGTCGCTGAGTCTGAAATCCAGAAGGAGCATCAAGTGTTGATGGTCAATAAAACCACTAGTTTCAAAAAGAATGGCAAGGGCAAGAAGGGTAACTCCAAGAAGAGTGGCAAAGCATTTGCCCCTCCCATGAAGAAAGCCAAGGCTGGACCCAAGCCAGAAACTGAGTGCTTTCATTGCAAGGGTACTGGCCACTGGAAGGGGAACTGCCCCAAGTATCTGGCCGACAAGAAGGCGGCCAACACCAAACAAGGTATATATGATATACATGTTATTGATGTGTACCTTACCAACTCTCGTTGTAGTGCCTGGGTATTTGATACTGGTTCGGTTACTCACATTTGCAACTCAAAACAGGAACTGCGGAATAGACGGAGGCTGGCAAAGGACGAAGTGACGATGCGCGTAGGAAATGGTTCCAAGGTTGATGTGATCGCCGTCGGCACGCTCGCTCTTTGATTACCATCGGGATTAGTGATGAGCATGAATAATTGTTATTTAGTGCATGCGTCAAGCATGAACATTATATCTGGATCTTGTTTATTGCGAGACGGTTACTCATTTAAATCAGAGAATAATGGTTGTTCTATTTCTATGAGTAATATCTTTTATGGTCATGCACCTTATGTGAGGGGTTTATTTTTATTGGATCTCGATAGTGATGACACATGTTCATAACATTGATGCCAAAAGATGTAGAGTTGATAATGATAGTACCACTTTCTTATGGCACTGCCGCTTAGGTCATATTGGTGTAAAACACATGAAGAAACTCCATGCTGATGGACTTTTGGAGTCACTTGATTTTGAATCACTTGACACATGTGAACCATGCCTCATGGTCAATTGCTAAGACCCCGTTCTCTGGAACAATGAAACGGGCAAGTGACTTGTTGGAAATCATACATACTGATGCGTACGGTCCGATGAGCATTGAGGCGCATGGTGGATATCATTATTTTCTCACCTTCATCGATGACTTAAGTAGATATGGGTATATTTATTTAATGAAACATACGTCTGAAATGTTTGAAAAGTTCAAGCAATTTTAGAGTGAAGTTGAGAATCATCGTAACAAGAAGATTAAATTCCTATGATCAGATCGAGGAGGAGAATATCTGAGTTATGAGTTTGGCAATCACTTAAGACAATGTTGAATTGTTTCACAGTTGACGCCACCTGGAACACCACAACGTAATGGTGTGTCCGAACGTCGTAATCGAACCTTATTGGATATGGTGCGGTCTATGATGTCTCTTGCCGATTTGCCGCTGTCGTTTTGGGGTTATGCATTAGAGATAGCTGCATTCACTTTAAATAGGGCACCATCTATATCCGTTGAGATGACGCCGTATGAACTATGGTTTGGCAAGAAACCAAAGTTGTCGGTTCTTAAAGTTTGGGGATGCGATGCTTATGTCAAAAAGCTTCAGCCTGAAAAGCTGGAACCCAAAGCGAAGAAATGCGTCTTCATAGGATACCCAAAAGAGACGGTTGGGTACACCTTCTATCTCAGATCCGAAGGCAAAGTATTTGTCGCTAAGAACGGGTCATTTCTTGTCGTGGTTTTGTCACGGCAGATGTCCGAAGACTTAGGTTCGAGGCCATCGCTGAGGTGGTGGACTCAAAGGGGTTGGCCGGGACAAGGGACACGAGTTTACCCAGGTTCGGCCCCTCAAGAAGAGGTAAAAGCCTATGTCCTACTTGTGTTGTATTGATTGGTGTATCGATTACAAGGGAGCGGATTCGCTTGACCTAGTTCTCGATTGATTGATTTCTTGTCTAAGCCGCCCCAGGGTCTCACCTTTATATAGGAGGTCGAGGCCCTGGGTTACACGAGTCTCAAACCGACTCATACAACGTATCCAATCCTGTCTCTAAGCCGCCTTGCCTCCTTGGGCAATCCGTCTCCAGGCGGCTTACCCGCCCGGGTCTCACACCATCTTCTGTCTCTGGGCCTTCGTCTTGGCCCGTCCGGTAAGCCGCCATGCGGCTTGGCCTTCATCTTCTGGCCCACCTTAAGGGTCTTGGCTACGAGCCGCCAGGTATGACCCAGCCCCTCCTGGACGAGTCTTACCACGGGGTTATATCCCCAACATTAGGCCCCAGATTGATTTGAGCCTGCTCATGTCAATCTTCAAACTTACTTGGCGGCGAGTCTCACATTTTTATCACCTGAAAAAGAAAACTCATAACCCGCCGTGACGTCACGTCGAATATGCTAAAAAGATTCCGTGACATTCGCAACGGATCTTCTCATTAAACGGTCGGCCCGAAAATCGAGGCGTCCCCTCCGGTCAATTATCACTGCACCTCTTCGATTTTCACGCGCACTGTTGCCATCCCATCTCATAAATAGGGACACAAGGGGCCCCTTTCCTTTCTCTGCCGCCACCGTCTTCTTCTTCCTCCTTTAGACACTCGCGCCTCCAGAACTCCGCCGCACCGACCGGACCTCATCGTCGTCCCCAACGCCGGCCGCTGCATCAACCTGACTCGGTTCAGAACCTCGCCAGCCCGTCCGCATCCGCAAGGTACCACCCTCAATCCTTGTTGAACCCGCAATCATCTTCGAGTAGGGTCCCCCCGAGTTCATCGGGTTTCTTTAGTGTTCATCGTTGTTCATCAGATTTGTTCTTCGTAATGTAGATTACCAAGTATCCCCTTGAATCTTATATTGCTATTTATCTGTTGCGGCCGTCCACACAATGTCAACATCCGCTTGTTATAGATCTGCATATCAATCTTCTCCGCGTGCTGACCGCCTGTTCTTCCACTGCCCTTTTTAGGTCTTGAATATATTTCATTTATCTTCGCCTGTAGATCTTGCAGCCATAGTTGCAATATGTGAAACCTGTTTATCCATACTTAACAATATTTCTAGTATCGCCTTGTCTACTTAACCCGCCATTGCATTGCCGACTCCCTGGTGGCTTATCGCCTCACCATCATACTGACCACAACTGTCTGGATTATTTGGTGTTTCTAACTCGCCATATTCAACACCTTCTCACAGTTTAACCCGCCACCATGTCGAGAGCGCCCGCGTCTTGCGATTGGGTTGGCTCCGGAGTCACCGAGCAGCTTCTGCTTGACTTCGTAGAAACGGGTGTCTTGCCGGCTCAGGACGTTATACATTGGCGGGTTCCAGGGCCAGAAATAAGACCTACTCCTCAGGAAGGAGAGGTTGTCGTATTCACTGATCACCTCCTCCGTGGTTTTAGCCCGCCCGGGTCGAAATTTTTCCGGGACGTTCTTCACTTCTTCAAGCTTCACCCTCAAGATATAGGTCCAAACTCTGTCACCAATATGTGTCAGTTTCAAGTCTTATGCGAAGTTTACCTGCAAGAAGAGCCGTCTGTTGACCTCTTCCGTGACTACTTTTATGTTAATCGCCAAACTGAAGTGGCGGCGGGACCAAGTTTGGAGCTTGGCGGCGTCTCTATCCAGAGACGGAGAGATTTGCCCTACCCAGCAGCCGTCTTACCAAGTCACCCCAAAGATTGGAACAAGACCTGGTTTTATTGCAAGGACACTTCTCCCAAAGAAGAAAAACCGCTGCCAGGTTACCGTCCTACCCGGCTTTGCACCTCCACAGAACTCCCAGACCAGATGTCCGCCGCAGAGTGAGCGAAATATGCTCCGGCCTTCGCGAAGATCAGGGCCTTAATGGCGAACGGCTTGACTGGCGTCGACTTAACCCGTTGCTGGGTTACCTGGAAAATCTTGCCACTAAGCCGGCGTGACCGACTCATGCACGAATTTACGGGTGCAGAGAATGACCCTCTCTGTTTCAATGCCACCCCCCTGACAGAACAAGACATCAACTCTTCCGTCAAATCACTTCTTGGCGAAAACCAAGAGACTTGCAACAAAATTGGGCTGAAACCTTTTTGCGTCAAGAACCCAGCTCCAGCTGTAAGAAACCTTTTTCAGCAAACTGCTCATTCTTTTCTTGACCTTCTGCCTTGCTCCTTTTAACCTTTTTTAGCAGCTTATGCACAGGCCGGCTCTACCTTCTGGAAGAAGAAATATACTCCTCCTTTGAAGAAGCCTAAGGCGGGTAAAACCTGCGGCCGTAAGAAGAAAACTTCTGCTCAGGAACTGCCTGAGCTTGACGACTCGGAGGTAGAACTTGACTCCCTTGGCCGTCTCTTTATGCAACTTATTGACAACGATTATTCACAGGAGGAAACGGAGACAAGCCATGCGGACGCCCTTGAGGTAACTTACATTTCCTCTGACTCAGAAAACATTCCACAAGAGAAAACACGGCGGGTCATCCGGAAAGTTCCATTTTCACATCCTCTTGCTTATTTAGACCCCAACTTTCTTTTGAAAAAGCAACAGCACAACTCCCGACGTCAGACCCGGAGCACCGGCTCTGAAGAGCTTTTGGCCGGCTTACCAAATTCTCCGGCTCCTCGGAAACGGCCAGCTGAGGTACTCTTTTAACCAAGTCCAATTTTTAACACTCTTGCATTGTAGCCTTACTCTGGGTTTTTTTTACCGTCTTAACTTTTTTAGGAGACGCCCCCTTCGTCTGGCAATTCCACTACATCCAAGCTGCCTCCTCTGAAAATCAACCCGGAGTGCGTACCTTTGTATTTGCACCATACCTTTTACCACCCTTGTCCTCTATGTAACAATCTTTTTTGCTTCTAGGGCTCAAGCAAAACGAAGGAAGACAGGCGGGTCTACCGCCGCTCCTGCTGCCCAAGAGCTGGAGACTGCTAAGCCGGACTCCCCTGCAACTTACGTTGAGCCTACTGAGGCTAGAAAAGATGCACCTGAAGACGCTCCTCAGCCCTCTGAGCCGACTGATGATAACATGGCCACTCCTAAGAATCCTCCAAAGGCTGATCCTAAACCGCCCAGCCCTTCAACAGCCGCCGAAGACACAGCTCATCCAGAAGTTGTTGTCACTGGGATGGGCTATCAATTCCCTAACCCTCATGTGTTAACGAAACACATCAGCAAGGCTGAAACATTCTCACCAGGAAAACTTGATTTTGAATTCCCCGTGTTAGAAAAACTGACTGTGGATGAATTACATGCTGGTTATCTGAACCGCCTCTCTGCAAGTCGTAATATGGAGTCCAAGCTTGTTGGACTAATGAAGAAAAAATATGAGGTACTCCTCTTCTCTTGCTTTTTCCTTATACCCTTATGTAGCCCCCAAGAGCTGGTTTAATATTGCAAATAGTAGACCGGGTCTTCAAATCTTCGTCATACTCCAAATAGCTTAGCTTGTAGCCCCCAAGTATCGGGTTAATATAGATAATAAGCCGGTACTTACTTGAAAACTAGATCCAAGTGTAGCCCCCAAGTCCGGGTCATTATGATAATGATGAGCCGGAGCTTCACTGCTAAAAACTCACGAATCATAACCCCCAAGCTCCGGCTTAAAAAATGAGCCAGAGAAGACTTCATTGTTTAGAAGCGCCGTGTGTAGCCCCCAAGTGCCAGCTTAACTTTATGAAGATGAGCCAGAACTTGTTTGTAGATTGTGTGAGAAAACACAGACATTAGCCCCCAAGTATCAAGTATATTGCTTGCAATGTGCTTGAGACTTGTATCATAACAGCTTCATCACTCGTCTACTAATATCTCATCCTGGCGAATTAAACCTCCTGAACTTTTTTGTTTTTGTATGATACAGGAAGCTTTGGATGCGGCCGAGTCTGATCTGACCGGCCTAAAGGACAATATTGCTTCGCAACAAGCTGCCCGGTCTGAGGCGGAAGAAAAATGGCGGGTTGCCGTGGAAGAGCTTAAGAAGGTTCAAGCTGACTTTGCTGCCTTCAAAGAGACTGCTGAATCTGAACAAGCCGCCCTGACAAAACGCACAGACGATGCTGACCAGCGGCTCAAGCTTATGTCAGAAGAACTGCAAACCCTCAAGCGGCATATATCCAGAATGACTTCTGCTATCTTTGGTAAGTACTAAAGACTTAGAAAAATTCCGTGCCTTGTTGAAAAATTGTGCGAGTGGCTTATAACGCCTAACTTTCCTTACAGGTCAAAGAAGCTGCCAACTATCTTCTGACAGCTTGTTGAAGTTGAAAGCAATATATATCTTGACAGAACAGCTATACTGTGGGACCCTTTGCACCATCAAAGCAAAGTTGTCTGAAAAGGCGTCCCCAAACTCATGAAGGGAGTAATAGAGGTCTTGTCCACTCTGCCCAAGCAAATTGATGAACTCAAACGATCAGCCGCCAGAAAGGGAGCAATGGTCGCGCTAAGCCAGTCTCTGGCTTTTGCCCCTGAACTGACTGCAGAAGAGATGATGGATGGCTTTCCATCCAAGAAAGATGACGGCTCAGACTTTACCGAAGCTGATTATGCCAAATGTATGAAGGCCTCCCGAGTACTCGCATCAACACTTGTTAATGAAATTGATCTGACTTCATACTAGGCGGCTTACGGCGAGGACAGCAAACGAGTGCGCTGCCCAACTTTTGAAGCCAGGGACTTAATTCCTGTATGCCGTAAGCCACTCTTTGCTCCTGAAATTGACCCGTCTCCCCTCTTTGACGAGGCCCAGTTTGAAGCTTTAACAAACTGCAACTGGGATGTGGACAACCTTCAGATCGAAGAGGTGGAAGACCCAACACAGGATGACTCGCCGTCGAGCTAAACACGTTGCTCCTGATTAAAGATAACCCGGTTTTCTGAGCCGCCGAGACTGGAAGTGTGTAAAAAAATTTAAGTCCGTTGTATTTTGGGCTCCCTGGAGAGCTTTGTAATAGGCGTAGAAAAACTTGATTGCCTCAGCCGTGCCACTTGATGCACTTTTATCTGTCTTGTATTCTGCCCTCAACATCTTTCGTTAGACTTCACAGCGGCTCATTTTAGGAGATAAGACCTGTAAAAACAAACAAGACAGAGTATGTTCTGCATTGCTGTGAGGGCGGCTTGAAAAAACACAACTCGGGGATGTTAAATCTTTTATGATCTTGCTTGTGCTTTTTTTTTGAAAACTCAAATGCCGGCTCTTATGGCATGAACTCGTTGTTTGAACTCTTAACAGTACCGGGTCTCTAGTGAGAGTGACCGTCAACTCCTTTGAGCGGCTCAGGGTCTCTGGGCGAGATTAACTGGTAAGAGCAACAACGAACCATAAAGAGGCGCAGCAGGGCATGAGTACCCCCAGGGCCCATAAGCTACTTCTCACATGACATAAATCCGTCGCTTGAACCTTAAACAGTGCAGGGTCTTTAAAAGAGTAACTGTTTAAGAGTACGAACGGGCCACATAGCGGAGAGTATACAGCAGATGGGTGAGTTTATCCTCGCTTTCTGTAAGCCGGCCCTCACATGACAAAATCCGCCGGTTGAACCTTGACCAGTACAAGGTCTCTAGTGAGAGTGACTATCAAATATTTTGAACAACTCAGGGTCTCTAATCGAGATTAACTGGCAAGAGTTCGGTGGGTCACCTAGCAGAGCAGTAGCAGCATACAGGCAGGTTTAACTCGAACTTGCGGTGGCTGAAGAGCCGATCAAGAGGGTGTGCAAGCTAAACCCGGTGGGTTGGAAGCCCCCAAATGACCTTGTTGACGGAGTCAACTTTTTGGGTATATAACCCAGCCTTACAGTGGCTGAAGAGCCGATCAAGAGGGTGTGCAAGCTAAACCCTGGCGGGTTGGAAGCCCCCAAATGACCTTGTGGTTGTGTCCACCTTTGCACAATCTGAAATGCAAAAACGGCAGAGGCCCCGGCTTGCAGGGATGCCAACTTTATTATATATATATATATATATATATATAAGATATATACAACGATGGATGTACAATGATGGGAGTCGATGACTCAAGTATAGTAAGGCCGCAGATGAGCGATATTCCATGGCCGGTGGGTCTCCTGCCCAGAAGTACGTGATTCGTCTCGTACGTCAATGAGATAATATGACCCATTGTTGAGATTTCTGCTGACCACAAAAGGCCCTTCCCATGGGGGAGATAGCTTGTGTGCATTCGTCTGATCTTGAATCAAACACAACACCAAGTCGCCTGCCTGAAACGTCCGGGTCTTAACTCTGCGGCTATGATAGCGATGTAGGTTTTGTTGATAAATCGCCGATCGAGCTGCTGCAAGATCACGCTCTTCATCCAAAGCATCTAACGCGTCCTGACGCGCTGTCTCATTATCTGTTTCAATGTAAGCCGCCACCCGCGGCGAGTCATGACGTATATCACTTGGTAACACGGCTTCTGCACCATAAACCATAAAGAAATGCATATAGCCTGTTGACCTATTGGGGGTGGTTCTGATGCTCCAGAGAACTGATGGTAACTCCTCTACCCAACAACCCGGCGTTCGTTGTAGAGGAACCATAAGTCGGGGCTTGATGCCTCTCAAGATCTCCTAGTTAGCACGCTCTGCCTGACCATTGGATTGTGGATGGGCAACAACAGAGACGTCAAGACAGATGTGCTCACTTTCACAGAATGCCTTCATAGCCCCCTTGGATAGGTTTGTGCCATTGTCCGTGATGATACTATGAGGGTAACCAAAACGGTAGATCAATTTTTGACAAACTGAACCGCCGTAGCCGCGTCACATTTGCTAACCGGCTCAGCCTCAACCCACTTGGTAAACTTATCCACCGCCACCAAAAGGTGGGTCTTCTTGTGTTTAGATCTCTTGAAGGGCCCGACCATATCAAGCCCCCAGACCGCAAACGGCCAGGTAATTGGAATCATCAGCAATTCCTGAGCCGGTACGTGAGCACGTCGCCCGAACTTCTAACATCCATCACACTTGGTGACCAAGTCCTCTACGTCCTTATGAGCCGTCAGCCAGAAGAAACCATGCCGAAAAGCCTTAGCCACCAAAGATTTTGAGCCGGCGTGATGACCGCAATCACCGGCGTGAATTTCATTTAAGATCTCCTTACCCTCTTCAGGAGAAACACAATGCTAAAAAATGCCAGTGACACTGCACTTATGTAACTCGCCATTGACGATAGTCATGGATTTAAATCGCCTTACGATTTGTCTCGCCAAGGTCTCGTCCTCGGGCAACTCGCTGCGAGTCAGGTATGCTAGGTAAGGCAACGTCCAGTCAGGGATAGCATGCAGAGCCGCCACCAGCTGCCCCTCCGGGTCAGGTATAGCTAGATCCTCCTCTGAAGGCAGCTTAACAGACGGGTGATACAACACATCCAAGAAAACGTTAGGCGGTACCGGCTTACGCTGAGAGCCCAGCCTTGACAATGCATCAGCCGCCTCATTCTTGCGACGGTCAATATGATCCACCTGATAACCCTTGAAGTGACCAGCAATGATGTCCACTGCCTGACGATAAGCCGCCATCCGTGGGTCTTTGGAATCCCACGTGCCTGAAACTTGCTGAGCCACGAGGTTTGAATCGCCGAGGCATCTAACCCGGCTCAGGTTCATCTCCTTAGCCACACGGAGGCCATGAAGTAAAGCCTCATACTCAGCTGCATTGTTAGTACAAGGAAACATCAGCCTTAGCACATAACAGAACTTGTCACCTCTAGGGGAAGTTAAGACAACTCCAGCCCCTGACCCTTCCAATTGTCTGGATCCATCAAAGTGAATTGTCCAATACGTGTTATCCGGCTTCTCCTCGGGCGACTCTGTCCAGTCGTTTATAAAGTCCACCAGGGCCTGAGACTTGACAGCCGTGCGAGGCACATATTTCAGATTAAGAGGCCCAAGCTCCAATGCCCACTTAGCAATCCTGCCAGTGGCTTCTCTGTTTTGAATTATGTCTCCCAACGGGGCAGAGCTGACCACAGTGATTTGGTGTCCCAGGAAGTAATGCTTCAACTTATGATTTGCCATGAACACCCCATATATCAGTTTCTGCCAATGTGGGCACCTTTGCTTGGATTCTATCAAGACTTCACTGACGTAGTAAACCGGTCTCTGAACCGGGTATTCTTTCCCTGTCTCCTTATGCTCTACAACAATCGCGGCGCTGACTGCCCTGTTGTTAGCCGCCACGTAGAGGAGCAAAGGTTCCTTCTCAGCCGGAGCGGCCAAGATCGGCGGCTCAACCAGCTGCTTTTTGAGCGCCTCAAGCGCCTCATCCGCCTCCTTACTCCAGACAAAGTCATCCGTCTTCTTCATCATCTGATACAGAGGAATAGCCTTCTCGCCTAGGCGGCTGATGAAGCGGCTTAAAGCGGCAATACGACCCGCCAAGTGCTGTACATCATTGACGCTCGCCGGCTTAGACAACGACGTGATGGCCTTTATTTTATCCGGGTTAGCCTCAATACCTCGCTCTGAAACCAAGAAACCCAGGAGCTTGCCTGCAGGAACTCCAAAGACGCACTTGGCTGGGTTAAGCATCATCTTGTAGACCCGTAAGTTATCGAACGTTTCCTTCAGGTCGTCAAGTAGAGTCTCCTTTTTCCTTGACTTAACCACAATATCGTCCACGCACGCATGAACATTGCACCCAATCTGGCCGTGAAGGCAATTCTGCACACATCGTTGATAAGTCGCCTGCGCACTCTTGAGCCCGAAGGGCATAGACACATAGCAGAAAGCCCCAAAAGGTGTTATAAATGACGTCTTCTCTTGGTCTTTAACTACCATCTTGATCTGATGATATCCTGAATAAGCGTCCAGGAAGCATAAACTCTCACAACCCGCCGTTGCGTCAATAATCTGGTCAATACGGGGGAGAGCAAACGGGTCAACTGGACATGCCTTGTTAAGATCCGTGTAATCCACACACATACGCCACGTGCCGTTCTTCTTAAGCACTAGCACGGGGTTAGCTAACCACTCCGGGTGAAAAACCTCCACGATGAACCCTGCTGCTAAAAGCCGGGCCACCTCTTCCCCAATTGCTTTATGCCGCTCCTCATTGAAACGGCGGAGGAACTGCTTAATCGGTTTAAACTTAGGATCCACATTAAGGTGGTGCTCAGCGAATTCCCTCGGTACACCCGGCATGTCAGATGGCTTCCATGCAAAGATGTCCCGATTCTCACGGATGAATCCGATGAGCGTGCTTTCCTATGCGGGTCCATGTTAGCCCCGATAGTGAACTTCTTTGATTAGTCGCATGGAGTGAAATCCACCAGCTTGGTGTCATCTGCCGCAAACTTCAAGGGCGGCTCAGACTCCGTACTGGGCTTCTTCAATGGCGTCATATCCGCCGGGTCAACATTATCCTTGTAAAACTTGAGCTCTGCCTCTGCGCAACTTGATTCTGCATAAGCCGCATCACCGTCCTCACACTCAAGGGCCACCTTCCAATCACCGTGCACTGTAATCGTTCCTTTGAGAGCCGGCATCTTGAGCTGCAAGTAAACATAACAAGGCCTGGCCATAAACTTTGCGAAAGCCGGCCGGCCAAACAAGGCGTGATATGGGCTCTTGATTTTCACCACTTCAAACCACAAGGTCTCCACCCTATAGTTATACTCATCTCCAAACGCTACCTCGAGGGCGATTTTGCCCACTGGGTAGGCCGACTTACCTGGCACCACGCCATGAAAAACTGTCGACGACGGCTTGAGAGCCTTGTCAGTTAACTCCATCCGCTGAAAAGTGTCGTAATATAAGATGTTGATGCTGCTGCCACCATCCATCAGCACCTTTGTAAACTTATAACCTCTAACCTGAGGTGCTACCACAAGAGCCAAATGCCCCGGATTCTCAACCCACGGCGGGTGATCCTCCCTACTCCATGAGATTGGATATTCAGACCACTTCAAATATTGCGGGAGAGCCGGCATGGCCGCGTTGACCGCCCTCTTGTGTAGCTTTTGATCTCGTTTGTCTAGGCTTGTAGTGAAAACATGATACTGACCCCCGCTGAGTTGCTTCGGGTTACTTTGGTACCCCGACTGGTTATTCTGCTGCTGACCACCATTGCCAGGTTGATGATGACCTCCTTGATTGCCTTGACCCTGGTAACCGGATCCTGAGCCGCCGGCGCCAAAAACGGCTCCTGAACCGCCCGGCCCTGATCCGCCTGACGCACCATTACCGTTATTACGATGCTGTTGAAGGCTGTAATCCCGGAACTGCCGCATAATACTGCAATCCCTCCATGTATGGCCTGCCGGCTTATCGGGCCGGCTGTGCTCTGGACAAGGTTTATTGAGCATCTCTTCCAGGTTGAAAGGAGTTTTACCCTTGTTAAAGGGCGGCATGAAGTTCCCGTTACCCTTAGCACAATTGTTCCCAGCGCTGGTGTTCGCCACCAATACCGACCCGCCGTCTGGGTTCTTCCGCTTGCCCGGGTTGCTGTTTCCAGCCGCGTTTTGCTGTTGACCCTTGCCATTGTTATTTTTCTTACCCTGAACCGATCTCTCATCATCGGAGCCAGGGTCTTTCGTGTTGTCAGAGTCGGCATACTTGGTGAGAGCCGTCATGAGCTCCCCCATGTCTTGGCATGGGCGTTTGAGCCGGCCAAGCTTCTGCTTCAAGGGCGTAAAGTGGCAATTCTTCTCTAGAATCAAAACTGCTTGAGCCGCCGTAATGTGTTCAGAAGAGTGGATGATGGTTGAGACCCGCCGAACCCAGTGATGAGCCGAAATGTCCTCACGCTGCAAACAATGGTCCAAATCCACAATCGTCATGGGCTGCTTGCACATTCCTTGTAAATTTTTGATGAACTTCGCCTTTAATTCGGCCCAGGAATTAATGGTGTTGGGTGGCAAGCCCTTCAACCACGTGCGAGCTGGCCCTTCCAGCATCATGATGAAATATTTGGCACATACTGCATCACTGACGTCTAACATCTCCATGGCCAGCTCATAGCTTTCAATCCAAGCCTCTGGAGGTAGGTCAGCAGTATAATTGGGCACCTTGCAAGGATCCTTGAAATCCTTCGGCAGATGCTCATTCCGCAAAGCCGGCGCCAAGCACGGCACTCCCACAGCCCTGGAGGTTACTCCTGCTCCTACTGAAACGGAAGGTGCAACTGTGGGTTCCTGATAAGCCGCCGCAGCTGCCAGAGCCGCCGCCTCTCGCTGCGCTCTTGCCCGATCCACCAGTGCCTGAGCATCAAGAGCCGCCCGATCAGCTCTCGGCGGGTTTCGATGTCGATCACTGCTAGAAACCGCCGGCGACTCATAACACCGGCTGTAGCTGCGGCTTGGGATGGGGGTTGAGTGCACGCGGCTCCGGCTATAAGTGTATTTCTCCTGCTAGGCCACCGCCGTCTGCAGGTATCCGATGGCATTTCGCACCTCCTCTGCGAAGGGTGCCTCATCGGGGATCGGGATTGTACCAAGCCTGGTTGCCGCTGCCACCATGTTCTCCGCCGGGTTAGAATAATGACCTGGTGGCGTTGGAAAAGACTGTGGTGGGGTTTGGTTCCGTCGGGGCGGGTCTGGCTGCTGATGCTGAGCCGCCGCCCGACTTCCAGGTACTTCCGCCGCCCGGGTTACGGTCAAAGGCACATTCCGTCCCGTCCCTGGCGTGTTAAAAAGATTTCTGGCTTCATACTGATCCGGCAAACGGGATTGATGCCTCATCCGATGAACCGCCGCTGCAGACTGCTGCTCTAGCTCAAGGCGGAAAGCATCCGCCCTAAGGCACCCCGCCTCAGCATCCATCTGAGCCTTCAGCGCATTGATTTCCTGTTGGACTCCGGCCATCTGGTTCTTCAACCTCGTGATCTCCGTATTACGGACCGCTTGGTTTTCAGCGGTGACCTCAGTTTCCATCAGGGTTGTAAGCTCGTTCATCAGATCCAGAAGAACCTAAGCCGGCGGCCTGCTAGCCCCAGATCTGATCGCACCGGCGGTTGTGCTGCTAGGGGCCAGCGCTGAACCCGCCATGAAGACGGCAACGCGGTTCGGCGGCTCATAATCCTCCGGCTCATGATATTCTGGCTCGGGGTAATGCTCGACGTAGCCCCCAAGCCCAGCATTGTGAAGCTGATAGATTGATTCCGTCTCTCCGCACGAGGATCCATCCTCTGAGCAGATGAGGGTTTCTTCCCGCGACATAGAACCTTCAAGCTCCATGCCCTGGGTGAAGCCGACGAAGACATGCTTCCTGCCCGGGTTAACACGGGCGGGTTGCACGCGCCGGGCCGGCTCGACGACGTCGGTGCAGATGTCCGGCCCAGGTTTAGATCCGCCGATCTTGCCGATGAAGACATGGATTCCGCCGAAGGGGACCCGGAACCCGTACTCGATTGAGTCGGCCTCGGGGCCCCAGCCGGCGTCGTCGATGTAGAGCTTGCCGCGGCGACTCTTGGTCATCCTGCCAACGGCGTATCCCTCGATCCCTAGGAGAGAGCCCTTCGAGAACTCCACACCACCGAGCGCTAGCCCCACAGTGGGCGCCAACTGTCGTGGTTTTGTCACGGCAGATGTCCGAAGACTTAGGTTCGAGGCCATCGCTGAGGCGGTGGACTGAAACGGGTTGGCCGGGACAAGGGACACGAGTTTACCCAGGTTCGGCCCCTCAAGAAGAGGTAAAAGCTTACGTCCTGCTTGTGTTGTATTGATTGGTGTATCGATTACAAGGGAGCGGATTCGCTTGACCTAGTTCTCGATTGATTGATTTCTTGTCTAAGCCGCCCCAGGGTCTCACCTTTATATAGGAGGTCGAGGCCCTGGGTTACACGAGTCTCAAACCGACTCGTACAATGTATTCAATCCTGTCTCTAAGCCGCCTTGCCTCCTTGGGCAATCCGTCTCCAGGCGGCTTACCCGCCCGGGTCTCACACCATCTTCTGTCTCTGGGCCTTCGTCTTGGCCCGTCCGGTAAGCCGCCATGCGGCCTGGCCTTCATCTTCTGGCCCACCTTAAGGGTCTTGGCTACGAGCCGCCAGGTATGACCCGGCCCCTCCTGGGCGAGTCTTACCACGGGGTTATATCCCCAACATTTCTCGAGAAAGAGTTTCTCTCGAAAGAATTGAGTGGGAGGAAGATAGAACTTGATGAGGTTGTTGAACCTTCACTTCAACCAGAGAGTAGCGCAGCGCAGAAAGATGTTTCTACGGAGCCTACATCAGTTGAAGAGGAAGCTAATGATAGTGATCATGAAGCTTCAGATCAAGTTACTATCGAACCTCGTAGGTCGACAAGGACACGTACTGCTCCTGAATGGTACGGTAACCCTGTCTTAGAGGTCATGTTGTTGGACAACGATGAACCTATGAGCTATGGAGAAGCAATGGTGGGCCCGTATTCTGACAAATGGTTAGAGGCCATGAAATCCGAGATAGGATCCATGTATGAAAATGAAGTGTGAACTTTGGAAGTATTACCTGAAGGGCTAAAGGCCATTCAGAATAAATGGATCTTTAAGAGGAAGACGGACGCGGACGGTAATGTCACCATCTATAAAGCTCGACTTGTGGCAAAGGGTTTTTCACAAGTTCAAGGAATTGACTACGATGAGACTTTCTCTCCCGTAGTGATGCTTAAGTCCGTCAGAATCATGTTAGCAATAGCTGCATTTTTCGATTATGAAATCTGGCAGATGGATGTCAAAACTGCGTTCCTTAACGGTTTCCTTGAGGAAGAGTTGTATATGATACAACCAGAAGGTTTTGTTGATCCAGAGAATGCTGGCAAAGTTTGCAAGCTCCAGCGATCCATTTATGGATTGGTGCAGGCATCTCGGAGTTGGAATAAGCGTTTTGATGAGGTGACCAAAGCGTTTGGGTTTATACAAGTTTACGGAGAAGCTTGCATTTACAAGAAAGTGAGTGGGAGCTCTATAGTGTTTCTAATATTATATGTGGATGACATATTACTGATTGGAAACAATATAGAATTTTTGGAAAGCGTGAAGGAATATTTGAACAAGAGTTTTTCAATGAAGGACCTAGAAGAAGCTGCTTTCATATTAGGCATCAAGATCTATAGAGATAGATCAAGACGCTTAATAGGACTTTCACAGAGCACATACCTTGATAAAGTTTTGAAGAAGTTCAAAATGTATCAGTCCAAGAAAGGGTTCTTGCCTGTGTTGCAAGGTGTGAAATTGAGTAAGACTCAATGCCCAATGACTGCAGAGGATAGAGAAAAGATGAGTGTCATCCCCTATGCTTCTGCCATAGGCTCTATCATGTATGCAATGATGTGCACAAGACTAGACGTCAACCTTGCCATAAGTATGGCCGGAAGGTTTCAAAGTAATTCAGGTGTGGATCACTGGACGACGGTCAAGAATATCCTAAAGTACCTGAAAAGGACTAAGGAAATGTTTCTCGTTTATGGAGGTGATCAAAAGCTCGTCGTAAAGGGTTACGTCGATGCAAGCTTTGACACTGATCCGAATGACTCTAAGTCTCAAACCGGATACGTATTTGTTCTCAATGGAGGAGCGGTAAGCTGGTGCAGTTCCAAGCAAAGCGTGGTAGCTGATTCTACATGCGAAGCGGAGTACATAGCTGCCTCGGAGGCGGCAAAGGAAGGTGTTTGGATGAAGCAGTTCATGACGGATCTTAGAGTTGTGCCCAGTGCACTGGACCCAATGACTCTGTTCTGTGACAACACTGGTGCCATTGCTCTAGCCAAGGAACCAAGGTTTCACAAGAGGACCAGACACATAAAGCGCCGCTTCAATTCCATTCACGATTACATCGAGGAGGGAGACATAAATATTTGCAAAGTACACACGGATCTGAATGTTGCAGACCCGTTGACTAAGCCTCTTCCACGAGGGAAACATGATCAACACCAGAACTGTATGGGTGTTAGATTCATTACAATGTAAATCACATAGTGATGTGAGCTAGATTATTGACTCTAGTGCAAGTGGGAGACTGTTGGAAATATGTCCTAGAGGCAATAATAAAATGGTTATTATTATATTTCCTTGTTCATGATAATTGTTTATTATTCATGCTATAATTGTATTAACCGGAAACTCAAATACATGTGTGGGTATATAGACAACACCGTGTCCCTAGTGAGCCTCTATAGGACTAGCTCGTTGATCAAAGATGGTCAAAGGTTTCCTGGCCATAGACATGAGTTGTCATTTGATAATGGGATCACATCATTAGGAGAATGATGTGATGGACAAGACCCAAACTATGAACGTAGCATATGATCGTGTCAGTTTGTTGCTATTGTTTTCTGCATGTCAAGTATATGTTCCTATGACCATGAGATCATGTAACTCACTGACATTGGAGGAGTACCTTGTGTGCATCAAACGTCACAACGTAACTAGGTGACTATAAAGATGCTCTACAGGTATCTCCGAGGGTGTCTGTTGAGTTGGCATGAATCAAGACTGGGATTTGTTACTCCGTGTGACGGAGAGGTATCTCAGGGCCCACTCGGTAATACAACATCACAATGAGCTTGCAAGCAAAGTGACTAAAGAGTTAGCCACGGGATCTTGTATTACGGAACAAGTAAAGAGACTTGTCGGTAACGAGATTGAACTAGGTATGAAGATACCGACGATCGAATCTCGGGCAAGTAACATACCGATAAACAAAGGGAGCTACGTACGAGATTAACTGAATCCTTGACATAGAGGTTCAACAGATAAAGATCTTCGTAGAATATGTAGGAGCCAATATGGGCATCCAGGTCCCGCTATTGGTTATTGACCGTAGAGGTGTCTTGGTCATGCGTGCATAGTTCTCGAACCCGCAGGGTCTGCACACTTAACGTTCGGTGACGGTTTGGTATTATTGAGTTATGTATGTTGGTGACCGAAGGTTGTTCGAAGTCCTGAATGAGATCCCGAACATCACGAGGAGCTTCGGAATGGTCCGGAGGTAAAGATTGGTATATAGGAAGTTCCGTGTTAGACATCGGAAAAAGTTCGGGCATCACCGGTAACATACCGGGGGTGTCGGAAGGGTTCCGGGGGTCCACCAGAAGGGGCCCACCTGCCCCGGAGGGCCCCATGGGCTGTGAGAGGGGGCGCACCAGCCCCTGGTGGGCTGCCGCCCCTCCCACAAGGGGCCGTGCGGCCGAAGGGCTGAGGGGAACCCTGGGGGGTCCGGCCACCACTTGCCTTGGGGGCCAAGGCACCCCCCTTGGCCGCCGGCCCCATGTAGGCCGCCGCCCCCTAGGGGTAGGAACCCTAGGGTGCCGGCCCCCTCCACTTCTCCCTCTATATATATGTGAGGGGAGGGAGGGCTGCCACACCTTAAGCCACGGCGCAGCCCTCCCTCTCCCCTAGATCGTTTCTCCTCTAGATTAGATTGGTTCGGTATTGCTTAGCGAAGCTCTGCCGGATCAGCTCTAGCATCACCGCCGCCACACCGTCGTGCTTCCGGAGAACTCATCTACCTCTCCGCCCTCGCTTACTGGATCAAGGAGGCGGAGATCGTCATCGAGCTATACGTGTGCTGAACGCGGAGGTGGCGTCCGTTCGGCGCTAGTTCGTGATTGGATCGCGGGACGGCTTGCGATTTGGATCGCGAAGTCGTTCGACTACATCAACCGCGTTTCTTAACGCTTGCCGCTTAGCGATCTACAAGGGTATGTGGATCCAATCTCTCCTCTCGTAGATGTCCATCTCCTAGATTGATCTTGGTGAGCGTAGGAATTTTTTTGTTTCCCATGCAACATTCCCCAACACCTGGCTGTCAGAGTTAACAATAATCATGTTGCATCTAGCCGAAGAAGAGAGTTGAAGTACAAACTTAAGGGCCAAGGCATCTGCAGTAAGAACATCAGAACAGGAATCGATGAGTTTATTCCCAGAAACTATGTATTGGCCTCCGTCATCCCTTATCACAGCCCCCATCGCTCCATGCAGCTCATCACGGTCAAAGGTAGCATCTACGTTGAGCTTAACATAGCCATTAGGGGGTTTGCTCCACCCGTTCTTCTTTAAACCAGCTTTCGAATCACATGCAATAACAAAATTTTCCGCTAGCGCTCGCACGGATTGTGCTATTTTCTGCGCATCTTGCACATTCTCGTTATGAAAAATTTCCGTCTTTCCCACCAGAGATACCAGCATGTAATGGGCATCAACTCGTAGAAGTTTCGAACACCCAGAAAAGCTGCCTCCTGTGTGGGGAAGTTTAACAAATAGGCAAGGACTTCTTTCCCTACGTGGTCCACTTCACATGCATGTATAATGACATCTTGCAGACCTAGGAGACGCCATACTTCTTTGGCCTTCTTGCACCGAAACAATACGTGGAACACATCCTCCGCACTCTAATCACACGTCGGGCAGGCATGTCTAACTGGTATATGTCGGTTTGCAAGAACAACATTACATGGCAGAGTTCCATGTAGGGTTCTCCAAAGGAAAATTTTCACCTTTGCTGGACAGTTAAGTTTCCAAACTTTTTGCCATGTTGTGTTAGCACAAGTGGCACCCAAACCATCCGTTCTTCGTAGCTTGCGTTCATGTTGATAATCCCAGACAGCATGGTAGGCCGATTTCACTGTAAAGTTTCCATGCTTGTTCAAACTCCATGCAACAAAGTCATCCATGTCATTTGACGCAAGTGGTATGGCAAGGACCCTGTTCACATCAATAGGCCAAAAGGTTTGCTCAACAAGGGCTACATCCCATTATCCCGTTGACGGATCAATTAAGTCTCTCACCTTGGAGAGCAACTGGCCTCCTCTTGGTGTGATAACCATTCTAGAAGGAGAGTTTGGGATCCAAGCATCTCTCCAGATATTAATTTTTTCACCATCCCCCACCCTCCATATGTATCCATGTCTCAAAGTTTGAACACCTTGCATTATGCTTTGCCAAGTATAAGAAGAATTCTTCTTCAGCATACAATTTAATAAATCTCCATCCGGAAAATACTTTGCTTTCTGAATACGTGCACATAGAGAATCTGGATTATTAATAAGCCTCCACACCTGTTTGGCCAACAAGGCTAAATTAAAGCAATGTATATCTCTAAACCCCATTCCTCCTTGTTTTTTGAAAACACACATCTTTTACCATGCAAACCAGTGCATTTTTTTCTAAGCATCATCGTCTCCCCACCAATAGTGCGACATCACGTCAGTTATTCCCTTGCAAAAAGAAAAAAACTCAACTGAACCAAGTATGCAAAACGATGAAACATGTCCTTGGCGAACGGGGGATAGTGCCCAGCTGAGTTCTCACACTGACACGCGGGTCCGCACAGCTAGTCCAATGATTAGTCCTCCTCTCCTCCCCTCCCCTCCCTTGGCCGTCGACTCCAACCGATCCGGCGTGCCACCACACGGCAACCACCCCGCATCATACACGCATAGTATACGCAACCACAGCCCACCCGCACCTCCCCGCCGCCCCAACAGCCGCCATGGCCTCCGAGGCTCGCAAGACCGCCGCCGCAGCGCGCCCGCCTCCCCGCGACTTCCTCGCCCACCTCGAGGCCTACCTAGCCCGCCGCGACGGCGTCGACAAGCTCCTCAAGATCTCCCGCTACGCCGCGCGCCTCGCCCTCGCCGCAGGGCCGCTGCCCCCGCCCGCCTCCGCGCGCCTCAAGTCCTTCGAGTCCAGCCTCGGCCTCAGCCGCAAGGCCTTCCGCCTCGGCAAGTTCGTCCAGGACGTCAACGCCCTCCGCGCGCACCCCGGCCCCCTCCCTCCGCCCTTCGTGCTCCTCGCCTACGGCGGCGAGGGCGTCTACTACTTCATCGAGCAGTTCGTCTGGCTCGCGAAAGCTGGCCTCCTCCCGGCGCACCTCCTCCCCCGTCTCCAGCGCCTCAGCGCCTGGGCCGAGCTGCTGGGCTACGTCGGCTCCATCACCATCAAGCTGGAAGAGGTGGCGAAGATGGAGTCTTCAATCAAGATGCGGCTGGCGGAGGGTTGTGGGGAGGAGAACGAGGCGGTGAGGACGATGCGGGGGAAGCTGCTGCTGAAGCGACTGTCCGTTGTGCAGGACGTGGCAGACGCCTTCATGGCGCTAGGGGACGTGACCAATGGGAAGGGGTTGCTCGGGAGCTCCACGCTGACGGCGTCCGCCGGATTGCTGTCGGCGCTGATCAGCACGCATAAGAACTGGAATTCCTGCTGAAGCCTCAAGGTATATATAGATTTTAAAACATGGTTGACAATAGGATGAATATAAAGCTGAAATTTAGGCAAAAACTGTATTGGTAGATGAAAGCGTTGCTTCTGTAATCTAGATGCCGATGTTGGTGGTATGGGTGGAATTCATGCTGATTCATTTGTTGGTCGGAGAACACTGATGCTGCTCGTGATTAATTTCACCATAATCATTTGGGATGTTTCATTTCGTCAAAAAAATAGAAACAGATGCTTCATTATGGTCGTATTGGGATGAAGGGTTTGCTTTCTTCCGACTGTGTAGCTTATGGCTGACTTCAAAGATGAGTACTTTGCTCCATATTGCAAAAAACAGAAGCACTGAACATGGCCGCAACTTTACGATGTCTGCCTGGCAGATTATTTTGCAGCAATAAGATTGACAATGAATCATAATTTGGTTCTTATGCACTAGGAAGTTGAAACCAGAATCACAATCTGGTGCCTTTCAAAAAAAAAAAAAAAAAAAGAATCACAATCTGGTGTATAGTTTTCCTGCTGGAATCTTCACTTTGTGTCAATATGAAAGGAAGTAAATTAATTAACCTTGCTGAGTTAGGTAGCACAAACTTTGGAACTGATATGATTATGGGCAAGTATATCATGAAGCGAATGTGCAATCAGAAGCATGCAGAAGAAAGAATGCCCTGAATTAAAAGCATGACATGAACTTGACAGTACCAAGAGGTCCAAGATTGAGTATAGTTATTCTTTAGAATCAGTGACCTTGATCTGCATACAATACCTAAGCTACCAGATTAGCTTATCTGTTTGATTACCACATTCTAAATTAGTCCAATTGAATCAGCTTCAAAGGAATGATAAGCACACGCGGTTCATACATACCGGACCAAAATATTGTTTCATTCACAGTCTAATTCTTATTTCGTTAGCTCCAAATTGCAATTCCTGTTTGCAAAAAACAATGAATCAATGCATAAATATGCAATGATGTGTAGATACATTTTATGCTTTGTGCTCATAACTTCTTGCACTGATTGAAGTGCAGCTGATTGTTCCTGTGGGGTCAAGATTAACTTAATTCGGGTTTCTTCCAGCCATTGTTTGCATTAGCAGTACATCAGATTTTATACTGTTATGAATTACAAAAATTGTCCAGAATTTACTCTTCTACTGAGATGGCACTGATGGGAGGACTCTTGACGCTCTGCTACCACGGACGAGGGGTCACCAAGGTACTGTTACTCAGATCACTTAGCTGATTACCTATTAGTGTTCATAGTTTATAACACAAACTATTCCTCCAGTTAAGAGTAAGACAGCTGGTATGTGCCTATGTGGTAAGATTTCTTGGTTTGAGTATGGTGTGGCAATAATTTTATAACTTTCCATTTCTAGTAGCAAAGTAAGCCCCCATTGTTAATTTAATGTCACATCCAACTGGATTATTGCAGGCAGGAAGCCCCAATTAGTTATGTATTCATTTCCTTGAAAAAAAGTTTACAAGTATGCCAGTAATCGTAGCATAGAATGGGATTAGTAGCAATGAACAATAAAACACCTCTTATGGTTTAAAGCAATCAAATTACTATTTTCTTATAATCCGATATTTTGTGTTTACTGTTTGCGAAGGAGTTTCATAATTTCATGCCTGATTATATGTACAGCTATTCTGTAAAAGAGAAATACTTTACCTTTCATGATTGATTGCCATATAGGCGCTGTCATTCCTGTTTAAATCAGCCAACCTGCTGCATAAATCTTGCAAATCGTTCTCTACATGTTACAGCTAGCCAACTTGGTATTATTGGTCCCAAATGCTTGAGATGCGGCTTTGTTCCAGGTTATGAACTGTAGAATAGTTTCAGATATAGATGAAAGAACCTTGCTGCTTTCATATCGACTGGATCCTGAGAACAAAAAACTTGTAGTTAAATGGCTGTAAAAGCACGTCCTGTGCAAAGCTCCATGTAACATGCTCCTGGAGGCAAAAGACAAATTTCAGGTGATCTGTTTTTGGCTCACTGTTCAGGCTTAAAAACATATAGCTGTAAAAGCATGAACTACGACCGGCTCTGAAGCAAAGAGTGCAAGGCTGCGGCTGCTGCTGCATGTAGGGATTAGAGATTGATGAACCTGCAGTTGCTATTCTCGCCACCAAAAATTCCAGTGAATTGGCTGATAAATAGGTTAATCAGCTATTCGGTGACCCGCCGAGTAGCGACTGAGGTGCCGATTAACTGGACGATATATGGAACAATGTGGTAGGTACAGGAGAAAGAATTTACCACTGATGATGGATTGCCATAGAGCGGCCCTGTTGAAACCTGTCAACCAGCTGCAGAATTTTAGCTACTGCTGGTAGTCTACGCTCTACAGGCAGGTTACAACTGGACAACTGGGCGTTTATGCTAAATGGCTGGGATGTGGCTGTGAGCTGTGAGTGGGCTAGATTGTGGACTGTTATATTAGTCTTGAATTAAATCGAAATGAAAGAACATTACTACCGCTCTTCTGTCGAGTAGACCTTGCCGTTAACAGCCTGGCTGCAGAATTTTAGCTACTCATTCTCGACGCTCTGAAGTCTGGTTGCATCAGAGATATGGAATGGGATTGTTGGAATCTCTCAAGTCTCGTTGCATCAGAGAGTATTTTGCTGCCGGCCGATCTGTCTATATTTATGTGCAACACAGCCTGGTGTGAAGGAATAGAACACAGGAAAGCCGCCCGATCCCCAGGCCACCACGAGATAGATGATGATGATGGATGGGCGAGGCAGGTACCACCGAATCGAATTTGGCTGCCGAGTCACGGACACGTCAGGCGCCCATGGCACGGCACCACTAGGCCAGGCCCAGTTCGGCCGACGCTGCCTGATACGAACGAACCAAAGGAGCAGTCAGCCAGCTGGATAACCAGCGGCGCAAGCGAAAATAAGCATGTGAACGGCGACGATGCCTCCGCGGCCGCGACGCGGGCGACGAGTCCAAGCAAAAGCAAGACACTCCAACTCCAACGCCAACGGTCCAACCACTAGCGTAGCGAGTGGCGAAGAGCCGGTGGAGCTCAGCTGGCCGAACCCAAACCACCACCCCGCCCCACTCCCACCTACGCGGCGATAAAAGCCAGCCAGGGCCAGCGCGTCCCCAACCCCACCTCCCCCTGCCGTACGCGATGCTTCCTCCGCCCGCCCTCCTCCCCTCGTAACCTCCACCCCGTTGCCCCCCTTCCATTCCCGTTTCCGAGCTGCTCCCCTCCCCTCCCCCTCCCCGCTCACCAGCCTCTCCAGTTCCCGTCACCGCCGCCTTCTCTGACCCGGGCGTATTTATACAGGCCCATTCAAAATCCACGCCGCAGAAAATTATCCACAAATCCACCCGGGGTTTGGTCAGGGCCTCAGGGGCTTCCCTTGCCAGCCGACGCTGCTGCTCTGCTCTGCTCTGCTTGCCTCGTCTCGGCTCTCGCCTGGTAATTGGGCGGGTGCTGGCTGGTTTCGGCGGTGTCTCGGGTTGGGATCCGGCGATCTGGTTCTGATTCTTGCTGATTTGGTGTGTAGGTAGGTATGGGGACGGGAGAGGGCGGGGGCCGCCGGCGGCGGAAGTTCGAGGGGGCCGACGGAGACGACAGCGACGAGGAATATGTGTTGGAGGAGGATGAGGATGAGGAGGAGGTCGACGAGCTGGAGTACGGCCGCGGAGGAAGAGACGCCGCGTCCTCTAGTGCCGGCGAGGAGGGAGGCGGCTCGGACGCGGAGTACGAGGTGGATGACGAGGACGAGGAGGAAGAGACGCCGCGTCCAAAGCGGCCGGTGAAGAGAAAGGCGAATCCGGCTCCCGCGCGATCTCGCCGGCGCAGGTATGAGGACGACGACGATTCCTCCGAGGAGCTCGAGGAGGATGGGGAAGATCTCGACGGGGAAGAGGAGGCACGGCGGCCCAACTGTGCGACGAAATGTGGTGGCCTCGCCCAGAAAGCGAAAATGCCTCCGGTGGCTCAGCGATCTAATCGGCCGAGGCATGCGGAGGAAGAGGACATGGACTTTGATCCTGACTTGGACGAGGGGGAAGGGGACGAGGACACCGATTTCGACCCTGATTTGGAGGGTGACGATGATGAGTTTGAGGACGACCAAGAGGAGGAACTGGGTGTCAGCCACACCAGAACGATACCGAGGCTTAAGAATACGGTGCGCCGAAACTCCGCTTCGAAGCAGCGGCGAGTGAAGAAGAAGAATAGTAATACTAGTAGGGTTTCAAAGCGGAAGGTTCGGAAGCCTGCGCTTGGAAGGCGACGGAGAAAGCGTTCTGTCATCGAGCGCTACGAGGATGATGACGACGACTTCATCGTGGAGGATGATCAGGTCAAGGTAAACCGTAATTCAAGGAAGAAGGCCAGGTTTGCGAGGCAGGTGGAGGTAGACCGGCCAGTGCCAGTTGCCGAGGCAGATATATGGCCAGCTATTGATTCAGACTCATCAGAGTTTGAGTTTGGAACATCTGAAGATGAACCTGAGGGTGAGCCAGTGAGAGCTGCAGTTAGGAAGGGGAGGAAAAAGAGGGGGGTATCAGGGTCATCCTCAGATTCTGAATTCCATGTCTCGGATAAGGAATTGAGCGATGTCAGAGAAGAAGAGGTTAAGATGAAGAAAAGGGTACGCGTCTTGCAGTCATCCTCAGATTCTGAATTCCATTTATCAGATAAGGAAATGAGCGATGTCAGAGAAGAAGAGGTTAAGATGAAGAAAAGGGTATGCGTCTTGCAGTCATCCTCAGATTCTGAATTCCATTTATCAGATAAGGAAATGAGCGATGTCAAAGAAGAAGAGGTTAAGAGGAAGAAAAGGACATGCGTCTTACATTCGTCCTCAGAGTCTGAATTCCATGCCTCATACAAGGAATTGGGTGATATCAGGATAGAAGAGGCCAGGAGGAAGAAGAGGTTACTCGTCCCGCAATCATCCTCAGATTCTGAATTCCATGTCCCAGATAAGGATGTCAGGGACTCTGGAGAAGCTAAATCTCTGGTGGCTCAGCCCATGCTGTCTGTGTCACCGGGGAGGCTTTCTTTTACAAGGGATGGAGGGGACAAAGGAAAGGAGAAAAAAGAACTAGCAGATGCTGGGAAGCCCTGGTGTGGGATATGCCTCTCTGAGGATCAGAGGATGACTCTGCAGGGAGTGCTGAATTGTTGCTCGCACTACTTTTGCTTTGCGTGCATCATGGAGTGGTCTAAAGTCGAATCAAGGTGTCCATTGTGTAAGAGGCGGTTCAACACGATTACCAAGTCCTCAAAAGTAGGTCTTGGTTTGGAGCTGAAAAAATCTGTAATTAAGGTTGAAGAGCGTGATCAGGTAAAGTCCTTGCTGTAGTTGTTATATAATTTCAGATCTGGTAACAATTAAGTTGCTATTTCGTTTCATTTTTTTATGGGTGAGCAATTCAACACATGATTGGCAAACATCTTAATTGTCATTCTGCGTTTGAGGATTAATCTATATAATTAGTCCTATATTTGGTGTTTTATTGATAATTAACTTCTCCATTTCATTCATTTTTAATAATTTGTTGATTACCATGTCGCTGAAAATTGTCAGTAACAAAAGTGCACCGCTAACATATGTAACAAGGTTCAGTTACAACACGGAAGATATTTAATCTGGGGCCAATATGTTCCGAATTACTTGTGGACTGTTACTTTTAGTAAGGTTTCATGAATGTTTACCTCAATCCTTAATCATGGCCGCAAACATTTTGCAATCATTTGCCTTTCTGGTATGCCTGGACCTTTAATGTTGTAAGCATTTCTTAGGCTTCTTGTTATTCTCTGCAAAAAAAAAGCTACTCTCTCTGATCCATATTACTTGTCTCAGCTTTGGTACTGTACAACTTTAGTACAAAGTTGTACTAAAGCTGCGACAAGTATGCCCTCAGTAGGCTCTTACAATCAATTTTCAGCAACCTATTTATATTTTGGTTGATAATATGACCCTGAATTCCATGATCAGTTTATTGTAGGGGTTACTGTACTTCTAAAAATAACTTGGTAGCAAAATCAAGATATATGCCACTGCGAAGTAGTCAGTCCGAGATATACCACTAAAAGTACTGCTGCTGAAACCTAAGTCCTAACACACTAGTATGTTTGGGCATATGCTTATTTTCTTGCTTCTTGCACAGGTTTATCAGCCCACTGAAGAAGAAATAAGGCGCTGGTTAGACCCATACGAGAACCTTGTGTGCATAGAGTGCAATCAAGGTGGTGACGATAGTCTCATGTTATTATGTGATATTTGTGATTCCTCGGCACATACTTATTGTGTTGGCCTGGGAAGAGAAGTACCTGAAGGAAATTGGTACTGTGGAGGATGTAGACTCAGTGGCGAGGGATCAATGCATCCTAGAAGCCTTACTAACAGCAATTCTGCACAATTAGGCACGACTGCACCCATTAGCACATTTGGAAGGTCACCATCAATCAACCCTTGGCAAACTTTTCAAGGGTTTGATCTAAATGTATCGCCTAGGGATATTCCTAGGCAAAATATTCATGCCGATTCACGAGCTTCAACTTTGGGTGTATCAACTCCAACTGGAAGGCTTGCAACTCTTTCTAGAAGACGTGGATTGATGCACATTTTGCTAGATAGACAAAGGCAACTGGTTAGTCAGGACACTGGACATGATGGTGTACAGCACAGTGGCTATGCTCCGAGAGCCGACCCAGACCACAGGAACTTCTGTGCTTCATCAGAATCCCACTCTTTGCAGCACAATGATTCTTTACCAAGAATTGAACCAAATCGCAGGAACTTCTCTGGTCCTTGGGAAGCAAACAGTTCTCAAACTCTGCTCGATGACATTCGGGACCAGCACAGTTGCTTTTCTTCGGTTCAAGCTCAGAGAAATTCTACCCCATGCCTTTTTGTGGATGGAAACAATTTCCAACAAACAGAAAGTGTCAACAGCAATGTCAAGCACATGTGCAGTATAAGTCCTCATTAGGTAAGTGCTGTCTAAGCGAATTGTTCAATTTTAACATGTAAATTGTTCAATTATATGTATCACCAAAGCCAATTTTTGCGATCTCCTGAATGAATGAATACTTCACCATTTAGGAATTTACTTACTTCATTTTTATTGTGAAGTTGGGACATTTATATGAACTAATATATCCTCCTTATTTCAGAATTTCATTCTGTTGGCGGCGTGTTGGATCGACCATAAGTAGCAAGGACATGCTTCTTACCACACCTTGATATCCTCCCAGTAACTGTGACAATGCTCTGCCTTGTGACACCGAGTGTCTCACTGAAATGGCCATTGTGCTTCAACTCATCTTATGTGGTCAATGACAGCAGAAAAACATGTTCTCATTAACCTTTTATTTTAGCTTAGTTTTTCTTTTTCTTTTCTTATTGCCATTCATTCAGTCCTAAACACGACCATGAAGTTCAGCAACGACCAAGATGCGGTCAAGATATTTCTGATTTTTTGGACGGCTTCATATGTGTATACATTGTGGTATTGGGAAAGCCAGTTCCATCTGATGATCATTCAACTTGACATCCTGTCGTCTCATGTTATCTGTAATGACTCTATTCCTGATGAATTTGTCTTTTTTGTTTCTCCTTGTGTATATCGAATTCCGATCCGAATTTTTTAGGGGTTGTCTACATATGTGTTGTGAACATCCATGTTTTTTTTAAGAATTTCTTGACATGCATAAATTTGAATTTGCCAAGTTGGTATCATGGTAGCATGTAAGAACAGGTGTCACCGGATACTTTTTCATCCCAAGGGTTTCATCAGCCGTCTCTTTTGTGTGACGCGTGTCTTATGCGGGTCCATTCATCATTTATCCATAGTCTTATCTCTTTCATACAAAGCTTGTGCACATGTTGTATTTTTGAAGCTTCTTTCCTATGACTTTTCCTTTGTTGTCGCAGCTATCGCTTGCCGCCGCACGTTGTGCTGATGGATCCATCACTGTTGTTGGTTGTTGCACCTTCTCCCACCACCACACTGCTAGGGCTCTGCTGCTGCAAAGCCGAAAGCCGGCCACCGCTTACCGCAGGGATTGCAACAAAACAAGGAGTGTCGGTGTTGCAAGCAACATACGTCAATGTAGGGGCAAACCACTGGTGTTGCAATGGGGCTCGCACGTCGGTGTTGCAATGGTGTTGGTGTTGCAATGGGGCTCGCACGTCGGTGTTGCAATGGTGTTTCGACGGAGCTTCGTCGGTGCGAGCTCGACTCAGGTTGCAAGATCACCATCGTTGCAGGCCGTCGGTGCCGCAAGCTCGTCGGATTGCGACATCTTCGACGTTTTTGAAACATTGTCGATGTATCGAAGGTGGGTGTTGCGTGTTCGTTGGATTTGCAATGTCCTTGGTGTTTTCGAAATACGGCTGGTGATTGTGTTCCATCTTTTCAAAGCGGAGGGGGAGGTCGGTGTTTTGCAACATCCTCGTTGTGTTCTAAAATATGGGTAGTGTTGCGGTGCTTTGGGATGCTTGGAAAATGTTGGGTCGCTCGACCATGGCTGTTCTAACGGTGGGGGAGATGGCTGATAACTGGGAGTTATCAGCCGGATAACGCATAGGGTCGTCCTAATTTTATTAGCTTCACAAATTATGAATTATTCTCCTACCAAATTTATGCATTTTTTGCCTTAATTTTTCTTGTAGAAAGGTCTGAATCTGTTGTAAAAGTTCATCATAAGTACAAATCACCTCAAACATAGAATTACATCGAGGTCTTTGGACCACGAAATGACAACTACCGTCGCCAGAACGAACCGCCAACGTACCGCTGTCACCACTCCCCTGCCGAAGCCAGCTTGACCTTGTCGATGAGAGCTGAGAAGTCTTTGTACACATGCCACCAAGAGCCAACACCCTGGAGTCGCGGTCGTCGTCGTTTAACACTTGAATAGATCTGAAGCAACCAATACCAAAATCTCCCCGTCGTGCATACACAACAAGAAACCTTAACCACGCCACCCCAAGGAGATGACAAAATTCTACAACGGAGCTCCATCGACTACGTCCATATGGACAAAGTTGAGGAGGATCGGATACCGAAAAACCAAATTCAAAGAAGAAGCATTGCCATCCGCCGACCGCTGCACTTGCGACGAATAAAAAACCCTAAGCTAAACTACCAGCAGAAGCGAACGCATCGGGATTCTCCTCCCCGCCATTGGCCGCTAAAGCGGCAGGTAGAGGGGATACAAATCCACTGGCTCTTCGGTGAAGTCTGAAAAGGAGAATTCGCCCTAACCGTCAAGGGAAAAGGGAGAAAACGCTTGAAGAAAGAGACAACATCATTTTTTGGGCATGACATTTTTTTTTGCAAAAAGCAGATAATTGTGCCTAGCATGTTCCATTCTTTTGTCCTCACAAGCTCTCCTGAATTCTGGGCCAACTGCTGTCGCGCGGAACCTCCCACTAGAGTGAATGCCCGGAGAGAACATCATGGTTTGTTCATTTGATGTTGCCTCTGGGAATAGCTCGGGAGACCTTTTGAGGGAACATCCCCCCTATAATAGCATCCATTTTAAAATCATAGGGATAGAAAAGGTAAATAATTGGGATGTCACGTCCAATCCAACCTTTAGGAAATTTTCATGCGGTCTTACTTAATTCTATGAATTTTTAGATCAGACCACTATGGATACAATCTTCATAATTTAGTATCTCTGGTCATTCATATGAAAGGAGTGCTCAACGAAAAAAAACAAAGTAAAAATCATGTAGGAATCCTCCAAACTAAATAAGTCTTAGGGGCACCAAGAAAATGGAAAGGAGACCAGATCTATCTTGCAACAATAACCGCGATTTGGATTTTCGTCGTGCCCTTTCTCCTGCGGAGTTGAAAGACTCGCACACTCTTGCTGCCTCCCTCCCCTTGCTCTGGGGGAACGCAGACTCTGTTGTCTGGCCTCATACCTCCTATGGGTGATTAATATCAAATGTCTTTATGACTGCCTCATTTCAGGTATCCAAACCTCTAAATTTGTCAATATATGGCGTGCTCATGTTCCGCTTAAAATCAAAATATTGGCAATCTATCAGATCATGGTCTCCTGCATCTGATCAAAACGTTAAACGGAATGGCATTGCCTCCACGCACTATACCTTTGTGGGGAGATCGAGGATGCATATCACATTATTTCTGGTGCCCCTTGGCCAAATTTCGTTGGAGCTGCGTTCGTCATGGTTGGGCGTTAGCTGGAACCTATCTTGTTTTGCAGATCTGCTGGTTCTTGCGTTGGTCCTTGTCGACGACTAGGAACAAGTTTACTATTGAACATGTCTTCCCTAACAAAACTATTGATCGCACTTTTACAACAGTGGAAGCCACTGGTTAAAGCCAGGGATACTAACGCCATAGAGGTCATGATTGGCCATTTTTGTGTAATGGTTTTTTATCTTCTTCAGACTTCGCTGCCACCGTTTATGGCCTCTTTACACTGCTTTTCCTTTGGCTCTTTTGAGCTCTCGTATGTTAGGTCGTTGGCCTGCGTGCTTCCTGTTTGGGTTTCCCTATCTTAAACTAATTGCTGATGTGGCAACTTGAGTTGGTTCTGCAATGCTAACTTGTCTGTCTTATGCTACCTCGGTTCGTGTTGGTCCCTTTTGGCTTTATTTATAAAGTTGACTACAATCTTTTCTCTAAAAAACAATAACTTGATTGGTTGAGCAATGCCGAAAGAAACAAATGTTTGGTCGAGTCTCTTCTCCTTCACTAAATTGCATGTTCGTTGGAATTCCATCCTAACGCGATGCTGAGCCTTGTATCTCATGAATACTATCCGCAAAATGCTAGCGTTCAACTGACTGATTTCCGTCGAATTTCCCATCGCCACACCCGTGTGTTGCTTGTCCATGGGAAGCCCAACCAGGATTGCAACATGGTTTATGCCACAATCGCAACATAGGTGACTGCAACACGGACCATGTTGCAATCCCAGGGGCTTCATGAGACGTTTCTTCCATGTGATGCGCGTCTCATGCGGGCCCACCCTCCGCTTATCCATCCAGCCTTATCTCTTCCAATCAAAGCTTGTGCATATATTCTATCTTTGAAGCTTCTTCTTTCCCATGTTTTTTCTCTTAGTTTTCTCACCCATCGCACCCCGCCGAATGTTTTGCCACCACACCCAACATCGTTGTTGGCCGCTGTGCCCGTCTCCCACCACTGCGCTTCAAGGGCTCCGCTGACACCACTCCTTGCTGTTGTAAAGACAAAGGCCGGCCGCCGCTCAACGCTGGTGCCAGGGGCAGAGCTCCCGGTAGGGCGAGGTAGGGCACTCACACTAGCTTGATTTTATGTGCAACATTTTGTATAGGTATAGATTTTCGGGATCTAGGTACGTGAAGTCCCGGCCGCTGAGAAAATATGAGGAGAAAAAGAAAGGGAAGGGCGGCCTGATCGCTGGCACATCATTTATTTGGGTTGACCACCTAGTCCTGCAGATGGGCTTCTTTTCTAAGCCACATAATTGCCCAATCCAGTACTGGTTATAGTCGATGCTACCTAAGGGCATCTCCAAGGCCGACCCTCATACCGCCCGAAACCGTCCGGACCGCCGTGTACAAACGTGTTTTGCCATCCAATCGCAGTCCTACATCGGTTCGCAGGCCCATCCGGAAGGGCTTTTTCTTGGAAACTGGAGACAAAGAGGGAAGGGCGCTTAGCGGGCGTCCGAACCACTTCCACGTTCGCTCATGACTACCTTGTTCCATCAAAAACCCTCCTCACTCACCCATGCGTTTCTGCCCCACGCTCAGCATCGCATACATGCTGGCCCAGAGCGGATGCAACCTCTCACTTGAGCCGACATTGAAGCGACACGTCAGCCAAGAGAGCCGCCCGCCTCGCTTCCCGGTCTAGGCATCGTCTCTTGCATTCAAACAACACTAATCTGTCTGCCCGCCTCCATTAAACGCATGTGATTGCCGAGGAGCAGTGAGTCGACGCTGCCCAGCCGGTCGTCTGCCACCGGCCATTATTCACGTCATCGATCTCCCTGCCACCCACCACCCACTATATAAACCATAGATCCAGCCATAAACACATCCAACATCCTCCTCTCCCTTCGTCCTCTCTGCATCATGATACGTCTCCGTTGTATCTATAATGTTTGATTGTTCCATGTCAATATTCTACAATTTTCATATACTTTTGGCAACATTTTTTTGGGACTAACATATTGATCAAGTGCCCAGTGCCAGTTCCCGTTTTTTGCATGTTTTTTGTTTTGCAGAAAATCCATATCAAACAAAGTCCAAATGCGATAAAATATTACGAAGATTTATTTTGGAATATATGTGATCTTTGGGTGGTGTAATCAACGCAAGACTGTGCCCGAGGTGGCCACAAGGCATCAGGGTCCGTCCACGGGGTATGTGTCACGCCCAAGATGCGATCCTATCCTTATTTTGGCACGAGGGCCTCGACAGGGATAGAAGCGCATCTCGTCGTTTCGCAAGAATGGATATCATTACAAGTACAAGTAAATAAGAGATGAGTATATGGAATTGGCTTACACTCGCCACAAGCTACATCAATTTCACATCAATACAACAACATATCCAAACATCATACAGAAGTGCAGGGTCCGACTACGGATGAAAACAAACGATAAAATGACATCCATCCTTGCTATCCCAGGCTGTCGCCTGGAACCCATCCTATGATCGATGAAGAATAAGAAGAAGAACTCCAAATCAAACAAAGCATCACGCTCACGTCATAGCATCGCATTACCTATACTTGCAACTGTTGTTGTAGTAATCTGTGAGCCATAGAAACTCAACAATCTCATTTCCAAGGGTATCAAGACTATTAAAGCTTAATGGGTGAGGTATGGTTAAGTGGTGAGGCTGCAGCAATCACTAAGCATATATTTGAGTGGCTAACTTACGAGTACAAGTATAAAGGGGGATGATTGTCAAATAAACGGACGTGAACTAGTAATGATCTCTAAGAGATCCTGAACACCTACATACGTCAATCATAACCCCACCGTGTTCCCTCCCAGATCAGAAATTCCTGAGAAGAGACAGTCACGGTTACGCACACGGTTGGTGTATTTTATTTGAGTTTACTTCAAGTTTGCTATGACCGGGTGTTAAACAAAGTTTCCAAGTTGCCACGTAACCGCGGGCACGGCTTTCCGAAAGACTTAACCCTGCAGGGGTGCTCCAACTCATCCATCACAAACTATCCACACGCAGCGGGAATAACCTCGACCACGAATCTCGTGATCTTCCTAGGCAATTCCATTGGAAAACCGCAACCTCGAGATAGCCCAAAGTATTTTTGGAATTCCTCGCACAAGACGTTCGAGAAAGGTAAAACAAATCCAGCAAGGCCGCCCGACGTGTCGACACCCCGATAGGAGCCGCGTATCTCGTTCTCAGGACACGACCGGATGGGTCACACTACGAGTCAAACCAAACCTCGAGTTTCCCCGTGGTGGCCCCGCAGTCTGCCCGTTTGGGACCAACACCATCAGCACTGCCCCCCTGTATTATGTTGAATAACGAACCTCGGGTAGCGCTAACTCCCTATGCGTCAAATTAATTATTAGTGTTATTATGTTGGGCAAATGTAGTACCAATGTTGGGCCTTGCCAGACAAGTTTTATCCTAAAACGAAAATCAAGGGGTCCCTATAACAACCCCGAGCATGTTAGGAGTGCTCAATTATGGAACATAACACCGGTACTCAAGTAACTAGGGCGGCAAGAGTGGAACAAAACACCGAGCAAAAGGCCAAGCCTTCCACACTTTACCAAGTATATATGTGCATTAAATTAAATAGCAATAATATTGTGATAGCTGGAAACAATTGCACCTGCAACTAGCAACGCTATAAGAAGGGGCTGAGCAAGCGGTAACATAGCCAAACAATGTTTGCTGGGATGTGGAGGGGTTAGAGGCTTTTCATGGCAATTTGGGAGGCTTGACATACAAGTGGTAGGTAGCGAGACAAGCGATAGAAACGAGATATATAGCATGGCAATGCTAGTAATGGTATCCAGGGAAATGGTCATCTTGCCTGAGATCCCGCTTGGAAGAAGAACGAATCCATGAAGAAGACGAGCCAACGTAGTTGAACGAATCCTCACACTCCGAACGCTTTCGGAACTCTATCGAGAAGAAGCAATCCGGAAACAACAATCAACACATGATAAACACCACAACAAATGCATGACATGATGCACAACAAGGATGATGCATGTTATGCATGTCATGGGAAAACACAACAATCAACTCCTACACATTAAGTGAAGCTCAATATGCAACGAGTCGCATATTGACGAAACTCCATGTTCGAATTATTTAGTTCACTCTCGTTTATTTACACATCAAGTTTAAATGTTGTTAACATGGCAAGAGGTGAAGCATAAGTAAACTACACTAGCTAGGCATCTTAAATGAGGCCGGAAACAACATATAGCATTTCCGAAACGACCCCATATGTTAATTTCGAAATTGGTCCAGATCTGAACTAATCATGTTTTATATTTATTAAACAGGGAAATAAGATGCACAATGGGATTCTACTTGTCATTCTAGTCGATTTACATATATAGAACATTTGAAACGGAGCTACAGTCTAAAAGATATGACCTTCACAAGATGCATATGTCATGAATGCAAAATGCATGGAAAAGACAATCACAAACACTTCAAATCATGAATGCATCAATTTATTATGAAACTACATGAGATTCTAGTTAAGTTACATATGCAACATGTTCAAAACGGAGCTACAGTTCAACAATAACAAGCAACACAAGTTTTAGTGCGAATCTGTCCAAAACAGCAAGATTGCATTTTGCACACATGAAAATAACAAGTTAAAAAATTGTAAAATGCACAAACTAAGCATGGGGCAGTAGCACATAACACACACTTCAATTCATCTTCACATATCATACTCAAAAGAGTCATGGATCACATGGTAGGAAGCTCACAACATGGCAACAAAATATAGCAGATTAGGACTTAGTGAAAATCACAGTTTTAGCATAGCAGATTTTCATGGAGGCATATTGGCAGCAGTAAAACTATATACTACGGGACATATTATGGCATGAAGATTAACAGCATGGTAGTAGACATGATACACTACAATTCATACCATGGTGGCAAGGTCTAATTATGCATAGAATCATGGCTAGCATCAACACAATATGGCATTATGAAGAAAACAGATTCTCAGACTTAGTGAAAATTAGACTAGACATGTGCTGCAGTTTTTTTAACAGATTGACATGTTGGACAACAGAATTATTTATGATGCGAAACCTATTCATGCAAACTATTGGCACAACATGATAGAGCATAACATGGTTAACAAAGCATTCCATTGTGGCAACACCAAAAGAGCTATAGATCAATAGCAAACCTCATGGCAAGACAGCAACAAAATAACACAGATTTCAGACTTAGAAATATTTTGGACCCTCAAAACAGCAGATTTTTATAGCATGTTGGCAACAAAAAAATAACACCTAAACATGGATTTCTATAGCAACCAAAATGACCAGGGCCTAGCACACATGTCCAAGGGCATATCTCATGTTTGCAACTATTCCAAAATATGCATGGATTAATTCACACAAAATAGACAAAAGAGCATCATAGCCAAAATGACATGCACACAAAGTTGCTCAAATGACAGAACTAACTGCACTGATAAATTCCATGGATTTTTCTACCTCGAAAACATACATAATATGTATAGGTTCATGTAGAAAAATATGTCACAAATAATTATGCAAGTTATGACATAAACTGATTTAACAAGTTATTTATGCAAATGTAATACAAACATCACACCCAACATTTTATCATGCATGAAAATGTGATACAATTAATCTACACATTTCACATATATAAAATCTCTTCATCCGATGCACGGTTAATTATGTTTGAGCAATGCAAACAATGACATTTTTCTGTAATAAAAAAATGTCCTGGTTAATTAGGGTAAATTCACAACGCGGGGAAAAATACTCATGGGCCGAAACTAAGCAGGATATGGGCTACACAGCATGAGCACAACATAGCTACAAAGCGCACTGGGCGCTGGATAGGGCAATGGGCGCTCACCAAAAGGGCCTTGCAGGCCGAGGCGCTGACGGGACAAGGGGCGAAGGCGGGGCTTGCAGCCCACGACGCGGGTCAACGGGACGCTCGCGTGGGCGTCGTCCTGGAGCAGAGAACGAACAACGGCGGCGCCCTCGATCTCCGGCGATTGGCGCACTCCGGCGATGCAGAAACGGGCGAGGCACAGCGGGAATCGGTAGATCCGGTCGGTCCCGATCCATTCAGGCCGGATCCGGCGACGGAAGACGAGGAACGACGACGGGCGAAGCTCGGGGGGCGGCCATAGCGGGATGGACAGCGGCGCTCCGGCGATGTGCAGGCACGCGCGGGAGGCTCAGGGCGGCAGAAGAGCCGACTGCGAGGGGAGCCGCGGGGCTCTGGCAGAGCTGCTCGCCGGCGGTGGCGGAGCGCGCCGGCAACAACCGGATGCGGTGGCGGGGCGAGGCGCTGGAGGCGGACGCTGGCCCTGGATCGGGGCTCCTCCCGATCTTGAGCACGGGACGGGCGGTTGGGGCGCGCGGGCCTGCTCGGGCCCAGATGGGCTCCGACGGGCCCCGACCGGGCTCGGGCGGGCTGCGGCGCTGGGAGAAGTCGGGGATTGACATGGCACGCACGGGTTGGGTGGAGGGCGATGGCGCGGCTGGCTAGGCGGCGCCAAGTGGCGGCGGGGGATTCCACCGGCGCGGAAAATGATGCTATGGCGGCTGGGAGGTTAGGGTAGGCTAGGTTTTGACCAAAATTGGAAGGGAGGGGGCTGCCTTATATAGCAGGTTGGCTAGAGTGAGGGTTTAGGGGGTTTTGGAGCCCTCCGATCACGATCCGATGGTCAGATCAGAGAGGTGGGTTAGCTGGGCTAAGGTGGGCTGTGGAGAGTTGGTTGGGATGAGATGAGAGGGAAGATAGTGGCCCGGCATCGAGTTTTATAAACCGAAAACGTCCGATAATTAACAGATGACGGTGACGCTACAGTTGAACGTTCGGGTATCAAACGACCTCCGATTGCGACGAAATTTGGCAGGCGGTCTACCTACATTAAAACAAGACCGCACGCCAACTTTCGACCCAATCCGAGAATATTTTTCATGCACTTTAAAAACGCTATTTTTTTATGCCGCGGGAGCGTGCGTGTGTGGTTGGACTCGAAACGGTCAACGGCATGAATGGGGAGAACCGGCAGCTACGAACGGATGCAAGTTTTTCGAAAACGAGAGATGATGCTATGCAGATGATGCGAATGATGTGATGATGAATGCAGCAACCAAACGAATCATACGACGAGAACGGAAATAAAACGGGAATCTTCTGGAGCGTTAGTCCCGGGCTGTTACAGTATGGGCGCGGCTTGTTCCCTTGTGACTCCATCGTAAGTCGGTTGGGGCCCTTCTTTTGCCGCAAGAGATATAATTTTTCTATAAAAATCTCCTCAAAATTTCAGCCCAATTGGAGTTACGGATCTCCGGGAATATAAGAAACGGTGAAACGCCAGAAAACAAAAATGCGAAACAGAAGAGAACAGAGAGAGATCCAATCTCGGAGGGGCTCCTGCCCTCTGGGAGCCATGGCGGCCATGGACCAGAAGGGAAACTCTCCTACCATCTAGGGGGGATGCCAAGGAAGAAGAAGTAGGAGGGGGCTCTCCCCCCTCTCTCCCGGTGCCGCCAGGGGAACTAGCGTGACGACGATCTACACCAACAGCTTTGCCGCCGTCATCACCAGCTCTCTCCCCCTCAATGCAGCAGTGTAACCTATCTCTCCCCGATGAACATGGTGCTTAATGTTATATATTATTACCCAATGATGTGTGGCTATCCTATGATGTTTGAGTAGTTTCTTTTGTCCTACGGGTTAATTGTTGTATGGTGTGATTGATATGAGTTGTATGTTAACATGGTGTTGTCCTATGGTGCCCTCCGTGTCGCGCAAGCGTGTGGGATTACCGCTATAGGGTGTTGCAATACGTTCATGATTCGCTTATAGTGGGTGGCGAGAGTGACGAAAACTTACACCCGAGTAAGGGGGTTGTTGCGTATGGGAGTAAAGAGGACTTATTACTTAATGCTATGGTTGGATTTTAGCTTAATGATCTTTAGTAGTTGCGGATGCTTGCTAGAGTTCCAATCATAAGTGCATATGATCCAAGTACGGAAAGTATGTTAGCGTATGCCTCTCCCTCATTGCATATGATAAGTATCTACCGTGTTATATTCAGTTGCCTATGGACAATCTTTCTCTTGTGTTACAAAAAGCTCTCTACTAAACTATTAACTTTTGTTATCTCGCAACGTACTCCTAGTTTTATTCTTGCGAAGTACTCCTAGTTTTATTCCTGTTCTAGGTAAAGTAAGCGTTAGCGTGCATAGAGTTGTATCGGTGGTCGATAGAACTTGAGAGAATATTAATTCTACGTTTAGCTTCTCATTGGGTTTGACACACTTACTTATCGAAAAAGGCTACAAACGATTCCCTATACTTGTGGTTTATCAAGACATTTTTCTGGCACCGTTGCCGGGGAGCAATAGCATGGGGTTGTTATTCTCGTGTGTGCTTGTTTGATTTTATCTCTAAGTAAATTTTATTTTCTGTTCTAAGTTGTTTTATATCTTTAGATATGGATATGGGACACGAAATACCAAAAAAATAGTTGCACTTGCTACTCACGGAGATGGGGAACCTCCTAAAACCCTAGATGCTCGTTATGTGGAACACATTAAATACTACTTTGATAATCCTGATAAATCTCCATTCAACTTGATAATGCGAGATACTTTGGATCACCTAGAATACTTTAGGGATTATCGCTTGACTGAAAAAGGGAAACTCTTATGGGATCAAATTAAAATGTTGCGTCGGTATGCTTGGGATTTATGCTTGAGATGTGATTATAAGATGAAGGCTCCACACCTTCCCTTTCAATGTGAATTTAATGATAATAAAACCATGGCTTCTTATGCTAATGGTATATATGATTACTATGATGGGAGTAAATAGAAGAAATTTTTGCTTTTAAGGGTGCTTATGAAATTGAATCTTTGTTTGAAAAGTGTGATAACTTTGATGATGCTGTTTACAGACCTGAAAAATATTATATACTTAAATATTGTTATGCAAATTATGAATACAATGCCCATATTGATAAATTTATTAAGGAAGTCTCCGCTACCCAAGAAGAGAGTAATATTTTGCACGAATCTATGGAAGAAGAAAGTGCTGAAACTATGAGCTCATTAGAAGAAAAAGATGAGGAGAGCGAAGAACAAAAGGAGGAAGAGCAGATTAGCTACCCATGCCCACCTCCTTATGAGAGTAACTCTACAACTCATACATTGTTTAATTTACCTTCGTACATACCGAAGGATGAATGCTATGATAATTGCTATTATCCCTTGGATTCGTTTGAAATATCCCTTTTGATGAACTTGATGCTTGCTATGCTTATGGCCATGATGCAATTATGAATTATGCTTATGGAGATGAACTTGCTATAGTTTCTTATGTTAAGCATGGAATTTTTGCTATTGCACCCACACATGATAGTCCTATTATCTGTTTAAATTCTCCCAACTACACTATATCGGAGAAGTTTACGCTTATTAAGGATTATATTGATGGGTTGCATAATACTATTACACATGATAATTTTGATGGATATAATATGCATGTGCTTGCTGCTCCTAATTGCAACTATTATGAGAGAGAAACTACATCTTGACCTCTCTATGTTTCCAATACGATACAATTGCAAGAAACTATTTATACATTGCGTTGACCTTTACTTTGTGTGAATGAATTGTTCTTCTATGACATGCCAATGCATAGCAAGAGAGTTAGACTTCGTTGTTACATGAAATATGTTGCTTTGTGCTCACTACTAAATTACAAATCATTGTTAATTAAAATTGGCTTTGATATAGCTTGGGATCTGGGTGGATCAATTACTTGAGCATATGCCTAGCTTGATGGCTTTAAAGAAAGCACTGCGAGGGAGACAACCCGGAAGTTTTAGAGAGTTATTTTATTCTGTTGTGTGCTTTTAAAATATTTTAAAACAAAAAAAACAAAGTGGGGAACTTAAAACGTTTTCAAAAAGAAAAGTGAAAGTGAGAAAGACGAGCACCATTGAAGTGGGGGAGTCCTTGAAGTTTTCTTCATGCCCATGGAAACTTTGTGAATCTTGATTACAGAAACTTTTTAATAAAAATAATTACCGCCTTGTACAAATTCATTGTATTATAAAAATAATGAGCCAAGATTTACCTTTAGGATGTTTGAATTGCTTGTTTGATGTGTGTTGTGCAAAAACAGAAACTTTGGCTGTAGTGTTTGATTTTTCATATTTTATTGGAATGTCAAAAAGTTCTGAAATTTTTACATAGTACTTTTATGCAAATTGTTTATTATGTCTCAATTGTTAATAATTTTATGAGTCACATAAGTATATGTTTCATCTGCATCTTTAGAGACTATCCTATTTTTCACAAATTGCTATTATAGTCTCTTTGTCTACTTATGTTTGAAATCTTGTTGAGCCCCATTAACTTGGGAGCCATAGAATTTTGAGAGCATACAATAGTTAATGTTGTATTATAATTATACAATATATTTTATGGTAAGACATGATGGGATTTCATGTTATATGTACTAACCTTTCTAATGAAAGTTCTGTTAAGTTTTGTGTGGATGAAGTGTTCGAAGATCGAGGAGTTATCGATATGAGAAGAATAAGGATAGGAAAGAGTTTAAGCTTGGGGATTCCCAAGGCACCCCAAGTAAATATTCAAGGAGACTCAAGCGTCTAAGCTTGGGGGTGCCCCGGAAGGCATCCCATCTTTCTTCGCCAACAATTATCGGTATGTCTTGGTTTTTGTTTTGTTCACATGATATGCGTGAATTCTTGGAGCGTCGTGTGCCTTTATTTTTCTTTTAGTAATGCACCATGCTAGTATGGGATAGTCCTTGGTTGATTTATAGAATGCTCTTCACACTTCACTTATATCTTTTGAGTATGGCTTTATAGAATGCTTCGTGTGCTTCACTTATATCTTTTGAAGTTTCGATACTCGCCTCTCTACATTGTGAACACCGTTATTTGTAGAATGCTCTTTTGCTTCACTTATATTTATTAGAGCATGTCCAAGTATTTTGTAGAAAGAATAAAACTCTCATGCTTCACTTATATCTATTTAGAGAGTGTGCAGGAATTGGTCATTCACATGGTTAGTCATAAAATCCTACATAAACTTGTAGATCACTGAATATGATATGTTTGATTCCTTGCAATAGTTTTGCGACATTAAGATAGTGGATGATTATGGTTTAGTAGGAATATCGATGTTAAGGTTTGTGATCTCCTATTCATTAAAGTTTGGTTATGACATGACCGGAATGTTGGAGCACTTTTATTCCTCGTTGAAATCCTTGTGTTGTTTGAGTAGGGGGCGCGCGATGGTTAACTCCTCCCAACCTCCTCCCTAGGGGTGCACTGGTAGTACTTTGCTTCAAGATAGCTAATAAAATTTTCACAATAAGTATATGCGTTCTTTATGACTAATATGAGTCCATGGATTATACGCACTCCCACCTTTCCGCCATTTGCTAGCCTCTTCGGTACCGTGCATTGCCCTTTCTCACCTCGAGAGTCGATGCAAACTTCGTCAGTGCATCCAAACCCCGTGATATGATACGCTCTATCACACATAAACCACCTTATATCTTTTTGAAAACAGCCACCATACCTACCTATTATGGCATTTCCATAGCCATTCCGAGATATATTGCCATGCATCTTCCATCATCATCATATATATGACTTGAGCATTCATTTTCATATTGCTTTGCATGATCGTAAGATAGCTAGCATGATATTTCCATGGTTTGTCCATTTTTTGATATCTTTGCTATGCTAGATCATTGCACATCCTGGTACCCTGCCATAGGCATTCATACAGAATCATATTGTTCTTTATCAATTTGTAAGTAAATAAAAGTGTGATAATCATCATTATTAGAGCATTATCCCAGTGAGGAAAGGATGACAGAGACTGTGATTCCCCCACAAGTCGGGATGAGACTCCAGATGAAAAAAAGAAAAATGGGGGAGGCCAAATGAGCCCACCATAAAAAATAAAAAAAGAGAAAAAGAGAGAAGGGGAATGTTACTATCCATTTACCACACTTGTGCCTCAAAGTGGCACCATGTTCTTCATATAGAGAGTCTCCTGATTAGTCACTTTCATATACTAGTGGAAATTTTGCATTATAGAACTTGGCTTGCATATTCCGATGACGGGCTTCCTCAAATGCCCGAGGTCTTCTTGATCAAGCAAGTTGGATGCACACCCACTTTGTTTCATTTGAGCTTTCATACACTTATAGCTCTAATGAATTCATTGCATGGCAATCTAGTTATAGCTCTTGTTAATTGTTTAATAGAAAGCTTTTTGTAACATAAGAGAAAGATTGTCCATAGGCAATTGAATATAACACGATAGATACTTATCATATGCAATGAGGGAGATGCATACGCTAACACACTTTCTATACTTGGATCATATGCACTTATGATTGGAACTCCAGCAAGCATCCGCAACTACTAAAGATCATTAAGGTAAAACCCAACTATAGCATTAAGTAACAAGTCCTCTTTACTCCCATACGTAAACAACCCCTTACTCGGGTGTAAGCTTCTGTCACTCTAGGCACCCACTATAAGCGACTCATAAACATATTGCAAAACACAACAGTGGTAGTCCCACACGCTTGCGCAACATGGAGGGCACCATAGGACAAGACCATATTTACATACAACTCATATCAATCACACCAAACCACAATTAACCCGCAGGACAAAAAGGATCTACTCAAACATCATAGGATAGCCACACATCATTGGGTAATAATATATAGCATTAGGAACCATGTTTAAGTAGATATTATAGCAGGGAAAAGAGGTGTTACACCGCTGCATAGAGGGGGAGAGAGTTGGTGGTGACGGCGGTGAAGTTGTTGGTGTAGATCGCCGTCACGATGGTTGCCCCGGCGGCGTTCCGGAACCATCGGGAGAGAGGGGGAGAGACACCCCCTCCTTCTTCTTCTTCCATGGTTTGCCCCTACATGGGAGGAGACTTTTCCCTCTGGTCCATGGCCGCCATGGCTCCCGGAGGGCAGGAGCCCCTCCGAGATTGGATCTCTCTCTCTCTTTCTCTTCTGTTTCGCATCCTGTTTTCTGGCCCTTCACCGTTTCTTAAATATCTGGAGATCCGTAACTCCGATTGGGCTGAAATTTTGAGGGGATTTCTCTCAGAAAATTATCTTTCTTTTGGCGAAAGAAGGTCCCCAATTGACTTATGAGGTGGTCCCAAGCCATAAGGGTGTGACCACCCCCCTGGCCGCACCCTGTTGGCTTAGGAACACCTCGGGCACCGTCTTGTGCTGATTCTTCTTCCCCAAATTCACTTATATTCCAAAATAATCTCCATAAATTTTTATCGCCTTTGGACTCCGTTGGATTTCTGCAAAACATGCAAAAACAACAGGAACTGGCACTGGACACTAGATCAATATGTTAATCCCAAAAATATTATAAAATGTTGCCAAAAGTATATGAAAGTTGTAGAGTATTGGCATGAAGCAATCAAAAATTATAGATACGACCGAGACATATCAGTGTCCTAGACTACGAGGGGTGTTAACATGTACAATATGTTGTCCATTGGCCGGGCTGATGACCCGTTAATCATAAGTGAAGGCTAATCAAAGACGTAGCCCTCGGTGTGATGAAGATGGAAAGTGTCGAAGACTTGCTATATACTTCAAGGAGAGTTCTAGTAGTCAGCGTGTTTATTACTAATTGGAAACTGGCCATATGTGTAAGCTAGGTACCCCCGGTGCATACATAAACCAAGGGAAATAGTATTTACGGACAAGATTATCAGCCTTAGGGTTTAGAACACAATCATCCGATCTCGAGGTAGATCATATTGTATTGTGTAACCCATCACATCAATACAACCAAAGGAGGACGTAGGGTTTTATCTCTTTGAGATGACCCGAACCTGGGTAAAACACTGTTTCCCTTGTCTTCTGCTACCATTGTTCCTAGATCCACAACACAGGACCCCCTACCCGAGATCCGCCGGTTTTAGCACCGACATTGGTTTCTCATGCAGGTCTCGTCGTGTGGTCATAAAGGATAATTGGCTCTTCTTCAGATTAGCAACGACATCGGCTATTGAGGCATCTTTGTCCCCAACCAACTGTTAGTGCATCTAGTGCCCCTTAGTGATTTTGGTGTATTGAAGACTTATAGGTTAAGAGACTAATGCGTTTGTAAGTGTACACAGGCTCTATAAGTCGCTGAGGAGTTTGATATATTTGGAGATTATCGACCCCTAAAAATGTATGTCTTCAACTGAAGACTTTGGTGAAGACTTTGCTGAAGACTTTGGTATTCCCTGAAGACTTTGAAAAAGAAGAAGTTGGTGTGACCTTGAAGATATGAACGAGGACTATGAAGCGTGAAGACTTTGTTTTCGTAGTTTCATTTCCTTTCTTTGAGTCATAGGAAACACCGTACTGTTAAAGGGGGCCGAGGTAATACTAAGGAAAATTTCCAACTGATGCTCAACTCAAATGCCTCAACCTATCCAATCCTTCGAGTGAAGCCTTTGGAAATCTCTTGCAGTTCAGTCAAGTTCTTCAGTGACAGAGACGATGATCTTCTGGTCTCTGAGGAAATTGGTCTGACTGAGGAGTTAGGATTTCGCCAGTGCGAATTGCCTACAAGTGAGGAACATGATAAGCCTGAGGACTTTCATAGTTCGAAATTCCGATCGTTGCTGTGCTAAGCGCCAGCTGTCCCCAATCATCCTATCCACATAACGGTCATATCATTGGGGGCATTTATGTCTTATCATGTCAGGTTGCACCCTGGCTATAAATAGCCACCCCCCACAACCACTAGTTGGTTGGCTGCTCCGAGAGAGAACTGACACTTGTCATTTGAGAGCATCCCATTCCTCGAGGACTTTGAGAGAAAATCATCAGTGAGGAAAAACCTCAAACCAAACCACCAAACCCAAAGTGATTGAGCATTACTGAAGAAATTGTTCCAGTGTGGAACCGACGCTTGTTACCTTTGAAGACTGTGTATCTTCCAGACGGTTAGGCGTCATGGTCTAGTGCATCCTGCAGTCAATTGTGGATCACGAAGTGACCTTGGTCTAGAGCATCCAGCAGTAAATTGTGGATCGCCGGGTGACCAGTTTGTGAGGGTTTTGGAAGTCTACCCTGAAGACTTACCACGAGTGTTGGGCGAGGTCTGTGTGACCTTAGCTCAAGGAGAATACGGTAAGGACTGTGTGTCCTGGGACTGTGTGTCTTCTGGTTTAAATACCAGGCCGCTGCGAACCAGACGTACGACTGTCACAGCAGTTGGAACTGGGTCATCAAATCATTGTCTTCATCGAGCTTCCTGGTTCTATTTCCTCAACCCTTCCATTTCCTCATATATGTGTTGATGAAATTGATCGTTACTGTTTGAAGAATTTGACTGAAGACTTTCTCAATTTCCTGACCTCAAATTCTTCAAGTTACCTTGTTCCTCACCTGCGTATCCTGTATCACGCTACCTGTAATCTGTGCATGCTTTATTTCATCACGATGACCATGCTACTGCTATGTTTCGCATGCACCTAAGTACTTATTCCGCTGCAAGTTATTCATCACATTTCAAATTCCTCAAGTTGAAATTCCTCAGTGATGAATTTGTAAAAATCACCTATTCACCCCCTCTAGTCGATATAACGCACTTTCAATTGGTATCAGAGCAAGGTACTCCCTTGTTCTGTGTGATTTTGGTTTAATCACCTGGAGTTCTAGTTATGTCGACTGTAGGTATGATCACGGTTTCCGCAGGCTGTCCTACCTTCGATGGGACGGACTACCCCTACTGGAAGAACAAGATGCGCATGCATCTTGAGGCTATTGACAATGATCTCTGGTACGTTGTGGAAAATGGTGTTCCCCGCACATCTCCGACTGTTACTGCTGCTGATGCGAAGAAATTCAGGCAACTCGATTCTCAAGCGAAGAATATCATCTGTGGCCATCTGAGCAAAGGTCAGTATGGCAGAGTGAGTGATTTGGAGACTGCTAAGCTTATCTGGGATAGGCTGTCCAAGGTCAACGAAGGTGTTTCCACTCAACGTGACTCTCGTGTTGATGTTCTTCGCAATCTCTTCAACCGCTTCAAAAGACTCGACAATGAAAATGTTCAGCAAACTTTTGATCGTCTCACTGATATATCCAACGAGCTTCAAGCACTGGGTGCCACGGATATCACTGACCACGAGGTGGTGAAGAAACTGCTAAGATCTCTTGATTCCTCATTCGATACACTAGCTTTGATGATTCAAGAACGTGGAGACTACAAGTCACTTGATCCTGCTGATATACTTGAGAGACTCAATACTCATGAATTCCAACAAGCTGAGAAGAGAGATCTCTACGGACCAAGCTGTGGAAGATCTCGTGCTCTGAAGGCAAAAGCAATTTCCTCATCCGAAGATGAAGATTATGATAGTAGCATTGGTGATCCTGAAGAACTGAGTCAGGAGCTGGCAATGCTTGTGAGGAAATTCCAGAAGTTCTCAAGGAGAGGTCAATTTGCAAAGTCAACAAAAAGTAGTTTGAGGAAATCAGATTCCTCAAGCGACTACAAGAAGAGAACTTGTCACAAATGCAAGAAGTCTGGTCACTTTATCTCTGACTGTCCTCTCTGGGAAAAAGAATCAAAGAAGAAGAAATACAAGGACTACAGTTCTGATGACTCGAAGAAAAAGAAGAAATCTTCAAAGTCCTCAACTTCAAAGTCTTCATCTGCAAAGTCCTCATCGCACAAGAAGAAAGGTTCCAGAAAGGCTCGGGCTTTCATTGGCAAGGAAATGGACTCAGAAGAAGAATCTGAAGAATATGAAGAAGAGGAAGAATCTGAGGAAGAGTCTGACTCTGGTGTTGCTAGTCTTGCTCTTGCCACTGCTTTCCTCAGCAAGTCCATCTTTAACGATGAAGAAAATGACCACTCCAACAACTCTGACGTCAGCAATGATGAATATGCTCCCACTTACTGCTTCATGGCAAAAGGTTCCAAGGTACACAAACGTCACTCTTCCTCTGAATCAAGTGAAGGTGAATCTGATGAATATGTGAAACCTAGCTATGCCAAACTTGCTAAAATTGCCACTAAGCAACAAAGTGCTCTTGAAAAGCTTCAGAAATTGCTAGACAAAAGCGATGATCTGTTGAATGAGGAAGTGGATCGCACTCAAACTCTGTCTGATGATCTCAAAAGTCTTCAGACAAAGTATGATAACCTTCAGAGTCATCACAATGCTCTCTTAGTTGATCATGAGAAGCTTTCTTATGAATTTCTTCAAAGAAAGCAAGATCTTGAGAAACTAAGGGTGGCTCATGAGGATCTCCAAAGGGAAAACGATTCCTTGCTGGCTCAACAGATCAGTACCGCTCAGGAAGAATTTGTTCCACCATGTATGAAATGCATCGAACGTGAAACTGCTAATTCTTTACCTGAATGTTCAAATGCTTCTATTACTGCAAATTCTTCAACTATCCCCATGGTCACAAATTCCTCATCTGAGGATACCATAAGTATCACTGACGAAAATGCAGAGTTGAAGGAATTGTATGTGACAGGCATGTACAAAAGTCTCAAAGGGCATCAAACCTTTGCGATGTGCTCAAAAAGCAGATTCTGAACAGGAACCCTAGGAAAGAGGGTATTGCATTTGAGAGGAAACTCAATGCTGATGGATCCTACTGGACACCTGAGCAGTACCCCAAAACTTCATGGGTTGCTGCAAAAGGGCCTCCTGTGGATCCATCCACTTTATCTGGCTTTACTTGTGAAACTGCATATTCCTCTGATGAGTCACTTGACTCCAACTACAAATTCTTCAAAAATCAGAAAGGTGAAGTATTTGCCAGATTTGTTGGAACTAACTGCAGGAACGGTTCACCTATGAGAAAAATCTGGGTTCCTAAGAGCTGCTTGGAAAATCTTCAAGTGAATGTCCTCACGACACCACCCATGAAGAAAAGGAACCCCAGATCAAATTCCTCATATGGACCAAAGTCTTCACTTGGACCAAATTCCTCAAATGGTCAAAAATATCATTCTCGTGCTAATGCTTCTGTTTCGCAGGGAAAATCTAAGAGTTCTGAATATGTGCATTATTCTTCAAATCATTATGTTCATAAGTCCTCGAAGAATTTTTCTGCCTATTCATATGAGTACTCTAACCCTAGGCCTGTGAAACGAAGTGCACTAGCTTCAATGCCTCCCTTCTCATATGGAGCTCGCAGAATGATGAACTCTTTGCCACCTCTCCATATGTGGGTGGTGAAGAAATTGAACTAACTTCTTATGCAGGGTCAGGTCTCCAGATGAACTTGAACGTATGATGAATTTGCTGGAGACCTGAGGAAATACTTGAAAGGACGCAAGCTAATCATGCAGAAATGAGTTCCTCATTTCTCACGTCCTCACACTGCTTTACTTACTATGTTGTGTGATGAAATTCTGTCTGATGAATTTGATGTCATATTCTTCACTCTGAAGCATATGAGTTCGTAAGTTGTACTAATTCATCTGCAGGATGAAACTCCAAAAACTACTGAGTGGGTCCTCGACAGTGGATGCACCAACCACGTGACTGGTGACAAGAGTCTACTGATGAATATGCCACTTGCCCCATCTCATCTGAAGCATATCACCTACGCTGACAAAGGAAAAAGCAAGGTATTGGGTCTAGGTAAGGTTGCAATCTCCAAGGACCGACACATGGACAAGGTGATGCTTGTCAAATCCCTTGGGTTCAACCTCATGTCTGTTTCAATGCTTTGTGATCTTGATATGGTTGTCATCTTTGGAAAATATCGTTGTGTTGTCATCATGGAAGCTGAACATTCCAAAGTCTTCGAAGGCTTCAGGAGAGGAGACTTGTATATTGTTGATTTCTCTACAGGTCCTCAGCCTGCCACGTGCCTACTTGCAAAGACCTCAGAAGGCTGGCTGTGGCATCGACGACTTGGACATGCTGGTATGAGAAACTTGCACATGCTCGTGAAGAAAAAGCACGTCATTGGCATCAAAGGTGTCAAATTCCTCAAGGATCACCTCTGTGGTGCTTGTGAGTCTGGGAAGATGACCAGATCCAAGCATCCCTCGAAGACAATCATGACCACGACTCGACCTTTTGAATTGCTTCACATGGACCTCTTTGGCCCCACTCATTATTCCACACTGACAAATTCTTCAAGTTTGTATGGCTTTGTCATTGTTGATGATTACTCTCGTTACACTTGGGTGCATATTATTCTGTACAAGTCTGAAGTGTAGGATGTCTTCAGACGATTTGCTTCAAGGTCCTCAACAAACTTCGGCGTCAAGATCAAGCATATCAGGAGTGATAACGGGACTGAGTTCAAGAATACCAATCTTGATGAATATCTTGATGAACTTGGTATTACTCATGAGCTGTCTGCCCCATATACTCCTCAGCAGAACGGCGTCGTGGAGCGCAAGAACAGGACTCTTGTTGAGATGGCTCGCACCATGCTTGATGAATACAAGACCCCTCGTCGCTTCTGGCCTGAGGCAATTGATACTGCATGCCACATCATCAACAGGGTATATCTTCACAAATTCTTCAAGAAGACATCATATGAACTGATGACTGGCAAGAAACCCAATGTAAGTTATCTCAAAGTCTTCGGTGCAAAATGCTGGATAAGAGATCCTCACCACAGTTCTAAATTTGCACCGAAAGCACATGAAGGTTTTATGCTTGGTTACGGAAAGGACTCGCACACCTACAGAGTCTTCAACACCTACGATCACAAGGTTGTTGAGACTGTAGATGTGCGGTTCGATGAAACTAACGGCTCGCAAAGAGAGCACCTACCTTCTGTGCTAGATGAAAAGTCTCCTGAGGAATCCATTAAGTTGAAGGCTACTGAGGATGTGGTACCCTCTGAAGAAAATCCTCAACCAACTGAGGAAGTCATTCCAATCAATGAAGACATTCATGCTGATACACCTGAAGAAAATGGTGCTGAAGAAAATCCTTAGCCACGTCAACTTGCTCATCCAAGAGTTGCAAATGAAGTGCAGATTGACAAAATCATCGACAACATCAATGCACCAGGTCCTCTCACTCGCTCAAGAGCTTCACATCTAACTAACTTTTGTGGGCATTTTGCTTTTGTCTCTATGATAGAGCCCACCAAAGTTGATGAAGCTTTCAAGGAGCCTGAGTGGATTCAAGCTATGCAAGAGGAATTGCATCAATTCAAGCTCAACAACGTGTGGGAACTTGTCAAGCGGCCAGATCCTCGCAAGCATAACATCATAGGCACCAAGTGGATCTACCGCAACAAGCAAGATGAAAATGGCCTTGTGGTAAGGAATAAGGCTCGTCTTGTAGCTCAAGGCTACACACAGGTTGAAGGAATTGACTTTGATGAAACTTTTGCACCTGTTGCTAGACTTGAAGCTATTCACATATTGCTTGCTTATGCTAACCATCATGATATCCCTCTATATCAAATGGATGTGAAAAGTGCATTCCTCAATGGTAAGCTTGAGGAAGAAGTATATGTTGCTCAACCCCCAGGTTTTGAAGATCCTAAGCATCCTGACAAAGTCTTCAGACTCAACAAGGCCCTCTATGGCCTCAAGCAGGCCCCTCGGGTGTGGTATGACACTCTGAAGGAATTCCTCATGAAGAAAGGCTTCAAACCCGGTTCACTCGACCCAACTCTTTTCACTAAATCCTATGACAATGAACTGTTTATATGCCAAATATATGTCGACGATATTATCTTTGGCTGTACTGACAAACGTTACAGTGATGAATTTGCCTATATGATGAGTGAAGAATATCAAATGTCTATGATGGGAGAGTTGAAATTCTTCTTGGGTCTTCAAATTCGTCAGCAAGACAATGACATCTTCATCTCACAAGAGAAATACCTCAAGGATGTGCTGAAGAAATTCAACATGCACGAATGCAAAGGCGTCAAAACTCCAATGCCTTCAAAAGGCCACCTCTGCACTGACGAAAATGGTAAAGATTTCAATCAGAAGGTATATCGCTCCATGATTGGCTCTTTATTGTATCTATGTGCATCTAGGCCTGATATTATGCTGAGTGTGTGCATGTGTGCCCGATTCCAAGCAACACCGAAGGAATCACACCATAAGGCTGTGAAACATATTCTTCGATACTTAGCTCACACACCAACGCTTGGATTATGGTATCCCAAGGGCTCAAATCTTCACCTCATCGGATACTCTGATGCTGACTATGCTGGAGATCGTGTGGATCGCAAGTCAACCTCAGGCACTTGTCATTTCCTCGGAAGATCCTTAGTCTGTTGGTCCTCAAAGAAGCAGAACTGCGTGTCACTTTCTACTGCTGAAGCTGAGTACATTGCTGCTGGTTCATGCTGCGCTCAGTTGCTGTGGATGAAGCAAACCCTCAAGGACTATGGCATCAAGGTGAAGAATGTGCCTCTCTACTGCGACAATGAGAGCGCTATCAAGATTGCTTATAACCCAGTTCAGCACTCCAAGACCAAGCACATCCAGATTCGTCATCATTTTCTTCGAGATCATGTACTCAAGGGCGACATCTCCATCGACCACATCCCCACTGAAGAACAACTAGCCGATATCTTCACTAAGCCCTTGGATGAAAAGAGATTTTGCAAGTTGCGGTGTGAGCTAAATATCTTAGAATCTTTGAATGTTCTTTGAAAGGACACACATCCTAACACTTATGCAAAATTGATGACTTTGATGTGCAACACACGAAGTAACGTTTTTCTTCAATCAATGAAGACTAACTCTCTAAGTGTGAAGAAATTAACGAAGAATTTGATTCTCAGAACCCTACGACAATTGTACGCGGTGTCTGAAATCATCATTCTTATACGGTGGGTCACGCCACCAACAATAGTTGAAATTCTCCAGAGTTGAGTTTTTCATCATTTTGCAAAGTCTTCAAACTTTCAAATTCCTCAAGTTTGCAAATTCCTCAACTTTTCAAATTCTTCAAACTATGAAACTAAGGTTCTTCATTGACTATATATGTATATATTTGAGTTTTCAATGTCCTCAACAACATTCACTTATTGCTAATTCTTCAAGTTGATTTTCATCTAAGTGAATGTGATCGGACCCGTTTCCCCGCTATGCTAAACTCAACCCAGTCTATTCACAAATTCTTCATATGCGTTCTACTTTGAAACTCGTTCAAAGTCTTCACTGTATCCTTGACAGCTGAAGAATTTGCGAACGAATTTTTTTAAACTTTTCACTATCAAAATTTTCGGTGCTTCCCGCTCAAACCGTTCCGATTCCCGCGACTGGATAAGCCATGATCCCCCACGATCTCCACTACTCAGATCGTGGGTGACACCTGTCGCATGGAGAGTAAGGGTCAGGGGCAATCTGGTCCAAAATCTTCGGGCCGATTCGTTTTTACTGCCACTATAAATACCCCCTCCCCTTCACTGTGCTCGAGTTACTCCTCACTTCCATCTCTCCCGAGCTCAGACCTAGCGCCGCCGCTAAAATCATCGCCGCCGGAGAGGAAGAGCTTCACTGCCTTGACCTCGCCGTCTCCATACTCGCATTGGCCGCGGAAGTCTTCACCCCGCCGCCGCTGTAGCTGTCTCCCTCTGCCAAGCTAGGGCGTGGGAGATCTGGACGGACGAACTTCCCAGATTTCATTTCACTGTTCATTGTGTTCTTCATCAGGGTAAATAAAATCTATTTTTACTGCCCTTGTTTGATCTTCATTTCTTCCACAAAATCCTCAAAAGTGTTTATTCTTCAAGAATCATCTTCTTAAGCACCTTATATGTTTCAATCCCTTGATGTTTTTCTCTAAGTTATGATTTTCTTCAAGATTCCTCAATTGTGTGGATCTACATATTCGCACAACTCTGGAACCTAAGACAAAGAACACTTAGTGAAAATTCCTCAAGACATCTATGGTCAAAATCCTCAACTTGATGTATTTTAAAAAAATTCTGAGAATGCATATGACCTCTTCAAATTCCTCGCACCTATACTTTGTTCACAGGTACAAAATGTCTGCTGATGAATCACTAGGTTCTCATCAACTTAACTCATTTGCAGCGTTTCTTGAGGAAAAACTGTGCACATCTTCAGAATCATCAAGAGTTCAAAGTCATCAAGTGAAGAAAATGGCTGATGGCAAAAGACCTCAGAAGGGTGGAAAGAAGGCTGAACAAAACACTGCCTTTGAAATACCTGAGGATTTGTATGCTGGTTACTGTACTCCAGATGAGGCCATTCATGGCAAAGAAACAAAGGAGCAGAGGAAAATCAGAATTCAGAGGATTGAACGGAGGTGGATGAAGGAACGGAGAGACTATCGCTATGTCACTCCCAAGTACATGAGGAAATTCGCCCTCAAACCTCCTTGCAAAAGGGCTCCTCCTGCTGCTGATCAAGAAGTCGATCCCACTAGCGTTGCTCGTGGTGAAGACTTTCCTGATGAATGGGCAAAGCATCAACAAAAACTTCAGAGAACTGCCAAAGCTGCAGTGAAGAAATTCAATGAAGATTTTACTGCTACTGCTGCCTCTGCCGGTGCCTCTGAGAGTGCTCCGAAGAAATCGCCGGTGAAGAAATCTGCTGTGAAATCAAAATCTTCAACGTCAAAGTCATCACAGCAAAATCCTCAAGCAAAATCTTCAAAGGTCACTGCAATACCTTCAGTTGCTGCACATTCATCTGCTGCTGCTGCAAAGTCTTCAACTCATGTACATCTTGCTTTAGGGGCTTCTGCTAGTTCCTCAGCCCAAGAACAATCTTCAACCAGCCCCACTTTGATGAAGTTGAAAAGAACTGCTGGACGAGGTCAACGACCAAGTCCTCACAATAGCAAAGCTACTGTGAATGTACCCTCAGGATCTGAGGATGATGATGAGGCTACTAATGAAGAATTGGAAGAAATCATCAGAAACATTCAGCAAAAGGCTGCAATTGCTAAGGGCAGCTCTATCCCTCTGATGCTGGATCCTAAGATGATCCTCAATTTCATCGACATATGGCATGAGGATCCCAACACTCCACTTTCCTCACTAAAGTTACCTCTTGGCGTGGACCATGTCCTCACACACTTCATAGCTGAGAAAAAATGGAAGAGAGATCAAGCACAGAGAGCTAAGAGGAGCAGGGCAAGAAAAGAAAAATTCCTGAAGGACAATGTGATGAATTTGACTCCCACTCAACTCATCACAGTTCAGTCTGAGATTCACTGCCTGACTGATGAACAAGCAAAATATGATGCTGAATGGAAGGGCACAAAAGTGAGATTTGTCAGGGCAGCCCAAGCTGCTGTTAAAGATCATAACACAAGGGTTGCAGCTCAATTGCAACAGCAAATTCCTCAGGCTGAAGAATCTGCTCAGCCTGCTGAAGAAACTGCACACGCTGCTGAAGAAATTCAGGCCAGCTGAAGTTTTTGCTACGCCTGATGAAATTGAGACCACTAGGGCGACTGCATCAGTCGTTCCTGAAGAAACTGCTCCACCTTCACCCTCTGCTGAAACTGCAAAGTCCTCAAGGGTGAAAAACATCAACCTTCCTTCTGCATCAGAAGCGAAGAAAACAAAGGCTGCGGAGAAAATTGCTGCTAAGAAAAGAAAAGCATCAACTTCAGATTCCTCAGAGGTGAAGAAATCGAAGACACTGCCAAGTTCTTCAACTGAACCCATTGATGCAACCCCAATCTCCTCTGCACCTGGCTATGAAATAGTTCCATTTGGTGTCGAGAAGATTGATGAAGAAATTGAAGTGGAAGCAAATGCTTCAACTCCACTGGTATCATCGCCCCTAGCTCTGTTGACTGCTAAAGAGGCCGGCGTTGAAGAAATGGAAGAGGACGTGGACATTGGCAACACAACTCCTCTTATCAATGATGAATATTGGGAAGTTGTACACCCAAATTCTCCAATGAACACTCCCCTCACTCAAATTCCTCAGTCTCCAGCCCAGACTGAAGAAATTCATTCTGAAGAAATTCCAGCTGCAACAGCAAATGAGGAAACTGCTATTCAAATTCCTCAATCTGAAGAAGTTCCTCAAATGACTAAGAAAATTGTGGGCCGCTTCAAGCCAAATCTTCAGCCGAAGCCAAAGTTGCCTCTCAAAGGCTCAAAGCGCCCCAAATTCATCAAGACCAATTTCTTCAACGAGCACATTTTCTTCAACGGACCAAATCCGTATGACTCTGCAAGGGCCGGTCGCACCAGATTCTGGACACCCGCACAGATGAATTATTATGCATCAGTGTTATTTGACAAGGAGAAAGTCTCCGAGCATCGACAAATTCCTCATGCGGACATGGAAACTATCCCATGCTTCACACCCGTGCTCGCAGTCCTTCATGATGCGGGAATTCTTCCATTCTGTGTGGACATATGTGATTGGAATGAAGAGCTAATTCTTCAATTCTATGCCACCTTGCACATTACAGGTGATGCCTCAGACATCAACTCTTGGGTCTTGGACTGGATGACTGGATCTACTCACTACACTGCTCCAGCCACTGAATTGCTTCAGGCTGTGCCAATAGCAATTCTTTCAGAAGGAGCGCGCTGCATCTATGATGAAACTGAACTGCCCAACCACTTGATGCAAGTGCTGATGAAGCCTTTGGCTCCTGGCAAACCTCAAAGGACCACCTTCCTAGTGAAGGATTTGCTCTATGTTCCCAGGACAGTTTATCGCATTCTGACCAAAACCCTCAGAAGGGCCACAATTCTGAAGAAGAAGAAGTGGAGGGAATCATGAAGAACTTGCTATTCAACATCATTCATGGGATTCCCATAAATTACCATGATTTCTTCATGAGAACTTTGGCAAACGCTGCTTCAGCCCCATTTGAATTGAAGCCTTATGCTCCCTGGATCATGAAATTCATCAGATCAAGGTCTTCAATCCCCTTCAAGGCTGACTTTCAGAATCACTTCAGCTTTCTGCCTCCGATTGAAGTCCTCAAGAATACATTTTCCTCAACTAAGGGAAAAGGCAAAGCTGTTGTTGATGAAGGTACTCGTCCATTGGATGGTCAGTTTCGCAAAACTGCATCCTATTCCATCAATGATGACTCTGCCACCCAAGATTCTGCTGCAAAAGCCGCAGCGCAAAATCCTCAAGACACTGCCCTTCGTGTGATGACTGATCGAGAGCTTCTTCTAAGCCTTCATCAGAAGATTGATCGCAATCACAAGTGGGTAAAATGTCAGTTTGGTTCACTTCTTCGAGACATGACTGTCACGCACAACTCTGTGAGGAAGAACCACTATTATCTTCATGAAGTCTTTGACCGCACATGGGCCATCCTGTCTCACCTCAAGACTCCTGAAGAACTCAAGGAGATGGAATTTCAGCGAGACTTTGATTGGTCCATGCCTCCAAGGAAGAAATGGAAGAAAGTTCAAGTTTCTCAGCTGGTTACAAGTTCATTTTCTTCATCGCGCCGGACGGATGAAGCTGAGGATATTGACGACACTGCTGCAGCCCCGGCATCAACAAACGACCCCGACAACACTGGCGCTCCTCCACCACCTACAAGTTGAAATTCTTCAGGGGCGTTAGTCCTCACTTTTTTCGTCCCTTTTGGTCTTCGATGACAAAGGGGGAGAAAGTTTGAGTTAGTCTTCAAGCGGGTCTCTATATATGGGCTGTTTTAGTTTAAGTTACAACTCTCGCTCTTCTGAAGCTTTTGTTTGTTGAGTTGTAAACTTAAGTCCGATGGTGGTCTGATGCTTTTGAACTGCTTTCCGTATGCTATTTACTCAAGTTATCTTAATGCACGCATGCTGAATTTCTTCAGACCCCATTTTCCATCATGCATTTCAATTTCCTCATGATATATATTAAATGCGTGTATGGATTACAAGATATAGGGGGAGTTCTCCATGTTTTTAACCTGCTATGTGCATTTGCTGTCCAAAGCAAATTCCTCTAACATGCACATCTTCAGGGGGAGTTCTTCTATATCTTGCAATCAAATTCCTCAAACTCAGTACTTACACTTCATATTATTATCCCCGTTGAAAACTTAACCTATTTGTCATCAATCACCAAAAAGGGGGAGATTCTTAGTGCATCTAGTGCCCCTTAGTGATTTTGGTGTATTGGAGACTTATAGGTTAAGAGGCTAATGCGTTTGTAAGTGTACACAGGCTCTATAAGTCGCTGAGGAGTTTGATATATTCGGAGATTATCGACCCCTAAAAATGTATGTCTTCAACTGAAGACTTTGGTGAAGACTTTGGTATTCCCTAAAGACTTTGAAAAAGAAGAAGTTGGTGTGACCTTGAAGATATGAACGAGGACTATGAAGCGTGAAGACTTTGTTTTCGTAGTTTCATTTCCTTTCTTTGAGTCATAGGAAACATCGTACTGTTAAAGGGGGCTGAGGTAATACTAAGGAAAATTTCCAACTGATGCTCAACTCAAATGCCTCAACCTATCCAATCCTTCGAGTGAAGCCTTTGGAAATCTCTTGCAGTTCAGTCAAGTTCTTCAGTGATAGAGACGATGATCTTCTGGTCTCTGAGGAAATTGGTCTGACTGAGGAGTTAGGATTTCGCCAGTGCGAATTGCCTACAAGTGAGGAACATGATAAGCCTGAGGACTTTCATAGTTCAAAATTTTGACCGTTGCTGTGCTAAGCGCCAACTGTCCCCAATCATCCTATCCACATAACGGCCATATCATTGGGGGCATTTATGTCTTATCATGTCAGGTTGCACCCTGGCTATAAATAGCCACCCCCACAACCACTAGTTGGTTGGCTGCTCCGAGAGAGAACTGACACTTGTCATTTGAGAGCATCCCATTCCTCGAGGACTTTGAGAGAAAATCATCAGTGAGGAAAAACCCCAAACCAAACCACCAAACCCAAAGTGATTGAGCATCACTGAAGAAATTGTTCCTGTGTGGAACCGACGCTTGTTACCTTTGAAGACTGTGTATCTTCCAGACGGTTAGGCGTCATGGTCTAGTGCATCCTGCAGTCAATTGGGGATCACGAAGTGACCTTGGTCTAGAGCATCAGGCAGTAAATTGTGGATCGCCGGGTGACCAGTTTGTGAGGGTTTTGGAAGTCTACCCTAAAGACTTACCACGAGTGTTGGGCGAGGTCTGTGTGACCTTAGCTCAAGGAGAATACGGTAAGGACTGTGTGTCCTGGGACTGTGTGTCTTCTGGTTTAAATACCAGGCCGCTCCGAACTAGACGTACGACTATCATAGCAGTTGGAACTGGGTCATCAAATCATTGTCTTCATCGAGCTTCCTGGTTCTATTTCCTCAACCCTTCCATTTCCTCATATATGTGTTGATGAAATTGATCGTTACTGTTTGAAGAATTTGACTGAAGACTTTCTCAATTTCCTGACCTCAAATTCTTCAAGTTACCTTGTTCCTCACCTGCGTATCCTGTATCACGCTACCTGTAATCTGTGCATACTTTATTTCATCACGATGACCATGCTACTGCTATGTTTCGCATGCACCTAAGTACTTATTCCGCTGCAAGTTATTCATCACATTTCAAATTCCTCAAGTTGAAATTCCTCAGTGATGAATTTGTAAAAATCGCCTATTCACCCCCCCTCTAGTCGATATAACGCACTTTCACCAACTTTTCGCGTTCTTCAGCATGATCCTTCATTCCAATTCGGACGACCACCTCGGCCGGGTTGAGAACTATCGGATTTCGGGCTCCGCAAAACCCTTAAGATTCGAACACAGGGGCGTGTGCGAAGATCCCTTGCGGCCTCGCCCAACCTAGCTCGCTACTCGATGAACACAACGAAGAACTCACACGATGACGAGGAAGAAGATGAACACGGCGATTTACCCAGGTTCGGGCCATTGCGAAGCGTAATACCCTACTCCTGCTTTGGTGGATTGCCTCTCGTGGAGGTTTTGTGGATGAACTAGTACAGTGTTCCGGAGCCTCGTGAGGGCGCTCCTGAGGGGCTATTGGCCGTCTGTTCGCTTGGTGGTGGATGGGTGAATCGACTGGTTTCGGATCCCTTTCTACGGTGTGTCCTAGCCTCTATATATAGGGGCGGCCCGGGTCCTCTTCCCTTATTGTAATGGCGGGAAGGGATCCCACAACGGCCAATTTTGAAGGGGAACAGGAGCACATGCTCACCCTGCCCAAAGGCGGTCTTCGCCTGCAAAGTGGTTGTCGATGATGCAGGGGTGGGCTCGGCGATGACATCCGTCCTGCGGGACTCGTGGTCGTGGTCTCGTTTCACCGGAATGGAAACCTTTGGCGGGTGCTTTGGGAACCCGCGTACGTCCTTGTCCCCTTTGCACCAAAGGGGAAACTGCCCCGTCTGGCGCGCTGGCGCCCGCCTGTCCTCCCTTGCGTCATCTTTGACTCCTGAGGCCGGGCTCTACATAGAGATCTCCGCCGCTCCGAAGGGGCCCTGGGGAGGCCCATCCCTTGCCGGTCTTGTCGCTGCTCCTCCTCACGAGCCTTGGGGCCTCACGAGGTGCTCGTCCCGAGTGGGGCTGTGCCTGGTTGTGATTTGCTGACGAAGTGGGCCATGCCATGGGCCGCAGGCAGGCAGGTCTGGGCACCCCCGTTCCCAGAACGCCGACAGTAGCCCCCGGGCCCAAGGCGCTCTCGAGCTGGCTTCCGGGCGAAGCCTTGAGGACAGCCCGAAGCGCAGCGGGCCCCCAAATGCCTGCGGGCCAGGCTTGACACGCATCGGATGCCTGGGCAGCGATGCCCCCGCTCCCCGAGGGAGTCAGGAGGCGCTCCAAGCCAAATTGACACGACGCTCGCGCGCAGCGCCGGCCATCATTGCCCTTCCTTGTATGCCGCTACCGCCTCGGGCCTCCACTTCTCGGGCCATGCGGATGTGACCCTTCAGTTGGCAGGAGGGGCGACGTGGACCGTACTGCGCTGATCGAGCCGCCTCGCGGCGCCCGAGAAGCGCACGATGCCTGCTCTCCCACGACGCCCCGCGGTTGCAGTTACGTCTATAAATACACTCCGTCCTTGGCTGTGGGGGGGGGGCATTGCAGTTTCGACGCATCTTCTTGCCTCCTTTGCTCCGCCGAGAAAACCCTCCCCCTTTCCTGTCTTCTCATTTTCCATGGCGTCTAGAGGAAGCGCGGCGGGCGCGGGGAAGCGCACAACACCACCGGCTCCCTCGCCCTCCTCCGGAGGTAGTGGTGGGGGGCCCTCAGGGCCGGCGCAGGTTCGCCGGCGGTGGGCCATGGTCGACGAGTGAGTGCCATGCCGCCTTTCTTTTCATCAGTTGTCTTGTTTCACGCCCCGGAATTGATTTCTCCCTCCTTCCAAGGCGCCCGTGGCCAAGAAGCGCAAGCTTGGCAAACTCCAGGAGGAGGTGGACGCGCTGCAGGCCCAGCTGGCGACCGCCGACGGCGCCTTCCAGGCCGTCCTCAGGGGCGAAGCGGAGGCCCGGGCGGAGTTGGCGTCCCTCCAGACCCAGGTCCAGGAGGCAGCCGACGCCGTGCAGGCCGCTCAAGACGAGGCGGCACATGCCAGGCTGCTGGAGTCCCAATGCGCCAAGCAGTTCTAGGACATCGCCAGCCGCGCAGCCGGTGCGGTGAACTGGTTCGTTGGGGACGCTCCTGCGCTGCCGAACGTGCGCGGCGACGGGGGCTACCTTGAGTTCTTCCGGAAGGTGGTGGAGGCGCTGGAGACCAGCGTCTCTCGCGTGAACGCGGACAGCGAGTCCAACGCGTGCGACTTCCTGGACCTCACTCTGACGCTTGTCTTCTCCAACCTACGCCGCCTCGCCCCGCAGCTCGACCTCCGGCGCGTCGGGGGGCCGGTGCCTGATGGGCTCCAGCGCCCCCTTCGGGACGAGGTGCGCCCGCACGTGGAGGCCTTGGTGGAGCGGTTCATTCAGGTGCCCGCCTCCAGCGGGGAGGACAACTCCGACGCCGAGGCGGCTGGCGCCGCGGGCGGCGACGGCGACTTCTCCTCCTAGAAGTCCTCTGTTTCCCCCTCCCGGTTCCTGTAATGTTTCAAGAAGAACTCTGCCCCGGTGGGCGTTAATCTTTTGCATGTTACCTTTGCCTTCTCGTTTTTCCTTCTTGAATCGTTGGCTGCTCGCTTGCCGTGATGCGCCTTAGCTTCTTCGCGCGGGGCCTGATGCTGCCACCGAAGCGGCCTGGCAACAGCCACCGGTTGGGCCCTCGCGAGGCTCTCTCTCCCGAGGGGCGACTAGCGGCTGCCACCCCCTGCCGGGCTCTGGGTGTCGCAGCTCATCGTAGTCGAGTCTCCCCCCTCGCGTCATTTTTTTCCTGCCGCCCCGGTCCTCAGGGGTCTTGTCAGTCGTGCGCGGTAATCCGCAGTACCTCCATCCCTACGTTAGTGTGCATAGTTCTTACCCCATCCGCGGGTTGTTATTAGGCCAGGAGGCTCTTGCTTGGTTCGGCAGTATACTTAGCTTGTGCGGCGGCAGCGATCTCATGCGTCGCGAGGTACGGCTGGGCTATCCAGATAGCCCGCGCCACCGTTTGGGATGCTTCCTCCTTGTTTGTTGGACGGTTTGGGGGCCCTTTCGGCACTCTGCGTCTGCAGGCCCCAGTCCCGCACATTTCCCGACCACCGTTGCGTACGACCGGATTACCAAGGACGCAGCCACGGGGTCAGGCCCCGTCACCCTTGATGCCGACCAGATCACCAAGGACGGCATCAAGGGGGGCGAGTGGCTATATGACCGGTAAGGCTCCTGAGGCGTGCTGCTCAGGAGCCCCCTTTGACGCTCAAACTGCTCTACGTCGACAGGCCCCAGTCCCGCACATTTCCCGACCACCGTTGCGTACGACCGGATTACCAAGGACGCAGCTACGGGGTCAGGCCCCGACACCCTTGTTGCCGACCGGATTACCAAGGACGACACCAAGGGGGGCGAGTGGCTATATGACCGGTAAGGCTCCCGAGGCGTGATGCTTAGGAGCCCCCTTTGACGCTCGAGCGATCCCCCATTCCGTCCTTCCGGGCGCTGCCTCAGGAGGCCCTGGGGCCCCCCGAGACTCCATGCTGTGGTGTCGTGCTACGGTCGGAGCCCCCGAGCGGGGGTCGACGGCTAATAGACCTGTGCCCCTGAGGCGACAAGGTCCCGTCTTCCAGCCCCGAGGCGCCTCGGAGAGGGCCGGAGCGATCGGCTCCTTGCAAAACACCAATCCAAAAAGAAAGAACTCGAGATCGGTAAAAACGAGAGAACAAAGAGAGAAAAAGTCCCCGCCCCTTTTTCTTTTAAACATGGAGTTACGAAATCCTCGAACTTCCAACAGGTTCGAGCGCAAAAAAGGATTCTCAAAGGTTGCAACTTGGAATACAAAAAAGAACGAGAAAACGGCCGCGTCCGGCTTTTTAGGGTAGTCCCCGCCTTCGTCTTCCCCCAGCGCTGAGCATAGGGCATCCACGTTGCATGGGCATAGCCATTGTTGGGCAGTGTTGACTTCTCCGCCAGCGCGGAGCTGTGGCTGCCACGTTGCGTGGGAGGAAACCCTCCGCATCCTCGGGGGGCTCCGGGCGTATACAGCCCACTCATTATTACATGAGAGTGTCACGGGCGTAGATAGCTGGGCAAGCCCCCAGGCGCGCGGCCAGGTGGCCCCCAACTCCGTTAAGAACCATCCCGTGCATCTCTGCTCGGTTGCGCGCCCTTGCGACCTAACCCGAATGCATCGTTCCCCGCGCAACCACAGGATCGCGCTCCCGAGGCCCAAACATGAGCACGATGCATCCGGCACAGCCGCAAGGGTGTTTTGTCGATGAAGCCGCCTCACGAGGCGTTTGTGCGCCGGCGGACAATGTCCCGAGGACCTCGTGAGGCCCATCCTCTCGAGGCCGTGCCGACGCTGTAGTCGCCATGGGTGGCCCACGCCGTTTGTGTCTTGCTGCTCCTCCCCAGGCCGTTGCTCCTGAGGCCCCAAGGCTTGGTCCGGCGTCGCTCGCCCGCGGGGTGCTACTTCTCGAGCATGCGTTGGTTTCCGTGAAGAGGAACAGGTGATGCAGCAAAGTAGATAACTATTTCCCTCAGTTGTTGAGAACCAAGGTATCAATCCAGTAGGAGATACAAGCAAGTCCCCAATAGATGTACCTACACAAAGAATCAAACACTTGCACCCAACGCTATAAAGGGGTTGTCAATCCCTTCACGGTTACTTGCAAGGATGAGAACTGATAGAGATAGATAGAATAGATTGCTTGAACGGAAAGTAAAACAAAAGTAAAAATAATGCAGCAAGGTATTTTTGGTTTTAGATCTGAAAGTATAAGATGGAAAATAGACCCGGGGGCCATAGGTTTCACTAGAGGCTACTCTCATGATGGCAAGTATTACGGTGGTGAACAAATTACTGTCGAGCAATTGATAGAAAAGCGAATAATTATGAAGATGTCCAAGGCAATGATTATGCATATAGGCATGACGTCCCTGTCAAGTAGACCGAAACGATTCTGCATCTACTACTATTACTCCACACATCGACCGACTCCTGCCTGCATCTAGAGTATTAAGTTCATGAAGAACAGAGTAACGCATTAGGTAAGATGACATGATGTAGAGGGATAAACTCAAGCAATATGATGAAAACCCCATCTTTTTATCCTCGATGGCAACAATACAATACGTGCCTCACTACCCCTACTATGTCACTGGGTGAGGACACCGCAAGATTGAACCCAAAACTAAGCACTTCTCCCATGGCAAGAATTACAAATCTAGTTGGCCAAACCAAACCAATAACACGAAGAGACTTGCAAAGATATGAAATCATGCATATAAGAATTCAGAAAAGACTCAAATAATATTCATAGATAATCTGAACATAAACCCACAATTCATCGGATCTCGACAAACACACCGCAAAAGAGTATTACATCGGATAGATCTCCATGAAGATCATGAAGAACATGGTATTGAAGAGCAAAGAGAGAGAAGAAGCGATCTAGCTACTAGCTATGGACCCAAAGGTCTGTGGTGAACTACTCACGCATCATCAGAGGGGCAATGGAGTTGATATAGATGCCCTCCGTGATCGAGTCCCCCTCCGGCAAATTACCGGAAAAGGCTCCAAGATTGGATCTCACGGGAACCGAGGCTCCTGGCGGCGGAAAAGTGTTTTCGTGGCTCTTTTTGGTATCCAGGGAATATTTGTGAATTTATAGGCCAAAGAATAGGGTTGGGGGAGTTGCCGTGGGCCCACAAGTCAGGGGGCACACCCTACCCCCTGGGCGCGCCCCTGTGGCTTGTGGCCACACGGAGGCTCTCCTGCCTTGGTCTCCAAGCTTGGTAGATGTCTACTGGTCCAAGAAAAATTATTCCGAAGATTTTATTCCATTTGGACTCCGTTTAATATTCCTTATCCGCAATACTCAAAAACAAGGAAAAAACAGAAACTGGCACTAGGCTCTAGATTAATAGGTTAGTCCCCAAAATAATATAAAATAGCATATTAATGCATATAAAACATCCAAAACAGATAATATAATAGCATGGAACAATCAAAAATTATAGATACATTGGAGACGTATCAAGCATCCCCAAGCTTAATCCCTGCTCGTCCTCGAGTAGGTATAAATGATAAAAACAGAATTTTTGATGTGGAATGCTACCTAACATATTTATCCATGTAATATTCTTTATTGTGGCATGAATATTCAGATCCGTAAAATTCAAAACAATAGTCTAATATTGACATAAAAACAGTAATACTTCGAGCACACCAACAAGGCAATCGTGTCCTTTCAAAATAACATGGCCTTAGAAAGTTATCCCTACAAAATCATATGGTCTGGCTATGCTCCATCTTCCCCACACAAAGTATCTAAATCATGCACAACCTCGATGAACAAGCCAAGCAATTGTTTCACACTTTTGGTGTTCTCAAACCTTTTCAACTCTCACGCAATACATGAGCGCGAGCCATGGATATAGCACTATAGGTGGAATAGAATATGGTGGAGGTTGCAAGGGAAAGGGAGAAGATAGTCTCACATCAACTAGGCGTATCAACGGGCTATGGAGATGCCCATCAATAGATATCAATGTGAGTGAGTAGGGATTGCCATGCAACGGGTGCACTAGAGCTATAAGTGTATGAAAGCTCAAAAAGAAAACTAAGTGGTTGTGCATATGAAAAATTCCACTAGCTATATGAAAGTGATAAAACAGGAGACTCTCTATTATGAAGATCATGGTGCTACTTTGAAGCACAAGTGTGGAAAAATATAGTAGCAATTGTCCCTTCTCTCTCTCTCTCTCATTTTTTTTATTTTTTATTTTTTTCTTTTTTATTTATTTTGGTGGGCATCTTTGGCCTCTTTTTTTATTTGGGCTTCGCTGGCCTCTTTTATTATTTGTAAAGTCCGGAGACTCATCCCAACTTGTGAGGGATTCATAGCTTCCATCATCCTTTTCTCTCATGGGACAATGCTCTAATAATGAAAATCATCACACTTTTATTTACTTACAACTCAAAAGAAAAATTACAACTTGATACCTATGACAAAATATGACTCTATATGCAATATGAAAGTGATGGTGCATGTCATGAAAAGCGGAACGGTGGAAGTTGCATGGCAATATATCTCGGAATGGCTATGGAAATGCCATAATAGGTAGGTATGGTGGCTGTTTTGAGGAAAATATATGGTGGCTGTTTTGAGGAAGGTAGGTTTGATGCACCGGCGAAAGTTGCGCGGTACTAGAGAGGCTAGCAAAGGTGGAAGGGTGAGAGTGCGTATAATCCATGGACTCAACATTAGTCATAAAGAACTCGCATACTTATTGCAAAAGTCTATTAGTTATCAAACAAAGCATTAGACGCATGCTCCTAGGGGAGAGGTTGGTAGGAGTTAACCATCGCGCGCTCCCGACCCTCACACAAAGGTCGACAATCATTAAACAAATCATGCTCCGTCTTCGTTACATAACGGTTCACCATACGTGCATGCTACGGGAATCACAAACTTCAACACAAGTATTCTTCCAATTCACAACTACTCACTAGCATGACTCTCATATTACCATCTCCATTATCTCAAAACTATATGCAAGGAATCAAACTTCTCATAGTATCCAATGCACTTAATATGAAAGTTTTTATTATATCCCTCTTGGATGCCCATTACATTAGGACTAAATTCATAACCTAGACAAATTACCATGCTGTTTTTAATAAACTCTCAAAATAATATAAGCGAGGTACGAGAGTTCAATAATTTCTATAAAATAAAACACCACCGTGCTCTAAAAAGATATAAGTGAAGCACTGGAGCAACATTACCTAGCTCAAAAGATATAAGTGAAGCACATAGAGTATTCTAATAAATTCACGATTCAGCGTGTCTCTCTCAAAAAGATGTGTGCAGCAAGGATGATTGTGGCAAACTAAAAAGCAAAGACTCATATCATACAAGATGCTCCAAGGAAAACACATATCATGTGGTGAATAAAAATATAGCCTTAAGTAAATTTACCGATGGATTGAAGACGAAAGAGGGGATGCCTTCCAGGGCATCCCCAAGCTTAGGCTTTTTGGTATCCTTGAATATGGCTTGGTGTGCCTTGGGAATCCCCAAGATTAGGCTCTTGCCACTCCTTATTCCATAGTCCATCAAATCTTTACCCAAAACTTGAAAACTTCACAACACAAAACTCAACAGAAAACTCATGAGATCCGTTAGTATAAGAAAAATAAATCACTACTTTAGGTACTGTTGTGAACTCATTCTTTATTTATATTGGTGTAATATCTACTGTATTCCAACTTCTCCATGGTTCATACCCCCCCGATACAACCCATAGATTCATCAAAATAAGCAAACAACACAAAGAAAACAGAATCTGTCTAAAATAGAATAGTCTGTAGCAATGTATAGACTTTGAATACTTCTTTAACTCCAAAAATTCTGAAAATTAGGAAAATCAGGGAAATTTGTATATAAATTTTGTGTAAAAATTTCATATCAAAAGAACGTTCCAGTGAATTTACAAAATTCCTGGACTGAGAGCAAAAGTTTCTGTTTTTCAGCAAAATCAAATCAACAAACACCGTAGACCATCCCAAAGGTCTTAATTGGCTCAAACACTAATTTAAACAAGAAAACACAATTATTACAGAAGTAATAATGTGCAAAACACACCAAAACAGAAGCAAAAAAGAGAAAGCAAAAATAAAATTGGGTTGCCTCCCAACAAGCGCTATTGTTTAACGCCCCTAGCTAGGCAAAACGCAATAGATCTAGGTATTGTCATCTTTGGTATGCAATCCATAACCAGCTCTCATAATAGATTCATAGGGTAATTTTATTTTATTTCTAGGAAAGTTCTCCATGCCTTTCCTTAATGGGAATTGGAATCTAATATTTCCTTCCTTCATATCAATAATTGCACCAATCGTTCTAAGGAAAGGTCTACCAAGAATAATAGGACATGTAGGATTGCAATCTATATCAAGAACAATGAAATGTATGGGCACATAATTCCTATTTGCAACAATAAGAACATCATTAATCCTTCCCATAGGTTTCTTTATAGTGGAATCCACAAGATGCAAATTTAAGGAACAATCATCAAATTCACGGAAACCTAGCACATCGCATAAAGTTTTTGGAATCGTGGAAATGCTAGCACCCAAATCACACAAAGCATGGCACTCATATTCTTTAATTTTAATCTTAATAGTAGGTTCCCACTCATCATAAACCTTTCTAGGTATAGAAACTTCCAACTCAAGTTTTTCCTCAAAAGATTTCATCATAGCATCAACAATATGTTTAGTAAAAGCTTTGTTTTGATTATAAGCATGAGGAGAATTCAACATGGATTGCAACAAGGAAACACAATCAATAAAAGAGCAACTATCATAATTAAAGTCCTTGAAATCCAAAAGAGTGGGTTCATTGCTATTTAAAGTTTTGATCTCTTCAATCCCACTTTTATCAATCTTAGCGTTAAGATCTATAAACTCCAAATCATTGGGAAGCCTTTTAACTAAAGTTGACCCATATCTAGTCCCATCTTTATCAAGATTTACATTAGAAAACAAAGATTCAATAGGAGTCACATCAATCACTTTAAGATCTTCATCAATATTATCACGAGAACACACTTTTTCAAGCCATTCACGCTTAGCACGTATTCTAGCAGTTCTTTCCTTACACTCATCAATAAAAATTCTCATAGCCTTTAAAGACTCATTAATATCATGCTTGGGTGGAATAGATCTAATTTTCAAAGAATCAATCTCAAGAGAAATTCTATCAATGTTCCTAGCCAAATCATCAATCTTGAGCAATTTTTCTTCAATCATAGCATTGAAACCCTTTTGCGAACTAATAAATGCTTTAATATTATTCTCAAGATCAGAGGGCATCTTATTATAATTTCCATAAGAGTTGCTGTAGGAATTACCATAATTATTAGAGGAATTACTAGGAAACGGCCTAGCATTGAAATTACCTCTATACGCGTTATTACCAAAATTGTTCCTACCAACAAAATTCACATCCATAGATTCATTATTATTTCCAATCAAAGAAGACAAAGGCATATCATTAGGATCAATAGGAACACTCTTACTAGCAAACAATTTCATCAATTCATCCATCTTTTCACTCAAAGTATTAATCTCTTCAATAGCATGCACTTTTTTACTAGTAGGAGATCTTTCGGTATGCCATTGAGAGTAGTTTGCCATAATATCATCTAGGAGTTTAGTAGCTTCTCCTAATGTGATTTCCATAAAAGTACCACCCGCGGCGGAATCTAAGAGATTCCTAGAAGAAAAATTCAATCCGGCATAGAAAATTTGAATAATCATCCATAAACTCAAACCATGCGCGGGGCAATTTCTAATCATTAGTTTGATGCTCTCCCAAGATTGTGCAACATGCTCATGATCAAGTTGCTTAAAATTCATTATATCGTTCCTAAGGGAGATGATTTTAGCGGGCGGAAAGTACATGGAAATAAAAGCATCTTTACACTTATTCCATGAATCAATACTATTTTTCGGCAAAGATGAAAACCAAGTTTTAGCATGATCTCGTAGTGAGAACGGGAATAGCTTCAATTTAACAATATCATTATCCACATCTTTCTTCTTTTGCATATGACACAACTCAACGAAAGTATTTAGATGGGATGCGGCATCTTCACTAGCAAGGCCAGAAAATTGTTCTTTCATAACAAGATTTAGCAAAGCAGCATTAATTTCATAAGATTCCGCACTAGGGGCGGGAGCAATCGGAGTACTAATAAAATCATTATTATTAGTATTGAAAAAGTCACACAACTTGGTATTCTCTTGAGACATCATGACAAACCAAGCAATCAAGCGCACAAGCAAACGAAAAGACGAACGGAAGAAGGGCGAATAAAAAGGCAAATCTTTTTGGAAAATCGTTTTAGAAGTGGGGGAGAGGAAAACGAGAGGCAAGTGGCAACTAAAGTAAATGCAAGAGATGAGTTTGTGATGGGTACTTGGTAGGCTTGATGTAGATCTCCCCGGCAACGGCGCCAGAAATCCTTCTTGCTACTTCTCGAGCATGCGTTGGTTTCCATGAAGAGGAACGGGTGATGCAGCAAAGTAGATAAGTATTTCCCTCAGTTGTTGAGAACCAAGGTATTAATCCAGTAGGAGATACAAGCAAGTCCCCAATAGATGTACCTACACAAAGAATCAAACACTTGCACCCAATGCTATAAAGGGGTTGTCAATCCCTTCACGGTTACTTGCGAGGATGAGATCTGATAGAGATAGATAGAATAGATTGCTTGAACGGAAAGTAAAACAAAAGTAAAAATAATGCAGCAAGGTATTTTTGGAATTTTTGGTTTTAGATCTGAAAGTATAAGATGGAAAATAGACCCGGGGGCCATAGGTTTCACTAGAGGCTTCTCTCATGATGGCAAGTATTACGGTGGGTGAACAAATTACTGTCGAGCAATTGATAGAAAAGCGAATAATTATGAAGATATCCAAGGTAATGATTATGCATATAGGCATCACGTCCGTGTCAAGTAGACCGAAACGATTCTGCATCTACTACTATTACTCCACACATCGACCGACTCCTGCCTGCATCTAGAGTATTAAGTTCATGAAGAACAGAGTAATGCATTAGGTAAGATGACATGATGTAGAGGGATAAACTCAAGCAATATGATGAAAACCCCATCTTTTTATCCTCGATGGCAACAATACAATACGTGCCTCGCTACCCCTACTATGTCACTGGGTGAGGACACCGCAAGATTGGACCCAAAACTAAGCACTTCTTCCATGGCAAGAATTACCAATCTAGTTGGCCAAACCAAACCAATAACTTGAAGAAACTTGCAAAGATATGAAATCATGCATATAAGAATTCAGAAAAGACTCAAATAATATTCATAGATAATCTGAACATAAAGCAACAATTCATCGGATCTTGACAAACACACCGCAAAAGAGTATTACATCGGATAGATCTCCATGAAGATCATGAAGAACATGGTATTGAAGAGCAAAGAGAGAGAAGAAGCCATCTAGCTACTAGCTATGGACCCGAAGGTCTGTGGTGAACTACTCACGCATCATCGGAGGGGCAATGGAGTTGATGTAGATGAACTCCGTGATCGAATCCCCCTCCGGTAGATTACCGGAAAAGGCTCCAAGATTGGATCTCACGGGAACCGAGGCTCCTGGCGGGGGAAAAGTGTTTTCGTGGCTCTTTTTGGTATCCAGGGAATATTTGTGAATTTATAGGCCGAAGAATAGGGTTGGGGGAGTTGCCGTGGGCCCACAAGCCAGGGGGCGCGCCCTACCCCCCTGGGCGCGCCCCTGTGGCTTGTGGCCACACGGCGGCTCTCGTGCCTTGTTCTCCAAGCTTGGTAGATGTCTTCTGGTCCAAGAAAAATTATTCCAAAGATTTTATTCTGTTTGGACTCCGTTTAATATTCCTTATCTGCAATACTCAAAACAAGGAAAAAACAGAAACTGGCACTAGGCTCTAGATTAATAGGTTAGTCCCAAAAATAATATAAAATAGCATATTAATGCATATAAAACATCCAAAACAGATAATATAATAGCATGGAACAATCAAAAATTATAGATACGTTGGAGACATATCACGGGGGCCCGGGGGCGTCCTCCCGCTTGCACCTTCCAGGCCTGGTGCTTCGTCGCCGGAAGCCCCCAGGCCTGGCTCGGGGAGGACGCCCAGGGTGCCCCTCATTCTTGGTGGGCGCTAGTGCCTACGGCGGGCGCCTGATCCATCCCACCGCCAGGCGGTATGACGTAGCATGGCACATAGGGCTCCACATAAGGGCTCTGCCCTCCTTTTGGGCCGTCCGGCGAGACGCCGGGGACGGCCCCTCCTGGCGGCGGCGGGAAGCCGCCCCGCGCGCGTCGCTCACAGACCCTCCTGCGACGGACCTCAGAGCATAGTTGCTTACCTCTGCCACCGCCCTTGGGTGGGCCGTGCGTCTCCTGGTGTGGATTGCTCCCTTGGCGATCCGATGCGCCTCCGCCGCTGTTGCTTGCTTGTCCGGATGCCAGCGCCGCTTGCTCGCTGCGCCGGATGGCGCGCTCCCGCCTGGTCAACCCATGTTGTTGAGGGTCCGCCGGGTCATGGGGGCGCGTGTCGACATGCGCGGGGCGTCCCGTCATTTCCTCCGGGCGCTTGGTTATCGTGGCCGGGCTGCGCCCCGAAACCGATCATTGGGATTCAAAGTAGGAGGAGCACAACGTGTGGTGGGCCCCGCCCCGGCCCATCTGGTGCCGGAGGGGTCACACCGCCGGCGAGCTGGGGAACGGGCGCAACAGACGAGCCCCCAGCGACTGACGCCTGCGGCCTTGAAGAAGAGTGAGGGGCCACGGCCCTTTGTGCGACGGTGACCAGCTCCGCGATGTGGTCGGCCCATGCATCGAAGCCCCCATGCGTTGGGCGGTGGCGGAGCATCTCGCTTGCCAGCAGCAGCGCATCTTGCGCGTCGAGGTCTCCCACGTAGGTGCGGCGCGTCGTTGGTGTCGAGGGCGCCGCCCGCCCGCCGAGCGCTTGCGCGGTGCGAGCGGCGGTGACGGTGGAGGCGATGCTGGTGGCTTGATACTGACCACCCAGTACCATGCCGCCGGGGCATGGGCCTCCGGCGGCAGCGGCGGGGTCGGCAGTAGCCGACCCGCCGCGGCGGGGAGAAGCTTGTTGAGCGCCGGCCATCGGAGCAGTGCAGCGTGGGTAGAACGAAGCTTGGAGAAGATCCCGACACGCCCCCTACCTGGCGCGCCAAATGTCGGATTTCGGGCTCCGCAAAACCCTTAAGATTCGAACACAGGGGCGTGTGCGAAGACCCCATGCGGCCTCGCCCAACCTAGCTCGCTACTCGATGAACACAACGAAGAACTCGCACGATGACGAGGAAGAAGATGAACACGGCGATTTACCCAGGTTCGGGCCGCTGCGAAGCGTAATACCCTACTCCTGCTTTGGTGGATTGCCTCTCATGGAGGTTTTGTGGATGAACTAGTACAGTGTTCCGGAGCCTCGTGAGGGCGCTCCCGAGGGGCTCTTGGCCCTCTGTTCGCTTGGTGGTGGATGGGTGAATCGACTGGTTTCGGATCCCTTTCTATGGTGTGGCCTAGCCTCTCTATATAGGGGCGGCCCGGGTCCTCTTCCCTTATCGTAATGGCAGGAAGGGATCCCATAACGGCCAATTTTGAAGGGGAACAGGAGCACATGCTCGCCCTACCCAAAGGCGGTCTTTGCCTGCAAAGTGGCTGTCGATGATGCAGGGGTGGGCTCGGCGATGACATCCGTCCTGCGGGACTCGTGGTCGTGGTCTCGTTTCACCGGAATGGAAACCTTTGGCGGGTGCTTTGGGAACCCGCGTATGTCCTTGTCCCCTTTGCACCAAAGGGGAAACTGCCTCGTCTGGCGCGCTGGCACCCGCCTGTCCTCCCTTGCGTCATCTTTGACTCCTGAGGCCGGGCTCTACATAGAGATCTCCGCCGCTCCGGAGGGGGCCTGGGGAGGCCCATCCCTTGCCGGTCTTGTCGCTGCTCCTCCTCGCGAGCCTTGGGGCCTCACGAGGTGCTTGTCCCGAGTGGGGTTGTGCCTGGTTGTGATTTGCTAACGAAGTGGGCCATGCCCTGGGCCGCAGGCAGGCAGGTCTGGGCACCCCCGTTCCGAGAACGCCGACAAGAACTTGTCCCTCTGTCAGACAATCTGATTTGGGAGCTTGCAAGATGTTACTGACTCCCGTGGTGATCTTGCTTTCTTATACTGGGTGTCAGATCGGCTCGAGAGCCCCACGAACGATGCGGTCTTAAACCCGGACTCAACCTTGGACCCGAACTTCAGATCAGGTCTCACCTCAGAACTGAATTTGAGTTCGGATCCGACCACTCTATCGCCTGACCGGGCGTTAATCCTATCAGGCCAATGCTCCGAGGCCACATCACACGGCCTGTCAACCATATTACAGGTTAGTGCCGCCTACTGTCAAGAGACGGGTCTGGCAGATCTCTCACTTTTAAATGAGATGCTAGATCAAATCGAGAGCCTTGGGATTTCAGACGGACAATTTTCGGTCTATGACCATATTGGATCTAAAGCTGATAATAGGGAAATTTACAGCCCACCTGTCACCCACCTAGTTGCTATGACCGAAGATTTAACCAACGTACTCGACTATGCCTCCAAAGAGGCGACATACATGGGTGAAGATGTCGATGGTAAAAATGACACCGCATCACGTATCACCATGTCCATACGGGCAATTAGGTGGCAACCTCCACGTACGACGTCTACATGGTTGATGCCCAAAGGATGGTGAGGAGGAGGAAGAACAAGATCCCCCAATCGTAAGCGATCCAAATGTAGCAATAAGGGGAAGTTAAGCAACACCAACAATGATGTTACCGAGGACGATGTCACTCGGGATGGCACCTAGGATTAGGACAATGGTGGTGACGCCACGTCCAGTCATATCAACGGCACCATAGGGATGGCAAAAAGCGATGATCCCAAGGATGACAACTAGATGACCGAATTCGAGGAGGATGCCAGTCTCGGACCCCATGAGTACGACGTCCTTGAAGAGCTTCTCGATTTGGAATTTTTTTGAAAGCGGTTCATGAGCTCCGCCCATAGTATAAAAAGACAACGTCAGCAGCTAAAAGCCGATCAAAACATGCTCAACGGTAAGTGGATTTGTTGGAAATATGCCCTAGAGGCAATAATAAATTGTTTATTATCATATTTCCTTGTTCGTGATAATCGTCTATTATCCATGAGAATTGTTGACCGGTAACTCAGATACATTTGTGGATACATAAACAACACCATGTCCCTAGTGAGCCTCTACTAGAATAGCTCGTTGACCAAAGATGGTTGAGATTTCCTAACCATGGTCATGAGTTTTCATTTGATAACGGGATCACATCATTAGGATAATGATGTGTTGGCAAGACCCAACCGTAAGCTTAGCATTTGATCGTATCACTTAAGTTTATTGCTACTGCTTTCTTCATGTTAAGTATCTGTTCCTAAGACCATGAGATCATGCAACTACTGGATACCGGAGGAATACCTTGTGTGCTATCAAATGTCACTTTGTAACCAGGTGATCATAAAGGTGCTCTACAAGTATCTCCGAAGGTGTGTGTTGGGTTGGCATGGATCGAGATTGGGATTTGTCACTCCGTATGACAAAGAGGTATCTCTGGGCCCTCTCGGTAATACAACATCACAAGAAGGTTTCAAGCAATGTGACTAATGGGTTAGTCACGGGATCTTGTATTATGGAACGAGTAAAGAGACTTGCCGGTAATGAGACTGAACTAGGCATGGAGATACCGACGATTGAATCTCTGGAATGTAACATACCGATGGACAGAGGGAACTACATACGAGATTGACTGAATCCTTGACATCGTGGTTCGGCCGATAAAGATCTTCATGGAATATGTAGGAAAAATTATGGGCATCTATGTCCCGCCATTGGTTATTGACCGAAGAGGTGTCTCGGTCATGTCTACATGATTCTCGAACCCGTAGGGTCCGCATTCTTAACGTTCGGTGACGCTAGAGTTGTATTGGGATGTGTATGTTGTTGATCGAATGTTGTTCGGAGTCCCGAATGAGATCCTGGACATGACGAGGAGCTCTAAAATGGTCCGGAGGTAAAGATTTATATATGGGAAGTTCCATTTTGGTTACCGCAAAGGTTTCGGGCCTTACCGGTCGTGTACCGGGAGTGCCGGAAGGGTTCCGGGGGTCCACCGGGGGGTTCCACCTGCCCCAGGGGGCCACATGGACTGTCGGTGAGCCCTGGCCTAGTTGGGCTAGGCGCACTAGCCCTTGTGAGATCAAAATGAGGCATCTACGGGGGGGGGGGGGGGGGGGGAGGGGTTGAATAGACTACCCAACCAAATAAAAACCTAACCTTTTCCAAATTTTATTGGTTGACAAGTTTTAGCAATTTTACCAAGTCTAGCACACCCTACATGTCATGGTTTTGTCACGGCAGATGTCCTAGTGCAAGGACTTAGGGGTGAAGCCATCGCTATGGTAGTTAACTCGAAGGGGTTGATCGGGACGAAAGACACAGGTTTACCGAGGTTCGGCCCCTCTCGAAGGCGGTAATAGCCTACGTCCTGCTTTGAATTGTATTGATTCGGTATCGATTACAAGGGAGCGGATTCGCTTGAGCTAGTACTCGATCAAAGGTTTCGTGTCCTCAGCCTTCCAGGGAACCCGCCTTTATATACACAGGTTGGGGCCCTAGGCTTACAAGAGTCCAGGCCGGGTTACATTTAGTAACCGACCTTATCTCTAACTATCTTTGCCTTGTCTGGCAAACTATCTCCCGGCGGCTTACACCTTCGGGTCATACTTAGCCTTCCGGTTCTGGGCCTCTTCCAGGCCCATCTGGCAAGTCACTTCCAGGCCTTGTCCTGACCTTTCAGCCTGCTCAGGCCTTACTGCTAAGCCGCCAACCTCATGACCCGGCCCCTACTGGGCGGGTCTCACCACGGGGTTATATCCCCAACATTACGCCCAGATTGATTTGAACTGGTTCATGTCAATCTTTAAGTCTTATAGTTGGCGAGTCTTGCATTCTCCGTAAGCATCTGACCTGCAATAAATCTTCATGACCCGCCATGGGAAAATGGGTGACGTCATCTGTGATAAATTAAAACGAATCTGGATGACATCACAACGGATCTTTGTATTAACTAGTCAACCCGAGAATCGAGGCGTTTTCTTGGTCAATCATCATTTTGTCTCCTCAATTCCCGTGCGAGACTGTTGCTGTTCCATCTTCCTCATAAATAGGCACGTGGGGTCCTTATCCTTTTCACTTTCTCCCGTCGCCACCTCTCTTCTTCTTCCTCCTCCAGACGCTCGCGCAGCCAAAGCTCCGCCGCGCCGGTCGGACCTTCGCCATCGTCATCACCGAGGCCGCTGCATCACCCTGAATCTGTCCAGAGTTTGCCGTCGCTATCCTACGCATCTTAGGTTCCATCTTCTTCCTTGTCTGAATCTGCATTAGTTCATCGGGTTTTCTTCAGGTCCGCTGCCGTTCATCGGTGTTCTTGCCGTAGATGAGGGAAAGAAATACTTTTAGGCTTCCATCCGCTAGCAAGGACCAGCGGCGCTCCGACGGATGCATCTCCCATGCTCATTGTAGATCATCCTTTCATGGGAACTTGTTTATGAATCATCTGTTCTTCGCTGTCGTTTTAGGTTTAGGAAATATTTTCCTTTTATTCTCCTCCGTAGATCTTAAAACGGTAGCTGTAGTTGTTGGAACCTGTTTGTCCACACTTAACAATTTATTCCCACATTTGCTAGCAAACTTGACCCGCCATCATGCTGCCGGCTCTCCTCGTAATGTCACAATTTGCCTCATTACTGTAATGATCAGTGACTCACAACTTAATAATGACCCGCCAATTATAATCACCATTTTAGAGTCGTAGCTGTTTTGGTCATGCCGCGTTTTTAACCCGCCATATAATCATGCTTTTTCACAGTCCTTTAAACCGCCGCCATGGCTAAAGCCCCTGCCTCCTGTGACTGGGTAAGCTCTGGGGTCACCGAAGAAATTCTCAACGACTTTGTAGTCATGGGAGCTTTGCCGGCTCAAGGTGTTATCCATTGGCGGGTTCCCGGCAACGAAGTCACTCCCAAGCCCCAGGATGGGGAAGTTGTTGTCTTCACGGATCATCTTCTCCGTGGCCTCTCTCCGCTCGGCTCAAAATTTTTCCGGGACGCCCTACACTTCTACAATCTGCACCCTCAAGATATTGGCCCCAACTCTGTAACCAATTTATGTCAATTCCAAATTCTCTGTGAGGCCTATCTGCAAGAAGAGCCGTCTGTTGACCTCTTCAAGGAATATTTCTATATCAACCGCCAAACAGAGATGGCGGATGGACTGAGCCTTGAACTTGGAGGTGTCTCCATTCAGAGACGGAGGGATGTACTCTTTCCGTCGGCGATTCTGCCGAGTCATCCCAAGGACTGGAATAAGACCTGGTTCTACTACAAGGATACTTCCCAGAAGGAGAGAATCCACTGCCGGGTTATCGTCCTTACCGGCTCAGTACCGACACCGAACTCCCAGACTAGATGTCTGCTACAGAGCGCGCCCAGTATGGTCCAACTTTCTCAAAGATACGGGCCCTGTTAGCCAACGGGTTAACTGGCGTCGATCTGACCCGCTGCTGGGTCTCTTGGAGGATTATGCCATTGAGCCGCCGCAACGCCTTGATGTGCCAATATACTGGTGAGATGGATGACCCTTAGCGCTTCAATCAAACCCCCTCGACGGATTAGGACCTTAATGCGATCATCAAATCACTGTTGGGAGAGCCGCAAGAAGTTTGCAATAAGACGGGGCTAAGTCCTTTTTATGCTCTAAACCCAGCTCCTCCGGTAAGACCTTATTGCACCCTTTCATTCCTTTCTGCCAGACTTATTATCTTACCTTGTTTAACCTTTTTGCCAATGCATTTATTACACACAGCCCGACTCATCTTTCTGGAATAAGAGATTAACCACCGCCTCTACCTCCAAGAAGAAAGCAAAAGTGACTAAGACCCGGGTTCCCTCTCGTAAGAAGAAGCCAACAGCTAAAGAGCTGCTTGAATTGGACGACTCGGAGGTAGAACTTGACTCTCTTGGCCTTCTTTTCATGCAACTTATTGACGCTGACTTCCCTCAGGCTGACGCGGAGGCAAGCGAGGCCGGAGCTACAGAGGTAACTATCAACTCCTCCGACTCAGAACCTCTGCCAACAGAAAGAATTCGGCGGCTCATCCAGAAAGTAAAATTTTCACATCCTCTTGCTCACTTGGACCCTGACTTTCTTTTGAAGAAGCAGCAACATGACGCTAGGCGTCAGACCCGGAGCGGCGGCTCTGAAGATCTGGTAGCCGGCTTACTTGGCACTCCGGCTCGTCGAAAACGTCACAACGAGGTATTTCATATCTTGTACTTCTATTACTGTATATTAATCTTGCGCTGTCACTTATTCATACTTCTTAATTTAACTGTCAGGAATCACTTCCCTCATCTCGTGACTCAACCGCCTCCAAACTACCTCCCCTTGTTATCAACCCGGGGTAAGCTTCTTTGCATCTTCTTTCTGCTTATTACTATTTTGTTCTTGCATATAACTGATAATGGAAACTTTGTTTGCAGGGCCCAGGCTAAGAAGAGGAAACTGAGCGGGTCATCTCCCCGTCCGAATGTCTCAGAGCCGGCAGACCCGGGACTTGGAACTTTTGAGATTCCAGTGGACACCTCTGGGGCTGACCAAGGCTCCCATGAAGAAATTCCCCAGCCTACTGAGCCGGCGGATGCCGATGTTATAATTTCTGAGGCCAATCCACAGGCGGATCCTAAGCCGCCCAACCCCCTGCCGACAACCCAAGACGCACCTGTTCAAGAAGAAGAGGTCACTATCACCGGCTCAACATACACTGCTCCATCCCCTTCCAATGTGCTAACCAAGCACATCAGCAAGGATGAGGCGCCTTCACCTGAGAAGGAGAAGGCCAAGCTTGACCTGCCCAACTTGGAGAAATTGACTGCTGACGAGCCGCATTCAGGTTATCTGAGCCGTCTTGCCGCGAGCCGGGACATGGAGGCCAGACTAGTTGATATGATGAAAAGGAAATATGAGGTACTGCACTTTCTACTTTCTGTATACCCTTACGTAGCCCCCAAGGGCCGGCTTATATTCGCGAAGATAAGTCGGGTCTTCAATAATATGTAGATTGTGATAGAACAACGTGTAGCCACCGAGGGCTAGCTTATTATGCTAATAATGAGCCGGTACTCATTGTCTTGATAAATGCAAAAAATGCCAAGTGTAGCCCCCAAGGGCTAGGTTATCTTCATGGAGATAATCCGGGTCTTGCTTGCATGTGGGTATTTGAAAGAACTAACACATTAGCCCCCAAGTGTCAAGCATATTGCTTGCAATCTGCTTGAGACTTATAACAATCCTCTGCAGTATCTGTAAATACTACTATGAGTCGGACTGGCGGCTTAAAATTGATAATCTTGCTGTCTGATAATTTGCAACATGTAGGAATCTTTACACGCGGACGAGTCGAACTTGACCGACCTCAGGAAAAGCCTAGCACTTCACCAAGACGCCCGGGCTGAAGCTGACACCAAGTGGTGGCTCTCCTTGACAGAACTAGAGAAGATCAAGGCAGAATTTGAAGTATACAAGCAAACTGCTGAAGCCAACGAGGCCGCCTTGACTAAACGTGCAGAAGATGCCGAGGGCCGTCTTAAACCCATCACTGAAGAGCTGACCAGCTTGAAGCGCCATATAGCTCGAATGACCGAAGCGGTCTTTGGTAAGCATTGCTGACTGTTGTGAATATCTTCCAAAAATTCTCCTAGAGACTCGCCTGGCGGCTTACAACTTGTTACGTTTTCAGGCAAACGAACCCGCCAACTTCCGGACGATAGCTTGCTGAAGCTGAAAGTTTTTTACGCTTTCACTGAACAGCTATATGCCGGAATCCTCTTCACCATCAAGGCTATCTTTGGCAAAAAAAGGGGTTCCAAAGTTAATCAAGGATGTTCTGAACTGCCTCTCCACCATCCCCCAACATTTCGAAGAGATGAAGAAATCAGCCGCCCTCAAGGGCGCAATATCTGCTCTAAGCTGGGCTTTGGCATATGCGCCGGAACTTAACCCGAAAGAGATGATGGGGGGATTCCCACAGCTAAAGGACGACGGGTCAGAGTTCACTCAAGATGACTACTCCCGTTGCTTCAGAGCATCGCGAGTGTTGGGCAGTCAGTTAGCCGCAGAAGTTGACCTGAAGACGTACCAGGCGGCTTATGACAACAACAACGCGCGAGTCCGAGCGCCCACATTTGAGCCAAAGGATCTGACTCCCCAACGGCGTAAGCATATCTTTGCTCCTGATGTTGATCCATCTCCAATCTTGGATGATTAAGCTAAATTTGAAGCTTTACTCAACTGCAACTGGGATTTGGACAACCTTCAGATCCAGGAAAGCGAAGACCCGGCGCGGGATGACCCATCGACGAGCTAGGCGAAGAGCCGGTCTTCAAGGATGTTAACCCGGGCGAAGCTGAGCCGCTGTGTTATAACTTTGTGCGAAAAGCTTTGAATCACACATTTTGGGCCCTCTGGAGCCTTGTAATAGCGGTAGGAAAAACTTGATTGCCTGCGCTGTGCCTTCGCACACTTTTGAACCTCTCCAACTCATAGACTGACGGGTCAAAATTTCTTCAGTATGAATATCTTGACATGATTATATGCCTCAATATGAGTTCATCAATTCCCATTGGCGGGTTATACTCCATGAGGAATGCTAAGCCGGGATTACCCAAAAACTTGGAATCTTATCATGAAAGACGCCTGCAAAAACAATCAATAGAATATATACTTGTATATCTCCTGCCTTGTAAGCCGGCTTGAAAATCACAGCAAGAAGATATAACCCTTATTTTTTCTTTGTAAGAAAAAAATGTATTGCCTCAAAAGAAGCTAGGCATAAAAGCCTAAAACCTCGTAAGCCGGCTCTCACGTGACATAAATCCGTCGTTTAAACCTTAGCAAGTTCAGGGTCTTGAAAAAGATTGACGTTGCTAAGAGTACAAACGGGCCACATAGCGGAGAGACTACAACAGACAAGGCGAGTTTATCCTAGCTCACTGTAATCCGGCTCTCTCGTGACAAAAGCCGCCGTTTTAACCTTGACAAGTTCAGGGTCTTATTGCGAGATTGACTGTCAAGTTCAGGGTCTCCTTGCAAGATTGACTGTCAAGAGTTCGACGGGTCACCTGGTGGAGTAGCAAGTTGCAAACAGGCAGGGTTAACTCGAATATGGCATATAAAGCCGGTCAAGAGGGTATAAAAGCTAAACCCAGTGGGTTGGAAGCCCCCAAGTGACCTTATGAAGAATCAACTCTTTGCACGAAACTTGGTGCAGGAAAACGGCAGAGGCCCTGAATTATGAGGATGCCGACTTTATTACTCCCTCCGTCCCAAAATAAGTGTCTTAAGCTTAGTACAAGTTTGTACTAGAGTTAGTACAAAGTTGAGACAGTTATTTTGGGACGGAGGGAGTATATTATAAAAAGTGATATATACAATGACAGAAGTATGTACATTGATGAGAGCCGGCGGCTCAAGTGTAGTATGGCCGAAGATGAGCAATGTTCCACGGCCTAGCAGTCTCCTCTCCAGAAGTGCGTGATTTGTTGCTTTCCCGTATATCAATGAGATAATAGGAACCATTATTGAGATTTCTGCTGATCACAAAAGGTCCTTCCCAGGGAGGTGACAATTTATGCATATCTGACTGGTCTTGAATCAGCCGGAGCACTAAGTCGCCTTCTTGGAACGTCCGGGTCTTGACTCTGCGGCTATGATAGCGACGCAGATCTTGCTGGTAAATCGCCGACCGTGCTGCCGCAAGATCCCATTCTTTGTCCAAGGCATCCAAAGCATCCTGACGCGCCAACTCATTATCAGTTTCAACGTAAGCCGCCACCCTGGGCGAGTCATGACGGATATCACTGGGGAGAACAGCTTCTGCGCCATAAACCATGAAGAAAGGCGTGTAGCCAGTTGACCTGTTGGGGGTGGTTCTTATGCTCCAAAGAACTGAATGTAACTCCTCCACCCAACAACCCGGTATGCGCTCCAAAGGAACCATAAGCCGGGGTTTTATCCCTCTCAAAATTTCCTGGTTAGCACGCTCTGCTTGACCATTAGACTTTGGATGAGCTACAGAGGAAACATCAAGGCGGATGTGTTCACTGTCACAGAACTCTTTCATAGCCCCCTTGGACAGATTTGTACCATTATCAGTAATGACACTGTGAGGGTAACCAAACCGGAAAATCAGCTTTTTGACAAATTGAACTACTGTTGCTCCGTCACACTTACTGACCGGCTCTGCTTCCACCCACTTAGTAAACTTATCAACCGCCACCAAGAGGTGGGTCTTCTTATCTTTAGACCTCTTGAACGGTCCAACCATATCAAGCCCCCAGACTGCAAACGGCCATGTGATTGGAATCATCCGCAACTCCTGAGCCGACACATGGGCACATCTCCCAAATTTCTGACACCCATCACACTTGCTAACCAATCTCTCTGCATCTGCATGAGCTGTCAACCAGTAGAAGCTGTGTCGAAAAGCTTTCGCCACCAAGGATTTTGACCTGGCATGATGACCACAGTCGCCGGCATGTATCTTTTGCAAGATTTCACGGCCCTCATCAGGAGAAACACATCGTTGAAAAACGCCAGTCACGCTGCATCTGTGTAACTTGCCGTTGACAATAGTCATAGACTTAGACCGCCTCATAATCTGTCGTGCCAGGGTCTCATCTTGGGGTAACTCACCGCGAGTCAGATACGCCAGATAAGGCACCATCCAATCAGGAAATTTATCCTCAACGGCGTAAGCACATATTTACCCCTGATTTTGACCCGTCTCCAATCTTGGATGATGAAGCTGAATTTGAAGCTTTACTCAACTGCAACTGGGATGTGGACAACCTTCAGATTCAGGAAAGCGAAGACCCAGCGCAGGATGACCCGTCGACAAGCTAGGCGAAGAGCCGGTCTTCAAGGATGTTAATCTAGGCGCAGCTGAGCTGCCATGTTATTACTTGTGTGAAAAACTTGAGCCCCGCATTTTTGGGTCCTCTGAGGCCTTGTAATAGCGGTAGGAAAAAACTAGATTGCCTGTGCTGTGCCTTCGCGCACTTCTTGAAATTCTCCAACTCATAGACCGGCGGGTCAAAATTTCTCCAGTATGATTATCTTGACATGCTTATATGCCTTAGTATGAGTTCATTGATTCCCACTGGCGGGTTATACTCCATGAGCAATGCTAAGCCGGAATTACCCAGAAACCTAGAATCTTATCATGAAAGACGCCTGCAAAAACAAACAGTAGAATATATACTTGTATATCTCCTGCTTTGTAAGCCAACTTTAAAGGCACAGTAAGAAGAGATAACTCTTATTTTTGTTTTGTAAGAAAAATTGTTTTGCCTCAAAGAAGCTAGGCATAAAACCCTAAAACCTCGTACGCTGGCTCTCACATGATATAAATCCGTCGTTTAAACCTTAACAAGTTCAGGGACTTATAAAAAGATTGACTTTGCTAAGAGTACGAATGGGCCACATAGCGGAGAGACTACAACAGACAAGGCGAGTTTATCCTAGCTCACTGTAAGCCGGCTCTCTCGTGACAAAAGCCGCCGTTTTAACCTTGACAAGTTCAGGGTCTTTTTGCAAGATTGACTGTCGAGTTCAGGGTCTCTTTGCAAGATTGACTGTCAAGAGTTTGGCGGGTCACCTGTTGGAGTAGCAAGTTGCAAACAGACAGGTTTAACTCGAATATGGCATATAAAGCCGGTCAAGAGGGTATGAAAGCTAAACCCAGTGGGTTGGAAGCCCCCAAGTGACCTTATGAAGAATCAACTCTTTGCACGAAATTTGGTGCAGGAAAACGGCAGAGGCCTCGAATTTATAGGGATGCCGGCTTTATTATATTATAAAAAATGGTATATACAATGACAGAAGTATGTACATTGATGAGAGCAGGTGGATCAAGTATAGTATGGCCGAAGATGAGCAATGTTCCACGGCCTGGTAGTCTCTTCTCCAGAAGTGCATGATTTATCGCCCTCCCGTATATCAATGAGATAATAGGAACCATTGTTGAGATTTCTGCTGATCACAAAAGGTCCTTCCCAGGGAGGTGACAACTTATGCATATCTGACTGGTCTTGAATCAGCCGGAGCACTAAACCACCTTCTTGGAACGTCCGGGTCTTGACTCTGCGGCTATGATAGCGACGCAGATCTTGCTGGTAAATCGCCGACCATGCCGCCGCAAGATCCCGTTCTTCGTCTAAGGCATCCAAAGCATCCTGACACGCCGTCTCATTATCAGTTTCAACGTAAGCCGCCACCCTGGGCGAGTCATGACGGATATCACTGGGGAGAACAGCTTCCGCGCCATAAACCATAAAGAATGGCGTGTAGCCAGTTGACCTGTTGGGGGTGGTTCTTATGCTCCAAAGAACCGAAGGTAACTCCTCCACCCAACAACCCGGCGTGCGCTTCAAAGGAACCATAATCCGGGGTTTTATCCCTCTCAAAATTTCCTGATTAGCATGCTCTGCTTGACCATTAGACTGTGGATGAGCTATAGAGGAAACATCAAGGCGGATGTGTTCATTGTCACAGAACTCTTTCATAGCCCCCTTGGACAGATTTGTACCATTATCAGTAATAATACTGTGAGGGTAACCAAACCGGAAAATCAGCTTCTTGACGAACTGAACTGCCGTTGCTGCGTCACACTTGCTGACCAGCTCTGCCTCAACCCACTTAGTAAACTTATCAACCACCACCAAAAGGTGGGTCTTCTTGTCTTTAGACCTCTTAAAAGGTCCAACCATATCAAGCCCCCAGACCGCAAACGGCCAGGTGATTGGAATCATCCGTAACTCTTGAGCGGGCACATGGGCACGTCGTCCGAATTTTTGACACCCATCACATTTACTGACCAAGTCCTCTGCATCTTTGCGAGCTGTTAACCAGTAAAAGCCGTGTCGAAAAGCCTTAGTCACAAAAGATTTTGACGGCGTGATGACCACAATCGCCGGCATGTATCTCTTGCAATATTTCACAGCCCTCGTCAGGAGAGACACATCGCTGAAAAATGCCCGTCACGCTGCACCTGTGCAACTCGCCATTGACGATAGTCATAGACTTAGACCGCCTCATAATCTGTCGCGCCAGGGTCTCGTCTCGGGGTAACTTGCCGCGAGTCAGATACGCCAAATAAGGCAGCGTCCAATCAGGGATTGCGTGGAGAGCCGCCACCAATTGTCCTTCCGGGTCAGGTATAGCAAGATCCTCCTCGGACGGTAATTTAACCGACGGGTGATGCAGTACATCTAGAAACACATTCGGTGGCACCGGCTTACGCTGAGATCCCAATCTTGATAACGCGTCCGCCGCCTCATTCTTCTGACGATCAATATGATCCACCTGATAGCCTTTAAAGTGACCAGCAATAACATCAACCGCCTGGCGATAAGCCGCCATACGAGGGTCCTTAGAATCCCAAGTGCCAGAAACTTGCTGGGCCACCAAGTCTAAATCGCCAAGACATCTGACCCGGCTCAAATTCATCTCCTTGGCCATACGGAGCCCATGGAGGAAAGTTTCATACTCAGCTGCATTGTTAGTACAGGGAAACATTAGCCTCAAAACATAACAAAACTTGTCACCTCGTGGGGAAGTTAAAACAACTCCAGCCCCCGAGCCTTCCAACTGTCTGGATCCATGTCACACCCTGTGTTTGTATCACTTTGCTATGCTTGGATTTACAAAATTTGAAACCAATTAAAACTTTTGAGTGCTCATGCTTGTTTGAAATGTTGCTTATTTGCTTGTTTGGTTGTTTGTGTATGGCACTCTTAGGTTCTACTCCTATCCATATTCATCTTCCTTGATCCAAACTTCTTGCCCAATGATCATGCCATGTGAATAGTACCCAAAACTATTTTTATCAAATATTATTTTGGCCAAAAAGGATTTATTCAAATTAGGATTTTCAAAAGCCCCTAAATTGAGGTTTGTACTCCAAGTCCTCAAATTGGGTGGTTCCTTTTTCCCCAAAGACTTTATTTGGAACCTACTATATATATGACTTCCCAAAACCACCAAATATAAATTTTAAAGATTATTTTACTATTTTATTTAAAGGCTTTTTCTTAAGGCCAGAAATGGTCTTTTATAGGGAAAAATTATTGAAATGCTTTAAAAATATTTGAGAAAATTTAGGGAAACTCAGTGGACATATATTTTCCATATATATGAGTTTCCACACATGGTCATGTTCAAAATCAAGGGCAATACCCCTCAAAACCCTTTCTGCTTAAATCAAGCTTTTGAAATATTTCTATAAGAATTATTCTCAATAAATTCCAGGAAAATTCCAGCAAGGCCCACATGTCATATGTGATGATCTTGCAAAGTTTCATCTCAACCCCAATTGTTTTGCTTCATCAAAATATTCCAAAACCATTCCTGTCCAGAGCCAAATTTTAACAACTTTACATTGTGAAGGGCATGTGCTAAACCCCAAATAATGATACCACACCAAGTGGTGGATTTTTGGGAAGTGATATGCATGCCTAGATCAACAGAAATCTGATTCTATTGATTTCTAGGGTTTCACAAAGTTACATTGTGAACTTTCTACAATCAAGCTCAAACTTGGTGATTAACCCTATTTCTAACCACCCTTTGACCCTGCCAAGTCTTAAGTCAAGAAAACCCCATTTGCTTGCCTAAACCTTCATCAAACACTTTTTGCCCTATTGGTAAAACCCTTGTTTGACCCCCTTATACTGTTCTCCTTGGGTTCAACTTTTTACCACACCCTCTCATAGTGCCCCTTCACCCCCCGGTAAAAACCCCAAGGCTTCAAGCAAGAGATTGGTGGGGTAAAACCCCATTCTTACCCTCTGGACAGCATGGACAACATCATTTCTCCACCCTCCTTTTTCTTCTGCTCCTCTCTTCACCTCCCAGAGCATCCTAGGAGCATCTAAGGAGCCCCCAGGAGCTACTGGACAAGGCGGGACACCCCAGAGCGCGCGGGCAATGGCCATGCAGGCCATTTGCACACTCTGGAGCATGCTACAGTGCGCTCTCGCACTGTAGCAGCCCCCATACCGATGCTCCCAACCATCTAGGGCCTTCCCCTCATGTCCCCCGAGACGCCCTCGGCGTCCGTGTCATGCCACCTTGTTGGCCCCTTCCTCCCCTCCTCTCCTCTGCCCTCTACAGAGCGTGCCCAGCGCCGCCCGGCTCGGCCAGTGAGCGCGCGAGCTCGGGGCCAGCCAGGAGCACGCCTTGTTTTCCCTCTCTTGCTCCCCAGCCCTGGACCGCGTCCAAAAGCGCCCCAGACACACTCTCTCTCTCCCCTGCACCTTCCTGCAAGCGTTGCGGCCTCGCCGACGCACCACCGTTCGGTGGACTCGCAACCGCCTACAAATAGGCCTCCCCGGCCTCTCCTCTGCCCTCCTCTCACTTCCTCCTCCCCCCAATAGACGACCCTAAGCACCCGTTTGAGCTCCCGAGCCCCCCGTGCCCAGATCGAACCAGGGACCCGCCGCCTCGGGTCTCCGGTGATCTCTAGGTAGCAAGCCCCTCCGGCGCTCCTTCTTCTTCAGTTGCTCCTCCCTCACCCCACTGATGCATTTTCCCCCTCTTCCCCGTCCATTTTGCAGCACGGGTCGGCCCCGGCGACCTCCTCCCGAAGCATCTCCGCCGCGGGACCTCGTCGCCGGCGACCCAGCCCTCCCCGTCGACCGTCTCCACCACCACCCGAGAGGCGACGAGCCCCCGAGCCCATTCCCGTGCTCGCCAGCCCTCGCCATCGTCGGAGACGTCGCTGGTGAGCCCCGCCTCTCTCTGTCCAGCGGAGGGAGACGAACCCGACAGGTGGCCCCCACCTGTCGGCCTCTGTCTCGCCTCTCTCTCTCCTCTCGCTGTCGCCGACAGCCGGGCCCCGCGCGTCAGGTTTGAACTTGGCCACACGCGCGGCTGGCTGGTTGGCTGCCTCTGGCCTAGGCACAGAGGCTTTTTCCTTTTTCTTTTTCTTTTTCTGTGGGGTTTTCCAAAAATCCCACAGCTCCAAATAAAAATCCAATGCCCAATATTTTTCCACCATAAATCTTAGAATAATCTGTAGAATTTAATAGTGCCACTTGTGCATTTTTGTGTAAATGTTTTACATGGTGATTTTAATTAAAATCTAGTTTTTAATATTTTTAGCCTCTGTTTATATAGTTTTCAAAATGTTTTTCACAACAAAACCTTAGGCAAACATTTTTAGAATAGCTTGTATTATTTATCAGAGTAGGGTAACATTTTATAAGTAAAGATTGTGCTCTGTTTTTGTGTGATGCTTATTTTTGCCCGTTTATTCCGTGACGATAGATTGCGTTGTTGACGAAGGGATTGGACACGAAGACTTTGAAGACCCCGAAGACTTTGTTGAGCCAGGCAAGCAGCCCCTTGACCATGTTAAGAAACTTTTCATGCATGTCATATAGCACTTTATATTCCGATGATGATCATGATGATGTGGTATTCCCTTCGGTGGGATGCCTCCGATACTTCCTTGTGATACTTGCATCGTGCATGACCCTACCTTCTTATGAGGGTTGTGCGGGTGGGAGTAGTTAGGTTGCTAGTAGTGCTACGCAAGTGGGATGGGAACATGCATGGTGATGGAAATGACATGATTTCAAAGACTTTTTCGAAAACCCCGTCGGGTGCCACTAATGCCCGAGGGAGATGATGATGAGCTAGGTGGCCACTTGATAAAGAAGTGGTGTACCGGAGCAAGTGAGTGTGTGTGGTTTTCGAAAACGGATTGGTGTAAGTTGCGACCGTTATTCCAACCTTACATGTACGACCACGATACCCCTTATGGGACGGGGATTTGTTGATTACCTTGGTGGGTACTAGCATAGAGCCCGCATTACTAGTGGCGGGAGTGGCGTGGTCACTCTCGATACGGGGTCGTGCCTGGTAGGGCGACCATGCGCTGTCTTTACAGGCACCGGGCACACCGTTGTGTTCCTTCATGGATGGTACTGTGTAGAGCAAGGCTCGTGTTTGTACATCATGAAGACACGGACCAACGAGTGGACTCTTTGTTTAGTATCGCTAGGGGAAAAGCATTGTTCGGGTGCTTACCTCGGGTATGTAATATACCGCGAGTCGTGGATGACACGGAAGTTCCCCGAGTCTTGTGGGTAAAGTGTGCAACCTCTGTAGAGTGTAAAACTATTCGAATAGCCGTGTCCACGGTCAAGGACAGTTGGATGACCGCTCTTGTGCTACGTCCAAATGTTTTCACAAACTGGTGTGTGTGTGTGTGTGTTGGTGATAAAGGTGATACTTGAGCTAAGTCCGATGACTTGGCATGATGATGAACATGAGATGTTCAACCCCTGCTTATGATGATAACTGAGACTTGTTCACATGAATACCTGTTAACAGTTGATGCATGCTTACTAGGTTACTTGATCATATCATTGCACTTAAAATCAGCTTTCTGCAAAACTTACCTACTTAGTGCTATATCATGCATTGTTATACCTTGTTCCACATCTTGGGTTGCTTGCGAGTACATTCAAAGTATTCATTGGCTTGCCACTGGTTATTTAATTGGCCAGGCATGGAAGAGCAGGAATATGGCGAAGAGTTCGTTGGTGATGAACATGCGAACTAGGACGCTTCCCAGTCAGAATGCCTGAAGGTTTAAGGCAGATGGCATGGGTTCACGCTTTCGATCAAGATTTCCGCTGCTTGTTATGTTTAAGTGTTTGTCCCTTGTGGCCCTATCTATGTAAGACTAGACCTTCTTGGTCTTTATTTGTGCAAGTCGCTAAATGTGGATGTAAGACTCTTGTTATTCAGCTTCTGTGTGTTCAGTGAGCATTGATCTCTGGGATCACTATACACGTGCATTCGGTGATCACGACTTATGAGTCGGGGTCCCCACAGAGCTGGTATCAGAGCCATCCTGACTATAGGAAGCCCTTAGTTAGCATGGACGTTAGTTAGGATGAAACTGTTTTCAAAACTACACCTAGCACCTATACTTAGTAGTTTCTGCACTTATTACCTCTTCTATTCTTCACACAACACTCTATAGACTCTCCTCCCTTCAAACCTTTGTAGATGGCCGTCGTACCCGAAGCCTTCCTGACATCCGGCTTTCCCCTACTCCTTGAGGATAGCCTGGAGAAGTGCCAGTTTCGCCAACCACCCGTTTTCCTCTACCACGAGCACTGGGTCGATGCCGTCACAAAGGAGTACCACGTGGATGTGGTCGTGAAGGCAAACGACTCCCCGACTAGTTGGTTCTTTGAAGGATGACAGATGGAGACCATGGCACTCGCAGTCGAGACAGCTGCACGCGAGGCACTCCTACACCTTCGAGATATCATTCCAGAGATGGCTGACGAGCCAGCTACTCGCTACCTACCTTTCAGAAAGGATGATCTTGGCGAGAGTTGGACGTTGATTCCATCCAAGGAGGATGGCACACTACTCAGTTTCCAGACCTACTTCAGCCTCTCCGCTGATAGTCTGGTTCACAACCTGATTAAGGAGTCCATGAAGCTCCGCGAGGAACTCCACCACACCCGAGAGCTACTTCGTCAAGCCAAGACGAAGCCAGACAAGATCAAGAAGGATGGAGCCCCCAAGGGACGACCAGCTGTCGCTTATCGAGGAGGAGTACCCCCAGCTAGAGATGCACCCACACGTCGTCATCGCATGAGCGCGAAGGAGTACCGTGAGCTCTTCACTGACCCACCGACGAAGCGTCGTCGGGATGGACCACCTCGTTCTCCGACCCCTTCGACCGAAAACGATGCCCATTCAGATGATGAATAGGAGGAAGACCCAGAGGAGCGTGGCTACGAGACCAAGCACTCCATCACCTGAGTCCGAGAACCCCTAGGGTAGGATCTGTCATGTACCCCTCATGCGAAGTCGAGTCCGTGTAATGGTTCATATGAAAGCATGTATGCTTGTTGTTTGTTTTGTTGTTTGTGTTCCGATGCAAGTCGCGCTTTTGCCTTAGGCAACGAGTAAGCGACTCCATCGTCTATCTTATCTTAATATATGTATTGGTCTTTCGACCTTTGTTTTACCACACTTGCACTATACCAACCCCCTTAGGCGCGCTTTCTCCATTGTGGATTTTCCTCTCGTCTATCCCAATTATTTGACTTGGCTGCTCCAAACAGGATGGTGACTGCAACCCGCAACAGCCTCTTCACCAATCCTGAAGCCGGCAACTCTAGCTAGCAACAGGGAGCTGGTGGGACTGCTCAGGCTGGAGGACACCAGGAGCAGCCACAAGGCGATATTCCCCCGCCACCACCTCCACCGGAGAACATGACCATAGCTCAGTTTCTCCAAGTTCTTCGGGAGGAACGCCAAGCCAACACTGCTGCCATCCAGCAGATGGCCCAAGTCCTTGTGAACAACCAGCAGCAAGGCAGGAACGGCAATGGCCGCTCCACTCTGTCTGAGTTCATGAGGAATTCGCCCCCAACCTTCACCGAGACTGCTGGACCACTGGATGCCGATGACTGGATCCGCACCATCGAGGACCTCCTTGCACTGGTCAATTGCAATGAGGATCATGAGAAGGTGCTGTACGCCTCTCACTGCCTCGGAGGTACCGCCAGAGCTTGGTGGGAAGGATTCAAGGTCATGCAAGGCGATCGTGTGATCACCTGGGATAACTTCAAGGAAGGATTCCGCACCGCCCACATTCCTTCGGGGATCATGGCTATCAAGAAGAGAGAATTCCGAGCGCTGAAGCAAGGAAGTGACTCTATCAAGGAGTACATGCAGAAGTTCAACCTGCTGTCAAGGTATGCACCTGAAGATGTCAACACGGAGGCTGCTAAGATGGAACGCTTCATCGAAGGACTTCGGTAGACCCTGCAGTATCAGCTCATAGTCTGCGACTGTCGGACCTTCTTCGACCTGGTAAACAAGGCTCTCATGCTGGAATACAAGCGTCGTGCCATAGACGACACTCGCAAGCGCAAGATGATTAGTAAGGGTAGTTCCAGCAACCAGAAGCCTCGCTCGTGGCAGCCAGCCCCAGCCAAGCCAACCTATCAGCCGCAGTAGGCTAGACCTCCTGCACCTCGTCCGAGCTACCAGCCTCAGCAGTATGTCAATCCCAGGCCAGCTTACAACAACCCCAATAACAACAACGGTGGCAGGAACAACAACAACAACAACTATGGTTAGGTCACTTGCTTTGGGTGTGGTCAGCCTGGACACATCTCTAAGCAGTGCCCTAACAAGAAGCCAGATGTACCGCGCCCCAATGCGCCCAACCAAGGTCAAGGCCGCGGAGCGCCACCAAGGAACCCAGCTCCCCGCAACCAGCCCAACAATGGCAAGGGTCGTGTGAATCACGTCACCGCTGAGGAAGCCCAGGAAGACCCGGACGTCATACTGGGTACGTTCCTCGTCAACTCAACCCCAACAACAGTACTGTTTGATTGTGGAGCTTCACATTCTTTTGTTACCAAAAAGTTTGCACTAGAGAGTGGCATGAAGCCTGCACCCCTGGGTAGTCATATGTTGATACAAACCCCGGGTTTAGTTATGAAGTGCAAGATAGGATGTAAAGGAGTTGAGATTATCATCAACGGGGTAGACTTCCTAGCAGACCTTATAGTTCTGGATTCACCAGGCTTGGACGTCATCCTTGGCATGAATTGGTTGACCAAGAACCAAGGCTACTTGGACTGTGCCAAGAGGATCGTTACCATAACCAATAGCCAAGGAGTAGAAGTCAAGTATGTTCCCAACCCTGCCTCCACTCGAGCCCCTCATGTTAATTGTCTGTCGGGAATTGAGTTGGATCAAGTGCCAGTGGTATGCGAATACCCTGATATTTTTCCTGATGAGCTGCCCGAAATGCCTCCTGACCGTGACATTGAGTTCATCATTGAGCTAATGCCTGGAGCCGGACCCATCTATAAGAAGCCCTATAGAATGGGATCCGAAGAGTTGGCTGAATTGAAGAAGCAACTGGCGAAGCAGCTCAGGATAGGATTCATTCGCCCTAGTGCCTCTCCTTGGGGATCAACTGTTCTATTTGTGTCAAAGAGGGACGGAACTATCCGAATCTGTGTCGATTGCCGTTCTCTCAATGAAGTCACGATAAAGAACAAGTACCCCCTCCCCAAGATTGAAGACCTGTTTGATCAGCTGGACGGAGCTAAGGTGTTCTCCAAGATCGACCTCAGGTCAGGGTACTACCAGTTGAAGATCAGACCCCAAGACATTCCGAAGACGGCATTTGTAACCCGGTACGGCCTGTATGAATACACGGTCATGTCATTTGGGTTAACTAATGCCCCTGCCTACTTCATGTACCTCATGAACAAAGTCTTCATGGAGTACTTGGACAAGTTTGTTGTCGTCTTCATTGATGACATACTCGTCTTCTCCAAGTCTGAAGAAGAGCATGAGCAACACTTGAGATTGGTCCTAGACAAGCTTCGAGAGCACCAACTTTATGCCAAATTCAGCAAGTGTGAATTCTGGCTACATGAAGTTGGATTTTTGGGTCATGTGTTGACTGCAGAAGGATTATCAGTGGATCCTGCCAAGATTGAAGCCGTGACGGAATGGCAATCCCCAACAAATGTGAAGGAAGTAAGAAGCTTCCTCGGACTCGCGGGATATTACCGCAAGTTCGTCGAAGGGTTTTCGAGCATTGCCTGACCCATGACTCGGCTCTTGAAGAAGGACAAGAAGTTCGAATGGACACCGAAGTGTGAAGAAAGCTTCCAAGAGCTCAAGAAGAGATTGACCACAGCCCCAGTTTTGGCCACCCCCGATATTCACAAGGAGTTTCTGATATATTGTGATGTGTCGAGAACCGGGCTTGGAGGTGTTCTGATGCAAGAAGGCAGAGTCGTAGCATATCTATCCAGATAGCTACGTCCTCATGAAGAGAACTACGCTACCCATAGTTCACGCCTTGAAGACATGGCGACATTACCTTCTGGGGAAGCGATGTGAGATATACACAGACCACAAGAGTTTGAAGTATATTTTGACCCAAAGAGAATTGAACATGAGGCAGCGAAGATGGTTGGAGTTGATCAAGGACTATGACCTCAGTGTTCAATACCACCCTGGAAAGGCTAATGTGGTAGCTAATGCCTTAAGCAGAAAGGCTTGTTCCTTGAATGCTATGATTAAGGAAAGGCTACCCGCCCTGTATGAAGAACTTGAAAGCTTCGGCTTGGAACTAGTTGCACCTGGATTCCTAGCCAACCTCGAAGGAAAGCCTACCTTGATGGATGATATCAAAGAAGCTGAGAAGGGACACGAGAGCATTGAAGGCATCAAGAGGAAGATCAAGGCAGGCAAGGCTCCAGGATTCTCAGTGGATGAACAAGGAGTTGTATGGTTTGGGAAGCGCATCTGCGTACCCAACAAAGAAGAGCTCAAGAACTTGATCTTGCAAGAAGCTCATGACACTCCATATTCCATCCATCCTGGAGGAACCAAGATGTACCAAGACCTGAAGACAAGATTCTGGTGGCATGGCATGAAACGGGAGATAGGCACCTTTGTTGCCAAGTGTGACATATGCCAGAGAGTCAAAGCTGAGTATCAGCAACCCGCTGGACTATTGCAACCTCTCAAAGTGCCTGAATGGAAGTGGGACAAAGTCGGGATGGATTTCATCACCAGATTACCAAGGTCAAGCAAAGGACATGATTCTATTTGGGCCATTGTCGATCACCTGACCAAGGTAGCCCATTTCATTCCCGTCAAGACCACCTATGATGGTAACAAGCTAGCCAGCCTTTACATCGAGCGTATTGTGAGCCTCCATGGAGTTCCAAAGGAGATTGTGTCAGACCGAGGAACTCAATTCACCTCAAGGTTCTGGAAGATGTTTCAAGAGGCAATGGGAACCAAGCTTTCCTTCAGCACTGCTTTTCACCCCTAGACTGGTGGGCAGACAGAGCGAGTAAATCAGATACTCGAGGATATGCTCCGTGCCTGTGTATTGGCGTACGGAGCCAAGTGGGAAGATTGCCTACCATTCGTCGAGTTCTCCTACAACAATAGCTATCAGTCGAGTCTTCAGATGGCACCATTTGAGGTGCTGTATGGACGCAAGTGCCGCCACTCCCCTCAACTGGTCAGAAACCGGAGAAGGATTGGTCTTTGGACCAGATATCCTCCGCGAAGCGGAAGAGCAAGTTCAACTCATCCAAGAACGTCTCAAGACAGCCAAGACCCGACAGAAGAGCTACGCCGACTCTCGCCGTCGGGACATGAGTTTCCGTGTTGGAGACCATGTTTACCTCCGAGTCACGCCTCTCAAAGGGACCAAGCGTTTTCGCGTCAAGGGAAAACTTGCACCAAGATACATCGGCCCCTTCAAGATCACCGACAGACGAGGAGAAGTTGCCTATCATCTAAAGCTACCTTCCGAGCTATCGGATGTGCACAACGTCTTTCACGTGTCACAACTCCGAAAGTGTCTTCAAGTACCCAACCGCCCCGACCTCTACAAGGACATCGACCATCAAGCCATCGACCTTCAACCAGACCTCACTTATCGTGAGAGGCCAGTTCGCATTCTAGATGAAGCGGAGCGTTGCACCTGAAGCCGCACCATCAAGTACTTCAAGGTTCAATGGAGCAACCACACACAAGCAGAAGCAACCTGGGAGCGTGAAGACTATCTTAGATCCGAGTTCCCTTATCTCTTTACCGCTTAGACTAGGAATCTCGGGGACGAGATTTGTCGTGGTATTTTCACGGCAGATGTCCTCATAGGACTTAATCTCGAAGCCATCGCGTAAGTAGCAGATCGAAGGGGTCAAACGAGGAACACGGAAGGCAAGATTTACCCAGGTTCGGCCCCTCTCGAGGAGGTAAAGCCTACTCCTGCTAGATGTATTTGAAGATCTTGATTACAAGGGTTTTGAGACTTGTCTAGCCCTAGCTCTCGAAAGATTTTCCCCCCCTTCTATCCCCGGGGGCTCCCCTTTATATACAGGCGGGGCCCCGGGGCTCACATAAGAGTCCGGGCCGGGATAACAATCCGAGCCCAACTCCCCTTACTTGTTTCCTAAGTTATACCCTTAGGCGGTTTGCACTTACCGCCTCTCTCGGCGGGTCTTGGGCCGGCCCCTCATTGGGCGGCTCTCCTTCTGGGCCTCCATAGAAGACTCTACGGCCCACCTGGCCCTTCATGGTTTTACTCCTCAAGACCCGGCCCTGAACGGGCGGGTTTCACCCAAAGATATTTCCCTGACATTAGCCCTCAGGTTGGCTTGAACTGGTTCCAGACAACCTCGTCCTTTTCAAACTTAACCTTGATATTTTGGCGAGTCTTCAGCAGAACCCGCCTCTTCTGAATATTTCAACTGCCTTTCCTTCAGTCCTGCTCTTCTTGTGACGTCACCGAATCTCCAGAACGAATCTTTCCATGACATCACCAATATCTCAAATGAATTCATTAGGCGCGAAAATCGGGGCGTCGGATTACTGTAGATCCTTAAATCTCGCCCCGACCCTTCGGTGTCTCGCCCCCTTATAAATACCCTTTTCAGGTCCTTTTCCTCATTTTCTCCAACTTCTTCCTCCTGCCGCCCGAGCTTACGCCTCCTCGCGACACACCTTCGAGCTCGCCGGCCATCGGAAGGAGAAACAGTCCCGACGCACCGCCGTCACCTGTCTGCAACCGCGCCGCGCGGCCATCCGATCCAGGTATTCCCAGTTCTTCTCACCCTTCTTAGGGTTCCGCCATTGTCGGGCTCGAGCTCCGCCTCGGCCTCTCCGCGGCTACTGTCGCCGGCCGCACCTTGGTACTCTTACATCATGGAAATGGCGCCGTTGCTATCCCTCCAATGATCAGGAATTAAATCTTGTATCAAGATAGATCTGAGAAACCCCATCTGTAAAAACCTGCCGCGGCTTAACAAACAGTAGCAAGAACTGCTTTTTTCCTTATTTTATAGAGCTAGTTGATCCAAAATTTTTACCGCGTTGGCAGAAATATGTTGTTACACACTTAGCGAAATTTTCACTTGTGCTGAACATCCTTCACTCGTGGCGGCTTAAGGAAAGTCGCCATCCTTGCTTTAATAATTTTTTCTTTTCCGACTTATGAAAGCCGCTGACTTAATCCTTCTCCCCATTTACTAGGATGACAAAGAAAGCAATAGAATGCAACTGGGTCCGCTCCGCGGTTACCACCAAACATGTCACAAGACTCATAGACAACGGTCTCCTATCCAAAACAGAAAACTGCCGGGTCTCCAAGAAGGACTGTCCTCCCAAGCCGAAGGAGGGGGAAGTCATTATTTTTACCGATCACATTGAGAGAGGGTTTGATCCACCCGGCTCTAAATTTTTCCGAGACCTTTTACACTTCTATGGTCTGCATCCTCAAGACCTTGGCTCCAACTCTATTGTTAATATAAGCTCTTTCGTAGTAGTTTGTGAAGCTTATCTCCGGATAGAGCCAACGATCTTGTTATTCCGAAATTTATTCTATGTGAACAAGCAAACTGAAGTCGCCGGAGGCCGCCATCAAGAGCTTGGCGGCATATCCTTTCAGAGACGGCGGTTTACTTATTTTCCTAGTGCTGAGCTCTTGAACCACCCAAAGGGCATGCCGGAGACTTGGTTTTACGTGAAGACCAAGGTGCCTGAAGGGCAACACCCATTGCCGGGTTTTAGACCTGACCGCCTGGATCGTAAAAAAGAATATCCTCCCAGGCCCACAGAAACAGAACGGATCCAGCTTCAGCCTCTGATGGACAAGATAGCCGCTTTGATGGCCAATGGTCTTACAGGAGCTGACTTGATCCTTTGCTGGCTTTCCTGGAGGATCCAGCCATTGAGCCTTCGAGACCGGCTGATGTATGAATACTCCGGTTTAGAAGATCCTCAGAGGTATAATAATACGCCTGCTCCTGTGTCAGACGTGGTGAAACAGATGAGGATAATCGTCAATTTACCCGGCGACTATACTGGCGAGTTTTCTCTGAAGCCCTTCACTGAAGCCAATCCACCACCGGCTGTAAGCAAATCTCCTTTAGGCTTCTGTTTTATTGTTTACATTCTTGAGGCTTACCCCTTGCAACTTTCAGGATGATGATCCCTTTTGGGAAGCTCGGCCACAGGTGAAAGAAAAAGAACCCAAAGGCCAGAAGCCGGGCAAACAGGCCGGCTCTCGAGGAGGAAAGAAAAAGAAGGAGACCATCAACCCTTTGGACGCGGATCCTGCTGTCTTAGAATCCTCCAAAGATGAAACATCGGCAAGTTCATAATTTACACCCACCTTTTTCCTTTTCATTAGCGGCTTATGCTTAATAATTTTACCTTGACACCTTCCAGGGTGAAGAAGAAGAAGACGAACAGGGAGAAACGGAGGTAACTTCCACTCCGTTCAACAATCATTTTTCTAGGAAACCCAGAATTACTGTGAGAAAATATCCTTTCTCACATCCTTTTGCTCGCCTGGATCCCAACTATTCGTTAAAAACAATTCAGCATGCCGCCTTTCTCCAATCTGATTGTGGCGGCTCTAACACTGGCGCCAGCGGTTCTGTCGTTAATAAAAGCGACTCTCATAAGCGCCCGCGTGAGGTGCTTCTCCATCCAACACCTCTGCTCCCTAAAGCTGGTTTGTTTAAACATCCGCTTAATCCCTCTGATTCGGACTATCAGGTTTCATCTTCCTCTGATGACGCCTCAGAGTCGCCAGAGGATTTCGTTATCAAACCAGGGTAAGATTATGATCGCTCTTATTATCACACCCTTGTGTGATCTCCAAGCTATCAGTTTATTTCAAATCTCAATAAATATGCAGAGTTACCTCCAAGAGACTGAAGCCCTCAACTTCCTCTTCACCTCCGGCGGGCTCCGGAGACCCAGCCAAGGACTCTGAAGAAATAACCAATGACCCTCCAGAAATTCAGGTATCTTTAGAGCCAGAGATGGAAGCACCAGCTGATAACATCGACCAACAGCCGGATGCAACGATATCTTCACCGATTCAGGAAGTGCGACTTTCAGAAGCCGCTGTTATTCCGCCCTCGCACAATATTGAGGAGGGTACTATTGCTGCTGCTATTGCCACCGCCGCAGACTCGCCGGCGGCTTTGGGCAAATCTTCCCTTGAAGCCATGTCTTCTCAAGGGAAAGACAAGTTAAACCTCTCCTCCTTAGAGAATGCTGATTTAGATGGCCTTCATGAAGCTCTTCAGACTCGATTATTTGAGAGTCAGGAGATCGCCAAAACCTTGGTTAATAAACCAAAGGTGAGATAAACATCATTTTTATTCATAATCCTTATTAGTCGCCCAAACCTGCATATTACTGATTTCATAGTTTTATGGAGGTTTACCAATTTATATTTCAAAAATGCGTAAATGTACACATGTAGTCCCCAAGAACCGGCTGTCTTCTTGAAACAGCCGGGTCTTAAAGCAAAGAACCACATGCGTTTTAAATACAGCAAAGAACCACATGTAGTCCCCAAGAACCGGCTGTCTTCTTGAAACAGCCGGGTCTTAGAACAAAGAACCACATGTGTTTTAAATAGAGCAAAGAACCACATGTAGTCCCCAAGAGCCGGCTGTCTTCTTGAAACAGCCGGGTCTTAGATCAAAGAACCACATGTAGTTAAAAGAACCTCATGGGTTTCAGAAAAAATTTCTTTGTAAAAACTTCGGGTTTGCATTAGCCCCCAAGTGCCATGTGGATTACTTGTAATCGGTATGGAACTTTATCTGCATAAGTAATTTGATCCTTCCTTTTTCTTTCAGGCTCAATTGTCTTCATTAGAGACCCAGCTGGCCGACTCTCAGAGGAAACTGAAATCTGAACAGGAAATGAGAGCCGCCGCAGAAGAGCGGGTTACATCCTTAGAAAAGGCTGCGTCTGAGGCAGCCGCCAAGTTGGTCACCCTGACCTCTGATCATGCGAAAGAGAAACAGCTTCTTGTTCAACGCGCCGAAGAAGCTGAAAAACGCCTTCTGCCTATCTCTACAGAGCTCGGCGGCCTTAAACTTCACATCCGTCAAATGAGCCATGCAATCTTCGGTAAGCCGCCAGATTTCCTGAAGCTTTTTACACAAGTCTCCTAAATAATTTTTAAATTCTGACGTTTTCTTTGCAGGTCCCAGAAGCAATAAGCTGGAGAAGGATCCAGCCACACAGCTCAAAGCGGCTTATACTTTCCTCGAGCAACTTTATACTGGAAGTCGTCGCGCAATCCATGCTGCTTTTTATGGGAAGGAAAAACCTTCCACCATAAAGGGAGTTCTGGAGGCCTTGTCAACTTTTTCCTGCTCAACTGAAGTTTGTGAAGGAATCCAGCGCCCGTATCGCCACGATGCACACTATGGCCCGCGCAAAAGCTCATTATGAGGACTTGGAGCTGCAGACTCTTGTTGGCGGCTTTCCCGAAACTTACAAAGGGAAAAAGATCGATCAGGCGACTTACAACGCTCTGAGGAAAGAAACTTTCATCCCCGCAAGTCTGTTGGTGAAAGAAATGAAGCTTGCAAGAGTTCAACCGTCGTATGGCGAAGATGGAAAGAAGGAAAAACTCGACCCTCTGCCGCCTCTCACATTATCTCCTAAAGGCCGTAAGGACGAATTCGCTCCTGCTATTGACTCTTCAAACCTTATAGATGCTGAAGAGATCTTCGAGGCTTTTGCCGACGTTGACTGGGATGCTGATCATGACCAGATAAATCCTTCAGCAGACGCGGACCGAGCCGGAGGCGACAAGACCCAGGAGTAAAGCTGGAACCTTGAAAGTCGCCAGCTGCCGAACCTCTTGTAATATATGATCTGAACCATGATTCTGAAATTCCCTCTAGTGGCCTTTTGTAATAGACTTTAGAAAGATCTTGGCCTCTTGCTTTTAAATGCACACTGGCTTCCTTGGGAAGCAAGCCTAATACCTTGGCATGACGCTTCCTTATAAAAAATTACTCTGGCTGCTTCTGAAAGAAATTGAATCCTTCGTGGACGCTGGCGGCTCTTAGCCAAATATCAAGATAATCATAATACTTTGATAAGAGGTATGCATCATTTGAAACAAGTATTTAACCAAAAACTAATTAGTCATGGCGGCTTATAACCAGCAAACTTGCATAAGCATGCTGTAAACAGCGCAATAAACTGGCGGCTCTTGGCCAAATACGAACTTTTAGAACAGTTCATAAAAATCGTAAGACTCGCAAAGGCAATAAATCTCAAGAAAGTTTTGTCAAACTTGTAAAGACGTAAGAAAGGATGCAAAAGCCCCCAGTATGATGGCGGCTCTTGGATTACCAATAACCCCAACCAAACCAGTTCTTTTCTTCCCGTATGGTGGCGACTTCCATGAAGTTCGGCCAATAAGGTTATTGATTTTAAGATGGTGAAGGCTTCTGGATTACCAGTAGCATCGTCACATCTAAGTTTTTCCCCCGTACACGGATGAAGGTTCTGGATTACCAGTAACGCGACCCATTTATTAGGTGCCTGTACACGGATGAAGGTTCTGGATTACCAGTAACACGACCCGCTTATTAGGACTTTAACCCAATATGGCGACTTCTGGATTACCAGTAAGTTCAGCCTCATAAGGGTTGAAGGTCCCAGGATGGTGAAGGCTTCTGGATTACCAGTAAGCATCATCCCATCTGAGTCTTTTAAGCCCGTACACGGATGAAGGTTCTGGACTACCAGTAACACGACCCGCTTATTGGGTGCCTGTACACGGATGAAGGTTCTGGATTACCAGTAACACGACCCGTTTATTAGGACTTTAACCCAATATGGTGGCGACTTCTGGACTACCAGTAAGTTCGGCCCATAGGGTGGAAGGTCCCAAGATGGTGAAGGCTTCTGGATTACCAGTAAGCACAGCCCATATGGGTCTTTTTTATTCGACTAAGTGCAGGGTCCTCCATATGATGGATGGAAAACGACAGATACCCCGAGTTTCAGGGCCTCCAGCTTTTATTCATTATTGATAATATATACATGAGAGGTATGTACATGATCCCCAGAGCCGGAACTCTAGGTGTAGTAGGGTCTTAGATGAGCTATGTTCCAGGGCCTGCTGGTCTCTTCTTCAGATGTTCGAGACTCCTTTCCAGGCCGGAGATCAATCAGATAATAAGACCCGTTATAAAGATTTTTGCTGACAACGAAGGGCCCTTCCCAGGGAGGCGAAAGCTTATGCATGCCTGACTGGTCTTGAATTAAACGAAGCACCAAGTCCCCTTCCTGGAAAGTCCGGCTTCTGATCCTACGGCTATGATAGCGACGCAGGTCCTGCTGGTAGATAGCAGATCGGGCGGCTGCCAAGTCCCGTTCCTCTTCCAAGGCATCCAGAGAGTCTTGACGAGCCAACTCATTGCCCTCTTCAACGTATGCTGAGACCCGGGGCGAGTCGTGGCGGATGTCGCTCGGTAAGACGGCCTCTGCTCCATAAACCATGAAGAAAGGCGTGAAACCCGTCGATCTGTTGGGAGTTGTTCGTATGCTCCATAAGACGGAGGGAAGTTCTTCTACCCAACAGCCGGGTGTGCGCTGAAGAGGAACCATAAGCCGGGGTTTTATACCACGAAGGATCTCCTGATTGGCGCGTTCAGCTTGCCCATTAGATTGCGGGTGCGCAACAGCCGCCACATCAAGTCTGATATGCTCCTGATCACAAAACTGCTTCATGGCGCCTTTTGAAAGGTTCGTGCCGTTGTCAGTAATGATGCTGTGCGGGTATCCGAAACGGAAGATTAACTTTTTGACAAACTTAACAGCCGTCTCTGCATCCAAATTACTGATGGGCTCTGCCTCCACCCACTTGGTAAACTTGTCAACCGCCACCAAGAGATGAGTCTTTTTGTCACTAGAAGCTTTGAAAGGCCCCACCATATCTAGCCCCCAGACCGCAAAGGGCCATGTGACAGGGATCATCTGAAGTTCCTGAGCCGGCACATGAGCTTGGCGGGCAAACCTCTGACAGCCGTCACACTTCCTAACTATATTCTTCGCATCAGCATGAGCTGTGAGCCAAAAGAAACCGTGGCGGAAAGCCTTCGCCACCAATGACTTAGAGCCGGCATGATGACTACAGTCACCAGAGTGTATCTCATTGAGAATATTCTGGCCTTCATCAGGTGATACACAGCGCTGAAAGACGCCTGTGGCACTTCTGTGGTGTAACTCGCCATTGACAATGGTCATAGATTTGGACCTTCTCACGATCAGACGGGCTTCGATTTCATCAGCCGGCAGGACGCCTCGAGTCAGATAATCCAAGTATGGGACAGTCCAATCCGGGATTCCATGGAGAGCCGCCACCAACTGGGCCTCCGGGTCTGGGACAGCAAGGTCCTCCTCCGTTCGCAACTTAACTGACGGGTTATGGAGCACATCCAGGAAAACATTCGGAGGCACCGGCTTTCGCTGTGATCCAAGTCGTGATAAGGCATCAGCCGCCTCGTTCTGCCGCCGATCAATGTGATCCACCTGATAACCTTTGAAGCAACCAGCCACATTAGTAACAGCTTGTCTGTAAGCCGCCATGAGCGGGTCTTTAGAATCCCAAGTCCCTGAAACTTGCTGTGCCACCAGATCAGAGTCGCCCAGGCACCTAACCCGGCTGAGATTCATCTCCTTTGCAATCCGAAGCCCATGGAGAAGGGCCTCATACTCCGCAGCGTTGTTAGTGCAAGGAAACATAAGCCGTAAAACATAGCAAAACTTGTCACCTCGAGGGGAAGATATTATAACTCCAGCCCCCGAGCCTTCCAGCTGCCTAGACCCATCAAAATGTATGGTCCAATATGTATTGTCTGGCTTTTCCTCCGGGGCTTGAAGCTCTGTCCAGTCATTGATGAAGTCCACTAAAGCCTGAGACTTTATAGCTGTTCGAGGTACATATCTGATATCATGGGGTCCAAGTTCAATGGCCCACTTTGCAATCCTGCCTGTAGCCTCTCTGTTATGAATTATATCCCCCAAAGGAGCTGAAGAGACCACTGTGATAGGATGCTCTAGAAAATAATGCCTCAGCTTCCGGCTTGCCATGAATACTCCAAAAACCAGCTTCTGCCAGTGTGGGTAACGCTGCTTGGACAAAGTCAGGACCTCACTAACATAGTAGACCGGCCTCTGGACAGGATACTCTCGGTTTGCCTCCTTTCTTTCCACCACCATTGCAACACTAACAGCTTTGTTATTTGCTGCAATATACAGGAGCATTGGTTCCTTGGTGACAGGAGCTGCCAGTATGGGCGGCTCTGCCAGCTGCTTCTTTAAAGCCTCAAAAGCTTCTGCGGCGGCTTTTGTCCACTTGAACTCATCTGTTTTCTTCAACAGCTGATACAGAGGAATAGCTTTCTCCCCCAGGCGGCTTATGAAACGACTCAGAGCCGCCACGCGACCCGCCAAGCGCTGGACATCATTGATACACTTAGGCTCGGCCAGAGAGGTGACGGCCTTGATTTTCTCCGGGTTAGCTTCAATTCCACGCTCAGAAACCATGAAACCCAGGAGCTTTCCTGCAGGAACACCAAAAACGCATTTATCTGGGTTAAGCTTCATCTGATAAATCCTGAGATTGTCAAAGGTTTCCTTGAGATCCTCCAGTAAAGCTACTTTCTTAGCTGACTTGACCACAATATCATCCACATAAGCATGCACGTTGCGACCAATCTGCCCGTGGAAGCAATTTTGCACACAACGCTGGTAAGTCGCCTGGGCACTCTTGAGCCCAAAAGGCATAGAAACATAGCAGAAGGCGCCAAAAGGGGTAATGAAGGCCGTCTTCTCTTGGTCCTCCACTGCCATCTTGATCTGATGATAACCAGAGTATGCATCCAGGAAACATAACCTCTCACACCCCGCTGTAGCATCAATAATTTGGTCAATGCGAGGGAGAGCAAATGGATCAGCTGGACAAGCTTTGTTAAGATCCGTATAATCAATACACATACGCCAAGTTCCATTTTTCTTCAGAACCAACACCGGGTTAGCCAACCACTCCGGGTGTAAAACCTCTATGATAAACCCGGCTGCCAGAAGCCGGGCTAACTCTTCCCCAATAGCCTTGCGTCTCTCCTCATTGAAACGACGAAGATACTGTTTGACAGGCTTGAACTTAGGATCCACATTAAGGCGGTGCTCGGCGAGTTTTCTCGGTACACCCGGCATGTCAGAAGGTTTCCATGCAAAGATGTCCCTATTCTCACGGATAAACTCGATGAGCGCGCTTTCCTATTTGGGATCCATATCAGACCCGATAGTGAACTTAGCAGAAGAGTCGCCAGGGGTAAACTCCACTTCCTTAGTATCTCTGTGAGCCTGAAATTTGAGAGCCGGCTCTCCCTCTATAGAGGGCTTCTTGAGAGGCGTCATATCCGCCGGGTCTACATTGCTGGCGTAGATTTTGAGCTCCTCCGTGGCACAAGCCGCCTCGGCATACGCGGCATCCCCTTCTTCACATTCTATGGCGACTTTCCGGTTTCCATGAATTGTGATTGGACCCTTGGGACCCGGCATCTTGAGCTTGAGATAAATATAACAAGGCCTAGCCATGAACCTGGCATAAGCAGGCCGCCCAAAGAGAGCATGATAGGGACTCTTGATCCTGACCACCTCAAATGACAATGACTCGCATCTAGAATTATCCTCTGACGTCCCAAAAGCCACATTCAACTTGATCCTTCCAACAGGGTATGCTGACTTGCCAGGTATAATTCCATGAAAAACTGTGCTGGATGGTGTAAGGTTTTTCTCCGTCAACCCCATACGCCGGAAAGTGTCATAATACAAAATATTGATACTACTTCCGCCATCCATCAGAACCTTGGTGAGAGCATAGCCTCCCACCTGGGGTGCTACCACAAGGGCCAGGTGACCCGGATTATCAATTCTGGGCGGGTGATCCTCCCTGCTCAAAGTAATCGGCATCTCTGACCACTTTAGATATTCTGGAACTGCCGGCTCTACCGCATTAACAGAACGTCTCCTGACCTTGCGATCCCTTTTATCTGCACATGTAGTAAACACATGATACTGTCCACTACTTAACTGCTTAGGATTGCTCTGAAACCCGGTCTGATTATTCTGTTGTTGCTGATTGTTGTTCTGCGGGATCTGCTGAAAATGCTGGCCATTGTTGTATTGATTCCCTTGAAACTGCTGACCGCTGCTATTCCCCTGGAAGCCGCCACCAGACCCGCCCGGGTGGTGTGACTGTTGCTGAAAACCGCCAGGCGAGCCTCCACCAGGTGGTCCGAACCCGGGCCCGGAACCCGGTCCGTATCCTCCACCCCCACCACCTGGCGGGTTCTGGAAACGCCGAGCAAAAGCATCCATTATATGGCACTGTTCCCAGGTATGCTTGGCTGGACGCTCTTTAGTGCCGTGTTTTGGGCATGGCCCCTTCAGGAACTCCTCAAAATTTTGTGGCTTAAAAGCTCTGTTATCAGGACCACCCTTCTGAAATTTTGTACCTGCATTTGTATTAGCAACCAGCTCTGACCCGGCTTCTGGGCCCTTACGCTTCTTATCATTGTTCTGCTGCTGACTTTTGCCACCAACAGGCTTTTTACCCTTCGGATCAGGAACCTCTGGCTCATCAACTCCTGGGTCCTTTGTAGGATCAGACTCGGCATACTTGGTGAGAGCATTCATGAGCTCCCCCATATCTTTGACACTCCGTTTGAGCCGCCCTAACTTCTGCGTGAGAGGCTCATAGTGGCAGGCCTTCTCCAGCACCAAAACTGCCTGAGGGGCAGAGATGTTGTCTGAAGAATGAATAATCTCCGCAACTCGGCCGACCCAATGGTGAGCCGACTCTCCCTGCCACTGAACACAATGCTGAAGATCAATGATAGTCTTTGGACGCTTGCAGGTACCTTGGAAGTTTTTGATAAAACGTTCCCTTAACTCGACCCATGTGTTGATGGAATTCGGGGGCAAATTCTTCAGCCATGTCCGCGCTGCTCCTTCCAACATCATGGTGAAGTATCTTGCACAAGCCTCATCGCTGACTCCCTGCATATCCATGGCCAACTCATAACTTTCTATCCACTGTGCCGGGTTCTGGTCTGGTGTATAACTGGACACCTTCCGCGGGCCTTTGAAATCTCGGGGCAGGGGCGCGCTGCGGAGAGCCGGGCTCAAGCAAGGCACTCCAATGGATCTTCCTGTTGGGGTGACTGTTGTAGTCACGACTGGTGCGAGAGCCGCCTCCTGAGCGGCGAGAGCCGCCGCCTGCGCCGCTGTCTGATCTGCCGCGAGAGCCGCCGTGTGTGCCGCGTGAGTCTCATGTACTCTGTGCCCCGGGATCATAGGATTTGGTGAATATGGCAAGCCCCCAGGTGCACCCCGATGATGGCGGGTGCTAGACACTGTAGGACTTTCAGCATGGCGGCTTCTAGTGCGGCTTTTGTTAGGAGCAGGTGTGGAATGCAGTCGCTCCCGGCTGTAAGAATAATTTGCTTGCTGGACCACAGCGGTTTTCAGCTTCTCGATTGCGTTGCGAGCCTCAATCTCCAGGGGCGTGTTTCCATTGATTGGAAGTCGCGCCAGCGCGGTAGTGGCCGCATAAAGGTTATCCACAGGGTTCGTAAAATGCCCTTGCGCCGTAAGCATCGGCGCCTCTCGGCGTAAATTAGGCTCAACCCGTGGCGGCTCTTCACGACCCGCCAAGTGGCGGGCTTCCGGGTCTAGCGACCTCTGGGGAGTTCCTGTTGCAGGACCACGAATGCGTTCCCCTGGTGGGGTGCTGAACTGCAGGGCCTGACCTTCAATATTGGAGATATAGCAGCTCCGGTGTCGTCGGTGATGAACCGCATCAGACTCTGCCCGGCGTTGCTCCAGATGATAATTCTCCTGTTGCAAACGCGCCGTCTCTTCCTGTATCTCTCGTTCACGAGTCGCCAGACGGAAGTTCTCCGCATCAATGCTAGCCTGAGCCTGCACCATCTGACCCTTGATCCTGGCGGTTTCCGCATTGAGCTCTGCTTGATTCTCCGCTGTAACCTGTGTGGCCATCAATGTCGTCAACGTGGTCGCCAGCCCCACCAGGGCCTGCGCTGGCGAGACTCTTGGCATCGCATTAGAAGTTCCAGCATCTGCCGCCGGGTCTGGCATGTCAGCCGCCCCTGCCATGTAGACAACAGGGCGAGCGGGCGGGCCTAAAGAATCCGGCGACAGCGAGTTCTGCTGAAAGCCCCCAAGACCCTCCTGATGAAGAGAATAAAGCGACTCTCCACCAGAGGAATAGCCACCATCATCGTAAGTCGCCGAGCCTTCTGTGGAAGCCGACGATCCAGAGTACTCCACCCCTTGAGTGAAGCCAATGAAGACGTGCCTCTGCCTGGCGGGCTGCGTGTCCTGGACCGGCTTGAAGGTGTTGGCGAAGATATTCGGCCCAGATCCAGATCCGCCGGCGTGCACAGGAGCCGGAAGCCGAGGGGCGGCTCTCGCCACGGCGGGTTGCGCGCGGCGGGCCGTCTCAACGACCTCCGTGGAGGTGACTGGCTTAGAACCGCCAGCCTTCCCAATGAAAACATGAATTCCGCCAAAGGGGACCCGGAAACCGTACTCCAGAGAGTCGGCCTCGGGGCCCCAGTCTGAGTCGTCGACGAGCAGATTGCCGCGCCGACTCCTGGTCATCCGGCCAATCACGTATCCCTCGAGTCCTCGGGGAGGACCCTTCGAATACTCAACACCACCATGCGATAGCCCCACGGTGGGCGCCAACTGTCATGGTATTTTCACGGCAGATGTCCTCATAGGACTTAATCTCGAAGCCATCGCGTAAGTAGCAGATCGAAGGGGTCAAACGAGGAACACGGAAGGCAAGATTTACCCAGGTTCGGCCCCTCTCGAGGAGGTAAAGCCTACTCCTGCTAGATGTATTTGAAGATCTTGATTACAAGGGTTTTGAGACTTGTCTAGCCCTAGCTCTCGAAAGATTTTCCCCCCCTTCTATCCCCGGGGGCTCCCCTTTATATACAGGCGGGGCCCCGGGGCTCACATAAGAGTCCGGGCCGGGATAACAATCCGAGCCCAACTCCCCTTACTTGTTTCCTAAGTTATACCCTTAGGCGGTTTGCACTTACCGCCTCTCTCGGCGGGTCTTGGGCCGGCCCCTCATTGGGCGTCTCTCCTTCTGGGCCTCCATAGAAGACTCTACGGCCCACCTGGCCCTTCATGGTTTTACTCCTCGAGACCCGGCCCTGAACGGGCGGGTTTCACCCAAAGATATTTCCCTGACAAGATTCTTGTAAGGGGGGTAGGTCTGTCACACCCTGTGTTTGTATCACTTTGCTATGCTTGGATTTACAAAATTTGGAACCAATTAAAACTTTTGCGTGCTCATTCTTGTTTGAAATGTTGATTGTTTGCTTGTTTGGTTGTTTGTGTATGGCACTCTTAGGTTCTACTCCCATCCATATTCATCTTCCTTGATACAAACTTCTTGCCCAATGATCATGCCATGTGAATAGTACCCAAAACTATTTTTATCAAATATTATTTTGGCCAAAAAGGATTTATTCAAATTAGGATTTTCAAAAGCCCCTGAATTGAGGTTTGTACTACAAGTCCTCAAATTGGGTGGTTCCTTTTTCCCCAAAGACTTTATTTGGAACCTACTATATATATATGACTTCCCAAAACCACCAAATATTAATTTTAAAGATTATTTTACTATTTTATTTAAAGGCTTTTTCTTAAGGCCAGAAATGGTCTTTTATAGGGAAAAAATATTTAAATGCTTTAAAAATATTTGAGAAAATTTAGGGAAACTCACTGGACATATATTTTCCATATATATGAGTTTCAACACATGGTCATGTTCAAAATCAAGGGCAATACCCCTCAAAACCCTTTCTGCTTAAATCAAGCTTTTGAAATATTTCTATAAGAAATATTCTCAATAAAATCCAGGAAAATTCTAGCAAGGCCCACATGTCATATGTGATGATCTTGCAAAGTTTCATCTCAACCCCAATTGTTTTGCTTCATCAAAATATTCCAAAACCATTCCTGTCCAGAGCCAAATTTGAACAACTTTACATTGTGAAGTTTCTTCCCTTGACCCCAAACTTTGTGGGCATGTGCTAAACCCCAAATAATGATACCACACCAAGTGGTGGATTTGTGGGCAGTGATATGCATGCCTAGATCTACAAAAATCTGATTTTGTTGATTTCTAGGATTTCACAAAGTTACATTGTGAACTTTCTTCAATCAAGCTCAAACTTGGTGATTAACCCTATTTCTAACCACCCTTTGACCCTGCCAAGTCTCAAGTCAAGCAAACCCCATTTGCTTGCCTAAACCTTCATCAAACACTTTTTGCCCTATTGGTAAAACCCTTGTTTGACCCCCTTATACTGTTCTCCTTGGGTTCAACTTTTTACCACACCCTCACATAGCGCGCCTTAACCCTCCAGTAAAAACCCCAAGGCTTCAAGCCTCAGATTGGTGGGGTAAAACCCCATTCTTACCCTCTGGACAGCATGGACAGCATCATTTCTCCCCCCTCCTTTTTCTTCTGCTCCTCTCCTCACCTCCCAGAGCATCCTAGGAGCATCTAAGGAACCCCCAGGAGCTACTGGACAAGGTGGGACACCCCAGAGCGTGCGGGCAACGGCCATGCCGGCCATTTGCACGCTCTGGAGAGCGCTACAGTGCGCTCCAGCACTGTAGCAGCCCCCATCCCGATGCTCCCGACCATCTAGGGCCTCCCCCTCGTGTCCCCCGAGACGCCGTCGGCGTCCGTGTCACGCCACCTTGTCGGCCCCTTCCTCCCCTCCTCTCCTCTGCCCTCTGCAGAGCGTGCCGAGCACCGCCCGGCTCGGCCAGTGAGCTCGCGAGCTCGGGGCCCGCCAGGAGCACGCCCTGCTTTCCCTCTCTTGCTCCCCAGCCCCGGACCGCGTCCACGAGCGTACTAGACGCACTCTCTCTCTCTCCCCCCGCACCCTCCTGCAAGCGTTGCGGCCTCGTCGGCGCACCACCGTTCGGTGGACCCGCGTCCGCCTATAAATAGGCCTCCCCGGCCTCGCCTCTGCCCTCCTCTCGCTTCCTCCTCCCCCCAATCGACCACCCTAAGCACCCGTTTGAGCTCCCGAGCTCCCCGTGCCCAGATCGAACCAGGGACCCACCGCCTCGGGTCTCCGGCGATCTCCAGGTAGCAAGCCCCTCCGGCCATCCTTCTTCTTCAGTTGCTCCTCCCTCACCCCACTAATGCATTTCCCCCTCTTCCCCATCCATTTTGCAGCACGGGACGGCCCCGGCGACCTCCTCTCAAAGCATCTCCGCCGCGGGACCTCGTCGCCGGCGACCCAGACCTCCCCGTAGACCGTCTCCACAACCAGCCGAGAGGCGACGAGCCCCTGAGCCCATTCCCGTGCTCGCCAGCCCTCGCCATCGCCGGAGACGTCATCGGTGAGCCCCGCCTCCCTCTGTCCAGAGGAGGGAGACGAACTCGACAGGTGGCCCCCACCTGTCGGCCTCTGTCTCGCCTCCCTCTCTCCTCTCGCTGTCGCCGACAGCCGGGCCCCGCGCGTCAGGTTTGAACCTGGCCGCGCGCGCGGCTGGCTGATTGGCCAGCTGCTGGCTGCCTCTGGCCTAGGCACAGAGGCTTTTTCCTTTTTCTTTTTCTTTTTCTGTGGGGTTTTCCAAAAATCCCACAGCTCCAAATAAAAATCCAATGCCCAATATTTTTCCACCATAAATCTTAGAATAATCTGTAGAATTTAATAGTGCCACTTGTGCATTTTTGTGTAAATGTTTTACATGGTGATTTTAATTAAAATCTAGTTTTTAATATTTTTAGCCTCTGTTTATATAGTTTTCAAAATGTTTTTCACAACAAAACCTTAGGCAAACATTTTTAGAATAGCTTGTATTATTTATCAGAGTAGGGTAACATTTTATAAGTAAAGATTGTGCTCTGTTTTTGTGTGATGCTTATTTTTGCCCGTTTATTCCGTGACGATAGATTGCGTTGTTGACGAAGGGATTGGACACGAAGACTTTGAAGACCCCGAAGACTTTGTTGAGCCAGGCAAGCAGCCCCTTGACCATGTTAAGAAACTTTTCATGCATGTCATATAGCACTTTATATTCCGATGATGATCATGATGATGTGGTATTCCCTTCGGTGGGATGCCTCCGATACTTCCTTGTGATACTTGCATCGTGCATGACCCTACCTTCTTATGAGGGTTGTGCGGGTGGGAGTAGTTAGGTTGCTAGTAGTGCTAGCAAGTGGGATGGGAACATGCATGGTGATGGAAATGACATGATTTCAAAGACTTTTTCGAAAACCCCGTCGGGTGCCACTAATGCCCGAGGGAGATGATGATGAGCTAGGTGGCCACTTGATAAAGAAGTGGTGTACCGGAGAAAGTGCGTGTGTGTGGTTTTCGAAAACGGATTGGTGTAAGTTGCGACCGTTATTCCAACCTTACATGTACGACCACGATACCCCTTATGGGACGGGGCTTTGTTGATTACCTTGGTGGGTACTAGCATAGAGCCCGCATTACTAGTGGCGGGAGTGGCGTGGTCACTCTCGATACGGGGTCGTGCCTGGTAGGGCGACCATGCGCTGTCTTTACAGGCACCGGGCACACCGTTGTGTTCCTTCATGGATGGTACTGTGTAGAGCAAGGCTCGTGTTTGTACATCATGAAGACACGAACCAACGAGTGGACTCTTTGTTTAGTATCGCTAGGGGAAAAGCATTGTTCGGGTGCTTACCTCGGGTATGTAATATACCGCGAGTCGTGGATGACACGGAAGTTCCCCGAGTCTTGTGGGTAAAGTGTGCAACCTCTGTAGAGTGTAAAACTATTCGAATAGCCGTGTCCACGGTCAAGGACAGTTGGATGACCGCTCTTGTGCTACGTCCAAATGTTTTCACAAACTGGTGTGTGTGTGTGTGTGTGTGTGTGTGTGTGTTGGTGATAAAGGTGATACTTGAGCTAAGTCCGATGACTTGGCATGATGATGAACATGAGATGTTCAACCCCTGCTTATGATGATAACTGAGACTTGTTCACATGAATACCTGTTAACAGTTGATGCATGCTTACTAGGTTACTTGATCATATCATTGCACTTAAAATCAGCTTTCTGCAAAACTTACCTACTTAGTGCTATATCATGCATTGTAATACCTGGCATGGAAGAGTAGGAATATGGCGAAGAGTTCATTGGTGACGAACATGCGAACTAGGACGCTTCCCAGTCAGAATGCCTGTAGGTTTAAGGCAGATGGCATGGGTTCACGCTTTCGATCAAGATTTCTGCTGCTTGTTATGTTTAAGTGTTTGTCCCTTGTGGCCCTATCTATGTAAGACTAGACCTTCATGGTCTTTATTTGTGCAAGTCGCTAAATGTGGATGTAAGACTCTTGTTATTCAGCTTCTGTGTGTTCAGTGAGCATTGATCTCTGGATCGCTGTACACGTGCATTCGGTGATCACGACTTATGAGTCGGGGTCCCCACAGAGCTGGTATCAGAGCCATCCTGACTATAGGAAGCCCTTAGTTAGCATGGACGTTAGTTAGGATGAAACTGTTTTCAAAACTACACCTAGCACCTATACTTAGTAGTTTCTGCACTTATTACCTCTTCTATTCTTCACACAACACTCTATTGACTCTCCTCCCTTCAAACCTTTGTAGATGGCCGTCGTACTCGAAGCCTTCCTAACATCCGGCTTTCCCCTACTCCTTGAGGATAGCCTGGAGAAGTGCCAGTTTCGCCAACCACCCGTTTTCCTCTACCACGAGCACTGGGTCGATGCCGTCACGAAGGAGTACCACGTGGATGTGGTTGTGAAGGCAAACGACTCCCCAACTAGTTGGTTCTTTGAAGGACCACAGATGGAGACCATGGCACTCGCAGTCGAGACAGGTGCACGCAAGGCACTCCTACACCTTCGAGATATCATTCCAGAGATGGCTGACGAGCCAGCTACTCGCTACCTACCTTTCAGAAAGGATGATCTTGGCGAGAGTTGGACGTTGATTCCATCCAAGAAAGATGGCACACCACTCTGGTTCCAGACCTACTTTGGCCTCTCCGCTGATAGTCTGGTTCAGAACCTGATTAAGTACAAGCACGGGGTTAGCCAACCACTCTGGGTGAAAAACCTCCACGATAAAACCTGCGGCCAAGAGCCAGGCCACCTCTTCCCCAATTGCTTTACGCGGCTCTTCATTGAAACGACGGAAGAATTGTTTGACCGGCTTAAACTTAGGATACACATTAAGGTGGTGCTTAGTGAATTCTCTCGGTACACCTGGCATGTCAGAAGGCTTCCATGCAAAGATGTCCCAATTCTCACGGATGAATTCGATGAGCGCGCTTTCCTATTTGGGATCCATATTGGCCCCGATAGTGAACTGCTGAGACGAGTGGCCAGGAACAAAATCCACCAACTTGGTATCTTCTGCCACAAATTTCAGGGGCGGCTCAGATTCAGTACTTGGCTTCTTCAACGGGGTCATCTCCGCCGGGTCAACATTGTGTTTGTAAAATTTCAGCTCCGCCTCAGCACAACTTGATTCTACATATGCCGCATGATACGTCTCCAACGTATCCACTTTTCCAAACTCTTTTGCCCTTATTTTGGACTCTAATTTGCATGATTTGAATGGAACTAACCCGGACTGACGCTGTTTTCAGCAGAATTGCCTTGGTGTAATTTTTGTGCAGAAATAAAAGTTCTCGGATTGACCTGAAAATTTACGGAGAATATTTTTGGAATTAATAAAAAATACTGGCGAAAGAATCAACTGCAGGGGGCCCACCACCTGGCCACAAGCCAGGGGGCGCGCCCACCCCCCTAGGGCGCGCCCCTGTGGCTTGTGGGCCCCCTGTTGCTCCTCCGACCTCGTTTCCACTCCTATATATTCCTATTTATGGAGAAAAAAATCAGGGAGAAGAGTTCATCGCATTTTATGATACGGAGCCGCTGCCACCTCCTGTTCTTCCTCGGGAGGGCAGATCTGGAGTCTGATTTGGGCTCCGGAGAGGGGAAATCGACGCCGTCGTCATCACCAACCAGCCTTCATCACCAATTTCATGATGCTCTCCGCCGTTCGTGAGTAATTCCAACGTGGGCTTGCTGGACGGTGATGGGTTGGATGAGATTTACCATGTAATTGAGTTAGTTTTGTTAGGGTTTGATCCCTAGTATCCACTATGTTCTGAGATTGATGTTGCTATAACTTTACTATGCTTAATGCTTGTCACTAGGGCCCGAGTGCCATGATTTCAGATCTGAACCCATTATGTTTTCATGAATATATATATGTGTTCTTGATCCTATCTTGCAAGTTGTAGACACCTATTACGAGTTATGATCCGCATCCCCCAGGGTGACAATAACTGGGATTCTTTCCGGTGATTACCGTAGTTTGAGGAGTTCATGTATTCACTAAGTGCTAATGCTTTGGTCGGGTCCTCTATTAAAAGGAGGCCTTAATATCCCTTAGTTTCCATTAGGACCCCGCTGCCACGGGAGGGTAGGACAAAAGATGTCATGCAAGTTCTTTTCCATAAGCACGTATGACTATATATGGAATACATGCCTACATTACATTGATGAATTGGAGCTAGTTCTGTGTCACCCTATGTTATAACTATTGCATGATGAATGCCATCCGACATAATTATCCATCACTGATCCATTGCCTACGAGCTTTTCCATATTGATCTTTGCTAAGTTACTTTTCCGTTGCTACTGTTACAATCACTACAACACTGCTACTGTCACTTTGCCATCGTTACCGTTACTTCCATACTACTTTGATACTGAATACTTTGCTACAGATATTAAGTCTTTCAGGTGTGGTTGAATTGACAACTCAGCTGCTAATACTCGAGAATATTCTTTGGCTCCCCTTGTGTCGAATCAATAAATTTGGGTTGAATACTCTACCCTCAAAAATTGTTGCGATCCCCTATACTTGTGGGTTATCAAGACCTTTTTCTGGGGCCGTTGTTGGGGAGCATAGCTCTATTCTTTGAGTCACTTGGGATATATATCTGTTGATCACTATGAAGAATCTGAAAGATGCTAAAACTAAGATCTACCCCTCAACTACGAGGACAGGTAAGGAACTGCCATCTAGCTCTGCTCTTGATTCACCTTCTGTTATGAGTAAATTTGCGAGATCACCACCTGCTAGTAATTCTGATACGTCGCAAGTAATTGATGATGCTACTTCTACTATGCATGATGCTTATGATGATACTTTGCTTGATAATACGGTGCCACTGGGTGAATTTCTTGATGAACAAATTGCTAGAGTGAATGCTGAAACTGATGATATCTTTGAATCTGATGAAATTATTGAATCTGAACACTATGATACACCTGCTAGACCTAGCTCTCCTAGATATGAATTGCCTGATATCCCTGAAGGTTATGTTATGGAAGGAGAGGTAGCTAGGGACTTTCTTGCTTGTAAGGATAGAGATGATCTTAAGAAATTGTTTCGCAAGTGGAAAGAAAAATCTTTGAATGCTAGAATGAAATATGATCCTAAGTTTGCTACTTCACCTATCTTTGTTACTGATAAGGATTATGAATTCTCTGTCGATCCTGAGTTAATTACTTTGGTTGAATCTGAACCTTTCCATGGTTATGAATCTGAAACTGTTGTGGCACATCTTACTAAATTGAATGATATAGCCACCCTATTTACTCATGAGGAAAAAATTCGCTATTATTATATTCTTAAGTTGTTTCCTTTCTCATTAAAGGGTGATGCTAAGGTATGGTTTAATTCTCTTGCTCCTGGTTGTGTGCGTAGTCCCCAGGATATGATATATTACTTCTCTGAAAAATATTTTCCTGCCCATAAGAAACAAGCTGCCTTGCAGGAAATATTTAACTTTGTGCAAATTGAAGAAGAAAGTCTCCCACAAGCTTGGGGGAGGCTTCTCCAATTACTTAATGCTTTGCCTGATCACCCTCTCAAGAAAAATGAAATACTTGATATCTTTTATAATGGACTAACCGATGCTTCTAGGGACCACCTAGATAGTTGTGTTGGTTATGTTTTCAGGGAACGAACTGTTGAACAAGCTGAACTACTATTGAATAATATATTGAGCAATGATAATGATTGGACTATTCCTGAACCACCTCCAAAGCCAACTCCGAAGAAAAGAGGTATACTATTTCTCAGTCCTGAAGATATGCAAGAGGCAAAGAAATCTATGAAAGAAAAAGGTATTAAAGCTGAAGATGTTAAGAATCTACCACCTATTGAAGAAATACATGGTCTTGATAACCCGACACAGGTAGCAGAGGTAAATTATCTCCGTAGATTTGATGAAGGAGATATTCCCTATAATAAGTCTGCTAGCCAATGCTTGGATGAGTTTGATAATTTTGTTGTGAAGCAAGAAAATTTCAATGCTTATGTTAGTAGACAATTGAAACATAATGCTTACATGCTTGATCGCTTGGGTGATTATTTGAGTAGAACTATCAATGATCTTAAGCTTATTACTAAACTTTCTTCCATGGTAACTACCCAAGTAGAACAAGTACTTAAGGCCCAAACTGATTTGCTTAATGAAATGAATAGTAAGAACAATGATCATTCTGTTAAAGTTGTGACTAGAGGTGGTAGAATGACTCAGGAACCTTTGTATCCCGAGGGCCATCCTAAGAGAATTGAGCAAGATTCTTAGAGAGTTAATACTAATGCTCCTAGTCGTTCCAATAAGAGCAGGAAAAAGAATGACGATAGGACTTTGCATGCTGCTAGTGAACCTGTTATAGATACACCTGAGAATCCAGATGATATTTCTATTTCTGATGCTGAGACACAATCTGGTGATGAACATGCGCCTAGTGATAATATTAATGATGATGTTCATGTTGATGCTCAACCTAGTAATGATAATGATGTGGAGATTGAACCTGCTGTTGATCTTGATAACCCACAACCTAAGAATAAGAGATATGATAAAAGAGACTTTATTGCTAGGAAGCATGGTAGAGAAAGAGAACCATGGGTTCAAAAACCCATGCCCTTTCCTCCTAAGCCATCCAAGAAAAGGGATGATGAAGATTTTGAGCGCTTTGTTGAAATGCTTAGATCTGTCTTTTTGCGTATGCGCTTAACTGAAATTCTGAAAATGTCTCCTTATGCTAAGTATATGAAAGATATTGTGACAAATAAAAGTAAGATACCGGAAGCTGAGATTTCCACCATGCTTGCTAACTATACTTTTAAGGGTGGAATACCAAAGAAACTAGGAGATCCCGGAGTACCTACTATACCATGCTCTATTAAAGGAAATTATGTTAAAACTGCTTTATGTGATCTTGGAGCTGGTGTTAGTGTTATGCCCTTCTCTTTATATCGTAGACTTGATTTGAATAAGTTGTCACCTACTGAAATCTCTTTGCAAATGGCTGATAAATCAACTACTTTACCTATTGGTATTTGCGAGGATGTGCCTGTTGTGGTTGCAAACGTTACTATCTTAACGGACTTTGTTATTCTTGATATTCCTGAGGACGACAGTATGTCGATCATCCTTGGTAGACCCTTTTTGAATACCGCAGGGGCTGTTATTGATTGCAATAAGGGCAATGTCACTTTTCACATTAATGGTAATGAGCATACGGTACACTTCCTGAAGAAACAACCTCAAGTTCATAGTATCAACTCAATTGAAAAGGCTTCAACGATTATTATTGGAGGTTTTGAATTCCCTCTTCCTACTGCCAAGAAGAAATATGATATACTTATTGTTGGGGACATGCATATCCCCATTGAGGTAACTTAGTGCTATTCGAAAGTTCTCCGGTTCCATGTCCTTCGGAAAAAGTTTGTTAATAAGACTTGATCAACCTTATTGATGGATTCTTTTGAGGAGCATGAGATGGATGAATTTAGAAGGCACAACTTCCTGTACCCAACTTTCACTTTCTGTTATTTAGATTAAATTGAGTAAAAATGATATTATTCTCCTGTTTTCTGTTTTATCCGTGCAATAGAAAAATGACCTGAAAATAAAAGTCCTCAGAAATCCTTGAAAATTTAGTATGATTTTTTCTGGAATATTTTAGAATTTTTGGCGCTGAGTATGCATTAGGGGGCTGCACCAGTGGGCCACAAGCCTGTAGGGCGCGCCCACCCCCCCTGGGCATGCCCCCCTGGCTTGTAGGTCCCACGGGGGGCCCCCTCACTTATTCCAGCCACCATCCACTTCGTCTTCCTCCAGAAAAATCCCACCATTGCTCAAACCCGTGTTCTAGCTCATTTTGCTGCCATTTTCGATCTCCTTGCTCAAAGCTCCAATTGCAAAACTTTTTTAGGAGATTGCTCATCGGTATGTGACTCCTCCAATGGTCCAATTAGTTTTTGTTCTAGTGCTTTATATATTGCAAATTTTTGCTGCTATGGTGACCTTGTTCTTGAGCTTGCATGTCTAATTTGTATGGTCCCAAGTAGTTTTGATGCATGATATAGCTTCTAGGCACTTGTGGGAGTAGTTGCTATGAATTTTGTTGAGTTTTGTTTACTTTTATTTTGAGTCACCAAAAATTTCAGAAATCTTTCAGAGAAAGGAAAGATGTTAAGGAGAATATACCAAGGTGGTTCCTCGAGCAAGAAGACCCCGAGGCTCGCGTTATGCGAGCCTGACTTTGAACCACCGAGGGAAGCTCAAGTGCGGCCTTGTGAATGGCCGTCGGATCAATTCACGGACAATGCCGGGTTCAAGGAAGAGTTTTATGCGTACATAAGGAATGCTGGCCTTGAGGATTTTATTTCAGATCGATGCAAGCAATATTATCAACTCACCGATTCTTTCGTGCGGAGGTTTGAATTTTCATCCAAGCGTAATTCTCATTCTGTTCTATTTAATCTTTATGATAAGTCCTATACCATGGACCTAGAGGATTTTAATGATGCATGCAAAATTCCATAGTGGGGTAGCCATAGCGATCCTCATAAAAATGAATTTAATGATTTCCTTGCTAGCATCACGGTGGGAGAAACTAGAACCATTACACAAGCTACTTTGGGGAGCATTCACTTTCCTGCCATACATTATTTTGCTCTCTTCATAGGTAGATGCATTAACGGTATACATGAACATAGCCACCTTTGCGTACCTGATCTCAGTATTCTTAAAAGTGCGGTCATGGGAGATAGACGATATAACTTAGGGGCTATTATTGCTAGGAGATTACATCTTAATGCTAAGGATGGAGATTTCTTTGGTGGAATTTATGCCACTCGGGTAGCTAAGTATCTCGGGGTACCCATAAGAATGATATTGAGTTACCCCCTGCTTTTCTTGACTATGAGGCTTTGGTGCGCTACCAGTTCCTTGAGAGGAACGAATAGTCCATCCTATACCGACTAATTTTTGACAGATAGCGTGCTGTCCATATTACTCTTCCTGCTCCTGCCTTGTTTAACTTTCAGGAAAAACGAAGATGCTTTATAACCAGAGAGGAGGCAAATGAGTATGAGAGAGAGGCGGAAGCCGCTCGCCTCCACGCTGCAGCTGTTCAGGCAGTAGCCGCCGCAGTCCAGTACCACCCCAATTATGACTTCAGATATTATCGGGCCAACCGTGGCCCTAGATCAACTTAGGCCAAAAGGCTAAGCTTGGAGGAGTACATATTTCTCACCGACATTACATTCACGTTCACACACTCATTCCAGTTGTCGGTGTTCATACTTTTTCATTGTGCCGTCCATGGTAGTTTATTTCTTCTTCATGCTTTCTTCTTGTGTGTTTGATTAATCTTGAGAAAATCCAAAAAAATTAGTTCTAGCTTTACCTTCTAGTTTGTTTAGTTGTAGTATTAAAAGAAAACCCAAAAAGATTTCTCATTCTTCTTTTGCTTGTTGGGAGCTTTCCCGTGTAAATAATTTTCCTTATTTTTCTTTGGGTCGTAAGGAGAAGACCACGATGAAAATGTTGAGTGGCTCTCATATGCATTATTGTTTATCTTACATAGAGCCCATATTGCTTTGCCTTCTCCTTTGAGTTATTGTTTGCAGATTCCAGCTTAGTCCAATGCATGTGCACTTTTATTATTATTCACATCGTTCGGTCGTGCAAATGAAAGGCAATAATGACGATATATGATGAAATGACTGAGATGGAGAAAAGCTGGTATGAACTCGACCTATTTTGTTTTTGTAAATATGATTAGCTCATCGTTCAGGATTCAGCTCATTATGGGTTGAACATGTTTGCAATGACAATTAGAGATTATAGTTACTCATGCCATGCTTAATTAGCTAAGAGTTAATAATGGTTTGTTTTTTGTGCCAACATGCATATTAAAATGGTTGTGATGTAGTATGATAGAATGGTATCCTCCTCTGAATGATTCGAGTGGCTTGACTTGGCACATGTTCACGCATGTAGTTGAAACAAAACCAACATAGCGTCCACGATGTTTATGTTCATGGTGATTTATATCCTACTCATGCTTGTATTCAATGTTGGTTAATCTCAAAGCATGTTTATGACTGTTGTCGCTCTCTAGTTGGTCGCTTCCCAGTCTTTTGCTAGCCTTCACTTGTACTAAGCGGGAATACTGCTTGTGCATCCATGTCCATAAACCCAAAGTTGTTCCATATGAGTCCACCATACATACCTATATGCGGTATTTACCTGCCGTTCCAAGTAAATTTGCATGTGCCACTCTCCAAACCTTCAAATAAATATTCCGTTTTGTATGCCCAAATCGCTCATGTAGTGACTGGGGGCTGTCAGTATCTTCCATGCTAGGTGGGTTATTCTCACGATACATGTTGATTCACTATCATTCATGAGAAAGTGGCTGGTAATGGGAATGCCCAGTTCCATGCTCAAAATTTAAGCCAAAATTTAATAAACAAAACTCCCCCAGGATTGTGTTTGTATGGACGGTACCCGTGGATTCGGCCCGCCGTGGAGTGTGATTGATTTGGTGGAGGGGGAGTAAAAACTTTACTATTCTGTTTGGGAACCGCCTATAATGTATCTAGCATGGAAGATATCGAGATCTCTTAGTTGTTATGTTGGCAATGAAAGCATACCTCTCAAAATCATTATTCATCCTTGTTCTAAAAGCTCAAGCTCTGGCACCTCTGCAAATCAATGCTTCCCTCTGTGAAGGGCCTATCTATTTTACTTTACTGTTGAGTCATCATCATCTTATAAAAAGCACCAGTTAGAGAGCACCACCATCATTTGTATGCTTTGATATTAATTGATTTTGAGTATGAGTATGACTGGATCTCTTTTACCATGAATTACAATGTCTAGTCAGTCCTTGTTCTTCAGAGGTGCTCTGCATTTATGTTTTGCGGTCTCAGAAAGGGCTAGCGAGATACCATTATGTCATATTGTATCATGATTGTTTTGATAAAATTGTTGTCATCCGAGACTTATTATTATTGCTCGCTAGTTAATTATGCCATTGATATGAGTAAATGTGAGACCTAAATGTTATTGTGAATGTGGTTAGTCTATAATCTTTGCTGAAAATCTGAACATAAGTTAGACATATTTACAACAGCAAGATCAAACAGAGTTTGTAAAAGTTTTTCTTTATCACTTTCAGTTTATCAATTGAATTGCTTGAGGACAAGCAAAGGTTTAAGCTTGGGGGAGTTGATACGTCTCCAACGTATCCACTTTTCCAAACTCTTTTGCCCTTGTTTTGGACTCTAATTTGCATGATTTGAATGGAACTAACCTAGACTGACGCTGTTTTCAGCAGAATTGCCTTGGTGTTATTTTTGTGCAGAAATAAAAGTTCTCGGATTGATCTGAAAATTTACGGAGAATATTTTTGGAATTAATAAAAAATACTGGCGAAAGAATCAACTACAGGGGGCCCACCACCTGGCCACAAGCCAGGGGGGCGCGCCCCTGTGGCTTGTGGGCCCCCTGTTGCTCCTCCAGCCTCGTTTCAACTCCTATATATTCCTATTTACGGAGAAAAAATCAGGGAGAAGAGTTCATCGCGTTTTACGATACGGAGCCGCCGCGATCTCATGTTCTTCCTCGGGAGGGCCGATCTGGAGTCTGATTTGGGCTCCGGAGAGGGGAAATCGACGCTGTCGTCATCACCAACCATCCTTCATCACCAATTTCATGATGCTCTCCACCATTCGTGAGTAATTCCATCGTGGGCTTGCTGGACGGTGATGGGTTGGATGAGATTCATCATGTAATCGAGTTAGTTTTGTTAGGGTTTGATCCCTAGTATCCACTATGTTCTGAGATTGATGTTGCTATGACTTTGCTATGCTTAATGCTTGTCACTAGGTCCCGAGTGCCATGATTTCAGATCTGAACCTATTATGTTTTCATGAATATATATGTGTTCTTGATCCTATCTTGCAAGTTGTAGACACCTATTACGAGTTATGATCCGCATCCCCCAGGGTGACAATAACTGGGATTCTTTCTGGTGATTACCGTAGTTTGAGGAGTTCATGTATTCACTAAGTGCTAATGCTTTGGTCCGGTCCTCTATTAAAAGGAGGCCTTAATATCCCTTAGTTTCCATTAGGACCCCGCTGCCACGGGAGGGTAGGACAAAAGATGTCATGCAAGTTCTTTTCCATAAGCACGTATGACTATATATGGAATACATGCCTACATTACATTGATGAATTGGAGCTAGTTCTGTGTCACCCTATGTTATAACTGTTGCATGATGAATGCCATCCGACATAATTATCCATCACTGATCCATTGCCTACGAGCTTTTCCATATTGATCTTTGCTAAGTTACTTTTCCGTTGCTATTGTTACAATCACTACAACACTGCTATTGTCACTTTGCCATCGTTACCGTTACTTCCATACTACTTTGATACTGAATACTTTGCTGCAGATATTAAGTCTTTCAGGTGTGGTTGAATTGACAACCCAGCTGCTAATACTCGAGAATATTCTTTGGCTCCCCTTTTGTCGAATCGATAAATTTGGGTTGAATACTCTACCCTCGAAAACTGTTGCGATCCCCTATACTTGTGGGTTATCACCGCATCGCCTTCCTCGCACTCAAGAGCAATCTTCCGACCACCATGCACTGTAATCGTTCCCTTCAAACCAGGCATCTTGAGCTGCAAGTAAACATAACAGGGCTGTGCCATGAACTTAGCATAAGCCGGCCTTCCAAACAGGGCGTGATACGGGCTCTTGATTTTAACCACCTCAAACCACAAAGTCTCCACCCTGTAGTTGAACTCATCACCAAAGGCCACCTCAAGGGAAATTTTCCCTAGTGGATAAGCTGACTTGCCGGGCACCACTCCATGAAAAACTGTGGACGACGGCTTGAGATCCTTGTCAACCGGGTTCATCCGGTGAAAAGTGTCATAATACAGGATGTTGATGCTGCTGCCACCATCCATAAGCACCTTGGTGAACACATAGCCTCCTACTTGGGGAGCTACCACAAGGGCTAAATGCCCCGGGTTATCCACCCGCGGCGGGTGATCCTCCCTGCTCCAAGTTATTGCATATTCAGACCATTTTAAGTACTGCGGAAGAGCCGGCATGGCTGCATTAACCGCCCGCTTGCGCACTTTCAGATCCTTCTTATCAAGGCTTGTTGTAAAAACATGATACTGGCCTCCATTAAGCTGCTTTGGGTTACTCTGATACCCTGACTGGTTGTTTTGTTGCTGACCACCATTGCCAGACTGCTGATTATGACCTCCATGGTTATCTTGACCTTGATAACCAGAGTTTGAGCCACCTGCACCGAAGCCGGACCCCTGAGAGCCGGATCCTGACCCGCCGGGCGGTTGTAGGACCGAAAGTATGTCTAGAGGGGGGGGCTGATTAGACTACTTGACCAAATAAAAGTTTTGCCTATACCAAATTTTAGGGTTGGCAGTTTTTAGCATTTCATGGCAAGTCAAGTACACCCTACACATGCAAGTCTAAGAGTATAGCAGCGGAAAGTAACTACAAGCATGTATAGAAGGGAAAGGGTAGGAGGATCAAACGCATGTGTAGACACGATGATTTTTCCCGTGGTTTCGATAGGTGGTGCTATCGTACATCCACGTTTATGGAGTCTTCAACCCACGGAGGGTAACGGTCGCGAGAGTCCACGGAGGGCTCCACCCATAAGGGTCCACGAAGTAGCAACCTTGACTATTCCATAACGGCTACCGTCCACGAAGGACTAGCCTCACTATGGGTAGATCTTCACGAAGTAGGCGATCTCCTTGCCCTTACAAACTTCTTGGTTCACTCCACAACACGAAGTAGGAGGCTCAAAAGCGACACCTAACAAATCTAGGAGGCACCACCCTCCAAAACGTAATAGGCTCGGTAATGACGATGAACTCCTTGCTCTTGTGCTTCAAGATGATAGACTCCTCAACACACAATCACTCTCTCACAGATTTGGCTTGGTAGAAGAGATGGGATTGGTGGAAAGCAACTTGGGGAGGCTAGAAATCAAGATCCATATGGTTGGAGTGGAAGATCTTGACCTCAACACAAGACTAGGTGGTTCTCTCTCAGAAAACTGGATGGGGCAAGTATGGAATAGTTCTGAGTGCTTCTCTTTCGAGTAGGTGGTGGTGAAGGGGTATATATAGGCATCCCCAAAAATCCAACCGTTACACACAAAATGACCAGCTCGGTGACACTGATGTGTTAATCTCGGTGCTACCGAAGTGACCAAAAGGTGGCAACTTTTGAATCTCGGTGAGACCGATATAGGAAACTCGGTTGCACCGATAAGGTGACCAATGGTCAGATTCCCAATCTCGGTGACGCCGATCCAACATTCTCGGTGGTACCGAAAATGTGAATTTGCGTAACAGAAAGTTGGCAACCTAAACTTGGTGGCACCGGTATGGAATCGGTTGCACCGAAGTGACTAGTTGATGTCGTGAATGAAAGAGTCGAGAGAACAGCGTCGGCGAAGATCTCTGCAGATGTCGTGGATAGAGTTGGTGTGGCAGCTGGAGGAACTAGAGCTGATGGAGCAGGAGCTAAGGTGATAGCAGCAGGAGCTGATGAAGAGGGCCTCAAGTCTGGAGCGGGCACAGTGGCTGATCTGGCCTGAGTGGTGAACTGTGTGCCCGGCCTAAGAGGAGAACCATCCTCATCATCATCATCATCAGAAGAAGAAGTTTGTGGAAGAGGCACTGAGTCAACTTCCTTCTTGAGCTCATTAACTGTCTTAGTCAGCCCATCCACCTTATCATTAAGGGTCTTGATCCTGTTCTCAAAGATCCTCACAAGACTGTTCTGGTTGTCCAGAATCCCCATAATGTCCTTCTTCATATCCTGAACTGATGAGATCAGAAGATCCATTTTCTCATTCCTGGATCTAGGTACTTGAGCACTAGTGGCTCTAGCTGCCTCTGCTTCTGCCTGAGCTGCAGCTGAAGTGGGATGTCCTTGTTCCATCACCACAACATTGTCCTCGAGATCTGGCTGTAGGGGTAAGTGGGGACGATCTAGAGCAAATATGTGCTTCTCCAACTTTGAATTGATGAGCATCTGGATGTAGGGTGCATAACAACAAGAGCGCTTCTGATCAGCAGCAACCCTCATGATTGTCTCAACAATCAAATCCATGACTCTGATCCTGGTGTGTCTGTCAAGGTGGATCAACATATTGATGGAGTAGCCTCGGATCATCTTGTCATCTCCTGACTTGGGCATCAAAGTATGCCTCAGAATGGTGTTCATGGTGCGGAGGCCAGCCTAAAGAAAGTAGATGGATCCTAGCCTGTGAGACTTCACATTAGCAGCAGGGATCTCCCTATACATATTGGCCATAGCATTGTGGCTCTCCTTGGATTCTGAGTAGACATCCAAATCACCATCCTGTGCTTCTGGGACTCCTAAGATGGTAGCCACTTCCTCAACAATTGATTCATACCTTGCACCTTCAGTCATCCATACAATTCTACCATCTCCATAGAAATGTGCAGTGGAGTAGAATTGCATGATCATCTCATCATTCCAAGCGGTGAACTCTCTTCCAACGAACTCATCTAAACCAATGCGGTGGAAATTGTCTTGGACACTTGGAAAGTATTCCTCATTCTCCTTGATGAATTTCCAATCAACATACCGCATATCACTCACAGCTGGACTCTTGTCAAAGAGAACAGTCTCATAGAAATCCTGTTGCTCTCTGGTATAGAATCTGTAGTCCACAGCTGTCTTCTTCCTTTGGGCATATGGGTCAGCAGCTCTCCATGCCCTCAAGCTAGAGTCCTTCCTCTTCTTCATATCCTCAGCGAGTGGATAACTGGCATTGTGTACTAGAAGGTGTGGCCTAAGATTCATTAAAGTAGACATAGCATCCTCATCCTCAACTCTGGAGGTGGTTCCTTTGTTCTTCTCAGAAGCTGGAATTTGCCTGGACAGTCTCTTGGGCTTCTCAGCAGCAGGCTTCTTTGCAGCAGGATTAGTACTCTTGGAAGTACCACTCTTGGGCATAGCATCAGACATCAGTTTCTTTTGCTTCTTCTTGGGAGGGGCTTTCTCAACATGTTCTTCCTCCTCCTTAGCAGCAGCAGCAGCAGCCTCCTCAGGGTCCTCAAACATGGAGGTCTGCCTGCTAACAGCATAAACAATCCTCTTCCTGGTACCCGTCTTTTCACCTGCCTTCTTAGGCAATGACTTCTTTGGAGGTGACTCAAGATGAAGAGCCATTCTTGTCCTAGCACCTTCACGAGGGGGCTCAATAGTCATGGTAGCTCTAGCACTCTCAGGTGCTCTCATAGCTATAGAGCTAGCATATGTCTTGCCAACCACCCTCCTGGAAGAGGTGGCTTCATTGGCAGCTTTCTTGGCAGCCGTCTCTTGCTTCTTAGTAAGAATCTCTTCTGGAACGAAGTCTGAATCCTCCTCATCTGAATTCAGCTTCTTCCTAGCCCTAGTAGCAGCTTTGGGCAATCCATGGGATCTAGGAGTGCCTGGATCTGAAGATGAACTAGACTCAGGACTAGTGCCTAAATCCATCTCAACACTTTGCTCTCTGAAGCTGTTCTCACTGTCCTCAGCACTTGACATACTGACCCTGTGAATAGAGTATAGAGGAGCAGAATAGAATGAGTCATCACAAAATAAGGCTGGTTTTTGAAAGTTTGAACAAAGGATTTTCAAAGTTTTGCATTCTGTCAGATACAAATCGGTAAGGCCGAAGCAAAAATTTCGGTGACACCGAGACTGACTGTCCTATTAACAGAAACTTGGCACCCTTTTCGGTGAGACCGAAAAGGAGTGCTCGGTTTCACCGAGACACTTCTCAGCAACACAGAAAGAAAAATTGGTGGTACCGATTTTCTTGATTCGGTTCTACCGAGTTGCATCGGGTGGAAGGCAAACCCTAGAAAATCAGTCATTCGCTAGTCTATAGTATTTTCTTGTGGATAGGAGGACGTGCAACAGGTGGCATATGGAGAAAAGCAGATCCAATGCGCAAGAATCAGATGGGAGTGCAAAGGAGGACGAATCCGTACCCTAACTTGGCGACGGATCCGCTACGGCGGCGACGATGGAGAAGATTTCGTCGACGGCGGCGATTCCCAGCGGCGGAGGAGCGCAGGGAGACAAGGGCGATGACCAGGGGTCTCAAAGCGGCAGCTTAGGGTTCTGAGGAGCGATGATTTGAGGATGAATTTCAAAATGTCGGGGTCCACAGTGTATATACCCACCACTGTCGGTGACGCCGATTCTAGATTTTCGGTGTCACCGAGTTTCTCAACTGTCAGTTGACAGGGAAACTCGGTGTAACCGAAAATATGGAATCGGTAGTACCGAGATAGAAAACCAGATCAACCCTAGGCATTCGGTGAGACCGAGATTGTGGGGTTGGTTCCACCGAGATGCACTTGGGAGGTTTTAATGGTCAGTCCTTGTCGATACGGAACTCCGAGTGCTCCACACACAGAGGGATCGAAAAGTACTTGTTCAAATTTTGTGATGCAGCATGAAAGGAATATGAGGTGAGAAAGCATAGATAGCTAAAGAGTGGTCCTAGGCATTCTTGTCCATCCAATTGGCAAAAGATAAAATGAAAGCCAAATAGCAACAATTGGATGTCCTCGAATGAGAAAATAAATGCAGACCAACATGCTCGCACAATAAGATGTCAAATGAAATCATGACAAACATGCACATACACACTATCATCTAACATGCACTTGGGCGATGACAAAGTCATGTATATATGAGTATTTGACTTAGGAGCCAAGTAAGAATACTTGATCATAGGTCATACTCATCGTTTAAGCACAAGTGGGGTTACCACTTTTACATAAAGCATTTAATGTTGTCACATTCTAAGAGATACTTTAGCTCAAGTCTTAGAGTAAAGCTCCCCCTAGATGTGACATCCCCCCATAAGAGGGATAAACTAACCTTGGGTTTTGTCGATGAAGACTTCATGTTGGTGAGGTAGTTGTGGATGCTCAAGGTTGATGAAGATCACCAAGAGTTGGGAGCATCCTTGTTGTTTCCTTACTCTTCTCACCTACATGGGTTAGTCCCAACATACAAGAGACAAATACAAGGATATCTATGGACATGGAGTGCAAACCATATGTTATGATGTTCATTGATTTGTTGATTACCTTGTCCCTTGCTTACCTTTGAGGGAATGTGTGACTTCTCGAACTATTGTATAGAGTTAATGTTGATTGCAAATAATTCTTGCCAATAATGAATGTGAGTGAATTTCATTGGCGGAGTCACCCCTCAAGAACTTACTAGTTCTTCTTCTTGGGGACCCACATCAAGTTGATGGGGATCCTTGGTGTTGTAGTAGTCTTTGTAGAAGTTGAGCTTGACGTAGCTTTGGGAACCCACTCCACCATAGCTAGGGATTCTTCTTCATATGAGTCAATGTCCTCTTGAAGCTTGTTCTTGCCCTTGAGCTTGTGGTCTTGTGGTGGAAGGTCATCTTGAGTGCTTGTCCCCTTGGGAAGAGTATTTTCATACTTCTCCTTTTGAGGAACAAACTTGGGCTCGGGATATTGACCTTCTTACCATTCAACTCCATTTGCGTTGAAGTAGCCAACACCACGATTCTTCTGGTATCCTCCGTGCTTGCGTACAATTTCCTCAAATTTCTTACACCCGGCAAGACTCTTGTAGATACCTTTTTCTATAATTCCTTTCAATAAAGCATTTTCTTGCTCAAGTGTAACTTGGCTAAGAAAACCATCATTAGTGGAATCAATAGAACTACTAGAAGCAACATCATTGGGTTTTGCATTTTTATTGTTGCTACTAGATGAAGAACCTTTCTTGCCTTTGTTACTAGTTTGTTTAGATTTAACTTGTGGCATGAATGTAGACAAGAGTAGTCATTTGGCTAGATAAGATGAAGTCTTCTTTCGGAGATCGTCATTGATAGCTTTAAGAAACTCATGCTCTTGCTCCAAGTTGAGCTTCTCGAAGCGTAGCTTCTCATGAGTTCTCACAAGCTCTCTATGATCTTCGAGAGTAGATTCATGAGCTAACTTAAGAGTGTTTAGTTCTTTAGTTAGTTCTTCTATTTTCACCTTATCATCATCAATTGACTTATCTTGACTAGCATGAGAATTATCAAGTTTATTTTGATCAACATCACTAGTTTTATCACAAAGCAAGTCATCATCACAAAGCAAATCATCTTCATCACTATCAAAATCAAGATACTCGGGGTGTGATACCTTGGGGCCTTTAGCCATGAAGCAACTTCCACTCCCTTCGTTTGGTGAGTCAAATAGATCATGGGAGTTGGTAGTCACTAGAGCAATTCCAGCAACACCATCATCTTGACTATAGTCGGAGTCGGAGTGATAGCTTCTCTCGGAGTTGTTTTCGGAGTCGGAGCCGGAAACCCATTCACCAACATGAGCTTGATGTTTCCTTCTTGTGTAGCTCTTGGTGTATTTGTCCTTCTTCTCCGAATCTCTACTTCTCCTTGAGACTCTCTTTGAGGTGATTCATTCCTTGAGCTTCGTCTTCGAGGTGACTCTTCTCTTCGTTTGTAGGGAGCCGTGCACTCATTGGAGTAGTGTGCGGGCTTCCCACAATTGTAGCAATTGCGGTCACGACTTGACGAACGCTTCTCATCATATCTTGAGTTGGAGCTTCTTTCTTTGCCTCTATTCTTGTAGAATTTGTTGAATTTCTTGACCATGAGGCTTATCTCTTCATTGGTGACAAGGTTGTTGCTTGAAGTCGTGGGAGCATCACTCGTGGCCTTGTAAGCACCGCTAGACTTGTGATGAAGCTCTTCCTTGTCTTTGAGTGTCATCTCATGAGCAACAATCCTTCCGATGACTTTCGTAGGCTTGAGATCTTTGTAGTTGGGCATCATTTGGATCAATGTGCACACGGTGTCGTATCTCTCATCCAAAGCTCTAAGTATCTTCTTGATGATGAATTTGTCGGTCATTTCTTCGCTTCCCAAGCCGGCAATCTCATTTGTGATGAGAGCTAGCCTAGAGTACATCTCTGCGACTCCTTCACCATCCTTCATCTTGAACTTGTCAAGCTGACCTTGAAGAACATCTAACTTGGATTCTCTCACGGACTCGGTTCCTTCGTGCATATCAACCAAAGTATCCCAAATCTCTTTTGCATTCTCAAGACGGCTGATTTTGTTGAATTCTTCAGGGCATAAGCAGTTGAAGAGGATGTCACATGCTTGAGCATTGTATTGCAACATCTTCAACTCATCCGCGGTCACTTCACGATCCGGTTCCTTTCCATCCGAAAAGAATTCACCTTGCAAGCCAACACGAACAACAGCCCAAATGGCAGGGTTATGACCAAGAATATGCATTTTCATTTTGTGCTTCCAACTAGCAAAATTAGTGCCATCAAAGTACGGACCTCTACGGTGATAACTTCCCTCACTAGACGCTATACTCTCCTAGTGTGAGACCAATGCAATGGAGACCAAAGCTCTGATACCACTTGTAGGACCGAAAGTATGTCTAGAGGGGGGGGTGATTAGACTACTTGACCAAATAAAAGTTTTGCCTATACCAAATTTTAGGGTTGGCAGTTTTTAGCATTTCATGGCAAGTGAAGTACACCCTACACATGCAAGTCTAAGAGTATAGCAGCGGAAAGTAACAACAAGCATGTATAGAAGGGAAAGGGTAGGAGGATCAAACGCAGTTGTAGACACGATGATTTTTCTCGTGGTTCCGATAGGTGGGGCTATCGTACATCCACGTTTATGGAGTCTTCAACCCACGGAGGGTAACGGTCGCGAGAGTCCACGGAGGGCTCCACCCACAAGGGTCCACGAAGTAGCAACCTTGACTATTCCATAACGGCTACCGTCCACGAAGGACTAACCTCACTATGGGTAGATCTTCACGAAGTAGGCGATCTCCTTGCCCTTACAAACTTCTTGGTTCACTCCACAACACGAAGTAGGAGGCTCCCAAGCGACACCTAACCAATCTAGGAGGCACCACCCTCCAAAAGGTAATAGGCTCGGTAATGACGATGAACTCCTTGCGCTTGTGCTTCAAGATGATAGACTCCTCAACACACAATCACTCTCTCACAGATTTGGCTTGGTAGAAGAGATGGGATTGGTGGAAAGCAACTTGGGGAGGCTAGAAATCAAGATCCATATGGTTGGAGTGGAAGATCTTGACCTCAACACAAGACTAGGTGGTTCTCTCTCAGAAAACTGGATGGGGCAAGTATGGAATAGTTCTGAGTGCTTCTCTTTCGAGTAGGTGGTGGTGAAGGGGTATATATAGGCATCCCCAAAAATCCAACCGTTACACACAAAATGACCAGCTCGGTGACACCGATGTGTTAATCTCGGTGGTACCGAAGTGACCAAAAGGTGGCAACTTTTGAATCTCGGTGAGACGATATAGGAAACTCGGTTGCACCGATAAGGTGACCAACGGTCAGATTCCCAATCTCGGTGACGCCGATCCAACATTCTCGGTGGTACCGAAAATGTGAATTTGCGTAACAGAAAGTTGGCAACCTAAACTCGGTGGCACCGATATGGAATCGGTTGCACCGAAGTGACTAGGGTCTGGCTGAGTCTGTCTAGGGTTTGGAATCGGTGGCACCGGGATTGGAATGTTGGTTGCACCGATTTTGAGTGTTTGGTTTAGGACAGACTTTAGTGGGAGAGCTTGTGGATGTTTTTGGCGACTATCACTTGTGCACGTTTGAGCATATTGTTCACCAGCAAAACCTTACCCCCTTTTAATAGTATTGGCTTTCCTATGGACTCAAAGTGATTTCTCACAAATGTAAAATGTAGAGTCCTCTTGCTTGAATCTTTGCCAACCTATTTCCTTGCATCTTGGGGTATCTCCACAATCTCCTTTTGCCAATCCTATCATTGAACATTTCCTGAAGTATACTTGGTGGAAACATTAGTTCAATGACTTATATGTTGTTATTAATTACCAAAACCACCAAGGGAGCAAATGTGCTTTCAGCGGTCCGTTGCCGTTACCTTGATGCTGGTTAAGGCTGTAATTCCGGAATTCCCGCTTGACCCAGCAATCCTTCCAAGCATGGGTGGATGGCTTATTTGGCAGGCTATGCTTCGGGCAGGGGTCATTAAGTACTGCTTCCATGTTGACAGGCTTATTTTTGCCGAAAGGCGGTTTACCGTTCCCCTTGGCACGGTTGCTCCCAGCATTAGTATTGGCTACCAGATCTGTCCCGCTGTCCAGATGCTTCCGCTTACTGCCATTACCTGGATTGCTATTCCCTGCCCCGTTCTGCTGCTGACCCTTGCCATTGCCATTCTTCTTTCCTTTAGCCGATTTCTCATCATCAGACCCAGGATCCTTCGTGTTGTCAGAGTTTGCATATTTGGTGAGAGCCGCCATGAGCTCCCCCATGTCCCGGCAAGAATGCTTGAGTCGTCCAATCTTCTACTTAAGGGGCAAAAAGTGACAATTCTTTTCCAGAATCAGAACCGCCTGAGCTGCCGTGATATTATCAGACGAGTGGATGATGGTTGAAACCCGCCGGACCCAATGATGGGCCGACTCATCTTCACGCTGCAGGCAATGATCCAAATCCACAATCGTCATAGGCTGTTTGCATGTTCCTTGAAAGTTTTTGATGAACTTCGCCTTCAATTCGGCCCAGGAATTAATGGTGTTGGGTGACAAACCCTTTAACCACGTACGAGCCGGTCCTTCCAGCATCATGATAAAATACTTGGCACAGACTGCATCACTAACATCCAACATCTCCATGGCTAGCTCATAACTCTCGATCCAATCTTCTGGAGGTAGATCGGCCATATAATTAAGCACTTTGCGTGGGCCCTTGAAGTCCTTCGGCAGGCGCTCGTTCCGCAGAGCTGGTGCTAAACATGGCACTCCCACGGCTCTGGAGGCGACTCCGGCTCCTAGCAAAACGAAAGGTGCCACTGGGGGCGATTCTTAATAAGCCGCCGCTGCAGCTGCCACCTCACGTTGTGCTCTTGCACGATCTACAACCGTCTGAGCGTCGACAACGGGCGGGTCATCACGGGGCGGGTTCCGACGTCGCTCACTGCTAGAGACCGCCGGTGACTCCAAATGCCGGCTGTAACTGCAGCTTGGGATGGGGGTTGAGTGCACACGACTCTGGTTGTAAGTATATTTCTCCTGTTGAGCCACCGTCGTCTGTAAGTACCCAATGGCATTCCGCGCCTCTTCCGCAAAGGGCATTCCATCGGTGATGGGGAGCGCATTGAGCCTAGCAGCCGCTGCTACCATGTTCTCCACCGGGTTAGAGTAATGCCCAGGCAGTGTCGGAAAACGCTGCAGCGGGGCCTGGTTCCTACGGGGCGGGTTTGACTGCCGATGCTGAGCCGCCGCCCTGCTCCCAGGCACCTCCGTTGTCCGGGTTACGGTAAGCGGCGCATTTGGCCCTGCTCCCGGGGTGTTAAAAAGATTTCTGGTCTCATACTGATCAGGCAGGCGGGTCTGATGCCTCATCTAGAACACCGCATCTGAGGCTTGTTGATCTAGATTAAGGCGAAAAGCTTCAGCCTTGAGACGCTCTGACTCAACATCCATCTGAGCCTGCAACGCGTTGATTTCCTCCTGGGCCCTGGTAATCTGGTCCTTCAACCTCACGATCTCTGTATTACGGGCTGCTTAGTTTTCCGCTGTGACCTCGGTTCCCATCAGAGTTGTGAGTTCATTCATCAGATCTAGCAAAACTTGAGCCGGCGGCCTGGTTGACCCGGTGCCTGCCGCACCAGCGGCCGCTGTCCCAGCCGCCGTGCTGCTAGAAGCCGGTGCCGATCCAGCCATGAAGACGGCGGCTCGGCTCAATGGCTCATAGGGCTCCGGGTCATGGCAACCCTCAAAGTAGCCCCCAAGCCTGCCGTTATGAAGCTAGTAGATTGATTCCGCCTCTCCGCTCGAGGATCCATCCTCTGAGAAGATGAGGGTTTCCTCCCGCGACATGGAACCTTCCTCAAGTTCCACGCCTTGGGTAAAGCCGACGAAGATGTGCTTTCGGACCGAGTTAATCCGGGCGGGTTGCGCGCGCCGGGCCGACTCGACGAGGTTGGCGCAGATGTGCAGCCCGGGCTTAGACCCGCCGATCTTGCCGATGAAGACGTGAATTCCGCCGAAGGGGACCCGGTACCCGTACTCAATTGAGTCGGCCTCGGGGCCCCAGCCAGCGTCGTCGATGTAGAGCTTGCCGCGGTGACTCTTGGTCATCCTGCCAACAGCGTATCTCTCGATCCCTGGGAGAGAGCCCTTCGAGTACTTCAAACCACCAAGCATCAGCCCCAAGGTGGGCGCCAACTGTCGTGGTTTTGTCACGGCAGATGTCCTAGTGCAAGGACTTAGGGGTGAAGCCATCGCTACGGTAGTTAACTCGAAGGGGTTGATCGGGACAAAAGACACATGTTTACCCAGGTTCGGCCCCTCTTGAAGGAGGTAATAGCCTACGTCCTGCTTTGAATTGTATTGATTGGGTATCGATTACAAGGGAGCGGATTCGCTTGACCTAGTACTCGTTCAAAGGTTTCATGTCCTCAGCCGCGCAGGGAACCCGCCTTTATATACACAGGTCGGGGCCGTAGGCTTACAAGAGTCCGGGCCGGGTTACATTTAGTAACCAACCTTATCTCTAACTATCTTTGCCTTGTATGGCAAACTATCCCCCGGCGGCTTAAACCTCCGGGTCATACTTAGCCATTCGGTTCTGGGCCTCTTCCAGACCCATCTGGCAAGTCACTTCCAGGCCTTGTCCTGACCTTTCAGCCTGCTCAGGCCTTACTGCTAAGCCGCCAACCTCATGACCTGACCTAGCCTGGGTGGGTCTCACCACGGGGTTATATCCCCAACACTACACATGCAAATCTACGAGTATAGCAGCGGAAAGTAAAGGCATGCACATGTAAGTAAGGAGTAGAAATAGGAAGATTGAATGCAATGTGTTGGGGATATAACCCCGTGGTAAGACTCGCCCAGGAGGGGCCGGGTCATACCCGGCGGCTCATAGACAAGACCCTTAAGGTGGGCCGGAAGATGAAGGCCAGGCCGTATGACGGTTTACCGGACGGGCCAAGACGAAGGCCCAGAGACAGAAGATGGTGTGAGACCCGGGCGGTTAAGCCGCCCGGAGGCGGCTTTCCCAAGGTGGCAAGGCGGCTTAGAGGCAGGATTGACTACGTTGTATGAGTCGATTTGGGACTCGTGTAACCCAGGGCCTCGACCTCCTATATAAAGGTGAGACCCTGGGGCGTCTTAGACAGAAACCAATCAATCGAGAACTAGGTCAAGCGAATCCACTCCCTTGTAATCGATACACCAATCAATACAACACAAGCAGGACGTAGGCTTTTACCTCTTCTTGAGGGGCTGAACCTGGGTAAACTCGTGTCCCTTGTCTCGACCAACCCCTTTGAGTCCACCGCCTCAGTGATGGCCTCGAACCTAGGTCTTCGGACATCTGCCGTGACAAAACCACGACAGTTGGCGCCCACCGTGGGGCTAGCGCTCGGTGGTGTTGAGTTCTCAAAGGGCTCTCTCCTAGGGATCGAGGGGTACGCCGTTGGTAGGATGAGCAAGAGTCGCCGCGGAAAGCTCTACATCGACTACGCCGGCTGGGGCCCTGAGACCGACTCAATCGAGTACGGGTTCCGGGTCCCCTTTGGCGGAATCCACGTCTTCATCGGCAAGATCGGCTGATCTAAACCCGGGACGGACATGTGCACCGACATCGTCGAGCCGGCCCGACGCGTGCAACGCGCCCATGCTAACCCGGGCAGGAAGCATGTCTTCGTCGGCTTCACCCAGGGCATGGAGCTTGAAAGTTCTATGTCGCGGGAAGAAACTCTCATCTGCTCAGAGGATGGATCCTCGAGCGGAGAGACGGAATCGATCTATCAGCTTCACAATGGTGGGCTTGGGGGCTACGTCGAGCATTACCCCGAGTTAGCATATCATGAGCCGCCGAACCGCGCTGCCGTCTTCATGGCGGGTTCAGCGCCGGCCCCTAGCAGCACAGCCGCCGATGCGACCGGATCTGGGGCTAGCAGGCCGCCAGCTCAGGTTCTTCTGGATCTGATGAACGAGCTTACAACCCTGATGGAAACTGAGGTCACTGCTGAAAACCAAGCGGCCCGTAACACGGAGATCACGAGGTTGAAGAACCAGATGGCCGGAGTCCAACAGGAAATCAATGCGCCGAAGGCTCAGATGGATGCTGATGCTGAGCGCCTTAGGGCGGATGCTTTCCGCCTTGAGCTAGAGCAGCAGTCTGCAGCGGCGGTTCATCGGATGAGGCATCAATCCCGTTTGCCGGATCAGTATGAAGCCAGAAATCTTTTTAACACGCCAGGGACGGGACGGAATGTGCCTTTGACCATAACCCGGACGGCGGAAGTACCCGGAAGCCGGGCGGCGGTTTAGCATCAGCAGCCAGACCCGCCCCAACGGAACCAAACCCTACCACAGTCTTTAACAACCCCGCCAGGTCATTATTCTAACCCGGCGGAGAACATGGTGGCAGCGGCAACCAGGCTTGGTACAATCCCGATCTCCGATGAGGCGCCCTTCACAGAGGAGGTGCGGAATGCCATCAGATACCTGCAGACGGCGGTGGCCCAGCAGGAGAAGTACACGTATAGCCAGAGTCGCGTGCACTCAACCCCCATCCCCAGCCGCAGCTACAGCCGGCGTTATGAGTCACCGGCGGTTTCTAGCAGTGATCGACATCGGAAACCGCCGCGAGTTGATCGGGCGGCTCTGGATGCTCAGGCGCTGGTGGATCGGGCAAGAGCACAGCGAGAGGCGGCGGCTCTGGCAGTAGCAGCGGCTTATCAGGAACCCACAGTTGCACCTTTCGTCTCAGTAGGAGCAGGAGTAACCTCCAGGGCTGTGGGAGTGCCGTGCTTGGTGCCTGCTTTGCGGAATGAGCGTCTGCCGAAGGATTTCAAGGGTCCTCGCAAGGTGCCCAATTATACCACTGACCTACCTCCAGAGGCTTGGATTGAAAGCTATGAGCTGGCCATGGAGATGTTAGACGTCAGTGATGCAGTATGTGCCAAATATTTCATCATGATGCTGGAAGGGCTAGCTCGCACATGGTTGAAGGGCTTGCCACCCAACACCATTAATTCCTGGGCCGAATTAAAGGCGAAGTTCATCAAAAAATTCCAAGGAACGTGCAAGCAGCCCATGACGATTGTGGATTTGGACCATTGTGTGCAGCGTGAATACGAGTCGGCTCATCACTGGGTCCGGCGGGTCTCAACCATCATCCACTCTTCTGAACACATTACGGCGGCTCAAGCAGTTTTGATTCTAGAGAAGAATTGCCACTTTACGCCCTTGAAGCAGAAGCTTGGCCGGCTCAAACGCTCATGCCAAGACATGGGGGAGCTCATGGCGGCTCTCACCAAGTACGCCGACTCTGACAACACGAAAGACCCTAGCTCCGATGATGAGAGATCGGCTCAGGGTAAGAAAAATTACAATGGCAAGGGTCAACGGCAAAACGCGGCTGGAAACAGCAACCCGGGCAAGCGGAAGAACATAGACGGCGGGTCAGAATTGGTGGCGAACACCAGCGCTGGGAACAATCGTGCTAAGGGCAACGGGAACTTCAGGCCACACTTTAACAAGGGTAAAGCTCCTTTTAACCTGGAAGAGATGCTCAATAAACCTTCTCCAGAGCACAGCTGGCCCGATAAGCCGGCAGGCCATACATGGAGGGATTGCAGTATTATGCGGCAGTTCCGGGATTACAGCCTTCAACAGCTTCGTAATAACGGTAATGGTCCGTCAGGCGGCTCAGGGCCGGGCGGTTCAAGAGCCGGCTTTGGCGCCGGCGGCTCAGGATCCGGTTACCAGGGTCAAGGCAATCAAGGAGGTCATAATCAACAGTCTAGCGGTGGAAGTCAGCAGCAGAATAACCAGTCTGGGTATCAGAGTAACCCCAAGCAGCTTAATGGAGGGCAGTATCATGTTTTTACAACCAGCCTCGACAAGAGAGATCGGAAGGTGCGCAAGCGGGCGGTTAATGTGGTCATGCCGGCTCTCCCACAATATTTGAAGTGGTCTGAATATGACATAACTTGGAGCAGGGAGGATCACCCGCCGCGTGTTGATAACCCGGGGCAATTGGCTTTGGTAGTCGCCACCCAAGTGGGAGGATATGTGTTCACCAAAGTACTCATGGATGGTGGCAGTAGCATCAACATCCTGTATTATGACACGTTCCGCCGGATGAATTTGCTTGACAAGGATCTTAAGCCCTCCTCAACAGTTTTTCATGGTGTGGTACCCGGAAAGTCGGCTTATCCAGTGGGAAAGATTTCTTTGGAGGTAGCTTTTGGTGATGAATTCAACTACAGGGTGGAGTCTTTGTGGTTTGAGGTGGTCAAAATCAAGAGCCCATATGGTCAAAATCAAGAGCCCATACCACGCTCTGTTTGGACGGCCGGCTTACGCCAAGTTTATGGCTAGACCTTGCTATGTTTACTTGCAGCTCAAGATGCCCAGGTTAAAAGGGACAATTACTGTGCATGGTGATCGGAAGACGGCTCTTGAGTGTGAGGAAGGTGATGCAGCTTACGCAGAGTCAAGTTGTGCTGAGGCGGAGCTCAAGTTTTATAAAGAAAATGTTGACCCGGCAGATATGACTCCACTAAAGAAGCCTAACACAGAATCTGAGCCGCCCCTCAAGTTTGTGGCGGAAGATACCAAGATGGTGGATTTTACGCCGGGCGACTCATCACAACAGTTCACTATTGGGGCCAATATGGATCCCAAATAGGAAAGCGCGCTCATCGAATTCATCCATGAGAATCGGGACATCTTTGCATGGAAACCTTCTGACATGCCGGGTGTACCGAGAGAATTCGCTGAGCACCACCTTAATGTGGATCCTAAGTTTAAGACGGTCAAACAGGTCCTCCGCCGGTTTAATGAGGAGAGGCGCAAAGCTATTGGGGAAGAGGTGGCCCAGCTCTTGGCAGCAGGGTTCATCGTTGAAGTGTTTCACCCGGAGTGGCTTGCTAACCCGGTATTGGTACTCAAGAAGTACGGCACGTGGCGTATGTGCGTGGATTACACGGATCTTAACAAGGCGTGTCTGATTGACCCGTTTGCTCTCCCCGCATTGATCAAATCATTGACGCAACGACGGGTTGTGAAAGTCTGTGCTTCCTGGATGCTTATTCAGGGTATCATCAGATCAAGATGGCAGTTAAAGACCAAGAGAAGACGGCTTTCATTACACCTTTTGGAGCTTTCTGCTATGTGTCTCTGCCTTCTGGGCTCAAGAGTGCCCAGGCGACTTACCAGCGTTGTGTGCAGAACTATCTTCATGGTCAAATTGGGCACAATGTTCGTGCTTATGTGGATGATATTGTGGTCAAGTCAAGGAAGAAGGAGACTCTACTCGACGACCTGAAGGAAACGTTCAATAACTTACGGGTTTACAAGATGATGCTTAACCCGGCCAAGTGCGTCTTTGGAGTTCCTGCAGGCAAGCTCCTGGGTTTCTTGGTTTCAGAGCGAGGTATTGAGGCTAACCCGGATAAAATAAAGGCCATCACGTCATTGTCTAAGCCGGCGAGCGTCAATGATATACAGCGCTTGGCGGGTCGTATTGCCGCTTTAAGCCGCTTCATCAGCCGCCTAGGCGAGAAGGCTATTCCTCTGTATCAGATGATGAAGAAGACAGACGACTTTGTGTGGAGTAAGGCGGCGGATGAGGCGTTTGAGGCGCTCAAAAAGCAGCTGGTTGAGCCGCCGATCTTGGCCGCTCCGTCTGAGAAGGAACCTTTGCTCCTTTACGTGGCGGCTAACAACAGGGCAGTCAGCGCCGCGATTGTTGTGGAGCGTAAGGAGACACGGAAAGAATACCCGGTTCAGAGAACGGTTTACTACGTCAGTGAAGTCCTGATAGAATCCAAGCAAAGGTACCCACATTGGCAGAAGCTGATATATGGGGTGTTCATGGCAAATCGTAAGTTGAAGCATTACTTCCTGGGACACCAGATCACCGTCGTCAGTTCTGCCCCGTTGGGAGACATAATCCAAAACAGAGAAGCCACTGGCAGGATTGCTAAGTGGGCATTGGAGCTTGGGCCTCTTAATCTGAAATATGTGCCTTGCACGGCTGTCAAGTCTCAGGCCCTGGTGGACTTTATAAATGACTGGACAGAGTGTTAGTCGCCCGAGGAGAAGCCGGATAACACTTATTGGAGAATTCACTTCGATGGATCCAGGCAATTGGAAGGGTCAGGGGCTGGAGTTGTCTTAACTTCCCCTAGAGGTGACAAGTTCTGTTATGTGCTAAGGTTGATGTTTCCTTGTACTAACAATGCAGCTGAGTATGAGGCTTTACTTCATGGCCTCCGTGTGGCTAAGGAGATGAACCTGAGCCAGGTTAGATGCCTCGGCGATTCAGACCTCGTGGCTCAGCAAGTTTCAGGCACGTGGGATTCCAAAGACCCGTGGATGGCGGCTTATCGTCAGGTGGTGGACATCATTGCTGGTCACTTCAAGGGTTATCAGGTGGATCATATTGACCGTCGCAAGAACAAGGCGGCTGATGCATTGTCAAGACCGGGCTCTCAGCGTAAGCCGGTACCGCCTAACATTTTCTTGGATGTGTTGTATCACCCGTCTGTTAAGCTACCTTCAGAGGAGGACCTGGCTATACCTGACCCGGAGGGGCAGCTGGTGGCGGCTCTGCATGCTATCCCTGATTGGACGTTGCCTTACCTAGCGTACCTGACTCGCGGCGAGTTGCCCGAGGACAAGACCTTGGCGAGACAAATCATGAGGCGATCTAAATCCATGACTATCGTCAATGGCGAGTTACATAAGAGTAGCGTCACTGGCATTTTTCAGCGTTGTGTTTCTCCTAAAGAGGGTAAGGAGATCTTAAATGAAATCCACGCCGGCGATTGCGGTCATCACGCCGGCTCAAAATCTTTGGTGGCCAAGGCTTTCCGGCATGGTTTCTTTTGGCTGACGGCTCATAAGGATGCTGAGGACTTGTTACCAAGTGCGATGGATGTCAGAAGTTCGGGCGACGTGCTCATGTACCGGCTCAGGAATTACGGATGATCCCGATTACCTAGCCGTTTGCGGTTTGGGGGCTTGATATGGTTGGGCCCTTCAAAAGATCTAAAGACAAGAAGACCCACCTTTTGGTGGCGGTGGATAAGTTTACCAAGTGGGTTGAGGCTGAGCCGGTTAGCAAATGTGACGCGGCTACGGCGGTTCAGTTTGTCAAAAAATTGATCTACCATTATGGTTATCCTCATAGTATCATCACGGACAATGGCACAAACCTATCCAAGGGGGCTATGCAGGCATTCTGTGAAAGTGAGCACATCCGGCTTGACGTCTCTGCTGTTACCCATCCACAATCCAATGGTCAGGCAGAGCGTGCTATACAGGAGATCTTGAGAAGTATCAAGCCCCGGCTTATGGTTCCTCTACAACGAACGCCGGGTTGTTGGGTAGAGGAGTTACCATCAGTTCTCTGGAGCATCAGAACTACCCCCAATAGGTCAACAGGCTATACGCCCTTCTTAATGGTTTATGGGGCAGAAGCCGTGTTACCAAGTGATATACGTCATCACTCGCCGCGGGTGGCGGCTTATGTTGAAACAGATAATGAAACAGCGCGGTAGGACGCGCTAGATGCTTTGGATGAAGAGCGTGATCTGGTAGCAGCTCGATCGGCGATTTATCAACAAGACATGCGTTGCTATCATAGCAGCAGAGTTAAGACCCGGACGTTTCAGGAAGGCGACCTGGTGTTGCATTTGATTCAAGATCAGACGGATGCACACAAGCTATCTCCCCCATGGGAAGGGCCTTTTGTGGTCAGCAGAAATCTCAACAATGGGTCATATTATCTCATTGACGTACGAGACGAATCACGTACTTCTGGGCAGGAGACCCATCGGCCGTGGAACATCGCTCCTCTGCGGCCTCATCGACTCCCATCATTGTACATCCATCGTTCTATATATCTTTTATATATATAATAAAGTTGGCATCCCTGCAAGCCGGGGCCTCTGCCGTTTATGCGTTTCAGATTGTGCAAAAGTGGACACAACCACAAGGTCATTTGGGGGCTTCTAACCCGCCGGGGTTTAGCTTACACACCCTCTTGATCGGCTCTTCAGCCACCATAAGGCCGAGTTATAAACCCAAAAAGTTGACTCCGTCAACAAGGTCATTTGGGGGCTTCCAACTCGCCGGGTTTAGCTTACACACCCTCTTGATCGGCTCTTCAGCCACCGCAAGTACTGGTCAAGGTTAAACCGGCGGCTCTTGTCACGTGAGGGCCGGCTTACGGAAAGCGAGGATAAACTCACCCATCTGCTGCATACTCTCCGCTATGTGGCCCATTTGTACTCTTAAACATTTACTCTTTTAAAGACCCTGCACTATTTAAGGTTCAAACAACGGATTTATGTCACGTGAGAAGTAGCTTATGGGCCCAGTGGGTACTCATGCCCTGCTGCGCCTCTCTATGGTTCATTGTGCTCTTACCAGTTAATCTCGCCTACAGACCCTGAGTCGCTCAAAGGAGTTGATGGTCACTCTAACTAGAGACCCTGTACTGTTAAGAGTTCAAACAACGAGTTCATGCCAGGAGAGCCGGCATATGAGTTTTCGAAAACGAAGGCAAAAGCAAGATCATAAAAGATTTAACATCTCTAGGTTGTGCTTTTTCAAGCCGCCCTCACAGCAATAGAGAACATATTCTGTCTTGTTTGTTTTTTCAGGTCTTATATCCTAAGATGCGTCGCTGTGAAGCATGACAAAAGATGTTGCGGGCAGAACACAAGACAGATAAAAGTGCATCAAGTGGCACGGCTGAGGCAGTCAAGTTTTTCTACGCCTATTACAAAGCTCTTCCGGGAGCCCAAAATACAACAGACTTAAAAGTTTTTTACACACTTCTAGTCTCGGCGGCTCAGAAAGCCGGGTTATCTTTAGTCAGGAGCAACGTGTTCAGCTTGATGGCGGGTCATCCTGCGTCGGGTCTTCCACCTCTTCGATCTGAAGGTTGTCCACATCCCAGGTGCAGTTTGTTAAAGCTTCAAACTGGGCCTCGTCAAAGAGGGGAGACGGGTCAATTTTAGGAGCAAAGAGTGGCTTACGGCGTGTAGGAGTTAAGTCCCTGGCTTCAAAAGTTGGGCAGCGCACTCATTTGCTGTCCTCGCCATAAGCCGCCTGGTATGAGGTCAGATCAATTTCATTAACAAGTTTTGATGCGAGTACTCGGGAAGCCTTCATAAATTTGGCATAATCAGCTTCGGTAAAGTCTGAGCCGTCATCTTTCTTGGATGGAAAGCCATCCATCATCTCTTCTATGGTCAGTTCAGGGGCAAAGGCCAGAGACCGGCTTAGCGCGGCCATTGCTCCCTTTCTGGCGGCTGATCGTTTGAGTAAATCAATTTGCTTGGGCAGAGTGGACAAGACCTCTATTACTCCCTTCATGACTTTGGGGACGCCTTTCTCAGTCAACATGGCTTTGATGGTGCAAAGGGTCCCACAGTATGGCTGTTCTATCAAGGTATATATTGCTTTCAACTTCAACAAGCTGTCAGAAGATAGTTGGCGGCTTCTTTGGCCTGCAAGGAAAGTTAGGCGTTATAAGCCGCTCGCACAGTTTTTCAACAAGGCAAGGAAATTTTCTAAGTCTTCAGTACTTACCAAAGATAGCAGACGTCATCCTGGATATATGACGCTTGAGGGTTTGTTGTTCTTCTGACACAAGCTTGAGCCGCTTGTCAGCATCGTCTGCTCGCTTTGTCAGGGCGGCTTGTTTAGACTCAGCAGTCTCTTTGAAGGCAGCAAAGTCAGCTTGAACCTTCTCAAGCTCTTTAACGGCAACCCGCCATTTTTCTTCCGCCTCAGCCCGGGCGGCTTGTTGCGAAGCAACATTTTCCTTTAGGCCGGTCAGATCAGACTCGGCCGCATCCAAAGCTTCCTGCATCATACAAAAACAAAAAAGTTCAGGAGGTTTAAGTCGCCAGGATGAGATATTAATAGACGAGTGATAAACCTATTACGATACAAGTCTCAAGCAGATTGCAAGCAATCTACTTGACACTTGGGGGCTAATGTTTGTGTTTTCTCTCACAACCTACAAACAAGTTCCGGCTCATCTTCGTAAAGTTAAGCCGGCAGTTGGGGGCTACACACGGCGCTTCTAAAACAATGAAGTCTTCTCCGGTTCATTTTTTAAGCCGGAGCTTGGGGGTTATGATTCCTGAGTTTTTTAGCAGTGAAGCTCCGGCTCATCATTATTATAATGACCCAGACTTGGGGGCTACACTTGGATCTAGTTTTCAAGTAAGTACCGGCTTAATATCTATATTAACCCGATACTTGTGGGCTACAAGCTAAGCTATTTGGAGTATGACAAAGGTTGGAAGACCCGGTCTACTTTTTGCAATATTAAACCAGCTCTTGGGGGCTACATAAGGGTATAAGGAAAAAGCAAGAGAAGAGGAGTACCTCATATTTTTTCTTCATTAGTCCAACAAGCTTGGACTCCATATTACGGCTTGTCGAGAGGCGGTTCAGATAACCAGCATGTAATTCATCCGCAGTAAGTTTTTCTAACACGGGGAATTCAAAATCAAGTTTTTCTGGTGAGAATGTTTCAGCCTTGCTGGTGTGTTTTGTTAACACATGAGGATCAGGGAATTGATAGCCCGTCCCAGTGATAACAACTTCTGGATGAGCTGTGTCTTCGGCGGCTGTTGAAGGGCTGGGCGGTTTAGGATCAGCCTTTCGAGGACTCTCAGGAGTGGCCATGTTATCATCAGTCGGCTCAGAGGGATGAGAATTGTCTTCAGGTGCATCTTTTCTAGCCTTAGTAGGCTCAACATAAGTTGCAGGGGAGTCCGGCTTAGCAGTCTCCGACTCTTGGGCAGCAGGAGTGGCGGTAGACCCGCCTGTCTTCTTTCGTTTTGCTTGAGCCCTGGAAACAAAAAAATTGTTACATAGAGGACAAGGGTGGTAAATGATATGGTGCAAATACAAAGGTACGCACTCCGGGTTGATCTTCAGAGGAGGCAGCTTGGATGCAGTGGAATCGCCAAATGAAGGAGGCATCTCCTAAAAAAGTTAAGACGATAAAAAATAGAGTAAGGCTACAATGCAAGAGTGTTAAAATTTGGACTTGGTTAAAAGAGTACCTCAGCAGGCCGTTTCCAAGGAGCCGGAGAGTTTGGTAAGCCGATCAAAAGCTCTTCAGAGCCGGTGCTCCGGGTCTGACGTCTGGGGTTGTGCTGTTGCTTTTTCAAAAGAAAGTTGGGGTCTAAATAAGCAAGAGGATGAGAAAATGGAACTTTCCGAATGCCCCGCCGTGTTTTCTCTTGTGGAAAGTTTTCTGAGTCAGAGGAAATAAAAGTTACCTCAGGGGCTTCCACATGGCTTGTCTCCGTTTCCTCCTGTGAATAATTGTTGTCAATAAGTTGCATAAAGAGACGGCCAAGGGAGTCAGGTTCTACCTCTGAGTCGTCAAGCTCAGGCAGTTCCTGAGCAGAAGTGTTCTTCTTACGGCCGCGAGTTTTACCCGCCTTAGGTTTCCTCATAGAAGGAGTATATTTCTTCTTCCAGAAGGTAGAGCCGGCCTGTGCATAAGCCGTTAAAAAAGATTAAAAGAAGCAAGGCAGAAGGTCAAGACAAAGAACGAGCAGTTTGCTAAAAAATGTTTCTTACAGCTGGAGCCGGGTTCTTGACGCAAAAAGGTTTCAACCCAATTTTGTTGCAATTCTCTTGTTTTTCGCCAAGAAGTGGTTTGACGAAAGAGTTGATGTCTTGTTCTGTCAGGGGGGTGGCGTTGAAACAGAGAGGGTCATTTAGTTCACCCGTAAATTCGTACATGAGTCGGTCATGCCGGCTCAGTGGCAAGATTTTCCAGGTAACCCAGCAACGGGTTAAGTCGACACCAGTCAAGCCGTTCGCCATTAAGGCCCTGATCTTCGCAAAGGCCGGAGCATATTTCGCTCGCTCTGCGGCGGACATCCGGCCTGGGAGTTCTCCGGAGGTGCAAAGCCGGGTAGGACGGTAACCCGGCAGCGGATTCTCTTCTTTGAGTGAAGTGTCCTTGCAATAAAACCAGGTCTTGTTCCAATCTTTGGGGTGACTTGGTAAGACGGCTGCTGGGTAGGGCAAATCTCTTCGTCTCTGGATAAAAACGCCGCCAAGCTCCAAACTTGGTCCAGCCGCCACTTCCGTTTGGCGGTTGACATAAAAGTAATCACGGAAGAGGTCAACAGACGGCTCTTCTTGCAGGTAAACTTCGCATAGGACTTGAAACTGACACATATTAGTGACAGAGTTTGGACCTATATCTTGAGGGTGAAGCTTGAAGGAGTGAAGAACGTCCTGGAATTTTTTTGACCCGGGCGGGATAAAATCACAGAGGAGGTGATCAGTGAATACGACAACCTCTCCTTCCTGAGGAGTAGGTCTTATTTCTGACCCTGGAACACGCCAATGTATAACGTCCTGAGCCGGCAAGATACCCGCTTCTACGAAGTCAAGCAGAAGCTGCTCGGTGACTCCAGAGCCAACCCAATCGCAAGACGCGGGCGCTCTTGACATGGTGGCGGGTTAAACTATGAGAAGGTGCAAAATGTGGCGGGTTAGAAACACCAAATAATTAAGGCATCTATGGTCAGCATGATGATGAGGTGTTAAGCCGCCGACGTATTTTATCAGAGAGCCGGCAATGTAATGGCGGGTTAAGTGGACAAGGTGATACTAGAAATATTGTTAAATATGGATAAACAGGTTTCACATATTGCAACCATGGCTATAAGATCTACAGGCGTGGATAAAATGAAATATATTCATGACCTAAAATGGCAGTGGAAGAACAGGTGGTCACTGTGTAGAGAAGAGTGAGTTACAGATCTATGGTAAGCGGATAATGACATCGAGCGGATGGCCGCGAGGGATAAACAGCGATATGAGATTCAAAGGGATACTTGGCAGTCTACATTACGAAGAACAATCTGACGAACAGCGAAGAACACTAAAAGAAACCCGATGAACTCGGGGAGATCCTAATCGAGATGACTACAGATTCAACAAGGGTTGGGAATGGTACCTTGCGGATACGGACGGGCTGGCGAGGTTCTGGTTCGAATCAGGTTGATGCAGTGGCCAACTTTGGGGACGATGGTGAGGTCTGGTCGGTGCGGCGGAGCTCTAGAGGCGCGAGTCTGAAGGAGGAAGAAGAAGACGGTGGTGGCAGAGAAAGGAAAGGGGGCCCCTCGTGTCCCTATTTATGAGATGGGATGGCAACAGTGCGCGTGAAAATTGAAGAGGTGCAGTGATAATTGACTGGATGGGGTGCCTCGATTTTTGGGCCGACCGTTTAATGAGAGGATCCGTTGTGAACGTCACAGAATCTTTTTTAGCATATTCGACGTGACGTCACGGCGGGTTATGAGTTTTCTTTTTCAGGTGATAAAAATATGAGACTCGCCGCCAAGTGAGTTTGAATATGGACATGAACAGGCTCAAATCAATCTGGGGCCTAATGTTGGGGATATAACCCCGTGGTAAGACCCCGTGGTCATACCCGACGGCTCATAGACAAGACCCTTAAGGTGGGCCGGAAGATGAAGGCTAGGCCGTATGATGGTTTACCGGACGGGCCAAGACGAAGGCCCAGAGACAGAAGATGGTGTGAGACCCGGGCGGTTAAGCCGCCCGAAGACGGCTTGCCCAAGGTGGCAAGGCGGCTTAGAGGCAGGATTGACTACGTTGTATGAGTCGATTTGGGACTCGTGTAACCCAGGGCCTCGACCTCCTATATAAAGGTGAGACCTTGGGGCGGCTTAGACAAAAACCAATCAATCGAGAACTAGGTCAAGCGAATCCGCTCCCTTGTAATCGATACACCAATCAATACAACACAAGCAGGACGTAGGCTTTTACCTCTTCTTGAGGGGCTGAACCTGGGTAAACTCGTGTCCCTCGTCTCGACCAACCCCTTTGAGTCCACCGCCTCAGCGATGGCCTCAAACCTAAGTCTTCGGACATCTGCCGTGACAAAACCACGACACAATGGGAACTCGAAGATTTTTCCCGTGGTTCCGATAGGTGGTGCTATTGTACGTCCACATTGACGGAGACTTCAACCCATGGAGGGCAACAATTGCGTGGGTCCATTGAGGGCTCCCCCCACAAGGGTTCCATGAAGAAGCAACCTTGTCTATTACACCATGGCTTATGTCCACGAAGGACTAGCCTCACTCGGGGTAGATCTTCACAAAGTAGGCGATCTCCTTGCCCTAACAAACTTCTTGGTTCAACTCCACACGAATTGGAGGCTCCCAAGCGACACCTAACCAATCTAGGAGACACCACTCGATGATGAACTCCTTGCTTTAGTGCTTCAAAAGATAGTCTCCTCAACACTCAATCACTCTCTCACAGAATTTGGCTTGGTAGAAGAGATTGATTGGGTAGAAAGCAACTTGGGGATGCTAGAAATCAAGATTCATATGGTTGGAGTGGAAGATCTTGATCTCAACACATGAGTAGGTGGTTCTCTCTCAGAAAATGAATGATGGAAGTGTTTGCTTGTTCTGAGTGATATCTCTACGAATGAGAGGGAGGTGGAGTGGTATATATAGCCATCTCCAAAAATCCAACCATTACAACATTATTGCCAAACTCGGTGGGACCGGAATAAAAACTCGGTTGCACCTACTAGTGCAAAATATCATAACTTTTGGTGTTTCGGTGAGACCGATATACAACATCTTGGTGAGTCCGATTCGGTTGACCTAGGCAGTTCCAGTGACTCGGTGGCACAAAAATGAAAAGCTAAAAAATTCTGATTTTTGTCAATTAGATACCAGAGAGGTGGTCACTGCTTTTTGGCAGTACCGAAGCAAAAGTCGGTTGCACCGATTTTATAGGGTTTGGCTTGGGTTCTGTCTAAGGGAAACTCAGTGAGGCCGAAGTGGGAAATGTTGGTGACACTAAATTTGACTTTAGGGTTTTGAACATAATACTTTGTGGGAGAATTGTTGAGGCTTTTGGTGGCTAATCTCTAAGCACGTTGAGCAACCAGATCATCATAGATACCTCATCCCATTTTAGTAGTATTGGCTTTCTTATGGATTAAATGTGATTTCTAACATAAATATAAAATGTAGAGTCTTGAAGTTTGAAGCTTTGCCAGTCCTATTTTTCCCTTCTTGGGGATCCTCCTCACAATTCCCAACCTATGCAATCTTTGGACTCGATCTGAAATAAACTAGGTAGAACTATTAGTCCAAGACATAATGTATGTTGTGATGAATTATCAAAACCTCCAAGGGAGCATATGTGCTTTCAGCCCCCCCCCCCAACAGGCACATGCGCCAAAGGGGGGAAACCTAGGGGTGGGAGGCGCCCCCTTACCTTGGGGGCCAAGCCTCCCCTAGGCCGCTGCCCCTCCCTTCGAGGAGGGGCTAGGGCCGGCACCCCTCCCCCTTGCCCCTATATATAGTGAGGGAGAGGTAGGGCAACGACACCCCAAGCTCTGGCGCAACCCTCCCTCTCTCCCTAGTCTAGTTTCTCCTTCGGTCACTTCTTCGGTAGTGCTTGGCGAAGCGCTGCCGGGATATCACCACCATCGCCGCCACTATGCCGTCGTGCTGCCGAGGACCCAAATACTACTCTGCCCTCGCTTGCTGAATCGAGGAGGCAGAGACGTCATTGAGCCGCACGTGTGCTGAACGCGGAGGTGCCGTCCGTTCGGCGCTAGGTCGGATCGGATCGCGATTGGATCACAAAGAGTACGACTATATCAACTGCGTTATATATGCTTCCGCTTAATGGTCTACAAGCGTACATAGACACACACACACTCTCTCTCTCGTTTCTATGCATCTCCATAGATAGATCTTGGGTGTTTGTAGGATTTTTTTTGTTTTCCATGCTTCGTTCCCCAACAGTGTCATCATCAGACAGGTCTATGCATAGATGATATGCACGAGGGATGAAGCGGCCCAGACCAACTTTAGAACACAAAGAAGTTGTGGGCGTTGATGTTCAGATTGCTTACCTCCCTTGTTTTATTTTTATTCGGCGGTATTGAGGGATGAAGCGGCCCAGACCAACTTTACTTGTCCTCGCACAAGAGACCGGTTCCACCGACTGACATGCAACTTGTATTGCATAAGATGGCTGGCGGGTGTCCGTCTCTCCCACTTTAGTTGAATCTGATTTGACAAAGGTGGTCCTTGTAGAAGGTTAAAAGGCAACTTCATTATCAATGTTGTGGCTTTGCGTAGGTAAGAACGGTTCTTGCTAGTTGCCATGGTAGCCACGTAAAACTTGCAACAACAAAGTAGTGGACGTCTAACTTATTTTTGCAGGGCATGTTGTGATGTGATATGGCCAAGACGTGATTTGATATATGTTGATGTATGAGATGATCATGTTTTGTAATAGTTATCACGACTTGCATGTCGATGAGAATGGCAACCGACATGAGCCATAGGGTTGTATTTAATTTATTATATGACCTGCGTGTCAATCATTACACGCCATGTAATTGCTTTACTTCATCGCCTTGCATTAGCAATAGTTTTAGAAGCAATAGTTGGCGAGACAACCAAATGACGACAGGGTGATGGAGATCATGGTATCATGCCGGTAATGATGGAGATCATGCCCGGTGCTTTGGAGATGGAGATCAAAAGCACAAGATGATGATGGCCATATCATGTCACTTATTGATTTGCATGTGATGTTTATCCTTTTATGCATATTATTTTGCTTCGGATGATGGTAGCATTATAAGATGATCCCTTCACTAAATTTCAAGATAAAGTGTGTTCTCCCAAGTATGCACCATTGCGAAAGTTCGTAGTTTTGAAGCACCTCGTGATGATCAGGTGTGATAGACTCTTAGTTCCCATACAATGGGTGTAAGCTAGTTTTTGCACATGCAGAATACTTGGGTTAAACTTGACGAGCCTAGCATGTATACACCTGGCCTCGAAATACGAAAGACCGAAAGGTCGAACATGAGTCATATAGTGTAGGATCGCAAGTATGTCGAACTTGACCAATTAAAAATTCTATTTTTACCCAATTTTAGTTGTGGCCAGATTTTAGCAATGATAGCAAGTCAAGCACACCCTACACATGCATGTCTAAGAGTATAGCAGCGGAAAGTAAAGACAAGCACATGTAATAGAGGTAAGGGTTAGAAGATCAAGCGCAATTGTAGACACGAAGATTTTTCCCGTGGTTCCGATAGGTGGCGCTATCGTACATCCACGTTTATGGAGTCTTCAACCCACTAAGGGTAACGGTCACGAGAGTCCACGAAGGGCTCCACCCATAAGGGTACACGAAGTAGCAACCTTGACTATTCCATAACGGCTTCCGTCCACGAAGGACTAGCCTCACTATGGGTAGATCTTCATGAAGTAGCCGATCTCCTTGCCCGTACAAACTTCTTGGTTCAACTCCACAACACGAAGTAGGAGGCTCCCAAGCAACACCTAACCAATCTAGGAGGCACCACCCTCCAAAAGGTAATAGGCTTGATAGTGATGATGAACTCCTTGTTCTTGTGCTTCAAGATGATAGACTCCTCAACACTCAATCACTCTCTCATAGGTTTGGCTTGGTGGAAGGGATTGATTGGGTGGAAAGCAACTTGGGGAGGCTAGAAATCAAGATCCATATGGTTGGAGTGGATGATCTTGATCTCAACACAAGGGTAGGTGGTTCTCTCTTAGAAATTTGGATATGGGAACTGGGGAACAGTTCTGAGTGCTTCACTTTCGAGTGAGAGGTGGTGGAGGGGTATATATAGGCATCTCCAATAATCCAACCGTTACACCATTATTGAGAAACTCGGTGAAACCGAAGTGAAAACTTGGCCGTACCTATTTGTTCAAAATGTGGCAACTTTAGGAATCTTGGTGAGACCGATATATGATTCTCGGTGGTACCGATATGAGTGGCCGAGGGTAGTTTCCAAACACAGTGAGACCGATTCACAATTCTCAAAAATTCCGATTCTTGTGAAACAGCTAACAGAAGGTTGGTCACTGGAAGTCGGTGGCACCGATGCAAAACTTGGTAGTACTAAGAAGGGTTTGTGGCTAGGGTTTCTGTCTAGGGTTTAAACTCGGTGTAGCTAATATGGAAGTTGGTAGCACCGATTTTGAGTGGAAGGGTTTTAGACAGAATCTTTGTGGGAGAGCTTGTGAGTGTATTTGGTGACTAACACTTGATCACTTTGAGCATTTTGTTCACCAACAATATCTTACCCCCTTTTAATAGTATTGGCTTTTCATATGGACTCAAAGTGATTTCTCACAAAGTAAAATGTAGAGTCTTCATGCTTGTAGCTTTGCCAATCTTATTCCTTGTATCTTGGGGTCTCCTCACAATCCTTTGCCAAGCCATCATTGAACTTTTTCCTGAGATATACCTAGTGGAAAACATTAGTCCAATTGAAAGGATCGATATGGTTGACTAGAGGGGGGGTGAATAGGCAACTACCAAATTTTAGCTTTTCTTTAACAATTTAGGCTTAGCAACAAATAGGTTAGCTAGATATGCAACTAGGTGAGCAACCTATATGATGCTAAACAGTACAACAAGATGAGCAAGCAAGATAAACAATATGAGTAGCTTGCACAAAGTAAAGGTAAGAAGTAACCACGAGAGGAACCGATGGAGACAAGGATGTGTTACCGAAGTTCCTTCCCGGTAAAGGGAAGTATGTCTCCGTTGGAGCGGTCTGGAGGCACAATGCTCCCCAAGAAGCCACTAGGGCCACCGTATTCTCCTCACGCCCTCACACAATGTGAGGTGCCGTGATTCCACTAGTGGTGCCTTTGAAGGCGGCAACCGGACCTTTACAAACAAGGTTGGGGAAATCTCCACAACTTAATTGGAGGCTCCCAATGACACCACGAAGCTTCACCACAATGGACTATGGCATCGAAGTGACCTCTTCCGTCTAGGGTGCTCAAACACCCAAGAGTAACAAGATCCGCAAGGGATTGATGGGGGGAATCAAATATCTCTCGGTGGAAGTGTAGATCAAGGCCCTCTCCTCCAAACCCTAGAGCACCAACAAGATTTGATGGCTAGGGAAGGAGAAGGAGCAAGAATAAGCTTAGGAGCAACAATGGAGCTTTTTGTGGGAAGAGGTGAGTCTCAATGGGGAAGAAGACTCACTTATATAGGTGGGGGGAAAAGTGGCCGTTTTTCTGCCCAGATACGAGCATAAGCGGTAGTACCGTCCTAGGGGCGGTACTTCCGCTTATACATGTACTGAAACAACTGAGCGGTAGTACCGCTCTGGAGGAAGTACCGGAGCGGTACTTCCGTTTGGGGCGGTAGTACCGCTCTGGAGACAGCGGTACTTCCGCTCAGAAGTCCCAGAAGTCCGGAAGAAAAAGGATGCGCAAGAGGATCCAAAGTTCCTCAGGCCAATAGTACCGCTAGGAACTTCCGCTTAAAAAAACTAAGCAGTAGTTCAGGGCGGTAGTACCGCTAGGAACTTCCGCTTAAAAAATCTAAGCAGTAGTTCAGGGCGGTAGTACCGCTCGGAACTACCGCTTAAAGAAGTAAGCGGCAGTTCGAGCGACTCTTCAGGGCTGCAGTACCGCTGGAGCGGTACTACCACTCTGAAGAGCGGTACTACCGCTTAAGAGAAACTTGGAGCCTTAGGGGAAGGAAAAATGCTCCGTGGTGCCGGGAAACGGACGGGGGTGCAAAGTGTGCGTGATGATTCCTCCCAACCTTTCTGGATGTGGATCCCCTCTTGATAGTACGGATTTTCCTACGACTCGGGTCCACCAACCTAACCTCGAAAGGAAGAGACTCCGTCTTCTGTTTTTCTACTTGAGGGGAAGATAACCGTCTCGTGCCACCTGATAATCTCTGAAATCTTAATGCACATAGTTAGTCCGCAAACGCACTGTCATCAACCACCAAAACTACTTAGGGAAAATTATGCTCTTACACCAATGAAGTATATGTTGTAATTAATTACCAAAACCACCTAGGGAGAAGTTGTGCTTTCAATCTCCCCCTTTTTGGTAATTGATGATAGCATATAGATCAAAGCTTCGATGAGAGATATAAACAATAAATAGCATCGTTGTTTTGAGAGGTATGTGATAAGCAAGAGCTCCCCCTAAATTTGTGCATTATTTTAAATTTGCATTTGAATGCAAATTCATAACGAATTAGGATTATGGGTTACTCTTCCATGTCACATACAACTTGGTGGTGCGCTAGAATTAATAATAGTGAATAACAAGCACAACACACCAAACAAGAGTAAATGATCATCACATAGGTATCTCAAAGATAGGCGATAATAGCATCACACAAGAGTATAAGATCAAGTACCAACAAAAGTTTGCGACACACAAACGATAAAGCAAATGTTTTTAAAGTGTAGAGAGGGATTGAAAAGCAACTCTCTCTCTCTCTCTCTTGAAGCCCTATGATCTACAACTTCTCCCCCTTTGGCAACAAGTTACCAAAAAGTTCAAAGCTATAGAGCTAAACATCGCTCTGGGCTGGATCTCCTCCATGAGATGATGAAGTTGCACCTGTAGCCGTCGATGGAGTTGAGAAAAGAGCATCCGCGAAGGCTTCAGCTGAAGTCCTCTGAGGTGGTGGAGTGGACACTGGAGCTGATGGAACTGATGGGGCTGTAGCAGGTGCTGAAGAAGACGGCCTCAGCTCTGGTGCTGGCACTGTAGGAGTCCTCGCTTGGGTCCTGAACTGGGTGCATGGCCCGAGAGGTGAAGTGTCATCCTCATCTGAATCTGAAGAGCGATGAATAGGAGCTTCATCCACTTCCTTCTTGAGCTCATTCACTGTCTTGGTCAGTCCATCTACCTTGTCATTGAGCGTCTTGATCCTGTTCTCCATGATCCTCACAAGACTATGCTGATTTTCCAGAATGTCCTTGATATCCTTCTGCATGCCCTGAACTGTACTGATCAGAAGATCCATCTGCTCATTCCTGGATCTAGGGGCTTGAGCACTAGTGGCTCTAGCTGCTGCCTGTGCAGTGGTTGAGGTGGGATGACTGGGGTCCATCACCACAACATTGTCTTCAAACATTGGCTGAAGGGGAAAATGTAGATGATCAAGTGCATACACATTCTTCTCTAGCTTAGAGTTGATAAGCATTTGAATGTATGGTGCATATCCACAAGATCTCTTCTGGTCAGCAGCTATCCTCCTTATTGTCTCGACTATCAGATCCATCACCCTAATCCTGGTGTGGGAGTCAACATGTTGCAGCATATTGATGGAGTAGCCTCGGATCATCTTGTCATCTCCAGACTTAGGCATCAATGTATGCCTCAGAATAGTGTTGGTGGTAGGCAATCCTGCTTGTAGATAGTAAACTGATCCAAGCTTATGTGAATGCACATAATCAGCAGGGATTTCCTTGTACATCTGAGCCATGGAGTTGTGATTTGCTTTGGCCTCAGAGTACACATCCAAATCACCATCTTGGACTGGTGGGGATCCTAAGATGGTAGCCCACTCATCGACTGTGGATTCATACCTTGTCCCTGCTGTTATCCAAACACTCCGGCCATCTGGATAGAAGTGAGTAGTGGAATAGAACTGGATAATCATCTCATTGTTCCAGACAGAAAACTCTCTTCCAACAAAGTTAGCAATGTCAATGCACTGGAAGTTGTCTTGCACACTTGGGTAAAATCTTCATTCTTCTTAATGTAGTCCCAGTCTACATATCTCATATCGCTGATAGCTGGGCACTTGTCCAAAAGGACAGTCTCATAGAAATCTTGTTGTTCCTTGGTGTGAAACCTTGGATCAACAACTGTCTTCTTCCTGGAGGCATAGGGGTCATTTGCTCTCCATAATCTTAGTCCTGAATCCTTCCTTTTCTTCATGTCTGGAAGTAGAACTCTTGTTCTTTGCTGCTAGAGGAATGTCTCTGGTGGTCTTCTTGGACCTTGGGGCAACCTGCTTCTGTGGGGCAGACTTCTTGCTCTTGGAAGGGGCCTGCTTGGGTATTGCATATGCAAGAAGCTTTTTCTTCTTGGAGGGAGGAGCTTGGGCAACTTGTTCTTCCTCCACTTCCTCCTCTACTGCATCCTCTGGATCCTCATACATAGAGGTAGGTCTACCAATGACCTTAACTATCCTCTTCCTGGATCTCTTCTTATCACCTGCCTTCTTGGGCATAGAGCTCATAGGGGCATCAATGGTCATGCTTGCCCTGGCACTCTCAAGTGCCCTGATAGAATCAGCTTTGGCATAAACTTTCTTTACTACCTTCTTCTTGGTTGAGGTAGCAGCAGGAGTTGGGCTCTTGGCAGTATTGTCCTTCTTGGGTGGCTCCTCAAGCACAAAATCTGCATCTACTTCATCTGAGTTTAACCACCTCCTTGCCCTGGTGGCAGCCTTGGGCAAGTCAGGTGAGCTGGGCACATCATCATAGGAAGATGAGTTGCCCTCAGGACTAGTGCCTGAGCTCATGTCCAAATTGCCTTCCCTGAAGTTGTTCTGACTGTCATCTGAGCCTGACATGCTGACCCTGTGAATAGAGCCTAGAAGAGTAGAAAGGTTGAGCATCACAACATGCAGAGATTTTTCAAAAGTTGAACAATGAAAAACTTAGCTTTAGCTTTCTGCAAAATGAATTTCGGTACCATCGAGTCAAAATTTTCGGATCCACCGAGACATATGGTCTGCTTTACAGAAACTTGGCTTGTAGTAACTTACAAGTGCTCGTAGTAGCATCTGGGTATTTGATACCTGTTCAGTTGCTAATATTTGTAACTCGAAACAGGAGCTGCGGAATAAACGGAGACTGGCTAAGGATGAGGTGACATTGTGCGTTGAAAATGGTTCCAAGGTTGATGTGATTGCCGTCGGCACGCTCCCTCTTCGACTACCTTCGGGTTTTAAACCTAAATAATTTTTATTTGGTGCATGCGTTGAGCATAAACATTATATTTGGATCTTTTTTATTGCGAGACAGTTATTCATTTAAATTAGAAAATAATGGTTGTTCTATTTATATGAGTAATATCTTTTATGGTCATGCACCCAATGTGAATAGTTTATTCTTATTGAATCTCAATTGTAGTGATACACATGTTTATAACACCGGGAGAGAGGGGGAGAGAGAGCCCCCCTCCTTCTTCTTCTTCCTTGGCCTCCCCCTAGATGGGAGGAGAGTTCCCCCTCTGGTCCATGGCCTCCATGGCGGCGGAGGGGCAGGAGCCCCTCCTATATTGGATCTCCCTCTCTATTCTCTTCTGTTTCACGTTCCTGTTTTCTGGCCGAAAACCATTTCTTATATTCCTGGAGATCCGTAACTCCGATCGGGCTGAAATTTTGAGGAGATTTTTATCCGAAAATTAGCTTCCTTGCGACCAAAGGAGAGCTCCAACCGACATACGAGGTGAGCACAACCCACCAGGGAGAGCCTGGGCCCCCTGGCCGCGCCCTGGTGTCTTGTGGGGGTTGTGGGCCTCTGATTGCATTGATTCCACTTCTCAAAATTTATAAATATTCCAAAACAAATCTTCGTAAATTTTTATCGCATTTGGATATTCTGCGAAACAAAAAACATGCAACAAACAGGAACTGGCACTAGGCACTGGATTAATAGGTTAGTCCAATAAATCGTATAAATTGTTGCCAAAAGTATGTGAAAGTTGTATAATATTGGCACAAAACAATCAAAAATTATAGATACGATTGAGACGTATAAGCATCCCCAAGCTTAATTCATGCTCGTCCTCGAGTAGGTAAATGATAAAAAAGATAATTTTTTATGTGGAATGCTACCTAGCATAATCTTGATCATATATCTAATCATGGCATGAATATTAAGACACAAGTGATTCAAAGCAATAGTCTAGTTTTGACATAAAGACATCAATACTTAGGCATCCCAACAAACAATCATGTCTTTCAGAATATCAAGGCTAAAGAACGCTATCCCTATAAAATCATATAGCCTTGTCATGCTATGTCTTCTTAACACAAAGTATAAATCATGTACTACCCCGGTGTCAGCCAAGTAATTGCTTCATACTTTTTAACGCGCTTCAGCATTTTCAACTCTCACGCAATACATGAGCGCAAGCCATGGATATAGCACTATGGGTGGAATAGAATATGGTGGTAGGTTTCAAAGGGGTAAAAGTGGAGAAGAAAGTCTCGCATCAACTCAGCGTATTAACGGGCTATGGAGATGGCCATCAATAGATATCAATGCGAGGAGTAGGGATTGCCATGCAACAGATGCACTTAAGAGCTATAAGTGTATGAAAGCTTAATATGAAACTAAGTGGGTATGCATCTAACTCTATATGAAAAATTCCCACTAGTATATGAAAGTGACAACACATGAGACTCTCTATATGAAAAACATGGTGCTACTTTGAAACACAAGTGTGGAATTAGCATGCCCCTTCTACTTCTTTCATTTTTTTTTCTTTTTTTTCCTTTTTTTCTTTTTCTTTTTTTCTATTTTTTTCTTTTTTTTCTTTCTTTGTCCGGAGCCTCATCCCGACTTGTGGGGGAATCATAGTTTCCATCATCCTTTCATCATTGGGGCATGCTCTAATAATGAATAATGATGATCATCACACTTCTATTTACTTACAACTCAATACTACAACGATAGTAGAACAAAGTATGACCCTATATGAATGCAATGATCTAGCGTAGCAAAGATATCAAAAAACGGACAAGCCATGAAAATATCATGCTAGCTATCTTACGATCATGTAATGCAATATGACAATGAATGCTCAAGTCATCAAAACGGAGGCGGTGGAAGTTGCATGGCAATATATCTCGGAATGGCTATGGAAATGCCATAATACGTAGGTATGGTGGCTGTTTTGAGGAAGATATAATAAGGCTTATGTGTGATAGAGCGTATCATATCACGGGGTTTGGATGCACCGGCGAAGTTTGCACCGACTCTCGAGGTGAGAAAGGGCAATGCACGGTACCGTAGAGGCTAGCAAATTGCGAAAGGTAAGAGTGCGTATAATCCATGGACTCACATTAGTCATAAAGAAATCACATACTTATTGCAAAAGTTTTATTAGCTCTCTCGAAGCAAAGTATTACTACGCATGCTCCTGGGGGGAGGTTGGTAGGAGTTAACCATCGCGCGCCCCCGACCTTCACACAAAGATAGACAATCAAGAATAAATTGTGCTCCAACTTCCTAGCATAACATGAGACTATACGTGCATGCCTCAGGAATCACAAACCTTAACACCAATATCTTACTAAACACGATCATCCACTAGTACCTCCCACATATTATCATCTCTATATCGCAGAACTATTGCAAGGAATCAAACGTATCATATTCAGTGATCCCTAAGGTTTTTGTAGGATGTTATGACTAACCATGCAAATGACCAATTCCTGTTGACTCTCTAAATAGATATAAGTGAAGCAAGAGAGTTTAATTCGTTCTACAAAAGACCATGCTCTAATAAATATAAGTGAAGCAAAAGAGCATTCTTCAAATAACGGTTTTCTACGTGAAGAGAAACAGGCAATCCAAACTTCAAATGATATAAGTGAAGCACATGAAGCATTCTATAAAGCCATACTCAAAAGATATAAGTGAAGTGCAATGAGCATTCTATAAATCAACCATGTACTATCTCATAGCAGCATGGTGCATAAAAGTTAAGTGAAAACTAAATGCAAAAGACGCTCCAAGATTTGCACATATCACATGAATGAAACGAATCCGAAAACATACCGATACTTGTTGAAGAAAGATGGGATGCCTTCCGGGGCATCCCCAAGCTTAGACGCTTGAGTCTCCTTGGATATTTACTTGTGGTGCCTTGGGCATCCCCAAGCTTGAACTCTTTCCTCTCCTTCTTCTCCTCATATCGAGACCTCCTCGATCTTCGAACACTTCATCCACACAAAACTTAACAGAAGACTGGTAAGATCCGTTAGTATAATAAAGCAAAATACTACTCTAAGTACTGTTGCAAACCAATTAATATTTTATATTTAGTTTATACCTGCTGTATTATAACTTTTCTATGGCTTACACCACCGATAAAATCGATAGTTTCATCAAAACAAGCAAAACAATGCATCAAAAACAGAATCTGTCTTAAACAGGACAGTCTGTAGTAATCTGAACTTTTACCATACTTATGTAACTCCAAAAATTCTGAAAAATTAGGAAAACTTAAACATTGTGTTTAGAAATACTGTGTAAAAAATTCAGAAACTTTTGTTGTACCAATAAAAAATGAAAATTCACGCACTACAGCCAAAGTTTCTGTTTTTACACCGCACATACCAACAAGCAATCTAATCATCCTAAAGGCAAATCTTGGCACATTATTTTTATAATACAATGGATTTGTACAAGGGTAAAATTAATTTTTTTGGAAAATTTTCCGTGATTCAAGATTCACAAAGTTTCCATGGGCATGAACAAAAGTTCAAGGACGTCCCCCACTTCAACGATGCTCATCATCTCTCTCACTTTCACCTTTCCTTTTGTGAAGTTTTAGGTTCCACCCTATATTTTTTTTGTTTTTAAACTTTATAAAAGCACACAACAGAATAAAATTACTCTCTAAAACTTCCGGGTTGTCTCCCTGGCAGCGCTTTCTTTAAAGCCATTAAGCTAGGCATAAAGTGCTCAAGTAATGGATCCACCCAGATCCCAAGGTATATCAAAGCCAATTTTAATTAACAATGATTTGTTATTTAGTAGTGAGCACAAAGTGATATATATCATGTGACAAAAAATTCTAACTCTCTTCCTATGCATTGGCATGTCATAAAAGAACAATTCACTCACATAAAGTAAGGGCCAATACATAGCATAAGTAGTTTCTTGCAATTTTATAGTATTAGAAGCATAGAGAGGTGAAGATTTGGTTCCTCTCTCATAATAATTGCAAGTAGGAGAAGCAAGCACATGCATATTATATTCATTAAAATCATCATGTGTAGTGGCTAAATACAACCCATCTATATAATCCTTAATAAGAGCAAACTTCTCCGATATAGTGTAGTTGGGAGAATTCAAAAAGATAATAGGACTATCATGTGTGGGTGCAATAACAACAATTTCATGCTTAACATAAGGAAATATAGCAATTTTATCTTCATAAGCATAATTTATATTGGCATCATGGCCACAAGCATAGCAAGCATCAAGTTCATCAAAAAGGGATATTTGAAATGAATCCAAGGGATCATAGCAATCATCATAGCATTCATCATGGCATTCATCCTTCGGTATGTGCGAAGGGAAATTAAACAATGTATGAGTTGAAGAGTTTCTCTCATTAGAAGGTGGGCACGGGTAGCTAATCCGCTCTTCCTCCGTTTATGCTTCGCTCTCCTCCTCATCTTTTTCATCTAATGAGCTCACAGTTTCAGCAATTTCTTCTTCCATAGATTCCTGCAAAATATTAGTCTCTGCCAAGGCAGTGGTCATTCTTTCAATAAATTCAATAATATCAGCATTGCAATCATAATTCTCATAGCAATATTTAAGTATGGATAAAATTTCAGATTCGTAAGGAACATCATCATCATACTTTTCAAGCAAAGAAGCAATTTCATAAGCACCTTTAAAAACAACAAATTCTTCTATTCGTTCCACATCATAGTAATCATTTATAACTTTAGCATAAGAAGCAAAGGTTTCATTATCATTAAATTTGCATTGAAAGGGAAGGTGTCGAGCTTCTATATTAGAGCAACAAGTAAAGTCACATCTCGAGCATGCATCCCAAGCAAACCATTCCAGTATTCTAATTTGATCCCATAAGTGTTTCCCTTTTTGAGATAAGCGATAATCCCTAAAGTACTCACGTTGATCCAATGTGTATCCCATTATAAAGTTCCTTGAGGATTTCTCGGGATTATCGAAGGAGTAATTAACGTGTTTCACATAACTAGCATCGAGGGTTTCAGGAGGTTCCCCATCTCCATGAGTAGCAAGTACCACTAATTTTTTTGGTATTTCGTGTTACATATCCATGACTAAAGATATAAAACAACTAATAACAGAAAATAAAAATTACTTAGTGATAAAGCAAACAAGCACACACGAGAATATTCACCCCACGCTATTGCTCCCCGGCAACGGCGCCAGAAAAAGGTCTTGATAACCCACAAGTGTATGGGGTCGTTTGTAGCCTTTTTCGATAAGTAAGAGTGTCGAACTCAACGAGGAGCTAAAGGTAGAACAAATATTCCCTCAAGTTCTATCGACGACCGATACAACTCTACGCACGCTAATGCTTGCTTTACCTAGAACAAGTATGAAACTACTTTGCGGGAATAAAACTAGAAGTACTTTGCAAGAAAATAAAGAACGTGGAAATAAAATTTAGGTGCTGTTTTAATAAAAGAACAATAAAAGTAAATAACTTAGTAGAAAGCTTTTTGTGTAACGCAAGAGAAAGATTGTCCCTAGGCAATTGAATATAATACGATAGATACTTGTCATATGCAATGAGGGAGAGGCATACGCTAACACACTTTCCGTACTTGGATCACATGCACTTATGATTGGAACTCTAGCAAGCATCCACAACTACCAAAGTTCATTAAGGTAAAACCCAACCATAGTATTAAGTATCAATTCCTCTTTACTCCCATAAGCAACAACCCACCTACTCGGGTTTATGCTTCTGTCACTCAAGCAACCCACCATAGGCAAATCATGAACATATTGCAACACCCTACAGCGGGGATCCCCCACGTTTGCGCGACATGGAGGGCACCATAGGACAGCACCATATCAACATACAACTCACATCCATAACATCATACCACAATTAACCCATAGGACGGAACAGATCTACTCAAACATCATAGGATAGCCAAATATCATTGGGAAATAATATATGGAGTTGAGCACCATCTTTAAGTAGAGATTACAGCGGGGAAGATAGGTGTTACACCGCTGCATAGAGGGGGAGAGAGTTGGTGTTGACGGCGGCGAAGTTGTTGGTGTAGATCGCCATCACGATGATTGCCCCGGCGGCGTTCCGGCGCCACCGGGAGAGGGGGGGAGAGAGCCCCCTCCCTCTTCTTCTTCCTTGGCCTTCCCCCTAGATGGGAGGAGAGTTCCCCCTCTGGTCCATGGCCTCCATGGCGGTGGAGGGGCATGAGCCCCTCCTAGATTGGATCTCCCTCTCTGTTCTCTTCTGTTTCACGTTCTTGTTTTGTGGCCAAAAACCGTTTCTTATATTCCCGGAGATCCGTAACTCCGATCGGGCTGAAATTTTGAGGGGATTTTAAGCAAACAAATTAGCTTCTTTGAAGCCAAAGGGGAGCTCCAACCGACATACGAGGTGAGCACAACCCACCAGGGCGCGCCTGGGCCCCCTGGCCGCGCCCTGGTGTCTTGTTGGGGCTGTGGGCCTCCGATTGCGTTGATTCCACTTCTCAAAATTCACAAATATTCCAAAAAAAAATCTCCGTAAATTTTTATCGCGTTTGGACTTCGTTTGATATGGATATTCTGCGAAACAAAAAACATGCAACAAACAGGAACTAGCACTGGGCACTGGATCAATAGGTTAGTCCAATAAATCGTATAAATTGTTGCCAAAAGTATGTGAAAGTTGTATAATATTGGCATGAAACAATAAAAAATTATAGATACGACGGAGACGTATCACATACTGATGTATGCGGTCCAATGAGTGTTGAAGCGTGCGATGGATATCGTTATTTCCTTTCCTTCACCGACGATTTGAGTAGATATGTGTATATTTACTTAATGAAACACAAGTCTGAAATGTTTGAAAAATTCAAGCAATTTCAGAGTGATGTTGAGAATCATCGTAACAAGGAGATAAAGTTTCTACGATCTGATCAATGCGGAGAATACCTCAGTTACGAGTTTGGTATGCATTTAAGACAATGTGGAATTGTTTCACAACTCACGCCACCTGGAACACCACAGCATAATGGTGTGTCTGAACATCGTAATCGTACTCTATTGGATATGGTGTGTTCTATGATGTCGCTTACCAATTTCCCGCTATCGTTTTGGGGCTATGCATTAGAGACAACTCCATTCACTTTAAATAGGGCACCATCTAAATGCATTGAGACAACATCGTATGAATTATGGTTTGGAAAGAAACCTAAGCTGTCGATTCTAAAAATGCTGACAAAGTGTGCAAGCTCCAGCGATCCATTTATGGGCTGGTGCAAGCATCTCGGAGTTGGAATCTTCGCTTTTATGAGGTGATCAAAGCTTTTGGGTTCATACAAGTTTATGGAGAAGCTTGTATTTACAAGAAAGTGAGTGGGAGCTCTATATAGCATTTCTAATATTATATGTGGATGAAATATTGTTGATTGGAAACAATATAGAACTTTTGGAAAGCATGAAGGAATATTTGACAAGAGTTTTTCAATGAAAGACCTCGGAGAAGCTTCTTACATATTAGGCATCAAGATCTATAGAGATAGATCAAGACGATTAATAGGACTTTCACAGAGTACTTACCTTGATAATATTTTGAAGAAGTTCAAAATGGACTAGTCAAAGAAGTGGTTCTTGCCTGTTTTGCAAGGTGTGAAGTTGAGTAAGACTCAATGCCCAGCAACAACAGAAGATGAGAAAGTATGAGAGTCGTCCCCTATGCCTCAACCATAGGCTCTGTCATGCATGGGATGTTGTGCACAAGATAGGATGTGTGCTTTGCCATAAGTATGGCTGGAAGGTTTCAAAGTGATCCAGGAGTGGAACACTGGACAACGGTCAAAACTATCCTTAAGTACCTAAAGAGAACTCGGTAGATGTTTCTCGTATATGGAGGTGATCAAGAGCTCGCCGTAAAGGGTTACGTCGATGCTAGCTTTGACACTGATCCATATGACTCTAAGTCTCAAACCAGATACGTATTTATTCTAAATGGTGGAGCAGTCGGCTGGAGTAGCTCCAAGCAAAGCGTGCTCGCAGCATCTACATGAGAGGCGGAATATATAGCTGCTCCCAGATACCGGAGGAATACCTTGTGTGCTATAAAACGTCACTTCGTAACTGGATGATCATAAAGGTGCTCTACAGGTATCCCCGAAGGTGTTTATTGGGTTGGCATGGATCAAGATCGGCATTGTCACTCCGTATGATGGAGAGGTATCTTTGGGCCCGCTCGGTAATACAACATCACAAGAAACTTGCAAGCAATGTGACTAATGGGTTAGTCACAGGATCTTGTATTACGAAACGAGCAAAGAGACTTTCTAGTAACTAGATTGAACTAGGTATGGAGATACTGATGATCGAATCTCGGGCAAGTAACATACCAATGGACAAAGGGAACTACATACGGGACTGAATGAATTCTTGACATCGTGGTTCGACCGATAAAGATCTTCATGGAATATGTAGGAACAACTATGGGCATCCAGGTCCCGCTATTTTTTATTGGCCGGAGAGGTGTTTCGGTCATGTCTACATGATTCTCGAACCCGTAGGGTCCGCACGCTTAACGTTCGGTGACGCTAGAGTAGTATTGGGATGTGTATGTCGGTGACCGAATGTTGTTCGGAGTCCCGGATGAGATCTCGTATGTGAAGAGGAGCTCTAGAATGGTTCGAAAGTTTAGATTTTTATATGGGAAGTTCTGTTTTGGTCGTCGAAAAGGTTTCGGGCATTACCGACAGTGTGTCGGGAGTGCCAGAAGGGTTTCGGGGGTCCACCTGGGGGTTCCTCCTGCCCCGGGGGCACATGGGCTGTAGGGGGGGCGCCCTGGCCTAGTTGGGCTAGGCGCACCAGGCCCCCCAATAGGCCCATTTGCCAAAGGGGGGAAACCCTAGGGGTGGGAGGGGCCCCTTGCCTTGGGGGCCAAGCCTGCCACCTAGGCCGCCGCCCTCCCTTGGAGGACGGGTTAGAGCCGATGCCCCTTGATACGTCTCCAACGCATCGATAATTCATGAAGTATTCATGCCATATTCATCTATGTTTACAATACTTTTATATGGTTCTGATGCACTTTATATGATTTATTTAGAACTAACCCGGACTGACGTTGTTTTCAGCAGAATTACCGTGGTGTTGTTTTTGTGGAGAAAATGAAAGTTCTCGGAATCGCCCGAAACTTTTTGGTGATTTTTTATGGACCAAATAAGCAATATTGGAGCAAAGAACCACCGGAGGGGGTGGACCAGAAGGCCACCACGCAACCGGCCACGCCCCCTAGGGGCGCGGCCAGATGGCTTGTGGGGCCCACATGACTCTGTTCAGCGTGATTCCAACGCTGAAAAATCCCAAAAATACCAGAAACCCCAGAAATAAAGAGAGACTCCTCGTTATGCTGCCGCAACTCTTTGTATCGACGAAAAACTAATCTGGAGGCGTTCCAGTACCCTGCCGGAGAGGGTAGATCATCTCCGGTGCCCATCTTCATCATCCCAGCGGAGGCCATGACGAGGAGGGATTAGTCCACCCTCGGGGCTAACGGTTTGTACCAGTAGCTATGTGTTCAATCTCTCTCTCTCTCTCTAGTGTTCTTGAGATGGCACAATCTTGATGTATCACGGGCTTTGTTAATATACTCGGATCATATGATGTTATTCCCTTGCTACCTGGTTGTGATGAATTGAATCTTTACCTTTGAGATCTCGTTATGTTGGATTGAATATTATGGTTTGAGAACACTTGATGTACGTCTTGCGTGGGATACCCATAGTGACATTGCGGTATTCTATTGATTCACTTGATATATGTTGAGGCATCAACTTGCGGATTCCGGTGACCTAGGGGATCTATGCATAGGGGTTGATTTTACGTTTTCATACCATGTTCTCCGATAGAAATCTTGGAGTGATCCTTGAAGTTCTTTGTGTTGGATTGAATATGATAGATCTGAAATTGTTTGATGCATGTCTCATAATTTACCCACTGATACTTGAGGTGACATTGGAGTATCTAGGTGACATTAGGGTTGATTGATATCTATCATTGGTGTTATTCTAGTAGGAACTCTAGGGCTGTTTGTGACACTTATAGGAATAGCCCAATAGATTGATCGGAAAGAATAACTTTAAGGTGGTTCTACTACCTACACCAATTTCATCTTATTGTTCTCTGCTAGATAGGAACTTTGGAGTGATTCTTTGTTGCACATTGAGGGATGATTATATGATTCAACTATGTTAGCATTGTTGGGGGATTGCACTAGCGAAAGTATGAACCCTAGGCCTTATTTCCAAGCATTTATACACCGTTTTGCTCGCTATTTTACACTTGCTACCTTGCTTTTTTATATTTTCATATTACAAAAGCCTATATCTATCATCCATATTGCACTTGTATCACCATCTCTTCGCCGAACTAGTGCACCTATACAATTTGCCATTGTATTGGATGTGTTGGGGACACAAGAGATTTCTTGTATTTGATTGCAGGGTTGTTTGAGAGAGACCATCTTCATCATACACGTCCCATGGATTGATAAACCTTAGGTTATTCACTTGAGGGAAAATTGTTACTGTCCTACAAAACTCTGCGCTTGGAGGCCCAACACGAGTCTACAAGAATAAAGTTGCGTAGTAGACATCAAGCTCTTTTCTGGCGCCGTTGCCGGGGAGGTGAGTGCTTGAAGGTATATCTTTAGATCTTGCAATTAAATCTTTTTGTTTCTTGTTTTTCACTAGTTTGGGTTTATAAAAGAAAACTACAAAATAAATATAAATGGATCCTCACCCACTTGCTAATCTTTTCAAAAGACCAGATTATGTTGGAACAAATGCTAGTGAGAGGTCACTAGATTATCTTTATGAGTTCTTGCTTGAAAATCATGAATCTAAAAATTGTGAAATTTATAAAGTGATTCATGATAGTTCCTTGAATGAAAAGCATGATAGCAATATTGCTAGTATGAATTCATTGAATATCCATGATGCTAATGATATGCAAAGCCACAAGCTTGGGGATGCTATGTTTGATGAAGATGATATTTTTAGTCCCCCAAGTTTTGATGAGCAAATTTATTATGATGATGACATGCCTCCTATCTATGATGATTATGATGATGACATGTATGATATAAAGAGTGATAGTAACCATGAAACTTGTCTTCATGATTTTAATATTGAATGTGGTTATGTCAATCAAGTATCTCATGATAGTTATTTTGTTGAGTTTACTCCCACTACCATGAATGAAAAGAAATATGCTTATGTGGAGAGTGATAATTTTTCTATGCTTATGCATCATGAAAATAATGATTTATGTGATAGTTATATTGTTGAATTCCTTCATGATGCTACTGAAATTTATTATGAGGGAGGAACATATGCTTGTAGGAATTGCAATAATATCATGTTTCCTCTCTATGTGTTAAAAGTTTTGAAGATATGCTTGTTTTGCCTTCCTATGCTAGTTGATTCTTTCTCCCATAAGTTGTTTGCTCACAAAATACCTATGCATAGGAAGTGGGTTAGACTTAAATGTGCTCGTCATATGCTTCATGATGCTCCTATTGTGTTTCAATCCTTTACTTTTATGTGAGCATCATTGAAATCATCATGCCTAGCTAAAAGGCATTAAAGAAAAGCGCTTGTTGGGAGACAACCCAACACTTTTATCTTCTATTTTTGTGTGTTCACATGATTAAGCTACTGTAGTAATCATCTTTTGTGTCTTTTATTTCAATAATGTGCCAAGTAAAGCCTTTGGGATAGTATGGATACTTGTTGATTTGATTCGGTGCAAAAACAGAAACTTTTGCCTCCAGTAAAGAATTTCTATGATTTTACTAGAGCGTCAAAAAATTCTGAAATTTCTACTAAGAATTTATATGCAAATTCTATAAGTTTTGCTAATTTTTCAGAATTGTTACAGACAGGGAAGTATGGCTATACTACAGATCTTCACAGACTGTTCTGTTTTTGACAGATTCTGTTTTGCATGCATAGTTTGCTTGTTTTGGTGTTCCCATAGCTTATATTCAGTGATATAAATTATGTGCATGGTAGAATACATTAGTTATTATGTGATAATAATTATGAAGCTTGTCTTGACAGTACCTAAGTGAATGATCTTTATTTATTATACTAACCCATCTCGCGAAGTTCCGTCAAGTTTTGTGTGATTGAAGTTTTCAAGTTTTGGGCGAGACACTGATATGAGGAGAATAAGGAGTGACAAGAACCTAAGCTTGGGGATTCAAAAGGAAACCCCCAAGGTAATATCCAAGGAAGACTCAAGCGCCTAAGATTGGGGATGCCCCGGAAGGCACCCCCTCTTTCGTCTTCAACACTATCGGTATATCGTACTTGGAGCTATATTTTTATTCGTTACATAATATGTGTTTTGCTTGGAGCGACATTTTATTTTGTTAGTATTTTCTTTCTGTCATTTATATCTTGTTTTTCAATAAAAATTCCAAGAATTGCCTTTAGGATGCTTGAATTGCATGTTTGATGTGTGCTGTGTAAAAACAGAAACTTTTCCTGTAGTTTTTGAATTTTCATATTTTACAGGAACGTGAAAAGTTTCTGAAATTTTTACAAAGTGATGTCATATAAATTATTTATCACTTCCTAAATTTTCATAATTTTGTTAGTTACAGAAGTACACTGTTCTCATAAATTGCTACAGACTGTTCTGTTTGGACAGATTGCTGTCATAGTTTTGTTATCTACTTATCCTATAGTTTCCATAGCCTATATTGGTAGATATAAATTGTGGAAACGATAGTAAACAGCAGATGATGTTTTAAAATTATTTTGCAACTTGTCTTGGCATTACATGAAGTGTGGATTTATTCTTATGTGTACTAACCTATCTCACGAATTCTTTTCGAGTTTTGTGTGGATGAAGTTTTTGAGAATAGGTGAAACCATGATATGAGAGGATTGAACGAGATAAAAAAAAGCCTAAGCTTGGGGATGCCCAAGGCACCCCAAGTAAATATTTCAACAAGTCTCAAGCATCTAAGCTTGGGGATGCTACGCATCCCACCTATCTTCATCAACAATTATCGGTTAACCTATGTTGAGCCTAAATTTTTATTTGTCCACATGAAATGTGCTATTATTGGAGTGCTATTTTTCTTTTGCTCGCTGTTTAAATAAAATACTCAGATCTAAAAATATTTATTGAGAGAGAGAGATCCCTCACATAGCTACTTGATTGTTTACCTACTCATTGATCTTCACTTATATCTTTTGAGAGTAGTTTGAGGTTTACTCATGTGCTTCACTTATATCCGGAGAGTAAATTGTGAATGAATTGTATATCATAAATATGAAATTATCAATATGCTTTATGCTTAGTAGTAGCATCACATCTGGTTTATAAAGTAAAATCTATTGCAGTTTGACAATCATCAAATTGGTCATAGTAGTGATACGTCTCCGTCGTATCTACTTTTCCTAACGCTTTTGCTCTTGTTTTGGACTCTAATTTGCATGATTTGAATGAAACTAAGTCGGCCTGACGTTGTTTTCGGAATAACTACCATGGTGTTGTTTTTGTGCAGAAATAAAAGTTCTCCGGACTGGACAAACTTTTTGGAGATTTATTTTACAATAAATAAAAAATACTGGAGCCAAGAACCATCGGAGGGGGTGACCTGGTTGGGCACGATACACCAGGGCGTGCCACCCCTTCCAGGCGTGCCCTGGTGAGTTGTGCCCACCTCGTGGCCCCACTGACCCTAATTCCGGCACTATAAAATCCTATTTTCGGAGAAAAAAATAGAGAAGAAATTTTCATCGCGTTTTACGATACGGAGCCGCCACCACCTCCTGTTCTTCATCGGGAGGTCAGATCTGGAGCCCGTTTGGGGATCCGGAGAGGGGAATCTTCGTTCTTCGTCATCATCAACCCTTCTCCATCGCCAATTCCATGATGCTCCCCACCGGGAGTGAGCAATTCCTTCGTAGGCTTGCTGGTCGGTGAGGAGTTGGATGAGATTCATCATGTAATCGAGTTAGTTTTGTTAGGGCTTGATCCCTAGTATCCATTATGTTCTGAGATTGATGTTGCTATGACTTTGCCATGCTTAATGCTTGTCACTAGGGCCCGAGTGCCATTATTTCATATCTGAACCGTTTATATTATCACCATTATATCTATGTTCTTGATCCGATCTTGCTAGTCATATGCACCTGCTATGTGTTATGATCCGTAAACCCCGGAGTGACAATAGTCGGGATACTTTCCGGTGATGATCGTAGCTTGAGGAGTTCATGTATTCACTATGTGTTAATGCTTTGTTCCGGTTCTCTATTAAAAGGAGGCCTTAATATCCCTTAGTTTCCTTATGGACCCCACTACCACGGGAGGGTAGGACAAAAGATGTCATGCAAGTTCTTTTCTATAAGCACGTATGCCTATTTACGAAATACCTGCCTACATTACATTTAAGAACTGAAGCTAGTTCTGTGTCGCCCTAGGTTATCACTGTTATATGATGAATATAATCCAACAAGTTCACTGATCCAGTGCCTACGAGTTTTCCACACATTGTTCTTGCTAAGTTACTATTGCTACTGCTACTGTTACACTTGCTACAAAACTATTGCTATCACTGTTACCATTACCGTTACTGCTACTATTGCTATTAAAACTATCATACTACTGTGCTACTGATCACTCTGCTGCAGATATTTAATCTCCAGATGTGGTTGAAATTACAACTCAACTGCTAATACTCACAAATATTCTTTGGCTCCCCTTGTGTCAAATCTATAAATTTGGGTTGAATACTCTACCCTCGAAAACTGTTGCGATCCCCTATACTTGTGGGTTATCAAGACCTCTTTCTGGCGCCGTTGCCGGGGAGCATAGCTATATTTGTTGAGTCACTTGGGATTTATATCAATTGATCACTATGAAGAATCTGAAGGATACAAGAACCAAGATTTTTCCCTCTAAGACGAGGGGAGGTAAGGAATTGCCATCTAGATCTGTACTTGATTCACCTTCAGTTATGAGTAAGCTTGCAACACCACCACATGCTATTAATCCCGATATGTCGCAAGTTATTGATGATGCTACTTCTGCTATGAATGATGCTTATGATGATGCTAGTACCATGCTTGATGATAATGTGTCACTAGGTGAATTTCTTGATGAACAAATTGCTAGAGCTAAAGATAATGAAATTATTGAAACTGATGAAGTCTTTGAAATTGAGAACTATGAAACACCTATTAGACCTAGCTCTCCTAGATTTCAAATGCCTAAGATACCTCAAGGTTATGTTATGGATGAGGAGATAACTAGAGAAATCATTTCTTGTAAGGATAGAGATGATCTTAAGAAATTATTATGCAAGTATAAGGAAAATACTTTGAATGCTAGAATGAAATGTGATCCTAAGTTTGCTACTTCACCTATCTTTGTTACTGATAAGGATTATGAATTCTCTGTCGTCCTAGAGTTAATTACTTTGGTTGAATCTGATCCTTTCCATGGCTATGAAACTGAAACTGAAACTGTAGCGGCACATCTTACTAAGCTGAATGATATAGCCACCCTCTTTCCTCATGATGAGAAGATTCTCTATTACTATATTCTCAAATTATTTCCGTTCTCATTAAAGGGCGATGCTAAGATATGGTACAATAATCTTGCTCCTGGTTGTGTGCGTAGTCCCCAGGATATGATTTACTGCTTCTTTGAAAAATATTTTCCTGCTCATAAGAAACAAGCTGCCTTACAGGATATATTTAACTTTGTGCAAATTGAAGAAGAGAGTCTCCCACAAGCTTGGGGGAGGCTTCTCCAATTGCGTAATGCTTTGGCTGATCACCCTCTTAAGAAAAATGAAATACTTGATATTTTCTATAATGGACTAACTGATGCTTCTAGGGACTTCCTAGATAGTTGTGCTGGTTGTGTTTTCAGGGAACGAACTGTTGAACAAGCTGAGGAACTATTGAATAATATATTGAAGAATTATGATGATTGGACTCTCCCTGAACCACCACCTAAACCCACTCCGAAGAAGAGGGGTATCTTATTTCTCAGTCCTGAAGATATGCAAGAGGCATAGAAATGTATGAAGGAAAAAGGTATTAAAGCTGAGGATGTTAATAATTTACCACCTATTGAAGAAATACATGGCCTTGACACACCACCACCTCAACAGGTGGTAAAGGTAAATTCTTTATTAAAGTTTGATGAAGGTGATATCCCTTACAATAAACATCCTAGTCAATGCTTATATGAGTTTGGTAACGACATTAGAAAACAAGATCACTTCAATGCAAATGTTCTGAAACAATTGAAATATAATTCCGATATGATTGCTCGCTTGAGTGACTTGTTATTTAGAATCAGTAATGATGTTAGAGGTGTAGGAAAACATGCCTCTATGGTTCAAACCCAGTTAGAACAAGTTGGTAAATCTCAAAGAGAATTGCTTAATGAAATGAATAATAATATGAATAATCATGCTATTCGAGTAGTGACTAGAGGAGGTAGAATGACCCAAGAACCTCTTTATCCCGAAGGTCATCCTAAAAGAATTGAACAAGACTCTCAGAGAATTAACACTGATGCACCTAGTCCTTCTAAAAAGAAAAAGAAAAATAAAAAATGATAGGACTTTGCATACCTCTAGTGAACCTGAGAAAGAAAAACCTCCTGATAATAATGATGTCTCTATTTCTGATGCTGAAACTCAGTCTGGTAATGAACGTTCACCTAGTGATAATGAAAATAATAATGATGAGGTTCATGAAGAGACTCAACTGAACAATGATAAAGAACCAGATAATGATGTTGAAATAGAACCTGCTGTTGGTCTTGATAATCCACAACCTAAAAATAAACGATATGATAAGAGAGACTTTGTGGCTAGAAAACAAGATAAAGAAAGAGAGCCATGGGTTAAGAAACCCATGCCTTTTTGCACCTAAACCATCCAAGAAAAAGGATGATGAAGAAATTGAACGCTTTGCTGAAATGATTAGGCCAGTCTTTTTGCGCACCCGCTTAACTGATATCTTAAAGATGGCCCCTTATGCAAAATACATGAAAGACATCATCACTAATAAAAGAAAGATACCTGAAGCTGAAATCTCCACCATGCTTGCTAATTATTCTTTTAAGGATGGAGTACCTAAACAACTTAGAGATCCTGGAATACCAACTATACCTTGCTCCATTAAAAGAAATTATGTCAAAACTGCTTTGTGTGATTTGGGAGCTTGTGTTACTATTATGCCTTTCTCTTTATATAAAAGACTTGATTTGAATAAACTCACACCTACTGAAATATCATTGCAAATGGCTGACAAATCAGCTGCCATACCTATCGGTATTTGTGAGGATGTGCCATTGTTGTTACAAACGTTACCATCTTAACAGACTTTCTTATTCTTGAGATGCCCGAGGACGACAACACGTCGATTATCCTTGGTAGACCCTTTTTGAATACTGGAGGGGCTGTTATTGATTGCAATAAAAGCAAAGTCACTTTTCATATCAATGGTAATGAGCATACGGTGCACTTTCCGAAGAAACAATTCGAAGTGAATGGTATAGATGTTATTGAAGAATCTCCCACACTCACTATTGGAAGTTTTCAATCACGTCTACCTACTGCCTAAAAGAAATATGACATACTTATTGTTGGGATATGCATATCCCCATTGAGGTAACCTAGTGTTTTATGAAAGTTCTTCGGTTTCATGTTGATCGGAAGTGGTTGTTAATAAGACTTGATCAACCTTATTAATGGATCATTTTTGAGAGGTATGAAGTTGATGAATCTAGTAGGCACAACCTTCTGCTCCCACCTTTTGTTTTCTATTCTTATTAGTCATATAAAATAAAATGCCATGTTTATCCCGTTTTCTGTTTTCTCCATACAAAAATGACCCAAAAATAAAAGTTCTCAGAATGTTCTGAAAATTTAACATGATTTTTTTTCTGAATATTTCTGAATTTCTGGTGCAAATAACATCAGAGGGGGGTGCACCTGGTGTCCATAAGACACCAGGGTGCACCAGCAGCCCCAGGCGCGCCCTGGTGGGTTGTGATCCCCACTGGGTCCCCTCACTTATCCCTTTAGCCCATGTCATCTCCTACCTCCAGAAAAATCACCATAGCTCTCACTCCCGTGTTCTTGCTCTCAAACTCGCGGATTTCGATCTCCTTGCTCGAAGCCCCGTTTCCGAAACTGTGTTGGGGGATTGCTATTTGGAATAAGATGGATTTCTTTAGGAAGTTTCCCTCCAAGAAGAATGCTAAAGGAGTCATTGGGAATCATCGGACAATGACCTCCACACTCCGAGAACGGCGGAGGTGCGGCCGTGTGAATGGCCGCATGATGTCTTCATGGAGGTGGCCGGGTTCCATCAAGAGTTTGCTCAATTTGTTGCAAATGCTGAGCTGACCGACTTCCTCGCAGCTAAGATCATGCCAGAGGACATTACAGCCTATCGGAAAAACCTGGCAGCGGCTGAGGAGGAGCCTCAGGAGTGGGACGCTTAGGTGTCGTCACCACCGCACTTCAACTTAGGACCTGATGGCTATTACGGATGGTGATTACCAAGCAAGGGCAAAAGCCTAAGCTTGGGGGAGTACGTATTTCCAACGACATTATATTCATGTTCACACATTTCATTCCAGTTGTCGGTGTCCACACTTTTTCATTATGCTAGATTTATTTTCCTGCTCTCTTCTTGCATGTTTGAAAAACTTTGAGAAAATCCAAAAATATTTCCTACTTATTTTCGGCTTTTCTTTCTAGCTTAAATTGATTGTAGTATAAAAAGAAAACCCAAAAAGATTTCTCGTTTCTTCTTTTACTTGTTGGGAGCTCTCCCGTGTAAATAGTTATTCTTGTTTTTGTTTTTCCCTCTTTAATTTGTTTTCTTTTAGAAAAACTAAAAACTCCAAAAATATTTCAGTGTGTTTCTCTGAAATTCTTTTCCTTTTATTTGTGTCATACCCAGGAGAAGACCATAATGAAAATGTTGAGTGGCTCTCATATGCATTCTTGTTAATCTAACAAAGAGCCCATGTTACTTTGTCTTCTCCTCTTGAATAAAATGCTTGCAGATTCCAGCATGGAAGATATTGATAACTCTTGGTCGTAACGTTGACAGGAAGGGTGTACCTCCCAAAATTATATTTATCTCTGATTTAAGCTTTGAGCTCTGGCACTGATGTCTACTACGCAACCTTCTTCTTGTAGACTCGTGTTGGGCCTCCAAGCGCAGAGTTTTGTAGGACAGTAGCAAATTTCCCTAAAGTGGATGACCTAAGGTTTACAATCCGTGGGAGGCGTAGGATGAAGATGGTCTCTCTCAAACAACGCTGCAACCAAATAATAAAAAGTCTCTTGTGTCCCCAACACACCCAATACAATGGTAAATTGTATAGGTGCACTAGTTCGGCGAAGAGATGGTGATACAAGTGTAATATGGATGGTAGATATAGGTTTTTGTAATCTGAACATATAAAAACAGCAAGGTAGCAAGTAACAAAAGTGAGCAAAAATGGTATTGCAATGCTTGAAAATAAGGCCTAGGGTTCATACTTTCACTAGTGCAAGTTCTCTCAACAATACTAACATAGTTGAATCATATGTAAATCCCTCACGTGCAACAAAGAGTTCACTCCAAAGTCACAAATAGCGAAGAACAAACGAAGAAATTATTGTAGGGTACGAAACCACCTCAAAGTTATCTTTGCCGATCAATCTTATGAGCTATCCCTATAAGTGTCACGAACAGCCCTAGAGTTCGTACTAAAATAACACCTTAAGATACACATCAACCAAAACCCTAATGTCACCTAGATACTCCAATGTCACCACGAGTAACCATGGGCTTGATTATATGATATGCATCACACAATTTCAGGTTCATCATGTTCAGTCCAACACAAAGAACTTCAAAGAGTGCCCCAAAGTTTCTACTGGAGTGTCAAGACGAAAACATGTGCCAACCCCTATGCATAGATTCCCAAGGTCACGGAACCCGCAAGTTGATCACCAAAACATACATCAAGTGGATCAATAGAACATCCCATTGTCACCACGGATATCCCATCGCAAGACATACATCAAGTGTTCTCAAATCCTTAAAGATTCAATCCGATAAGAAAACTTCAATAGGAAAACTCAATTCATCACAAGATAGAGAGGGGAGAACTCCATATGATTCATCTATATCAATAAAGCTCGCGGTACATCAAGATCGTGTCATCTCAAGAACACGAGAGAGAGATCAAACACATAGCTACTGGTACATTCCCTCAGCCCCGAGGGTGAACTACTCCCTCCTCGTCATGGAGACCGCCGGTATGATGAAGATGGCCTCTGGTGATGGCTTCCCCCTCTGGCAGGGTTTCGGAACGGTCTCTCGGTTGGTTTTTCGTGGCTTTGGAGGCTTGCGGCGGCGGAACTCCCGATCTAGGTTTGTTTCCGGGGGTTTCTCTATTTATAGGAATTTTTGGCGGCGGAAACAAGTCAGGAGGGTCCACGAGGCGACGACAAGCCAGCAGGGCGATCTCATAGTTCTTCAAGTGAGAAGCTGAGAAGGGATGACACCCATTTGACCTAGAAGACCGATGATCAAGTGTCAAATTCTAAGCCAAGAGATGGCAATGGGACTATAGGAGCACGGTACTAAACCATCATACCATACCGGTGACTTCACCAACCGAAACCAACTCAAATAAGTTCAGGGAGGAAAAGAAGACGGTCATGATAGATTGGTGAATGCGCCCTAGGGGGGCGCCCTAGGGGCTTGTGGCTGCCTCGTGGCTCTTCTGGCCCAACTCCGATGCCCCGTGGGTCTCTTCTGGTTCATAAAAAATCACCTTAAATTTTTATTCCGTTTGGACTCCGTTTGATATTCCTTTTCTGTAAAACTCAAAAACAAGGAAAAAAACAGAAACTGGCACTGGGCTCTAGGTTAATAGGTTAGTCCCAAAAATAATATAAAACAACATATAAATGCATATAAAACATCCAAGACCGATAATATAATAGCATGGAACAATGAAAAATTATAGATACGTTGGAGACGTATCAAGCATCCCCAAGCTTAATTCCTGCTCGTCCTCGAGTAGGTAAATGATAAAAACAGAATTTTTGATGTGGAATGCTACCTAACGTATTCATCATATTCTTTTCTTCTTTGTATAGCATGGACATTTGGATTTGTAAATGATTTAAAGCAATAGTCTAGTTTTAACATAATGACTTCAATACTCAAGCATGTCAACAAGCAACCATGTCTTTCAAAATATCAACACTAAAGAAAGTTATCCCTGGCCCATCATGCTCAATCATTGATCCATTCATGAAACACACTCAAATATTAGCTATGCCCAATGCTCAAGTACGATCATAGTGCCCCCTAGTTGGTTCTTATAAGAGAAGATGGGGACTCAAAGCAAAAATAAAAATTGCATAAAGTAAATAGATAGGCCCTTTGCAGAGGGAAGTAGGGATTTGTAGAGGTGCCAGAGCTCAAAGTTTTAAATTGAGAGAGAAAAAATATTTTGGGTGGCATGCTTTTCCTGTCAACGAAAACGACAAAGTAGCTCACAATACTTTCCATGCTAGATACATTATAGGCGGTTCCCAAACAGAATGGTAAAGTTTTTACTCCCCCTCCACCAATCAATCACACTCCACGGCGAGCCGAATCCACGGGTACCGTCCATACAAACAACAATCCTGGGGGAGTTTTGTTTCATTATATTTTGATTTGATTTTTGAGCATGGAACTGGGCATCCCGAATACCAGCCACTTTCTCGTGAATGATAGTGAATCAACACATATCGTGAGAATAACACACCTAGCATGGAAAAATATTGGATACTCCCCACTGTTTCATGAGCGGTACGGGCACACAAAAGAGAAAATTTATTTTGAAAATGTAGAGATGGCACATACAAATTTGCTTGGAACGGCATGGAAATACCGCATATAGGTAGGTATGGTGGACTCATAAGGCAAAACTTGGTTTAAGGATTTTGGATGCACAAGTAGTATTTCTACTTAGTACAAATGAAGGCTAGCAAATAGATTGGGAAGCAACCAAACCAAGGAACGAAAAATCACATAAGTGAGCATTGAGTCAAAACTAACACCGAATAATACACCACAAGTAGGATATAACTTCATTGCATAACTATTGACTTTCGTGCATGCATAGGGAATCACAAACCTTAACATCAATATTCCTACTAAGCATAATTACTCACTAACATGACTCACATATTACTATCATCATGTTTCAAAACTATTACAAAGAATCAAGTTTAATTTGTCCCATGATCTTCATGAAAGTTTTTATTATATCCTCCTTGGATATCTATCACTTTGGGACTAGTTTCATATGTTGCTATTGCTTTTTGTCAAGCTCAAGCAAATTTAAGTGAAGTACAGGAGCATAAAAATTTCATCTCTCAAAAAGGTATAAGTGAAGCATGAGAGGAAATGACAAGCTACTCTTAAAAGATATAAGTGTAGATCAATGAGTAGTCGAACAATTAAGTAGCTATGTGAGGACTCTCTCTCTCTCTCTCTCAATAAATATTTTCAGATCTTAAGCATTTTATTAAGTAGCAAGCAAAAGAAAAATAATAGCACTCCAAGAATAGCACGCATCATGTGAACGAATAAAAATTTAGGCTCAACATAGGCTAACCGATAATTGTTGATGAAGAGAGGTGGGATGCGTAGCATCCCCAAGCTTAGATGCTTGAGACTTCTTGAAATATTTACTTGGGGTGCCTTGGGCATCCCCAAGCTTGAGCCTTTGTATCCCGTTCAATCTTCTCATATCATGGTTTCACCTATTCTCAAAAACTTCATCCACACAAAACTCGAAAAGAACTCGTGAGATAGGTTAGTACACATAAGAATAAATCAACACTTCATGTACTGCCAATACAAGTTGCACAATAATTTTCAAACATTAGGTACTGTATACTATCATTTCCACAATTTATATCTACCAATATAGGCTATGGAAACTATAGGATATGTAGATAACGAAACTATGACAGCAATCTGCCTAAACAGAACAGTCTGTAGCAATTTATGAAAACAGTGTACTCGTGTAACTCAAAAAATTACGAAACTTTAGGACACGCTATAAAATTTATATGAAAACACTGTGTAAAAATTTCAGAAACTTTCCACGTAACAGCAAAATATGAAAATTCAAACACTACTGCCAAAGTTTCTGTTTTTACAAAGCACTCATCAAAACATGCAATGCAAGCATCCTAAACGCAATTCTTGGAACTTTTTATTGAAAAACAATATTATAAATAACACCTAACAGAAGGTAACAAATTATAATGGCGATCCAAGCAAAGCACATATTGTGTGACGAATAAAAATATAGCTCTAAGTAAGATATACCGATAGTGTTGAAGACGAAAGAGGGGATGCTTCCGGGGCATCTCCAAGCTTAGGCACTTGAGTCTTCCTTGGATATTAGCTTGGGGGTGCCTTGGGCATCCCCAAGCTTAGGTTCTTGTCACTCCTTATTCTCCTCATATCGGTGTCTCACCCAAAACTTGAAAACTTCAATCACACAAAACTTAACGGAACTTCGTGAGATGGGTTAGTATAATTAATAAAGATCATTCACTTAGGTACTGTCAAGACAAGATTCGTAATTGTTCTCACATAATACCTACTGTATTCTATCATTCCCATAATTTATATCACTCAATATAAGCAATGGAAACACTAAAACAAGCAAACTATGCATGCAAAACAGAATCTGTCAAAAACAGAACAGTCTGTGAAGATCTGTAGTGTAATCATACTTCCCTGTCTTTAAAAATTCTGAAAAATTAGGACAGTCTAGGAAATTTGTATATAAATCATGTGTAAAAAATTCAGATCAAAATCACGTTCCAGTGAATTTACAAAATTCCTGGACTGAGAGAAAAAGTTTCTGTTTTTGCACAGAATCAAGTCAACTATCATCCACACTATCCCAAAGGATTTACTTGGCACTTTATTGAAACAAAAGATATAAAACATGATTATACAGTATCTTAATCATGTGGACACACAAAAACAGAAAGGAAAAGTGTTGGGTTGTCTCCCAACAAGCGCTTTTCTTTAATACCTTTTAGCTAGGCATGATGATTTCAATGATGCTCACATAGTAATAGTATCTGAAACATGTAAAAGAGCATCATGAATCTCATGACAAGCACATTTAAGTCTAACCCACTTCCTATGCATAGGGATTTTGTGAGCAAACAATTTATAGGAGCAAGAATCAACTAGCATAGGAAGGCAAAACAAGCATAACTTCAAAACTTTGAACACATAGAGAGGAAACTAGATATTATTGCAATTCCTACAAGCATATGTTCCTCCCTCATAATAATTTTCAGTAGCAGCATGAAGGAATTTCACAATATAACAAGCGCATAAAGCATTATTTTCATGATATACAAGCATAGAAGTTTTAATACTCACCACATAAGCAAATTTATTCTCATCAATAGTAGTGGGAGCAAACTCAACAAAATAACTATCATGTCAAGCATAATCCAATTGAAAATTAAAATCATGATGACAAGTTTCATGGTTATCATTATTCTTTATAGCATACATGTCATCACAATAATCATCATAAATAGGAGGCATGCTTTCATCATAATAAATTTGCTCATCAAAACTTGGGGGACTAAACATATCATCTTTATTAAACATAGCATCCCCAAGATTGTAGCTTTGCATATCATTAGCATCATGAGTATTCAAGGAATTCATACTAACAACATTGCATTCATGCTCATCATACAAAGATTTAGTGCCAAACATTTTAATAACTTCTTCTTCTAACACTTGAGCACAATTTTCCTTCCCATCATTTTCACGAAAGACATTAAAAAGTTGAAGCATATGAGGCAACCTCAATTCCATATTTTTTGTAGTTTTCTTTTATAGACTAAACTAGTGATAAAAGAAGAAACTAAAAGATTCAATTGCAAGATCTAAAGATATACCTTCAAGCACTCACCTCCCCGGCAACGGTGCCAGAAAAGAGCTTCGTTGACGGGATGTGAGTGCCGCTTACCTAGCCTCCCCGGCAACGGCGCCAGAAAAGAGCTTGATGTCTACTACGCAACCTTCTTCTTGAAGACTCGTCTTGGGCCTCCAAGCGCAGAGTTTTGTAGGACAGTAGCAAATTTCCCTCAAGTGGATGACCTAAGGTTTACAATCCATGGGAGGCATAGGATGAACATGGTCTCTCTCAAACAACCCTGCAACCAAATAACAAAAAGTCTCTTGTGTCCCCAACACACCCAATACAATGGTAAATTGTATAGGTGCACTAGTTCGGCGAAGAGATGGTGATACAAGTGTAATATGGATGGTAGATATAGGTTTTTGTAATCTGAAAATATAAAAACAGCAAGGTAGCAAGTAACAAAGCTGAGCAAAACCGGTATTGCAATGCTTGAAAACAAGGCCTAGGGTTCATACTTTCACTAGTGCAAGTTCTCTCAACAATACTAACATAGTTGAATCATATGTAAATCCCTCACGTGTAACAAAGAGTTCACTCCAAAGTCACAAATAGCGGAGAACAAACGAAGAAATTATTGTAGGGTACGAAACCACCTCAAAGTTATCTTTTCCGATCAATCTTATGAGCTATCCCTATAAGTGTCACGAACAGCCCTAGAGTTCGTACTAAAATAACACCTTAAGATACACATCAACTAAAACCCTAATGTCACCTAGATACTCCAATGTCACCACGAGTACCCATGGGCCTGATTATACGATATGCATCACACAATTTCAGGTTCATCATGTTCAATCCAACACAAAGAACTTCAAAGAGTGCCCCAAAGTTTCTACCGGAGAGTCAAGACGAAAACATGTGCCAGCCCCTATGCATAGATTCCCAAGGTCACGGAACCCGCAAGTTGATCACCAAAACATACATCAAGTGGATCAATAGAACATCCCATTGTCACCACGGATATCCCATCGCAAGACATACATCAAGTGTTCTCAAATCCTTAAAGATTCAATCCGATAAGAAAACTTCAAAGGGAAAACTCAATTCATCACAAGAAGATAGATAGGGGAGAACTCCATATGATTCATCTACATCAATAAAGCTCGCGGTACATCAAGATCGTGTCATCTCAAGAACACGAGAGAGAGAGAGAGATCAAACACATAGCTACTGGTACATACCCTCAGCCCCGAGGGTGAACTACTCCCTCCTCGTCATGGAGACCGCCGGGAAGATGAAGATGGCCTCCGGTGATGGTTTCCCCCTCCGACAGGTTGCCGGAACGGGCTCCCGATTGGTTTTTCGTGGATCTGGAGGCTTGCGGCGGCAGAACTCCCGATCTAGGTTTGTTTCTGGGGGTTTCTCTATTTATAGGAATTTTTGGCGGCGGAAACAAGTCAGGGGGGGTCCATGAGGCGGTGACAAGCCAGCAGGGCACGCCCTAGGGGGGCACCCTAGGGGCTTTTGGCTGCCTCATGGCTCTTCTGGCCCAACTCCGATGCCCCGTGGGTCCCTTCTGGTTCATAAAAAATCACCATAAATTTTTATTCCGTTTGGACTCCGTTTGATATTCCTTTTCTGTAAAACTCAAAAACAAGGAAAAAACAGAAACTTGCACTGGGCTCTAGGTTAATAGGTTAGTCCCAAAAATAATATAAAACAACATATAAATGCATATAAAGCATCCAAGACCGATAATATAATAGCATGGAACAATCAAAAATTATAGATACGTTGGAGATGTATCAGGCACCTCTGCAAATCCCTGTTTCCCTCTGCGAAGGGACTATTTATTTACTTTTATGTTGAGTCATCACCTTCTGAAATAAGCGCCAGACCTGAGAGCATTATTGTCATCCTCATGCATTGTGTATAGTTAATGCTGGGTCCAACATGACTGGATCTTTTCTACCATGAATTACAATGTTTGGTTGCTGCTTTAACTTTGGAGGTACTCTGCATTTATGTTTTGCGGTCTCGGAAAGCGCTAGCGAGATACCACTGTTGTCATATTATATCATGATTGTTTTGACAAAGTGTTTGCATTTGAGATATTTTATTATTGCTCGCTTGTTGCTTATGTCATTGATATGAGTTAACATAATTTTTAAGAGTTATTGCTGACATGGTTAGTCATAATCTTTGCTGAAAACCTGGGTGCTACTTAAGCATATATATGTAAACAAGAACAAAAGAGTTCGTAAAAGTTTTTCTTTATCACTTTCAGTTTGTCAACTGAATTGCTTGAGGACAAGCAATGGGTTAAGCTTGGGGGAGTTGATACGTCTCCGTCGTATCTACTTTTCCTAACGCTTTTGCTCTTGTTTTGGACTCTAATTTGCATGATTTGAATGAAACTAACCCAGACTGACGTTGTTTTCAGCTGAACTACCATGGTGTTGTCTTTGGATAGAAATAAAGTTCTTAGAACTGGACAAAACTTTTTGGAGATTTATTTTACAATAAATAAATAAATATTGGAGCCAAGATCCACCGGAGGGGGTGCCCTGGTTGGGCACGATACACCAGGGCGTGCCACCCCCTCCAGGCGTGCCCTGGTGGGTTGTGCCCACCTCGTGGCCCCACTGACCCTAATTTCGGCACTATAAAATCCTATTTCCGGAGAAAAAAATAAAGAAGAAAGTTTCATCGTGTTTTATGATACGGAGCCGCCGCCACCTCCTGTTCTTCATCGGGAGGCCAGATCTGGAGCCCGTTTGGGGCTCCGGAGAGGGGAATCTTCGGTATTCATCATCATCAACCCTTCTCCATCACCAATTCCATGATGCTCCCCACCGGGAGTGAGGAATTCTTTCGCAGGCTTGCTGGTCGGTGAGGAGTTGGATGAGATTCATCATGTAATCGAGTTAGTTTTGTTAGGGCTTGATCCCTAGTATCCACTATGTTCTGAGATTGATGTTGTTATGACTTTGCCATGCTTAATGCTTGTCACTAGGTCCCGAGTGCCATGATTTCAGATTGGAACCGTTTATGTTATTACCATTACATCTATGTTATTGATCCGATCTTGCTAGTCATATGCACCTGCTATGTGTTATGATCCGTAAACCCCGGAGTGACAGTAGTCGGGATACTTTCCGGTGATGACCGTAGCTTGAGGAGTTCATGTATTCACTATGTGTTAATGCTTTGTTCCGGTTCTCTATTAAAAGAAGGCCTTAATACCCCTTCGTTTCCTTATGGACCCCGTGATACGTCTCCAACGTATGTATAATTTTTGCTTGTTCCATGTTGTTATATTACCATTCTTGGATGTTTTACAATCATTTTATAACAACTTTATATCATTTGTTGGGACTAACCTATTGACATAGTGCCAAAGTGCGGTTGTTGTTTTTGCTTGTTTTTTACTTTGCAAAATATCAGTACCAAACGGAGTCCAATCGCGACGAACTTTTTGGAGATTTTTTCTGGACCAGAAGACACCCAGTGGGCTAAAGAAGATCCAGGAAGGTGGGCTGTGGAGAGCACAACCCACCAGGGCGCGCCAGGGGGCCCTCGGTGCGCCCTGATGGGTTGTGCCCTCCACGGGGCCCCTCTCCACCGCCTCTGATGCCTATAAATTCCCAAATATTCCAAAAACCCTAGGGGAGTCGACGAAACACAATTCCAGCCGCCGCAAGTTCCAGAACCTGGAGATCCAATCTAAACACAATCACGGAGGGGTTCATCTTCTTCATAGATGCCTATCCGATGATGCGCGAGTAGTCCACCATAGACCTACGGGTCCGTAGGTAGTAGCTAGATGGCTTTCTATCTCTCTTATGATTCTCAATACAGTGGTCTCTTGGAGATCTATTTGATGTAAACTTTTGCGGTGTGTTTGTTGGGATCCGATGAATTTTGAGTTCATGATCAGTTTCTATCCATGAATATTATTTGAGTCTTCTTTGATCTATTATATGCATGATTACTTATAGCCTCATATTTCTTCTTCGAATCTTTGGGTTAGTTATGCCGACTAGATCGATTTTTCTTGCCATGGGAAGAGGTGCTTTGTGATGGGTTCGATCTTGCAGTGTCCTTTCCCAGTGACAGAAGGGGCAGCAAGGCACGCATGTATCGTTGCCATTAAGGATAACAAGATGGGGTCTTTTCCTACATGAATAGATCTTGTCTACATCATGTCATCATTCTTATTGCATTACTCCGTTTTTCCATGAACTTAATACACTAGATGCATGCGGGATAGCGGTCGATGTGTGGAGTAATAGTGGTAGATGCAGGCATGAGTCGGTCTACTTATCTTGGACATGATGCCTATATAATGATCATCGCCTTGTATATCATCATGATTATTTGATCTTCTATCAATTGCCCAACAATAATTTGTTCACCCACCGTGCGCTATACTCATGAGAGAAGCCACTAGTGAATCCTACGGCCCCTGGGTCTACTTTTCTAACAAATTGCTTTCCGATCTATCTTTTTGCCTCTTTGTTTTCAGATCTACAAAACCAAAAACCCAAAAATATATTGCTGCAATTTTTATTTTCCTTTTCTATTTTGTGTTCTTGAGAGATCTATCTCTCCTATATAGCATTACCTAATCTATCTTTTTACCATAGAGAGATTGACAACCTCTCTTTCTCGTTGGGTTGCAAGTATTTGTTATTTGTGTGCAGGTGCTGCTTATTGGGTGGCGGTGATCCTCCTACTGGTTTGATAACCTTGGTTTCAGAACTAAGGGAAATACTTATCGTCGCTGTGCTGCATCATCCTTTCCTCTTTGGGAAAATACCGACGCAGTCTCAAGCCACGTCAAAGGAATTTCTGGCACCGTTGTCGGGGAGGAAGCGGTCTCTTCTACGTGCCTATCTCGGGCGCCGAGGAGACTCTATCATCATCTACCAGGTTACTAATCACAAATCTCATCTCCTTGCAATTACATTATTTGCCATTTGCTTCTCGTTTTCCTCTCCCCCACTTCACCAATTTGCCGTTTTATTCGCCCTGTTTTTCGTTTGCCTTTCTCTTGTCCAATCTCTTGTTTGCTTGTCACCATGAGTGATTTTGATATGGCATAAACATATGATGGCAGGACTCCTAAAATTGGACGTTCTGGTAATCTAGATTCTAAAACTTTTGTTTTGGGGGCAAGGGAGCGTTATAGGAAAAGAAACAATCCAAGAGTTTTTCAATTGCGTTGGGAATTTGACTCTCGATGATACACCTATACTGAAAAGAACTAACTCTTATGCGGAAGCTATCTCAGTGCTAGTTCTAAAACTTGAAAATATATTTATTCGTAGCCATCCTACCTTGCAAAGATTGTTTTATGAGCTACCCATCATAAAGAATCCCAAAGCTAAGAAGTTAGCTACCCTTGTTCTTATGAATGAATTTGATCACATAGTACGGGAAGCTAGGGAGATCTTTGACTTTTATGGTATGAGCCGTGAAAAATGGTAATAGGAGAAATGCTTTACAATAGTGATTACATGATGAGATATTTTCTTGGAAATAATCAAATTTTTTATGAGAATCTCAAAAAGGAAGTCCCCGTTTTAGATATGATCCAACAAGTTTTCAATGACGTGAACCAACAATATTCTTGGATTGTGGTCGGGAATCAAAGGAGATACGTAGAGGGACAACTTGATAGTGCTAAGGTAGCTATAGATGATGTGTTTCAAGTTCTATTTGCAAAACCTCTTGACAAAAGCACCTTATCCAAGACCAAGGATGATAATACTTGAATCTATGCGTTATGCCTAGCTAGGGGCGTAAAACGATAGCGCTTGTTGGGAGGCAACCCAATGAATAAATAATTTTTGCTTTTTACTTTCTGTTTTTGAGTGTTGACACAATTATTCCTCTGTTATGATTGTGTTTTTATGGTTTATTAAGTGTTTGTGCCAAGTAGAGCCTTTAGGATGATTCATAAGATGAGTAGAAGCGATGCTGAATCTGAAACAGAAACTTTGCGTCCAGTATATGAATTTTCATTTTTTGCTGGAACGTGATCTTGAGCTGAAATTTTAACACAGTGTTGCTATACAAATTCCTTACGTTGTCCCAATTGTTTCAGAATTTTAAGAGTTACAGAAGTATGGTTCGAGTACAGATTACTGCAGACTGTTCTGTTTAAGACAGATTCTGTTTTCGTTGCATTGTGTGCTTGTTTTGATGATTCTACGGGTTATATTGAAGGGTATGAGCCATGATAATGATTAAATACAGTAGGTATAATGCAATAATAAAATATGAATGGGTTTGCAACAGCACCTAAAGTAGTGATTTGCTTTATTATACTAACGGATCTCACGAAGATTTTGTTGAGTTTTGTGTGATTGAAGTTTTCAAGTTTTGGGTGAGATCACGATGGATGAAGGAATAAGGAGTGAAAAGAGCCTAAGCTTGGGGATGCTACAGCACCCCCCAAGATATATCCAAAGAGAAACAAGCAACTAAGCTTGGGGATTCCCCCGAGTGGCATGCCCTCTTTCTTCTAACGACCATCGGTATTTTACTTGGAGCTATATTTTTATTCGTCACATATCATGACTTTTACTTGGAGCGTCTTGTATCATTTGAGTCTTTGCTTGCTTTGCTTGTTATTTTGTCTCCTGTATCCTTACTGGACACACCAATTTGAGAGAGACAAAATTATGCTATCATTTGTTAGAATTGTTCTGTACGCTTCACTTAAACTTTTTGAGCTATAGGATTGCTCTAGTGCTTCACTTATATCTTTTTGAGCACGGTGTGCTTGGAAATTTTTGTAGAAATAGTCTCATGCTTCACTTAGATTAATTTGAGAGTTAGTAAATTTTGAAGAAATCCTCTCATGCTTCAATTATACCCTTTTGAGAGATGAAAACTCTATGCTCATGTGCTTCACTTAAATTTGTTTGAGCTTGTAAAAAAAGCAATGCCAATATATGAAACTAGTCCCAAAGTGATAGATATACAAGGAGGATATAATAAAAACTTTCATGAAGATCATTGGACAAACTAAACTTGATTCCTTGTAATAGTTTTGAAACATGCTGATAGTAATATGTGAGTCATCTTAGTAAGTAATTATGCTTAGTAGGAATATTCGTGTTACGGTTTGTGATTCCCTATGCATGCACGAAAGTCAATAGTTATGCAATGAAACTACATTCTACTTATGGTGCATTATTCGGTGTTAGTTATGCTCAATGATCGCTTATGTGAATTTTTGTTTCTTGGTTTGGTTGCTTCTCAATCTATTTGCTAGCCTCCATTTGTACTAAGTAGAAATACTACTTGTGCATCCAAAATCCTTAAACAAAGTTTTATCTTATGAGTCCACCATACCTACCTATATGTGGTATTTCCATGCCGTTCCAAGCAAATTTGTAGGTGCCATCTCTAAATTTTCAAAATAAATTTTCTCTTTTCTGTGCTCGTACCGCTCATGAAACGGTGGGGAGTGTCCAATATTTTTCCATGCTAGATGTGTTATTCTCAAGATGAGTGTTTATTCACTTGTCATTGCACGAGAGTGCGGCGGTAATAGGGATGCCCATTCCCGAAATGAAAAAGAAAAAATATTTACTTTATGTTGTCAAATAATAAATTCCTTGGAAAGTGTTGGTATGGAAGGCAACTGTGGATACGGCCCGCCATGGAAAGTGAAAGTTTGGTGGAAAAAGGAATAAAATTTATTTTCTGTATGGGAACCGCCTATGATATATTGTAACATCCCAAATTTTGGAATGTTATATTAATCAATAGAATGATTGATTGAATGAATGATTGTTTGATTGAGTGATTGAAAATTGAGTGAAATTTGAAACTTTTTAAAACTTTTGAATGAGAGGGAATAAAATGACTTTCCCCTTTGTGTTTGATTTCCAATTCATCCAATTCAAATCAAATGAGAGAAGATGACATGACTTCTTCAAATGATGGATTTGAAAAGTTCTAAAATATTCTATTTGGAATTATTTTCATTTGATTCCATTTCTATTTTAAAGTTTGAATGGATTCAAATTCACTTGCCCAAAATTCAAAAAAACAAATTGAGAGGAGGAACATGACCCTCCAAACCAGGGACACTTTTTTGAAATTTTTGAACCATAAAACCAAAGGGGTCATTTGAAAATTATTTGCAAAAAGAAATAAAACAATTTAGGCATTTTCTAAAAAATATATATATATATATATATTTCTAAAAATATTTTTGTTTGGCCGTTGAAAAATGTTCACCTTACTGCAATTTTTTTCCCTGGTCATTTTGGTATATAATTATTTTATATTTGAGTTTATCTTTGTTTTCCTTTTCATAGCTTTCCTTTCCTGTTTTTGAATAATAGGAAAAATGGTTTTAATAGGAAACAGACCGAAGCCCAAAAGGAATAGTGGCCGGCCCAGGATTCCCTCGCTGGATCCGATTTCTTTCCGAACCGGTGCCCGATCGCCCCTCCCCTCTCTTTCTCTCTCTGACGTCGCGGGCCCACGGGCCGATCCTTCCTTCCTCGCGCCCGTCCCCTTCCTTCCCTCTCTCCCTTCCTTTCTTCGCCGGAGCTCGCCGGATCCGAGCTGATCTCGTCGATCCCTTTCCTATTCTCGCTCCCGAGCCCTGGCTATAAAGCCCGAGCTTCCCGCACCCCGTTCCGCCCGTTTCCCCCTCGCCCGATCCTCTCCTCTCGCCGGAATCTCTCGCCGGAGTCCCGAGCGCCGCCACATCGCCATTTGCCACGCCCCGTTCGCTCCCGACGCCCTAGACCGCCAAATCCACCACCACTGGATCTGCCTCGAAACGGCGCGTCCGCCCGTGCGCTTCCCTGAGCTTCAGAGCCACCGGAGCCCTGACGACAACCCCAACCGAGCACCACCGCCGCCCCGAAGCTCGCCGTCGTCCCTCGAGTCGTCCTCGGCCTCGCCTGAGCCCACCAGGAGACGCGTCACCCTCGTCTTCATCCCTACGACCACCTCCCGGAGCACGAAGACCGCCGGAGCACTCGCCTGCGACGCACCCGAGCCCCTGCCGCCGACGTCGACCTCGCCGGAGCTCCTCTCTCCTCTGTAAGTCGCCGGAGATCCCATCACCGTTAGATCTAGGGTGAACGGTTAGGATTAGATCACGTTTTTTTTAATTAATTGTCGAAACGTTTTCTATTAGGAGCCGGCCGTCCGCCCGAAGCACTCGCTCACGCGCACCTCTCGGCCAGTAGCGTAGCGCCACGTGTACCCCTGTCCGTTAGGATGGATTTTTCTTTTTCTGTTTTTAGTTTCTTTTACAGAATTAGTTCTGTTTTTGTTTTCTCTATATCTTTTATGTTTTTATTTTTTTTAACTTGATTCTTTTTGCATTGTGTCACAAATTTTATCTAGTTTCTGTAGATTTAAAGTTTGACCATATTTGAATAATTTAAATTCAGATTCAAACAGATTTGTATTCAAACTTGTTTTGCTTATAACTTTAGTTTAAAAAATTATTTTTGAGTGAGTCTTTTTTGCTACTGGTCACAAGTGACATTATTTAGAAGTAGGACAAATTTGAGAATTTTTAGAATACTTTAAATTAGGGTTTCAAGCAAAACAGATTCTGTTTTAGTTCTTTTTAGGTTTATTTCTATTTCTTTTGTTTTTATAGTTTTAAATTTATTTTCTGTTATATTAGTTGACAAGTTTTACCTTGTTTTCTGTTAGTTAGCAGTAGTATTTCAACCAAGTTTATTTATATGTTGTTTATTACTTTTGTTTGCATGAAATCAATTCTAGTTCAATTATAACTTGCAATTGATTTCCATAGCTAGTTGGAGTTCCTATTTGAAAATATTTTTATAAAGTGTTTTATAGGTTTTACTTTCTGTTAACTTAGCTGTTTTATAATTTGTTTTGTCTTATTTTAGTATTTTATTGTTTTTCTTGTTGTTAAGTTTATTAGACAAAAACTTATGTTGTTAGGGTGTTGTTTTCATAGTTCTTAGTTGTTCTTCAAAAGTAATTCTTTTTGCTAGTAAAAATATTTGCTAAATACTTTTGTTAGATCTTTACTTAGTTGTTGTTTTGTTGCTGTTGATAATAGGCTAATTGTAGGAAAACCTTTTCTTAGTTGCTTGATGAAGTTTTGTTGTTTTAAATTTTTTTCTTAAGTTTTTCCTTCATCACAACCCTTTTTGGTGTTCTTGTTTTTGTGTTCCCTTTTGATTGTTAGTATTGATTGCTAGTATGATTGCTTATGAATGCAATGCTTTATTATATAGATTTTCATCGGAGAGTGACGAATAGTTCTATCAAGTTATTTTTTGAGAGCGATATTTATCTTCATCAACCCTACCAGGCAAGTTCACTTTGACCATCTATTTCATACCTACGTTTTATTGCATGTAGTGACATCATTCAACAAATCCCTCCAGTAGTATTATTGAATTCTTGTAGTTGAGTAGAATGCATGAGGTAGGAACCCACTCCTTGTTACCGAAGCCCCGGGACGTTATTTGTCTTACTGCTATGCTATGCTAAAGTAGACGGGGTTGGTATGAGTGTTCGAGAGTGGTGTGAGGTGAAGGACTCTACGTCAAAGACGACAACTTCATGAAGGCATCTTCAAGTCCTGCATCTTCAAGACCTCAAGACTTCGAGACTCGAGAAACAAGTTTTCAATACACACTACTGGGTGAGGGATGGATTTGATGGGCACCCTGGAGTAACCAGTGGATGGCCGGGATGCATGGAGAAGCGCCATGACATCTTGCGGAAAGCCTCACCCAGACTCAAAGAGACGGATGAATACTTCATGCCCGGAAGCTTACCTGTGTAGCCACAAGTCATTATGGGCTCTGGCTTGGTTGATCTTTGTTGTGACTCTGGCTGGGCAGTGCTACGAGATGTAGTCGACGTTAGGATTGGATGGGCACTGACAGTAGTCAGGGAAACACTCTGAAAAACCATGTTTCGTTCGTCCTGTTCTCAAACACACGGCAGTGCGAGGACTTACAAGGAGGGAACGAATCTTGTGGGTAAAGTACACAACACTCTGCAGAGTTAAACCTAATCGATTAGCCGTGTCCCCGGTTACGGACAATTTGAGCCTCTGGGCTTGGATCTATCTCTGAACTCTCAACACCAGACTGATAATTAATTGTGGGCAACTTATGTTACGTGTGGGCATTGAGACATCGGTTGGCGGAACCATGTCATAATAGATATTTCCATAGTGAAAACTCCTGATATCCCTTTGTTGTAGGAAAATAAAATAAAATCAGCTTTTATGCAAAAACTCAGACACAGAGCCACAAAGCTTTATTGCATATAGAATAGCCTCATCTTCTGTTTTCTCTTATTGTGATCTTGCCGGTGCATTCAATGTACTGACCTACACGGCTGCAACGTCTTATGTTGCAGATATCTTTTCTACGACGGGTAAGAGTACGATTCAGGGTTACGGTCTACACTCAACCTGCCGTTGGTGTTTATTGGGACTCCACTCCCGTTGACTGTTTCCGCTGAGATTTTAAGGTATATATCAGTTCTACGTTATTTACATGTGATTGCACTTTGATATATACATTGATGTACTGTGTGTGCCAGCATACTGATCCAGGGATGGCACAGAACACACAGAGGCTTGACCGTTTGAGGTCGGGTCGCTACATATATCTAGCATGGAAAGTATTGTGAGCTACTTTGTCGTTTTCGTTGATAGGAAAGGCATGCCACCCAAACTATTTTTCTTTCTCAATTTCAAACTTTGAGCTCTGGCACCTCTACAAATCCCTACTTCCCTCTGCGAAGGGCCTATCTATTTACTTTATGCAATTTTCATTTTTACTTTGAGTCTCCATGCATCTTCTCTTAAAGCACCAACTAGGGGGCACTATGATCGTAATTGAGCATTGGGCATAGCTAATATTTGAGTGTGTTTCATGAATGGATCAATGATTAAGCATGATGGGCTAGGGATAACTTTCTTTAGTGTTGATATTTTGAAAGACATAGTTGCTTGTTGGCATGCTTGAGTATTGAAGTCATTATGTTAAAACTAGACTATTGCTTTGAATCATTTACAAGTCCAAATGTCCATGCTATACAAAAGAAAAGAATATGAGATGAACATGTTAGGCAGCATTCCACATCAAAATTTCTGTTTTTATCATTTACCTACTCGAGGACGAGTAGGAATTAAGCTTGGGGATGCAGATATGTCTCCAACGTATCTATAATTTTTGCTTGTTCCATGCTGTTATATTATCATTCTTGGATGTTTTACAATCATTTTATAACAACTTTATATCATTTTTTGGGACTACCCTATTGACATAGTGCCAAAGTGCTAGTTGCTGTTTTTGCTTGTTTTTTACTTTGCAAAATATCAGTACCAAACAGAGATTTTTTCTAGACCAGAAGACACCCAGTGGGCCAAAGAAGTGCCAGGAAGGTGGGATGTGGAGAGCACAACCCACCAGGGCATGCCCGGGGGGCCCCGGCGTGCCCTGATGGGTTGTGCCCTCCACAGGGCCCCTCTCCACCGCCTCTGATGCCTATAAATTCCCAAATATTCCAAAAACCCTAGGGAAGTCGACGAAACACAATTCCAGCCACCGCAAGTTCCAGAACCTCGAGATCCAATCTAAACACCATCACGGAGGGGTTCATCTTCTTCATAGGTGCCTCTCCGATGATGCGTGAGTAGTCCACCATAGACCTACGGGTCCGTAGGCAGTAGCTAGATGGATTTCTCTGTCTCTTATGATTCTCAATACAATGGTCTCTTGGAGATATATTTGATGTAAACTTTTGCGGTGTGTTCGTTGGGATCCGATGAATTTTGAGTTCATGATCAGTTTCTATCCATGAATATTATTTGAGTCTTCTTTGATCTGTTATATGCATGATTACTTATAGCCTCGTATTTCTTCTTCGAATCTTTGGTTTAATTAGGCCAGCTAGATCGATTTTTCTTGCCATGGGAAGAGGTGCTTTGTGATGGGTTCGATCTTGCGGTGTCCTTTCCCAATGACAGAAGGGGCAGCAAGGCACGCATGTATCGTTGCCATTAAGGATAACAAGATGGGGTCTATTCCTACATGAATAGATCTTGTCTACATCATGTCATCGTTCTTATTGCATTACTCCATTTTTCCATGAACTTAATACATTAGATGCATGCTGGATAGCGATCGATGTGTGGAGTAATAGTGGTAGATGCAGGCAGGAGTCGGTCTACTTATCTTGGACATGATGCCTATATAATGATCATCGCCTTGGATATTGTCATGATTATTTGATCTTCTATCAATTGCCCAACAGTAATTTGGTCACCCACCATGGCGCTATACTCATGAGAGAAGCCACTAGTGAATCCTATGGCCCCCGGGTCTACTTTTCCAACATATTGCTTTTCAATCAATCTTTTTGCCTCTTTGTTTTCAGATCTACAAAACCAAAAACCCCAAAAATATATTGCTGCACTTTTTGTTTGCCTTTTCTATTTTGTGTTCTTGAGAGATCTATCTCTCCTATCTATCACTACCTAATCTATCTTTTTACTGTAGAGAGATTGACAACCTCTCTTTCGCGTCGGGTTGCAAGTATTTGTTATTTGTGTGCAGGTGCTGCTTATTGGGTGGTGGTGATCCTCCTACTGGTTCGATAACCTTGGTTTCATAACTGAGGGAAATACTTACCGTCGTTGTGCTACATCATCCCTTCCTCTCTGGGGAAATACCGACGCAGTCTCAAGCCACGTCACCCTGCTGCCACGGGAGGGTAGGAAAAAAGATGCCATGCAAGTTATTTTCCATAAGCACGTATGAGACTATTTACGGAATACATGCCTACATTACATTTATGAACTGGAGGTAGTTCTGTGTCGCCCTAGGGTATGACTGTTATATGATGAATATTATCTAACGAGTTCACCGATCCAGTGCCTACGAGTTTTCCACATATTGTTCTTGCTAAGTTACTATTGCTATTGCTACTGTTACACTTGCTACAAAACTATTGCTATCGCTTTTACCGTTACCGTTACTGCAACTACTGCTATCAAAACTATCATACTACTGTGCTACTGATCACTCTGCTACAGATATTTAACCTCCAGGTGTGGTTGAATTGACAACTCAACTGCTGATACTCGCAAAATTCTTTGGCTCCCCTTGTGTCGAATCTATAAATTTGGGTTGAATACTCTACCCTCGAAAACTGTTGCGATCCCCTATACTTGTGTGTTATCAACAAGAAATTCATGAATGATTAGTATAAGAAAGAGAACTTTCACATATAAATATATTATCTTGGACATCTTTTATGATTGTGAATACCCATCAATTATTTTCAAACTTGATCAAATAGTTGAAGTTGAACAAGGAGGACAACGTAATGGTTATGTTTGGGTATATTTGCATAGAAGTTATATTTTTATGGATCCTCCAACATGTGGTGCTTGTTTAGAACCTTTTGCTAGCCAAAACTTCGTACTAAGTAGAGATACTACCTGTGCATCCAAATCCTTGAGCCAAGTTTCTTCCATAAGAGTCCACCATACCTACCTACATATGGTATTTCACTGACATTCCAAGTAAATTTGCATGTGCCACCTCTAAACATTCAAATAAACATCTGTTTTGTGTGCTCGTATCGCTCATGGAGCGATGGGGCGGTCATTATCTTCCATGCTAAGCGAGTTATTCTTGATAACCCACAAGTATAGGGGATCACAACAGTTTTCAAGGGTAGAGTATTCAACCCAAATTTATAGATTCAACACAAGGGGAGACAAAGAATATTTGTGCGTATTAGCAGCTGAATTGTCAATTCAACCACACCTGGAGATTAAATATCTGCACCAGAGTGATCAGTAGGACAGTAGTATGATAGTTTTGATAATAGTCGTAACAGTAACAGTAACGGTAACAGTGATAGCAATGGTTTTGTAGCAAGTGTAACAGTAGCAGTAGCAATAGTAACTTAGCAAGAACAATATGTGGAAAACTCGTAGGCATTGGATCCGTGAATTCATTGGATGATATTCATCATATAACAGTCATACATAGGGCGACACAGAACTAGCTCCAGATCATAAATATAATGTAGGCATGTATTCCGTAAATAGTCATACGTGCTTATGGAAAAGAACTTGCATGACATCTTTTGTCCTACCCTCCCGTGGCAGCGGGGTCCATAAGGAAACTAAGGGATATTAAGGCCTCCTTTTAATAGAGAACCGGAACAAAGCATTAACACATAGTGAATACATGAATTCCTCAAACTACGGTCATCACCGGAAAGTATCCCGGTTGTTGTCACCCCGGGGTTTACAGATCATAACACATAGCAGGTGCATATGACTAGCAAGATCGGATCAAGAACATAGATATAATGGTGATAATGTAAATGGTTCAGAACTGAAATCATGGCACTCGGGCCCTGGTGACAAGTATTAAGCATGGCAAAGTCATAGCAACATCAATCTCAGAACATAGTGGATACTAGGGATCGAGCCCTAACAAAACTAACTCGATTACATGATGAATCTCATCCAACTCCTCACCGACCAGCGAGCCTACGAAGGAACTACTCACTCCCGGTGGGGAGCATCATGGAATTGGCGATGAAGGAGGGTTGCTGATGACGAAGACCGAAGATTCCCCACTCCGGAGCCCCAAACGGACTCCAGATCTGGCCTCCCGATGAAGAACAGGAGGTGGCAGCGGCTCCATCTCATGAAACGCGATAAAACTTCCTCTCCTATTTTTTCTCCAAAAATAGGAATTTATAGTGCTGGAATTAGGGTCAGGGGGGCCATGAGGTGACCACAACCCATCAGGACGCGCTTGGAGGGGTGGCACGCCCTGGTGTATCGTGCCCAACTAGGGCACCCCCTCCGGTGGTTCTTGGCTCTAGTATTTTTTATTTATTGTAAATAATTCTCCGAAAAGTTTCGTCCGGTTCCGAGAACTTTTATTTCTGCACGAAAACAACACCATGGTAGTTCTGCTGAAAACATCGTCAGTCCGGGTTATTTTCATTCAAATCATGCAAATTAGAGTCCAAAACAAGAGCAAAAGCGTTAGGAAAAGTAGATACGATGGAGACGTATCAACTCCCCCAAGCTTAACCCATTGCTTTTCCTCAAGCAATTCAGTTGACAAACTGAAAGTGATAAAGAAAAACTTTTACGAACTCTTTTGTTCTTGTTTACATATATATGCTTAAGTAGCACCCAGGTTTTCAGCAAAGATTATGACTAACCACGTCAACAATAACTCTTAAAAATTATATTTGCTCATATCAATGACATAAGCAACTAGCGAGCAATAATAAAATATCTCAAGCGCCAATACTTTGTCAAAACGGTCATGATATAATACGACAACAGTGGTATGTCGCTAGCCCTTTCTGAGACCGCAGAACCTAAATGCAGAGCACCTCCAAAGTTCAAGTAACGACTAAACATTGTAATTCATGGTAGAAAAGATCCAGTCATGCTACATCCAACATTAACTATACACAATGCATGAGGATGACAATAGTGCTCTCAGATCTGGCGCTTATTTGAGAAGGTGATGACTCAACATAAAAGTACATAGATAGTCCCTTCGCAGAGGGAAGCAGGGATTTGCAGAGGTGCTAGAGCTCAAAGCTTAAATCAGAGATAAATATAATTTTGGGAGGTGCACCCTTCCATTCAATGTTACGACCAAGAGTTATCAATATCTTCCATGCTAAACACATTAGGGGCGGTTCCCAAGCGGCAAAAGTAAAGGTTTACTCCCCTCCACCAACAAACACACTCCACGGCTAGCCGAATCCATGGGTACCGTCCATACCAACAACATTCCTGGGGGAGTTTTGTTTAATTATTTGCAATTTTTGATTTCGGGACTGGGAATCCCTATTACCGCCCCTCTCGTGCAAGGACGAGTGAATAAACACTCATCATGAGAATAACCCGCTGAACATGGAAGATACTATCCGCCCCCTGTCGCTCCATGAGCGGTCCAGGCACACAAAATAGATGTTCATTTGAAATTTTAGAGGTGGCACATGCAAATTTACTTGGAACGGCAGGGTAATACCGCATATAGGTACATATAGTGGACTCAACTGGAATAACTTTGGTTTAAGGATTTTGACGCACAAGCAGTATTCCCGCTTAGTACAGGTCAGGGCTAGCAAATAGGTTGAGAAGCGGCTAGCTAGAGAGCGAAAAAGGTCATGAACATGCATTATGAATAATAAACATTGAATAATAGCATGAGTAGGATATGGACACCATGAACATAAATATCGTGAAGGCTATGTTGGTTTTAATTCAACTACATGAATGAACATGTGCCAAGTCAAGCCACTTGAAACATTCATAGGAGGATACCATATCATCATTACATCACAATCATTTTAATGCATGTTCCAAGATAAATCATTATCCACTCCTAGCTACTTAAGCATGGCGTGAGCAACTATAATCTCTAATTGTCATTGCAAACATGTTTGATCATAATATGCTGAATCATGGATACTAGGTTAAACATATTTACAAAAACAAAAACAAGTTGAGTTCATACCCGCTTCTCTCTGCCACAGTCACTTCATCAAATATCGTCATTATATCCTTTCACTTGCATGACCGAATGATATGTAAAAAATAATAATAGTGTAAGAGTGCCGTGGACTAAGATGGAATCTGCAAGCATTTTATTCAAGAGAAGAAGACAAAGTAATATGGGCTCTTTGTTAGATTAATAGTAGTGCATATGAGAGCCACTCAACATTTTCATCGTGGTCTTCTCCTTGGTATGACTCAATAAAAGGAAGAGAATTTCAGAGAAACACACTGAAATATTTTTGGAGTTTTTAGTTTTTCTTGAAGAAAGCAAATTAAAGAGGGAAAAACAAAAACGAGAAAAACTATTTACACGGGAGAGCTCCCAACAAGTAAAAGAAGAAACGAGAGATCTTTTTGGGTTTTCTTTTGCTACTACAATTAATTTAAACTAGAAAGAAAAACCGAAAAGAAGAAGGAAATATTTTTGGATTTTCTCAAAGTTTTTCAAACACGAAAGAAGAAAGCAAGAAAATAAATCTAGCAAGGATAATACAATGAAAAAGTGTAGACACCGACAACTGGAATGAAGTGTGTAAACAAGAATATAATGTCGGTGGAAATACGTACTCCCCCAAGCTTAGGCTTTTGGCCTAGCTTGGTAATCACCATCCGTAATAGCCATCCGGTCCTAAGTGGAAGTAATGTGGCGACGGCACCTGAGCGTCCCACTCCTGGGGCTCCTCCTCAGCCGCTGCCAGGTTGTTCCGGGAGGAAGTAATGTCCTCTAGCATGACCCTGTATCCGTTCCTGGCAATAGAATCAAACAAAGCAGGTGCAGGAAACGGGATAATATCAAACATTGAAGTGATCTTGTTTCCTAATGTAGTTGTCAAACTCATATAAGCATTGACTAGGATGTTTATTGTAAGGGATATCACCTTTATCAAACTTTAATAAAGAATTTACCTTTACCACCTGTTGAGGTGGTGGTGTGTCAAGGCCATGTATTTCTTCAATAGGTGATAAATTATTAACATCCTCAGCATTAATACCTTTTTCCTTCATACATTTATTTGCCTCTTGCATATCTTCAGGACTGTGAAATAAGATACCCCTCTTCTTCGGAGTGGGTTTAGGTGGTGGTTCAGGGAGAGTCCAATCATCATAATTCTTCAATATATTATTCAATAGTTCCTCAGCTTGTTCAACAGTTTGTTCCCTGAAAACACAACCAGCACAACTATCTAGGAAGTCCCTAGAAGCATCAGTTAGTCCATTATAGAAGATATCAAGTATTTCATTTTTCGCAAGAGGGTGATCAGGCAAAGCATTAAGCAATTGGAGAAGCCTGCCCCAAGCTTGTGGGAGACTCTCTTCTTCAATTTGCACAAAGTTAAATATATCATGTAAGGCAGCTTGTTTCTTATGAGCAGGAAAATATTTTTCAAAGAAGTAGTAAATCATATCTTGGGGACTACGCACACAACTAGGAGCAAGAGTATTGTACCATATCTTAGCATCACCCTTTAATGAGAACGGAAATAATTTGAGAATATAGTAGTAGCAAATCTTCTCATCATGAGCAAAAATGGTGGCTATATCATTCAACTTAGTAAGATGTGCCACTATAGTTTCAGTTTCATAGCCATGGAAAGGATCAGATTCAACCAAAGTAATTAACTTTGGGTCGACAAAGAATTCATAATCCTTATCAGTAACAAAGATAGGTGAAGTAACAAACTTAGGATCACATTTCATTCTAGCATTCAAAGTCTTTTCTTTATACTTGCATACTAATTTCTTAAGATCATCTCTATCCTTACAAGCAAGGATTTCTCTAGATATTTCTCCATCCATAACATAACCCTCAGGTATCTTAGGCATTTCAAATCTAGGAGAGCTAGGTCTAATAGGTGTTTCATAGTTCTCAGTTTCAAAGACTTCATCAGTTTTAGTAATTTCATCAGTTTAGTAATTTCATTCTCTTTAGCTCTAGCAATTTGTTCATCAAGAAATTTACCTAGTGGCACATTATCATCAGGCATGGTACTAGCATCATCATAAGCATCATTCATAACAGAAGTAGCATCATCAATACCTTGTGACATATCAGGATTAATAGCATGTGGTGGTGTTGCAAGTTTACTCATAACCGAAGGTGAATCAAGTACAGAGCTAGATGGCAATTCCTTACTGATGAACCCCAAGTATAGGGGGTCAATCATAGTCCTTTCAAAAAGTAAGAGTGTCAAACCCAACGAGGAGCAGAAGGAAATGACAAGTGGGTTTCAGCAAGGTAATTTCTGCAAGCACTGAAATTGTAGGTAACAGATAGTTTGATAGCAAGATAATTGGTAACAAGCAAGTAACAGTAATGGTAAATAAAGTGAAGCAAGATAGCCCAATCCTTTTGTGGAAAAGGACAGGCCAGAACAGTTTCTTATAATAGGCAAAGTGTTCTTGAGGGTACATGGGAATTTCATCTAGTCACTTTTATCATGTTGGTTTGATTCACGTTCGCTACTTTGATAATTTGATATGTGGGTGGACCGGTGCTTGGGTGTTGTTCTTACTTGAACAAACCTCCCACTTATGATTAACCCCCTCGCAAGCATCCGCAACTACGAGAAAAGTATTAAGATAAAATCTAACCATATCATTAAATGTTTGGATCGAAATCAGCCCCTTACGAAGTAGCGCATAAACTAGGGTTTAAGCTTTTGTCACTCTAGCAACCCATCATCTAATAACTACTCCACAATGCATTCCCTTAGGCCCAAGGATGGTGAAGTGTCATGTAGTTGACGTTCACATGACACCACTAAGGGAATCACAACATACATATCATCAAAAATATCTAACACATATCAAATTCACATGATTACTTGCAACATGACTTCTCCCGTGACCTCAAGAACAAAGGTAACTACCCACAAATAATATTCATGCTCAAGATCAGAGGGGTATTGAATATCATAATGGATCTGAACATATAATCTTCCACCAAATAAACCATATAGTAATCAACTACAAGATGTAATCAACACTACTAGTCATCCCCAGGTACCAATCTGAGGTTCCGGTACAAAGATTGAACATAAGAGACGAACTAGGGTTTGAAAGGAGATGGTGTTGTTGAAGATGTTGATGAAGATTGGCCTCCCAAAGATGAGAGGGGTATTGGTGATGACGATGGCTTCGATTTCCCCCTACGGGAGGGAAGTTCCCCCAGTGGAATCGCTCTACCGGAGTGCAAAAGTGCTCCTGAAAGTCTTCTCCTTATTTTTTCTAGGTCAAAAAACCTTAAATACTAGAAGATGGATACCAGAGGTGGGCCGTGCTGGGCACAACCCACCAGGGTGCACCTGGGGGGCCTGGCGCACCCTGGTGTCTTGTGCTCACCAGGTGGACCCCTCCGGTAGTTATTTGCTCCAATATTTTTCCTATATTCCAAAATAATTCCTCGTGAAGTTTTAGCTTATTTGGAGATGTGCAGAATAGGTATCTCTGATGTGCTTTTTCAGATCTAGAATTCCAGCTGCCGTTATTCTCCCTCTTTGTGTAAACCTTGCATATTATGAGAGAAAAGGCATTAGAATCACTCCCTAAAGCATTATTATACATCAAAACATTATAAATAACAGTAGGAAATCATGATGCAAAATGGACGTATCAACTCCCCCAAGCTTAGACCTCGCTTGTCCTGAAGCGAAAGCCGTTATTGAAAAGCATGTCCACATGGTTTGAGAGAGAGGTGTCGATAAAAACAAAATACAAACATAGTAAGATCATGCTTATTATCATAACAACAACAAACTTTATCATAGAACATATTCCTATAACTTCTATTATATAACTTCATCATATAACTTCTCATGAACAAGTAACAATTCATCACAACATAGAAGTACAAAGCATACACCTTATTGAAAATCAACAAACTATATTCTCAGTCAACTTTGCAACTACAATTCATCATATTTTCAGGAAGGGTCTCGTGTCGGAGCCTTTTTGCAAGTCCACATGCTCAACCATCATTTAGTCTTCTATGATTGCTAACACTCACAACATACCCATGAGCAAAAAGTTTCAACCGGACACATAGAAAGATAGGGGCTTATAGTTTTGCCTCCCAACGTACTCACCTCAAGGGTGATGTCAACAATAATAACTCATGCTCACTCGCATCCAACTGGATATATGTGCCTAGTTCTTTCCTCACCACATGATGCTTGCAAAAAGAAAAAGTAAAAAGGAATAGGGAAGAATACTTTGACTCTTGCATAAAAGTAAATACATAAAAGTAAAAGATAGGCCCTTCGCAGAGGGAAGCAAAGGTTGTCATGCGCTTTTTGGTTTGTATGCCCAATCCCTTAATGTAAAAGAACGTCACACTATATTGCCCCCTATAATAGCAACCTTTATTATGCAATCCGTCCCTTTTATTACTAATTGATCAAACACATTTAGAAGCAATTTTTATTGCCTTAGTGCACCGATGACAACTTACTTGAAGGATCTTACTCGATCCGTAGGTAGGTATGGTGGACTCTCAAAACATGAATTTGGGTTTTGGGTTTTTGGATGCACAAGTAGTATCTCTACTTAGTGCGGAATTTTTTTGGCTAGCAAAGATATTGAGAAAGCACCACATGTTGAAGGATCTATGACAATATAACTTCTATGTGAATATGAACAAACATAAATCATTACATTGTCTTCCTTGTCCAATGTCAACAATTTTGGCATATAATATTTAATGGGGGCTAACAATCATAAAAGATGTCCAAGATAGTGTATTTGCATGTGAATCTTCTCTTCCCTTATTAATTCTTTCATGAATTGCATCATTGACCAATGCTATGTTTGTCAATCTCCAATAAATTTTACCACTTATACTTTTCCTTATGTGATGTCATTACTTACCATAAGATTAGCATATGATTCTTTTCATTTATTTCCTTTCTATTTTAATTGCAACAAGAAAGTAAAGAAGCAAAGGCTCAAACTAAATTTTATTATATAACTCTCACTCGGTTACATATATACATAGATCACGAAACTAACACTCGAAAATAGATCATGCTAAACTTTTATTCAACGAAATCACGAAAAAGCTAAAGATTGAACTAAAATAGGTAAGGCTGAATAAAAGTGATGGTGATACGATACCGGGGCACCTCCCCCAAGCTTGGCTCAAGCCAAGGGGAGTGCCCATACCCGTGTGTTCAAATCTCCTTTGGTGGTGAAGATGATGAAGGTGGTGGTGATGAAGTGGTAGGTTTGTCCTCCGGCTTCCAGGGCAAGGGCTCACCATCAAAGATTGACACACGAGTCCCCCGAGTCCCGCAACTGGCAACTAAACTCATACCTTTAAATCTTGCTTCATACTCAAAAACCTGGTTTTGAAGATCATAGATTTAACTTTGCAGAAAATTGATTTGCTCGTTGCGGATGAAAACGGTGTCCTTCATAGACCGGCCATCCACCATCTGATCATGGGTGAATTCCTTGATCATGGAGTGATTGGCATTGAGTCCACGCTCCACCATCCTTTGGCACTTGAAGATGTCTTGTTCCACCGCCTCGAGCCTAGCCTCCATGCTTCCCGTCCTCTTGGGTCCCTGAACATCGCGGATGAGAAGGACCCCCTCACGCATCTCAATGGTTTGAGGGTGCTTCATCACCTCTGGCAAGTGAGGGTTGATGACCTTCTCGAAGAACTTGTCCTTGGAGGAGCTTGGTGGAGCCATGGAGATCTAGATCTGATGAGAAAACAACACGAAACAAGAACATGGGATTTTTCTATGATGCGGTGGTTAAAACTATCGGGGGTATATATAATTTTTTTCTTGGGAAGCAAGAATATGGAAGGAAAACGGAATCGGGAAGGTGTTCGAGGTGAGCGCAACCCACCAGGGCACGCCTGGCAGGGCTGGCGCGCCCTGGTGTATCGTGCTCACCTCGGTTGCTTTCCCATTTATTTCTTATGTTCCTAATTTTTGTATTAATCCAAAACTGACAGAAAATATTTTTGCGGATTTTTTGGAGTCCGTTTACTTACCGTATCACGTACCTCCCTTTTCAGAATTCTGGAGTGTTCCGGAAGGTTTCTTTTATGTGTTCCTCTGGTTGCATGGTTTGGATAACATTGCTTTCAACGTTAATAGGCCTACCTGAGATATAGTGTTTAATTCTTTGTCCATTGACCACCTTCGGGTTAGTACCTTCAGCATTATTAATCTTGATAGCTCCAGAACGATAAACCTCTTCGATAATATATGGTCCTTCCCATTTGGAGAGAAGCTTACCTTCAAAAAATCTTAAACGAGAGTTGTACAGAAGAGCATAGTCTCCAACTTTGAATTCCCGCTTTTGGATTCTTTTGTCATGCCATCTTTTTTACTTTTTCTTTTAATAGTTTGGCATTTTCATAAGCTTGGGTTCTCCATTCGTCTAGTGAGCTAATATAAAATATCCTCTTCTTGCCGACAAGTTTGAAATCATAATTAAGTTCTTTAATTGCCCAAAATGCTTTATGTTCTAACTAGAGGCAAATGACAAGCTTTTCCCTATACCATTTTGTATGGAGACATACCCATAGGATTTTTATACGCTGTTCTGTAGGCCCAAAGTGCATCGTCTAGTTTCTTAGACCAATTCTTTCGAGACCTATTGATAGTTTTTTGTAATATCAATTTTATTTCTCTATTGCTAAGTTCAACTTGACCACTAGATTGAGGATGATAGGGTGATGCAATTGTATGGTTAACATCATATTTAGCAAGCATCTTACGGAAAGTACCATGAGTAAAGTGTGAACCACCATCGGTCATTAATTATCTAGGGACTCCAAACCTCGGGAAGATAACTTCTTTAAGCACTTTAATGGAGGTGTTATGATCAGCACTACTAGTTGGAATAGCTTCTACCCACTTAGTGATATAATCAACAGTAACCAAAATATGAGTGTACCCATTAGAGGAAGGAAAAGGCCCCATATAATCAAAACCCCAAACATCAAATGGTTCAACAACAAGTGAATAATTCATAGGCATTTCCTGACGTTTACCGATATTACCAATTCTTTGACATTCATCACAAGACAAGACAAACTTACGGGCATCCTTGAAGAGAGTAGGCCAATAAAAACCAGATTGCAATACCTTGTGAGCAGTTCTATCTCCCACATGATTTCCTCCATAAGCTTCGGAATGACATTTCCATAGGATTTGTTCCTGTTCATGCTCAGGTACACAACGTCTAAAAATACTGTCTACCCCTTCTTTATAAAGATGTGGGTCATCCCAAAAGTAATGTCTCAAATCATAGAAGAATTTTTCTTTTGTTGGTATGTGAAACAAGTTGGTATATATTTAGCAACAATGTAGTTAGCATAATCAGCATACCAAGGAGTGTTTTGAGAAACATTTATTGCAGCTAACTGTTCATCAGGAAAGCTATCATCAATAGGTTTTGGGTTATCAAGAATATTTTCTAACCTAGACAAGTTATCAGCTACAGGGTTCTCAGCTCCCTTCCTATCAGTGATATGTAAATCAAATTCTTGAAGCAAGAGAACCCACCTAATGAGTCTAGGTTTAGCATCTTTCTTTTCCATAAGATATTTTATAGCAGCATGATTGGTGTGAACAATGACTTTGGAATCAACAATGTAGGATCTAAAATTTTTCACAAGCAAACACAACTGCTAAAAATTCTTTTTTGGTAGTAGCAGAATTTCGTTGGGCACTGTCTAGATTTTGCTAGCATAATGGATAACATTTAATTTCTTATCAACTCTTTGTCCTAGAACAGCACCAACATCATAATCACTAGCATCACACATAATTTCAAAAGGCAAGTTCCAATCAGGTGGTTGAACGATAGGTGCAGAAGTTAAGGCTTTCTTGAGTGTTTCAAAGGCTTCTACACAATCATCATAAAAAACAAATGGAATGTCCTTTTGTAAAACATTAGTAAGAGGCCTAGAAATTTTAGAGAAGTCTTTAATGAAACTCCTATAGAAACCAACATGACCAAGGAAACTCCGAATACCTTTAATATCTTTAGGACATGGCATTTTCTCAATTGCATCAACTTTAGATTTATCCACCTCAATACCTGGTTCAGATACTTTATGCCCCAAGACAATACCTTCATTAACCATAAAGTGGCACTTCTCCCAATTTAAGACAAGATTAGTTTGTTCACATCTCTGCAAAACTCGATCAAGGTTGCTTAAGCAATCATCAAAAGAAGTTCCGTAAACGAAAAAATCATCCATGAAAACCTCCACAATCTTTTCACAAAAATCAGAGAATATAGTAGTTATACAAATTTGAAAGGTAGCAGGTGCATTGCATAAACCAAAATGCATACGTCTATAAGCATAGGTTCCAAAAGGATAAGTAAAGGTGGTTTTCTCTTGATCAGATTGTGATACATGTATTTGAGAGAAACCAAAATATCCATCCAGAAAACAAAAATGTTTGTGCTTAGATAATCTTTCTAGCATCTGATCAATGAATGGCAGAGGGTAATGATCTTTTCTAGTAGATTTATTTAATTTTCTTAAATCAATTACCATTCTATAGCCAGTGACAATTCTTTGTGGAATGATTTCATTTTTATCATTAGGAACAATGGTAATACCTACCTTCTTATGGACACAATGAACTAGACTTACACATCTACTATCAGCTATGGGACAGATTATACCTGCTTCCAGAAGCTTTAATATTTCAGTTCTTACCACTCCTTCATCTTAGGATTCAATCGCCATTGGTGATCAACAACGGGTTTAGCATCAGGTTCCATATTAATATTGTGCTAACATAGAGTGGGACTGATGCCCTTAAGATCATCAAGAGTATATCCAATAGCAGCCCGGTGCTTCCTCAGAATTTTTAATAATCTTTCTTCTTCATGTTCTCAAAGGTTAGCACTAATAATAACAGGATATATCTTTTTCTCATCAAGATAAGCATACTTCAAAGTATCAGGCAATTGCTTTAATTCAAACACAGGATCACCTTTAGGTGGAGGAGGACCTCCAAGGGTTTCAATAGGCAAATTGTGTTTTAGGAGAGGTTGTTGTTCAAAGAAAATTTTATCTATTTCATTTCTTTCACGCAAGTGCATATCATTTTCATGGTCTAGCAAATATTGTTCTAATGGATCGGTAGGAGGTACGGCAATAGAAGCAAGACCAATTATTTCAACCTTAATAGATAATTCTCTATCACGAGGTTGTCTACTAAACTTGGAAAAATTAAAATCATGCGACACATCACCAAAACTAACACCGACAATTTGTTTTTGACAGTCTATCTTAGCATTGACGGTGTTCAAGAAAGGTCTACCAAAGATAATGGGGCAAAAGTCATCTTGTGGGGAACCAAGAACTAGAAAATCAGTAGGGTATTTTATTTTCCCACACAAGACTTCAACATCTCTAACAATCCCAAGAGGTGTGATGGTGTCTCTATTAGCAAGTTTAATGGTAACATCAATGTCTTCTATTTCAGCAGGTGCTATATCATTCATAATTTCTTGGTATAAGGTAAAAGGGATAGCACTCACACTAGCACCCAAATCACATAAACCATGATAGCAATGATCTCCTATTTTGACTGAGACAACAGGCATGCCCACTATGGGTCTATGTTTATCTTTTTCATCGAGTTTAGCAATTCTAGCAGCATCATCACAGAAGTAAATAACATGCCCATCCATATTTTCTACCAAGAGATCTTTAACCATAGCAACGCTAGGTTCTACTTTAATTTGCTCAGAGGGCTTAGGTGCTTTAATATTACTTTTGCGAACCACAGTTGATACCTTAGCATGTTCCTTTATCCTAACAGGGAAAGGTGGTTTTTCAATATAAGCAGTAGGAACAACTGGATCAACATTGCAAATGATGGTTTCATCTTTGGCTTTTACCGGTTCTTTAATTTCTTCTTTAACAGGGGGATGATATTTAAACCACTTCTCCTTGAGGAGATCAACATGAGTAGCAAATGATTCACAGAAAGAGGCTACTATCTCAGAGTCAAGTCCATATTTAGTGCTAAACTTGTGAAAAGCATCGGTATTCATAAAAGATTTAAAACAATCAAACTTAAGCTTTATACCTGACTCATTACATTCGTCGAGCTTCCAATCTTCAGAGTTGCGTTTAATTCTTTCTAAGAGATCCCACTTGAATTCAATAGTCTTCTTCATAAAAGAACCAGTACAAGAAGTATCAAGCATGGATTGATCATTATGAGAAAGTCGAGCATAAAAATTCTGAATAATAACTTCTCTCGGGATGTCATGATTGGGGCAAGAACATAACATTGACTTAAGCCTCCCCCAAGCCAGAGCGATGCTTTCTCCTTCACGAGGCCAAAAAATTTATATATAATTCCGATCACGATGAACTAGATGCATAGGATAAAACTTTTGATGGAATTCTAATTGCAATCGATTCCAGTTCCATGATCCAATATCATCACATAGACTATACCATGTCAATGCTTTTCCCTTCAAAGATAAGGGTGCATATCAGGATGTTCAGTTCCATCTCCTGCATAAGGATTAGCTAGCAGTTGTTCTACCATACCCGAAGGAATTTCATAGCCAATGTTTTCAGTAGGTGCAGTAGGTTGAGGGGTAACTAATTGTGGTTCTGGTCGAGGTGAAGATACCCCGAACAAACCCATCAAAGGATTGTTTTCCATAGTAGAAAGTGACAATAAATTTCAGCACGTAGTATAAGTTTTTCCTTACCGATTTCCACTTACCAAGAGCGCTTCGCTCCCCGGCAAGGGCGCCAGAAAAGAGTCTTGATGACCCACAAGTATAGGGGGTCAATCGTATTCCTTTCGATAAGTAAGAGTGTCGAACCCAACGAGGAGCAGAAGGAAATGACAAGCGGTTTTTAGCAAGGTAATTTCTGCAAGCACTGAAATTGTAGGTAACAGATAGTTTGATAGCAAGATAATTGGTAACAACCAAGTAGCAGTAACGGTTAATAAAGTGCAGCAAGATAGCCCAATCATTTTGTGGCAAAGGACAAGCCAGAACAGTTTCTTATAATAGGCAAAGTGTTATTGAGGGTACACTGGAAATTCATCTAGTCACTTTTATCATGTTGGTTTGATTCGCGTTCGCTACTTTGATAATTTGATATGTGGGTGGACCGGTGCTTGGGTGCTATTCTTAATTGAACAAACCTCCCACTTATGATTAACCCCCTCGCAAGCATCCGCAACTATGAGAAAAGTATTAAGATAAAATCTAACCATAGCATTAAATGTTTGGATCCAAGTTAGCCCCTTACGAAGTAGCGCATAAACTAGGGTTTAAGCTTCTATCACTCTAGCAACCCATCATCTAATAACTACTCCACAATGCATTCCCTTAGGCCCAAGGATGGTGAAGTGTCATGTAGTCGACGTTCACATGACACCACTAAGGGAATCACAACATACATATCATCAAAATATCAAACACATATCAAATTCACATGATTACTTGCAACATGACTTCACCTGTGACCTCAAGAACAAATGTAACTACTCAAATAATATTCATGCTCAAGATCAGAAGGTTATTGAATAGCATAATGGATCTAAACATATAATCTTCCACCAAATAAACCATATAGTAATCAACTACAAGATGTAATCAACACTACTTGTCACCCCCAGGTACCAATCTGAAGTTCCGGTACAAAGATTGAACACAAGAGACGAACTAGGGTTTGAGAGGAGATGGTGTTGTTGAAAATGTTGATGAATATTGGCCTCCCAAAGATGAGAGGGGTGTTGGTGATGACGATGGCTTTGATTTCCCCCTCCGGCAGGGAAGTTCCCCCGGCGGAATCGTTCCGCCGGAGGGCAAAAGTGCTCCTGCCCAAGTTCCACCTCGAGACAGCGGCGTTCCATCCCGAAAGTCCTCTCCTTATTTTTTCTAGGTCAAAAGAACTTAAATACCGGAAGATGGGTACCGGAGGTGGGCAATGCTGGGCACAACCCACCAGGGCGTGCCTAGGGGGCCTGGCACGCCCTAGTGTCTTGTGTTCACCAAGTGAGCCCCCTCCGTTAGTTATTTTCTCCAGTATTTTTCATATATTCCAAAATAATTCTCCGTAAAGTTTCAGCTTATTTGGAGATGTGCAGAATAGCTATCTCTGATGTGCTTTTTCAGGTCCAGAATTCCAGCTGCCGGTATTCTCCCTCTTTGTGTAAACCTTGCATATTATGAGATAAAAGGCATTAGAATCACTCCCTAAAGCATTATTATACATCAAAACATTATAAATAACTGTCAGAAATCATGATGCAAAATGGACGTATCACTTACCTCCCCTCGTTTTAGAGGGGAAAATCTTGGTTCTTGTATCCTTCAAATTCTGTATTGTGACCAATTGAGATAAATCGCAAGTGACTCAACAAATATAGCTATGCTCCCGAGCAACAGCGCCATAAAAAGGTCTTGATAACCCAAAAGTATAGGGGATCGCAACAGTTTTCGAGGGTAGAGTATTTAACCCAAATTTATAGATTCGACGCAAGGGGAGCTAAAGAATATTTGTGAGTATTAGCAGCTGAGTTGTCAATTCAATCACACCTAGAGATTAAATATCTGCAGTAGAGTGTTGAGTAGCACAGTAGTATGATAGTTTAGACAGTAGTAGAAACAATAACAATAACGGTAATAGTGATAGCAGTGGTTTTGTAGCAAGTGTAACAGTAGCAGTAGCAATAGTAACTTAAAAAGAACAACATGTGGAAAACTCGTAGGCATTGGATCGGTGAATTCGTTGGATGATATTCATCGTATAACAGTCATAACCTAGGGCGACACAGAACTAGCTCCAGTTCATAAATATAATGTACGCATGTATTCCGTAAATAGTCATACGTGCTTATGGAAAAGAACTTGCATGACATCTTTTGTCCTACCCTCCCGTGGCAGCGGGGTCCATAGGGAAACTAAGGGATATTAACGCCTCCTTTTAATAGAGAACCGGAACAAAGCATTAACACATAGTGAATACATGAACTCCTCAAACTACAATCATCACTGGAAAGTATCTCGATTGTTGTCACCCCGGGGTTTACGGATCATAACACATGGCAGGTGCATATGACTAGCAAGATCGGATCAAGAACATAGATATAATGGTGATAACATAAACGGTTCAGATCTGAAATCATGGCACTCTGGCCCTAGTGACAAGCATTAAGCATGAGAAAGTCATAGCAACATCAATCTCAGAACATAGTGGATACTAGGGATCAAGCCCTAACAAAACTAACTCGATTACATAATGAATCTCATCCAACTCCTCACCGACTAGAGAGCCTACGAAGGAATTACTCACTCTCGGTGGGGAGACTCATGGAATTGGCGATGAAAGAGGGTTGGTGATGATGAAGATCGAAGATTCCCCTCTCCGGAGCCCCTAACGGACTCCAGATCTGGCCTCCCGACGAAGAACAAGAGGTGGCGGCGGCTCCGTCTCGTAAAACGTGATAAAACTTCCTCTCTATTTTTTTCTCCAAAAATAGGAATTTATAGTGCTGGAATTAGGGTCAGGGGGCCACGAGGTAACCACAACCCACCAGGGCGCGCCTGGAGGGGGTGGCGCACCCTGGTGTATCATGCCCAGCCAGGGCACCCCCTCCGGTGGTTCTTGGCTCCAGTATTTTTTATTTATTGTAAAATAATTCTCCTAAAAGTTTTGTCCAGTTCCGAGAACTTTTATTTGTGCACAAAAACAACACCATAGTAGTTCCGCTAAAAACATCGTCAGTACGGGTTAGTTTCATTCAAATAATGCAAATTAGAGTCCAAAACAAGAGCAAAAGCGTTAGAAAAATTAGATACGACGGAGACGTATCAACTCTCAAGATGAGTGTTTATTCACTTGTCATTGCACGATAGAGGCTGGTAAAAAGGATGCCCAGTCCTGCATAATACAAAAATAAATAAACAAGAACTCGCCCTAGAAAGTTGATTGTTTGGAGGGCAACCATGGATTCGGCCAGCCATGGAATGTGTTTGAATGGTGGAGGGGGAGTAAAAATTTAAATTCTGTTTGGGAGCCGCCAATAATGTGATTAGCATGGAAGATATTGAATACTCTGTTGTGACGTTGACAAGAAAGGCACACCACTCAAAATTACATATTCATCTCTATTTTAAACAATGAGCTTTGGCACATATGCAAATCCCTGCTTCACTCTGCGAAGGGACAATCTATTTACTTTCATGTTACTTACTTTCATGTTGAGTCAACTTCTTATTGCAACCTCAATCTATTAGTTGGCAAGCACCATGTGGTGGGGAAAGACCCAAACATATATATCCACTCAGATATATTTGATCATGAGTCATTATTGTTGACAATTATCTTTATGATAAGTGTGTTGGGAGGCGAAACATCAAGCCCCTATCTTTCTCTGTGTTCGATGGATGTTGTTTGTTCTAAAAATATGCCTTGAGTATTAGCAATCATAAAAGACTATATGATAATTGAGTATGTGGAGCTCTCACTTAGATTTGATGATGTATTGAAATTGTTGTGACCAAGAACATAGATTGTTAAGTTTCAATAGAATGCATTGTTTGAACCATGACATGTGAATTGACTGCTACTCTATCATGATGATTTTTATGATAAAAAGTTGCTGGTTATGATGCTAGAAAAGTGACTGAAATTATCAATGATCAAACTATTCACTAAGCTAGCATTCACACTTCATAAATTATTTCTTTTATCATTTACCTACTCGAGGACGAGCAGGAATTAAGCTTGGGGAAGCTAATACGTTTCCAATGTATCGATAATTCATGAAGTATTCATGCCATATTCACCTATGTTTACAATACTTTATATGGTTTTGATGCACTTTATATGATTTATTTAGAACTAACCCGGACTGGCGTTGTTTTCAGCAAAATTACCGTGGTATTGTTTTTGTGCAGAAAATGAAAGTTCTCGGAATTGCCCGAAACTTTTTGGTGATTTTTTCTGGACCAAATAAGCAATATTGGAGCGAAGAACCACCGGAGGGGGTGGACTAGAAGGCCACCACGCAACCGGCCACGCCCCCCTAGGGGCGCAGCCAGATGGCTTGTGGGGCCCACGTGGCTCCGTTCGGCATGATTCCAACGCTGAAAAATCCCATAAATACCAGAAACCCCAGAAATAAAGAGAGACTCCTTGTTCCGCTGCCGTAACTCTCTGTATCGACGAAAAACTAATCTGGAGGCATTCCAGTACCCTGCCGGAGAGGGTAGATCATCTCTGGTGGCCATCTTCATCATCCTGGCGGAGGCCATGACGAGGAGGGATTAGTCCACCCTCTAGGCTGACGGTTTGTACCAGTAGCTATGTGTTCAATCTCTCTCTCTCTCTCTCTCTCGTGTTCTTGAGATGGCACGATCTTGATGTATCACGGTCTTTGTTAATATAGTCGGATCATATGATGTTATTCCCTTGCTACCTGGTTGTGATGAATTGAATCTTTACCTTTGAGATCTCGTTATGTTGGATTGAATATTATGGTTTGAGAACACTTGATGTACGTCTTGCGTGGGATACCCGTAGTGACATTGTGGTATTCTATTGATTCACTTGATATATGTTGAGGCATCAACTTGCGGATTCCGGTGACCTAGGGGATCTATGCATAGGGGTTGATTGCACGTTTTCATACCACGTTCTCCGATAGAAATCTTGGAGTGGTCCTTGAAGTTCTTTGTGTTGGATTGAATATGATAGATCTGAAATTGTTTGATGCATGTCTCATAATTTACCCACTGATACTTGAGGTGACATTGGAGTATCTAGGTGACATTAGGGTTGATTGATATGTATCATTGGTGTTATTCTAGTAGGAACTCTAGGGCTGTTTGTGACACTTATAGGAATAGCCCAATAGATTGATCGGAAAGAATAACTTTGAGGTGGTTCTACTACCTACACCAATTTCATCTTATTGTTCTCTGCTAGATAGGAACTTTGGAGTGATTCTTTGTTGCACGTTGAGGGATGATTATATGATTCAACTATGTTAGCATTGTTGGGAGATTGCACTAGCGAAAGTATGAACCCTAGGCCTTATTTCCAAGCATTTATATACCGTTTTGCTCGCTGTTTTACACTTGCTACCTTGCTGTTTTTATATTTTCAGATTACAAAAACCTATATCTATCATCCATATTGCACTTGTATCACGATCTCTTCGCCGAACTAGTGCACCTATACAATTTGCCATTGTATTGGGTGTGTTGGGGACACAAGAGATTTCTTGTATTTGATTGCAGGGTTGTTTGAGAGAGACCTTCTTCATCCTACACCTCCCACGGATTGATAAACCTTAGGTCATCCACCTGAGGGAAAAGTGCTACTATCCTACAAAACTCTGCGCTTGGAGGCCCAACACGAGTCTACAAGAATAAAGTTGCGTAGTAGACATCACCCCTCCCACTTGCCCCTATATATAGTGAGGGAGAGGGAGGGCAACCGCACCACAAGCTCTGGCGCGGCCCTCCCTCTCTCCCTACTCCTTTTTCTCCTTCGATCGCTTCGTCGGTAGTGCTTGCCGAAGCACTGCCGGTATAGGACCACCACCGCCGCCACCATGTCGTCGTGTTGTCAAGGATACCATCTACTACTCCACCCTCGCTTGCTGGATCGAGGAGGCGGAGACGTTATCGAGCCACATGTGTGCATAACATGGAGGTGCCATCCATTCGGCACTAGATCAGATCGGATCGCGATTGCATCGTGAAGAGTACGACTACATCAACCCCGTTATATGTGCTTCTGCTTAACGGTCTACACGGGTATGTAGACACACTCCTCCTCTCGTTGCTATGCATCTCCGTAGATAGATCTTGAGTGTTCGAAGGAAAAAATTGTTTTCCATGCTTCGTTCCCCAACAGGGTTGAGGTCCTCGGAGATGAACAAGACCTCAAGCAAAGACTCGCGGACCAAACTAAATCTTACCCATGACGATGTTTGACTCCCGCATTTGAAGATGAAGAAGACGACAATGCGCATGAATGGATCGATCAACCTGATCGCCCTCCTTGGGGAAGGGACAGGCAAACGGGAGGGCTTGGAGGCAGGGATCAGATCCCACTTGCTAGGCCATATGATTTGTGAGAAAAATTAACTGCAAGATACGCTTCATCGCAATCCATATATGGATCCAGAGAACACCCGCCTGCTGGACAGGACGGATACCAGGCATGGCTTGATAAGCATGGCAGGGCTCGGGGCAATACATATGTTCGGACAACAGCAGACATCCGACATGACGCATCACCCTATGTGTTTTATAGACGAGGTCATGCAGCATCAGTTCCTAAAAAGGTATTAGCACGTTAACATCGAATAATATCATGGAACAACTGACCATGCTATCTGGATTGAAGATTTCCTCCTCCACATCCATATGGGTTGAGGATATAACCTCCACGCCATCAAATACTTACCATTAAAGCTTAAAGGACCGGCGAGGCACTGGCTAAATAGCTTGCCTGAAAACTCTATTGCAAGCTAGGAAGAGCTTCAAGATGCCTTCCAAGTTAACTTTTAGGGCAACTATGTTCGCCCCCTGGACGCCGATGACCTTAGCCACATCATCTAGAAGTCGGGTGAGTCCGCTAGGCAATTTTGGAATCGGTTCTTGACCAAGAAAAACCAAATAGGAGACTATCCTGATGCAGAAGCGATTTCCTCATTCGGGCACACATCCGAGATGAATGGTTGGCACGACAACTCGGATAAGACAAGTCGGCGACTGCGGTGGATCTTACCTCCTTAATGACCCGGTTCTGTTCAGGCGAGGATTACTGGTTGACTCGTAGAAGCAACAACAACGAAGACCCCAACATCTCCAAGGTGCGCGATGGAAACGGAAAGCCAAGGTGCAACAAAAATAACAAGCACCGTCACAAAGGCAATGGCAGTGGCACTGATGAGGCGACCGTCAATGCCGGATTTAGTAATCCATGGAACGGCCAGAAAATGAAACCCTTTAAAGGTAATAGAGATGTCCCGTCCACGTTGGACAAGATCCTCGACAAACCTTGACAAAGTCATGGTACTTCGGACAAGCCCGCTAACCGAAACTGCTGGGTTATCAACCAAGCTGGTAAGATTGCAGCCAAGAACCAGGGCAAGGGTCAGCCTCGTATCGAGGACGAGGACGAACCTCCCAGGACAAGAAATTGAGGCCAAAAACAATATCCTCCCGAGGTAAAGGACGTGAAGATGATTTACGTTACCCATATCCTGAAAAAGGAGAAGAAGCGCATGCTCCGGTATGTGTACGCCTTGGAGCCCGTAGCACCAAAGTATAATCTGTGGTCGGCTTGCCCAATCACCATTGATCAAGAAGACCATCTGACTAGTATCTGTGAAGGAGGGAAATCGACTCTGGTGCTTGATCCTATAGTATAAGGCTTTCATCTAACTCGGGTCCTGATGGACGGAGGCAACAAACTCAACCTTATTTATGGTGACACAATCAGGAAGATCGGTACTGATCAATGAAGGATAAAACCTAGCCGCACCACTTTCAAGGGTATCATACCAGGTGTTGAAGCACGATGCTCTGGGACCATTACCCTAGAAGCAGTCTTCGGTTCTGCTGAGAACTTCTGAATCAAGGATTTAATCTTCGAGATCGTCCCTTTATGGACTGGTTATCAGACACTCCTCAGGCGAACTGGTTTCATGAGATTTAATGCCATCCCGCATTATGCTTATCTAAAGTTAAAGATGTCGGGTCCTAGTCCTTGGTCTTCTTTCACCAAACAATAAACCTTTGGGGATTTCTTTAGGAACCAACGAGTTGGCCCTGCTCCCTTAACACAAAAGGGGGAAACTTCCCTATCCATGCTTGCTGGCGTGGCTCTCGGCACTGCTTGGCACTTTTCATCAATCCACCCCGCGGAGGCCTAGGGGACACCCGTAGGCGGTGGCCTCGCGAGGAGGGCTTCGTGAGACCCCTAGCGGCGCTTGCTAACATACGCCTCGCAAGGCAGGGACCCTCATGAGAGTCTTACTCGTGACGTCCAGCGGTGGGCCGCGTGAGGCCCGCGACTGGTGTCGTGCCTTGGGCCGCAGGCAGACGGGCTTGGGTACCCCCGGTCCCATTGGCCCGACAGCAACTAGGCAGACCAACGGGCTATATGGAGATGGCCATCAATCTATAGCAACGCGAGGAGTAGGGATTGCCATGCAATGGATTTACTAGAGCTATAAGTGTATGAAAGCTCAACGGAAGCTAAGTGGGTGTGCATCCAACTTGCTTGCTCATGAAGATGTCGGGAATTTGAGGAAGCCCGTCATCTGAATATACAAGCCAAGTTCTATAATGAAAAATTCCCACTAGCATATGAAAATGACAGCTCAGGAGACTCTCTCTATATGAAGAACATGGTGCCACTTTGAGGCACAATTGTGGTAAAGGATAGTAGCAAAGTCCCTTCGCTCTTTTTCCCTCATTTAGTTTTTTCCTTTTCCTTTTCCTTTTTCTTTTTTTATTTTTCTTTCCTTTTTTTTTCCTTTTCTCCCTTTTTTCTTTTTTTTCTTGGTGGGCTCATTTGCCTCCCCCATTTTTTTCATTTTTCGTCCTGAGCTCATCCCGACTTGTGGGGGAATCTTTACTCCATCATCCTTTCCTCACTGGAACAATGCTCTAATAATGATGATAATCACACTTTTATTTACTTACAACTCGATATAACAACTCAATGATGAAAAAGAAATGATTCTATATGAATGCCTCTCGCAGTGTACCAAGATGTGCAATGATCTAGCGTAACATGTAAACAATGATGAACGGTGGCTGAGACACAAATACTATGGCAGCTACATGATCATGCAAAGCAATATAGTGATGAACACACAAGTCATCTAATGTAACAGTGGAAGTTGCATGGAAATATATCTTGGATTGGCTATGGAAATGCCAGAATAGGTAGGTATGGTGGCTGTTTTGAGGAAGATATAAGGCGGCTTATGTGTGATAGAGTGTATCATATCACGGGGTTTGGATGCCCCGGCGAAAGCTGCACCGATCCTCGAGGTGAAAATGGGCAATGCACGGTACCGAAGAGGCTAGCATATGCGGAAAGGTGAGTGTGCGTACATCCATGGATTCACATTAGTCATAAAGAACTCATGCACATATTGCAAAGCCTTAGTAGCTCTCTCAAAACAAGGTACTATCGCATACACCTAGGGAGGATGTTGGGAGGAGCTAACCATCGCGCGCCTCCGACCCGAACAACACTAGGATTTAAACAAGGAATAAGAATACCCACACATCATCATCATGCCATTACCAATATTTAGATGAATAACAAGTAAGACACTTTAACTACCGATATTTCTACTAACCAACAATCATGTACTCATGCCATTTTATATTACTACATCAATATCATTAACCCACAATTTCTCTTATATGGTGAGCTACTTGAATGTTTTGATTATACACTCCTTGAATATCCTTTTTGTACTAGTCTTATAACCCATGCAATTTACCGCTACTATTTTTAAGACTCTCAAACAAGTTTAAGTGAAGCACGAGAGTTCAATTATTTCTATAAAATCTACACGCCACCGTGCTCTAAAACATATAAGTGAAGCACTAGACCAACTTCTTATCTCAAAAGATATAAGTGAAGCACAAGAGTATTCTAACAAATCATGATGACCATGTGCCTCTCTTAAATAGGTGCGTCCAGCAAACAATGATTGTGGCAAACTAAAAATAAAGCAAACTATAACACACGCCGCTCCAAGCAAAACACATATCATGTGATGAATAAAAATATAGCCCCAAGTGACATGCCGATGGACTGGAGACGAAAGAGGGGGTGCCTTCCGGGGCATCCCCAAGCTTAGGCACTTTCTACTCTTTATTCCTTCATCCATCGTAATTGCCTTGGGGTGCCTTGGGAATAGCTAAGATTAGGCTCTTTCTGTTCTTTATTCCTTCATCCATCGTGATTGCACCCGAAACTTGAAAACTTCAACACACAAAACTCAACAGAAAACTCGTGAGATCCGTTTTATGATAGGTAAATAAAAAACTTTAGGTGATGTTATAAATAAACTCATATTTTATTATTGCATAAGGTATTGTATTCTAGCTTCTCCATGGCTTATACCCCTCGATACAATCCATAGCATCATCAAAACAAGCAAACTATGCATGCAAAAATATAATCTATCTAAAACAGAACAATTTGTAATGATCTGCACAAACACCAAACTTCTATAACTCCCAAAATTATAACATAATAGGATAACCTGGGAAATTTCTATACCAATACTGTGTAAAAAAACTCAGATCAAAAAGACATATCAGTAAAATGAGAGAAATTTTGCACTGGACGTAAAAGTTTCTGTTTTTGCACCGTACTAATTCTAATATCTTCCAAATCAACCCCAAAGGCTTTACTTTGCACAAACACTAATTAAAACATAAAAACAGAATCATTACCATAGAAATAATCATGTAAACACACCAAGATAGAAAGTAAAAAAAATAAAGATAACTATTGGGTTGCCTCCCAACAAGCGCTACCGTTTTATGCCCATAGCTATGCATAATGCATAGTATCAAGTGTTGTCATCCTTGACTTTTGCATCTTGGGATGTGTGTTCATGAGGAAGCTTCTCAAAGACAATAGGAAACACATCTTCTAGTAAAATTTTAGCATTCTCAAGGATACTTTCCGAACCCTTCTTGAATCTCTTTCTTTATCAAAGAATATTGTTTGTTAATGGCATTGAAAATTTGTTGGATAATATTCAATGGAGGCACTTCCTTTTTAGTATTTTCATCATTAGTATGATTGTCACAAAACACATACCTCATCATATAGCCCTCATTATATAAAATTTCATCTATCATAGGATGTTCATGACTCATATTATAAAAGTCAAAGATCTCTCGATCCTCTTGCACTATATAACCAAATTCATTCTCGAGGATAAGAGTAGCTATCTTTTCAGGCTTCGGATTGTTTATAACGGGTAACTCATGTAAAACCATTTGCAAAGTAGGATGAGTGTGCATAAATCTTCTTTCAAGTTTAAGAAGAACTGCGAAAATAGCATCGGCGTAACTATGGGTACCTTTAAGAATAGGAACATCATTGCAAACCAAAGTACCCATACAATTAGAGAATTCTTGGATAATGTTTTTCCCTATGATATTCCTTTTCCCACAACAAATTTTTTTTATCCTTATTTTCAGGAATTTCCTCTTTGCTAGTTTTGCCATCCTCACTCTTCTCAATGATAAACTCAGACATGATATCAACTCCAAGCAAGAAAACTAACAAGTGAAACAAGCGAAGAAAGTAAACTAGCACGTAAACGAGTAAACTAGATAACTAAGCAAACAAGCAAATAGAAACTTTTTATTTTTTTATTTTTATATAAAGCAAAATATAATAGCAAATAAAAAGTAGAACAAGTGAATGATAATTTGTGCGAAGGTACTTGATAAGAATTTGGTGATACTCCCCGACAACAGCGCCAGAAATTATTCCTACTACTTGTAACTGCGTTAGGATTTCCCCTGAAGAGGAAAAGAGATGTACCACAATAGAGATAAGTATTTCCCTCAGTGAGACCCAAGGTTATCGAACCAATAGGAGGAGACACTTGCATCCAACACGAGCAAGAGGGTTGTCAAGCCCCTTGAACTCGTTACTTGCAAGCGATAAGTAGTGATAGATAGATAATATAAATATAAAATAAATAACAGTAAATAAATGGAAGCAATATTTTTGGAGTTTTTGTAATATATATTTTATGAAGACCCGGGGGCCATAGTTTTCGCTAGAGGCTTCTCTCTCGAAGAAAGCATACGGTGGGTAAAGACATTACTGTTGGGCAATTGATAGAAAAGACCATAGTTATGCAATATTTATTCACGGCAATGATCATGTATATAGGCATCACGTCCATAAACAAGTAGACCGACTCTTGCTTGCATCTACTTCTATTACTCCACCCATCGACCGCTATCTAGCATGCATCTATAGTATTAAGTAAAAACAGAGTAATGCTTGGAGCAAAATGACATGATGTAGACAAAGTAAATCAAATCAATATGAATAAACCCCATCATTTTCCCCTTAATGGCAGTAATACAATACGTGTCTTGACCCCTTCTGTTGGGGATATAACCCCATGATGAGACCCGCCCAAGAGAGGGCCTGGTTAGGAAGTTGGCGGCTTGGCCAGTAAGGCCTTAAGCAGGTCGGAAGACTAAGACGAGCCTGCTGGTAAGTTACCAGGTGGGCCGGGTTGAGGCCTAGAGCTAGAGAGACGATATGTGACCCAGAGGCGTAAGCCGCCGGGATATGGCTTGCTAGACAGGGCAAGGTGATTTAGAGATGAGGTCGGTTACTAGATGTAACCCGACCCGGACTCTTGTAAGCCCAGGGCCTCGACCTGTGTATATAAAGGCGGGTTCTCTGGGTGGCTTAGGACACGAAACCTTTGATCAAGTACTAGGTCAAGCGAATCCGCTCCCTTGTAATCGATACCCAATCAATACAACTCAAAGCAGGACATAGGCTATTACCTCCTTCGAGAGGGGCCGAACCTGGGTAAACCTCTGACTTTCGTCCCGATCAACCCCTTCGAGTTAACCGCCATAGCGATGGCTTCACCCCTAAGTCCTTGCACTAGGACATCTGCCGTGATAAAACCATGACAGTTGGCGCCCACCGTGGGGCCGATGCTCGGTCGTTTGGAGTACTCGAAGGGCTCTCTCCCAGGGATCGAGGGATACGCCATAGGCAGGCTGACTAAGAGTCGCCGCGGCAAGCTCTACATCGATGATGCTGGCTGGGGCCCCGAGGCCGACTCAATCGAGTAAGGGTACCGGGTTCCCTTCGGCGGAATTCACATTTTCATCGGCAAGATCGGCGGATCTAAGACCGGGCCGGACATCTGCACCAACCTCGTTGATACGTCTCCAACGTATCTATAATTTTTTATTGTTCCATGCTATTATATTATCTGTTTTGGATGTTTTATATGCATTAATATGCTATTTTATATTATTTTTGGGACTAACCTATTAATCTAGTGCCTAGTGCCAGTTTCTGTTTTTTCCTTGTTTTTGAGTATTGCAGATAAGGAATATTAAACGGAGTCCAAATGGAATAAAATCTTCGGAATGATTTTTCTTGGACCAGAAGAAACCTACCAAGCTTGGAGACCAAGGCAGGAGAGCCGCCGTGTGGCCACAAGCCACAGGGGCAAGCCCCCTGGCTTGTGGGCCCACGGCAGCCCTCCTAACCCTACTCTTTGGCCTATAAATTCCCAAATATTCCCTGGATACCAAAAAGAGCCACGAAAACACTTTTCCGCTGCCAGGAGCCTCTACTCCCGTGAGATCCAATCTTGGAGCCTTTTCCGGTAATCTGCCGGAGGGGGATTCGATCACGGACGGCATCTACATCAACTCCATTGCCCCTCCGATGATGCGTGAGTAGTCCACCACAGACCTTCAGGTCCATAGCTAGTAGCTAGATGGCTTCTTTTCTCTCTTTGCTCTTCAATACCATGTTCTTCATGATCTTCATGGAAATCTATCTGATGTAATACTCTTTTGCGGTGTGTTTGTCGAGATCCGATGAATTGTGGGTTTATGATCAGATTATCTATGAATATTATTTGAGTCTTTTCTGAATTCTTATATGCATGATTTCATATCTTTGCAAGTCTCTTTGAGTTATTGGTTTAGTTTGGCCAACTAGATTGGTAATTCTTGCAATGGGAGAAGTGCTTAGTTTTGGGTTCAATCTTGCGGTGTCCTCACCCAATGACATAGTAGGGGTAGCGAGGCACGTATTGTATTGTTGCCATCGAGGATAAAAAGATGGGGTTTTCGTCATATTGCTTGAGTTTATCCCTCTACATCATGTCATCTTACCTAATGCGTTACTCTGTTCTTCATGAAGTTAATACTCTAGATGCAGGCAGGAGTCGGTCGATGTGTGGAGTAATAGTAGTATATGCAAAATCATTTCGGTCTACTTGACACGGACGTGATGCCTATATGCATAATCATTGCCTTGGATATCGTCATAACTATGCGCTTTTCTATCAATTGCTCGACAGTAATTTGTTCACCCACCGTAATATTTGCCTTCATGAGAGAAGCCTCTAGTGAAACCTATGGCCCCCGGGTCTATTTTCCATCTTATATTTTCAGATCTATTTACTTGTGTTTTTACTTTCAGCAATCTTTTCCATCTATCTCTATCAGATCTCATCCTTGCAAGTAACCGTGAAGGGATTGACACCCCTTTATAGCATTGGGTGCTAGTGTTTGATTCTTTGTGTACGTACATCTATTGGGGACTTGCTTGTATCTCCTACTAGATTGATACCTTGGTTCTCAACAACTGAGGGAAATACTTATCTACTTTGCTGCATCACCCTTTCCTCTTCAAGGGAAAACCAACGCATGCTCAAGAAGTAGCAAGAAGGATTTCTAGCGCCGTTGCCGGGGAGATCTACATCAAGCCTACCAAGTACCCATCACAATCTCATCTCTTGCATTTACATTATTTGTCATTTGCCTCTCGTTTTCCTCTCCCCCACTTCTAAAATGATTTTCAGAAAGATTTGCCTTTTTATTCGCCCTTCTTCCGTTCGCCTTTTCGTTTGCTTTTTGTTTGCTTGTGTTGCCATGTGCCTTCTATTTGCTTGCATCTTCGCTTGCTAAAAATCTATCGATATGGATCCTCATCCACTTGCTAATCTTTTCAAAAGGCCAAATTATGATGAACCAATTGCTAGTGAGTTGAGTGCACTTGATTATCTCTATGAAGTTTTGTTTGAAAATCATGAATCTGAAAATTTTGATGAAGTGTTGAAAGAAGAAATTTATAAGGTGATTCATGATAGCTCCTTGATTGAAAAGCATGATTGCAATTATGTTACTATAAATTCTATTAATTTCAATTATGCTAATGATATGCAAAGCCACAAGCTTGGGGATGCTATGTTTGATGAAGATGATATTTTTTGCCCCCCAAGTTTTGATGAGCAAATTCCTTATGATGATTGCATGCTCGTGTATCATGAAAAGAATGATTTATGTGATAGTTATATTTTTGAATTCCTTCATGATGCTACTGAAATTTATTATGAGGCAAGAACATATGCTTTTAGGAATTGCAATAATATCAAGTTTCCTCTCTATGTGTTTAAAGTTTTGAAGTTATGCTTGTTTCGCCTTCCTATGCTAGTTGATTCTTGTTCCCATAAATTGTTTGCTCGCAAAATCCCTATGCATAGGAAGTGGGTTAGACTTAAATGAATTTTTCATGCTATTCATGATGCTCTTTTGCATATCTCAATTACTACTTTTTATGTGAGCATCATTGAAATCGTTATGCCTACCTAGGGGCGTTAAACAATAGCGCTTGTTGGGAGGGAACCCAATTTTATTTATGTTTCTATTTTTGTTTGTTTTTTCTTCTGTTTTTGAGTGCTGCACACATTATTACTTCTGTAGTAATTGTGTTTTCTTGTTTTAATTAGTGTTTGAGCCAAGTAAGACCTTTGGGATGGTCTACGGTGTTTGTGATTTGATTCTGCTGAAAAACAGAAACTTTTGCGCTCAGTCCAGGATTTTTATAAATTCACCAGAGCGTCAATTGGATCTGAAATTTTTACAAAAGATTTATATACAAATTTCCCTGGTTTTCCTAATTTTTCAGAATTTTTTGAATTACAGAAGTATTCGAAGTCTACAGATTGCTACAGACTGTTCTGTTTTTAACAGATTCTGTTTTCCTTGTGTTGTTTGCTTATTTTGATGAATCTATGGGTTGTATCGGGGGGTATGAACCATGGAGAAGTTAGAATACAGTAGGTATTACACAACTATAAATAAAGAATTAGTTCACAACAGTACCTAAAGTGGTAATTTATTTTTCTTATACTAACGGATCTCACGAGTTTGCTGTTGAGTTTTGTGTTGTGAAGTTTTCAAGTTTTGGGTAAAGATTTGATGGACTATGGAATAAGGAGTGGCAAGAGCCTAAGCTTGGGGATGCTCAAGGCACCCCAAGCCATATTCAAGGATACCAAAAATCCTAAGCTTGGGGATGCCCTGGAAGGCATCCCCCCTTTCGTCTTCAATCCATCGGTAATTTACTTGAGGCTATATTTTTATTCACCACATGATATGTGTTTTGCTTGGAGCGTCTTGTATGATATGAGTCTTTGCTTTTTAGTTTGCCACAATCATCCTTGCTGCACACATATTTTTGAGAAGGACACGCTGAATCGTGAATTTATTAGAATACTCTATGTGCTTCACTTATATCTTTTGAGCTAGGCAATTTTGCTCTAGTGCTTCACTTATATCTTTTTAGAGCATGGTGGTGTTATATTTTATAGAAATAATTGAACTCTCGTACCTCACTTATATTATTTTGAGAGTTCCTTAAAACAGCATGGTAATTGGATTAGGTTATGAATTTGGTCCTAATATAATAGGCATCCAAGAGGGATATAATAAAAACTTTCATATTAAGTGCATTGAATATGATGAGAAGTTTGATTTCGTGCATATAGTTTTGAGATGTAGAGATGGTACTATTAAGAGTTATGTTAGTAAGTAATTGTGGATTAGTAGAGATACTTGTGTTAAGGTTTGTGATTCCCGTAGCATGCACGTATGGTGAACCGTTATGTAATGAAGTCGGAGCATGATTTGTTTAATGATTGTCGTCCTTTGTGTGATGGGTCGGGAGCGCGCGATGGTTTACTCCTACCAACCTCTCCCCTAGGGGCATGCGTCTAACACTTTGCTTCGATGACTAATAAACTTTTGCAATAAGTATGTGAGTTCTTTATGACTAATGTGAGTCCATGGATTATACGCACTCTCACCCTTCCACCTTTGCTAGCCTCTCTAGTACCGCGCAACTTTCGCCGGTGCAATAAACCCACCTTCCTCAAAACAGCCACCATATATTTTCCTCAAAACAGCCACCATATATTTTCCTCAAAACAGCCACCATACATACCTATTATGTCATTTCCATAGCCACTCCGAGATATTTTGCCATGCAACTTCCACCATTCCGTTTATTATGACACGCACCATCATTGTCATATTGCTTTGCATGAACATAAGACAGCTAGCATGATGTTTATATGGCTTGTCCATTTTTTTGATGTCATTTGCTATGCTAGATCATTGCACATCCCGGTACACCGCCGGAGGCATTCATATAGAGTCATATGTTGTTCTAAGTTTCGAGTTGTAAGTAAATAAAAGTGTGATGATCTTCATTATTAGAGCATTGTCCCATGAGAGGAAAGGATGATGGAAGCTATGATTCCCTCAATAGATGGGATGAGTCTCCGGACTTTACAAAAAAATAAAAGAGGCCAGCGAAGCCCAAATAAAAAAAAGAGGCCAAAGATGCCCACCAAAAAAAAAAAAGAGAGAAAAAAAAGAAAAAAAATGAATGAGAGAAAAGAGAGAAGGGACAATGCTACTATCCTTTTCCACACTTGTGCTTCGAGTAGCACCATGTTCTTCATGATAGAGAGTCTCCTATTTTGTCACTTTCATATACTAGTGGGAATTTTTCATTATATAACTTGTCTTGTATATTCCAATGATGGGCTTCCTCAAAGTGCCCTAGGTCTTCATGAGCAAGTGAGTTGGATGCACACCCACTTAGTTTCCTTTTGAGCTTTCATACACTTATAGCTCTAGTGCATCCGTTGCATGGCAATCCCTACTCACTCACATTGATATCTATTGATGGGCATCTCCATAGCCCGTTGATACGCCTAGTTGATGTGAGACTATCTTCTCCTTTTCCCTTGCACCTCCACCACATTCTATTCCACCCATAGTGCTATATCCATGGCTCACGCTCATGTATTGCATGAGAGTTGAAAAAGTTTGAGAACATAAAAGGGGTGAAACAATTGCTTGACTTGTCATCGGGGGTGTGCATGATTTAGATACTTTGTGTGGGGAAGATGGAGCATAGCCAGACTATATGATATTGTAGGGATAACTTTCTTTAGCCATGGTATTTTGAAAGCTATGATTGCTTGTTAGTATGCTTTAAGTATTATTGTCTTTATGTCAATATTAAGCTATAGTATTGAATTGTACGGATCTGAATATTCATGCCACAATAAAGAATATTACATGGATAAATATGTTAGGTAGCATTCCACATCAAAAATTCTGTTTTTATCATTTACCTACTCGAGGACGAGCAGGAATTAAGCTTGGAGATGCTTGATATGTCTCCAACGTATCTATAATTTTTGATCGTTCCATGCTATTATATTATCTATTTTGGATGTTTATATGCATTAATATGCTATTTTATATTATTTTTGGGACTAACCTATTAATCTAGTGCCTAGTGCCAGTTTCTGTTTTTTCCTTGTTTTTGAGTATTGCAGATAAGGAATATTAAACGGAGTCCAAACGGAATAAAATCTTCGGAATGATTTTTCTTGGACCAGAAGAAACCTACCAAGCTTGGAGACCAAGGCAGAAGAGCCGCCGTGTGGCCACATGCCACAGGGCGCGCCCAGGGGGGTAGGGCGCGTCCCCCTGGCTTGTGGGCCCACGGCAGCCCTCCTAACCCTACTCTTCGGCCTATAAATTCCCAAATATTCCCTGGATACCAAAAAGAGCCACGAAAACACTTTTCCGCCGCCAGGAGCCTCTGTTCCCGTGAGATCCAATCTTGGAGCCTTTTCCGGTAATCTGCCGGAGGGGGATTCGATCACGGACGGCATCTACATCAACTCCATTGCCCCTCCGATGATGCGTGAGTAGTCCACCACAGACCTTCAGGTCCATAGCTAGTAGCTAGATGGCTTCTTCTCTCTCTTTGCTCTTCAATACCATGTTCTTCATGATCTTCATGGAAATCTATCCGATGTAATATTCTTTTGCGGTGTGTTTGTCGAGATCCGATGAATTGTGGGTTTATGATCAGATTATCTATGAATATTATTTGAGTCTTTTCTGAATTCTTATATGCATGATTTCATATCTTTGCAAGTCTCTTCGAGTTATTGGTTTGGTTTGGCCAACTAGATTGGTAATTCTTGCAATGGGAGAAGTGCTTAGTTTTGGGTTCAATCTTGCGGTGTCCTCACACAGTGACATAGTAGGGGTAGTGAGGCACGTATTGTATTGTTGCCATCGAGGATAAAAAGATGGGGTTTTCGTCATATTGCTTGACTTTATCCCTCTACATCATGTCATCTTACCTAATGCGTTACTCTGTTCTTCATGAACTTAATACTCTAGATGCAGGCAGGAGTCGGTCGATGTGTGGAGTAATAGTAGTATATGCAGAATCGTTTCGGTCTACTTGACACGGACGTGATGCCTATATGCATAATCATTGCCTTGGATATCGTCATAACTATGCGCTTTTCTATCAATTGCTCGACAGTAATTTGTTCACCCACCGTAATATTTGCCTTCATGAGAGAAGCCTCTAGTGAAACCTATGGCCCCCGGGTCTATTTTCCATCTTATATTTTCAGATCTATTTACTTGTGTTTTTACTTTCAGCAATCTTTTCCATCTATCTCTATCAGATCTCATCCTTGCAAGTAACCGTGAAGGGATTGACACCCCTTTATAGCGTTGGGTGCAAGTGTTTGATTCTTTGTGTAGGTACATCTATTGGGGACTTGCTTGTATCTCCTACTGGATTGATATCTTGGTTCTCAACAACTGGGGGAAATACTTATCTACTTTGCTGCATCACCCTTTCCTCTTCAAGGGAAAACCAACGCATGCTCAAGAAGTAGCACTCGTCGAGTCGGCTCGGCGCACGCAACCCGCCCAGATCAAACCGGGCCGGAAGCACGTCTTTGTCGGCTTCACCCAAGGCGCGGAACTTAAGGAAGGTTCTATGTCACGATAGGAAACCCTCATCTGCTCAGAGGACGGATCCTCGAGCGGAGAGGCGGAATCAATCTACCAGCTTCATAACGGCTGGCTTGGGGGCTATTTTGAGGGCTACAATTACCCGAAACCCTATGAGCCACCGAGCCAAGCCGCCGTCTTCATGGCTAGATTGGCGCCGGCTTCTGGCAGCACGGCGGCCGGGACAGCAGCTACCGGCGTAGCATGGTCCGGGTCAACCAGGCCGCCGGCTCAAGTTTTGCTGGATCTGATGAATGAGCTGACAACTCTGATGGGAACCGAGGTCAATGCAGAGATTGCGAGGCTGAAGGACCAGATGGCCAGGGCCCAGGAGGATATCAATGCACTGCAGGCTCAGATGGATGCTGAGTCGGAGCGGCTCAGGGCTGAAGCTTTTCGCCTTAATCTGGATCAACAAGCCTTAGAGGAAGTTTTTTGTATGAGGCATCAGACCTGCCTGCCTGATCAGTATGAGCCCAGAAATCTTTTTAATATGCCGGGGGCAGGACTGAATGCGCCTCTGACCATGATCCGAATGGCGGAAGTACCTGGGGATAGGGCAGCAACTCAGCATCGGTAACCAGACCCGCCCCGCAGGAATCAGACCCCGCCGCAGCGTTTTCTGACACCACATGGCCATTACTCTAACCCGGTTGAGAACAGGGTGGCGGCGGCTGCCAGGCTCAATGCGCTCCCTCTCACTGATGGGACGCCCTTCACCGAAGAGGCACGGAATGCCATTGAATACCTGCGGACCGCGGTGGTTCAACAGGAGAAGTACACTTACAGCCGGAGTCAAGTGCACTTAACTCCCATCCCAAGCCGCAGTTATAGCCGGCGCTTGGAGTCACCGGCGGTCTCTAGCAGTGAGCGATGTCGGAACCCACCCCGAGATGACCCGCCCGTTGTCAATGCTCAGGCAATTGTGGATCATGCCAGAGCTCAGCGTGAGGCGGCGGCGGCCGCGGTGGCTTACCAAGACCCGCCCCTAGTAACACCTTCCACTTAGGTGGGAGCCGGAGTCACCTCTAGAGCGGTGGGAGTGCCGTGTTTAGCACCGGCTCTGCGGAATGAGCGCCTCCCGAAGGATTTTAAGGGTCCGCGCAAAGTACCTAATTATACAGCTGATCTGCCTCCAGAAGCCTGGATCGAGAGTTATGAGCTAGCCATGGAGATGTTTGATGTCAGTGATGCAGTCTGTGCTAAGTATTTCATCATGATGTTGGAAGGACTGGCTCATACATGGTTAAAGGGTTTGCCACCCAACACCATTAATTCCTGGGCCGAGTTGAAGGTGAGGTTCATCAAGAATTTTCAAGGGACGTGCAAGCAGCCTATGATGATCGTTGATTTGGATCATTGCGTACAGCGTGAGGATGAGTTGGCCCATCATTGGGTCCGGCGGGTCTCAACCATTATCCACCCGTCTGACAATATCACGGCGGCTCAGGCGGTTCTAATTCTGGAGAAGAATTGTCACTTTTTGCCCCTTAAGCAGAAGCTTGGACGGATCAAGCGTTCTTGCCAAGACATGGGTGAGCTCATGGCGGCTCTCACGAAATATGCAGATTTGGACAACACGAAGGATCCCGGCTCTAATGATGAGAAGTCGGCTAAGGGTAAGAAGAATGGCAACGGCAAGGGTCAGCAGCAGAATGGGGCAGGAAATGGCAACCCAGGCAATGGCAGTAAACGGAAGCATCCAGACGGCGGGTCTGATCTGGTGGCCAATACCAACACTGGGAACAACGGCGGCATGGCCAATGGTAAACCACCTTTCGGCAAGGGCAAGCCTTTCAACATGGAGGCAATGCTTAACAACCCCTGCCCGAAGCACAGTCTACCTAACAAACCGTCCACTCATGCTTGGAAGGATTGTTATATCATGCGGGAGTTCCGAAACTACAGCCTTAACCAGCATCACGGTAACGGCAATGGACCGCCCGGCGGGTCAGGATCCGGCTCTCATGGGTCAGGTTTTGGTGCAGGCGGCTCAAACTCTGGTTATGAGGGTCAAGGTAACCATGGAGGTCATATTCAGCAGTCTGGCAATGGCGGTCAGCAGCAAAATAATCAATCAGGGTATCAGAGTAACCCAAAGAAGCTTAATGGAGGCCAGTATCACGTCTTCACGACAAGCCTTGATAAGCGTGATCAGAAGGTGCGCAAGAAGGCGGTTAACGCAGCCATGCCGTCTCTTCCGCAATACTTAAAGTGGTCTGAGCACACGATATCATGGAGCCGGGAGGATCACCCGCCACGCGTTGATAACCCGGGGCATTTGTCCCTCGTGGTAGCCCCTCAAGTAGGAGGCTACATGTTCACCAAGGTGCTGATGGATGGTGGCAGTAGCATCAACATCCTTTACTATGACACTTTCCATCGGATGAACCTGGTTGACAAGGATCTCAAGTCGTCATCCACAGTTTTTCATGGTGTGGTACCCGGTAAATCGGCTTATCTAGTTGAAAAAATTGCCCTTGAGGTAGCTTTTGGTGATGAATTCAACTACAGGGTGGAGACCTTATGGTTTGAGGTGGTTAAAATCAAGAGCCCATATCATGCTCTGTTCGGACGGCCGGCTTATGCCAAGTTCATGGCTAGGCCCTATTATGTTTACCTACAGCTCAAGATGCCTGGTCTGGAAGGGACGATTACGGTGCATGGTGATCGGAAGATTGCTCTTGAGTGTGAGGAAGGCGATGCTGCGTATGCGGAGTCAAGTTGTGCTAAAGCAGAGCTCAAGTTTTATAAAGACAATGTTGACCCGGCGGATATGACCCCGTTGAAGAAGCCCAGCACAGAATTTGACCCGCCCCTGAAATTTGTGGCAGAGGATACCAAGTTGGTGGACTTTGTTCCTGGCGACTCATCGCAACAGTTCACGATTGGGGCCAATATGGACCCCAAATAGGAAAGCGCGCTCATCGAATTCATCCATGAGAATTGGGACATCTTTGCATGGAAACCTTCTGACATGCCGGGTGTACCGAGAGAATTCGCTGAGCACCACCTTAATGTGGATCCTAAGTTTAAGCCAGTCAAGCAATTCCTCCGTCGTTTTAATGAGTAGCGGCGTAAAGCTATTGGGGAAGAGGTAGCCCAACTCTTAGCAGCAGGGTTTATCGTGGAGGTTTTTCACCCGGAGTGGTTGGCCAACCCCGTGCTTGTGCTTAAGAAGAACGACACATGGCGCATGTGTGTAGATTACACAGATCTCAACAAGGCGTGTCCGGTTGATCCATTTGATCTCCCCCGTATCGACCAGATCATTGATGCAACGGCGGGTTGTGAGAGTTTATGTTTCCTGGACGCTTATTCGGGTTATCATCAGATCAAGATGGCAGTCAAAGACCAAGAGAAGATGTCTTTCATCACGCCTTTTGGAGCTTTCTGTTACGTGTCTATGCCTTTTGTACTCAAAAGTGGGCAGGCGACTTATCAACGCTGTGTGCAGAACTGTCTTCATAGTCAAATTGGACGCAATGTCCATGCTTATGTGGATGATATTGTGGTCAAATCAAGAAAGAAGGAGACTCTGCTTGACGATTTGAAGAAACTTTTGATAACCTGTGGGTTTACAATATGATGCTTAATCCGGCTAAGTGTGTTTTTGGTGTGCCTGCAGGCAAGCTCCTGGGATTTTTGGTTTCAGAGCGGGGCATCGAAGCTAACCCGGATAAAATAAAGGCCATCAACTCATTATCTAAGCCGGCATGCATTAATGACGTCCAGCGCTTGGCGAGTCGTATTGCCGCTTTAAGCTGGTTCATAAGCCGCCTGGGCGAGAAGGCTATTCCTTTGTATCAGATGATGAAGAAGACAGATGATTTTGTCTGGAGTGATGCTGCCAATGATGCATTTGAGGCGCTCAAAAAACAGTTGGTTGAGCTGCCTGTCTTGGCTGCTCCCGTGGAAAAAGAGACTTTGCTGCTGTACGTGGCGGCTAATAATAAATCCGTCAGTGCTATAGTCGTTGTGGAGCGCAAGGAGGCATGCAAAGAGTATCCAGTCCAGCGGCCGGTTTATTACGTCAGTGAGGTTTTGACAGAATCCAAGCAAAGGTATCCACATTGGCAAAAATTGGTGTTTGGAGTGTTCATGGCAAATCGCAAATTGAAGCATTATTTCCTTGGACATCCAATCACGGTGGTCAGCTCTGCACCTTTGGGAGATATTATTCAAAATAGAGAAGCCACCGGCAGAATTGCTAAGTGGGCAATTGAGCTTGGACCTCTTAATTTGAGGTATGTGCCTCGAACAGCCGTCAAGTCTCAAGCCCTGGTGGATTTTATCAATGATTGGACGGAGTGTCATGCACCTGAGGAGAAGCCGGATAATACATATTGGACAATCCAGTTTGATGGATCCAGACAGTTGGAAGGCTCAGGCGCTGGGGTTGTTTTAACTTCCCCTCGAGGTGACAAATTTTGTTATGTATTAAGGTTAATGTTTCCTTGTACTAACAATGCAGCTGAGTATGAAGCCTTGCTTCATGGGATCCATGTGACCAAAGAGATGAATTTGAACCGGGTCAGATGCCTCGGCGACTCAGACCTTATGGCCCAGCAAGTCTCGGGCACGTGGAACTCTAAGGACCCCCGTATGGCGGCTTATCGCCAGGCGGTTGATGTCATCACTGGTCATTTCAAGGGCTATCAGGTGGATCATATTGATCGTCGGAAGAATGAGGCGGCTGATGCATTATCAAGACTGGGGTTTCAGCGTAAGCCGGTGCCACCTAATGTGTTCCTGGATGTGCTGCATCACCCGTCGGTTAAGTTGCCTTCTGAGGAAGATCTTGCTATACCTGACCCGGAAGGACAATTAGTGGTGGCTCTCCGCGCTATCCCTGATTGGACGCTGCCTTACCTGGCATATCTGACTCGTGGCGAGTTACCCGAGGACGAGACTTTGGCACGGAAAATCACAAGGCGGTCTAAGTCCATGACTATTATTAATGGCGAGTTGCACAGATGCAGCGTCACTGGTGTTTTCCAACGATGCGTTTCTCCTAAGGAGGGCCGTGAAATCTTGCAAGAGATACATGCCGGCGATTGTGGTCATCACGCCAGGTCAAAGTCCCTGCTGGCCAAAGCTTTCCGGCACGGTTTTTACTGGTTGACAGCTCATGCAGACGCAGAGTATTTGGTCAGTAGATGTGATGGGTGTCAGAAATTTGGACGACGCGCCCATGTGCCGGCTCAAGAGTTGCGGATGATTCCGATCACCTGGTTGTTTGCGGTCTGGGGGCTTGATATGGTTGGACCGTTTAAACGGTCCAAAGACAAGAAGACCCACCTCTTGGTGGCGGTTGATAAATTTACTAAGTGGGTTGAAGCAGAGCCGGTCCATAAGTGCGACGCTGCAACAACAGTTCAGTTCGTCAAGAAGCTAATTTTTCGGTTTGGTTATCCTCACAGTATCATTACTGATAATGGTACAAATCTGTCCAAGGGGGCTATGAAAGAGTTCTGCGACAGTGAACACATCCGCCTTGATGTCTCTGCCGTGGCTCATCCACAGTCTAATGGTCAAGCAGAACGTGCTAACCAGGAAATTCTGAGAGGGATAAAACCCCTACTTATGGTTCCTTTGGAGCAAACGCCGGGTTGTTGGGTAGAGGAGTTACCTTCAGTCCTTTGGAGCATTAGAACCACCCCCAACAGATCAACAGGCTACACGCCTTTCTTCATGGTTTATGGTGCAGAAGTCGTTATCCCCAGTGATATCTGTCATGACTCGCCCAGAGTGGCGGCTTACGTTGAAACTGATAATGAGACGGCGCGTCAGGACGCACTGGACGCCTTGGATGAAGAACGGGATCTTGCAGCCGCACGTTCGGTGATTTATCAACAAGATCCGCGCCGCTATCTTAGCCGCAGAGTCAAGACCCGGACGTTCCAAGAAGGCGACTTAGTACTTTCTCTGATTCAAGACCAGACAGATATGCACAAGTTATCACCCCCCTGGGAAGGACCTTGTGCGATCAGCAGAAATCTCAACAATGGTTCCTATTATCTCATTGATGTTCGGGAGAGCGACAAGTCACGCACTTTTGGAGAGGGGACGGCCAGGCCGTGGAACATTTCTCATCTTCGGCCTTACTACATTTGAGCCACCGGCTCTCATCAATGTACATACTTTTGTCATTGTATATACCACTTTTATAATATAATAAAGCCGGCATCCCCATAATTCGGGGCCTCTGCCGTTTTCCTACACCAAGTTTTTGTCCAAAGAGTTGATCATTCATAAGGTCACTTGGGGGCTTCCAACCCACTGGTTTTAGCTTTCATGCCCTCTTGACCGGCTTAAAAGCCATATTTGAGTTAAACCTGCCTGTTTGCAACTTGCTACTCCGCCAGGTGACCCGCCGAACGTTTGACAGTCAATCTTTTTCAAGACCCTGAACTTGTCAAAGTTAAACCGGCGGCTTATGTCACGTGAGAGCCGGCTTACAGAGAGCTAGGATAAACTCACCTATCTGCTATAGTCTCTCCGCTATGTGGCCCGTTCGTACTCTTAACAGTCAATCTTTTTTAAGACCCTGAACTGGTTAAGGTTAAAATGACGGATTTATGTCACGTGAGAGCCGACTTATGGGATTTTGGGCACTCATGCCTAGCTTCTTTGAAGCAAAAAATCTTGAGTTTTCGCAAAAATATATATAAAGGGTTGATATCTTTTGGGCTGTTCCTTCAAAGCCGCCTAAACAGTAACAAAAGATGTACATATATTTTCTACTTGTTACTTTGCAGGAATTTTTCATGATAAGATTCTAAGTCTTTGGGTAATATCTTATCCCGGCTTAGTATTGCTCATGGATTATAACCTGTCAGTGGGAGTTGATGAATTGATACTGAGGCATATGATCATTCACACTATGGAAAAAATTTTGAAGCGCCAAAGTTGCCAGAATATGAGTTGTTAAGCTCAAAAAGTGCACGAAGGCACGACACAAGCAATCAGTTTTAACTACGGCTATTACATGGCCATATAGAGCCCAAAATTTGTGGGCTCAAGTTTTTCACAAAAAATTATAACCCGGCAGGTCAGCAAGCCCGGGTTACCTTCATCCGAGGCCAGCTCCTCGCCTAACTTGTTGATGGGTCATCCTGCGTCGGGTCGTCGGTCCCCTGGAACTGAAGGTTGTCCACATCCCAGTTGCAATTGATTAAAGCTTCAAATTCAGCCTCGTCATGCAAGATTGGAGACGGGTCAACATCAGGGGCAAAGATGTGCTTACGGCATTGGGGAGTCAGGTCTTTCGGCTCAAACGTGGGCGCCCGAACTCGCACATTGTTGTCATCGTAAGCCGCCTGATATACTGTCAGATCAGCTTCGGCGGCCAGCCGGCTAGCTAGTGCTCGAGACGCTCTAAAGCAACGAGCATAGTCATCTTGCGTAAATTCTAACCCATCGTCCTTCAGCTGTGGAAAACCTCCCACCATTTCCTCTGGGTTAAGCTCCGGCGCATACGCCAAAGCCCGGCTCAAAGCAGATATTACACCCTTGCGGGCGGCTGATTTCTTCATTTCTTCAAAATGCTTGGGGGTGGTGGAGAGGCACTTCAGCACGTCTTTGATCAACTTTGGAGTCCCTTTTTCACCAAAAACAGCCCTGATGGTGAAGAGGCTTCCAGCATACAGCTGCTCAGTAAATGAATAGAAAGCTTTGAGCTTAAGCAAGCTGTCATGTGGAAGGTACGAGTTCGACGGCCTGCAAACAGTTCAATTGTATAAGTAGCCGGGCGAGTCTTTCTAAGACTGTTTGAAAGGAATGCTGATAACGTAAATCAGCAATACTTACCAAAGACAGCCTCAGTCATCCGAGATACATGGCGTTTGAGACTGGTCAGCTCTTCAGCAATGGGTTTAAGTTGGATCTCGGCATCTTCGGCACGTTTGGTTAAGGCGGCTTGGTTAGCTTCAGCAGTTTGTGTGTATGCCTCAAGGTCCGCCTTGATCTTATCCAGTTCTGTTGACGAGAGCCGCCATTTTGCATCAGCTTCAGCTCGGGCGTCTTGTTGCAATGCCAGGCTCTTCCTAAGGTCGACCATACTAGACTCGGCCACGTGTAAAGTTTCCTGCACAATATAATTGTCAAAGATGAGCCGCCAGCACGGTTTTTAATGGAATTTGGGGGCACTGAAGAAGGTTGTGAGAATTCTCAAGCAGATTGCCAGCAATATACTTGACACTTGGGGGCTAATGTGTATCAGTTCTTTCAAAGTCTACAGTATAAATAAGACCCGGATCATCTTCATGAAGATAACCCGGCCCTTGGGGGCTACACATTGCTCTTTCATTCTAAATAATCAGATTTACAAGAAGTTTCGGCTAATTATTTACATAATGACCCGATCCTTGGGGGCTACACTTGGCATTTTTTCTATCGTACAGTAAGTGCCGGGTCCTTATTTCCATAAAGACCTGACCCTTGGGGGCTACACACTGGTCTATTGAAATCTACATTTACTGAAGACCCGGCTTATCTTCAAGAAAATAAGCTGGCTCTTGGGGGCAATGTAAGGATATATGGAAGGCAAGAAAAGTTGAGTACCTCATATTTTTTCTTCATCATGCCAACTAAGTTGGCCTCCATGTCCCGGCTGGCGGCGAGGCGGCTCAGATAGCCAGAGTGTAGTTCATTAGCAGTAAGCTTCTCCAAATTGGGAAGATCAAGCTTGACCCTATCCTTCTCAGGCGAAGGTGTCTCATCCTTGCTAATGTGTTTGGTCAACACTTTGGAAGGGGCAGGAGCTGTGTAAGCCGTTCCAGTGATGGTAACCTCTTCTTCATGAGGAGTCACATCTTCAGCTGTTGGCAGAGGGTTGGGCGGCTTAGGATTAGCCTCCAGATTAGCGTCAAGAATCACAATGTCAACATCCGCCGGCTCAGTAGGCTGGGGAGTTTCATCATGGGCGCCTTGATCAGCTTCAGAGGGCTCGACTTGAACTTCAGGAGTGTCAAGCTTTGGATTCTCCGGCTCTGGGACATCTAGACTGGAAGATGACTCGCTTAACTTCCTTTTTTTAGCTTGGGCTCTGTGAACAAAGATTTCATTATAAGTCATATGCAAGGGCAAAACATTAGTAAGCAATATGGGATGCAAAAGAAGCTTACCCCGGTTTGATGACAAGAGGCGGCAGTTTAGAAGCGGTTGAGTCGCTAGTGGAAGGAGGAGTCTCCTGAAGACGTTAAAATTGAGCAGTATAATCGGTTTTTCTGCATATGGCTGGTATACAGAAGAGATGAAAACAAGGTTATAAGTTACCTCATTACGGCGTTTCCAAGGAGCCGGAACGTCGGGTAAGCCGGCCACTAGATCTTCAGAGCCGCCGCTCTGGGTCTGACGCCTGGAGTCATGTCGCTGCTTCTTCAAAAGAAAGTTGGGATCCAAGTGAGCAAGGGGGTGTGAAAACTTTACTTTCCGGATGACCCGCCGTATTTTCTCTCTTGTCAAAGGTTCTGAGTCGGAGGAGATGGTAGTTAGCTCTGCAGCGCCGGCTTCGCTTGTCTCCGCGTCACCCTGAGAGGAGTCAGCGTCAATAAGTTGCATGAAAAGAAGGCCAAGAGAGTCAAGTTCTACCTCTGAGTCATCCAGCTCAAGTAGCTCATTAGCTGTCGGTTTCTTCTTACGAGCCGGAGCCCGGGTCTTGGTCGTTTTCGTCTTTCTCTTCGAAGTAGAGGCTGTGTTTAGTCTCTTCTTCCAGAAGGGAGAGTCGGCCTGCATATATGAATGCATTTGCAGAAAGGTTAAATAAGGTAAAGTGCGAAATCTAAAGGAAAAGAGTGAAATGTTAATGTAAAAGTCTTACTGCGGGAGCCGGGTTATGAGTGTAAAAGGGGTTTAACCCCGTGTTGTTGCAGACTTCCTGATGTTCTCCCAACAGTGATTTGACAATCAGGTTGAGGTCCTTCTCTGTTAGGGGCGTCTGGTTGAAGCGCTGAGGGTCATTCACTTCGCCGGTATATTCGCACATTAAGCCGCCGCGCCGGCTCAATGGTAAGATTCTCCAAGAGATCCAACAGCGGGTTAGATCAACGCCAACCAATCCGTTAGCCAACAAGGCCCTAATCTTTGAAAATGTGGGAGCGTATTGGGCGCGCTCTACGGCGGACAGCCGGTCTGGGAGCTCGGAGGTAGTGCAGAGCCGGTAGGGATGATAACCCAGCAGTGGATTTTCGTCTGCCGGAGAAGTGTCTTTACAATAAAACCAAGTCTTGTTCCAGTCTTTGGGGTGGCTAGGCAGAGTCGCTGAAGGAAAGGAAACATCTCTCCGTCTCTGAATGGAAACACCACCAAGTGCAAGGCTGGGTCCATCATCAATCTCTGTCTGGCGGTTGATATAAAAGTAATCTCTGAAGAGGTCGACGGACGGCTCTTCTTGCAGATATGCTTCACAAAAAATTTGGAACTGGCACAAATTGGTAACAGAGTTTGGGCCAATGTCCTGAGGATGCAGCTTGTAGAAATGCAGGGCATCCCGGAAAAACTTTGATCTGGGCGGTGAGAAGCCACGGAGAAGATGGTCTGTGAAGACGATAACTTCCCCATCCTTGGGTTCGGGAGTGATTTTAGCGCCTGAACCCGCCAATGAATGACGTCTTGAGCCAGCAAAACTCCCATGACCACGAAATCATCAAGAATCTCCTCAGTAACCCCGGAGCCTACCCAGTCGCAAGAGGCGGGGGCTTTAGCCATGACGGCGGGTTGAACGCTGTGGAAGAATATGGATATGCGGCGAGTTAAGAACGCTGCGTGACCAAAATAGCTATGACTCTAAGACGACGACGTTACATGGCGGGTTATTATTAAGCCATGAGCTGCCGCAAGTTACAGGTATGAAGCGGATTATGTCCTGCCAGGGAGAGCCGGCAGCTGGATGGTGGGTCAAATTCACAGTAAAAGTTGATTATATTGCTAAGTATGGACAAACAAGTTCCGCCAACTATGGCTACAGTTACAAGATCTACGGACGAGGATAAAGGAAAAATATTTCCTAAACCTAAAACCTTGCCGAGGAGGAACAACAGTTCATATACAAACGCCAATGAAGGAACGATTTACACTGGATGTGGAATACATATTAAAAGAAGTGCCGCGTGATTCAACCATTGATTCAGAGCCTAAAGATACCTTATTTCCAATCGGTGATGAACCATCCGACGAACAACGGCGAACTTGGAAGGAAAACCCGATGAACTAAATGCGGATCTGAGAGGGAAGAAGATGGAACCTGGAGGGTGCAGAAGATGCGGGCGCGCGCCGGCGAGTTTCTCGACACAATCCGGGCGATGCAGCAGCCTTGTTGAGGACGACGGCGAGGTCCGGACGGCGCGGTGGAGCTTCAGTCGCATGAGCGTCGGGAGGAAGAAGAAGAGAGAAGCGGCGGCAGGGGGAAAAGTGAAAAGGATGGGACCCCCACGGTGCCTATTTATAAGAAGAGATGGAACATCAACAGTCCAGTGCGGAAATCGAGGAGACAAAATGATGATTGACTAAGAAAACGCCTCGATTCTCGGGTTGACCAATTAATGCAAAGATTCGTTGTTATGTCATTAAGATCTTTTGGATTTACCAGAGATGACGTCATCCATTTTACATGGCGGGTCATGAAGATTTATTTCAAATCAGGAGGTTATGAGGAACACAAGACTCGCCAACTAGAAGACTTGAAGATTGACATGAACATGTTCAAATCAATCTGGGGCCTAATGTTGGGGATATAACCCCATGATGAGACCCGCCCAGGAGTGGGCCGGGTTAGGAAGTTGGCGGCTTGGCCAGTAAGGCCTTAAGCAGGCCGAAAGACTAAGACGAGCCTGCTGGTAAGTTACCAGGTGGGCCGGGTCGAGGCCTAGAGCCATAGAGACGATATGTGACCCGGCGGCGTAAGCCGCCGGTAGATGATTTGCTAGACAAGGCAAGGTGATTTAGAGATGAGGTCGGTTACTAGATGTAACCCGGCCCGGACTCTTGTAAGCCCAGGGCCTCGACCTGTGTATATAAAGGCGGGTTCCCTGGGCGGCTTAGGACACGAAACCTTCGATCGAGTACTAGGTCAAGCGAATCCGCTCCCTTGTAATCGATACCCAATCAATACAACTCAAAGCAGGACGTAGGCTATTACCTCCTTCGAGAGGGGACGAACCTGGGTAAACCTGTGACTTTCGTTCCGATCAACCCCTTCGAGTTAACCGCCGTAGCGATGGCTTCACCCCTAAGTCCTTGCACTAGGACATCTGCCGTGATAAAACCACGACACCTTATGTCACGAGGATAGAGCATCGCAAGATAAAACCCATCACAACACACCACTCCTACTGAAGATAAATCAATCTAGTTGGCCAAACCAAACCGATAGATAGGAGAGAAATACGAAGCTATAACAATCATGCATATAAGAATTGAGTAAAGACTCAATATATTTTCATGAATAATTTGAACATAAACCAAACTCTAAGGGGCTTGGATCGTCTTATGCCATATGATAGATTATCTGAAATGCGCAATGCACACAATTAGTCCGCAAAAGCGTTGTCATCAATCATCAAAACCACTAAGGGAGAAATATACCCTAACAATATGACAATAGAGATGAAAATGGTGGCGGCTAGGGTTTGTGGATGAAGATGACGATGAAGAGGTTCTAGATGTGCTCGATGTTGTTCTGTTGATATCTCGACGGGGTCCCCTTTATAAAAGTTGTTCAGGTGGACGAGGTTTCCATGTCAAACGATCGCTCAGGCGAGCGCGTGTGGTCGCATGAAACACCGTCTTTTTCTCTGGTCGCCTCATGGTGACTTATTCTTTCTCCATTTTCCTTCCTTTCCTTTCTCCCACGTGATTTCTTCCCTTTTTAGCCCATTTCCTGTGGAAATTTTTAAAAGACTTGTGGAATCATTGGCATCCATTAGTCACTAGTGGCAATATCAGAGCGAATATCTCTCTTTTAATGAAATATCTCGGTTTAAAAAAGGTTAAAATGAGTGTAAAAATATCACTCATCTCTCGAGATCCACCGGTTTTAACACCGACAATGGACGACGCGGTGGATGAGGTGTTCGGCAAGAGCAAAAATGAGGAGGACATTGCCAGCTCCGCCACGGTCACACCCCGACGCCACAACCACCAAGTCGGCATGTCCGCGAGCACCGCCGACAACAAGGAAGAACAGAGCATGGGAGGTCGTCAGCGCTCGGGTCCCAGGAAGGCCACCACTCCTCCCCTCCCATTGAAGCCAAGCTTGGTAGGCTCAACATCGTCGACCGATTAGCCGTTTGGCAGCGACATGGAGGCTCACAAGTTCACTTCCTGGGGCTCATGGTTGCGGAGGTGGAGACTGCCGAAGTGGAGCTGGAGACTGCGAAGGCGGAGCTGGAGACTCATTTTGCGTTGCTCACGCCCGGACGGACGCTAGCATTCATTTAGATTAGATTTAGAGTTGGGTTTAGTTAAAATATGTCCAAAATGTAATGAATTTCGTCCGATTTATATGAAACCAGCGGATTTTCCTGAATTTTTTCTGGCTTGTTTAAATCCGATTTGAAATGTATGTGGGTAGAGTTGGATGGACGGCTCTTGCATCCGTGTTCGCGGACTCACTCCCTTGTTCGTGAACGGATGTGGGAGAAAATTTACGGGTCAATTTGGAGGTGCCTTAATCAACCGAGCGACCGTACACCACACGACTGCATGAGCGACGAACCCAAGCAGCTAGCACTAGCGAGTGGCGGCACCCTGGAGGAGGAGGAGGCTAGGATGCAGGCCGCAACATAGCGGACCAGCACCAGCGCGAGCATTGTTGTTAGCTCATGGTGGGGGTGCAATACTAGTGTGGTTGTTGGATAAGAACAAGTGACTTTCAAATCAAAAGGCGAAATGGAAAGGTATAATTTGAAGTTTATTTTCTGAATTTGTTGCATGGGGCTCGCACATCGGGTCCTTCTTACTCTATTTGGTATTCGCTCACGGGTTTGTCTCCAGGTTCTTTCGTTCTTGGTTGGCTCTCTCTATTGTTGTTTGTAGATCGTCCGTCCTGCGCATTGATCCGACAGCGAGACCCACCCAGGTTGTAAAGCGAAGCGAGCCGTACTTCCTTTCATTCGTTGCTTTGGTTGCAATGGAGTTCACATGAGCTCTGCCATTGTTGCAAGTTGCGGAGGCGTTGGTGCCACGAGCTCGCGGGATTGCAATATCATCGATGATTGTGAAACATCGTCCGTTTGTTCGAGACGATATTGAGACCTCGTCGGATTTGTAAGGTGACTGGTGTTTCTGAACGATACGTATTGCTACGCTATTTTTTTCGATGCAGAGATGCAACCAGGTCTGATTGCAACGTCCTCGGTATTTTGTGAAACATGAACAATGTTACAAGAAGGATGTTGGCTGCTCGATCGCAGCAGCGGATCTTACGATAGGGGAGGCGGCCGGTAACCAGGAGTTATCAGTCGAATGACACGTAGGGTCATCCATAAACATCGTAACTCATATTACCTTCGTCTAAAATTACATGTCGGAAAAATAGATGTATTTAAATATATTTTGGTTATTAATACATCAATTTCATTCATTTTTGACACGAGTAATTCGGGATGAAGGGAGTATTTGCTAATGGATGTTGCCTCATCGGTTTCGTGGGAGATTTGAGCAGATCCAGATGCACGGAGACTTATCTTTTGCAGGCTCGTCAGTCGGTAGAAGAAGACGGGAGAAATACATGTAAACAACGTGCGACAAATTCCGAGGGGACTAATCATCCAGTTGACTAGATCACCGTCAAAGCTGACAAGTTTTTCACATGGGAGGGAGAGATGGATCTAGTAGTACACACTGATTGTGCCTTGTTCTTATTATATAACTGCTAATGAGCCGAGTCGGTGGATTAGGTGGCGGTCCAACTAATTTCACCCCAGTCAAAGCGGGAACATATCATCCATATTCCACGGCTGCGATGCGGCTCAGCGGCTGCAGCTACCCCGTTTCGGCTTATGTAGATGTAGATACACAACTTGGCATATTGCTCTTGTCGTGTATTGATACACAACTTGGCATATTGCTCTTGTCGTGTATTTGCTTATGTTTCAACCGGCAAATTGCTCGAGCTGGGGCTGAAGAAAGAAGGTGCTGTTTAGTTGCAACCCTAAGAGCATCTATAACCGGACCTTTCAAACCCGTCTCAAACGCTCGGGCGGGCCGCCCGGTCACTGCCAGGTCATTTTTTTTTACCCAGACGGGCCTCTCAAACGGCCCTCAAACGCCCGGGCTGACCGGCACCCCCTATATCCAGCCCAAATATGAGGCGGGTATGTGGGCGCCCGGGCGCGCCCGGGCACGTCCGTCACGTCGGACTGACGGCGTGGCCCCACACGGACTCGCCGGGAAACCCGAAGGTCCGACGGGTGCCTCGACCGTCCCCGCGGTGTGAACGCCGTGTGGCGCCGCTCGGCCTCCCCGCCCGAGGTCGGGGACGGCTATTTAAGCCGTCCGGCGCCCCCCAGCCCTAACACATCCTCCTCCTCCATCTCCCCGCCGCCAGCCGAGCCCTTCCGCCTCCTCTCGTTGTTCCCTCTCCTTCAGGATGGTCCGCCGGCTCATCACCACCTACGCGCAGCTAACGCCGGAGCGGCGCCAACAAATCGAGGAGGAGTACCACGCTCGCCGTGTCACCCGCATCGCTGCGGGTCTCCCTCCGGACTCGCCGGAGACGGAGGAGGAGGAGCTGCCGGAGCAGGAGGAGCCGGAGCAGGAGGCTCCCGGCTTGACCATGGCGGAGGCGGACGCGGAGTTCGTCATCGCCCAATCGGACGAGATGGCGGAGCAGCAGGCCATCCTGGATTCCATCCGGGATGAGGCCGAGGAGGAGGCCAACCGCCGGCTCATCCGGCCGAGGCGGGCGGAAGCCGACGCCCTCTTCGACGAGCTGGAGGCCGAGATCGAGGCCGAGGAAGCCGCAGCGGAGGGGGCAGCAGCGCCGGCGCCGGAGGGGGCGGACCTGCGGCGCGCGCACATCTATCCGCCGGAGGGGACGGAGATCGTCCACATCTCCGACGAAGAGTAGATAGCTTTTCACGTAGTACGTAGGTTCATTTTAGTTGCATGCTTTTGTATGGATTTGAGAAAGAAATATGAGATGTCCGGATGCAACGAGCTTTATTTGAGACGTGATCGGTCAGTGTCCGCGAACGCGCCCGGACGCGTCCGCGGGCGTTTGAGGGACCGGATTTGCAAGGTCCGGCTGTAGATGCTCTAAGGAATGTGCCTGAGCTTTTCCCTTGCTTGCCTGGGTTTGAAGTTGTATCATAAATTGACGGATCAGGCATGCCTTCTATTCAAACCAATGTTTAGTTGACAGTCTGAAATCACACCTGAACAGGTACAGTTTATACGAGTGTTTAGTCCATCATTGACCTGAGTGCATTCAAAATAGTATTTTATACCAGTGTGGTCTGAGGCAGCAACAAGAGGAGACGCAGTCATGCTCAGGCTTCCAATTTCATAGGTCCGTGTCACGCAACTTTCCACAGACAAGAATTTTCGGGTTACTTGCTCAGGACACCAACCAAATAGATCTCACGCATGCTACTCGCAAAGGCTCCGGCCAGGCAATTGAGCTGAGGGTGGCAAACAAACAGCCCCAAAATGCATAAGTGGCGAAGAAATTGTAGTTTTGATGTTAAGCACTAAGGGAATCTCCAACAGTTTCCTCCCGCATCCGTCCGCGGACACGAAACCAGTCCACGGACACGGATGCGGGAGGCCGTTATCCAACACTATCCGCATATATTTGGCCAACAACTTGAACTAATCAGGCTGAATTTGTTCAAACCGGGCGGATTTCATTCAAATTCAGATATAATTTACATAAACGGAGGATATTTCGACTGTTTTTACTAAAAACTATATAAAACACTAAACCCTATATCGGATGACCACCTCGGAAGCGTGGTCGCCCTGTCCCGCGGCACTGCCGTAGGCGTCCGTGTCGTCATCGTCGTCCCTCCAGCGGCGCAAGGATACCGGAGGGCCGCGACAACCTTGTCCGATGCCTACCTGACGCTCGCGGAGGAGCCGCTCCGCCTCCTGTTGCATCATGTGAAGGGCCGCCTTGGCCACTGCCAAAGGCGCCGCCGGCGCCCTGGCGGCGGCATTGTCACTGTTGGCGGAGCAGTCGCTAAGCGACCACTCCTCGTCGATCTTCGTGAGCTCGCCGTCAAGGCGGTGGCGGCGCCTGGCAGTCGTCTCCGCGATGGTGACAGAGTTGTCGAATGCCTAGCCGCGGCGAGGTCCAGGTCGGTTCGGACCCATTCCGGCATCACGTTCGTCTTGGCGAACGCGGAGCGGCGACCGACATTGCGTCGGTCGTACATCGTCTACTGCCCCACTGCATGCTCGGCCTCGGATACCATGACCCGAGAGCCGGAGGCACTACCGAAACCGCCGCTTCTGAGGTAGTGGAGGATGTGGCCACGCGCCTTGGCAATGGAGGGCGGCAGCTCCTCCTTTATCAGGCGGCGGTGGTGGTGAGGTGGGCCCATCGATCCGCGCGTACCGGCTGCGCGGGTGTGATGTCGGCTCGTCCTTCACACAAGGGAGGTGTTGGGGATGCCAGATCCGTCTTCACGTGCCCGCCGACGTGGAAGCGCAGTTGCGCGGCGAGGATGCAGGCTTCCGCTTAATGTGGACCCACGGCAGGGAGGGTGGCTCCTCCTTCATGCGCGCCGACGATGATGATGTCGGGCCCATCTAAGCGAATGCTCCGTCCTGATCTCCTCTTCAGGGAAAAACCAATGCATTTCACAAGTAGAACCGCCTCCTTCGAAGTTTCTAAAGCTGCGACATACTCTGCTTCTATCATAGAATCGACAACCGTGTTCTGCTTTGAGCTTTTCCAAACCACTTCACCACCTTTGAGAGTGAAAACATAGCCCAATTATTTGTAGTCATCTATATCAATCATGAATCTAGTGTCGGTGTAACCATTTACTACCAGCTCTTCATCTCTGATGTATCTATAATTTTTTATTGTTCATGCTATTATCATAGCACTTTTATATACTTTTGTCATCAATTTACTTTATTTTTATTTGGACTAACCTATTAATCCAGTGCCAAAGGCTAGGTCCTGTTTTCTATTGTTTTGGAGTTTTTAGGTGAAACATTGACGGAGCCGGAATGACGTGAATTTTTGTGTGGAATTTTTCTAGAATATATCCGAATTTTTGGCAGAAGAATCAACTCAAGGTGACACACGTGGGCTCCACACGGACAGGCAACGTGGCCTAGGGCCAGCCCACGCCATGTGTCCATGTGCACAAACTATAAGTCGAGTGGAGCTCTCCTTCGGGCACAAGAAAGCTAGTTTAAGGAAAACAAATCATGTAAAAAATTTCAGCCGATCGGATTTATGGATCTCTGGCTATTTAAGAAATGGTGCTCGATCACAGAAACAGTACCGAAACAGAGAGGAAAACACAGAGAAAAAGAGAGGGGAGATCCAATCTCAGAGGGCCCCGCCCTTCGGGAGCATGGAGGCCAAGATCAGAGGGGGAATCTTTCTCACATATAGCGGGAGGCCTAGCAAGAAGAAGGAGGGGGCCTCTCTCCCCCTCTCTCTCAGGGGCGCCAGAGTGGCGCGAGGGGAAACATCGGGAAGACGATCATCTCCATCAACTTCGTCATCGTCATCAACATTTTTCTCCTTCTCCGTACAGTAGTGTGCTCTCTCTCACCCCGCTGTAATCTCTACTTAAACACGGTGTTTGATATTATATATTATTATCCAATGATTTGTTGCATCTCTATTATGTTTGAGTAGTTTATTTTTGTTTGGGCTAATTGTGATATGCTATGTTTGATATGAGTTGTACATTATTATGGTGTTGTCCTATGATGCCCGCTGTCTCGCGCAAACATGTGGGATTCCCGCAGTAGGGTGTTGCAGTATGTTAATGATTTGCTTATAGTGGGTTGTGGGAGTGATAGAAACATATACCCAAGTTCGTGAGTTGTTACATATGGGATTAAAGGGGACTTTAGATTTAATGTTGTTGTTGTTGATTTTTACCCTAATGAATCTTTAGTATTTGCAGATGCTTGCTAGAGTTCCAATCCATATGATCCAAGTACATAAAGTATGTTATCTTAGGCCTCTCCCTGATAGATATGATGACTATCACTCATTTCGTATTAAATTGCCTAGGGACAATCATTTTCTTTATTATTCTTCCAATACTCTTTATTTTATTGATATTTTGTTAAAAAAACTCCTAACTCTTTATATTCTTGCAAAACTATATTTCTATTCTCACAAAGTAGTTTTATTCCTTGTTCTAGGAAAACCAAAGATTAACTGTGCGAAGAGTTGTATCGGTGGTCGGTAGAACTTGAGAGGATATTAATTCTATCTTTAGCTCCTCGTTGGATTTGACAATCTTACTTATCAAAAAGGATACGACTGGTCTCCTACACTTGTGGGTTATCAATCTCCTCCATAGACAAGGAGCATATCATTTGTCCTTTTGGGGTACTTAGAATATTTTTAACAGCTGACTAGTGAGCCAAACCTGGATCAATTTGATACTTGGTACTAACACTCTGCATAAGGAACATTTGTTCTTGTACATACCATAACATACATGATAGACCTAATTGTCGAGGCATATGGGACATTGCTCATCCGCACTCGCTCATCAATAGTCTTAGCACATTGATTCTTGCCAAGTGTTATACCATGTGAAATTGGGATTAAGCCTTTCTAGGCATTCTTGGTGCGTCTCCATCGTATCTACCTTTCCAAACACTTTTGCTCTTGTTTTGGACTCTAATTTGCATGATTTGATGAAACTAATTAACCCGGACTAACACTTTTTCCAACAAAACTACCTAGGTGTTATTTTTGTGCAGAAATATAAGTTCTCAAAATTGACAAAACTTTGTGGAGATTTTTCATGGAATAAATAAAAAATACTGGTGCAAAGAAGTACCGGAGGGGAGCCACCAGGGGGCCACCAGCCAAGGCGCGCCCACCCCCACAGCATACCTTGCAGGCTTGTGGGCCCCATGAGAGTCCGACTGACCTAATTCCAAGCCTATATACGCGTGTTCCCGAGAAACAAATTGGGAACGATTCAATTAAAAATTAGTTCATAATTAAATTTAACTTAGTGAAACCAAATCAAATGTGAACACAATTCAGTTTGAATTCAAATGAGATAAACCCTAATTCAAATCCAAATAGAAGTGAAAGCCAGATCAAGTTATTATTTCCAGACCTTAGTGTATTCAAGGATTTCAAGCTCATGAAAGGTCAACAAGTTTGAAATGTCATTCGAACTTGAACATGAACTTGGCTATCCAACATTCGTAGACCATGATTATGTTGTTAAGATTTTTTGATTGGATTTGACAACCACAGGTTGTCATCACATACTCCTTATGTGATGAACCTTTATTTTGAAACTTGCATGTGAACCTTTATGTCACATGTATTCCAAGTGACAACCACAATGTTGGTTTCCAAACTCTTATGAGTTAACCCTGACATATAATCTCACAACACAATACACAGACACTATGCACAACACTTGTTGTATGTTTGATTGTACGGAGAGCGAATAGTAACTTGGTAAGATTGTGAGATCGAAGAATCATCAATACGAGGCAAGTTCCACTTTGATCATGTTACCCAGTATTTTATTTGCATTGTAGTTTTGCCATGATAGGTCTATGAGATTAGGATGCTAAATTTGTTGGAAATATGCCCTAGAGGCAATAATAAAGTGGTTATTATTATATTTCCTTGTTCATGATAATCGTTTATTATCCATGCTATAATTGTATTGATTGGAAACTCAATTGCATGAGTGGATACATAGACAACACTGTGTCCCTAGTATGCCTCTAGTAGACTAGCTCGTTGATCAAAGATGGTCAAGGTTTCCTAGCCATAGCCATGGGATGTCATTTGATAACGGGATCACATCATTAGGAGAATGATGTGATGGACAAGACCCAAACTATGAACGTAGCATATGATCGTGTCAGTTTATTGCTATAGTTTTCTGCATGTCAAGTATCTGTTCCTATGACCATGAGATCATGCAACTCACTGACACCGGAGGAATACCTTGTGTGTATCAAACGTCACAACGTAACTGGGTGACTATAAAGATGCTCTACAGGTATCTCCGAAGGTGTCCGTTAAGTTGGCATGGATCGAGACTGGGATTTGTTACTCCGTGTGACGGAGAGGTATCTCAGGGCCCACTCGGTAATACAACATCACAATAAGCCTTGCAAGCAAAGTGACTAAAGTGTTAGACATGGGATCTTGTATTACAGAATGAGTAAAGAGACTTTCCAGTAACGAGATTGAACTAGGTATAGAGATACCGACGATCGAATCTCGGGCAAGTAACATACCGATAAACAAAGGGAACATCATACGGGATTAACTGAATCCTTGACATAGAGGTTCAACCGATAAAGATCTTCGTAGGATATGTAGGAACCAATATAAGCATCCAGGTCCCGCTTTTGGTTATTGACCGTAGAGGTGTCTCGGGGGACACATGGGCCCAAGAGGTGGCGCACCAGCCCCTAATGGGCTGGGGAACCGACCCCATAAGGGCCCATATGCCCAAGAGGAAAAAAGGTGGAGATATGAAGGAATAGGACTCCTTCCTAATATAAATCCACTTACTAGTAGGAAGTGGATTGGGCTCCTCCTTGCCCTGGTTCGGCCGACCCCTAGGGGAAACCCTAGGGAGGCTTGCTCCTCCCTCTCCCTCCTATATATATTAGAGGAATAGAGCCCCAAAGCCCACGGCCACGTGCTAGTTCTCTATTCTCTAGTTCCTCCACCAAATAGATTCCGGTAGTGCTTAGGCGAAGCCCTGCCGGGATCACTCCACCACCACCACCACCACGTCATCGTGCTGCTGGAGATCTCTTCTACCTCTCCGCCCCCTCTTGCTGGATCAAGAAGTCGGAGATCGTCATCGAGCTGTACGTGTGCGGAATGTGGAGGTGCCGTCCGTTCGGCGCTAGATCAGGACGAATCGTGATTGGATCGTGGGACGGCTTGCGATTTGGATCGCGAAGACGTTTGACTACATCAACCCCGTTTCTTAACGCTTCCCGCTTAGCGATCTACAAGGGTACGTAGATCCACTCTCCCTCTCGTAGATGCTCATCACCATGGATAGATCTTGCGTGTGCGTAGGAAATTTTTTGTTTCCCATGCAACGTTCCCCATCAGTGGCATCATGAGCTAGGTCTATGTGTAGATGAGATCACGAGTAGAACACAAAGGAGTTTGTAGGCGTTGATGCTCATATTGATTCCTCCCTTAGTCTTTTCTTGATTCAGCGGTATTGTGGGATGAAGCGGCCCGGACCAACCTTACTCGTACGCTTATGAGAGACTGGTTCCATCAACTGACATGTGACTTTTGTCGGATTTCAGGCTCCGCAAAACCCAAAGAAGTTCGAACACAGGGGCGTGTGCAAAGATCCCCTGCGGCCTCGCCCTTCCTAGCTCGCTATACGATGGTTAGGATGATGAACTCGCACGATGACGAGGAAGAAGATGCACACGATGATTTACCCAGGTTCGGGCCGCTGCGAAGCGTAATACCCTACTCCTGCTTTGGTGGATTGCCTCACGAGGAGGTGTGGTGGATGAACTAGTATAGTGGTGAGGAACCTCGTGAGGGCGCTCGAGTGGTGTTCTTGGCTCTCTGCCTTGTCTGTTGTCTCTCCCCTCCGTCCTCCTCTCTACGGTGGAACCTAGCCTCTATTTATAGCAGCGGCCCGGGTCCTCTTCCCTTATTGCAATGGCGATCAGGGATCCCACAACGGCCAAATTCGAAGGGGGACAGGAGTACATCCCCGCCCTGTCCAAAGGTGGTCTTCGCCTACAAAGTAGTTGTCGATGATGCAGAGGTGGGCTCGGCGATGACATCCGTCCTGCTAGGCTCGTGGTCGTGGTTTTGTTGCACCGGAATGGAAACCTTTGGGGGCGCTTTGGGAACCCGCGTACGTCCTAGCTCCCTTTGCACCAAAGGGGAAACTGTACCGCCTGGCGCGCTGGCGCCCGCCTGTCCTTCCTTGCGTCATCCTTGACTCCTGAGGTTGGGTTCTGCATAGAGATCTTCGCCGCTCTGGAGAGGGCCTGAGGAGGCCCATCGTTCGCGGGTCTTGGTGTTGTTCTTCCTCGCGAGCTTAGGGCCCTCGCGAGGGCCTTGTCTTGAGTGGGGCTGTGCCAGGTTGTGCTTGGCTCTTGAGGTGGGCCATGCCCTGGGCCGCAGGAAGGCAGGTCTGGGTACCCCCATTCCCAGAACGCCGACAGTAGCCCCCAGGCCCAAGGCGCGCTCGAGATGGCTTCCGGGCAAAGCCCTTGAGGACGGCCCGTAGCGCCGCAGGCCCCAAACGCCTGCGGGCCAGGCAGAAGGTATCACCGTTGTGGTTTTGCGTAGGTAAGAATCGTTCTAGCTAGATACCCATAGCAGCCACGTAAAACATGCAACAACAATTAGAGGACGTCTAACTTGTTTTTGCAGGGTATGTTGTGATATGATATGGCCAATGAAATGATGAGATATATATGATGTATGAGATGATCATGTTATGTATAGATAATCACGACTTGCATGTCGATGAGTGCGGCAACCGGCAGGAGCCATAGGGTTGTCTTTAATTTATTTTCGCTGTTTTGCTTTACTTTATCGCTATGAGTTAGCAATAGTTGTAGAAGCAATAGTTGGCGCGACAACCTCATGGCGACACGTTGATGGAGATCAAGATGATGGAGATCTTGGTGTCATGCCAGTGACGATGGATATCATGCCGGTGCTTTGGAGATGGAGATCAAAAGCACAAGTTCATGGCCATATCATGTCACTTATGATTTGCATGTGATGTTAATCCTGTTATGCATCTTATTTTGCTTAGGATGACGGTAGCATTATAAGGTGATCGCTCACTATAATTTCAAGATAAAATTGTGTTCTCCCCGAGTGTGCACCGTTGTGAAAGTTCGTCGTTTCGAGACACCACATGATAATCGGGTGTGATTGACTCTACGTTCATATACAACGGGTGCAAGCTAGTGTTGCACATGTGGAACACTCGGGTTAAACTTGACGAGACTAGCATGTACAGACATGGCCTCGGAACATGAGACCGAAAGGTAAAACATGAGTCATATAGTAGATATGATCAACATGAAGATGTTCACCATTTAAACCACCTCATCTCACGTGATGATCGGACTTGGGGTGGTGAATTTGGATCATGTGACACTTGGATGACTAGAGGGATGTCAATTTGAGTGGGATTTTTTAAGTAATATGATTAACTAAACTCATTATCTTGAACAATAGTCTAAGTTGTCTTTGCAAAATTTATGTTGTAGATCAATGGCTCGCGCAGTAGCACCCCTGAATTTTAATGCGTTCCAAGAGAAAGCCAAGTTGAAAGATGATGGAAGTAACTTTGTAGACTGGGCCCGTAATCTGAGGATTATCCTCACGGCTTCCCAAAAGGCTTATGTCCTTGATGCACCGCTTGGTGAACCACCCGCTCCATTAGCGTCTCCAGACGTTGCGAACGCCTGGCAGGCATGTTCTGATGATTACTCAATAGTTCAATGTGCAATGTTGTATGGCTTAGAACCGGGACTTCAAAGACATTTTGAACGTCATGGAGCATATGAGATGTTCTAGGAGTTGAAGTTTATCTTTGAGAAGAATGCCTGGATCGAGAGGTATGAGGCCTCCGATAAGTTCTATGCTTGCAAGATGGAGGAGAACGGGTCTGTCAGTGAACATGTGCTCAGAATGTCTGGGTATTCCAACCGTCTGGTGGAGTTGGGAATTGTTCTCCCGCCAGAGGCTATCACTGACAGAGTTCTTCAATCACTGCCACCTAGCTACAAAGGCTTCGTGTTGAACTATAACATGCAAGGGATGAATAAGTCAGTCGCCGAGCTGTTTGCGATGTTGAAAGTCGTTGAGTCTGAGATTCAGAAGGAGCATCAAGTGTTGATGGTCAATAAAACCATTAGTTTCAAGAAGAATAGCAAGGGCAAGAAGGGTAACTCCAAGAAGAGTGGCAAAGCAGTTGCCCCTCCTGTGAAGAAACCCAAGGCTGGACCCAAGCCAGAAACTGAGTGCTTTCATTGCAAGGGAACTGGTCACTGGAAGCGGAACTGCCCCAAGTATCTGGCTGACAAGAAGGCGGCCAACACCAAACAAGGTATATATGATATACATGTTATTGATGTGTACCTTACCAACTCTCGTTGTAGTGCCTGGGTATTTGATACCGGTTCGGTTGCTCACATTAGCAACTCAAAACAGGAACTACGGAATAGACGGAGGCTGGCAAAGGACGAAGTGACGATGCACGTGGGAAATGGTTCCAAGGTTGATGTGATCGCCGTCGGCACGCTCGCTCTTCGATTACCATCGATATTAGTGATGAACCTGAATAATTGTTATTTAGTGCCTGCGTTAAGCATGAACATTATATCTGGATGTTGTTTATTGCGAGACGGTTACTCATTTAAATCAGAGAATAATGGTTGTTCTATTTATATGAGTAATATCTTTTATGGTCATGCACCCAATGTCAGGGGTTTATTCTTATTGAATCTCGATAGTGATGATACACATGTTCATAACATTGATGCCAAAAGATGTAGAGTTGATAATGATAGTACCACTTTCTTGTGGCACTGCCGCTTAGGTCATATTGGTGTAAAACGCATGAAGAAGCTCCATGCTGATGGACTTTTGGAGTCACTTGATTTTGAATCACTTGACACATGTGAACCATGCCTCATGGGCAAGATGACTAAGACCCTGTTCTCTGGAACAATGGAACGGGCAAGTGACTTGTTGGAAATCATACATACTGGTGTGTGCAGTCCGATGAGCATTGAGGCGCGCGGTGGATATCTTTATTTTCTCACCTTCACCGATGACTTAAGTAGTTATGGGTATATTTACTTAATGAAACACAAGTCTGAAACGTTTGAAAAGTTCAAGCAATTTCAGAGTGAAGTTGAGAATCATCGTAACAAGAAGATTAAATTACTGCTATCTAATCGAGGAGGAGAATATCCGAGTTATGAGTTTGGCAGTCACTTAAGACAATCTGGAATTGTTTCATAATTGACAACGCATGGAACACCACAGCGTAATGGTCTGTCCGAACGTCGTAATCGAACCTTATTAGATATTTTGGGTTCTATGATGTCTCTTGCCGATTTGCCACTATCGTTTTGGGGTTATGCATTAGAGACAGCTGCATTCACTTTAAATAGGGCACCATCGAAATCCGTTGAGACGACGCCATATGAACTATGATTTGGCAAGAAGCCAAAGTTGTCGTTTCTTAAAGTTTGGGGATGTGATGCTTATGTCAAAAAGCTTCAGCCTGAAAAGCTGGAACCCAAAGCGGAGAAATGCGTCTTCATAGGATACCCAAAAGAGACAGTTGGGTATACCTTCTATCTCAGATCGGATGGCAAAGTGTTTGTCGCTAAAAACGGAACATTTCTTGAGAAAGAGTTTCTCTCAAAAGAATTGAGTGGGAGGAAGATAGAACTTGATGAGGTTGTTGAACCTTTGTTTCAACCAGAGAGTAGCGTAGCACAGAAAGTTGTTTCTGTGGAGCCCACATCAGTTGAAGAGGAAGTTAATGATGATGATCATGAAGCTTCGGATCAAGTTACTATCGAACCTCGTAGGTCAACAAGAACGCGTACTGCTCCTGAGTGGTACGGCAACCCTGTCTTATAGGTCATGTTGTTGGACAACGATGAACCTACGAGCTATGGAGAAGCGATGATGGACCCGGATTCCGAGAAATGGTTAGAGGCCATGAAATCCGAGATGGGATCCATGTATGAAAACAAAGTATGGACTTTGGAAGTATTACCTGAAGGGCGAAAGGCCATTCAGAACAAATGGATCTTTAAGAAGAAGACGGACGCGGATGGTAATGTCACCATCTATAAAGCTCGACTTGTGGCAAAGGGTTTTTCACAAGTTCAAGGAGTTGGCTACGATGAGACCTTCTCACCCGTAGCGATGCTTAAGTCCGTCAGAATCATGTTAGCAATAGCTGCATTTTTCAATTATGAAATTTGGAAGATGGATGTCAAAACAACATTCCTTAATGGTTTCCTTAAGGAAGAGTTGTATATGATGCAACCAGAAGGTTTTGTCGATCTAGAGAATGCTGACAAAGTTTGCAAACTCCAGCGATCCATTTATGGACTGGTGCAAGCATCTTGGAGTTGGAATCTTCGCTTTGATGAGGTGATCAAAGCGTTCGGGTTTATACAAGTTTACAGAGAAGCTTGTATTTACAAGAAAGTGAGTGGGAGCTCTACAGCGTTTCTAATATTATATGTGGATGACATGTTGCTGATTGGAAACAATATAGAAATGTTGGAAACCGTGAAGGTGTCGGATTTCGGGCTCCGCAAAACCCTCAAGGTTCGAACACATGGGCATGTGCGAAGATCCCCTGCAACTTCACCCTACTTAGCTTGCTACACGATGGTTACTACGGCGAACTCGCACGATGACGAGGAAGAAGATGAACACGGTGGTTTACCCAGGTTTGGGCCGCTGCGAAGCGTAATACCCTACTCCTGCTTTGGTGGATTGCCTCTCGGGGAGGTGTGGTGGATGAACTAGTACAGTGGTCACGAGCCTCGCGAGGGCGCTCGAGTGGTATTCGTGGCTCTCAGCCTTGTCTTGTGTAGGTGTCTCTCCCGCATCTACGGTGCAGCCTAACCTCTATATATAGCAGTGCCCCGGGTCCTCTTCCCTTATCGCAATGGCGGGAGGGGATCCCACAACGGCCAAATTTGAAGGGGGACAGGAGTACATCCCCGCCTATCCAAAGGTGGTCTTCGCCTACAAAGTAGCTATCGATGATGCAGAGGTGGGCTCGGCGATGACATCCACCCTGCGGGGCTCGTGGTCGTGGTCTTGTTGCACCAGAATGGAAACCTTTGGGAGGCGCTTTGGGAACCCGCGTACGTCCCTGCTCCCTTTGCACCAAAGGGGAAACTGCACCGCCTGGCGCGCTGGCGCCCACCTGTCCTTCCTTGCGTCATCCTTGACTCCTGAGGCTGGGTTCCGCATAGAGATCTCCGCCGCTCCGGAGGGGGCCTGAGGAGGCCCACCCCTGGCAGGTCTTGGTGCTGTTCTCCCTCGCGAGCCTGGAGTCCTCGCGAGGGCCTTGTCTTTAGTAGAGTCGTGCCAGGCCATGTTTGGCTGACGAGGTGGGCCATGCCCTGGGCCGCAGGCAGACAGGTCTGGGTACCCCCGTTCCCAGAACACCGACAGTAGCCCCCGGGCCCAAGGCGCGCTCGAGCTGGCTTTCGGGCGAAGCCTTGAGGATGGCCCGAAGCGCTGCGGGCCCCAAACGCCTGCGGGCCAGGCCGACACGCGTCGTTCGGTTGATGTCGGGCGTCCAACGTCCCTTCGGCCACTGCCCGAGTCGACAAAAGCCTGACTTCCAGCATCGAGCCATTACTGCTTTCCTCTTCTACGCACCTGCTCTTACTCCCTGATCCCCGGCCTTGGCAGAGACCTCTCCAGATCCGGCGCCGCTCCGTCCTCCTCCTTGCCGCGTCGGTCCCGCGATTTTCCCAATGGCTCCCGCCGGCAAGCCGAAGCCAGAGGCCCAGAGCTCAGCCTCGGCTCCCATCTCACCGGCGCTTTCAGAGTCCACCATTGCCAAGGACAAAGACCTCGTCCCAGTGCTCCCGTCGACGGCGGACGAGACCAACGAGTGTGGGCGGACCGTGATATGGGGCGGCTCCACGGAGAAGCGGCCCCGGGCCATGTCAGTCTATCGTTTCTTGCTTCATAGTGTCTTCGCTGGGCTCGTCCCGCCTTTCTCCGCGTTCTTCACCGCCATCCTCGACCACTACGGGATTCAAGCCCTTCATCTCCAGCCCAACTCCATCCTGCTCTTGTTCGTCTTCGCCTTCTACTGTGAGGCTTTCGTGGGCGTGAAGCCTTCGATGGCCCTCTTCCGACATTTCTTTAGCTTGCGCGTGCACGACGGCGCTCAGCGGTCGGCGTGCGTCTCCTTCGTCGCGGTCCAGAGCGGCAACACGCTCTTAAAGGCTGGGAAGAAGGTGGAGAACTTCAGGCACCGCTGGGTCTTCATGGATCTCAAGGACTCCAACCCCCGCTTGGATCTGCCAAAGGGGTTGCCGGAGAAGAACCCCGCGTGGAGCTCCGCGAAGCATTCCGACCCCGGGCCAAGCCCATCCTAGAGCGGATTTCTCGCGATATCGGCGTCAGGAAGCTGACTGGGGGATGATAGTGAAGGAGTTCTTGACGGAGCGCCTAGCGCCCCTCCAGTCTCATTCCAGGCCCCTATGGGATTATGAGGGCAGCGGCGACAACCTCAGGCTTTGGTCCGCTCGCATAACCCCCAAGGAACTGAACAGGGCTGTGGCAATCCTACTCAACGGCGACCCCGGTGATCTCCCCGACGCCTATGCCCCGCTGTACCAACGGGACGACGGAGCCGATTTGGTCGCCAAGATGCCTGTCTTCGACGAACTGGGGCTCTCCCCAGCTGAGGGCCTTGGCTCCCCGGTGATGGTGTCCTCCGGCGACACCACGGGCGAGGAGGATTCGAAGAAGACAACGGATGACGACCTGGCGGGGACGTCTCCCCCGTCGCAGAGCATGCTCTTGCGTGACCTCGAGGACGATGACGATGTTAGTGAAGTTTCTGCTGCGCGCTCTCCATGCCCAGCCAAGGTCCTCAGGGGCTTGGACCGGCTCCTCGTGCCACACGGTCTGCCTGCCTGGCGACCCCCAAGAAGAGCGGGACGGAGTCTCCTCCGGCGTGCCCTGCCTCTGCTGGCAAGGCGGTTGAGGTGCCGGCCTCGCCCCCGCACGAATCGCGGCCTGCCGGCAAGGTGGGCAAGGCCGGGGCCATGGCGATCCCTCCAGCGGCTGCCCTTGCGGACAGTGCCCCTGCTCCCCGGCGTGGTGGTGCCCTCACCGAGAAAGGCGAGGGTGCCCCCGTCGTCGTCGGAGCAGAGAGGAAGAGGAAGTGGGTCAACGTTGAAGAGTAAGTAATCCGGCTCTGCCTTGGTCGCCTGCTGGTAACTTGAGTATTGATGATTTTCCTTTGCTTGGTAACTAGGAATGCCACCGCGCTGAGGATGAGGAAGAAGAAGGCGGGCGTCAAGCCGAAGGCGTCTTCCGATGCATCGCCCGCTCTTGCCGTGCCGCCGTCGCCTGACGTGGCGCCTGTGGGCGAGGGGGTGGGGGCTCACGAGGCAACCCTCCTGGTCGCCACCACGGAGCCCCCCGAGCCCCCAATGCATGTTGGCGTGGTCGCTCCTGCCCTCGAGGGCATGTCGGTGCCGCTGTCTGGGGGGCCAGCCCCCGAGGGCCAGCCGCCTGTCGGTCTGTCTGCATCTTTCTTGCCCATGGTCGCTGCGCAGCCTCCGGAGCCTCGCGCTGCAGTCTCCCGGGGGACGTCGCCTGTGATCGCGCAGGCGACTCCTCCGGAGGAGGCCTTGATGCCTTCATCGCGCGGCCTCGATGTCCTGGACGGGGCCTTCACCGCCCTGGGTCAAGTTCGGGACGCCCTCGCGGGTACCGACGATCGCCTCGCGAGTGGGCGCCTGGGGCTCCTCTCCGGCTGGCTCCAGGCCGACGCCTCTGTCATGGCGGTCTGGGGCCAGGCCGAGGCTGCCATGGTGAAGAGCGAGAAGGAGGTCGCGTCCGCCAAGGCAGCCCGTGAGGCAGCGCTGACCGACGCGGCGTCTGCTGTAGGGCGTCGTGATGAGGTGGAGTCCCGCTTGAAGGTTCTTCAGGAGGAGAAGTCCGTGCTTGAAGAGCAGTTGCGTCTGCAGGGGGAGTCCCTCAAGACCTGCAAGGCCGAGCTCGCCGATCGGGACTCAGAGCTGTCTCAGGTGACAACCGACTGTGCCGCGGCGTGAGAGCGCCTGGACGCGTGGGAGAGGGAGGTTGCCCTGGAAAAGGCCCGGCTCGAAATCAAGGAAAAAGCTCTAACTGAGGCGGAGGAGAGAAAGGCCGCGGAGCTCAGCGCCCTTCCCCCGGTCGAGCTCAGGCTTCGCCAAGCGCTCCACTCCCTCTGCCGGGGAGGGTTTACGGAACCCCTGGTGGCTCCGGAGAGCGGCTTCGCGGAGCTCGCTTCGAAGCTTGTCGAGGCGCTGGAGGGCGCCATTGCCAAGGTGGAGGGGGTCTTGGAGAGCGAGTGTCGCGATCTCTCTTCTGAGGCCGCGACGTGGGTCTTCAGCCACCTTCACCTTCATGAGCCAGAGTTTGACTTCGACTCCGTGATCCGCCAGGTCGCCCCCGAGGTCCGCAGCAGCGCTGCGGCGGCAGTGAACGGCGCCGTGGTGGCGCTGGTGAAAAAGTTCACCCGCGTCACCGTTCCTCCGCCTCCCGAAGCTGCAGGGGTTAGCGGCAAAGAAGACGACGCCAACGATGTCGACGACGAGTTCCCTGTGGACGCGACGAGTGGCGGTGGAGGCTCCTCCCGATTCCTCTTCCTAGTTCCCTGCCTGCAATGTTCATCGTGCCTCGCGGAGGCGTTAAACTTGTTTGTATTTGCGAAAACTTTTAATGCTTGTAATAACTGTTGAACTATGTGATTGCTCTCTTCGCCTTGTTTCCTTCTTGCTTGCTGTGATGCTCTGCGTCGGCAGGACCCGGCCCCGCGCATACCTCAGCCGCTGCTGGGCCGTCCGGATCACCAAGGACGGTTCCAAGGGGTGAGGGGCTACGTGGCCAGTGAGGCTCCTAAGTCACGATGCTCAGGAGTCCCCCTTGACGTACGAGCAGCCCTCATGAAGGGAACATGGTGAAGATAGGGTTAACTTGGAAATTTTGAACACCTTGCGCTCTGCGTCGGCAGGGCCCGGCCCCGCGCATACCTCAGCCGCCGTTGGGCCATCCGGATCACCAAGGACGGTTCCAAGCGGTGAGGGGCTACGTGGCCAGTGAGGCTCCTGAGTCGCGATGCTCGGGAGTCCCCCTTGACGTACGAGCTCCGGTGTTCTCCTTAGGGGTTTGAGCGCTTCTGAGCTCTGCGTCGGCAGGACCCGGCCCCGCGCATACATCAGCCGCCGTTGGGCCGTCCGGATCACCAAGGACGGTTACAAGGGGTGAGGGGCTACGTGGCCAGTGAGGCTCCTGAGTCGCGATGCTCAGGAGTCCCCCTTGACGTACGAGCTCCGGCGTTCTCCTTAGGGGTTTGAGCGCTTCTGAGCTCTACGTCGGTAGGGCCCAGCCCCGCGCATACCTCAGCCGCCGTTGGGCCGTCCGGATCACCAAGGACGGTTCCAAGGGGTGAGGAGCTACGTGGCCAGTGAGGCTCCTGAGTTGCGATGCTCAGGAGTCCCCCTTGACGTACGAGCGGCTCCCATACCTTTCCTCGCTGGCTTCTCCTGAGAGGGGCGCATGAAGACCAGGTTTGGCAGACCTGGGGAGGTGGCGTCTACCAGGGGTGGCCCGGTAGTAGCCCCCATGCAGCCCCCTCACGCGTACATCCTAGGGGAACGCAGCAAGACGGGGCCGCGTGGAGACTTCCTGAGGTTGGATGCAGCCACTGGGGCGCCCTCAGTTGTTTATCCCCAGCACGGAGCAAAGGGCTTCCACATTGCGTGGGCATAGTCATTGGTGGACCGTGTTGACCGCCAGCACGGGGCTGTGGCTTCCACATTGCGTGGGCATAGCCATTGGAGGGCCGTGTTGACCGCCAGCACGGCGCTGTGGCTTCCAAATTGCATGGTCATAGCCATTGGAGGGCCGTGTTGACCGCCAGCACGGAGCTATGGCTTCCACATTGCGTGGGCATAGCCATTGGAGGGCCATGTTGACCGCCAGCACGGAGCTGTGGCTTCCACTTTGCGTGGGAAGGAACCCCTCCGCGTCCTCGGGGGGCTCCGGACGTGTACAGCCCCTTGAGTTCGTACGCGTGGCTGGCACGGTAGAACTGGGAGGTGTATCTAGGAGCTCGCGAGGGTGCTTTGGCCTCACGAGGTCCCTACCTCTAAGGCGGTCTGCGCCTGAGTCTTCTCGTAGATAATGCCATCCAAGGTCCTGCAAATTTTGGAGAAGCCTGTGCCGAATGTGCTCCCGAGGACCATCGCACGAAGGGGCCAAGAACCAGTGACCCCAGAAGGTGACGTGAGCGGGGCCGGCCCACCAGTCAGAGCTCAGCCACTGGATTTAGCGACGCTGTAGGGACGGACCCGAGCACAGACGCCGTGCCCATCCCTCTCATGAGGCGTTCGAAGGTAGTACCATTCGGTTACGGCGACATTCGTGCCGGCAAAGGGCCGAGCGGGCAAAGTGAAACGTTAGGAAACAGATCACATGCATGAGAAACTACTGAAATCTACGTAAATGCGGTGGCCGCAGGGGTACGCCCTGGTCGCCTGAGGACAATGCGGCCCGGTGGGCGCCCTCAAACGGAGTGAACCAAAAAGTTACCTGGCAAGGGCCAACAAAAAGTCACCTGGCGGCCATGCCGTTGAAGAGCCGAAGCTGCCATTGTAGCCTGATTTTGCACCTCCACGAGCGCGGCCCTCACGAGCCCGTCGTCTCCTGGGGCTTGGGACCCCCGCTCGGCCCGGGCATCTCCTCCAACACCTCGTCGCGCCTCGCAAGGCACGGTATGAGCATGGCCCGGGCCAGGCGCTGGAACGTGGCGCCTGCGTTCGCCGGGACGAAGGGAATGCGGACGTAGTTGTGCGGGTAGACCCAACCGTGGTCAACGCGCGTTGGCCAAAAGGGGCCCTGAGACGCGGCCCTGTTGATTGTGAGCGTGCTGACGCAGACGCGCGGCTGGTCGACCGGGCCGACGATGGCGGCTGCGATTGGTGGTGCAGGGCAGTCCCCACCTCGCTCGGCCTGTGCCTCCTGAAGCTCCTCGATCGCTCTGATGACGGATTCTTGCGAGCTCGGCGCCTCGCGCCGTGCTCCTGGCTCTGGCAGTCGCGCGTCAAGACGCGCCCTCAGGTTGTGCCCGAGCGCCTCCCTTGTCTCACTAGCCGAGCCGAGGGCCTCCCGGATGGAAGCCCCCGAGCCCGACCCAAGGGGGGGCGCCGAGCGCGCTTTCCTATGCGATGGAAGGTGGGGCCCCGTCCTTGGGTGCAGAGCCTAAGGCCCCGCCCTTGGGGGCTCCAGCCCCCTGGCGCCCCGCGGGGATGAGCTGCTTCTTCTTCTTGCGTAAGTCCTCACGAGGCAGGGCATCCTCCTCGTCGTCCGAGCGCTCGGCCGCAGCAGCGCGGTACGCACGCTCGAGGGAGCAGACGGCATCCTTCTCATCGCAGGCGACGGTGATGACGCCACCACTCCCTGGCATCTTGAGGACGTTGTAGCCGTGATGAGTCGCCGCCATGAACTTGGTGAGGGCCGGGTACCCAAGGATTGCATTGTACGGGAGGTGGATGTGGGCGACGTCGAAGACGATGATCTCGGTGTGGTAGTTCTTGCATCCGCCGAAGGTGACGGGCATGCGTACTTGCCCAATGGGGACGGCGGACCCATCAGTGAATTCCGAGAAGGGCTTGGTCGACATGAGCTGGTCGTACGGTACTTGGAGCGTCTCGAAGGTTTCAATGGAGAGGACATTGAGCCCCGCTCCACTGTCGATGAGGGTCTTGGTGACGAGGACGTTGCGGATGGTTGGAGTGCACAGCATGGGGAGCCTGCCAGCCATGGCCGAGCACGTGAGCTGATCCCTCGAGTCAAAGGTGATTGCAGTCTGGGACCACGTGAGGGGGCACAAGGCCTTGGGCTTTGGGAGAGCCGCGTTCACCTCCCTCGCGAACTGCTTGAAAACGCGGTTCGATGTTGGGGCTTGGGCGCCGCCCAGGATACAGGCTACCGCCCTGACCTCCTGGAAGCCCCCAGCCCCATTGTCCTGCCTGTCCTCTTCCTTCCTTCGGGGTGGTGGCGGTAGTGGTGGTAGGCCGGCCTCACGAGGACGGGCCTCACGAGGCTGGCCACGGCGTGACCCCTCTGGAGGGTCATCGCGCCAGCGGCCCTCCCGGGCCTGATCGCGCCAGCGGTCCTCCCGAGCCTGATCACGCCAGCGGTCCTCCTGAGGCTAGTCTCGCCACCCCTGACGCGGTTCCCGGTTGTCCCAACGGCCTTCACCGCGGCCTCCGCCACGTCTGAAGCCACAGTTGGTGCGTCCAGGGCGCCGGCCGAAGTGTTTGGCTCGGACCAGCCTGAGTTCCTGGCAGTCGGCGGTGTCGTGGTTGTTGGTGCCATGGAAGATGCAGGTCGGTTTCCCCACTGCGGGGTATTCCTCGCCTCGGCTTCGCTTCGTCTGAGGCTCGGCCGCAAGCACCGCTGGGGCCTTGCGCTTCGCCTCCTTGGCCTTGGTCTTCTTTTCCTCTGGCTCCGCCGCCGGAGGCTCACGGAGTGACAGGCGACCCTCTTTGGCCTTGGCGCACCTGTTCAACAGGTTTAACATCTCCAGGGCTGAGCACAGTTCGTCGTTCATGGCGAGCTCCTCTTTCATCTTGAGGTCCGTGACGCTGTCGGTGAATACGGAGATGATAGCCTCATCCGACGCCTTCGGGACCTTGAGGAGCGTAGTCGTGAAGCGTTGTATGAGCTTGTGCAGGGTCTCTCTCTCCTGCTACTTTACATGCCGCAGGTCGTTCACGGTGAACGCGTGATCGCGGGTACCTTGGAAGTTGGCGACAAAGCGCTTGCGCAGGTCGTCCCAGGAGGTGACAGATCCCTCCGGGAGGTTGAGGAGCCAGGATGGCGCGCCGCCCTTGGGCGCCATGGGCAACCAGCACGCCGCCCGGATACTCAGCGAGTAGAGCTGTAGGAACTCGGCGGGATCCGGGGTGCCGTCGTAGCGAGGGGGTAGGTCGGGCTTGAACTTGCAGGGCCACGTGGTTGGATGGAGCTCCGGGGCGATGGCGAGGCACCCCACCAACTCGACGGGTGCTGCGTGTGCGGGCGGGGCCCTGTCTTGGCGCTCCTGAGGGGCCGCCTCGAGCGGTGCCCGGTCGCGATGCTGGTTCGGCAGCGCGGGGAGCGCAAGCGTGTCGACGCGCGGCCGGGGCACCACCTGGCAGCTTACTTCATCTCTTGCCCTTGCCCGCGGTTCGCGGGGCTGGTCGCGCGGGCGCGCTCCACGCCTGGGCTCGGGGTCGACATCGCGTTGCGGAGGAGGTGGCGGCGCATCATGGGCCACGTCGTCTGCCAGGGAAGGCCGGGGTCGAAACGAGTAGGAGAGCGCTGAAGCGTCACCGGCAGCACTGACGAGCTCCGCGATGGGCCGAAGCCAGGCGTCGGGGGCGGGGCGGTAGCGGAGCAGCTTGTTCGCCATGGCAAGTGCGCCCGAACCGCGTGCCGGCCCAAGCCGAACGTGGGAGGACGACCCGGTATCTGGAACGATCGACGGAGTGGCGGTGTGGCCGTCGCGCCGCGCGGTAACCGGCTGGGAGGAGTCTTGTTGTTCGTGGGTATCCGGGCCCGTGGCGACGTTGGCCACAGGTGAGGGGGACCGACGCGCGTCGGCGCGGCCCACGGGTGCCGTCTGAGCAACGCGGGCAGCTCAGCGCTCGGTGCGGGCTCGGCGGGCGTCAGACATCGGAGCGGCGAGGCGGAAGAAGAGCTCGGCTTGAGGAAGACTTCGACACGCCCCCTACCTGGCGTGCCAAATGTCGGATTTCAGGCTCCGCAAAACCCTCAAGGTTCGCACACAGGGGCATTTGCGAAGATCCCCTGCAGCTTCGCCCTACTTAGCTCGCTACACGATGGTTACTACGGCGAACTCACATGATGACAAGGAAGAAGATGAACATGGTGGTTTACCCAGGTTCGGGCCGCTGCGAAGCGTAATACCCTACTCCTTCTTTGGTGGATTGCCTCTCGGGGAGGTGTGGTGGATGAACTAGTACAGTGGTCACGAGCCTTGCGAGGGCGCTCGAGTGGTGTTTGTGGCTCTCAGCCTTGTCTTGTGTAGGTGTCTCTCCCGCCTCTACGATGCAGCCTAACCTCTATATATAGCAGTGGCCCGGGTCCTCTTCCGTTATCGCAGTGGCGGGAAGGGATCCCACAACGGCCAAATTTGAAGGGGGACAGGAGTACATCCCCGCCTGTCCAAAGGTGGTCTTCGCCTGCAAAGTAGTTGTCGATGATGCAGAGGTGGCCTCGGCGATGACATCCGCCCTGCGGGGCTTGTGGTCATGGTCTTGTTGCACCAGAATGGAAACCTTTGGGAAGCACTTTGGGAACCCGCATACGTCCCTGCTCCCTTTGCACCAAAGGGGAAACTGCACCGCCTGGCGCGCTGGCGCCTGCCTGTCCTTCCTTGCGTCATCCTTGACTCCTGAGGCTGGGTTCCACATAGAGATCTCCGCCGCTCCGGAGGGGGCCTGAGGAGGCCCACCCCCGGCCGGTCTTGGTGTTGTTCTCCCTCGCGAGCCTGGAGTCCTCGCGAGGGCCTTGTCTTGAGTAGAGTCGTGTCAGGCCATGTTTGGCTAACGAGGTGGGCCATGCCCTGGGCTGCAGGCAGGCAGGTCTGGGTACCCCCGTTCCCAGAACGCCGACAGAAGGAATATCTGAACAAGAGTTTTTCAATGAAGGACCTAGGAGAAGCTGCTTTCATATTAGGCATCAAGATCTATAGAGATAGATCGAGACGCTTAATAGGACTTTCACAGAGCACATACCTTGACAAAGTTTGAAGAAGTTCAAAATGGATCAGTCCAAGAAGGGGTTCTTGCCTGTATTGCAAGGTGTGAAGTTGAGTAAGACTCAATGCCCAGTGAATGCAGAAGATAGAGAAAAGATGAGTGTCGTCCCCTATGCTTTAGCCATAGGCTCTATCATGTATGTAATACTGTGCACAAGACCCGATGTCATCCTTGCCATAAGTATGGCCGGAACGTTTCAAAGTGATCCAGGAATGGAACACTGGACGGCAGTCAAGAATATCCTTAAGTACCTGAAAAGGACTAAGGACATGTTTCTCGTTTATGGAGGTGATCAAGAGCTCGTCGTAAAGGGTTACGTCGATGCAAGCTTTTACACTTACTCGGATAACTCAAAATCTCAAACCGGATACGTATTTATTCTCAATGGGGGTGCGGTAAGCTGATGCAGTTCCAAGCAGAGCATGGTAGCTGATTCTACATGCGAAGGGGAGTACATCGCTGCCTCGGAGGCGGCGAAGGAAGGTGTCTAGATGAAGGAGTTCATGACAGATCTTGGAGTGGTTCCCAGTGCACTGGATCCAATGACTCTGTTCTGTGACAACACTGGTGCCATTGCTCTGGCCAAGGAACCAAGGTTTCACAAGAGGACCAGACACATAAAGCAACGCTTCAATTCCATCCGCGATTACATCAAGGAGGAGGACATAAATATTTGCAAAGTGCACATGGATCTGAATGTCACAGACCCGTTGACTAAACCTCTTCCAAGGGCTAGAGATGATCAACACCAGAACTGCATGGGTCTTAGATTCATTACAATGTAAATCACATAGTGATCTGAAGTAGATTATTGACTCTAGTGCAAGTGGGAGACTGTTGGAAATATGCCCTAGAGGTAATAATAAAGTGGTTATTATTATATTTCCTTATTCATGATAATCGTTTATTATCCTTGCTATAATTGTATTGATTGGAATCTCAATTGCATGTGTGGATACATAGACAACACTGCGTCCCTAGTATGCCTCTAGTAGACTAGCTCGTTGATCAATGATGGTCAAGGTTTCCTAGCCATAGACATGGGATGTCATTTGATAACGGGATCACATCATTAGGAGAATGATGTGATGGACAAGACCCAAACTATGAACGTAGCATATGATCGTGTTAGTTTTTTGCTATAGTTTTCTGCATGTCAAGTATGTGTTCCTATGACCATGAGATCATGCAACTCACTGACACCGGAGGAATACCTTGTGTGTATCAAACATCACAACGTAACTAGGTGACTATAAAGATGCTCTACAGGTATCTCCGAAGGTGTCTGTTAAGTTGGCATGGATCGAGACTGGGATTTGTTACTCTGTGTGACGGAGAGGTATCTTAGGGCCCACTCGGTAATACAACATCACAATAAGCCTTGCAAGCAAAGTGACTAAAGTGTTAGCCACGGGATCTTGTATTACGGAATGAGTAAAGAGACTTGCCGGTAACGAGATTGAACTAGGTATAGAGGTACCGACGATCGAATCTCGGGCAAGTAACATACCGATAAACAAAGGGAACATCATACGGGATTAACTGTATCCTTGACATAGAGGTTCAACCGATAAAGATCTTCGTAGGATATGTAGGAACCAATATGAGCATCCAGGTCCCGCTATTGGTTATTGACCGTAGAGGTGTCTCGGTCATGTCTACATAGTTCTCGAACCCGCAGGGTCTGCACACTTAACGTTCGTCGACGTTTCAGTAGTATTGAGATATATGTGTTGGTGACCGAAGGTTGTTCGGAATCCCGGATGAGATCCCAGATGTCACGAGGAGCTCTGGAATGGTGCGGAGGTAAAGATTTATATATAGGAAAGTGGTATTTGGGTTCCGGAAAGGTTTCGGGTATTTCCGGTAGTGTATCGGGAGTGACGAATGGGTTCCGGGGGTCCACCGGGTGGGGCCCACCCACCCCGGGGGCCACATGGGCCCAAGAGGTGGCGCACCAGACCCTAATGGGCTGGGGAACCGACCCCATAAGGGCCCATATGCCCAAGAGGAAAAAAGGTGGAGATATGAAGGAATATGACTCCTTCCTAATATGAATCCACTTCCTAGTAGGAAGTGGATTGGGCTCCTCCTTGCCCTGGTTCTGCCGACCCCTAGGGGAAAGCCTAGGGAGGCTTGCTCCTCCCTCTCCCTCCTATATATACCAGAGGAATAGAGCCCCAAAACCCACGGCCACGTGCTAGTTCTCTATTCTCTAGTTCCTCCACCAAATAGATTCCGGTAGTGCTTAGGCGAAGCCCTGCCGGGATAACTCCACCACCACCACCATGCCGTCGTGCTGCTGGAGATCTCATCTACCTTTCCACCCCCTCTTGCTTGATCAAGAAGGCAGAGATCGTCATCGAGCTATATGTGTGCTGAACGCAGAGGTGCCGTCCGTTCGGCGCTAGATCGGGACGGATCGTGATTGGATCGCGGGACGGCTCGCGATTTGGATCGCGAAGACGTTCGACTACATCAACCGCGTTTCTTAACGCTTCCCGCTTAGCGATCTACAAGGGTACATAGATCCACTCTCCCTCTCGTAGATGCTCATAACCATGGATAGATCTTGCGTGTGCGTAGGAAATTTTTTGTTTCCCATGCAACATTCCCCATCAAAATTTTGTACAAGCCAATAGTTGACAACTTAGGCCCAAACTTACCCTGGCCTTGTAACAAATCGGTAATTGCTTAGCTTCTATGACGTGGATTGGGAAACATCAATTATTATTCCACCAAACAACCTCATGGTTGACTACTTAACTACAACCTAATTAATGAATTGATCTGGGTGGGTAGACTGGCTTTGATTGGGTCATCGAAGTGTAGTCATTGGTGGGGAATCCCACCAAGATATCAAAGGGATTGTACGAGTTCAAAGTTGAGTAGCTTCCACGTGTAACCGTGATACAATACGGGCTATGTCTGGACCAAGTAAGTTGTGGGAACCCTCCTGCGGCTGACCAACAGATGTAGGTGTGTATAGGTTGGACTAGGACTATCATTTCTGAGAGGGCGACTACTACCCAAAAGTCTCGTCTTGATTTACCTATCACAAGTGAATTTTAGCAGCCGAAAGGTGTGATCGGGAATCACAGGTAATGTACGCAAACCTCTGCAGAGTGTATAAAACTGATCATGATTAGTCTTTTCCTCGGTTACAGACAACTTTCGAGCAACTCATCAGAGAATTTTCAACTTGATCTCATCAGCTCTTCCATCGAAAATCAATGGGTTGAACCAATGGGGAGGTTTGGCACTGATCTCAGAGGACTGTGAGTGAAACAGGGTCTCTGGAGAAAGCCTTGGGGCTGAAGTGCGATGTGGATGCCCACATACTCAAATTGCATTGGACGATTGCGTGATACGATTTACCCAGGGCTACTGCATGATACGGTATGTCTAGGTTTACCGTGTGATACAGTATGACCAGCTATTAGGGCAAAACTATTTTTCTGCAAAGATCCTCGAACCCCACCAGCCAAGTGCATGTAGGTGACCAGGTTTCCAATAAACTATGGACTTGCCAATACATTCAATGTATTGACCCTAGTGGCTACAATGTATCATGTTGCGGGTTTACCAAAACAAAGGGAAGGTACAGATTAGGGTTACGATGCTATACTCAACTCTTGCCTATGAGTTGATGGACGCCACAAGACTAGAACATTATCTCCGCTGCATGATTATATTGTAAGCTAGCCCATGAACTAAGCAGGTGTGTATTGCAAAGCACTGGATCTTCAATGTAAATACTATGACATGTGATGTATTCTTGGTATTTCATTGTCGACTGTGCGTGTCAACTATTGATCCAGCGACTGACATAGAAAGCGCAAAGATTCGGGGCCCCTCTCGGGACCGGGTCATGACAATTCTCTTTACTCATTTGATGAGGCTGATATTCCTTATAATAATTCTCCCGGTCAATGCCTCGATGAATTTGATAATTTTGTCGTTAAACAACAAAACTTTAATATGTAAATAAGTGATCAATTGAGACAAAGTTCTATTATTATTGAACGCTTGAGTGATGTGCTATTTAGATTTATAATTATGTTAAAGGTCTATGACAGCATTATTCTATGGTTCGCACTCATCTTGAACAAGTTTCTAGATCACAACACGATTTGTTTAGGGATATCCATAATAGACTTGATAAGCATGTTGTTGGAGATTACTAGAGGTGGTAAAATGACTCGGGAACCTTTGGTCATCCTAAGAGAATTGAACAAGATTCTCAAAGAATTAATGATAGTGCACCTAGTTCACCTAAGAAGAAGAATATGATTAAAAATGTGCATGCTTCTTGTGAACCTGTTATAGAAAAACCTGCTGAGAATCCTAATGATTTTTCTATTTCTGATGCTGAGACACAATCTGGTGATGGGCATGAACCTAGTGATATTGATGATGGTAATGATGTTAATGATGCTCCACCTAATGATAATTAACCTGATAATGAGGTTGAGATAGAACCAGAAGATAAGCTTGATGACCCACCTCCTAAGAATAAGAGATATGATAAAAGAGATTTTGTTTCTAGGAAGCATGGTAGAGAAAGAGACCCTTGGGTACAAAATCCCATGTTTTTTCCTAGTAAAACTGCTAAGACTAAAGATGGGGATGTTTTTAATCATTTTGTTGAATTGCTTACACCTCTGTTTCTACATGTACCTTTGACGGATGCTATTAAAATGCCTCCTTACTAAATACATGAAAGATAATGTCTCTAATAAAAGGAAAATTCTTGAGGCTGAAATTTCTACTATGCTTGCAAATTATTCTTTCAAAGGTAAAATTTCTGAAAAGCTAGGAGATTCAAGGATACCTACTATACCATGCTCTATTAAGAAAAATTATGTTAGAACCACTTTATGTGATTTGGTAGTTGGTGTGAGTATTATGTAATTTTATCTCTATAAAAAACTTGATTTGAAAACATTTATACCCACTGAAATTTCTTTGCAAATGGCTGACAAGTCTATAGCTATTCATGTCTGTATCTATGAGGATGTTCCTGTTGTGGTTGCTAATGTTACTATCTTAACGGACTTTGTTATTCTTGATATGCCCGAGAACGATAACATGTCAGTTATGCTTGGAAGACCTTTTCTTAACACTGTAGGGGCTATTATTTATTTTAATAAAAGCAAGGTCACTTTTCATATAAGTGTTAATGCGCATATGGTTTATTTTCCAAAGAAGCCAAATATAATAAACAGTCTCAACTCTATTGAAAAAGTTATGACTATTATTATTGGAGACTTTGAATTTCCTCATCCGGTCTCTGAAAAGAAATATCAAACTATTATGAATGGAACCATGCCTATTAAAGTTGAGCCATTATAGTGCTATACAAAAATTCTTTGTTTTATGTCACTCAGAAATAGTACGTTAATAAGACTTGATCAACCTTATTAATGGATTGTGTTTGGGCTACATATGGTCGATGAATTTCGTAAGCAAAACTTTGTGTAACTTTAGTTTAGTCGCTATTATAATTAGTTTCAGTAAAGTTTAAATACATTAGAGTACCCCTGTTTATTCGGTTTTCTATGCAATAAATATCCCAAAAATAAAAGTTCTCAGAATTTCCTAATTTTTTTTATGATTTTTATGTAACAAATAAGAATTTCTGGCGCTGAACATACCCCAGAGGGGTGCACCAGCTGCCCACAAGCATTCATGGTGTGCCCATATGGCTTGTGGGGCCCACGGGCACCCACTCACTTCGTGCCCGTGCCCCCAGCATTGTTCCACCTCTATAAAAATCCATTCTTAGTTCATAACTCGAGTTCTTGCTCATTTGCGAACAATTTCGATCTCTTTGCTTGGGACTCTGTTTCCAATAAAATTGAGAGCAATTGCTCCCTAGTATGTGGCTCCTCCATTGGTCCAACTAATTTTTGTTCTGTGGCGTATACTTTGCTTATTTTTCTGCTGTTGGTGACCATGAAAATGTGCTTGCATGTTGAATTTAATTGGTTCTAACTAATTTTATTGCATGATATAGCCTCTAGATGCTCGTGGGAGTAGTTGCTATCAATTATAGTAAGTTTTGTTCACTTTTTGTGAGTTTTCTAAAAATTTCAAACAAGATAAATGCCGAGAAGAATGTTTTCAAGGGGTTCTTCAAGTCGGACTTCTGAGGGAACTTCGCGCCAAGCACCTGGTACAATCTTACTCTAGACATTGAGGTGCGACCGTGCAAATGCCATCCAATACGTTAATAGTTGGAGCTGGTTTTCAACACAACTTCGAACAATTTGTGGAGAACAATAGCTTGACCACTTTCGACATAGATAAGTGTGATCAATATCAGCTCCTTACAAATACTTTTGTGCAAAATTTCAGATTCATGCCTAGACAGGAAGTGCCCATGGTTTCATTTCATCTTGTCGTGTCTGCATGATTCCTATTGTGGTTAACATAATGGAAGCTCAACCCACTGAGTTTGAGAGATTTTTACAAGAAGTAATTGTGGGTGAGACTAGGGGAGTTTATTGTGCTAGAGCCTCTAGTCTAGATTTTCCTGATGCGTGCTACTTTGCTTTATTTATTGGAAAATGTTTGACTCCTAGGCAAGAGGGTGGAATGCTCAGCGCTCCGAATCTCGCCATCTTACGAAGTGCACTTTTTGGTTGGAGAAGTCATATTTTGGGAGCTATCATGGCACATTGTTTACATTTAAACATATCTAAGGGTTTTATTTATGGTGGTATTTATGCTACTCGCCGTGCTAGACACTTTAACATTCCAATCAGGCTTGGTGGGGATCGTTTGCTACCTAAGAAATACTTAGACTATGCATGCATGGTAGGTCATGATTTTATTAACATAGGTGACTTACTTTATCAGTACAACTGGGTATTCAGCCAAAGAACTTGTGTTGTCATTAGTTAGCTTGTTCCTTCTTTGTTTGATGTTCATGCCAGGGGATGATACACTATTATGTCAGAAAACAGCACCAACTATAGGAACGAGTTTGTGGAAATAGAGGAGGACCACCCTTGGGATGCATGAGTAAGACAACCGGTTCAATTCTTACCTGGGTCTGATGGATTTTTCGAGTGGTAGTAACCAAGTTAGGCCAAAAGCCTAAACTTGGGGAGTAATTCACATCGACATTTCATTCATATATCACACATTCATTACATGTATCGGTGTTCATCGTTTTCTTTGTGTATCGATGTTTGCTTTGTTTTGTGTGTTTACAAAAACTTTGGAAAATCGAAAATATTTCTTGCTCTATTTTGGTTTTCTTCCTTTGTTCATGAGTTTTTTTCATTAAAACAAAAATCCAAAATCATTTCTCGTTCCCTCTCTATTTGTTTGTTGGGAGTTCTTTGGTGTAAATATTTTCTTGCTTTTCCTTCGTCTTTCGCTTTCGTCAGAAAAAACAAAAAATTCCAAAAATATTTCATTGTGTTTCTTTGAACTCTTCTTATTTCTTAAAATTTCAGAAAAGAACAAAAAGATTTCTCTAGTTTCTCGTTTTCTTCTTCTTTTGATGTTTCTTTTTGCTCTTCTTCATCATCGTTTCCATAAATTTTCTCGTGTGTTGTTGTGTTATATTTCAAAAGGAGAAGACAACAATAAAATAATTTCCAACGAGCTCTTATGTGCTCTATTATTGTTGATCTAATTGAAGACCGAATACTTCATTGTCTTCTCGTGTGTATATAGTTCTTGTGGATTTAAGCTTAGTCCATGACACACTTGCATTATTACATTTTCACAGCATTCGGTTGTGTAAGTGAAAGTCATTAATGACGAGTATTTGATGAAGTGATCATGGTGTAGAAAAGTTGGTATGAACTCTAGTTGTTTTTGTTTTTTGTAAATATGTTTAACTCAGTAGTCTTGATTCAGCCTATTATGAGTAAACATGTGTATGCTTATGATTACAGTTCGTAGTTGCTCATGCCATGCTTAAGTAGCTAGGAGTGGATAATATTGTATCGTGCGTATCAACATGCATTAAAATGATAATGATGCAGTATGTTAGGATGGTATCCCCCTCTGAAGAATTCAAGTGGCTTGAGTTCACACATGTTCATACATGTAACTAATTTAAACCTAATATTGTTTTTATGAAATTTATGTTTGAAGTGTTTATATCCTCATCATGCTCGTGTTCAATGTTAATTATTCAAATGCATGATTATGACCGTTGTCACTCTCTAGTTGGTCGATTCCCGTTCTATTTGCTAGACTTCGCGTGCAATAAGCGGAAATCCTGCTTGTGCGTCCAAAATCCAGAAACCAAAATAATACCATAAGAGTCCATCCTACCTATATACGTATTACCCTATCGTTCTGAGTAAATTTGCATGTGCCACCTCTAAATCTTCAATTGTGTGCCCCAAAGCTCATAGAGCAGTTGGGTGGTCAATATCTTTCATGCAAACTTTGTTTAACTCGCAATGAGATTTTATTCGCTAGTAAACTTTGAGGTAGGCTGATAACAGGGATGTCTAGTCCTGCTTTAATTTATAATAATAATAACAAACTCCCCGAACATTTTATTGTTGGAGGGTACTCCTGAACTGGGCTAGCCATGGTTGTGTGTGTATGGTGGACGTGTACACCTTTTTTGCATGGAAACCACCACTAACATGTTTAGTATGGAAGATAATGAAAACTCAATCGTAAAGTATGTTCTAAAATGTACACCTCCCAAAATGTAATTATCTCCGTTTTAAACAATGAGCTCTCGCACATAAAGCAAATCTCTGCTTCCCTTTGTGAAGGGTCTATCTTTTAATTTATCGTTGAGTCATAACCTTCTCATTCAAGCAGAAACTTTAAGAGCGATATTTTCATTCTTAGTGTAACATGCATTTGGTCTAAGTAATGTTGGGGGTGAGCATGAATGGATATTTTCTACCTTGAAGTATAATGTTTAGCCGCCGCTTGAAGTTTAGAGGTTCTCTATATTTATGTTTTGCGGTCTCAGAAAAGACTAGAGAGATACCACTCTATTATATTGTATCATTGTTATTTTAACAACGTGTTGGTATTTGAAATATAGTATTATTGGTTGATAGTTGATTATGTCCTTGGCATGAGTAAATATTGATTTTTAGTGTTATGATGTAGTTAATTCATGATCTTTACTAAAAACATGATTACTAGCTAAGCTTATATATAGCAATAAAATCAAACGAGTTTGTAAAAGTTTTACTTTATCACTTTTGATTTGTCAACTGAATTAATTGAGGACAAGCAATGAATTAAACTTGGCGGAGTTGATATGTATTCATCATATCTACTTTTCTGAACATTTCTGCTATTGCCTTGGACTCTAATTTGAATGATTTGAATAAAACACCCCGACTGACGCTGTTTTCACCATAACTACCTTGGTGTTATTTTTATGCAGAAAGAAAAGTTTTTAGAATTGGACGATATTTTGTGAGGATTTTTATGAAATAAATGAAAAATACTGGAGCAGAAACTACCGGAGGAGAGCCACCAGGGGGGCACAAGCCAGGGGGACGCGCCCACCCCACGGGGCAGGCTCGGTGACTTGTGGGTCCCATGAACCTCCCGTTGACCTAATTCTAGGCATATATACTCCTTCTCGAGAGAAAAATCGGAGTGGAAGTTTCATGGAGTTTTATGACACGGAGCTTCCGCCACTCCTGTTCTTTATCGGGAGCCCTAATCTGGAGTCAGTTCGTGGCTCCGGAAAGAAGGAGTCGTCGCCGTCATCACCAACCTTTCTCCATCAACAATTTCATGATGCTCACCACCATTAGTGGGTAATTCTATTGTAGGCATATTGGATGGTGATGGAGATAAGTGAGATTTCATATGTAATCAAGTCAATTTGGTAGGGATTGCTCCCTAGTTTCCTTTATGTTTTTAGATTATTGTTGCTATGTCTTCGCTATGCGTAATGCTTGTCACTAGGGCCCGAGTGCCATGATTTCATATCTGAACACTTATGCTTATAAAGATTATATTTGAGTTTTTGATCTTACCTGCAAGTTTTATGCACATGTCGTCATTCTGAACCCTAGACTCCCAAGGTGAGAATGGTTGGGACATCGACGAAGATGATTTTGAGTTGAGGAGTTCATGTATTCACTATGTATTTTGTTCCGGTTCTCTATTAAAACAAACATCTTAATTTTTCCTAGTTTCCATAAGGACCCGTTGCCACGGGAGGGTAGGACAAAAACTGGTATGCAAGTTTTTATCGCAATCACGTATGACTATATACGGAATACATGCCTACATATGATTTATGAATTGGACCTATTGTGTCTCGTTCTAGGTTATAAATGTTGCACATTGAATCTCATCTAAATATTCATCAATATTCCATGTTTAGGCTTTAATACTACGGTTGCATATTATTGTGCTACTAATAAATGTCTACAAGAAAATGATTCTCAAATGTGGTTGAATTGACAACTCAACGGTTAAGGCTTATAAATATTTTTTGACTCGCTTGTGTCGAATCAATAAATTTAATTGAAAATACTATCCGCAAAGTCTATCGCGGTCTCTATACTTATGGGCTATCAGCCCCGCCGACACAAACTGGGCTTCGCCCGACGACGGCAAGGAAAGGCGGGGTCGCTCCGGCGGTGATGGTCCCCCACCCCCCAACGGCGGGATGTTTATTTTGGGGGAGTGTGTGTGTGTGGGGGGGCTTACTATTCACTTAGGGAAGCAACTGTACTTCTGTTCATCAATACATAGGTGCGAGACACACGCAAAGTTTCAGAAAAGGACGGTCATCGACAAGTCCCCGTCCACTCGTCTAGCTCAAGCGAAGGAATCTCGTTCAAGATACAAGCAGGCCATACATGGTTCGAAAGAAAGGAAGACAAAATGGCTGGAAAATAGCCTTCGTGATACACTGCTCCGTACGATGATTTAAAATGTGCCGAGAAATGTTATGACCAGCGCGCTCGGCGGCTAATAAACGCCCTTGTTGCATTAGTATTTGATGTTTGGTTGCTTAGCTGCTGACTGATGTAACAAATTATTAACTAATTGTGTATTAATAGTCGCCAATGCAGTTTTGCAGTTTTTAGTGTCGGCAATTGTACTGTACAAATGATTTCACACACCCGCGAAAAAATGGTTTCACACAGAAGAGCAGATCAGTTCTCGCAAAAAAACTGTCAACTCCCATGCCTCTTTCCTGGGTGAAAATATGTAACTTTTTTAAACATTACAGTGGGAGATACTTACATGCATGCACATATACTCATCTTTATGAACATACACATTATACATGGAGCACGTCTAATATACTAAGATGGCACCACATATTAAGATAGACGAAGTTACCACGGGCGCGTTTGTAGTTGACATGAACATTTTCTCACACTGAGCGAACCTCGACGAAAAATCTAAAATAAATTCAGAAAAGTATAAGCACCAGTGCCTAATGGGCTAGTTCCATCACAAGGAACCTAACTATCCGAGCAACGCTCAGTCCGCAAACTATCATAATTCTAATGTTTAATATATGCAAATCCTTGTCACCCTATGACTATGTCATAATCCTTTTTCAGAACAATTTGCGAAAATCTAGATTTGTAATCTTATGACATGATACACATCGATTTCCTGGATTTGTGCGAGCGACTGCCCAGTTCGACATATTTATAAGGGAAATGTTTACTATCATCTTAGTGATAGATGCATTTGCTTGGCCGCCTCCTCATTGGGCTGACACAGGCTTTACTTTTCTCCTTATCTCTGGTGTGCGGCGAAGGCTCCCTTTCTGCCACACATTCCTTCTTCCTTACAACGATGTCCATCCTCCCCTATCAATGTCCTTCGCATTCACCTATCTATCATAATTCTAATATTTAATATATGCAAATCCTTGTCACACTACGACTATGTCATAACCCTTTCTCAAAACAATTTGCAAAAATCTAGATTTGTAAACTTATGACATGATACACATCAATTTCCTGGATTTGTGCGAGCGACTGCCCAATTCGACATATTTATAAGGGAAATGTTTACTATCATCTTAGTGATCGATGCATTTGCTTGGCTGCCTCCTCCATGGACTACGTGTCCCGATTGGGCTGACACAGGCTTTACTTTTCTCCTTATCTCTGGTGTGCGGCGAAGGCTCCCTTTCTGCCACACATTTCCTTCTTCCTTACAACGATGTCCATCCTCCCCTATCAGTGTCCTTCGCATTCACCTATCTCTAGGATCCCACTAGGGAGGTAGCATATCCCTCCTTTCCAATTGCCACATCATATGGATCGAATGAGAGAGACATGTGAAGAAGAGAAGAATGGGGAAGAGGTGCCAAATAACCAAGCTCACGACACGCCTTTAAGCAGTGCATGTCAACCGACGTTACATGTCCCATCATGCGCCAAATAGTCGAGCATAGTACAATGCAGCCTGCCCAGCACGAGGGGCCCGACTTGCACGAGGAGCCTGCTTGACAACATGTGGTCCGGCTCATGCGAGGGAGAACGCCTTCAGGGTAGCCTGTCTCGCATGAACGACGCAGCCACGATAGGAGCAACCGAACCAACATGCAAGCAAAAATCCTGGGCAAGCGCCCGACGGAGCTTGAAAGGGGCCTGACGACGCTAACAAGACAATCCGGGTCTCCCATTGCTCCATCTGTCGAATGGCACACGCGACACGCCGCACCCAGGGCCAGATGATGTTGACATGTGGGTCCATCCCATCATTCACGCATGTGGAGACTCACACACAAATCAGACGGCGCGAAGCGTGCTAGTGAGCCAGCTGCGGGATGTCATCACCAAACAGACGACAGCAGAGGGCACTCTCATGCATGAAGGCTGCACGAGTGTTGGTTAGCCCAAGCAACGTAGCCCGCAAGTTCGGCCGACCCGTTCACGTGCGGGCCTGCACGCGTGAAACCGCAACCCAAATCGTCGCGCGACGGTGGCCTTGTGCATGCCCTTAGTCCACCCACCATGGATCGCCCAGTCGGTTTGCCTGGGTTCGTGCCATCCGGGTAGATCATATGGCGCGGAGAGCCCCCGAGAGGCCGCCGAGGCACGTCACCTAGAAACGACGTTGAGGCGCTCTTCATCCTCGAAGGCCCTCCATCATCCTTCTAGCATCCTTTATAACAGTAATATTTAAATGTCTATTGCTTTCTAATTGCTTCTCTTCTCTTGACCAGTTTAGACCGATAGTCAATAATTAGAGAAGTTGCATTAGTTGGGTTCAATCTTGCAAGTAATCTACCATAGTGACAAAAAATGGGAAAAGAGCTTGTAATGAATTGTTGTCACTAATGATTAAGGGTTAGTAGAGGATCAATAGTCCCCTAGCCATAACAGTATGTCATCTTGCTTAATGCAATTACCCGTGTTTACACTTCGTTGTGTCCAGATGATACAAGTGTTCTTTATTTATGGATGTGCTATTTAGCTATAAGATGCATGAGAAGGTCTCAGTCTTTAGTATTTGGACACACACACAATCTCTTACACATTCACCTATCTTGCAAAGTATGATATATTTCATGATGCAATTTTCACATGTTAAGGTTACTTACCGCACTTTTTTTCTTTGGAGAGTTACACTTGGTGAATCTATGAACCCTGATTCAGGTTTTAGCAAAAGAATCACCATCGAACCACTTTTACGCACTATTTTATTATATTTAAAAATACCAAAAATATATATTCCACATTATCTTTTTAATGGTCGTGTGCAACTGGCAAGACTAGCAAGGATTGACACACTTGTTAGAACTGATGGGGACACAAATCAAGTTTTATTTGTGTTGGAGGGTATTAAATTGTTGTAGGATACCGATACCTCCACCGATTGATACCTTGGCTTTCAACTGAGGTAAAACTTCTTGTGTATTGCAAACTCCTACACAGGGGAGCCCTACAAGGGTTACACACTGTAACAAGAAGTTGCATGGTGGGGAGGGCGCCTCTGTCTTGTTGAGGCGCCATGGCGGGGAGGCCGTCTCCTCCTTTATGCTATGTTGTGGCAGGGATGCCGACTCCTCCTTGACACAGAGGCCGCGCAACCATGATGGTGGCGGCGAACCATGATCAAAACAACGACCGTGCGAGGAGCAACTCGAGCTACTGCGCATACTCGTCATCCTTCCGCGCAGCCTCGACGAAGAGGGGTGGCAGATGCTACTTCTCTTCCAAGGAGAACTCTACCTCCTTGTCTTCACTGTCGGTTCGGTGGAGCCCAACAGACTCTGGACTGTGGCCAAAACGCCATGATCCTAAGCTCCCCTCAGATTCTCCTACCGATGTCGACTTGGGCATGGAGACAGTGTGCGATAGAGATGACATGTGAAGTGAGGCGGTGAGCCAAAGGAAAATGGGTAGGGTTTTCCAGCATGGTCAACCTACTTAAATAATCGGGGTCAGGCACACCGGTGCCGCATCAATGCGGGTGCAACGACCAGTGTAGGCTACTCGGTCACCACATTCACATTAAAGTGGCTCTGGTCACGTCAGTCAGACGACCATGAATACAGGTATTTCCGCTCTAAGTTGCAGTAAATACGTGGCAAGACTTTGGGAGTGGATCTCATGAGAGGGGTTTCGGGTGGGAAAATACACCGTGTGTTTTCGAGTGGGACCGCCCGGTCAAGCACATACATGGCGGACATTCGAATGTCCACAAAGCTCCTACCAGTTTTCTTCCGTTCTATAGAAATTTATACGTATGAACCGTATGAACCGGTCTGCAGATGTTTGATGGACATCATTTTTTTCTGAAAGCACACAAATTGCATGCCTTTGCTTTATAGAAGGCAAGGGTAAAAGAGAAGAACGATGGGAAGCTCCCACCACAACGTGGTGATCAGCTAATCAACACCAACTCCAACTTGAACGCACACAACCCATCCATAGTGCGAAAAATGTATGAACTATAATGGTCTTCACGACCGTGTCTCGACCAACACCGGTCACCCCCGAGGAGCAACAACTTTCGAAGAACTATCTTTGCCGATGAACCAACTACCCTTGAGTGCCTAAAATAAGAGTTGGCAGGTGAGTGGAGGGGCCCAAATAGCACCTAGGAAGCCATCACCTTGGATTCACCCGCGATCGCGTGCATAACACCCGGGGTACGTGGTACAACTTTCCTATGGCGCGGGATGGCTCATGACTCCTAGTGGGACCAGGAGGAGCTCTACCTCTCCCCTGCGATGTAGTAGGGTGCTCACCAGAAGGCCGGGGAGACAGACGTTCCGAACCATGACCATGGTCACTGCCCGAACCGTCGACGTCACGCCGTGGTGGCTGATACGTCTCCAACGTATCTATAATTTTTGCTTGTTCCATGCTGTTATATTATCATTCTTGGATATTTTACAATCATTTTATAACAACTTTATATCATTTTTTGGGACTAACCTTTTGACATAGTGCCAAAGTGCCACTTGCTGTTTTTGCTTGTTTTTTACTTCACAGAATATCAGTATCAAACGGAGTCCAATCGCGACGAAACTTTTTGGAGATTTTTTCTAGACCAGAAGACACCCAGTGGGCCAAAGAAGATCCAGGAAGGTGGGCTGTGGAGAGCACAACCCACCAGGGCGCGTCAGGGGGGCCCCGGCGCGCCCTGATGGGTTGTGGCCTCCACGGGAGCCATCTCCACCGCCTCTGATGCCTATAAATTCCCAAATATTCCAAAAACCCTAGGAGAGTCTACGAAACACAATTCCAGCCGCCGCAAGTTCTAGAACCTCGAGATCCAATCTAAACACCATCACGGAGGGGTTCATCTTCTTCATAGGTGCCTCTCCGATGATGCGTGAGTAGTCCACCATAGACCTACGGGTCCGTAGGCAGTAGCTAGATGGCTTTCTCTCTCTCTCTCTCTCTCTTATGATTCTCAATACAATGGTCTCTTGGAGATCTATTTGATGTAAACTTTTGCGGTGTTTGTTGGGATCCGATGAATTTTGAGTTCATGATCAGTTTCTATCCATGAATATTATTTGAGTCTTCTTTGATCTCTTATATGCATGATTACTTATAGCCTCGTATTTGTTCTTCGAATCTTTGGTTTAGTTAGGCCGACTAGATCGATTTTTCTTGCCATGGGAAGAGGTGCTTTGTGATGGGTTCGATCTTGCGGTGTCCTTTCCCAGTGACAGAAGGGGCAGCAAGGCGCGCATGTATCGTTGCCATTAAGGATAACAAGATGGGGTCTATTCCTACATGAATAGATCTTGTCTACATCATGTCATCGTTCTTATTGTATTACTCTGTTTTTCCATGAACTTAATACACTAGATGCATGCTGGATAGCGGTCGATGTGTGCAGTAATGTTGGTAGATGCAAGCAGGAGTCGGTTTACTTATCTTGGACGTGATGCCTATATAATGATCATCGCCTTGGATATCGTCATGATTATTTGATCTTCTATCAATTTCCCAATAGTAATTTGTTCACCCACCATGCGCTATACTCATGAGAGAAGCCACTAGTGAATCCTACGGCCCCAGGGTCTACTTTTCCAACATATTGCTTTCCGATCTATCTTTTTGCCTCTTTGTTTTCAGATCTACAAAACCAAAAACCCAAAAATATATTGCTGCATATTTTATTTGCCCTTTCTATTTTGTGTTCTTGAGAGATCTATCTCTCCTACCCAGCACTACCTAATCTATCTTTTTACCGTAGAGAGATTGACAACCTCTCTTTCGCGTCGGGTTGCAAGTATTTGTTATTTGTGTGCAGGTGCTGCTTATTGGGTGGTGGTGATCCTCCTACTGGTTCGATAATCTTGGTTTCATAACTGAGGGAAATACTTACCGTCGTTATGCTGCATCATCCCTTCCTCTTTGGGGAAATACCGACGCAGTCTCAAGCCACGTCAAAGGAATTTCTGGCACCGTTGATGATGAGGAAGCGGTCTCTTCTACGTGCCTATCTCGGGTGCCGAGGAGACTCCATCATCATCTACTAGGTTCCTAATCACAAATCTCATCTCCTTGCAATTACATTATTTGCCATTTGCCTCTCGTTTTCCTCTCCCCCACTTCACCAAATTTGCCATTTTATTCGCCCTCTTTCTCGTTCGCCTTTATCTCGCCAGATCTCTTCTTGTTCGCTTGTTTGCTATCTTTGCTTGTGTTGCCATGTGCCTTCTATTTGCTTGCATATTCGCTTGCTAAAAATCTATTGATATGGATCCTCATCCACTTGCTAATCTTTTCAAAATATCAAATTATCATGAACCAATTGCTAGTGAGTTGGGTGCACTTGATTATCTCTATGACGTTTTGCTTGAAAATCATGAATCTGAAAATTTTGATGAAGTGTTGAAAGAAGAAATTTATAAGGTGATTCATGATAGCTCCTTGATTGAAAAGCATGATTGCAATGATGTTTCTATAAATTTTATTAATGCCAATTATGCTAATGATATGCAAAGCCACAAGCTTGGGGATGCTATGTTTGATGAATATGATATTTTTAGTCCCCCAAGTTTTGATGAGCAAATTTATTATGATGAGTGCATGCCTCCTATTCATGATGATGGTGATGAAACGTATGCTATAATGAGTAATGATAACCATGAAACTTATCATCGTGATTTTAATTTGCAATGTGGTCATGTCAATCAAGTGTCTCATGATAGTTATTTTGTTGAGTTTGCTCCCACTACCTTGGATGAAAAGGAATTTGCTTGTGTGGAGAGTAATAAAAATTCTATGCTTGTGCATCATGAAAAGAATGATTTATGTGATCATTATATTGTGGAATTCCTTCATATTGCTACTGAAATTTATTATTTGGGAGGAACATATGCTTGTAGGAATTGCAATAATATCAAGTTTCCTCTCTATGTGTTCAATGTTTTGAAGTTATGCTTGTTTTGCCTTCCTATGCTAGTTGATTCTTGTTCCCATAAATTGTTTGCTCAAAAAATCCCTATGCATAGGAAGTGTGTTAGACTTAAATGTGTTGTGATTCATGATGCTCTTTTGCATATTTCAATTACTACTTCTTATGTGAGCATCATTGAAATCATCATGCCTAGCTAGGGGCGTAAAACGATAGCGCTTGTTGGGAGGCAACCCAATGAATAAATTTATTTTTGTATTTTCCATTCTGTTTTTGAGTGTTGCCACAATTATGCCTCTGTTATGATTGTGTTTTTATGGTTTATTTAGTGCTTGTGCCAAGTAGAGCCTTTAGGATGATTCATAAGATGAGTAGAAGCGATGCTAAATCTGAAACAGAAACTTTGCGTCCAGTATATGAATTTTAATTTTCTTCTGGGATTCGATCTTGAGCTTAAATTTTAACACAGTGTTTATATACAAATTCCTTACATTTTCCTAATTTTTCAGAATTTTTAGAGTTACAGAAGTATAGTTAGAATACATATTACTACAAACTGTTCTGTTTAAGACAGATTCTGTTTTCGTTGCATTGTGTGTTTGTTTTGATGGATCTATGGGTTATATTGAAGGGTATGAGCCATGGTAAAGTTAAAATACAGTAGGTATAATGCAATAATAAAATATGAATGGGTTTGCAACAGCACCTAAAGTAGTGATTTGCTTTATTATACTAACGGATCTCACGAAGATTTTGTTGAGTTTTGTGTGATTGAAGTTTTCAAGTTTTGGGTGAGATCACGATGGATGGAGGAATAAGGTGTGAAAAGAGCCTAAGCTTGGGGATGCTACAGCACCCCCCAAGATATATCCAAAGATAAACAAGCAACTAAGCTTGGGGATGCCCCCGAGTGGCATCCCCTCTTTCTTCTAATGACCATCGGTATTTTACTTGGAGCTATATTTTTATTCGTCGCATATCATGAGTTTTACTTTGAGCATCTTGTATCATTTGAGTCTTTGCTTGCTTTGATTGTTAGTTTGTCACTTGTATCCTTGCTGGACACACCTATTTGAGAGATCCAAAATTATGCTATCATTTGTTAGAATTGCTCTATACGCTTCACTTAAACTTTTTGAGCTACAAGATTTCTCTAGTGCTTCACTTATATCTTTTTGAGCACAGTGTGCCTGGAAATTTTTGTAGAAATACTCTCATGCTTCACTTAGATTAATTTGAGAGTTAGTAAATTTTGAAGAAATCCTCTCATGCTTCACTTATACCCTTTTAAGAGATGAAAACTCTATGCTCATGTGCTTCACTTAAATTTGTTTGAGCTTGTCAAAAAAGCAATGGCAATATATGAAACTAGTCCCAAAGTGATAGATATCCAATGAGGATATAATAAAAACTTTCATGAAGATCACTGGACAAATTAAACTTGATTCCTTGTAATAGTTTTGAAACATGATGATAGTAATATGTGAGTCATGTTAGTAAGTAATTATGCTTAGTAGGAATATTGGTTGTTAAGGTTTGTGATTCCCTATGCATGCACGAAAGTCAATAGTTATGCAATAAAATTACATCCTACTTATGGTGCATTATTCGGTGTTAGTTATGCTCAATGCTCACTTATGTGAATTTTTGTTTCTTGGTTTGGTTGCTTCTCAATCTATTTGCTAGCCTCCATTTGTAATAAGTAGAAATACTACTTGTGCATCCAAAATCCTTAAACCAAGTTTTGCCTTATGAATCCACAAAACCTACCTATATGCGGTATTTCCATGCCGTTCCAAGCAAATTTGTATGTGCCATCTCTAAATTTTCAAAATAAATTTTCTCTTTTGTGTGCTCGTACCTCTCATGAAACGGTGAGGAGTGTCCAATATTTTTCCATGCTAGATGTGTTATTATCAAGATGAGTGTTTATTCACTTGTCATTGCATGAGAGTGCGGCGGTAATAGGGATGCCCATTCCCGAAATGAAAAAGAAAAAATATTTACTTTATGTTGTCAAATAATAAATTCCTTGGAAAGTGTTGGTATGGAAGGCAACCGTGGATACGGCCCGCGATGGAAAGTGAAAGTTTGGTGGAAAAAGGAATAAACTTTATTTTCTGTTTAGGAACCGCCTATGATATATCTAGCATGGAAAGTATTGTGAGCTACTTTGTCGTTTTCGTTGACAGGAAAGGCATGCCACCCAAAATATTTTTCTCTCTCAATTTAAAACTTTGAGCTCTGCCACCTCTACAAATCCCTACTTCCCTCTGCGAAGGGCCTATCTATTTACTTTATGCAATTTTTATTTTTACTTTGAGTCTCCATCTTCTCTTAAAGCACCAACTAGGGGGCACTATGATCGTACTTGAGCATTGGGCATAGCTAATATTTGAGTGTGTTTCATGAATGGATCAATGATTGAGCATGATGGGCTAGGGATAACTTTCTTTAGTGTTGATATTTTGAAAGACATGGTTGCTTGTTGGCATGCTTGATTATTGAAGTCATTATGTTAAAACTAGACTATTGCTTTAAATCATTTACAAGTCCAAATATCCATGCTATACAAAAGAAAAGAATATGAGATGAACATGTTAGGCAGCATTCCACATCAAAAATTATTATTTTATCATTTACCTACTCGAGGACGAGTAGGAATTAAGCTTGGGGATGCTGATACGTCTCCAATGTATCTATAATTTTTGCTTGTTCCATGTTGTTATATTATCATTCTTGGATGTTTTACAATCATTATATAACAACTTTATATCATTTATTGGGACTAACTTATTGACATAGTGCAAATTGCTAGTTACTGTTTTTGCTTGTTTTTTACTTCGCAGAATATCAGTACCAAACGGAGTCATTAAGGATAACAAGATGGGGTCTTTCCCAGTGACAGAAGGGACAACAAGGCACGCATATATCGTTGCCATTAAGGATAACAAGATGGGGTCTATTCCTACATGAATAGATCTTGTCTACATCATGTCATCGTTCTTATTGCATTACTCCATTTTTCCATGAACTTAATACACTAGATGCATGCTAGATAGCGGTCGATGTGTGGAGTAATAGTGGTAGATGCAGCAGGAGTCGGTCTACTTATCTTGCGTGATGCCTATATAATGATCATCGCCTTGGATATCGTCATGATTATTTGATCTTCTATAAATTGCCCAAAAGTAATTTGTTCACCCACTGATGAGGATGCCTACCCTGGGTAGGGTCATAGACCTGACATCTGGGCCCCACCAATGGGCCTTCAATGTCTTTAAAGCCCCTGGGCAGAGACTCAGTCGGATGAATATAGTCGTTCACTCGGATGACTCATTTCACTCGGACTTCACGATGCCATTTGGATAGATGGAAGCTCAGGCGACCAGGTAGACATAGCGTCAGTGGAATTCGATTAGTCACACATTATGAGTTAATCGGCCATTTCCAGTAACGATGGATTAATCAGCCGTTCCTGTAACGTAGACTTCATTGACATTTATTATCTAATCAAAGCGCTCAGCCGGTGGTGGCGTACTCTATATAAGCCACCCTCGGGCGCCGTGGCAAGGGTTCCGATCCTCTGTAATCTTCTACCACCATAAGCAAATACCAAGGCCTCTGGGCACCGAGACGTAGGGCTGTTATCACTTCCGAGTGAGGCCTGAACTCGTACAAACTGGGTGCACACTTGAGCCATAGCTAGACTTCGCCCCAACTTTCGTACCCCCTAGTACTGTTGTCAGGATCATTATTCCCACGACAGTTGGCGCCCACCGTGGGGCTGCGCGTCTAGCAAATTCCAGCGCAGGTGGAATTTCCATTTTCTCGTTCATCATGAACACCTTCGGCGGTGAGATCCTCTTCGGGTCCCTCAGTTTCGCCATCTACGATTCGGCATGGCTGAAGGAGGCACCGCTGGACGCTGAGGCACTGCCCGCCCGTGGTGCAGTGCACTTTAGCGCGACGACGTTCGGAGTTCTCCTCCCGCAACCGTCTACACCCTATCGACTGACTTCTCTGACTCGTCTTGCGGCTTGTCGCCGGCGCTCCGGGCGCTCACGGCTGTAGCGTTGGATCAAGCACGCTGTGGCGGCCCAAGCCACAGGACGACAGGTGGCTGCACTCGAAGCCGACGAGTCAGTCCACTGCCTCTTCTTGTCTTCGGATGACGATTCCTCCGATGCTGCCGAGCTCGAGAGCAGCGGCGACGTGGCGGAGGTCTTGATGGCTGGCCCGGTCTGAGACACAGCTCCTTCGGGGCATTCGGTGGGAGACACTCGTGATCGAGACGACAATCGCCGCAACGCCAGCACCGACAGCTACGTTCCCCGACCCCTCACCCGGGAGCAACGGGAGGAAATCAGGCGTAGGAACGACCAGGTCCTTCAGACGCCCATAGCGGGGAACACCCCTGAGGAGATAGCCCTGGAGGCTGCTCGCCAAGCCACCCTGGCTGAACGCGAGTGTCTCGAGCGACTACAACATTCACTCGACGAACGCGCGGCAAGAGAACTTCCCAGTTCCAGCCGTAGTCGCCACCAATTGTTCACAAAGGATCATCCGTACACCATCCCAGTGATGCGCACGCCTTTGTTGAATTTGGCCGCGGCCACTCGGATCGCAGATTCAATCCAGCCGTCTGATTCAGCGGCAGTCGAGGGCATTCGGCAAATCGAGGCTTTGCTAAAGACCGCCCTACAGCAGAAGTCAGAGGTATCACAATCTCATCAGCGCATTCACAATGAATCTACTCGGGCAGATGCTGTGCAGTGAGCTCATAGTTCGCTCGCGCCGAGGAAAGACCTGTACGGAGGACGCGGACGCGATGACCGCGATTTTAGTCGGACCCCCCCTCCGAGGGGCGGTCTGCGTAGCCAACGTCCATATGACGGAGGCTACCCACTCGGGAGAAACCACGAGCGGAGCCCTGTTCGCCACAGAGGCTATGATGCCCGATCTAACATCACTCGGCGAGTGGTCGATCGGAACAGATATGATAGAGATCGAGCGAGCGGCTGGGGAGTTACCGGCCTCGGGTGTTTCAGCAGATACATCTGAGAGGCGGAGATACCCCCCAATTACCGACTGGCAACCGGAATTGGAAAGTTCAATGGCGAATCCAAGCCAGAGACTTGGCTCAAAGATTATCGAGTCGCTGTCCAGATCGGCAGCGGCGATGATTTCGTTGCCATGAAACACCTCCCACTCGTGTTGGAAGAGTCCGCGCGGGCATGGCTAAATCAGTTGCCCACCAACTGCATTTACTGTTGGGAAGATTTGGCACGAGTGTTCGTCAAAACATTCGAAGGCACCTACAAGCGCCCGAGTGGATTGACAGAGCTACAACACTGCGTTCAGAAGAACAATGAAACTCTCCGAGCGTACATTCAGCACTGGACCACGTTGCACAACACCGTGGAAAATGTCACCGAACATCAGGCCGTGTGCGCCTTCAAGGCAGGCACTCGGTATCGGGAGTTGGTCTTGAAGTTCGGTCGGTCTGGGGATCTGTCCCTCAGTCGGGCCATGGAGATCGCGAACAAGTTCACCAATGGCGAGGAAGAAGACCGCCTCCGTAGCGGCAACGCCCCTCAATCGGGAGGCAATGCCAGGAAGAATCAGAAGCGGAAGGCTAACGCCTCCGGCAAGGCAGAGGTTGCAGCCGTCCATGGGCAAGGGCAAGGCAAGCCGAAGCTTAAGAAAAAGAAGAAAGAGTGGACTCCTAAGAAGAAGTCCGAATACAAATCCGACATCCACGACCAACCGTGCCAAATTCACACCAAGACGGATGAAGAAGGCAACATTGTGCTCCCGAAGCACACCACTCGGGAATGTCGCCTGCTCAAGCAGGAGATGGGCGCTGAGCCCTCGAGTGAAAATCTCGATGTCGAAGATGAGGAAGATACTTCTGAGTATCCGAAAGTCGACAAGGTCCTCAACGTGATCTTCGCCGACGTTGAAAGCAAGAGGCAGCTGAAAGTTATCAATCGGGAGGTCAATATGGCAGTTCCGACTGCTCCCAAATACCTCAACTGGACGAAGAGGCCTATCACCTTCGACCAGTCCGACCATCTGCCTCACATTGCCACCCCTGGGAGGCAGGCATTGGTTGTTGACCCGACAGTAGGTGGTGTCCGACTGCGCAAGGTCCTAATGGACGGAGGCAGCGGGCTTAATATCATATATGTTGACACGCTCAAGGCTATGGGCATCTCGATGTCTCGATTGAGCAAGAGCAAGATGCATTTCCACGGGATCGTCCCTGGGAAGAAGGCAGAGTCACTCAGCCAGATCGCTTTGGACGTAGTATTCGGAGGCGAGAAGAATCCGAAAGGAAAGGTTAACCTTTGAGGTGGTTGATTTCCGCAGTGCTTATCATGCCATCCTGAGTAGGCCAGCCTACGCACGTTTCATGGCCAGACCATGTTACGTGTATCTAAAGCTTAAGATGCCAGGACCTAAGGGCGTGATTACAGTTACTGGTGACCGGAAGGTCGCCGAAGAGTGCCTCCAGCTGGGCACAAAGATCGCCAACGAACAAGTGCTTGCAGTCAAGCTTGAAGGATACAAGAAGGAAGTAGATACGGCTGATCTGCTCAGATCAAAGCGGCTGGCTTCAGAATCAGCCTTCCAGTCGGCTGGCGAGACCAAGCAAGTCCATGTTCATCCGAGTGACCCGAGTGCTGCTCCGACGAACATCTCCACTTCACTCGGAGATAAATAGGAAGCCGAGCTCATCCAGTTCCTCCGTGAGAACTGGGACATCTTCGCATGGAAGCCGTCTGACATGCCTGGTGTTCCCAGGGAGCTGGCTGAGCACCGACTCCGAACCGATCCCAAGGCCAAGCCAGTCAAAGAGTACTTGCGCCGATCCTCCGTCGATAAGCGCAAGGCGATTGGTCAAGAGATAGCTCGGCTCCTCGCCGCCGAGTTCATTTGCGAGATTTACCACTTCGAGTGGCTCGCGAATGTCGTCTTGGTACCGAAGAAAGACAAGTGACTCTGAATGAGTGTTGACTTTAAACACCTCAATCGGGCCTGCCCAAAGGATCATTTCCCTTTACCACGGATAGATCAGATAGTAGACTCTACTGCCGGATGTGAACATATGTCGTTCCTGGATGCATACTCCGGGTGCCACCAGATCCGAATGTACGGTCCGGATGAAATAAAAATAGCCTTCATCACCCTATTTGGGTGCTTTTGCTACGTCACGATGCCATTCGGCCTGAAGAATGCTGGGGCCACTTTCCAGCGCATGATCCAAAAATGCTTGCAAAAGCAGACCAGTCGGAACGTGGAGGCTTACATGGACGATATTGCAGTCAAGTCTAGGAAAGGTTCCGACCTCCTGACTAACCTTGCCGAGACCTTCGCGAACCTACGGCGCTTCGGGATAAAGATGAATCCAGCTAAGTGCATGTTCGGAGTGCCTGCCGGAAAGTTACTCGGATTTTTCGTTTCCGAACGAGGGATCGAGGCTAACCCAGACAAAATCGGCGCTATAGTCCGAATGAAGCAACCAGAGCGCTTACACGACATGCAAAGGCTGACAGGATACCTTGCGGCTCTAAGCCAATTCATCTCAAGACTCAGAGAGAAAGCACTCCCTCTCTACCGACTGATGAAGAAATCCGACAAGTTTGAGTGGACCAATGAAGCGCAAGCCGCATTCGAAGAACTCAAGGCATTGCTCTCCACCCAGCCGGTGTTAGCTACTCCGAGTAGCCAGGAACCTTTACTCCTGTACATCACGACGACTAGCCAGGTGGTGAGCACAGTCCTTGCAGTAGAGCGCGAAGAGCCAGGAAAGGCATTCAAGGTTCAAAGACCCATATATTACATCTCAGAAATATTAACCCCTTCCAAGCAAAGGTACCCGCACTATCAAAAGCTGGTCTATGGCATTTATCTGACTGCTAAGAAGGTGGTTCATTACTTCCAAGATCATTCGGTCATGGTCATCAGCAACGCTCCCCTGTCGAAGATCTTACACAACAGAGACGCTGCTGGCCAAGTGGCAAAGTGGGCAATTGAACTTCTCCCATTGGAAATCAAGTTCAAAGCCAAGAAAGCAATCAAGTCCCAGGCACCGGTCGATTTTATGGCCGAGTGGATTGAGCAGGAGCAGCCAATTCCGAGTGTTCCCGAACACTGGACCATGTTCTTCGACGGATCCAAGATGCTCAATGGCTCGGTAGCTGGTGTCGTTCTTGCCTCTCCCAAAGGAGACTGGCTTAACTATGTCCTCCAAATTCATTTCGATTCATCAAACAACGATGCCGAGTACGAAGCCCTCCTGTACGGGCTCCGCATGGCCATATCACTCAGCATTCGTCGTCTGATGGTCTATGGCGATTCGGACCTCGTCGTCAACCAAGTGATGAAAGAATGGGATATTCGGAGTCCACCTATGACCGGCTACCGCAACGCGGTCAGAAATCTGGAGAAGAATTTTGAAGGTTTAGAGCTGCATCACATTCCTCGCACAAAGAATTAGGCAGCGGATGACCTGGCGAAGATTGGGTCCACTCGGCGAGCAGTCCCGAAAAACATATTCCTTGAACATCTACGTGCCCCAATAATTGCAGAAGTTCCTTTCACAGAGGAGCCCCCGCAAGTAGTTGGTCCGTCTAATCCGACTAAGGTTGAAGTTCCAGCTATAGTGGATCTGGTCCACGAGATGCTGGTAATCACTCCCGAGTGGACTCAACCCTATTTGGCATACTGGCTCAGGCAAGAACTCCCCGAAGATGAAGAAGAAGCTCGTCAGATTGTCCGTCGATCTAAATCATTTGAAGTTCTGGGAGACCAGTTATACAAGAAAAGCACCACAGGAGTCATCAAAAATGCATCTCCCCAGAGGAAGGGCTGCAAATCTTACATGAAATCCACTCAGGAACTTGCGGCCACCATGCGTCCTCTCGGATTTTTGTTGCTAAGGCTTTCCGAGTGGGTTTTTATTGGCCCCGAGCCAACGAAGCAGCAAGGGACCTGGTGGACCTGTGCGTCGGGTGTCAATTCAACAAGAAAAATCCCACAAGCCTGCGTCCGCGCTCAAGACGACCCCGATCACCTGGCCGTTCATGGTATGGGGCCTCGATATGGTCGGTCCCCTACGAACTGGGTTGAGTGGGTTCATGCACCTGCTTGTGGCAGTTGACAAGTTCACCAAGTGGGTCGAAGCAAAGCCCATCAAGAGTTTGGATGCAGGCACGACCGTCAGTTTCATTCGGCAGATCATCTTCAGATTTGGCGTGCCGCATGATATTATCACGGATGGGAAGAACTTCGACTCGGAAGAGTTACGTGAATTCTATTTCTCTCAAGGCACTCGGGTTAATTATGCCTCAGTGGCTCACCCGTAGTCGAATGGACATGCGAAACGCAGATTCTGCAAGGTCTGAAGCCCCGATTGATGAGAGACCTGAAGTATGCTGCTGGAGCCTGGGTTGAAGAATTGCCTTCTGTCTTATGGGGCATTCGGACAACCCCAAACCGCTCTACGAAATGCACGCCTTTCTTCATGGTGTACGGATTAGAGGCTGTGCTGCTGAGTGATCTTCAGCACAATTCCCCTCGAGTGGAACTCTATGATGAAGCTGAAGCTGAAGCCGCACGGCAAGATGGCCTTGACCTTTTCAAGGAAGAGAGAGAGAGCTGGCCCTCATCAGATCGATGCTCTATCAGCAAGATCTGAGGCGTTACCATGACAGACACGTCCAGGGCCGAGCTTTTCAGGAAGGAGACCTTGTCCTACAAAAGGATCACCAAAAACCCCACAAGCTAGCGCCTCCATGGCAGGGGCCGTACGCAATCTCCAAAGTCTTACACAATGGAGCCTACCAGCTCTACAATATCGAAGATGGAGTAGAAGAGCCCCGGACTTGGAACGCGGACCTGCTTCGCAAGTTCTACACCTAGAACACAACTACTTTAGTTTGTCATTCCAATAATGAATCCGAGTGATCTCGATGAATAATGTTTAGTTTCTTTATTTTTTGTCGAAATTCAACTCTTTTCACTCTGGTGAATTAATATCCCACGTCACCCCCAGTGGGTGTAAAACACTTAGCTGCGATTCCGCATCGCCTAAGTTAACAACGACTCTGAGTGCGGGCCACGCCCACACTCGGGGGCTTAGTTGCGACCCCGCGTCGCCTAAGTCACAAACTGTCTCGAGTGGGACATCCTCCACACTCGGACTCTAAGATGGACATGACCATCATTACTAAGATGGACAGGACCATCATTGTTCTCACGAACGATTTCGAGTGCAGGCCACGCCCACACTCAGGGGCTTAGCTGCGACCCCGCGTCGCCTAAGTCACAAACTATCTCGAGTGGGACATCCTCCACACTCGGACTCTAAGATGGACAGGACCATCATTACTAAGATGGACATGACCATCATTGTTCTCACGAACGACTCCGAGTGCGGGCCACACCCACACTCGGGGGCTTAGCTGCGACCCCGTGTCGCCTAAGTCACACTCGGACTCTAAGATGGACAGGACCATCATTACTAAGATGGACAGGACCATCATTGTTCTCACGAACGATTCCGAGTGCGGGTCACACCCACACTCGGGGTCTTAGGTGTGACCCTGCCTCGCCTAAGTCACAAACCGTTTTGAGTGGAACATCCTCCACACTCGGACTCCAAGATGGACAGGACCATCAATGTTCTCTCGAACAATTCCGAGTGCGGGTCCTTCCCACACTTGGGGACTTAGCTGCGACACCTCATCGCTTAAGTTTAAATCATTTGGTAATCAAAGATGTAATAAAGCCAAGACAAATAAGAACCGCGTCATTCAAAACGAAAGTACGGATAAAGGTTCAGACGGCAGGAGCCTCAGGCTCATTTAAAGTTTACGGTTACAGCTACCACTTGGCATTTCGAGGCAAAAGCTTAAAGAGTTTTAGACCCGACACTCACTCGGGCTGAGGCACTGCTTCAACGAAGGTGTCCAGGTTAATGCTGTCTGCAATCCGAGTGGGAGCTTCCATGAACATCTCCATGAAGTCTTCGACCTTGACATGCTTCCTGTTGGCGACCTGCAAGGACTTCAGCTTGTTCTCATCCACTCCCTTACACTGGATGCGGACGAGTGAGAGGGCAATGTCGGCTCCGGCCCGGGCTACAGATTTTTTCCAAGCTTTCACTCGGCTTGGCATGTCCCTCACTCGGGTAAGAGCTGACTCTGGGTCCTTTGAGGGCTCTTCTTCAGGGAAGACGTCACGATCAATTTCCGAGATGGCAATGCTGAGCATCTTCATGTACGAAGTCACTTGGTCGACACGTTCCTCCAAGCGAAGAATGGCCAGAGCGGCACTATCCTTGAACAGCTCCCGGGATGGGTCCAACTCCTTCTCGATCTTGTCAGTCTCCTCAGTGACATCGTCACAGAAATCTGGGTTTACGACAGATGAAGAAAAGAGTTAGAATTGATCAGAATACATTCGGCCAGATTACGAGCACTCGGGAACTTTACCTTTGAGCTTTTCGCTCACGGAGTCGCCATACTCCGTGACAAACTGCTCCAGTTCATTCTTCTTCGCGGCGATATGCTTGAGTTTGTTCTCCCACTCAGAGTATGTCTTCTTCAGATCAGCGAGTTCCTCCTTGGACTTCGTCGCGGCAGCTTCCAGAGCCTTCTTCTCCTCCTCCATCTTCCCGACTGTCTTCAGCTTCGCTTCGGCCTCCTTGGCCTTTCGGCTGGCTTCCTTCCGAACAGCCGCCAATTCCGTGTCCTTCTTCTCGAAGGCCGTCTTCACGGTTTCTATAGAAATAGAATTCTTCAGCCTCTCGACATGTTTATGATTTTCGCCACGAAGATCTAACGAAATAGACTCAGTCGGACGGGGAGGAACGACAGTTATCGCAACATTCGGACAAGATGAGCATACCTTCAATTGCCTTCTTCTCCTCTTCCAGTCGGACGTTCTTGGCCCTCTGGGCCTTAGGGCTAATGCGCAGGTCCTGCACCTCCTTCTCCAGAGTTTTGTAGTGGCTTCTGAGCTCACAAACATACTGCAAACAAGATTTAAAGCAAAAGATATTGGTCAAAATTTTGACTCGGACTCTAAGACTCCCGCCGACTGCTTCAGTCGATGGTAGCCTCGGGGACTACACCCAGTGGGTGCGCTCAGTGCGCCCCCACTGGAAAATCAAAAACAAAGTTTTTTGGTCCAGACTTAACAGATGGATTGAACATTACATTCATCTGGACTCTAAGACTCCTGCCGACTGCTCTAGTCGACGGAAGTCTCGGGGACTACACCCAGTGGGTGTGCTCAGCGTGCCCCCACTGGAACTCGAACACACCCAGTGGGTGTACTCGGATACAAATCCTCACAGGACAGAAATAAAAGTTCCGACTAAGAAAGGCACTTACAAGAGTACTTACTCGGACATTCTTCTTCAACGCCTCACTCGCGTCGTACGCCATCTTCAGTTGCTCGCTCATCACCTCTAGCTGGATTAATGCCTCTTTGCTCGCTCCCATTTGGTCCTCCGAGACATAATGTAGCACAAAGATGTTAGTCACAGGAGGAGTCTGCAAAGGAGATGATGTGCCAGTTCTGAGTGCCGCCCCGGCTCCCAAGCTGGCCTCTCGTGTTGGCAACAAGGTTTTGGCAAGCGATGACTCCTGCATCACAACGTCCGCGTTGGCTGAAGGGTTCGGCAGATCAACCTTGTCATCTGCATCAATGTCGATCACTTCATGTGGAGCTGTAAGTGTTCAAGGCATTCGAAGATGAGTAACTTACCTTTTGAAGAAGCAACATCGGCATCAGCCCGCTCTTTTTCCAGAGTTTGAGGATCTGGTGATGCAGTTGAAGTATCAACACTGTAAGGGAAACACTCGGATGATTTCATCACTCGGACAAATGCAGACAACAATATACAGAATGGAACTACTTACACTGAGGCTACAGGGATGGCCATCTTAATTTTCAAGATGAAGACCGCCTTCCGAGGCTTCGCCGTAGTGACTTTGGGCTGCTTTGCCGTCTTCTCCGGTGAAGAGGCAAGCTCTCCACGCCCGCGCTTCGAGCTGCGGGTCGGAAGGGCAGACCCAGTCGGTTTGGCCGCCTTCAGCTCCTTCGGACCCCCACCGCGGACTCCCGAGTCATGGCGCGCCTTGGAGCGGGCCTCGGGCACTCGGTCATCCGAGCGTGACGATTCCACCTCGTCGCCGCCCTCCGGCCCTTCTTCTTCCTCGTCTTCATAATCCTAGTCGTCATTGGGGTCTTCATACTCCCCAGCTTCTGCCGAATCTTCTGGATGATCGGTGTCGCTGGCAACGTCAACCGGGCCCCTATCCACGATCGGCACCTGGCTGCTCATTTGTGTGAAGGCTTGCCGAATGGAGAACGAGATCAGTCGGATCAATTATTATACATATACAAGTATCACTCGGATGATAGGTACTCAAAATTTACCTCATTCGGCGGATTCTCTAATGAGAGTGGAGCCACCGGCCTGCTCCCCCTGGGGTTATCGCGTGCTGGGGTGATCGCTTTGATCTTGGCCTCCACCTCATCTTCCTTGAGCTCCTCCGGGTGAGTTCGAGTGGTGTCATTTGGTCCGGTGTACTCCCACATGGGGTGAGCCCTGGCTTGCAGTGGTTGGATCCTCCTCTGGAGGAAAACCTCCAGCAAGTCGAGACCATTGACGCCTTTTTGCACCAGAGCGACCAGCGCTATCACCAAGATGTCCACCTCAGTCATCTCCTCTTTGGTCACAGTCAACCTGGGGACTGGCCGAATGCGCTCTGAGGTGTATTGAGGGAGACCCGACTGACCATCACCGACTGGAATGTCGTGGAAGTAGAACCAGTTCTCCTGCCACCCCTTTACCGAGTCGGGAAACGTCATTTGCGGGAAGCAGACTTTGCCCTGCAGTTGGATTCCTAGACCCCCACACAGCTGAGCCACATTCGTCTTGTCTTTCGACCGAGTGGGTTTTTTCACGGTCATCAATCGGCAAGTGAAGAGGTGTTTAAACAAACCCCATTGAGGATGACAGCCCAAGAAGTTTTCACACAATGAGATGAAAGTAGCTAAGTAAACTACAGCATTGGGGGGAAGTTGATGGAGTTGAGCGCCAAAGAAACTTAGGAATCTTTGGAAGAAGGGATGGGGCGGCAAAGAGAAACCTCGCCCGAGGTGAGTCACCAAGAGCACGCGCTCGTCCCCCTTCGGCAAAGGCTCCACCTTGCCTGCTCCCGGCAACCGCCAGCTCCCATCGGGTACGAACCCTTGGCCCTCCAGCTCGAGCATCCAGGCCTTGGTCACCCGCGATGGCAGCCACTCGCCCTGCGTCCTTCCAGCCGGCGCTCCCGCAATGGAGGAGGAGGCGCGTGAGCTCCTCTTCGCCCGCTCGGCCTTCGCGGTCGCAGACGCTGCGCGCATCGTCGCCGGCGAGCTCGGAATAGCCTTTGGCTATGGAGAGGTGGAAGAGGCATGGGTGGGCGTCGGAGAAGACGAGGGAGAAGGGGGAAAGTGAGATATGTTCTCGCCCCCAACAGTACTCCCAGCTTATATATCGAGAATCCAGGGCGATCTCTGGCCGTCAATCCGCAAACGGAGCGAGATCCGCGGATCTACTATTCAGGACCTCATGGACACGTGGCGAAATTGCCATTGGGTTATCGAGGCGTCGTGCCCACTACCCCAAATTATCGGAACGTGATCGTTCCACCACGCGCCCACACACAGTTTTGACGATTTCGAACGCGCAGAAACTTCTCCGTGTTCGAATGAGGCGAGCTCCGCACTGCGAAGGCTTTGGCGACTCCTTCCTACGAACCGAGTAAATGGCTCACGCCAGCTAAACACTTGGATTAAGCGGCAAAATAGTTTGATCAAAGATGTCAATCCTGAATCCATTTTGGTTTGAAGCCGAGTGAGGAACGACAGGATTGTTTCTCGAACTCCTCTGAGAGATCACCGACGCTTCCGAGTGTCAGTCACTGGACTAATAAACCCTCATGGATTCGGGGGCTACTGATGAGGATGCCTACCCAGTGTAGGGTTATAGACCTGACATCTGGGGCCCACCAATGGCCCTTCAATGTCTTTAAAGCCCCTAGGCAGAGACCCATTCGGATGAATATAGTCGTTCACTCGGATGACTCATTTAACTCGGCCTTCACGACGCCATTTGGATAGACGGAAGCTCAGGCGACCAGGTAGACATAACATCAGTGGAATTCGATTAGTCACACATTATGAGTTAATCCGCCGTTACCAGTAACGGTGGATTAATCAGCCGTTCCTGTAACGTAGACTTCATTGACATTTATTATGTAATCATGGCGCTCGGACGGTGGTGGCGTACTCCATATAAGCCACCCTCGGGCGCCATGGCAAGGGTTCCGACCCTCTGTAATCTTCTACCACCATAAGAAAACACCAAGGCCTCCAGGCACCGAGACGTAGGGCTGTTATCACTTCCGAGTGAGGCCTGAACTCGTATAAACCGAGTGCACACTTGAGCCGTAACTAGACTTTGCCCCTCCTTTCGTACCCCCTAGTACTATTGTCAGGTTCATTCCCACGACACCCACCGTGCACTATACTCATGAGAGAAGCCACTAGTGAATCCTACGGCCCCCGGGACTACTTTTCCAACATATTGCTTTCCGATCTATCTTTTTGCCTCTTTGTTTTCAGATCTACAAAACCAAAAACCCAAAAATATATTGCTGCACTTTTTATTTGCCTTTTCTCTTTTGTGTTCTTGAGGGATCTATCTCTCCTATCTATCACTACCTAATCTATCTTTTTACCATAGAGAGATTGACAACCTCTCTTTCGCGTCGGGTTGCAAGTATTTGTTATTTGTGTGCTTGTGCTGCTTATTGGGTGGTGGTGATCCTCCTACTGTTTCGATAACCTTGGTTTCATAACTGAGGGAAATACTTACCGTCGCTGTGCTGCATCATCCGTTCCTCTTTGGGGAAATACCAAGGCAGTCTCAGGCCACGTCAGTGGCTTGTGTACCTATTGCGACCGACGTGGCAGAGTACGCCTATCATGCGTCAGCGTTGATGCATGTTGTGGACGTGGATCTTCAGCATCTTGCGACTTCCTTGGTGCCGGACTCACTATGCCACCCTTGGACGCCGTCCTATGGGCGCCACCCATGGCGCTCCCTTCGACCCCATCGCTGGAGTGGTGAGAGATCTGGACACCTGCCACTTTACCATCCACATGCAACTTGGACATGGAGGCGACAACCGTGCTCTTGATCGACTTCTTGGGCGCCATCGGAGACGAGGAAGATGTTGTTGGTGAAGTTGACGTAGATTCACTTGTAGGAAGCCCCCTACTTGGCACGTCAAAGATGTTGGAGTACGACAATGTATGGAACTCGGCAAACTCCTTTCTCAGTCTCGGAATCAGGATCACAACGTACAAAGATAAACAAAAACTTCAATTAGCATGCAAGGAGATTTACCCAGGTTTGGGCCACAAAGATGTGTAAAACCCGACTCCTGCTTTGGTTGATTGAGTTGTGTGTACTGTTACTAGTTGCTCTTATCGGCAAGGATGCCAAGAGGTGCTACAATTCAACTAGGGTTCGACCCCCTCTAAATGTTGCCCTGGCCTCCTTTTAAAGTGCAAGGGGTAACCACAGGGGAAAATTAGGGATTTATAGGATAATTAGAGATAAGCACTACCCATACCTAACTTTGACGGTATAGGACAAAACTATAAATGTACTGTTATGTGGCACACCGTGGTGAATGCCGGCAAGGAGATCCTAACTGACATGGACTGTTAGGTATACCTACCTCATATTACCTTGACACACCACTGATTGTGGGGCGGTGAGGTACCATGCAGATCAACACGTGCTAAGGGTTTGCCTTCATGTACACCATCTGTCGCTAGCTCATTGATACAGAGTGATGGCATGATGGCTTGGCTTGTTGGCCTTGGAATTGCTGGCAACATGAAGACTGGCTTGCCGGGCCAAGTGCTTACCGGCAACCTGAGTCCTGAACTCAATCTTCTTTAGTACTTCTCAATGACCTACCATGAGCTCTTCTTCACGGTCTTTATCTATCAATTCTTGAGTACATGGAGTCAGCCTGTCCTTCGTCAAGTCCTTCCCAGCGGGTAAGCTGCCATCGTCTGTGCATACTCAGGGGTATAAACACCCTATTTTCAAATACACCGACAGGAGCCCCCGGGCCTGAGCCGAATATGCGTGTGAAAAGCGTCGTTTGGCTAGGCCCAAAACATGCTTTCACACACATGATAGAGGATAACTGTCTTAATGATCATTTTTATTGCCCCCCCCATGATGGCGATTAAATGTAAATCGTGAGAGTGGGGGAGCGAAACGGCAATTGGGGTCATGCGCCTGAAAAAGCACAACCACATGAGGTGGTAAAGAGCTAGCCCCGTGCCTTCCCCTTAAAAAGGCATATGCAGGGGCACTGCTCGGTGTACTGCCTTCGTCCCCAATCTGTCTCACCGCCCACCTTTGTCCTCCTTGCGCAAGAACAAAGCTTGCTTTGCTGCCTCGTTACTGCTTCCCTTTGTGCGCCGCAGCAACCATGCCTGCACAACAAACCACCTTCTCCGCCAAATCCACTAGCCCGATGTAACATCCCAATTTTCTTAAATTAGGATGTTAATAGATCATTCATATTGTATTTTTCTATGAATTATTTGTTTTCCTGAAAATTCTTTTCATTATGCAACTCAACGCAAATTATTGGAGTGGAGATAATATGACTTCTCCCCTGTCGAATAAAAAGTTCATAATGTCCAGAATAATAGTTGGATTTCATCTAAGGTGTTTTTGCAATTTTATAAATCCCAAATGATTTTAATTTTATTTTACAATGCTCATTGTGTAGCCTATTGCATAAAAATTTATTTTCAAAAATTGCATTAGGTTGGAACTAGTGTTCCTATAGTTTATATTAGAAGAATATATTTTACTATATGTTATTAATTTTTTTAGGACAATTATATGGTATTTTATTTTAGCCAGAAAATAATAATTTTGTAGCTGTTTTCTAAAAAGAGAAAAAAGCACTGTGCAGTTGGGCCGCACAGTGGCCCAACCGGGACTTCGGCCCCGCGGGAGCAGCACAGCAGCTGGCAGGCCGGCCCAGGAACGCACCCGCACCCCGGTGCCTTTGTTTTTTTTCTCTTTTCCGCCACAGCCGCTGAACAGCGGGCCCCGCTCACTTTCTTCTCCTAGCTCAGGCCAAACATGCCTGTGCCGCGCCCCACGCGCACCCGACGCCGTGCCCGCCTCGATCTCGCACTCGGGTCGACCCTGTGCTCCCCTAGAATGCCCTGGATGCGTATGAGTTGCCCCGCGCACCCGAAGACCCTCTCCCGATCCGTTCTATCACCGCCACCCTCGGTTAGGGCGAGTTGGATCTCGCCTGGAGCTCTGCAAACCGCCGCTGTTGCCGGACGAGTCCGTCGCCGTAAGAACGCCTACCGCCGCACCGTTCGCCCCGTTGGATCCTCATCTCAACGATGCCCCCTTTTGACATCGTTTTTAGGCCGGAATCGCAGCCAAACGACCACCTCACGCCGCGCCCAAGCTTCGAAGCATGCCGGGTTTCCGTCGTTGCCACCGGCCACAAAGGACAGCCCCGCCGCCGTATCCACCACCATGGCCACAGTCGTTCCACTCCGCATCCAACCATCACCTCCCCTTCGCCGGAGAAGCGCCACCGCCGCCGCCCGAGCCACTGCCGTTTTCCCCTTGTTCTGGTGAGCACGCGCGCGCAAGGGATTCCCTCGGCCAATCACTTGTTGCCACGTGGCGATACACTACAGTAACCGCAGTGGCTACAGTCCTGTTCTGTTTATTTTGGGCAGATTTTAATCAGTTTCTCAATTAGCTATATCTTCTAATCTATATGCTCAAATTAGATAATCCTTTTTCCTATGCACTCATAATGACCAGTAGAATATGACAGCACCATAATTTTGCATGTTTGCAATGTTCAAATTTCAACTTGACCAAATTTAAAATAAAACTTCCAAAGGCCATAATTTGCAAACCGTTTATTAAAATTTATTGATTCTTTTTGTGTTGTGTTCCTATTTAATTGTAGATGTTTTATACCTAGTGTTATGCTACTGTTTTGTGATTTTAAAAATGATTTCTTGCTGTTGGTTTTATTTGGTGTTATTTGAGTGTGGTGATTTATTTGTTGTGATTGTTTGAAACGTGTAGATTGCCCGGAGTGCGACGCAAACTATTGTCAGGAGTGTGACTTTTTGAACCAGAATCAAGGCAAGTTACATGTTGATCATCCTTCACCTATTATTTTTCTATTAATGTAGTATATATGACACTATGAATTTATGCATGTATAGGAATATTGGTATATTATGCTATGCTAATGAGTTAACCCCTCCTCAATGAAGATCGTGGTAGTTGTAGTTCTGCTATGCTATGTAGACGGGGTTGGTTCTTGTATTCATTGAGATTATGTGAGGACTATTGAATAAATTGAGTAGTAATCTAAGGTTATAATTCACCCTTGGGCGGAACTGGTATTGCTGGGTGGTTTTAAGAACATCATGGTTTCAGCCGTCTAAATGTAAGTGGAATGCCGCCCAGGTTCAAAAAGATCAGACAGACTTAGTGACTAGTAGCTTCCATGCGCAACCACTAGCTATATGGGCACTGGCTTAGTTGAATAGGTTCTGGGAACCTCGCCTGGGCAAAGCTAGCAGATGTAGATATGAGTATGTGTACAGACTGCCATTGGGTGGAGGTGACTGCTTCTGAAAGACTTCGTCTCAACCTTCGGGTTGGGTCTAGTGGGTAAAGTGTGCAAAACTCTGCAGAGTAATAAAACTAATCATGATTAGCCGTGTCTGAGCAGCTAGACCATTACAGTTGTTGGATGATCTTGACAGATGTTACCCTTAATTAAACTTGGTGGGAAACTTAATAATGGTATTAGGTTAGAGTTGGAGTTTCCAATTCAACCATATGTATTTAATTGTAGCAAACAAATTAAAACTTGACTATTATGTAGTTATGAGGACAAAAGTAGCTTTTCTGCAAAATAACCATCAAGCCTTCCTTTGTTATACTATGCATGTACATGTAGGTCTGCTTTATTATTTCTCCTGTGCAACTTGCCAGTACATTCAATGTATTGACCTAGACGGCTGCAACGTCTCATGTTGCAGGATATTCAGACAAAGAGTAAGGTACCGTTAGGGTCGTGAGTCTGCACTCAGCATCGCCAGTGGGGTATGATGGGACTCATCGTTATTTTCTGCTACTTTCCGCTATTTGATTGAATAAAGCTAGCTATGTGCTATGCAGATTGATATAGTTTATAAATTCTGGATCATACGTTGTAATAAATGATGCACTTGTTATTTTGGTATTCATCTATATTGTGTGTGCTAGCGAATCGATCGAGGGACTAGCACTGTAAGCACAGAGACTCAAACCCTTCGAGGTTTGGTCGTTACACCCGAATCACCATGTCTCCTAAGAAGGACAAGAAGTCGGTAGATGCGGAAGCGGAAAAGAGGAAGGCCGTCGTGGCGAAGGCGAGGAGGGAGAATGTCCTCTTCCCCACCAAGCTGAGCACCATGACCTTCATCAACTTTTACTCGTACATGTGGGGGGGGGGGGAAGACCAAGGAACATGAGGCCCCTGAGGTCCTGCCAAGGAGAACTACCGCTAGCACCGATAAGTATCCGTTCTTCGCTGATTACTTTTATTGCGGCTTGGTTCCCCCGTTCTCGGATTTCTTTGATGAAGTGATGCAGACATATGGGTTTTGCCTCTTGGACTTTGCTCCAAACGCAATCACATGTATGTACTTTTTCACCCATCTGTATGAATTTTATGGGTGTTGTTCCAAACGTTCTTCTATTTTGGCATTTTTACATGCCACGGATTGAGGGGGGCGCCCTTTTCTGCAGCGTCAATTGGATTTCTCGTACTGGATTGAATGAACAGTATCTCGAAGGCAAGCTTCACCTCAAGTGGAACGAATGGAGAGACGACTGGTGCTGGATCAAACAGACATAGTTCCTGGAGTACTGCGCCCTAGGAGCAAGAAGATTCAAAGGGACAACAATTGGTTCAGTGTGGGGCCCAACGATGCCAAGTTGAAGCTGGCCTTGGAGTGGATCCTGAGTCTGCGGGCCCAATGTCTGACCATCGAGATGGTTGGAGCTGACTTTCCGTGGTGCCACATCGTCCCCTTGCAAATTAAGAGCCAGAGAACATGGATGTATCAGAATGTTGCCGACACCATGCGGTTCCACCCCGACACCTTCAATAACTTGACGGTGATTGAGAACGCCTGGCTCTTTAGATGGCTCTTTACGGAGCTCCGAAGAGGTTGCCAGAGAGCATCATTCCACTATGCAAGAACTCTGTGAGAGATGATATCTTGGCAATGATGTCGGCATGCACTGCTCAAGGCGTGCAGAGCAACTAGAACCAACCCGACCAAGCCGTTGTGGACGAGTGGTTGACTAACTTAGGAGAGACACCTATTTGAGTGGAGAGTTATTGGATCCACGACACCAAGAAGAACGAGATAGATCTCATCGCCTAGAGAGTTGAAGAAGCTGGAGGGGTTGATGCTCTCAACGTTGCGGGCAACAAGACTGACGAGGAAGAGGAGGATGACGATGGGGCCACTGAGTCCAATGAAGAGGAAGAATAAGAGGAGGAAGTGGAGCCCCTGTTCTTCAAGTTCCCCCTCCGTTAAGAGGCGACAGAGCATCCGATACTTCAAGAAGAACTGTAGAGAGGAAGCCGGTAAGCTATGGCCCGTCAAGCCGTTAAACCGTTGAGGCAGAGACAAGTGCTCGTGTTCCCCGGCAACAAGCTTCCCCAAAGATGGCTTCTCGGCCTCAAACTTCTCAGAGGCAATCCTCCCAGTGGCAACCCCTGCCAGTTGTGGAGGAGACTGACACCTCTGAGCCCCCAGCCTCTCCGGCTGGAAGCGTGCAAGGTCCCCTTCCCCTCCAGTACTGGCTTCTGCACACTAGGTATATTGGGACCTTTCTCATCTTTCCGAGGAGCAAGAAGAGGAGTGAGCACTCACCCTTCCCTCAATTCGTGTCTTTATTCTTTATTACTATTGCTAATGTAACTCTTTGCTTGTCTTGATTCTACAAGGATGAAGTGCCCTTGCCGCAGAGGTCCCGAAAGAAATCAAGAAGCGCCACAGAGGACGAGGCCTCGACTATCGTCGATTAGGGTGCAACATCATCAGAGGCGGTCATGACCAGCTCCCGACTGGAGAAGATCATCGAGGACCAGACGATGAGTGTTGCCACCGATGCCCCCTTGATACTTCTCCAACGTATCGACAATTTATGGAGTATTCATGCCATATTTGCCTATGTTTACAATATTTTTATATGGTTTTGATCTACTTTATATGATTTATTTAGAACTAACCTGGACTGACACTGTTTTCAGCAAAATTACCGTGGTGTTGTTTTTTGTGCAGAAAATAAAAGTTCTCGAAATCGCCCGACACTTTTTTATGATTTTTTCTGGAGGAAATAAGAAACACCGGAGCGAAGAACCACTAGAGGGTAGCCACCTGTGGGCCACAAGCCAACAAGGCGTGCCCACCCCCCTGGGCATGCCCTGATGGCTTACGGGGCCCACGTGACTCCAGTTGACGTGATTCCAACGCTGAAAAATCCTATATATACAGAAACCTCTCAAAGTTAACCTAGAACTTCCGCTCCGCTGCCGCACCTCTTTGTATCGAACAAAAGCCCATCTGGAGCCTTTCCAGTACCCTGCCGGAGGGGAAAACCATCACCGGTGGCCATCTTTATCATCCCAGCGGAGGCCAGGACGAGGAGGGAGTAGTTCACCCTCGGGGATGAGGGTATGTACCAGTAGCTATGTGTTTAATATCTCTCTCTCCCTCGTGTTCTTGAGATGGCACGATCTTGATGTATCACGGGCTTTGTTAATATAGTTGGATCATACAGTGTTCTTCCCTTGCTATCTTGTTGTGATGAATTGAATCTTTCCCTTTGAGATTTTGATATGTCGAATTGAATAGTGGATTTGAGATCACTTGATGTATGTCTTGGTACTCAATTGCAGATTCCCGTGGTGAGAATGGGGTAATCTATGCATAAGGGTTGATACACGATCTTGTCCTACCTTCTCCGATAGAAATCTTGGTGTACTCTTTGAAGTTCTTTGTGTTGGATTGAATATGATGAATCTGAAACTGTTTGATGCATGTCAAACAATTAACCCATGGATACTTGAGGTGACATTGGAGTATCTAGGTGACATTAGGGTTTATTGATATGTATCATTGGTGTTATTTTAGTACGAACTCAAGGCCTGTTTGTGACATCTATAGGAATAGCCCAATAGATTGATCGGAAAGGGTAACTTTTAGGTAGTTCTTACTACCTACAACAATTTCATCTCATGTTCGCCGCTAGATATGAACTTTGGAGTGATTCTTTGTTACACGTTGAGGGATGATCATATGATTCTATTATGTTAGCATTGTTGAGAGATTGCACTAGTTAAAGTATGAAACCTAGGCCATATTTCTAAGCATTTATATAACATTTTCTCGCTGTTTGCCACTTGTTACCTTATTGTTTTTATATTTTCAGATTACAAAAACCTATATCTACCTTACATATTGCACTTGTATCACCATCTCTTCGCCGAACTAGTGCACCTATACAATTGCCATTGTATTGGGTGTGTTGGGGACACAAGTGAGTTCTTGTATTTGGTTGCAGGGTTGTTTGAGAGAGACCATCTTCATCCTACACCTCCCACGGATTGATAAACCTTAGGTCATTGACTTGAGGGAAAATTGCTACTGTCCTACAAAACTCTACACTTTGAGGCCCAATGGAGTCTACAAGAATAAAGTTGTGTAGTAGACATCACCCCTCTACTGAGGTTGACACAGAGGCGGACGGCGGTCACCGTGAAGCGGAGTACCGGAAAGCTTACCCTTGGTGACGCCGTCAACAACCATTCCTTCAGAGAGCAGTTCGCCGGGAAGGACCACTGCGAATGAGCCTGCCCGCACCGAGGACATCCCGGCAACTAATGTTGCCGGAAACCGGGCGACGACAACTGATGCTGCCGAAGGTGGGACTACTCCACCTCAACAGACACACATAGGTAAATTCCCTTTTTCAATAGCTTGTTTTTTCCATCAACTTGTTTGTTTTCTCGGATTTATATCTGAATTCTTCCATGTTCCTTCCACCTTCCTTGTAGAACCAACCCCTCCAGAAGAAATGGATCCCACAGATTATGTGGAGACCATTGCAAAGAACACGATAGAGGAGGCCACTAGGATTGCTACTGCAGAAACCACCCACATTGCCGCAGAGGAGACTACAAGAGCCATAGCGGTGACAACTAAAAAAGCTGCTGACACCACTGATGAGCCCGCCGGCAATGTTCATACTCCGCCGGCAACAGACATATACATGGAAGTGGCCGACGAGGTTGTTCCAACTGCTGCCAACCATCCACTCGCTCCACAGCTCCTCCGACAAGCAGATCTTGGCGGTTTGCACTCGCGCCATGGAAGGATAACATTCCCGACTCATCCATTGCCAACACTAGAGCATCCAACACCCTGGAAGTGGAGGAAGAACTTGCCATCCACTCCTCTCAAACCATAAAAGAGGAGCAGGACCTTAATGATGAAGCTTGTGACTATTTCTTCCTCCAAGATATGAACGAAGGCTTCAAGAAGGCGCAGGAATGCTTCAGCAAGCATTGGGAAAAACTCCTGTCCCGAAAAAAACTTGTAGAGGGATCTGAACAGGAGCTGTTGCAGAGGACCAACGAAGCGAGAAGCTGACACCTGGCAAAGATGCAAGAACTCCAACACCGTGAAGCCCCACTACTGCAGGAAGGTCCAAAGAGGACACATCAATCAGAGACCCTTTGACCAAACTGGGTGTGATCCATCAATCGCAAACGGATAGTTCTAGCTCCATTGCCAATAACGAAAACTGTGTGCGATGGCAGAACCATCAAATACAATTTAGAAAATACTTACGTGTGCGATACGTGGCATACAGTTGGCTCTTCTGAACTATTTGCTATTAGACAAGATAACACAAACAGTTAACAAAACACATAAGTGTTCGAAGTATGGCATATTGTTCACTCGGATAAACTGTTTGCACTGATCCAGCTGAACACAAATGAGTTAGCATAAGAAGGTGTGTGTGATACCCGACAAACATTTCATTCATCAGATTTGTGTGGGAAGACCAATAATAACTGAAACTATTCATCCTGACAAGTTGTGTGTGTTGTGGGCAGACGGTTGCTGCTAAAAAATTGTTAGCGATTGACTAAATCATTATCGACGCTACGTAGGGAATTGTTGTTTGCCTATATTAATATCGCAGACGTTTTATTATTATTACCCGTGTGCCTGCACATCACCCCGTCCTCCTCTCTCACGTCTTGTCACCACATTGTCGTCCGAGGATTCCAGTGCATGCTCCGGCAGCGCACAGGCGTTTCTTTTGGCCACGCGTCGTCCTCCTCTCTCACGTCTTGTCACCATGTTGCCGTCCGAGGATTCCAGTGCACGCTCTGGCAGCGCACATGCGTTTCTTTTGGCCACGCGTCGGTTCGATGAGCCCGTTCCCGCACACAACCGGGCACAAAACCGCGCTATGGCTCTAGCTTCCTGCCCGGCTCGACGAAATCCCCCCAAAAAATAATGCTTATCGGCCTGCTATATAAACCCTCAAGGCCGACGACTCCACATTGCCTTCATCCCCTCCCTCCCTATAGCTTATCTAGTTTTCTTCTACCCCAATCGCCAATGGCATTGGCCGATTGTCTTCGCTCAGCCACTTCTCCAGAGGACAGCTCCAGCTGGGAGGCTTCACCACGTCGGCGCGACAGTCCTCTGAAGCGTGCAGTGCATGTGATGTCCCTGGTAGGTGTGCGCACGCCACCCACTACATACTCCACCACCAATGCTCTAAGGCAGCTGCTGCCAGTGGCCGCCGTGGCCGCCACCCCAAAAGCAGCTGCTGGGGCCGCCACCCTAGTGGCGGCTGTCATGGCCGCCACCACACCGTTGTCCGCATTGGACACGACCCCGCCGTCAGGCGGTGGGGTCATCACCCGCTCCGCCACCGCGGCCCGAATGCGGGAGGAGGAGACCGCCAAAGGCCTACCGCCAGGCTTCTCTTGCGCGCTACATCTACTTCTTAGAGAAGGAGGTGGAGCGCCAGGTCGCGCACTCGAAGAAGCTCACCAACGCCATGGCCGTGTGAGAAGCAATTGCAGCGGCGCGGAATGCGGAGATCTACGTCGAGTCCCGCTGCTTCGAGGAGGGACGTCTAGAGCGGCAGAGGGCAGCATTGACAGGCAACAGACTCAACTCCACCAGCTCGTTGATACTCGTGATCTACGTTGGGTTTTCCGTGAAGAGGAACGGGTAATCGCAGCACGAAGTGGGTAAGAATTTCCCTCAGTTATGAAACCAAGGTTTATCGAACCAATAGGAATACCAATCCTCAACCGTCTTCAGCGGCCGTACACAAAAGAACAAACAACTTGCACCCAACGTCGGCAAGAGGGTTGTCAATCCCCTTGATCTCGTTATTTGCAAGCAAGTGAGTTATGTAGATAATTGTAGATAATAGTAAAGTATAAAATAAAAAAAAAGGCAATAATTAACAGCAAGGTAATGATAGCGTTTGTGAATTGATAAGTGAATAGACCCGGGGGCCGTAGAGTTCTCTAGTGGCATCTCTCATAAGCAAAGCATACGGTGGGTAAACAAATTACTGTTGGGCAATTGATAGAAAAGCGAATAATTATGCAATGTTCACGGTAATGATCATGTGTATATAGGCATCACGTCCATAAGCAAATAGGCCTACTCCTGCCTGCACCTACTACTATTACTCCACTTCAAGAGCGCTTCTATGCTTGCCTCTCTACGTATTAAGTTCATGACAAACGGAGTAATGCTTGGAGAACGATGACATGATGTAGACAAAGTAAACTCAACTAATATGAATAAACCCCATCGTTTTATCCTTAGTAGCAACAACACAAAGACGCAACTTGTCCCCTTCTGTCACTGGGATAGAGAAACTTATCAGGTTGAACCTACTACAACGCACCACTCCCACCAAAGAAATATCAATCTAGCTGGCCAAACTATCTCAATAGATCGGAGAGCATTACGAAGCTATGATGATCATGCAAATAAGAATCATAGTAATCAGGTTTGACTCAAATACTTTTCATGAATAATCTGAACATAAATTCACAATTCATCGAATCCTAACAAACACACCATCCAAAGGGATTACATCTGATAGATCAAGGCAAAGATGCGATGAACATTGTATTGAAGATTAAGAGAGAGAGATTGCCATCTAGGTACTACCTACGGACCCTTAGGTCTGCGGTGAACTACTCACACATCATGGTGAGGGCAGCAAGGTTGATAAAGAGGCCCTCCGTGATCGATCTCCCCTCCGGCAGGGTGCCGTAACGAAGGTGTAGATGGCCTCCCATCAGAACAGAGGCTTGCGGCGGCGGAAAAAAATGTTTCGGGAGCGCTTCTCATGTTTTTAGGGTAGATGTGAATTTATAGGCCAGAGTATGACGTCGGGGCACGCTCCAGGGGGCCACCACATATCAGCCCCCCAGGGGGCACGGCTGGATATGTGGTGGGCCCCCGGTCCATCTTTTAGCCCTCCTTTGAAGCTTCTAGGTCTTGTATTGGTCTAAAAAATCACCAAAAAGTTTCGTGGCAATTGGACTTCGTTTGGTATTGTAACTCTGAAAAGGAAAAAACACGCAGAAAACAGGAACTGGCACTGGGACTGGGTCAATAGGTTAGTGCTCAAAAATATTTTTAATTGGTAAATAAATAGCAAAAAAGTATTCTAAAATGATAATATATCTGCATGGCACAGTCCAAAATTATTGGTACATTGGAGACGTATCAGCATCCCAAAACTTAATTCCTGCTCATCCTCGAATAGGTAAATGATAAAAACAGAATTTTTGATTTGACATGCTACCCATTATGTAATCTTTGGTATGTATGCTTATTGAAAAATGATGAGTTAACAAACAGCAACATAGTAATATTTATAAGTATAAGAAACAAAATCATTAATCTTTCAAAGTACACGATCCTAAAAGAATGTTTTACCCCTATTCATCTTATTATATTAGCAAGGCATGACTCCGTCTTCACCACATAGATACAAATGTTAAGCACCACGGTGTCCAAGCCAGGCAATTGGATCGTACTTTTTCAATATGCATCAACTTTTTATTCTTCACGCAATACATGAGCGTGAACCATTGTACATATCATATAGGTGGAATAGAATATGGTGGTAGGTATCAAAGGGGTAAAAAGTGGAGAAGATAGTCTCGCATCAACTAGGCGTACCAATGAGCTATGGAGATGCTCATCAATAGATATCAATGCGAGGTGTAGGGATTGCCATGCAAATGATGCACTAGAGCTATAAGTCTATGAAAGCTTAACTGAAGCTAAGTGGGGTGTGCATCAAACTTGCTTGCTCATGAAGACCTCGGGCATTTGAGGAAGCCCGTCATAGGAATATACAAGCCAAGTTTATTATATGAAAAGGTAATTCCCACTAGCATATGTAAGTGTCAACATAGGAGACTCTCTATATGAAGAACATGGTGCCACTCTGAGGCACAAGTGTGGTAAAGGATAGTACCAAAGTCCCTTCTCTCTTTTCTCTCATTTTTTTATGGTGGGCTTTTCTCTTTTTTTTTCTGTTTTGCCTCCCCCATTTTTCTTTTTTTGTTATGGTGGGCTCATTTGGCCTCCCCCATTTTTATTTCATTTTTCGTCCGGAGTCTCATCCCGACTTGTCGGGGAATCATAGTCTCCATCATCCTTTCCTCACTGGGACAATGCTCTAATGATGATGATCATCACACTTTTATTTACTTACAACTCAACATGAAGAACTGATAGGAAGATATGACTCTGTATGAATGCCTCTGGCAGTGTAACAGAATGTGCAATGATCTAGCGTGACATGTCTCAAAAATATGAAGAATGGTGGCTTTGCCACAAATACTATGTCAGCTCTATATGCAAAGCATTATGATGATGAACGAATTAGTCATGTGAAGTGACGATGGAATTTGCATGGCAATATATCTCGGAATGGCTATGGAAATGCCATAATAGGTAGGTATGGTGGCTGTTTTGTGGAAGATATAATGAGGCTTATGTGCAACAGAGCGTATCCTGTCACGGGGTTTGGATGCACCGGCGAATATTTGCACCGATCCTCGAGGTGAGAATGGGCTATGCACGGTACCGAAGAGGCTAAAAAATATGAGAAGGTGAAGATGCGTATGTCCATGGTGTCACATTAGTCATAAAAACTCACATACTTATTGCAAAGTTTTATTAGTTTTATCACAAATCAAAGTACTCCTCGCATGCCCCGAGGGAGGAGGTTGGTAGGAGTTAACCATCGCGCGCCCCCAACTCAAAACAACACTAGGATTTCCACGAGGAATATAAATGCTCACACATCATCACCATGCCTCTTTAATTTTTAGATGAATAACAAGTTAACACCTCTTAATCTTGACACTTCTACGAATCAACAATTTTGGACTCACACCTTTTTCATATTACCACATCAATGTTATTAACCCACAACTTCTCTATATGTGCTACAGGATGGTTTTGATTATCATTCATTGAATACCTAATATTCTTGGACTAGTCTTATGACCCATGCAAATTACCGTCACTATTTCTCAGCTCTCAAACAAATATAAGTGAAGAACAAGAGCATATTATTTTTATAAAATCTACACGCCACCGTGCTCAAAAAGATATAAGTGAAATACTAGAGCAACTGCCTAGCTCAAAAGATATAAGTGATGCACATAGAGTATTCTAGCAAATTATCATGAAGGTGTGTCTCTCTCAAATAGGTGTGTCCAGCAAATTATGATTGTGACAAACTGAAAGTAAAAGCAAACAAAAGCAAACGACGCTCCAATCAAAACACATATCATGTGATGAATAAAAATATAGCTCCAAGTGACATGCCGATGGATTGAGGCGAAAGAGGGGATGCCTTCCGGGGCATCCCCAAGCTTAGACGCTTGAGTCTCCTTAGAATTATACTTGGGGTGACTTTAGAATCCCCAACCTTGGGCTCTTGCTACTCCTTATTCCGTAGTCCATCGTGATCACACCCAAAACTTGAAAACTTCAATCACGCAAAACTCAACAAAACTTCGTGAGATCCATTAGTATAAGAAGCATATTGCATACTTGATGTACTGTGATAAATTGATTCAAATTCATTTTTTCATAATAGGTACTATATTCTAACTTCCCCATGGCTTACACCCCCCTGATATAGTCCATGGCATAATCAAAACAAGCAAACTATGCAAGCAAAACGGAATCTGTTTAAAACAGAATAGTCTATAGCCATCTATAAAGAGACCATACTTCTGTAACTCTATTTTTTTTGAAAAATTAGGAAAATGTAAAGAATTTGTATAGAAATACTGTGTCAAAGTTTCTGTTTCAGATTCAGCATCGTTTCTACTCATCTTGTGAGTCATCCCAAAGGATTTACTTGGAACAAACACTAATTAAAACATAAAAACACAATCATTACAGAGGAAAAAATCATGTTATCACATGAAAACAGAAAGTAAAAACAAAAATAAAGATACATATTGAGTTGCCTCCCAACAAGCGCTATTGTTTTATGCCCCTAGCTAGGCATAATACATAGTTTCAAGTGTTGTCATCTTTGACACTCAACCCATAGGTAGCTCTCATGATTGATTCATAAGGTGGTTTAATTATCTTCCTAGGGAAGTGTTCCATCCCCTTCTTTAATGGGAATTGGAATCTTACGTTTCCCTCTTTCATATCAATAATTGCACCTATAGTTCGTAAAAATGGCCTTCCAAGTATTATGGGACAAGAAGGATTGCAATCAATATCAAGCACAATGAAATCTACACACACATAATTTTTGTTTGAAATAATAAGCACATCATTAATTCTACCTAAAGGTTTCTTGATGGTAGAATCTGCAAGATGCAAGTTTAGGGAACACTCTTCAATATTAGTGAGACCAAGTACATCACATAAAGTTTTGGGTATAGTTGAAACACTAGCACCAAGGTCACACAAAGCATTGAATTCATATTTATTTATCTTTATTTTGATAGTAGGTTCCCACTCATCATGCAATTTTCTAGGAATAGAAATTTCAAGCTCAAGTTTCTCATCATAAGCTTTTATCATAGCTTCAACTATATGTTTGGTAAAAGCTTTGTTTTGTTCATAAGCATCGGGTGAGCTAATAATGGATTGCAGCAAGGAAATACATTCTACTAAAGAGCATTTGTCCTAATTAAAGTCCTTGTAATCCAAGATAGTGGGCACATCACTAGTTAAAGTTTTGACCTCTCCAAACCCACCTTTTTCAGTTTCAGCATTAGAATCATCACCCTCCCAGCAAACGGGACACTCCTTAACTAAAGTTGACTCATCTCTAGTACCTTTATCATTTATATTCAGAGATGTAAACAAATATTCAATAGGAGAAACACCAATCATTTTAAGATCTTCATCATGATTCCGGTAAAACCCGGGTGGAAGAGTTGTTTCTAAGAATTCTCGCTTAGCTCTTGACTTAGCGGTCCTCTCCTTACTTTAATTAATAGATAATTGGATAGATTTAATAGTCTCATTAAAATCATGCTTGGGTGGCAAAGACTTATTTTTAAGAGTTTCAATATCAAGAGCAATTATATCCATGTTTTTAGCCAAAGTATCAATCATATGCAACTTTTCTTCTAACGTAGTGTTGAAAACCTTTTGAGAATTAATAAATTCTTTAATTGTGTTCTCAAGATCAGAAGGTATCCTATTAGAATTTGTAGAAGCATTTCCATATTAATTACCACAAGAATTTCCATAGTTGTTAGAGGAATTACCGGGATACGGTCTAGCATTGAAATTTCCTCTATAAGCATTGTTGTTGAAATTATTTCGCGAGATGAAGTTCACATCAATATCATCATTATTTTGCTCAATCAAAGTAGACAAAGTCATATCATTGGGATCAACATTAGCATTTTTATTAGCAACCATATTCATAAGAGCATCCACTTTTTCACTCAAGGTAGCGATTTCTTCAACAGAATTTACCTTCTTACCAGTTGGAGCCCTTTAGGTATGTCATTGAGAATAATTTGTCATAATGTTGTCCTTAGGTTTTGTGGCCTCTCCTAAGGTCACATCCATGAAGGTACCACCTGCAGCAGAATCTAGAAGATTTCTAGACACAAAGTTTAGTCCAGCATAGAAATTTTGGATAATCATCCACAAGTTTAAGCCAGGAGTTGGACAATTTCTTATCATCAATTTCATTCTCTCCCAAGATCGAGCAAAATGTTCTTGATCTTGCTGTTTGAAATTCATTATTTGATTTCTAAGGGAGATAATTTTAGCAGGAGGAAAATACTTGGCAATAAAAGCATCTTTACACTTATCCCACGTTCCAATACTATTAGAAGGTAAAGATGAAAACCAAGCTTTAGCTTTGTCTCTTTGTGAAAAAGGAAATAATTTTAATTTCACAATATCATTAGCCATATCCTTTTTCTTTTGCATATTACATAATTCAACAAAGGTATTAAGATGTGATGTGGGATCCTCATTAGGACTTCCCGAAAATTGATCTTTCATGACAATATTGAGCAATGCAGCATTAATATCAAATGCCTCCGCACTAGTGGACGGTGGTATAGGAGTAATAATAAAATCATTATTATTAGTATATGAGAAATCACACAACTTAGTAGTTCTTAGGACATGGTGACCGGACTAGCAAAACAAGCAAGACAAGTAATCTAGCAAGTAAAGCAAACTAGAAGCAAACTAGTAACTAGCAAAGGTAAATATTTTTGTATTTTTGATTTTTTATGAGACAAACTAAATATAACTGCAAATAAAAATAAGAACAAGTGAATGACATTTTTTGCGAAGTTACTTGATAGTTGGTGATGGTATTCCCCGGCAACGGCGCCAAAAATCTTTCCTGATACTCGTGATCTGTGTTGGGTTTTCCGTGAAGAGGAACGGGTAATCGCAGGACAAAATGGGTGAGTATTTCCCTCAGTTATGAAAAGAAGGTTTATCGAACCAATAGGAATACCAATCCTCAACCGTCTTCAGCGGCTACAAACAAAAGAACAAACAACTTGCACCCAACGCCGGCAAGAGGGTTGTCAGTCCCCTTGATCTCGTTATTTGCAAGCAAGTGAGTTGTGTAGATAATTGTAGATAATAGTAAAGTGAAAAATAAAATAAAAGGTAATAAATAACAGCAAGGTAATGATACTGGGCAAAAACACGCAAGGTAATGATTTGGTATTGTAACTCTAAAAAGGCAAAAACACGCAAAAAATAGGAACTCGCACTGGGCACTGGGTCAATAGGTCAGTGCTCAAAAATATTATAAATTGGTAAATAAATACCCAAAAAGTATCCTAGAATATAGATACATTGGAGACGTATCACTGGCTCTTACTGAGCGCGCTCGATTCTGTTGGAAGTAGTACAAAGCCCCTCCGTCGTACTAGTATTTAGGGGTTATTTTGTTCAGGTCATCTAATTATAGATATGGTTGAACTGTACCACGTACTTTAAATTAGCTAGTATATATAGTTGAACTAGCTACATCAGTACGTGGTTGGCAACAACTGGGGAGAAGTTTGTTCCATTTCGCTGTCAAGTTGAACTGTTTTCTGTAAAGACCACTTCTTAATGTATGAATGAAATCCATGTTTAGTGAATTTCAATTGTAAAATTGCACCATAATTGTGATATTGTTCCTGCAAAATTTGACAAATGCCAGTGCTACAATGTTGACAAATGCAATGTTACTAGATCGACAAATGCCAATGTTTCCAATTTGACAAATGACAATTTACCCAATAACAGATGCAAATCTTCCCGGATTGTCTGTACTAAGCACACAGGTTATCGTAGAGAAACGTTTGCTATGACACGATGCACCAATCCTTTGCGCCAATTTTTCACTTGGCTTACTGGCGAAGGAAACATAGCTGTCAATCAGCAGATGGGTATTTAACTGAGCCGTTTGTGATGAGTGTTTATTCACAGAAAAACAATGGTGTTTTTTATTTACTTTGTTTACTATGTGAACTCAGAGATAAATACTTAGTTGATCAAACCATAGATTTCATTCAGTCAAGCTTTGACTTTACATTCATACGATCGAGATACAATATAAAGAAAACTAGTTGCAGCAATGGCGGTGTCCTGCGCCGGTGATGTCATGTTCCGGGGCGCGGTTGTTCAATTCTTCAAATGAGACCAGAATGTTATGGACGGCCAAATCAATGAGCTAAAGAGCTGGTCGTCATGCGATCGATGGGCGGCGGGGGGGGGGGGGGGGGGGGCAGGGGCGGTGGCTAGCAGCGCTGCGAGGAAGCTGTCGATGGCGGCGTCCCAATCCGCTGACGCACCTCGGATACTTTAGACTTAACTCCTTTGAGGTGCGCACCTCGGAGCGAATCCTATGTAGGGAGCGGCTTGATAAGCGCGGCCCCTCGTGAAGCCCTCCACCTGCGATGCGCTGCTCGTCACGCCTCCCGAGGTGGAAAAGATCCTTAGGCTTCCGGAGTCCCGCACTTTAGAGAAATTGCCAAGTTTTCGCGAGTAATGCAGCGGGGTGCAACCGCGGGGCCGCTTGTGGGTGTTACGCGAGGAGACAAGAGCACCAAGGACCTGGTGTCGGTGTCAAAACCGGCGGATCTCGGGGAGGCGGTCCCGAGCTACGAGACTAGAATCGATGGTAACAGGAGACGAGGGAGACGAGGTTTTACCCAGGTTCGGGCCCTCCTATGGAGGTAATACCCTACGTCCTGCTTGATTATATTGATGGTATAAGGGTTAAAGAGTTGATCTACCACGAGATCGAATGGCTAAAACCCTAGATGAGTTCTCTTGGCCTACAACCTAAAACCCTCCGGCTTATATAGACGCCGAGGGTACCTAGGGTTTACACATGGTCGGTTACACGTCGAAGGGATAAATATGCCTATTCACTACTTCAAACGTGGAGGATACGCCATGATTCTCGAAGCTTCTTTCCTGGAGACAGGGTCTTCGATCAATCCAGTGCTCGGCAAGCGGCCCATATAGTCCAGCCCATAAGAAATAGGTCGGCCTCCCGAGGACCCCTCCAGGACTCCCTCAATAGCCCCCGAACTAGCCTCCAACGCCAAGGGTCTTAGCTCCAGCTGCTTCAAAGTCTTTTGCTTGCGAGGCGAGTTCCTACCTCCAAATAGTGATCGGTCGAGTTAGTTCGGCCTCCGACGACGTGTAGCTTTCCCGATCTTGGATCGTCCGAACACCATGAATAGCCCGGTCCTGAAGGCCAAACGTCAAGGAGTAAATAGTGCTCCCTGACAACCTTTCAGATGAAAGGTCACGACCCACCACGACCACTGAACCAGTCGCCAAAACTCGATTCGCGGTTCGAGGCCGCTTTCACCAGCACGACCCACCAATGCACAGATCGTGCTCCATTTCACACGGGATATGTTTAATGATGCGCCTATAATGGCACACACGTCTTGGGAAGCGGAGGGATTCACGGCGCAGTGAAGGGAGGCTAACCGGCGCCAAGCCCAATAAAAGGGAAAGAAAACCCCAAGGCTTAACTGCACTTCCCATTCGCATCCCCGCTTCCCCAATCTCCTGAGCCTCCAGAGCTCGGATCTAGGTTTTCCACCCTTCCTCCTCCGAGCTCAGCCATGGCCAGCTCCGGCTCCAACGGCAAGTGGGAGGCTTCCACGGTCACAGACCAGGACATCCAGGACCTCAAGGATGCCGGCTACCTCCCCGCCAATATCTTCCACCGGGCCGCGGAGGAGGGCCAGGTGATCCCCACCCCCAAACCAGGCGAGAGGGTGGTTTTCATTCCTCATTTCATCCGAGGATTGAGCTTCCCGCTCCACCCCTTCGTTAGGGGCCTCATGTTCTTCTACAGACTCGACTTCCACGACCTCCCGCCGAACTCATTCATGCATATTTCAGCCTGTATCATCATCTGCGAGGCCTTCTTGCGGGTCGAGCCACACTTCGGAATGTGGCTCAAGATATTTAACATCAAGCCAGAGCGTGTCGCAGGCGAACACGCAGACTGCGGCGGGGCGGTCATCAGCAAGCTTCCCCACGCAGGATGGCCATCCGGCACCTTCATCGACACCATCAAGACTTGGCAAAAAGAGTGGTTTTACATCACCGAGCCAAGGGAGGAGGGCGGAACTGTTCCTGCCGAATTCAGATCCGGCCCCCCGACCAGATTGACCTCATGGGTCCGAAAGGGCCTCGACTGGGGGTCGGATACAGAGGTGGACGACCTGCAGAGGTGCATCGCCTCCATCATCAAGGACAAAATCGGGCTGACCAACATGGTCCAGATTATGCTCTGGCGGCACATCCTCCCCTGCCAGTGCCGGGATTCTCCTATGTGGAATTATCGTCTTGACGATGAGCCTACAATTCGCCGGTTCTTCGGCACCACTCGGGAGAAGCTGTGGAAGGCGTTGTTCAAGGCGCAGGAGAACTGGCCAGCCGAGAAGGAGGAGAAGGGCCTGCGTGCCGATAAACCAACTTCCCAGGTATGACATAGTTTCGTTTGATCGGCTTTGTTTTCCCGAAGAAAATCTAAGCATTATCCGATCACTGCCGCAGGAATGGTTGAGCAAGGCCACGGGCATCGAATGCCCGGCTCCACAGCCCGAAGACCCTAGGTCCAAGCTGCTGTCCGAGATGCTCGTCGTGGCGCCTTGCAAGGCGCCAGAGAAGAAGGAGAAGAAGAAGAAACCAGGCTGAGAAGGCCTGCGCATCAGGGACCAGCCGGAGGCTGTGTCCAAGGAAACCCATGCCTCCTCGAATCAAGAGGAGGAGCACAAGGGCGAGGGGGAAGGCGATTCCCCCCTCGCAAGAAAGAGGGTGGCGTCATCGGACGCCACAGAGGATTTACCTCCTCCCGCCCCGAAGAAAGCGCGTCGGACAAAGTTAACTTTGTCCGACGACAGTTCGGACTCGGATACCGAGTCCGAGGACTTCGAGAAGGTTCCGCGAAGGAACTTCAGGGTCAAGCCCCCAGCTCGAAGGTAAAGATCTGAAGACTTCCCGAGCTATTAGTGTTAAGCTTTGAATGTTACTAACATATGAGCGCCTATTGACTTGCAGCCCACCACGTGTTCTCCCCACCGATCAAATCTCGGACGGGGAGAGCCGGCCCGCCGAGCTAGCGGAGAGCGGGACCGCGTCGCACCCCTCTCCTCTGGGCACCGCGAAAGATGCCACGAAGGTGTCATCCCAACAGGCTCCTTTGGAGCCGGACTCCAGAGGTGGGGGCGATGATGTCATGGTCGAGGCTAACACCTCGGCCGCCGAAGACCAGGGGGAAAAGCCCCTCCCGGATACTAAGCAGACCGGACGAGGAGATGTCCAGTCACCTCCGAGGTCGTCTCCGGAGCGCACCATGCCTCCGGAGGCACCGGTTCAATCCCCGGTTGGAGATAGGGTCAACCGATCTCAACCGGCACCACCGACCAATGGGTGGCCGGCTATGGGGGAGGCTCTGCCAAGCGCCTCCATCTCCGAGGAGCACCGCACCCTTATGGGTGCGGTTTTACAAAGCATTCAGTCCATTGATAGCGGACTGAAGGGGGCCTTCAAGGGTCTCCTGACGGGCTTCCAGGTAAGCCACGCAATATTTTGTTAATTTATTATTTTTGTGCTATCGTTATATATATATAGCATCCCCCGAGCCCTAGGTGAGTTTGGAAAAACCCACCTGCGGGTCAATCATAGATCATTAACCGGACAATGCATGAGACAATATTTGTTCGGAATGTTCCGATGACCCTCAGGAGGACCGAACATGTGATCATGATAGTTCGGAGGTTTAAATCCATGTAACCTGATAGTGGTTTGTTATGTGTAGGCTTCGTCATCGGCGGTGGCTGTGAATGCCGCCGAGCTTGACGAGCTAAATCGGAAGCTCAAGAGCTCCGAAGATGAGCTCGACGCTCTGAATAAGAGATTCGATGAGGCGCAAGGTAAGCCGGATTATAATATCCGAACTCTTTATCACCGTACTATCGACGCAGTATTTTTATATGTTTGATGCTTATGCAGCCTCGGCGAAGGAAATTGAGAAGCTCAAGGCCGAGCTTCAGGAGGCGAAATAGGAGGCCGCGAGCGAGAAGGCGGCGGCTGAAAAGGCAGCTGCCACGCTCGCCGATTTAAAAGCCACCAGTGCCAAACATGAGTCTCGGGTGGAGGAAATCCAGCAGGATCTTAAAGACGCCGACCAAAAGTGCGAGGACCTCGAGCAGAAAGGCAAGGAGCAGGCCGCCGAACTATCCACTCTAAAATCCAATCTCAAGAAAGAGCGGGTGGATAGGCTGTTCTATGAAGAGCAAGTTAGCCAGATCAAGGCTATCACGGATGGTAAGCCGTATTTACTGCAGTGTGTCTTCGGGGATAGCAAATTCGCATTGCTTACCCAAGTGTGGCGTTCCTCAGGTGCCTGCTCGGACCTCCAGAAGAGCACATCGGACACGAACCAGTTCGATGCTTCGCGGGGAGACGGGGGTGAAGCTCGGCTGTTTTGGGCGCAATTTGAAGCCTCCGAGCACTCTCCTCTCCTCGTTGAGCAGCTGAAGCAGCTGATGGAGCTACACCGGATGGCGGAGCCGGCCATGAAGGATTTCTGCATCCGGCTATGGCCCGACGAGCCATTGCCGAGCAGCTACTTCGGCCTAGTGCAGAAGCTGAGCAACGCCTCGCCTCGGATCAACGCACTAAGGCGGTCCTCCTGTATCGAGGGAGCTCGGATGGCCTTCGCCAGGACCAAGGTGCACTAGCCAGGTCTTGATTCGACGAAGATAGCCACTGCTCCGCCACCCCCTGGGAAGGAGCATAGGTGCCCTGAGCGATACTTCTCCGTAGTTATGGAGGGTGCTCGGGCAATAGAAGCTCAATGTTCGAAAGAAAACATTTATGAGTAAATGCTTTGTAATATGTCCGAAGACCTTTTAACGCGTTTATATTTAAGATGCATGGTTTATCATGTCTTTTGTGTTTTGCATCCTTTATAACTCCTGTGTGGCCGTTGAAACTGAAAGTTGCGAGTCGTCGGCTTCAGCCCCCATGTAGATACTACGCGGGGTGTCTCTGCCAACGCACTGTGACCCTTAGCCGAGCTATCGGTACCCGAAGGCGGTAGTGTGGGGCAGACAAGGCAATCAGACCATAATGCTTTATTGCTTTCACTTAGACGTAGGGGCACGAGAAAGGAGTGCGGGGGGCTGATAACTAGCCCCCAGGGGTTTCTGATGTTTGGATGAACCGCGGTCAAAGCCGATATCACATGGTTTGTACTAATACCAAACCCATCATATGACACGGAATAACCTCTAACGAGGTTTATTTAAGCTCGGATTCGCAGACCGGTTCTCGCATACTGTGACAGTCAGTTTTCGGCTTTCTCCACTGAGGTGCTTAACCAGGCTAGCCAGAAGCACAATCGCAGTGGTTCTCCCTTTGCCCCTTTAGCCGAACGAGCGGAACATAAAGGGGCAAGCACAGGAGCCGGGCAACCCAACTATTGACCCAAGACATAGTTCGGAACCAATGCATATAAAGCGGAATTCCAAGACGCCGAACGCAAAATCAGTTTTGCGTAGGGCGATTTTTTAAGTTCGAGCCCCCGGTCTATTAGCCGGTTGCATCGTAAAGTATACCGAACAGGTTCGCAAGAAGAGGGGAAAATAGAGAGTGTGCCAAAAAGGACAGCAAAATGATCATGTATGTTATATCTGTATTTTACTCAACAACTCTTATTATTTAAATTGCCGATGCAACTGTTTACAGGTATTTAAAAATGAAATATACACCTTACAGGAAGGGTTGTACCAGGGGTCTTCGATGGGTGACCTGACGTCCTCGATGTGCCATGTCGTTTGTCCGCTCCTGCGCCTCCTAAGGAGTTGTATACCGCTATGGGTTTTGCTGTTCGGCGAGCAGATTTTGGAGAAAAATCTTGAGAAGTTGCCGAAGTGTGAATGAGCTTTACGCCTTAGAAGGTACTTTATGGTACCTGTAGTATGTCCGGCGATGTTTTGAGGGTGATAGTTCGGTCTAGCCGAACACTTTCCCTTTGATAGTTGTTCCCCACCGCTGCCCATGGAATTTTGAGTGCGAAGTTGTGCCTCCCCGGCACGTACTTTGCTGGTTCTAAGGCTGTGCGATGGGGGGCGAGTCCCTATTTATGGGGAGAAGAAGGTTCTGGTACTTCGGGTTGAGACTGAGCTCGCTTCCCAGCCTTGCATGCCTTTACGGCAGGTGGTGGCGTTTGCCGATCATCAGTGTAATGGAATTCGGCCGCCAGGGCCAACGCATGTTCCTCAGTTCGGAGTGAGCGCTCTGTGTTGCCATTGACAGTAATGACCCCCTTGGTGCCGGGTATTTTGAGCTTGAGGTATGCATAGTGTGGGATGGCATTAAAGCGAGCGAACGCTGTACGGTCGAGCAGGTCGTGATAGCCGCTGCGGAAAGGTACGATGTCGAAGATCAAGTCCTCGCTTCGAAAGTTATCGGGCGAGCCGAACACTACTTCCAGACTTACAGAGCCCGTGCACCGGGCTTCGACGCCTAGGATCACTCCTTTAAAGGTAGTGTTGGTGGGTTTGATCCTTGACGGATCTATGCCCATCTTTTTCACCGTGTCTGAGTAAATCAGGTTGAGGCTACTTCCTCTGTCCATTAGGACTTTAGTGAGGTGATACCCGTCTATGATGGGGTCTAGGACGAGGGCGGCCGAACCCCCATGACGGATACTGGTCGGGTGGTCACGTCGATCGAAGGTGATCGGGTATGCTGACCATGGGTTATACTTTGGGGCTACAGAATCTACGGCGTATACCTCTCGAAGGGCGCGCTTCGTCTCCTTTTTGGGTATATGAGTGGCGTATATCATATTCACTGTTTTTACCTCTGGAGGGAATTTCTTTTGTCTGCCACCGACCAGACCACGGGGTTCATCCTCGTCCTCGCTGCGTGGGCTCTTGTCTTGGTCCTCGGATGCGAGGTTGCCGGCCTGTTTGAACACCCAACAGTTACGGTTGGTGTGGTTGGCGGGCTTCTCTTGAGTGCCATGGATCTGGCAAGGCCTCTCCATGATCTTGTCCAGCGGGGTGGGTCCGTCGCGATTGCCTTTAGGAGGCTTCTTCCGCTACCCAGGCCGGGAGTTGCGGAAGCCGGCGTTAACGGCAGTGTCATCGGCATCACTATTGTCGTGCCGGCGCTTATTCTTGTTGCGCTTTGGTTTCCCGTTTCCATCCCGAACTTCGGAGGTTCCGGGGTCTTCGGGGTTGTGGCTACGTCTTGCTAGCCAGTTATCCTTGCCTGCGCAAAAGTGAGTCATGAGTGATGTAAGGGCGGACATTGTCCTTTGTTTATCCTGGCCGAGCTGACGAGCCAGCCACTCATCCCGAATATTGTGCCAGAAAGAGGCTATTGCTTCGGCGTCCAGGCAGTCAACGATCTGGTTTTTCTTGGTCAAGAACCGATTCAGGAATAGCCGCGCGGATTCTCCTGGCTTCTGGACGACGTTGCTTAGGTCGGAGGAGTCCGGCGGCCGAACATAAGTGCCCTGGAAGTTAGATCAGAACGCGTCTTCTAGATCCTCCCAACACCCAATGGAGTTTTCGGGGAGGCTATTTAACCAGTGCCTAGCTGGCCCCTTGAGCTTCAGGGGTTGGTACTTGATGGCGTGGAGGTCATCTCCTCGCGCCATGTGGATGTGGAGGAGGAAATCCTCGATCCATACGGTTGGGTCAGTTGTCCCATCGTATTGTTCTATGTTTACGGGTTTAAACCCTTCCGGGAACTGATGCTGCATCACCTCGTCCGTGAAGCACAGTGGGTGGGCAGTGCCTCAGACCCGAGCTATGTCGCGCCAGGGATCGGCATCTGTCTTAGCCCGGTTTAGTTCTCGACCTTTATTGCTGCGGTCGAGCCAAGGCCGGTACCCCTCCCGTTTATCGGGTGAGTATCCTCTGGATCCGTAGATGGATCGCGTACGACCTGCTCTATAGTCCAGTTCGTGTCGCAGGTCGAACCTGTCATCGGGCTCTAGTGGCTCTTTTCCCCGTCTACGGGGTATCGTTGGCCTATAGCCGGTGTTGTCAGCCATCCTGTCTCGTCCTCGAGGAGGGCGGTCTGGCTTGTCGTATGGGGTATGTTTGGGAGATGGCGTATCAGTGAGCTCGTCATCGAATTGTGGCAACAGCCTTCTGCGTGGATAGCTCTTAGGTTGGTCTGATAGACCGGTACCGTATCCTTCCTCAGCTGAGAGGACTCTCGTCCTTCGATCGTTGAGGTTGTCTTGCTCGGCTTTAAGCTTCCGTTCTTTTGCTTTCAGGCTGCGGGCCGTGGCTATAAGCTGTTGCCTAAACAGCTCCTGATCTTCAAGATCATCAGGGATGGCGAAGTCCTCGGCTTCCGAGATGTCCTCCTCCTCGACAGGGGGGAGGTAAGTGTCGTCGTCGGAATCATTTAGATCGTCGGGGTTGCGACGGTCTTCCGGCCTCTCCTGACCCTCCAACGGGTGTTCGGGGATTTCGGGATCTCCGAGGTCTTCCGGGGTGTCTCCGTCCCCGGTGCCGTCGATAGCTTTTCTTCCCTTTTTTCCTTTTGACCGTTTATGCGGCTTTCGGCGTCTTGACGGCGCTTCATCCTATTTGTCGCCATCGTTTTTTGGAGTGTCCACCATGTAGACGTCGTATGTGGAGGTGGCAGTCCACCGCCCGGTGTTAATGGGGGTGAGGGCAGGATCCTCCTCATCCATGTATTCTGCCTCGTTAGAGTCATAGTCCAACATGTTGGTTAAATCCTCGACAGTGGCTACCAAGTGGGTGGTGGGTGGGACAAAAAATTCGTCCTGACCCACCTTAAGCCCAATCTGAGAATAGATCAGGGTTGGATCGTCGGTAATTTTCATCGACGAGATCTGATCTAGGGCCTCGTTGAGTATCGAGAGCTCGATCGGGTCAGCCTGCCCAAAGCTTCTGGAGTTAACCTCCGATGCGTCCGCGTGGGGGGAGTGTTCGGCAAGGGGCCCACTGTCAGTGACCTAGGTGGTTAATTAGGCTGGCCATTAGCGATTAACTAGGTGCCACGTCGGCCTTGCCGGCGGCATGTCGCCGGCGACCATTTGCCGCGGCGGAGGCACGTCGGAAAAGCGCTATCGGCCTTGGATTCAAATGCCATTTGGTCCTACGGGCAGCTAGAGCTGGCACGCATCGACTGCTGGTGGTGGCTGGTCGTGGGGTCGCCAGGAGGGTGGCCGGCGACGATCTAGGTGGAGGCCGGAGCTACGGGTGTGATGGCGTCGGTGCTACGGTGCACGGGAAGGCCGAATAAGGGTCTAGGCGGAACCCTGGGTGACCCAGGAGCACGACATCATGCTCGGATTCGACCGAATCAAGTTCTGGGTGCGGCGGCTACGTTGCCGGCGGCACCAAGCTCTCGGGCATGGCGGAGGTCCTAGCTATGGCACGCGCGCGACGATGAGGACAAAGGGGGAACGGACCAGTAGCTCACCACGGAACGAATGGCGTTGACGGCAAGCTCGGGGAAGCGGGGACGGCGGCGAATCGGCCAAAGGGGACCCGCGGTACCGAGGTTGAATACGACCTCGCGAGCAGTGGCACATGGCGACCGGGGGATCGATCTTCCATGCGGAGAGGCTGGGCTCGACGATGGAGCTAAGGGACACGTCGGCTAGGCGAACGGTGGCCGGTGGTCGCAAAGGTGCACGAACGACGGCGACGGTGGCTTTCGGTCAGGCGAGAGGGAGAGGTCCAGGGGAGGGAAGGAGAGCAGAAAGGGGGGGGGGAGCTCAAGGGCTCCAGGTGGCTCTCTACCATGGATAGGGACGCAGGGGAGCTCACCAGCGCGACGCAGGAGCTGGCGCGGTGCCTCGCCATGCTTGCCTTCCCCTCTGCCTACTGGCAGAGGTGGAAGACGAGCCTGCCCCTGGGCTGGGCCGCTTCTGAAAGAGGTAAGCCCAGGTGAGGCTCTTTCCTTTGTTTTTTTATTTCTTTTCTATTTTCTGTAGTTTGTTCTAGTTTGAAATAAATATCAATATTTTATAAAATCCTGAAAATATTTATGTGGCCTTCTAAATTATTTCCAGAGCCACTGATGTATTTCCAGAGTAATATGGAGTTATAAAATATTATTTATAGAATTAATAACTCCAATTCAAATATGTTAGAGAGTTAAACCAGAGCCCAAACATGACTTTAAAAATATGCAACATTTTTGTTGAGGCATTTAAGCTTTTTCCAAAAAAGATGAACATTTTAGTAGGCATTTTGGGTTCATTGTGACAATCCATTTAAATTATTTTTATTAGGATGATCTTCTAGGGTTTATGCAATCCCCATTTCAAATTAATTTCAAATTATACATGATGCATGAATGATGATACAACTAATTGCAGATAAATTCTAGGGCCGTGTCAATATTCCTTGGCAATGACGCCAGAAATCCTTCCTGATACTTGTGATCAGTGTTGGGTTTTCCATGAAGAGGAACGGGTCATTGCAGCACAATACGGGTAAGTATTTTCCTCAGTTACGAAACCAAGGTTTATCAAACTAATAGGAATATCAATCAACAACCATCTTCATCGCCTGCACACAAAAGAGCAAACAACCTGCACCCAACGCAGGCAAGAGGGTTGTCAATCCCCTTGATCTCGTTATTTGCAAGCAAGTGAAGTGTGTAGACAATAGTAGTGTTTATGAATAAAATAAAAAGTAAATAAAGGCAGCAAGGTATTGTAGCATTTATTAATATATGGATGAATAGACCCGGGGGCCATAGTTTTCCCTAGCGGCATCTCTCATGAAAATAAGCATACATTGGGTAAACAAATTACTGTTGGGCAATTGATAGAAAAGCTCATAGTTATGCGATATTCACGGCAATGATCATGTGTATATAGGCATCACATCCAAGACAAATAGGCTGACTCCTGCCTGCACCTATTACTATTACTCCACTTCAAGAGCACTTCTATGCTTGCCTCTCTACGTATTAAGTTCATGACAAACAGAGTAATGCATGGAGAACGATGACATGATGTAGACAAAGTAAACTCAATTAATATGAATGAACCCCATCATTTTATCCTTAGTGGCAACAACACAAAGACGTATTGTGTCCTGTTCTGTCACTGGGATATAGAAACCCGTCAGGTTGAACGCACTACAACGCACCTCTCCCACTGAAGAAATATCAATCTAGTTAGCCAAACTATCTCAATAGACCAGAGAGAATTACGAAGCTATAATGATCATGCAAATAAGAATCATAATATTCAGAGGTGACTCAAATACTGTTCATGAATAATCTGAACATAAACCCACAATTCATCGGATCCCAACAAATGCAGATAGATCAAGGCGAAGATGCGATGATCATTGCATTGAAGATCAAAAGAGAGAGATAGCCATCTAGGTACAAACTACGGACCCGTAGGTCTATAGTGAACTACTCACACATCGTCATGAGGGCAGCAAGGTTAATGAAGAGGCCTCCGTGATTGATCCCCCCTCTGGCAGGGTGCCGGAACGGATCTCTAGATGGGATCACGGCGGAACAGAGACTTGCGGTGGCGAAAAAAGAGTTTCGGGATGCCCTCTAGGGTTTTTGGAATATATGTGAATTTATAGGCCAGAGAACGGGGTAAGGAGGGCCACCAGGGGGGCACAAGCCATCATGGCGCGCCAACCCCCCTGGGCGTGTCCAGATGGCTTGTGCCTCCCTCGTGCGGTCTCCGGTCTTCTCCCGAGGCTTCGAGGTATTCTTTTGGTCCAGAAAAAATCATAAAAAAGTTTTGGAGCAATTGGACTTCGTTTGGTACTGTAAACCTAAAAAGTAAAGAACACGCAGAAAACAGGAACTGGCACTAGGCACCGGGTCAATAGGTTAGTGCTCAAAAATAATATAAATTGGTAAATTATTACTCAAAAAGTATCCTAGAATGATAATATAATAGCACGGAACAATAAAAAATTATAGATACGTTGGAGACGTATTAGCCACGAGCTAGGCCGGCGCGCCCTGGGGGTAGGGCATGATACGTCTCCAACATATCTATAATTTTTTATTGTTCCATGCTGATATAATATCATTCTAGGATACTTTTTGAGTATTTATTTACCAATTTATATTATTTTTAAGAACTAACCTATTGATCCAGTGTCCAGTGTCAGTTGCTGTTTTCTGCATGTTTTTGGTTTTTCAGGTTTACAGTACCAAACGAATTCCAATTGCCCCGAAACTTTTTTATGATTTTTTCTGGACCAAAAGAAGACGTGGAAGCTTCGGGAGGAGACCGGAGGCTGCACGAGGGAGGAATGATACGTCCATTATGCATCATGAATTCCTATTGATATATATGTTATTCTTGTTCATTATTCCTTATTATGATACTATTCTTATGCCTTTTCTCTCTGAATATGCAAGGTACATCACAAGGAGGGAAATCTCTAGAAACTGGAATTCTGGACCTGAAAACCAAGAAAATGGCAAAAAATTCACTGGACTCCAAATGACCTAAAATTTCATGGAGATTTTTTTTGGAATATATAAGAATTTTAGGTCCAAAAATGTACCAGAGGGGGGTCCCTTGCTGGCCACGAGCCAACAGGGCGTGGCCCAGCCCCTTGTCGCGCCCTGTTGGGTCGTGGTGGCCCAGTAGGTCCCCTGGCCCCGTTCTTCTCCTATATGGTGTGTTTTGACCTAGAAAAAATCACAAGATTACTTTCGAGACGAAGTGCCGCCCTCTCAAGGCGGAAACCAGGGTAGAGGCCCTTTTTCTCTCCGGCAGAGAGATTCTGCCAGGGAAACTTCTCTCCGGGAGGGGGAGATCGAAGCCATCGTCATCACCAACGCTTTCTCCTTCGTGGGAGGCCAATCTTCATCAAAGTCTTCACCAGCACCATCTCATCTCCAACCCTAGTTCATCTCTTGTATTCAATCTTTGCCTCAAAACCTCAGATTGGTACCTGTGGGTTACTAGTAGTGTTGATTACATCTTGTAGTTGATACTTGTTGGATTAATTGGTGAAAGATATTATGTTCGGATCCTTGATCATCATCATTACACCTCTGATCTTGAACGTGTTGATGAGGTGTGAGTAGTTACTTTTGTTCCTGAGGACATGGGATAAGTCTTATTATAAGTAATCACGTGAAGTTGGTATTCGTTCTATATTTGATGATATGTATGTTGTTGCTTCTCTTACTGGTGTCGTGTGAACGTCGACTACACGACACTTCACCATTTATGGGCCTAAGGGAAGGCATTGTGGAGTAACAAGTTTATGCGTTGCTTCATAAGGGGCTGATTTGGATCCACACGTTTCATGCTATGGTTAGATTTATCTTAATTCTTCTTTCGTAGTTGCGGATGCTTGCGAGAGGGTGATACGTCTCCAATGTATCTATAATTTTTGATTGTTCGATGCTGATATATTATCATTCTAGGATACTTTTTGGGTCATTATTTACCAATTTATAATATTTTTGAGTACTAACCTATTGACCCAGTGCCCAGTGCCAGTTACAGTTTTCTGTGTGTTTTTGCCTTTGCAGGTTGACTGTACCAAACGAAGTCCAATTGCTACGAAACTTTTTGATGATTTTTTATTTACTATATGAAGACCTAGAAGCTTCGGAAGGAAGCCGGGAGGCACACGAGGGCCCCACCATCAGGGCGCGCCCTAATATGTGGTGGCCCCCTCGGGCACCTCCCAATGTCCCTCTTTGTCCTATAAATTCTCTAATATTCTGAAAACCCTGGAAGCAGTCCTGAAACCCTTTTTCCGCCGCTGCAAGTCTCTGTTCCTTCGTGAGGCCATCTGGAGCTCCGTTCCGGCACCCTGCCGGAGGGGGGATCGACCACGAAGGGCCTCTTCATCAACCTTGCTGCCCTCATGATGATGTGTAAGTAGTTCACCACAGACCTACGGGTCCATAGATAGTACCTAGATGACAATCTCTCTCTTATGATCTTCAATACAATGATCATCGCATCTTCACTTTGATCCATCCGATATAATCCTATTGTGCGGTGTGTTTGTTGGGATCCAATGAATTGTGGGTTTATGTTCAGATTATTCATGAAAAGTGTTTGAGATGCCCATGAATTATATTATCTCTTATGTGCATGATCATTATAGCTTTGTAATGCTCTCCGATCTATTGATGTGCTTTGGCCAAGTAGATCGATATTTCATCGGTGGGAGTGGTGCATTGTGGTAGGTTCAACCTGGCGAGTTTCTATATCCTAGTGAAAAAGTAGGGGACAAGATGCGTCTTTGTGTTGTTGCTACTAAGGATAAATCAATGGGGTTCATTCATATTGTTTGAGTTTACTTTGTCTACATCATGCCATCGTTCTCCAAGCATTACTCTGTTTTACTTAATACTCTAGATGCATGTTGGATAGTGGTCGATGAGTGGAGTAATAGTAATAGGTGCAGGCAGGAGTCGGCCTATTTGCTTATGGATGTGATGCCTATATATACATGATCATTGCCGTGAACATCACATAACTATCCGCTTTTCTATCAATTGCCCAACAGTAATTTGTTTACCCACCGTATGCTGCCTACACGAGAGATGTCGCTAGGGAACACTATGGCCCCCGGGTCTATTCACTTATATATTCGCAAATGCTATATTTACCTTGCTGCCTTTATTTACTTTTTATTTATTTTGAAATTTATATTTATCGACAATTATCTACACAACTCATTTGCTGGCAAATAACGAGATCAAGGGGATTGACAACCCTCTTGCCCGCGCTGATTGCAAGTTGTTTGTTCATTTGTGTGCAGCCGCTGAAGATGGTTGAGGATTGATATTCCTATTGGTTCAATAAACCTTGGTTTCATAACTGAGGGAAATGCTTATCAGCTTTGTGCTGCAATTACCCGTTCCTCTTCACGGAAAACCCAACGCAGATCACAAGTACCAGGTAGGATTTCTGGCGCCGTTGCCGAGGAATATCATCATCAACTACCAAGTAACTGCACATCAATTTTTATTCACTTGTTCTTATTTTTATTTGTTGTTATATTTAGCTTGTCTCATAAAAATCAAAAATACAAAATTATTTATGTTTGCTTGATACTAGTTTACTCTTTTGTTTGCTTGAAGTAGCTATCATGTCTGAGTTTGAGAAAGTTTTTGTTGAAAGCACTAGTGAAGATGGTGCTAGTGACATGGAAAAGGAGAGAATAAATATTGATGATGCTATTCATGAACATCCTAATCAATTTCCTAGTAGTAATACCCACATGGTTTTAAAATCAAAAATCTATGAAGTGGGTAGTGGAAACATCATTGGGAAACATGTTATACAATAATTTTTTGAGTGCTCGGGAGCTATCCCTTTTACTAATGGGACCATACTTGAGGAGACAAGTTGTTATGTGGATGCTATTACCATGTTAATTTTTAAACTAGAAAGAAAATTTGCGCATCTCCATCCTATGCTCGAAAAAATATTTTTGGGATTTTCGAGTATTCGTAGTCCTAAGATTAAGAAAATTGTTACCATCATCCTTATGCATGAATTTGATTATATATTGCAGGAATCAAGAGATATATTTTATTTTTATAGAGTTAAATCTGAAACCCCCCCTATAGAGGTTATCCTACATAATAGAGATGCTTTGCGTATGATGGAATCCAATAATTGCCAAGGGTTTAGTGAGAATATGTGGAGAAATGTTTCTCCCGAAGAATTAACGCAAGCTTTATTCCTTCATACTTGTGATAAATTTGAATGGATTTCTTAAGGAATAAATGAAGGGTTTAGTAAATATTGGCATGAAAACACTATTAGGGAACCTATCAATGATGAAATTCACGTTTTACATGAAGATCCCTATGATGATAATGATGTTAGTGATGATATTATGAATCCTTTTGACCACTTGAGCCCTTACACTAAACTTGAGAAAGGATATTTATTAAGTAAGATCTTAGAAGAGCTAGTTTTAAAGGACATGAAAGGGAGTGGATCCCTTGTGAGCAAAGATGACAATACTTGAAACTATGCATTATGCCTAGCTAGGGGCATAAAACAATAGCGCTTGTTGGGAGGCAACCCAATAGTTATCTTTAAATTTTTGTTTTGAACTCTCTGTTTATTTTTAATAGCATGATTATTTCCTCTTAAATTATTGTGTTTTTGTGTTTAAATTAGTGTTTGTGCCAAGTAAATCCTTTGGGATGACTCACAAGATGAGTAGAATCGATGCTGAAACAAAACAGAAACTTTTGACTCCAGTACAGGAATTTTCAGTTTTTCTTGGAGCGTGATAATGATCTGAATTTTTTACAAAGTATTGATATAAAAAAATTCGAGGTTTTACTAGTTTTTCAGAATTTTTAGTGTTAAATAAGTATAGGCTCTCTACAGATTTCTACAGCCTGTTCTGTTTTAGACAGATTCTGTTTTTGCTTGCATAGTTGCTTATTTTGATTAAACTATGGATTGTATCGGGGGGTATAAGCCATGGAGAAGTTAGAATACAGTACCTATTATGCATTTATGAAATTTGAATCAATTTACAACAGTACTTAAAGTATGCAATATGTTTCTTATACTAATGGATCTCACGAGGTTTTGTAGAGTTTTGTGTGATTGAAGTTTTCAAGTTTTGGGTGTTATCTTGATGGACAAAGGAATAAGGAGTAGCAAGAGCCTAAGCTTGGGGAAGCCCAAGGCACCCCAAGGTAATATTTTAAAGGATACTCAAGCGTCTAAGCTTGGGGTTGCCTCGTAAGGCATCCCCTCTTTCGTCTCAAATCCATCGGTATGCCACTTGAAGCTATATTTTTATTCGTCACATGATATGAGTTTTGCTTGGAGCGTCATTTGCTTTTGTTTGCTTTTATTTTCAGTTTTACACAATCATTGTTTGCTGGACACACCTATTTAAGATAGTCACACCTTCATCATAATTTGTTAGAATATTCTATGTGCTTCACTTATATCTTTTGAGCATAGCAGTTGCTCTAGTACTTCACTTGTATCTTTTTGAGCACGGTGGCGTGTAGATTTTAAAGAAATGATTTCACTCTCATTATTCACTTATATTTGTTTGAGATTTAATAAATAGTGATGGTAATTTGCATGGGTCCTACAGATTAGTCCAAAAATATTAGGTATTCAAAGAGTGATAATCAAAACCATCATGTAGCACATATGAAGAAATTGTGGGTTAATGATATTGATGTAGTAATATGAAATAGGCGTGTGTTCATAATTGTTAAACCATAGAAGTGTCGATATTAAGAGGGTTTGACCTTTTTGTTCATCTAAAAATTAAAGAGGCATGGTGATGATGTGTGAGCATTTCTATTCCTTGTTGAAATCCTAGTGTTGTTTCGGGTCGGAACCGTGCGATGGTTAACTCCTACCAACCTCTTCCCTTGGGGCATGCGATTAGTGCTTTGATTTATGATAAACTAATAAAACTTTGCAATAAGTATATGAGTTCTTTATGACTAATGTGAAACCATGGACATACGTAATCTCACCTTTTCATAATTTGCTAGCCTCTTCGGTACCGTGCATAGCCCGTTCTCACCTTGAGGATCGGTGCAACTTTCGCCGGTGCATCCAAACCCCGTGACACGATATGCTTGGTTGCACATAAGCCTTATTATATCTTCCTCAAAACAGCCACCATACCTACCTGTCATGGCATTTCCATAGTCATTCCGAGATATATTGCCATGCAAATTACATCATCACTTCACATGACTAGTTCATTCATTGTCATATTGCTTTGCATGATCATATAGAGCCGACATAGTATTTGTGGCAAAGCCACCTTCATAATGTTTTTGATACATGTCATGCTAGATCATTGCACATCCTGGTACACTGCCAGAGGCATTCATATAGAGTCATGTCTTCATATCAGTTCTCCATGTTGAGTTGTAAGTAAATAAAAGTGTGATGATCATCATAGTTAGAGCATTGTCCCATTGAGGAAAAGGATGATGGAGACGATGATTCTCCCATAAGTCGAGATGCGACTCCTGATGAAAATAAAGATTGGGGAGGCCAATTGAGCCCACCATCCATTCAAAAAAGAGAGAGAGAGAGAAAATGAGAGAAGGGACTTTGCTACTATCATTTACCACACTTGTGCCTCAAATTGGCACAATGTTCCTCATGTAGAGAGTCTCATGATATATCACTTTCATATGCTAGTGGGAATTACCTATTTATTATTTCAAACTTGGCTTGTATATTCGTACGACGGGCTTCCTTAAATACCCGAGGTCTTCATGAGCAAGCAAGTTGGATGCACACCCCACTTAGCTTCATTTGAGCTTTCATACGCTTATAGCTCTAGTGCATCACTTGCATGGCAATCCCTACTCCTTCCATTGACATCTATCGATGGGCATCTCCATAGCTCGTTGGTACGCCTGGTTGATGTGAGACTATCTTCTCCACTTCCCACCCCTTTGATATCTACCACCATACTCTATTCCACCTAAATGCTATGTCTAATGGCTCACGCTCATGTATTGCATGAAGAATAAAAAGTTGATGCATATTGAAAAAGTACAAACCAATTGCCTGACTTGGACGTGTGGTGCTTAAAATTTGTATTAATGTGGTGAAGATGGAGCCATGCCTTGCTAATACAATAAGATGAACGGGGGGGGGGGGGTAAACATTTCTTGAGAATCGTATACTTTTAGGAATTAACAATTATGTTTCTTACACTTTGAATATTGTTATATTAATATTTGTTGATTCATATTTTCTCAATGAGCATACCTGAATAAGATTACATAGTGGATAGCATGTCACATAAAAAAATCTGTTTTTATCATTTACCTACTCGAGGATGAGAAGGAATTAAGCTTGGGGATGCTTGATATGTCTCCAACGTATCTATAATTTTTTATTGTTCCATGCTAATATATTATCATTCTAGGATACTTTTTGGGTCATTATTTACCAATTTATAATATTTTTGAACACTAACCTATTGACCCAGTGCCCAGTGCCAGTTGTTGTTTTCTGCGTGTTTTTGCCTTTGCAGGTTTACTGTACCAAACGAAGTCCAATTGCCACGAATTTTTTTGATGATTTTTTCTGGACTATATGAAGACCTAGAAGCTTTGGAAGGAAGCATGAAGGCACACGAGGGCCCCACCACACATCAGGGCGCGCCCTGATATGTGGTGGCCCCCTCGGGCACCTCCCGACGTCCCTCTTCGGCCTATAAATTCTCTAATATTCTGAAAACCCCGGAGACAGTCCCGAAACCCTTTTTCCGCTGCCGCAAGTCTCTGTTCCGTCGCGAGGCCATCTGGAGCTCCGTTCCGTCACCCTGCCAGAGGGGGGATCGACCACGGAGGGCCTCTTCATCAACCTTGCTGCCCTCATGATGATGTGTGAGTAGTTCACCACAGACCTACGGGTCCATAGCTAGTACCTAGATGGCAATCTCTCTCTTATGATCTTCAATACAATGATCATCGCATCTTCGCTTTGATCCATCCGATGTAATCCTATTGTGCGGTGTGTTTGTTGGGATCTGATGAATTATGGGTTTTTGTTCAGATTATTCATGAAAAGTATTTGGGATGCCTCTGAATTATATTATCTCTTATGTGCATGATCATTATAGCTTCGTAATGCTCTCCGATCTATTGATGTGCTTTGGCCAGGTAGATTGATATTTCATCGCGTTGTGGTAGGTTCAACCTGGCGAGTTTCTATATCCCAGTGACAAAGTAGGGGACAAGATGCGTCTTTGTGTTGTTGCTACTAAGGATAAAACGATGGGGTTCATTCATATTGTTTGAGTTTACTTTGTCTACATCATGTCATCGTTCTCCAATCATTACTCTGTTTTACTTAATACTCTAGATGCATGCTGGATAGCAGGTCGTTGAGTGGAGTAATAGTAGGAGGTGCAGGCAGGAGTCGGCCTATTTTCTTATGGATGTGATGCCTATATATACATGATCATTGCCGTGAAAATCACATAACTATCCTCTTTTCTATCAATTGCCCAACAGTAAAAATTTTACCCACCGTATGCTGCCTACATGAGAGATGTCGCTAGGGAACACTATGGCCCCCAGGTCTATTCACTTATATATTCGCAAACGCTATATTTACCTTGCTGCCTTTATTTACATTTTATTTATTTTGCAATTTATATTTATCAACAATTATCTACACAACACATTTGCTTGCAAATAACGAGATCAAGGGGATTGACAACCCTCTTGTCCGCGTTGGGTGCAAGTTGTTTGTTCATTTGTGTGCAGCCGTTGAAGACGGTTGAGGATTTATATTCCTATTGGTTCGATAAACCTTGGTTTCATAACTGAGGGAAATACTTATCCGCTTTGTGCTGCAATTACCTGTTCCTCTTCACGGAAAACCCGACGTAGATCACAAGTATCAGAGGGCGTAATCATAATTGGGTTGCTTGTTCAAGTAATAACAACACCTTAGCACCGGTCCGCCCACATACCAAATTATCAAAGTAACGAACGCGAATCAACTCAGCATGATGAATATGACTAGACAGAAATTCCCATGCGTCCTGGGGAGCGCTTGCTTCATATAAGAATACTTTTCGGCCTGTCCTTTGCTATAAATAGAATTGGGCTACCTTGCTGCACCTTGGTTACTATTTTTACTTGTCACTTGTTATGAATTATCTTGCTGCAAAACTATCTACTATTGCTACTCACAACACTTGCAGAAAATAACTTCCTGAAAACTGCTTATCATTTCCTTCTTCTCCTCGTTGGGTTCGACGCTCTTACTTATCGAAAGGACTACGATTGATCCCCTATACTTGTGGGTCATCAAGACTCTTTTCTGGTGCCATTGCCGGGGAGCGAAGCGCCTTTGGTAAGTGGAAATTGGTAAGGAAACATTTTCGCTACATGCTGAAATTTACTGTTACTTGTTGCTATGGACGGTCACCCTTTGAGTCGCTTGTTCGGGGCATCTTCGCCTCGAACAGAAGTGGAAAAGGTTACGCCTCAACCTGATTAACCTACTGAAAATGTTTATGATGAGATTCCTTCTGGTATGTTAGAGAAACTGCTAGCTAGTCCTTATGATGGTGCGACTCATCCTGATTATCATTTAATATTTGTCGATGAGGTTTGTGGATTATTTAAGCTTGCAGGTTTGAATGGAGACAAAGTTAAGAAGAAGGTTTTACCTTTATCTTTGGAGGGAAAGGCATTGTTGTGGTACATGCTATTGGATGATATAGCATCATGGGACCGGAATCGCTTGAAGCTAGAATTTCATCAGAAGTTTTATCCTATGCATCTAGTCCATCGTGATCGGAACCTTATTTATAATTGCTGGCCTCTTGAAGGAGAAAGTATCGCTCAAGCTTGGGGGAGGCTTAAATCTATTATGCATACCTGCCCCAACCACGAGCTCTCAAGAAAAATGATTATACAATTTTTTTATGCTAGGCTTTCTCATGATGATCAAGTGCTACTCGATTCTTCTTCTACTGGTTCCTTTATGAATAGGTCTATTGAATTCAAATGGGATCTTCTGGAAAGAATTAAACGCAACTCTGAAGATTGGGAACTCGACAAAGGTAAAGAGCCAGGTATAAAGCTTAAGTTTGATTGTGTTAAATCTTATATGGAAACCAATACTTTGTATGAGTTTAGTAATAAATATGGCCTTGACTCTGAGGTAGTAGCTTCTTTCTGTGAATCATTTGCTACTCATGTTGATCTCCCTAAGGAGACGTGGTTTAAATATCATCCACCCATTGAAAAACAATTAGAGGAACCCGTTAAAATTGAGAAGGAAGAAATAATTGTTAGCCATGTTGATCCAATTGTTCCTACTGCTTACATTGAGAAGCCACCTTTCCCTGTTAGAATTAAGGAATATGCTAAAGCTACAACTGTGGTTAATAAAATTCATGTTAGAACACCTAAACCTTCTGAACAAATAAACATTGAGCCTAATGTTGCTATGGTTAAAGATCTTCTAGTTGATAATATTGAGGGTCGGGTTATTTACTTCTGTGGTGAAGATGCTAGAATTGCAAAACCCGCTAGAAACGCACATGATGAGCTAGACAAAAATAAACCAGTTGTTGGCATGCCCGTTGTTTCAGTTAAAATTGGAGATCATTGTTATCATGGCTTGTGTGACATTGGTGCTAGTGTTAGTGCTATACCTTTTACGTTATATCAAGAAATTATGAATGACATAGCACCCTATGAGCTTGAAGACATTGATGTTACTATTAAACTTGCAAACATAGATACTATTACACCACTTGGGATTGTTAGAGATGTTGAAGTCTTGTGTGGAATAATTAAGTACCTAACTGACTTTTTAGTACTTGATTCAAAACAAGATAACTTTTGTCCCACTATATTTGGTAGACCTTTCTTGAATACTGTTAATGCTGAAATTAATTGTGTTACTGAGAAGGTCAAAATAAGCTTTCATGATGTGTCTCATGAATTTAATTTCTTCAAGTTTGGTAGACAATCACATGAGAAAGAATTACCTAGTAAGGATGAAATAATTGGTATTACTTCTATTGTCGTGCCTCCTACAGATCCACTAGAACAATATTTGCTAGACCATGAGAATGATATGCATATGAATGAAAGAAAAGCGATAGATGATATATTTCTTAGACAAACACCTATTCTTAAGCACAACTTACCAGTTGATATTTTAGGGGATCCTCCTCCATCGAAGGGAGATCCCGTGTTTGAGCTAAAGACTTTACCTGATACCTTGAAATATGCTTATCTTGATGAAAAGAAGATATATCCTGTTATTACCAGTGCTAACCTTTCAGAGCATGAAGAAAAGAGATTACTTAAAACTCTAAAGAATCACAGGGCTGCTATTGGATATACTCTTGATGATGTTAAGGGCATAAGCCCCACTCTATGTCAGCATAAGATTAATATGGAACCGGATGCTAAACCTGTCATTGATCATCAACACCGCTTAAATCCCAAGATGAAGGAAGTGGTAAGAACTGAAATACTAAAGCTTTTGGAAGCATGTATAATCTATCCTATTGCTGATAGTAGATAGGTAAGTCCTGTTCATTGTGTTCCTAAGAAAGGAGGTATAACCGTAGTCCCTAATGATAAAAATGAACTTATTCCACAACGAATCGTAACTGGTTATAGGATGGTAATTGATTTCAGAAAATTAAATAAATCTACTAGAAAAGATCATTACCCCTTGCCTTTTATTGATCAAATGTTAGAAAGACTATCTAAGCACACACACTTTTGCTTTCTTGATGGATATTCTGGACTCTCTCAAATACCTGTGTCAAAAGAGGACCAAGAGAAAACTACTTTCACATGCCCTTTTGGAACCTATGCTTATAGACGTATGCCTTTTGGTTTATGCAATGCACCTGCTACCTTTCAAACATGTATGATTGCTATATTCTCTAACTTTTGTGAAAAGATTGTTATGGTTTTCATGGATGATTTTTCCATCTACGGAACTTATTTTGATGATAGCTTGAGCAACCTTGATCGTGTTTTGCAGAGATGTGAAGAAACTAATCTTGTCTTGAATTGGGAGAAGTGCCACTTTATGGTGAATGAAGGTATAGTACTTGGGCATAAAATTTCTGAACGAGGTATTGAAGTAGATAAAGCTAAAGTTGATGCAACAGAGAAAATGTCATGTCCCAAAGATATCAAAGGTAGAAGAAGTTTCCTTGGTCATGCTGGTTTTTATAGGTGTTTCGTTAAAGATTTCTCAAAGATTTCTAGGCCACTAAGTAATCTTCTTCAAAAAGATATTCCTTTTGTTTTTGATGATGATTGTGTAGAAGCCTTTGAAATACTCAAGAAAGCCTTGATTTCTGCACCTATTATCCAACCACCTGATTGGAATTTACCATTTGAAATTATGTGTGATGTTAGTGATTATGCTGTTGGTGCTGTTCTAGGGCAAAGAGTAGACAAGAAATTGAATGTTATTCATTATGCTAGTAAGACCCTAGACAATGCTCAAAGAAATTATGCTATCACCGAGAAGGACTTTTTAGCAGTTGTGTTTGCATGTGATAAATTTAGACCTTACATTGTTGACTCCAAAGTTACTATTCACACCGACCATGCTGCTATTAAATACCTTATGGAAAAGAAAGATGCTAAACCTAGACTTATTAGGCGGGTGCTTTTACTACAAGAGTTTGACTTTCATATCATTGATAGGAAGGGAGCTGAAAACCCTGTAGCGGATAACTTGTCTAGAATGGAAAATGTTCTTGTTGACCCACTGCCTATTGATGATAATTTTCCTGATGAGCAACTTGCTACTATAAATACTTCACATAGTACTCCTTTGTATGCTGATTATGCTAATTATATTGTCGCTAAATATATACCACCAAACTTCACCTATCAACAAAAGAAGAAATTCTTTTATGATTTACGACATTACTTTTGGGATGACCCACATCTTTATAAAGAAGGAGTAGATGGTGTTATTAGACGTTATGTACCTGAGCTTGAACAGGGACAAATCCTACGGAAGTGTCACTCTAAGGCTTACGGAGGACACCATGCTGGCGACAGAACTGCACACAAGGTATTACAATTTGGTTTTTATTGGCCTACTCTTTTTAAAGATGCCTGTAAGTATGTCCTTTCTTGTGATCAATGTCAAAGAATTGGTAACATTGGTAGACGTCAGGAAATGCCTATGAATTATTCACTTGCTATAGAATCATTTGATGTTTGGGGATTTGATTATATGGGACCTTTTCCTTCCTCTAATGGGTATACACATATTCTAGTTGCTGTTGATTACGTTAAAGTGGGTAGAAGCTATTCCTACTAGTAGTGCTGATCATAACACTTCTATTGAAATGCTTAAAGATGTTATTTTCCCGAGATTTTTAGTCCCTAGATATTTAATGACTGATGGTGGTTCTCATTTTATTCATGGCGCTTTCCATAAATTTCTAGCTAAATATGATGTTAACCATAGAATTGCATCACCTTATCATCCTCAGTCTAGTGGCCAAGTTGAATTGAGCAACCAAGAAATAAACTTAATTTTCTAAAAGACTGTTAATAGATCTAGAAAGAATTGGTCTAAGAAACTTGATGATGCCTTATGGGCTTATAGAACTGCTTACGAAAATCCCATGGGAATGTCCCCTTATAAAATGGTCTATGGAAAAACTTGTCATTTACCTCTTGAGTTAGAACAGAAAGCTTATTGAGCAATTAAAGAACTTAACTATGATTTTAAACTTGCCAGTGAAAAGAGGTTATTTGATATTAGCTCATTAGATCAGTGGAGGACACAAGCTTATGCGAATGCCAAGTTGATTAAGGAAAAAGTTAAAAGATGGCATGACAAGAGAATCCAGAAATGGGAATTCAGTGTAGGAGACCTAGTTCTTTTTTACAATTCTCGATTCAGATTTTTTGCAGGTAAGCTTCTCTCCAAACAGGAAGGCCCTTACGTCGTTGAGGAGGTCTATCGCTCCGGTGCTATAAAGATTAACAACTTCGAAGGCAAAAACCCGAGAGTGGTAAATGGGCAAATAATTAAGCACTATATCGCAGGTACGCCCCTTAATGTTGAAACTAACATTATTCAAGTTATGACTCCGGAAGAACACGTAAGGGAGACTTTCCGAAACACTCCAGAAAGCTAAAAAGGGGTAGGTATGTGATACGGTAAATAAACCGACTCCAAAAATTCCAAAAATATATTTTCTGTTGGTCTTGGTATTTTAGAAAAATTCCAAAAATAAAAAGGAGTCAGGGGGACCCATGAGGGAGCCACGACCCAACAGGGTGCGGCCTAGGCCCTGGCCGCGCCCTGTTAGCTCGTGGTGCCCTCGTGTGGCCCCCGGACTCTGTTTTCCTCCTGGACACGTATTCTAACCTAGAAAAAAATCATTATATATACTCCCGTATGTTTTGACCACCGCATCGCAAGTTTCTCCTTTGTTCATGTTTCATGCTATTTTCCTGACATATTTGAAGCAATATGTCATCGCAAGATTCAGAAGAACAGAGCTATATTTCAGACCTCGTTGCCAATCCTCAAGTCTATGGGGATGTGGACCCTTATGGGTGGTCGACAGAGGAAGAAGTGGAGGCCGATCTAAGAAGAATTGAGTCCTTTAGTGAAGAAGAAGAAGAAGTACCTCCACCTCAACCTGGAGATATGCACGTGGACTTCAAAAAGTCGAGCTTGCCAAATAAGGTTCCACTTGCCAATACTCGATTTACCCCTTATTGACGTGTGCAGGTAGACACCGCTGCTGCCGCAGCCAGCAAAACACACCCCTTGATGGAGGGAGCAATGATCGTCACCAACAAACTCCGCAAGGAAAATCTAGACCTTAAGCGAGAGGTTGCCAAGCTCAAGGAGGAGATCAATACCCTAAGGGGTATCATGGCCAAAAGGATCACATCATCTACATCATCACACAAGAAGGATACCTGAGTACATGGTTATGGGCACCACCCTTAGCTTGTTCCAAGCTTGGGGGAGGTGCCCCGGTATCGTATCACCATCACCTCTATCATTACCATCTATTTTAGTTCGATCCTTAGTTATTTCGTGATTTAGGGAAATAAAATTTCAGATTTGCTTTGCTTAGAATTTTTTGCTTTGAGATCTATCTATCCTTGTAATTGAGTGTGAGAGTTACATAATAAAGATTAGTTTGTGTGCTCTACTCTCAAGGATCTATCATCATAGCATTGAAGTAAAAGAAAAGATCATATGCTAATCCCATGGGGAGTAATAACTTCACATAGAAAAGGTATAAGTGATAAAAGCTGTTGGGAATAAACAAACAAAGCATTAGTCATTGATACAATGTATGCAAGATTATGATAGAGGAGAGGAGATTCACATATAAATACACTATCTTGGACGTCTTTTATGATTGTGAGCCCCCATCAAATATTATATAGTGATCAAGTGTTGATGTTGGACATGGAAGACAATGTAATGATCATGATAGTTTACATTCACATAGAAGTTATATGGTCATGGATCCTTTAACATGTGGTGCTTGCTTTAGAACTTTTTCTAGCCAATAATTTTCTACACCAAGTAGAGATACTACTTGTGCATCCATAACCCCTTAAACCCAGTTTGTTTCCATGAGAGTCCACCATACCTACCTATGGATTGAGTAAATCCTTCAAGTAAGTTGTCATCGTTGCATCAAGCAATAAAATTGCTCTTAAATATGTATGATCTTTTATTGTAAGGGAAAATAAGCTTTGTACGATCTTGTGATGGCAAATAAATAAAAGCGACAGAGTGCATAATAAAGTTTGCTATCATAAGGGGAAATATAAAGTGATGTTCCTTTGCATTAAGAGCTTGCACATCCAACTTAAAACGCATGACAACCTTTGCGTCCCTCTACGGAGGGCTTATATTTTATCATCATGAAATTACTTATGTGCAAGAGTCAATAAAGTTTATTCTTACTTCAACCTATCAACTCTATAGTTGGCAAGCATCATGTGTTGAAGACAGATCCAGATAAATATATCCAGTTGAATGTAGGAGATCATGAACCATTAGTGTTGACATTATCCTTGAGGTAAATAAGTTGGGTGGCAAAAACAATGAAGCCCCCATCTTCCTATGTGTCCACCAGAAACACTAGCTGCAAAAATATGTAATGAGTGTCAACAATCATAAAAGACTAAATGATAGTTGAGTATGTGAACTTGGTATAATGAAATCTCTTATATAGACTCTTCTCTGGATTATGATGAATTGTGATTGCCTCAATGACTAAGAGCATAGTTTGTTGATTGTCAATAGTGTTTATGCTTCATACTTCAATTTTGTGAATGGATTGTTAGTTACCTATGAGAAGCTATATGATGAAAATATTGATGCTATGTTGTCATTCATGATGCACTCGTGACCGTATTTTATTTTTATCGACACCTCTCTCTCAAATTATGTGGTCATTATTATCGAGATCAGCTTTTGCTTGAGGACAAGCGAGGTCTAAGATTGAGGGAGCTGATACGTCCATTATGCATCATGAATTCCTATTGATATATATGTTATTCTTTTTCATTATTCCTTATTATGATACACTTCTTATACATCACAAGGAGGGAAATCTCTGGAAACTGGAATTCTGGACCTGAAAACCAAGAAAATGGCAGAATATTCACCGGACTCCAAATGACCTTAAATTTCATGGAGAATTTTTATGGAATATATAATAATTTTAGGTCGAAAAATATACCAGAGGGGGGCTGCTGGCCACGAGCCAACAAGGCTTGGGTCGTGGTGGCCCAGCAGGTCCCCAGGCCCCCCTCTTCTCCTATATGGTGTGTTTTGACCTAGAAAAAAAATCACAAGATTACTTTCGGGACGAAGCGCCTACGTATCGAGGCGGAAACCAGGGCAAAGGCCCTTTTTCTCTTCGGCGGAGAGATTCCGCCAGGGAAACTTCTCTCCGAGAGGGGGAGATCGAAGCCATCGTCATCACCAACGATTCCTCCTTCGTAGGAGGACCAATCTTCATCAACATCTTCACTAGCAACGTCTCATCTCCAACCCTAGTTCATATCTTGTATTCAATCTTTGCCTCAAAACCTCAGATTGGTACCTGTGGGTTACTAGTAGTGTTGATTACATCTTGTAGTTGATGCTTATTGGATTAATCGGTGAAAGATATTATGTTCAGATCCTTGATCATCATCATTACACCTCTGATCTTGAACATGTTGACGAGGTGTGAGTAGTTACTTTTGCTCCTGAGGACGTGGGATAAGTCTTGTTATAAGTAATCATGTGAAGTTGGTATTCGTTCGATATTTTGATGATATGTATGTTGTTGCTTCTCTTAGTGGTGTCGTGTGAACGTCGACTACACGACACTTCACCATCTATGGGCCTAAGGGAAGGCATTGTGGAGTAACAAGTAGATGATGGGTTGCTAGAGTGACAGAAGCTTAAACCCCAGTTTATGCATTGCTTCATAAGGGGCTAGTTTGGATCCACACGTTTCATGCTATGGTTACATTTATCTTAATTCTTCTTTCGTAGTTGCGGATGCTTGCGAGAGGGGGCAATCATAAGTGGGTTGCTTGTTCAAGTAAGAACAACACCGTAGCACCGGTCCACCCACATACCAAATTATCAAAGTAGCGAATGCGCGTCAACTCAGCATGATGAACATGACTAGACAGAAATTCCCATGTGTCCTCGGGAGCGCTTGCTTCAGATTATAATACTTTCCGGTCTGTCCTTTGCTATAAAAAGGACCGGGCTACCTTGCTGCACCTTGGTTACTATTGTTAGTTGTCACTTGTTACGAATTATCTTGCTGCAAAACTATCTACTATTGCTACTCACAACACTTGCAGAAAATACCTTGTTGAAAACTGCTTATCATTTCCTTCCGCTCCTCGTTGGGTTCGACACTCTTACTTATCGAAAGGACTACGATTGATCCCCTATACTTGTGGGTTATCAAGGCACAAGCCAATAGGGCGCGCCCAGGGGGGTCGGCGCGCCCTGATGGCTTGTCCCTCCCTGGTGGACCTCCTACCCCGGTTCTCTAGCCTATATATTCACATATATTACAAAAAACCCTAGAGGGCATCCCAAAATACCTTTTCCGCTGCCGCAAGTCTCTGTTCCATCGTGGTCCCATCTGGAGCTCCGTTCCGATGCCCTGCCGGAGGGGGGATCGATCACGTAGGGCTTCTTCATCAACCTTGTTGCCCTCATGATGATGAGTGAGTAGTTCACCATAGACCTACGGGGCCGTAGTTAGTACCTAGATGGCTCTCTCTCTCTTTTGATCTTCAATACAATGATCATTGCATCTTCGCTTTGATCTATCCGATGTAACTCTTTTGTATGGTGTGTTTGTTGGGATCCGATGAATTGTGGGTTTATGTTCAGATTATTCATGAAAAGATATTGAATACTTGCTGGTATTTTATTTGCATGATTGTTATAGCTTCGTAATCCTCTCCGATTTATTGAAATAGTTTGGCCAACTAGATTGATACTTCTTCGGTGACAGGGGTGCGTTGTAGTGGGTTCAATCTGGCGGTGGTCTATATCCCAGTGACAGAAAGGGACAAGACACATCTTTTTATTGTTGCCACTAAGGATAAATCGGTGGGGTTAGTTCATATTCATTGAATTCTCTTTGTCTACATCATGTCATTGTTCTCCATGCATTACTCTGTTTTACTTAATACTCTAGATGCATGCTGGATAGCGGTCAATGGGTGGAGTAATAGTAATAGGTGCAGGCAGGAGTCGGCCTATTTGCTTATGGACGTGATGCATATATACATGATCATTGCCGTGAATAGCACATAACTATGCGCTTTTCTATCAATTGCCCAACAGTAATTTGTTTATCCGCCGTATGTTGCCTACATGAGAGATGCCACTAGGGAAAACTATGGCCCCTAGGTGTATTCACTTATATATTTACAAAAACTATCATTACCTTGCTGCCATTTATTTGTTTTTGTTTCATTTTGCAATTTATAATTATCTACTATCATCTACACACTTCATTTGCTTGCAAATAACGGGTCCAAGGGGATTGACAACCCTCTTGCCCGCGTTGGGTGCAAGTGTTTGCTATTTTGTGTGCAATCGCTGAAGACGGTTGTTGATTTATATTCCTATTGGTTCGATAAACCTTGGTTCTTAATTGAGGGAAATACTTATCCTTATTGTGCTGCAATTACCCGTTCCTCTTCACAGAAAACCCAATGCAGATCACAAGTATCAGGGCGCGCCCCCTAGCTCGTGGGCCCCTTGTGGTACCTCCTAACCAAATTCCACATTTATATATTCCCAGTTACCCTAAAAACATCAGAGATCCACCCAAAACATTTTTTCTGCTGCCACAAGTCTCTGTTCTTCCACGATCCCATCTGGAGGCCTTTTTCGGTACTCCGCTGGAGGGGGAATTGACCACGGAGGCCATCTACATCAACCTTGCTGCCTCCATGATGATGTGTGAGTAATTCACCACAGACCTAAGGTTCCATAGCTAGTAGCTAGATGGCTGATACGTCTTCAACGTATCTATAATTTTTTATTGTTCCATGGTATTATATTATCATTCTAGTATACTTTTTAAGCATTTACTTCCTGTTTTATATTATTTTTTAGCACTAACCTCTTAACCCAGGGCCAAGTGCAAGTTGCTGTTTTCTGCATGTTTTTGGCTTTTTAGGAATACTGTACCAAACGAAGTCCAAATACCCCGAAACTTTTTGATGATTTTTTCTGGACAAAAATAAGACCTGCAAGCTTCAAAGAAACACCAGAGGGCACACGAGGTGCCCCCAAGCCAACATGGCGTGCCCAGGGGTGTGGTCACACACTGATGGCTTGGGGACACCTCCCAGCTCCTCTGACCCTGATCCCTTCGCTATAAATTCACATATGTCCCCAAAACCCTAGAGAGCCTCCCAAAACATTTTTTCCGCCGCTGCAAGTCTCTGTTCGGCTGTGTGCCCATCTGGAGACCTGTTCCGGTGCCTTGCCGGAGGGGGATCGGTCACGGAGGACCTCTATATCTACCTTGTTGCTCCCATGGTGATGTGTGAGTAATTCACCACAGACCTATGGGTCCGTAGTTTGTACTGCTACTTCTTGAGCTTGCGTTGGTTTTCCCTTGAAGAGGAAAGGGTGATGCAGCAAAGTAGATAAGTATTTCCCTCAGTTGTTGAGAACCAAGGTATCAATCCAGTAGGAGGTACAAGCAAGGCCCCAATCTTTGCACCTACACAAACAATCAAACATTTGCACCCAATGCTATAAAGAGGTTGTCAATCCCTTCATGGTTACTTGCAAGGATGAGATCTGATAGAGATAGATATAAAAGATTACTAAAACAAAAAGTAAAATAAAAGTAAATAGATTGCAGCAAAGTATTTTTGATATTTTTGGTTTATAGATCTGAAAATATAATATGGAAAATAGACCCGGGGGCCATAGATTTCACTAGAGGCTTCTCTCTTGAAGGAAAATAATACAGTGGGTGAACAAATTACTGTCGAGCAATTGATAGAAAAGCGCATAGTTATGACGATATCCAAAGCAATAATTATGCATATAGGCATCACGTCTGTATCAAGTAGACGGAAACGATTCTGCATCTACTACTATTACTCCACACATCGACCGACTCCTGCCTGCATCTAGAGTATTAAGTTCATGAAGAACAGAGTAACGCATTAAGTAAGATGACATGATGTAGAGGGATAAACTCAAGCAATATGATGAAAACCCCATCTTTTTACCCTTGATGGCAACAATACAAATACGTGCCTTGCTTATGCATCTCATCAATTGCATCCTCATGAAGAGAACTACCCAGTTCATGACCTTGAACTTGCCGCGGTAATTCATGCATTGAAAGAGTGGCGGCAATACCTTGTTGGAAATCGTTGCGAGATCTACACTGATCATCAAAGTATGAAGTACTTGTTTACTCAGCCAGATCTAAACCTCCGTCAACAGAGATGGATGGAGCGCATAGCAGATTACAATGTGGGTATTTCTTATACCCCAGGCAAGGCTAATGTAATGGCTGATGCTTTGAGCCGCAAGTCGTACTGTAATCACCTTCAGGTTCATAAGGTTCATCCCTGTCTTCAAGAAGAATTTCGCAAGCTGAACCTCCATATTGTTCCTCAGGGTTATCTCACTCCCCCTCCTAAGGGGTCCTACAAGATGAACCTCCACGTTGTTTCCCAGGGTTCTCTTAATACCCTGGTTGCTAAACCAGATCTTATGGACGTCATCAAGTGGATCAAGAAGTGTGACAATGAAGTCGAGAGGATTAAATGCGATCTCACAGAAGGAAAGCCCTCACCCTTCACTATTGCTGAGGATGGCGCTTTGTACTTCAAAGACCGCCTAGTGGTACCAAGTAAGGAGAAAAACCAGGATATGACTCAAGAGGTCATGAAGGAAGCACATGACACTCCGCTGTCTATTCACCCTGGTAGTACCAAGATGTACCAAGACATTCAGCAAAGATTCTGGTGGTCTAACATGAAGCAAGACATTTGTGACGTCCCCATTCTTGTCCGTACGCTAATCATGCACACAATGCGTACGACCAAGATTAGGGACTCACTGATTGATAGCACAACACGATAAAAGACACGAATATAAAGTCATACAGCTTAATATTACAAGCCAGGGGCCTCGAGGGCTCCAATACAAAGCTCGACATAAACACGAGTCAGCGAAAGCAAATATATCTGAGTACAGACATAAGTTAGACAAGTTTGCCTTAAGAAGGCTAGCACAAACATAAACAACGGATCGAAAGAGGCGAGGCCTCCTGCCTGGGAACCTCCTAACTACTCCTGGACGTCGGAGAAGTCTACGTCGTAGTAAGCTCCATCCTGCTGGTGGGGGCCTCCGTCGGGGTAGTAGTAGTCGGCATCTCCAGCGTAGTCCACATCCTGGGCTCCATCGTCTGAACGCAGCAACGTATCGAAGGGGAAAAGGGAAGCAAAGCAGCTATGAGTACTCATCCAAAGTACTCGCAAGACTTACTTCAGAACTATGCTAGATATGCACCATTATCAAGGGAGGGGTTATCTCTGGACTGACTGCATAAAGCAAGAATAGGGAGAAGGCCTAGTCCTATCGAAGACTAGCATCTTCATCATCTTGCAGCATTAGAAGAGTGCAGATTGGTATCTCATACATATAGTCATATTGTTGTACAGTTTTAATTAAGTAAACTCGCCCAGAGATCCTTCCTCGACTCCCTGCGAGGAAGCAATCCCGGAGCCACAATTCATTTTATTAGTTTATGATTATAGTTGTAGTAGGTCAGAGCACAACTCCAAGTCGTCCTGTTACCGTGGACACGGCTATTCGAATAGTTTACTTCCCTGCAGGGGTGCACCACATTTCCCAACACGCTCGATAAGCTCTGGCCAGATACAATTTTCTGGTCATACCCGGCCTCAGCCGATCGACACGACGTAGTCCTACCTAGGCTCAACAGAGAGGCCAGCACGCCGGTCTACATCCTAATGGCTCGAGGTCTTGGGCCATCGCCCTCGCCATCCTGCACGTTACGCCCTCGGCCGGGACCAGTCCTAGCACGCCCTCCATCAGGGTCCCTGCATTCCAGACCACCCGGGCGCGAGTCGAATCTCGTGGCATCTGAAGAGCTTTCGGGAGAATGTACGCCGCCGAGCAGCCCATACTGATTACCCCGCGTGGTGGTTAGTGCGTATTAGGCCAACGACCTAACTCAGATTAAATACTCAACCCATTAGCAATTTTATTAGCATTCAATAATACTCGGGTGCCTTACCGGCGCACCCCACCAAATCTCCGGATGCCTTGCGGCGCATCCCACCAAATCTTTCTCTCGCGGGTACCCTTGGGGCCGACCCGTCTTAACAAGTAACAGTAACCCGGTCATAGTAACCGTGTGTCTATACACCAAGTGGAGATCCGAGGAATCACCCTCGATGGATCCCACTTGAGGTAAGAGTAAGGCAAGAGTCGCTACCGGTAAATGGAAAGGAGGAATCACCCTCGATACCCATGACCGATAACTACGCTACAGAATTAACACCAGGAGTGCTAAGTGAGGTATCACCCTCGGCACTCGGTAGTAGCTCTGCAGTGCCATACTAAAGGGGGTGTGGTGATGTATCGGTATGGCTCGTCGGTCAGTTGACCGAGTCTTCGGGTCTTCGAGTCGTCGAGTTGTCGATGAACAAGCAGGGGCAACTGGGACTAAGGGGGTCTCAGGGGGTTCACTGATCCACCTATGCTAAGCAGTGGTATGATCGCAGGTAAAATAACAGTTCATCCAAAAACAGGCTATGCATCAGAATAGGAGCTATCTAATACAGTAGCAAAATCTAATGCAAGCATAAGAGGGAGAGAGATGGGTGATATCGGAATGCTCAAGGGGGTTTTGCTTGCCTTGCTGCTCTGCGGCAAAAGGCTGAACATCAACGGTGTAGTCGATCTCGGCAGCTCCGTCAGCCTCGGGGTCTACCGAAGAGAAGAGGGGGAAGAAACAATAAATATAAAGCACACAGATGCAACATGATGCATGACATGGCAATTCGCAGTGCTAGGGGTGATCTAACGCAGTACTACACGTATCAGACAGAGTGGGAGAATATCTGACGATATTTCCTGGGTCTGTTGATTTATCGGACAGACGAATCGGAGGGGAAAGTTCCATGTCGGCGGTGCTAGAGGCATGTGCCAGTTAGGATGCAGTGCAGGGTTGCCTAAAATCATGTCTAAGTCAAACCAGCTATTTTTAGGATTTAATTTGGATTTACTAACCGGTAGGCATGCACTATTCATCTATCCGAAACAGGCAAAAAGTTGCATGTTCAGATAGCTAGAGGCATGTGACAGATGAATGGATGGCATAATTGGATTCGTGGGATTTTTCTGATCAACTTTCATGTATAAAGGTTTTTATCTGAGCTACAGATTATTTTCTATGATTTTCTAAAGTTTTAATTATTTTCTGGAATTATATCTATTTATTAAATCCAACATTATCCAAAACAGTGCCAGTGACGCCAGCATGACATCACTGTGACGTCAGCAGGTCAACAGGGGCTGGCCAGGTCAAACCTGACATGTGGGGGCCACATGTCATTGACACAGTCCAATTCCAGTTTATTAAATTAAACTAAACAGGTTTAATTAACAGTGGGGCCCACATGTCATTGACTGATTAGGCTAAATTAATTATTTTCATTAATTTAACTCACTAATTAAGCATCTGACAAGAGGGGCCCATGTGTCATAGACACAGGGGGTGTAGGGCCCCACTGTCAGTGACTGGGGCCAGCCCAGTCAGCAGTTGACCGTAGTCAACGGGTCAACTGGGGCCTGGGGACCCACCTGGCAGTGACACTGAGGGTGGCCCCAGGTCAACCTCGTCGGTGGCGGCCGCGTTTGGTAGCCGGAGGAGCTCCGGCGAGCACCCGAAAGCACGGCGAGGGTCGGGTTTGGCGTACAGAGGCCAATTTGCGGTGCGGTTGCGCGCGTTCGAACGCGGAGACGATGCCGCGCACGATGGTGGCGATTGCGTGGCCGGAGGAGCACCACAGCGACAGCCACGAGCTCGCCGGCGGACGGTGGCGTTCGGCCAGTCTGGGCACGCGCGTTCTAGGGGTCAAAAGCAACGGGGCTAGCGAGGGATGGAATCTACGGGCCACGCGGAGCCGAATGGCAGCGGTGGCCAGACCAAATGGTCACCGGGAGCATGCCGGCGACGAGCTCCAGCGGCGGCGGGTTCGGGCATCGGCGAAACTACGGCTAGGAGCAACGGCTCGTCATGAGGAGGACAGGGGGAGGTAGCAGAAGCTCACAGTGAGGTGTGGCCGTTCAACACGTGCTCGGGGAGGGCTCGCCAGAGACGGAATCGACGGCGGCGTTCTCGGGTGCCCGAGGAAGAAGACGACGGCAATGGAGCATTGCAGGGCTCCAGCGGCGCGGGCTTGGGGCTGAGGAGGTCGAGGAGGAAGAGGAGGTCGTGGCGGAGCTGCTGGACACGGCGGAGAGGCGCACGGGAGGCGGTGGCCGCGCTAACCGGCGGCCATGGCATCGGCGGCACTCGGATCTAGAGGGAGGGAAGGGAGGAGAGCGAGGGAGAGGGGGAGAATGGGGAGGAGGGCGGCCAGGGGGAGGCCTGGGCGCGGCCTTATCCTCCCGCTCACCTGCCCCGTCGCGGTGGCGAGCTGCAAGCGGCAGCAGGCGAGCGCGGCCATGGCGCGGCCGACACGGCGGCGGGAGTAGGTAGGGGAAGGCGGTTTGGGCTGGGCCAGCGCGGCCCAGCGCCAGGTAAGTGGGCTTTGCCCCTTTTCTTTTTCTTTCTGTTTTCTTTTCTGTTTACTTTTTCCAGCTTCTGTTTTAATTTATTTTAGGCAATTTTCTTTATTGTAAAAATGTGTCACTGGTCCCATTAAATAGTTTGCAATATTAGGGAGGGCCACATCCAATTTGAGCATTTTTATAAATTGTTTTCATTTTCCAATGCAATTTAGAGCATTTTAAATTTGCTTTTAGCTTCTGCTAATTATGGTGGGGTCCACACCAGTAGGTTGGTGATGTTGTTTTCCTCAACAATATTTATTTTATGATATTCCACAATTTTGGAACATTTTACTTTTGCTATTTGAAAATCTAATTTCATCACATAAAACCACAGGGCATTTGCATTGGAATTTGAACTCCAACTTGATCAAGCTTCACTTAGCAAAATAATTAGGCACTGATCATGATCATTACTGTAGCTTAATTACAATGATCACTGTAGCATAACACCAGGGTGTCACAATTCTCCCCTACTAACAAGAATTCTCGTCCCGAGAATTAAGAAGTAGAAGGGAAGAGCCCGGGGTATTCTGCACGAAGATGATCTTCGCGTTCCCAAGTGGCTTCATCTTCAGAATGGTTTGCCCACTGTACTTTGAAGAACTTGGTAACCTTCTGACGAGTCCGACATTCCGTTTCATCGAGAATGCGGACTGGTTGCTCCTTGCAAGAAAGGTCTTGCTGTAGTTCCAGCATTTCATGGTCCACGGCTCAGATAGGATCCTTGAAGCAGCGACGAAGTTGTGACACATGGAACACATCGTGAACCTGAGACAGGATTGGCGGTAGTTCCAGTTTATACGCCACTTTACCACGCCTTTCGAGAACAGTGAAAGGACCAATATATCGAGGAGCTAGCTTGCCCTTGATTCCAAATCGATGTGTTCCTCTCATAGGCGTGACTCGAAGATAAGCCTTTTCGCCAGGTTGATAGACCATATCTTGGTGATGACGGTCATACTGACTCTTCTGACGAGACTGAGCAGCCTTCAGATTTGCATGAATGATGCGGACTTGATCTTCGGCATGTTGTATAATATCCGGACCGATAAGTGTACGTTCCCTAGTTTCTGACCAATTCAGAGGAGTCCGACACTTACGTCCATACAACACTTCAAAAGGAGCCATCTTCAGACTAGCTTGATAGCTATTGTTATAGGAGAACTCGGCATATGGGAGAGATTCCTCCCATTTCTTGCCGAAAGAAATGACACAGGCTCGAAGCATGTCTTTGAGAATCTGGTTGACTCGTTCAACTTGTCCCTAGGATTGAGGGTGAAAAGCGGTGCTGAAGGACAAACGAGTCCCCATAGCTTCCTGGAAACTTGTCCAGAATCTTGAAGTGAATAAACTACCACGGTCTGAACTAATCACCGATGGAATACCGTGGAGTGAAACAATTCTGGACATGTATAGATCTGCCAGCTGACTAGCAGTAATAGTTTCCTTGACAGCCAGAAAATGTGCAACTTTGGACAATCGGTCAATGAGGACAAGAATAGCATCATTACCTTTCTGCGACCTGGGAAAACCAGTAATGAAGTCCATTTCAACATGATCCCATTTCCATTCAGGAATAGAAATAGGCTGTAGAGTTCCAGCAGGCTTTTGGTGTTCTGCCTTGATCCGTCGGCAGATGTCACACTCTGAAACATATCGTGCAATGTCTTGCTTCATGTTAGACCACCAGAACCTTTGCCGAATGTCTTGGTACATCTTGGTGCTACCAGGATGAATAGAGAGCGGAGTGTCATGCGCTTCCTTCGTGACCTCCGGAATCGCATCTCTTGGTACCACTAGCCGGTTTTTATGTACAAAGTGCCATCTTCAGTAGTGGTGAAGGGTGAGGGCTTTACTTCTGAGAGCTCGAGCTTAATCCTCCTGACTTCATTGTCACACTTCTGGTTCCACTTGATGACGTCCACAAGATCTGGTTTAGCAATCAGGTTATTAAGAGAACCCTGGGCAACAACATGGAGGTTCATCTTGAAGAACTCCTCAGTAGGGGGAGTGAGATAACCCTGAGGGACTATATGGAGGTTCAGCTTTCGAAAATCTTCCTGAAGCAGGGGGTGAACCTTGTGAACCTGAAGGTGGTTGCAGTATGACTTACGGCTCAAGGCGTCAGCCACTACATTAGCCTTGCCAGGGGTATAAGAAATACCGAAATCATAGTCTGTGAGGGATTCCATCCATCTTCGCTGGCGGAGATTCAGGTCCGGTTGGGTAAACAAGTACTTTAGACTTTGGTGGTCTGTATAGATATCACAACGATTACCAACAAGGTAATGTCGCCAATTCAATAGAGCATAGACCACTGCAGCTAACTCGAGATCATGAACTGGATAGTTCTCTTCATGAGGACGCAACTGTCTTGAGGCATAAGCAACTACTCTGCGCTCTTGCATTAGGACACAGCCTAATCCTTGACGAGAAGCGTCGCAATAAATGGCAAAGTCCTTACGAGTATCTGGAGGAGCACGCACCGGTGCTATTGTAAGCTTGTCCTTGAGAGTCTGGAAACTCTCCTGACATTTGTTTGTCCATTCAAACTTAACACCCTTGTGAAGCAGATTGGTCAGGGGCTTTGTGATCTTGGAGAAGTTCTCGATGAATCGACGGCAATAGCTGGCGAGACCGAGAAAACTTCTGACTTGTTTGACAGTCTTCGGGGGAGTCCAGTCGAGAATAGCCTGAACTCGTTCAGGGTTGACGGCAATTCCATCCTTGCAGATCACATGACCAAGGTAAGTCACTTCACTTAGCCAGAACTCACACTTAGAGAACTTTGCATATAGTTGATGTTCTCGAAGCCTTTCAAGCACTAGACGAAGGTGTTCGGCATGTTCTTCTTCATTTTTGGAATATATCAGTATGTCATCCAGATATACTACTACAAACTTGTCGAGATAATCCATGAAGATATAATTCATCAACCGAGAGAAGGTTGCTGGGGCATTTGTTAAGCCAAAAGACATGACGGTGTACTCGTATGAACCATAGCGAGTAACAAATGCTGTCTTTGGAATATCTTCTTCACGAACACGGATCTGATGATAACCCAACCTCAAGTCGAGTTTAGAGAACACTGATGATCCAGCAAGCTGATCATACAAGTCATTGATCCGGGGAAGCGGATACTTATTCTGAATTGTTTCTTGGTTAATAGGCCGGTAATCTTGGACTAGCCGATTAGTACCATCTTTCTTCTTGACAAAGAGTGAAGGTGCTCCCCAACCTGAGGAACTAGGACGAATAAAACCCTTGCGAAGCGATTTGTCAATTTCTTCCTTAAGCTCAATAAGTTCATGGGGAGGCATTTTATAAGGCCGCATGGCTATAGGAGTGGTACCAGGTACCAAGTCGATGACAAACTCGACAGCTCTAGCAGGGGGAATGCCTGGAAGTTCTTCTGGAAACACATCCGGGAAGTCTCGAACCACTGGAATGCTTTCAATCCCCTCGAGAGGTGAAGAATTCAATGTGTTCATGAAATGAATCTGGGTTTCGGCATTACGAACGAGACGAGCGGTATGAACCACTAACTCGTTGGAAGGGTGCAAAAGATGCACGGTTTTGGTGGCACAAACGACTGAAGCACTATGTGCTGTCATCCACTCCGTTCCCAAGAGTAAGTCAATATTGGAAGACGCCAACACAATGGGCGAAACGAGGAACTCTAGTCCTTCGATCTCAACGGCGACGTTGGGACATACCACAGAAGTCTGGCAATTACCGGCGGGTGTGGATACCATTATTTGAATGTCCATGTTCTCGCTCTTAAGGTTATGCTTATATGCAAATTCTTCCGACATGAATGAATGCGATGACCCAGTATCAAATAATACGGATGCGGGTATTGAGTTAACAAGAAGTGTACCCATCACAGTAGCAGGCTGGTCTTGAACTTGATTCAGATCAACATTGTTGGCTAGAACATGACCAGTGTTAGGCCTGGCATTGTTGTTGCGGGGCTGGTTGGTAGGCAGTGTGAGTTGATTCTGACCCTGCCTGCAGTCTCTAGCACGGTGGCCTGGGCGACCACACTTGAAGCATAGCCCATCTTTAGGACGGGATGGTGGAGGCTGAGGTGCTCTTGGTGGTACAACTCTTGGCTGTCTTGGCGGTGGAGGGGGCAGACGAGGCGCCACATAGGATGGCCTCGGTGCATAAGCAGGTGGACGGTAGTTGTTGGGGATCCAGATCCTTTGCTTCTGAGGACGTGGGCCCGAAGATGAACCCACGTCAATCTTGCGCTTAGTGTGATCCTTGTACCTCTGCAGACCTGTCTCAATCTAGATAGCCTTATTCACCAAGGTGGCGAAATCAGGGAAGTCGTGAGCCAGAAGAGCAAGGTGAATATCTGGTTGAAGCCCTTCGCGAAATTTCTCCTGCCTGCGAGCATCAGTTGCAATGTCTTCCTCAGCATAACGAGATAAGTCCAGAAATTCCCGCTAATAAGCATCCATAGTCTTGTTGCCCTGGACTAAGTTGCAGAATTCATGCTTCTTCTTGTCCATCATTCCCTGAGGAATGTGGCGAGCACGGAACACAGCTTGGAACGCCGGCCACGTGATGATTGTTCCAACAGGCTGGGAGCGCCTATGGCTGTCCCACCATTGAGCAACGGGACACTTCAGAAAGTACGAGGCAAAGTTGACATAACTAGCCTCTGGGGCGCCTGAGGATTCCAGCTCATAAGTGATGTCACGGAGCCAGTCATCTACGTCAAGCGGCTGAGTTGAGCTGCGGAAAGTTGTAGGGTTGAGGCGCATGAAGTCTTGCAGAGTCATCGAGGCTGGTTGCTGATTCATGTTCGGCCTTGGGAAGTGATCCATAAGCCCTTGCATAAACTGGCGATTCAGTTCAAACTGTTGCATCATAGCAGCCATGTAGTCCGGTGGCGGTGGTGGCTCAGGCGTACCATGACCACGACCAGCTGGCCTAACCATTCTGTCAAATTTAACAGTGGTAGTTTAGCATTTGGTGATTGTAAAACCAGTGAATCATTCATGAAGTAAATTGTACAAAGAAGGAAGTGCAATAATTACGACATAGTAGTTCAAACTTCATCATACAGATCCATACATAAGTCTATTACAAACCATAAGTTCATTACAAAATAGACGATAGATCCGGCATGAAATTAACCTAGACAACTAGGCGGCACGCAGGCATGCGGTGGAAGGATACAACAACGCATCAGCGTCGGGGACAACGAAAGTAGCCAGGAAACTGCAGGTGACCCTGAAATCTGGTGAAGGAGTATTGCATCCCATGCACACCCTGATGCAGAATCTGCATATCAACCGGGAGCCTAGGCCCAAGTGCGGGAGCACGACCTCCAACAGCAGGCCACTCAAGTCCTGGAGGAAACTCAGTCGGACGCGGGTGAAGAAGAAACTCCGTATGCATTCCCGCAATGACTGCTGGCCTCAACTGCTCCAAAGCCCGGTAAAGACGAGCACGAGTGGCATACAGCTCAAAGTTAAGAGCCCTGACAGTGCGATCCAGAGCCTCAGTGTACTGAACCAGAACCCGTGGGTCGTAGCGACGACTCACATAGGGGGCGTAGATAGCAGTGTAGGATCGGTCGGTACGCTGTCGAGCAAAAGGGATCAAGACCTCAGTGTCGGCTGGCGTATCAACTCCAGCAGGGACATACGGGATGTATTTGTATGCCGTGTCCTCCAAACTGGGGTTCGCTGCACGGAGGCGAACAATAGCAGCATAAGCAGCATCCTGTACTGCCATCTCGACAGTCACTCCAATACCACGGAAGGTGTGCAGCTCAGTGATGGAGCGATCCCATCGATCCCAGATAACCATCACAGCCTCATACTGTTCCTGGTTGAACTCGTGGTAGTCCTCGTAAACAGTGTACTCGGGGTACCAACGATAACCCAGTGTCTTCAAGAGGCTGTTCAGAATGGCCGGGAACCCAGTCGTCTCGTGTGCGTAGGTCAGACGGACGATCTACCTAGCGGGACGCATCTGTAACAAGGAGATTCAAGATGTCAAATGACAGTGTGTGCATCATAACTTCAAAGAAGACAATTTTCGATGAAACAATTCTCCGGTGGATGTGATCACGAGAACCTAATGTTAGATTTTAGCAAAATCTTTAACCCGAAAGAGAAGAGAGATCAGAACCCAGAGTATAGACGAGGAATAAAAGATCCTAATACCACCCGATTGAGATGTGGGCTCGTAACCCACAGCATCAGTGTTAGTAAAACAGTTTCAATGACTAGACTCAACTTCGGCCAAGGAGATGGAAAGGGGGCTACCTACAGGCAGTCGGCTCTGATACCAACTTGTGACGCCCCCATTCTTGTCCGTACGCTAATCATGCACACAATGCGTACGACCAAGATTAGGGACTCACTGATTGATACAACAACACGACAAAAGACACGAATATAAAGTCATACAGCTTAATATTACAAGCCATGGGCCTCGAGGGCTCGAATACAAAGCTCGACATAAACACAAGTCAGCGAAAGCAAATATATCTGAGTACGGACATAAGTTAGACAAGTTTGCCTTAAGAAGGCTAGCACAAACATAAACAACGGATCGAAAGAGGCGAGGCCTCCTGCCTGGGAACCTCCTAACTACTCTTGGACGTCGGAGAAGTCTACTTCGTAGTAAGCTCCATCCTGCTAGTGGGGGCCTCCGTCGGGGTAGTAGTAGTCGGCATCTCCAGCGTAGTCCACATCCTGGGCTCCATCGTCTAAACGCAGCAACGTATCGAAGGGGAAAAGGGAAGCAAAGCAGCTGTGAGTACTCATCCAAAGTACTCGCAAGACTTACATCAGAACTATGCTAGATATGCACCATTATCAAGGGAGGGGTTATCTCTGGACTGACTGCAGAAAGCAAGAATAGGGAGAAGGCCTAGTCCTATCGAAGACTAGCATCTTCATCATCTTGCAGCATTAGAAGAGTGCAGATTGGTATCTCATACATATAGTCATATTGTTGTACAGTTTTAATTAAGTAAACTCGCCCAGAGATCCTTCCTCGACTCCCTGCGAGGAAGCAATCCCGGAGCCACAATTCATTTTATTAGTTTATGATTATAGTTGTAGTAGGTCAGAGCACAACTCCAAGTCGTCCTGTTACCGTGGACACGGCTATTCGAATAGTTTACTTCCCTGCAGGGGTGCACCACATTTCCCAACACGCTCGATAAGCTCCGGCCGGATACAATTTTCTGGTCATACCCGGCCTCGGCCGATCGACACGACGTAGTCCTACCTAGGCTCAATAGAGAGGCCAGCACGCCGGTCTACATCCTAATGGCTCGGGGTCTTGGGCCATCGCCCTCGCCATCCTGCACGTTACGCCCTCGGCCGGGACCAGTCCTAGCACGCCCTCCATCAGGGTCCCTGCGTTCTAGACCACCCGGGCGCGAGTCGAATCTCGTGGCATCTGAAGAGCTTTCGGGAGAATGTACGCCGCCGAGCAGCCTATATTGATTACCCCGCGTGGTGGTTAGTGCGTATTAGGCCAACGACCTAACTCAGATTAAATACTGAACCCATTAGCAATTTTATTAGCATTCAATAATACTCAGGTGCCTTACCGGCGCACCCCACCAAATCTCTGGATGCCTTGCGGCGCATCCCACCAAATCTTTCTCTCGCGGGTACCCTTGGGGCCGACCCGTCTTAACAAGTAACAGTAACCCGGTCATAGTAACCGTGTGTCTATACACCAAGTGGAGATCCGAGGAATCACCCTCGATGGATCCCACTCGAGGTAAGAGTAAGGCAAGAGTCGCTACCGGTAAATGGAAAGGAGGAATCACCCTCGATACCCATGACCGATAACTACGCTACAGAATTAACACCAGGAGTGCTAAGTGAGGTATCACCCTCGGCACTCGGTAGTAGCTCTGCAGTGCCATACTAAAGGGGGTGTGGTGATGTGTCGGTATGGCTCGTCGGTCAGTTGACCGAGTCTTCGGGTCTTCGAGTCGTCGATGAACAAGCAGGGGCAACTGGGACTAAGGGGTCTCAGGGGGTTCACTGATCCACCTATGCTAAGCAGTGGTATGATCGCAGGTAAAATAACAGTTCATCCAAAAACAGGCTATGCATCAGAATATGAGCTATCTAATACAGTAGCAAAATCTAATGCAAGCATACGAGGGAGAGAGATGGGTGATATCGGAATGCTCAAGGGGGTTTTGCTTGCCTTGCTGCTCTGCGGCAAAAGGCTGAACGTCAACGGTGTAGTCGATCTCGGCAGCTCCGTCCGCCTCGGGGTCTACCGAAGAGAAGAGGGGGAAGAAACAATAAATATAAAGCACACAGATGCAACATGATGCATGACATGGCAATTCGCAGTGCTAGGGGTGATCTAACGCAGTACTACACGTATCAGACGGAGCGGGAGAATATCTGACGATATTTCCCGGGTCTGTTGATTTATCGGACAGACGAATCGGAGGGGAAAGTTCCATGTCGGCGGTGCTAGAGGCATGTGCCAGTTAGGATCCAGTGCAGGGTTGCCTAAAATCATGTCTAAGTCATACCAGCTATTTTTAGGTTTTATTTTGGATTTACTAACCGGTAGGCATGCATTATTCATCTATCTGAAACAGGCAAAAAGTTGCATGTTCAGATAGCTAGAGGCATGTGACAGATGAATGGATGGCATAATTGGATTCGTGGGATTTTTCTGATCAACTTTCATGTATAAAGTTTTTTTATCTGAGCTACAGATTATTTTCTATGATTTTCTAAAGTTTTAATTATTTTCTGGAATTATATGTATTTATTAAATCCAACATTATCAAAAACAGTGCCAGTGACGCCAGCATGACATCACTGTGACGTCAGCAGGTCAACAGGGGCTGGCCAGGTCAAACCTGACATGTGGGGGCCACATGTCATTGACACAGTCCAATTCCAGTTTATTAAATTAAACTAAACAGGTTTAATTAACAGTGGGGCCCACATGTCATTGACTGATTAGGCTAAATTAATTATTTTCATTAATTTAACTCACTAATTAAGCATCTGACAAGAGGGGCCCATGTGTCATAGACACAGGGGGTGTAGGGCCCCACTGTTAGTGACTGGGGCCAGCCCAGTCAGCAGTTGACCGTAGTCAACGGGTCAACTGGGGCCTGGGGACCCACCTGGCAGTGACACTGAGGGTGGCCCCAGGTCAACCTTGCCGGCGGCGGCCGCGTTTGGTCGCCGGAGGAGCTCCGACGAGCACCCGAAAGCACGGCGAGGGTCGGGTTTGGCGTATAGAGGCCCATTTGCGGTGCGGTTGCGCGCGTTCGAACGCGGAGACGACACCGCGCACGATGGTGGCGGTTGCGTGGCCGGAGGAGCACCACAGCGACGGCCACGAGCTCGCCGGCGGACGGTGGCGTTCGGCCAGTCTGGGCACGCGCGTTCTAGGGGTCAAAAGCAACGGGGCTAGCGAGGGATGGAATCTACGGGCCACGCGGAGCCGAATGGCAGCGGTGGCCAGACCAAATGGTCACCGAGAGCATGCCGGCGACGAGCTCCAGCGGCGGCGGGTTCGGGCATCGGCGAAACTACGGCTAGGAGCAACGGCTCGTCATGAGGAGGACAGGGGGAGGTAGCGGAAGCTCACAGTGAGGTGTGGCCGTTCAACGCGTGCTCGGGGAGGGCTCGACGGAGACGGAATCGACGGCGGCGTTCTCGGGTGCCCGAGGAAGAAGACGACGGCGATGGAGCGTTGCAGGGCTCTAGGGGCGCGGGCTTGATGCTGAGGAGGTCGAGGAGGAAGAGGAGGTCGTGGCGGAGCTGCTGGACACGGTGGAGAGGCGCACGGGAGGCGGTGGCCGCGCTAACCGGCGGCCATGGCGTCGGCGGCGCTCGGATCTAGAGGGAGGGAAGGGAGGAGAGCGAGGGAGAGGGGGAGAATGGGAAGGAGGGCGGCCAGGGGGAGGCATGGGCGTGGCCTTATCCTCCCGCTCACCAGCCCCGTCGCGGTGGCGAGCTGCGAGCGGCAGCGGGCGAGCGCGGCCATGGCGCGGCCGACACGGCGGCGGGAGCAAGTAGGGGAAGGCGGTTTGGGCTGGGCCAGCGCGGCCCAGCGCCAGGTAAGTGGGCTTTGCCCCTTTTCTTTTTCTTTCTGTTTTCTTTTCTGTTTACTTTTTCCAGCTTCTGTTTTAATTTATTTTAGGCAATTTTGTTTATTGTAAAAATGTGTCACTGGTCCCATTAAATAGTTTGCAATATTAGGGAGGGCCACATCCAATTTGAGCATTTTTATAAATTGTTTTCATTTTCCAATGCAATTTAGAGCATTTTGAATTTGCTTTTAGCTTCTGCTAATTATGGTGGGGTCCACACTAGTAGGTTGGTGATGTTATTTTCCTCAACAATATTTATTTTATGATATTCCACAATTTTGGAACATTTTACTTTTGCTGTTTGAAAATCTAATTTCATCACATAAAACCACAGGGCATTTGCATTGGAATTTGAATTGGAATTTGAACTCCAACTTGATCAAGCTTCACTTAGCAAAATAATTAGGCACTGTTCATGATCATTACTGTAGCTTAATTACAATGATCACTGTAGCATAACACCAGGGTGTCACAACATTGCACGCTATGTTTCAGAATGTGACAGTTGCCGTCGGATCAAAGCAGAACATCAAAGGCCTGCTGGAACTCTACAACCTATCTCTATTCCTGAATGGAAATGGGATCATGTTGAAATGGACTTCATTACTGGATTTCCCAGGTCGCAGAAAGGTAATGATGCTATTCTTGTCGTCATTGACCGGTTGTCCAAAGTTGCACATTTTCTGGCTGTCATGGAAACTATTACTGCTAGTCAGCTGGCAGATCTATACATGTCCAGAGTTGTTTCACTCCACGGTATTCCATTGGTGATTAGTTCAGACCGTGGTAGTTTATTCACTTCAAGATTCTGGACAAGTTTCCAGGAAGCTATGGGGACTCGTTTGTCCTTCAGCACCGCTTTTCACCCTCAATCCCAGGGACAAGTTGAAAGAGTCAACCAGATTCTCGAAGACATGCTTCGAGCTTGTGTCATTTCTTTCGGCAAGAAATGGGAGGAATCTCTCCCGTATGCTGAGTTCTCCTACAACAATAGCTATCAAGCTAGTCTGAAGATGGCTCCTTTTGAAGTGTTATATGGACGTGAGTGTCGGACTCCTCTGAATTGGTCAGAAACTGAGGAACGTACACTTATCGGTCCGGATATTATCCAACATGCCGAAGATCAAGTCCGCATTATTCATGCAAACCTGAAGGCTGCTCAGTCTCGTCAGAAGAGCCAGTATGACCGTCATCACAAAGATATGGTCTATCAACCTGGCGAAAAGGCTTATCTTCGAGTCACGCCAATGAGAGGTACACACCGATTTGGAATCAAGGGCAAGCTGGCTCCTCGTTATATTGGCCCTTTCACTGTTCTCGAAAGGCGTGGTAAAGTGGCATATCAACTGGAACTTCCGCCAAACCTTTCTCAGGTTCACGATGTGTTCCATGTGTCGCAACTTCGTCGCTGCTTCAAGGATCCCATCCGAGCAGTGGACCATGAAATGCTGGAGCTGCAGCAAGACCTTTCTTACAAGGAGCAACCATCCCGCATTCTCGATGAAACTGAACGTCGGACTCGTCAGAAGGTTACCAAGTTCTTCAAAGTGCAGTGGGCAAATCATTCTGAAGATGAAGCCACTTGGGAACGCGAAGATCATCTTCGTGCAGAATACCCCGGGCTCTTTCCTTCTACTTCTTAATTCTCGAGACGAGAATTCTTGTTAGTAGGGGAGAATTGTGACACCCTGGGTTTAAGCTACAGTGATCACTGTAATTAAGTACAGTGATGACCATGAACAGTACCTAATCATTTTGCTAAGTGGGGCTTGATCAAGTTTGGATTCAAATTCCAATTCAAATTTCATTTCAAATGCCCTAGGATTTTATGTGATAAATTAAATCCTCAAACAGCAAGGGAAAAATGTTGCATGCTTGTGGAATATTCTAAAACAAATATTGTTGAGGAAAACAACATCACCAAGTTTATGGTGTGGACCCCATCATCAATAACAGCAACTTAAATCAATTTAAAGTGATTTTTAAATTAAATGGGAAATGCAAATAGATTCCAAAAATCCTCAAACCTTTTGTGGCCATGAGAAATATTGCAGGATATTTATTGGGCCATGTTACTTATTTTTACTGTGAAGAAATATGGCCTAAAATAAATAAAACAAAAACTTATAAAAGAAAAATAGAAAAGGGAAAGGAAGCCCACTTACCTGGCCTCTGGGCCGTAGGCACAGTGCGGCCCAGCCCACCAGGGCCGTCCCCTACCTGCTCCCGCCTCGCTGTCGACCGCGCCATGGCCGGACCTCGGCCTCGCCGCCGCTGCTCACCACCTGCCGCCACAGGGCCTCGGGGAGGATAAGGCCGAGGCCACCCACTCCCCCTGGACGCCCTCGCCATTCCCCCCCTCGCCTCGCTCGCTCTCCTCCCTCTCTCCCTCCGCCAGATCCGCCGCGCCGTCGCCATGGCCGCCGGCTAGGCGCGGCCATACGCCCTCCCGCGCCCTTCCAAGACGCCCACGAGCCCCACCGCGACCAGCCTTTCCTCCTCGACCATCAAACCGAGCCCCTGGAGCCCTGCATCGCCGTCACCGCCTCTTCTTCCTCCTCGGGCGCCCGAAGCTCGCCGCCATTGATTCGCACCACCGCGCCTCCCCCGAGCCCACTTGAGCACACCTGTAGGCGCCCAGTGAGCTCCGTCTCCCTCTCTCTCTCTTCCCCGTGCGATTAGGCCGCCGTAGCTAGATCCCCACCGCACCCGAGCTCCGGTTGCCGCCGGCAAGCTCGTGACCGTCGCTACCGTCGCCGTCACGCTCGCCTGAGCGCATCGCCGTGCTCCTGGTGCCTCCAGGAACGCAACGCGCACGCGCACGCTCTCTTCCGAGCCTCCTAACGCCGCATGCGACGTGCGCCCGAACGCGCCGCCGCCTGAGCTCGTCGCCGGCGCCTCTCCGGTGACCATTTGGTCCGACCGCCGCCACCGTTCGACTCCCCGCACCGCGTAGACTCGCGTAGAGCTGCTAGGTAGCGCGAACGCATGCTGGTTTGCTCGTTGCTCGCGTCGCCCGAAGCTCGTTCCGCCGCCGGCGACGTAGCACTCGCTACGGCCCACCATTGCTCCAACTGAGGCCTGGAATAGAACGGCGGCTGTCTCAGCTCTCGAACGCCGCCGGCCGCGCTCGATTTGATACCCTGTGCGAGATTTCCGAGCTCACCGGAGCTTTCGGCCGTGTCCGACGCTCGCCGGCGTGTCTCCGGCGGCCGCGACCGACGTGGCTGGCCTGGGGCCACCCCCAGTGCCACTGCCAGTGGGCCAGGCCAGCCCCAGTTGACCAGTTGACCTGGTCAACTGGCTGACTTGGCACTGCCCAGCCACTGACTGGTGGGGCCCTTCCCCCTGTGTCTATGACAAATGGGCCCCCCTTGGCAGGTGCCTAATTAAGTAATTAGATTAATTAAAATAACTAAATTAACCTAATCTCTCACTGACATGTGGGCCCCACACAATAATTAAACCCTGTTTAGTTTAAATTAACCCTGGAATAGCCCACTGTCTATGACAGGTGGGGCCCAGCTGTCAGGTTTGACCTGAGACAGCTGGGTTTGACCTACTGATGTCATCATTGCATCATGCTGACGTCATCCTGCACTGTTCTGGATAATGTTGAATTTAATAAATAGAATAATTCCAGAAAATGATTAAAACTTTGAAAAATCACAGAAAATAATCTGTAGCTCAGATCAAAAAACTTTATACCTGAAAGTTGATCAGAAAAATCCCACGAATCCGAATACGCTATCCATTCATCTGTCACATGCTCCTAGCATAATGAACATGGAACCTTTCCCCTCCGATTCGTCTGTCCGATAAATCCAAAGGCCCGGAAAATATCGTCAGATATTCTCTCGCTCCGTCTGCAACGTATAGTACTGCGTTAGTGCATGCCTAGCCCTGCATATTGCCATGTCATGCATCGTGTTGCATCTGTGCTTTATATTTGTTGTTTCTTCCCCCTCTTCTCTCCGGTAGACCCCGAGACTGACGGTGCTGTCGGGTACGACTACACCACCGACGATCAGTCCTTTGCCGCAGAGCAGCAAGGCAAGCAAACCCCCCTTGAGCATTCCGATATCGCCTATTCCTTTCCCTCTTATTCTTGCATTAGAATTTTTCTACTGTATTAGTTAGCTCCTATTCTGATGCATAGCCTGCTTTTGATAAACTGCTACAATACCTGCAATCATATCACTGCTTAGTATAGGTTTATCAATGAATCCCCCGAGACCCTCTTAGTCCCAGTTGCCCCTGCTTCTTCATCAACGACTCGACGACACGAAGACCCGAAGACTCGGTCAACCGACCGACGAGCCAGGCCCCTCACATCACCGCACACCCCTTAAGTATGGCACTGCAGAGCTACTATCGAGTGCCGAGGGTGATACCTCACTTAGCACTCCCGATGTTAATTCTGTAGCGTAGCTAATCGATCGTGGGTATCGAGGGTGATTCCTCCTTCCCATATATCGATAGCGACTCTTGTCATACCCATACCTCGAGTGGGATCCATCGAGGGTGATTCCTCGGATATCCACTTGGTGTATAGACACATAGTTACTTTAACTTGACTTTGTTCACATGTGAAAGACAGGACTGGTGGGACAGGCGGTACCACCCTGGTTGAGGTGGACCTGAGTTCCCGACAGTCCTGAGATGGGTCGGCCCCAAGTGTACCCGTGTGTGAGATGTGGTGGGATGTGCCGGTAAGGCATCCGGGTTATGCTGTGGCGTGGACGGGCAGGAGAGGCCCTTGCCACACATCGTCGAGTCGGGGTGACGGGACCGCACTTTGAGGGTCGCGCTTGCCCCGCATTAATAAAATGCTAATGGGTTGGGTATTTGATCTGAGTTGGGTCGTTGGCCTTTTTACGCACCAAACCATCACGTGGGAAAGTTATGGGCACTCAGCGTCGTTGTATCCACCGAAGCTCTTCGGACGTCAGCAATGGAGCGGCGCGCGACGGATTGGACTGGACGGTGCAACTCTTGGACTGGAGTGTACTAGGTCTGTTTCCGGCCGCGTACGCATCGTGCAGGAGCGCAAGGGCAAGTGGGCCCACGAACCTGGGCGCTTAGGATTTAGATCGGCGGGCTGGCCTCTTCGTTGAGCCTAGGTGGGGCGACGACGTGCTGCTATCCCGAGGCCGGGCATGACCCAGGAAAGTGTGTCTGGCCGGAGGTGATCAGGCGTGTTGGAGATGCGGTGCACCCCTGCAGGGATGAATAATCTATTCGAATAGCCGTGTCCACGGTAACAGGACAACTTGGAGTTGTGCCTTGACCTTATACAACTATAATTGTGACCTTAAATTAAAATTAATTGTGGCTCCGGGATTGCTTCCTCGCAGGGAGTCGAGGAAGGATCTCTGGGCGTGGTTACTTAATTTGAAATTTGCTACAATAATATGGCTATATGTGAGATACCAATCTGCACTCTTCTAATGCTGCAAGATGCTGAAGATGCTAGTCTTCGATAGGACTAGGCCTTCTCCCTATTCTTGCTTTCTGCAGTCAGTCCAGATATAACCCCTCCCCTTGATAATGATGCATATTTAGCATAGTTCTGATGTCAGTCTTGTGAGTACTTTGGATGAGTACTCACCGCTGCTTTGCTTTCCTTTTCCCCCTCGATACGTTGCTGCGTTCAGACGATGGAGCCCAGTTGATGGAGTACGCCGGAGACGACTACTACACCACCACAGGAGCCTACTACTACGTGGAGAACGCTGACGCTCAGGAGTAGTTAGGAGGTTCCCAGGCAGGAGGCCTCGCCTATTTCGATCCGCTGCTTATGTTTGTGCTAGCCTTCTTAAGGCAAAACATGTCTAACTTATGTCTGTACTCAGATATATTTGCTTCCGCTGACTCGTGCTCTGTCGAGCTTTGTATTCGAGCCCTCGAGGCCACTGGCTTGTAATATGAAGTTGTATGACTTTATATTTGTGTCTTTTGTTGTGTTGTGATATCAATCAGTGAGTCCCTAATCTTGGTCGTACGCATTGCGTGCATGATTAGCGTACGGTCGAGAATGGGGGCGTCACAAGTTGGTATCCGAGCCAACTGACTGTAGGTAGCCCCCTTTCCAACTCCTTGGCCGAAGTTGAGTCTAGTCATTGAAAAACTTTTACTAACACTGATGCTGTGGCTTACGGGCCCACATCTCAACCGGGTGGTATTAGGATCTTTTACTCCTCGTCTATACTCTGGGTTCTGATCTCTCTTCTCTTTCGGGTTAAAGATTAAATTAACTGTGACTCTAGGTTCTCGTAACTACTTCTCCTGGAGAGCCCTCGTACCAGAAGATCACCTGCTTCGTCAGAAGATTCTGAAGATACCCCTCGGTGTTTTCCCGAGACCTTTGTGCTCATCACCTTTGCGAGTCCTACCACCGATATATCCCTATGGATGACTAATTGCACTTGTCATTCATACAATCTTTTCTCGTTGCTCTTGTTATTACAAGATGCCCCGAAATACTCTCCATTTCCACGATAGCCCTTTGAGTTTACTGCCTTATAGTTCTTTTCCGCATGGAAGCCTTACGGATAATTCCTCACAATTGTCGAGGATCCATTCATCCCAGTTGTTCATGTGTTTCACAAAATTCTTCGAAATACTTTTCGATCTTCTAAAAATCCTCTGCAGCTTGTTGCTCTTGAAATTCTTTCCTGCTCGCATAATGGTTAATTCCATATGCTTAGTAGCCTTCGTTGACATCCCTTGTCCTTGCCATTTTGAGCCTATTGATTCAATGTGTGCGTATGCACGCAGTCATCAGGTGATCCGTTTAAATTATCTTTCCGGCTCAGACATCCTTCCGGACATGAGTTCGTTCTCGGCAATTCAAACCTTTATTGATTGTCCGACCAAGTCTTTTCAGCTTATCCATCCTTGATCAGAGCGTCTGCTTCTGATCCTTCAATTTGGAAATCATAATTCCTTTGTATTTAAGCATCAGACTATTCAGGTGTTTCTTGAATCCGATGCCTCCTCATTCTTTATTCCTCTGAATGAGTACTGATACTCACATCAGCTCCGTTGTGGATCGCCTGATCCATTGTTGGATTATTATCCGATAGTGTCCTTCATTTTAAATCACCTTGTAAGTTCTTCCCCTGATACATAATGCCTTTGGTAAATTGTATCCTCTGTTTGGCGAACCGTGCTCTACCTTTGAGCATGTGTTAATTACTCTTGAAGCTTGTGGTATATGTTCCTAAGATGCCCCGATGGGTTGGACCTATGCCTTCCTTAATTCGTGTGAACCCGACAGTTTTTACGAGTCTTACTCTCCTCGTGTTTTGCCAGTTAAACTTTCAAAGCTACAACTTCTTCAAAGGTGAGAAGTGAATGAGAGGTTATGCCTTGAAGAAGTGGGAGTCGACCTTGAACTTTGTGTTCATGCCCATGGACCCGGTGTATGACTTATCATGGAGCTTCTTGTAACAATAACCTTTCTTTTTGTATGGATAGATCTTGTACCTATTTTGATACTTTACAACCGTGGTTCCGACCATGATTGTTCTTCTTTGATCCCATTTTTAGACCAGTTTAAGAACTTGTCTTCTGCAGATCAATACATCGGTCCAAGCTTTAATTCTGATCTACATTCGAGTATTATCCCTGGTATCTTGATGAATATCACGGAGCTATATAACTTTTTATGAGCTCCTCATCAACTATGATATTTCACTGATTCCAGTTTCCTCATGTTCTAAATTGTGGGACACTCAAGGACACTGATAATTTAATCGAGTCCGCATTACGATTCAACAACTCTTAGTAATCTTCTTTGATTATGAGTTGTACTCCATCATGTCATTCCAAGCTGTTAATTGCTGAAGCCCGGTTAGATGTCTTGAATGCATTAAATGTGTCACCTCTTGAAGGGATTGAAAACATTCTAGTTGTCCAGGATTTCCAAGATGTTTTTCCGGAAGAACTCCCAGGGATCCCCCTGCTAGAGTTGTCGAGTTTTTCATCGACTTGGTACCTGTTACCACTCCTATAGCCAAGCGTCCGTATAAGATGCCACCACATGAACTCCTAGAACTTAAGCGAGAAATTGACAATTCGCTTCGTCTGGGTTTCATTCGTCCAAGTTCCTCTGCTTGGGGAGCACCTTCTCTCTTTGTCAATAAGAAGGATGGTACGAATCGATTGGTCCAAGATTACCGTCCCATCAACCAAGCAACGATTCAAAACAAATATCCACTTCCTCAGATCAACGATCTGTATGATCAACTTGCTGGCTCATCGGTATTTTCTAAACTCGACTTGAGGTTGGGTTACCATCAAATCCGAGTTCGTGAAGAGGATATTCCCAAGACTGCATTTGTTACTCGCTATGGTTCATACGAGTACACCGTCATGTCCTTCGGTTTAACCAATGCTCCAGCTACCTTCTCTCGCTTGATGAATTATATTTTTATGGACTACCTTGATAAATTCGTCGTGGTTTATCTAGATGATATTCTGGTATTCTCCAAGAATAAAGAAGAGCATGCTGAACATCTTCGTCTTATACTGGAGAGGCTTCGAGAACATCAACTCTATGCTAAGTATTCAACGTGTGAGTTCTGGATGGACGAAGTAACCTACCTTGGTCATGTGATCTCCAAGGATGGTATTGCGGTCAACCCTGAACGAGTTCAGGCTATTCTTGACCGGACTCCCCCGAAAAATGTCAACCAAGTCAGAAGTTTTCTCGGACTCGCCAGCTATTGCCGTCAATTCGTCGAGAACTTCTCCAAGATTGCAAAGCCCTTAACCAATTTGCTTCACAAAGGTGTTAAATATGAGTGGACAGAAAAATGTCAGGAGAGCTTTCAGGCACTTAAGGACAAACTAACGTCTGCTCCAGTGATTGCTCCTCCGGATACTAGTAAGGACTTCGTCATTTATTGTGACGCTTCGCGTCAGGGAATAGGTTGTGTCCTAATGCAAGAGCGCAGAGTCGTTGCTTATGCATCTCATCAATTGCGTCCTCATGAAGAGAACTACCCAGTTCATGACCTTGAACTTGCCGCGGTAATTCATGCATTGAAAGAGTGGCGGCAATACCTTGTTGGAAATCGTTACGAGATCTACACTGATCATCAAAGTCTGAAGTACTTGTTTACTCAGCCAGATCTGAACCTCCGTCAACAGAGATGGATGGAGCGCATAGCAGATTACAATGTGGGTATTTCTTATACCCCAGGCAAGGCTAATGTAATGGCTGATGCTTTGAGCCGCAAGTCGTACTGCAATCACCTTCAGGTTCATAAGGTTCATCCCCGTCTTCAAGAAGAATTTCGCAAGCTGAACCTCCATATTGTTCCTCAGGGTTATCTCACTCCCCCTCCTAAGGGGTCCTACAAGATGAACCTCCACGTTGTTTCCCAGGGTTCTCTTAATACCCTGGTTGCTAAACCAGATCTTGTGGACGTCATCAAGTGGATCTAGAAGTGTGACAATGAAGTCGAGAGGATTAAACGCGATCTCACGGAAGGAAAGCCCTCACCCTTCACTATTGCTGAGGATGGCGCTTTGTACTTCAAAGACCGCCTAGTGGTACCAAGTAAGGAGAAAAACCAGGATATGACTCAAGAGGTCATGAAGGAAGCACATGACACTCCGCTGTCTATTCACCCTGGTAGTACCAAGATGTACCAAGACATTCGGCAAAGATTCTGGTGGTCTAACGTGAAGCAAGACATTGCACGCTATGTTTCAGAATGTGACATTTGCCGTCGGATCAAAGCAGAACATCAAAGGCCTGCTGGAACTCTACAACCTATCTCTATTCCTGAATGGAAATGTGATCATGTTGAAATGGACTTCATTACTAGATTTCCCAGGTCGCAGAAAGGTAATGATGCTATTCTTGTCGTCATTGACCGGTTGTCCAAAGTTGCACATTTTCTGGCTGTCAAGGAAACTATTACTGCTAGTCAGCTGGCAGATCTATACATGTCCAGAGTTGTTTCACTCCACGGTATGCCATTGGTGATTAGTTCAGACCGTGGTAGTTTATTCACTTCAAGATTCTGGACAAGTTTCCAGGAAGCTATGGGGACTCGTTTGTCCTTCAGCACCGCTTTTCACCCTCAATCCCAGGGACAAGTTGAAAGAGTCAACCAGATTCTCGAAGACATGCTTCGAGCTTGTGTCATTTCTTTCGGCAAGAAATGGGAGGAATCTCTCCCGTATGCTGAGTTCTCCTACAACAATAGCTATCAAGCTAGTCTGAAGATGGCTCCTTTTGAAGTGTTATATGGACGTGAGTGTCGGACTCCTCTGAATTGGTCAGAAACTGAGGAACGTACACTTATCGGTCCGGATATTATCCAACATGCCGAAGATCAAGTCCGCATTATTCATGCAAACCTGAAGGCTGCTCAGTCTCGTCAGAAGAGCCAGTATGACCGTCATCACAAAGATATGGTCTATCAACCTGGCGAAAAGGCTTATCTCCGAGTCACGCCAATGAGATGTACACACCGATTTGGAATCAAGGGCAAGCTGGCTCCTCGTTATATTGGCCCTTTCACTGTTCTCGAAAGGCGTGGTAAAGTGGCATATCAACTGGAACTTCTGCCAAACCTTTCTCAGGTTCACGATGTGTTCCATGTGTCGCAACTTCGTCGCTGCTTCAAGGATCCCATCCGAGCAGTGGACCATGAAATGCTGGAGCTGCAGCAAGACCTTTCTTACAAGGAGCAACCATCCCGCATTCTCGATGAAACTGAACGTCGGACTCGTCAGAAGGTTACCAAGTTCTTCAAAGTGCAGTGGGCAAATCATTCTGAAGATGAAGCCACTTGGGAACGCGAAGATCATCTTCGTGCAGAATACCCCGGGCTCTTTCCTTCTACTTCTTAATTCTCGGGACGAGAATTCTTGTTAGTAGGGGAGAATTGTGACACCCCAGGTTTAAGCTACAGTGATCATTGTAATTAAGCACAGTGATGACCATGAACAGTGCCTAATCATTTTGCTAAGTGGGGCTTGATCAAGTTTGGATTCAAATTCCAATTCAAATTTCATTTCAAATGCCCTAGGATTTTATGTGATAAATTTAAATCCTCAAACAGCAATGAAAAAATGTTGCATGCTTGTGGAATATTCTAAAACAAATATTGTTGAGGAAAACAACATCTCCAAGTTTATGGTGTGGACCCCACCATCAATAACAGCAACTTAAATCAATTTAAAATGCTTTTTAAATTAAATGGGAAATGCAAACAGATTCCAAAAATCCCCAAACCTTTTGTGGCCATGAGAAATATTGCAGGATATTTATTGGGCCATGTTACTTATTTTTACTGTGAAGAAATATGGCCTAAAATAAATAAAACAAAAACTTATAAAAGAAAACAGAAAAGAAAAATAGAAAAGGGAAAGGAAGCCCACTTACCTGGCCTCTGGGCCGTAGGCACAGTGTGGCCCAGCCCACCAGGGCCGTCCCCTACCTGCTCCCGCCTCGCTGTCGACCGCGCCATGGCCGGAGCTCGGCCTCGCCGCCGCTGCTCGCCACCTGCCGTCACAGGGCCTTGGGGAGGATAAGGCTGAGGCCACCCACTCCCCCTGGATGCCCTCGCCATTCGCCCCCTCGCCTCGCTCGCTCTCCTCCCTCTCTCCCTCCGCCAGATCCGCTGCGCCGTCGCCATGGCCGCCGGCTAGGCGCGGCCATACGCCCTCCCGCGCCCTTCCAAGACGCCCACGAGCCCCACCGCGATCAGCCTTTCCTCCTCGACCATCAAACCGAGCCCCTGGAGCCCTGCATCGCCGTCACTGCCTCTTCTTCCTCCTCGGGCGCCCGAAGCTCGCCGCCGTCGATTCGCACCACCGCGCCTCCCCCGAGCCCACTTGAGCACACCTGCAGGCGCCCAGTGAGCTCCATCTCCCTCTCTCTCTCTTCCCCGTGCGATTAGGCCGCCGTAGCTAGATCCCCACCGCACCCGAGCTCCGGTTGCCACCGGCAAGCTCGTGACCGTCGCTACCGTCGCCGTCACGCTCGCCTGAGCGCATCACCGTGCTCCTGGTGCCTCCAGGAACGCAACGCGCACGCGCACGCTCTCTTCCGAGCCTCCTAACGCCGCATGCGACGTGCGCCCGAACGCGCCGCCGCCTGAGCTCGTCGCCGGCGTCTCTCCGGTGACCATTTGGTCCGACCGCCGCCGCCGTTCGACTCCCCGCACCGCGTAGACTCGCGTAGAGCTGCTAGGTAGCGCGAACGCATGCTGGTTTGCTCGTTGCTAGCGTCGCCCGAAGCTCGTTCCGCCGCCGGCGACGTAGCGCTCGCTACGGCCCGCCGTTGCTCCAACTGAGGCCTGGAATGGAACGGCGGCTGTCTCAGCTCTCGAACGCCGCCGGCCGCGCTCGATTTGATACCCTGTGCGAGATTTCCGAGCTCACCGGAGCTTTCGGCCGCGTCCGACGCTCGTCGACGTGTCTCCGGCGGCCGCCACCGACGTGGCTGGCCTGGGGCCACCCCCAGTGCCACTGCCAGTGGGCCAGGCCAGCCCCAGTTAACCAGTTGACCTGGTCAACTGGCTGACTGGGCACTGCCCAGCCACTGACTGGTGGGGCCCTTCCCCCTGTGTCTATGACAAATGGGCCCCCCTTGTCAGGTGCCTAATTAAGTAATTAGATTAATTAAAATAACTAAATTAACCTAATATCTCACTGACATGTGGGCCCCACTCAATAATTAAACCCTGTTTAGTTTAATTTAACCCTGGAATAGCCCGCTGTCTATGACAAGTGGGGCCCAGCTGTCAGGTTTGACCTGAGACAGCTGGGTTTGACCTGCAAATGTCATCATTGCGTCATGTTGACGTCATCCTGCACTGTTCTGGATAATGTTGAATTTAATAAATAGAATAATTCCAGAAAATGATTAAAACTTTGAAAAATCATAGAAAATAATCTGTAGATCAGATCAAAAAACTTTAGACATGAAAGTTGATCAGAAAAATCGCACGAATCCGAATACGCTGTCCGTTCATCTGTCACATGCTCCTAGCATGATGAACATGTAACCTTTCCCCTCCGGTTCGTTTGTCCGATAAATCCAAAGGCCCGGGAAATATCGTCAGATATTCTCCCGCTCCGTCTGCAACGTATAGTACTGCGTTAGTGCATGCCTAGCCCGGCATATTGCCATGTCATGCATCATGTTGCATCTGTGCTTTATATTTATTGTTTCTTCCCCCTCTTCTCTCCGGTAGACCCCGAGACTGACGGTGCTGCCTGGTACGACTACACCGCCGACGATCAGTCCTTTGCAAACCCCCATTGAGCATTCCGATATCGCCTATTCCTTTCCCTCTTATTCTTGCATTAGAATTTTGCTATTGTATTAGTTAGCTCCTATTCTGATGCATAGCCTGCTTTTGATAAACTGCTACAATACCTGCAATCATATCACTGCTTAGTATAGGTTGATCAATGAATCCCCCAAGACCCCCTTAGTCCCAGTTGCCCCTGCTTCTTCATCCACGACTCAACGACTTGAAGACGTGAAGACTCGGTCAACCGACTAACGAGCCAGGCCCCTCACATCATCGCACACCCCTTAAGTATGGCACTGCAGAGCTACTATCGAGTGCCGAGGGTGATACCTCACTTAGCACTCCCGATGTTAATTCTGTAGCGTAGCTAATCGATCGTGGGTATCGAGGGTGATTCCTCCTTCCCATATATCGATAGCGACTCTTGTCATACCCATACCTCGAGTGGGATCCATCGAGGGTGATTCCTCGGATATCCACTTGGTGTATAGACACACAGTTACTTTAACTTGACTTTGTTCACATGTGAAAGACGGGACTGGAGGGACAGGCGGTACCACCCTGGTTGAGGTGGACCTGAGTTCCCGACAGTCCTGAGACGGGTCGGCCCCATGGGTACCCGTGTGTGAGATGTGGTGGGATGCGCCGGTAAGGCATCCGGGTTATGCTGAGGCGTGGACGGGTAGGAGAGGCGCCACACATCCTCGAGTAGGGGTGACGAGACCGCACTTTGAGGGTCGCGCTTGCCCCGCATTAATAAAATGCTAATGGGTTGGGTATTTGATCTGAGTTGGGTCGTTGGCCTTTTTACGCACCAAACCATCACGTGGGAAAGTTATGGGCATTGAGCGTCGTTGTATCAGCCGAAGCTCTTCGGACGTCAGCAATGGAGCGGCGCGCGACGGATTGGACTGGACGGTGCAGCTCTTGGAATGGAGTGTACTAGGTGTGTTTCCGGTCGCGTACGCATCGTGCAGGAGCGCAAGGGCAAGTGGGCCCACGAACCTGCGTGCTTAGGATTTAGACCGGCGGGCTGGCCTCTTCGTTGAGCCTAGGTGGGGCGACGACGTGATGCTATCCCGAGGCCGGGCATGACCCAGGAAAGTGTGTCCGGCCGGAGGTGACCAGGCGTGTTGGAGATGCGGTGCACCCCTGCAGGGATGAATAATCTATTCGAATAGCCGTGTCCACGGTAACAAGACGACTTGGAGTTGTGCCTTGACCTTATACAACTATAATTGTGACCTTAAATTAAAATTAATTGTGGCTCCGGGATTGCTTCCTCGTAGGGAGTCGAGGAAGGATCTCTGGGCGTGGTTACTTAATTTAAAATTTGCTACAATAATATGACTATATGTGAGATACCAATCTGCACTCTTCTAATGCTGCAAGATGCTGAAGATGCTAGTCTTCGATAGGACTAGGCCTTCTCCCTATTCTTGCTTTCTGCAGTCAGTCCAGATATAACCCCTCCCCTTGATAATGATGCATATTTAGCATAGTTCTGATGTCAGTCTTGCGAGTACTTTGGATGAGTACTCACCGCTGCTTTGCTTTCCTTTTCCCCCTCGATACGTTGCTGCATTCAGACGATGGAGCCCAGGAGATGGAGTACGCCGGAGACGACTACTACACCACCGCAGGAGCCTACTACTACGTGGAGAACGCCGACACTCAGGAGTAGTTAGGAGGTTCCCAGGCAGGAGGCCTCGCCTCTTTCGATCCGCTGCTTATGTTTGTGCTAGCCTTCTTAAGGCAAAACTTGTCTAACTTATGTCTGTACTCAGATATATTTGCCTCCACTGACTCGTGCTCTGTCGAGCTTTGTATTCGAGCCCTCGAGGCCACTGGCTTGTAATATGATGTTGTATGACTTTATATTTGTGTCTTTTGTTGTGTTGTGATATCAATCAGTGAGTCCCTAATCTTGGTCGTACGCATTGTGTGCATGATTAGCGTACGGTCGAGAATGGGGGCGTCACACCTCTTCTCCAAGTCTCCTGGGTTCCTTCTGGTCCAAGAAAAATCATCGTAGAATTTTATTCCGTTTGGACTCCGTTTGATATTCCTTTCCTGCAATACTCAAAAACAAGGAAAAAACAGAAACTGGCACTGGGCACTAGGTTAATAGGTTAGTCCCAAAAATAATATAAAATAGCATATTAATGCATATAAAACATCCAAAATAGATAATATAATAGCATGGAACAATAAAAAATTATAGATACGTTGGAGACGTATCAAGCATCCCCAAGCTTAATTCCTGCTCGTCCTCAAGTAGGTAAATGATAAAAACAGAATTTCTGATGTGGAATGCTACCTAACATATTTATCCATGTAATATTCTTTATTGTGGCATGAATGTTTAGATCCATAAGATTCAAAACAAAAGTTTAATATTGACATAAAAACAATAATACTTCAAGCATACTAACAAGGCAATTGTGTCCTTTCAAAATAACATGGCCAAAGAAAGTTATCCCTACAAAATCATATGGTCTGGCTATGCTCCATCTTCCCCACACAAAGTATTTAAATCATGCACAACCCCAATGACAAGTCAAGCAATTGTTTCACACCTTTTATGTTCTCAAACCTTTTCAACTTTCACGCAATACATGAGCGTGAGCCATGGATATAACACTATAGGTGGAATAGAATATGGTGGAGGTTGTGAGGAAAAGGAGAAGATAGTCTCACATCAACTAGGCATATCAACGGGCTATGGAGATGCCCATCAATAGATATCAATGTGAGTGAGTAGGGATTACCATGCAACGGATGCACTAGAGCTATAAGTGTATGAAAGCTCAAAAAGAAACTACGTGGGTGTGCATTATAATGAAAAATTCCCACTAGTTATATGAAAGTGACAAAATAGGAGACTCTCTATCATGAAGATCATGGTGCTACTTTGAAGCACAAGTGTGGAAAAAAAGATAGTAGCATCGTCCCTTCTCTCTTTTCTCTCATTTTTTTATTTTGGTGGGCATCTTTGGCCTCTTTTTTTTTATTTGGGCTTCATTGGCCTCTTTTATTATTTGTAAAGTCCGGAGACTCATCCCAACTTGTGAGGGAATCATAGCTTCCATCATCCTTTCCTCTCATGGGACAATGCTCTAAAAATGATGATCATCACACTTTTATTTACTTACAACTCAAGAATTACAACTCGATACCTAGAAAAAAATATGACTCTATATGAATGCCTCCAGCGGTGTACCGGGATGTGCAATGATCTAGCATAGCAAATGACATCAAAAAATGGACGAGCCATGAAAACATCATGCTAGCTATCTTACGATCATGCAAAGCAATATGAAAATGATGGTGCATGTCATAATAAACGGAACGGTGGAAGTTGCATGGCAATATATCTCAGAATGGCTATGGAAATGCCATAATAGGTAGGTATGGTGGCTGTTTTGAGGAAGGGAATATGGTGGGTTTAATGCACCGGCGAAAGTTGCGCGGTACTAGAGAGGCTAGCAATGGTGGAAGGGTGAGAGCGTGTATAATCCATGGACTCACATTAGTCATAAAGAACTCACATACTTATTGCAAAAGTCTATTAGTTATCGAAGCAAAGTATTAGACGCGTGCTCCTAGGGGAGAGGTTGGTAGGAGTTAACCATCGTGCGCTCCCGACCCTCACACAAAGGATGACAATCATTAAACAAATCATGCTCCGACTTCGTTACATAACGGTTCACCATACGTGCATGCTACGGGAATCACAAACTTTTAACACAAGTATTTCTACCAATCCACAATTACTCACTAGCATGACTCTAATATCACCATCTTTATATCTCAAAACTATATGCAAGGAATCAAACTTCTCATAGTATTCAATGCACTTTATATGAAAGTTTTTAGTATATCCCTCTTGGATGCCCATTATATTAGGACTAAATTCATAACCTAAACCAATTACCATGCTGTTTAAAGACTCTCAAAATAATATAAGTGAGGTACGGGAGTTCAATTATTTCTATAAAATAAAACACCACCGTGCTCTAAAAAGATATAAGTGAAGCACTAGAGCAAAATTGCCTAGCTCAAAAGATATAAGTGAAGCACATAGAGTATTCTAATAAATTCACGATTCATGCGTGTCCCTCTCAAAAGATGTGTGCAGCAAGGATGATTGTGGCAAACTTAAAAGGCAAAGACTCATATCATACAAGATGCTCCAAGCAAAACACATATCATGTGGTGAATAAAAATATAGCCTCAAGTAAATTTACCGATGGATTGAAGACGAAAGAGGGGATGCCTTCCGGGGCATCCCCAAGCATAGGCTCTTTGGTATCCTTGAATATTCCTTGGGGTGCCTTGGCCATCCCCAAGCTTAGGCTCTTGCCACTCCTTATTCCATAGTCCATCAAATCTTTACCCAAAACTTGAAAACTTCACAACACAAAACTCAACAGAAAACTCGTGAGATCCGTTAGTATAAGAAAAATAAATCACCACTTTAGGTACAGTTGTGAACTCATTCTTTATTTATATTGTGTAATATATACTGTATTCCAACTTCTCCATGGTTCATACCCCCCGATACTACCCATAGATACATCAAAATAAGCAAACAACACAAAGAAAACAGAATCTGTCAAAAACAGAACAGTCTGTAGCAATATGTAAACTTCGAATACTTATGTAACTCCAAAAATTCTGAAACATTAGGAAAATCTGGGAAATTTGTATATCAATCTTGTGTAAAAACTTCAGACTCATTCGACGCTCTGGTGAATTTATAAAATTCCTGGACTGAGCGCAAAAGTTTCTGTTTTTCAGCAAAATCAAATCAACAATCACCGTAGACCATCCCAAAGGTCTTACTTGGCTCAAATACTAATTAAAACACTAAAACACAATTACTACAGAGGTAATAATGTGTAAATCACTCAATAACAGAAACAAAAACAAAAAACAAAAAATAAAATTGGGTTGCCTCCCAACAAGCGCTATTGTTTAACGCCCCTAGCTAGGCATAACGCAATAGATCAAGGTATTTTCATCTTTGGTATGCAATCCATAAGTAGTTCTCATAATAGATTCATAAGGTAATTTAATTTTGTTTCTAGGAAAGTGTTCCATGCCTTTCCTTAACAGAAATTGGAATCTAATGTTTCCTTCTGTCATATCAATAATTGCATCGATCGTTCTAAGGAAAGGTCTACCAAGAATAATAGGACATGTAGGATTGCAATCTATATCAAGAACAATGAAATCTACGGGCACATAATTACTATTTTCAACAATAAGAACATCATTAATCCTTCCCATAGGTTTCTTAATAGTGTAATCCGCTAGATGCAAATTTAAAGAGCAATCATCAAGTTCATGGAAACCTAGCACATCACATAAAGTTTTCGGAATCGTGGAAACGCTAGCACCCAAATCACACAAAGCATGGCACTCATAATCTTTAATTTTAATCTTAATAGTAGGTTCCCACTCATCATAAAGCTTTCTAGGTATAGAAACTTCCAACTCAAGTTTTCCTTCAAAAGATTTGATCATAGCATCAACGATATGTTTAGTAAAAACTTTATTTTGATTATAAGCATGCGGAGAATTCAACATGGATTGCAACAAGGAAATACAATTAATCAAAGAACAACAATCATAATTAAAGTCCTTGAAATCCAAAAGAGTGGGTTCATTGCTATTTAAAGTTTTGACCTCTTCAACCCCACTTTTATCAATCTTAGCATTAAGATCTATAAACTCTGAATCATTGGGACGACTTTTAACTAAAGTTGACTTATCTCCAGTTCCATCTTTATAAGGATTTGTATTAGAAAACAAATATTCAATAGGAGTCACATCAATCACTTTAAGATCTTCATCATTATTATCACGAGAACACACTTTTTCAAGCCATTCACGCTTAGCACGTATTCTAGCGGTTCTTTCCTTACATTCATCAATAGAAGTTATCATAGCTTTTAAAGACTCATTAATATCACGCTTGGGTGGAGTAGATCTAATTTTCAAAGAATCAATCTCAAGTGAAATTCTATCAATGTTCCTAGCCAAATCATCAATCTTGAGCAATTTTTCTTCAATCGTAGCATTGAAAACCTTTTGCAAACTAATAAATTCTTTAATATTATTCTCAAGATCAGAGGGCATCTTATTATAATTTCCATAAGGATTGTTGTAGGAATTACCATAATTATTAGAGGAATTACTAGGAAACGGCCTAGGGTTGAAATTACCTCTATACGCGTTATTACCAAAATTGTTCCTACCAACAAAATTCACATCCATAGATTCATTATTATTTACAATCAAAGAAGACAAAGGCATATCATTAGGATCAATAGGAGCACTCTTACTAGCAAACAATTTCATTAATTCATCCATCTTTTCACTCAAAGTATTTATTTCTTCAATAGCATGCACTTTTTTACTAGTAGGAGATCTTTCTGTATGCCATTGAGAGTAATTTGCCATAATATTATCTAGGAGTTTAGTAGCTTCTCCTAATGTGATTTCCATAAAAGTACCACCCGCGGCGGAATCTAAAAGATTTCTAGATGCAAAATTTAATCCCGCATAAAAAATTTGTATAATCATCCATAAACTCAAACCATGTGCGGGGCAATTTCTAATCATTAATTTCATCCTCTCCTAAGATTGTGAAACATGCTCATGATCAAGTTGCTTAAAATACATTATATCGTTCCTAAGGGAGATGATCTTAGCGGGCGGAAAGTACTTGGAAATAAAAGCATCTTTACACTTATTCCATGAATCAATACTATTTTTAGGCAAAGATGAAAACCAAGTTTTAGCACGATCTCGTAGTGAGAACGGAAATAGCTTCAATTTAACAATATCATTATCCACATCTTTCTTCTTTTGCATATCACACAACTCAACGAAAGTATTTAGATGGGATGCGACATCTTCACTAGGAAGGCCGGAAAATTGTTCTTTCATAACAAGATTAAGCAAAGCGACATTAATTTCATAAGATTCCACACTAGTGGCGGGAGCAATCGGAGTACTAATAAAATCATTATTATTAGTATTGGAGAAGTCACACAAGTTGGTATTCTCTTGAGTCGTCACGACAAAGCAAGCGATCTAGCACACAAGCAAACAAAAAGCAAACGAAAAGACGAACGGAAGAAGGGCGAATAAAAAGGCAAATCTTTTTGGTTTTTTCTGAAAATCATTTTAGAAGTGGGGGGGGGGGAGGAAAACGAGAGGCAAATGGCAAATAATGTAAATGCAAGAGATGAGTTTGTGATGGGTACTTGGTAGGCTTGATGTCTTGACTTGCTATGTATCCTCCTCAGCAACGGCGCCAGAAATCCGTCTTGCTACTTCTTGAGCTTGCGTTGGTTTTCCCTTGAAGAGGAAAGGGTGATGCAGCAAAGTAGATAAGTATTTCCCTCAGTTGTTGAGAACCAAGGTATCAATCCAGTAGGAGGTACAAGCAAGGCCCCAATCTTTGCACCTACACAAACAATCAAACACTTGCACCCAACGCTATAAAGGGGTTGTCAATCCCTTCACGGCTACTTGCAAGGATGAGATCTGATAGAGATAGATATAAAAGATTACTAAAATGAAAAGTAAAATAAAAGTAAATAGATTGCAGCAAAGTATTTTTGATATTTTTGGTTTATAGATATGAAAACATAATATGGAAAATAGACCTAGGGGCCATAGATTTCACTAGAGGCTTCTCTCATGAAGGAAAATAATACGGTGGGTGAACAAATTACTGTCGAGCAATTGATAGAAAAGCGCATAGTTATGACGATATCCAAGGCAATGATTATGCATATAGGCATCACGCCCGTATCAAGTAGACCGAAACGATTCTGCATCTACTACTATTACTCCACAAATCGACCGACTCCTGCCTGCATCTAGAGTATTAAGTTCATGAAGAACAGAGTAACGGATTAAGTAAGATGACATGATGTAGAGGGATAAACTCAAGCAATATGATGAAAACCCCATCTTTTTACCCTTGATGGTAACAATACAAATACGTGCCTCGCTACCCCTACTTTGTCACTGGGTGAGGACACCGCAAGATTGAACCCAAAACTAAGCACTTCTCCCATTGCAAGAATTACCAATCTAGTCGGCCAAACCAAACCAATAACTCGAAGAGACTTGCAAAGATATGAAATCATGCATATAAGAATTCAGGGAAGATTCAAATAATATTCATAGATAATCTGATCATAAACCCACAATTCATCAGATCTCGACAAACACACCGCAAAAGAGTATTACATCGGATAGATCTCCATGAAGATCATGGAGAACATGGTATTGAAGATCATAAAGAGAGAAGAAGCCATCTAGCTACTAGCTATGGACCCGAAGGTCTGAGGTGAACTACTCACGCATCATCGGAGGGGCAATGGTGTTGATGTAGATGCCCTCCGTGATCGAATCCCCCTCCGACAGATTACCGGAAAAGGCCCCAAGATGGGATCTCACGGGAACAGAGGCTTGCGGCGGCGGAAAAGTATTATCGTTGCTCTCTCTGGTATTGGGGGAATATTTCTGAATTTATAGGCGGAGAATTAAGGTTGGAGGAGCTATGGGGGCCCCACAAGCCAGGGGGCGCGCCCCCCCAGGGGCGCGCCCAGGTGGCTTGTGGCCCACCCGTGGGTCTTCTGGCCTCTTCTCCAAGTCTCCTGGGTTCCTTCTGGTCCAAGAAAAATCATCGTAGAATTTATTCTGTTCGGACTCCGTTTGATATTCCTTTCCTGCAATACTCAAAAACAAGGAAAAAACAGAAACTAGCACTGGGCACTAGGTTAATAGGTTAGTCCCAAAAATAATATAAAATAGCATATTAATGCATATAAAACATCCAAAATAGATAATATAATAGCATGGAACAATAAAAAATTATAGATACGTTGGAGACGTATCAAGTACCTAGATGGCTATCTCTCTCTCTCTCTCTATGTTCTTCAATGCCAAGATCACCACGATTCCCGCGGTGATCTATCTTATGTAATCACTCTTTGAGGTGTGTTTGTTGGGATCTGATTAATTGTGGGTTTATGTTTAGATTATTCATGAAAATATATTGAATCCTTGCTGGTTATTTATATGCATGATTGTTATAGCTTCGTAATGCTCTGCGATCTATCGGTTTGGTTTGGCCAACTAGATTGATTTATCTTCGGTGGGAGTAGTGTGTTCTAGTGGGTTCAATCTTGCGGTGCTCAATCCCAGCGATAGAAAGGGACATGATACGTATTGTATTGCTTCCACTAAGGGTAAAATGATGGGTTTCATTCATATTAATTGGATTTACTTCGTCTACATCTTGTCATAATCCTTCAAGCATTACTTTGTTTTTACTTAATACTCTAGATGCATGCTGGATAGCGGTCGATGGGTGGAGTAATAGTAGTAGATGTAGGCAGGAGTCGGTCTACTTGTTTATGGACGTGATGCCTATATACATGATCATTTCCGTGAATAAATATTGCATAAATATGCGCTTTTCTATCAATTGCCCAACAGTAATTTGTTTACCCACCGTATGCTTTCTTTGAGAGAGAAGCCTCTAGCGAACACTATGGCCCCCGGGTCTCCTCACAAATATATTTACAAAAACTCTAAATACCTTGCTTTCATTATTTACTTTCTTTTTATTTTCAATTTATTATTATAAAATTATCTATCTATCACTAATTATCACTTGCAAGTAACAATTTCAATGGGATTGACAACCCTCTTGCCCTCATTGGGTGCAAGTGTTTGCTCTGTTGTGTGTAGGTGCTAAAGATGGGAGTTTGCGTGGTTCTCCTATTGGTTCAATAACCTTGGTTCTCACTGAGGGAAATACTTGCCTCTACTATGCCGCATCATCCCCTCTTCTTTGGGGAAAATCCCAACTTAGTTCACAAGTATCATGAAGGATTTCTGGCGCCGTTGCGGGGGGGGCATCATCAAATTCCTATCAAGTACCTTCTCACAAATTATCATTCACTTGTTCTACTTTTTATTTGTTGTTATATTTTTCTTGCTATAAAATCAAAAATACAAAAATATTTATCTTTGCTAGTTTACTTGTTTGCTTGCTAGTTTACTTTCTTTGCTTGTTACTTTGCTTGCTTGGTCACCATGTCTCAAGATACTACTAAGTTGTGTGACTTCTGAAATACTAATAATAATGATTTTATTAGTACTCCTATACCACCCGCCACTAGTGCGGAGTTTTATGATATTCATGCTGCATTGCTAAATCTTGTGATGAAAGAACAATTTTCGGGAAGTCCTAATGAGGATCCCGCTTCTCATCTCAACACCTTTGTTGAATTATGTGATTTGCAAAAGAAAAAGTACATGGATAATGATGTGGTGAAATTGAAATTATTTCCTTTTTCACTAAGAGATAAAGCTAACACTTGGTTTTTGTCCTTGCCTCGCAATTGTATTGGAACGTGGGATAAGTGTAAGGATGCTTTTATTGCCAAGTATTTTCCTCCCGCTTAAATTATGTCTCTCCGAAACCAAAATAAGAATTTTAAACAACATGATGCACAAGCATGGGAGATAATGAAAATGATGATTAGAAATTGTCCCACTCATGGCTTAAACTTATGGATGATTATACAAAATTTCTATGCTGGACTGAACTTTGTGTCTAGAAACCTTCTAGATTCTTATGTAGGTGGTAACTTTATGGAGGTGACATTAGGAGAGGCTACAAACTTCTAGACAATATCATGACAAATTATTCTCAATGGCACACCGAGCGAGCTCCAGTTGATAAGAAGGTAAATTTCATCGAAGAAATTACTACTTTGAGTGATAAAATGGATGCTCTTGTGAATATGATTGCAAACAAGAATGCTCAAGTTGATCCTAATTATATGTCATTATCTACTTTGATTGATCAAAATAATGATGGTATTGATATGAACTTTGTTTCGCGATATAATTTCAACAATAATGATTATAGAGGTAATTTCAGTGCTAGGCCGTATCCCACTAATTCCTCTAATAACTATGGTAATTCCTATGGAAATTCATTCAACAATAATAATAGGATACCTACTGATCTTGGGAACACCATTAAATAATTTATTAGTTCTCAAAAGATTTTCAACACTGTGGTAGAAGAAAAGTTGCATAAAGTTGACGATATGGCTAGAAACGCGGATAGGATTGCTCATGATGTGGAAACTCTTAAAAGTAAAACTTTGACACCCAAGCATGATATTAATGAGTCTATTAAATACATCCAAATATATATTAATGAAAGTAAGGAGAGGACCGCTAGGTTGAGAGCTAAGCGAGAATTCTTAGAAAAGGCTCTTCCACCCGGTTTTTACCGTAATCATGAGAAGATCTTAAAATGATTGGTACTTCTCCCATTGAATCCTTGTTTACTAATCTGAAAATAGATGATAAAGGGGATGAAGATGAGTCAACTTCATCTAGAAGGAGTCCCGTTTGTTTGGAGGGTGATGATCTTAATGTTAAAAATGAAAAATGTGGGTTTGGAGAGGTCAAAACTTTAACAAGTGATGTACCCACTATCTTGGATCACAAGGACTTTAATTATGATAATTTAAATTTAGTAGAATGTATTTCCTTGCTGCAATCCATATTAGCTCACCCAATGCTTACGAACAAAATAAGGCTTTTGCTAAACATATTGTAGAAGCTATGCTAAAAGCTCACTAAGAAAAACTTGAGTTAGAAGTTTCTATTCCTATAAAGTTGCATGATGAGTGGGAACCTACTATTAAAATAAAAATTAAGGAATATGAATGCAATGCTTCGTGCGACCTTGGTGCTAGCTGATACGTCACCAACGTATCTATAATTTTTGATTGTTCCATGCTGATATATTATAATTCTAGGATACTTTTTGGGTCATTATTTACCAATTTATAATATTTTTGAGCACTAAGCTATTGACCCAGTGCCCAGTACCAGTTGCTGTTTTTTGCGTGTTTTTGCCTTCGCAGGTTTACTGTACCAAACGAAGTCCAATTACCACAAAACTTTTTGATGATTTTTTCTGGACTATATGAAGACCTAGAAGCTTCGGAAGGAAGCCGGGAGGCGCAAGAGGGCCCCACCACACATCAGGGCGCGCCCTGGGGGTGGCGCCCTGATATGTGGTGGCCCCCTTGGGCACCTCCCGACGTCCCTCTTCGGCCTATAAATTCTCTAATATTCTGAAAATCCTAAAGGTAGCCCCGAAACCCTTTTTCCGCCGCCGCAAGTCTCTGTTCCGTCGCGAGGCCATCTGGAGCTCCGTTCTGGCACCCCGCCGGAGGGGGGATCGATCACGGAGGGCCTCTTCATCAACCTTGCTTCCCTCATAATGATGTGTAAGTAGTTCACCACGGACCTACGGGTCTGACGTTGCTTGAGACTGCGTCTGTATTTCCCCAAAGAGGAAGGGATGATGCAGCACAGCGACGGTAAGTATTTCCCTCAGTTATGAAACCAAGGTTATCGAACCAGTAAGAGGATCACCACCACCCAATAAGTAGCACCTGCACACAAACAACAAATACTTGCAACCCGACGTGAAAGAGAGGTTGTCAATCTCTCTACGGTAAATAGATAGATTACGTAGTGATAGATAGGAGAGATAGATCTTTCAAGAACACAAAATAAAAAGGGCAAATAAAATATGCAGCAATATGTTTTTGTGTTTTTGGTTTTGTAGATCTGAAAACAAAGATGCAAAAAGATAGATCTGAAAGCAATATGTTGGAAAAGTAGACCCGGGGGCCGTAGGGTTCACTAGTGGCTTCTCTCATGAGTATAGCGCACGGTGGGTGAACAAATTACTGTTGGGCAATTGATAGAAAATCGAATAGTCATGACGATATCCAAGGCGATGATCATTATATAGGCATCACGTCCAAGATAAGTAGACAAACTCCTGCCTGCATCTACCACTATTACTCCACACATCAACCGCTATCCAGCATGCATCTAGTGTATTAAGTTCATGGAAAAACAGAGTAATGCAATAAGAACGATGACATGATGTAGACAAGATCTATTCATGTAGGAATAGACCCCATCTTGTTATCCTTAATAGCAACGATACATGCGTGTCTTGCTGCCCCTTCTGTCACTGGGAAAGAACACCGCAAGATCGAACCCATCACAAAGCACCTCTTCCCATGGCAAGAAAAATCGATCTAGTTGGCCTAACTAAACCAAAGATTCGAAGAAATAATACGAGGCTATAAGTAATCATGCATATAAGAGATCAAAGAAGACTCAAATAATATTCATGGATAGAAACTGATCATGAACTCAAAATTCATCGGATCCCAACAAACATACCGCAAAAGTTAACATCAAATAGATCTCCAAGAGACCATTGTATTGAGAATCGTAAAAGAGAGAGAGAGGACGCCATATAGCTACTACCTACGGCCCCGTAGGTCTATGGTGGAATACTCATGCATCATCGGAGAGGCACCTATGAAGAAGATGAACCCCTCTGTGATGGTGTTTAGATTGGATCTCGCGGTTCTGGAACTTGCGGCGGCGGGAATTGTGTTTCGTCGACTCCCCTAGGGTTTTTGGAATATTTGGGAATTTATAGGCATCAGAGGCGGTGGAGAGGGGCCCCGAGGAGGGCACAACCCATCAGGGCACGTCGGGGCCCCCCTGGCGCGCCCTGGTGGGTTGTGGTCTCCTCGGCCCACTCCCCTGGCACTTATTTGGCCCACCTGGAGTCTTCTGGTCCAGAAAAAATCTCCAAAAAGTTTCGCCGCGGTTGGACTCCGTTTGGTATTGATTTTCTGCGAAGTAAAAAACAAGGAAAAACAGCAACTGGCACTTTGGCACTATGTCAATAGGTTAGTCAGAAAAAATGATATAAAGTTATTATAAAATGATTGTAAAACATCCAAGAATGATAATATAACAGCATGGAACAAGCAAAAATTATAGATACGTTGGAGACGTATCGGCATCCCCAAGCTTAATTCCTACTCGTCCTCGAGTAGGTAAATGATAAAAACAGAATTTTTGATGTGGAATGCTGCCTAACATGTTCGTCATATTCTTTTCTTTTGTATAGCATGGACATTTGGACTTGCAAATGATTCAAAGCAATAGTCTAGTTTTAACATAATGACTTCGATACTCAAGCATGTCAACAAGCAACCATGTCTTTCAAAATATCAACACTAAAGAAAGTTATCCCTAGCCCATCATGCTCAATCATTGATCCATTCATGACACACACTCAAATATTAACTATGCCCAATGCTCAAGTACGATCATAGTGCCCCCTAGTTGGTGCTTATAAGAGAAGACGAAGACTCAAAGTAAAAATAAAAAATGCATAAAGTAAAAGATAGGCCCTTCGCAGAGGGAAGTAGGGATTTGTAGAGGTGCCAGAGCTCAAGGTTTAAATTGATAGATAAAAAATATTTTGAGTGGCATGCTTTTCCTGTCAACGAAAATGACAAAGTAGCTCACAATACTTTCCATGCTAGATATGTCATAGGCGGTTCCCAAACAGAAAATAAAGTTTATTCCTTTTTCCACCAAACTTTCACTTTCCATGGCGGGCCGTATCCACGGTTGCCTTCCATACCAACACTTTCCAAGGAATTTATTATTTGACAACATAAAGTAAATATTTTTTTCTTTTTCATTTCGGGAATGGGCATCTTTTTACACCAAACTTTCACTTTCCATGAAATTATTTCCTTTTTCACTAAGAGATAAAGCTAAAGCTTGGTTTTCATATTTACCTCGTAATAGTATTGGAACATGGGATAAGTGTAAAGATGCTTTTATTGCTAATTATTTCCCTCCTGCTAAGATCATCTCCCTTAGAAATCAAATAATGAATTTTAAAATCAAGATCAAGAGCATGTTGCACAAGCTTTAATGATAAGGAATTGTACAACTCATTATTTAAATATGTGGATGATTATCCAAAACTTCTATGCTGGACTAAACTTTGTGTCTAGAAATCTTCTAGATTCTGCTGCAGGTGATCCTTTATGGATTTGACCTTAGGAGAGGCCACAAAACTTCTGGACAACATCATGACAAATTATTCTCAATGGCATACCAAAAGGGCTCCAACAGGTAAGAAGGTAAATTCTGTTGAAGAAATCGCTACTTTGAGTGAAAAAGTCGATGCTCTTATGAATATGGTTGCTAGTAAAAATGCTCATGTTGATCCCAATGATGTTCCCTTGTCTACTTTGATTGAGCAAAATAATGATGCTATTGATGTGAACTTTGTCTCTCGAAATAATTTCAATAACAATGCTTATAGAGGAAATTTCAATTCTAGGTCGTATCCCGGTAATTCCTCTAACAACTATGGAAACTCTTATGGTAATTCTTATACAAATGCTAATAGGATGCCCTCTGATCTTTACAACACAATTAAAGAATTTATTAATTCTCAAAAAGTTTTCAACACTATGGTAGAAGAAAATTTGCATGTAGTTGACACTTTGGCTAAAAACATGGATATAATTGCTCTTGATGTGGAAACCCTTAAAAATAAAGCTTTGCCACCCAAGCATGATTTCAATGATGCCATTAAATCAATCCAAATATCTATTAATTAAAGTAAGGAGAGGACCGCTAAGTTGAGAGCTAAGCGGGAATTCTTAGAAAAAGCTCTTCCACCCGGTTTTTATCGGAATCATGATGAAGATCTTAAAATGATTGGTGTTTCTCCTATTGAATATTTATTTACCTCTCTGAATATAAATGATAAAGGGACTGGAGATGAGTCAACTTTAGTAGAGGAGCGTCCCGTTTGCTTGGAGGGTGATGATTTTAATGCTAAAACTGAAAAATGTGGGTTTGGAGAGGTCAAAACTTTAACTAGTGATGTAACCACTATCTTGGATTACAAGGACTTTAATTATGATAATTGCTCTTTAGTAGAATATATTTCCTTGTTGCAATCCGTTATTAGCTCACCCAATGCTTATGGACAAAGCAAAGCTTTTATCGAACACATAGTAGAAGCTATGATAAGAGCTTATGATAAGAAACTTGAGCATGAAGTCTCTATTACTAGAAAATTGCATGATGAGTGGGAACCTACTATCAAAATAAAGATCAATAATATGAATGTAATGCTTTGTGTGACCTTGGTGCTAGTGTTTCAACTATTCCTAAAACTCTTTGTGATGTACTCGGTCTCACTAATATTGAAGATTGTTCCATCAACTTGCATCTTGCGGATTCTACCATCAAGAAACCTTTAGGTAGAATTAATGATGTGCTTATTATTGCAAATAAAAATTATGTGCCTGTAGATTTCATTGTGCTTGATATTGATTTCAATCCTTCTTGTCCCATAATACTTGGAAGGCTTTTCTTACGAACTATAGGTGCAATCATTAACATGAAAGAGGGGAACATAAGGTTCCAATTCCCATGAAATAAAGGGATGGAACACTTCCCTAAAAAGAGAATTAAACCACCTTATGAATCAATTATGAGAGCCACTTATGGGTGGAATGTCAAAGATGACAAAACTTGAAACTATGCATTATGCCTAGCTAGGGCCATTAAACAGTACCGCTTGTTGGGAGGCAACCCAATAGTTATCTTTAAATTTTTTCTTAGAAATTTCTGTTTATTTTTAATAACATGATTAATGCCTCTGTAATAATTATATTTTTGTGTTTAAATTAGTGTTTGTTCCAAGTAAATCCTTTGGGATGACTCACAAGATGAGTAGAATCGATGCTGAAACAAAACAGAAACTTTTGACTCCAGTACAGGAATTTTCATTTCTTTCTAGAGCGTGATAATGATCTGAAATTTTTAAACAGTGTTTATATTCAAAGTTTCGAGGTTTTCCGAATTTTTCAGAATTTTTAGAGTTACATAAATATAGTGTCTCTACAGGTTTCTACAGACTGTTCTGTTTTAGACAGATTCTGTTTTTGCTTGCATAGTTGCTTATTTTGATTAAACTATGGATTGTATCGGGGGGTATAAGCCATTTAGAAGTTAGAAGACAGTACCTATTATGAATTTATGAAATTTGAATCAATTTATAACAGTACTTAAAGTGTGCAATATGTTTCTTATACTAATTGAATTCACAAGGTTTTGTTGAGTTTTGTGTGATTGAAGTTTTCAAGTTTTGGGTGTTATCTTGATGGACAAAGGAATAAGGAGTAGAAAGAGCCTAAGCTTGGGGATGCCCAAGGCACCCCAAGGTAATATTTTAAAGGATACTAAAGCGTCTAAGATTGGGGATGCCCCGGAAGGCATCCCCTCTTTCGTCTCAAAACCATCGGTATGTCACTTGAAGCTATATTTTTATTCGTCACATGATATGAGTTTTGCTTGGAGCGTCGTTTGCTTTAGTTTGCTTTTACTTTCAGTTTGCCACAATCATTGTTTGCTGGACACACCTATTTATGAGAGACACACCTTCATCATAATTTGTTAGAATACTCTATGTGCTTCACTTATATCTTTTGAGCATAGCAGTTGCTCTAGTACTTCACTTGTATCTTTTTGAGCACGACGGCGTGTAAATTTTAAAGAAATGATTTCACTCTCATTCTTCACTTATATTTGTTGGAGAGTTAATGAATAGTGGTGGTAATTTGCATGGGTCATACAGACTAGTCCAAAAATATTAGGTATTCAAAGAGTGATAATCAAAAGCATCATGTAGCACATATAAATAAATTGTTGGTTAATGATATTGATGTAGAAATAGGTGTGAGTTCATAATTGTTAAACCATAGAAGTGTCGATATTAAGAGGGGTTGACCTATTTGTTCATCTAAAAATTAAAGAAGCATGGTGATGATGTGTGAGCATTTCTATTCCTCGTTTAAATCCTAGTGTTGTTTCGGGTCGGAAGCGCGCGATGGTTAACTCCTACCAACCTCTTTCCTCGGGGCATGCGATTAGTACTTTGATTAATGATAAACTAATAAAAATTTGCAATAAGTATATGAGTTCTTTATGACTAATGTGAAACCATGGACATACGCAATCTCTCCTTTTCATAATTTGCTAGCCTCTTCGGTACCGTGCATAGCCCGTTCTCACCTCGAGGATCGGTGCAGCTTTCGTCGGTGCATCCAAACCCCGTAACATGATATGCTTTGTTGCACATAAGCCTTATTATATCTTCCTCAAAACAGCCACCATACCTACCTATCATGGCATTTCCATAGCCATTCCGAGATATATTGCCATGCAAATTCCATCGTCACTTCACATGACTAGTTCGTTCATCGTCATATTGCTTTGCATGATCATATAGAGTTGACATGGTATTTGTGGCAAAGCCACCTTCATAATGTTTTTGATACATGTCATGCTAGATCATTGCACATCCTGGTACACTGCCAGAGGCATTCATACAGAGTCATATCTTCATATCAGTTCTCCATGTTGAGTTGTAAGTAAATAAAAGTGTGATGATAATCATTATTAGAGCATTGTCCCAGTGAGGAAAGAATGATGGATACGATGATTCTCCCACAAGTCGAGATGAGACTCCGGACGAAAATAAAGATGGGGGTGGCCAAATGAGTCCACCATCCATTCAAAAAAATGAGAGAAGGGACTTTGCTACTATCCTTTACCACACTGTGCCTCAAAGTGGCACCATGTTCCTCATGTAGAGAGTCTCATGATATATCACTTTCATATGCTAGTGGGAATTACCTATTCATCATTTCAAACTTGGCTTGTATATTCCTATGACGGGCTTCCTCAAATGCCCAAGGTCTTCATGAGCAAGCAAGTTGGATGTACACCCCACTTAGCTTCATTTGAGCTTTCATACACTTATAGCTCTAGTGCATCATTTGCATGGCAATCCCTACTCCTTGCATTGACATCTATCGATGGGCATCTCCATAGCCCGTTGGTACGCCTAGTTGATGTGAGACTATCTTCTCCACTTCCTACCTCTTGATATCTACCACCATACTCTATTCCACCTACATGCTATGTCCAATGGCTCACGCTCATGTATTGCGTGAAGGATAAAAAGTTGAGGCATATTGAAAAATTACGAACCAACTGCCTGACTTGGACACCGTGGTGTTTAACATTTGTATTAATGTGGTGAAGATGGAGCCATGCCTTGCTAATACAATAAGATGAATGGGGGGTAAACATTTCTTGAGAATCGTATACTTTTAGGAATTAAGAATTCTGTTTCTTACACTTTGAATATTGCTATACTAATATTTGTTGATCCATCTTTTCTCAATGAGCATACCTGAATAAGATTACATAGTGGATAGCATGTCACATCAAAAATTATGTTTTATCATTTACCTACTCGAGGATGTAGGATCCAAAGTATGTCTAGAGGGGGGTAATTAGACTACTTGACCAAATAAAAATCTATTCTTTTCCCAATTTTAGTTGTGGGCTGATGTTAGCAATTTGCACAAGTCAAGTTCACCCTACACATGCATGTCTACAAGTATTGTAGCGGAAAGTAAATAAAAGCATATATAATAGAGTAAGGGTAGGAATTTCAAACGCAATTTGGAGACACGAAGATTTTTCCCGTGGTTCCGATAGGTGGTGCTATCGTACGTCCACGTTTATGGAGTCTTCAACCTATGGAGGGTAGCGGTCGCGAGAGTCCATACCCTTAAGGGTCCACGAAGTAGCAACCTCGACTATTCCATAATGGCTTCCATCCACGAAGGACTAGCCTCACTATGGGTAGATCTTCACGAGGTAGGCGATCTCCTTGCCCGTACAAACTTCTTGGTTCAACTCCACAACATGAAGTAGGAGGCTCCCAAGTGACACCTAACCAATCTAGGAGGCACCACCCTCCAAAAGGTAATAGGCTCGATAGTAACGATGAACTACTTGCTCTTGTGTTTCAAATGATAGTCTCCTCGACACTCAATCACTCTCTCACAGATTTGGCTTGGGTAGAATAGATTGATTGGATGGAAAACAACTTGGGGAGGCTAGAAATGAAGATCCATATGATTGGAGTGGATGATCTTGACCTCAACACAAGGATAGGTGGTTCTCTCTCAGAAAATTGGATATGGCAAGTGGGTGTGTGTTCTGAGTGCTTCTCTTACGAGTGGATGGTGGTGGAGGGGTATATATAGGCATCTCCAAAAATCCAACCGTTACAAAATTATTGCCCAATTCGGTGGAACCGAAGCAAAAAAACTCGGTTGTACCGACTAGTGCACAATGTGGCAACTTTGGCGTTTTCGGGGAGACCGATATATAAATCTCGGTGGTACCGATATGGGTGACCTAGGCAGTTACCAAATCTCGGTGAGACCGATTTCTCAAACTCGGTGGGACCGATTTGGCGAAATGGGTTAACAGAGAGTTGGCCCAACTTCTCGGTGAAACCGATTTGCAAAACTCGGTGGGACCGATTCTTGAAAATGGCTAACTTGGAAGTTGGTCACTGTTTTCGGTGGCACTGAAAGGGAATGTTGGTAGTACCGAGTTGTGGGTCTTGGCTAGGGTTTTTGTCTGGGCTTTTGACTCGGTGTAGCCGATATGGAAATGTTGGTGACACCGATTTTGAGTGGTAGGCTCTATGACAGAATATTTATGGGAGAGCTTGTGGGTGTTTTTGGCGACTATCACTTGATCACTTTGAGCATTTCATTCACCAGTATTACCTCACCCCCTCTTGATAGTATTGGCTTTCCTATGGACTCAAAGTGATTTCTCACAAAGTAAAATGTAGAGTCTTCATGCTTGTAGCTTAGCCAATCATACTCCTTGCATCATGGGGTCTCCTCACAATTCTTTGCCAATCAAACATTGAACTTTTTCCTGAAACATACTTTGTGGAAACATTAGTCCAATGAAATATATGTTGTTATTAATTACCAAAACCACCTAGGGAGAAGTTGTGCTTTCAATCTCCCCCTTCTTGGTAATGGATGACAACAAATAGATCAAAGCTTTGATGAGAGATATAATCAATGAATAGCATCGTTGCTTTGAGAAGTATGTGATAAGCAAGAGCTCCCCCTAAATTTGTGCATTATTTTAAATTTGTGTTTGAATGCAAGTGCACAATCGATTAGGATCATGGGTCACTCTTTCATGTAACGTACAACTTGGTGGTGCGCCAAAATTAATAGGAGTGAATTACATGAGCACATCACACCAAACATAAGTAAATGATCATCACATGGATATCTCAAAGATAGACGATAATAGCATCACACAAGAGTATATGATCAAATACAACAAAGTTTCAACCAAACGATAAACCAAATGTTTTTGAAAAGCAGAGAGGGATCAAAAAACAACACACTCTCTCTCTCGAAGCCCTATGATCTATGACCTCTCCCCCTTTGGCAACAAGTTACAAAAAAGTTCAAAGCCATAGAGCTACTCATTGCTCTAGGCATGGTCTCCGGTGGCTGTCGACGGAGTCGAGAGAAGAGCATCCGTGAAGAGTTCAGCTGAAGTCCTCTGAGGTGGTGGTGGCAGGTGCTGAAGAAGATGGCCTCAACTCTGGAGCAAACACTGTAGGAGTTCTGGCTTGAGTCTTGAACTGAGTGCTGGTCCTGAGAGGTGGACTGTCATCATCATCAGAATCTAAGGAGTGGGGAATGGGAGCTTCATCCACTTCCTTCTTAAGTTCATCTTCAGTCTTAGTCAGCCCATCCACTTTGTTGTTCAGCGTGTGAAAGGATCGATATGGTTGACTAGAGGGGGGGGTGAATTAGCAACTACCACTTTTTAACTTTTCTTTAACAAGTTAGGCTTAGCAACAAATAGGTTGGCTAGATACGCAACTAGGTGAGCAACCTATATGATGCTAACAACAATAACCAAAGAAGCAAGAAGATAAACAATACAAATAGCTTGCACAAAGTAAGGGTAAGGAGTAACCACGAGTGGAACCAATGGAGACGAGGATGTGTTACCGAAGTTCCTTCCCGGTAAGGGGAAGTACGTCTCCGTTGGAGCGGTGTGGAGGCACAATGCTCCCCAAGAAGCCACTAGGGCCACCGTATTCTCCTCACGCCCTCACACAATGCGAGATGCCATGATTCCACTAGTGGTGCCCTTGAAGGCGGCAATCGGACCTTTACAAACAAGGTTGGGGCTCTCTCCACAACTTAATTGGAGGCTCCCAACGAAACCACGAAGCTTCACCACAATGGAATATGGCTTCGGGGTGACCTCTTCCGTCTAGGGTGCTCAAACACCCAAGAGTAACAAAATCCACACAAGAAAGTATGGGGGAATCAATTTTCCTTTGGTGCAAGTGTAGATCTAGATCTCCTCATTCAATCCCTAGCAAGACAACAAGTTTGGGTGGCTAGAGAGAGAGATCGGGCAAGAAAGCTCAAGGGGCATCAATGGTGGAGAGAGAGAGGTAAGAGATAAGGGAGAGGTGGAAGAAGCACCTCCTTATATAGGCCCCCCCCTTTTCCAATCGTTACTGCCAGAATTGCACGGAGCGGTACAACCGCAGCGGCGGGCGGTACAATCGGTATAACCGGTAAGACCGGTACAACCGGCCAACCACCGCCCTACCATCGGACCACAACAGAGAGGTGGCCCGGAAGCAGCACCCCGGCCAGACCCCTGGACCAGGAAAGTCCTAAGCGGTGCAACCGCTCGGGACCCCGGTTGTACCGGGCTATATGAAAATAGCGGTACAACCAGTCAACAACCGCCCTACCACCGGACCTAAACAGAAAGGTGGCCCGGATGCAGCAGCCCGGCCAGAGCCCCGGACCAGGCAAAGTCCTAAGCGGTACAACCGCTCAGGACCCCGGTTGTACCGGGCTATATGAATATAGCGGTACAACCAGTCCAGGTCCGCCCAACAACCGGAGCTAAACAGAACCAAGTCCCGTTGTAGCCTGGTGTTGGGCCTGTTAACCGCTCAGAGCTGCCACCCTGGGTCACCCAGCATTTGGCGGTACAACCGCCCGGGGGCAGCGGTACAACCGCTGGGGACAACTCAGTGGCAGCACCTCCAGGGTATCACCCCTGGAGTGGTGGTCAAACCGGAAGCTTAGAGCGAGCAGTGCATTAGGTCGGGACAACGGTGTACCTAGCAAGCAACTAAGGAAAGAGGGGGCTCTCTCTCTATGATGCGGAGGAGAGAGTTGGGTGAAGACGGATGTGCGAAAGAACTGATTCACCCAAGACTTTCCAATGTGGATTCCCTCTTAATAGTACGGGATCCCTACGACCAAAGAGAATAAACACGTAGAGAACACCGTCTTCGATCTTTTCCATTTGGAGGGAATATCTAACCGTCTTGTGTCTCACATGAAGTACCTAAATAACTTGACACCCGGTTAGAATCATAGTGAGTTGTCATCATCACCGAAACACCAAGGCAAGAGAATGCCCTTACAGCGTGGAAAACTTATCCTCCACAATCCTCACAAGAATATCCTGATTGAGGTGAATGGTCTTGATGTCCTTCTGCATGATCTGAATGGTGCTAATAAGAAGATCCATTTGCTCATTCCTTGTTCTAGGAGCCTGAGCACGAGTGTCTCTAGCTGCCTCAGCCTCTGCCTGTGCAGTAGATGAAGTGGGATGACTAGGATCCATCACCACTTCATTACCTTTGAGGATCAGTCGTGGTCTTCTAGACTCTACCAGATCTATCAAATCAATTCATGGATGAGATTTCATGGATGAGAGTAGACATTTGTTCCTAATTTTTCTTGACCAAACCTCCGCTCTGACCCAATGATACAATTGCACTCTTTTCTTTATCCGTTGAATGATTACACTAGCATCAATCCACCTTCTTTCGGATCATGTTTATGAAAGCAAAGGTTCCATCACTACATACGTGGTTACCAGATACCCATGGGGAAGCACATTATAGTACATTCTCCTTTAACTCTGGTTGGAGTGGCAAATGGGGACGATCAAGTGCATACACATTCTTCTCTAACTTAGAGTTAATGAGCATCTGAATGTACGGTGCATATCCAAAAGATCTCTTCTGGTCTGCGGCTGTCCTCTTCGCTGTCTCTACAATCAAGTCCATCACTCTTATCCTGGTGTGGGGGTCTATGTGATGCAAATGTTGATGGAGTACCCCCTTATCATCTTATCGTCTCCAGATTTGGGCATCAAGGTATGCCTCAAAATGGTGTTAGTGGTGGGTAGTCCTGCTTGCAGGAAATAGACAGACCCAAACTTATTTGAATGCACATGTGAAGCAGGGATTTCCTGGTACATATTTGCCATGGAGTTGTGACTCATCTTGGATTCAGCATATACATCCAAGTCACCTTATTGTACCTGTGAGGCTCCTAAGATGGTAGCCCACTCATCAACAGTTGATTGGTACCTCACTCCTTCAGTCATCCAAACAATCCTGCCATCCGAATACAAGTGTACAGTGGAATAGAACTGCATGATCATCTCATCATTCCAAGATGAAAACTCTCTGCCAACAAAGTTTGCAAGATCAATACAGTGGAAGTTGTCTCTGACACTGGGAAAGAAATCTTCATTGTCCTTGATGTAATCCCAGTCGACATATCTCATGTCACTTACAGCTACGCTCTTGTCCAATAGGACAGTCTCATAGAAGTCCTGTTGTTCCTCGGTGTGAAATCTGGCATCCACAGCAGTCCTTCTCCTGGAGGCATAAGGATCAATAGCTCTCCACTTCCTCAGCCCTAAGTCATTCCTCTTCTTCATATCTTCTGCAACTGGGTGATCATCATTATGAATAGGCAAGTGGGGCCTCAGTTTTCTCAAAATAGATATGTTCTCCTCTTCTTCTATCATAGTGGATTTCTTGTTCTTGGCAGCACTTGGAATATCTATGGTAGACTTCTTTGACTTGGAGGCTGCAACAGACTTCTTGGGAGCAGACTTGGTGCTCTTAGCTGGAGCATCCTTGGGCATAGCATCAGCCAACAATTTCTTCTTCTTAGCTGGAGGGGCTTTTGCAGCTGGTTCCTCCTCTTCCTCTTGTTCCCCGGCTCCTGCTGGATCTTCGTACATTGAAGTTGGTCTGCCAACAACATGTATAATTATCTTCCTGGTCCTCTTCTTCTCTCCTGCCTTTTTAGGCTTAGAACTCTTTGCTGGCTCAACAGAATTAGATGTGTTAGCCTTGGCACTTTCAGGTGCCCTCATGGCATCAACACTGGCATAAACCTTCTTAACAGGTTTCTTGGAAGTAGTAGAATCTGTGGTTGTGCTCTTGGCAGCTTTCTCTTTCTGCTTCTTGGCTAATTCCTCCTCTGGCACAAAATCAGCATCTTCCTCATCTCAGTTCAACTTCTTCCTTTCCCTGGTGGCAGCCTAGGGCAGGTCAGGAGAACTAGGCACATCATCATAAGAAGATGAACTAGCTTCAGGGCTAGTGCCTGCACTCATGTCCACATCTCTTTCTCTGAAGTTGTTTTGGCTGTCATCTAATCCAGACATGCTGACCCTGTGAATAGAGTATAGAAGACCAGAGAGGTTGAGCAACACAAAATACTAGAGTTTTTTCAAAAAAATGAACTTAGAAACTTGGGTTTGATCTACTGCAAAATGTATTTCGGTTGCACCGGGTTGAAATTTTTGGAGTCACCGAGACAGACCACTTGCATTAATAGAGACTTGGGCTGTCTTTTCTGGTGTCACCGAAAAGAACTGCTCGGTCTAACCAAAGCAGTTCTCAGAAACCCTAAAAACTAAATCGGTAGAACCGATTTTATCAACTCGGTGTCATCGAGATGTATGTTGCGGGAGGTCAGATCCAAAATTTCTTCGTTCTATAATCTATGGAAGTATTTGTGGGATAGGAAGCTTTCAATCTGTGGCAAGAATACGGCACAACCCTAATGCGCTTGAATTAGACATTGGAACGCATGAGGGGATTGAAACCATACCCTAACTTGGCGATGGTTCGACTACGACGACGACGGTGGTGATGATTTCCGTCGACGGCGAGGATCCCAACGGCGAAGGCACTCGGGGAGACAACGGCGACGACCAAGGGGTCCGGTGCGGCAGCATAGGATTGGAGACTCGAGCGTTTGAAGATGAATTTCAAAACGTCGGGTCTGTCGGGATTAAAGTACCCTTTACTGTCGGTGACGCCGATACTAAAATTTCGGTGCCACCGAGTTCCACTACTGTCAGTTGACAGGGAAACTCGGTGAAGCCGAGATTATGGGATCGGTGCTACCGAGGTGCAAAAACAGATCAACCCTGACCATTCGGTGAAACCAAGAATTTTTTATTGGTTACACCGCGTTGCACTTTAGGGAGGTTTTGGAAGTCAGCCTTGACAAAACGGAACTCCGAGTGATCCTCACACAGAGGGTTCGAGAAGTGCTTGTTCAAGTTTTGTGATGAAGCAAGAATAGAACTTGAGACAAGAAAACATAGATATCTAGAGAGGGGTCCTAGGCATTCTTGTATGTCCTATTGGAAAAAAACAAGAACCAAATAGCAACAATTGGATGTCCTCGAATGAGAAAAAATATGCATACCAACATGCTCACACAATAAGATGTCCAATGAAATCATGGCAAACATGCAAAACCACTCTAGCATCTAACATGCACTTTGGCGATGACGGAGTCATCTATATATGAGTATATTGACTTAGGAGTCAAGTAAGAATACTTGATCATAGGTCATACTCATCGTTTAAGCACAAGTGGGGTTACTGACGTGGCTTGTGACTGCGTCGGTATTTCCCCAAAGAGGAAGGGATGATGCAGCACAGCAACGGTAAGTATTTCCCTCAGTTATGAAACCAAGGTATCGAACTAGTAGGAGGATCACCACCACATAATAAGCAGCACCTGCACACAAAGAACAAATACTTGCAACCCGACGTGAAAGAGAGGTTGTCAATCTCTCTACGGTAAAAAGATAGATTAGGATATGATAGATTGGAGAGATAGATCTCTCAAGAACACAAAATAAAAAGGGCAAATAAAAAGTACATCAATATATTTTTGGTTTTTTGGAATAATAGATCTGAAAACAAAAGTGGCAAAAAGATAGATCAGAAAGCAATATGTTGGAAAAGTAGACCCGGGGGCCGTAGGTTTCACCAGTGGCTTCTCTCATGAGTATAACACACGGTGGGTGAACAAATTACTGTTGGGCAATTGATAGAAGATCAAATAATCATGATGATAACCAAGGCGATGATCATTATATAGACATCATGTCCAAGATAAGTAGACCGACTCCTGGCTGCATCTACCACTATTACTCCGCACATCGACCGCTATCCAGCATGCATCTAGTGTATTAAGTTCATGGAAAAATGGAGTAATGCAATAAGAACGATGACATGATGTAGACAAGATCTATTCATGTAGGAATAGACCCCATCTTGTTATCCTTAATAGCAATGATACATGCGTGCCTTGCTGCCCCTTCTGTCACTGGGAAAGGACACCGCGAGATCGAACCCATCACAAAGCACCACTTCCCATGGCAAGAAAAATCGATCTAGTTAGCCTAACTAAACCAAAGATTCGAAGAAGAAATATGAGGCTATAAGTAATCATGCATATAAGAGATCAAAGAAAACTCAAATAATATTCATGGATAGAAACTGATCATGAACTCACAATTCATCGGATCCCAACAAACACACCGCAAAAGTATACATCAAATAGATCTCCAAGAGACCATTGTATTGAGAATCATAAGAGAGAGAGAGAGAGGAAGCCATCTAGCTACTGCCTACGGACCCGTAGGTCTATGGTGGACTACTCATGCATCATCGGAGAGGCACCACTGAGGATGATGAACCCCTCTGTGATGGTGTTAGATTGGATCTTGAGGCTCTTGAACTTGCGGTGGCTGGATGTGTTTTTCGTCGACTCCCTTAGGGTTTCTGGAATATTTGGGAATTTATAGGCATCACAGGCGGTGGAGGGGGGCCCCGTGGAGGACACAACCCATCAGGGCGCGCCGGGGGCCTATGACGCCCCTGGTGGGTTGTGGTCTCCACAACCCACCTCTCCGGCACTTCTTTGGCCCACTGGGTGTCTTCTGGTCTAAAACAAATCTCCAAAAAGTTTCGCTGCGATTGGACTCCGTTTGGTATTGATATTTTGCGAAGTAAAAAACAAGCAAAAACCGCAACTGGCACTTTGGCACTATGTCAATAGGTTAGTCCCAAAAAATGATATAAAGTTGCTATAAAGTGATTGTAAAACATCCAAGAATGATAATATAACAACATGGAACAAGCAAAAATTATAGATACGTTGGAGACGTATCAGCATCCCCAAGCTTAATTCCTACTCGTCCTCGAGTAGGTAAATGATAAAAACAGAATTTTTGATGTGGAATGCTGCCTAACATGTTCATCTCATATTCTTTTCTTTGTAGCATGGACATTTGGACTTTAGATGATTCAAAGCAATAATCTAGTTTTAACATAATGACTTCAATACTCAAGCATGCCAACAAGCAACCATGTCTTTCAAAATATCAACACTAAAGAAAGTTATCCCTAGCCCGTCATGCTCAATCATTGATCCATTCATGAAACACACTCAAATATTAGCTATACCCAATGCTCAAGTACGATCATAGGTCCCCCTAGTTGGTGCTTTATAAGAGAAAATGGAGACTCAAAGTAAAAATAAAAATTGCATAAAGTAAATAGATAGGCCCTTCGCAGAGGGAAGTAGGGATTTGTAGAGGTGCTAGAGCTCAAAGTTTAAAAGAGAGAAAAATATTTTGAGTGGCATGCCTTTCTTGTCAACAAAAATGACAAAGTAGTTCACAATACTTTCCATGCTAGATATATCATAGGCGGTTCCCAAACAGAAAATAAAGTTTATTCCTCTTTCCACCATTCTTTCACATTCCATGGCTGGCCGTATCCACGGTTGCCTTCCATACCAACACTTTCCAAGGAATTTATTATTTGACAACATAAAGTAATTTTTTTCTTTTTCATTTCGGTAATGGGCATCCCTATTACCGCCGCACTCTCGTGCAATGACAAGAACACTCATCTTGAGAATAACACATCTAGCATGGAAAAATATTGGACACCCCCTACCGTTTCATGAGCGGTACGAGCACACAAAAAGGAAATTCATTTTGAAAATTTAGAGATGGCACATACAAATTTGCTTAGAACGGCATGGAAATACTGCATATAGGTAGGTATGGTGGACTCATAAGGCAAAACTGGGTTTAAGGATTTTGGATGCACAAGTAGTATTTCTACTTAGTACAAGTGGAGGCTGGCAAATAGATTGAGAAGCAACCAACCAAGAAACGAAAATTCACATAAGCGAGCATTGAGCATAGCTAACACCGAATAATGCACCATAAGTAGGATGTAATTTCATTGCATAACTATTGACTTACGTGCATGCATAGGGAATCACAAACCTTAACACCAATATTCCTACTAAAGCATAATTACTCACTAACATGACTCACATATTACTATCATCATGTCTCAAAACTATTACAAGAAATCAAGTTTAATTTGTCCAATGATCTTCATGAAAGTTTTTATTATATCCTCCTTTGATATCTATCACTTTGGGACTAGTTTCATATATTGCCATTGCTTTTGACAAGCTCAAACAAATTTAAGTGAAGCACATGAGCATAAAAGTTTCATCTCTCAAAATAGTATAATTGAAGCATGAGAGGATTTCTTCAAAATTTACTAACTCTCAAATTAATCTAAGTGAAGCATGAGAGTATTTCTACAAAAATTTCCAAGCACACCGTGCTCAAAAAGATATAAGTGAAGCACTAGAGCAATTCTATAGCTCAAAAAGTTTAAGTGAAGCATATAGAGCAATTCTAACAAATCATAGCATAATTTTGGCTCTCTCAAATAGGTGTGTCCAGCAAGGATACAAGTGACAAACTAACAAGCAAAGCAAGCAAAGACTCAAATGATACAAGACGCTCCAAGCAAAACTCATGATATGTGACGAATAAAAATATAGCTCCAAGTAAAATACCGATGGTCGTTAGAAGAAAGAGGGGATGCCACTCGGGGGCATCCCCAAGATTAGTTGCTTGTTTCTCTTTGGATATATCTTGGGGGTGCTGTAGCATCCCAAAGCCTAGGCTCTTTTCACTCCTTATTCCTTCATCCATCGTGATCTCACCCAAAACTTGAAAACTTCAATCACACAAAACTCAACAAAATCTTCGTGAGATCTGTTAGTATAATAAAGCTAATCACTACTTTAGGTGCTGTTGCAAACTCATTCATATTTTATTATTGCATTATACCTACTGTATTTTAACTTCACCATGGCTCATACCCTTCAATACAACCCATAGATTCATCAAAACAAGCACACAATGCAACGAAAACAGAATCTATCTTAAACAGAATAGTGTGTAGTAATCTATACTCTAACCATACTTCTATAACTCTAAAAATTCTGACAACGTAAAGAATTTGTATAGAAGCATTTTGTTAAAATTTCAACTCAATATCACGTTCCAGTAAAAAATGAAAATTCGAACACTAGACGCAAAGTTTCTGTTTCAGATTCAGCATCGATTCTACGCATCTTATGAATCATCCTAAAGGCTCTACTTGGCACAAACACTAAATAAAACATAAAAAACACAATCATAACAGAGGTATAATTGCGTCAACACTCAAAAACAGAAAGGAAAAAGCAAAAATAAATTTATTCATTGGGTTGCCTCCAAACAAGCGCTATCGTTTTACGCCCCTAGCTAGGCATAACACATAGATTCAAGTACTGTCATCTTTGGTTTTCGCTACTTTTGTGAGGGCTTTCTTGAATCCGGGGGGCTCTTTATGCTTCCCCAAATTTTCAGGAGAAGAAACCGTCTTGAGATCCAAAATATTCAAACGCTTGTTGCAAAGAGTAATCAAAGTATTCAAGCGATTGAGGTTCCCACTAATAAGTTTGAGAGGTTCATTATATTTTTGCAACTCGACCGAGTGCTTATGTAAGTCACCCGATTTGTCGAGAATTTGAACCCCCTCTTGTGTGAAAGAAGGTCCCTTTTTTGATGGAGGAACCCCTAATATCCCTTCCAAAATTTCATAAGTGGTGTTTGCATCAAGCTTAATAAAAATTCCCTTTAGCGGCAAAATCCAAGAGTTCTCTATGATGCAAAGCTAATCCTATGTAAAAATTTCTAAGCAAAATTTTTGCGTCTCCTTTTAGATTGGAAATACGATAGGATTCCATTAGCCTATACCAGGCATCTTTCAAATTTTCCCCTTGTTTTTGTTTGAAGTATAGAACTTCAAAATCTGGTGACAAAGGGGGAGTAGTAACGCCAGTCATAGCAACTAGATTGGCAAACAAGAGATCTGACGAGAAAAAGGCAAACGGAAAAGAGGGCGAATAAAACGGCAAATTGGTGAAGTGGGGGAGAGAAAAACGAGAGGCAAATGGCAAATAATGTAATTGCAAGACGATGAGATTTGTGATTAGGAACCTGGTAGATGATGATGGTGTCTCCTCGGCGCCTGAGATTAACACGTAGAAGAGACCGCTTCCTCCCCGGCAACGGCGCCAGAAATTCCTTTGACGTGGCTTGAGACTGCGTCGGTATTTCCCCAAAGAGGAAGGGATGATGCAACACAGCGACGGTAAGTATTTCCCTCAGTTATGAAACCAAGGTATCGAACCAGTAGGAGGATCACCACCACCTAATAAGCAGCACCTGCACACAAAGAACAAATACTTGCAACCCGACGTGAAAGAGAGGTTGTCAATCTCTCTACGGTAAAAAGATAGATTAGGATATGATAGATTGGAGAGATAGATCTCTCAAGAACACAAAATAAAAAGGGCAAATAAAAAGTGCAGCAATATATTTTTGGGTTTTTGGAATAATAGATCTGAAAACAAAAGCGGCAAAAAGATAGATCGGAAAGCAATATGTTGGAAAAGTAGACCCGGGGGCCGTAGGTTTCACTAGTGGCTTCTCATGAGTATAGCACACGGTGGGTGAACAAATTACTGTTGGGCAATTGATAAAAGATCAAATAATCATGACGATATCCAAGGCGATGATCATTATATAGGCATCACGTCCAAGATAAGTAGATCGACTCCTGCCTGCATCTACAACTATTACTCCACACATCGACCGCTATCCAGCATGCATCTAGTGTATTAAGTTCATGGAAAAATGGAGAAATGCAATAAGAACGATGACATGATGTAGACAAGATCTATTCATGTAGGAATAGACCCCATCTTGTTATCCTTAATAGCAACGATACATGCGTGCCTTGCTACCCCTTCTGTCACTGGGAAAGGACACCGCAAGATCGAACCCATCACAAAGCACCTCTTCCCAGGCAAGAAAAATCGATCTGTTGGCCTAACTAAACCAAAGATTCAAAGAAGAAATACGAGGCTATAAGTAATCATGCATATAAGAGATCAAAGAAGACTCAAATAATATTCATGGATAGAAACTGATCGTGAACTCAAAATTCATCGGATCCCAACAAACACACTGCAAAAGTTTACATCAAATAGATCTCCAAGAGACCATTGTATTGAGAATCAAAAGAGAGAGAGAGAGGAAGCCATCTAGCTACTGCCTACGGACCTGTAGGTCTATGGTGGACTACTCACTTATCATCGAGAGGCACCAATGAGGATGATGAACCGCTTTGTGATGGTGTTAGATTGGATCTTGAGGCTCTGGAACTTGCGGTGGCTGGATGTGTTTTTCGTCGACTCCCTTAGGGTTTCTGGAATATTTGGGAATTTATAGGCATCATAGGCGGTGGAGAGGGGCCCCGTGGAGGGCACAACCCATGAGCGCGCGCCGGGGGCCTCTGGCGCGCCTTGGTGGGTTGTGGTCTCCACAGCCCACCTCTGTGGCACTTCTTTGGCCCAGTGGTGTCTTCTGGTCCAAAAAAAATCTCCAAAAAGTTTCGTCGCGATTGGACTCCGTTTTTTATTGATATTCTGCGAAGTAAAAAACAAGCAAAAACAGTAACTGGCACTTTGGCACTATGTCAATAGGTTAGTCTCAAAAAATGATATAAAGTTGCTATAAAGTGATTGTAAAACATCCAAGAATGGTAATATAACAACATGGAACAAGCAAAAATTATAGATACGTTGGAGACGTATCAGTTACCACTTTTACATAAAGTATTTAATGTTGTCACATTCTTAAGAGATGCTTTAACTCAAGTCTTAGAGTAAAGCTCCCCCTTGATGTGACATCCCCCCTAAGAGGGATAAATTAACCTTGGATTTTTTCATAGAAGACTTCATGTGGGTGATGTAGTGGTGGATGCTCATATTGGATGAAGATCATCTTGAGTTGGAGCAATCCTCATTGTTTCTTACTCTTCTCACCTATATGGGTTAGTCCCAAACAAGAGACACATACAAGGATATCTATAGACATGGAGTGCAATGTATACATGATGATGTCCATGGATTCTTTCATTACCTTGTCTCTTGCTTACCTTTGAGGGAACGTGTGACTCCTTGAACTCTTACATAAAGTTGGAGTTGATTGCAAATAGTCCTTGCCAATAATGAATATGAGTGAATTTCATTGGCGGAGTCACCCCTCAAGAACTTCTCTAGTTTTTCTTCTTTTGGATCCACATCAATTTGATGGGAATCCTTGGAGTTGAAGTAGCGCTTGTAGAAGTTGAACTTGTGGTAGCCTTGGGAACCCACTTGAGCAAAGCTTGGGAATCATTTTCAAATGTGTCAATCTCCTCTTGAAGCTTGTCCTTGCCCTTGAGCTTGTGGTCTTGTGGTGGAAGGTCATCTTAAGCTTTTGTTCCCTTAGGGAGAGTATGTCCATACTTCTCCCTTTGAGGAACAAACTTGGGCTTGGGGTATTGACCTTCTTCCCATTTAACTCCATTGGAGTTGAAGTAGCCAATGCCATGGTTCTTCCGGTATCTTCCATGCTTGTGTACAATCTCCTCAAATTGCTTACATCCCGCAAGACTTTTGTAGAAACCTTTTTCTATAATTCCTTTCAATAAATCATTTTCTTGCTCAAGTGTAACTTGGCTAAGAGAATCGTTAGTGGAATCAATAGAACTACTAGAAGCAATATCATTAGATTTATCATTTTTATTGCTACTAGTTGAAGAACCTTTCTTGCCTTTGTTACTACATTGCTTAGTCTTAACTTGTGGAATAAATGTAGACAAGAGTAGTCGTTTGGCTAGATAAGAAGAAGTCTTCTTTCGGAGATCGTCATTGATTGCTTTAAGAAACTCATGTTCTTGATCCAAATTGAGCTTCTCGAAGCGTAGCTTCTCATGAGTTCTTACAAGCTCTCTATGATCTTCTAAAGTAGATTCATGAGCTAACTTAAGAGTGTTTAATTCTTTAGTTAGTCGTTCTATTTCCTTCTTATCATCATCACATGACTTATCTTGACTAGCATGATCATTATCTAGCTCATTTTGACTAATATAACTAGTTTTATCAAATAGCAAGTCATCATCTCCAAGTAAGTCATCCTCATCACTATTGAAGTCAATGTATTCGGGGTGTGATACCTTGGGGCCTTTAGCCATGAAGCAACTTCCACTCCCTTCATTTGGTGAATCAAATATGTCATAGGAGTTGGAGGTTATGAGTGCAAGTTCGGCAACACCTTCATCTTGACTATAGTCGAAGTCAGAGTGATAGCTTCTCTCGGATTGGTTGTCGGATTTGGAGCCGGAAACCCAGTCACCTACATGAGCTTGATGTCTTCTTCTTGTGTAGCTCTTGGTGTACTTGTCCTTCTTCTCTGAGTCCCTACTTCTCCTTGAGGGTCTTCGTTCATAACGATCATCTCTACTCCTTCTCTCTCTTCGAGGTGACTCATCTCTTGAGCTCTTTCTTCTAGGTGACTCTTCTCCTCTTGTGGGGGGCCATGCACTCATTGGAGTAGTTTCTGGGCCTTCCATACTTGTAGCAATTCCGGTCACGACTAGATGAACCCTTCTCTTCATATCTTGAGTTGGAGTTTCTCTCTTTGACTCTACTCTTGTAGAACTTGTTGAATTTCTTGACCATGAGGCTTATCTCTTCATTTGTTACAAGGTTGTCACTTGATGTAGCGGGATTGTCACTTGTAGCTTTGTAAGCACCGCTTGACTTGGTGTGAAGTTCTTCCCTGTCTTTAAGTGACATCTCATGAGCAACAATCCTTCTGATCACTTCCGTAGGCTTGAGATCTTTGTAGTTTGGCATCATTTGGATCAATGTGCACACGGTGTCATACTTTACATCCAAGTCTCTAAGGATCTTCTTGATGATGAATTTTTTGGTCATTTCTTCGCTTTCTAAGCCGGCAATCTCATTGGTGAAGAGAGCAAGCCTAGAGTACATTTCCGCAACTCCTTCACCATCCTTCATCTTGAACTTGTCAAGTTGACTTTGTAGCACATCCAACTTAGATTCCCTAACGGATTCGGTACCTTCATGCATATCAACCAAAGTATCCCAAATTTCCTTTGCATTCTCAAGACGGATGATTTTGTTGAATTCTTCGGGGCATAAGCAGTTGAATAGAATGTCACATGCTTTAGCATTGTATTGCAACATCTTCAATTCTTCTGCGATCGCTTCACGATCAGGTTCCTTTCCATCACCAAAGAATTCACCTTGCAAGCCAACATGAACAACAGCCCATACAGCGGGGTTATGACCAAGAATATGCATTTTCATCTTATGCATCAAACTAGCAAAGTTTGTACCATCAAAATATGGACCTCTACGGTGATAGTTTCCCTCATTAGACGCCATACTCTCCTAGGTTGTGAAACCAATGCAATGGAAACCTGGCTCTGATACCACTTGTAGGATCAAAAGTATGTCTAGAGGGGAGATGATTAGACTGCTTGACCAAATAAAAATCTATCCTTTTCCCAATTTTAGTTGCGGGCAGATTTTAGCAATTTGCACAAGTCAAGTTCACCCTACAAATGCATGTCTACGAGTACTGCAACGGAAAGTAAAGACAAACATATGTAAGAGAGTAAGGGTAGGAAGATCAAACGCAATTTGGAGACATGAAGATTTTTCCCGTGGTTCCGATAGGTGGTGCTATCGTACGTCCACGTTTATGGAGTCTTCAACCCACGGAGGGTAGCAGTCGCGAGAGTCCACGGAGGGCTCCACCCATAGGGGTCCACGAAGTAGCAACCTCGCCTATTCCATAACGGCTTCCGTCCATGAAGGACTAGCCTCACTATTGGTAGATCTTCACGAAGTAGGCGATCTCCTTGCCCGTACAAACTTCTTGGTTCAAATCCACAACACGAAGTAGGAGGCTCCCAAGCGACACCTAACCAATCTAGGAGGCACCACCCTCCAAAAGGTAATAGGCTCGATAGTAACGATGAACTCCTTGCTCTTGTGTTTCAAATGATAGTCTCCTCAACACTCAAGCACTCTCTCACAGATCTGGCTTGGGTAGAAGAGATTGATTGGATGGAAAGCAACTTGGGGAGGCTAGAAATCAAGATACATATGGTTGGAGTGGATGATCTTGACCTCAACACAAGGATAGGTGGTTATCTCTCAGAAAATTGGATATGGCAAGTGGGTGTGTGTTCTGAGTGCTTCTCTTACGAGTGGATGGTGGTGGAGGGGTATATATAGGCATCTCCAAAAATCCAACCGTTACCACATTATTGCCCAACTTGATGGAGCCGAAGCAAAAACTCGGTTGCATCGACTAGTGCAAAATGTGGCAACTTTGGCGTTTTCGGTGAGACCGATATATAAATCTCGATGGTACCATTATGGGTGACCTAGGTGGTTACCAAATCTCGGTGAGACCGATTTCTCAAACTCGGTGGGACCGATTTGGAGAAATGGGTTAACAGAGAGTTGGCTCAACTTCTCGGTGAGACGGATTTCCAAAACTCGGTGGGACCGATTCTTGAAAATGGCTAACCAGGAAGTTGGTCACTGTTTTCGATGGCACCGAAAGGGAATGTTGGTAGTACCGAGTTGTGGGTCTTGGCTAGGGTTTCTGTCTGGGCTTGTGACTCGGTGTAGCCGATATGGAAATGTTGGTGACACCGATTTTGAGTGGTAGGCTCTATGATAGAATATTTGTAGGAGAGCTTGTGGGCGTTTTTGGTGACTAACACTTGATCACTTTGAGCATTTCATTCACCATTATTACCTCACCCCCTCTTGATAGTATTGGCTTTCCTATGGACTCAAAGTGATTTCTCACAAAGTAAAATGTAGAGTCTTCATGCTTGTAGCTTAGCCAATCATATTCCTTGCATCTTGGGGTCTCCTCACAATCCTTTGCCAATCAAACATTGAACTTTTTCCAGAAACATACTTAGTGGAAACATTAGTCCAATGAAATATATGTTGTTATTAATTACCAAAACCACCTAGGGAGAAGTTGTGCTTTCAGAGGACGAGCAGGAATTAAGCTTGGGGATGCTTGATACGTCTCCAACGTATCTATAATTTTTGATTGTTGCATGTTGATATATTATCATTCTAGGATATTTTTTTGGGTCATTATTTACCAATTTATAATATTCTTGAGCACTAACCTATTGACCCAGTGCCCAACGCCAATTGTTGTTTTCTGTGTGTTTTGCCTTTGCAGGTTTACTGTACGAAATGAAGTCCAATTGCCACGAAACTTTTTGATGAATTTTTCTGGACTATATGAGGACCTATATGTGGTGGCCCCCTCGGGCACCTCCCGACGTCCCTCTTCGGCCTATATTTTTTCTAATATTCTGAAAACCCTGATGGCAGTCCCGAAACCCTATTTCCGCCGCCGCAAGTCTCTGTTCCGTCGCGTGGCCATCTGGAGCTCCGTTCCGGCACCCTGCCGGAGGGGGGATCGATCGCAGAGGGCCTCTTAATCAACCTTGCTGCCCTCATGATGATGTGTGAGTAGTTCACCATAGACCTACGGGTCCATAGCTAGTACCTAGATGGCAATCTCTCTCTCTTATGATCTTCAATACAATGGTCATCGCATCTTTGCTTTGATCTATCCGATGTAATCCTATTGTGCGGTGTGTTTGTTGGGATCCGATGAATTGTGTATTTATGTTCATATTATTCATGAAAAGTATGTGAGATGCCTCTGAATTATATTATCTCTTAAGTACATGATCATTATAGCTTCGTAATGCTCTCTGATCTATTGATATGCTTTGGCCAAGTAGATTGATATTTCATCGGTGGGAGTGGTGCGTTGTGGTAGGTTCAACCTGGCGAATTTCTATATCCCAGTGACAAAGTAGGGGCCAAGATGCGTCTTTGTGTTGTTGCTACTAAGGATAAAACGATGGGGTTCATTCATATTGTTTGATTTACTTTTTCTACATCATGTCATCGTTCTCCAAGCATTACTCTGTTTTACTTAATACTCTAGATGCATGCTGGATTGCGGTCGATGAGTAATAGTAATAGGTGCAGGCAGGAGTCGGCCTATTTTCTTATGGACGTGATGCCTATATATACATGATCATTGCCGTGAACATCGCATACCTATACGCTTTTGTATCAATTGCCCAACAGTAATTTGTTTACCCACCGTATGCTGCCTACATGAGAGATGTCGCTAGGGAACTCTATGGCCCCCGGGTCTATTCACTTATATATTCGCAAACGCTATATTTACCTTGCTGCCTTTATTTACTTTTTATTTATTTTGCAATTTAGATTTATCAACAATTATCTACATAACTCATTTGCTTGCAAATAACTAGATCAACGGGATTGACAACCCTCTTGCCCGCGTTGGGTGCAAGTCGTTTGTTCATTTGTGTGCAGCCACTGAAGACGGTTGAGGATTGATATTCCTATTGGTTCGATAATCCTTGGTTTCATAACCAAGGGAAATACTTATCCGCTTTGTGCTGCAATTACCCGTTCCTCTTCACGAAAAACCCAACGTAGATCACAAGTATCACTAGCGTGTCTACTGTACTGAAAACTTTATGTGATGTGCTAGGTCTCACCGAGATAAATGAGTATTCCCTTAACTTGCATCTTGCGGATTCCACTATTAAGAAACCATTGGGTGGACTAAATGATGTGCTTATTCTTGCTAATAGAAATTATTTACCCGTGGATTTCATTGTGCTTGATATTGAATGCAATCCATCTTGTCCAATAATACTTCGTAGGCCTTTCCTACGAACTATAGGTGCTATTATTGATATGTAGGAGGGAAACATAAGATTTAAATTCCCACTAAAAAAAGGGATGGAACACTTCCCTATAAAGATAATTAAACCACCTTATGAATCTATCATGAGGTCCACCCATGGATTGAGTGTCAAAGATGACAACACTTGAAACTATGCATTATGCCTAGCTAGGGGCATAAAACGATAGTGCTTGTTGGGAGGCAACCGATTAGTTATCCTTAAATTTTTGTTTTTACTTTCTGTCTTGGTGTGACAACATGATTATTTCTACTGTAATTATTGTGTTTTTATGTTTAAACTAGGAAAGTGGCCCGCTCGATGTGTGGGCTAGAACCTTGTAAAATTTAATAATGAGAACAACTAATTTGAGTTTTCTAAAGTAAAACTGGAACCAAAGATAATGACATTTAAAAATATAGGACTTCTATATATATATAGTATCAAGCAAGAATATAAATTTATTGAAGCATCTTGAGTTTGACTTATAACAACATAAGTTTCACAATCCATGCCCCATGTATTATGTAGTTTATAAATTTGAGCGTCCCAATTAGTTCTCATGAGAATGTTCTGTGGCATATGCCAAATAAGCTAGTTGTTCATTTTAGCATGAAGGACTCAAACTTCCTATCAAATCTCTATGGGAACATCACTAAACTGTCCTCCATCTGTCCATCAACTTCCCCCATCATTCCTCTCTATTCTCTTGATGTTTTAGATCACTCACTCACTCTCTATATCCACAATCACTCTCTCAGGGTATGTATACATAGGTAAGAACCTTGCATATACCAGTGTACAATGAGGCATGATAGTTCATCATGGCCTGCAAGGGAACAATGTGGCTAGGTTCATGTGTTTTTTTACCTTCATGCTTATTTTCTGGCTATGCATGTGACCAAAAAACATGGTAATTAAGACCCTTTCATTATAGCTGGTGGTGGTTGCATGAAGGGGGAAATTTCTACCAGCCTCTATACATGTTTCTTGAGTAGTTTGGCGACAATTGACATCGCTTTTCTCTCATGTGTGCTCTTAGACAATACAACAAAGGTGTATGCACATCTATATCCGTGGGAAACTTGAGGATTTGGATGGTGGTCACTACGGACGGTACATGTATTGTCGTGCGAGCTCATAGAAGTGGTAGGCTCGTGCCTTCTTCCAGCCTTGTATTATATACTCCTGGCATCTTCCTTCTTGTTGCCTTCCTGATCGGCACCCATACCAAGATAGGAGAAAGGATCATGGATCAAAGGTGCTAGATTTCCTCCAGTTTAGGAGTTCACCTAGTTAGGTACGTGATGCGATGTCAGTAAAAATAAATTAATGAGATTCTTGGGTTGAGATCTACTCTGACGATAGTAAGATCTATTACCCGTCGGATGTGATTTTTGATACGGATTTTCTAACATGACTATCTTCTTGCTGGTTAGCCTTGCAACAACCTTTGTTCACACAGATTGGTGTGCAAAGGTTTTTATAAATGTATAGGCATGGTCAACATTGAATATGTGTATTTGCTATATCAGTGTCAATAACTAAATACCAAGGAGGCAAGGATGATCAGCACATTAATAAGGTTACAAATTAGTTCCTTTTAATATTGTAAATCTTGAAATGCATCACATTTTAATTCATAATCCAAGATAGGGCTAGCAGACCAAGGTTAAATGGATGCATTTAGTGCTTAATTCATATATTTTTATTAGGTTGCGTAGATGCTTTCTCTTATTCAAATCATGTGCCGAGAACTTGACCTCACGTGGTTATGTGAATGTGTTGGCACACTTTTTTGTATTGTACGCGTCCACATCCCATAATTTACTTATTAACCACACATCTAATAAGATATGTGATATACTATGTTATCCTGAGCAAATAAACTGTTTGACAAATTATGAAGAACAGATTGATGTCAATGCATATATTTAACTTCGGTTACAGTTTTTAAAATTTAGCATTTAAATAATGTAATTACATGTACCTAGTCAGATATACAACAAAACAATGAAATCATTGCATGCATGGCTGGAAGTACGTCGAAATTCTAATGATAAAATCAGGATTACCTAACGATGCTTGATTAAATTACAGGAAGTAAGACATACCTCATTTGCATCCTAACTGCACCAGTTGGCATATGCTAGTTGCATATGTATCGCTACAGCCTTACATCAAAGTACTCGTTCATTCCCTCCAGGATGTACGAATACTGCTAGAACCAAAGGATTGTTGATCTCCAAACCATCCTTGAAGGTAGCTCTCTCCGAGTAAATCACCCTGCAAAGTTAACACGGGTGTCTTCGGACTCCATCACATTAGCTTAGAGAAAATTAGAAGGACGCGGATTTTTTGAGCCCGGGCTTCCGGACACCTCTTGTCCTTATTTTTCAATGTTGTTTTGAGATCCGTGCTACACAACTAACTTAATACATGCGATTTTCTCTTTTTTGTTTCTTCAAAACAAAACAACATATGAACTTCAAACTTTGCAAGACAACAAAACATTCTTACTACAATGTTGGATACAACTTTTAGATTTTTTTGCCCAACATAAATATACAAAATGAGATTTGATTTGTTCGTTTAAAAAAATCCTATTTTTAGTATTTATGATGCACAGAAAAATCTGATTTTTTCCCACATTCTAGTTAGAATGGTTTCTTGTTCTTCAAAAGCTTGAAGTTCCTATGTTGTTCTATGTGGGAGAAACAAAAAAGAGAAAAGCACTTGCACGAATCGTGATGCAGAATTGGATGGCTAGATAAGTGGGTGCCCATGAGCCTAAGCTCCACAATATGTTTTCGGAGAAAATTATAGCTCAAATTAACATTATTGATAAGATTGTCCTTCTATTAAGATTGAAGGCATCATCTAGAAACAATGCAATCTATTGAGTGCTACTAAAGTTTAGATCTCAGGATAAACATGATAATTATTGAGAATTTAAAATGCAAACAATGGTGTAATCTATCTCATCTCAAATCAATTAAATGCACTTAGTTGGAAATCGAGATTCCTAGAAAAAAATGCTAACACACATGTGTTCCATCAATTTAAGTACTACCGTGCTGCCCGTGCTTCATTGCACTACACTTAAATGGACAATAAAAGACCCGAAATGCTAGGTAAGGTTATTATAACCAAACAAAATAAAAGGGTGTTACGCAAAATAGCGCCGGCCCTTAAAATACGTTATTAGCGTGCTATTAGCAAGACATTGTACAATGATTTATTTAGTGAGACAATTCTCTACATGCTGTAGCGTGCTATTAGTGGCTCTATAGCGCACTATTTTTAAAATGCTTATAATTGTTGTTACATGTAATAGCCATAGGATATGGATAGTAAGTAGATCTGAATTCAGTAGAATTACTAAAACTTCTTTTCATGGTAAGCTTAGTTGGGTGTCCACCAGCACACCTTATGTCATATATATGAGAAAAAAAGTAGGATAACTTACCCTCCATGTAGAGTTCCCTACTCAAGCATTTACTCAACCAACTAATATGTAGAGTTCAAGAAGTCCTTGATGTTATGTCACCCATGTCAATTCTACTGATATGGATAGTATTTAATAGTAAATCACATATCCAAAGGAGGACAACTTATTGAAGGCTAACCCAGATACTGCACCGTGTAATAGTGGAGCTCTGTCCTGTGAACACCCAAATAAAGTTGAGCAAAACATTTGTTTGCAATTGACATGCATAGATATAAAACCTTCCGGACAAAAGTAATACGTAGTATATCTAGAAGCCACACGGCACTTCACCTCTTTTGCAAGCCTAAGGCAGACCATACGTGTTGAGATCATCATTTACCTTCCCTCAAGAAGTCGCTCATTTGATATCAGTTGTGATAGGGTTTCTAGTAGTAAATTTATTCATGGAAACCTATTACTTCCAGTTCACGCAACAGGTAGTAGTTGAGCAATCTAAAGAACACCAAAGACTTCAAAATTTTGTTTATAATTCCAGCGTGCTAAGCAATATAAATGCACCACGGTCTAAAAAGAGATAAAAACAGAACTTCCCGCTAGGGCGATTGCAGCCTGTCACATACTCCCTCCGTTTCTTTTTACTTCACATATAAGATTTGATCAAAGTCAAGCTATATAAAGTTTAACCCAAATTTATATAAAAAAACATGAACATCTAGAATACTAAAACTATATAGTATGAAAATACATTTTTGTGGTGCATCTAATAATATTGATTTTATATTGTGAATGTTTATATTTTTCAATATAAAATTAGTCAAACTTTATAAATCTTGACTTTGACCAAACCTTATATGTGGACTAAAAAGAAATGGAGGGAGTACTAATATGCATAATTGTTCGTTGTGCTCGCGTAAATCGTCGAATGATTAGCTAAAGAGTAAGTATTACTACCATGCAATAATTTAAAGGCGGCATATATTACAAGCGTACTTTATAAGATAAAATAATGTAGAATATTTACCTCATGAAACAATTGCAAGCTTTCTCGTAGGATAACAATGCACCTATACAAACAGTTAGTTCTCTTAATTGAAGGAAAGAAAAGAATAAGAGCCTTGTATCCGATAAGCTTGTACTTTCAGAAAAGAGGCAGGCAGCGAGATTAAAGGTGCATGCACTCGTATACCTACACCTTTCAGTTGGACACTGCATGTACCAACTCATTTTCCCATCCGCCTGCATCATCAATTCATCATCGTTATCGTGTCGCCTGGTCTGCAAAGTATTCTCCAGAACATGATACTCATCTACACCTCTTAGAATTCCTGGTCACGTCGCAGTGTCAAATTGCAAGTCGCGCTCCATCTATGCAGTGTAGAATTGTAGATTGGTGGTGCCTGCCGAGATTAACCCCACAAAATTACGACGGTTAAACAAACGTACATTAAGCCGCACACAGCAGACTTGGCCAATGGTTTTGGCCGGCAGTTCGATCAAGACTTAGGTCAATTCCGGCCTGATGCACCTTTCACCAACGGTTCGGCGAAGCACGCATCCATCTGGATCAATTTCCACCAAAGAAATAAACACGAACCGTATGCTGCACATTATGAATGGACAGGGAAGAGGCTAGTAGTCTATGTGTGTCTAGTACTGATCCGATGTGCCGATGTGCTTGCATGGAAAAGTGCACCGGTTGGCTTCACGGAAGAGGATCTTACAACATCATGGAAGGGAACAACAATAGCGTGCATGATCGGGCGGTTTCACAAAGGTGAACCTTGGCAGCGGCGGCAGCGAGCCTGATCGAGCGACGTCGGAGGTGAACGGCAACGGCGACGGCGTGCGTTATACTATGAGAACTTGTTTAGGGCAGACTGAATCGGCAGTTTTTTTTTACGTCAGACTAAATTGATAGATGTTTAAGATGCACAGCCATCAAATTGTTTTTTAGGGAAATAATCATCCAATAGGTGTGGTGCGGTGTGAGGACAATCAATGGCAACGGTGGGTAATTATTAATTTGTTTCAAGATCCATCGGTCGCCATTAGCTAGACTGTCAAAATTAACGGTTGGATATTTCTAATTATTGTGGGATTTTGTACAGTAATCCTCTTTTTTTACAGTTAACCCATAATTTACTTTTTATTTATAATAGATAGATTATTTGTGTGCCAAGTAAAGCCTCTGGGATGACTTGAATGATAAGTAGAATTGATACGATGCAAAAACAGAAACTTTTGCGTCCAGTGCAGAATTTCTCTCATTTTACTGGAATGTATTTTCGATCTGACTTTCTTAAAAAATATTGGTATACAAATTCCCCAGGATTTCCATATTTTTCAGAATTTTTGGATTTACAGAAGTATGGTGTTTGCGCAGATCATTACAGACTGTTCTGTTCTAGACAGATTTTGTTTTTGCTTGCATAGTTTGCTTATTTTGATGATGCTATGGATTGTATCGGGGGGGGGGGGGGGGGGGGGTATAAGCCATGGATAAGTTAGAATATAGTACCTTATGCGATAATAAAATATGAATCAATTTAAAATAGTATCTAAAGTGTTTGATTTACCTATCATACTAACAGAGCTCACGAGTTTTTCTGTTGAGTTCTGTGTGCTGAAGTTTTCAAAATTTGGGTGCTATCACGATGGATGAAGGAATAAGGAGCAGCAAAGATCCTAAGCTTGGGGATGCCCAAGTCACCCCAAGGTAAATTCTAGGTAGACTCAAGCATCTAAGCTTGGGGATGCCCCGAAAGGCATCACCTCTTCCATCTCAATCCATCGGTATGTCACTTGGAGCTATACTTTTATTCATCACATGATATGCGTTTTGCTTGGAGCGTCGTGTGTTATAGTTTACTTTTGTTTTAGTTTTCCACAATCATTGTTTGTTGGACACACCTACTTTAGAGAGACACATGTTCACTATCATTTGTTAGAATACTCTTTGTGCTTCACTTATATCTGATGAGCTAAGCAGTTGCTCTAGTGCTTCACTTATATCTTTTAGAGCACGGTGGCATATAGGTTTTATAGAAATAATTGCACTCTCGTTCTTCACTTAAATTTGTTTGAGAGTTTAATATCTAGTGATGGTAATTTGCATTGGTTTTAAGACTAGTCTAAAAATAATAGGTATTCAAGGAGTACATAATCAAAACCTCCATGTAGCACATAAAACAGAAATAGTGGGTTAATGATATTGATGTGGTAATATGAAAGGGCGTGAGTGCATGGTTCTTGGTTAGTAAAATTATCGATAGTTAAAGGGTGTTAATTTGCTATTATCTAAATATTGGTTATGGAATGGTGATGATGTGTGAGCATTCTTATTCCTCGTTGAAATCCTAGTGCTGTTTAGGTCGGGGGTGCGTGATGGTTAACTCCTACCAACCTCCTCCCTAGGGGCATGCGAGTAGTACTTTGCTTCGATAGAGCTAATAAAGCTTTGCAATAAGTATGTGAGTTCTTTATGACTAATGTGAATCCATGGATGTACGCACACTCACCTTTCCATAGTATGCTAGCCTCTTCGGTACCGTGCATTGCCCATTCTCGCCTTAAGGATCGGTGCGGCTTTCGCCGGTGCATCCAAACCTACGACATGATACGCTCCGTTGCACATAAGCCTCCTTATATCTTCCTCAAAACAGCCATCATACCTACCTATTATGGCATTTCCATAGCCATTCTGAGATATATTGCCAGGCAACTTCCAACAATACATCATATGACTTGTGCACTCATTTTCATATTGTTTTGCATGATCATGTAGCTGACATAGTACTTGTGGCAAAACCACTGTTCATCATTGTTTACACGTTACGCTAGATCATTGCACATCCTGGTACACCGCCAGAGGCATTCATATAGTCATATTGTTTAGTAGTTGTTCATATAGAGTTGTAAGTAAATAAAAGTGTGATGATTTTCATTATTAGAGCACTGTCTTAGTGAGGAAAGGATGATGGAGACAATGATTCCCCCACAAGTCGGGATGAGCTCCGGATGAAAAATGAAAAAATGGGGGAGGCCAAATGTGCCCACCAAGAAAAAAAGAGAAAAAAAAAAGAAGAAGAAAAGAAATAAATGTGAGAAAAGAGAGAAGGGGCAGTTCTACTACCTCTTTTTCCACACTTGTGCTTAGAGAAAGCACCATGTTTTTCTTATAGAGAGTCTCATGTTTTGTCATTTTCATATGCTAGTGGGAATTTTTCATTAGAGAAGTTGGCTCGTATATTCCGATGATGGGCTTGCTCAAACGCCCGAGGTCTTCATGAGCAAGCAAGTTCGATGCACACCCACTTAGCTTCATTTGAGCTTTCGTACACTTATTGCTCTAGTGCATCCGTTGCATGGCAATCCCTACTTCTCGCATTGATATCGATTGATAGGCATCTCCATAGCTCGTTGATTCACCTAATTGACGTGAGACCTCCTTCTCCACTTTTACCCCTTTGAAACCTATCACCATATTCTATTCCACCTATATGCTATCTCCATGGTTCAAGCCCATGTATTGAGTGAGGTATAAAAAGCTGAAGCGCGTGAAAAAGTATGATCCAATTGCTTGGCTTAACACCATGGTGCTTGAAATTTGTATTTATGCGGTGAAGACGGAGTCATGTCATGCTAATATGATAAAATGAATGGGGGGGTAAACATTCTTTAAGGATCGCATATTTTGAAAGTTGATGATTGTGTTACTTATGTTTATGGATATTACTATGTTAATGTTTGTTCATTCATCATTTCTCAATGATCATACGTGAAAGAGATTACATGTTGGGTAGCATGTCACATATTTTTTTTTATCATTTACCCACTCAAGGACGAGAAGGAATTAAGATTGGGGATGCTGATACGTCTCCAACGTATCTATATTTTTTGAATGTTCCATGCTATTATATTATCATTCTAGGATACTTTTTAAGCATTTACTTGATGTTTTATATTATTTTTGAGCACTAACCTATTAACCCAGTGCCAAGTGTCAGTTGTTGTTTTCTGCATGTTTTTGGCTTTTCAGGAATACTGTACCAAACGAAGTCCAAATACCCCGAAACTTTTTGATGATTTTTCTGGACAAAAATAAGACCTGGTAGCTTAGGAGGAAGACCGAAGGGCACACGAGGTGCCCCCAAGCCAACAAGGTGCGCCTAGGGGGGTGATCGCGCCCTGATGGCTTGGGGCCACCTCCCAGCTCCTCTGGCACTGATCTCTTCACTATAAATTCACATATATTCCCAAAACCCTATAGAGCCTCCCGAAACACTTTTTCCGCTACCGCAAGTCTCTGTTCCGCCGTGTGCCCATCTGGAGCCCTTTTCCGGCGCCTTGCCGGAGGGGGGATCGATCATGGAGTGCCTTTACATCAACCTTGATGCTCTCATGGTGATGTGTGAGTAGTTCACCACAGACCTATGAGTCCGTAGTTAGTACCTAGATGGCTATCTCTCTCTCTATGTTCTTCAATGCCAGTCACGGTGATCTATCTTATGTAATCTCTCTTTGCGGTGTGTTTGTTGGGATCCGATGACTTGTGGGTTTATGTTGAGATTATTCATGAAAATACAATTAATATGCATGATTGTTATAGCTTCATAATGCTCTCGGATCTATCTGTTTGGTTTGGCCAACTAGATTGGTTTATCTTCGGTGTGAGTCATGCGTTGTAGTGGGTTCAATCTTGCGGTGCTCAATCCCAGTGATAGAAAGGGACATGATATGTATTGTATTGCTGCCACTAAGGGTAAAACAATGGGGTTCATTCATATTAATTGTATTTACTTTGTCTACATCATTTCATCATCCTCCAAGCATTACTCTGTTTTCACTTAATAGTCTAGATACATGCTGGATAGCGATCAATGGGTGGAGTAATAGTAGTAGATGTAGGCAGGAGTCAGTCTACTTGTTTATGGACATGATGCCGATATACATGATCATTGCCATGAATAAATATTGCATAACTATGCGCTTCTCTATCAATTGCCCAACAGTAATTTGTTTACCCACCGTATGCTTTCTTCAAGAGAGAAGCCTCTAGCGAACACTATGGCCCTCGGGTCTCCTCACAAATATATTTTAAAAAACTCTAAATACCTTGCTGACATTATTTACTTTCTTTTTATTTTCAATTTATATTTATCAAATTATCTATCTATCACTACTTATCGTTTGCAAGTAACGAGGTCAAGGGGATTGACAACCCTCTTGCCCGCGTTGGGTGCAAGTGTTTGCTCTTTTGTGTGTAGGTGCTGAAGACTGGAGTTTGCGTGGTTCTCCTATTGGTTCGATAACCTTGGTTCTCACTGAGGGAAATACTTACCTCTACTGTGCTGCATCATCCCCTCCTCTTCAGGGAAAATCCCAACGCAGTTCACAAGTATCAATGGCTTCTTCTCTCTCTTTGATCTTCAATACAAAGTTGTTGGGATCCGATGAATTGTTGGTTTATGATCATATTATTCATGAAAGGTAATTGAGTCTTCTATGAATTCTATCATGCATGATTATTATAGCTTTGCAAGTCTCTACGATCTATTGGTTTGGTTTGGCCAACTAGATTGATTTATCTTCAGTGGGAGAAGTGCATTGTAGTGGGTTCAATCTTGCGGTGCTCTATATCCGGGTGATAGAAGGGGACAAGACATGTATTGTATTGTTGCTACTAATGGTAAAATGACAAGGTTTGAACATATTGCTTGGTCTTACTTTGTTTACATCATGTCATCTTGCTTAAAGCATTACTCTGTTTGTCATGAACTTAATACCATAGATGCATGCTGGATAGTGGTCGATTGGTGGAGTAATAGTGGTAGATGCAGAATCGTTTCGACCTACTTGTCATGGACGTGATGCCTATATACATGATCATTGCCATGAATAAGATCATAAATATGTGCTTTTCTATCAATTGCCCAACAGTACTTTCTCTACCGACCGTATGATATGCGTTCGAGAGAGAAGCCTCTAGTGAAAAACATGGCCCTCAGGTCTATTCAGATCATATTACAAAAACATAAAAACCTTGCTGCAATTGATTTACTTTCTTTTTATTTTACTTTTATATTTATCTATCTATCACTATCAGAAGTAATCCTTGCAAGTAACGAGTTCAAGGGGCTTGACAACCCTCTTGCTCGCGTTGGCTGCAAGTGTTTGGTTTTGTGTGTGCGGGTATTGTTGATCCAAGTTGTCATGGTTGTTCTATTGGTTCAATAACCTGGGTTCTCACTGAGGGAAATACTTATCGCTACTATATTGCTTCACCCTTCCTCTTCGGGGAAAAACCCAACGCAGATCACAAGTATCAAGTAGAACCCCTGTCACTGACAGGAAGCATCTACAATAACAACACATGCAGATCAGTCATGAAACAAACACTCTGCGCTTGGCTTCCCGACAGCAGCACCAGAAAAATGCTTGATGGCCAATAAGACACATAGGGAAGTGTCGCACCTTCATCTAAGTATCCCATTGGTAATCATCCCAACAAAGAGCGGAGAAGAATATTTATGAGTGATGTTTCCGTTACACACAAGTTGTCACCGGTCTTGCATGAAGTAACTATTTGAGTATATGTAGAACCTATTACTATTCCTCAAGAAAAATATACAAGAGTGGTGAAAAGGATTTCTTGTGGCAGTGAGAATAACAATAGCATAGAAGTAAAGAGCATAAATAAAATAATGGAAATGAAAGTGTTTTCCTACAAAGAGAGATTAGGTGCGGAGAAACTTTGGATCATGGTATGCATCAAGTGTGCTATTGCGAAGGTAGTTCCAGTTATCTTGTATTGTGAATTTAGTATTCCAGCTGTGTGTTTGGTAGGTGGATCGCCCTTGGGTTCTGGAACTCCTCCATGCGGGATTACATTTCATCCTATGGTACTGCTTTGACATTCCAACATCGTGGTCGTCTCCACAATTAGGTTGTTAAACCGAAACCATGCATTATGTTCGATCATTCATCGTTATCTCACATTGTCTTCGGTCCTCATATATATCTCTGAAAGCACAACATGCTCTCTTGGTGGTTTTGATAATTCATGACAACATACATTGTCTCTTGGACTAATATTTCTACCTAGTGTATTTCAGGTGAAAGTCCATAGAGAGAGATGGGTTGGCAAAGAGGATTGTGAGGAGATACCCCTAGATGCAAGGAAATGGATTGGCAAAGCTTCAAGCAAGAGGACTCTACATTTTACTTTGTGAGAAATCACTTTGAGTCCATAGGAAAGTCAATACTATTAAAAGGGGGTAAGGTACTGTTGGTGAACAAGATGCTCCACGTGCACAAGAGATAGTCACCAAAAACACCCACAAGCTCTTCCACAAAAGTCTGTCCAAGTCATTTACCCAAAATCGGTGCAACCAACAATTCCCACTCGGTGCCACCAATTCCCAAACTCAGACAGACCCATGCCAAACTCTAGCACATCGGTGCAACCGATTCCACTTCGGTGCCACCGAGTTTGGGTTGCCAACTTTCTGTTACCTCGATTCACAAAATCGGTACCACCGAGTTTGTTGGATCGGCGTCACCGAGTTGTGCAATCTGACCGTTGGTCACCTTATCGGTACCACCGAGAATTATATATCGGTCTCACCGAGATTCAAAAGTTGTCACCTTTTGGTCACTTCGGTACCACCGAGATTAACACATCGGTGTCACCGACTTGGTCACTTTAGGTGTAACGATTGGATTTTTGGGAATGCCTATATATACCCCTTCACCACCACCCACTCGAAAGAGAAGCACTCAGAACTATTCCATACTTGCCCCATCATATTTTCTGAGAGAGAGCCACCTACTCATGTGTTGAGATCAAGCTATTCCACTCCATCCATATGAATCTTGATCTCTAGCCTCCCCAAGTTGCTTTCCACCAAATCAATCTCTTCCACCATAGCCAAATCTGTGAGAGAGTGATTGTGTGTTGAGGAGTCTATCATCTTGAAGCACAAGAGCAAGGAGTTCATCGACATTGCCGAGCCTATTACCTTTTGGAGGGTGGTGCCTCCTAGATTGGTTAGGTGTCGCTTGGGAGCCTCCTACTTCGTGTTGTGGAGTTGAACCAAGAAGTTTGTACAGGCAAGGAGATCGCCTACTTCGTGAAGATCTACCCATAGTGAGGCTAGTCCTTTGTGGATGGAAGCCATTATGGAATAGTCAAGGTTGCTACTTCGTGGACCCTTATGGGTGGAGCCCTCCGTGGACTCTCGCGACCGTTACCCTCCATGGGTTGAAGACTCCATAAACGTGGACGTACGATAGCACCACCTATCGGAACCACGGGAAAAATCTTCGTGTCTACAAATTGCGTTTGATCTTCCTTCCCACCCTCTACTATACATGCTTGTTGTTACTTTCCGTTGCTATACTCTTAGACATGCATGTGTAGGGTGTGCTAGACTTGCTTTAATTGTTAAAATCTGCCAACCGATTAACTTGGGAAAAGGTTAGGTTTTAAATTCCTGCTAGTAGTCTATTCACCCCCCCCCCCTCTAGACACACTTCTAGTGATCCCACCATTGGTATCAGAGCATTGGTCTCCATTGCTTCGGTTTAATCACCGTGGAGGAAGATGGATGTGTCTAGTATAGGGAGTTTGAGTTGTAGAGTGCCTATTCTTGATGGGGAGTACTATAGTCAATGGAAAACCTTAATGCTTGAGCTATTTAATGAATTTCAATTGAGCAAGTATGTTAAGAACCTCTATGTACCTCCCATTGATCCTCTACATCCCACAAACGAAGAGGAAACCGACATGCTATGCAATCTTAGAACTGTTAATCTTATTGTTAGAGGATTGCCTAGAAATGTGCTTAATCAAATGAAGAATTTTGAATGTGCTTATACTTTGTCGAATGACTTGGAGAAACGATATCCAAGTTATTCGTTTAGTAATCTTGATGAAATTCTTCATAAAACTATTGCCTTTCACAAAATGACGCCTAGTTATCCCAAGTTTGATGATTATCTATTTGAGCTTAGAGACCTCATGCGCGCTAAAGGATATGTCATAACTATCAACAACATCATTGTTGAAGCCATTCGAAATCACAAGTTTGAACATTGTCATGATCACAACCCTAACGAATTTCTTGTTCCTTGTGACGAGGATTTCCCACTTGATGAAGATGAGTTGTTCGACATCGAGTATGAGAAGATCATGAAGAATCTAAGTCTTATGCCAAACTTCAATGATTACATGTCCGGAGGAAAAGAGTGGATTCTCGATAGCGGATGCACCGATCATATGACCGGAGATAGAGAAATGTTTGAAGAGATCACACCAAACCATGGACCACGAAGGTATGTAACATTTGGAGACAACTCCAAGGGTAAGGTACTTGGTCATGGTAAAGTGGCCATATCCCATGATAGCTCTATTCAAAACGTCATGCTTGTTGAATCCCTTGGCTACAATCTTCTTTCCGTATCTAGACTTGCTGGCTTTGGTTTTAATGTGCTATTCACGAAAGTAGATTGCCAAGTGTTTCGTCAAGATAATCATAACATGGTCTTTATCGATTTTCGTAGAGGTGATCTATATATTGTCGATTTCACTAAGAGATCCAAACCTCATACTTGTCTTATTGCAAAATCTTCAAAAGGTTGGCTTTGGCATAGAAGACTAGGACATGTTGGCATGCGTAATCTAGACAAGCTTATCAAAGGTGATCATATACTTGGTGTTAAAGATGTTATCTTTGACAAAGATAGACTTTGTAGTGTTTGTCAAGATGGAAAGCAAGTAGGTGGAAGTCATCCCATAAAAAATATCATGACTACTAGGAGACCACTCGAATTACTTCACATGGATCTTTTTGGTCCCAATGCTTACAAGAGTCTCGGTGGAAATTCCTATGGTCTAGTTATAGTTGATGATTTTTCCAGATTTACGTGGGTATTCTTTCTTGATGATAAGTCGCAGGTTCAAAAGATCTTCAAGAACTTCGTTCGCAAAGCGCAAAATCAATTTGAAGTGAAGATCAAGAAGGTTCGGAGCGATAACGGATCGGAGTTCAAGAACACCCATGTGGATACCTTTCTTGACGAAGAGGGTGTCTCACATGAGTTCTCGGCTACGTGCACGCCTCAACAAAATGGAGTTGTTGAGAGGAAGAACCAAACTCTTATTGAGATGGCGAGAACAATGCTTGACGAATACAAGACGCCAAGACACTTTTGGGCAAAAGCCGTGGAAACAGCATGTCATGCCACAAACCGACTCTAGTTGCACAAGCTTCTCGGTAAAACGGCATACGAGCTGCTCACCGGTAACAAACCCCAAGTTGGATACTTTCGGGTATTCGGCTCAAAGTGCTACATTCTTGATAAGCATCGTCGTACCAAATTTGCTCCTAAATCTCATGAAGGTTTCCTACTCGGTTATGGATCGAACTCTCACACTTACCGTGTCTACAAGAACTTCACTCGAAAGGTTGAAGAGACGGTAGATGTGAAGTTTGATGAGTCTAATGGTTCGCAAGTCGAACAATTGCCAAATGATGTAGGTGATAAGGACCCTTCGGAAGCTATCCAAGACTTGTCCATTGGCAAGATTCGTCCCATGGAGGTGAAGGAAAGTACTTCGTCAAGTCAAGTGGAAGCCCCTACTTCACGACAAGGTGAACCTCAATATGACATGGAGGCATCCACAAGCGGTACACAACAAGATGAAGAAGAGGAAGTACATCATGAAGATCCACCACAACCTCCTTCACCACCACCTCAAGGAAATGACACCTTCAAAAACAACGAAGATGAAGGAGATGATGATGAAGAAGAAGCTCCACCATCCAACAAGCCTAAGCTACCCCGAGTTCGAGCAAGAGTGACCAAGAACCTGTTGGGGAACGTTGCATGGGAAACAAAAATTTTCCTACGCACACGCAAGATCTATCCATGGTGATGAGCATCTACGAGAGGGAGAGTGAATCTACATACCCTTGTAGATCGCTAAGCGGAAGCGTTTAAGAAACGCGGTTGATGTAGTCGAACGTCTCCGCGATCCAAATCGCCGAGCGTCCCGCGATCCAATCACGATCCTTCCGATCTAGTGCCGAACGGCCGGCACCTCCACGTTCAACACACGTACGGCTTGATGAAGCCTTCACCTCCTCAATCCAGCGAGCGATGGTGAAGTAGTGGTTGAGTTCCAGCAGCACGACGGCGTGGTGATGGTGGTGAGGAACAATCTCTGCAGGGCTTCGCCAAGCGCTACGGAGATTATGACGGAGGAACTAGAGGGTTAGGGTTGCCGCACACGGCTTGGGGAAATCTTGATGTGTCCCGTGTGCTAGCCCTGCCCCTCTATTTATATGTTGAGCCTTGGGATCTAAACTTGGAGTAAAAGCCTCCTCCAGGTCGGTTTTGCCCGCACAAGGTCGGTTTGGCCCGCAGGGAAAGAGTCCAACTCGGACCCCTGCCGAATCGTGCACAGCCGCACACAAGCGGTAGTACCGCTTCACACAAGCGGTAGTACCGCTTGGGCGGTAGTACCGCTTCACACAAGCGGTAGTACCGCTCGGGCGGTAGTACCGCTTCACACAAGCGGTAGTACCGCTTACGCGGCAGCAAAACTACTTTTTGCACTTTCCAATACCTCGTGGGCTTTATCCCTTTGGCCCATATAAAGTGTTGCTGCACCCGAACACTTCGGTAAACATCCGGAACCCCTTCCGGTGAACTCCGGAACCCTTCCGGAGATCAAAACACTATTATCACATATATCAATCTTTACCTCCGGACTATTCCGGAGATACTCGTCATGTCCGGGATCTTATTCGGGACTCCGAACAACTTTCGGTCACCAACATAATAACTCAATTATACTAATCGTCACCAAACGTTAAGTGTGTAGACCCTGCGGGTTCGAGAACTATGTAGACATGACCGAGACACCTCTACGGCCAATAACCAATAGCGGGACCTGGATGCCCATATTGGCTCCTACATATTCTACGAAGATCTTTATCGGTCGAACCTCTATGTCAAGGATTCAGTTAATCCCGTATGCTGTTCCCTTTGTTCTTCGGTATGTTACTTGCCCGAGATTCGATCGTCGGTATCACTATACCTAGTTCAATCTCGTTACCGGCAAGTCTCTTTACTCGTTCCGTAATACAAGATCTCGTGGCTAACACTTTAGTCACATTGCTTGCAAGGCTCATTGTGATGTTGTATTACCGAGTGGGCCCTGAGATACCTCTCCGTCACACGGAGTAACAAATCCCAGTCTTGATCCATGCCAACCCAACAGACACCCTCGGAGATACCTGTAGAGCACCTTTATAGTCACCCAGTTACGTTGCGACGTTTGATACACACAAGGTATTCCTCCGGTGTCAGTGAGTTGCATGATCTCATGGTCAAAGGAACAGATACTTGACATGCAGAAAACAATAGCAATAAACTGACACGATCAAATGCTACGTTTACAGTTTGGGTCTTGTCCATCACATCATTCTCCTAATGATGTGACCCCGTTATCAAATGACATCTCATGTCCATGGTTAGGAAACCTTAACCATCTTTGATCAACAAGCTAGTCAACTAGAGGCTTACTAGGGACACAGTGTTGTCTATGTACCCACACATGTATTTGAGTTTCCAATCAATACAATTATAGCATGGATAATAAACGATTATCATGAACAAGGAAATATAATAATAACCAATTTATTATTGCCTCTAGGGCATATTTCCAACAGTCTCCCACTTGCACTAGAGTCAATAATCTAGTTCACATCACTATGTGATTTACATTGTAATGAATCGAACACCCATGCAGTTCTGGTGTTGTTCATGTTTAGCCCTTGGAAGAGGTTTAGTCATCGGATCTGCAACATTTAGATCCGTGTGTACTTTGCAAATATTTATGTCGTCCTCCTTGATGTAATCGCGGATGGAATTGAAACGTCGTTTTATGTGTCTGGTCCTCTTGTGAAATCTTGGTTCCTTGGCTAGAGCAATGGCACCAGTGTTATCACAAAACAGAGTCATTGGGTTAAGCGCACTAGGCACTACTCCAAGATCTGTCATGAACTCCTTCATCCAGACACCTTCCTTCGCCGCCTCCGAGGCTGCGATGTACTCCGCTTCGCATGTAGAATCAGCTACCACGCTTTGCTTGGAACTGCACCAGCTAACCGCACCCCCATTAAGAATAAATACGTATCCGGTTTGCGACTTAGAGTCATCCGGATCAGTGTCAAAGCTTGCATCGACGTAACCCTTTACGACGAGCTCTTGATCACCTCCATAGACGAGAAACATGTCCTTAGTCCTTTTCAGGTACTTCAGGATATTCTTGACCGCTGTCCAGTGTTCCATTCCTGGATCACTTTGAAACCTTCCGACCATACTTATGGCAAGGCTGACATCGGGTCTTGTGCACAGCATTGCATACATGATAGAGCCTATGGCTGAAGCATAGGGGATGACACTCATCTTTTCTCTATCTTCTGCAGTCACTGGGCATTGAGTCTTACTCAACTTCACACCTTGCAAAACAGGCAAGAACCCCTTCTTGGACTGATCCATTTTGAACTTCTTCAAAATCTTATCAAGGTATGTGCTTTGTGAAAGTCCTATTAAACGTCTTGATCTATCTCTATAGATCTTGATGCCTAATATGAAAGCAGCTTCTCCTAGGTCCTTCATTGAAAAACTCTTGTTCAAATATTCCTTTACACTTTCCAGCATTTCTATATTGTTTCCAATCAGCAATATGTCATCCACATATAATATTAGAAACGCTATAGAGCTCCCACTCACTTTCTTGTAAATACAAGCTTCTCCGTAAACTTGTATAAACTCGAACGCTTTGATCACCTCATCAAAACGAAGATTCCAACTCCGAGATGCTTGCACCAGTCCATAAATGGATCGCTGGAGTTTGCAAACTTTGTCAGCATTCTCTGGATCGACAAAACCTTCTGGTTGCATCATATACAACTCTTCCTTAAGGTAACCGTTAAGGAACACTGTTTTGACATCCATCTGCCAAATTTCATAATCGAAAAAGGCAGCTATTGCTAACATGATTCTGACGGACTTAAGCATCGCTACGGGTGAGAAGGTCTCATCGTAGTCAACTCCTTGAACTTGTGAAAAACCCTTTGCCACAAGTCGAGCTTTATAGACGGTGACATTGCCGTCCGCGTCCGTCTTCCTCTTAAAGATCCATTTGTTCTGAATGGCCTTACGCCCTTCAGGTAATACTTCCAAAGTCCATACTTTGTTTTCATACATGGATCCCATCTCGGATTTCATGGCCTCTAACCACTTCTCGGAATCCGGGCTCATCATCGCTTCTCCATAGCTCGTAGGTTCATCGTTGTCTAACAACATGATGTCTAAGACAGGGTTGCCGTACCACTCGGGAGCAGTACGCGTCCTTGTCGACCTACGAGGTTCGATAGCAACTTGATCCAAAGCTTCATGATCATCATCATTAACTTCCTCTTCAACTAATGTAGGCTCCACAGAAACAACTTTCTGCGCTGCGCTACTCTCAGGTTGAAGTAAAGGTTCAACAACCTCATCAAGTTCTATCTTCCTCCCACTCAATTCTTTCGAGAGAAACTCTTTCTCAAGAAATGTTCCGTTTTTAGCGACAAACACTTTGCCTTCGGATCTGAGGTAGAAGGTATACCCAACTGTCTCTTTTGGGTATCCTATGAAGACGCATTTCTCCGCTTTGGGTTCCAGCTTTTCAGGCTGAAGCTTTTTGACATAAGCATCACATCCCCAAACTTTAAGAAACGACAGCTTTGGCTTCTTGCCAAACCAAAGTTCATATGGTGTCGTCTCAACGGATTTCGATGGTGCCCTATTTAAAGTGAATGCAGCTGTCTCTAATGCATAACCCCAAAACGATAGTGGTAAATCGGCAAGAGACATCATAGATCGCACCATATCCAATAAGGTTCGATTACGACGTTCGGACACACCATTACGCTGTGGTGTTCCAGGCGGTGTCAATTGTGAAACAATTCCACACTGTCTTAAGTGACTGCCAAACTCATAACTCAGATATTCTCCTCCTCGATCAGATCGTAGGAATTTAATCTTCTTGTTACGATGATTCTCAACTTCACTCTGAAATTGTTTGAACTTTTCAAATGTTTCAGACTTGTGTTTCATTAAGTAAATATACCCATATCTACTTAAGTCATCAGTGAAGGTGAGAAAGTAACGATAACCACCGCGCGCCTCAATACTCATCGGACCGCACACATCAGTATGTATGATTTCCAATAAGTCACTTGCCCGTTCCATTGTTCCAGAGAACGGCGTTTTAGTCATCTTACCCATGAGGCATGGCTCACATGTGTCAAGTGATTCAAAATCAAGTGACTCCAAAAGTCCATCAGCATGGAGCTTCTTCATGCGTTTTACGCCAATATGACCTAAACGGCAGTGCCACAAGAAAGTGGTATTATCATTATCAATTCTACATCTTTTGGCATCAATGTTATGAACATGTGTATCATTACTATCGAGATTCAATAAGAATAAACCCCTCACATCGGGTGCATGACCATAAAAGATATTACTCATATAAATAGAACAACCATTATTCTCTGATTTAAATGAGTAACCGTCTCGCAATAAACAAGATCCAGATATAATGTTCATGCTTAACGCAGGCACCAAATAACACTTATTTAGGTTCATCACTAATCCCGACGGTAATCGAAGAGCGAGCGTGCCGACGGCGATCACATCAACCTTGGAACCATTTCCCACGCGCATTGTCACTTCGTCCTTTGCCAGCCTCCGTCTATTCCGCAGTTCCTGTTTTGAGTTGCAAATATGAGCAACCGCACCGGTATCAAATACCCAGGCACTACAACGAGAGTTGGTAAGGTACACATCAATAACATGTATATCATATATACCTTGTTTGTTGTTGGCCGCCTTCTTGTCAGCCAAATACTTGGGGCAATTCCGCTTCCAGTGTCCAGTTCCCTTGCAATGAAAACACACAGTTTCTGGTTTGGGTCCAGCCTTGGGTTTCTTCACGAGAGGAGCAACTGCTTTGCCACTCTGCTTGGAGTTACCCTTCTTACCCTTGCCATTTTTCTTGAAACTAGTGGTTTTATTGACCATCAACACTTGATGCTCCTTCTGAATTTCAGACTCAGCGGCTTTCAGCATCGCAAACAGCTCGGCGACTGACTTGTTCATCCCGTGCATGTTATAGTTCAACACGAAGCTCTTGTAGCTAGGTGGCAATGATTGAAGAACTCTGTCTGGCGGAAGGGGCATCCCTAACTCAGCCAGACGGGTGGAGTACCCAGACATTCTGAGCACGTGATCACTGATAGACCCGTTCTCCTCCATCTTGCAAGCATAGAACTTATCGGAGATCTCATATCTCTCGATCCGGGCATTCTTCTGAAAGATAAACTTCAATTCCTGGAACATCTCATATGCTCCATGACGTTCAAAACGTCTTTGAAGTCCCGGTTCTAAGCCATACAACATTGCACATTGAACTATTGAGTAATCATCAGAACGAGCCTGCCAGGCGTTCACAACGTCTAGAGACTCAACTGGAGCGGGTGGATCACCAAGCGGTGCATCAAGGACATAAGCCTTCTGGGAAGCCGTAAGGATAATCCTTAGATTACGGGCCCAGTCCACAAAGTTACTTCCATCATCTTTCAACTTAGCTTTCTCTAGGAACGCATTAAAATTCAGGGGTGCTACTGCGCGAGCCATGATCTACAACATAAATATAGCAAAGACAACTTAGACTATTGTTCTTAGATAATGAGTTTAGTTAATCATATTTTAAAAAACTCCCACTCAAAATGACATCCCTCCGATCATTCGAGTGTAACATGATCCAAATCCACCAACTCAAGTCCGATCATCACGTGAGTTGAGGTGGTTTCAATGGTGAACATCTTCATGTTGATCATATCTACTATATGACTCATGTTCGACCTTTCGGTCTCTTGTGTTCCGAGGCCATGTCTGTACATGCTAGGCTCGTCAAGTTTAACCCGAGTGTTCCGCACGTGTAACATGGCTTACACCCGTTGTATGCGAACGTAGAGTCTATCACACCCGATCATCACGGCGTGTCTCGAAACGACGAACTTTCGCAACGGTGCACACTTGGGGAGAACACAATTTATCTTGAAATTTAAGTGAGGGATCACCTTATAATGCTACCGTCGTCCTAAGCAAAATAAGATGCATAAAAGGATTAACATCACATGCAAATCATAAGTGACATGATATGGCCATGAACTTGTGCTTTTGATCTCCATCTCCAAAGCACCGGCATGATCTCCATCGTCACCGGCATGACACCATGATCTCCATCATCTTGATCTCCATCAACGTGTCGCCATAAGGTTGTCGCGCTGACTGTTGCTTCCACGACTATAGCTAACGTTTAGCGATAAAGTAAAGCATTACATAGCGCTTAATGATTGACACGCAGGTCATACAATAATTAAAGACAACTCTATGGCTCCTGCCAGTTGCCGTACTCATCGACATGCAAGTCGTGATATTCTATACATCACATGATCATCTCATACATCACATATATCTCATCATGTAATTGGCCATATCACATCACAACATACCCTGCAAAAACAAGTTAGACGTCCTCTAATTGTTGTTGCAAATTTTACGTGGCTGCTACGGGTTTGCAAGAACCGTTCTTACCTACGCAAAACCACAACGTGGTGTAGTGATTGCTTTTTGATCTTCTAAAAGAACCCTCTTCATTGAAATCGATTCAACTAAAGTGAGAGAGACAGACACCCGCTAGCCATCTTTATGCAACAAAATTACATGTCAGTTGAAGGAACCTGTCTCGCGTAAGTGTACGCGTAATGTCGGTCCGGGCCGCTTCATCTCACAATACCGCCGAATCAAATATCAACTAGTAACGGCAAGCAATATGTATACACCCACGCCCACAACTCGTTTGTGTTCTACTCGAGATCTCATCTACGCATAGACCTGGCTCTGATACCACTGTTGGGGAACGTTGCATGGGAAACAAAAATTTTCCTACGCACACGCAAGATCTATCCATGGTGATGAGCATCTACGAGAGGGAGAGTGAATCTACATACCCTTGTAGATCGCTAAGCGGAAGCGTTTAAGAAACGCGGTTGATGTAGTCGAACGTCTCCGCGATCCAAATCGCCGAGCGTCCCGCGATCCAATCACGATCCTTCCGATCTAGTGCCGAACGGCCGGCACCTCCGCGTTCAACACACGTACGGCTTGATGACGCCTTCACCTCCTCGATCCAGCGAGCGATGGTGAAGTAGTGGTTGAGTTCCAGCAGCACGACGGCGTGGTGATGGTGGTGAGGAACAATCTCTGCAGGGCTTCGCCGAGCGCTACGGAGATTATGACGGAGGAACTAGAGGGTTAGGGTTGCCGCACACGGCTTGGGGAAATCTTGATGTGTCCCGTGTGCTAGCCCTGCCCCTCTATTTATATGTTGAGCCTTGGGGTCTAAACTTGGAGTAAAAGCCTCCTCCAGGTCGGTTTTGCCCGCACAAGGTCGGTTTGGCCCGCAGGGAAAGAGTCCAACTCGGACCCCTGCCGAATCGTGCACAGCCGCACACAAGCGGTAGTACCGCTTCACACAAGCGGTAGTACCGCTTGGGCGGTAGTACCGCTTCACACAAGCGGTAGTACCGCTCGGGCGGTAGTACCGCTTCACACAAGCGGTAGTACCGCTTACGCGGCAGCAAAACTACTTTTTGCACTTTCCAATACCTCGTGGGCTTTATCCCTTTGGCCCATATAAAGTGTTGCTGCACCCGAACACTTCGGTAAACATCCGGAACCCCTTCCGGTGAACTCCGGAACCCTTCCGGAGATCAAAACACTATTATCACATATATCAATCTTTACCTCCGGACTATTCCGGAGATACTCGTCATGTCCGGGATCTTATTCGGGACTCCGAACAACTTTCGGTCACCAACATAATAACTCAATTATACTAATCGTCACCAAACGTTAAGTGTGTAGACCCTGCGGGTTCGAGAACTATGTAGACATGACCGAGACACCTCTACGGCCAATAACCAATAGCGGGACCTGGATGCCCATATTGGCTCCTACATATTCTACGAAGATCTTTATCGGTCGAACCTCTATGTCAAGGATTCAGTTAATCCCGTATGCTGTTCCCTTTGTTCTTCGGTATGTTACTTGCCCGAGATTCGATCGTCGGTATCACTATACCTAGTTCAATCTCGTTACCGGCAAGTCTCTTTACTCGTTCCGTAATACAAGATCTCGTGGCTAACACTTTAGTCACATTGCTTGCAAGGCTCATTGTGATGTTGTATTACCGAGTGGGCCCTGAGATACCTCTCCGTCACACGGAGTAACAAATCCCAGTCTTGATCCATGCCAACCCAACAGACACCCTCGGAGATACCTGTAGAGCACCTTTATAGTCACCCAGTTACGTTGCGACGTTTGATACACACAAGGTATTCCTCCGGTGTCAGTGAGTTGCATGATCTCATGGTCAAAGGAACAGATACTTGACATGCAGAAAACAATAGCAATAAACTGACACGATCAAATGCTACGTTTACAGTTTGGGTCTTGTCCATCACATCATTCTCCTAATGATGTGACCCCGTTATCAAATGACATCTCATGTCCATGGTTAGGAAACCTTAACCATCTTTGATCAACAAGCTAGTCAACTAGAGGCTTACTAGGGACACAGTGTTGTCTATGTACCCACACATGTATTTGAGTTTCCAATCAATACAATTATAGCATGGATAATAAACGATTATCATGAACAAGGAAATATAATAATAACCAATTTATTATTGCCTCTAGGGCATATTTCCAACAGAACCATCCTCTAAACCAAATCTTTGGTGACATACAAACCGGGAGAATCACTCGCTCTAAAACTCGCTTAGCTAATTTTTGTGAGCATTATCTTTCATCTCTAGCATTGAACCCTTGAAGGTAGAACAAGCTCTTGAAGACCCGGATTGGGTGAACGCAATGCATGAAGAGCTTCACAACTTCGAGAGAAACGAAGTGTGGACACTCGTGGAAAAGCCCAAGGACGAGCACAACATCATCGGAACCAAATGGGTGTTTCGGAACAAGCAAGATGAAGACAGTCAAGTTGTACGCAACAAGGCACGTCTCGTAGCCCAAGGATATACGCAAGTCAAAGGTATGGACTATGGTGAGACCTATGCCCCCGTCGCTAGACTTGAAGCTATTCGCATTCTTCTTGCTTGTGCTAATCACCATGATATCACGCTCTATCAAATGGATATTAAAAGTGCCTTTTTAAATGGTGAGATTGAAGAAGAGGTCTATGTTAAGCAACCACCTGGTTTTGTGAATCCAAAGAAACCTAATCATGTTTACAAGCTTCGTAAAGCACTATATGGTCTTAAGCAAGCCCCTCGTGCGTGGTATAAATGTTTAACGAAGTTTCTCATTGAAAAAGGTTTTGAAATTGGTAAAATTGACGCAACCTTATTCACTAAGAGAGTTAATGGTGAATTATTTGAGTGCCAAATCTATGTGGATGATATTATCTTTGGATCTACTAACCCACAATTTAGTGAAAGATTTGGAAGGTTGATGTCCGAGAAGTATGAGATGTCCATGATGTGTGAGCTGAATTCTTTCTTGGTTTGCAAATCAAGCAAACAAGAGAAGGAACTTTCATCTCTCAAACCAAGTATACCAAGGACTTGATCAAGAAGTTCAACATGCAAGAGTGTAAAGGTATGAAAACTCCTATGCCTACTAGTGGACATGTTGATCTTACCAAGGAGGATGAACCGGTTGATCAAAAAGTTTATCGATCTATGAATGGTTCATTGCTATATCTATGTGCCTCCCGTCCCGATATTATGCTTAGTGTTTGCATGTGCGCTAGATATCAAGCTGCACCTAAAGAGTGTCATCTTTTGGCCGTAAAACGTATTGTGAGATATTTGATACAAACACCAAACTTTGGCATTTGGTATCCCAAGGGATCTTCCTTTAACCTTATTGGCTATTCCGATTCGGACTATGCCGGTGACAAGGTTGATAGAAAATCCACCTCGGGTACTTGTCAATTTCTTGGTAGATCTCTTGTGTCTTGGTCCTCCAAGAAACAAAACTCGGTATCTCTATCTACTGCCGAAGCTGAGTATATTGCTGCCGGATCATCTTGTGCACAATTACTATGGATGATACAAACGCTTAAGGATTATGGAATCCATGTGAAAAATGTTCCATTACTTTGTGATAATGAAAGTGCTATTAAAATTGGTCATAATCCTGTGCAACATTCTCGAACTAAACATATTCAAGTTAGACATCATTTCATTCGTGATCATGTTGCCAAAGGAGATATTGATCTTAAGCATGTTCGCACTAACAAGCAATTGGCTGACATCTTTACCAAGCCACTTGATGAGAAAACGTTTTGTCACTTGAGGAGTGAATTGAACATCATTGATGCTTCAAACTTGAGCTAGAATCACTCGGATGCATGCAAGGGCATGAGCTTACTTGATACTTCCATGATACTCTTGACATATCACTCTATTCCATGGAAATATATGCTCCCTTGCATTGCATCTAACCTTTTGTAGGTACTTGGAAGAACTTCATTCCACAAGATTGTCATCAACTCCAATCATAAGCAATCTAGTCATGACCAAGTATCCACAAGCTCTCTTGATGATGGAAGGAAGAAGAAAACTCAACCATATCCTTGACATATACTTGATGTGATCATACTTGCTAAATCTCAATTGGTATCATGTCAAAGGATATATATTGTTCTTCCTTGCTTGACTAACCTATGTAGGTGACAAGTGTACTAAAACGAGAAGGATTGCTCCCAACTCAAGATGATCTTCATCAATCTCGAGCATCCTCAACAAGTTCATCTACAAGCCACGTCATCAACATCACTCAAAGGTATGTACTCATATCCTTGAAAAGGCTTTACTCCAAGTCATGAGCTAAAGACACTCAAGTGATATGAAAACATTAAGATGCTTAATCGAAAAATGGTAACCCCATTTTGAGATTAACGATGAGTATGACCTATGATCAAGTATTCTTGATTGACTCCTAAGTCAATATACTCTAATATAGGTGACCTAGTCACCACCCATCATCTAGTTAAGAATCTTGTGTGGTTCATTCTCTTTGCAAGATTTCTTAGAAGCACTCAATCTTCTCTAGTTGACATCCTTTTGTAAAATCTTTTGCATTTTCTTTGAAAATTTCTTTTGACACTTTGTTACAAGTTTTCCAAATTCATTTGCAAGTTTCTCAAACATTGGCAAGTTTATGTTTTAGCCTCGGAGCCGCCGATACAAATAACTCGGTTCTACCGAATTAGCAGATGAGCTGCAAAACAACATCTCGGTACCACCGACTTGTTTGTCTCGGAGCCACCGATTTGATATCTTCTCCAGTCTGTATTCATATTAGTGAATCTTTGTTTCCTTAGGGATCCTATTGTGATATTTTCAATTCTTCGATGATCCCTTCTTGTAAAAAAAATTAAAAATTAGGGGGAGAAATCTTTTTCAAGGATCCCTAACTCAAAGGAGGAGAAGTCCTACAAGCTCTCAGTTTAGACAAAGGGAGAGAAATCATCTTCAATAATTCCCTCAATTTTCATTTCTATGAACCCTACATTCAATGACCCTTGTTCTCAAGGATCCCTTCCTACTCCATGATCCCTGTGTCTAACCCTGTGTATGGACCTTTTTGGAAATTAATGCCAAAGGGGGAGAAATACCAAAGCTTCAAAGCTAAAGGGGGAGATACATGCTTCAATGCAAAGGGGGAGATACAATCAAGGGGGAGAATATCAAAGCTTTTACTTATATAGACAAGGGGAGAATACCAAAGTAGGGGGAGAAAAATATGTTTGGAGAAAAATATGACTATTTCATTTGACTACTCATGTTAGACTTCTCTCACCCTATCCAATCCCAAAATCTACATGCTAAGATTCAGGGGGAGAGGATGATCTACTATTTTCATATCTAAAGGGAGAAAGTTCTAAATGATCTTGGAGACATATCAATCTTAAGGAATACTATCTTCTATATGTTCTCCATATCTTGGTACTATTGAGCTCTATTGCCTTTTGACTAGTAGAATACTCTTGTGTTTCCTAACATTATTTTCTCAAGTGTGTTTCTACTACAAGAATGCTCAAGGTAAGTATATGCATCATATCCTTGATCAAGATGATCTCTTGCTTCTTGCACATATTGTTTGCAAGAGTGAAGTCTTGAACAGGGATGTAACTCATTCACATATATTTGCTGCATATAGCCAAGATACACATGACTCATTATATCCCTTCTACTATATGTGTGTCCATGCATTCCAAAGCACCTATCCTTTAAATGGATTGCACACTTTTAGGGGGAGCAAATCTAAGTCATGTTTCTCTCAAAGTCTTCATTATATCCATGCATATCTTTATTTGAAGCTTTGATTGTATGTTGTCATCAATCACCAAAAAGGGGGAGATTGAAAGCACAACATGCTCCCTTGGTGGTTTTGATAATTCATGACAACATACATTGTCTCTTGGACTAATATTTCTACCTAGTGTATTTCAGGTGAAATTCCATAGAGAGAGATGGGTTGGCAAAGAGGATTGTGAGGAGATACCCCTAGATGCAAGGAAATGGATTGGCAAAGCTTCAAGCAAGATGACTCTACATTTTACTTTGTGAGAAATCACTTTGAGTCCATAGGAAAGTCAATACTATTAAAAGGGGGTAAGGTACTGTTGGTGAACAAGATGCTCCACGTGCACAAGAGATAGTCACCAAAAATACCCACAAGCTCTTCCACAAAAGTCTGTCCAAGTCATTTACCCAAAATTGGTGCAACCAACAATTCCCACTCGGTGCCACCAATTCCCAAACTCAGACAGACCCATGCCAAACCCTAGCACATCGGTGCAACCGATTCCACTTCGGTGCCGCCGAGTTTGGGTTGCCAACTTTCTGTTACCTCGATTCACAAAATCGGTACCACCGAGTTTGTTGGATCGGCGTCACCGAGTTGCGCAGTCTGACCGTTGGTCACCTTATCGGTACCACCGAGAATTATATATCGGTCTCACCGAGATTCAAAAGTTGTCACCTTTTGGTCACTTCGGTACCACCGAGATTAACACATCGGTGTCACCGAGTTGGTCACTTTAGGTGTAACGGTTGGATTTTTGGGGATGCCTATATATACCCCTTCACCACCACCCACTCGAAAGAGAAGCACTCAGAACTATTCCATACTTGCCCCATCATATTTTCTGAGAGAGAGCCACCTACTCATGTGTTGAGATCAAGCTATTCCATCCATATGAATCTTGATCTCTAGCCTCCCCAAGTTGCTTTCCACCAAATCAATCTCTTCCACCATAGCCAAATCTGTGAGAGTGATTGTGTGTTGACGAGTCTATCATCTTGAAGCACAAGAGCAAGGAGTTCATCGACATTGCCGAGCCTATTACCTTTTGGAGGGTGGTGCCTCCTAGATTGGTTAGGTGTCGCTTGGGAGCCTCCTACTTTGTGGTGTGGAGTTGAACCAAGAAGTTTGTACAGGCAAGGAGATCGCCTACTTCGTGAAGATCTACCCATAGTGAGGCTAGTCCTTCGTGGACGGAAGCCGTTATGGAATAGTCAAGGTTGCTACTTCGTGGACCCTTATGGGTGGAGCCCTCGGTGGACTCTCGCGACCGTTACCCTCCGTGGGTTGAAGACTCCATAAACGTGGACGTACGATAGCACCACCTATCGAAACCATGGGAAAAATCTTTCTATCTACAAATTGCGTTTGATCTTCCTTCCTACCCTCTACTATACATGCTTGTTGTTACTTTCCATTGCTATACTCTTAGACATGCATGTGTAGGGTGTGCTAGACTTGCTTTAATTGTTAAAATCTGCCACCTTATTAACTTGGGAAAATGTTAGGTTTTAAATTCCTTCTAGTAGTCTATTCACCCCCCCCCCCCTCTAGACAAACTTCTAGTGATCCCACAATCTCCGCCTGTCATGTTGAAGGTCACAGATTCGCTAAGCAATACGTGTTACGTGTGTAGGTTTTGTGATCATGTTGCATGTGCCCTTAAATTGGACATCACACATTACGCTAACCAAACTATAATACTCTAATACGTCTCCGCCATATCTATAATTTTTGAATGTTCCATGCCATTATTTTAAAACTTTTATATACTTTTGGCAACCGTTTATATGATTTTCTTGGACTAACATATTGATCCAGCGCCCAGTGCCAGTTCCTATTTGTTGCAAGTTTTTCGTTTCACGGAAAATCCATATCAAAAGAAGTCCAAACACGATAAAAATTTATGAAGATTTATTTTGGAATATATGTGATTTTTGGGAAAAGGAATCAACACCAGACGATGTCCGAGTGGCCCACAAGCCACCAAGGCGTGCCCCCTGGCTTGTGGGCACCTCAGAGGTTGGTTGGCGATGTCCTTCGGCCGCAAGGAAGCTAATATCCGAATAAAAATCCCCTCAAAATTTCAGCCCAATTGGAGTTACGGATCTCCGGGAATTTAAGAAACGATGAAACAACAGAAAATAGGAACGCAGAAACAGAGAGAGAGCTCCAATCTCAGATGGGTTCCTCCCCTCCAGGAGCCATGGCTGCCATGGACCAGAGGGGAAACTCCCCTCCCATCTAGGGGGGGAGGCCAAGGAAGAAGAATAAGGAGGGGGGCTCTCTCCCCCTCTCTCCCGGTGGCGTCGGAGTGCCGCCGGGTGAACTAGCGTGGCGGCGATCTACACCAACAAATCCGCCGTCTTTCTCACCACCACCGGCACCTTCCCTCATCTATTTATAGTGGTCCACTCTCCTGCAACCTGCTGTACCCCCTACTTAAAAATGGTGCTTTATGCTTCATATTATTATCCAATGATGTGTTGCCATCCTATGATGTTGGAGTAGATTTCTTTTGTCCTATGGGTTGATTGATGATCTTGATTGGTTTGAGTTGCATGTTTTATTTTGGTGTTATCCTATGGTGCCCGCCATGTCGCGCAAGCGTTTGGGATCCCCGTTGTAGGGTGTTGCAATACATTCATGATTCGCTTATAGTGGGTAGCGAGGTGACAACAGCTTATACCCGAGTAAGGGGGTTATTGCGTATGTGAGTAAAGGGGACTTATTATTTAATGCTATGGTTGGGTTTTACCTTAATGATCTTTAGTAGTTGCGGATGCTTGCTAGAGTTCCAATCATAAGTTGATATGATCCAAGTACGGTAATTATGTGAGCTCATGCCTCTCCCTCATATAAAGCTGCAATGATGATTACAGATCTAGTTATCGATTGCCTAGGACAATCTCACAAATTCTACCACTACTTTTCCACACTCACTATATTCACTTAATTGTTCTTTTATTAAAACATCACCTAACTTTTATTTCCACGTTCTTTATTATCTTGCAAAACTATCTTCTTGCACCTACAAAGTACTTCTAGTTTTATTCCCGCAAAGTAGTTTATTTCTTGTACTAGGTATAGTGAACATTGTTGCGCGTAGAGTTGTATCGGTGGTCGATAGAACTTGAGAGACTTTAGCTCCTCATTGGGTTTGACACTTTTACTAATTGAAAAAGGCTACAAACGATCCTCTATACTTGTGTGTTATCTAGCCCTGGCCATGGGCAGCCCGACCCGGTCGGCCCGGCCCAACCCGGCCTGGCCCGACCTTGCCCACGGGCCGGGCTCGGGCCTAGATTTTGAGCCCGGTGGTCGGGCCGGGCCGGGCTCGGGCCCAATGAAACTAGACTTTACGCCTACGTCGGGCCGGGCCTGTCGGGCCGGGCTTTTTCGGGCTCGGGCCGGGCTTGGGCCAAAAAATTAGGCCCGACGGCCGGGCCAGGCCGGGCTCGGGCCTGGGTTTTTAGCGCCGGGCTTTCTTCGGCCTGGCCCGGCCCAAGGTATGGCCAGGTATAGTGTTATTAAGACCTTTTTCTGGTGCCGTTGCCGAGGAGCAATAGCGTTGGGTGGATATTCTCGTGTGTGCTTGTTTTCTCTACCTCTAAGTAGTTTTTATTTTCTGCTCTAAGTTGTTTTATATCTTTAGTTATGGATATAAGACACGAAATACCAAAAAAATTAGTTGTACTTGTTACTCATGGAGATGGGGAACCTCCTAAAACCCCCTATGCTGGTTATGTGGAAAACATTGAATACTACTTTGATAATCCTGATAAATCTCCATTCAACTTGATAATGGGACATACTTTGGATCAACGGGCATACTTTAGGGATTATCGCTTGACTGAAAAAGGGAAACACTTATGGGATCAAATTAAAATGTTGCGTTGGTATGCTTGGAATTTATGCTTAAGACGTGATTATACTTGTTGCTCTAAGATGAAGGCTCCACACATTCCCTTTCAATGTGAATTTAATGATACATTGGCTTCTTATCCTAATGGTATATATGACTACTATGATGTGGACCAAATAGAAGAATTTGTTGCTTTTAAGGGTGCTTCTGAAATTGAATCTTTGTTTGAAAAGTGTGAAAATTATGATGATGGTCTTTAGAAATCTGAAAATTATGCTATACCTAAATATTGCTATGAGAATTATGAATACAATGCCTTTATTGATAAATTTATTTAGGAAGTCTCCGCTGCCCAAGAAGAGACTAATATTTTGCAGGAATCTATGGAAAAAGAAATTGCTGAAACTGTGAGCTCATTAGATGAGAAAGATGGGGAGGAGAGCGAACAACAAAAGGAGGAAGAGTGGATTAGCTATTGTGCCCACCTTCTGGTGAGAGTAAACTCGTTATCCCATACATTTTTTAATTTCCCTTCGCACATACTGAAGGATGAATGCTATGATAATTGCTATGATCCCTTGAATTTATTTGAAATATCCCTATTTGATGAACTTGATGCTTGCTATGCTTGTGGCCATGATGCCAATATGAATTATGCTTATGGAGGTGAACTTGCTATAGCTCCTTATGTTAAACATGAAATTGTTTCTATTGCACCCATACATGATAGTCCTATTATCTTTTTGAATTCTCCCAACTACACTATATCGGAGAAGTTTGCTCTTATTAAGGCTTATATTGATGGGGTTGCGTTTTACTATTACACATGATGATTTTGATGGATATAATATGCATGTGCTTGCTGCTCCTGATTGCAATTATTATGAGAGAGGAACCAAATCTTCAACTCTCTATATTTCCAATACGATAAAATTGCAAGAAATTGTTTATACTATGCAGTGGCATTTACTTGATGTGCATGAATTGTTCTTCTATGATATGCCAATGCATAGGAAGAGAGTTAAACTTTGTTGTTACATGATATATGTTGCTTTGTTCTCTCTACTAAATTACAAATCATTGTTAATTAAATTTGTCTTTGATATACCTTGGGATCCGGGTGGATCAATTACTTGAGCACTATATGCCTAGCTTAATGGCTTTAAAGAAAGCACTGCTAGGGAGACAACCCAGAAGTTTTAGAGAGTCATTTTATTCTGTTGTGTGCTTTTAAAATAATTTAAAACAAAAAATAAAAGTGGGGAACTTAAAACGTTTTCAAAAAGAAAAGTGAAAGTGAAAAAAACGAGCACCGTTGAAGTGGGGGCTAGGCTTGAACTTTGTTCATGCCCATGGAAACTTTGTGAATCTCGATTACATAATATTTTCAACAAAAATAATTTTCCCCTTGTACAAATCCACTTTATTATAAAAATAATATGCCAAGATTTACCTTTAGGATGTTTGAATTGCTTGTTTGATGTGTGATGTGCAAAAATAGAAACTTTTTCTGTAGTGTTTGAATTTTAATATTTTACTGGAGCGTGGAAAAATTCTGAAATTTCTACAAAGTAATTTTATGCAAAAAAATTATTATGTAATAATTTTTCAGAATTTCTTAGTTACAGAAGTATATGTTTCATCTGCATCTTTACAGACTGTCCTGTTTTTCACAGATTGTTGTTATAGTTTCTTTGTCTTCTTATGTTTGAAGTCTTGTTGAGCCCCATTGATTTGGGAGACATATTATTATGATATCATAGAGTGGGTAATGTTTTATTATCATTATACAATAATTTTATAGCAAGACATGATGGGATTTGATGTTATATGTACTAACATGTCTAATAAAAATTCTGTTAAATTTTGTGTGGCTGAAGTGTTCGAAGATCGAGGAGGTATCAATATGAGAAGAATAAGGAGAGGCAAGAGTTAAAGCTTGGGTATGCCCAAGGCACCCCAAGTAAATATTCAAGGAGACTCAAGCGTCTAAGCTTGGGGATGCCCCGGAAGGCATCCCATCTTTCTTCCTCGACAATTATCTGCATGTCTCGGTTTTTGTTTGTTGACATGATATGCGTAAATTCTTGGAGCGTCATGTGACTTTTATTTTTATTTTATAAATGCACCATGTTGGTATGGGATAGTCCTTGGTTGATTTATAGAATGCTCTTTGCATTTCACTTATATCTTTTGAGTATGGCTTTATAGAATGCTTCGTGTGCTTCACTTATATCTTTTGAAGTTTGGATGCTCGCTTCTCTACTTTGGGAACACTTTTACTTATTGAAAAAGGCTACAAACGACCCCCTATACTTGTGGGTTATCATACTCCCCCCGTCCCATAATATAAGACCGTTTTTGACACTACACTAATGGAAGGAGTAACTTACTCCTACATCTCACACGCTTAGGGAAATTTACTCACAAATCATAGGAGAATAATCAATCATCACAGAAAATAATTCCATGAAGACCATACCGATAATACCGAATGATCCACAATAGTATGAATGATTAAACAAGTCTCAATCTCCAGATGAGTTCGAATAGAGTTTACACCCTGATCTTACAACTAGAATCCCTTCACAAAGGATGATGAAATGGAATAGAATGAAGATGGTGAATGATCTCCGGTGGTTCTTCTTCTCTAGATATCTTCTCCTTCTATTCTGGATGTCGTGGCGGCGGCTAGGTCTCTATGATGCCCCTCGTGCCTTCATGGAAGTTGCTCTTGTAGATGAGGGGGAGCTGGCGGTGCCTGGCACGACTGCTTGCGCTCGTGCCATTGGCCGTCTTGGCCTCTGGTGCGCCTAATGAAGATTCTCCCAACATGGAAATTGCTCCTGATGGCTTGATTTGGTGTAATCCTAGTTGGTTCCCTTCCATAAATGATTTTTTCTGTCAAACAATGAAGAAGCAAGTTTTCTTCTCTCTCGAAGGATTAACGTTAGAAATAACTGAGAAAGAAACCTCACAAAAACTACCTTATAAAAAGTCACAAATCTCGAGCCTGAGTATTGTAAGCTAGCTTCGATCTAAGCAAGTATGTAATATAAAAGAGACTGGTTCTACAAACTAATACTATGACATGCAATGTATCTTCGTATTTCATCATGAACTGTGCGTGTCAGCTACTGATCCAGGAGTGACACAATAAGCGCATAGATTCATGTTCCTTATCAAGGACCGAGTTGTCACACGAGGCTAGATCAGATGATCACGGAGATACGCTTCATACAGTGGAGGGGGTTGATCGAGAATGGCTCTGGTCGAGCAACACCAAGTACTACCGTTCCCTTCTTATTTCCATGGAGAGGAGAAGGCCGTGTCGTGGTGTCCCCCTAAGAAAGTATTAAATGGAATAACTAAACAACAAAAGAAGAAGATAAGAGAAGGACTAAGAAATCATAAACTATTATTGGGTACGGGTAAGTGTCTCCGTTGGCTATTATATTGGGCCCAAGCCTTTCAGATATTCATGTGAGAGCTCAAATCCCCCATGAGACACTCACTGCTTCTAATTGCCGGGGGCTTTGCACAGGGATCACACCCGAGCGCGAGAGACTGGCCAACTCACTTTTCGAGCGTATTGTTGTGTGAAAGCCGATCGGTTTTGGGAACCTTCTAGAAGCTTCGTGAACCAATTTTATTTTCTTTATTCTTTACCGGTTTTCATAGTTTTATTATATATTTTCCTTTTTTTGTTTCAGTCTTTTTCCCTTTTCCTTTTAATTTTCTCTTTTTCCTTTTTCAAGGTTACTTATCTTTTTCTAAAAATGTTTGCAATAAAAATGATTTTTTAAAAGTTTGTCTTTTTTAACAGTTCTTCACAATTTCAAAAATTGTTCCTCTGTTTCAAGATTTGTTGATAAATTCAAAGAATATTCAATTCTTTAAAAATGTTTGTGTTTTTTAAAAATTCTTTATAATTTAAAAAATGTCCATGTTTTCATAATTGTCTCAAAAAATTAAAAATGTTTGCTTTTTGAAAATAATTAAGGGATTTCAAAAAAGGTTCTCACTTCTGAGAAATTGTTCAGAATTTCAAACAATGTTCTCGTTGACAAAATTTTCTCGCAAATTCAACAAATATTCATGTTTTTCAGAAATTATTTGGAATTTTAAAAAATATATAAATTTGTTTATAAATTTAAAAAATGTTTGGGTTTTTGAAAGAAAAATGTTTCTTCCGTGTTTTAGATGAAAATGCTGGTATAGAGTTTCTATTGTGGGAAACGCTCGAAATACGTAGCTACAATGTTGCTAGAGGAAAAAGCGGGCACTAGAGGGAAACAAATCTCTACATCGAAACCCAACTCATGTATAGGCGTACACTCCTCTTGGGCCGGTCCTGGCGAGCACCTGTGTGTGTTTCCCCTGCCGCAGCGAGCGGCACATAGGGACCCCAACTTCGAGAGCAACTAGTTGAGGAGTGTTCCTTGGGAAGCCTTCCAACAATCACTTCCACGCGCCGCCATTTGGCGCGTTCTCAGCCGCCGCCACGTGTCGCGCTCTGAGCGTTCCCTTCGGATATTTTTTTTTTTTCACACGCGTTTTCGGCTTTTTAGAGTGGTTTTTTCCCAGTTTTTTTGGTGTTCCAATTTTTCACCGGTCATTCTTAGTTTTTGGACGAAAAAAAAATTCTAAGAAAAAATTGCGCGAAGAAACTAGCGCCACATCCCCCCTCCACGTCGGACCAACCCATTTATTTTTCTTTTTCTGTTAACCTGCGTAAAAAGGGTGGCCGCTAAGCAATCAGGACACCTCACATGTCATGACTACTTACTTTCTTTTTGTTCTTTCCTTCTGTTCACGAAAACCAATGAGAATGGACGATGTGATTTTCTTTTATCTTTTCTTTTTCAAATGAGTGAAACTTTTTCCAATTCAAAACGTTTTCCAAATTTGTGAACCTTACTACAAAACAAGAGACTTCTTTTAAATCCGTGCTTTTTTTAATCAAAATCGCGAACTTTTTTTGAGTATTTTTTTTTAAATCCGTGATTTTTTCAAAATTCTTGATTTTTTTCAAAATTGATGATTTTTGCTAATTCGTGAACTTTTAGGAAAAATATTTTTTAAAAATTGATGAACTTTTTTTCAAATTTGGAAACCCCCCCTCCCAAAATCTTTTATTTTTTCCCGAATTCCATGAACTTTTGTTGAATTTATGAATTTATTTCCCTTTCTTAATTTCGTGTTTTTGTGATTTTTTAAGAAAAAGTAAACGGTTGATCAGTCAGCTTTCGACTTTCAACCGTGAACGAGCAAAGGACTACAAGGAGCGAGCATGAAGTAAAACAAAAAGGTTCATGAAGGAAAAAGGTATCACACTAATTGTGAATTTTAATCAATCCTACTAGAATTGCTATTTCACCATAAAAATCTATTTCCGATTGTCATGTCAAATGATACTTTGTCGTCACCAAATTGAAAGAAAGCGGGAGCACCCAGCGCATTTTATTGGGCCGGCCCAAATGAAGCGGCTGCGTGAGCCCGAGTTGAGCGATCGGGCGACTAAGCGCCGATTGGGAGCTCCCAGTGCTTTTGAAAGCTTCCAGTGCTTTTCGGCCGTGGCCATTTGGGCTTGGTCTATATGTATATCCTTAAGAAGTCCGGCTTTTGTACTATTTTGGGCTGATCTTTTCACCAACAGGCCTTCAAAAAACCTCCGCCTTCATGTCTGCGCCGAAGATTTGTTTTTTGTTTCATCACAAGAACAAAAAAGTTGTGTAAATCTGAGGTAGGGTCCACAACCCGTGTCTGCTAACTGCTCCATTCTTCTGAAATGGAAGTGCTCCATTACCATACGAGGGAGGCAAGTCTTCAAGGTGGCGGAACATCGCATCGTGGTGCCATGTAAAATGCATGGTGATCGTAAAGCCTGGCTTGGGAGTTCAGAGTGAGCTGGAAGTCATTCTGTGTAGGCCGGCCTAACCACGCTTTACAATGATGGCCTCGTCCACTGATTCTTACACCGAGCTCTCCTTTGATTAGGTGGCCTGGCCTGGTCTTATTTGGATCAGATTTGCATTAGCTAGGTTGTTAACTTAGCAATGCTCGATCATAACATAGAATTCCTGGTCTTATCCAAGAACGCTTTCCACTGCGTTTTCATTTCAATTCCCCTCCTTTTGGGGATATACATAGAATTCCGCAGACCGAGAAAGGGGTGGCGAGCAGCTCCCGCAATGATTCCGTCCGACTATACAAATACCGATGGAAAGATGCTATTGGTATTAATATTACAGCACTGCCGCGTGATCATCAACGAATTCTTTTACATGAACGAAATACAAAAGGTTTCAATAAACAAAGAGAAAAGGAGAAGCTTTGGAAGTCAATCATTTGCGCTTTCTGACTGCATGAACTGAGCTAGATTTTTAGTCGCTTCCATTGGCAAAAACACATGCAGCTGTAAGCCCAGACGCTCATTCTTTCATGAAACAAGGCATCCAATCCCGAAGGTCTCCATAGTATTCTTGCTCAAATGCTGAACGGCTGGGATCCCACATGTAAAGCTTTGGGGTCCTGATAATAGTATGCCAAAGCTTTGCATGCACACTTGCACAGGCAAGATCGTAATGTCGGCAAAAACCATTGGTAGCTGTTGATGTTCACGTATTCGATCGTTGCCTCGGGGAATTACGCGCCTGACACGTACTCGGGTACTGATTAGCTGATACGATTTCCCTGAATTAGCAGGACGTAGTAACATCTTTTTGGGTGGCGGTGGCAGACTGACAACACATCGCTGCTGCATGCGTCTCCGGCCGGAGCCACTTTTGCTGTGCAACCGAGTTGTCCGGCTTTGCATTTGGATAATCACATGCCAAGCTAGCTGCCACCATCACCTTCTCCTTTACGGTGCGAGACATGATTCCCCCAAAGATCAAGGCCCGCCTACCTGGCCGCCCCCTTCATTACAGCAGAGATCGAAATGTTCCATGGCCCGGGTCAGGAGGGATCCTCCTCATCAGAGCCGAGAGAAAGACGTCGGCATATGTTTCTTTTGCGTGTTGCTTGAGCCCATCGTCATGTGCCTCTCATCAGAGGCAGCCAGCTCCACCGCACAGCAAAAGGAGCCAGAGCCAGCTTTGGACCATCTCCTCTTCCCCTTTTCGTTTTTCTCCTCTCTTTTGGCAAACGGAAATCATTGGTTTGCAAATTCAGATTTTAAGTATCAATCTTCATGAAGTTTGCCCAAAATGACCAATAAGCAGCAAGCTTTTTTAGGTGAATAAGCAACAAGCTTAGACTCACCGGTTGTGTTTGTCAGTAGGGAGATATGTGCACCGATATTGAAGCTCGAAGATTCCACTAATGGACAGGACCATGCCTTTCCTTTAACCCAGACAGATCACGGTATCCCATTTTGCTCCCCAAGTTGCCCTAGGGGAAAAGGGTGAAGAGTTCCTAAAGTGGTTAGCGGGCGCATCTACAGTGGAAATACTGTTCTGGACTGTTGCTAAGCAAGCATGGGCCATTATTCAATTCATTCAGTTAAAGCAGAGATTATGATTGCATTTTCCTTGAGTACAGGCAGGCCAATCTCTCCGGCTGCATGATTCCCCCTCTGCCCGACACTATTTTACGACTAGCTGCCTTAAAGGAGCCTGGGATTTGGACGCCTCCAGTGCAGCATTGTTAGCGAAAGAACCATGAAGCTCTAGCGCAGAAGTCGCGTTTCGTCAGGATTATTCGTCGGCTTGTAGCTTGTGGCCTTATTTTCTTCATCTTTTTTCTCAGTTCGATGTGAGAGCCGCAAGTGATCTCCCTTTCAAGAAAACACCTGCAAGTGATCCAATCGATCCGCACCGGCCAAAGCGGTAGGCGTGAGCAACACGACGCATTGTTTTTCCCCGTGTCGAGCATTTTTCAAGCTTCATCATAAATCAGGCATGCAGCTGCTTTCGATGTCAAGCAAGATATAGACGGCATGATCACGGGGAGCCACCGATCGCTCCCTCCCGACGTAGCAACAAACTTCCCAATTGTTTTTCGGGGAGCGATCACTTCCCGTCCAAGCTTTGGGCCGCGCATCGCCACCGAGCTTTAGTAGGAAATGGATGGTTTGGGGAGGGAATGGCTTTGCTTCCACTTAACTGTAAGGTGGGGGTTGTTGCTTACTTTCTTGGCACAACGCTTAGCACTTGAACCACCAACAGAGACCGACGCTGCTATACGTGCCACGCAAGGGTTTGCCTCCGATGCAAGAGACGGCATGCAACGGCCGGGAGGTACGTGCTTGGGTTGGGGATCAGTACCTGACCTAGTACCGCTAGTTAGTGTTATCACGTTCCATACCATCATATTCATACCTACTGAAGCTAAGCCTAAAAGAAGCTACTATCAAGTAGTATTATCGGTGCAGTGCTATAATCCAGTCTGATACTGTGGCCTAGAAATCGAGAATAGCAGATCGGCGAATCCATGCACGGGCCACCGTGGGCGATCACTGTTGGACCACCGCTCGCTGAGGCGAATCCCGAGTGCGGAACTTTCATTTGAAGGAAGGGAATTATGTGATGAAAAACGAACATTCGCTGGGCCGTGTATTACTCTGCTTTCTTCTTGGAAGGTGAATACTTTAGTTGTCGAGTGTCACATTCATCAGCTATATAACCTGCGCAGAGGCGCGAGTATGATTTTAGCGTATGATTCATTGCTAACGGATAAAGGTTTGGCAAGATAAAGGCACACTGCGTGATCTGTGCTATAGCTATTAGTGGCCATCCGTATTGCTTGCTCCGAAATGCTGCATGGAACAGTGAATTACAGTCTAAGCAAAGTAAATGATGGATATTAGGAGGTTCAGCTAACCATGACACTTTTAAAAGATCAATTTATTTTTCCTTTTCGACAAAAGGTGGATTTTATTAGCTTAAGATAAAGCATCGAATGGATACAGACATAGTGAACACACATCCTTCCTCTATATACTTAGGATACCAACAGCCAATGCCTTGCGTGCATCAATCGACGAAGAGGTCAGAAAATACTCTCATTTTCGAATAAAAAAAGTTCTCCAGTAGAAGACCAATTTTTTCAAACCAATGAACAATCACATAAGAAAACAAAAGAGGATTTGGTAAAGTACAAATCGCGAAATTAATGACACCTTTGCCAAGATACTCTCTTTCGGCCTCGCAATAGCGGATTTGCTCCCCCGCTTAAATTCATTTCTTGACAGCAACTTGGGACTCCATACTACACGCTCCGAGTTTCGGACGGTATGGACCCCATGATTTGCACCTAACGCCGGAAATTAATGAGAACAAAAAGGATGGAGAGCGGGCAGTGCACTTTTGTGGCGTGGTGCCATGCTACCAAAACGATTCGTAGGAAGCAACATCATGGTCGTAGGCTTGTTCCAAAAAAAAAAAGGTCGTAGGCTTGTAGCACGCTGTTTTATTTTCGGAAATACAGCACACTGTTAGCGCATGTAATTCAGTTCAGGTTCATGAAAAAGGTGAGCAAGTCACGAAGGATCGTCCGACTCGCAAAACAGGGCTCGGATCTGGGACGAGGTGCAGGCATTATTTGCTTAGACAAATTGCTTCAACATTTGACTTCGAGATTACACTGGGAGGCTCCAAGCGTCGCAACGACAGGGGAGAAGCGCCACCGTGGCTTTCATGGGCCGGCACCCACTTTGCATCTTGAATCATTTTTTCCTCATGGAGGCAGCGTCAGGCCGCCCGATGACGCGCCGCTCGGGCCCCTCCTCTCGCTTTCGTTCCGTGAAAGCGCACCCGAGCCGAACCGAGCCGAGCCAAGATGTAGTGAGCAGCGGTGGCCTGAGGCTTGGAGCGCACGAGCCGCCGTTTAAATTCTTGGGTTACCGTTGCCAGCTTCTCGGATGATCGGTGAGGGGAGGAAGGCGAGCAAGGAGCTGGGCAGGAACGTAGCCGCGCGTGGTGGATGGCGACGTGATCAAATCGGAGAGAGCTTTGGTTTGCTTGGATAATTTCTTTTAGAGTTTGTAGTTTGAACTAATGCTCTTTCGTTCTTGCTGAGTTGAGAATTACTACTCTTTTCGTTGAGGTGCATAGGCCATGATCTTTCTTTTTGAGTTTTGTATGACTTGCATCCAGATCAAGACACACTGTGATAGGTCAACCTTATTTTCCGAACCACAGAAACAAGCCTATCACCTGCTCTCAAAAAACACTGTTGTAATAATCATTATTTAATCATGCATGTATGGAATGGAAGGATTGAGATGTGCATGCGTAGGAAGCGGAGCCGAGAAATTAGGGCATCTTCAAAGCGGACCCTCAAACCTCCTGCAACCGTCCATACTGCATGGTTCAAACGTGTTTTGACATCCAACGCGGCCGTATATCCATCTGTGGGCCGGTCCGGACGTCATTTTCCCATAAACCGGAAGCAAACTGGGGGAGGGGGAGATTGCGGGAGTCCGGACAACAGCCACACTGGGGGGAGGGGGATGGCCGTCGAGGGTAGGAAGCAGAGCAAAGAGCTGGGTAGGTATGTAGCCTCGCGTGGTGGATGGCGACGTGATCAAGTCAGAGAGAGCTTTGGTTTGCTCATTTTGGAGTTTGTAGTTTGAACTGATGCTCTTCCGTTCTTACCGAGTTGAGAAATACTACTCTTTTCGTCCAGGTGCATAGGCCATAATATTTCTTTTTGAGTTTTGTATGACTTGCATCGAGATCAAGACACATTGTGATAGGTCAACCTTATTTTTCCAACCACAGAAAGAAGCCTATCACGTGCTCTCAAAAAACATCGTTGTAGTAGATATTATTTAATCATGCACGTGTGGAATGGAAGGATTGAGATGTGCATGTGTGGGAAGCGGATCCGAGAAATTAGGGCATCTTCAAAGCGGACCCTCAAACCTCCCGCAACCGTCTATACTGCACGGTTCAAACGTGTTTTGCCATCCAACGCGGCCGTGTAACCGTCCGTGGGCCGGGCCGAACGCCATTTTCCCGTAAACCAGAAGCAAACTGGGGGAGGGGGAGATTGCGGGAGTCTGGACAACAGCCACCCTGGGGGGAGGGGGATGGCCGTCGAGGGTAGGAAGCAGAGCAAGGAGCTAGGTAGGTATGTAGCCTCGCGTGGTGGATGGCGACGTGATCAAGTCAGAGAGAGCTTTGGTTTGCTCATTTTGGAGTTTGTAGTTTGAACTAATGCTCTTTCATTCTTGCTGAGTTGAGAAATACTACTCTCTTCGCCCAAGTGCACATGACATGATCTTTCTTGTTGAGTTTTGTATGCGTTACATCGCGATCAAGACACATTGTGATAGGTCAACCTTATTTTTCGAACCATAGAAAGAAGTCTATCACGTGCTCTCGAAAAACACCATTGTAATTAAATGTGAGAATAGTTTGAAAACTGAACCATACCTCAACCAAACCTACACGAATAAACGTGGCAACCCAAACCAAACTAAACTCAGTTGATTTTTATGTCAGCCCAACCAAAACCAAACCAACTTGACTTTCTACCCAAATCAAATTGAAACTGAGTGCTTACCTGTGGTTGAAACCAATTGCTGAAACGGTTTGAAAACCATTCAAGTAGTAATAATAACCATCCTTTTATGGCACATCGCATCTCACTGGAACTGTCAACGTTGTTGTTTCTCACTGGAAAAAAATCGCAGCCGAGCAGCCACGCCTGAACTTGTCTAGTGAGTAGCGGTGCCCGTACCTGGCCAGTAAGCAGTTGACGTGGAGGCGGGGCCAGCTGGCAGCCGCGGAGGCGCTGAGGCCAGTCTGACGAGGAGCGCGACGACAGCAACCGCAGAGGCGGGGCCGGGGAGCTGCACGTGAGCCGCGCAGGCAGGTCCAAACAGCTACGCGAGAGTGGCGCTCGACAGCAGCGGCCGTGGAGGCCAGTCCAGCAAGCCGCGGACGATGGTAGCTCCGGCGAAGGCATGGCCGGCGATCCACGCGCGAGCAACTCCGGCGAAGGTCGGGCCGGCAAGCCACGTGCAAGCGGCGGCGTTGAGGTCCGATGGGCGGAGAAGAATAGGCTCAAGAATTACGAACGGGAACCAACGTCAACAACCGGGCATGAACTGCGGGTCTGAACTTTTTGGGCTGGACCTGTTCAGGCCTACAACCGACCATACCCAACCATTTGCTATAAGAAACTAAACTGAACCAAACTTTTGTTAGAGTCAACCTATTTACACCTGAACCAAGCGAAACCGTCAGCAGAAACCAAACCAATACACCCGGTTAATCCAAAACCATTCTCAGATTTAATTGTAATAGACATTATTTAATCATGCATGTCTGGAATGGAAGGATTGAGATGTGCATGCGTGGGAAGCGGAGCCGAGAAATTTGGGCATCTTCAAAGCGGACCCTCAAACCTCCCGCAATAGTTCGTACTGCACGGTTTAAACGTGCTTTGCCATCCAACACGGCCGTGTATCCGTCCGTGGGCTGGTCCGGACGCCATTTTCCCGTAAACCGGAAGGAAACTGGGGAAGGGGGAGATTGCAGGAGTCCGGACAACAGCCACCCTGAGGGGAGGGGGATGGCCGGTGAGAGGAGGAAGCAGGGCAAGGAGCTGGGCAGCTATGTATCCTCGCGTGGTGGATGGCGACGTGATCAAGTCGGAGAGAGCTTTGGTTTGCTAATTTAGGATTTATTATTTTGGAGTTTGTAGTTTGAACTAATGGTCTTTCGTTCTTGTTAAGTTGAGAAATACTACTCTCTTCGTCCAAGTGCATATGCCATGATCTTTCTTGTTGAGTTTTGTATGAGTTACATCGTGATCAAGACACACCGTGATAGGTCAATCTTATTTTTTGAACCAAAATAACAAGCTTACCACGTGCTCTCAAAAAACGCAATTGTAATAGACATTATTTAATCATGCATGTGTGGAATGGAAGGATTGAGATGTGCATGTGTGAGAAGTAGATCCGAGAAATTAGGGCATCGTCAAAGCGGACCCTCAAACCTCCCGCAACTATGACCACTGCACGGTTCAGACATGGTTTGCCAACTAATGTGGTTCTGTATCCGTCCGTGGGTTGGTTCGGACGCCCTTTTCCTGCAAACTGGAAGCACACTGGGGGAAGGGGCTTTGTGGAAGTCCTCACAACAACCACATAAGACTCCGACAACCCCGGCTCACCCAAAACCCCTCCCGTACCCCGCGCCTTCATCCTTCCATCTTTCTCTACATAAGTTTTCTTTCTTGCCGCAACCGCCCTTCCACCATCCCGGTGGTCCTTGAAGACGTGGAGCCTGCGGAACATCATGTTCTCAGTTTCAAAGGATGAATCAAGGGTCATCGAGTGCTCAATCACAACAGGGCACACAACCATTTGACACTGATGGGCAACTGCTTTGCCCTCGATGCCCTATTTGCTCACAATTTTCACCGATGCTTTCAGATGTATAAAAATGTCTTTGATCATCTTTATCATGGCATCCGGTCCTTTGATGACTACTTCATCTGGAAGAAGGATGTCTTAGGAAGGATTGGATTCTCTTGATACCACAAGTGCGCGATCGCATTGCGGATGCTTACATATGGCATGGTTGCTGATTCGTGTTACGGATACCTACAGATGTCTGAGAACACATCCGGAGACGCCATGGTCAGATACTACTACCATGATCTCGGTGTTTGGACCTAAATAAATGAGAGAACTGATACGTCCATTTTGCATCATCATTTCCTACTGTTATTTACTTTGTTTTGTTGAATAATAATGCTTTGGGGAGTGATTCTAATGCCTTTTCTCTCATAATATGCAAGGTTTACACAAGGAGGGAGAATACCGGCAGCTGGAATTCTAGACCCAAGAAAAGCACGTCAGAGATACCTATTCTGCACAACTCCAATGAAGCTGAAATTTTACGGAGATTATTTTTGCATTTAATAAAAAATATTGGAGTTGAAAACTACCAGAGGAGGCCTCCCAGGTGGGCACAACCCACCAGGGCGCGCCAGGCCCCCCTGGGCGTGCCCTGATGGGTTGTGCTCAGCCAGGCCCACCTCTGGTGCCCATCTTCTGGTATAAGGTCACTCTTGACATAGAAAAAAATAAGAGGAGGACTTTCGGGACGAAGCTCCGCCGCCTCGAGGCGGAACTTGGGCAGGAGCACTTTTGCCCTCCGGCGGAGCGATTCCGCCGGGGGAACTTCCCTTCCAGAGGGGGAAATCGAAGCTATCGTCATCACCAACACCCCTCTCATCTTTGGGAGGCCAATCTTCATCAACATCTTCAACAACACCATCTCCTCTCAAACCGTAGTTCATCTCTTGTGTTCAATCTTTGTACCGGAACCTTAGATTGGTACCTGTGGGTGACTAGTAGTGTTGATTACCTTGTGTAGTTGATTACTATATGGTTTATTTGGTGGAAGATTATATGTTCAGATCCATTATGCTATTCAATACTCCTCTGATCTTGAGCATGATTATTATTTGTGAGTAGTTACCTTTGTTCTTGAGGTCACGGGAGAAGTCATGTTGCGAGTAATCATGTGAATTTGATATGTGTTCGATATTTTGATGATATGTATGTTGTGATTCCCTTAGTGGTGTCATGTGAACGTTGACTACATGACACTTCACCATTCATGGGCCTAAGGGAATGCATTGTGGAGTAGTTATTAGATGATGGGTTGCTAGAGTGACAGAAGCTTAAACCCTAGTTTATGCGCTACTTCGTAAGGGGCTGATTTGGATCCACATGTTTAATGCTATGGTTAGACTTTGTCTTAATACTTTTCTCGTAGTTGCGGATGCTTGCGAGGGGGTTAATCATAAGTAGGTTGTTAGTTCAAGTAAGAACAGCACCTTAGCACCGGTCCACCCACATATCAAATTATCAAAGTAGCGAACACGAATCAAACCAACATGATAAAAGTGACTAGACGAAATTCCCGTGTACCCTCAAGAACACTTTGCCTATTACTAGTGATTGTTCTGGCCTGTCCTTTGCCTCAAAAGGATTGGGCTATCTTGCTGCACCTTGTTTACCGTTACCGTTACTTGCTCGTTACCAATTACCTTGCTATCAAATTATCTGTTACCTACAATTTCAGTGCTTGCGGAAATTACCTTGCTGAAAACCGCTTGTCATTTCCTTCTGCTCCTCGTTGGATTCGACACTCTTACTTATAGAAAGGACTACGATTGATCCCCTATACTTGTGGGTCATCAAGACTCTTTTCTGGCACCGTTGCCGGGGAGTGAAGCGCTCTTGGCAAGTGGAAATCGGTAAGGAAAAACTTATACTACGTGCTGAAATTTATCGCTACTTGCTACTATGGAGAACAATCCTTTGAGGGGTTTGTTCGGGGTATCTTCACCTCGACCGGAACCACAATTAGTTACCCCTAAACCTACAGCGCCTACTGAAAATGTTACTTATGAAATTCCTTCGGGTATGCTAGAACAACTGCTTGCTAAACCTTATGCAGGAGATGGAACTGAACATCCTGATATGCATCTTTTATATGTGAACGAAATTTGTGGATTATTTAAGCTTGCAGGTCTACCCGGAGATGAAGTTAAGAAGAAGGTTTTCCCTTTATCTTTGGAGGGAAAAGCATTGACATGGTATAGGCTATGTGATGATCTTGGATCATGGAACTGGAATCGTTTGCAATTGGAATTCCATCAAAAGTTTTATCCTATGCATCTAGTTCATCGTGATCGGAATTATATATATAATTTTTGGCCTCGTGAAGGAGAAAGTATCGCTCTAGCTTGGGGGAGGCTTAAGTCAATGTTATATTCATGCCCAAATCATGACATTCCAAGGGAAGTTATCATTCCGAATTTTTATGCTCGGCTTTCTCATAATGATCAATCCATGCTCGATACTTCTTGTACTGGTTCTTATATGATGAAGACTATTGAATTCAAGTGGGATCTCTTAGAAAGAATTAAACGCAATTCTGAAGATTGGGAACTCGACGAAGGTAATGAGTCAGGTATAAAGCTTGAATTTGATTGTGTTAAATCTTTTAGGAATACCGATACTTTTCACTAGTTTAGCACTAAATATGGACTTGACTCTGAGATAGTAGCCTCTTTTTGCGAAGCATTTGCTACTCACGTTGATCTCCCTAAGGAGAAGTGGTTTAAATATCATCCCCTTATTAAGGAATAAATTAAAGAACCGGTCATAGCTAAAGAAGAAACCATCCTTTACAATGTTGATCCAGTTGTGCCTACCGCTTATATTGAAAAACCACCTTTCCCTGTTAGGATGAAGGAACATGCTAAAGTATCAACTGTGGTTCGTAAGAGTAATATAAGAGCACCTAAACCCCCTGAGAAAATTAAAGTAGATCCTAGTGTTGCTATGCTTAAATATCTCTTGGTAGAAAATATTGATGGGCATGTTATCTACTTTTGTGATGAAGCTGCTAGAATTGCCAAACCTGATGAAAAGGATAAACATAGACCCGTAGAAGGCTTGCCTGTTGTCTCAGTTAAAATAGGAGATCATTGCTACCATGGTTTATGTGATTTAGGTGCTAGTGTGAGTGTTATCCCTTTTACCTTATACCAAGAAATTATGGATGAAATAGCACCCGGTGAAATGGAAGACATTGATGTCACTATTAAACTTGCTAATAGAGACACTATCACACCACTTGGGATTGTTAGAGATGTTGAAGTCTTGTGTGGGAAAGTAAAATACCCTACTGATTTTCCAGTCCTTGGTTCCCAACAAGATGACTTTTGCCCCCATTATCTTTGGTAGACCTTTCTTAAGCACCGTCAATGCTAAGATAGATTGTGAAAAACAAACTGTCGGTGTCAGTTTTGGTAATGTGTCTCATGAGTTTAATTTTTCCAAGTTTAGTAGACAACCTCGTGATAAATCTTTATCTAGTAAGGATGAAATAATTGGTCTTGCTTCTATTGTTGTGCCTCCTACTGATCCGTTAGAACAATATTTGCTTGACCATGAAAATGATATGCATTTGCGCGAAAGAAACGAAATAGATCAAATTTTCTTCGAACAACAACCCCTCTTGAAACACAATTTGCCTATTGAAACTCTTGGAAGTCCTCCTCCACCTAAAGGTGATCCTGCGTTTGAATTGAAACAATTGCCTGACACTTTGAAGTATGCTTATCTTGATGAGAAAAAGATATATCCTGTTATTATTAGTGCTAACCTTTCAGAACATGAAGAAGAAAGATTATTGAAAGTTCTAAGGAAGCACCGGGCTGCTATTGGATATACTCTTGATGATCTTAAGGGCATTAGTCCCACTCTATGTCAGCACAAGATCAATATGGAACCTGATGCTAAATCCGTTGTTGATCATCAACGGCGATTGAATCCTAAGATGAAAGAAGCGGTAAGAACTGAAATATTAAAGCTTCTGGAAGCAGGTATAATCTATCCCATTGTTGATAGTAGATGGGTAAGTCCCATTCATTGTGTCCCTAAGAAAGGAGGTATTACCGTTGTTCCTAATGACAAGAATGAACTCATTCCACAAAGAATTGTCACTGGCTATAGAATGGTAATTGATTTTAGAAAATTAAATAAAGCTACTAGGAAATATCATTACCCTCTACCGTTCATTGATCAAATGCTAGAAAGATTATCTAAGCACACACACTTTTGTTTCCTAGATGGATATTCTGGTTTCTCTCAAATACCCGTGTCACAACCTGATCAAGAGAAAACCACCTTTACCTGCCCTTTTGGAACCTATGCTTATAGACGTATGCCTTTTGGTTTATGCAATGCACCTGCTACCTTTCAAAGATGTATGACTGCTATATTCTCTGACTTTTGTGAAAAGATTGTGGAGGTTTTCATGGATGATTTTTCCTTTTACGGAACTTCTTTTGATGATTTCTTAAGCAACCTTGATCGAGTTTGGCAGAGATGTGAACAAACTAATCTCGTCTTGAATTGGGAGAAGTTCCACTTTATGATTAATGAAGGAATTGTCTAGGGGCATAAAATATCTGAACGAGGTATTGAGGTGGATAAAGCTAAAGTTGATGCAATTGAGAAAATGCCATGTCCTAAAGATATTAAAGGTATTCAAAGTTTCCTTGGTCATGCTGGTTTTTATAGGAGGTTCATTAAAGAGTTCTCTAAAATTTCTAGGCTCCTTACTAATCTTTTACAAAAGGATATTTCTTTTCTCTTTCATGATGATTGTGTGGAAGCCTTTGAAACACTCAAGAAAGCCTTAACCTCTGCACCTATCGTTCAACCACCTGATTGGAACTTGCATTTCGAAATTATGTGTGATGCTAGTGATTATGCTGTTGGTGCTGTCCTAGGACAAAGAGTTGATAAGAAATTGAATGTTATCCATTATGCTAGTAAAACTCTAGATAGTTCCCAACGAAACTATGCTACTACTGAAAAAGAATTTTTAGCAGTTGTGTTTGCTTGTGATAAATTTAGATCCTATATTGTTGACTCCAAGGTTATCATGCTGCTATCAAATACCTTATGGAAAAGAAAGTTGCTAAACCTAGACTCATTAGGTGGGTTCTTTTGCTTCAAGAATTTGACTTACACATCGTTGATAGGAAAGGAGCTGAGAACCCCGTAGCTGATAACTTTTCTAGGTTAGAAAATATTCTTGATGACCCACTACCTATTGATGATAGTTTCCCTGACGAACAGCTAGTTGCGATAAGTGTCTCACACAACACACCTTGGTATGCTGACTATGCTAATTATATTGCCGCTAAATATATACCATCTGGCTTTACTTATCAACAAAAGAGAAAAAAAATCTATGACTTGAGACATTACTTTTGGGATGACCCACATCTTTATAAAGAAGGAGTAGATGGTATTATTAGACGTTGTGTACCTGAGCATGAACAGGAACAAATCCTACGGAAATGTCATTCCGAAGCTTATGGAGGACATCATGCGGGAGATAGAACTGCTCATAAGGTACTGCAATCTAGTTTTTACTGGCCTACTCACTTCAAGGATGCCCGTAAGTTTGTCTTGTCTTGTGATGAATGTCAAAGAGTTGGTAATATCGGTAAGCGTCAGGAAATGCCTATGAATTATTCACTTGTTGTCGAACCATTTGACGTTTGGGGTTTTGATTATATGGGGCCTTTTCTTTCCTCTAATGCGTACACTCATATTTTGGTTGCCGTTGATTATGTCACTAAGTGGGTAGAAGCTATTCCAACTAGTGGTGCCGATCACCACACCTCCATTAAAATGCTTAAAGAGGTTATCTTCCCGAGGTTTGGAGTCCCTAGATATTTAATGACCGATGGTGGTTCACACTTTATTCATGGTGCCTTCCGTAAGATGCTTGCTAAATATGATGTTAACCATAGAATTGCATCACCCTATCATCCTCAATTTAGTGGTCAAGGTGAACTTAGCAATAGAGAAATAAAATTAATATTACAAAAAGCTGTCAATAGGTCTCGTAAGAATTGGTCTAAGAAATTAGACGATGCACTTTGGGCCTATAGAACAACCTATAAAAATCCTATGGGTATGTCTCCATACAAAATGGTGTGTGGGAAATCTTGTCATTTGCCTTTAGAACTAGAACACAAAGCATTTTGGGCAATTAAAGAACTCAACTATGATTTCAAACTTGCCGGTGAGAAGAGGCTATTTGATATTAGCTCACTAGATGAATGAAGAACCCAAGCGTATGAGAATGCCAAGCTATTCAAAGAAAAAGTAAAAAAGATGGCATGACAAAAGAATCCAAAAGCGGGAATTCAAAATAGGAGATTATGTTCTTTTGTTCAACTCTCGTTTAAGAATTTTTGCAGGGAAGCTTCTCTCAAAATGGGAAGGACCATATGTTATTGAAGAGGTTTATCGTTCTGGAGCTATCAAGATTAATAACGCCGAAGGTACTAACCCGAAGGTGGTCAATGGACAAAGAATTAAGCATTATATCTCAGGTACGCCTATTAACGTTGAAAGCAATGTTATCCAAACCTTGACACCGTAGGAACACATAAAAGAAACCTTCTGGAACACTCCAAAATACTTAAAAATAGGAGGTATGTGATACGGTAAGTAAACGGACTCTGAAAAATCCGCAAAAATATTTTTTGATAGTTTTAGAATATTTTAGAATTTTGGAAATGAAAAAATAAACCAGACGGTGATCAAGGTGAGCACTATACACCAGGGCGCGCGAGTCACCCCTGGGCGCGCCCTGGTGGGTTGTGCCCACCTCGGATGCCTTCCCGACTCCGTTTTCCTTCCAAATACTTGTTTCCCAAGAATAAAAATTCTCTATATATACCCCTGACTGTTTTGACGACTGCATCATAGAAAAATCCTCTGTTCTTGTTTCTTGCAGTTTCCCTAGCAGATCTAGAAAGTATGTCGTCTCAAGATTCGGAGGGAGAGAGCCATGTTGATCCCTATGTTCCAGACCCGAAGATCTTTAGGGAGATTTACCCCTATCTATGGAGCTCGGAGGAGGAAGAAGATGCCACCATGCAGGAAACAAAAGATGACAGCTCTGAGGAGGAGGATGAACCATTGCCTCAACCCGGAGACATGCATGTGGAGTTTAAGAAGTCAAGCCTCCCAAGAAGATATAAACCTAAGGTCCAATTTATTCCATCTCATTTTCTACATGAGAGCAAGGAGGCCTTATGCAAAAGGATATTAAAGCATGAGTTGGAGAATGATGATCTAAGGGAGGAAAACTTTATGCTTAAATATAAGTTGAAGAAGAAGGCTTCTACATCAACACCTCCACCTCCTTCATCACCACCACCAAAGGAGACTTGAGCACACGAGTATGGGCACTCCCCTTGGCTTGAGCCAAGCTTGGGGGAGGTGCCCCGGTATCGTATCACCACCACTTTTATTCACCCTTGCCTATTTTAGTTCTATCTTTAGTTTCCCTTTGCTTTAGTTGAATAAAAGTTTAGCATGATCAATTTTCATGTGTTAGTTCCGTGATCTATCTATCTATGTAATCGAGTGAGAGTTATATATAATAAAGTTTAGTTTGAGTTTTTGTCTCTCTACTTTCTTGTTGCAATCAAAATAAAAAGAAAAGAAAAATAAATGAAAAGAATCATATGCTAATCTTATGGTGAGTAATGACATCACATAATGAAAAGTATAAGTAGTAAAATTTATTGGAGATTGACAAACATAGCATTGGTCAATGATGCAATTCATGAAAGAATTAATAAAGGAAGAGAAGATTCACATGCAAATACACTATCTTGGACATCTTTTATGATTGTGAGCCCCCATCAAATATTATATGTCAAAATTGTTAACGCTGGACAAGGAAGACAATGTAATGATTTATGTTTGTTCATATCCACATGGAAGTTATATTGTCATAGATCCTTTAACATGTGGTGCTTGCCCAATATCTTTGCTAGCCAAAAATTCCGCACTAAGTGGAGATACTACTTGTGCATCCAAAAACACAAACCAAACTCTTTCCTTGAGTGTCCACCATACCTACCTATGGATCGAGAAAGATCCTTCAAGTAAGTTGTCATCGGTGCAATAAGGCAATAAAAATTGCTTCTAAAAGTGTTTTGATCAATTAGTGTAAGAGAAAATTAAGCGTTATACGAACTTATGATGGCAAAGTAATAAAAGCGACGGACTTCATAATAAAGGTTGCTATCATAGGGGGCAATATAGCGTGAGGTTCTTTTACATTAAGGGATTGGGCATACAAACCAATAAGCGCATGACAACCTCTGCTTCCCTCTGCGAAGGGCCTATCTTTTACTTTTAAGCACTTACTTTTATGCAAGAGTCAAAGTATTCTTCCCTATTCCTTTTTACTTTTTCTTTTGCAAGCATCATGTGATGAGGAAAGATCTAGGCACATATATCCAGTTGGATATGGGTGGGCATGAGTTATTATTGTTGACATCACCCTTGACGTGAGTGAGTTGGGAGGCAAAACTATAAGCCCCTATCTTCCTACGTGTCCGGTTGAAACTTTTTGTTCATGGGTATGCCGTGAGCGTTAGCAATCATAGAAGACTAAATGATGGTTGAGTATGTGGACTTGCCAAAAGGCTCCGACATGAGACCCTTCCTGAAAATATGATGAATTGTAGTTGCAAAGTTGACTGAGAACATAGTTTGTTGGTTTCCAATAAGGTTTATGCTTCATACTTCTATGTTGTGATGAATTGTTACTTGTTCATGAGAAGCTTTATGATAAAAATGTATTGAAATATGTTCTTATGTTAGAATTTGTTGCTGTTATGTTAATAAGCATGATGCTTCTATGTCCATATTTTGTTTTTATCGACACCTCTCTCTCAAACCATGTGGACATACTTTTCAATATAGGCTTTCGCTTGAGGACAAGCGAGGTATAAGCTTGGGGGAGTTGATACGTCCATTTGGCATCATGATTTCCTACTGTTATTTACATTGTTTTGTTGAATGATAATGCTTTGGGGAGTGATTCTAATGCCTTTTCTCTCATAATATGCAAGGTTTACACAAGGAGGGAGAATACCGGTAGCTGGACTTCTGGACCCAAGAAAAGCACGTCAGAGATACCTATTCTGCACAACTCCAATGAAGCTGAAATTTTATGGAGATTATTTTTGAATTTAATAAAAAATATTGGAGCTGAAAACTACCGCAGGAGGCCTCCCAGGTGGGCACAACCCACCAGGGCACGCCCTGATGGGTTGTGCTCAGCCTGGCCCACCTCCGGTGCCCATCTTCTGGTATAAGGTCACTCTTGACATAGAAAAAATAAGAGGAGGACTTTCGGGACGAAGCACTGCCACCTCGAGGCGGAACTTGGGCAGGAGCACTTTTGCACTCATGCGGAGCGATTCCGTCGGGGGAACTTCTCTCCCGGAGGGGAAAATCAAAGCTATCGTCATCACCAACACCCCTCTAATCTTTGGGAGGCCAATCTTCATCAACATCTTCAACAGCACCATCTCCTCTCAAAACCTAGTTCATCTCTTGTGTTCAATCTTTGTACCGGAACCTTAGATTGGTACATGTGGGTGACTAGTAGTGTTGATTACCTTGTGTAGTTGATTACTATATTGTTTATTTGGTGGAAGATTATATGTTCAGATCCATTATGCTATTCAATACTCCTCTGATCTTGAGCATGATTATTATTTGTGAGTACTTACCTTTGTTCTTGAGGTCACGGGAGAAGTCATGTTGCGAGTAATCATGTGAATTTGATATGTGTTCGATATTTTGATGATATGTATGTTGTGATTCCCTTAGTGGTGTCATGTGAACGTCGACTACATGGCACTTCACCATCTTTGGGCCTAAGGGAATGCATTGTGGAGTAGTTATTAGATGATGGGTTGCTAGAGTGACAGAAGCTTAAACCCTAGTTTATGCGCTATTTCGTAAGGGGCTGATTTGGATCCAAATGTTTAATGTTATGGTTAGATTTTATCTTAATACTTTTCTCATAGTTGCGGATGCTTGCGAGGGGGTTAATCATAAGTGGGAGGTTTGTTCAAGTAAGAATAGCACCCAAGCAAGGATCCACCCACATATCAAATTATCAAGTAGCGAACGCTAATCAAACCAACATGATGAAAGTGGCTAGATGAAATTCCCGTGTACCCTCAATTACGCTTGCTTATTATAAGAGACCGTTTTGGCTTGCCTTTGCCACAAAAGGATTGGGCTATCTTGCTTCACTTTATTTACCGTTACCGTTACTTGCTCGTTACCAATTATCTTGCTATCAAACTACCTGTTATCTACAATTTCAGTGCTTGCAGAAATTACCTTGCTGAAAACCGCTTGTCATTTCCTTCTGCTCCTCGTTGGGTTCGACACTCTTACTTATCAAAAGGACTACGATTGACCCCCTATACTTGTGGGTCATCATGTACTTTAAAGATTACATAGCAATCAAGCAGACAAGCAACAAAGCTTAAGCAAAAATTAACACTATCTATCCAGACTTACCACTATACTAGAAAGTAACTACACCTTTACATGTCGTGATGAGTGAAAACACCTGAGTTGTTCCATCCATCCACTCACTGCCCCTTCTGGGCTACACTTGACCCTCCGAGACTTCTTCTCGTGAGGGAAAAACACAGTGACAACTGCGCGATATACTAACCAAGTACTATCACTAAGTCTTTCCCCAACATTTCACTTTTATTATTATGATGAATTTAGTTATATTACCAAAGCATCTATTTTAACTTACTACTCAGAACAAACAACATACCAACTAGTTTTAAATACCACTAGTGGAAAAATGGCTAGCCACAACTTTAGTTGGTGGCGCACTATTTTCAACCAACGTCGGTGCTATTTTTTTCAAGTAGTGGTAGCGTTGGAATATTTGGTACGTCAGCTTTATATGGTTAGTGTTGGCGTTGATTTTCTTTAACACGTCACAAATCAGTTAGTCCAGCTGTACTCCCCCGTTGGAAGATAGTGGTGGCGTCATATTTCTATGTACGTCGTAGTTAAGTAGCTATTTCTGGCGTCCTAACATATGTCACGCCAGAAACATTTTTTTCATTTTATCAAGTGTTTTAAGTATTTAGTGATTATATTAGTCAAAGTACAATGACAATTTTATATTATATTTTAGTCTTTATTATAGTATTTTATTATTTGAGTTTTTTATTATATTGAGGTTTTTATTACTTGTAGTCTTTTTTAGGGGTCTTGTAGTATTTTATTTATCTTAGTCTTTTTTTATTTGGAATGTAGTTAGTTACGGCGTCGCATTTTAGGCCCACGCTAGCACTGGCCCACCTCAGTTAACTCAATAAAAGACCTAGCAGTCGTCGCCGTCATTTCACCCCCCCCCCCAACCAGCCGATGCCACCTCCAGACCTCGCCGCCCGTCGCCACACCGCCAACAGCAAGGTTTGATCCTCTCCTTCCCCTCCCATCGCACATCTCCTTCCTCTCCACTCGCACCTCCTCCGTCCATGCACGCCAGGGAATCCATGGGATTCATGTATATATTTGTTGATTTGTGTAGAATTTAAGTAGTGTTGCATCAACATTTTTAGTGACGTAGATTACAAAGTTAGTTCCATGTAGATTAGAAAGTTAGTTCCATGGATTGCTTGTGTACAAATTTTAGTGATGTAGATTCCAAAGTTAGTTCCATGGATGGCTTTGTGTAGAAATTTTGGTGATGTAGATTCCAATTAAGTTAGTTCCATGAATTGCTTGTGTAGGAATTTTAGTGTTGTAGGTTCCAAAGTTAGTTCCATGAATGGCTTTGTGTAGAAATTTTAGTGATGTAGATTCCAATTAAGTTAGTTTCATGGATTGTGATGTCTACTATACAACTTTATTCTTGTAGACTCGTGTTGGGCCTCCAAGCGCAGAGTTTTGTAGGACAATAGCAATTTTTTCTCAAGTGGATGACCTATGGTTTATCAATCCGTGGGAGGTGTAGGATGAAGATGGTCTCTCTCAAACAACCCTGCAATCAAATACAAGCAATCCCTTGTGTCCCCAACACACCCAATACAATGACAAATTGTATAGGTGCACTAGTTCGGCGAAGAGATGGTGATACAAGTGTAGTATAGATAGTAGATATAGGTTTTTGTAATCTGAAATAATAAGACCAGCAAGGTAACAAGTGGCAAACAGCGAGCAAAATGGTGTATCAATGCTTGGAAACAAGGCCTGGTGTTCGTACTTTCACTAGTGCAATCTCTCAACGGTGCTAACATAATCGAATCATATAATCATCCCTCAACGCACAACAAAGAATCACTCCGAAGTTCCTATTAGCGGAGAACATAAGAAGAAATTGTAGTAGGTAGTGAAACCACCTCGAATTTATCATTCTGATCAATCTATTGAGCCATCCCTGTAGGTGTCACAAACAACCCTGGAGTTCGTACTAACTAACAACAAACGATTTCATATTCATAACGTTCAATCCACACAAAGAACCTCAAAGAGTACCCCAAGATATCGATCGGAGAAAGTAGGACGAAAATGTGCATCAACCTATGTGCCTAGATCACCTCAATGTCACCATGGGGATCCGCAAGTTGATAACCAAAACATATATCAAGTAACTCAATAGAACACTCATTGTCACCACGGGTATCCACATGCATGACATATATCAAGTGTTCTCAAATCCAAAGTATTCAATCCAACATAATGGAATCTCAAACGAAAAGACTCAATTCATCACATCAAGATAAAGAGGGTGTCGGATTTCGGGCTCCGCAAAACCCTAAGAAGTTCGAACCTAGGGGCGTGTGCGAAGATCTCCAACAGCTTCACCCCCTCCAAGCTCACAACACAATGACCCCGCTCGATGGCAAAGGAGAAGACAACACACGTGAGTTTACCTAGGTTCGGGCCGCTGCGAAGCGTAAAACCCTACTCCTGCTTTTGGTGGATTGCCTCACGAGGAGGTTTGTGGATGAACTAGTATAGTGGTGAGTCGCCTCGCGAGTGTGTCTTTGGTGGTGTCTCGTCCCCCCCCCCCTCTACCGAGCAGCCTAGCCTCTATTTATAGCGGCCCGAGTCCTCTTCCCTTATCACAATGGCGGGAAGGGATCCCACAACGGCCAAATTCGAAGAGGGACAGGAGGTACGCCATATCCTCACGAAAGGTGGTATTCGCCTGCAAAGTAGCCTGTGGTGATGCAGAGGTGGGCTCGGCGATGATGTCCGTCCTGCGGGGCTCGGGGTCTTGGTCTTGTTGCACCGGAAAGGAAACCTTTGGGGGATGCTTTGGGAACCTGCGTGCGCCCTTGCCTCCCTTGCACCAAACGGGAAACTGTCCCCTCTGGCGTGCTGGCGCCCGCCTGGCCTGGCTGGGTCACCCTTGGCCTCCTGAGGTCGAGTGTTGCATAGAGATCTCCGCCGCTCGGGAGGAGGCTTGGGGAGGCCTGTTCCCCTGCGGGTCTTGGCGCTGTTTCCCTCGCGAGCTTGGGGTCTCGTGAGGGCCTTGTGCTGAATGATGCCGCGATGGGCCGTACTTGGTCGTCGAGGTGGGCCACGCCCTCGGCCGCAGGAACGCAAGTCTGGGTACCCCCGTTCCCAGGACGCCGACAGTAGCCCCCGGGCCCAAGGCGCGCTCGGGTTGGCTTCTGGGTGAAGCCATAGAAGATGACACAAAGTGCCGCGGGCCCCAACCGCCTGCGGGCCAGGCTTGACATGCGGCACCCTCCGAGACGCTGGCGCCTACTCTCCTTTGCTTCGCCTCGGTGACTGCCCCGACTGACAAACCGTCTGGCGCACACCTCCGAGCCGTCACAGTCCCCCATCAATCTGGTCGCCCGTCTCCCTCCTTCCGCGGCTCACTCCTTCTCCGCCAAACCCTCCGTCCGTCCGGCTCGGCCGCCCGCCATGGCTCCCAAGAAGAGAGGGGGCGAGGCCTCGAGGGCGCCGGAACCTGCGCCGTCGTCAGAGCCCGCGTTGGGTCGATCCTTGGTGGTCAATCTTGAGGGGTTGGAGAAGGTCCGCCTGGCGGTCGCCGCCGGCTCCAACGAGTGGGGGCGACCAAGATCTGGCTGGGCTCATGGCCTCAGGCCGAGCCGGAGGCCACCTGCATTCCCCTTCATCTCTACTCCCTCCTCTCCGGCTTGTTGCCGCCGTTCTCGGACTTCTTTTCAGCCGTGCTCACGCACTACTAGGTTCATGCGCTTCATCTCAACCCTGGCTCCATCGTCCTCCTTTCTGCCTTCGCGTTCTTGTGTGAGGCCTTCGTCGGTGTCTCCCCTTCCGTGGCCCTGCTTTGCCACTTCTTCTCTCTCTGGTTGAACCCCGGGGGGGGGCACTGTTCAGGATGCATGTCCCTGCAGGCCACTGATGCGGCGGCCAGCGGGGCCCCCGACGCCCGGCTTTCACCGAATGTAGAAGGTTTCCGGAGGCAGTGGGTGTATGTAGATGCTGCTGAGACCGGCTTCCTCCTCCAGCCCCCGTCAGTTCCCGCAGAACCAAATCCTAGGTGGGGGAACGAGGAGCTTGCCGACCCGCGGCTCGCGCCTGTTTTGGTCAGGCTGGCAGAACTGAAGGAGTCTGGCGTGACGATGACGATGGTGGTGCGGGAGTTCTCCCGCTAGTGAATTGCTCCCCTCCAACGTCATTCCCGCCCGATGTGGACCTTCGCAGGCCCTGGCGACTCCATGAGGCTCCAGGTTCCTTCTCTTCTTCCCAGCGCGCTGCGCGAGCTACTCCGTCGCCTGACCGGCGGCGATCCGGATGAGCTTTCCCGGAGCGGCCTTCCTTTGCACAACCGCCCGGACGGGGGGCCCTTGCCGGGAAGATGCCGCGCTTCGATGAGTGGGGGCTTCTCCCCTCGGTAGAGGCGGGTCCCCGGGGCGATCCCTCCTCGACGACTTCAAGGCTTGGGGGTCCTGAGGGTGCTGGGGCCGTGACTCCCCCTTTGGCCTTGGAGAGGCGCCCTACGTCGCCCATCCTTCGGGCTATTGCCGAGGCCCCGCCCGGGAGTGAAGGTGACACCCCGACAGCTGAGGCGGCCGCCATCTCCGCTGCTGGATGCCTCGGGTCAGACGCCGACATGTCGTCCTCGGGCCCCCGCGCTTGTCGAAAGAGGAAGAGGCCTGGGGGATGCCACCACCTGTCGCCGTGGGTGCCGATGAAGAGGAAGGGGGTCGCCTTGGATGAGTAAGTGCCTGAGCCCCCTCAGTCTTCCATGGTGTACCTGTCCTGAATCTCTGTTTTGCAGGTTCCCCTCCGCTGAAGAGGAAGGCGTGACATCAGCGCCGCCTCCTGAGGCCACCGGGCCCATCGTGGCCTTGGCTCCCGCAGCCTTCGGGGCTCCTCACAGGAGGGCGCACGTGCCCGAACTCGCGCGGCCCTCGCGGGGTCTTGAGCGCGAGTTCCCCACGAACTTCTTCATGCTTGGCCCCCATCTTGCAGGGATGAGGCTACATCCCCCGCTGGTGGTCTTCCCCGGGGGCCAGCCACGCCGTGCTCTAGGGCCTCCCTCGAGCGACGGCACGAATATCCGAGGGGTGCGGCCTCCGCTCGGGGGAAGAGAGGAGGAGCCCCTAGCCTCTGAGCGCGCATCAGGGCTGGGCGGCCCCTCGCATGCCCCTCCGACTGACCCAGGGGAAGGCGGAGATCCCGGTTGGGCCCTTGAGCTCGCATGCGACCGGAGCGATGTGCAGCGCGGTTTGCTCCAGACCGCGGCGAGCGCGTTGGGGCATCTGGGGGCGGAGCTCGTTACCGTCGACACTCATCTCGAGGAAGAGCGCCAGCACCTTGCACGCGAGTGGCATCGTCTTGAGGTTGCCGTCAACCTCGGTCACCTGCAGCGCGCCCACGCCGTCGGCGAGGGGTCCCTTGCCGTGGCGAGGGAGGCCCGCTACCACGCCCTTGCGGCGGCCCACGCCGCCGACTGCCGATGCAAGGTCTCGGAGGAACGCTTGGAGGAGCTCGAAGCCTCCAACGCCGCTCTTCAAAGGCGAATTCGGGTACACAGGGCCGCTCTTGACGACATGACGACTGAGCCGCCCTCCGGCGGTGCGGGTCCCCGCATACCCGAAGATGCGCTGACGATGGAAGCACTGGAGCAGAGTCTGGAGCATGAGAGGCTGGAGGTGAGGGAACACCAGGTGTCCCTCACTGAGGACTCCCTCGCCTCCCGCGAGGCGAAGTTTCAGGAGGAGGTCGACGACAGGGTGGTGGAGGCTTGGCGTTCCCTCCTCCAGGACTACCACGCGAAGTTGAAGCTCCAGGAGTCTCGTTTCTGCAAGCGACGCGACCACCTGAAAAGCGAAGTCAATGACCTCACGAGAAGGTTCGATCAAGCGGAGTGACGGCAGCAAGCCGCAATGGATGCCCAGGCTGCTACCGAGGCTGAGCTATCTTTTCTCTATAAGCAGGTGAAGGGCGTCGCTTCCCTCGCGGAGAAGGCTTCGGACGAGGCTGATCGTGCCCGCGGCCTCCAGCACACGCGCTCCAAGATGTTCCAGTCCGTCAAGAAGAGGGCCCACCGGGCCTTAAGCAACATCTGCGGCGGGAGCTTCTCGAGTCCCCTGGTCCCTGATGACGCCGGGTACCTAGCCTTCTTTTCCAGGGTCGTGGAGCGCCTTGAGGGGGCGCGGAGAAGATCCGCGAGCTCGTGGAGGAGAAGCGTGCTACTTCTTGAGCTTGCGTTGGTTTTCCCTTGAAGAGGAAAGGGTGATGCAGCAAAGTAGATAAGTATTTCCCTCAGTTGTTGAGAACCAAGGTATCAATCCAGTAGGAGATACAAGCAAGTCCCCAATCTTTGCACCTACACAAACAATCAAACACTTGCACCCAACGCTATAAAGGGTTGTCAATCCCTTCACGGTTACTTGCAAGGATGAGATCTGATAGAGATAGATATAGAAGATTACTAGAACGAAAAGTAAAACAAAAGTAAAAAGATTGCAGCAAAGTATTTTTGGTATTTTTGGTTTATAGATCTGAAAATATAATATGGAAAATAGACCCGGGGGCCATAGGTTTCACTAGAGGCTTCTCTCTTGAAGGCAAATAATATGGTGAGTGAACAAATTACTGTCGAGCAATTGATAGAAAAGCGCATAGTTATAATGATATCCAAGGCAATGATTATGCATATAGGCATCACGTCCGTGTCAAGTAGACCGAAACAATTCTGCATCTACTACTATTACTCCACACATCGACCAACTCCTGCCTGCATCTAGAGTATTAAGTTCATGAAGAACAGAGTAACGCATTAGGTAAGATGACATGATGTAGTAGGATAAACTCAAGCAATATGATGAAAACCCCATCTTTTATCCTCGATGGCAACAATACAAATACGTGCCTTGCTACCCCTACTTTGTCACTGGGTGAGGACACCGCAAGATTGAACCCAAAACCAAGCACTTCTCCATTGCAAGAATTACCAATCTAGTTGGCCAAAGCAAACCAATAACTCGAAGAGACTTGCAAAGATATGAAATCATGCATATAAGAATTCAGAGAAGATTCAAATAATATTCATAGATAATCTGATCATAAACCCACAATTCATCGGATCTCGACAAACACACCGCAAAAGAGTATTACATCAGATAGATCTCCATGAAGATCATGAAGAACATGGTATTGAAGAACATAGAGAGAGAAGAAGCCATGTAGCTACTAGCTATGGACCCGAAGGTCTGAGGTGAACTACTCACGCATCATCGGAAGGGCAATGGAGTTGATGTAGATGCCCTCCGTGATCGAATCCCCCTCCAGCAGATTACCGGAAAAGGCTCCAAGATGGGATCTCACGGGAACAGAGGGTTCCGGTGGCGGAAAAGTATTTTCGTGGCTCTCTTTGGTATTCGGGGAATATTTGGGAATTTATAGGCCATAGAATAGGGTTGGGAGACCTGCTGGGGGGCCACAAGCCAGGGCCCCCCCCTAGGGTGCGCCCAGGTGGCTTGTCGCCTCCCGTCAGGTCTCCTGCCTTCATCTCCAAGTCTGACAGGTTTTTTCTGGTCCAAGAAAAATCATTCCGAAGATTTTATTCCGTTTGGACTCCATTTAATATTCCTTATCTGCAATACTCAAAAACAAGGAAAAAACAAAAACTGGCACTAGGCACTAGGTTAATAGGTTAGTCCCAAAAATAATATAAAATAGCATATTAATGCATATAAAACATCCAAAACAGATAATATAATAGCATGGAACAATCAAAAATTATAGATACGTTGGAGACGTATCAAGCATCCCCAAGCTTAATTCTTGCTCGTCCTCGAGTAGGTAAATGATAAAAACAGAATTTTTGATGTGGAATGTGTTGGGGAACGTTGCATGGGAAACAAAAATTTTCCTACGCACACGCAAGATCTATCCATGGTGATGAGCATCTACGAGAGGGAGAGTGAATCTACATACCCTTGTAGATCGCTAAGCGGAAGCGTTAAGAAACGCGGTTGATGTAGTCGAACGTCTCCGCGATCCAAATCGCCAGTCGTCCCTCGAACCGATCACGAACTAGTGCCGAACGGACGGCACCTCCGCGTTCAACACACGTACGGCTTGATGACGCCATCACCTCCTCGATCCAGCGAGCGATGGTGAAGTAGTAGATGAGTTCCGGCAGCACGACGGCGTGGTGATGGTGGTGAGGAACAATCTCTGCAGGGCTTCGCCAAGCGCTACGGAGATTATGACGGAGGAACTAGAGGGTTAGGGTTGCCGCACACGGCTTGGGGAAATCTTGATGTGTTCCGGGTGCTAGCCCTGCCCCTCTATTTATATGTTAAGCCCTGGGGTCGAAACTTGGAGAAAGAGCTTCCTCAAAGTCGGTTTGGCCCGCAAGGCAAGAGTCCTGCTCGGACTCCAGGACCAGACGCCAGGGTCCTCGGCGTCTGGCCCCAGACGCCAGGGTCCCTGGCGTCTGGCCCCTGGCCTCCGCAAAACTTCCTTTTGCACCTTCCTAAAGCCTCGTGGGCTTTACCCCTTGGCCCAAATAAAGTGTTCTCGTACCCGAACATTTCGGGAAACATCCGGAACCCCTTCCGGTGAATTCCGGAACCCTTCCGGAGACCAAACACTATTATCCCATATATCAATCTTTACCTCCGGACTATTCCAGAGCTCCTCGTCATGTCCGGGATCTCATCCGGGACTCCGAACAACTTTCGGTCACCAACATAACAACTCAACTATACTTATATCGTCACCAAACGTTAAGTGTGTAGACCCTGCGGGTTCGAGAACTATGTAGACATGACTGAGACACCTCTACGGTCAATAACCAATAGCGGGACCTGGATGCCCATATTGGCTCCTACATATTCTACGAAGATCTTTATCGGTCGAACCTCTATGTCAAGGATTCAGTTAATCCCGTATGCTGTTCCCTTTGTTCTTCGGTATGTTACTTGCCCGAGATTCGATCGTCGGTATCTCTATACCTAGTTCAATCTCGTTACCGGCAAGTCTCTTTACTCGTTCCGTAATACAAGATCTCGTGGCTAACACTTTAGTCACATTGCTTGCAAGGCTCATTGTGATGTTGTATTACCGAGTGGGCCCTGAGATACCTCTCCGTCACACGGAGTAACAAATCCCAGTCTTGATCCATGCCAATTCAACAGACACCCTCGGAGATACCTGTAGAGCATCTTTATAGTCACCCAGTTACGTTGCGACGTTTGATACACACAAGGTACTCCTCCGATGTCAGGGAGTTGCATGATCTCATGGTCATAGGAACAGATACTTGACATGCAGAAAACAATAGCAATAAACTGACACGATCATATGCTACGTTTACAGTTTGGGTCTTGTCCATCACATCATTCTCCTAATGATGTGATCCCGTTATCAAATGACATCTCATGTCCATGGCTAGGAAACCTTCACCATCTTTTGATCAACGAGCTAGAGGCATACTAGGGACACAGTGTTGTCTATGTACCCACACATGTATTTGAGTTTCCAATCAATACAATTATAGCATGGATAATAAACGATTATCACGAACAAGGAAATATGATAATAACTAAATTATTATTGCCTCTAGGGCATATTTCCAACAGAATGCTACCTAACATATTTATCCATGTAATATTCTTTATTGTGGCATGAATGTTCAGATCCATAAGATTCGAAACAAAAGCTCAATATTGACATAAAAACAGTAATACTTCAAGCATACTAACAAGCAATTGTGTCCTTTTGAAAATAACATGGCCTTAGAAAGTTATCCCTACAAAATCATATGGTCTGGCTATGCTCCATCTTCCCCACACAAAGTATCTAAATCATGCACAACCCCGATGACAAGTCAAGCAATTGTTTCACGCCTTTTATGTTCTCAAACCTTTTCAACTTTCACGCAATACATGAGCGTGAGCCATGGATATAGCACTATAGGTGGAATAGAATATGGTGGAGGTTGTGTGGAAAAAGACAAGATAGTCTCACATCAACTAGGCTTATCAACGGGCTATGGAGATGCCCATCAATAGATATCAATGTGAGTGAGTAGGGATTGCCATGCAACGGATGCACTAGAGCTATAAGTGTATGAAAGCTCAAAAAGAAACTAAGTGGGTGTGCATCCAACTTGCTTGCTCACGAAGACCTAGGGCAATTTGAGGAAGCCCATCATTGGAATATACAAGCCAAGTTATATAATGAAAAATTCCCACTAGTATATGAAAGTGACAAAAAATAGGAGACTCTCTATCATGAAGATCAAGGTGCTACTTTGAAGCACAAGTGTGGAAAAAAAGGTAGTAACATTATCCCTTCTCTCTTTTCTCTCATTTTTTTCTCTCATTTTTTTGGTGGGCATCTTTGGCCTCTTTTATTTTTATTTTGGGATTCATTGGCCTCTTTTATTATTTGTAAAGTCCGGAGACTCATCCCTACTTGTGAGGGAATCATAGCTTCCATCATCCTTTCCTCTCATGGGACAATGCTCTAATAATGATGATCATCACACTTTTATTTACTTACAACTCGATACCTATAACAAGATATGACTCTATATGAATGCTTCCGGTGGTGTACCGGGATGTGCAACGATCTAGCATAGCAAATGACATCAAAAAACGGACAAGCCATGAAAACATCATGCTAGCTGTCTTACGATCATGCAAAGCAATATGACAATGATGGTGCGTGTCATAAAAACGGGACGGTGGAAGTTGCATGGCAATATATCTCGGAATGGCTATGGAAATGCCATAATAGGTAGGTATGGTGGTTGTTTTGAGGAAGGTGTATGGTGGCTGTTTTGAGGAAGGTGGGTTTAATGCACATGCGAAAGTTGCGCGGTACTAGAGAGGCTAGCAAAGGTGGAAGGGTGAGAGTGCGTATAATCCATGGACTCACATTAGTCATAAAGAACTCACATACTTATTGCAAAAATCTATTAGTTATCAAAGAAAAGTATTAGACGCATGCTCCTAGGGGAGAGGTTGGTAGGAGTTAACCATCGCGCGCTCCCGACCCTCACACAAAGGATGACAATCATTAAACAAATCATGCTCCGACTTCGTTACATAACGGTTCACCATACGTGCATGCTACGGGAATCACAAACTTTAACACAAGTATTTTTACCATTCCACAATTACTCACTAGCATGACTCTAACATCACCATCTTTATACCTCAAAACTATATGCAAGGAATCCAACTTCTCATAATATTCAATGCACTTTATATGAAAGTTTTTATTATATCCCTCTTGGATGCCCATTATATTAGGACTAAATTCATAACCTAAACCAATTACCATGCTGTTTAAAGACTCTCAAAATAATATAAGTGAGGTATGAGAGTTCAATTATTTCTATAAAATAAAACACCACCGTGCTCTAAAAAGATATAAGTGAAGCACTAGAGCAACATTGCCTAACTCAAAAGATATAAGTGAAGCACATAGAGTATTCTAATAAATCACGATTAATGCGTGTCCCTATCAAAAGATGTGTGCATCAAGGATGATTGTGGCAAACTAAAAAGCAAAGACTCATATCATACAAGACGCTCCAAGCAAAACACATATCATGTGGTGAATAAAAATATAGCCTCAAGTAAATTTACCGATGGATTGAAGACGAAAGAGGGGATGCCTTCCGGGGCATCCCCAAGATTAGGCTCCTTGGTAGCCTTGAATATGGCTTGGGGTGCCTTGGGCATCCCCAAGCTTAGGCTCTTGCCACTCCTTATTCCATAGTCCATCAAATCTTTACCCAAAACTTGAAAACTTCACAACACAAAACTCAACAGAAAACTCATGAGATCCGTTAGTATAAGAAAAATAAATCACCACTTTAGGTAGTGTTGTGAACTCATTCTTTAATTATATTGGTGTAATATATACTATATTCTAACTTCTCCATGGTTCATACCCCCTGATACAACCCATAGATACATCAAGATAAGCAAACAACACAAAGAAAACAGAATCTGTCAAAAACAGAACAGTCTGTAGCAATCTGTAGACTTCGAATACTTCTGCAACTCGAAAAATTCTGAAAAATTAGGACAATCAGGGAAATTTATATATCAATATTTTGTAAAAAAGTAAGATCCAATTGACTCTCTGGTGAATTTATAAAATTCTTGGACTGAGCGCAAAAGTATCTGTTTTTCAGCAAAACCAAATCAACAATCACCGTAAACCATCCCAAAGGTCTTACTTGGCACAAACACTAATCAAAACAATAAAACACAATTACTACAGAGGTAATAATGTGCAAAACACTCAAGAATATAAGCAAAAAACAAAAGCATAAAATAAAATTGGGTTGCCTCCCAACAAGCGCTATTGTTTAACGCCCTTAGCTAGGCATAACGCAATAGATCTAGGTATTGTCATCTTTGGTATGCAATCCAAAAGTAGCTCTCATAATAGATTCATAAGGTAATTTAATTTTATTTCTAGGAAAGTGTTCCATGCCTTTCCTTTATGGAAATTGGAATCTAATGTTTCCTTCTTTCATATCAATAATTGCGCCGATCGTTCTAAGGAAAGGTCTACCAAGAATAATAGGGCATGTAGGATTGCAATCTATATCAAGAACAATGAAATCTACGGGCACATAATTCCTATTTGCAACAATAAGAACATCATTAATCCTTCCCATAGGTTTCTTAATAGTGGAATCCGCTAGATGCAAATTTAAATAGCAATCATCAAGATCATGGAAACCTAGCACATCACATAAAGTTTTCGGAATCGTGGAAACGCTAGCACCCAAATCACACAAAGCATGGCACTCATAATCTTTAATTTTAATCTTAATAGTAGGTTCCCACTCATCATAAAGCTTTCTAGGTATGGAAACTTCCAACTCAAGTTTTTCTTCAAAAGATTTCATCATAGCATCAACGATATGTTTAGTAAAAGCTTTATTTTGATTATAAGCATGCGGAGAATTCAACATGGATTGCAACAAGGAAATACAATCAACCAAAGAACAACTATCATAATTAAATTCCTTGAAATCCAAAAGAGTGGGTTCACTGCTATTTAAAGTTTTGACCTCTTCAATCCCACTTTTATCAATCTTAGCATTAAGATCTATAAACTCCGAATCATTGGGACGACTTTTAACTAAAGTTGACTTATCTCCAGTCCCATCTTTATCAAGATTTGTATTAGAAAACAAAGATTCAATAAGAGTCACAACAATCACTTTAAGATCTTCATCATTATTATCACGAGAACACACCTTTTCAAGCCATTCATGCTTAGCACGCATTCTAGCGGTTCTTTCCTTACACTCATCAATAGAAGTTCTCATAGCTTTTAAAGACTCATTAATATCACGCTTAGGTGGAGTAGATCTAATTTTCAAACAATCAATCTCAAGAGAAATTCTATCAACGTTCCTAGCCAAATCATCAATCTTGAGCAATTTTTCTTCAATCGTAGCATTGAAAACCTTTTGGGAACTAATAAATTCTTTAATATTATTCTCAAGATCAGAGGGCATTTTATTATAATTTCCATAAGAATTGTTGTAGGAATTACCATAATTATTAGAGGAATTACTAGGAAACGGCCTAGGGTTGAAATTACCTCTATACGCGTTATTACCAAAATTGTTCCTACCAACAAAATTCACATCCATAGATTAATTATTATTTACAATCAAAGAAGACAAAGGCATATCATTAGGATCAATAGGAGCACTCTTACTAGCAAACAATTTCATTAATTCATCCATCTTTTCACTCAAAGTGTTTATTTCTTCAATAGCATACACCTTTTTACTAGTAACAGATCTTTCGCTATGCCATTGAGAGTAGTTTGCCATAATATTACTAGGAGTTTAGTAGCTTCTCCTAATGTGATTTCCATAAAAGTACCATCCGCGGTGGAATCTAAAAGAATTCTAGAAGCAAAATTCAATCCCGCATAAAAAAATTGTATAATCATCCATAAACTCAAACCATGTGCGGGGCAATTTCTAATCATTAGTTTCATCCTCTCCCAAGATTGTGCAACATGCTCATGATCAAGTTGCTTAAAATTCATTATATCGTTCCTAAGGGAGATGATCTTAGCGGGCGGAAAGTACTTGGAAATAAAAGCATCTTTACACTTATTCCATGAATCAATACTATTTTTAGGCAAAGATGAAAACCAAGTTTTAGCACGATGTCGTAGTGAGAAAGGAAATAGCTTCAATTTAACAATATCATTATCCACATCTTTCTTCTTTTGCATATCACACAACTCAACGAAAGTATTTATATGGGATGCGACATCTTCATTAGGAAGGCCGGAAAATTGTTCTTTCATAACAAGATTAAGCAAAGCGGCATTAATTTCATAAGATTCCGCACTAGTGGCGGGAGCAATCGGAGTACTAATAAAATCATTATTATTAGTATTGGAAAAGTCACACAACTTGGTATTCTCTTGAGTCATCGTGACAAAGCAAGCAATCTAGCACACAAGCAAACAAAACGCAAACGAAAAGACGAACGGAAGAAGGGCCAATAAAAAGGCAAATCTTTTTGGTATTTTTCTGAAAATCGTTTTAGAACTGGGGGAGACGAAAACGAGAGGCAAATGGCAAATAATGTAAATGCAAGAGATGAGTTTGTGATGGGTACTTGGTAGGCTTGATGTAGATCTCCCCGGCAACGGCGCCAAAAATCCTTCTTGCTACTTCTTGAGCTTGCATTGGTTTTCCCTTGAAGAGGAAAGGGTGATGCAGCAAAGTAGATAAGTATTTCCCTCAGTTGTTGAGAACCAAGGTATCAATCCAGTAGGAGATACAAGCAAGTCCCCAATCTTTGCACCTACACAAACAATCAAACACTTGCACCCAACGCTATAAAGGGGTTGCCAATCCCTTCATGGTTACTTGCAAGGATGAGATCTGATAGAGATAGATATAGAAGATTACTAGAACGAAAAGTAAAACAAAAGTAAAAAGATTGCGCCAAAGTATTTTTGGTATTTTTGGTTTATAGATCTGAAAATATAATATGGAAAATAGACCCGGGGGCCATAGGCTTCACTAGAGGCTTCTCTCTTGAAGGCAAATAATACGGTGGGTGAACAAATTACTGTCAAGCAATTGATAGAAAAGCGCATAGTTATAACGATATCCAAGGCAATGATTATGCATATAGGCATCACGTCTTTGTCAAGTAGACCGAAACGATTCTGCATCTACTACTATTACTCCACACATCGACCGACTCCTGCCTGCATCTAGAGTATTAAGTTCATGAAGAACAGAGTAGCGCATTAGGTAAGATGACATGATGTAGAGGGATAAACTCAAGCAATATGATGAAAACCCCATCTTTTTATCCTCGATGGCAACAATACAAATACGTGCCTCGCTACCCCTACTTTGTCACTGGGTGAGGACACCGCAAGATTGAACCCAAAACCAAGCACTTCTCCCATTGCAAGAATTACCAATCTAGTTGGCCAAACCAAACCAATAACTCGAAGAGACTTGCAAAGATATGAAATCATGCATATAAGAATTCAGAGAAGATTCAAATAATATTCATAGATAATCTGATCATAAACCCACAATTCATCGGATCTCGACAAACACACCGCAAAAGAGTATTACATCGGATAGATCTCCATGAAGATCATGAAGAACATGGTATTGAAGAACATAGAGAGAGAAGAAGCCATCTAGCTACTAGCTATGGACCCGAAGGTCTGAGGTTAACTACTCATGCATCATCGGAAGGGCAATGGATTTGATGTAGATGCCCTCCGTGATCGAATCCCCCTCCGGCAGATTACCGGAAAAGGCACCAAGATGGGATCTCACGGGAACAGAGGGTTCCGGCGGCGGAAAAGTATTTTCGTGGCTCTTTCTGGTATTGGGGGAATATTTGGGAATTTATAGGCCGAAGAATAGGGTTGGGAGACCTGCTGGGGGGCACAAGCCAGGGGGGCGCCCCCCCCCCTAGGGCGCGCCCAGGTGGCTTGTCGCCTCCCGGCAGGTCTCCTGCCTTCATCTCCAAGTCTGGCAGGTTTCTTCTGGTCCAAGAAAAATCATTCCGAAGATTTTATTCCGTTTGGACTCCGTTTAATATTCCTTATCTGCAATACTCAAAAACAAGGAAAAAACAGAAACTGGCACTAGGCACTAGGTTAATAGGTTAGTCCCAAAAATAATATAAAATAGCATATTAATGCATATATTACATCCAAAACAGATAATATAATAGCATGGAACAATCAAAAATTATAGATACGTTGGAGACGTATCAAAGCGCCGTGACCTCCTTGCGCAGGCGGCCTCGCACGTCTTCAGCCACCTCCTTCGCCTCGACCCGCATTTCGACTTCAGGGCGGTGCTTGCCCCGGTGCCTGAAGTGATCCAAGGCGCCCTTGCCGAGTGGGTGGAGGACCATGTGGAGGACCTGATCGTGGGATTCTCTTCTGATGAACCGGAGGACCATGGCGGAGCCAGGGACCGCGAGCCCGGCGGCGGTGGTGATGATGAGGGCGATGATGACGGCATGCATCCATAAGTAGTCTTCACGTTTGCCTGTCAGGGTTACGAGCGCTGCCCTGTGGCGGCTTGAGCGTATTTTTGGAAGGACCTCCGAGGATGCTCCCGTGTGACATGATGCACAGCGTTGTACGTCTTTTGCTGAAAATTCCTGCCGGCCAGGATGACCGTGTCGCGCGAGCGCCTGAGCGTTTATGCCTTGGCAGGGTATGCGCGGTAGTGCATCCACTGCACCCAGTTTCCGCCTCGGGTCGCGCATGAGAGAGGAGGGGTCCGGCGGCTGCCGAACTTCCCCAAGAAAGCGAGATACCAAACGGAAATCGTTACCAGAAAGAATGACCCTCCCCTTATTTCCAAAAGAAAATCGCAAGAACCTCAAGTTTTATTCCAAAAGATGGCAAATTCAAATACAAAACGAGCAAAGAACAGCCGCGTCTGGCACCTAGGCTAATCTTCGTCATCGTCTTCTCCCCAGCGTGGAGCGTAGGGCTTCCACATTGCATGGGCATAGCCATTGGAGGGCAGTGTCGTCCGCCAGCGCGGAGCATGGGGCTTCCACTTGGGCGTGGGATGGATCCCCGCCGCGTCCTCAGGGGGCTCCGGGCGTATACAACCCACTCATTATTATGTGAGAGTGTCACGGGTTGAGCCTGGGGGTGCGTTGAGAGCTCCATGCCTCCTTGACATGGAGCCCATTTCCAGCCCCCAAGTGTGATGCTGCGACATGGGGTCGGCCCCGGATGGGAGCTCGAGCGCGAGGCGAGCCCCCCACGCTCTTCGCAGGGAGGGCCCGTCCCGGGACAAGGTCTCGTGCCCTCCAAAGCTCGTGGACGGACATCGTCGTTGTAGTGGCGCCGCCTGATACGTCTCCAACGTATCTAAATTTTTTTATTGTTCCATGCTATTATATTATCTATTTTGGATGTTTTATATGCATTAATATGCTATTTTATATTATTTTGGGACTAACCTATTAACCTAGTGCCAGTTTCTGTTTTTTCCTTGTTTTTGAGTATTGCAGAAAAGGAATATCAAACGGAGTCCAAACGGAATAAAATTCTATGCTGATTTTTCTTGGACCAGAAGGAACCCAGGAGGCTTCGAGAAGAGGTCAAAAGACCTACGGGTGGGCCACAAGCCACCAGCCCCCCCTGGCCTGTGGGCCCCCCGTAGCTCCTCGAACCCTAATTATTCGCCTATAAATTCAGAAATATTCCCCCAAATACCAGAAAGAGCCACGATAATACTTTTCCCATGAGATCCCATCTTGGGGCCGTTTCTGGTAATCTGCCAGAGGGGGATTCGATCATGGAGGGCATCTACATCAACACCATTGCCCTTCCGATGATGCGTGAGTAGTTCACCTCAGACCTTCGGGTCCATAGCTAGTAGCTAGATGGCTTTTTCTCTCTCTATGATCTTCAATACCATGTTCTCCATGATCTTCATGGAGATCTATCTGATGTGATACTCTTTTGCGGTGTGTTTGTCAAGATCCGATGAATTGTGGATTTATGATCAAATTATCTATGAAAATTATTTGAATCTTCTCTGAATTCTTATATGCATGATTTCATATCTTTGCAAATCTCTTCGAGTTATTGGTTTGGTTTGGCCAACTAGATTGGTAATTCTTGCAATGGGAGAAGTGCTTGATTTTGGGTTCAATCTTGCGGTGTCCTCACCCAGTGACAAAGTAGGGGTAGCAAGGCACGTATTTGTATTGTTGCCATCGAGGATAAAAAGATGGGGTTTTCATCATATTGCTTGAGTTTATCCCTCTACATCATGTCATTTTACTTAATGCGTTACTCTGTTCTTCATGAACTTAATACTCTAGATGCAGGCAGGAGTCGGTCGATGTGTGGAGTAATAGTAGTAGATGCAGAATCGTTTCGGTCTACTTGATACGGACGTGATGCCTATATGCATAATCATTGCCTTGGATATCGTCATAACTATGCGCTTTTCTATCAATTGCTCGACAGTAATTTGTTCACCCACCGTATTATTTTCCTTCAAGAGAGAAGCCTCTAGTGAAACCTATGGCTCCTGGGTCTATTTTCCATATTATATTTTCAGATCTATAAACCAAAAATACCAAAAATACTTTGCTGCAATTTTATTTACTTGTATTTACTTTTACTTTTAGTAATCTTTTATATCTATCTCTATCAGATCTCATCCTTGCAAGTAACCATGAAGGGATTGACAACCCCTTTATAGCGTTGGGTGCAAGTGTTTGATTATTTGTGTAGGTGCATAGATTGGGGCCTTGCTTGTACCTCCTACTGGATTGATACCTTGGTTCTCAACAACTGAGGGAAATACTTATCTACTTTGTTGCATCACCCTTTCCTCTTCAAGGGAAAACCAGCGCAAGCTCAAGAAGTAGCACTGTCGCCCCCTGCGCTGCGGGCGGGGCCCGGCGCAGGGGACCTCCGCCGTGCGCGAGGCTGGCACCCAAGGCGGTACCCCAGCGCGCCTTGCTAGGGTGCCCGGGAGCCCTGCGCTGGTACCCAACCGCCCATCCCCAGGTGGACCGAGCCGGACCTGGAGACATGGGTGAATACGTGATCTCCTGCCGCTGGTTGAGCGAGACCTGGCCCGGAGACATGGGCGTGTGTTCCACCCTTCGTCTCCGGGTAGGAGTCGCCCTACCTGGGGACATGGGCGTATGTTCCACCCTCCGTCTCCAGGCTGGGGCCACCTGGCCTGAGGACATGGGCGTGTGTTCCACCCTCCGTCTCCAGGTTGGAAGCACCTGGCCTGAGGACATGGGCGTGTGTTCCACCCTCCGTCTCCAGGCTAGGGGCGCCCTGCATGGGGACATGGGCATGTGTTCCACCCTTCGTCTCCACGTAGACGACCCCCGGTCCACGGACCCAGGCGCTTGCCAAGGGTAGCCCCCCACCAGCGGGCACGCCTCACGAGGCTGCCAGTGCCAGACATCCTCATGAGGCCTGGTAATCCCCAAGTGCAAGGAATCATCGTAGCAATTTCCAAAGGTGGAAGTGATAAGTATGGAGTGTCGAACCCACAAGGAGCTAAAGGTAAGATCAATATTCTCTCAAGTCCTATCTGCCACTGATACGACTCTACGTACGCTGAACGTTTGCTCCCAACTAGAAACGAGAAATAAAACTACGTTGTGGGTATAAAGAGAATAGCTTTGCATAATAACGGAGAACTAAAATATAAAAATAGGTGCTGGTATCATAAAGTTAGAATATATTACAATATATTACAAACAGCGAGTGTGGAATAATGATGGGTCGGTGTGCGGAATTATCCTAGGCAATTGTTAACAAGATCGGTAATCATTATTGCAATTTTATATGAGGGAGAGGCATAAGCTAACATACTTTCTCTACTTGGATCATATGTACTTATGGTTGGAACTCTAGCAAGCATCCGCAACTACTAAAGATCATTAAGGTAAAACCCAACCATAGCATTAAAGCATCAGGTCCCCTTTATCCCATACGCAACAACCCACCTACTCGGGTTTATGCTTCTGTCACTCAAGCAACCCACTATAAGCGAATCATGAACGTATTGCAACACCCTACAGCGGGAATCCTTCACGTGTGCGCGGCACGGAAGGCACCATAGGACAGCACCAAAGTAAAACATACAACTCAAACCAATCTAGATCATCAATCAACCCAAAGGACAAAAGTAATCTACTCAAAATATCATAGGATGGCAACACATCATTGGATCATAATATGTGGCATAAAGCACCACGTTCAAGTAGGGGATTACAGCGGGGTGCGGGAGAGTGGACCACTAAAAAGACATGAGGACGGTGATGAAGAAGGTGATGTTGCTGAAGACGACCACCGCGGCGATGGTTCCCCCGATGGCACTCCGGCACCACCGAGAGAGAGGGGGAGAGGGTCTCCCCCTTGTGCTTCCTCCTCCATGGCCTCCCCCCTGAGTGGGGAGAGGTTCTCCCTCTGGTCCTTGGCCTCCATAGCGATGATGGCCCCTCCGTCCACCTCCTCCATGGTCTCCGGTGAAGGTGACCCCCTCCGGCAGGGTGTCGGAGAGGGCCAACATTGATCTTTCGTGGCTCTGGAGACTTGCGGCGGTGGAACTTCTGATCTAGGTTTCTTTTCGGAGATTTCTATATTTATAAGAGTTTTTGGCGTTGGTCCCACGTCCGGAAGGTTCCCGAGGAAGTCACAAGCCAGGGGGGCGCGCCCCCCACCCTTGTGGCTTCCTCGGCCTTCCTCTCCGGTGACTTTTTGCTCCAGTATTTTTTATATTTTACGGAGAATATTTTCCAAAAATATTCTCCGTAAATTTTCAGCTCATTCCGAGAACTTTTATTTCTCCACAAAAACAACACCACGATAGTTGTGCTGAAAACAGCGTCAGTCCGGGTTAGTTCTAATAAAATCATACCAAAATCATATAGAATTATTGTAAGCATGGCATGAATACTTCATAAATTATAGATACGTTGGAGACGTATCAGCATCCCCAAGCTTAATTCCTACTCGTCCTCGAGTAGGTAAATGATAAAGGAAATAATTTATGAAGTGTGAATGCTAGCAAGTGCACAAGTTTGATCAATGATAATTCCAATCACTTTTTCTAGCATCAATATAAACCATAAATAGTAGCTCGTCTCATAAAACTTCTCATGATCAAGTAACAAGCTATTCACATGTTAAAGTATAGACTAGAAAGTTTCTTGAAAACTAACAAACCATATTCCTGGTCATCGAACAATTGCAATTCATCTTATTTTCAGGAAGGGTCTATGTAAGAGCTTTGATTTAGAAAATTCCACATACTCAACTATCATATAGTCTTCCATGATTATTGACACTCAAAACATATTTTTAGAACAAATAGCATCCATCGAACACAGAGAAAGATAGGGGCTTAATGTTTCGCCTCCCAACTTATTTATCATAAAGATAATTGTCAACAATAATAATTCATGATCAAATATATTTGTGTGGATATATATATGTCTAGATCATTCCCCAACACATGACGCTTGCCAAGAGAAAAAGGCAAAATATAGGAAGTGATGAAGATCACCATGATTCTTGCATAAAGGTAAGTACTAGAAAGTAAAAGATAGGCCCTTCGCAGAGGGAAGCAGAGGTTGTCATGCGCTTTTTGTTTTTGGATGCGCAAACCCTTAATGCAAAGGAACGTCACGTTGTATTGCCCCTTGTGATTGTAACCTTTATTATGCAGTCCGTCGCTTTTATTTCTTTACCATCACAAATTCGTACAACGCTTATTTTCCCTTACAATAAAAGATCATACATATTTAGGAGCAATTTTTATTGCTTTTTGCACCGATGACAACTTACTTGAAGGATCTTACTCAATCCATAGGTAGGTATAGTGGACTCTCATGGCAAAACTGGTTTAAGGGTGGTTGGATGCACAAGTAGTATTTCTACTTGGTGCGGAAGTTTTGGCTAGTATGAGGTGGAAGCAAGCACCACATGTTGGAGGATCCATAACAATATAACTTCTATACAAATATACCCAATCATAACTCATTAAGTTGTCTTCCTTGTCCAATTTTAACTAATTTGCTCAAGTTTGAAAATAATTAATAAGCTCACAATCATAGAAGATGTCCAAGATAGTATATTTATATGTGGAATCTCTCTTCCTTCAATATTCTTTCATGAATTGTTCAAGTGACCAATGCGGTGTTTGCTAACTTTCAATAAATTTTACCAGCTATACTTATTATGTGTGAAGTTATTACTCCCCATGGGATAAGTATATGAAGCATATTTAATTTCAGATTTATGATATTCAATTCATTCAACCATTTACTCATAGGATATAAGTGAAGCACGAGATTGAATGGCAAACTACTCCAAAAAGATATAAGTGAAGGTCAATGCGTAGTCAATTAGTTAAATAACCATGTGAGGACTCTCTCTCATTCATAATTTCAGATCCAATGATTTTATTCACACAGCAAGCAAAAGAAAAATAGCACTCCAAGAATAGCACGCATCATGTGAACGAATAAAAATTTAGGCTCAACATAGGCTAACCGATAATTGTTGATGAAGACAGATGGGATGCGTAGCATCCCCAAGCTTAGATGCTTGAGACTTATTGAAATATTTACTTGGGGTTCCTTGGGCATCCCCAAGCTTGAGCTTTTGTATCTCGTTCAATCCTCTCATATCATGGTTTCACCTATTCTCAAAAAACTTCATTCACACAAAACTCGAAAAGAACTCGTGAGATAGGTTAGTACACATAAGAATAAATCAACACTTCATGTACTGCCAATACAAGTTGCATAATAATTTCCAAACATCATCTACTGTTTACTACCGTTTCCACAATTTATATCTACCAATATAGGCTATGGAAACTAGAGGATAAGTAGATAACAAAATTATGACAGCAATCTGTCCAAACAGAACAGTCTGTAGCAATTTATGAACACAGTGTACTTACGTAACTCAAACAATTATGAAAATTTAGGACATGCTAAGGAATTTATATGACAATACTGTGCAAAAATTTCAGAAACTTTTCACGTTCCAGTAAAATATGAAAATTCAAACACTACACCAAAAGTTTCTGTTTTTTACACAGCACACATCAAACATGAAATGCAAGCATCCTAAGGCAATTCTTGGAAATTTTTATTGAAAAACAAGATTATAAATAACACCTAACATAGAACAAGAAAATAAAATGATGCTCCAAGCAAAGCACATATTATGTGACGAATAAAAATATAGCTCCAAGTAAGATATACCGATAGTGTTGAAGATAAAAGAGGGGATGCCTTCCGGGGCATCCCCAAGCTTAAGCGCTTGAGTCTTCCTTAGATATTACCTTGGGGTGCCTTTGGAATCCCCAAGCTTAGGTTCTTTTCACTCCTTATTCTCCTCATGTCGGTGTCTCACCCAAAACTTGAAAACTTCAATCACACAAAACTTAACGGAACTTCGTGAGAAGGGTTAGTGTAATAAAGATAAATCATTCACTTAGGTACTGTCAAGACAAGATTTCATAATTGTTCCCACAAGATACCTACTGTATTCTACCATTCCCATAGTTTATACCACTAAATATAAGCTATAGAAACACTAACACTAGTAAACTATGCATGCAAAACTGAATCTGTCAAAAACAGAACAGTCTGTGAAGATCTGTAGCGTAGCCATACTTCCCTGTCTCTAAAAATTCTGAAAAATTAGGAAAATATAGGAAATTTGTATATCAATAATGTGTAAAAAATTCAGATCAAAAGCACGTTCTAGTGAATTTACAAAATTCCTGGACTGAGAGCAAAAGTTTCTGTTTTTGCACAGAATCAAGTCAACTATCATCCACACTATCCCAAAGGCATTACTTGGCACTTTATTGAAATAAAAGGCACAAAACATGATTACTACAGTAGCTTAATCATGTTAAAACACAGAAACAGAAAGGGTAAATATTGGGTTGTCTGCCAACAAGCGCTTTTCTTTAATGCCTTTCTAGCTAGGCATGACATTGATACACTTCCAAACTTAATTCCGATAGAAATTTTATTCATACTCCAAAATATATAAGTGAAGTTCATAGAGCATTCTAAAATTAATAAATATTAACCAATACCCAAGCTCAAAATATATAAGTGAAGCACACGAAGCATTCTATAAAGCCATACTCAAAAAGATTTAAGTGAAGCACAAATAGCACTCTACAAAGCCATACTCAAAAGATATAAGTGAAGCGCATGAAGCATTCTATAAATAAATGAAGGACTAACTCATACTAGAAGGGTGCATAAAAGGAAAATAAAAACACTAAAGACGCATATCATGTGAATAAAACAAAAACCGAGGTATACCGATAATTGTTGAAGAATAAAGATGGGATGCCTTCCGGGGCATCCCCAAGCTTAGATGCTTGAGTCTCCTAGAAATATCTACTTGGGGTGCCTTGGGCATCCCCAAGCTTGAACTCTTGTCTCTCCGTATTCTTCTCATATCAATACCTCCTCGATCTTCGAACACTTCATTCACACAAAACTTAACAAAACCCTCGTGAGATCCGTTAGTATACTAAAGCAAAATACTACTTTAAGTACTGTTGTGAACTCATTCCAAATTCATATCAGCATTATATCTACTGTATTCCAACTTCACCATGGTTCATACCCCCCGATACTACCCATAGATTCATCAAAATAAGAGAACAATGCATAGAAAACAGAATCTGTCAAAAACAGGACAGTCTGTAGCAATCTGGAAACTTCGTATACTTCTATAATTCAAAAAATTCTGAAAATTTAGGACAAATTAAACAATTTGTATAGCAGTACTGTGTAAAAATTTCAGAAACTTGTGACGTTCCGGTAAGAAATGTCAATTCATGCACTACAGTCAAAGTTTCTGTTTTCGCAATGCACATAGCAAACAAGCAATCTAATCATCCTAAAAGCAAATCTTGGCACATTATTTTTATAATACAATGGATATATACAAGGGGATAATTATTTTTGAGAAGCTTCCATGAAAAATTCTACATTGTTTCCATGAGCATGAACACAAGTGTTCAAGGTCGACCCTCACTTCTCCAATGCACAACTTTCCAATCACTTCTCTTTTTGAAAAACATCTTAGGCAAGAGAGAAGTAATTCTTTTTGTATTTTTCATTATTTTATTTTTTGTTTGTTTCACTCACAACTAAATAAAGCAAAAAGAGAAAACAAAATCTACTTAGTGAAGAAAGCAAACAAGCACACACGAGAATATCAACCCCACGCTATTGCTCCCCGGCAACGGCGCCAGAAAAGAGCTTGATAATCCCCAAGTGCAAGGAATCATCGTAGCAATTTCCAAAGGTGGAAGTGATAAGTATGGAGTGTCCAACCCACAAGGAGCTAAAGGTAAGATCAATATTCTCTCAAGTCCTATTTGCCACTGGTAAGACTCTACGTACGCCGAACGTTTGCTCCCAACTAGAAACGAGAAATAAAACTACGTTGTGGGTATAAAGAGAATAGCTTTGCATGATAACGGAGAACTAAAATATAAAAATAGGTGCTGGTATCATAAAGTTAGAATATATTACAATATATTACAAACAGCGAGTGTGGAATAATGATGGGTCGGTGTGCGGAATTATCCTAGGCAATTGTTAACAAGATCGGTAATCATTATTGCAATTTTATATGAGGGAGAGGCATAAGCTAACATACTTTCTCTACTTGGATCATATGCACTTATGATTGGAACTCTAGCAAGCATCTGCAACTACTAAAGATCATTAAGGTAAAACCCAACCATAGCATTAAAGCATCAAGTCCCCTTTATCCCATACGCAACAACCCACCTACTCGGGTTTATGCTTCTGTCACTCAAGCAACCCACTATAAGCGAATCATGAACGTATTGCAACACCCTACAGCGGGAATCCTTCACGTGTGCGCGGCACGGAAGGCACCATAGGACAGCACCAAAGTAAAACATACAACTCAAACCAATCTAGATCATCAATTAACCCAAAGGACAAAAGTAATCTACTCAAAACATCATAGGATGGCAACACATCATTGGATCATAATATGTGGCATAAAGCACCATGTTCAAGTAGGGGATTACAGCGGGGTGTGGGAGAGTCGGCCACTGAAAAGACATGAGGACGGTGATGGAAGAAGGTGATGTTGATGAAGACGATCACCGCGGCGATGGTTCCCCTGATGGCACTCCGGCACCACCGAGAGAGAAGGGGAGAGGGTCTCCCCCTTGTGCTTCCTCCTCCATGGCCTCCCCCCCGAGTGGGGAGAGGTTCTCCCTCTGGTCCTTGGCCTCCATAGCGATGATGGCCCCTCCTTCCACCTCCTCCATGGTCTCCGGTGAAGGTGACCCCCTCCGGCAGGGTGCCGGAGAGGGCCAAGATTGATCTTTCGTGGCTCTGGAGACTTGCGGCGGCGGAACTTCCGATCTAGGTTTCTTTTCGGAGATTTCAATATTTATAAGAGTTTTTGGCGCTGGTCCCACGTCCGGAAGGTTCCCGAGGAAGTCACAAGCCAGGGGGCGCGCCCCCCACCCTTGTGGCTTCCTCGGCCTTCCTCTCCGGTGACTTTTCACTCCAGTATTTTTTATATTTTCCAAAAATATTCTCCGTAAAATTTCAGCTCATTTCGAGAACTTTTATTTCTACACAAAAACAACACCACGGTAGTTCTGCTGAAAACAGTGTCGGTCCGGGTTAGTTCTAATAAAATCATACCAAAATCATATAGAATTATTGTAAACATGGCATGAATACTTCATAAATTATAGATACGTTGGAGACGTATCAAGGCCGGCCCCGCCAGCCGCCCTCGCGAGGCTGTTCATACCAGCCCCGACGAAAGCCGCTCGCGAGGTCGCACATTGTGATGCCCGGATAATTAGTCTACAGTAATCCCACGCTAATGATACCATGTCACCACTGTTACTGTCGATAACCTCGCGTTACTTCAAGTCGGTTCAAATTCAAATTAAAAGTCAAGTCAGATAATTAAAGTTTTCAAACGTTCAAACTAAATTGTTCAAAGTGTGGCAAATAATCTCTGTATAAATGTCACGCCAAGATACAATTTAATTAAAGTATTTAAGGTGCCCCAAATAATTGAAAACAGCAGCTAAAACAGCTAATTAAATGTTTTTAATTAATAAAACAAAAACAAATTATTTCATTTAAGTGCCATAATTAATGTGGCAGTAGCATATTTATTTATGCTAATTTTAGTACTGTCTTTGTATTTGTATTAGAAAATGGAAATTAAATAAATAATAAAAAGAAAAAGAATAAAACAAAACAGAAAACTAAATAAAAGGAAAAACAAACCCCCCCTGGCCAACTGGGCCAAACGGCCCAGCCAGCCAGCCCACCAGCCCGCCCCGGCCTCGCTCACCTGCTCCCTTCCCCGTGTCGCCGTCGCCATGGTCGGGCGTCGACGCGCCGGCCGTTTCTCGCCACCTCGCCGGGGCAGTTGGAGGAGGGGATAAGGGCGACCCCAGGCCATCCCCCCTGATCGTCTCCCCCATTCGCCTCGCTCTCTCTCCTTCGCCTCTCCTCATTCCCCACCGAGCGCCACCGCCGACGTGCCGTTGTCGCCGTCGCGGCCACCGGCGCCCTTGTGCCCCTCCGCCGAGTCCAGACGCTCCGCCGGCGCCTACCACTTCCTCCTCGACCCCGCGAACGAGCCGTAGGCCCCTGCAACGCCCGGAGCCAGCCGTTCCCCATCTCGGATCACCGGAGCTCGCCGGCGTCGATCCCCAGCACGGCAGCTCCTAAACCTCTCACGGGCCATCTTGTGCCGCTCGGTGAGCGTTCCCCTCTCCCCTGGTCTCTCGCTTGCTTGTTCACGCGCTAGGACGACGACCTCGCTCGGACCCGTAGCTGCGCCGCCGCCGTTGCCGCTCGGGCGTCGACGCCGCCGTGCTTGCCGACCCCCACAACTCGTGCCCGTAGCATAGATAGGCGGGGCTTGATGCACTGGTTCCATTCATGCGCTCGGGCGCCCATATGGTCGCCGGAAACGGCCGCCGGCGTGCCCCCGCCGTCCCTGTAGGTCGCTGTCACTGTCGTGCCCGAGCGTACGCGTACGCGTACTGCTGCTGCTGCTGCGTCTCTGCTCCCAGCGCTGGCCGCCGCTGCTGCTCCCGGCGCTGGCCGCCTCCACTGCCCGCCACCGTCCGCGCCCAGCCACGCCAGCCGCTGCCGCCGCATGCGCGCTGCCGCCTTGCTTGTTTGCCTGCTGCTGCGTTCTGCTGCTGCTCGGCTACAGTAACATTCAGTTACTGTAGCGCGAGCTAGCTTTCGCGAAATTGCATTGAGTAGCCCCCTAAACAGCCCCTAAACAGCGACAAAACCAATTCTAATATGGGTAAAATTAATATGGACAGAAAGTACACTCGACAAACTTCATTTTATACCAGTCGACCAAATCCATTTGATGCACGGATTAATTCCGGTGAAAATCACAAAATCCAATGTTCTGTTAACAGAAAAACCGAAAACAGCTTTATTTTCTTAGCTACTTTAGAGCTGTTGATGATTAAGCAAATGAACTCCAATATGGATGAAAGTGATATCGCGGAAAAATGCTCACAATTGATATAAGACACTAATCCATAGGATGGACAGAACAATAGCTATAGCCTCTGAAAAACAGCTTAAAATGGACGAATTCTCGGACTTAGCAAAAATTTCAGGGATTTTTCGGATATTGCTAAAACTTTAGAAATTAATATAAAATAATCCGTATCCCGGATCGAAAAACTTTGTACATGAAAGTTGCTCAGAATAATTCTACGGTTCCAACTGCGTAGTCCGTTAGTCTGTCACCTGCTCCTAGCATAGCGAACGTGGAACATTTCCATCGTTTCTATCTGTCCGGTAGAAGCCCGAGACCCGGGAAATATCGACAGATATTCTCCCGTTCCGACTATGACATGTGGAACCCCTGGGCCCTTTGACCAGTCAAAGTCTCCAGTTGACTGTTGACTGGGCAGTCAACTAGGACCCACTGTCAGCCTCTGTTGCACATATCTGGGTACACTTCTGTATACCCATAGCATTTAATATTTGATATAATTTCGAATTAAATTAGTTCTGGAAAATTCAGAAAATGTTTAAAACTTAGAAAAATCATATCTTTTAAACCGCAACTCCGATGAAAATAATTTATATATGAAAGTTGATCAGAAAAATCCCACGAATCCAATTATGCCATCCATTCATCTGTCACATGCCTCTAGCTATCTGAACATGCAACTTTTTGCCTGTTTCGGATAGGTGAATAGCGCATGACTTTAATAAAAATCATTCCAAATAGATTCCTAAATTAACTAGAGCACTTAGATAGGAAGTATATCACCCTACACTGCATCTAGACATGTCATGCACCCCTGTTGCATCACTGCCGTGTAATTATTGTTTCACCCCCCCTCCGGTCATCTGTTCGTCATTTGTCCGGAACCGGGAAAACTTTCCCGGATGTGTTCCCCCTTCATCGGTATCGAGTAACACTGCGTTAGGTCACACCCGACACAACTTATTGCCATACTATACTTTGTGTTACGATTGTCTGTTTTATATTTATTGTTTCTTCCCCCTCTTCTCTCTCGGTAGAGCCCGGTGCCGACGTAGTCCCTGAGCCTGACGGTGCTACCGAGATCGACTACGCCCCTGGCGATCAAGCCTTTTGCCGCAGAGCAGCAAGGCAAGCAAAACCCCCTTGAGCATTCCGATATCACCCATCTCTCTCCTTCTTATGCTTGCATTAGATTTTGCTACTGTATTAGATAGCTCCTATTCTGATGCATAGCCTGATTTTGATGAACTGTTACTATCATTGTAACCATACCAACTGCTTAGTATAGGTGGATCAGTAAATCCCCAGTGACCCCTGAGTCCCAGCTGCCCCTGCTTGTTCATCGACGACTCGACGACTCGAAGACCCGAAGACTTGGTCAACTGACCGACGAGCCAGACCCCTCACATCACCGCACACCCCTTTAGTATGGCACTGCAGAGCTACCATCGAGTGCCGAGGGTGATACCTCACTTAGCACTCCGGATGTTAATTCTGTAGCGTAGCTAATCGATCGTGGGTATCGAGGGTGATTCCTCCTTCCCATTTATCGATAGCGGCTCTTGTCATACACATACCTCGAGTGGGATCCATCGAGGGTGATTCCTCGGATATCCACTTGGTGTATAACCACATAGTTACTTTGACTTGACATTTATTACATGTGAAAGACGGGACTGGAGGGACAGGCGGTACCACTCTGTTGAAGTGGACCTGAGTCCCCGACAGTTCTGAGACGGGTCGGCCCCAAGGGTACCCGTGTGAGAAAGATTTGGTGGGATGCGCCGCAAGGCATCCGGAGACTTGGTGGGATGTGCCGCAAGGCATCCGGAGACTTGGTGGGGTGCGCCGGAAGGCACTCGAGTGTTCTTGGCGGGGCGACGGACTGCACTTTTGGTTCGAGCTTGCCCCGCACAAATAAAATTGCTAATGGGTTGAGTATTTAATCTGAGTTAGGTCGTTGGCCTAATACGCACTAACTACCACGCGGGGTAATCAGTATGGGCTGCTTTGCGGCGTACATTCTCCCGAAAGCTCTTCAGATGCCACATTTTTCGACTCGCACCCGGGTGGTCTGGAACGCATGGCGCTTGTTACTAAGGCATGCTAGGACTGGTCCCGGCCGAGGGCGTAACGTGCAGGATGGTGAGGGCGATGGCCCAAGACCCCGAGCCATTAGGATGTAGACCGGCGTGCTGGCCTCTCTATTGAGCCTAGGTAGGACTACGTCGTGTCGATCGGCCGAGGCCGGGTATGACCAGAAAATTGTATCCGGCCGGAGCTTATCGAGCGTGTTGGGGAATGTGGTGCACCCCTGCAGGGAAGTAAACTATCCGAATAGCCGTGTCCACGGTAACAGGACGACTTGGAGTTGTGCTTTGACCTACTACAACTATAATCATAAACTAATAAAATGAATTGTGGCTCCGGGATTGCTTCCTCGCAGGGGAGTCGAGGAAGGATCTCTGAGCGAGTTTACTTAATTAAAATTGTTACAACAATATGACTATATGTATGAGATACCAATCTGCACTCTTCTAATGCTGCAAGATGATGAAGATGCTAGTCTTCGATAGGACTAGGCCTTCTCCCTATTCTTGCTTTCTGCAGTCAGTCCAGATATAACCCCTCCCTTGATAATGATGCATATCTAGCATAGATCTGATGTAAGTCTTGCGAGTACTTTGGATGAGTACTCACGTTGCTATGCCTTTCTCTTTTCCCCTTCGATACGTTGCTGCGTTCAGACGATGGAGCCCAGGAGTCGGACTACGCTGGAGACGTCGACTACTACTACCCCGACGGAGGCCCCTACCAGCAGGATGGAGCTTACTACGACATAGACTTCTCCGACGTCCAGGAGTAGTTAGGAGGTTCCCAGGCAGGAGGCCTCGCCTCTTTCGATCCGTTTTTTATGTTTGTGCTAGCCTTCTTAAGGCAAACTTGTCTAACTTATGTCTGTACTCAGATATATTTGCTTTCGCTGACTGGTGCTTGTCGGAGCTTTATATTCGAGCCCTCGAGGCCCCTGGCTTGTAATATTAAGCTGTATGACTCTTTATTTATGTCGTTTGTCGTGTTGTGGTACTAATCAGTGAGTCCCTAATCTTGGCCGTACGCATTGCGTGATTGATTAGCATACGGACGAGAATGGGGGCGTCACAAGTTGGTATCAGAGCCGACTGCCTGTAGGTAGCCCCCTTTCCAACTCTTTGGCCGAAGTTGAGTCTAGTCATTGAAAACCTTTTACTAACACTGATGCTGTGGCTTACGGGCCCACATCTCAATCGGGTGGTATTAGGATCTTTTATTCCTCGTCTATACTCTGGGTTCTGATCTCTCTTCTCTTTCGGGTTAAAGATTTTATTAACTCTGACTCTAGGCTCTCGTAACTACTTCTCCCGGAGAGCCCTCATACCAGAAGATCACCTGCTTCGTCAGAAGATTCTGAAGATACCCTTTTGACGTTTTCCGAGACTTTGTGCTCATCGGATTTGCCATTCCCTACCACCGATAATTCCCTATGGATGACTAATTGCACTTGTCGTTCATACAATCTTTCCTCGTTGCTCTTGTTGTTACAAGAGGCCCCGAAATACTCTCCATTGCCCCGATAACCCTTTGAGTTTACGGCCTTATAGTTCTTTTCTGCATAGAAGCCTTACAGATAATTCCTCCCAATTGTCGAGGATCCGTTCATCCCAATTGTTCATGTGTTTCATAAAATTCTTCGAGATACTTTTCGATCTTCCGAAAATCCTCTGCAGCTTGTTGCTCTTGAAATTCTTGCCTGCTTGCATTATGGTTAATTCCATATGTCTAGCAATGTTCGTTAAAATCCCTTATGATTGTCATTCTGATCATATTGATTCAGCCTGTGTGCAAATGCACGCAGTCATCAGGTTATCCTTTTAAATTATTTTTCCGGCTCAGACGTCCTTCCGGACATGAGTTGATTCTCGGTAATTCAAACCTTTATTGATTGTACGACTAAGTCTTTCAACTTATCCATCCCCGATCAGAGCGTCTGCTTCTGATCTTTCGTTTTGGAAATCATAATTCCTTTGTATTTTAAGCATCATACTATTCAGGTGTTTCTTGAATCTGATGCCTTTGCATTCCTTGTTCCTCTGATTGAGTACCGATACTCACATCAACTTCGTTGTGGATCGCCCGATCCATTGTTGGAATTGTTGTCCGACAGTGTCGTTCATATTCCATCACCTTGTGAGTTCTTCCCCTGATACATAATGCCTTTGGTAAATTGTATCCTCTGTTTTGCCAACCATGCTCTACCTTCGAGCTTGTGTTAATTACTCTTGTAGCTTGTGGTATATGTTCCTAAGATACCTCGATGGGTTGAACCTATGCCCTCCCTAATCTGTGAGAACCCGAAAGTTTTCACGGGTCATACTCTTATGGAGTTTTGCCAGATAAATTTCCAACACTGCGACATCGTCCAAAGCAAGAAATGAATGAAGTGTTATGCATTGGAGAAGTGGGAGTCGACATTGAACTTGTGTTCATGCCCATGGAAATGATGTAGACCGTCTCGTAAGCTTCTTGCAAAATAATTATTCATCCGTATGATTCTTCCAGTATCCTTAATTTGATCGATTACAGTTATGGTTCCGACCATGCTATCCTTATTAATTTTATCCGAAAGGAATTCATTCCGATGCCTCGTCAATTTTTGACAAGGTTAAAGTATCTGCTGTCGCAGGTCAATGACCCAGTTCTACTTCTATCTTGTTATCCCTTCGAGTTTTACCCTCTGGTATCTCGAGGATATTACACCTTTGCACTACATCTTATTAACTTGATGAGGTAATAATTTTCATTGTCTTAATCACTCCACGGGTTCTGGGGTTGTTGTCAATCGAGAACACCGATTGGGAAAATTTATCCACACTGCAATTCAATACCCCTTGTAATTGTTAGTGGGAATATCAAAGTCAATCTGGTCATTCCTAGACTATCGGCTACATCGGAATGAATTGTCTTGCTATCTTTGACTGTGCTGCATCGTCCTTCTCTGGTGCGTAAATTCTTCAGAGTGCGAGCATTGCTTACGTCGAGCTTCAACGTCATGTTGTTTGTCTTGAAAAGCAACCTCTATATTGAGCTTGCATCTTATCTGTTGTGCCTATAACCTTCCACGTTGCCATTCCCCTGCTTGACGCCACCGCTGTTCGGTTGCATTCTCTTGAAAACTCTCGACAAAAGCTGTCATGATCATCGTCCACAATTTGACTTCTTCTGAGACGTCAACTGAGTTCTTGATGAGAAATACCTTCCTTGCCCTCGATGATTTTGTTATCATCGACAACCTCCTTGACTTCCTGTCATCGCAATTTTGTCCATGATATGGATGCAACTTGCTATCCAGCTTGTGTTATGTTCTACCCTGAAGTATTACTGTCTTTTGTGTCGAGAATGTTGTGAGGATTGCTCCACCTCTTAGAAATTCTTGACATAGGGATACTTCTCACCATCACCTTTCTTTCTTGGTCCCCGTGTTGATTCTAACCGGGATACCAACGAGCAAACGATGCTGCTTTGATTCTAACTTCGAGCAACCCTATTGCTTTGAAGTTAACGATCGACAGTTCATTCTTAGGCTGTTGGTTATTGAATCGACACTCTAGCATTGATCTTGCTGCCTAAGGTCATAATTCGGACGCACTTTTCAACCAATGATTAATGATGTATGTTTTCCTCGAGCATACAACATTATATCGTTTGAGCTGCCAAATGTCATCTCCTTGTTCACATAGTTGTGGAAATTCATCCGTTTGGAGTTCTCGATGAATTGTTGCTGAACCCATCAGCCGCATCCTCTTCTCCCTCGTGGTTCATGATGAACATTTAAGCTAGTGTTGGAAGCCTTGAATGCATTATCTTTGTGCTTAGTTCATGAAGAATATGTTTGATAAAAGACGTGTTTTTCTATAAGTTCACGTGCATTTTTGCCCCCGTGCTTATGGGAAAATTTTGTCTCGCTTCCTCTGGAATCGTTCCAATTCATTCAGGCATTTGCGAAGCATTCTATGGTTTGGTAGATTTGCTACCTTCACTCCATATGTATTTCCTAGCACGCCAGGCCACTAATTGATTTGATTCGTCCTAGTCCAGACTTACACATGGAACTTTGATATCCTCTGTGATGGTCCCCAATCAGAACTTGATTGCCCTCCATTTTAGAAACTTCGATGTGGGCAAGAATGTCTTGACCTTGTGTTCATATGTCTTGTAGTCTGACTAATGATTCCAGTCTTGCTTCTGTCGTTCATTCCGAGATTCTTGTAACATCACCTCGTAAGTCTGTGTTGCATCCTTTTCTCCTCAGGCCTTCTTTGCCTGAGATATCCTGACACCGACCAGATCTGGATCTCGGACAGATATGATGGTTGGAACATTATCAAGAATTATAACTTTGATCTTTATTACTCGGTAAGGTGATGTGGTAGCTAGCCCACCTGGCCGGATGACCTATTGTTATAATGCTTTATTTAGCATGGATTGCCATTCTTCCATGGGTGAATTGTAAGACTTATTTTATAAGTTGTCCTACTAGATCCTTCGTGTATCCAAACCCCATCCTTTACTCGGAACACCATATCATTGCTATCCCGAAGCATGAATGTGGTATATCGATCATCAACAGGAATAATGTAATCTCAATGCTAATTGTTCCTTGATCAAATATTCAAACCCCATTGTATGGGCATGTCATGGATTTTCCTCGCCCCTTTCACCTAAATGGTTATCTACTTGCTATTCTGTCGTGTATATCATGCTCTGTTTTTCCTTGGGAAAGTTATACTCCTAAAAACTTGAGTATAACCACATTTTCCTTTCCATTGGTCTGTTTAATGTGATAATCACATTTTCCTTTCCATTGGTCTGTTTAACCTTTCTTGAGATTATATGATCTAAGCAGTAATAATACTCTGCTTAGGTAAATACCTCGGTGTACTACTCTGTCAGTAAGACCCTGTTACTATTGTTGTTAACATTTCGGTAACCGCCGGTGGACGAGAACTTTGCCTATTGGTCCGCCTCGTTGTAACGAGCAGGAAGATGGTTCTCTTCGTCCCCCGCCCTTGGTACCGATGCTGTTGCCGACGTAAATGACAGGTTGTCCTCTGGCATATCTTGCTAACATGACCGTGCAAGATGTCACCGCTCTTCTTACTCTTAGTCCACATGATGGTCCCATAACCCATAGTTCCACAGGATCGAAACCTGACTCTCCTGTACATCCTTGATTCTAAAGTATCCCTTACACTTGGCTTCGTGTGCAAATTCCCGAGCCACCGTCCAGGGGATGATCTATTCTAATATCAGACGCAATAGTTCTTTGTTGCTCTGAACCCCTTTTCACCTTCTGAAATTAGGCATCGAATGACTGCCTACCCGTTGAAACCTTTGTACCATCATATATCGCTCTCAATAATTCCCTGAGCTACAACTCGAGGGATAACTCATGTATTATCCTTAAGTTCACCGTCAGATGCCCAACTTTTGGAGTTACGTTCTTTCAGAGTTCCCCCCCCCCCTCTAATCGCATTCGTAGGACGATGAAGAACCCAAAGAAAGGATGACGACTTCATCAGGATGACCTGGAATAGAGAATTGAAGACTTCAACATCAGGGAACCAGCCTCTTCGATGAGAGCAACCAAGAACGAGAAGATCCGTTAGAACTTCGTAACCAGAACTTTTTCCCTTACCCTACCTCTTAATTCTCGGGACGAGAATTCTTGTTAGTAGGGGAGAATTGTGACGCCCGTATAATTAGGCTACAGTAATCCCACGCTAATGATACCATGTCACCACTGTTACTGTCGATAACCTCGCGTTACTTCAAGCCGGTTCAAATTCAAATTAAAAATCAAGTCAGATAATTAAAGTTTTCAAACGTTCAAACTAAATTGTTCAAAGTGTGGCAAATAATCTCTGGATAAATGTCATGCCAAGATACAATTTAATTAAAGTATTTAAGGTGCCCCAAATAATTGAAAACAGCAGCTAAAACAGCTAATTAAATGTTTTTAATTAATAAAACAAAAACAAATTATTTCATTTAAGTGCCATAATTAATGTGGCAGTAGCATATTTATTTATGCTAATTTTAGTACTGTCTTTGTATTTTTATGAGAAAAGGGAAATTAAATAAAAAAGAAAAAGAAAAAGAATAAAACAAAACAGAAAACTAAATAAAAGGAAAAACAAACCCCCCCTGGCCAACTGGGCCAAACGGCCCAGCCAGCCAGCCCACCAGCCCGCCCCGGCCTCGCTCACCTGCTCCCTTCCCCGTGTCGCCGTCGCCATGGTCGGGCGTCGACGCGCCGGCCGTTTCTCGCCACCTCGCCGGGGCAGTTGGAGGAGGGGATAAGGGCGACCCCAGGCCATTCCCCCTGGTCGTCTCCCCCATTCGCCTCGCTCTCTCTCCCTCGCCTCTCCTCATTCCCCACCGAGCGCCACCGCCGACGTGCCGCTGTCGCCGTCGCGGCCACCGGCGCCCTTGTGCCCCTCCGCCGAGTCCAGACGCTCCGCCGGCGCCTACCACTTCCTCCTCGACCCCGCGAACGAGCCGTAGGCCGCTGCAACGCCCGGAGCCAGCCGTTCCCCATCTCGGATCACCGGAGCTCGCCGGCGTCGATCCCCTGCACGGCAGCTCCTAAACCTCTCACGGGCCATCTTGTGCCGCTCGGTGAGCGTTCCCCTCTCCCCTGGTCTCTCGCTTGCTCGTTCACGCGCTAGGACGACGACCTCGCTCGGACCCGTAGCTGCGCCGCCGCCGTTGCCGCTCGGGCGTCGACGCCGCCGTGCTTGCCGACCCCCACAACTCGTGCCCGTAGCATAGATAGGCGCGGCTTGATGCACTGGTTCCATTCATGCGCTCGGGCGCCCATATGGTCGCCGGAAACGGCCGCCGGCGTGCCCCCGCCGTCCCTGTAGGTCGCTGTCACTGTCGTGCCCGAGCGTACGCGTACGCGTACTGCTGCTGCTGCTGCGTCTCTGCTCCCGGCGCTGGCCGCCGCTGCTGCTCCCGGCGCTGGCCGCCTCCACTGCCCGCCACCGTCCGCGCGTGGCCGACGCGCCCAGCCACGCCAGCCGCTGCTGCCGCATGCGCGCTGCCGCCTTGCTTGTTTGCCTGCTGCTGCTCTGCTACAGTAACATTCAGTTACTGTAGCGCGAGCTAGCTTTCGCGAAATTGCATTGAGTAGCCCCCTAAACAGCCCCTAAACAGCGACAAAACCAATTCTAATATGGGTAAAATTAATATGGACAGAAAGTACACTCGACAAACTTCATTTTATCCCACTCGACCAAATCCATTAGATGCACGGATTAATTCCGGTGAAAATCACAAAATCCAATGTTCTGTTAACAGAAAAACCGAAAACAGCTTTATTTTCTTAGCTACTTTAGAGCTGTTGATGATCAAGCAAATGAACTCCAATATGGATGAAAGTGATACTAACGTATAGATCGCGGAAAAATGCTCACAATTGATATAAGACACTAATCCATAGGATGGACAGAACAATAGCTATAGCCTCTGGAAAACAGCTAAGCTAAGTGATGTTTAAAATGGACGAATTCTCAGACTTAGCAAAAATTTCAGGGATTTTTCGGATATTGCTAAAACTTTAGAAATTAATATAAAATAATCCGTATCCCGGATCGAAAAACTTTATACGTGAAAGTTGCTCAGAATAATTCTACGGTTCCAACTGCGTAGTCCGTTAGTCTGTCACCTGCTCCTAGCATAGCGAACGTGAAACATTTCCATCGTTTCCGTCTGTCCGGTAGAAGCCCGAGACCCGGGAAATATCGACAGATATTCTCCCGTTCCGACTATGACATGTGGAACCCCTGGCCCCCTTTGACCAGTCAAAGTCTCCAATTGACTGCTGACTGGGCAGTCAACTAGGACCCACTGTCAGCCTCTGTTGCACATATCTGGGTACACTTCTGTATACCCATAGCATTTAATATTTGATATAATTTCGAATTAAATTAGTTCTGGAAAATTCAGAAAATGTTTAAAACTTAGAAAAATCATATCTTTTAAACCGCAAATCCGATGAAAATAATTTATATATGAAAGTTTGATCAGAAAAATCCCACGAATCCAATTATGCCATCCATTCATCTGTCACATGCCTCTAGCTATCTGAACATGCAACTTTTTGCCTGTTTCGGATAGGTGAATAGCGCATGACTTTAATAAAAATCATTCCAAATAGATTCCTAAATTAACTAGAGCACTTAGATAGGCAGTATATCACCCTAGCACTGCATCTAGACATGTCATGCACCCCTGTTGCTTCACTGCCGTGTAATTATTGTTTCACCCCCCCTCTGGTCATCTGTTCGTCATTTATCCGGAACCGGGAAAACTTTCCCGGATGTGTTCCCCCTTCATCGGTATCGAGTAACACTGCGTTAGGTCACACCCGACACAACTTATTGCCATACTATACTTTGTGTTACGATTGTCTGCTTTATATTTATTGTTTCTTCCCCCTCTTCTCTCTCGGTAGAGCCCGGTGCCGACGTAGTCCCTGAGCCTGACGGTGCTACCGAGATCGACTACGCCCCTGGCGATCAAGCCTTTTGCCGCAGAGCAGCAAGGCAAGCAAAACCCCCTTGAGCATTCCGATATCACCCATCTCTCTCCCTCTTATGCTTGCATTAGATTTTGCTACTGTATTAGATAGCTCCTATTCTGATGCATAGCCTGATTTTGATGAACTGTTACTATCATTGTAACCATACCAACTGCTTAGTATAGGTGGATCAGTAAATCCCCAGTGACCCCTGAGTCCCAGTTGCCCCTGCTTGTTCATCGACGACTCGACGACTCGAAGACCCGAAGACTTGGTCAACTGACCGACGAGCCAGACCCCTCACATCACCGCACACCCCTTTAGTATGGCACTGCAGAGCTACCATCGAGTGCCGAGGGTGATACCTCACTTAGCACTCCGGATGTTAATTCTATAGCGTAGCTAATCGATCGTGGGTATCGAGGGTGATTCCTCCTTTCCATTTATCGATAGCGGCTCTTGTCATACACATACCCCGAGTGGGATCCATCGAGGGTGATTCCTCGGATATCCACTTGGTGTATAACCACACAGTTACTTTGACTTGACATTTATTACATGTGAAAGACGGGACTGGAGGGACAGGCGGTACCACTCTGTTGAAGTGGACCTGAGTTCCCGACAGTTCTGAGACGGGTCGGCCCCAAGGGTACCCGTGTGAGAAAGATTTGGTGGGATGCGCCGCAAGGCATCCGGAGACTTGGTGGGATGCGCCGCAAGGCATCCGGAGACTTGGTGGGGTGCGCCGGAAGGCACTCGAGTGTTCTTGGCGGGGCGACGGACTGCACTTTTGGTTCGATCTTGCCCCGCACAAATAAAATTGCTAATGGGTTGAGTATTTAATCTGAGTTAGGTTGTTGGCCTAATACGCACTAACCACCACGCGGGGTAATCAGTATGGGCTGCTCGGCAACGTACATTCTCCCGAAAGCTCTTCAGATGCCACATTTTTCGACTCGCGCCCGGGTGGTCTGGAACACATGGCGCTTGTTACTAAGGCATGCTAGGACTGGTCCCGGCCGAGGGCGTAACGTGCAGGATGGTGAGGGCGATGGCCCAAGACCCCGAGCCATTAGGATGTAGACCGGCGTGCTGGCCTCTCTGTTGAGCCTAGGTAGGACTACGTCGTGTCGATCGACCGAGGCCGGGTATGACCAGAAAATTGTATCCGGCCGGAGCTTATCGAGCGTGTTGGGGAAGGTGGTGCACCCCTGCAGGGAAGTAAACTATTCGAATAGCCGTGTCCACGGTAACAGGACGACTTGGAGTTGTGCTTTGACCTACTACAACTATAATCATAAACTAATAAAATGAATTGTGGCTCCGGGATTTCTTCCTCGCAGGGGAGTCGAGGAAGGATCTCTGGGCGAGTTTACTTAATTAAAATTGTTACAACAATATGACTATATGTATGAGATACCAATCTGCACTCTTCTAATGCGGCAAGATGATGAAGATGCTAGTCTTCGATAGGACTAGGCCTTCTCCCTATTCTTGCTTTCTGCAGTCAGTCCAGATATAACCCCTCCCTTGATAATGATGCATATCTAGCATAGATCTGATGTAAGTCTTGCGAGTACTTTGGATGAGTACTCACGCTGCTATGCCTTTCTCTTTTCCCCTTCGATACGTTGCTGCGTTCAGACGATGGAGCCCAGGAGTTGGACTACGCTGGAGACGTCGACTACTACTACCCCGACGGAGCCCCTACTAGCAGGATGGAGCTTACTACGACATAGACTTCTCCGACGTCCAGGAGTAGTTAGGAGGTTCCCAGGCAGGAGGCCTCGCCTCTTTCGATCCGCTGTTTATGTTTGTGCTAGCCTTCTTAAGGCAAACTTGTCTAACTTATGTCTGTACTCAGATATATTTGCTTTCGCTGACTGGTGCTTGTCGGAGCTTTATATTCGAGCCCTCGAGGCCCCTGGCTTGTAATATTAAGCTGTATGACTCTTTATTTATGTCGTTTGTCGTGTTGTGGTACTAATCAGTGAGTCCCTAATCTTGGCCGTACGCATTGCGTGATTGATTAGCGTACGGACGAGAATGGGGGCGTCACACACATGCTCCTCCTGTTGTCGTGATGGCCGGCGCTGCTTCCGTCATGGCCCGGGAGCTCGTCAACATGGTCGTGGTAGAGTTGTGCGAGCTCTCGGGTGCTGGTGTAGACGAGTCGCCGGGCGTCCTCCCCCGACGCGTCGGGTGTGCTGGGGGGCGCGTTGCAGCGTCTACCCCACACGGCTGGCGGCTCCCATCGGCCCCCGTCTGCGCCAGGGGCTAACTCTTGTGCGCCCGTTGAGCCGGGACGCGCTCCCAGTGGGTGCAGGTCACGACACACTCCTCCCGTGTGTCGGCACGTCCTCAGCATCTCGGCGGCGGGTTAAGTGACCTCCTGGACGCGAGCCCCCTGGGCCGTCCCATTGGGAAGCTCCTGGGCCTTGCCGGCCGTGGTGGCGTGCCTGGCCGCGGGACATATCCAGCTGTCAAAGCATCCGCGAGCAACATGGAAAGGCTGCAGCTCACGGGCCACGAGAAGCGCGATTCGCCCGCGTGTCGGGTCGCGGCGAGCCTGGGGGGATGACGCCGCGACGCGGACGCTGAGGAGGGTTGGGGCGGCGAGGGCGCGCTGCGCGGTCGGTGAGGGTGACAGCCCTCGGTGCTTGTTCAAGGCCGGGCTAGAGACGGCGTCTTCCGACGGAGGAGCAAGTCGGCGCGGGATGCCGAGGTCTGCAGTCGTCGCCCGAGCAACGCGAGCAGCCCGTCGTTCGGCGCGGGCTCGGCGTCCCTTGGTCATGGAAGCGACGAGCGGAGGCGAGGCGAAGCTTGAGTGAGGATCCTGACACACCCCTACCTGGTGTGCGAAATGTCGGATTTCGGGCTCCGCAAAACCCTAAGAAGTTCGAACCCAGGGGTGTGTGCGAAGATCTCCAATAGCTTCACCCCCTCCAAGCTCACAACACAATGACCCCGCTCGATGGCAAGGGAGAAGACAACACACATGAGTTTACCCAGGTTCGGGCCACTACGAAGCGTAAAACCCTATTCCTGCTTTTGGTGGATTGCCTCACGAGGAGGTTTGTGGATGAACTAGTACAGTGGTGAGTCGCCTCGCGAGTGTGTCTTCGGTGGTGTCTCGTCCCCCCCTCTATCGAGCAGCCTAGCCTCTATTTATAGCGGCCCGGGTCCTCTTCCCTTATCACAATGGCGGGAAGGGATCCCACAACGGCCAAATTCGAAGGGGGACAAGAGGTACGCCCTATCCTGACGAAAGGTGGTATTCGCCTACAAAGTAGCCGATGGTGATGCAGAGGTGGGCTCGGCGATGACGTCCGTCCTGCGGGGCTCGGGGTCTTGGTCTTGTTGCACCGGAAGGGAAACCTTTGGGGGATGCTTTGGGAACCTGCGTGTGCCCCTGCCTCCCTTGCACCAAAGGGGAAACTGTCCCCTCTAGCGTGCTGGCGCCCGCCTGGCCTGGCTGGCGTCACCCTTGGCCTCCTGAGGTCGAGTGTTGCATAGAGATCTCCGTCGCTCGGGAGGAGGCTTGGGGAGGCCTGTTCCACTGCGGGTCTTGGTGCTGTTTCCCTCGCGAGCTTGGGGTCTCGTGAGGGCCTTGTGCTGAATGAGGCCGCGCTGGGCCGTACTTGGTCGTCGAGGTGGGCCACGCCCTGGGCCGCAGGCAGGCAAGTCTGGGTACCCCCGTTCCGAGGACGCAGACAGAGGGAAAGAACACCATATGATCCAACTATATTAATAAAGCTCGCGGTACATCAAGATCGTGCCACATCAAGAACATGAGGGAGAGAGAGACTAAACACAAAGCTACTGGTACATACCCTCAGACCCGAGGGTGAACTACTCCCTCCTCATCATGGAGATCGCCGGGATGATGAAGATGGCCTCCGATGATGATTTCCCCCTCTCACGGGGTACCGGAAAAGGGCTTCGGATGAGATTTCTTTGGTACAGACGCTTGCGGCGATGGAGCGGAAGTTCTTAGGTTATTTCCGGGGTTTCCTTGATTTCTAGGAATTTTTGGCGTATGTTTCACGTCAGGGAGGTGCCCGAGGGGCCCACAAGCCATGGTGGCTGATGTCTACTATGCAACTTTATTCTTGTAGACTCTGTTGGGCCTCCAAGCGCAGAGTCTTGTAGGATAGTAGCAATTTTCCCTCAAGTGGATGACCTAAGGTTTATCAATCCGTGGGAGGTGTTGGATGAAGATGGTCTCTCTCAAACAACCCTGCAATCAAATACAAGAAATCTCTTGTGTCCTCAACACACCCAATACAATGGCAAATTGTATAGGTGCACTAGTTCGGCGAAGAGATGGTGATACAAGTGCAATATGGATGGTAGATATAGATTTTTGTAGTCTGAAAGTATAAAAACAGCAAGGTAACAAATAGTAAACAGCGAGCAAAACGGTATATTAATGCTTTGAAAGAAGGCCTAGGGTTCATACTTTCACTAGTGCAATCTCCCAACAATGCTAACATAGTTGAATCATATGATCATCCCTCAATGTGCAACAAATAATCACTCCAAAGTTCCTATCTAGCGGAGAACAATAAGATGAAATTGGTGTAGGTAGTAGAACCACCTCAAAGTTATTCTTTCCGATCAATCTTTTGGGCTATTCCTATAAGTGTCACAAACAACCCTAGAGTTCGTACTAGAACAACACCAATGATACATATCAATCAACCCTAATGTCACCTAGATACTCCAATGTCACCTCAAGTATCCGTGGGTAAATTATGCGACATGCATCAAACAATTTCAGGTCTATCATATTCAATCCAACACAAAGAACTTCAAGGAGCACCCCAATATTTCTATCGGAGAACGTGGTATGAAAACGTGCAATCAACCCCTATGCATAGATCCCCAAGGTCACCGGAATCCACAAGTTGATGCCTCAACATATATCAAGTGAATCAATAGAATACCCCAATGTCACTACGGTATCCCACGCAAGACGTACATCAAGTGTTCTCAAACCAAAATATTCAATCCAACAATACGAGATATCATAGGTAAAGATTCAATTCATCACAACAAGGTAGCAAGGGAATAACATCATACGATCCGACTATATTAACAAAGCCTGTGATACATCAAGATCATGACATCTCAAGAACACGAGAGAGAGAGAGATTGGAAACATAGCTACTGGTACATACCCTCAGCCCCGAGGGTGAACTACTCCTTCCTCGTCATGGCATCCGTCGGGATGATGAAGATGGCCACCGATGATGGTTTTCCCTCTCCGACAGGGTATTGGAACGTCTCCATATTGGTTTTTCGTCGATACAGAGAGTTGTGGCAGCGGAGCGGAGAGTCTTTGTTTATTTCTGGGGTTTCTAGGATTTATAGGATTTTTCAGCGTTGGAATCACGCGCAACGGAGCCACGTGGGCCCCACAAGCTATCAGGGTGTGACCTAGGGGGTCGCGCCCTGATAGCTTGTGGCCCACTGGTGTCGGTGTACCAAAGTATGGGTCTTTTTAGTACCCCTTACTTGTGCACGGGCAGTTGTAGCCGTTCCGCGGCAAGCCTTGTCGGGGAATAGCTAGGAGTAATCACGAGACTAAGACGACAAGCAGACATTCAAGTCAACGATCAGACCAGAAAACAGAAGACCAAAGGGTTGCGGAGGCCCGGCAAGGATTCGGTCCCGGCAAGCCCCGGGCCCGGCAAGGATTCGGTCCCGGCAAGGATTCGGTCCCGGCAAGCCCCGGGCCCGGCAAGGATTCGGTCCCGGCAAGCCCCGGGCCCGGCAAGGATTCGGTCCCGGCAAGCCCCGGGCCCGGCAAGGATTCGGTCCCGGCAAGCCCCGGCCCCGGCAAGGATTCGGCCCCGGCAAGGCTCTGCACAGTACAGCGCTATCGCTCCAGTACAGCGGCCAGCCTTGTCGTTTAGGGCTTGTCCTCATGGTGACGTGGCGTAATACTGGCCACGCGATGCTTAAGCGGTGTTGATGGGATGGCTGCTTTTGTCCATCCCCTGTAAAGCTTTTCCAAGCCCGAGAAGCTAAGGGACACCTCGACGGACACCTCACGGTGCATTTAATGAGTTTGTCCTAAGCCGTCAGGGTTAGGTATGATAATACTGTGGTAACACTGTAGTTACTTTCCACCTCATGCCTTATCTTCTACGTCACTGTGGTAGCCCCTTGGACTAATATAAAAGGAGGCCCGAGACGCACAAGGGAGGGAGTTCGAAAGCCCATTCTGCATGCATAGCTGCTACTGTAGCTCCCAGAACTTGGCCAAGAATATTCACAATAATACAATCAAAGCAGGAGTAGGGTTTTACGCATCCGTGCGGCCCGAACCTGGGTAAATCCCCCGCGTGCTGTTCGTTAGTTCTGCTCTTTGTGCAACCCTCTCCCCTTGCCGAACCGTAAGGGATCTCCTCGATCCCATAGGTGTTCGTTTCCCACGACATCTTTGGCGCGCCAGGTAGGGGGGATCGAGGTTGTGCGAACCTGATCTGGTGATCAGCGCGTCAGATCTTTGATCATCTTCACCACCATGGCTCCCAAGAAGAAGGGTTTCACGGCGGTTGGTCCATCCGCATCCATCGCGCCTGATGCTGCGCGCGCAGGCGACGGGGTAGACGCGGGTGGAGGAGGTGGAGGCTCCGAGCTTCCACGGCGTTCCGACGATCCGAGCCGGACGAGCAACAGGTCCAAGGATGGAGCTGCGCAACCTGCGGGTGGTGCAGCGACTTCCAAGGATGGAGCGGCGCCTTCCATGACGAATACGCCGGCGCATGCACCGCGACCTTCTCAGGACGCGCGTGACGTGCGGCCTCAAGACGTTGGTGGTTCCGGGCGTCCGCATGGGAAGACCCCTGCGCATCACTCCCAGGGTGCGCAGGGCCAAGATCCGCGCCAGCGAGCTGGTGGAGGCCGCGCACGGGTGCAGAGTCGTGATGGTGCTCCTTCTAACCCTGTTAGGAGTTTGAGCACCTCACGCTCTTCGCACCTGTCGCCGCCGCCTACGCCAGCAGAGGCGTTGGCGCGAGCTCAGCTGCTCCTAGACTTCCCTCCCGCCGCGGAGAAGCTAGACGAGTGGTGAGCCACTATCCAGAGCCTCATCGGCCTAGCCAACAACGACGTACCGCAGCAGGGTGAACCCTCGTGGCTACAGTCGTCTAGGCTGGTGCGTGGCGAGGGAGAGAAGACCGGAGCTGGAACGACTACGTTGCGTTCCCCTCCGCTGCATCAAGAGCGGTCGTTAACTCGGCGGACCGGCGCCCGTGAGGATGATTCCACGGCATCATCTGACCCGCGGGTTCACCGCGATCAACGTCACGTTCTTCGGGAACGGAAGAAGGAGGACGCTCGAACCACCATCGAGCGCCGAAGGGAAGCGCGTCGCCAGTCCGACAAGCGCGCTGGGACCTCGGTTGACGAGCCCGCGCCAGGGTACCCTGGCTGCCTACCTTACGAGGTGGGTTGCCCAGCGTTTACTCGTGAGCTGCGGCAAGTCCAGTGGCCTAGCTCCCGCTCCTTCAAGCCGGAAGTACCGGAGAAGTACGACGGCAAGACCCATCCGTCCGAGTTCTTGAGCATCTACACCATCGTGGTGCAGGCTGCCGGGGCTCATGACGATAAGGTGCTGGCCAACTACTTCCCGTTGGTACTGAAGCCCAACGTGAGATCGTGGTTGATGCACCTGCCCGAGAATTCCATCTCTTCTTGGGTCGACCTGTGCCATCAGTTTGTTGGCGCCTTCACCGGCGGCCATCAAGCTCCTGGCCAGGAGAGTGATCTGCACATCATTCCCCAGAAGGAGGGCGAAACTTTGCGCAAATATATCCAGAGGTTCAGCCGCATCCAGCACAACATTCCTGACGTTCATCCCGCCGCCGTCATCAGCGCCTTTCATCAGAATGTGCGCAATCGTAAGATGCGGGAGGAGTTGGCGATGAACAAAGTCAGAGATGTCGCCGAGCTCTACGCCTTGGCCGACAAATGTGCTCGGGCAGAAGAAGGAAGGAGACTCCCCGGCGAGAACGCTGGCGCTGGAGTCGACTCCGATAGCGAAGACGTTCCTGCCCCGGCAAGAAAGGGGCGGCGGAAGAACAAGAAGCGCAAGGGCAAGGCCGTGCTCGCCGTTGAAGGTTCGGGCAACACCGGCACCGCCAAGAAGTCCAAGATCGACGACCCCGGCAAGGAGGTTGCCGGGTGTGCGGCGTGTCAGGCCTTGGCGGCTGCCGACAAGCCAGAAGGATCCGGCAAGCAGTACTGCAAGATCCACCGTACCAAGGGCCATGATCTCCAAGACTGCCGGCAAGTTGAGGAGCTTGCCGAGAAGCAGCGCGCCGAGTATGAAAGGCGCGACAAGGAAAGAGCCCAAGATGGTGCCGGAGGGTCTGGCAGGAAGCGCGGTCGAGGAGGTCGTCGCGGCAAGCCCAGGCCGCAGCAAGAGAAGCCTGCCCGGGGCCGCGCCAAAGAACAAGGAAATGATGATGACGATGCAGAGGGCGACGAGTCCAGCGAACACGAGTTCCAGAAGACTACAGAGGCCATGTGCGTCGACGGGGGCGCTTCGTTGCATTCCTCTCACCGCCAGCTCAAGCAGTGGGCGCGTGAGATTAATGCAGCAGAGCCATCCCTCGATGCCCGGAAGCCACTGAAGTGGTCCCTCACGCCTATCATTTTTTACGCCGAGGATCACCCTGATCGCACAACTGCGGTCGGGTGCTTGCCGTTATTGGTTTCACCAACGATTCGCAACCTCCAGGTGACGAAAATGTTAGTTGACGGTGGGGCCGGCCTGAACCTGATCTCGCCCGATGTGATCAAGAGGCTGCAAATTCCCGACGAAGATCTCGAGGAGACAGGTTCTTTCCAAGGGGTCAATCCGGGAAGGAACCAGCCGAAGGGCAAGATTACGCTGCCGGTAACTTTCGGCAGCGAGCTGAACTTCAGGACGGAGAAGGTCGTCTTCGACGTCGCCAGGATTCCATTGCCATACAATGGAATCCTTGGCCGCCCAGCGCTGGCTAAATTCATGGCGGCCTCGCACTACGCCTACAACGTCTTGAAGATGCCCGGTCCAATGAGCGTCATCACTGTCCACTCCGACAAGAAAGACGCGCTCATTTGCACCGACAAGCTCTACCGGGAAGCAGTTGCAGCGTCCGCCGCCAAGGCGCATGCTCCTGCCGCTCAAGATCCCGGCAAGAAGAAGCAGCCCGGCAAGACCTCTGGTACAAACTCCGGCAAGCGCGCCTCTCCAGAGTGCCGCGCTGCCGTCGAGGGTGCCCCAGAGAGCTCTGCCGGCCAGATCAAGAAATCCAAGGCTGCTCCGCCTGAGACCAAGAAGGTGCCCGCCAAGGAGGACGGGACGGGGGGAACCTTCACCATAAGCTCCACCCTTGATGACAAATAGGAAGGCGCGCTCGTTGCCTTCCTGCGGCCGAATGTCGATGTGTTTGCATGGCAACCATCTGACATCCCCGGTGTTCCCAGGGAGGTAATTGAGCACCACCTAGCTGTCTGTCCCCACGCGCGGCCCGTAAAGCAGAAGGTGCGGAAGCAAGCCTTGGAGCGGCAAGAGTTTATTGCGGAAGAGATTAGGAAACTTGAGGCGGCGGGCCTGGTTAGAGGAGTCCTCCATCCTACATGGTTGGCCAACCCAGTTGTTGTGCGCAAGGCGAATGGTAAGTGGAGGCTATGTATTGACTTTACAGATATCAATAAAGCCTGTCCAAAAGATCCCTTTCCCTTGCCGCGCATCGACCAGATTGTGGATTCCACTACCGGCTGCGATTTGCTGTCATTTCTTGACGCATACTCAGGCTATCACCAGATCTTCATGGCGAAAGAAGACGAAGAGAAGACCGCATTTATCACCCCGTGTGGCACATATTGCTTCTTGCGTATGCCTTTCGGGTTGAAAAGTGCTGGTTCGACCTTCGCTAGAGCTGTCTAGATTGGTTTCGGGGCCCAGCTGCATAGAAATATGGAGGCTTACATGGATGACATAGTGGTCAAAACCAAGGACAAGGCAACGCTCATTCAAGATCTGGAGGAGACATTTGCAAATCTGCGCAGGATCAACCTGAAGCTCAATCCCGAGAAGTGCGTGTTTGGCGTCCCATCCGGCAAGCTTCTCGGGTTCTTTGTATCTCAGCGTGGAATTGAAGCCAATCCCGAGAAGATCAAGGCAATTGAGCAGATAGAAGCGCCAAGACGAGTTAAGGATGTGCGCCGCCTTGCCGGCTGCGTCGCTGCTTTGAGTAGGTTCATCTCAAAGTCTGCTGAGCGCGCCCTGCCGTTTTTTAAAATTTTAAAGAAGGCAGGTCCAATGAAATGGACTCCAGAAGCGGAGGCAGCGCTGCAGGATTTGAAGAAGTACCTCTCCTCTTCGCCAGTACTAGTCGCGCCTAGACCACAAGAGCCGTTGCTGCTATATCTGGCGGCAACGAATCAAGTGGTTAGTGCTGCGCTGGTGGCAGAGAGAAAAGCAGAGGAAGATGCAGCGGCAACGGCAGGCCCGCCAAGCGACTTGCCGGGGCCAGCCCCGGCAAAGTCTGGTGCCGACAAGGAAAGACCCGCGCAGTCAAGTCAGGCAGTGCAGAAGAAGAAGATGGTGCAGCGCCCAGTCTATTTCGTCAGCTCCCTGTTGCAGGGGGCTAGGTCGAGGTATTCTGGTATGCAGAAGTTACTCTTCGGCCTTCTCATGGCCTCGAGGAAGCTGCGCCATTACTTCCAAGCACATGAGATCACCGTCGTCACTCGCTTTCCGCTACAACGGATTCTCCGGAACCCAGAAGCAACCGGCAGGATCGTGGAGTGGGCGTTGGAGCTGTCATGCTTTGGTCTCAAGTTTGAAAGTTCTTCAACTATCCAGAGCAGGGCCTTGGCAGAATTCATTGCAGAATGGACCCCAATGCCAGACGACGAAGTTCAAGAATCAGCGATTCCCGGCAAGGAAACAGATCGCGAATGGATCATGTACTTTGATGGAGCCTTTTCGCTTCAAGGCGCCGGTGCCGGCGTGCTGCTTGTCGGACCCACCGGAGAGCACCTCAAGTACGTCATCCAGATGCATTTTCCCCGGGAGAGATCGACCAACAACACGGCAGAGTATGAAGGACTGCTTGCCGGTCTCAGGATCGCGGCAGACCTTGGGATCAGGAAGCTCATCGTCAGGGGTGACTCCCAGCTTGTCGTGAGGCAGGTCAACAAAGATTATCAGAGCTCGCTGATGGAAGCATACGTCGATGAAGTGAGGAAGCTGGAGGAGCGCTTTGACGGTCTTCAGACAGAGCATGTTCCTCGATCAGAGAACAGCATTGCCGACGACCTGTCGAAGCGTGCCGCACTCAAGCTACCTGTGGAACCAGGGACTTTTGTGCTCCGCTTGACTCAACCATCCGTGTCGCCATCGACAAGGCCTGATAAGAGAAGAAGGTTAAGTACCGGCGAGCACTTCCCGGCAAGGCTTCCCGAAACCCCCGGCAAGGATCTTGCCGGGAACGACACGGTTGCCGGTGAGCAGCGGCTTCGCGCAGAACCTCTGGTTCTTGCCGCCGAAGCAAGCGCCCTGGCTGCCGAAGAAATACCAGTTGTCGGTAAGCAGCTGCTCCGCCAAGAGCCTCAGGTTCTTGCCGTAGAAGCAAATGCTCTCGCAGCTGAAGAGTTGCCTTTAGTCCTTGTCGTCGAGCCACAGGCTCCGGCATGGGCACAGCAAATAGTCCATTTCCTTCAGACAGGAGAACTCCCTGAGGAGCAGGAAGAAGCTGAGAAAGTAGCCCGTCAGTCAAGAATGTACCAGTTCGTCGACGACGTCCTGTACAGAAAGAGACCCAACGGTGTGAAATTGAAGTGCATCCCTCGGGAGGACGGACTAGAGCTGTTGGCAGAGATTCATGGGGGCGTATGTGGATCCCACATAGGTTCAAGAGCCCTTGTCGGCAAGGCATTCCGGCAAGGATTCTTCTGGCCTACTGCCCTCCAGGATGCAACGGCACTAGTAACCAAGTGTGAAGCGTGCCAGTTTCATTCGAAGCAACTTCATCAGCCAGCTCAAGCTCTCCAAACGATACCTCTCTCCTGGCCCTTCTCGGTCTGGGGGCTCGACATACTGGGCCCCTTCCCCCGCGCTGCCGGGGGCTTCGAGTACTTGTACGTTGCTATCGACAAGTTCACGAAGTGGCCAGAAGTGGAAGCAGTGAGGAGGGTGACAGCACAGTCAGCAGTCAAGTTCTTCAAGGGAATTGTGTACCGTTTTGGTGTGCCGAACAGGATCATCACTGACAACGGTACACAGTTCACAAGCCGCACCTTCATGCAGTACGTCCAAGACCTTGGCGGCAAGATTTGTTTTGCCTCTGTTGCTCACCCGAGAAGCAATGGCCAAGCGGAGAGGGCAAACGCTGAGGTGCTGCGTGGTCTCCGGACCAGAACTTTCGACAAGCTGCACAAGCATGGAAGACGCTGGATTGATGAGCTGCCGGCGGTTCTTTGGTCGATCAGGACGACGCCAAATCGAGCCACCGGCCAGACGCCCTTCGCTCTGATCTACGGAGCGGAGGCAGTTCTCCCCACGGAACTCATATACGGGTCACCTCGAGTGCTCGCTTATGATGAGCTTGAGCAAGAGCAGCTGCGGCAAGATGACGCGCTGCTCCTTGAGGAGGACCGTCTTCGGGCTGCTGTGCGAGCCGCTCGCTACCAGCAAGCTTTGCGCCGCTACCATAGCCGCAAGGTTCACGCCCGGAGTCTTGAGGAAGGAGACCTTGTTCTTCGGCGCGTTCAGTCGGCCAAGAATTTCAGCAAGTTGACGCCGAAGTGGGAAGGCCCTTACCGGGTAGTGCGAGTCACCAGGCCTGGCGCTGTCCGCCTGGAGACCGAAGAGGGCTTGCCAGTAAGTAACTCCTGGAACATCGAGCACCTTCGCAAGTTCTACCCATAAGGCGCCGTTGTTCGGGTTTCTTGTTGTGATAGCGATACGGCCAGCAGGCTGCTGACGACCCGAATCCAGCGCTCGCGGCAGCGTAACGCTCCGGCAAGATCCCGGCAACGCCATTCTGTACAAGTGTTGCCGCTGGCATGTAATCCTTTGTACAGAGCAGGCATATCCCTGTGCGTATTTTAATGAGATCTGTGTGCTTTACATCTCTTGTTGATTTCATGTCATTCTGTATGCATGTATTATCTGAGATATGTATCGCACTTGATCCCGGTAAGAGCTAACGAACCGTCAGGGTTCCATACCTTTATTTTCTCTTCTTTCTTTTTCTCAAGAGATAGAAGATTCCCTCGCCCGCAAGTTTGCCGGGGGGGTAGGAGAATGGTGGTATGGAGGCCAGACGACGTTCAAGGTTGGCGCCTTGCCGGAAGAAAAGGAATAGCGACAAAAAGCAGAGCTAAGTTGCTAAACCCCTTAAGCAGATTTTGATTTTTGTAAGGCTGTATTCCCTTGAACGATTTCGGCTTTATATGGAAAACCTGCACGCGATGGAATCTTGTCGTGATCGGTCGCGCCCCTACTCTGTTTCGAGTCCGCTCAACAGTCTAGGTGGCCGCGCTGAAAGCGTCAAGATTTCTTGCCGTGAGCAGCACTACCCGCAAGCTGCTGACGACCCGAATCCAGCGCTCGCGACAGGGTTATGCTCCGGCAAGTTCCCAGCAAAGCGTAGGGTACACGCCATACAGAGAGAAATTGAACAAAGGGAATAGCATGCCATAATTCAAAGAGAGTAAGTTATATTACATCTAGTGCTTGCCGCGTTTCTGACATAAGACGAATTGTCTTTTATATGGAATGCTGGCGGCAAGATGAGGAAGAGATAGGAGGCTACAGTTAATCCCGGCGATCGCCCTCGACCCTCTTCACCTGGCTCACCCGATCGACGATGGGCGCGACAAGCTCCTCGAGAGCCTTGACGTCCGCGTCTTTCGGCAAGCTCTTCAAGGCTTTGGAGAGGTCGACGCCAGGGTTCCTGTACGCCACCTTCATCAACACCTTGCGGAGGACGAGCTGGCAGAGCTTCCGGGATTCGTCGGCCAGTTTGCTTGTCTGATTCGCCTGGAGTAGCTTGAGGGCGTCGACGAGCTTGTCGAAGAACATGGTTAACCTGGCGCTTGAGGATATGTTGTCGTCGACTGAGTATTCGAAGCCCGGCAAGTCCATGGTCTCCAGCTCCGCGCCAAGCTTCTCGGCGACGTCCGCCAGCCTGGCAGTCCAGAGCTTCACGCTTGAAGTGTACTCGTTGTGGGTGGTGGCGGCGTTCTGGAGCAGCTCCTGTTCGTCATGGAGGTCTTTGATAAGAGTCCTCTCGCGAACTCGGGCGGCCTCAAGAGACTCCTCCAGCGTGGATAGCTTTAGCTTCAGATCTTCAATGGAGTCCTTGGCGGAGGAGAGCTGTTGGATCCTCTCGGATGCGGCGGCCTGCGTCTCCATCAGGCTGTGGAGAGCCTTGTCTCTCTCGGCCTCGAGTGTTGAGACCTTCTTGCCGTGGTCCTCGAGAGCGACCTCCAGCTGCTTCGTCTTCTCCTCCAGCAAGTTCTTGGCGGTCTCCGCAGCTCCGGCAGCGTCGAGGGCCTCTTTGAGCTTGCCGGCGTGGTCTTCAGTTAGAGCTCTGAGCGTCTTCAAGTGTTTCTGCTCAAGCTCCTGGACCCGCCGCGCGACAAGACTTTCGAGCTCTTCATCATTGTTGCGAAGCTTGGCGGCAAGCGCCGCCTCGCGGGCGGTAAGGTCCTCTTCTTGGGCGTCAAGGCTGATGCGGCGCTGCGTCAAGAGGGCTTCTGCCGCGGCGGCTTGCTGGGCGGCCTCCTCCTGCGCTTTCTCGATGTCTGATTGCTTCAGCAGGAGGACATTCCGCTCTTCCGCCAGCTACTCCCGATAAATATTCAGCTCTTGGAGGGCCTCGCCATACCAAGCCTGTGTCTCCGTGATGCGTTGTTGGAAGTCTCCTTCCGCGGCCTCGACGAGCGCTGCCCGGGAGTCCAGTTTCTCCTTCCGGGCGCGATAGAGCGTCTGGAGCTTCTGATAATTGTCATTCATGGCTTGAAGTAGTTGCTCCTCCTTCGGCTCACTGACGGCAGCGACGGTGATTTCCCCGTCAAGATGTTCCCCTTCAACCAGCTCTTCAATGCTTGCCGACCCCGGCATGCTGACAACGTTCTTGCCGGCCCTGATATATTGGCTTGAGGGAGGGGCCTGGAACGACGAGGATTGGTCTTCGGCAGTCGAGGGCCCCGCGGCAGTAGAAGCGCCTGGCGCTCCTGCGGCGGAAGCGCCGTCAGTATTGCCGCGGGTCTCCTCGCCGGCCCCCTCGGCGGCCTTGGCGGCCTCAGCGGCAGCGGCCTTGGCGGCCTCGGCGGCAGCGGCCTTGGCGGCCTCAGCGGCAGCAGCCTCGGCGGCAGCAGCTTTGGCAGCCTCGGCGGCGGCATGCTTGGCGGCCTCTTCGGCAGCAACCTTGCCGGCTTCAGTGGCGGCGTCCTTGGCGGTCTCTTCACTGACGGCGTCAGTATCCATGAGCTCTGTCAGAAGAAGATTGAAAGCCAAGAACTTGATTAAGATGAAGCTGGGAAGGAAGTCCAAGAAGACAAAAAGAAGAAAAACCAAAGCGACAAGAATTCTTTGGGGCAGGTAGCTTTACCTGCGTCAAGGAAGGGGTTGCCGAAGCTTGCGCTTGCCGGCCCCTCCTCATCGTCGCGGTAGAGCTTGCCCGAAGACTCACCCCTGGGCGGTGTGGTCGACGAAGGTGGCATGGCAGAGGCAGCTCCTGCTGTCGCTTCTCGCTGTTGCTCCGCTCCTGCACGCCCGGAGATGTCAGCAGAGAAGACGCACACCCCGGCACGCGCCAGTGGGTAGTGAGTAGAAGACTCACGCTGGGGTTGCGCCGGGGGCTGCGTCGAGGACTGCATCGAGGGTTGCGTTCTGGGCTTGACTCCGAGCTGACGAGAACCGTTTTCGGCGCGCCCGAGGTGCTTGCCGGCGGCTCGACGCTTGTTGAGGTCTTGGCCCTCTTCGCCACCCTCTGTGCCAGAGTCTCCGCATCCCTGAGGAGGCAAAAACAGAGCAAGTTAATCAAGCAAAACTAGGAGGACGAGAATCAAGGCTGTGGCGGGACTCTTACTCGTCTTCTTCTTCCTCAGAGCTGATGGCGGAGAGGTCGAAGCCGACCCTCGCCGCAGTTCCTGATGGAGGAGGAGGAGGATTGGCCCTGGGCCGCTTGGCAGCGGCAGGTTGCGGCGCGGCCTCGCCAGCCGCCCCTTTCCCGGAAGCCTCGCTGCTTGAGGGAGGTTGGCGGGCTGGAGCGCCAGTGGCGTTCTTCCGGAGGACGCGCCTCTTTTTGTGTTGAAGAGCTGGGGGCTCTTCCTCCTCTTCTTCTTCCTCTTCGGCGGCGCCTCCGGCAGAAGAGCTCCCGGCAGCGGCTCCGCTTGGCTCCCCGGCAGCCTCGTCTCGCCCGGCAAGATCTTCCAGCAGCAAGTCCTCGCCTTCGTTGGACTCAGCGCTGCCGGCTTCTTCGGCAAGGTTCGCCTCTTCCGCCCTGTTGGCGATGTAGGCGAGCTCCTCCTCCGTGGTGGCGCGGACAAGGTTCTCCGCGCGGATGGCCTTCTCCGTCAAGCTGTCAAAGAACGCCAGCGCCTGCTCCGCGGACGGCTCGATCCACCTCTCGTCGATGCTATGGGCATTAAACGCCGGCATCATGGCGATGATGGAGGTCAGTGATGAGTTGTTGCATAGTGGGATGACGCCCGCCGGCAAGTCTCCCACTGATCCAGAATTGAAGAGCTGTTGGCAGAGGGTTGCGTGCCCCATGGCTATCAGATCATTATCCAGCCCAGGCCGCACCCTCATGACGTCGGCAGCGTTCATGTACTCCCAGGCAGGGCGCCCCTTGTTCTGCAGTGGGGCGATGCGCCGGCGAAGGAAATCTGAAGCAATCATCTCCACCTTCAGCCCGGCAGCCTTGAGGCGCAGTATCCTGGTGGTGGCGATGGTGAGTTTGCTGTCGTCAGGGTCCGCGGCGCCCCAATCCTTGCCGCGGGCCACCTTCTGCTTCCGCACCTCGCAGAACGGTTGGGGCTCCTTTTCCCGGACCCAGCACCACTTGCCGCGCCACTCATCCCATCTATCGCGGTAGAGCCCCTCTGGGTATGTCTCCTTGGTTGCCGTCCTCGGGATCCAAGCGATGCTGCCGGAGAGGGCGTCGCCCCTTTGGATGCGGGGGTAGAAGTAGTGCCGGAAAAGTGCAGTGCTCGGGATGACCCCAACAAAATTCTCGCAAAGGTGCGCGAAGACGGACATACAAGTCACGGCATTCGGCGTGAAATCTAACAGCTGGAAGCCGTAGGTGAGCATGATATCTACGAAGAAATCCGAGTACGGGGGACAGAGGCCGCACCAGAAGTAATCGGCAAAGAAGGGATAGTCTCCTGGCTTTGCCTTGCGAGAAGCTACACTCACTTTGGTGGCTGGATGCGCCGTGGTCTCAGTCGACCATGCGAACGGGTACCTTTTCTTCAAGGTCTCCGCATCAAGTGTTGAGGGGAAGACGGCGCGTTCCTTCCGCATCTTCACCAGCTTGCTCTCCGCCGCGGCGGCCGCTTCCGCCGCCTTGCCCTTGCTCAGCTTGGGCGGCATGGTGGCTATGGAAGTGGGCGCTGAAGACGTCGAGAGCGCGGTGGAGGCGGGTGGAGGGAGAAAGGCTCTGCTTTGGGCGCAAGGAAGAAGACGATGGCGACGGCTCTGAGATTGAGATTGGAAAGGCGGAGGGGGTAAATGAGCAGTGCCCTCTGCGATTCCCTTTTTATGGGGAAGGCGCGAGGCGGGCTCTTTACCGCCCGCTTTTACAGCGGAGTTTCCGCCCACGTCTCTCACGTCGCGCGATTAATGCGCGTAGTGGGGGGGGCGTGGTAAAAGAGATAATGATTACGAGCAGTTATTCCCTGCCACGCGTGCCCGTGCACTGTTTTGGGCCTAGCCCAACAGGCCTGGCACCCGTGTATGGCCTAGGCCCGGGGGCTCCTGTCGGTGTACCAAAGTATGGGTCTTTTTAGTACCCCTTACTTGTGCACGGGCAGTTGTAGCCGTTCCGCGGCAAGCCTTGTCGGGGAATAGCTAGGAGTAATCACGAGACTAAGACGACAAGCAGACATTCAAGTCAACGATCAGACCAGAAAACAGAAGACCAAAGGGTTGCGGAGGCCCGGCAAAGATTCGGTCCCGGCAAGCCCCGGGCCCGGCAAGGATTCGGTCCCGGCAAGGATTCGGTCCCGGCAAGCCCCGGGCCCGGCAAGGATTCGGTCCCGGCAAGCCCCGGCCCCGGCAAGGATTCGGCCCCGGCAAGGCTCTGCACAGTACAGCGCTATCGCTCCAGTACAGCGGCCAGCCTTGTCGTTTAGGGCTTGTCCTCATGGTGACGTGGCGTAATACTGGCCACGCGATGCTTAAGCGGTGTTGATGGGATGGCTGCTTTTGCCCATCCCCTGTAAAGCTTTTCCAAGCCCGAGAAGCTAAGGGACACCTCGACAAACACCTCACGGTGCATTTAATGAGTTTGTCCTAAGCCGTCAGGGTTAGGTATGATAATACTGTGGTAACACTGTAGTTACTTTCCACCTCATGCCTTATCTTGTACGTCACTGTGGTAGCCCCTTGGACTAATATAAAAGGAGGCCCGAGACGCACAAGGGAGGGAGTTCGAAAGCCCATTCTGCATGCATAGCTGCTACTGTAGCTGCTACTGTAGCTCCCAGAACTTGGGAAAGAATATTCACAATAATACAATCAAAGCAGGAGTAGGGTTTTACGCATCCGTGCGGCCCGAACCTGGGTAAATCCCCCGCGTGCTGTTCGTTAGTTCTGCTCTTTGTGCAACCCTCTCCCCTTGCCGAACCGTAAGGGATCTCCTCGATCCCATAGGTGTTCGTTTCCCACGACAACTGGTGGCTCCCCTCCGGTGGTTCTTCACCCCAATATGGCTTATTTCCTCCAGAAAAAATCACCAAAAAGCTTCGGGCGATTCCGAGAACTTTCATTTTCTGCACAAAAACAACACCACGGTAATTCTGCTGAAAACACCATCAGTCCGGGTTAGTTCTAAATAAATCATATAAAGTGCATCAAAACCATATAAAAGTATTGTAAACATAGATGAATATGGCATGAATACTTCATAAATTATCGATACGTTGGAGACGTATCAGCATCCCCAATCTTAATTCCTACTCGTCCTCGAGTAGGTAAATGATAAAAGAAATAATTTATGAAGTGTGAATGCTGGCATAGTATATAAGTTTGATCAATGATAATTCCAATCACTTTTTCTAGCATCATAACCAACAACTTTTTCTTATAGAACTTCTCATAATCAAGTAGCAAGTTATTCACATGTTAAAGTATAGACCATAAACTCTCTTGAAAACTAGCAAACTATGTTTTCAGTCATCAAACAATTACAATTCATCTTATTTTCAGGAAGGGTCTATGTAAGAGCTTTGGTTTAGCAAATTCCACATACTCAACTATCATTTAATCTTCCATGATTGCTGACACTCAAGGCATATTTTTAGAATAAATAGTTTCAGTCAAACACATAGGAACATAGGGGCTTAATGTTTCGCCTCCCAACTTGTTTATCTCGGGGATAATGTCAACAAATAATGAATCATGATCACCTATATTCAACTGGATATATGTGTCTGGATCTTTCCCCACGACATGATGCTTGCCAACTAAGGAATTAATAGATTGGAATAGGGATGAACATTATTGACTCTTGAATAAAAGTAAAAGATAGGCCCTTCGCAGAGGGAAGCAGAGGTTGTCATGCGCTGTTTGTTTTTGGATGTGCAATCTCTTAATGAAAAGGAACATCACTTTATATTGTCCCTTGTGATAGCAAACTTTATTATGCAGTCCGTCTCTTTTATTTCTTTGTCATCACAAGATCGTACAAAGCTTATTTTCCCTTACAATAAAAGATCATACATGTTTTGGAGCAATTTTTATTGCTTTGTGCACCGATGACAACTTACTTGAAGGATATTATTCAATCCATGGGTAGGTATGGTGAACTCTCATGGAAGAAACTTGGCTCAAGGATTTGGATGCACAAGTAGTATTTCTACTTAGTACAAAGTTTTGGCTAGTAAAAGGTTCTAAACAAGCATCACATGTTAGAGGATCCATGACAATACAACTGCTACGTGAATATAAACAAACATAACCATTATGTTGTCGTCCTTGTCCAACGTCAACTACTTGATCAAGTTTGAAAATAATTAATGGGGGTTCACAATCATAGAAGATGTCCAAGATAGTGTATTTATATGTGAAACCTCTCTTCCTTCAATATTCTTTCATCAATTGTTTAAATGACCAATGCTATGTTTGCTAACTTCCAATAAATTTTACCGCTTATACTCCTAGTATGTGAAGTCACTACTCCCCATGGGACAATAATATGAAGCATATATAATTTCACATTTATTACATTCAATTCATTCAACGTTTACTCTTAGGATATAAGTGAAGCACAAGAGTAAATTTCGAACTACTCTCAAAAGATATAAGTGAAGATCAATGAGTAGTCAAACAATTAAGTAGTTATGTGAGGACTCTCTCTCAATAAAGATTTTCAGATCTAAGTATTTTATTCAAACAGCAAACAAAACAAAAATACATTCCAAGAATAACACATATCGTGTGGACAAATAAAAATGTAGGGTCAACATAGGCTAACCGATATTTGTTGACGAAGAGAGGTGGGATGCGTAGCATTCCCAAGCTTAGATGCTTGAGACTTCTTGAAATATTTACTTGGGGTGCCTTGGGTATCCCCAAGCTCGAGCTTTTGTATATCGTTCAATCCTCTCATATCCCGGTTTCACCAAACTCTCAAAAACTTCATCCACACAAAACTCAAAAAGAACTCGTGAGATAGGTTAGTACACATAAGAACAAATCAACACTTCATGTAATGCCAAGACAGGTTGCACAATAATTTTCAAACATCATCTACTGTATACTAACATTTCCACAATTTATATCTACCAATATAAGTCATGAAAACCATTGGAGAAGTAGATAACAAAACTATGACAGCAATCTGTCTAAACAGGACAATTTGTAGTAATTTACAAAGTGGACTTATGTACCTATAAAATTATGAAACTTTAGGACATGATAAAGAATTTATATGACAATATTGTGTAAAAATTTCAGAAAGTTTCCACGTTCCAGTAAAATATGAAAATTCAAACACTACAGCAAAAGTTTCTGTTTTTACACAACACACATCAAACATGCAATTCAAGCATCCTAAAAGCAATTCTTGGAACTTTTTATTGAAAAACAAGATTATAAATAACATATAACAAAGAAAAACAAAATAAAATGATGCTCCAAGCAAAACACATATTATGTGACGAATAAAAATATAGTTCTAAGTAAGATATACCGATAATGTTGGAGACGAAAGAGGGGATGCTTCCGGGGCATCCCCAAGCTTAGGCGCTTGAGTATTCCTTGGATATTACCTTGGGGGTGCCTTGGGAATCCCCAAGATTTGTTTCTTGTCACTCCTTAATCTCCTCATATCGGTGTCTCGCCCAAAACTTGAAAGCTTCAATCACACAAAACTTAACAGAACTTCGTGAGATGGGTTAGTATAGTAAATATAGATCATTCACTTAGGTACTGTTAAGACAAGATTAATAATTGTTCCCACATGATACCTACTGCATTCTATCATTCTCATAATTTATATTACTCAATATAAGCTATGGGAACACTAAAACAAGTAAACTATGCATGCAAAACAGAATCTGTCAAAAACAGAACAGTCGGTGAAGATCTGTAGTGTACCCATACTTACCTGTCTCTAACAATTCTGAAAAAATAGGAAAACTTATATAATTTGCATATAAATGCTATGTAAAAATTTCAGAATTTGTTTACGCTCCAGTAAAATCAGAGAAATTCTTTACTGGAGGCAAAAGTTTCTGTTTTTGCACAGAATCAAATCAACAAGTATCCACAGTATCCCAAAGGCTTTACTTGGCACATTATTGAAATAAAAGGCACAAAACATAATTAATACAGTAGCTTAATCATATGAACATGCAAAAACAGAAAGTAAAAGTGTTGGATTGTCTCCCAACAAGCGCTTTTCTTTGATGCCTTTTAGCTAGGCATGATGATTTCAATGATGCTCACATAAAAAGTAGTAATTGAAACATGCAAGAGAGCATCATGAATCTCACTACAAGCACATTTAAGTCTAACCCACTTCCTATGCGTAGGGATTTTGTGAGCAAATAATTTATGGGAGCAAGAATCAACTAGCATAGGAAGGCAAAACAAGCATATCTTCAAGATTTTCAACACATACAGGGGAAACTTGATATTATTACAATTCCTACAAGCATATGTTCCTCCCTCATAATAAATTTCAGTAACATCATGAAGGAATTCAACAATATAACTATCACATAAATCATTCTTTTCATGATGCACAAACATAGAATTTTCATTACTCGCCACATAAGCAAATTCCTTTTCATCCATGGTAGCGGGAGCAAACTCAACAAAATAACTATCATGAGACACTTGATTGACATAACCACATTCAATATTAAAATCATGATGAAAAGTTTCATGGTTACTATCAGTCTTTATAGCATACATTTCATCATCATAACCATCACAGATAGGAGGCATGCAATCATCAAAATAAATTTTCTCATCAAGACTTGGGGGACAAAAAATATCATCTTCATAAAACATAGCATCCCCAAGCTTGTGGCTTTGCATATCATTAGCATCATGGATCATCATTCAAGGAATTCTCATTAACTATTTTCATAAGTTCTTCCTCTACCAATAGAGCACAATTTTCCGAACCATCATTTTCACGAAAGACATAAAAAAGGCGAAGCAATTGAGGAAACCTAAACTCCATTTTTTTGTAGTTTTATTTTATAAAACCAAACTAGTTAAAAACAAGAAACTAAAAGATTTAATTGCAATATACAAAGATATACCTTCAAGCACTCACCTCGCCGGCAACGGCCAGAAAACGGCTTGATGTCTACTACACAACTTTATTCTTGTACACTCTGTTGGGCCTCCAAGCGCAGAGTTTTGTACGACTGTAGCAATTTTCCCTCAAGTCGATGACCTAAGGTTTATCAATCCGTGGGAGGTGTTGGATGAAGATGGTCTCTCTCAAACAACCCTGCAATCAAATACAAGAAATCTCTTGTGTCCCCAACACACCCAATACAATGGCAAATTCTATAGGTGCACTAGTTCGGCGAAGAGATAGTGATACAAGTGCAATATGGATGGTAGATATAGGTTTTTGTAATCTGAAAATATAAAAACAGCAAGGTAATAAATAGTAAACAGCTAGCAAAATGGTATATTAATGTTTGGAAACAAGGCCTAGGGTTCATACTTTCACTAGTGCAATCTCCCAACAATGCTGACATAGTTGAATCATACGATCATCCCTCAATGTGCAACAAAGAATCACTCCAAAGTTCCTATCTAGCGGAGAACAATAAGATGAAATTGGTGTAGGTAGTAGAAACGCCTCAAAGTTATTCTTTCCGATCAATCTTTTGGGCTATTCCTATAAGTGTCACAAACAGCCCTAGAGTTCATACTAGAACAACACCAATTATACATATCAATCAACCCTAATGTCACCTAGATACTCCAATATCACCTCGAGTATCCGTGGGTAAATTATGCGACATGCATCAAACAATTTCAGGTCTATCATATTCAATCCAACACAAATAACTTCAAGGAGCACCCAAAGATTTCTATCAGAGAACGTGGTATGAAAACGTGCAATCAATCCCTGTGCATAGATCCCCAAGGTCACCGGAATCCACAAGTTGATGCCTCAACAAATATCAGGTGGATCAATATAATACCCCAATGTCACTACGGGTATCCCACGCAAGACGTACATCAAGTGTTCTCAAACCAAAATATTCAATCCAACCTAATGAGATCTCATAGGTAAAGATTCAATTCATCACAACAAGGTAGCAAGGGAATAACATCATATGATCCGACTATATTAAGAAAGCCCGTGATACATCAAGATCATGACATCTCAAGAATACGAGAGAGAGAGAGAGAGAGAGAGAGAGAGAGAGATTGAACACATAGCTACCGGTACATACCCTCAGCCCCGAGGGTGAACTACTCCCTCCTCGTCATGGCCTCCGTCGGGATGATGAAGATGGCCACCGGTGATGGTTTTCCCTCTCCGGCAGGGTACTGGAACGTCTCCAGATTGGTTTTTCACCAATACAGAGAGTTGCGGCGGCGGAGCGGAGAGTCTCTATTTATTTCTGGGGTTTCTGGGATTTATAGGATTTTTCAGCGTTGGAATCACGCGCAACGGAGCCACGTGGGCCCCACAAGCTATCAGGGCGCGACCCTTGTGGCCCACTGGTGGCTCCCCTCCGGTGGTTCTTCGCTCCAATATGGCTTATTTCCTCCAGAAAAATTCACCAAAAAGTTTCGGGGGATTCCGAGAACTTTCATTTTCTGCACAAAAACAACACCACGGTAATTCTGCTGAAAACAGCGTCAGCCGGGTTATTCTAAATAAATCATATAAAGTGCATTAGAACCATATAAAAGTATTGTAAACATAGGTGAATATGGCTTGAATACTTCATAAATTATCGATACGTTGGATACGTATCAGTGGCGCGCCCCCTTGGCTTTTGGCCTCCTCAGTCACCCCCTGGCACCCCTCCTGTGCTCCGTGGGCCTCTTTTGTTCCATAAAAAATCACCAAAAAGTTTCGGTAGATTCCGAAAACTTTTATTTTCTTCACAAAAACAACTCCACGGTAATTCTACTGAAAACAGCACCAGTCCGGGTTAATTCCATTTAAATCATATAATAGTGCATCAAAATCATGTAGAACTTGGGTAAATATGTCATGAATACTTCATAAATTATCGATATGTTGGAGACGTATCAGATTGCTTTGTGTAGAAATTTCAGTGGTGTAGAATCCGATTGCTATTGTGTAGAATCCGATTTTAATAGTGTATTAGTGTTCTTGACATGTGGTGAATGGTTCCTGTGGTGAATGGCACAACATGAGTTCAATTGTCAAATTTCATATTGTAGGTATTTATTGTAGTATTGTTGACATACTTTAAAACTACTTTGCAACCTAACACAACATTATTTATTTGTCTAAAAAATTAAAGTGCATCAGGTCATGGCCAATTCTAGAGGCAACCGAGAGGAGGTATACGATGTGGACATGCTCAACCGTGATCTCTTAGAGGCGCATCAATATGATCGATAGCATGCAAAAGGTGAATGCCTCGCTGAAGGCGGAGAAGCATCAACTGATGGAGGAGCATGATGTTGTCTTCTCCAAGACTAATAGGATGAGGGACAAGAGAGATCACATGACCGAAGAGAGAGATAAACTGAAGAATGATAGAAAACAACTCAGGACCGAGCGGATTGCCCTCGAGATGGAGATAGATCATTTCAAAAAAATGGAGAGAAGAACAAAAATAAGATTCTTCAGTTGAAGTTAATCCTTGATCAAGAGTGGACTGTTTAGTTTGTGAAGTCGAGAGTTCTTTAAATAGCTAGTAACTTCTGTGATGTTCAATTATGCACTTCTTTAACTAGCTAGTAACTTTTGTGATGTTGAATTATTTATTTTGTGAAGTAGAATATATTTTTATTAGCAACAAAATAAATTGCTCGTGTTGGCCAATGATAGGTCTCCAATGTACACAAGTGTAGAAAATGCTAACTTTGGTGTGGCAAAAAAGGCCTTGCTGGCGTGGACACCCGACGCCAACAATATGGCGCCACAGTTAGAAAATAGTGGTGGTGTTGGATCCCACGCCAGCAGTATATAACACGTTGCTGGTGTCCACATGGCCAACGCCAGCTATACATCTATATTACCTTGGTCGTGCGTTGTTGTCCAACGCCAACAATTTGTTTTTTTTATAATAATAAAAAACACTACTTCAGAAACTAAGAGCTTAAACTTCACAAAAGGTATTGATCTATTATACATACTCATAAACTTAATAAGAGTTTAAACTTAGTACTGATCAACTAAACATACTCATAAACTGCAGAGTTTAAAACTTCACAAAAGGTACAAAAATAATTAAACTACTATTCATCAGGGATTGTCCTCAGCTGGCGAATCTTCTTCCGATTGCTCTTTCCGTCTTTTTTGAAGTGAGCAACATATGTCTGTAGGTCAATCCTCTCCGTCCTGAGTTGTTTTTTCTCTAGCTTCAGTTTATCCCTCTCCTCCGTCAACTTATCCCTCAGCTCCCTCAGTTTGTTTGACTTAGTTAGGGAATTAGCACCCTCTCTGAGCAGACTATCCCTTTCATTCTTCACCGCGACATTGTTTTCTTCTAGTTTTTTGATGATCCACTCTGACTGCTCTAATAGCCACTGATTCCACTTCTCCATGCCGTACACCGATTCGTTGTTGCTTGATGAATTGTCCATATGTGATGTTTCAAATTATGTACACAAGCAAATTAGAACTTGTAATGAAAGCTCACCATCTTAGAATGAAGAATTTAAAAATAACATGCAGAATTTTGAAAGCTCATATGTGTAATACGAATCATTGCATAGTGGATCCTAACATGCATGATTTAAACTCTTTGGTTCCTTGCTTTCAAATTTACTAAGAATTAAACATTAGGGTGATCCCTTGCTTTCAGATTTGTTAGCAAGAAATGCATATCTTATTTGGTTCTTGTTGGTTAGACAGAACAACAACAAACAAGTGTACTCCAGTTGCTTCTGTTTGTAAAACAACTAGAACATAATTAAGCACCGTGTTTTACTAACATATGATAAACTTACTAGGCATTATGAATTACAGTAAAATTTAGAACATAATTAAGCACCGTGTTTTACTAGCATCGTGTTTTACTAACATAATTAAGCACCGTGTTTTAAAATTAAGCACCGGGCTAGCAGGTTTGTACTCACTATTTAGCACTGCAAGCCCATTTTTCCTAGATCAAATAATTCTGAAAATTTTCCTACCAAAACCTAAGTCGAGGAGATCAGATCCTACCAAAATCCACTAGTAAGTTCTCTATTTTGACCAACCAACCCCACTACCTTCTCTAACAACCAAAGAGGTAGATCTCACGTGCTGGCCCGGAGGTGGCGGCGGTCATGCTGGTCTGGCAGTGATGCGCGGCATGGTCGCGAGGTGACGGCGGCCGCGCTGGTCCGACGACAACGCGCGGCGGGGTCGGGAGGTGGCGGCGGTCGCGCTGGTCCGGCGGCGACGCGCGGCGGGGTCGGGAGGTAGCGGCGGAGACGTCGGGCGAGAGAGGGGGGCCGGGGGAGAGGCGAGAGAGTGAAATGTGACCTAATTTTTCTTTGACTGGGCCGGAGGGCTATTAAAACGGACTAGTGCTGGCGTGGGATAATGGGCCACGACAGCACAATCTGTACAAGGAAAAGAAAAAATGCAATTACTTGTGTCGTGAGATATAACCGCAATGCCAGCACTAAGGTTGTGTCACCGTCGTACAAATTTATCCAACGCCAGCACTATTTGAAAAATATAGTGCTGGCGTTGCTTAGAAACGGCGCGCCACCAACATAAGTTGTGTCTACCCATTTCTCCACTAGTGGTATCTATAATTTTTGATTGCTCCATGCTATTATATTATCATTCTAGGATACTTTTTAAGCATTTACTTGCTGATTTATATTATTTTTGAGCACTAACCTATTAACCCAGTGCCCAGTGCCAGTTGTTGTTTTCTGCTTGTATTTGGCCTTTCAGGAATACCGTACCAAACGAAGTCCAAATACCCCGAAACTTTTTGCTGTTTTTTCTGGACCAAAATAAGACCTGGAAGCTTCAGAGGGAGACCGGAGGCCACACGAGGTGTCGGTAAGCCAACAGGGCGTGGCCAGGGGGGTTGGCCACGCCCTGATGGCTTGGGGCCACCTCCCACGGCCCCTGACCTGATCTCTGGCTTACAAATTCTCTAATATTCCAAAAACCCTAGATAGCCTCCCGAAACACTTTTTCTGCGGCCGCAAGTCTTTGTTCCGCCTTATGCCCATATGGAGCCCTGTTCCGGTGCCCTGCCGGAGCGGGGATTGATCACATAGGGCCTCTACATCAACCTTGCTACTCCCATGGTGATGTGTGAGTAGTTCACCACAGACCTACAAGCCCGTAGTTACTACCTAGATGGCTATCTCTCTCTCTATGTTCTTCAATGCAAAGATCACCGCGATTCCCACGGTGATCTATCCTATGTAATCATCTTTGCGGTGTGTTTGTTGGGATCCGATGAATTGTGGGTTTAAGTTCATATTATTCATGAAAATATATTGGATCCTTGTTGGTTATTTATATGCATGATTGTTATAGCTTCGTAATGCTCTCTGATCTATCGGTTTGGTTTGTCCAACTAGATTTATTTATCTTCAAGCGGGGGTGGTGCGTTGTAGTGGGTTTAATCTTGTGGTGCTCAATCCCAGTGACAGAAAGGGACATGACACGTATTGTATTGCTGTCACTAAGAGTAAAACGATGGGGTTCATTCATATTAATTGGATTTACTTTCTCTACATCATGTCATCCGATACGTCTCCAATGTATCTATAATTTTTGCTAGTTCCATGTTGTTACATTATCATTCTTGGATATTATACAATCATTTTATAACAACTTTATATCATTTTTTGGTACTAACCTATTGACATAGTGCCAAAGTGCCAGTTGCTGTTTTTGCTTGTTTTTTACTTCGCAGAATATGAGTACCAAATAGAGTCCAATCGCGATGAAACTTTTTGGAGATTTTTTCTGGACCAGAAGACACCCAGTGGGCCAAACAAGAGCCAGGAAGGTGGGCTGTGGAGAGCACAACCCACCAGGGAGCGCCAGGGGGCCCCCGGCGTGCCCTGATGGGTTGTGCCCTCCACGGGGCCCCTCTGCGCCGCCTCTGATGCCTATAAATTCCCAAATATTTGGAAACCCTAGAGGAGTCGACGAAACACAATTCCAGTCGCCGCAAGTTCCAGAACCGCGAGATCCAATCTAAACACCATCACGGAGGGGTTCATCTTCCTCATAGGTGCCTCTCCGATGATGCGTGAGTAGTCCACCATAGACCTACGGGTCCGTAGGCAGTAGCTAGATGGCTTCTTCTCTCTCTCTTATGATTCTCAATACAATGGTCTCTTGGAGATCTATTTGATGTAAAATTTTGCGGTGTGTTTGTTGGGATCCGATGAATTTTGAGTTCATGATCAGTTTCTATCCATGAATATTATTTGAGTCTTCTTTGATCTCTTATATGCATGATTGCTTATAGCATCGTATTTCTTCTTCGAATCTTTGGTTTAGTTAGGCCGACTAGATCGATTTTTCTTGCCATGGGAAGAGGTGCTTTGTGATGGGTTCGATCTTGCGGTGTTCTTTCCCAGTGACAGAAGGGGCAGCAAGACACGCATGTATCGTTGCTATTAAGGATAACAAGATGGGGTCTATTCCTACATGAATAGATCTTGTCTACATCATGTCATCGTTCTTATTGCATTACTCCGTTTTTCCATGAACTTAATACACTAGATGCATGCTGGATAGCGGCCGATGTGTGGAGTAATAGAGGTAGATGCAGGCAGGAGTCGGCCTACCTATCTTGGACGTGAAGCCTATGTAATGATCATCGCCTTGGATATCTTCATGACTATTCGATTTTCTATCAATTGCCCAACATTAATTTGTTCACCCACCGTGCGCTATACTCATGAGAGAAGCCACTAGTGAACCCTACGGCCCCGGGTCTACTTTTCCAACATATTGCTTTCAGATCTATCTTTTTGCATCTTTGTTTTCAGATCTACAAAACCAAAAACCCAAAAACATATTGCTGCATATTTTATTTGCCCTTTTTATTTTGTGTTCTTGAGAGATCTATCTCTCCTATCTATCACTACCTAATCTATCTTATTACCGTAGAGAGATTGACAACCTCTCTTTCGCGTCGGGTTGCAAGTATTTGTTGTTTGTGTGCAGGTGCTGCTTATTGGGTGGTGGTGATCCTCCTACTGGTTCGATAACCTTAGTGTCATAACTGAGGGAAATACTTACCGTCGCTGTGCTGCATCATCCCTTCCTCTTTGGGGAAATACTGACGCAGGCCAAGCACGTCATCATCATCCTCCAAGCATTACTCTGTTTTTACTTAATACTCTACATGCATGCTGGATAACGGTCGATGGGTGGAGTAATAGTAGTAGATGCAGGCAGGAGTCGGTCTACTTGCTTATGGACATGATGCCTATATACATGATCATTGCCGTTAATAAATATTACATAACTATGCTTTTCTATCAACCTCCCAATAGTAATTTGTCTACCCTCCGTATGCTTTCTTCGAGAGAGAAGCCTCTAGCGAACATTATGGCCCCCGTGTCTCTTCACAAATATATTTAAAAAACTCTAAATACCTTGATGTCATTATTTACTTTCTTTTCATTTTCAGTTTATATTTATCAAATTATCTATGTATCACTACTTATCGCTTGCAAGTAATGAGTTCAAGGGGATTGACAACCCTCTTGCCCGCGTTGGGTGCAAGTGTTTGCTCTTTTGTGTGTAGGGCTGAAGACAGGAATTTGCGTGGTTCTCCTATTGGTTCGATAACCTTAGTTCTCACTGAGGGAAATACTTACCTCTACTGTGCTGCATCATCCCCTCCTCTTCGGGGAAAATCCCAACACAGTTTACAAGTATCGGGAAGGATTTCTGGCGCCGTTGCCGGGGAGCATCATCAAATTCCTATCAAGTACCTTCTCACAAATTATCATTCACTTTTTTCTACTTTTTATTTGCTGTTATATTTTGCTTGCTATAAAAATAAAAAATAAAAAAATACTTATCTTTGCTAGTTTACTTGTTTGCTTGTTATCATGGTCGGTTCTTCCTTTGTTCCGTGTACTCCCGAGAATGAGGTACTTAACTTTAAACAAAGGGGAGGAGAGAGTTTAAAAGATGCTTGGCATAGGATTTGCAATGCTCAAAATAGATCAACTCATAAGCAATCCCCCAACATCTTGCTTCATAATTTCTATGTGGGTCTTACTACTTGGTATAGATTTGTGCTTGATACTATTACCGGTGGTAATTTCTTAATGACTCACACTTTGGATGCTTTCAAAGCCATGGAAAATTTAGTGGGGTCACCACCCATCATTATTAATGAAACTACCTTATATTTGGAGCATGTTATGCAAAGGCCAGAGATAATTGAAAATAAAATGGCCACTAAAGAGCAAATTGAGGAGTTGGGTAAAAAGATTCATAATCATAATACTCAATTTGGATCAAAGGTAGGGATTACTTTGAAAGCATCAAAGAAGAAAGATGCAATTAGTAATGAGCAAGTGGAGCAAAGCCTTAAAAGTATTTATAAAATGGAGGAAGTAATTGAAAAAATGGGCTCCGCATTCACTCCCTCTAAAACTAATGCTAATACCTCTCAAGGAAAAAATTCTAAGGTTATGTATGTCCTTAAGAATACTCGTATCACTCCTATCAAAAGGAATGAGGATCTTAAAATGATTAGTGTGCATCCCAATTTTCTAAACATGATAAGATATCCTAGCATTAAGCCTCCTCTTTTTCCTAGGAAATATGTATGTGTAATTGAGGAGCTTGACACCAAGTATGACAACACTTGATACTACGCATTATGCCTAGCTAGGGGCATAAAACCATAGCGCTTGTTGGGAGGCAACCCAATAGTTATCTTTAAATTTTTGATTTTACTTTATGTATTGGTGTGATAAAATTTGTATTATTGCACTGTAATGATTGTCCTTTTATGTTTAAATTAGTGTTTGTGCCGAGTAAAGCCTTTGGGATGACTTGTATGATAAGTAGATCTGATACGGTGCAAAAACATAAACTTTTGCGTCCAGTGCAGAATTTCTCTAATTTTACTCGAACGTATTTTCGATCTGAAATTTTTACACAGTATTTGTATACAAATTCCTCCAGTTTTCCTAATTTTTCAGAATATTCGGAGTTACATAAGTGTGGTGTTTGCGCAGATCATTAGAGACTGTTCTGTTTTAGAAAGATTCTGTTTTTTGCTTGCATAGTTTTCTTGTTTTGATGACGCTATGGATTGTATCGGGGTTTATAAGCCATGGAGAAGTTATAATATAGTACCTTATGCAATAATAAAATATGAATCAAATTATGACAGTACCTAAAGTTTTTGATTTACCTATCATACTAACCGAGCTCATGAGTTTTCTCTTGAGTTTTGTGTGTTGAAGTTTTCAAGTTTTGGGTGCGATCACGATGGATGAAGGAATAAGGAGCAGAAAGAGCCTAAGCTTGGGGATGCCCAATGCACCCCAAGGTAAAATTCTAGGAAGACTCAAGCATCTAAGCTTGGGGATGCCCCAAAAGGCATCCCCTCTTTCGTCTCAGTCCATTGGTATGTCACTTGGAGCTAAATTTTTATTCATCACATGATATGAGTTTTGCTTGGAGCGTCATGTGTTATAGTTTGCTTTTGTTTTAGTTTTCCACAATCTTTGTTTGCTGGACACACCTACTTGAGAGAGACACATGTTCACCATAAATTTGTTAGAATACTCTATGTGCTTCATTTATATCTTTTGAGCTAAGCAGTTGCTCTAGTGCTTCACTTACATCTTTTCGAGCACGGTGGCATATAGATTCTATAGAAATAATTGAACTCTCGTGCTTCACTTAAATCTGTTTGAGAGTCTAATAAATAGTGATGGTAATTTGCATGGGTTATAAGACTAGTCCAAAAATAATAGGTATTCAAGGAGTGCATAATCAAAACTTTCATGTAGCATATAAAAGAGAAATTATGGGTCAATGATATTGATGTGGTAATATGAAAGGGCGTGAGTGCATGGTTGTTTTAATAGAAATATCTATAGTTAAAGGGTGTTAATTTGCTGTTATCTAAATATTGGTTATGGCATGATGATGATGTGTGAGCATTCTTATGCCTCGTTGAAATCTTAGTGTTGTTTAGGTCGGGGGCACGATGGTTAACTCCTACCAACCTCTTCCCTAGGGGCATGCGACTAGTACTTTTCTTCGAGAGAGCTAATAAAGCTTTGCAATAAGTATATGAGTTTTTTACGACTAATGTGAATCCATGGATGTACGCACACTCACCTATCCGCATATTGCTAGCCTCTTCGGTACCATGCATTGCCCATTCTCACCTCAAGGATCGGTGCAGCTTTCGCCGGTGCATCCAAACCCCACGTCATGATACACTCTGTTGCACATAAGCCTCCTTTTATCTTCCTCAAAACATCCACCATACCTACCTATCATGGCATATCCATAGCCATTCCGAGATATATTGCCATGCAACTTCCACCGTTACATTATATGACTTGTGTGTTCATTGTCATATTGCTTTGCATGATCATGTAGCTGACATAGTATTTGTGGCAAAGCCACCGTTCATCATTGTTTACATGTTACGCTAGATCATTGCACATCCTAGTACATTGTCAGAGGCATTCATATAGAGTCATCTTGTTTAGTAGTTTTTCATATCAAGTTGTAAGTAAATAAAACTGTGATGATTATCATTCTTAGAGCGCTGTCTCCGTGAGGAAAGGATGATGGAGATAATGATTCCCCCACAAGTCGGGATGAGACTCCGGACGAAAAATAAAAAGGAAAAAAAATAAAAAAATAAAAAAGAGAAAAAAATAAAAAGAAAAAAAGCAAAAAAATAAAAGAAAAGAAAAGAGAAAAAGAAATAAATGAGAGATAAAGAGAGAAGGGACAGTGCTACTACCTCTTTTTCCACACTTGTGCTTAGAGAAAGTACCATGTTTTTCATATAGAGAGTCTCATGTTTTGTCATTTTCATATGCTAGTGGGAATTTTTCATTATAGAACTTGACTTGTATATTCCGATGATGGGCTTCCTCAAATGCCCGAGGTCTTCATGAGCAACCAAGTTGGATGCACACCCAGTTAGCTTCGGTTGAGCTTTCATACACTTATAGCTCTAGTGCATCCGTTGCATGGCAATCCCTACTCCTCGCATTGATATCGATTGATGGGCATCTTCATAGCCCGTCGATCCGCCTAGTTGATGAGAAACTTTCTTCTCCACTTTTACTCCTTTGATATCTACCACCATATTCTATTTCACCTATATGCTATGTCCATGGTTCACGCTCATGTATTGAGTGAGATATAAAAAGCTGAAGCGCGTTAAGAAGTATGATCCAATTGCTTGGCTTAACACCATGGTGCTTGACATTTGTATTTATGTGGTGAAGACAGAGCCATGCCATGCTAATATGATAGAATAAATGGGGAGTAAACATTCTTTAAGGATCGTATATTTTGAAAGTTAATGATTGTGTTACTTGTGTTTATGGATATTACTATGTTGATGTTTATTACTTCATCATTTTCCAGTGATTATAACTTAAAGAGATTACATGTTGGGTAGCATGTCACATCGAAAATTCTGTTTTTATCATTTACCTACTCGAGGACGAGCAGGAATTAAGCTTGAGGATGCTGATACATCTCCAACGTATCTATAATTTTTTATTGTTCCATGCTATTATTATCATTCTAGGATACTTTTTAAGCATTTACTTGCTGATTTATATTATTTTTGAGCACTAACCTAGTAACCCAGTGCCTAGTGTCAGTTGTTGTTTTCTGTTTGTTTTTTGCCTTTCAGAAATACTATACCAAACGAAGTCCAAATACACCGAAACTTTTTGATGATTTTTTCTGGAGAAAAATAAGACCTAGAAGTTTCGAAGGGAGACCGGAGGCCACACGAGGTAAGCCAACAAGGCGCGTCCAGGGGTTGGTCGCACCCTAATGGCTTGGGGACACCTCCCACGGCCCCCTAACCTGATCTCTGCTTATAAATTCTATAATATTCCAAAAACCCTAGAGAGCCTCCCGAAACACTTTTTCCGCCGCCGCAAGTCTCGGTTCCGTCATGTGCCCATCTGGAGCTCTGTTCCGGTGCCCTGTCGGAGGGGGTATCGATCACGGAGGGCATCTACATCAACCTTGCTACTCCCACGGTGACGTGTGATTAGTTCTTCACAGACCTAAGGGTCCGTAGTTAGTACCTAGATGTCTCTCTCCCTCTCTCTCTATGTTCTTCAATGCAAAGATCACCGTGATTCTCGCGGTGATCTATCCTATGTAATCATCTTTGTGTTGTGTTTGTTTAAATCCGATGAATTGTGGGTTTAGATTTAGATTATTCATGAAAATATATTGAATTCTTGTTGGTTATTTACATGCATGATTGTTATAGCTTCGTAATGCTCTCCGATCTATCGGTTTGGTTTGGCCAACTAGATTGATTTATGTTCAAGTGGGAATGGTGCGTTGTAGTGGGTTTAATCTTGCGGTGCTCAATCCCAGTGACAAAAAGGGACATGAAATGTATTGTATTGCTTCCACTAAGAGTAAAACAATGGGGTTCATTCATATTAATTGGATTTACTTTGTCTACATCATGTCATCATCCTCCAAGCATTACTTTGTTTTTTACTTAATACTCTAAATGCATGCTGGATAGCGGTCGATGGGTGGAGTAATAGTAGTAGATGCAGGCAGGAGCCGGTCTACTTGCTTATGGACGTGAGGCCTATATACATGATCATTGTCGTGAATAAATATTACATAACTATGCACTTTTCTATCAACTGCCCAACAGTAATTTGTCTACCCACCGTATGCTTTCTTCGAGAGAAAAGCCTCTAGCAAACACTATGGCCCCCGGGTCTCTTCACAAATATATTTACAAAAAATCTAAATACCTTGCTACCATTATTTACCTTCTTTTTATTTTCAATTTATATTTATCAAATTATCTATCTATCACTACTTATCACTTGCAAGTAAAGAGTTCAAGGGGATTGACAACCCTCTTGCCCGTGTTGGGTGCAAGTGTTTTCTCTCTTGTGTGTAGGCGCTGAAGACGGGAATTTGCGCAGTTCTCCTATTGGTTCGATAACCTTGGTTCTCACTGAGGGAAATACTTTCCTCTACTGTGTTGCATCATCCCCTCCTCTTTGGGGAAAATCCCAATGCAGTTTACAAGTATCAGCCAACAAGGCACGACAGTTGTAAGGTACAATTATTGTTGGCATTGTCCACGTGGCACACCATCAGCCTGCAAAATACTGCTGACGTGGGCACCATCGCCAACACTAATTTTTAACAATGATGCCATATTGGTGGCGTCAGGTGTCCACGGCAGCAAGACCAATTTTGGCACGTCATAACTAGGCTTTTCTGCACTAGTGTACTTTACCACACTAATGTGACCACCACTAAACTAAAGTCATTCCTCAAATTTGATCTCTACTAGAGTAAGTCATTCCTACGAACTCAACCATTACGAAATTACTTAGCATAATCCAAGTGGTATTAATTCAACTTGCTGCAATCCCTGTGGCCTTACAATAAAGTCATCGTAATCCGGTTGGCCATGCTCTTCGTCTTAAACCAAAACCAAATATTTTCTCAGTTGCCAATACCATGCTCCATCACTCATTCCCTCGTGGACTCGAGTTTTGGGTTTTTATTAATGAAATAGTGGCTTAAATTAGAACTTTGTCTTGATCCCGTACACTATCCTAATAGATTTTAACACTTTGTGGAGGTTGTACACTTTTCATATAACACACAATGAACACAAACATATAAACACTCAAGCAAAGTCATGAGTCGTTGGTTGGTCATGATAAGAGGCTGGCCTGCCTTCGGGTTTCTCCAATAGATGGTGGAAAATATATCACCAAAAAATGGTTGAGGGTAGATTTTACATCACCAAAAAATGATTTTTGAATCACCAAAAACGTCCATGATGTAAAATAGCAGCCGCACGACAACCACTCCAACAGATGATGTAAAATAGCAACTTTGGATGGATTCAATCGCCGCTCCATAAGGCCGGTCACAATAACATGCATGAGCCGCGTCATGGGAAAGTGGAGCGTAGTGTAGCGCGTCGCCAATCATCGTCGCCATGGCTGATGTGGAGGAAGTGGTCGACGATACACGGAGGTCGTGCCTCCCGTGGAGACGGCCATGGCAGCTCATGATCGAGCTGCGGCAGTCCCTCGAGACTGAATCCAGTTGGATCCATGGCATCCTCGGGTAATTTTGGTGGATTCGCGGTTCATACATCTCCAACGTATCTATAATTTTGGATTGTTAAATGCCATTATATTATCACTTTTGTATACTTTATATCTCATTTTATATTATTTTTTATGGACTAACCTATTAATTTAGTGCCCAGTGACAGTTTCTGTTTTCTGCATGTTTTTGTTTCGCAGAAAAACCATACCTACCGAAGTCCAAACACGACGAAAATTTTTGGTGATTGTTTCTGAAACATAAGAGACCCTAGAAGCTTCTAGGGAGGATGATAAGACCTACGAGCATCCCACAAGCCAGGTTGACGCACCCTAGGGGTGGGGGCGCCCCCTGACTTGTGGGCACCTCGCTGCTCCGGTTTCCCTAATTCTTGCCCTATAAATTCCACAATATTCAGAAACCCTCGAAGCGAGATCCGAAATAATTTTATTGCCGCCGCAAGACTCTGTTCCACCATGATCCCATCTGCAACCCTTTTCTGATACTCTGCCGGAGGGGGAAATCATTGCGGAGGCCATCTTCATCAACCTTGCTACCTCCGTGATTATATGTGAGTAGTTCCTACAGGACTTACGGGTCCATAGCAGTAGCTAGATGTCTCTCTCTCTCTCTCTCTCTCTCTCTCTCTCTCTCTCTTGATCTTCAATACAATGATCTTCTCTAAGATCTATCCGATGTAATCTTTTACAATGTGTTTGTTGGGATCCGATGCATTGTGGGTTTATGATCAGATTATTCATTGATCTAGTTTGAGTTCTTGAGCCTACCTATTTTGCGTAATTTTATAGCTTTGTATTTCTATCTGATCTACCGGTCTACTTTGGCCAAGTTTGATTGATTTACCTTCAGCGGTGGGTGCTTTGTAGTAGTTTCAACCTTGTGGTGATCCTGTCCAGTGACAGAAAGGATAAGGACACGTATTTGTGTTGTTGCTGCTAAGGATAAAATGATGGGGCTTGATCATATTGATTGGTCCTACTTTGTCTACATTATGTCATCTTGCATATTGCGTTACTTTGTTTATATGAACTTAATAATTTGAGATGCATGCTGGATAGCGGCCTTCGGGTGGAGTAATAGTAGTAGACGTCAATAGTTTAGCGCTCTACTTACCACAAACTAATGCATGTGTAATAATTATGCCATGGATGATCTTCATAACTATGTGCAATTTTGTCAATTTTCCAACTGTAATTTGTTTACCCTTTGGTATTCTGCTTTCAAGAGAGATGTCACTAGTGAAACTATGGTCCCCAGGTCCATTCTCAATTAAATTTCTAGATCCTACAATTACTATAAACAGTTTGCTATCACTATCACCATTTACTTTTAATCTTGTAACTGGCAAGAACAAAGGGAGTGACGACCCCCTTGCCTTTGTTGGGTGCAAGCAAATATTGTGTTGTCTGAACGTATTGTTAAAGTTCTTAATGTGGTGTATCCTACTGGTTTGATAAACCTTGGTTCTTGACTGAGGGAAATACTTTTTGCTGCTCTGCTACATACCCTTTCTTTTCGGGAAAGCCAACAACTCCTAGGGGAGTAATAGCGGCTGAATTGACAGCATCCATGGCAGAGCCATCGGATTCAAGGCCGGAGAGGAGTCGGCGGCCGTCACGTATAGATAGGCGCGGGCAGCTCGTGATCGCGCAGCGGCACTCCCCAGATGCCGAATCCAGCTGGATCCATGGCGCCCTCGGGTAGTGATGGTAGATTCATGGCTGAATTGACTGGATCTATGACGGAGTCATTGGATTCGAGGCTGGAGGAGACGACGGCCGCCGCGAAAGGAGAGGCGGGGCGGCCATGGTGAGGTTTGGCGGAGGTGTGGTGGTGGGCATGGGGTAAGGGGAGCCGTCCATGTGGTCTGATGGGTGGCATGCGGCGGGAAGGTTCCACGCGGCAGTTGGGTTGCGCCCGTTGTACTCACGTTTTACTAGGGCGGTGGCTGGTGATGTATATTTGCATCACTTGGTGATGTATTTGACATCAAGAGTAAAACCTGAGATTTTTTCATCTACATCATCTGTTGGACGGATGTTTTTGGCGTTGGTGGTGTATATTTCTGTTAATTTTATATCTACATCATCTATTGAAGATGCTCTAACGAGTGCGCCATCCCGAGTATGAGGTGTGTGGTTGGGTAGAGTTTTTTTATCTTTCATGTTTGGTCCTTGTCACATCCAAATAGAGGGGGAAGTGAGTGGTCCAGTTGGAAGGGCATCTCCAACGACTAAACCAAATTAGACGCGATATCTGGCCATGGACTAGTCCGGACCAGGGCGCGGACAATGATGTAGGAGCCGACCTTTCAACTATGTCCCCATCTATTTTAAAGCCAATTTAAATAAACTGGATCAATTTCATCAAACACAACGGAATTCACTAAAGTTTGAACAAAATTTACGTAAAACAAACGATATTTCGTCCATTTAACTAAAAACTTCATATCCGCCATAACACATGATAAGTATAGAAAATAACACAATTCGTCCATAAATAGCATGAAAATATCTCTACACAACAATAGTTCAAATGTAAATATTACATCTGAGATAACCGGATGTTCAACATGTTTTTTCGAATTCTCTGTTCCAAATTCAAGGATACAAGAATCAGAGCCGATACAAGTCGTCCCACACATGTTGTCCATTGAGCTTCATCCAACAATGTGTGTGCGTGCATGGCGTGCCCTCGGTCCCGTAGTACATCACAACAGAGCGTGCATACTATATGACGCGTAGAGCATCAATGAGGGAATGAATGAATTAACCAACATGTAGACCAAAAGAAAGCAAAGCTTACGATCTCCATGCCTGACGCTCCCGATGGTCACATTGTCTCCACTTGTGCAACCGCACTGCAAAATTTCATGATAGAGTTGCAGATGGTGTACTATCGATACAACACCGACCTGACATTGCGTTATGGATGATGTGCATGTCGTAGGACATGAAATGCTTTGGCGCATGAAATGAAGCATGCACACGATTCCAAAAAGACCGAGTCCCTTACGTTCCTCCATACAAAGTCCACGGATACGACCAACCACGCATTGCACAACAACTTTCTCCTTCACCAAGTACCTCGTCATTGTGCTTACTCTAGAAAAAAACAAAAAGTTCAACAAAAAAAAAGCTCAATGGCATTTGACCGAACATCTGCCAGGCGCGATGTCCGCTATGGACGTCGTCGGCAGGGGAGGGCGGAAGGTACCTGGTTGTGGAGGGATTCTGGGTGGACGATGTTGTAGTCCAAAGAGGACATGCGCGCTAGTGGGGGCTGCGAATGTCCTATGATGCCTGGACGGCGGCCAGAGAGGTACAACAATGGTGTCAGACAAGGAGGGTGCGGATGCAAAGTAAGAAGAAACATGACTGGAGTGAAAAATGAACCGAAAGAAGGATTTGAGTGGACCACGATGTTGGAATCCTAGATGGTGATGGTCCAAACTCTCCGAAGCCCCCTAGTTTGTCTCTGATTTATGAAAAGACAGATGTCTAGACTTGTCCACGAACCAATGCATGACCGTGTTAGATGATAAAATAAATTTAGACAGCTTGAACTGAACATATACGATCAATATGAAGGTGAGCATTGGAGATGTCCTAAGAGCATCTACAACCGGACCTTGCAAATCCGGCCCTTCAAACACCTGCGGACGCGTCCGTGGACACTGACCGGTCACGCCTAAAAAATGGATTCTACATCCGTATACCTCAAATAGAAACCTCAAATCCATATTATTACATGCAACGTAAACCTAATACTAAGCACCGGCCGCCGGCGAGGTAGAGTAGGACATGGGACACTAGCCGGCTCACTGGACTCGGTCCACCGCCGTCTCCCATGCCCTACTCTTCCTTGTCGGAGCCCGTAACCCGGCCGGTGCCGGTGGACGTGAGGTCGATGACGGATCCGTCCTGGGAGGAGACGACGTCCACCACGACGCGGTTGCGGCGCCCGCACTGGTGCACCCTACGGGGCGCCGGAGAGTGTGACTCCGCCTCTCCACCACCGCGAGGGCCTTCGCCGCCTCCCGTGCCCGCTGCCACGCCCGGCGGGCACGCCGCGCCATGACATCGTCCGAGGACGGCCATGCTTCGTGCTCGGCGTGTCAACGGAGGGGTTGCGCTTCCGCCACGACGTCCGGATGCCAGACGGACCGCACCGCCTCCGGTGAGGCAGCGACACCGGATTCAAGCACCGGTTGTGCGGACGCAGTGGATTCCCGACGTTGCGAGTCCGAGCGCTACCGTCGTGCGGCCACCTCCCGGGAGCGGCGGAGCGCAACCCGGATGGCCATCTCCTCCTCGGGGCCGCGTGGGATGAGCTCGTGGTCGACGGATTTGGAGGTGAAGGACTTAGATCCACTGCCCGCCATGTCGGAGAAGGTCGGAGATCGCCAGAGGTGAGCTTGTGGCGGATGGGAGTGGAGGGGAGTGGAGTGAAGTGGCTAGGGTTTGGTCCAGCGAGCGGATGGGGACGAATATATGTGGGCTAGATGCGGGCCAGCGCGGGCCAATGTGGGCCAGGTGGGCGTGCCCGGACGCGCCCGGGCTCCCCTGTAACCGCTCCATATTTGGGCTGGAAATGAGGCGTGTCGGTCAGCCCGGGCATTTGAGGCCGGTTTGAGGGGCCCGTCTGGATCGATTTTTTGTGTTCGGACAGTGACCGGGCGGCCTAACCGGGCGTTTGAGAAGGGCACGAAAGGTCCGGCTGTATATGCTCTAACGCCCCAATCGCACCTAAAGTTCTCGAGCTTGAGTGGGATTCACGGGAACATGCGACATGCAATTACTGACAGCATGCATTTCAATCGTAGTAACTATTTTTTCTTTTTTAAAATAAAGAAGCCAAATAGCTAAAAGCTGAGCTAAAATCTTTTTTTCTTTTCGAAAACAACTATAGCTGAAATCTTGTGGCTTTCCCTTTTTATCCAGATCAGTGCCCTACGGGTTGGGTGGATCGTAACGCAAGGCAAGGTCAAACATGCTGAGTTGGTGGTGATCCCGAGATTAATCGTACGCTGCCCCACGCAACAACGAAAATAATGATTAGTCGTACACTGCAAAGTTCGTTAGTGATGGCCACGGTAGGTACGGCTGAGGGTAACACTCCATCTCTCATTTATTTCCTGCATTGGTCATATATCGCTCGTGGTACGTAAAACTTGCCAAAAACTTTGCTCTTTGGACTATGCATTCCTAGTCCCGTGTCCTGGGCACGTACGGTTGGACGGAATGATCCTACCTAGGAAAAAAAGGTAGAAGAATAAATTATTATTGGTGGAAGAACAGTTGGCATTCCAATTGGCAAAATTGCATGCATTTCGATTTTTTGTGTGGGGAGGAGTATTAAAATGGTAAAGTCATGTCGTATATACTGAGTTTGTATTAGGAGCATATCAGCCGTGGGACTTGGCTTACTCTGTCAAATATACTGAGTTTGAGTATTAAAATGGTAAAGTCATGTCGTGTGTCATCGGAAAACGCCGACACGACCTTGTCAACGGCTAGGCGGCAGGTACTAGTATACCCCGTGCTAAACAGACATGGACGTTTTCGCAAGTTAAAAAAAGAACTGATGAAAGTTTTTGCAAAACTTAAGCAAGCAACCGTGTGGCTTTTTTTCGGAGAACATGCATGAAAAACGTATGTGGAATTATCGGAATCTAAATCTCTTTGAAAATTATATTTCAAAATTTCGGAAAATATAGCAAAATACGGATGTGTATAGATATGTACACTACATGTCTGTAAAATTTCATGATATACGTTTGGACAAAAAAATCATAAACTTTTACAATGAGTTTACGGGCTGTTTGCTTTCGGGTCTTGCAATGCCACACTTCCGCGTACACTTTTCTTTTATGCCAAGCTTGCCTAAGAGCATCTATAACCGGACCTCATACCCTCCTCAAACGCCCGGGCACGCCTCCCGGTCACTCGTCGGTCAAATTTTTTGATCAAACCGACCCTCTCAAACCGGCCTCAAACGTCCGGCTTGACCAGCACCCCTCATATCCAGCCCAAATATAGGGCGGATATAGGGACGCCCGGGCCCGACCGGGCATGCCCGCCCGGCCCGCACAGTCCAATTGCTAGTGACTTGGCAAGAAGACTGTTGCCGCCCGGGAGCTAGTCGACCCAAATTTTAGTCCCACCTCGCCACGCCAGCCGGAGGCGGACCGGCTTAAATTGTCGTGCCGTCAGACAGCTACAAGCTTCTCTGTTTGCGTAGGTGGATCAATTCTCGCTGTATGTATGAGGGAGCTTGACACTAGATTGCATTTCATCAACTAATGATTATTCATCGAGTGCCAAATTCATCTCATATGTATACGTTGATGGCCTACTACAATGACAGAGATTTTTATTTTGTGATTCAAAAAGAGTCACGGTCCATATGCTTCACAAAGGGGTGACCGAAGCTGTGTCCCGCCGGCCCAACAAAGACCCGATGATCGACGTGCATGTCCTTGCATGTATATGATGTTTTAAAAATAGGATATATGGTTGCAAATTGCAAAATTTGAGGCTTGTCCGGTCACCGTCCGCGGGCACGTATGGACGCGTCCGCGGGCTTTTGAGGGGCCGGATTTGCCGATCGCGACTATAGATGCTCTAAGTTTAGTTGAATAAAATGAGAGGCAAAAGTTGGAGTCCAAGGCCGCGTTTGAATGTTCGTATTGGAGTTCTGAATTGGATTTCATATTCCCAAACTTTCAATTTGACTGTTTGGCATGCGAACTGAAACAACGGTCCAAAATCGATCCAATACAACATCCAAATAATTGATTTTTATTTACAGTTTCTTTGTTGAATTGGTATTGAAACCAATCCAATACGAAGGCCTCCAATATGAACATCCAAACACAGCGGAAGAGAATCTTACATACTTTTTGAGTGTGTGATATGAGGCCAGGCACGGAGGTGGCTTGTAAGCAATGGGGTCAATTGATCCCAATGAAATTAGCAAATCCTTCAGTAATTTAGTACGAATTATTACTCATTTATAGAAGTCGATCGAACTTTTTTTAGCTTCGTCCATGTATGGGGCCTAGTGTGGCAAAAAAAAGGTAAGGCTTGAATCAAACACGCTCATAAGTCGATCGAACTTGCCTAATGTTAGGTTGTAGCAATCTAAGACAATCTTAGTCACAAACCAAACATCCCATCAACGTGTAATTTGCACCAAAACATATTTCAACACGAAAACTTACAGAAATATATTATACATCCCAGGAACATTTATATTCCTCTTCAGATTTTTTTAAACTTTAATAAAATACTCCATTGTACACGCCCTAGGCCGCCCAGCATGCTTTATTTAAAATTAACTCCACGTCCTACATTATTGATTTGGTTTACCTGATCCCATCCTCAAAATGTATCCACCATATGTTTCATCAAGAGTCAAATCATCTGCTGGGCTCCTAACTGCAAGGATCGTATTGGAAAAGAATCATGATAACTGCTAATTGTTGGTGGCTGTCTTAGCTGAACAGATTGAAAAGAAGCAGTGTAAAAAAAAAACAGTGAATAGTCGCGGAGCCAAAGCAATGAACATGGCCGTGGAGAGAGAGCAGAGTGCACTTTACTCAAACAAAACCCCCAAACGGCGAGGACAACGAAAGGCGGAGGAGGCGAAAGGGAAGAGGAGAAATATATAAATCCCCATTCCATTCCACTAACCGACAATTGTTTGTTTGTTAAACCCGAAGGAGCCGAAAGGAAGCAGCATCGCCGCTGCCCACAAAGCTCCCACCTCTCCGGCTCCCCTCCCTCCATTATAACCACCCCCACAAAACCACCACGCAGAGACAGAGGGGGAGCATTGATGGACTCGGCGACCGCCTAATTCCACCGTCCATTTTCAAACCGAAAACCGGGCGCCTCGGATGGCGGAGGCGGCGTCGCTCTTCTCGCTCTCCGCGGCCGCCGTGGTGGAGGACGTGCTGCGGGAGCACGGCTGCCGCCTCAGCGACCGCGACCTCGCCTCGCGCAGGACGGGGGAAGCCGGTCAGCGCTCCCCTCCCGCCCGCTCTCACGTCGCCACCTGTTTTTTTTCTGTTATTTGTGCCGCTTCGGCTGGCCCTGGCTCGTCGCGCGCGCGTTGCTGAATGACTTTGCCTCGCTTGGTGCAGCGGCCAGGCGGAATGAGGCGGCGGGGTGGCTGCGCCGCACGGTGGGGGCCGTCGCCGGGCGGGACCTGCCGGAGGAGCCGTCGGAGGAGGAGTTTCGCCTCGGCCTCCGCAACGGCCAGATCCTCTGCAGCGCGCTCAACAGGGTCCACCCAGGCGCGGTCCAGAAGGCAAGCGCTCGTTGTGTTGGTCAGTGTGATTCGCCCCCGCCTCCGCCGCTCGACTCTGCTGACGAGTGACGTTGCGCGCAGGTGGTCACGGCGGACTCGGTCGACGGCGCGGCGCTGTCGGCGTTCCAGTACTTCGAGAACGTGCGCAACTTCCTAGTGGCGGCGCAGGAGATCGGCTTGCCGTGCTTCGAGGCCTCCGATTTGGAGCAGGTTCGTTGTCGGGCCGCCCCCGTGTGCCGCTTCGTCGCCCCCACGCGGCCTTGCTTGCAGCTCCAGCAAAGCGCTTATGACGGCATCTTTGCTTTAGGCGCACTCTCTCGTGGAGCTGTGCTGTGTGTGACCCTGATTGCGCCTTTTTTTTCTTTCTCTTTTGCCTTTCTGAGCGCAGGGAGGGAAGAACGCCAGGGTGGTGAACTGCGTGCTGGCATTGAAGTCGTACGGTGACTGGAAGCAATGCGGGGGCACCGGGCTGTGGAAATACGGGGGGAACTTGAAACCGTCGGCTTCCGGCAAGTCCTTGGTGAGGAAGAACTCGGAGCCTTTCCGGAGGTGCCAATCAACGAACGAGGGGGAAGCGCCCTATGAGGATGCTAGATTCAATGGCGACGCTCATCTCGATTGCGGTGACATGGTCAGCTCCATGGACTGCCACCTTTGTTTTTCGTCTTAATTTGATACTAGCTTGATATGTGTAATCTGGTTAAATGCTTAGTGGCTTGATGCATTATTGTCTTGAAACAGTCGAGGTCACGTCCGCTGAAAATGCTGGTCAGCGCGGTTTTGTCCGACAAGAGGCCAGATGAAGTTCCGCAGGTAGGTCAATCTGCTTCCCCCAATTTTCTTTTGATGGCTTATTACTGATTCAATGGGGCATATGACAATTGGATTCCCTTTTTCATCCGTTGTGTTGTTTGTATGCAGCTCTTAGAGTCGATGCTGGGTAAACTAGTCGATGAATTCGAGAATCGCTTGAAGAGTCAAAATGAATTGGTATGTCCTGTGTCATTTCCTCTGTATTTGTCTCTTGTTTTTGGAATCCTTGTACGTTGTGCTTCCAATTGGCAGTGTGATAACCAATATCAATCCATTGGGACAGGTGAAAGCGGCTCTGAAGAATGGTACAGACAGCACCAAATGCTTCTCGAAACCTAAGGTTCTGGTCGAGGCCACTCCTAATTTTAGTGAGAGAAAGGCAAGCTATAAATTACTCTTCTTTATGCTTCAACAATGTTTCTAATTTTACTCCTCTAGTAAGTAGTAACGTCTGCTGCTAACAGTGATGGTTAGGATTACCATGATACTATTTTTTTGGCTTTCACCCAACATTAAATTTTGTATTATCCTCCGTAGATGGATACGTCAGGGATTTACTCCAAGCATAAACAAACAAAAAAAGAAACATCAGGGATGGTGGCATTGAAGCAACATTCAATTCTCCAACAGCAGTCAAAGCATCTTGAGGTAGTATTTTAGTATTCATTATTTCATTTCCTTCCATAGTTCTTGACAGTGGTTACATTGTTATTTATGTTTCTTGTCTATAGGATCTTAAGGCTAATCTTCAAACAACAAGAGCGGGAATGGAGTTTATACAAATGAAGTACTCTGAGGACCTCAACATATTAGGTATATGAGTGCACTTATGGTGCTTCATTACTACTTTGATATAATTTCACTTAGCATATCATCACTATTTGCAAAATTAATTTCAGGAAGGCATCTGTTTAGCCTTGCACATGCTGCCTCCGGTTACCACAAAGTTCTTGAAGAAAATAGAAAATTATACAATCAAGTGCAAGATCTTAAAGGTATGCTTGTTTTAATAAATACTATCTACACCCAGTTTCTGATCCAATTAAGGAAAATTTTGGTACACTGAAAACAATTATTGCCTAAAATATGAAATTTCTTTGTATGTCTTGTCTCTAGGTAGTATCAGGGTGTATTGTAGGATACGACCCTTTTTACCTGGACAAGTAAGTTCTTCCACTGTGGGCTGCATTGATGATGGAAATATTACCATTATTACTCCCTCCAAATCTGGAAAGGAAGGCCGGAAATCGTTTAGCTTCAACAAGGTTTTCGGCCCATCTTCAACTCAAGGTATTTTACCATCTCCTTAGGGTTTTTTTCAGTATCTTATGTGGAAGAAAATTCACAGAAAATTCCGTCGTGCAGATGAGGTATTCTTAGATACTCAGCCCCTTATTCGCTCTGTTCTTGATGGATACAACGTTTGTATCTTTGCATACGGCCAAACTGGATCAGGCAAGACATTCACAATGGTGAGTAGTGATGACAATAGCACAATGCCAATAATTTCTGTATGTAATACCTATTTATCATGGAGGCCTTCTTTATTCTTAACATCTTCTTTTGGTTTTATATAGAGTGGACCCAAGAATATGACTGAGCAAACGCAAGGTGTAAACTATCGGGCACTTGGTGACCTATTTAATCTTGCTGAAAAAAGAAAAGGAACCTTTGTCTATGATATTGCTGTGCAAATGATCGAGATTTACAATGAACAAGTCAGGGATCTCCTCACCAGTGATGGTCTGAACAAAAGATATCCTTACTGAAATCATATTTCTGTCAAATTGTGTCAGTTTCTTTTTAACACATTGCTTTCACGAAAATCCTTATACTGCCATGCCAATAATTTTCTTTAACAAATATATACATTAGAGATTCGGAATAATTCTCAAAATGGAATTAATGTGCCGGATGCAAGCCTTGTCCGTGTGGCGTCGACGATGGATGTAATGGAACTGATGAACATTGGACACAGGAATCGCACTGTGGGTGCCACTGCGTTGAACGACCGGAGTAGTCGTTCCCACAGGTGACTTCACACAACCTTTTCTGTGCAACTAAATTAAATATTTAACATAATTATGGAATATAATGAAGTATTCTTGTAAACTTGCAGTTGTTTAACTGTTCATGTTCAAGGAAAAGATTTGACATCAGGGAACATTATCCGTGGCTGCATGCATTTAGTTGATCTTGCGGGCAGCGAGCGGGTTGACAAGTCAGAAGTCACCGGAGAAAGGTTAAAAGAAGCACAGCATATTAACAAATCATTGTCAGCCTTAGGGGATGTAATTGCTTCACTTGCCCAGAAGAATGCTCACGTACCCTACAGGAATAGTAAATTAACACAACTCCTCCAAGATTCTCTTGGTAAGATGTCTCTCCTGTAATTCTTAGTACATCAGACTATTGAGTACAATTTGCACTGTTTTTCATTGTCCTACATCGATGTATTAACAGGAGGTCAGGCGAAAACCTTGATGTTTGTTCATATAAGCCCGGAAAGTGATGCTGTAGGAGAAACCATAAGCACCTTGAAGTTTGCCGAGCGTGTTTCTACAGTTGAACTTGGTGCTGCTCGACTTAATAAAGAATCCGGAGAAGTTAAAGAGCTCAAGGAGCAGGTTTTTTCCTGCTACTATACTATATGATCCTTTCTTACTGTCGTTTTCTTACTGTCGTTTATTATTCAAGACATTCACAATCTCTATTCCTATTCAGATTTCTCGACTGAAAACAGCACTACAAATGAAAGATTCAGGATCGGAGCAAAACATTACTCGCCACTCTGAGGCATTAAACGCGAAGATGCCTTCTCCTGTTTTTTCAAATAGACGACAGGGCAGTTGTGATTTGCTGCCTAGCCAAGCTAACTTCAGGCAACCAATGGAGGATGTTGGAAACATAGAGGTAATAATGCCGTGAACTTTTGCATCAGATCTTTCACATAAATTGAATGATCCACATAGAAGTAAAAGTTCCGCATGTAATTTTAATGCACTGATTGTCAATTTCACTGTCCTTTCAGCTGATGTCTTCAGTATTTCTACAATCATGTGTGGTTTGATTTTTCTACAGGTTAGACCCAGTCCTACATTGAGACAAAAGAAACCAAGCTTTGATCTTCAGGATTTATTAGCATCAAATGATTCTCCTTCGTGGCCAGATAGCAATTCAAGGGTGAATTTTCAGCTGGGAGAAGAAAGGGAAACAGTTTGTGGGGATTGGGTAGATAAGGTTGTGGTGAACAACAATCACTCCCTTGGTGATTGGGAAGGAGACAACGCAGCTCTTCCTGACTTCTTTTACCAAAGATACCATTCAGGTTTGAGAGATGAGCAGCAAAGACCTCGGTTTTGCTCAACAAATACTGATGATTCCGATGATATTGACGTTGCAACGAGTGATTCCTCAGAATCAGATGCACTTTGGCAGTTCAATGTTTCAAGCATAAACAGTTCAGTTATTCAAAGTGGGTCAAAGATAAAGAAGCCACAAACGAAAATAAGAGAGGCCTCAGATACAAGGTAAGCATTTTTTGCATTAAAGGGGTTAACATTGCAGCAAACAAAGTTGAATTATTTGGAACACCAGTTTTTCTGTATGATTAGTATCTGAAATACTTTTTACGATTCCGACTAAGTCTATGCTTATCTTTCTCAATTTTGTGCTTGTATTTGACATAGAAATATTAGTTTTTTACAACCATTTATGGCAAAATTAGTAATTGATCGATGCCTTTTTTGGAAAAAACACAGGAGCTCCAAGACACAATTTATTTTTCCTGTTGAGATCTACTCCCTCCATCCCATAATATAAGAGCGTTTTTGACACTAGTGTGAAAAACGCTCTTATATTATGGGACGGAGGGATTACATTAAAAGGACAGCTAATTATACCCAGATGTACTTCATTCAATATGTAACCAAAAGTCTTCCTTGCCCTTGAATGGTACTCCCTCCGTAAAGAAATATAAGAGCATTTAGATCACTAGAGTAGTGATCTAAATGCTCTTATATTTCTTTACAGAGGGAGTAGTAAATGTTAAGTAGTAACCTCTCACCTTTTAGAAGGCAATAGGAATTTTAATGTTGGATCTTCTGAATGAATTGTCTAAAATTGATTGGATACACCTTTAGAAATCATTACCTGAATATTTTCCTTTAATTTCGCTAAGTTTTGTGATATATTTGGAAATAATGAATTAAAGATTGATATACAGCAACAGAGTAGTAGACCGTTGCATAAGAGTTATCAAGTTTTCTACCTAATGACTAATTTTTCTTCTTGCATGGTCTTTATACCAGGACACCAAGTCATTCCCAAATACCATCAGTGTCGAGAAAAGCCTCAAATGGACAAAACAGATCTGGAAGGCAACCTTTAAGTGGTAGCGATAGCAGAAGGCTTTCATCAAACGGTAGACACTCTGGTATGAAGTAGGGATTCCTAAAATGATTGTGTATTGTTTTCTTGGCTTTCTTTCAGTTGTTTGTCATGAGGGGTTGTGAGATTGTTCTCAAGTACAGGAGTGTGTGACAATAAGTCCAATTGATGTCTGAGTGTGGTGAGTTGTGATCTCAACAGCTGGTGTGTGAGGCCATTAACCTTTTTTTTATTGGCCTATCAGGCTTTGTTGAGTTTTTGGCAATTCTTGTCATGTTCATAATATATAATACAAGGAAAAGAAAGGAAATTTGTTGATAAGAAAACTGCTCCTTTTTTGTTTCTTCGAACGCTTTCTTCTTTTCATAAAAGCTCTCTACAATGCGCTTTCTTGGTTGTCAAATTTCTTAAATGACATTCCACCTTTTGGCTGGGATTCTTTTGAATGAATAAATGATGTCCATAGACCCTCCCCCCTCTCCCCCACCAATTTTTAAGCAACTGACTGCAGTGCATCCGAATGTTTGCTGGTTTACGTTAGCATTCTCTCAATGCCAATATTTCTCATCATATCATGCATTTCTGCATGGAATCAAGCATTGCCCCATGATTCCATAATTTATCCCGAACGACCAAAGTCCCTAAGGAGAGACACTCAGCTGGCTGGCATCACCAAGCCCAATCGGTAGACTTGCACAAGATGATCATCCGACTAAACAAGACGTTGGGCATTGAAGTAAGGCTGGCGTTACCAACGGCGCCATAAAATCTAGTTATATCGCGACACCATCAAGACCCTGGTAATGGCCATTACATTGTTATAACGACGTGGCCATGGGGCTGTTGTATTCCATGCCTCGTCACCCTTATATAAGGCGAAGCTAGGGTAAATTTTACCAAGTTCTTAGCAGCTCAATAGCTCCAAGCAGATCAACAAGATCACACATTGGAACCATATTGTTCATACAAGAGAAAAACACCCAACAGGAGTAGGGTGTTACCCCTAGAACCAGGGGGGCCTAGGTAAAACCTCCACTGTGTGAAATCCCGCACATGGATCATCTAAGCGTGCCTTGCCTTCACCAAATCCCCAAATCATGTGTATTATCGTAAAAAACGTGACAACGAGTATGCAAGTGATGCAACTTGGACGATGACGGTACAATGCACCTGGGGTGGCCCATCGCCTCGGAAGCCCGGTATTGGGTCGACCTCAGGGCCCAGGGGGCCTGGCAATGACACGGCTCCAGGAGGCAGCCCAGGGGCCAACTCGGAGCAAGAGCTTCATCTTGGCGTGCAAGCCAAGGAGCTCTCATGCATGAGGTCGGTTAGGAGCCTTGTAAACCCTAGCTATCGCCCCCTTTATAAGGCGAGGTAGCTTAGATCTGTCTACTCCATAGACAAAACTCTCGGTAGCCATATTCACCATCCTCTTGTAACCTCCTCGCATGAGGTGCTCCCACATCAATACAAACACGAAGCATGACGTAGGGTATTACCTCACCATGAGGGTCCGAACCTAGGTAAACCCCTCGTGTGAACTCCCCTATGGTACTTCTGGCTACGCCCGCTACCCCACCAAGGGATCTGATGATTTTCTGCACCGTCATTTGGCGTGCCGGGCACGGGCTGCATCAACCAGAACCCAAACCCAGGTCGGATCTCTAGTCATGCCCGGAGACTTCATGCTGAGCCAAACGTTCATCTTAGGCCAGGGAAACGAAATAAAAAGGATCAACTAAACTATGAACGAAAAGGTAAGAACAAGAATTAAAAATACACTAAGTTAGTAGGACGATGCTTGAGCAGTAAGGCATTCTCGAGGGCTCCAAGAGTCATCACTACTAATATGACAAACACAATGAGTGCGAAGCATAGCGCTCTATCATAACTCTAATCCACTCTTCTTTTGCATAAGTGGACGGATTGGGGTACATAAGATGTTCTACTCTAGGTAGACTTCAGACCACACGCGCCAGCACTGTAGTTTTTCATGTCGATTATCACTAAGGTTTTAAGGGTTTTTCCCATGGAGGCGACCTCACTAAGGGTTCCCTGTTGCTACCCTATGAATTGCAAGAAGCGAGGAAAGAGGCTTTTACTGTCACCTCGAATTATCTCAACATCCTAACCTAGAGTAGCGACAATAATATGCTTCACGGCCAATCATGGCGATAATGCAAGCAAGGCCTCCTCTCAACATTCGGGAAGGCTACTAACTCAAACATAAATAGAAGATGTTGGATCGCTTGAAGTAATCATATAGAGTTCATCCATATCCCCGAGAACAAGTACAACTACTCAAACATAGGAATAGGAAACATAAAAGAGAGGGTTAGGTTACAAGCCGACATCGGGCCAGTGAAGAGAGAAGACATGACAATTATGGATATGGCACCGATGGTATGGTGGTGATGGGGCCGGTGGCGGTGGTGATTGATACTTCCATTTTGCATCATGTTTTTCCATTGATATTTATTATGTTTTTAGTCATTATTTCATTTATGATGCAATCCTAATGCCTTTTCTATCTTATTTTGGAAGTTTCACACAAAGAGATTGCCGGCAGCTTGAATTCTGGACTAGAAAAGGCTATAGAAGAGTTGGATATTCTCTGCAACCCCAAATGACCTGAAAATTTACGGAGAATTATTTTAGAATATATAAAAATACTGGCGAAGGAATCAACAGTAGGGGACCCACCAGGGGTCCACGAGCCTGGTCGGCGCGCCCTTTCCCCTAGAGCGCGCCCACTGAGCTCATGGCCCCCCAAGCAGGCCTCCGGTGCCCATCTTCCCCTATATGATGCTATTTGCCCTAAAAATCAAGAGAAAACTTTCGGGACGAAGCGTCGCCGTCTTGAGGCGGAACCTGTGCACGCGCACTTTTGCTCTCTAGGGGAGCGATTCCGCCGGGGAAACTTCCCTTTGGAGGGGGGGGGGAATCGAAGCCATTGTCATCACCAACGCTTCCTCCATCGTGGGAGGACCAGTCTTCATCAACATCTTTACCAGCACCATCTCATCTCAAACCCTAGTTCATCTCTTGTATTCAATCTTTGTCTCAAAACATTAGATTGGTACCTGTTGGTTGCTAGTAGTGTTGATTACATCTTGTAGTTGATGCTAATTGGTTTATTTGATGGAAGATTATATGTTCAGATCCTTAAGCATATTCAATACACCTCTGCTCTTGAACATGAATATGATTTGTGCGTAGTTACTTTCGTTCTTAAGGACATGGGAGAAGTCTTGTTATAAGTTATTGTAAGGGCATATTTCTCCTTAAGTGGTTTTGGTGATTGATGACAATTTATTTGCGGACTAATCGTGTGCATTGAGCATTTCAGATATCTCATGTCTAGGCACAAGACGATTCGGTGCCCCTCGGAGTCTATCGAAGACGGTTGCTTTCTACGTTTCTTTTCGGTGGATTTGAGTCGTAGGAAAGCCGTACTATTAAGAGGGGGTCCGCTTCGGAAAGGTTAGGGTGGAATCAACACGTACACATCTGCTCTATTGCACCACCTTTCCTTCGCTTCAATGGAGCTCGAGTCCGTTTTCCTTGTCTGTGCAAATTGAAGGCAGCAAGGTGCTTGTGTTCAGTGGAGCGGTAGTACCGCAGGTGCCCGAGGTAGTACCGCTCCAAGGAGCGGTAGTACCGCTGTCCCCAGCCCTGGTGCGTGCACTTGCGGTAGTAGGCGCGGATGTAATTTTTTACATCTGCCCTCGAGCGGTAGTACCGTAAATTTGTCCGGTACTACCGCGCCGGACTTTTGCGCAGCTCCACCCTCAGCGGAGGTAGGCACGGAAGTAATTTTTTACTTCCGTGCATCTCCTGTGCCAGTTGATATCGACCACGCGGTAGTACCGTGTTGGCGCGCGGTAGTACCGCTCCGGCGGTTCTACCGCTCGTTGCCCTGTGCAATAGGTCTTCGTCTGGCCACTACCGTGCGAGCGGTAGTACCGCACCCTGCTGCGGTAGTACCGTAGCCTCTTGCGGTAGTACCGCAATGCACGGGCTGAGAGTGGGGATAACGGTTGGATCCTTCCCCCCACTATATAAAGGGGGTCTTCTTCCCCAAGAAGACCACCTCTTCCCTTCCCAAGCTCCATTGTTGCTCAAAGCTCCATTTTCGCCCGATCTCTCTCCCTAGCCAATCAAACTTGTTGATTCTCTCGGGATTGGTTGAGAAGGCCCCGATCTACACTTCCACCAAGAGAAATTTGATTCCCCCCACTAATCCCTTGCGGATCTTGTTACTCTTGGGTGTTTGAGCACCCTAGACGGTTGAGGTCACCTCGGAGCCACATTCCATTGTGGTGAAGCTTCGTGGTGTCGTTGGGAGCCTCCAATTAAGTTGTGGAGATAGCCCCAACCTTGTTTGTAAAGGTTCGGTCGCCGCCTTCAAGGGCACCAATAGTGGAATCACGGCATCTCGCATTGTGTGAGGGCGTGAGGAGAATACGGTGGCCCTAGTGGCTTCTTGGGAAGCATTGTGCCTCCACACCGCTCTAACGGAGACGTACTTCCTCACAAGGGAAGGAACTTCGGTAACACATCCTCGTCTCCACCAGCTCCACTTTTGGTTATCTCTTACCTTTACTTCTTGCAAGCTATTATTGTGTTGTATCCCTTGCTTGCTTGTGTGCTTGTTGTGATTAGCATCAGATAGGTTGCTCACTTAGTTGCATATCTAGTCAACCTATTTGTTGCTAAGCCTAAATTGTTAAAGAAAAGTTAAAAATTGTTAGTTGCCTATTCACCCCCCCCTCTAGTCAACCATATCGATCCTTTCAGTTATCATATGATGTTGGTATTCGTTCAATATTTTGATGATGTCTATGTTGCTCTTCCTTTAGTGGTGTCATGTGAATGTCAACTACGTGACACTTCACCATTCTTGGGCCAACGGAAAAAATTAGGGAGTAATAAGTAGATGATGGGTTGCGAGAGTGACAGAAGCTTAAACCATACTTTATACATTATTTCGCAATGGGCTGGTTTGGATCGATATGTTTCATGCTATGGTTAGATTTATGTTAATTCTTCTTTCATAGTTGTGTATGCTTGCGAGAGGGGGTAATCATAAGAGGTTTTTTTGTTCAAGCAAGGACATCACCCTAGCACCGGTCCACCCCGCGGATCAACTAAACATGATGAAACGTGACTAGACAAAATTCCCATGTGTCCTCGAGAGCTCTTTACTTGCTATAAGAGAACTTTCCGGCATGTCCTTTGCTATAAAAAGGATTGGACCACCTTGTTGCACCTCTTTTACTATTGTTACTTGTTACTTGTTGCGAATTTCCTTGCTACAAAACTATCTGTTACTGCTACTTTCAATGCTTGCAGAGAATACCTTGCTGAATATCACTTGTCATTTCCTTCTGCTCCTCGTTGGGTTTGGCACTCTTACTTATCGAAAGGACTATGATTGATACCCTATACTTGTGGGTCATTAGTGATAGATGTGGCACCAGCGGTGGCGACATGGTGGAGACGGGCCGATGCGTGCGGTGGCTGAGCCTCCTCTTCTTCCCTTGATGATATGTTACTTGGTCGAGATTCGATCGTCGGTATCGCCATACCTTGTTCAATATAGTTACCGGCACGTTCTCTTTACTCGTTCTGTAATACAATATCTCCGTGACTAAACACACTAGTCACACGCTCACAAGATACTTAGGATGTCATATTACCGAGAGGGCCCAGAGATATCTCTCTGTCACATGGAGTGATAAATCCTAGTCTCGATCCATGCAACACAACAAATACCTTCTGAGATACCTGAAGAGCACATTTATGATCACCCAGTTACGAGGTGACGTTTGATACCCACAAAGCATTCTTCTAGTATTAGGGAGTGGCGCGATCTCATGGTCTAAGGAATAAATACTTGCCATTAAGAAAGCTGTAGCAATTACACTGAGTGACACAATCAAATGCTAAGCTTATGATTTGGTTTGTTCATCACATCATTCTTCTAATGATGTAATCTGGTTATTAAATGACAACTCATGTCTATGGTTAGGAAACCTTAACCATCTTAATAAACGAGCTAGTCAAGTAGAGGCTCACTAGGGACACAATGTTTGTTATGTATCCACACATGTATTTGAGTTTCTCGTTAATACAATTATAGCATGGAGAATAAACATTTATAAAGAACAAGGAAATATGATAATAACAACTTTATTATTGCCTCTAGGGCATATTTTCAACAAGACGTTCCGCTCCCTCCCGCGCAGTGCGGAAGGCTACCGCGACCAATGTCGACGGCGCACGCGGAGCCCAGACAGTGGTGTTTCCCTTATCAGCGTTGGCGGGGGAGTCGCTAAGCAACCACTCCTCGTCGATCTTGGCGAGCTCCCCGTCAAGGCGGTGGCGATGCCTGGCGGCCGTCTCCACGGTGGTGACGGAGCGGTTGAGGGCTCATGCACTGGCGATGTCTGGGTTGTTGTGGACCTATTCCGGCGTCTTGTCCGACTTGGCGAATGAGGAGCGGCGGGCCACATTGCACCGCAAGTAGCGCACCTGTTGCGTCGCCGCCCGCTCCTCCTCGAACACGACGACCCTTGAGCCCGAGGGACCTCCACCACCGTCGTCTCCGAGGTAGTGGAGGATGCGACCTTGCGCCTTGGTGATCGTGGGCGGTAGCTCACCCTTGACGAACTGCCCGTGATGGTTCCAGAAGGGTAGGTTCGTCAATAAGGGCATAACGGTTGTGCGCCGGCAATGATGCCAGCTCCTCTTTCACACGGCACCCGATTTTGGACGCCCCGGTTGCATTGCGGGGAGGACGAATCCTCCATGACATGACGTATGATCTAGACGCCGCCGCGGCTGAGGTGGTGGGGGGAAGAGGGATGGTGGGAAGCAGGCTCCTCCCTCGCCCGCCAGAGAGGGGCGTCGGCTCCCGCTTCACGCGGTAGTGCGGCGGGGACGACGACTCCTCCTTGACCACATGCGGCGACGAGGGTGGCATCAACCCCGTCTGATGGAGCGATCGCTCCGACATGAGCTCCATCTCACGAACGAATTCCTTGTCCGTTAGAGCAGCCTCCCCGAGGAGGCGCGACTATTGCTTTGGTTGCTGCTCCTGCGGCGGCGCATGGTCCTCCTCTTCCTCGGAGGAGATGACAATCTCCTCCTTGCCATAGGAGCCGACTGCAGTGGATGACAAGGGGCCCTGAGAGTGAGGGCGGCGGTGCCATGAGTCGCCTGGCGAAGAACTGCCGCCGCCTCCGCCTGTCGACACGGAGAACCATGACTTCGGCATCAACAGAGTTGGAGATGCTCGGGGAGGAGGGGCTTGGAGAGGAGGAGGTGCTGAGAGGATGAAGTGTGGATGTGTGCAGTGCCGGCACACGGCTTAAATAGCCGCGGCCAGGCCATGCGAAGGGCTGGTCTGCCCACTTCAACGCGTCGCAGCGGCTGGAGTTGGTTTCTCAAGACGCGACGTCTGCATTGAAGCCGCCACGCCCAAGAGGTCACGCCCGTCGCTCGGCATGAATGCGGCGCGGGAGTGTCACGCCCTGTGATTTGCCTCATGACTAAGTTAACATGACTCAAAAATTAGGGCCAATTAAAACTTTTTGAGTGCATATGAATGCTTGACTTGTGTGCTATTTGCTTGCTTGTTTGATTGCTTGTTGGTGCTCTATATTCATAAAATCCCTCCTACTCTCAAAGCTATTTTCCTTGATCCAGATCTTTGCCCAATGATCATGCCATGTGTATAGGAAATAAAACTATTTTTATAAATTTTTATTTTGGCCAAAATGGATTTATTCAATTTAGGTTTTCAAAACCCCCTGAATTGAGGCTTGTACAACAAGTCCTCAAATTGGCTGGAATATTTTTCCTCAAAGACTTTATTTGGAACCTACTATATATAAGACTTCCCCAAACCATCAAATATTAATTTTAAAGATTATTTTCCTATTTTATTTAAAGGCTTTTTCTTAAGGCCATAAATGGTCTTTTATAGGGAAAAATTATTTAAATGCTTTCAAAATATTTGAGAAAATTTAGGGAAACTCAATGGATATATATTTTCCATATATATGAGTTTCAACACATGGTCATGTTCAAAATCATGGGCAAAACCCCTCAAAACCCTTTCTGTCCAAATCAAGCTTTTGAAATATTTCTATAAGAAATATTCTCAATAAATTCCAAGAAAATTCCAGAAAGTCACACATGTCATATGTGATGATCTTGCAAAGTTTCATCTCAATCCCAATTGATTTGCTTCATCAAAATATTCCAAAACCATTCCTGTCCAGAGCCAAATTTGAACAACTTTACATTGTGAAGTATATTCCCTTGACCCCAAACTTTGTGGGCATGTGCTAAACCCCAAATAATGATACCACACCAAGTGGTGGATTTGTGGGAAGTGAGATGCATGCCTAGATCTACAGAAATCTGATTCTGTTGATTTCTAGGGTTTCACAAAGTTACATTGTGAACTTTCTTCAATCAAGCTCAAACTTGGTGATTAACCCTATTTCTAACCACCCTTTGACCCTGCCAAGTCTCAAGTCAAGCAAACGCCATTTGCTTGCCTAAACCTTCATCAAACACTTTTTTCCCTAATGGTAAAACCCTTGTTTGACCCTCTTATGCTATTCTCCTTCACTTAAATTTTTTACCACACCTTACCCTCATCCCCCTCTACCTCCAGTAACAATTTCAGGTCCATGTCTAAATTATTGATGGGGTGAAACCCCTATTTTTCCTCTCTGGACAGCCATGGCAACCACTCTCTCATCCCCATTTTTACTTTCTATCTCTTCCCCTAGCACCTAAACACCTTAGAGCATCTCCAGAAGCACCCAGGCACTTGTGGACAAGCTAGAGCACGCGAGGGGTGGCCATGCCGGCCATATGGGCGCTCTGGAGCGCGCTACAGTGCGCTCCGGCACTGTAGCCGCGCTCTGCCCAAGGCCCCCGACAGCCTCGGCCCTCCCCCGCACGCCTGCCGATGTCCCTTGGCGTCCGCAACATGCTGGGGTGTCTCCCCCTTCTTCCTTCTCCCTTCCTCTGCCCTTCCTCGCACACGCGCCGGCCGCCCGAGCGCACCAGTGGGCGCGCTCGCACGCGCGACGTGTCTGTGCTTCTCCGCTCCCTCTCTTTCCTCTCCTGACCCGAGACCAAGTCCACGAGAGCCGCAGACATGGGACAGAGGTCCCCCGAGCACGCCAGAGACGGCCACGACCTCGCCGGACCTCGGTCCACGGTGCGCCAGCGCCCAGGCTATAAGAGCCACCCCCTCGACCCCCTCTCAACTCCCTTGGCTCTCTCTCCCTCCTATGAACCTCCTGGACTGGCCCCTTCCTTCTCCCATGCCCTCCTTCAACCTCCATGGCCGAAGACCCCTCGTCGGCCTCCGCTCGAATTCAGCCACGGTGGCCTCTCCCAGCCCCTCCGATCCTCACTGGAGCTTCTCCTGCGTCACCACGAGCCTCCCCGTCGCTCCATTCTCTCTCTTCCGTGCCCGTGGCGCCCTGCCCATCTCGTCTGGCGCCGTGCCCCGCCGTGGTCAATGATGCGCTCGGGCCCAGTCCTCCCAGGGCGCGGAGACCACCCAGGGGGGTGCGGCTCGTCGCCCCGAGCGCGCCGGTGGCCGGAGCGCCGTCGGGCGTGGCCGGAACCACCGGGACGGCACCGGCGCCCTCTCGGCACTGCCTCCCCTGTCCTACCTCTGTTCGAGCGGGAGGAGGGAGACGGGCCTGACGGGCGGGCCCCACCTATAAGCGGCACAGAGGCTGGGGCCCGGTGTTTTAAGTGGACATGGCTTTGGATTTTTACGCCTTCATGAGGAGGAAGCGTAACCTTGGGAAGGCGCCATCGACGTGGCCGACTGGCCGCGCGGCTGGGCTACTGGGCCGGCCCAACTCCCTGACCGGCACCCTGGGCACGTTATAGCCCAATAGGTATATCCCCTTTTTCTTTTTGTTTTCTTTACAGACTAGAAAATCCATAGAAAATTCATAGTAACTCGAATCTTGATGATTCAAAATCCTAGATGTCTCTAAAATCATGGGCTAACCAAACATGTGCTTTGCACATTTTTCCATACAATATTTTCTGCACCAACAATATCTTTTGTCATTTCTTTAATTATAAATACCACCTTGTAAAATTCCTAGAGCACTCATATCAACTCCAAATGGAGTGATTCAAGTTCCTAGGTGGATCTAAATTCATGCACTAAGTGGTGGACATTTTTCCTTACACTTATTCTGCCATGACAATTTTGGACCATTTCTTCATGTATGATCCACTTTGCAAATCCCTAGGAAATCCACCCCAACTCCAAATCCAGTGAAACCACTTCCTAAAATCTTCTAAAATAATGCCCTATTTGTTAGGTTCACCCCCTCATTTTTGTTAAAACATTTTCTGTGGACACCTTATAGGACCATCAATTCCTTCATTTCCACCATTCAAACTCCCCCCTTAACCCACATCCAATGAAACCTCCTTGGTTATTTTTCTTATAGCCAGAGGTGTCCAAGAAAAATAAAAATCCTATTTTAAGAACACTTTATTTCTTTGCTTGTTGTGTTGCTTATTGCGGTTGTTTCCAGCGATAGTTGACGAAGTAGACGAAGTGCTCGGAGTGGACGAGAAGCGTGTGAAGACCTTGAAGACTTGGATAAGCCAGGCAAGCAGCCCTTTGGCCATGATAAGAAACTTTTTCATGCATGACATATAGCACTTGTTGTTTCAATGATTTGATCATGATGTGGTGTTCCCCCTTCGGTGGGATGCCTCCGATACTTTACCATTGATACTTGCATCGTGCATGACCCTACCATTCTTATGAGGGTTGCGCGGGTGGTAGTAGATAGGATGCTTAGTAGATTCTACGCAAAGTGGGACAGGAATATGCATGGTGATGGAAACAAAAGTATTTTCAAAGACTTTTCGAAAACCCGTCGGGTGCCACTAATGCCCGAGGGAGACGATGTTGAGTGGGTAACCACTTGAGAAAGAAGTGGTGTACCGGAGCAAGTTGTGTGAGTGTGTGTGTTTTTGAAAATGAATTAGATTTAAGGTCTACTGACCGTCCCAACCTTACATGTGCGACCACTCTACCCCTATATGGGAAGGGGCTTTGTTGATTACCTTGGTGGGTACTAGCATAGAGCCCGCATTACTAGTGGCGGGAGTGGCGTGGTCACTCTCGATACGGGGTCGTACCGGAATGGACGATCATGCGTTGTCTTCACAGGCACCGGGCACACCGTTGGTCCCTTCATGGATGGTACGATCTGGAGCGAGGCTCGTATGATGTACATCATGAGGGCTGGGTACCAATCGAGTGGACTCTTTGTTTAGTATCGTCAGGGGAAAGGCATTGTTCGGATGCTTACCTCGGGTATGTAATATACCGCGAGTCGTGGATGACACGGAAGTTCCCCGAGTCTTGTGGGTAAAGCGTGCAACCTCTGCAGAGTGTAAAACTATTTGAATAGCCGTGTCCACGGTCATGGACAGTTGGAGGTCCTTCTTAAACTATGTCCAGATGTTTTCACAAAACTTGGTGTGTGTGTGGCAAAGAGATACTTGAGCTAAGTCGGAAGACTTGATGAAATGATTGAACATGTGATGTTCAAACCCTGCTTATGTTGACATCTGTAGCTTGTTCATATGGATGTCTGGAACCTGTTGATGCATGCTTACTTAAGTTACTTGATCATGTCATTGCACTAAAATTAGCTTTCTGCAAAACTTACCTATTAGTGCTATATCATGCTCTGTTGAACCTTGTTTCAAACATGGGTTGCTTGCGAGTACATTCAAAGTACTCATTGGCTTGCCACTGGTTATTTTATTGGCCGGGCATGAAAGATCAGGTTATGATGAAGATTACCTTGGTGACGAACATGCGAGCTAGGACGCTTCCCAGTCAGAATGCCTGTAGGGTTAAGGCAGATGGCATGGGTTCACGTTATCGTTGAAGATTTCCGCTGCAAGTTTATGAAGACTTGGTCATAAAGGCCATTTTTGAGTACAAACGGTATGTAATGGATGTAAGACTCTTGTTATTCAGTTTCTGTGTGTTCAGTGAGCATTGATCTCTGGGATCACTGTGCACGTACATTCGGTGATCACGACTTATGAGTCGGGGTCCCCACAAAGCTGGTATCAGAGCCATCCTGACTGTAGGAAGCCCTTAGTTAGCACGGACGTTAGTTAGGACAAAACTATTTTTCCAGACCCTTCAAAATCACTTACAAAACCTCTATATTTCCCACCTCTCCTAAATTTTCAAAGGAAGCAAAGGTTTTTGCCTTAGCATTTCCACCATCTTTCCCATAACTCTCCTCGTCTACTTTTTCAAAACTTTGCAAATGGTCGCTACTACCCTTATGCCCCTAACCACTGGATTCCTTGTAATCCTCGTGGGTAACCCGAAAGGAAGCCGCCTTGCCCGACATTTCCCCACATATCTTGGACACAAGTTGGCGACACTAGACAAGGAGCTACCAACAGAAGATACCTTCTCGAAGGATGAAGGCATCAAGACTAGGAAGATGGTGACACCCTCGACACTGCCCCAGGATGATGCGACCTTGGCCTACGATGATCAGGGCATAAGATATGCAAAATCATGATATGCATCGCTAATAGAGCAACATTGTCCTTACCGTTGTTGTGTCGGCAACCACCGGTGGATGAGAGCCTCGCCATTTGGTCCGCCTCACTATAGTGAGCAGGAAAAACGGTTCTCTTCATCCCCCGCTCTCGGTGTCGATATTATCATCAACGTAACCGACAGGTTATAACTCTATCATGCCTTGTTGATGTCATTACATAAAGGATTGCCCACTTGGAACTCTCGACACCTTGAAGGACAAGAAGGCATTGGCACGAAGACAACAGAAGACCCGTCAACGACAACCATGAGGGACCACCTTCGTCATCAACTAACCAGACGTGAAGTTGTCAAGGACCTTTCAGTCACAACCCGGATCGTTTCGACGAATAACAACCAGAGACATAGCGACACCTGAAGAAGACCCAGAAGACTGAGCGGACTCCTCTCCGAGACACGAAGTGTGAACGCCCCCAATCTTGTCCGTACGCTAATCATGCACACAATGCGTACGACCAAGATTAGGGACTCACTGATTGATATCACAACACAACAAAAGACACAAATATAAAGTCATACAGCTCCATATTACAAGCCATGGGCCTCGAGGGCTCGAATACAAAGCTTGACATAAACACGAGTCAGCGGAAGCAAATATATCTGAGTACAGACATAAGTTAGACAAGTTTTGCCTTAAGAAGGCTAGCACAAACATAAGCAGCGGATCGAAAGAGGCGAGGCCTCCTGCCTGGGAATCTCCTAACTACTCCTGGACGTCGGAGAAGTCTACGTCGTAGTAAGCGCCATCCTGCTGGTAGGGGCCTCCGTCGGGGTAGTAGTAGTCGACATCTCCAGCGAACTCCAACTCCTGGGCTCCATCAACTGAACGCAGCAACGTATCGAGGGGGAAAAGAGAAGGGCATAGCAGCGTGAGTACTCATCCAAAGTACTCGCAAGACTTACATCAGAACTATGCTAGATATGCATCATTATCAAGGGGCGGGATTTTATCTGGACTGACTGCAGAAAGCAAGAATAGGGAGAAGGCCTAGTCCTAACGAAGACTAGCATCTTCAACATCTTGCAGCATTAGAAGAGAGTAGACCTGCAGCTCATATATAGTCATATTGTTGTAGCAATTTTATTAAGTAAACACGCCCAGAGATCCTTCCTCGACTCCATGCGAGGAAGCAATCCCGGAGCCACAATTCATTTCAAATTAAATTACAATTATAGTTGTATAAGGTCAAGGTACAACTCCAAGTCGTCCTGTTATCGTGGACACGGCTATTCGAATAGATTAATCATCCCTGCAGGGGTGCACCACATATTCCCAACACGCCTGAGTCACCTCCGGCCGGACACACTTTCCTGGGTCATGCCCGGCCTCGGGATATCAGCACGTCGTCGCCCCACCTAGACTCAACGAAGAGGCCAGCCCGCCGGTCTAAATCCTAAGCGCGCAGGGCTCATGGGCCCAATCACCCTTTGCACTCCCGCACGATGCGAACGCGGCCGGAAGCAGTCCTAGCACCCCTTAGTAACAAGCGCGATGTGTTCCAGACCAATCTGGCGCGCGCCACTCCATTGCTGACGTCCGATGAGCTTTCGGCTGATACAATGACGCTGAGTGCCCATAACTTTCCCACGTGATGGTTAGTGCGTATTAAGGCCAACGACCTAACTCAGATCAAGTACCCAACCCATTAGCAATTTATTAGTGCGGGGCAAGCGCGAACCATGAAATGCAATCCGTCGCCCCGCCAATAACACTCGGGTGCCTTACCGGCGCACCCCACCAATATCTCTCGCGGGTACCCTTGGGGCCGACCCGTCTTCAACAAGTTTCTGTAACCAGGTCATAGTAACTGTGTGTCTATACACCAAGTGGATATCCGAGGAATCACCCTCGACGGATCCCACTCGAGGTATGAGTAAGGCAAGAGTCGCTACCGGTAAATGGGAAGGAGGAATCACCCTCGATACCCATGACCGTTAGCTACGCTACATAATTAACACCGGGAGTGCTAAGTGAGGTATCACCCTCGTCACTCGGTAGTAGCTCTGCAGTGCCATACTTAAAGGGGTGTGTGGTGATGTGTCGGTAACGGCTTGTCAGTCATGACGACTGAGTCTTCTATCTTCAAGTCCTCGGTGTCGTCGATGAAAGCAGGGGCAACTGGGACTAAGGGGGTCTCAGGGGGTCACTGATCAACCTATGCTAAGCAGTTGGTAAGATTGCAGGTAAAGTAACAGTTCATCAAAAACAGGCCATGCATCAGAATAGGAGCTATCCAATACAGTAGCAAAATTCTAATGCAAGAATAAGAGGGAGAGAGATGGGTGATATCGGAATGCTCAAGGGGGTTTTGCTTGCCTTGCTGCTCTGTGGCAAAAGGCTGAACGTCAACGGCGTAGTCGATCTCGGCAGCACCGTCAGCCTCGGGGTCTACCGGAGAGAAGAGGGGGAAGAAACAATAAATATAAAGCACACAGAGGCAACATGATGCATGACATGGCAATACGCAAGGCTAGGGGTGTTTACGGCCTATCTAGGTGCGATAGTTAATTTAGAAATTTATTTGAAATTATTTTAATAATGTCATGCACTATTCACCTATCCGAAACAGGCAAAAAGTTGCATGTTCAGATAGCTAGAGGCATGTGACAAATGAATGGATGGCATATTTGGATTCGTGGGATTTTTCTGATCAACTTTCATGTATAAAGTTTTTTGATCTGAGCTACAGATTATTTTCTATGATTTTTCAAAGTTTTAAACAATTTTTGGAATTAATTCTATTTATTAAATCAACATTATCCAGAACAGTGTAATGTGACGTCAGCATGACGCCAAGGTGACGTCAGCAGGTCAACAGGGGGCTGGCCAGGTCAAACCTGACCAGTGGGTCCCACATGTCATAGACTCAGTGTTATTTCAGGTTTTTAATTAAATTAAACAGGTTTAATTAGGGGAGGGCCCCACATGTCAGTGAGACATTAGTCTAAATTAATCATTTTAATTAGATTAGTTGCTAATTAAGTACCTGACAGGGTGGGGCCTAAATGTCATAGACACTGGGGGTGTGGGGCCCCACTGTCAGTGACTGGGCTGAGCCCAGTCAGCCAGTTGACTAGTCAACTGGTCAACCAGGGTCAGCCTGGCCCACTGGCAGTGGCACTGGGGGTGGCCCCAGGCCAGCCAGGTCAGCGACGGCCGGCGTTTAGCCGCCGGCGATGCTCCGACGAGCGCCCGAAGCACGGCCGGCTCAGAAATGCAGCTCCGGGGGTCAAATCGATCGCCGTTTGGCGCGTTCGCGAGCTGGAGGAGCCGCCGATCCATTCCGGGCATCGAGGCGAGCAACGGCGGGCCGTAGCGAGCGCTACGTCGCCGGCGGCGGAGCAAGCTTCGGCCGGCGATGGCAAACGGCGATGCGGCGGGCAAACGAGCGAACTACACGTGTGGGGCGGCCCTACGTGATGCATTGAGTCGATTGGCGGCGGCGGCAGGACCAAATGGTCACCGGAGAGGCGCCGGCGACGAGCTCAGGCGGCGGCGCGTTCGGGCGCACGTCGGGGATGGCCCTAGAGGCAGCTAACGGCGACGAGAGCGAGAGGGGATGTAGCGGAGGCTCACAGTGGGGCGTTGCCGTTCACAGTGGGCTCGGGGAGGGCTCGACGGCGACGAAATCGGCGACGGCGTTGCGGTGGCCGAAGGTGGAAGACGACGACGTTCGGGCGATGGAGGGCTCCAGGGGCTCGCGCGTGTGGTCGAGGAGGACGGGCTCGTCGCGGCGGAGCTCGTAGACGCGACGAGGAGGCGAACGGGAGGCGGTGGCCGTGGCTATCCGCCGATCATGGCGACGGCGGCGCTCGGATCTGGAGGGGGGGAGAGCGAGCGAGGTGAGGATAGGGGAGGAGGAGTGGCGAGGGCGTCCAGAGGCCCGAGGGAGGGGCGCCCTTATCCCCTCGCTCACCTGCCCTGGCGTCGTGGCGAGTGGCAGAGGGCGAGCGCGGCCATGACGGGCACGACACGGCGGCGGGAGCAGGTAGGGGGAGGCCCTGGTGGGCTGGGCCGCACTGTGGCTTTGGCCCAGTGGCCAGGTAAGTCTCTCTGGCCCCTTTTCTTTTATTTCTTTTCTGTTTTCTTTTTATTATTCCTGTTTTATTTATTTTTGGCATATTTCTTTACCACAAAAATGTGAGACATGTCCCAAATATTATCTTGCAACATCCCATAAGTCCACAGCAACTTTGGGGATTTTTGAAACTGTTTGCATTTTCAACTTGATTTTAAATTGCTTTTAAAATGCATTTAGCTTCTGTTATTAATGGTGGGGTCCACACAATGAGCTAGGTGATGTTGTTTTCCTCAACATTATTTATTTTGAATTTTATCTCAATTATGCAACATTTTATTGCTGTTGTTTGAGGACTTAAATTTGTCACAAAATTCATAGGGCATTTTGAGTTGAAATTTGAATTGGAATTTGGAACTTCAACTTGATCATGCCCTGCTTAGCAAAATATTAGCTTAATTACATTACTGTAGCTTAATTACATTACGGTGATGGATGGTACGATCTGGAGCGAGGCTCGTATGATGTACATCATGAGGGCTGGGTACCAATCGAGTGGACTCTTTGTTTAGTATCGTCGGGGGAAAGGCATTGTTCGGATGCTTACCTCGGGTATGTAATATACCGCGAGTCGTGGATGACACGGAAGTTCCCCGAGTCTTGTGGGTAAAGCGTGCAACCTCTGCAGAGTGTAAAACTATTCGAATAGCCGTGTCCACGGTCATGGACAGTTGGAGGTCCTTCTTAAACTATGTCCAGATGTTTTCACAAAACTTGGTGTGTATGTGGCAAAGAGATACTTGAGCTAAGTCGGAAGACTTGATGAAATGATTGAACATGTGATGTTCAAACCCTGCTTATGTTGACATCTGTAGCTTGTTCATATGGATGTCTGGAACCTGTTGATGCATGCTTACTTAAGTTACTTGATCATGTCATTGCACTAAAATTAGCTTTCTGCAAAACTTACCTATTAGTGCTATATCATGCTCTGTTGAACCTTGTTTCAAACATGGGTTGCTTACGAGTACATTCAAAGTACTCATTGGCTTGCCACTGGTTATTTTATTGGCCAGGCCTTGGTGACGGACATGCGAGCTAGGACGCTTCCCAGTCAGAATGCCTCTAGGGTTAAGGCAGATGGCATGGGTTCACGTTATCGTTGAAGATTTCCGCTGCAAGTTTATGAAGACTTGGTCATAAAGGCCATTTTTGAATACAAACGGTATGTAATGGATGTAAGACTCTTGTTATTCAGTTTCTGTGTGTTCAGTGAGCATTGATCTCTGGGATCACTGTGCACGTACATTCGGTGATCACGACTTATGAGTCGGGGTCCCCACAGGGAGAGGCATGAGGTTTTTTTCGGTTGTCAGACGCGGGCGTGACAACCGTTCGGTCGCGCGCAAAGCCCCCAGTTTGTTTCCGGTTTACGAAAAAAAAGCACACCAACACTGGCCGACGGACTGATACATGCCCGTGTTGGATGACAAAACACGTCCGAATCACATGATTCATACGGTTTGAGAGTCGACGTTGGAGATGCTCTAAGGATGATAATCCATCTCCACTGTTCATTTATGGCCTTTGATGCCAATAAATCATTGACCAGTCATTTTGTGCCACTTCAGTAATAGTATAATAGATTGATGGTCATGCCTAAACAGTATGTATACGCATCCTATATTCAGAAAACGGAAGAAGTATGTTTAGCGACGATTTGCAATAATAGCACATGGGTCGATGACTTCGCACCAAAACCATAAATGGCCAACATGACATCCAGTTTAGCCGGCAACATGGTTCCTCAGACAAAAAGGCACAGGCACTCGGACGGTGAGACAACAAGCAAGAGCAAATCCAGATAGACACACACGTTTCTTTAATCTAAAGCTGTAAACCATCATTAACCTCCTAGCTATGCTAATCAGCACTAATCCTTCGTAGCCCAGCTGGGCTAGCCACCCCACTACTCTTTATATTTATTTAAATAAAAACAATAAATCCTGAACTTTGGATTTTGCCCATGGTAAGTCATACTAGTCAACTAAATTTGTCATTCTTGAATCAGTTAAAGTTGCCATAAAAATATTTGATTTGCCATGGGCAATACTAACGTTTGGGACTTATCAGGGTCCTGTTTAAAAGCTTGCAAGTACTCTTTATTTTATTTTGGTATAAACGTCTTCACCCGGTGCGCCGGTTGAAACGTTGCGCCGGACGCACGCGGGCCTTGCGATGGCTCACCATCGTGGACGGGAGCGCTCCTTTGCGAATCTTTTTTTTCTCTGACACATATTCGTCCCCTTCTTTCGACCAGACACAAAAGAGAGCGACGAGATTTTGAGCCGCGAATTGCCGCCGTTCAGATGTGCTCGTCGGTGGCTCGTCGCTCGTATCCCCACGCGCATAGCGTCGCGCCCCCGCGGTTGCAACTCCCCGACATGGCTGCACCCTCGCCGTGCAACATCCTGCCCCCTCCCCCCTCCCCGAGGCTGTAGCTCGCCACGGTCGCCATTGTAGCCCCGACCTGTTGGCCACAACTCCCCCCCTCACCGGTCCGGATTGCAACATCGCGCCGCTCGTCGCTTGCACAACAGAACTTGTCGTCCGTGATTCGCAACATTCCACCCCCCATCAACCTCCCCGTGCTCGTCGGCACACTTGTAGCACCATGGCAACCATGAAAATGGTCTGTAGCAAATTCCATCGCCGGTTGTAGAAAAAACCGATTATGGTTGCAGCAAAATGTCGTCCTCGCCGGCTGGCGCGCCAAAAAAGCTGCAACCTGATGCGAGATAGCTGCAACAATTGTTTTGAAAAGTTTCAACTGGAAGAAACGGCATGCACGGTTAGCTAGAGCCGAAGGCGACGATTTTTTTTGTTGCCACCGTGTTGGCTTTTGCTACCCCGGTGATGGCAATTTGCGATCCGCGACCCACGACGGAGCTACGACCCATGACAGCGGAGATGCCATTTTTTTGCTGCAATCGTTCTCAATTTTTGCTACTACCGGCGAGAATTTTTGCTACATCCATTCATGACAGAGATGCGAACCGGGACGCCGACGATGCCTCGTTCACCTACGAGCCATCCCCGACGTCGACCTGGTGCTACAACCGCATTGTTTTTTTGCTTCAACCGTGTGACGCCCCCATTCTTGTCCGTACGCTAATCATGCACACAAGGCGTACGACCAAGATTAGGGACTCACTGATTGATACCACAACACGACAAAAGACACAAATACAAAGTCATACAGCTTCATATTACAAGCCAGGGGCCTTGAGGGCTCGAATACAAAGCTCGACATAAACACGAGTCAGCGGAAGCAAATATATCTGAGTATAGACATAAGTTAGACAAGTTTTGCCTTAAGAAGGCTAGCACAAACATAAACGGCGGATCGAAAGAGGCGAGGCCTGCTGCCTGGGAACCTCCTAACTACTCCTGAGCGCCGGCGTTCTCCACGTAGCAGTAGGCTCCAGCGGTGGTGTAGTAGTCGTCTCCTGTGTACTCCATCCTCTGGGCTCCATCGTCTGAACGCGGTAATCGTATCAAGGGGGAAAAAGAATGCAAAGCAGCAGTGAGTACTCATCCAAAGTACTCGCAAGACTTACATCAGAACTATACTAGTATGCATCATTCTCAATGAAGGGTTATATCTGGACTGACTGCAGAAAGCAAGAATAGGGAGAATGCCTAGTCCTATCGAAGACTAGCATCTTCAACATCTTGCAGCATTAGAAGAGAGTAGACCTGCAGCTCATATATAGTCATATTGTTGTAACAATTTTAATTAAGTAAACACGCCCAGAGATCCTTCCTCGACTCCCTGCGAGGAAGCAATCCCGGCGCCACAAATTCATTTTATTAGTTTAGGATTATAGTTGTAGTAGGTCAAAGCACAACTCCAAGTCGTCTTGTTACCGTGGACACGGCTATTCGAATAGTTTACTTCCCCGCAGGGGTGCACCACATTACCCAACACGCTCGATAAGCTCCGGCCGGATACACTTTTCTGGTCATACCCGGCCTCGGCCGATCGACACGACGTAGTCCTACCTAGGCTCAACAGAGAGGCCAGCACGCCGGTCTACATCCTAATGGCTCGGGGTCTTGGGCCATCGCCCTCGCCATCCTGCACGTTACGCCCTCGGCCGGGACCAGTCCTAGCACGCCTTCCGTCAAGGTCCCTGCGTTCCAGACCACCCGAGCGCGAGTCGAATCTCGTGGCATCTGAAGAGCTTTCGGGAGAATGTACGGCGTAGAGCAGCCCATACTGATTACCCCGCGTGGTGGTTAGTGCGTATTAGGCCAACGACCTAACTCAGATCAAGTACCCAACCCATTAGCAATTTTATTAGTGATCAATAACACTCGGGTGCCTTACCGGCGCACCCCACCAAACCTCCGGATGCCTTGCGGCGCATCCCACCAAATCTTCGGATGCCTTGCGGCGCATCCCACCAAACCTTTCTCACACGGGTACCCTTGGGGCCGACCCGTCTCAGAACTGTCGGGAACCCAGGTCCACCTCAACCAGGGTGGTACCGCCTGTCCCGCCAGTCCCGTCTTTCATATGTAATAAATGTCAAGACAAAGTAACTGTGTGGTTATACACCAAGTGGATATCTGAGGAATCACCCTCGATGGATCCCACTCGAGGTATGTGTATGACAAGAGTCGCTATCGATAAATGGGAAGGAGGAATCACCCTCGGTACCCACGATCGATTAGCTACGCTACAGAATTAACATCGTAAGTGCTAAGTGAGGTATCTGTTGGGGAACGTTGCATGGGAAACAAAAATTTTCCTACGCACACATAAGATCTATCCATGGTGATGAGCATCTACGAGAGGGAGAGTGGATCTACATACCCTTGTAGATCGCTAAGCGGAAGCGTTAATAAACGCGGTTGATGTAGTCGAACGTCTTCGCGATCCAAATCGCCGAGCGTCCCGCGATCCAATCACGATCCTTCCGATCTAGTGCCGAACGGACGGCACCTCCGCGTTCAACACACGTACGGCTTGATGACGCCTTCACCTCCTCGATCCAGCGAGCGATGGTGAAGTAGTGGTTGAGTTCCAGCAGCACGACGGCGTGGTGATGGTGGTGAGGAACAATCTCTGCAGGGCTTCGCCAAGCACTACGGAGATTATGACGGAGGAACTAGAGGGCTAGGGTTGCCGGCACACGGCTTGGGAAATCCTGATGTATCCCGTGTGCTAGCCCTGCCCCTCTATTTATATGTTGAGCCTTGGGGTCTAAACTTGGAGTAAAAGCCTCCTCCGGGTCGGTTTTGCCCGCACAAGGTCGGTTTGGCCCGCAGGAAAAGAGTCCAATTCGGACCCTGCCGAATCGTGCACAGCCGCGCACAAGCGGTAGTACCGCTTCACACAAGCGGTAGTACCGCTTGGGCGGTAGTACCGCTTCACACAAGCGGTAGTACCGCTCCGGCGGTAGTACCGCTTCACCAAGCGGTAGTACCGCTTACGCGGCAGCAAAACTACTTTTGCACTTTCCAATACCTTGTGGGCTTTATCCCTTTGGCTCATATAAAGTGTTGCTGCACCCGAACACTTCGGTAAACATCCGGAACCCCTTCCGGTGAACTCCGGAACCCTTCCAGAGATCAAAACACTATTATCACATATATCAATCTTTACCTCCGGACTATTCCGGAGATCCTCGTCATGTCCGGGATCTTATCCGGGACTCCGAACAACCTTCGGTCACCAACATAATAACTCAACTATACTAATCGTCACCAAACGTTAAGTGTGTAGACCCTGCGGGTTCGAGAACTATGTAGACATGACCGAGACACTTCTACGATCAATAACCAATAGCGGGACCTGGATGCCCATATTGGCTCCTACATATTCTACGAAGATCTTTATCGGTCGAACCTCTATGTCAAGGATTCAGTTAATCCCGTATGCTGTTCCCTTTGTTCTTCGGTATGTTACTTGCCCGAGATTCGATCGTCGGTATCACTATACCTAGTTCAATCTCGTTACCGGCAAGTCTCTTTACTCGTTCCGTAATACAAGATCTCGTGGCTAACACTTTAGTCACATTGCTTGCAAGGCTCATTGTGATGTTGTATTACCGAGTGGGCCCTGAGATACCTCTCCGTCACACGGAGTAACAAATCCCAGTCTTGATCCATGCCAACCCAACAGACACCCTCGGAGATACCTGTAGAGCACCTTTATAGTCACCCAGTTACGTTGCGACGTTTGATACACACAAGGTATTCCTCCGGTGTCAGTGAGTTGCATGATCTCATGGTCAAAGGAACAGATACTTGACATGCAGAAAACAATAGCAATAAACTGACACGATCAAATGCTACGTTTACAGTTTGGGTCTTGTCCATCACATCATTCTCCTAATGATGTGATCCCGTTATCAAATGACATCTCATGTCCATGGCTAGGAAACCTTAACCATCTTTGATCAACAAGCTAGTCAACTAGAGGCTTACTAGGGACACAGTGTTGTCTATGTACCCACACATGTATTTGAGTTTCCAATCAATACAATTATAGCATGGATAATAAACGATTATCATGAACAAGGAAATATAATAATAACCAATTTATTATTGCCTCTAGGGCATATTTCCAACAGTCTCCCACTTGCACTAGAGTCAATAATCTAGTTCACATCACTATGTGATTTACATTGTAATGAATCGAACACCCATGCAGTTCTGGTGTTGTTCATGTTTAGCCCTTGGAAGAGGTTTAGTCATCGGATCTGCAACATTTAGATCCGTGTGTACTTTGCAAATATTTATGTCGTCCTCCTTGATGTAATCGCGGATGGAATTGAAACGTCGTTTTATGTGTCTGGTCCTCTTGTGAAATCTTGGTTCCTTGGCTAGAGCAATGGCACCAGTGTTATCACAAAACAGAGTCATTGGGTTAAGCGCACTAGGCACTACTCCAAGATCTGTCATGAACTCCTTCATCCAGACACCTTCCTTCGCCGCCTCCGAGGCAGCGATGTACTCCGCTTCGCATGTAGAATCTGCTACCACGCTTTGCTTGGAACTGCACCAGCTAACCGCACCCCCATTAAGAATAAATACGTATCCGGTTTGCGACTTAGAGTCATCCGGATCAGTGTCAAAGCTTGCATCGACGTAACCCTTTACGACGAGCTCTTGATCACCTCCATAAACGAGAAACATGTCCTTAGTCCTTTTCAGGTACTTCAGGATATTCTTGACCGCCGTCCAGTGTTCCATTCCTGGATCACTTTGAAACCTTCCGACCATACTTATGGCAAGGCTGACATCGGGTCTTGTGCACAGCATTGCATACATGATAGAGCCTATGGCTGAAGCATAGGGGATGACACTTATCTTTTCTCTATCTTCTGCAGTCACTGGGCATTGAGTCTTACTCAACTTCACACCTTGCAAAACAGGCAAGAACCCCTTCTTGGACTGATCCATTTTGAACTTCTTCAAAATCTTATCAAGGTATGTGCTTTGTGAAAGTCCTATTAAACGTCTTGATCTATCTCTATAGATCTTGATGCCTAATATGAAAGCAGCTTCTCCTAGGTCCTTCATTGAAAAACTCTTGTTCAAATATTCCTTTACGCTTTCCAGCATTTCTATATTGTTTCCAATCAACAATATGTCATCCACATATAATATTAGAAACGCTATAGAGCTCCCACTCACTTTCTTGTAAATACAAGCTTCTCCGTAAACTTGTATAAACTCGAACGCTTTGATCACCTCATCAAAACGAAGATTCCAACTCCGAGATGCTTGCACCAGTCCATAAATGGATCGCTGGAGTTTGCAAACTTTGTCAGCATTTTCTGGATCGACAAAACCTTCTGGTTGCATCATATACAACTCTTCCTTAAGGAAACCGTTAAGGAACGCTGTTTTGACATCCATCTGCCAAATTTCATAATCGAAAAAGGCAGCTATTGCTAACATGATTCTGACGGACTTAAGCATCGCTACGGGTGAGAAGGTCTCATCGTAGTCAACTCCTTGAACTTGTGAAAAACCCTTTGCCACAAGTCGAGCTTTATAGACGGTGACATTACCGTCCGCGTCCGTCTTCCTCTTAAAGATCCATTTGTTCTGAATGGCCTTACGCCCTTCAGGTAATACTTCCAAAGTCCATACTTTGTTTTCATACATGGATCCCATCTCGGATTTCATGGCCTCTAACCACTTCTTGGAATCCGGGCCCATCATCGCTTCTCCATAGCTCGTAGGTTCATCGTTGTCTAACAACATGACCTCTAAGACAGGGTTGCCGTACCACTCGGGAGCAGTACGCGTCCTTGTCGACCTACGAGGTTCGATAGCAACTTGATCCAAAGCTTCATGATCATCATCATTAACTTCCTCTTCAGCTAATGTAGGCTCCACAGAAACAACTTTCTGCGCTGCGCTACTCTCAGGTTGAAGTAAAGGTTCAACAACCTCATCAAGTTCTATCTTTCTCCCACTCAATTCTTTCGAGAGAAACTCTTTCTCAAGAAATGTTCCGTTTTTAGCGACAAACACTTTGCCTTCGGATCTGAGGTAGAAGGTATACCCAACTGTCTCTTTTGGGTATCCTATGAAGACGCATTTCTCCGCTTTGGGTTCCAGCTTTTCAGGCTGAAGCTTTTTGACATAAGCATCACATCCCCAAACTTTAAGAAACGACAGCTTTGGCTTCTTGCCAAACCAAAGTTCATATGGCGTCGTCTCAACGGATTTCGATGGTGCCCTATTTAAAGTGAATGCAGCTGTCTCTAATGCATAACCCCAAAACGATAGTGGCAAATCGGCAAGAGACATCATAGATCGCACCATATCCAATAAGGTTCGATTACGACGTTCGGACACACCATTACGCTGTGGTGTTCCAGGCGGTGTTAATTGTGAAACAATTCCACACTGTCTTAAGTGACTGCCAAACTCATAACTCAGATATTCTCCTCCTCGATCAGATCGTAGGAATTTAATCTTCTTGTTACGATGATTCTCAACTTCACTCTGAAATTGTTTGAACTTTTCAAATGTTTCAGACTTGTGTTTCATTAAGTAAATATACCCATATCTACTTAAGTCATCAGTGAAGGTGAGAAAGTAACGATAACCACCGCGCGCCTCAATACTCATCGGACCGCACACATCAGTATGTATGATTTCCAATAAGTCACTTGCCCGTTCCATTATTCCAGAGAACGGCGTTTTAGTCATCTTGCCCATGAGGCATGGCTCACATGTGTCAAGTGATTCAAAATCAAGTGACTCCAAAAGTCCATCAGCATGGAGCTTCTTCATGCGTTTTACGCCAATATGACCTAAACGGCAGTGCCACAAGAAAGTGGTATTATCATTATTAATTCTACATCTTTTGGCATCAATGTTATGAACATGTGTATCATTACTATCGAGATTCAATAAGAATAAACCCCTCACATCGGGTGCATGACCATAAAAGATATTACTCATATAAATAGAACAACCATTATTCTCTGATTTAAATGAGTAACCGTCTCGCAATAAACAAGATCCAGATATAATGTTCATGCTTAACGCAGGCACCAAATAACACTTATTTAGGTTCATCACTAATCCCGACGGTAATCGAAGAGCGAGCGTGCCGACGGCGATCACATCAACCTTGGAACCATTTCCCACGCGCATCGTCACTTCGTCCTTTGCCAGCCTCCGTCTATTCCGCAGTTCCTGTTTTGAGTTGCAAATATGAGCAACCGCACCGGTATCAAATACCCAGGCACTACAACGAGAGTTGGTAAGGTACACATCAATAACATGTATATCATATATACCTTGTTTGTTGTTGGCCGCCTTCTTGTCAGCCAAATACTTGGGGCAATTCCGCTTCCAGTGTCCAGTTCCCTTGCAATGAAAACACACAGTTTCTGGTTTGGGTCCAGCCTTGGGTTTCTTCACGAGAGGAGCAACTGCTTTGCCACTCTGCTTGGAGTTACCCTTCTTACCCTTGCCATTTTTCTTGAAACTAGTGGTTTTATTGACCATCAACACTTGATGCTCCTTCTGAATTTCAGACTCAGCGGCTTTCAGCATCGCAAACAGCTCGGCGACTGACTTGTTCATCCCGTGCATGTTATAGTTCAACACGAAGCTCTTGTAGCTAGGTGGCAATGATTGAAGAACTCTGTCAGTGATAGCCTCTGGCGGAAGGGGCATCCCTAACTCAGCCAGACGGGTGGAGTACCCAGACATTCTGAGCACGTGATCACTGATAGACCCGTTCTCCTCCATCTTGCAAGCATAGAACTTATCGGAGATCTCATATCTCTCGATCCGAGGATTCTTCTGAAAGATAAACTTCAACTCCTGGAACATCTCATATGCTCCATGACGTTCAAAACGTCTTTGAAGTCCCGGTTCTAAGCCATACAACATTGCACATTGAACTATTGAGTAATCATCAGAACGAGCCTGCCAGGCGTTCACAACGTCTAGAGACTCAACTGGAGCGGGTGGATCACCAAGCGGTGCATCAAGGACATAAGCCTTCTGGGAAGCCGTAAGGATAATCCTTAGATTACGGGCCCAGTCCACAAAGTTACTTCCATCATCTTTCAACTTAGCTTTCTCTAGGAACGCATTAAAATTCAGGGGTGCTACTGCGCGAGCCATGATCTACAACATAAATATTGCAAAGACAACTTAGACTATTGTTCTTAGATAATGAGTTTAGTTAATCATATTTTAAAAAACTCCCACTCAAATTGACATCCCTCCGATCATTCGAGTGTAACATGATCCAAATCCACCAACTCAAGTCCGATCATCACGTGAGTTGAGGTGGTTTCAATGGTGAACATCTTCATGTTGATCATATCTACTATATGACTCATGTTCGACCTTTCGGTCTCTTGTGTTCCGAGGCCATGTCTGTACATGCTAGGCTCGTCAAGTTTAACCCGAGTGTTCCGCACGTGTAACATGGCTTACACCCGTTGTATGCGAACGTAGAGTCTATCACACCCGATCATCACGGCGTGTCTCGAAACGACGAACTTTCGCAACGGTGCACACTTGGGGAGAACACAATTTATCTTGAAATTTAAGTGAGGGATCACCTTATAATGCTACCGTCGTCCTAAGCAAAATAAGATGCATAAAAGGATTAACATCACATGCAAATCATAAGTGACATGATATGGCCATGAACTTGTGCTTTTGATCTCCATCTCCAAAGCACCGGCATGATCTCCATCGTCACCGGCATGACACCATGATCTCCATCATCTTGATCTCCATCAACGTGTCGCCATAAGGTTGTCGCGCCGACTGTTGCTTCCACGACTATTGCTAACGTTTAGCGATAAAGTAAAGCATTACATAGCGCTTAATGATTGACACGCAGGTCATACAATAATTAAAGACAACTCTATGGCTCCTGCCAGTTGCCGTACTCATCGACATGCAAGTCGTGATATTCTATACAAAACATGATCATCTCATACATCACATATATCTCATCATGTAATTGGCCATATCACATCACAACATACCCTGCAAAAACAAGTTAGACGACCTCTAATTGTTGTTGCAAATTTTACGTGGCTGCTACGGGTTTGCAAGAACCGTTCTTACCTACGCAAAACCACAACGTGGTGTAGTGATTGCTTTTTGATCTTCTAAAAGAACCCTCTTCATTGAACCGATTCAACTAAAGTGAGAGAGACAGACACCCGCCAGTCACCTTTATGCAACAAGTGCACGCAGCGGTGAAACCAGTCTCGCGTAAGCGTACGCGTAATGTCGGTCCGGGCCGCTTCATCTCACAATACCGCGGAATCAAGTATCAACTAGTAACGGCAAGCAATATGTATACACCCACGCCCACAACTCGTTTGTGTTCTACTCGAGATCTCATCTACGCATAGACCTAGCTCAGATGCCACTGTTGGGGAACGTTGCATGGGAAACAAAAATTTTCCTACGCACACATAAGATCTATCCATGGTGATGAGCATCTACGAGAGGGAGAGTGGATCTACATACCCTTGTAGATCGCTAAGCGGAAGCGTTAATAAACGCGGTTGATGTAGTCGAACGTCTTCGCGATCCAAATCGCCGAGCGTCCCGCGATCCAATCACGATCCTTCCGATCTAGTGCCGAACGGACGGCACCTCCGCGTTCAACACACGTACGGCTTGATGACGCCTTCACCTCCTCGATCCAGCGAGCGATGGTGAAGTAGTGGTTGAGTTCCAGCAGCACGACGGCGTGGTGATGGTGGTGAGGAACAATCTCTGCAGGGCTTCGCCAAGCACTACGGAGATTATGACGGAGGAACTAGAGGGCTAGGGTTGCCGGCACACGGCTTGGGAAATCCTGATGTATCCCGTGTGCTAGCCCTGCCCCTCTATTTATATGTTGAGCCTTGGGGTCTAAACTTGGAGTAAAAGCCTCCTCCGGGTCGGTTTTGCCCGCACAAGGTCGGTTTGGCCCGCAGGAAAAGAGTCCAATTCGGACCCTGCCGAATCGTGCACAGCCGCGCACAAGCGGTAGTACCGCTTCACACAAGCGGTAGTACCGCTTGGGCGGTAGTACCGCTTCACACAAGCGGTAGTACCGCTCCGGCGGTAGTACCGCTTCACCAAGCGGTAGTACCGCTTACGCGGCAGCAAAACTACTTTTGCACTTTCCAATACCTTGTGGGCTTTATCCCTTTGGCTCATATAAAGTGTTGCTGCACCCGAACACTTCGGTAAACATCCGGAACCCCTTCCGGTGAACTCCGGAACCCTTCCAGAGATCAAAACACTATTATCACATATATCAATCTTTACCTCCGGACTATTCCGGAGATCCTCGTCATGTCCGGGATCTTATCCGGGACTCCGAACAACCTTCGGTCACCAACATAATAACTCAACTATACTAATCGTCACCAAACGTTAAGTGTGTAGACCCTGCGGGTTCGAGAACTATGTAGACATGACCGAGACACTTCTACGATCAATAACCAATAGCGGGACCTGGATGCCCATATTGGCTCCTACATATTCTACGAAGATCTTTATCGGTCGAACCTCTATGTCAAGGATTCAGTTAATCCCGTATGCTGTTCCCTTTGTTCTTCGGTATGTTACTTGCCCGAGATTCGATCGTCGGTATCACTATACCTAGTTCAATCTCGTTACCGGCAAGTCTCTTTACTCGTTCCGTAATACAAGATCTCGTGGCTAACACTTTAGTCACATTGCTTGCAAGGCTCATTGTGATGTTGTATTACCGAGTGGGCCCTGAGATACCTCTCCGTCACACGGAGTAACAAATCCCAGTCTTGATCCATGCCAACCCAACAGACACCCTCGGAGATACCTGTAGAGCACCTTTATAGTCACCCAGTTACGTTGCGACGTTTGATACACACAAGGTATTCCTCCGGTGTCAGTGAGTTGCATGATCTCATGGTCAAAGGAACAGATACTTGACATGCAGAAAACAATAGCAATAAACTGACACGATCAAATGCTACGTTTACAGTTTGGGTCTTGTCCATCACATCATTCTCCTAATGATGTGATCCCGTTATCAAATGACATCTCATGTCCATGGCTAGGAAACCTTAACCATCTTTGATCAACAAGCTAGTCAACTAGAGGCTTACTAGGGACACAGTGTTGTCTATGTACCCACACATGTATTTGAGTTTCCAATCAATACAATTATAGCATGGATAATAAACGATTATCATGAACAAGGAAATATAATAATAACCAATTTATTATTGCCTCTAGGGCATATTTCCAACAGTATCACCCTCGACACTCGATGGTAGCTCTGCAGTGCCATACTAAAGGGGTGTGCGGTGATGTGAGGGGTCTGGCTCGTCGGTCAGTTGACTGAGTCTTCGGGTCTTCGAGTCGTCGGGTCGTCGATGAACAAGCAGGGCCAACTGGGACTAAGGGGTCACTGGGGATTCATTGCCCAACCTATACTAAGCAGTTGATATGATTGCGGGTAAAGTAACAGTTCATCAAAAACAGGCTATGCATCAGAATAGGAGCTATCTAATACAGTAGCAAAATCTAATGCAAGCATAAGAGGGAGAGAGATGGGTGATATCGGAATGCTCAAGGGGGGTTTTGCTTGCCTTGCTGCTCTGCGGCAAAAGGACTGATCGTCAAAGCGTAGTCGTACTCGGCAGCACCGTCGGTCTCGGAGGCTACCGGAGAGAAGAGGGGGAATAAACAATAAATATAAAGCAAACAATGCTACACAAAGTATGACATGACAATAGGCAGTGCCGGTGGTGTTCTAACGTAGGGTTGCGCGTTACCGATGAAGGGGGAACCTATCCGGGAAAGTTTTCCCGGTTCCGGACAAAGGTCGGACAGATGACCGGAGGGGGAATGTTCCAGGTTTGCGGTGTCAGAGGCATGCGACAGCTTGGATGCAGTGCAGGGTTGCCTAAAATCATGTCTAAGTCATATCAGTTATTTTTAGGATTTAAGTTGGATTTATTAACCGGTGGGCATGCACTATTCATCTACCGGAACGGGCTAAAAGTTGCGGGTTCACCTACGTAGAGGGTCCCGACATCGAAACAGGTAGCACGGTTAGATTCGTGGGATTTTTCTGATCAACTTTCATATATAAATTATTTTCATCTGAGCTACAGATTATTTCCTATGAATTTTCACAGATTTAATCATTTTCTGGAATTAATTCTAATTATTTAATTCAACATTATCCAGAACAGTGAATGATGACGTCAGCATGACATCACCATTGCATCAGCAGGCAACTCTGGCTGACCAGAGTCAAACCTGACATGTGGGGTCCACATGTCATAGACACAGACCAATTCCAGTTTATTAGTTTAAACTAAACAGGGATTAATTAGAGGGTGGGCCCCACTGTCAGTGAGGCATTAGACTAATCTAATTATCCAGATTAATCTTAAACCTAATTAGTTTAATTAATTAAGTGGGGGACCCACATGTCAGCTACATAGTGTGAACAGTAATCACGTTGACCGTGGTCAACGTGGTCAATCTAAGGCGCAAGGGCCCACCAGTCAGTGGCCCAGACGGTGGGGCCACGCGCCCACGTCGGACCGGCCGCTGGAGACGCGCCGGCGAGCCCAGACGCGTCCGCGAGCTCCGGCGAGCTCGGGTTTTGCCCACAGGGCACCTCCTGGAATGCGGCCGGTGCCGTTCGAACGGGCGGTGAGCGCCGCGTCCAACGGTGGTGGTGGCGTCGGCTGTCGTGGCCGGAGTTGACGCCGGTGACGACGTCGGGCGGCGGCTACGTTCGGACCCGGTCGGAACTACAGCTGCGAGGCGTTTGCGAGCGCTGAAGCTAGCTAGGCGGGGGCTGCAGCTCGTCACGAGCACGCTAGAGCGGTCGGGCGAGGTCGAAGCTGCTCGGGAGCACGGCGTCGACAGCAATGACGGACGGCGGAGCACGCGAGCAGCAGCAGCTAGGGGCCACGGGGAGTGCAGAGAGGGAGAGGAGCAGGCGGCGGTGCTCACAGGGAGGCGTTGCCGTTCAAAAGCGGGCTCGGGGAGGGGTCGGTGTGGCCGGAACGTCGACGAACGGCGGCGGAATCCGAGGACGAAGATGGACGATGGCGACGGCGTAGCGGCGTCTCCGCTCGTTTTGAGGCAGGGGGAGGACGAGGTCGGCCTCAGCGGCCCTCTTGGACAGCTCGCAGTAGCTCTGGGAGGTCCCGGAGCATGGCAACGACGACGCGGTGGCGACGGCTCCGTTCGGGAGGGTGGAGATGGAGGGGGCGAGCTCGAGGGAGGAGAGGGAGTGGCGCTAGGGTTAGGGTTCTCCACGGGGGAGGAGCGGGGGCTCTTGTAGGCGTCCAGGGGGGGCTGGATGGCCGGCGCGTGGCCTCCATCGCCATGGGCGCACGGCCGGCGTCAACACGGGGGGAGGGGAGCAGGTAGGGGACGATAGGTTGGGCTGGGCCGTGTTGGGCCGGTCCGGCTGGACCGAGGCCCAGGGGGGAGGGGGGTATTTTCCTTTTCTTTCTTTTCTTTTTGTTTTCTGTTCTTTTCTGTTTTTATTTCTTTTGCTTCTATATAGTCTTCGTAAATTGTGGCACTTGTTCCAATATTTGAAAAACAATATTCCATGCTGGCACAAAAAGTTTGGGCAAAGTTTGAACTCATTTGGAATTTTCAAAAATGAAAATAGGCCTTTTTAATGCTGTTTTAGCATTGTTTAAATGCTCTGACCCAAATCAAGTTGATGGTGATGTTGTTTTACTTTACAACATTTTTTTTGGAATATTGCCAACAAGATGAACATTTTTCCAGAAATTTTTGAGCAACTTTATTTTGCACTTGAATTTGAATTGATTTTCGGAGAGAATTTTGAATTGATTTATTTAACCACTGTGATTAAGCATTGCTAATCATGGTGACCTGGCATTATCATGTGGGATTACTGTAGCCTAATTACAATCATTACTGTAGCTTAATTATCCGGGCGTCACAAACCGGCACCCGCAAAAGCTACTAACTAGCGAGCGCTTTTTTGCTACGATGGGCGACGGGGATGGCGAGCTATGTCGGGGGCATCAAGCATGAGTGGCGGCCGTCACACACCAGAGCTGCATGATGCATCTGTTGCATGGGTGAAAGCCGACGACGAGGACGGCCGACAAGGGTTGCGAGTCTGCGACTGGGGACTAGGATGGCCCGCGAGGACGGCGACCAGCGGCGAGGAGAGCGGCGAGGACAGCCGGCGAGAGGCGGCGGCGACGAGAGGCAGCCGGCGAGATGGAAGGGAGCGACGAGATGCAGAAAGGCGACGAAGACGACAACGCATCGACCGGTTCCTATCGACCCAATCGGATGGCTGCGGGCCGCCCGGCCCAAATTTGGGCCGGCGCGCCGGCGCCTAGCACTCCCTTTTATTTTAGTAAGCTTTTAGCTGCAATAATTTGGACCAAACCCCCTACTTTGTCTCTAAATCATACTACTCCTCTCCACGGAATTTCCCCTCTCCACCTTCTCACTCTAGAGTCGGCGGACTTCCTCTGTCCCTTCTGCCTTTACCCCCTTCACCGAATTCCCCAAACCCCAGCTCGCCGCCGCCCACATTGCGACGCCGGCCCCGGAACACGAGGTCCCGTCGCGTCGTCTCAGATCCAGCTCGGAGTCTTCCCCGCCGGGGCCGCCGACCGGGGCTTTTCCCCGCAAGAAATGGCGCCATTTGAGCGGGTTCTTGTGAATACGCTTCTTCGGTAGTACTGCAGCAGGGAGCTGTGATGGAGAGCGCCTCCAATGAGGAGATGCTGCCCCCGGCGCTGCCTCTGGCGACGCTGATCGGCCGCGAGCTCCGGGGCGGCGGCTCCGAGCGCCCGCTCGTGCGGTACGGCCACTCCGGCTTCGCCAAGCGCGGCGAGGACTACTTCCTAGTCAAGCCCGACTGCCTCCGCGTCCCCGGCGACTCTTCCTCGGCCTTTTCCGTCTTCGCCGTACGCGCACTGTCTTATTCGCAGCCCCCCTTTTGTTTTTTCTCTCTCGGGTCCGGCCATGTGAGGGCATGTTTGTTCCTCGGATCTGCTGACTGTAGGTGTTCGACGGTCACAATGGCGTGTCGGCGGCGGTGTTCAGCAAGGAGCACTTGCTCGACGACGTGATGAGCGCCGTGCCTCAGGGTATCAGCCGCGAGGACTGGCTGCAGGTGCTGCCGCGCGCGCTTGTGGCAGGCTTCGTCAAGACAGACATTGACTTCCAGCGCAAGGGTGAGACTCAGAGAGAGGTCCTTGCAATGCCGTTATATTCCCCGGTGAATCTCGTAGCAAAGATGCTGATAACTTTGGGGATTGGTGCAGGGGAAATGTCAGGGACCACGGCGACGTTGGTCGTCATCGATGGGTTCACCGTGACTGTGGCGTCAGTCGGTGACTCCAGGTGCATCCTTGACACTCAAGGTGGTGTGGTCTCTCTGCTAACCGTGGACCACAGGCTGGAGGAGAATGCAGAGGAGCGGGAGCGTGTCACGGCGAGTGGAGGGGAGGTCAGCCGGCTGAACCTCTGCGGTGGACAGCAGGTGGCGCTCTACTGGGAACAGTATGGGGATACAACTGCATGTTTGGATATGAACTTCGGTGTAAATCGTTCTGTTTGTTCTTATAGGTTGGTCCTCTCCGATGCTGGCCAGGTGGACTATGCCTTTCGAGATCAATTGGGGATACCGATGTTGGGGAGTTCATCGTGCCAATTCCACATGTCAAGCAAGTGAAGGTGAATTTTGGAAGTTTGATCAAATGCCATGAGCGTAGCTTATTCTAGTGTATCTTGACTAACATGTGTGTTTTGGGTTTACCATAGCTCTCTAGTGCTGGAGGAAGGCTAATAATTGCATCAGATGGAATATGGGATGCGGTGTCCTCAGAGATTGCAGCGCAGGCGTGCAGAGGCTTGCCTGCAGAATTGGCTGCAAAGCTTGTTGTTAAGGTCAGTATGCATTTCGCTGCAGTTGTTAAATTGTCCCATACTTTCTACGGTGTGCTTGGTTGTCTTGACCGTCTAACTGAGATCAAATTTGCTTGTACAGCAAGCTCTAAAGACAACTGGACTGAAAGATGACACAACTTGCGTAGTTGTTGATATCATCCCATCTGATCATTGTTCAACACCACCACCGTCGTCTCCAAAGCAAAATCAGAACAAGTTGAGGTCTCTTCTTTTTGGTAGGAGGTCCCATAGCTCTGTTGGAAAGCTTGGTAACAAAAAAAAGTCTGCTTCATTTGGATTTGTGGAGGAATTATTTGAAGAAGGCTCTGCAATGTTGGAAGAAAGGCATGTTCTTATTTTTCTCTTACAGTTTATATTGTTTTACATACTATGCATATCAGTAAAGTACATGGTTTTAGTTGTGCAGTTATTTGTCATTGGCTAATTTCCTTTTACTTCACTTTTATGTCCTTATCCCTGGTTTAGTTTGATGATATATCCACCCCCTAATTGAACGATTCTGAATTAGCACTGGTAGTTTTTTTTTTTTTTTTGGCGTCAGTTGTTCAATCTCATCTATAGCTATTTAATATTTCATGAAAAGCTGTAAAGCAACATTGCACAAGCTCTCCATGAATTGGCCTTATATACCATCTCCTGGGCACCAGACATGCCTTTATGTTTGGTGCTGTTGAATTACTTGACCTATTTTTTCACTCTCTTGGTTAGGTGCATATAGCTGGTGTACTTGCCAGATATGTATTCACACTCACGGTGACAGTTTTCTGTTGTTTGTGGTGGCATTGTCCTTGAGGCATTACTTAAATTTAAATATTCTGTCTAGTTGAAAATTAGACTGTAGACCAAGGTCAAAAGAGCTAAGTAGTGCACGGAAAATATTTTGCTTGCCACATTCTGACTGGAGATGGTCAACCAGGATTTTGAGATGACTTCTATTTGTATAGTCATTTGTTGAGTTGTTGTGCTTCTTCCATTAACGGAATATAGGTAATGTAATAGAATATTACCTTTGTTAGTTTGCATTTCTCTTGCAGTAGTACTTCTGTAGACTAGTAGGTGGTCAGGAAGATAGGATTCTGTATCTTGTATGCCACTACAGCGCCTGAACACGGACCCTACTTTTCTCATTGTCAGTAGAAGGTCAGGTTTCCAAGAATGGTTAGCACTGGAATGAAGAAACTGCATCTACGGCTATGAGCATCTCACTTTGGCTACAATTTTCTGTATAATTAATTGATGGCCTCAGTCATTACATGCTTCTCTTATCAGTTTGTCCACTTGGCTGTTGAGTATATATTGCTGATTGACATTTTTGTTTGCTTCAGGAATGCCATCTCGCATTTTACTTCACCGTGTTCATTCTAGGCCTTTTGACAGCATACTAACATCTTGTCCCCTAGTTTTTGCAGGTTGGGTAGGAATTCCCTGTCAAAAGCAATGTTGCCCCCATTTCGCTGCGCAATCTGTCAAATGGACCAAGTGCCATTCGAAGATTTAATAACAGATAATGGAGGAGGTTACTGCTCTGCCCCTTCTACACCATCGAGCTGTCCTTATCTTTGTTCCGGCTGTAGAAAAAAGAAGGATGCAATGGAAGGTAAAAGATCTAGTCGCTCGACTGCATGCACTTGAAAGTACCAATAAGACTGACTGGTGCTCGTCCACGAGAACTAGTACTCTGGTTTAGTTTTCTGCTCTATGTGGAGAGAGGAGAGAATAAACTGTTTGTCACTGAATCGAAGAATTATTGTGGTGAAACTAACTGTGTTCTGGCCTGAACGGAAGAATTATTTGGATGAAACTAACTGTGTTCTGGCCTGAACTGAACAAATTGGGCCACTAACAAGCTTGGTGTCTATCAAGAGCGCTGATGAAATTTCCATTTGCTCTGAGAAGATGGCTCCCAGAAATTCAGCACTAGGTTTTTCTGTGTACCTTAGCCTGTAAAGTGAAATGTCTAGTTGAAAAATGTTTCAGGAAACGACGGCAAGGCTCCTCGTTGCTGCTTTGAAATGTACCTTGTATGGAACCGAACTGACTAATGTTTGATGCTATCCTTATCGAAGCTACTACTGCATTCTGGGTTGTTTTTTGTTGCGCTTGTTGTGTAATTTTCACTACTAAATCTGATCAGCAGGGAGACAGTAGTGCAACTTGTCTCGCTGTAAGATGAAACTCTTGACTGGAGATTGATTAATCTCATAACCCAAAAGCTGTACAATTGTTTTCCTGCTGTGTTCTGATGACTCTGTGGATCCTCTGACATTTAGGAGGCAAGTTCGGTAAGTACAGTGGCCTCCATGTGTAAAATAGACAAGGCACGTTAGAGAGACGATATAACATATTAATGTATACTATGGTTTACTGCATACAACAAAGAAGGAAAGTTACGGTACTGTAGCCGCCCTAACTTCCCTTGATAAGTCGGAGGATCTCGTTCCCATTGCAACGTGGGGATAACAGGAGCATACTCTGAATATTGACATATGGTAGATCGCTTTCTTCCTTTTTGTTGAAGTCTTGTTCCTGGCCAAGCGTTGAAGCATCCAAATTTCCAAATATCGTCATCTTAATTTATGGAGCTGCCGCTGCCAGCTAAGGCCCATGTCAGCAGAGAAAGATTACAGGCTTACTTCCTTGAGCATTTTTTTCTTTTCTTTCAAACCTAGTTCCTTCAGCTGTTCTTTCAAATAAAGATCTGAAATCTAAACAGGGGAGTCCCAAATCCTATTCAGCACTTCATGCGCCGATTACAGCGCAAACTGCAAAACGGTGCCCCCCCCCCCCCCCCCCCCCCTGCCCCCTCCTCATGTAAGCTCGGCCCATTTTACTTTTTTCTCCTTCCTCGACTGCAGTGATGTTGTTTCTTTTTTTCTCGGAAGCGACCCCTGCCGGTATTGTGGGCGGTTTTCTGACCAAATTATTTTTTTGGGTTTTTTGGATGGTTTTTATTTGACTCCTTTTCCTTTTTCTTTTTCTAAATGTGTGAACTTTTTTTCAAATTTGAAAACTTTCTTCAAAATCATGAACTTATTTTCAAAACATGTGAACTTTTTCTAAATTTTGTAAACTTTTTTTTGAACACATGAACTTTTTCAAATGCATGAAAATATTGAAATCCATGAACTTTTCCCAAATTTATGATTTTTTAAATCTGTGAACATCTTTCAAATTCATGAACTTTTCCAAATCCATGATTTTTTTTAATATCCATGAACTTTTTCAAATTATTGAACTATTTTTTCCAAACTCAATTGCCACCCATTTAGCAGCCCGAATTTGCCTAATATGTCACTTCCCAGTTGCCACACGGCTGCTAGACCAGGAGGCACTGAGCGAAGCTGCTTCCCACAACAATCCACGACGACGATGCCCCACTACGAAGGCCTTTGCCGGGCAGCCGTGTCGACAACACGTCGATGAGGAGGCGTTTAGACAACTTTTGGAGGCGTGAGACTGGTGGACGTCATGGGCCATGTCTCTCATAGCTTGGGTAGGTTTCATGATTTCCTTTTTGTGTGCTCGTACCGCTCATGAAATGGTAGGGGGTGTCCAATATTTTTTCATGCTAGATGTGTTATTCTCAAGATGAGTGTTTATTCACTTGTCATTGCACGAGAGTATGACGGTAATAGGGATGCCCAGTCCCGAAATGAAAAGAAATTTACTTTATGTTGTCAAATAATAAATTCCTTGGAATGTGTTGGTATGGAAGGCAACCGTGGATACGGCTAGCCATGGATTATGAAGGAATGGTGGAAAAAGGAATAAACTTTATTTTATGTTTGGGAACCGCCTATGATGTATCTAGCATGGAAAGTATTGAGAACTACTCGGTCGTTTTTGTTGACAGGAAAGGCATGCCACCCAAAATATTTTTCTCTCTCAATTTAAGCTTTGAGCTCCGGCACCTCTACAAATCCCTAATTCCCTTTGCGAAGGCCTATCTATTTACTTTATGCAATTTTTATTTTTAATTTGAGTCTCCATCTTCTCTTATAAAGCACCAACTAGGGGGCACTATGATCATACTTGTGCATAGGGTGTAGTTAATATTTGAGTGTGTTTCATGAATGGATCAATGATTGAGCATGATGGGCTAGGGATAACTTTATTTAGTGTTGATATTTTGAAAGACATGGTTGCTTGTTAGCATGCTTGAGTATTAAAGTCTTTATGTCAAAACTAGACTATTGCTTTGAACCATATAAAAGTCCAAATGTCCATGCTACAAAAGAAAAGAATATGTGATGAACATGTTAGGCAGCATACACATCAAAAATTCTGTTTTTATCATTTACCTACTCGAGGACGAGTAGGAATTAAGCTTGGGGATGCTGATATGTCTCCAACGTATCTATAATTTTTGATTGTTCCATGTTATTATATTATCATTCTTGGATGTTTTACAATCATTTTATAGCAACTTTATATCATTTTTTGGGACTAACCTATTGACATAGTGCCAAGTGCCAGTTGTTGTTTTTTACTTCGCAGAATATCAGTACCAAACGGAGTCCAATCGCGATGAAACTTTTTGGAGATTTTATTGGACCATAAGAAAGCCAGTGGGCCAAAGAAGCACCCAGGAGGAGGCCTAGGGGGCCCACAAGACACCAGGGCGCGCCAGAGGCCCCTGGCGCGCCCTGGTGGGTTGTGGTGGCCTCGGGACCCCCCCTCCACCGCCTCTCAGCTCTATAAATACCCAAATATTCCAGAAACCCTAGAGGAGTCGACGAAAAAAATACTTCTAGCCGCCGCAAGTTCCAGAACCATGAGATCCAATCTAACACCATCACGGAGGGGTTCATCATCCTCACTGGTGCCTCTCCGATGATGCGTGAGTAGTCCACCATAGACCTACGGGTCCGTAGGCAGTAGCTAGATGACTTTCTCTCTCTCTCTCTCTCTCTCTCTCTCTCTCTCTCTCTCTCTCTCTTTTAATTCTCAATACAATGGTCTCTTGGAGATTTATTTGATGTAATGACTTTTTGCGGTGTGTTTGTTGGGATCCGATGAATTTTGAGTTCATGATCAGTTTCTATCCATGAATATTATTTGAGTCTTCTTTGATCTCTTATATGCATGATTACTTATAGCCTCGTATTTCTTCTTCGAATCTTTGGTTTAGTTAGGCCAACTAGATCGATTTTTCTTGCCATGGGAAGAGGTGCTTTGTGATGGGTTCGATCTTGCGGTGTCCTCTCCCAGTGACAGAAGGGGCAGCGAGGCACGCATGTATCGTTGCTATTAAGGATAACAAGATGGGGTCTATTCCTACATGAATAGATCTTGTCTACATAATGTCACCGTTATTATCGCATTACTCTATTTTCCCATGAACTTAATACACTAGATGCATGCTGGATAGCGGTCGATGTGTGGAGTAATAGTAGTAGATGCAGAATCGTTTCGGTATACTAATCTTGGACGTGATGCCTATATAATGATCATCGCCTTGGATATCGTCATGATTATTTGATCTTCTATCAATTGTCCAACAGTAATTTGGTCACCTACCGTGTGCTATACTCATGAGAGAAGCCACTAGTGAAACCTACGGCCCCCGGGTCTACTCTTTCAACATATTGCTTTCCGATCTATCTTTTGCCGTTTTTGTTTTCAGATCTATTATTCCAAAAACCCCAAAATACCTTGCTGCACTTTTTATTTGCTTCTTTTATTTTGTGTTCCTGTGCGATCTATCTATCCAATCTATTACAATCTAATCTATCTTTTTACCATGGATAGACTGACAACCTCTCTTACGCGTCGGGTTGCAAGTATTTGTTCTTTGTGTGTAGGTACCGTTTACATAGTGTTTCGTGGTTCTCCTACTGGTTCGATAACCTTGGTTTCATAAATGAGGGAAATACTTACCGTAGATGTGCTGCATCATCCCTTCCTCTTTGGGGAAATACCGATGCAGTCTCAAGCCATGTCAGGCATCAACACTCATAGCTATGATTCAGGCATGGGTCTTGTTGGTCCACAAGAGAGCGATTCGTTGCGATTCCAACCTTGTGATCATATACGATCTGTCGTTAGCCCGAGGTAGGGACAGGAGGACAAGGACAAATCTCTACATCTACAACTGTAACAATGTAGAGGTTGTGAATATGCTTTGAATGAGAAGAGTCCCTGTTGCCAAGTTTGTGGACATGTTTAGGGAGCGGGGTTGCTAGAACATCCACACCTATGTGGAAGAGAAAGCATCATTGTTCCTTCACGTTGTAGGTCATAATTAGAGGTTCAAAGTGATTCACAACACATTCAAAAGATTCAGTGAGCCAATTTCCCAGTATTTCAAGAAAGTCTTGTATGCACTAGAGAGCTGAGAGGAGAGAAGATTAAGACACCTGCTTGTCAAAATCCTACGAATATATGCACAAGCTATAGCCGGTATCCATATTTGAATGTGCGAAATAGTATTTGTTAGTTCTTGCAATGACATGTTTGTATTGTTGCGATCCATAATAGTTTCTCATGCCATCACATGATTGAATTGACACAATAGATGGTACATGTCACTACTAGATTGTCGAGGTCACGGGCTGCAACATACAGGGGTGGAAAACGCTACAAAATGCTGAATGTGTTTGTTGCTATTGATTAAAATATCAAGTTCACATAAGTGTTAGCTAATAGCTACTTGGGAAGGATCACCACGCGATGCAAACATTATTTCTTACAACACTGGATCGACCTGATGGGATCGATATCCCTGATGGTAGGTTCTACCTAGGAGATGCTGAATATGCATGTTGGCCTTGGGTTCTTCCATCATTCATAAAAAACAGGTATCATGTCAATGTGTTCTCTTCAAGGAATTATCCTAAGACCGCACATGAATTGTTCAATCTCAAACACTCTAGTATTAGAATTACGGTTGAGAGGGCATGTTGTGCTTTGAAGAATAGATTTAAGATCCTTGATCATAATACATTATACCCTTTCCTCACCCAAGTTAAGCTTGTTTTTGCATGTTGCATTCGTCATAACTAGATCTTAGTAATGGGCTCTTGATGATATGTGTCGGAGAAGGAAGATTTGACAGTTAATACTGTCGAGTATGGACATGGTGTGGAGGCACATGCCAATGAAGCTTGGGAGAGAACAATGTTAGAGTGGGTTAACAAAGGCAACACAAGGATCTGAAGAAGAAGAAGAAGAAGATGATGATGATGAGGATGGTGAAATTTCCCCTTGATCGACATTGATGAACTCCCCCCTCCTTGAGCCATATGATTGTTAATCTGGTACTACCAATTGTTAGTAGATAGGATGAACTGTCCTTTGTTTAGTAGTTAGGACGAACTTACATTTGTTAGTAGCTAGGTCTGAAACGATGTTAATTTGTCACTCCCTATCTATGTACTATGGTAAGGTCATCACAAGTGATAAGGAGTGACCACAAAAATAGGCCGAAAGCAACCAAACGTCATGTAACTACATCATAACAACTATAAACCTCAAGTGCTCCCAACAAAACACCATGCACCAAACAACCTTATGATGCAATGTGTGCAGCTAAATGAAATGCAGAACATAGTTTAGAGCAATTACTGTCTCAACCAGACTTCACTGGACCACAAGTGTAAGGGAGCCAAAATGGCTGCAGGCAACCAAACACACCCTTTGTGTCCTGTATCTCCATATTTCTAGAGGCCTGCAACTACAGGTTGTTCAAGCAAAGTCTCACAGACACCGTCTTTGAGATTGATATTTTCCTTGCTAATTGCTACAGTGGTGGATAGCATGTCCTACCAAGTTTACCTCAAGAGAAACATTTTGGTGTTGTGTTGCTACTTTATTGCGAATAGTAGTTTGAGAAGGATTAGGTGACGCTAAACTAATGTTGTTGATTGTTGATTTGTTATCACACTATAGCATCAATAGTCCTCTCTTTAGAGCATATCTATCCCTTCCTATAAAAATATGTAATCCCCTAAAATATCATTTTTAAATTAACCCCCACCTAGACCTTCCCCTATGCCTTTAATCGCCTAAAATGTAGCTTTTCATCCCACAAAAATTACCATTTCCCACTAAATTTGCTTAGAAACATCTACTCAGCAAATTATGTCTCCTCTAGCTAGCGACCCCCCCTCCCCGACGCTCAAAATCTCCCATCCCGTCCTCCCTACAACCCCACCCCCACACAAATTGTCTTCTCCTTATGACTGACTGTAGCGATCGGAATAGCTGAAAGGACATGAATGTCGCCTAGAGGGGGGGGGGTGAATAGATGCTTTAAAATATTTATGGTTTAGGCTTGAAAAAATGTGGAATAAAACTAGCGTTTAATTTTTCAAGCACAAACTAAAAGAACTAGGCTCACCTATGTGCACCAACAACTTATGCTAAGCAAGATAAACAACTAAGTGATAGCAAGATATATATAACATGAAACACTCTGACTATCACGAAGTAAAGTGCATAAGTAAAGGGCCCGGGTAAGAGATAACCGAGGCACGCTGAGGACAATGTATCCCAAAGTTCACACCCTTGTGGATGCTAATCTCCGTTTGGAGCGGTGTGGAGGCACAATGCTTCCCAAAATGCCACAAGGGCCACCGTAATCTCCTTACGCCCTCGCACAATGCAATATGTCGTGATTCCACTAAGGGACCCTTGAGGGTGGTCACCAAACCCGTACAAATGGCAACCCTTGGGGGCAATCACCAAGCCCATACAATTGGTAACCCTTGGGGGCGGCCATCAGAACCTGTACAAATTGCTTGGGGCAATCTCCACAACTTAATTCGAGACCCCGATGCTTGCCTGGAGCTCTACACCACAATGGTTGAGCTCCGAGGCATCACCAACCGTGTAGGGAGCCCAAGCACCCAAGAGGAACAAGCTCCAAGGTACCAAACACCCAAGAGTAATAAGTTTCACAACTTTTCACTTCCACGTATCATCGTGGAGAACACAAACCGATGCAACTAATGCAATGGCAGGAACACACGAAGTGGTCAAGTCCCTCACTCCCAAATCCTACCACAACAACAAAAGCTATGAAAGAATATGAGAGGAAGAACAAGGAGAACACAAAGAACTCCAAGATCTAGATCCAAGGGGTTCCACTCACATAGAGGAGAAAGTGATTGGTGGAAATGTGGATCTAGATCTCCCCTCTCTTTTCCCTCAAGAAGTACCAAGAATCATTGGAGGGATTAAGAGATAGAAAGATCAAAGAAGGTCAACAATGGGGAGCAAACACAAGCTCAAAGGATAAGGTCCATTGGGAAAGAAGACTCCCTTTATAGGTGGGAACAAAATCCAACCGTTATGCTTAGAAATCGCACTCAAGCGGTACTACCGCTTAGTGCGGTAGTAGAGGGTGGGTAGGAGGGTAGTACCACTCAAAGCGGTACTAACGCTCTACTACCATGATGGGTTACAGAAGCACAATTTAGACCAACGCAAGTGAGTGCGGTAGTATGGAACGGTAGTACCGCCTTAAGCGGTACTACCGCCCCTTACTACTGCACTACTACCGGTAACCCAAAGACAAGCGGTAGTGCCTGCGGCACTGGAAGGCAGAAGTACCGCTTGGAGCGGTACTACCGCTGCCCAGGGCGGTACTACCACTTGGGTGCTTCAAGGAAGCCCCAAGCAAAACAGATGGATGCGAGAAGACCAAAATTGCCATAACTTTTGCATACGGGCTCTGAAATCAGCAAACTCAAGCTTGTTGGATATATTAAGAACTAGAAATGGAGAATAAATACCATTAGGATAAGGAAGATGACCTTCCCAAAATATGAACCGGCAAATTCTCCAATACCGAAAACTCACAGATGATGCACGTGAACTCCGTTTTCGATGAGCTTGAGTTTGACAATAAGACAAACACAAACTCTAAAACCTCACATAGAGAAAAAATAAATAAGAAAGAAAGGTGATACCAAGTATGCAATGGTTTGAACTCTCTACCATCGATATGATCAAGCTACTCACTCGAGAGCCCCCCTTGATAGTACGTCAATCGATCCTATAACCCGGCCTCCCAACTAACACGATGAGACTGATAAAATATAAAACCTATCAAGGACAAATATCTGCCTTGCGCATAGTCCACCTATGCTAGATGATGACGATCTTGACCTCCTCAAGTTGGACCACCTTTCTTGATTGCGCACGCTTGATGAAGACAAGTAGATTGCTCCCCCATACTATTGGGGAACGTTGCATGGGAAACAAAAAATTTCCTACGCTTCACCAAGATCAATCTAGGAGATGAGCATCTACGAGAGGAGAGATTGCATCTACATACCCTTGTAGATCGCTAAGCGGAAGCGTTAAGAAACGTGGTTGATGTAGTCGAACGTCTTCGCGATCCAAATCGCAAGCCGTCCCGTGATCCAATCACGATCTAGTGCCGAACGGACGGCACCTCCGCGTTCAACACACGTACAGCTTGATGACGCCTTCACCTCCTCGATCCAGCGAGCGATGGTGAAGTAGTAGCTCGAGTACTCCGGCAGCACGATGGCATGGTGACGGTGGTGGTGAAGAACAATCTCCACAGGGCTTCGCCAAGCACAACGAAAACTATGACGGAGGATAAACTAGAGGGGCGAGGTTGCCGGCACACGGCTTGGTGAAATCTTGATCTGTCCTGGGTGCTAGCCCTGCCCCTCTATTTATATGTTGAGCCCTGGGGTCGTTTCTTGGAGAAAGAGCCTCCTCAAAGTTGGTTTGGCCCGCAAGGCAAGAGTCCTCCTCGGACTCCAGGACCAGACGCCAGGGTCCTTGGCGTCTGGCCCCTGGCCTCTGCAAAACTCCTTTTGCACCTTCCTAAAGCCTCGTGGGCTTTATCCCTTGGCCCAAATAAAGTGTTCTCGTACCCGAACATTTTGGGAAACATCCGAAACCCCTTCCGGTGAATTCCGGAACCCTTCCGGAGACCAAACAATATTATCCCATATATCAATCTTTACCTCTGGACTATTCCGGAGCTCCTCGTCATGTACGGGATCTCATCCGGGACTCCAAACAACCTTCGATCACCAACATTACAACTCAACTAAACTTATATCGTCACCAAACGTTAAGTGTGTAGACCCTGCGGGTTCGAGAACTATGTAGACATGACCGAGACACCTCTACGGTCAATAACCAATACGGGACCTGGATGCCCATATTGGCTCCTACATATTCTACGAAGATCTTTATCGGTTGAACCTCTATGTCATGGATTCAGTTAATCCCGTATGATGTTCCCTTTGTCCATCGGTATGTTACTTGCCGAGATTCGATCGTCGGTATCTCCATACCTAGTTCAATCTCGTTACCGACAAGTCTCTTTACTCGTTCCGTAATACAAGATCCCGTGACTAACTCCTTAGTCATATTGCTTGCAAGCTTCTTGTGACGCTGTACTACCGAGTGGGCCCAGAGATACCTCTCCGTCACACGGAGTGACAAATCCCAGTCTCGGTCCATGCCAACGCAACAGATACCCTCGGAGATACCTGTAGAGCATCTTTATAGTCACCCAGTTACATTGTGACGTTTGATACACACAAGGTACTCCTCCGGTGTCAGTGAGTTGCATGATCTCATGGTCATAGGAACATATACTTGACACGCAGAAAACAATAGCAATAAACTTGACACGATCATATGCTACGTTCATAGTTTGGGTCTTTTCCATCACATCATTCTCCTAATGATGTGATCCCATTATAAAATGACAACTCATGTCTATGGCAAGGAAACCTTGACCATCTTTGATCAACGAGCTAGTCTAGTAGAGGCTCACTAGGGACATAGTGTTGTCTATGTATCCACACATGTATCCGAGTTTCCGATCAATACAATTCTAGCATGGTTAATAAATGATTATCATGAACAAGGAAATATGATAATAACTAATTTATTATTGCCTCTAGGACATATTTCCATCAGTCTCCCACTTGCACTAGAGTCAATAATCTAGTTCACATCGCTATGTGATTAACACCCGATGAGTTCTGGGGTTTTATCATGTTTTGCTTGTGAGAGAGGTTTTTAGTCAACGGGCCTACAACATCCAGATCCGTGTGCACTTTGCAAATCTCTATGTCATACTGTAGATGCTACTACCCTGCTCCACTTGGAGCTATTCCAAATGGCTGCTCCACTATACGTATCGGGATTGCTACCCAGAGTCATCCGGATTGGTGTCAAAGCTTCCATTGACGTAACCCTTTACGACGAACTCTTTATCACTTCCATAATTGAGAAACATTTCCTTAGCCCTCTAGTTACTAAGGATAATATTGACCGCTGTCCTGTGATCCACTCCTGGATCACTCTTGTACCCCTTGACAGACTCATGGCAAGGCACACACCAGGTGCGGTACACAGCATGGCATACTATATAGAGCCTACGGAGGGGACGACCTTTGTCCTTTCTCTTTTTTCTGCCGTGGTCGAGCTTTGAGTCTTACTCAACTTCACACCTTACAAATCAGGCAAGAACTCCTTCTTTGACAGATCCATTTTGAAATCCTTCAAAAATCTTGTCAAGGTATGTACTCATTGAAAGTCTTATCAGGCGTCTTGATCTATCTCTATAGATCTTGATGCCCAATATTTAAGTAACCTTTTATCCAGGTCTTCCTTTGAAAAACACCTTTCAAACAACCTTTTTTGCTTTCCAGAAAATTCTAAATCATTTCCGATCAACAATATGTCATCCACATATACTTATCAGAAATTCTATAGTGCTCCCACTCACTTTCTTGTAAATACAAGTTGACATTCGTCCTTTCTCTTTTTTCTGCCGTGGTCGAGCTTTGAGTCTTACTCAACTTCACACCTTACAAATCAGGCAAGAACTCCTTCTTTGACTGATCCATTTTTAAATCCTTCAAAAATCTTGTCAAGGTATGTACTCATTGAAAGTCTTATCAGGCGTCTTGATCTATCTCTATAGATCTTGATGCCCAATATTTAAGTAACCTTTTATCCAGGTCTTCCTTTGAAAAACACCTTTCAAACAACCTTTTATGCTTTCCGATCAACAATATGTCATCCACATATACTTATCAGAAATTCTATAGTGCTCCCACTCACTTTCTTGTAAATACAAGTTTCTTATAAACTTTGTATAAACCAAAATTCTTTGATCAACACATCAAAGCGCATATTCCAACTCCGAGATGCTTGCCCCAGCCATAGACGGATCGCTGGAGCTTGCATTCCTTTTAGCATCCTTAGGACTGACAAAACCTTCTGGTTGTATCACATACAACCTTTCCTCACGGAAACCGTTTAAGGAAACTCTGTTTTGACATCCATCTGCCAGATTTCGTGATCGAAAAATGCAGCAATTGCTAACATAATTCCAACAAACTTTAGCATCGCTACGGGTGAGAAAGTCTCATCGTAGTCAACTCCTTGAACTTGTCAGAAACCTCTTTGCGACAAGTCGAGCTTTATAAACGGTGACATTTACCATCAGCGTCTGTCTTCTTCTTAAAAATCCATTTGTACTTAACGGCCTTCCATTCATCGGGCAAGTCTACCAAAGTCAATACTTGGCTTTCGTACATGGATCCTATCTCGGACTTCATGGCTCCTAGCCATTTGTCCGAATCCGGGCCCACCATCGCTTCGTCATAGCTCATAGGTTCGCTGTTGTCTAACAACATGACCTCCAAGACAGGATTGCCGTACCACTCAGGGCAGTACGATTCCTTGTCGACCTACGAAGCTCAGTGGTAACTTGATCTGAAGTTTCATGATCATCATCATTAGCTTCCTCTTCACTTGGTGTAGGCACCGCAAAAACATCTTTCTACGTCGTGCTGCCATCCAACTGAAGTGACGGTTCAATAACCTCATCAAGTTCTACCTTCCTCCCACTCAATTCTTTCGAGAGAAACTATTTCTCGAGAAAGGATCCGTTTTTAGCAACAAACACTTTGTCCTCAGATCTGAGATAGAAGGCATACCCAAGTATTTCCTTAGGGTATCCTATGAAGACGCATTTGACCGCTTTGGGTTCGAGCTTATCAGGTTGAAGTATTTTCACATAAGCATCGCATTCCCAAACTCTAAGAAATGACAACTTAGGTTTCTGCCAAACCATAACTTATACGGTGTCATCTCAACGGACTTTAGATGGTGCCCTATTTTAAAGTGAATGTAGTTGGCTCTAATGCATAACCCCCAAAATGATAGTGGCAAATCGGTAAGAGACATCATAGCACGTACTATATCCAATAGAGCACGACTACGACGTTCGGACACACCTATTACACTATGGTGTTCCAGGTGGCGTGAGTTGTGAAACAATTTACACATTGTCTTAAGTTGCATACCAAACTCGTAACTCAGATATTTCCCTCCACGATCATATCGTAGACATTTTATCCTCTTGTCACGATGATCTCAAACTTCACTCTGAAATTGCTTGAACTTTTCAAACATTTCAGACTTGTGTTTCATTAAGTAAATATATCCATATCCACTCAAATCATCAGTGAAGCTAAGAAAAATAAAGATATCCACCGCATGCTTCAATACTCATTGGACCGCATACATCAACATGTATCATTTCCAATAAGTCACTTGCCTGCTCCATTATATCGGAAAACGGGGTCTTGGTCATCTTGCCCATTAGGCATGGTCCGCATGCCTCAACCGATTCGAAATCGAGTGAGTTCAAAGATCCATTAGCATGGAGTTTCTTCATGTGCTTTACACCAATATGACCTTAGCAGCAGTGCCACAAGTATGTGCTACTATCATTATTAACTTTGCATCTTTCGGCGTCAATATTATGAACATGTGTATCACTACAATCGAGATTCAATAAACCATTCACATTGGGTGCATGACCATTGAAGGTATTATTCATGTAAACAGAATAACCATTATTCTCTGTCTTAAATGGATAACCGTATTGCAATAAACACGATCCAATCATGTTCATGCTCAACACAAACACCAAATAACATTTATTTAGGTTCAACACTAATCCCGACGGTAGAGGGAGCGTGTGATGGTTATCACATCAACCTTGGAAATACTTCCAACACACATTGTCACTTCGCCCTTAGCTAGTCTCCGCTCATTCCGTAGCTTTTATTTCGAGTTACTAACACTAGCAACTGAACTGGTATCTAATACCCAGGTGCTATTAGGTGTACTAGTAAGGTACACATCAATAACACGTATATCAAATATACTTCTGTTGACGTTGCCAGCCTTCTTATCTGCCAAGTATCTGGAGCAGTTCCGCTACCAGTGACCGTTCCCCTTATTATAGAAGCACTTAGTCTCGGGTTTGGGTTCAACCTCGGGTTTTGTCACTGGAGCGGCAACTGGCTTGCCATTTATGAAGTTTCCCTTCTTGCCCTTACCCTTCTCGAAACTAGTGGTTTTACTAACCATCAACACTTGATGCTCCTTCTTGATTTCTACCTTCGCGGTGTCAAACATCGTGAATAGCTCAGGGGTCATCTTCTCCATCCCTGGCATGTTATAGTTCATCACGAAGCTCCGGTAGCTTGGTCGCAGTGACTTGGAGAACTATGTCAATCACTATCTTATCTGGAAGATCAACTCCCACTTGATTCAAGCGATTGTAGCACCCAGACAATCTGAGCACACGCTCACCGATTGAGCTATTCTCCTTCATCTTGCAGGCAAAGAATTTTGTTGGAGGTCTCATACCTCTCAACACGGGCACAAGCCTGAAATCCCAATTTCAGCTCTTGGAACATCTCATATGCTCCGTGATGTTCAAAACGTCTTTGGAGCCTCAATTCTAAGCCGTAAAGCATGATGCCTGAACTATCAAGTAGTCATCAAAAACGTGCGTGTCTGATGTTCTCAACACCCATAGACGACGCTTGAGGGGGTGGCGCACCGAGCGGTGCATCAAGGACACAAGCCTTCTATGCAGAAATGAGGGCAATCCTCAGTTTACGAAGCTAGTTCACATAGTTGCTACTACTAACTTTCAACTTAGTTTTTCTCTAGGAACGTATCAAAATCTAGGGGAGCTACAGCGTGAGCTATCGATCTAGAACATAATTTGCAAGGATATTTTTGACTATGTTCATGATAATGAGTTCAACTAATCATATGACTAAAGAACTCCCTCTCAAATTGACATCCCTCCGGTCATTCGAGTGCTACATGATCCAAATTCACCAACCCAAGTCCGATCATCACGTGAGATGATGTGGTTTCAATGGTGAACATCTCCATGTTGATCATATATATTATAGGACTCATGTTCAACCTTTAGGTCTCTTGTGTTCCGAGGCCATTTCTGTACATGCTAGGCTCGTCAAGTTTAACCCGAGTGTTCCGCATGTGCAAAACTGGCTTGCACCCGTTGTATGTGAACATAGAGTCTATCACACCCGATCATCACGTGGTGTCTCAAAACAACGAACTTTCGCAATGGTGCACACTCGGGGAGAACACAATTTTATCGTGAAATTTTAGTGAGGGATCACCTTACAATGCTACCATCGTCCTAAGCAAAATAAGATGCATAAAAGGATTAACATCACATGCAAATCATAAGTGACATGATATGGCCATGAACTTGTGATTTTGATCTCCATCTCCAAAGCACCGGCATGATCTCCATCGTCACCGGCATGATACCATGATCTCTATCATCTTGATCTCCATCAACGTGTCGCCATGAGGTTGTCGCACCAACTATTGCTTCTAAAACTATTGCTAACTCGTAGCGATAAAGTAAAGCAAATGACACAAATTAATTAAAGACAACCCTATGGCTCCTGCGGTTGCCGTACTCATCGACATGCAAGTCGATATAAACCATTACAAAACATGATCATCTCATACATCACATATACCACATCATGTTTCTGGCCATATCATATCACAACATACCCTGCAAAAACAAGTTAGACGTACTCTAATTTGTTGTTGCATGTTTTAAGTGGCTGCTATGGGTATCTAGCAAGAACGATTCTTACCTACGCAAAACCACAACGGTGATATACAAGTTGCTATTTCACCTTTTACAAGGACCTCCTTTGTCAAATCTGATTCGACTAAGGTGGGAGAGACAGACACCCGCTAGCCATCTTATGCAACAAAGTTACATGTCCGTCAATGGAACCGGTCTCTCGTACGTGGACGAGTAAGGTTGGTCCGAGCCGCTTCATCCCACAATACCGCTGAATCAAGAAAAGACTAAGGAGGGAAGCAATCTGAATATCAACGCCCACAAACTCCTTTGTGTTCTACTCGTGATGTCATCTACGCATAGACCTAGCTCATGATGCCACTGTTGGGGAACGTTGCATGGGAAACAAAATTTTTCCTACGCTTCACCAAGATCAATCTAGGAGATGAGCATCTACGAGAGGAGAGATTGCATCTACATACCCTTGTAGATCGCTAAGCGGGAGCGTTAAGAAACGCGGTTGATGTAGTCGAACGTCTTCGCGATCCAAATAGCGAGCCGTCCCGCGATCCAATCACGATCTAGTGCCGAATGGACAGCACCTCCGCGTTCAACACACGTACATCTTGATGACACCTTCACCTCCTCGATCCAGTGAGCGATGGTGAAGTAGTAGCTCGAGTACTCCGGCAGCATGACGGCGTAGTGACGGTGGTGGTGAAGAACAATCTCCGCAGGGCTTCGCCAAGCACAACGGAACTATGACGAAGGATAAACTAGAGGGGCGGGGTTGCCGGCACACGAATTGGGGAAATCTTGATCTGTCCCGGGTGCTAGCCCTGCCCCTCTATTTATATGTTGAGCCCTGGGGCGTTTCTTGGAGAAAGAGCCTCCTCAAAGTCGGTTTGGCCCGCAAGGCAAGAGTCCTCCTCGGACTCCAGGACCAGACACCAGGGTCCCTGGCGTCTGGCCCCTGGCCTCCGCAAAACTCCTTTTGGACCTTCCTAAAGCCTCGTGGGCTTTACCCCTTGGCCCTAATAAAGTGTTCTCGTACCCGAACATTTCGGGAAACATCCGAAACCCCTTCCGGAGACCAAACACTATTATCCCATATATCAATCTTTACCTCCGGACTATTCTGGAGCTCCTCGTCATGTCCGGGATCTCATCCGGGACTCCGAACTGTAGGGGAGCGTTGCATGGGAAACAAAAATTTTCCTAAGCACACACAAGATCTATCCATGGTGATGAGCATCTACGAGAGGGAGAGTGAATCTACATACCCTTGTAGATCGCTAAGCGGAAGCATTAAGAAATGTGGTTGATGTAGTCGAACGTCTTCGCGATCCAAATCGCAAGCCGCCCCACGATCCCATCACGATCCGTTTCGCGATCCAATCACGATCCGTCCAATCTAGTGCCGAACGGACGGCACCTCCGCGTTCAGCACACGTACAACTCGATGACGATCTCTGCCTTCTTGATCCAGCAAGAGGAAGCGGAGAGGTAGATGAGTTCTCCGTCAGCGTGACGGCACGGCGTCGGTGGTGGTGGAACTATTCCAGCAAGGCTTCGCCTAAGCACTGCTGAAAACTAGAGGACTTGATCTATTGGGGAGAGAGGGCACCGTGGCTTAGGGTTTTCTGGTGCGTCTGCCCTCTCTCCCCTCCAATATATATAGGAGGAAGGGGAGGGAGGCCGGCGCCCCTAGGGTTCCCCCTAGGCTGTGGCCGAAGTGGGAGAGGTGGAGGAGTCCTACTCCAATCCTACCAGGAGTAGGATTCCTCCCCCACTTGGTTTCCCTTTCCCCACTTGGACTTTCCCACCCCTAGCCGCATGGGCCTTGTTGGGGGGGGGGGGTTCGGCCAGTCCACCAGGGGCTGGTTTACCTCCTCCCACAGCCCATGAGGCCCTTTGGGCCGAGAGGCCCCTCCCGATGGTTCCCGGTACCCTTACGGCTTTCCCGGTACACTACCGAAGTACCCGAAACTTTTTCGGTGACCAAAACGGGACTTCCTATATATCAATCTTCACCTCCGGACCATTTCGGAGCTCCTCGTGACGTCCGGGTTCTCATCCGGGACTCCGAACAACCTTCGGTCACCACCATACATAATTTCAATACTATCGAAACGTCACCGAACGTTAAGTGTGCAGACCCTGCGGGTTCGAGAACTATGTAGACATGACCGAGACACCTCTACGGTCAATAACCAATACCGGGACCTGGATGCCCATATTGATTCCTACATATTCTACGAAGATCTTTATCGGTTGATGAAAGCACAACATGCTCCCTTGGTGGTTTTGATAATTCATGACAACATACATTGTCTCTTGGACTAATACCTTTACCTAGTGTATTTCAGATAAAGTCCACAGAGAGGGCTGGCAAAAGGATTGTGGAGATTGTGGAAATACCCCAAGATGCAAGGAAATGGATTGGCAAAGCTTCAAGCAAGAGGACTCTACATTTTACTTTGTGAGAAATCACTTTGAGTCCATAGGAAAGCCAATACTATTAAAAGGGGGTAAGGTACTGTTGGTGAACAAAATGCTCATACGGGCATCAGTGATGGTCACCAAAAACACCCACAACCTCTTCCACAAAAGTCTGTCCAAAGTCAAATATCCAAAATAGGTGCAACCAACACTTTCCACTCGGTGCCACCGATTCCCATACTCAGACAGACCCATGCCAAACCCTAGATTTTTGGTGCAACCGATTCTGCATCGGTGCCTCCGAGTTTGGGTTGCCAACTTTCTGCTACGCAGTTTCACAATATCGGTACCACCGAGATTGTTGGATCGGCTTCACCGAGAATGGGCAATCTGACCGTTGGTCACCTTATCGGTGCAACCGAGAGTTATATATCGGTCTCACCGAGATTCAAAAGTTGCCACTTTTGGTCACTTCGGTACCACCGAGATTAACACGTCGGTGTCACCGAGTTGGTCATTTGTGTGTAACGGTTGGATTTTTGGAGATGCCTATATATACCCCTTCACCACCACCCACTCGAAAGAGAAGCACTCAGAACTATTCCATACTTGCCCCATCCAGTTTTCTGAGAGAGAGCCACCTACCCTTGTGTTGAGGTCAAGATCATCCACTCCAACCATATGGATCTTGATTTCTAGCCTCCCCAAGTTGCTTTCCACCAATCCCATCTCTTCCACCAAGCCAAATCTGTGAGAGAGTGATTGTGTGTTGAGGAGTCTATCATCTTGAAGCACAAGAGCAAGGAGTTCATCATCATTGCCGAGCCTATTACCTTTTGGAGGGTGGTGCCTCCTAGATTGGTTAGGTGTCGCTTGGGAGCCTCCTACTACGTGTTGTGGAGTTGAACCAAGAAGTTTGTAAGGGCAAGGAGATCGCCTACTTCGTGAAGATCTACCCATAGTGAGGCTAGTCCTTCGTGGACGGAAGCCGTTATGGAATAGTCAAGGTTGCTACTTCGTGGACCCTTATGGGTGGAGCCCTCCGTGGACTCTCGCGACCGTTACCCTCCGTGGGTTGAAGACTCCATAAACGTGGACGTACGATAGCACCACCTATCGGAACCACGGGAAAAATCTTTGCGTCTCCAATTGCGTTTGATCTACCTATCTCAAATTTTTACTTCATGTGCAATGTCTTTACTTTCCGCTGCCATATTTGTTGACATGCATGTGTAGGGTATATTAGACTTGCTAGTCTTGCTAAATAGTTAAAATCTGCCAACCAATTAACTTGGGAAAAGGTTAGGTTTTAAATTCCTGCTAGTAATCTATTCACCCCCCTCTAGACACTCTTCTAGTGATCCCTCAATTGGTATCAGAGCTTTGGTCTCCATTGCTTCGGTTTAATCATCGTGGAGGAAGATGGATGTGTCTAGTATAGGGAGTTTGAGTTGTAGAGTGCCCATTCTTGATGGAGAGTACTATAGTCAATGGAAAACTTTGATGCTTGAGCTGTTTAATGAATTTCAATTGAGCAAGCATGTTAAGAGCCCCTATGTACCTCCCATTGATCCTCTACACCCCACACACGAAGAGGAAATTGATATGCTATGCAATCTTAGAACTGTTAATCTCATTGTTAGAGCATTGCCTAGGAATGTGCTTAATCAAATAAAGAATTTTGAATGTGCTTATACTTTGTGGAATGACTTGGAGAAATGATATCCAAGTTATTCATTGAGTAATCTTGATGAAATTCTTCATAAAACTATTGCCTTCCACAAAATGACGCCTAGTGATCCCAATTTTGATGATTATCTATTTGAACTTAGAGACCTCATGCGTGCTAAAGGAGATGTCACAACTATCAACAACATCATTGTAGAAGCCATTCACATTCATAAGTTTGAACATTGTCATGATCACAACCCTAACGAATCTCTTGTTCTTTATGACAAGGATTTCCCACTTGATGATGACAACGTGGAACATGGCTACTATGATGAAGATGAGCTGTTCGACATCGAGTATGAGAAGATCATGAAGAATCTAAGTCTCATGTCAAACTTCAAGGATTACATGTCCGGAGGAAAAGAGTGGATTCTCGATAGCGGATGTACCGATCATATGACCGGAGATAGAGAAATGTTTGAAGAGATCACACCAAACCATGGACCACGAAGGTACGTAACATTTGGAGACAACTCCAAGGGTAAGGTACTTGGTCTTGGTAAGGTGGCCATATCCCATGATAGCTCTATTCAAAATGTTGTGCTTGTTAAATCTCTTGGCTATAATCTTCTTTCCATATCTAGACTTGTCGACTTTGGTTTTAATGTGCTATTCACGAAAGTAGATTGCCAAGTGTTTCGTCAAGATAATCATAAAATGGTCTTTACCGGTTTCCGTAGAGGTGATCTATACATTGTTGATTTCACTAAGAGATCCAAACCTCGTACTTGTCTTATTGCAAAATCTTCTAAAGGTTGGCTTTGGCATAGGAGACTAGGACATGTTGGCATGCGCAATCTAGACAAGCTTATCAAAGGTGATCATATACTTGGTGTTAAAGATGTTATCTTTAACAAAGATAGACTTTGTAGTGCTTGTCAAGCTGGAAAGCAAGTAGGTGGAAGTCATCCCGTTAAGAATATCATGACTACTAGGAGACCACTCGAGTTACTTCACATGGATCTTTTTGGTCCCAATGCTTACAAGAGTCTCAGTGGAAATTCCTATGGTCTAGTTATAGTTGATGAGTTTTCCAGATTTATGTGGGTATTCTTTCTTGATGATAAGTCGCAGGTTCAAAAGATCTTCAAGAACTTCGCTCGCAAAGCGCAAAATCAGTTTGAAGTGAAGATCAAGAAGGTTCGGAGCGATAATGGATTAGAGTTCAAGAACACCCATGTGGATACCTTTCTTGACGAAGAAGGTGTCTCACATGAGTTCTCGGCTACGTACACACCTCAACAAAAAGGAGTTGTTGAGAGGAAGAACTGGACACTTATTGAGATGGCAAGAACGATGTTTGACGAATACAAGACGCCAAGACACTTTTAGGCAGAAGCCGTGGAAACAGCATGTCATGCCACAAACCGACTTTACTTGCACAAGCTTCTCGGTAAAACGGCATACGAGCTACTCACCGGTAACAAACCCCAAGTTGGATACTTTCGGGTATTCGGCTCAAAGTGCTACATTCTTGATAAGCATCGTCGTACTAAATTTGCTCCTAAATCTCATGAAGGATTCCTACTCCGATACGGATTGAACTCTCACACTTACCGTGTCTACAACAACTTCACTAGAAAAGTTGAAGAGACAGTAGATGTGAAGTTTGATGAATCTAATGGTTCGCAAGTCGAACAATTGCCAAATGATGTAGGTGATAAGGACCCTTTGGAAGCTATCCAAGACTTGTCCATCAGCAAGATTCGTCCCATGGAGGTGAAGGAAAGTACTTCATCAACTCAAGTGGAAGCCCCTACTTCACGTCAAGGTGAACCACAACATGACATGGAGGCATCCACAAGTAGTACACGACAAGATGATGAAGAGGAGGAAGTGCATCATGAAGATCCACCACAACCTCCTTCACCACCACCTCAAGGAAACTACACCTTCAACAACAACGAAGATGAAGGAGATGATGATGAAGAAGAAGCTCCACCATCCAACAATCGGAAGCTGACCCGAGTTCGAGCACAAGTGACCAAGAACAATCCCCTAAACCAAATCTTTGGTGATATACAAACAGGGAGAATCACTCGCTCTAAAACTCGTTTAGCTAACTTTTGTGAGCATTATTCTTTCATCTCTAGCATTGAGCCCTTGAAGGTAGAACAAGCTCTTGAAGACGCGGATTGGGTGAACGCAATGCATGAAGAGCTTCACAACTTCGAGAGGAACGAAGTGTGGACACTCGTGGAAAAGCCCAAGGATGAGCAAAACATCATCGGAACAAAATGGGTGTTTCGGAACAAGCAAGACGAAGACGGTCAAGTCGTACGGAACAAGGCTCGTCTCGTAGCCCAAGGATATACGCAAGTCGAAGGTATGGACTACGGTGAGACCTACGCCCCCGTCGCTAGACTTGAAGCTATTCGCATTCTTCTTGCTTACGCTAATCACCATGATATCACGCTTTATCAAATGGACATTAAAAGTGCCTTTTTAAATCGTGAGATTGAAGTAGAAGTCTATGTTAAGCAACCACCTGGTTTTGTGAATCCTAAGAAACCTAATCATGTTTACAAGCTTCGTAAAGCCCTTTATGGTCTTAAGCAAGCCCCTCGTGCTTGGTACAAATGCTTAACGAAGTTTATCATTGAAAAAGGTTTTGAAATTGGTAAAATTGACGCAACCTTATTCACTAAGAGAGTTAATGGTGAATTATTTGTGTGCCAAATCTATGTGGATGATATTATCTTTGGATCTACTAACCCACAATTTAGTGAAAGATTTGGAAGGTTGATGTCCGAGAAGTATGAGATGTCCATGATGTGTGAGCTGAAATTCTTTCTTGGTTTGCAAATCAAGCAAACGAGAGAAGGAACTTTCATCTCTCAAACTAAGTATACCAAGGACTTGATCAAGAAGTTCAACATGCAAGAGTGCAAAGGTATGAAAACTCCCATGACTACTAGTGGGCATGTTGATCTTACCAAGGAGGATGGACCGGTTGATCAAAAAGTTTATCGAGCTATGATTGGTTCACTGCTATATCTATGTGCCTCCCGACCCGATATTATTCTTAGTGTTTGCATGTGTGCTAGATATCAAGCTGCACCTAAAGAGTGTCATCTTTTGGCCGTGAAACGTATTGTGAGATATTTGATACAAACACCAAACTTTGGCATTTGGTATCCCAAGGGATCTTCCTTTAACCTTGTTGGCTATTCCGATTCGGACTATGCCGGTGACAAGGTTGATAGAAAATCTACCTTGGGTACTTGTCAATTTTTGGGTAGATCCCTTGTGTCTTGGTCCTCCAAGAAACAAAACTCGGTATCTCTATCTACTGCCGAAGCAGTATATTGCTGCAGGATCTTGTTGTGCGCAGTTACTATGGATGACACAAACGCTTAAGGATTATGGAATCCATGTTAGAAATGTTCCATTACTTTGTGACAATGAAAGTGCTATTAAAATTGGTCATAATCCTGTGCAACACTCTCGAACTAAACATATTCAAGTTAGACATCATTTTATTCATGATCATGTTGCCAAAGGAGATATTGATCTTAAGCATGTTCGCACTAACAAGCAATTGGCCGATATCTTTACTAAGCCACTTGATGAGAAAACATTTTTTTACTTGAGGAGTGAGTTGAACATCATTGATGCTTCAAACTTGAGCTAGACTCACTTGTTTGCATGCACGGGCATGAGCTTTCTTGATATTTCCATGACACTCCTAACATGTTATCTTATGCCATGGAATTCTATGCTCCCTTGTATTGCATCTAACCTTTTGTAGGTACTTGGAAGAATTTCATTCCACAAGATTGCCAACAACTCCAATCATAAGCAATCTTGTCATGACCAAGTATCCACAATCCCTCTTGATGATGGAAGGAAGAAGACAACTTAACCATATCCTTGACATATACTTGATGTGATCATATTTGCTAAATCTCAATTGGTATCATGTCAAATGGATATATCTATTGTTCTTCCTTGCATGACTAATCTATGTAGGTGACAAGTAAACTAAATCAAGAAGGATTGCTCCCAACTCAAGATGACCTTCATCAACCTCGAGCATCCTCAACAAGTTCACCTACAAGCCACGTCATCAACATCACTCAAAGGTATGTACTCATATCCTTGAAAAGGCTTTACTCCGAGACATGAGCTAAAGCAACTCAAGTGATATGAAGACATTAAAATGCTTAATCGAAAAAATGGTAACCCCATTTTGAGCTTAATGTAGAGTATGACCTATGATCAAGTATTCTTGCTTGGCTCCTAAGTCAATATACTCTAATATAGGTGACCTAGTCACTGCCCATCATCTAGTTAAGTTTTTTTGGATGGTTCATTCTTTATTTTGCAAAATCTCTTGGAACCACTCAAATCTTCTCTAGTTGAAATTCTTTTGTAAAAACTTTTGTGTTTCTTTTAAAAAATTCTTTTGACTCTGTGTTATTGGCAAAGTTTGAGAAATTTTGATTTCAGAATCCCATTGCCAAGTTTCTGTTTTAGCCTCGGAGCCGCCGATACAAATAACTCGGTTCTACCGAATTAGCAGATGAGCTGCACCATAACATCTCGGTACCACTGATCTGTTTGTCTCGGAGTCACCGATTTGTTTTCTTCTCTTATTTATGTTCGCAGATGCAAATCTATGTTTCTTTTGTGATCTTGCAAGTGATGATTTTGTTACTTCGATGATCCCTTCTTTTAAAAAAAAACTTAGGGGGAGAAATTCTTTATTCAAGGATCCCTAACTCAAAGGAGGAGAAGTCTTACAAAATCTCAAAGGGAGAGAAATTATTTTCAATGATTCCCTTAGTTTTCATCTCTATGAACCCTACATTCAATGACCCTTGTTCTCAAGGATCCCTTCTTAGTCAATGATCCCTCTATCTGTCCCTGTGTTTGACCTTTTTGGAAATTAATGCCAAAGGGGGAGAATAACAAAGCTTCATGCTAAAGGGGGAGATACATGCTTATGCAAAGGGGGAGATATAATCAAGGGGGAGAGCGAATATCAAAGTTTATACTTATATAAACAAGGGGAGAATACCAAAGTAGGGGGAGAAAAATACGCTTGGAGAAAAGTCTAACGTAAGTTTTCATATTGAAATAAACATTCTTTCTAATGGTGATCATCTTAGACTCTTTTCTCACCCTATCCAATCCCAATATCTACATGCTAAGATTCAGGGGGAGAGGATGATCTACTACTTTCATATCTAAGGGGAGAAAGTTCTAAATGATCTTGGAGACATATCAATCTTAAGGATTACTATGTTCTATAAGTTCTCCATATCTTGGTACTTTTGAGTTCTATTGCCTTGTTGATTGGTAGAATACTCTTGTGTTTCCTAACATTGTTTTCTCAAGTGTGTTTCTACTACTAGAATGCTCAAGAACTCAAGGTAAGTATATGCATCATATCTTTGATCAAGATGATCTCTTGTTTCTTGCACATATTGTTTGCAAGAGTGAAGTCTTGAACAAGGATACATATCATTCACATATATTTGATGCATATAGCCAAGATACACATGACTTCTTATATCCCTTCTACTATATGTGTGTCCATGCATTCCAAAGCAACTATCCTTTAAAGGGATTGCACACATTTAGGGGGAGCAAATCTAAGTCATGTGTCTCTCAAAGTCTTCATTATATCCATGCATATCCTTATTTGAAGCTTTGATTGTATGTTGTCATCAATTACCAAAAAGGGGGAGATTGAAAGCATAACATGCTCCCTTGGTGGTTTTGATAATTCATGACAACATACATTGTCTCTTGGACTAATACCTTTACCTAGTGTATTTCAGATAAAGTACACAGAGAGGGCTGGCAAAAGGATTGTGGAGATTGTGGAAATACCCCAAGATGCAAGGAAATGGATTGGCAAAGCTTCAAGTAAGAGGACTCTACATTTTACTTTGTGAGAAATCACTTTGAGTCCATAGGAAAGCCAATACTATTAAAAGGGGGTAAGGTACTGTTGGTGAACAAAATGCTCATACGTGCACAAGTGATGGTCACCAAAAACACCCACAAGCTCTTCCACAAAAGTCTGTCCAAAGTCAAATATCCAAAATCGGTGCAACCAACACTTTCCACTCGGTGCCACCGATTCCCATACTCAGACAGACCCATGCCAAACCCTAGATTTTTGGTGCAACCGATTCTGCATCGGTGCCTCCGAGTTTGGGTTGCCAACTTTCTGTTACACAGTTTCACAATATCGGTACCACCGAGATTGTTGGATCGGCGTCACCGAGAATGGGCAATTTGACCGTTGTTCACTTTATCGGTGCAACCGAGAGTTATATATCGGTCTCACCGAGATTCAAAAGTTGCCACCTTTTGGTCACTTCGGTACCACCGAGATTAACACATCGGTGTCACCGAGTTCGTCATTTTGTGTGTAACGGTTGGATTTTTGGAGATGCCTATATATACCCCTTCACCACCACCCACTCGAAAGAGAAGCACTCAGAACTATTCCATACTTGCCCCATCCAGTTTTCTGAGAGAGAGCCACCTACCCTTGTGTTGAGGTCAAGATCATCCACTCCAACCATATGGATCTTGATTTCTAGCCTCCCCAAGTTGCTTTCCACCAATCCCATCTCTTTCGCCAAGCCAAATCTGTGAGAGAGTGATTGTGTGTTGAGGAGTCTATCATCTTGAAGCACAAGAGCAAGGAATTCCTCATCATTGCCGAGCCTATTACCTTTTGGAGGGTGGTGCCTCCTAAATTGGTTAGGTGTCGCTTGGGAGCCTCCTACTACGTGTTGTGGAGTTGAACCAAGAAGTTTGTAAGGGCAAGGAGATCGCCTACTTCGTGAAGATCTACCCATAGTGAGGCTAGTCCTTCGTGGACGGAAGCCGTTATGGAATAGTCAAGGTTGCTACTTCGTGGACCCTTATGGGTGGAGCCCTCCGTGGACTCTCGCGACCGTTACCCTCCGTGGGTTGAAGACTCCATAAACGTGGACGTACGATAGCACCCCCTATCGGAACCATGGGAAAAATCTTTGCGTCTCCAATTGCGTTTGATCTACCTATCTCAACTCTTTACTTCATGTGAAATGTCTTTACTTTCCGCTGCCATATTTGTTGACATGCATGTGTAATGTATATTAGACTTGTTAGTCTTGCTAAATAGTTAAAATCTGCCAACCAATTAACTTGGGAAAAGGTTAGGTTTTAAATTCCACCTAGTAGTCTATTCACCCCCCCTCTAGACACTCTTCTAGTGATCCCTCAGTTGAACCTCTATGTCAAGGATTCAGTTAATCCCGTACGCTGTTCCCTTTGTTCTTCGGTATGTTACTTGCCCGAGATTCGATCGTCGGTATCTCTATACCTAGTTCAATCTCGTTACTGGCAAGTCTCTTTACTCGTTCCGTAATACAAGATCCCGTGGCTAACTATTTAGTCACATTGCTTGCAAGGCTTATTGTGATGTTGTATTACCGAGTGGGCCCTGAGATACCTCTCCGTCACACGGAGTAACAAATCCCAGTCTTAATCCATGCCAACTCAACAGACACCCTCAGAGATACCTGTAGAGCATCTTTATAGTCACCCAGTTACGTTGTGACATTTGATACACACAAGGCATTCCTCCGGTGTCAGTGAGTTACATGATCTCATGGTCATAGGAACAGATACTTGACATGCAGAAACAATAGCAATAAACTGACACGATCGTATGCTACGTTCGTAGTTTGGGTCTTGTCCATCACATCATTCTCCTAATGATGTAATCCTGTTATCAAATGACATCTCATGTCTATGGCTAGGAAACCTTGACCATCTTTGATCAACAAGTTAGTCTACTAGGGGCATACTAGGGACACAACGTTGTCTATGTATCCACACATGTATCAGTGTTTCCAATCAATACAGTTATAGCATGGATAATAAACGATTATCATGAACAAGGAAATATAATAATAACTACTTTTATTATTGCCTCTAGGGCATATTTCCAATAGTCTCCCACTTGCACTAGAGTCAATAATTTAGTTCACATCACCATGTGATTTACATTGTTATGAATCTAACACCCAATGAGTTCCGGGGTTCGATCATGCTTTGCATGTGAGAGAGGTCTTAGTCAATGGTCTACAACATTCAGATCCGTGTGTTCTTTGCAAAAATATATGTCATATTGCAGATGCTACCACGCTCCACTTGGAACTATTCCAAATGGCTGCCCGACTATACGTATCCGGATTGCTACTCAGAGTCATCCGGATTGGTGTCAAAACTTGCATCGATGTAACCCTTTACGACGAACTCTTTATCACCTCCATAATCGAGAAACATTTCCTTAGTCCTCTAGTCACTAAGGATAATTTTGACCGCTGTCCAGTGATCCACTCCTGGATCACTCTTGTACCCCTTGACAGACTCATGGCAAGGCACACACAGATGCGGTACACAGGCATGGCATACTATATAGAGCCTATGGCTAAGGCATAGGGGACGACCTTCGTCCTTTCTCTTTCTTCTGCCGTGGTCGAGCTTTGAGTCTCACTCAACTCCACACCTTACAAATCAGGCAAGAACTCTTTCTTTGACTGATCCATTTTGAACTCTTTCAAAAACTTGTCAAGGTATGTACTCATTGAAAGTTTTATCAAACGTCTTGATCTATCTGTATAGATCCTGATGCCCAATATTTAAGTAGCTTCTTTCCAGGTTTTCCCTTGAAAAACTCCTTTTCAAACAACCCTTTATGCTTTCCAGAAAATCTATATCATTTCCGATCAACAATATGTCATCCACATATACTTATCAGAAATTCTATAGTGCTCCCACTCACTTTATTGTAAATACAAGTTTCTCATAAACTTGTATAGACCCAAAAAATTTGATCACCTCATCAAAGCGTATATTCCAACTCCGAGATGCTTGCTCCAGTCCATAGAAGGATCGCTGGAGCTTGCATACATTTTAGCATCCTTAGGACTGACAAAACCTTCTGGTTGTATCACATACAACCTTTCCTCACGGAAACCGTTAAGGAAACTCTGTTTTGACATCCATCTGCCAGATTTCATAATCGAAAAATGCACCAACTGCTAACATAATTCCAACAGACTTTTAACATCGCTATGGGTGAGAAAGTCTCATCGTAGTCAACTCCTTGAACTTGTCGGAAACTACTTTGTGACAAGTCGAGCTTTATAAATGGTGACATTTACCATCAGTGTCTGTCTTCCTCTTAAAGGTCCATTTGTACTCAACGGCCTGCCGTTCAATGGGCAAGTTTACCAAAGTCTATACTTGGTTTTCATACATGGATCCTATCTCGGATTTCATGGCTCCTAGCCATTTGTTGGAATCCGGGCCCACCATCGCTTCTCCATAGCTCGTAGGTTCACTGTTGTCTAACAACATGACCTCCAAGACAGGATTGACGTACCACTCAGGAGCAGTACGCGTCCTTGTCGACCTACGAGGTTCGATAGTAACTTGATCCAAAGTTTCATGATCATCATCATTAACTTCCTCTTCAACAGACGTAGGCTCCACAGAAACAACTTTCTGCGCTGCGCTACTCTCTGGTTGAAACAAAGGTTCAACAACCTCATCAAGTTCTATCTTCCTCCCACTCAACTCTTTCGAGAGAAACTCGTTCTCGAGAGAAAGGACCCGTTTTAGCAACAAACACTTTGCGCTTGGATCTGAGATAGAACGTTTACCCAATTGTCACGTTAGGGTATTCTATGAAGATGCAATTGTTCGCTTTGGGTTCGAGCTCATCAGGTTGAAACCTTTTTCACATAAGCGTCGCAGCCCCAAACATTAAGAAATGACAGCTTAGGTTTCTACCAAACCAAAATTCATACGGTGTCATCTCAACGGTCTTAGATGGTGCCCTATTTAAAGTGAATGTAGTTGTCTCTAATGCACAACCCCAAAACGATAGTGGCAAATCGACAAGAGACATCATAGTACGCAGCATATCCAATAGAGCACGACTACGACGTTCGGACACACCATCACACTATGGTGTTTCAGGTGGCGTGAGTTGCGAAACAACTTCCACATTGTCTTAAGTTGCATACCAAACTCGTAACTCAGATATTCACCTCCACGATCATATCGTAGACATTTTATCTTCTTGTCACGATGATCTCAAACTTCACTCTGAATTTGTTTAAACTTTTCAAACGTTTCAGACTTGTGTTTCATTAAGTAAATATAACCATATCTACTCAAATCATCAGTGAAGGTAGGAAAATAACGATGTCCACCGCACGCTACAACACTCATTGGACCGAATACATCAACATGTATCATTTCCAATAAGTCACTTGCCCGCTCCATCATACCGTAAAACGGGGTCTTAGTCATCTTGCCCATGAGGCATGGCCCGCATGTCTCAACGGATTCGAAATCGAATGAGTCCAAAGATCCATCAGCATGGAGTTTCTTCATGCGCTTTACACCAATATAACATTTAGCGGCAGTGCCACAAGTATGTGGTACTATCATTATTAATTTTGTATCTTTTGGCATCAATATTATGAACATGTGTATCACTATGTTCAAGAATCAATGAACCATTCTCATTGGGTGCATCACCATTGAAGGTATTATTCATGTAAACAGAATAACCATTATTCTCTAACTTAAATGAATAACCGTATTGCAATAAACATGATCTAATCACATTCGTGCTCAACGCAAACACCAAATAATATTTATTTAGGTTCATCACTAATCCCGAAGGTAGAGAGAGCGTGCGATGGTGATCACATCAACCTTGGAAACACTTCCAACGCTCATCGTCACCTCACCCTTAGCTAGCCTCCGTTTATGCTGTAGCTTTTATTTCGAGTTACTAACATTTAGCAACTGAACCGGTATCCTATACCTAGGTGCTACTAGGAGCACTAGTAAGGTACACATCAATAACACGTATATCAAATATACTTCTGTCGACGTTGCCAGCCTTCTTATCTACCAAGTATCTAGGGTTGTTCCGCTTCAGCGACCGTTCTCCTCATAATGGAAGCACTTAGTCTCGGGTTTGGGTTCAACCTTGTGTTTCTTCACTGGAGCAGCAACTGACTTGCCATCCATGAAGTATCCCTCCTTACCCTTGTCCTTCTCGAAACTAGTGGTTTCACTAACCATCAACACTTGATGCTCCTTCCTGATTTCTACCTTCGCGATGTCAAACATCGTGAATAGCTCAGGGATCATTATTTCCATCCCTGGCATTTTATAGTTCATCACGAAGCTCTAGTAGCTTAGTGACAGTGACTTGGAGAACTATATCAATCACTATCTTATCTGGAAGATCAACTCCCACTCGATTCAAGCGATTGTAGCACCCAGACAATCTGAGCACATGCTCACCGATTGAGCTATTCTCCTTCATCTTGCAGGCAAAGAATATTGTTGGAGGTCTCATACCTATCAACATGGGCATGAGCCTGAGATCCCAATTTCAGCTCTTAGAACATCTCATATGTTCCGTGATGTTCAAAACATTTTGGAGCCTCAATTCTAAGCTGTAATGCATGACGCACTAAACTATCAAGTAGTCATCAGAACGTGCTTGTCAGATGTTCACAATATCTACATACGACACTAGAGGGGATGGTGCACCGAGCGGTGCATTAAGGACATAAGCCTTCTGTGCAGCAATGAGGACAATCCTCAGATCACGGACCCAGTCCGTATTATTGCTACCATCATCTTTCAACTCTATTTCTCTAGGAACATATAAAAATTCAAGGGAGCTACAGCGCGAGCTAGTAATCTACAACATAATTTGCAAAGACATTTTGACTATGTTCATGATAATGAGTTTAGTTAATCATATTACTTAAAAACTCCCACTCAAATTGACATCCCTCTGATCATTCGAGTGTCACATGATCCAAATTCACCAACCCAAGTCCGATCATCACGTGAGATGAGGTGGTTTCAATGGTGAACATCTTCATGTTGATCATATCTACTATATGACTCATGTTCGACCTTTCGGTCTCTTGTGTTCCGAGGCCATGTCTGTACATGCTAGGCTCGTCAAGTTTAACCGAAGTGTTCCGCATGTGCAACACTGGCTTGCACCCGTTGTATGCGAACGTAGAGTCTATCACACCCGATCATCACGTGGTGTCTCGAAATGATGAACTTTCGCAACGGTGCACACTCGGGGAGAACACAATTTTATCTTGAAATTTTAGTGAGGGATCACCTTATAATGCTACCGTCGTCCTAAGCAAAATAAGATGCATAAAAGGATTAACACCACATGCAAATCATAAGTGACATGATATGGCCATGAACTTGTGCTTTTGATCTCCATCTTCAAAGCACCGGCATGACACCATGATCTCCATCATCTTGATCTCCATCAACATGTCGCCATGAGGTTGTCGCGCCAACTGTTGCTTCTACGACTATTGCTAACTCATAGCGATAAAGTAAAGCAAAATGGCGAAAATAAATTAAAGACAACCCTATGGCTCCTGCCGGTTGCCGTACTCACCGACATGCAAGTCATGATATTCTATACAATACATGATCATCTCATACATCACATATATCTCATCATGTAATTGGCCATATCACATCACAACATACCCTGCAAAAACAAGTTAGACGTCCTCTAATTGTTGTTGCATGTTTTACGTGGCTGCTACGGGTATCTAGCAAGAACGATTCTTACCTACGCAAAAATCACAACGGTGATACACAAATTGCTATTCAACCTTCTCAAGGACCGCCTTTGTCGAATCCGATCCAACTAAAGTAGGAGAGACAGACACCCGCCAGCCATCTTTATGCAACGAAGTTACATGTCAGTTGATGGAACCGGTCTCTCATAAGCGTACGAGTAAGGTTGGTCCGGGCCGCTTCATCCCACAATACCGCCGAATCAAGAAAAGACCAAGGGAGGAAGCAATCTGAATATCAACGCCCACAAACTCCTTTGTGTTCTACTCGTGATCTCATCTACACATAGACCTAGCTCTGATACCACTGTAGGGGAACGTTGCATGGGAAACAAAAAATTTCCTATGCACACGCAAGATCTATCCATGGTGATGAGCATCTACGAGAGGGAGAGTGAATCTACATACCGTTGTAGATCGCTAAGCGGAAGCGTTAAGAAACGCGGTTGATGTAGTCGAACGTGTTAGCGATCCAAATCTCAAGCCGTCCCGCGGTCCCATCACGATCCGTCTCGCGATCCAATCACGATCCGTCCAATCTAGTGCCGAACGGATGGCACCTCCGCGTTCAGCACACGTACAGCTCGATGACGATCTCTGCCTTCTTGATCCAGCAAGAGGGAGCGGAGAGGTAGATGAGTTCTCCGGCAGCGCGATGGCGTGGCGGCGATGGTGGTGGAACTATTCCAGCAAGGCTTCGCCTAAGCACTGCTGAAAACTAGAGGACTTGATCTATTGGGGAGAGAGGGCTGCACCGTGGCTTAGAGTTTTCTGGTGCGGCTGCCCTCTCTCCCCTCCAGTATATATAGGAGGAAGGGGAGGGAGGCCGGCGCCCCTAGGGTTCCCCCTAGGCTGCGGCCGAAGTGGGAGAGGTGGAGGAGTCCTACTCCAATCCTACTAGGAGTAGGATTCCTCCCCCCACTTGGTTTCCATTTCCCCACTTGGACTTTCCCACCCCTAGCCGCATGGGCCTTGTTGGGGGGTTTCGGCCAGCCTACCAGGGGCTGGTTTACCTCCTCCCACAGCCCATGAGGCCCTTTGGGGTGAGAGGCCCCTCCCGATGGCCCCCCGGTACCTTTCCGGCACTCCCGATATACTACCGAAGTACCCAAAACTTTTCCGGTGACCAAAACGGGACTTCCTATATATCAATCTTTACCTACGGACCATTCCAGAGATCCTCATGACGTCAGGGATCTCATCCGGGACTCCAAACAACCTTCGGTCACCACCATACATAATTTCAATACTACCGAAACGTCACCGAACGTTAAGTGTGCAGACCCTGCGGGTTCGAGAACTATGTAGACATGACCGAGACACCTCTACGGTTAATAACCAATACCAGGACCTGGATGCCCATATTGGTTCCTACATATTCTATGAAGATCTTTATCGGTTGAATCTCTATGTCAAGGATTCAGTTAATCCCGTACGCTGTTCCCTTTGTTCTTCAGTATGTTACTTGCCCGAGATTCGATCGTCGGTATCTCTATACCTAGTTCAATCTCGTTACCGGCAAGTCTCTTTACTCATTCCGTAATACAAGATCCCGTGGCTAACTATTTAGTCACATTGCTTGCAAGGCTTATTGTGATGTTGTATTATTGAGTGGGCCCTGAGATACCTCTCCGTCACACGGAGTAACAAATCCCAGTCTTAATCCATGCCAACTCAACAGACACCCTCAGAGATACCTGTAGAGCATCTTTATAGTCACCCAGTTATGTTGTGATGTTTGATACACACAAGGCATTCCTCCGGTATCATTGAGTTACATGATCTCATGGTCACAGGAACAGATACTTGACATGCAGAAATAATAGCAATAAACTGACACGATCATATGCTATGTTCATAGTTTGGTTCTTGTCCATCACATCATTCTCCTAATGATGTGATCCTGTTATCAAATGACATCTCATGTCTATGGCTAGGAAACCTTGACCATCTTTGATCAACAAGCTAGTCTACTAGAGGCATACTAGGGACACAACGTTGTCTATGTATCCACACATGTATCAGTGTTTCCAATCAATACAATTATAGCATGGATAATAAACGATTATCATGAAAAAGGAAATATAATAATAACTACTTTTATTATTGCCTCTAGGGCATATTTCCAACACGAACAACCTTCGGTCACCAACATTACAACTCAACTATACTTATATCTTCACCAAACGTTAAGTGTGTAGACCTCGCGGGTTCGAGAACTATGTAGACATGACCGAGACACCTCTACGGTCAATAACCAATAGCGGGACCTGGATGCCCATATTGGCTCCTACATATTCTATGAAAATCTTTATCGGTTGAACCTCTATACAAGGATTCAGTTAATCCCGTATGTTGTTCCCTTTGTCCATCGGTATGTTACTTGCCCGAGATTCGATCGTCGGTATCTCCATACCTAGTTCAATCTCGTTACCGGCAAGTCTCTTTACTCGTTCTGTAATACAAGACCCCGTGACTAACTCCTTAGTCACATTACTTGCAAGCTTCTTGTGATGTTGTATTACCGAGTGGGCCCAGAGATACCTCTCCGTCACACGGAGTGACAAATCCCAGTCTGGATCCATGCCAACTCAATAGATACCCTCGGAGATACTTGTAGAGCATCTTTATAGTCATCCAGTTACATTGTGACGTTTGATACACACAAGGTACTCCTTCGGTGTCAGTGAGTTGCACGATCTCATGGTCATAGGAACATATACTTGACATGCAGAAAACAATAGCAATAAACTTGACACGATCATATGCTACGTTCATAGTTTGGGTCTTGTCCATCACATCATTATCCTAATGATGTGATCCCGTTATCAAATGACAACTCATGTCTATGGCCAGGAAACCTTGACCATCTTTGATCAACGAGCTAGTCTAGTAGAGGCTCACTAGGGACATAGTGTTGTCTATGAATCCACACATGTATCTGAGTTTCCGATCAATACAATTCTCGCATGGATAATAAACGATTATCATGAACAAGGAAATATGATAATAACTAATTTATTATTGCCTCTAGGGCATATTTCCAACACATACTCCACTATGGGTGAGACTCTCTTAGGCACATTGTCACATGTCCATTATCAAGATAATGGAGGCCAAGCTTCAAGCATGATCTCTTCATGATGGTCCACTTGAACTTGCACACCACAACCTTAATGACGATCACCACTTGATGTCATCCTCCATGGGTTGTAGGATATCTTTCTTTTGATGCACGCCCATGGAAACATACATAACCCCACAAAGAACTCTCACATAGACCATGGGTTAGTACACAAAGCGCAATGGACAATTCTTACCATGCCATAGGATCACTTGTTCCTTATCGGTACATCTTCTACGCTTGTGTGATCAACTTGAATCAATCTTTTTACTTAGTCTTGATCAACCTTGTATATTTCCAACACTCTTCATTAAGATGATGTCTTGAAGGTAAACATGAATGATCACACAATCTTCTTCGATTCGTCAAGACATGCTTGCAATAGGCTCAACACTCACATGACCAATCTTTAAATAAATCCTTTAATAACACCTTGGTCAACACATCCTTTTCTTCTAATGACCTTGAAACCAACAAATGTTCTCCAAGCAATGCCTATGGACAAACCCTTCAAATGTAACTCAAGGTAACCATTAGTCCATAGGGATTGTCATCAATTACCAAAACCAAACATGGGGGCACCATGCTCTTTCAATAGCCAAGATGCACGGCCACCATCAAGCATGAAATCATCGATGTAGGCCTAGATTTCGCTAGAAACGAGACCGTTGAAGCATAATGAGGGTGTTGACTACCCATGTGCAAGCCCACGCCGGCCACCATCGTCGGAGTCGACTGGTTTCTTCGTCATTGTTGTCGAGCTTGATAGAGCTTCCTCCACCTCGCATTCGTCATCGGTGACCCCAGGAATGGGTGTTCCGGGTTTCTAGTCACCTCTACCTCTATGACGGTCAGGTTGTTGCCAAAGCTCCATTGCCGGCTGCCGCAACTTTGACCTCCTCCCACACGCAAGGTGTTTGTCCAATTGTTATAAGGTATTATTTTTAATATTTTTCTCTGTTTTTTCATATATGGTCTCAAATTGATCATGGAACGCTACAATGTGTAGATGAAGAGGTTGTCAGAGATGTATTTTGACGATTTTGAGATAACAGTGGCCGCGATCATTTGAGAGGAGGATGGTAGAGGATTAAGGACTATTTCTATGATTGTATGCATTCGCGTTCATCGAGACAGGGTAAAGAGTCATGCCAATCTGGTGAAGAATGAATCTGACTGAATCCACTATCAGGATAAGGCTTTTAGATGGCACTTATGGATGCTTCGAAATCTCTTCAACACCACTACTAGAGCTATTGCGAACCATGATCCTTGGCTCAAACTCAGAAGGAATTTCGTGGGAAAACATAGTGCAAGCTCATTGTAGAAGATTACCATGTCCGTTCAAGTGCTTGCATATGGATGCTTGGTCAATGCCATTAATGAGTATGTTCACACTGGAGAAGGTCTCATCCTTGACTGTGTGGACAAATTCACCCAAGACGTGATTGAGATCTTTGACTAGAGCACTTGATGACACCCATTGATGAAGACACCAATAATCTCATGGAAAAAAAGTGAATGTAGAGATTGGCCATGGATGCTTGGATCCATTGATTGTATGCACTAGACATGGAAGAGTTCTCCTATGGCATGGCAAGGTCAGTTCAAAGGGCATTTCCATGATCCAACCATCATTCTCGAGTCAGTTGCATCACATGATCTACAGATTTGGCATTGATACTTCGGGATGTCTGGATCACACAATGAGTTCAATGTCCTCCAGAGATCTCCTCTATTTGCAAGGCTTGTTGTCGATGAAGTTCCACCTTGCGACAATGTTGTCAATGGCCGTGAATACAATATGTACTACTACCTTGCCAATGGTATCTATCCTCCAAGGGACACCTTTGTGGAAAAAATTCAACGTCCTCTAGGCAACAAGAGATCTCAGTTCACACAATGTTAAAAAATCCACGAGAAGGGATGTCGACAGAGCTTTTGGTGTGCTTCAAAAACGCTTTGCGATTTTCCATCGCCTGTTGAGTATTGGAAGACTCAGAGACTATGGAATATCATGACAACATGTGTTATCTTGCACAACACGGTCATCAAAGACAAGAGAGAAGAGTCGGAGATAATTGTCGATGGACATAATCCCGCACGATCTAAGCAATCCGTGAATGCATGATACTCAAGGATGAGAGAGAAGAGTTGGAGATCAATGTTATCAGCTCCGACCTCCTCCTCATGCAAGGTTTCTCGGATCATAATTTTATTAGGTTTCATCTCCACCATCATAGCACATTGAACGATCAAGAAACAAGGTCCATTTAATGCGGACTATCTACTAGATGTAAGTCCATATCTTAACTATTTCACTACTCTTTTACACTACAAGTATGGCACAATCTGAACTTCAAAAATCTGCAACTTCTTTGTGAGATGAACAACACATCGCTGCCCAAAGCTGACTTGACTTCCTCTGCATATTTGTCATGAAAAGGAGTTTCGGTCTATCCTCGTTAAGTATGGTTTATATTTTTGTTGGATGTGTTTGATATTGTCTTGTTGCTTGAGTTTGATGATAAGCATTTACGCATGCATTTGAGTTATGCATGTGATGTACATGTGGTGTACATCTTTTCATAGATTATATTGGTGTGCATGCATGCATTTTTCTTTCATGTATATCCAATCTAGCTAGCATGCATCACTCGTAGTCTACCTTCTGCCAATATTGCGATGAATGTGTATGTTGTGGGCAATATTTGCGCATATTCTTGGCGACTTTTCTTTGCGTAGAGCTATTTCAATTTTGACAATCTAATCTGGATGTGCTCAATTACATCGCTCATGGTTCTATACAAGGGAGTGTGTATGATAGAATAAAAAACACATTGTTGAGAATCGAATCGTGTGCGTTTGCTCAATCATCGCACACCGTATGGAACAATGAAACATGTGTGACGAGACCCTACAATAGACACCCTCCAATGGTTTTGGATGGTGTGTGATAGCTCCTTGTCCCACACATGACCTTCCAATCAACCATGTCCGATGCTAATGTAACCTCACTCATAAACTAGAAGATCAACATGCGTGATGTCATGAACCATCAGACATTTAATTTAGATAAAGCGTGTCCGAGGGTTGAAACAATCACACACATTTACCTTTTTTGAATGTGTGCAATTTAGTATCTTGTGACGCCCCCATTCTCGACCGTACGCTAATCATACACGCAATGCGTACGACCAAGATTAGGGACTCACTGATTGATATCACAACACAACACTAGACACAAATTAAAGTCATACAGCTTCATATTACAAGCCAGGGGCCTCGAGGGCTCGAATATAAAGCTCGACAAAGCACGAGTCAGCGGAAGCAAATAATATCTGAGTACAGACATAAGTTAGACAAGTTTTGCCTTAAGAAGGCTAGCACAAACATAACAACGGATCGAAAGAGGCGAGGCCTCCTGCCTGGGAACCTCCTATCCTACTGCTGGTCGAGAGCAGTCTCCACGTAGTAGTAGGCTCCGGTGGTGGTGTAGTAGTCGTCTCCGGCGTACTCCATCTCCTGGGCTCTGTCGTCTGAACGCAGAATCGTATCGAGTGGGGGAACGAGAATGCAAAGCAGCGGTGAGTACTCATCCACAGTACTCGCAAGACTGACATCAGAACTATGCTAAATATGCATCATTATCAAGGGGAGGGGTTATATCTGGACTAACTGCAGAAAGCAAGAATAGGGGGAAGGCCTAGTCCTATCGAAGACTAGCATCTTCAGCATCTTGCAGCATTAGAAGAGAGTAGACTGGTATCACATATATAGTCATATTATTGTAGCAATTTTATTAAGTAACCATGCCCCGAGATTCTTCCTCGACTCCCTGCGAGGAAGCAATCTCGGAGCCACATTCATTTAAATTTAAAGTCACAGTTATAGTTGTATAAGGTCAAGGTACAACTCCAAGTCGTCCTGTTACCGTGGACATGGCTATTCGAATAGATTAATCATCCCTGTAGGGGTGCACAGAATCTCCAACACGCCTGATCACCTCCGGCCGGACACACTTTCCTGGGTCATGCCCGGCCTCGGGATAGCAGCACGTCGTCGCCCCACCTAGGCTCAACGAAGAGGCCAGTCCGCCGGTCTAAATCCTAAGCGCGCAGGTTCATGGTCCCACTTGCCCTTGCACTCCTGCACGATGCGTACGCGGCCGGAAACAAACCTAGTACACTCCAGTCCAAGAGCTGCACCGTCCAGTCCAATCCGTCGCGCGCCGCTCCATTGCTGACGTCCGAAGAGCTTCGGCTGATACAACGACGCTGAGTGCCCATAACTTTCCCACGTGATGGTTTGGTGCGCAATAAGGCCAACGACCAACTCAGATCAAATACCCAACCCATTAGCATTTTATTAATGCAGGGCAATCGCGACCCATAAAGTGCGGTCCCGTCACCTCGACTCGAGGATGTGTGGCAAGGGTCTCTACTGCCCGTCCACGCCTCAACATAATCCTTTGGATGCCTTACCGGCGCATCCCACCACATCTCACACACTGGTACCCTTGGAGCCAACCCGTCTCAAGACTGTCGGGAACTCAGGTCCACCTCAACCAGGGTGGTACCGCCTGTCCCTCCAGTCCCGTCTTTCACATGTAAACAAAGTCAAGTTGAAGTAACTGTGTGTTTATACACCAAGTGGATATCCGAGGAATCACCCTCGATGGATCCCACTCGAGGTATGTGTATGACAAGAGTCGCTATCGATAAATGGGAAGGAGGAATCACCCTCGATACCCACGACCGATTAGCTACGCTACAGAATTAACACCGAGAGTGCTAAGTGAGGTATCACCCTCGGCACTCGGTAGTAGCTCTGCAGTGCCATACTTAAGGGGTGTGCGGTGATGTGAGGGGCCTGGCTCATCGGTCGGTTGACCGAGTCTTCGGGTCTTCGAGTCGTCGAGTCGTCGATGAAGAAGCAGGGGCAACTGGGACTAAGGGGTCACTGGGGATTCATTGATCAACCTATACTAATCAGTTGGTATGATTGCAGGTATAGTAACAGTTTATCAAAACAGGCTATGCATCAGAATAGGAGCTAACTAATACAATAGCAAAAATCTAATGCAAGAATAAGGGTGAAAGGAATAGGCGATATCGGAATGCTCAAGGGGGGTTTGCTTGCCTTGCTGCTCTGCGGCAAAAGGCTGATCGTCGACGGTGTAGTGGTACCCGGCAGCACCGTCAGTCTCGGAGTCTACCGGAGAGAAGAGGGGGGAAGAAACAATAAATATAAAGCAGACAAATGCATCACGATGCATGACATGGCAATATGCAAAGCTAGGTATGCACTAATGCCGTACTACACGTTGCAGACGGAGCGAGAGAATATCTGACGATATTTCCCGGGTCTTTGGATTTATCAGACAAACGATCCAGAGGGGAAAAGTTCCATGTTCAACATGCTAGGAGTATGTGACAGATGAGCGGACAGCGTATTCGGATTCGTGGGATTTTTCTGATCAACTTTCATGTATAAAACTTTTGCATCTGAGCTACGGATTATTTTCTATGATTTTTCAAAGATTTAATCATTTTCTGGAATTAACAGAATTAAATTAATTCGAAAAATGCTATGATGACATCATGCTGACATCAGCATTGCATCAGCAGTCAACAGTCTCAGCTGACTGGTCAAACCTGACATGTGGGACCCACATGTCATAGACTCATTTTTAAATCAGAGTTAAATTAAACTAATAGGGACTAATTTAGCAAGTGGGGCCCATCTGTCATAGACACATTAGGCTAAATTAATTATTTTAATTAACCTAATTAACTAATTAGTTATCTGACAGGGGTGGCCCACCTGTCATACACACAGGGGACTGGGACCCACCAGTCAGTGACTGGACCAGGCCCAGTCAGCACGTTGACCTGGTCAACAGGTCAACGGGGTCGCACTGGCCCACTGGCCAGTGACCCTGCGGGTGGCCTCGACCGAGCCACGTCGGCGGCGGCGCCGTCCGGCCGCCGGAGGAGCTCCGGCGAGCTCCCGAAACGGTGGCGTGGCTCGAAAATCCTCTACGGGGCACCGAATCATGCGTTATTGGGCGCGTTCGAAAGCTGGCGTTGCCGCCGTTCCATTCTGGCCATCGGGGTGAGCTGCGGTGGCCGGAGCTGAGCGCTATGTCGACGGCGGCGGAAGCAGGCTTCGGGCGGTGATGGCAAAAGGCGACGCAGCACGTTAGCGAGCGAACCAAAGGTGCTGGGCGATCCTACGCGATGCGGCGAGCACGATGGTGGCACGCCCGGGACCATTTGGTCACCGAAGGCTTGTCGGCGACGAGCTCAGGCGGAGGAGTGTTCGGGCGTGCGTCGGGGACGGTGCTAGGAGGCACGAGCAGGCACGTGCGTGTGTGCGTTGTGCTCCTAGGAGCACGAGGAGCACGGTGTTGCGCTCAGGCGAGCACGACGGCGACGGTGGCGACGACCACGAGCTCAAAGGCGGCGGCCGGAGCTCGGGTGCGGTGGAAGCTAGCTACGGCGGCCTAGGGGAGCAACCAGGGGAAGAGGAGGACGCCGGGGAGCTCACTGTCGTTGCTGAGAAAGCCCGGTGCAGTTGGCGTGCAGTGCAGACGGCGGATCGACGGCGGCGAGCTTCGGGTCCAGAGGAAGGAGACGGGTCGATGGCGACGGCGCAGGGGTCCAGGGGCTCGCTCCAGCGGTCGAGGAGGAAGGGCTCGTCGCGGCGGAGCTTATGGACAGGCTACGGAGGCAGGGGAGGGGCTGTGGCCACGAGCTCAGCCGGGCGTGGCCATGGCCGCGCTCGGGAGGGAGTGGGGAGAGCGAGGGAGAGGGGGAGAGGCGAAGCAGAGGCGAATGGCGAAGGCGGCCAGGGGGGACGACTCGGGGCGAGGCTTATCCCCTCGCCCACCTGCTCCTGTCGGCGTGGCGAACGGCGACGGCGCGACGCGGCTCTGTCCATGGCGGGAGCGACACGGAGGGAAGAAGGACGGTGGGCAGGTGGGAGTGGGCAGGGCCAGCGCGGCCCAGTCGCCAGGTAAGTGGGCTTCTGCCCTTTTTCTTTTGTTTCTTTTCTGTTTTTCTTTTTTATTAATAAACAGAGAGAAGTAGAAGAATAATTGGGCACACTGTTCACTTAGAAAAATATGGGAAGTGTCCCATTAATTCACTAGTGAGTATAGACAGTGTCACAAATATTTTGGAGGCCAGTGGATATATTTTGTATTTTTCATAAATGAAAAAGCAATTTTAAAGTGTTGAATTAGCACTGTTTAATTGCTACTGTTCATTTTTGCAAAAGAGTGATGTTGTTTTCCTTAACAACATTAGTTTTGAGATTTTTAACAAGTGTGCAACATTTTTCATATGATGTTTGCCACTTTATTTTATCACCTTAAAATTCAATGCCCTTTTGAGGTGAAATTTAAAATGAGATATGATTTTCAACTTGATCACATTCTACTTAGCAAAATGATTATGCACTGTTCATGGTCATCACTGTGCTTAATTAGAATGATCACTGTACCCAAAATCCAGGGTGTCACAACTCTCCCCTACTAACAAGAATTCTCGTCCCGAGAATTAAGAAGTAGAAGGAAAGAGCCCGGGGTATTGTACACGAAGATGATCTTCGCGTTCCCAGGTGGCTTCATCTTCAGAATGATTTGCCCACTGCACTTTGAAGAACTTGGTAACCTTCTGACGAGTCCGACGTTCAGTTTCATCGAGAATGCGGACTGGTTGCTCCCTGTAAGAGAGGTCTTGCTGCAGCTCAAGCATATCATGATCCACTGCTCGGATAGGATCCTTGAAGCAGCGACGAAGCTGTGATACATGGAACACATCATGAACCTGAGAAAGGTTTGGTGGTAGTTCCAGCTGATACGTCACCTTACCACGCCTTTCGAGGACAGTGAAAGGACCAATATATCGAGGAGCCAGCTTGCCCTTGATTCCGAAATGGTGTGTACCCCTCATTGGCGTGACTCAAAGATAAGCCTTTTCGCCAGGTTGATAGACCATATCTTTGTGATGACGGTCATACTGACTCTTCTGACGAGACTGAGCAGCCTTCAGATTTGCATGTATAATGCGGACTTGATCTTCAGCATGTTGGATAATATCCGGACCGATAAGTGTACGTTCCCCAGTTTCTGACCAATTCAGAGGAGTCCGACACTTACGTCCATATAACACTTCAAAAGGAGCCATCTTCAGACTAGCTTGATAGCTATTGTTGTAGGAGAACTCAGCATACGGGAGAGATTCCTCCCATTTCTTGCCGAAAGAAATGACAAAAGCTCGAAGCATGTCTTCGAGAATCTGATTGACTCGTTCAACTTGTCCCTGGGATTGAGGGTGAAAAGCGGTGCTGAAGGACAAACGAGTCCCCATAGCTTCCTGGAAACTTGTCCAGAATCTTGAAGTGAATAAACTACCACGGTCTGAACTAATCACCAATGGAATACCGTGGAGTGAAACAACTCTGGACATGTATAGATCTGCCAGCTGACTAGCAGTAATAGTTTCCTTGACAGCCAGAAAATGTGCAACTTTGGACAACCGGTCAATGACGACAAGAATAGCATCATTACCTTTTTGCGATCTGGGAAAACCAGTAATGAAGTCCATTTCAACATGATCCCATTTCCATTCAGGAATAGAAATAGGTTGTAGAGTTCCAGCAGGCCTTTGATGTTCTGCTTTGATCCGACGGCAAATGTCACATTCTGAAACATAGCGTGCAATGTCTTGCTTCATGTTAGACCACCAGAATCTTCGATGAATGTCTTGGTACATCTTGGTACTACCAGGATGAATAGACAGCGGAGTGTCATGTGCTTCCTTCATGACCTCCTGAGTCATATCATGGTTTTTCTCCCTACTCGGTACCACTAAGCAGTCTTTGAAGTACAAAGCGCCATCCTTAGCAATAGTGAAGGGTGAGGGCTTTCCTTCTGCGAGATCGAGTTTAAGCCTCTCGACTTTGTTGTCACACTTCTGGATCTACTTGACGACGTCCACCAGATCTCGTTTAGCAACCAGGGTATTAAGAGAACCCTGGGGTACAACGTGGAGGTTCATTTTGTAGGACCCTTCAGGAGGGGGAGTGAGATAACCCGGAGGAACAATATGGAGGTTCAGCTTGCGGAATTCTTCTTGAAGAAGGGGGTGAACCTTGTGAACCTGAAGGTGGTTGCAGTAAGACTTGCGGCTCAAGGCATCAGCCATTACATTAGCCTTGCCTGGGGTATAAGAAATACCCACATTGTAATCTGCTATTCGTTCCATCCATCATTGTTGACGGAGATTCAGATCTGGCTGAGTAAACAAGTACTTCAGACTTTAATGATCGGTGTAGATCTCACAACGATTTCCAACAAGGTATTGCCGCCACTCTTTCAGTGCATGAATTACTGCAGCAAGTTCAAGGTCATGAACCAGGTAGTTCTCTTCATGAGGACGCAATTGACGAGATGCATAAGCAACCACTCTACGTTCTTGCATTAGGACACAACCTATTCCCTGACGCAAAGCGTCACAATAAATGACGAAGTCCTTACGAGTATCCGGAGGAGCTAGCACTGGAGCAGACGTCAGTTTGTCCTTAAGTGCCTGAAAGCTCTCCTGACATTTTTCTGTCCACTCATATTTAACACCTTTGTGAAGCAAATTGGTTAAGGGCTTTGCAATCTTGGAGAAGTTCTCGACGAATCGACGGCAATAGCTGGCGAGCCCGAGAAAACTTCTGACTTGCTTGACATTCTTCGGGGGAGTCCAGTCAAGAATAGCCTGAACTCGTTCAGGGTTGACCGCAATACCATCCTTGGAGATCACATGACCAAGGTAGGTTACTTCGTCCATCCAGAACTCACACTTTGAATACTTAGCATAAAGTTGATGTTCTCGAAGCCTCTCCAGTATAAGACGAAGATGTTCAGCATGCTCTTCTTTATTCTTGGAGAATACCAGAATATCATCCAGGTAAACCACGACGAATTTATCGAGGTAGTCCATAAAAATATAATTCATCAAGCGAGAGAAGGTTGCTGGAGCATTGGTTAAGCCGAAGGACATGACGGTGTACTCGTATGAACCATAGCGAGTAACAAATGCAGTCTTGGGAATATCTTCTTCACGAACTCGGATTTGATGGTAACCCAACCTCAAGTCGAGTTTAGAAAATACTGATGATCCAGCAAGTTGATCATACAGATCGTTGATCCGTGGAAGCGGATATTTGTTTTGAATCGTTGCTTGGTTGATGGGACGGTAATCTTGGACCAATCGATTCGTACCATCTTTCTTCTTGACAAAGAGAGAAGGCGCTCCCCAAGCAGAGGAACTTGGACGAATGAAACCCAGACGAAGCGAATTGTCAATTTCTTGCTTAAGTTCTAGGAGTTCATGCGGTGGCATTTTATACGGACGCTTGGCAATAGGAGTGGTACCAGGTACCAAGTCGATGACAAACTCGACAGCTCTAGCAGGGGGGATCCCTGGGAGTTCTTCCGGAAAAACATCTTAGAAATCCCGGACAACTGGAATGTTTTCAATCCCTTCAAGAGGTGACTCATTTAATGCATTCAAGGCATATAGTCGGGCTTCAGCATCTCGAATCAGATGAGCATGGTAGTTGACTATCTCATCCGAAGGGTGCAGAAGGTGGATAGTTTTGGTGGCACAAACGACGGAAGCAGTATGTGCTTTCAACCAATCCATTCCCAGAATAAGGTCGATCTTGGAAGACTTTAATATTATGGGGGAGGCATGGAATTCCAGGCCTTCTATTTCAATGGGGATATCTGGACAAACCATGGAGGTTTGGCATTGGCCAGCGGGGGTGTTTACCACTATTGGAATGCTCATCTCCTCGTACTTAATGCCATGCATGTATGCAAAATCTTCAGACATAAAAGAATGTGATGCTCCTGTATCAAACAATACAGAAGCTGGTACGGAGTTAACAAGGAGTGTACCCATCACAGTAGCAGGCTGGTCTTGAGCTTCATTCATATCAACATTGTTAGCTTGAGCACGTCCCTGAGCAGGCCTGGCATTGTTGTTGCGGGGCTGGTTGGAAGGCAGTGTAAGTTGTTTCTGATTCTGCCTGCATTCTCTAGCACGGTGTCCTGGACGACCACACTTGAAGCACAGCCCATCCTCAGGACGAGAAGGGGGAACAGGAGCTCGTGGTGGCGGAGCTGGGAGCCTCGGCTGCCTAGGTGGGGGTGGAGGCAGACGAGGTGCAGCATAGGACGGTCTCGAAGCAGGAGGCGGTGCATGGTACATGTTGTGGGGTATCCAGATCTTGCGCTTCTGAGCAGATGGACCCGAAGATGAGCCCATGTCACGGTTGCGCTTGCTGCTGTTCTTGTAGTCCTGCAGACCCGTCTCCACTATAATAGACTTGTTCACCAAGGTGGCAAAATTACCGAAGTCTTAAGCAAGGAGTGCCAGCTTGATATCTGGGTGGAGGCCTTCACGGAACTTCTCCTGCCTACGAGCATCAGTTGCAACGTCTTCTTCAGCATAGCGAGACAAATCCAGAAATTCCCGCTGATAAGCATCCACAGTCTTGTTGCCCTGGACTAAGTTGTGGAATTCACACTTCTTCTTATCCATCATTCCCTGAGTAATGTGACGAGCATGGAACGCAGCTTGGACTCTGGCCAGGTGATAATTGTTCCAACAGGCTGTGAGCGCCTGTGGCTGTCCCACCATTGAGCAGCGAGACCCTTCAGAAAGTACGAGGCAAAGGTGACATAGCTAGCCTCTGGGGTGCCTGAAGATTCCAGCTCATATGTGATGTCACGGAGCCAGTCATCTGCGTCAAGCGGCTGAGTTGAGCTGCGGTAGATCGCAGGGTTGAGACGCATGAAGTCTTGCAGAGTCATTGGGGCTGGCTACTGATTCATATTCGGCCTCGGGATCTGGTCCATCAGCCCTTGCATAAACTGGCGATTCAGTTCAAACTGCTGCATCATACCAGCCATGTAGTCCGGTGGTGGTGGTGGTTCAGGCGCACCACGACCACGACCAGCTGGCCTAACCATTCTGTCAAGTTTTTAATAGTGGTAGTTTAGCACCGGGTAATTGCAAGGACAAGGAATCATTCAGGAGGTAAATTGCAGAAAGAAGGAAGTGCAATAGATAAGAGATAGCAGTTCGAATTTCAACATAGTAGTTTGAAATCAACATACAGATCCATACATAGGTCTATTACAAACCATAAGTTCGTTACAAAATAGACGATAGGTCCGGCATGAAATTTACCTAGACAACTAGGCGGCACGCAGGCACGCGGTGGAGGGATACAACAACGAGACATAGCGATATGCTACATCAACGTCGGGGACAACGAAAGTAGCCACGGAACTGCAGATGACCCTGATTGTGAAACCCGGTGGCAGGGTCCTGCATCCCGTGTACACTCCGATGCAGAACCTGCATACCAAGCGGGAGCGCAGGTCCACGTGTCGGAGTATGACCTCCAACCTTAGGCCATCCAAGACCTGGGGGAAACTCAGTCCGAGGCGGGTAAAGGATGTGCTCCGGATGTATCCTCGCACGGACTGCTGGCAACAAGTGCTCCATAGCCTGATACAGACAAGCACGGGTGGCGTATAGCTCGACGTTAAGAGCCCTGACAGTGCGATCCAGAGCCTCAGTGTACTGGGCCAGAACTTGTGGGTCGTAATGACGACTCACGTAGGGGGCGCAGATAGCAGTGTAGGATCGGTCGGTACGCTGCCGTGCAAAAGGGGTTAAGACCTCAGCGTCAGCTGTCGTATCAACTCCAGTAGGGACATACGGGATGTATCTGTATGTCGTCTCCACCAAACAAGGGTTCGCTGCACGGAGACGAACAATAGCAGCATAAGCAGCATCCTGTACTGCCATCTCAACAGTCACTCCAATGCCACGGAAGGTGTGCAGCTCGGTGATGGAGAGGTCCTGTCGATCCCAAATAACCATCTCAGCCTCATACTGTTCCTGGTTGAACTCGTGGTAGTCCTCGTAAACAGTGTACTCGGGGTACCAGCGATATCCCAGCTTCTTCAGGAGGCCGACCAGAATAGCCAGGAACCTAGTCATATCGTGCGCAAAGGTCAGACGAACGATCTGCCTAGCGGGACGCATCTGTAACAAGGAGATTCAAGATGTCAAAAGACAGTGTGTGCATCATACTTCAAGGTAAAACAATTGTCGACGAAACAATTCTCCGGTGGATGTGATCACGAGAACCTAATGTTAGATTTAGCTAAATCTTTAACCCGAAAGAGAAGAGGGATCAGAACCCAGAGTATAGACGAGGAGTAAAAGATCCTAATACCACCCGATTGAGAAGTGGGCCCGTAAGCCACACAACTAAGTTAGTAAAAGCTTTTCAAGTAATAGACTCAACTTCGGCCAAGGAGTTGGAAAGGGGGCTACCTACAGGTAGTCGGCTCTGATACCAACTTGTGACGCCCCCATTCTCGACCGTACGCTAATCATACACGCAATGCGTACGACCAAGATTAGGGACTCACTGATTGATATCACAACACAACACTAGACACAAATTAAAGTCATACAGCTTCATATTACAAGCCAGGGGCCTCGAGGGCTCGAATATAAAGCTCGACAAAGCACGAGTCAGCGGAAGCAAATAATATCTGAGTACAGACATAAGTTAGACAAGTTTTGCCTTAAGAAGGCTAGCACAAACATAACAACAGATCGAAAGAGGCGAGGCCTCCTGCCTGGGAACCTCCTATCCTACTGCTGGTCGGGAGCGGTCTCCACGTAGTAGTAGGCTCCGGCGGTGGTGTAGTAGTCATCTTCGGCGTACTCCATCTCCTGGGCTCCGTCGTCTGAACGTAGAATCATATCGAGGGGGGGAAAGAGAATGCAAAGCAGCGGTGAGTACTCATCCACAGTACTCGCAAGACTGACATCAGAACTATGCTAAATATGCATCATTATCAAGGGGAGGGGTTATATCTGGACTGACTGTAGAAAGCAAGAATAGGGGGAAGGCCTAGTCCTATCGAAGACTAGCATCTTCAGCATCTTGCAGCATTAGAAGAGAGTAGACTGGTATCACATATATAGTCATATTATTGTAGCAATTTTATTAAGTAACCATGCCCCGAGATTCTTCCTCAACTCCCTGCGAGGAAGCAATCTCGGAGCCACATTCATTTTAATTTAAAGTCACAATTATAGTTGTATAAGGTCAAGGTAACTTTCCCACGTGATGGTTTGGTGCGTAATAAGGCCAACGACCAACTCAGATCAAATACCCAACCCATTAGCATTTTATTAATGCGGGGCAATCACGACCCATAAAGTGCGGTCCCATCACCCCGACTCGAGGATGTGTGGCAAGGGTCTCTACTGCCCGTCCACGCCTCAACATAATCCTTTGGATGCCTTACCGGCGCATCCCACCACATCTCACACACGGGTACCCTTGGGGCCGACCCGTCTCAAGACTGTCGGGAACTCAGGTCCACCTCAACCAGGATGATACCGCCTGTCCCTCCAGTCCCGTCTTTCACATGTAAACAAAGTCAAGTTGAACTAACTGTGTGTTTATACACCAAGTGGATACCCGAGGAATCACCCTCGATGGATCCCACTCGAGGTATGTGTATGACAAGAGTCGCTATCGATAAATGGGAAGGAGGAATCACCCTCGATACCCACGACCGATTAGCTACGCTACAGAATTAACACCGGGAGTGCTAAGTGAGGTATCACCCTCGGCACTCGGTAGTAGCTCTGCAGTGCCATACTTAAGGGGTGTGCGGTGATGTGAGGGGCCTGGCTCGTCGGTCAGTTGACCAAGTCTTCGGGTCTTCGAGTCGATGAGTCATCGATGAAGAAGCAGGGGCAACTGGGACAAAGGGGTCACTGGGGATTCATTGATCAACCTATACTAATCAGTTGGTATGATTGCAGGTATAGTAACAGTTTATCAAAACAGGCTATGCATCAGAATAGGAGCTAACTAATACAATAGCAAAAATCTAATGCAAGAATAAGGGGGAAAGGAATAGGCGATATCGGAATGCTCAAGAGGGGTTTGCTTGGCTTGCTGCTCTGCGGCAAAAGGCTGATCGTCGGCGGTGTAGTCGTACCCGGCAGCACCGTCAGTCTCGGAGTCTACCGGAGAGAAGAGGGGGGAAGAAACAATAATTATAAAGCAGACAAATGCATCACGATGCATGACATGGCAATATGCAAAGCTAGGTATGCACTAATGCCGTACTACACGTTGCAGACGGAGCGGGAGAATATCTGACGATATTTCCCGGGTCTTTGGATTTATCGGACAGACGATCCGGAGGGGAAAAGTTCCATGTTCAACATGCTAGGAGTATGTGACAGATGAGCGGACAACGTATTCGGATTCGTGGGATTTTTCTGATCAACTTTCATGTATAAAACTTTTTCATCTGAGCTACGGATTATTTTCTATGATTTTTCAAAGATTTAATCATTTTCTGGAATTAACAGAATTAAATTAATTCGAAAAATGCTATTATGACATCATGCTAACATCAGCATTGCATCAGCAGTCAACAGTCTCAGCTGACTGGTCAAACCTGACATGTGGGACCCACATGTCATAGACTCATTTTTAAATCAGAGTTAAATTAAACTAACAGGGACTAATTTAGCAAGTGGGGCCCATCTATCATAGACACATTAGGCTAAAGTAATTATTTTAATTAACCTAATTAACTAATTATTTATCTGACAGGGGTGGCCCACCTGTCATACACACAGGGGGACTGGGACCCACCAGTCAGTGACTGGACCAGGCCCAGTGAGCACGTTGACCTGGTCAACATGTCAACGGGGTCGGGCTGGCCCACTGGCCAGTGACCCTGCGGGTGGCCCCGACCGGGCCACGTCGGCGGCGACGCCGTCCGCCCGCCGGAGGAGCTCCAGCGAGCTCCCGAAACGGTGGCGCGGCTCGAAAATCCTCTACGGGGCACCAAATCGTGCGTTATTGGGCGCGTTCGAAAGTTGGCGTTGCCGCCGTTCCATTCCGGCCATCGGGGCGAGCTGCGGTGGCCGGAGCTGAGCGCTATGTCGACGGCGGCGGAAGCAGGCTTCGGGCGGCGATGGCAAAAGGCGACGCAGCACGTTAGCGAGCGAACCAAAGGTGTGGGGCGATCCTACGCGACGCGGCGAGCACGATGGTGGCACGCCCGGGACCATTTGGTCACCGGAGGCTCGTCGGCGACGAGCTCAGGCGGAGGAGTGTTCGGGCGCGCGTCGGGGACGGCGCTAGGTGGCACGAGCGGGCGCGTGCGTGTGTGCGTTGTGCTACTAGGAGCACCAGGAGCACGGTGTTGCGCTCAGGCGAGCACGACGGGGACGGTGGCAACGACCACGAGCTCAAAGGCGGCGGCCGGAGCTCGGGTTCGGTGGAAGCTAGCTACGGCGGCCTAGGGGAGCAACCAGGGGAAGAGGAGGACGCCGGGGAGCTCACTGTCGTTGCTGAGAAGGCCCGGTGCAGTTGGCGTGCAGTGCAGACGGCGGATCGACGGCGGCGAGCTTCGGGTCCAGAGGAAGAAGACGGGTCGATGGCGACGACGCAGGGGTCCAGGGGCTCGCTCCAGCGGTCGAGGAGGAAGGGCTCGTCGCGGCGGAGCTTATGGACAGGCTACGAAGACGGGGGAGGGGCTGTGGCCACGAGCTCAGCCGGGCGCGGCCATGGCTGCGCTCGGGAGGGAGTGGGGAGAGCGAGGGAGAGGGGGAGAGGCGAAGCAGAGGCGAATGGAGAAGGCGGCCAGGGGGGGCGGCTCGGGGCGAGGCTTATCCCCTCGCCCACCTGCTCCCGTCGGCGTGGCGAACGGCGACGGCGTGACGCGGCTGTTGGAAATATGCCCTAGAGGCAATAATAATTTAGTTATTATCATATTTCCTTGTTCATGATAATCGTTTATTATCCATGCTATAATTGTATTGATTGGAAACTCAAATACATGTGTGGGTACATAGACAACACTGTGTCCCTAGTATGCCTCTAATAGACTAGCTCGTTGATCAAAGATGGTCAAGGTTTCCTAGCCATAGACATGAGATGTCATTTGATAACGGGATCACATCATTAGGAGAATGATGTGATGGACAAGACCCAAACTATAAACATAGCATATGATCGTGTCAGTTTATTGCTATAGTTTTCTGCATGTCAAGTATCTGTTCCTATGACCATGAGATCATGCAACTCACTAACACCGGAGGAATGCCTTGTGTGTATCAAACGTCACAACGTAACTGGGTGACTATAAAGATGCTCTACAGGTATCTCCGAAGGTGTCTGTTGAGTGGGCATGGATCAAGATTGGGATTTGTTACTCCGTGTGACGGAGAGGTATCTCAGGGCCCACTCGGTAATACAACATCACTATAAGCCTTGCAAGCAATGTGACTAAGGTGTTAGCCACGGGATCTTGTATTACGGAACGAGTAAAGAGACTTGCCGGTAACGAGATTGAACTAGGTATAGGGATACCGACGATCGAATCTCGGGCAAGTAACATACCGAAGAACAAAGGGAACAGCATACAGGATTAACTGAATCCTTGACATAGAGGTTCGACCGATATAGATCTTCGTAGAATATGTAGGAACCAATATGAGCATCCAGGTCCCGCTATTGGTTATTGACCGTAGAGGTGTCTCGGTCATGTCTACCTAGTTCTCGAACCTGCAGGGTCTACACACTTAACGTTTGGTGACGATTAGTATAGTTGAGTTATTGTGTTGGTGACCGAAGGTTGTTCGGAGTCTCGGATAAGATCCCGGACATGACGAGGATCTCCGGAAGAGTCCGGAGGTAAAGATTGATATATGTGATAATAGTGTTTTGATCTCCGGAAGGGTTCCGGAATTCACCGGAAGGCGTTCCGGATGTTTACCGAAGTGTTCGGGTGCAGCAACACTTTATATGGGCTAAAGGGGTAAAACCCACGAGGTATTGGAAAGTGCAAAAGGAAGTTTTGCTGCTGCCTTAAGCGGTACTACCGCTGGTAAGGCAGTACTACCGCGTAAGCGGTACTACCGCTTGTGTGAAGCGGTACTACCGCTCACGAGCGGTACTACCGCTTGTGCGCGGTACTACTGGAATCCGAGTTGGACTCTTTCCGTGCGGGCCAAACCGACCTTGTGCGGGCAAAACCGACCTTGTGGAGGTTTTCTCTCCAAGTTTAGACCCCAGGGCTCAACATATAAATAGAGGGGCAGGGCTAGCACATGGGACACATCAGGATTTCCCAAGCCGTGTGCCGGCAACCCTAGCCCTCTAGTTCCTCCCGTCATAATCTCCGTAGTGCTTGGCGAAGCCCTGCAGAGATTGTTCCTCACCACCATCACCACGCCGTCGTGCTGCCGGAACTCATCTACTACTTCACCATCGCTCGCTGGATCGAGGAGGTGAAGGCGTCATCAAGCTGTACATGTGTTGAACGCGGAGGTGCCGTCCATTCGGCGCTAGATCGGAAGGACCATGATCAAGATCGCGAGACGGTTCGTGATTTGATCGTGGGACGAATCATGATGGGATCGCGGGACGGATCGTGATTGGATCGCGAGACGGATTGTGATGGGATCGCGGGACACTCGGCGATTTGAATCGCGAAGACGTTCGACTACATCAACCGCGTTTCTTAACACTTCCGCTTAGCGATCTACAAGGGTACGTAGATTCACTCTCCCTCTCGTAGATGCTCATCACCATGGATAGTTCTTGCGTGTGCGTAGGAATTTTTTTTTGTTTCCCATGTGACGTTCCCCAACAGTGGTATCAGAGCTAGGTCTATGCGTAGATGAGATCTCGAGTAGAACACAAAAGAGTTGTGGGCGTGGGTGTATACATATTGCTTGCCGTTACTAGTTGATACTTGATTCGGCGGTATTGTGAGATGAAGCGGCCTGGACCGACATTACGCGTACGCTTACGCGAGACTGGTTTCACCGCTACGTGCACTTGTTGCATAAAGGTGACTGGCGGGTGTCTGTTTCTCTCACTTTAGTTGAATCGGTTCAATGAAGAGGGTTCTTTTAGAAGATCAAAAAGCAATCACTACACCACGTTGTGGTTTTTGCGTAGGTAAGAACTGTTCTTGCAAACCCGTAGCTGCCACGTAAAACTTGCAACAACAAATTAGAGGACGTCTAACTTGTTTTTGCAGGGTATGTTGTGATGTGATATGGCCAATTACATGATGAGATATATGTGATGTATGAGATGATCATGTGTTGTATAGAATATCACGACTTGCATGTCGATGAGTACGGCAACTGGCAGGAGCCATAGAGTTGTTTTTAATTATTTTCGCCGTTTTGCTTTACTTTATCGCTATGAGTTAGCAATAGTCGTGGAAGCAACAGTCGGCGCGACAACCTCATGGCGACACGTTGATGGAGATCAAGATGATGGAGATCATGGTGTCATGCCGGTGACGATGGAGATCATGCCGGTGCTTTGTAGATGGAGATCAAAAGCACAAGTTCATGGCCATATCATGTCACTTATGATTTGCATGTGATGTTAATCCTTTTATGCATCTTATTTTGCTTAGGACGACGGTAGCATTATAAGGTGATCCCTCACTTAAATTTCAAGAAAAATTGTGTTCTCCCCGAGTGTGCACCGTTGCGAAAGTTCGTCGTTTCGAGACACCACGTGATGATCGGGTGTGATAGACTCTACGTTCGCATACAACGGGTGCAAGCCAGTGTTGCACGTGCGGAACACTCGTGTTAAACTTGACGAGCCTAGCATGTACAGACATGGCCTCGGAACACAAGAGACTGAAAGGTCGAACATGAGTCATATAGTAGATATGATCAACATGAAGATGTTCACCATTGAAACCACCTCAACTCACGTGATGATCGGACTTGAGTTGGTTGATTTGGATCATGTGACACTCGAATGACCGGAGGGATGTCAATTTGAGTGGGAGTTTTTAAGTAATATGATTAACTAAACTCATTATCTTGAACAATAGTCTAAGTTGTCTTTGCAATATTTATGTTGTAGATTACTAGCTCGCGCTGTAGCTCCCTTGAATTTTTATATGTTCCTAGAGAAATACAGTTGAAAGATGATGGTAGCAATAATGCGTTCTGGGTCCGTGATCTGAGGATTGTCCTCATTGCTGCACAGAAGGCTTATGTCCTTAATGCACCGCTCGGTGCGCCACCCCCTCCTGCGTCATCTGTAGATGTTGTGAACATCTGACAGGCACGTTTTGATGACTACTTGAGAGTTCAGTGCGTCATGCATTACGGCTTAGAATTGAGGCTCGAAAACGTTTTGAACATCATGGAACATATGAGATGTTCTAAGAGCTGAAATTGGGATCTCAGGCTCGTGCCCGTGTTGAGAGTATGAGACCTCCAACAAGATTCTTTGCCTGCAAGATGAAGGAGAATAGCTCAAACGTTGAGCATGTGCTCAGATTGTCTGGGTGCTACAATCGCTTGAATCGAGTGGGAGTTAATCTTCCAGATAAGATAGTGATTGATATAGTTCTCCAAATAACTGTCACTAAGCTACTAGAGCTTCGTGATGAACTATAAAATGCCAGGGATGGAAATAATGATCCCTGACCTATTCGTGATGTTTGACACCGCGAAGGTAGAAATCAACAAGGAGCATCAAGTGTTGATGGTTAGTAAAACCACTAGTTTCGACAAGGGCAAGGAGGGATACTTCATGGATGGCAAGCCAGTTGCTGCTCCAGTGAAGAAACCCAAGGTTGAACCCAAACCCGAGACTAAGTGCTTCTATTATGAGGAGAACGGTCGCTAAAGCGGAGCAACCCTAGATACTTGGTAGATAAGAAGGCTGGCAATGTCGACAGAAGTATATTTGATATACGTGTTATTGATGTGTACCTTGCTAGTACTCCTAGTAGCACCTGGGTATTGGATACCGGTTCGGTTGCTAAATGTTAGTAACTTGAAATAAAAGATACGGAATATACGGAGACTAGCTAAGGGTGAGGTGACGATGAGTGTTGGAAATGTTTCCAAGGTTGATGTGATCACCATCGCACGCTCTCTCTACTTTCGAGATTATTGATGAACCTAAATAAATGTTATTTGGTGTTTGCGTTCAGCATGTACGTGATTAGATCATGTTTATTGCAATGCGGTTATTCATTTAAGTTAGAGAATAATGGTTATTCTGTTTACATGAATAATACCTTCAATGGTCATGCACCCAATAAGAATGGTTTATTGAATCTTGATCGTAGTGATACACATGTTCATAATATTGATGCCAAAAGAAACAAAGTTAATAATGATAGTACCACATACTTGTGGCACTGCCACTAAATGTCATATTGGTGTAAAGCGCATGAAGAAACTCCATGCTGATGGATCTTTGGACTCATTCGATTTCGAATCGGTTGAGACATGCGGACCATGCCTCATGGGCAAGATGACTAAGACCTCGTTTTCCGGTATGATGGAGCGGGCAAGTGACTTATTGGAAATGATACATGTTGATGTATTCGGTCCAATGAGTGTTGTAGCGTGCGGTGGATATCATTATTTTCCTACCTTCACTGATGATTTGAGTAGATATGGGGATATTTACTTAATGAAACACAAGTCTGAAACATTAGAAAAGTTCAAACAAATTCAGAGTGAAGTTTGAAATCATCATGACAAGAAGATAAAATGTCTACGATATGATCGTGGAGGTAAATATCTGAGTTATGAGTTTGGTATACAACTTAAGACAATGTGGAAGTTGTTTCACAACTCATGCCACCTGGAACACCATAGTGTGATGGTGTGTCCGAACGTCGTAGTCGTGCTCTATTGGATATGGTGCGAACTATGATGTCTCTTATCGATTTGCCACTATCGTTTTGGGGTTATGCATTAGAGACAACTACATTCACTTTAAAAGGGGGCACCATCTAAAGTCCGTTGAGATGACACCGTATGAATTTTGGTTTGGCAGAAACCTAAGCTGTCATTTCTTAATGTTTGGGGCTGCGACGCTTATGTGGAAAAGGTTTTCAACCTAATGAGCTCGAACCGAAAGCGGACAAATGCATCTTCATAGAATACCCTAACATAACCGTTGGGTGTACCTTCTATCTCAGATCCAAGTGCAAAGGTTTTGTTGCTAAAATGGGTCCTTTCTCGAGAAAGAGTTTCTCTCGAAAGAATTGAGTGGGAGGAAGATAGAACTTGATGAGGTTGTTGAACCTTTGTTTCAACCAGAGAGTAGCGCAGCGAAGAAAGTTGTTTCTATGGAGCCTACGTTAGTTGAAGAGGAAGTTAATGATGATGATCATGAAGCTTCGGATCAAGTTACTATCGAACCTCGTAGGTCGACAAGGACGCGTACTGCTCCAGAGTGGTACGGCAACCCTGTCTTAAAGGTCATGTTGTTGGACAACGATGAACCTACGAGCTATGGAGAAGCGGTGATGGGCCCAGATTCCGAGAAATGGTTAGAGGCCATGCAATCCGAGATGGGATCCATGTAAGAAAACAAAGTATGGGCTTTGGAAGTATTACCTGAAGGGCGAAAGGACATTCAGAACAAATGGATCTTTAAAAGGAAGACGGACACGGACGGTGATTTCACCATCTATAAAGCTCGACTTGTGGCAGAGGGTTTTTCACAAGTTCAAGGAGTTGACTACGATGAGACTTTCTCACCCGTAGCGATGCTAAAGTCTGTTGGAATTATGTTAGCATTTGCTGCATTTTTCAATTATGAAATCTGGCAGATGGATATCAAAACATCGTTTCCTTAACGGTATCCGTGAGGAAAGGTTGTATATGATACAACCGGAAGGTTTTGTCAGTCCTAAGGATGCTAAAATGTATGCAAACTCCAGCGATCCTTCTATGGACTGGAGCAAGCATCTCGGAGTTGGAATATACGCTTTGATGAGGTGATCAAAGTTTTTGAGTCTATACAAAGTTTATGAGAAACTTGTATTTACAATAAAGTGAGTGGGAGCACTATAGAATTTCTGATAAGTATATGTGGATGACATATTGTTGATCGGAAATGATGTAGAATTTCTGGAAAGCATAAAGGGTTGTTTGAAAAGGAGTTTTTCAAAGGAAAACCTGGAATGAAGCTACTTAAATATTGGGCATCTTGATCTAAATAGGTAGATCAAGACGTCTGATAAAACTTTCAATGAGTACATACCTTGACAAGATTTTGAAAGAGTTCAAAATGGATCAGTCAAAGAAAGAGTTCTTGCCTGATTTGTAAGGTGTGGAGTTGAGTGAGACTCAAAGCTTGACCACGGCAGAAGAAAGAGAAAGGACGAAGGTCGTCCCCTATGCCTTATCCATAGGCTCTGTATAGTATGCCATGCTGTGTACTGCACCTGGTGTGTGCCTTGCCACGAGTCTGTCAAGGGGTACAAGAGTGGTCCAGGAGTGGATCACTGGTGTAAGAGCACATTTCTCCATGTGTGGTTTTGGGTAATTGATGACAATCCCTATGGACTAATGGTTGCCTTTAGTTATATTTGAAGGATTTGTCCATAGGTACTTCTTGAAGTCCATCTGTTGGTTTCAAGGAGTTTATATGGTGACCAAGGTGGTATTCAAGGTTTATCCAAAGATTGGTCATGTGGGAGTTGAGCTTATTGCAAGCATGTCTTGAAGAAGAAGATTGTGTGAGCATTCATGTCTACCTTCAATACATCATCTTTATGAAGAGAGAAGATAAGACACAAGGTTGATCAAGATTAAGGCAATGAATGATTCAAGTTGATCAACACACAAAGCGTAGAAGATGTACCAAGTGGGATCAAGTGATCCCATGGTATGGTAAGCATTGTCCATTACGCTTTGTGTACTAACCCATGGTCTACGTGAGAGTTCGTTGTGGGGTTAGGTATATTTCCATGGGTTTGCGTCAAGAGGAAGATCTCATACAACCCATGGAGGATGACATCAAGTGGTGATCGTCATCAAGGTTGCGATGTGCAAGTTCAAGTGAAGCATCACGGAGATATCATGCTTGAAGCTTAATGGACTTGTGAAGATGTGCCGAAGAGTGGCTCATCCATAGTGGAGTATGGGGGAGCAATCAACTAGTCTTCTTCAAGCCAACGCAATCAAGAAAGGTGGTCCATCTTGAGGAAGTCAAAATCGTCATCATCTAGCTCAAGTGGACTATGCGCAAGGCTAAGGTTTGACCTTGATAGGGTTTTCTATTTTACCGGTCTCATAGTGGTAGTTGGGAGACTGGGTTATAGGATAGATTGCCGTACTATTAAGGGGGGCTCTCAAGTGAGTAGCTTGATCGTATCGTTCGTTGAGAGCTCAAACCATTGCATTCTTGGCATTATCATCTTTCTTGGTTCTTGGTTGGTTTTTCTCTTTGTGGGTTCTTGAGCTTATGGTCAGCTTCATGACAAGCTCAAGTTCATCGAAAACGGAGTCCTTATGCATCTTCTATGATGTTTTCGATGTTGGAGTTTTTGCTGGTTCTTCATTGATAGAGGTTTCACATCTCTATACCATTGGCATTTTTATACTGCCTCTTCTTAAGAAAACAAGCTTGAGTTTGCTGTTGGATAGCTCTTGGATAGCTCTATACCATTGGCGTTTTTCGCTGTTGGATAGCTCTTGTCGTCCTGAATCCAACAAGCTTGAGTTTGCTCAATTCGGAGCTCATTTGCAGAAGTTATGGCAGTTCTGGTTTTCTTGCTTCCTTCTGTTTTCTGTGGAAGTTCAGTGGTATGCAAGCGGTAGTACTGCTTGTGCCCACGGTAGTACCGCTTATGCGGTAGTACCGCTGGGTACTACCGTGGCACTACCGCTTGAAGTTTCCCCGAGCGTGCAGCTCTCTGTTGCCGGTTTGCATTTCACGGCAGTAGCACGGTAGTAGCACGGTAGTACCGCTCTAGCGGTACTACAGCCCGTACTACCCCCGCCGCTACCGCTTGCGGGGTTTCCTATGTGCTTGCTTCTGTTTCCATTTTACGCTAAGCGGTAGTACCGCCTGGGGTAGCGGTAGTACCGCTCCGGCGGCACAACCGTTGAACACTCAGTGTTTTTTTAGGCTTGTGCATGGTAGTACCGCCTAAGCGGTAGTACCGCTCCTAGGAGCGGTAGTACCGCTTTACTGCGGGCTGGGCAGATAACGGTTGGATTTTCTGCCCCCTATAAAAGGGGGTCTTCTTCCCCAATGCATCTTATCTCTTTAGCTCATGTTCTTCCCCCATTGTTGACCTTCTTTGAGCTTGCTAACTCTCAATCCCTCCAATGATTCTTGCTAGTTCTTGAGGGAAAAGAGAGAGGAGATCTAGATCCACATTTCCACCAATCACTTTCTCCTCTAAGTGAGGGGAACCCCTTGGATCTAGATCTTGGAGTTCTTCGTGTTCTTCTTCGTTCTTCCTCTCATTTTCCTCCCTAGCATTAGTTGCTTTGGTGGGATTTGGGAGAGAAGGACTTGGGCACTCCGTGTGCCCTTGCCATTGCATTTGGTGCATAGGTTTGAGTTCTCCACGGTGATACGTGGAAGTGAGAAGTTGAGAAGCTTATTACTCTTGGGTGTTTGAGCACCCTAGAGCTTGTTCCTCTTGGGTGCCTTGGCGCCCTAGACGGCTTGGTGGTGCCTCGGAGCTCAATCATTGTGGTGTAAAGCTCCGGGCAAGCGTCGGGGTCTCCAATTAGGTTGTGGAGATTGCCCCGAGCAATTTGTACGGGTACTGGTGAACCGCCCCCAAAGGTTGCCAAAGTGTACGGGTACCGGTGACCGCCCCCAAGGGTTGCCATTTGTACGGGTTTGATGACCGCCCTCAAGGGTCCCTTAGTGGAATCATGGCATCTTGCATTGTGCGAGGGCGTGAGGAGATTACGGTGGCCCTAGTGGCTTCTTGGGGAGCATTGTGCCTCCACACCGCTCCAAACGGAGATTAGCATCCGCAAGGGTGTGAACTTCGGGATACATCGTCGTCTCCGCGTGCCTCGGTTATTTCTTACCCGAGCCCTTTACTTATGCACTTTACTTTGTGGTAGCCATATTGTTTCTTGTTATATATCTTGCTATCACTTAGTTGTCTATCTTGCTTAGCATAAGTTGTTAGTGCACATAGGTGAGCCTAGTTGTTTTAGGTTTTGTGCTTGACATATTAAACGTTAGTTTTATTCCGCATTTGTTCAAGCCTAAACCGTAATTATTTTAAAGCGCCTATTCACACCCCCCTCTAGGCGACATCCACGTCCTTTCAGCTGGACAGCGGTCAAGATTATCCTTAGTAACTAGAGGACTAAGGAAATATTTCTCGATTATGGAGGTGATAAAGAGTTCGTCGTAAAGGGTTACGTCGATGCAAGCTTTGACACCTATCCGGACGACTCTAAGTAGCAGTACGGATACGTATAGTGAAGCAGTCATTTGGATTAGTTCCAAGTGGAGCGTGGTAGCATCTACAGTATGACATATAGATATGCAAAGAACACACGGATCTGAATGTTGCAGACCGTTGACTAAAGACCTCTCTCACATGCAAAGCATGATCGAACCCCAGAACTCATTGGGTGTAAGACAATGTAAATCACATGGTGATGTGAACTAGATTATTGACTCTAGTGCAAGTGGGAGACTATTGGAAATATGCCCTAGAGGCAATAATAATTTAGTTATTATCATATTTCCTTGTTCATGATAATCGTTTATTATCCATGCTATAATTGTATTGATTGGAAACTCAAATACATGTGTGGGTACATAGACAACACTGTGTCCCTAGTATGCCTCTAATAGACTAGCTCGTTGATCAAAGATGGTCAAGGTTTCCTAGCCATAGACATGAGATGTCATTTGATAACGGGATCACATCATTAGGAGAATGATGTGATGGACAAGACCCAAACTATAAACATAGCATATGATCGTGTCAGTTTATTGCTATAGTTTTCTGCATGTCAAGTATCTGTTCCTATGACCATGAGATCATGCAACTCACTGACACCGGAGGAATGCCTTGTGTGTATCAAACGTCACAACGTAACTGGGTGACTATAAAGATGCTCTACAGGTATCTCCGAAGGTGTCTGTTGAGTGGGCATGGATCAAGATTGGGATTTGTTACTCCGTGTGACGGAGAGGTATCTCAGGGCCCACTCGGTAATACAACATCACTATAAGCCTTGCAAGCAATGTGACTAAGGTGTTAGCCACGGGATCTTGTATTACGGAACGAGTAAAGAGACTTGCCGGTAACGAGATTGAACTAGGTATAGGGATACCGACGATCGAATCTCGGGCAAGTAACATACCGAAGAACAAAGGGAACAACATACGGGATTAACTGAATCCTTGACATAGAGGTTCGACCGATATAGATCTTCGTAGAATATGTAGGAACCAATATGGGCATCCAGGTCCCGCTATTGGTTATTGACCGTAGAGGTGTCTCGGTCATGTCTACATAGTTCTCGAACCCGCAGGGTCTACACACTTAACGTTTGGTGACGATTAGTATAGTTGAGTTATTGTGTTGGTGACCGAAGGTTGTTCGGAGTCTCGGATAAGATCCCGGACATGACGAGGATCTCCGGAAGAGTCCGGAGGTAAAGATTGATATATGTGATAATAGTGTTTTGATCTCCGGAAGGGTTCCGGAATTCACCGGAAGGGGTTCCGGATGTTTACCGAAGTGTTCGGGTGCAGCAACACTTTATATGGGCTAAAGCGGTAAAACCCACGAGGTATTGGAAAGTGCAAAAGGAAGTTTTGCTGCTGCCTTAAGCGGTACTACCGCTGGTAAGGCAGTACTACCGCGTAAGCGGTACTACCGCTTGTGTGAAGCGGTACTACCGCTCACGAGCGGTACTACCGCTTGTGCGCGGTACTGCTGGAATCCGAGTTGGACTCTTTCCGTGCGGGCCAAACCGACCTTGTGCGGGCAAAACCGACCTTGTGGAGGTTTTCTCTCCAAGTTTAGACCCCAGGGCTCAACATATAAATAGAGGGGCAGGGCTAGCACACGGGACACATCAGGATTTCCCAAGCCGTGTGTCGGCAACCCTAGCCCTCTAGTTCCTCCCGTCATAATCTCCGTAGTGCTTGGCGAAGCCCTGCAGAGATTGTTCCTCACCATCATCACCACGCCGTCGTGCTGTCGGAACTCATCTACTACTTCACCATCGCTCGCTGGATCGAGGAGGTGAAGGCGTCATCAAGCTGTACGTGTGTTGAACGCGGAGGTGCCGTCCGTTCGGCGCTAGATCGGAAGGACCGTGATCAAGATCGCGAGACGGTTCGTGATTTGATCGCGGGACGAATCATGATGGGATCGCGGGACGGATCGTGATTGGATCGCGAGACGGATCGTGATGGGATCGCGGGACACTCGGCGATTTGAATCGCGAAGACGTTCGACTACATCAACCGCGTTTCTTAACGCTTCCGCTTAGCGATCTACAAGGGTATGTAGATTCACTCTCCCTCTCGTAGATGCTCTTCACCATCGATAGTTCTTGCGTGTGCGTAGGAATTTTTTTTTGTTTCCCATGCGACGTTCCCCAACAGCGGCTCTGTCCACGGCGGGAGCGACACGGAGGGAAGAAGGACGGTGGGCAGGTGGGAGTGGGCTGGGCCAGCGCGGCCCAGTCGCCTGGTAAGTGGGCTTCTGCCCTTTTTCTTTTGTTTCTTTTCTGTTTTTCTTTTTTATTAATAAACAGAGAGAAGTAGAAGAATAATTGGGCACACTGTTCACTTAGAAAAATATGGGAAGTGTCCCATTAATTCACTAGTGAGTATAGACAGTGTCACAAATATTTTGGAGGCCAGTGGATATATTTTGTATTTTTCATAAATGAAAAAGCAATTTTAAAGTGTTGAATTAGCACTGTTTAATTGCTACTGTTCATTTTTGCAAAAGAGTGATGTTGTTTTCCTTAACAACATTAGTTTTGAGATTTTTAACAATTGTGCAACATTTTTCATATGCTGTTTGCCACTTTATTTTATCACCTTTAAATTCAATGCCCTTTTGAGGTGAAATTTAAAATGAGATATGATTTTCAACTTGATCACATTCTACTTAGCAAAATGATTAGGCACTGTTCATGGTCATCACTGTGCTTAATTACAATGATCACTGTAGCCAAAATCCAGGGTGTCACATATCTAAATGACAAACGATTCTCCTTCCGTGATTGTGTGTAATGGTCCAAACAATCACATACATGTATGCAATAGATCCGTGGTCGCAAATGTTTGCTTCTTTTCGACTGTGTGCATTTGTTTAATAATCACACACACTTTGTCTTAGAAATTTTTGTGCCACGGACTATCCATTCACACATGTTTTCTCCAGTCATGTGGATGACTCCCCTATCACCCACACCCAGTCGCTGACTGTTCAGCTGTGTGTGAGTTTAAACCGTGCACTGTTCAGCTGTACCAACTGTCACTTTAATAACTTGGTACTTCATAGCTACTAATGGATAACGCGCGTTTTGCAACACCGTTCTTTGGTTTTGAAATTAAGTCTATTTTTCTTCCAAAGTTTATTATGTCAATTCACATTCCGTGCTTACCGTGGAGGCGGTGGAGCAAATACGGACCCCTGCGTGCTGTATTGGGTTGGCCATGTAGGACGGTCGATTAGCTTTTGGGAAGGTTTTCCTATTCTTATTATGTCTACCTTTTTTTTATGTTTTACTTTCCTGTTCATTTTTATATTTGTTTTATTTTTATTTTTAAATTCATGAATGTTTTTCATTTTATGGATATTTTCAAATTTTAGGGACATAATTTAAAATCTTGAACGTTGTTAAAATTGAAAAATGTTTTCTTCAAAAGTGGGAACATATTTTAAAAATCCGTTATTTCAGTAGTGAACATTTTTAAATTTACAAAACAAAATAAACATATGCAAAGAACAGTTAAATTCATGAGAATTATTAAAAATCATGAACACTTATTAAACTCGTGTGCTTTTTATTAGAATTAATGATTTTTCATATTTATTAAGAATTTTAAATTTACAAACATTTTTTAAATTCAAGAATATATTTTAAATTTATGACCATTTTTGGAAATTCACAAAAAATATAACATGCTATTTTTTTGAAAAATGCTTTAATGAATTGTGGGTTCCGACATTGTCATGTTGGACCCCTGCCCCTACCAGACCCTTACATGTGGGTCCACTTTCGAGGAAAAACTTTGGCTCTCCTATGCCTCCTATTTCTAGGGAGCTTAATTGTAAGGATTGCCGGGGGCACGTGGACGAGAGCAAAGCTACGAGGCGCCGTACGCTAAAGCAAGTATGGGCACGTCCGTTGTGGTCGTTTCCAAGAAAGATTACATGTTACTTCATTTATTTAAGTGTCTTCCTCAGCAGAGAAAGATTACATGCTTATTTCATTTCACTGTCCTTTGTGGACAGAGAAAGGTTACAACTTACAAGTGGGACATCCTTTGCCTTGGGAAAAAGTGACACACAAGCCCATAAAGTCTAAGCAGTACACACAGGAGATGGAGGTTCCTAGCTAGCATCGAGAAAATCCAGATTTGTGCTTTTGTAACATCACATTTTACAAGACCCCCATGTCCTACAAATCCTATTTAGCTAGTACCTCCGTAAACTAATATAAGAGCGTTTAGATCACTATTAGTTTACAGAGGGAGTACTGTGGTACCTACTTATTGCCTTCTCTGCGTGCCTCACCCCCACTCACGAAACAACAACGACCTGTGAGTACGTGTTAGCAGACAGTTAGTCACTGCGAGGCACTGCATGGATCACAACCTGGCCCCGGTGCTGGAGAGCAGCAGCCCGCACGGCTGAGACGAGCCACTGAACTGCAGCATGTCGAAAGGGTCCCTGGCGTCGAAGCCACTGGTGATCCAGGGCTCGCTATGGCGGTGGCGGTGGTGCTGGTGCAGAACATCCTCCAGGCCCAGGGCAGCATCGTGGAGGGGCAGCTGGTGCAGCAGGCCATGATGATCCTGTGGCTGTGGGTTCGCCTCGCCTGATCAGACAGAAGAAACAAAAGTAAGAGTGAGATGACGGGGGGCTATGGCCTTAGGACGGAACCAACCAACAAACACCTGGTGGGAGAGCACTGACCACCTTGAGGAGGAAGGCCCGGGATCTGCTGCGTGCTCGCTGGACCCGCCGGCGCCGGCGCTGTCGGCGACTGGTCGGCGCACTGCGACTGCACCTTGAATTCCACGATGCGGCTCGGGAACTTGTAGGCGTCTTGCTGCAGCTTCACCACCAGCGCCTGCATGCAACGCGATGCTGTTAATTTTACGAACGATCCACGCATCGTTCATGACAGACAGAGACCGAAATGAAGTGCTTAGTACCTTCTGCGTTGTGGTGAGGGCATTCAAGGAGAAGCAGTTACTCCCAACCACCACCCCGATGATCTCATGGATGCAGTTAAAGAGCAGGATGATTCCATGCCCGCTGCAGTAGGAGTAGAGCTTGTCGTCCAGGACGCACTCCCGGGCATGCTCCACGGTTGACTCCCACATTTTGTTCGACATCCCACTGCCGAGCAACTGAAAATGGCATGCAACACAGCACACGTGATGAGAATATATAGCTTGTAGTGTTAAAAAAAAAAAGAATATATAGCTTGTAGTACGTGCGAAGCATTGAACTTAGTAGTACAAAAAAAACTCTGTAGAAAGAGGCAGGCCAGGTTCTTACGCCGCGCAGTCCATATTGATCCATCACCAAGTTCCTCAGGAAGTCCTGAACGGTGTGGATGCCAAAGTCGGCGAGCTTCTTGTGGAAAACGCCGTCTTTCCCAATCTTCTCCAGACGCCATACATCGTCAGCTAACGCAGGAGGGTGATGCTTCTTGTAAACTGAAACATAAAAAGTTCAACCAGTCAGTTAGACTACAAGGAAAAAAAAAAAGATTGCGTTTGGTTAAAATATGCATTCAACAATCACAAACCTTCACCACGATGATCCTTCACCAGGAAGGGATTGCTGACAGCCTCCTGCACCCTGTCTTCGATGGAGCTGGCGCGAGACATCCTCGCGCCGAGCCTGAACTTCCTGCTTCTGATCCAGCTGGAGTTGTCCGTGAAGGAGATGTCGCGCACAGAGGCCACGCCTTTCTCGAGCACAATGACCACCTCACCGGACAGCAGCGGCCTCTTGCCTTCTCTCTCGAAGACTATGCTTTCGCTGAACTCCTTTTCGGTGTGCTCAAGGCGCTCGTCGGCGTTGAAGTCGCCGTCGAGAACGAGGAGCTCCACCTTCATGGAGGACAAGGGGCCTGAGGTGATCACCTGGTTGTTGACGGCGTCGGTGAGAACAATTCGAAGTGGCTGCTTGTTCTCTGCTTCTACCCTGTTGCCCGTGAAAAGGGTCTGAGGCAGGTTCCCCTGGAACTGCAGCTTGTATCTTTTACTGCTCGTCTTTAGTTGAAGTGGGAGCCTGAGTAACGCAGAGCAGAAATTTTGTCAGAACAGGAAGGAGCCTATAAGTTAACGGGACACTTTCGGACAAAAATAGAATTGGCAGCCCTATAAATACACTTTCGGCCAAGCATATGCTGGCAATTTAAAGGATTTTCAACAGCATTACGAGTACGTAGTATATTCAGGTCCATATTGTTCGTTACTACTTTGAAATTTCAAATTCTGCAGTGAAAACGACCTTCAGAGTTATTTCTGCTCCATATTATTGTCGCTGGTAGTGTTTCAGTAGTAGCCTTGTATAGCATGTTAATGAAGCATGTAACTGCTCACAGAACATTGAATCACTAAACATAGTACTAGTATTTAGGCGCTAACCTGTGTGCCGAATCGATGTGGCGGATAAGAACATTGTGCACTTCTTCCTGCACCTGAATCCGCAGCAGAGTCAGCGCATTGCTACGAAAGAAGCCGAATTCTGCAGAGTAAAGATGAAGAGAAATGTGCTTACAACTCTGCGCAGAAACGGCTCCAGCTTGGGCAGATGCTTCTGCATGTACTGCGCGCCAATGGCCTCCTGCATCGAGCTACTGCTGCACAGGGAAGAAGGTACGTACCAAGCATCGTCAGAACCGGCAAACTGAAAGCCTGACACCATTCTGCACAGAACCAAGAATGAATGCACTCACTTGAGAAGCGTTCGCCGGCGCTTGGCGTCCGGGGAGGCGAGCTCCTCCTCGTCGCCGTCCACCACCTCCTCCTCCACGATGTCCAGGACCCTCTTCAAATCCATCACGACCACTTGCCTAAGCTCACTAGCTATAGCTTCACCTGAGGTGAGGTACGTGGGCGGCGTAGGAGTCTGAGCTGGCTGTGCAAGTGATGACCACGTACGTACGTGGGCTATAAATAGCGGCGGCAAGGAGCAGAGGAAGCAGCGCCGAAGCTTCTCTCCCCCTCCCCACAGGGTGGTGGCGGGTCGGTCTCGTCAAGGACACGCTCCCCTCGCCGGCAAGCCAAAAGACCGTAAAGCCTCATCAGAATCCCTAGAAATGCCAAGATTCGGCTCGGGCACGCCCACCCACCCGGGGCTTTGGCCCTTTTCCTCCCCGCCCCTCCTCCTCCTCCTCCTCTCTTTCAGCGCCCGTCGACAAAAAGGGCGCGGAATTTTGTCAGAAAGCGGCAAAGCGGCGAGCCGTGCATGCATGGAGATCATGGAGATGATGATGGTGGTGGAGCTGGAGATGGGCTAGCGCTCGCCCGGCGCGTGCATCGGGAGGCGTGCCGGCGTACGTACGTGGTGGTGGTGGTGGTGGCCGGTGCATGGCTGGATATCGATCGGAGAAGCTTCCGGGAAGCAGGCGGAGCGGTGCGGTGGCGAACCCCTAGCGTGCATGGCATGGCGATGGGAGAGGCGGGGCGCGCATAGGCTTTCGGAGACGAAAGAAAGATGGGTACAAAGGCCAGCTTTCCGCCGGGAGGGGGGAGCTGCTGCCCTTCTCTCGGGTGCTCGCCTGCTCGGACGGAGAAGAAAGGAGGAGCAAAGCAGAGCTAGGAGAACAAAGCGAAGAATTTATTCTCCTCCAAGCTGCGCATGCTTTGCGTTGCGTTCGTGTGCCTGTGGGGAGAGGAGACGAGGAAAAAAAATGAAATGGAGTGGACTTTGTCCATTTCCTTTTCTCTCCTTGTCCTCTTCGTCCAATCCGCCTCGCTTATCTGTAGAATCAACTGAAAGGAAAGGACTTTCCCGGTTACTGAACGAATGATGAATTGCTCAGCTATCTGTTTCATCATTTCTTCTCCACTGTCCTTGGCTTCTTCGTCCGGTCCATCTCGCTTATCTGTAAAATCAATTGAGAGGACTTTACCCCGGCCCGGTGATTGAGCGAATGATGAATCGCTCGGTTATAAGTTCATCATTTCTTCTTTACCGAGCTGTCGAGTAGCACTGACTTGAAAATCACGGTCGCATCAGCTGGTCTTATTTATCTCCGGCGCGCAGATACGCAGCCAGCCAACCATATGCCGTAGGAGGACGGACAGAAGAGCGGATTTTCCATTCTCGCCCGAATTCCCGAAAAGGAATCCTAGAAAGCGAGGAGATATCCGGGTTTCTGCAGGCAGGCACCCTCCCCTGCAGGCTGCAGCTGCAGGATTAGATTACGAGGTATGTGGCTCTGGTGTGGGGGTCAGTCGGTCAGCTCTAGCGTCGCCTTTGCTGGCCCCTAGAAAAAGCGGCTTATTACATCATGCTCGCCCCGGCCCTTTATCGCCACTGCTGCTATCTCCAAATCTCCCGAAAAGCACCCACCCCCCATGCATGTGAGGGAGGCTTTAGCATACGATGCTGATGCTCCCAGTCCCGGCCACTTTGGGCGTGTGCGCGCGCCATGTCCCTAGCTGCTACTCACGTATCGTATGGTGGTATCCGAGGCAGCCGCCTGCTTCTCTTGGGATTTCTCTTCGAGGTTAGGATTAAGGAGACAAATGGTCACACAGATGCTGCGGGTTTGTGTTGGAGAGATAAGGAGATATAGACAGAACATCAACAAGTCTATCTCCTTATTCTACACTAAGTCACTAATACATCCCACGAGGGTGAGATCAATACAACACAACACCAGAAATGTTTCATCGCACAAATTTACATGGTATTAAAATGATTCGTCTCAAGACGCCAATTCTAAATTATTTCACTAGTTCCGCAACGCGCCTCACCGGGGAGATTAATCTCCTCTCCCCGGGGACGCGGCGTCCCATGGATTCTTTAGATTTGAATTTTAAAATTCCTTTAGATAAAAAAAAATTATAAACCAAATAAATCTGATCTATTCATTGTCCAAAGAAAAGAAAATCCATCAGAAATCAGTGCTTCGGCTATGACAACAACGAGGAGCACGACGCCGAGCGCCACAAACTAACAAGCGCCATGGGTGCCCCTCCATATGCAGCACACGAACGCGACAACAACATAGCGCGACTCAATTCACAAACGTCAAGGAAGTCAAAAGAAGTAGTCTCACATCGAATCACAGACGGGCCAAGTGGACAAGCCTCGGAGTAGTATGTCAACGGTGCAGGGAACTCCGTCGACACCTATCCTGCACCCGATATGTAGGCTCGACTCTGGTCCGATCGGCAAGGAGCTAGCTCCCCAGGGACGTGTTTGGTTGTCTGTGTAACACCCAACCTACTCTGGGGATGCAATTTTTGGGCTGTTTGGTTACCTGCATGTGCGGTTTAGCATGCAGAGCACGATACTAAAAGCAGCCTAGGGCCAGGCCTGATCGAGCACAAGGATGACATGCGGATGCACCCATGGGGGCGAGCGGGAGGTGTCAGTTGTTTCCCGAAGCCGCAGCATAAATCCCCTCACCCTCTCCCAGCGCTCACTCTCTCATCTGTCCAATGTATCTCTCTCTCTCTCTCTCACTGGTAGCAACAACGACCAACAGTGGGTGGAAGATCTGGATGACAAGCACTGATGACGACCACCGGCTTCATCACCCATGTATGTGAACGTACTACCCTATGATTTTTTACCGTGATAGCACCCAGGAACCCTACGAAGATAGGATAGATCAAATCTCGCCAACGAGTACAGTGGAGAGGAAGAAGATGTTGGCGATGATCTGACAATTTCCGCAGCTAGGTTATACCTTCCAACTGTGAGAATTATTTCACCGATGTATGAGTCGAAGTAGATGACTCCTCTGTGGTATCCACACATCCTGAATTAGTGATCCGGCAACTCACAGTGTCCTAGACTAGGGGGTGTCAACCCTGACGGCCTGTCGTCCATGGGCCGGGCTAATGATCCGCTGACCACTGGAGGAAGGACTACCAAAGCTATAGCCCACGGCGTGAGCAAGATGGAAACTTCCGAAGACTTGGCGTGCACCTCAAGGAGTGTTTAGGTATCCGACAAGTTTACCCCTAGATGGCAACCGACCATATGTGTAACCTAGGTACCCCCCGTGCATATATAAGACGAGGGGTTTAGTCTTTCGAGGCACAAATACCAGCCTTAGGGTTTAGAACACAATCATTCGATCTCGAGGTAGGTCACCCTATACTTTGTAACCCATAAATCAATACAATCGAAGCGGGACGTAGGGTTTTACCTCTTCAAGAGGGCCCGAACCTGGGTAAAACATTGTCCCCTTTGTCTCTTATTCACTATCGTTCCTAGATCACCAGCTCAGGGCCCCTACCCGAGATCCGCTGGTTCTAGCACCGACATTGGTGGCCCACGCAGGTCTCGATGTGGCACAAAGGATCAATGGCTCATTTTTAGATCAACAATGACATTGGCTGCGGGGCCACCTTTGTCCACGGCCAGCTTTTTGCCTTTGGCAGCATCGTGCTTCACGCCAATACAACCGATCACCTTGGTCGGGTCAAAAGTTTTGCCCCAAGTCAAGTCATCAGATTTCAAAACTTGGAACATCGCCGATTCCTGTGGTGAACTTGCTCTCTCGGGTTGGGTGTCAGACCAGCCCTAGAATTCCACGGGCGCCTCCATCCAAACCTCGGATTCGATCTAGGGACAAGACTTTGGAGAAAATCTTTCCTCAGAACCAACTTTGAGTTCAAATTCGACCACCCCGTCGCCAGATCGGGCCTCAGCCCTCGCTGAAGAATGCTCCACAGTTGCGCCACTCGACGCGACGCGCATACTGTAGGTCAGCCCCTCCTAAAACCAAGAGATGGGACATGCCGACCTATTGCTTTTGAACGAGATGCTATACCGGATCTAGAATCTTGAGATCTCAGACGAGCAGACTTCGGTCTACGATCAATTCGGATGTAAAGCCGATGATAGGGAAATTTTTGTCCCACCAACCACCCACCTAGTCGCTATAGTCGAAGGTTAACCGACGTGTTGGACTATGCCTCCGATGAGGCAACCGACATGGATGAAGATGACAGTGATATGATTAGTACTGCATCACCCGAAGCAACTTCCAATACGGGCAACTTGACGGCCACCTCCACCTACGATGTCTATATGGTAGACACTCCAACGGGCGATGAAGGGGAGGAAGGAAAGGAACCCTCCAAGCGCCAACGTAGGCAGAAGTGAGATATAGTCACATGTAATGGGAACGCCAGCAATAACACTACTAATGGTGACGTCACCGATAACGACACTCTTTCAGGCAGCTTCGAGGACCAAGACAATGGCATATACGCCGAAACCGGGCATATCAATGTCACCATGGAAGGTGAAGATAACGATGATCCCAAGGACGACAATTACATTCCTGGATCCGAGGATGACAAAAGCCTCAGATCCAATGAGTTTGAAGTCCCCAAGGACCCCCTTGCATTAGAAAGCTTTCGACGACAGCTCATTAGCACGGCCAGAAGCATAAATATGTTGCACCAGCAGCTTAAAGCCGATCAGGGCATACTCAATGACAAGTGGGTTGAAGTCCTCGGAGCCCAGCAAGACCTCAAGCAAGTACTTGCGGTGCAAGCCCAATCCTACCCACGAAGACGTCTTCTACACGCATTTGATGACAAAACAACGTGTTGTCAAAGCACTAAGGGTCCGACCAGCCTGACCGCCCTCCTCGGGGATGGGACAGAGTCACCCTCAAGTACTCTCTAGTTCTTCTTCTTTGGGACCCACATCAACTTGATGGGAATCCTTGGAGTTTAAGTAGCACTTGATGAAGTAGAGCTTGTAGTACCCTTGGAAGCCCACTTGACCATAGCTAGAGGTGGTTCTTCAAATGAGTCAATCTCTTCTTGAAGCTTGTCCTTGCCCTTTGGCTTGTGTTCTTGTGGTGGAAGATCATATTGAGCTTGTGTTCCCTTGAAGAGAGTAGGATCATACTTCTATTGTTGAGGAACAAACTTCGTCTTGGGGTATTGATCTTTCTCCCATTCAACTCCATTGGCATTGAACATCTGTTCAAAACCAACACCTTGATTCTTCCGATGCCATCCTTGCTTGCGTACAATCTCTTCAAATTACTTACTCTTGGCAAGACATTTGTAGACACCATTCTCTACAATTCTTTCAATAAATTGTTTTCTTGCTCAAGTGTAACTTGGCTAAAAGAATCATTAGTGGAATCAATAGAGGTACTAGGAACAACATCATTGGATTTAGCATTTTTGTTGTTGTTACTAGATGAAGAACCTTTCTTTGCATTGTTACTAGTTTGCTTAGTTTTAACTTGAGGCATAAAAGTGGACAAGAGGAGTCGTTTGGCAAGATAAGAAGAACTCTTCTTTCGAAGATCGTCATTGATAGCTTTAAGAAACTCGTGCTCTTGCTCTAAATTTAGCTTCTCGAAGCGTAGCTTCTTGTGAGTTCTTAGAAGCTCACTATGATCTTCATGAGTAGATTCATGAGCTAACTTAAGAGTGATTAATTCTTTAGTTAAATGCTCAATCTCCTTCTTAGCATCAACAAACGATTCATCTTGACTATCATGATTACTAGCAAGTTCATTAGAGCTAACATCACTAGTTTTATCAATGAGCAAGTCATCATCACCTAATAAGTCATCATCATCACTATTAAATTCAATGAATTCGGGGTGTGATATCGTGGGGCCTTTAGCCATGAAGCATCTTCCAATTCCTTCATTTGATGAATCAAATAGGTCATAGGAGTTGGAGGATACGAGAGCTAGTCCGGCAACACCTTCATCTTGACTATAGTCGGAGTCGGAGTAGTAACTTCTCTCGGATTGGTTGTCCGAGTCGGAGCCGGAAATACATTCACCAACATGAGCTTGATGTATTCTTCTTGTGTAGCTCTTGGTGTACTTGTGCTTTCTCTCTTAATCTGTCATGCCCAAATGCGGTACTATCCTCGCGACGGCTTGAGGGCCTCGATAAGGATAGAAGCACATTTTGGGTTGCTTCGCAAGAATGGAAATCGTCACAATACATGTAAAGAAGAGATGAGTATATGGAGTTGGCTTACACTCGTCACATGCTACAACATAAATATCTCAATACATCAATACATAATAATCATCATACAGAAGAGCAGGATCCGACTAAGGATGAAATCAAATGAAAAAGAATACGACGTCCACCCTGCTAATCCCAGGCGGCCGACCTGGAACCCATCCTATGATCGATGATGAAGAAGAACTTCAAATAGAACAATCATCGCTCTCACGTCAAAGTGTCGCATTATCTTTACATGCATCCATCGGTTGTTGTAGGAATCTATGAGTCACGGGGACTCAGCAATCTCATTACCAAGGGTATCAAGACTAGCAAAGCTTAATGGGTGAGGTATGGTTAAGTGGTGAGGTTGCAGCAGCACTAAGCATTTTATCTGGCTAACTTACAGGTATGAGAATAAGAAGAGTGGTCTACCCATAACAGACGTGAACTAGTAATGATCAAGAAGTGATCGTGAACCCCTACTTACGAGTTAAACATAACCCCACTGTGTTCTCTTCCCGAACTCCCTCGAAAAGAGACGTTCACGGTTATGCACACGGTTGGTGTATTTTAATTGGGCTTACTTCATGTTTTCTATAACCGGGTATTATAAAATTTCCAAGTTTCCACATAACCGCGGGCATGGCTTTCCGAAAAATTTAACCCTGCAGGGGTGCTCCAACTCATCCATCACAAACTAGCCACAAGCTGCATGGAAAACCTCAACCGTGGGATAACTGTAGTATCCTCGGAATCCCGGTGCACAACACATTCTTCAAACTTAAACAAATCCAGCAAGACCGCCCGATGTGTCGACACCCCGATAGGAGCCGCGTATCTCGTTCTCAGGACACGACGGATGAGCGATGGTTACCACACCAATCCTCAAGTTGCCCCGGGGTGGCATTAATAAGCTGCTCTGGTTTGGACCAGCACCATCAGCACTAGCCCCCATATATTATGTAGATTAAAATCTACGAGTTAATGACGCCCTATGCACTAATAAAGGTGTTCAGTATTATTATGTTGGGCAAATATTAGTACCAATGTTGGGCCTTGCCGGAAGAGTTTTATCCCAATTTTTTTTATCAAGGGGGTCCCCATAACAACCCCAAGCATGTTAGGAGCGTTCAATATGGAACATAACACCGGTAGTCGGAAACTAAGGCAGCAAGAGTGGAACAAAACACCAGGCAAAAGGCCGAGTCTTCCACCCTTTACCAAGTGTATAAATGCATTAATAAAATAGCAAGAATAATGTGATATCCCAAGATATCCATGTTTCCACATGGAACAACCTGCACCTGCAACTAGCAACTCTATAAGAGGGGTTGAGCAAGCGGTAACATAACCAAACAACTGTTTGCTGGGAAGGTGGAGGTTAGAGGCTTATCATGGCATTTTGGGAGGCTTGACAAACAAGTGGTAGGTAGTGAGACATAGCGATAGAATCAGGACAACTAGCATAGCAATGATAGTAGTGGTATCCAGGGTAATGATCATCTTGCCTGGAATCGCGCTTGGAAGAAGATCAAATCCATGAAGTGGACGAACGGGCGTAGTCGAACAAATCCTCACACTCTGAATCGATATCGGAACTCTAGCGAGAAGAAGCAATCTGGAAACAATCAAATGACACAGTAAACACCACAACATATTCACGGCATGATGCACAATCAACTATGATGCATGTCCGATTCAAATAGGCATGGCATGGAATGGCAACAATGAAATACTACACATTAAGTGAAGCTCAATATGCAACGGGTTGCATATTGACGAAACTCCACATTTGATTATTTAGTTCACTCTTGTTTAGGTACCTAACAAGTTTAAATGTTTTTATCATGGCAAGAGGTGAAGCATGATTAAACTATCTATCTAGGCATTTTAAATGAGGTCGGAAACAACTTATAGCATTTCCAAAAATTCCCCATATGTAATTTTCGATCTGGATCCAGCGGTCCAGATCGCGGCGGCGGGGCTGGCTGTGAGTGGATCTGAGAGGGAGAGGTGATTGGTCCAGCGTTGAAATCACGGGGAGACCAAGTGGGGGGTGGCGCGCTCGGGATTAGAGGGAACTGGTCTCCCTAGGGTCTAGGGTTTGCCAAAATAGGTACGGATTGATCTACTATTTATAGCAGGTAGGTAATAGGAGGGGATTATGGGTTGATTTGAAGCCCTCTGATGCCGATCGAACGGCTCTCGACAGAGGGGGGCCTAGGCTGTGCTTGGTGGTTGGTGTAGAGTGTCTTGGGCTGAGATGAGAGGGAAGACGGGCAGCCCGACAACACATTTTGTTTTACAAAACCATCTGACAATTTAACCGGTTATAGTGTCGCATATGTTTAGTGGTTGGGGTACCACACAAACTTCGAATGCGATTGAAATTTGGCAGGCGGTCTACCTACACTATATTAAGACCGCACACCAACTTTCAACCCATTCCGAGAATGTTTTATTCCTGCTTATAAAAATATTTTTCAGCGATGTCACGGGCACGTGCATCTGTGGTTGGTCTCGTAACGATCGATGAAGACAGCGGAAAGAAGCGCCAACTATGAACGGATGCAAGTTTTGAAAAATGACGATAATGGAGTGTCTATGCAATGCAGATGATGCGATGATGAATGCGACAAACAAATAAATCACACGGCAAAACTCAAAATAACCGGAATCTTCTGGAGCGTCGGGTTGAGGCAAGATAGACAAGGAATTAGGAGAAAGAATTTGGGCAGCACTTCGGTTGAAATGAGAGGCAAAACTTGATAAGATTAAAAGAATTCAAAAAGTGAACACACATTCCGGTTAAATGGATAAGCAAGGAAAGAGCGTGACCTTGACCAAGCGAGATGATGGGTCGAAGAAATCAACATCACAATGCCTCCAGAATGCAAGAACGGAAGTTACGTTGTTGGAAAGAAAAGAGCGAAGAAGAAAAGGACAACTTCTACCACAACTGAATTTGAAAAGCATCCTTACGAAGAAGGATTGAACAGAGTTGTTGGAAATTCAACAACAAAAGAATAAGCTTGTTGTGGGCTTATGGAAAACATCCCAAAATTATGAGGTGAAAACCTGCCACGAACGAAAACAATTGATTGGATGACATCAACAAAGAGATGAAAACTTCTTTTGCCAAGTGGATAAAGGAACACTTGGATCGTTGATAACCACCGCAAATAGCAACAATCCTCAGGAAAGGTTTTAGGTGAAATCTAATCCAAGATAGCCCCGAGAAAGAAATGATGGATTTAAATATCTCATTCTTGACAAATTCTCTTTGAGACTCCTCATAATTCAAGAATGCTATAATACCATCTCAAAAGATAATGGAGGAAGAACTGCACTTTGAAACGCAAGACAAAGGATACTAGAGCTCCTCCAAGAAGGATCTTGAAGAACACTTCGAGAATGAATGAAATCCATCACGAACTACCATGAAGAAACTCTTGGAAGAACTCCGAAAATGAAAAAGGATGCTAGAAAGAATTGAAGGTTGAAACAACCAATATTGAAGCCTTGCTATGATTTAAATGGAGCTTCGAGACGAGATAACCGAGAACTCTGGAACTCCTGAAATAAAAGATGTGCTACTTAGAACCGAGAATTTAATGTCATGAACAAACCCGGAAGAAGGATTGAAATCGACTTAATGAAACAAGAACAAGAATTTATGATATGCCTATCCTTTATCAACTTAAATTGATCACAAGCAACAAAATTGTCATACTACTTATTCTTCTTAAAAAACATTGAAGAGATATAACATGAATTCGAAGAAGTCTTCAATGAAACACCAGTAAGAATTTGCAAACGAATGAGGATACTTCGAATGAATTAGAATACATGAGAACGAAGAGACCATCATCCGACTAAGATAAAAACTTGAACAAGCCACCGATAAGAGTTGAGAACGAATAAGGAAAACCTCAAACGAACGAAGAGACATCAATTCAGAAGAATTTGAGAACGAAGCTGAAAGCTAAGATCAAAGAAGTCTTCTGAAATGATGGATCTCCCGATAGTCGAAAATGAAAAGAATTCCCGCGAACGAAGACAATTCAAGAGGATAGCAACAAGCTTGAACCATGAATCTTCATGAGAACGGATAAAGATTTAAAATAAAACTCTCCTTCGGTCTTCCAAGCTGAGAATAACGATGAGGAACACCACCAAGAACTAATGAGATACTCCGGAACAATGAATAAGAAAAAGTTGAGACAACAATGAAATTTTTTGGAAGCGATCTTGGAGAAGGAATATGACTGATGGGATTTATTCTTACGTTGCCCTTGAAGAAGGATTTGAGAAGAATCTCCAGGAAAGACTAGAAAGACCAGGTAGGATCCTCGAGAAGAACCTATGGGTTATGGGCCCACTGAAAGAGAACACCGTTGAAACGATTGCTTAGAAGGAGAGATGGCGCCGGTACAAATTGCAAAATTGATGAGGTTGAGAGCCTCAAATTTTGAAAGGATTTTGAACGGAAACACGAAACTTATGAGATATATTTCCACTCCGGATAGAATAGATAGAGGTGAATAACAAGAGAGGCTTGGCTTAAAATTTCCGACGTGAAAAGGATATGATGACACTGAAAACTTGAATTGAATCCACCGGAGAAGAAAACGAGAACAAAGAATAATGAACTTATCACATGATCATCTTCACAATGAATCACCGGATACAACATGGAAGAAAAGGAAGCGGAAGCATCACATGAATAAAAAGGCACTTGGATGAGAATTTAATTGTTGAAGAAAGGGCGGGAGGGTGGGAAAAACAAAGACCACTTAAGACGGATGAAACAAACTCCGGAATGAAATGAGAGGATAGGATTGAATTCACTAGAAGAGAGCACTCCGGACGGAAAAATCCTTGACATGACAATTGATTGATTAAGAGAATTTGCACTCTCATAGAAATCTGAGAACATCATTTAGAAAAGATATGGAATCAACACTTGACATCAAAGCAACTCAAATTACCATACTCCAACAAAATAAAGGATGAGGCTTGCGAATTAAGCCAGAAACAAATACATAACAAAGATTTCGCTCGATATTTTCATGGTAAGGCTCCCACGGGCTTGATCTTGCGGTAGATATCACGTACAAGGTAGTGCACACGACATACGAAGCATCCCTGAATCGTAGCAAGCTACAAGGACTCTTTAAGATGCAATGAGAACCGTTGTAAGAAAGACCGTGAACAAACCAACCACTAGATATCGAGCCCCAACCTCACATCATGCATCTATTGGAAGATAAGCCTAGTGATACGTCCCCACAATATCGATAATTTATGAAGTATTCATGCCATATTTACCCATGTTTACAATATTTTTATATGGTTTTGATGCACTTAATATGATTTAATTGGAACTAACCCCAACTGACATTGTTTTCGGCAGAATTACCGTGGTGTTGTTTTTGTGCAGAAAATGAAAGTTCTCGAAATTGAACGAAACTTTTTGATGATGTTTTCTGGAAGTAAAGGGACCCGAGAAGCTTCAAGGGAGTACCAGAAGACCCACAGGGGCCCCATAAGGCACCTGGCGCGCCCAGGGGGTGGCCGCGCGCAGGTACCTTGTGGGCCCCCTATGGCTCCTCTTTGCGTGATTCCAACGCCAGAAATTCCTATATATTCAGAAACCCCCAAAAGTTAAGCTAGAACTTCTGCTCCGCCACCGCAACTCACCGTATCGAAGAAATCTCAAGTGAAGCCCTTTCCGATACCCTGCCGGAGGGGGAAATCATCACCAAAGGCTATCTTCATCATCCCGGCGGTCTCCATGACAAGGAGGGAGTAGTTCACCCTCAGGGTTGAGGCTATGTACCAGTATCTATGTGTTTGATCTCTCTCTGTCTCTCTCTCTCTCTCTCTCTCTCTCTCTCTCTCTCTCTCTCTCTCTCTCTCTCGTGTTCTTGAGATGGCACGATCTTGATGTATCACAAGCTTTGTTAATATAGTTGAATCATATGGTGTTGTTCCCTCTCTATCTTGATGTGATGAACCGAGTCTTTCCCTTTGAGATCTCGTTATGTTGGATTGAATACTTTGTATTTGAGAACACTTGATATATATCTTGCATGTGGATACCCGTGGTGACATTGGGGTAATCTATGCATATGGGTTGATACACGTTCTTGTCCTACTTTCTCTGATAGAAATCTTGGGGTACTCTTTGAAGTTCTTTGTGTTGGATTGAATATGATGAATCTGAAATTGTTTGATGCATGTCGAGTAATTAACCCACGGATACTTGTGGTGACATTGGAGTATCTAGGTGACATTAGGGTTGATTGATGTGTATCATAGGTGCTATTCTAGTACGAACTCTAGGGCAATTTGTGACACTTATAGGGACGGCTCAATAGATTGATCGGAAAGGATAACTTTGAGGTGGTTTTGCTACCTACAATCAATTTCATCTTATGTTCTCTGCTAGATAGGAACTTTGGAGTCATTCTTTGTTGCATGTTGAGGGATGGTTATATGATTCAATTATGTTAGCATTGTTGAGAGATTGCACTAGTGAAAGTATGATCCCTAGGCCTTATTTCCAAGCATTGATATAAAGTTTTGCTCGTTGTTTACTACTTGCTATCTTGCTATTTTTATATTTTTAGATTACAAAAAGCTATTTTCTACCATCCATATTGCACTTGTATCACCATCTCTTCACCGAACTAGTGCACCTATACAATTTGCCATTGTATTGGGTGTGTTGGGGACACAAGAGATTTCTTGTATTTGATTGCAGGGTTGGTTGAGAGAGATCATCTTCATCCTACACCTCCCATGGATTGATAAACCTTTGGTCATCCACTTGAGGGAAATTTGTTGTTGTCTTACAAAACTCTGCACTTGGAGGCCCAACACGAGTCTACACGAATAAAGTTGTGTAGTAGGCATCACCTAGGTAACTACTTGAATTTCCACCTAAGAACTCTCAAAATCTTCAGGTTATGCAATCTGGTCCAACGGATACAAGGAGCAAATCCATCACTCGATTCCTAGCATGGTACTACTCTCCAATGTATCACATCCGACAACACATAACCAGAGACCTCGGAAACTCATCTACCTCAAACCCTCATAATCACAACGATACTAGACATGGCAGTACATCTGATCACACTCCCCAGTATTGGGTAACGCCAAACTCCTCTCGCCACAAATAGTATTGAAGCGATTTCGAAAATCTTCATCGTTAGATACTAAGGAAATTGAACGATAGCGAATGTGAAAAGAACCCCTTGGAGATCAACTCCCCCGAACACCACCCATAGATAGGAGGCACCAAGAACAAAATTCCAGTCACACCGACATCGTAGAGGTACCAAAATACCCGCGTGATCCTAAAAAAGTTGAGTGAGAAGAGGGATTAGAATTAAAATTCCTACATCATGAATCCTCACCAGAGCGACGAAGGCATGAGAAGTAAAAAAATATTCCTACTCTCCGATATATAACTAGACTCAAAATATAGTTTTTCTTTCTAGACTCAAAAACAGCCAAGTTCGATCAATCAAGGGGGATCCTAGGTTGGTACTACTCTGATACCAACTTGTCACGCCCAAAATGTGGTACTATCCTCGCAATGGCTCGAGGGCCTCAATAAGGATAGAAGCGCATTTTGGGTCACTTATCAAGAATGGAAATCATCACAATACATGTAAAGAAGAGGTGCGTATGTGGAGTTGGCTTACACTCGCCACATGCTACAGCCTAAATATCTCAATACATGAATGCATAACAATCATCATACAGAAGAGCAGGATCCGACTATGGATGAAATCAAACAAAAAAGAAGACGATGTCTACCCTTCTAATCCCAGGATACCGACCTAGAACACATCCTATGATTGATGAAGAAGAAAAAGAACTCCAAATAGCACAATCATTGCTCTCACGTCAAAGTGTCGCATTACCTTTACATGCATCTGTTGTTGTAAGAATTTGTGAGCCACAGGGACCTAGCAATCTCATTTCCAAGGGTATCAAGACTAGCAAAGCTTAATGGGTGTGGAATGGTTAAGTGGTGAGGTTGCAGTAGCACTAAGCATTTTATTTGGCTAACTTATAAGTACAAGAATAAGAAGAGTGATCTATGCGTAACAGACGTGAACTAGTAATGATCAAGAATGTTGGAAATATGCCCTAGAGGCAATAATAATTTAGTTATTATCATATTTCCTTGTTCATGATAATCGTTTATTATCCATGCTATAATTGTATTGATCGGAAACTCAAATACATGTGTGGGTACATAGACAACACTATGTCCCTAGTATGCCTCTAATAGACTAGCTCGTTGATCAAAGATGGTCAAGGTTTCCTAGCCATAGACATGAGATGTCATGTGATAACGGGATCACATCATTAGGAGAATGATGTGATGGACAAGACCCAAACTATGAACATAGCATATGATCGTGTCAGTTTATTGCTATTGTTTTCTGCATGTCAAGTATCTGTTCCTATGACCATGAGATCATGCAACTCACTGACACCGGAGGAATACCTTGTGTGTATCAAACGTCGCAACGTAACTGGGTGACTATAAAGATGCTCTACAAGTATCTCCGAGGGTGTCTGTTGAGTTGGCATGGATCAAGACTGGGATTTATTACTCCGTATGACGGAGAGGTGTCTCAGGGCCCACTCGGTAATACAACATCACAACAAGCCTTGCAAGCAATGTGACTAAAGTGTTAGCCATGGGATCTTGTATTACGGAACGAGTAAAGAGACTTGCCGGTAATGAGATTGAACTAGGTATAGACATACCGACGATCGAATCTCGGGCAAGTAACATACCGAAGAACAAAGGGAACATCATACGGGATTAACTGAATCCTTGACATAGAGGTTCAACTGATAAAGATCTTCGTAGAATATGTAGGAACCAATATGGGCATCCAGGTCCCGCTATTGGTTATTGACCGTAGAGGTGTCTCGGTCATGTATACATAGTTCTCGAACCCGCAGGGTCTGCACACTTAAGGTTCGGTGACGTTTCGGTATAGTAGAGTTATGTATGGTGGTGACCGAAGGTTGTTCGGAGTCCCGGATGAGATCCTGGACGTCACGAGGAGCTCCGGAATGGTCCAGAGGTAAAGATTGATATATAGGAAGTCCCGTTTTGGTCACCGGAAAAGTTTCGGGTATTTCGGTAGTGTACCGGGAGTGCCGGGAGGGGTACCGGGGACCATCGGGAGGGGTATTTCGACCCAAGGGGCCTCATGGGCTGTGGGAGGAGTCAAGCCAGCCCTTAGTGGGCTGGCCAAGCCCCCCACTAAGGCCCATGCGGCTGGAGGTGGAAAAAACCCAAAGGTGAAAAGGTGGAAAGGGTTTCCAAGTGGAGAGGAGGAATCCTACTCCTAGTAGGATTGGAGTAGGACTCCTCCACCTCCAATTTCGGCCAACCCTTGAGGGTTTGAGGCTGCCTCCTCCCCTCCCTCCCTCCTATATATACTAGAGGATTTGGAGGAGAAAAATAACCCTAATTGCAACGTGCTCCCTCTTCTTCCTCTAGATCGTTTCTCCTCTAGTCTAGTTTCGGCGGTGCTTAGGCGACCCCTGCCGGAATAGTTCCAACACCACCGCCGCCGCGCCGTCGCGCTGCCGAAGAACTCATCTACCTCTCCGCCCCCTCTTGCTGGATAAAGAATGCGGAGATCGTCATCGACCTGTACGTGTGCTGAACGCGGAGGTGCTGTCCGTTCGGCGCTAGATCGGAAGGACCGTGATCAGGATCGCGAGACGGTTCGTGATTTGATCGCGAGACGGATCGTGATGGGATCGCGGGACGGATCGTGATTGGATCGCGAGACGGATCGTGATTGGATCGCGAGACGGATCGTGATTGGATCACGGGACGCTCGGCGATTTGGATCGCGAAGACGTTCGACTACATCAACTTCGTTTCTTAACGCTTCCCGCTTAGCGATCTACAAGGGTATGTAGATCCACTCTCCCTCTCATAGATGCTCATCTCCATGGATAGATCTTGCGTGTGCGTAGGAAATTTTTTAATTCCCATGCAACGTTCCCCAACAGTGGTATCAGAGCTAGGTCTATGTGTAGATGAGATCACGAGTAGAACACAAAGGAGTTTGTGGGCGTTGATATTCAGATTGCTTCCTCCCTTGGTCTTTTCTTGATTCAGCGGTGTTGTGGGATGAAGCGGCCCGGACCAACATTACTCGTACGCTTACGAGAGACCGGTTCCATCAACTGACATGTAACTTCGTTGCATAAAGATGGCTGGCGGGTGTCTGTTTCTCCCACTTTAGTTGGATCTGATTCGACAAAGGCGGTCCTTGAGAAGGTTGAATAGCAATTTGTGTATCACCGTTGTGGTGTTTGCATAGGTAAGAATCGTTCTTGCTAGATACCCGTAGCAGCCACGTAAAACATGCAACAACAATTAGAGGACGTCTAACTTGTTTTTGTAGGGTATGTTGTGATGTGATATGACCAATTTCATGATGAGATATATGGGATGTATGAGATGATCATGTATTGTATAGAATATCACGACTTGCACGTCGATGAGTACGGCAACCGGCAGGAGCCATAGGGTTGTCTTTAATGTATTTTCACCGTTTTGCTTTACTTTATCGCTATGAGTTAGCAATAGTCATAGAAGCAACAGTTGGCGCGACAACCTCATGGCGACATGTTGATGGATATCAAGATGATGGAGATCATGGTGTCATGCCGGTGACGATGGAGATCATGCCGGTGCTTTGGAGATGGAGATCAAAAGCACAAGTTCATGGCCATATCATGTCGCTTATGATTTGCATGTGATGTTAATCCTTTTTATGCATCTTATTTTGCTTAGGACGACGGTAGCATTATAAGGTGATCCCTCACTTAAATTTCAAGATAAAACTGTGTTCTCCCCGAGTGTGCACCGTTGCGAAAGTTCGTCGTTTCGAGACACCACGTGATGATCGGGTGTGATAGACTCTACGTTCACATACAACGGGTGCAAGCCAGTGTTGCACGTGCGGAACACTCGGGTTAAACTTGACAAGCCTAGCATGTACAGACATGGCCTCGGAACACAAGAGACCGAAAGGTCGAACATGAGTCATATAGTAGATATGATCAACATGAAGATGTTCACCATTGAAACCACCTCAACTCACGTGATGATCGGACTTGAGTTGGTGGATCTGGATCATGTGTCACTCGAATGATCGGAGGGATGTCAATTTGAGTGGGAGTTCTTAAGTAATATGATTAATTAAACTCATTATCATGAACATAGTCAAAAAAGTCTTTGCAAATTATGTTGTAGATCACTAGCTCACGCTGTAGCTCCCCTGTGTTTTTATATGTTCCTAGAGAAATAGAGTTGAAAGATGATGGTAGCAATAATGCGGACTGGATCCGTGATCTGAGGATTGTCCTCATTGCTGCACAGAAGGCTCATGTCCTTAATGCACCGCTCGGTGCGCTACCCCCCTCAAGCGTCGTCTGTAGATGTTATGAACATCTGACAGGCACGTTCTGATGACTACTTGATAGTTAAGTGCGTCATGCATTACGGCTTAGAATTGAGGCTCCAAAACGTTTTGAACGTCACGGAACATATGAGATGTTCTAAGAGCTGAAATTGGGATCTCGGGATCGTGCCCATGTTGAGAGGTATGAGACCTCCAACAAGATTCTTTGCCTACAAGATGAAGGAGAATTGCTCAATCGGTGAGCATGTGCTCAGATTGTCTGGGTGCTATAATCGCTTGAATCGATTTGGAGTTGATCTTCCAGATAAGATAGTGATTGATATAGTTCTCCAAGTCACTGTCACTAAGCTACTAGAGCTTCGTGCTGAACTATAAAATGCCAGGGATGGAAATTATGATCACTGAGCTATTCGTGATGTTTGACACCACGAAGGTAGAAATCAAGAAGGAGCATCAAGTGTTGATGGTTAGTAAAACCACTAGTTTCGAGAAGGGCAAGGGCAAGGAGGGAAACTTCATGGATGGCAAGTCAGTTGCTGCTCCAGTGAAGAAACCCAAGGTTGAACCCAAACCCGAGACTAAGTGCTTCTATTATGAGGAGAACGGTCGCTGAAGCGGAACTGCCCTAGATACTTGGTAGATAAGAAGGCTGGCAACGTCGACAGAAATATATTTGATATATGTGTTATTGATGTGTACCTTGCTAGTACTCCTAGTAGCACCTGGGTATTGGATACCGGTTCGGTTGCTAAATGTTAGTAACTCGAAATAAAAGCTACGGAATAAACGGAGGCTAGCTAAGGGTGAGGTGACGATGAGTGTCGGAAGTGTTTCCAAGGTTGATGTGATCACCATCGCAAGCTCTCTCTACCTTCGGGATTAGTGATGAACCTAAATAAATGTTATTTGGTGTTTGCGTTGAGCATGAACGTGATTAGATCATGGTTATTGCAATACGGTTATTCATTTAAGTTAGAGAATAATGGTTATTCTGTTTACATGAATAATACCTTCAATGGTCATGCACCCAATGAGAATGGTTTATTGAATCTTGATCGTAGTGATACACATGTTCATAATATTGATGCCAAAAGAAACAAAGTTAATAATGATAGTACAACATACTTGTGGCACTGCCACTAAATGTCATATTGGTGTAAAGCGCATGAAGAAACTCCATGCTGATGGATCTTTGGACTTATTCGATTTCGAATCGGTTGAGACATGCGGACCATGCCTCATGGGCAAGATGACTAAAACCCCGTTTTCCGGTATGATGGAGAGGGCAAGTGACTTATTGGAAATGATACATGTTGATGTATGTGGTCCAATGAGTGTTGTAGCGTGCGGTGGATATCGTTATTTTCTTACCTTCACTGATAATTTGAGTAGATATGGGTATATTTACTTAATGAAACACAAGTCTGAATCGTTTGAAAAAGTTCAAGCAAATTCAGAGTGAAGTTTGAGATCATCATGATAATAAGATAAAATGTCTACGATATGATCGTGGAGGTGAATATCTGAGTTGCGAGTTTGGTATACAACTTAAGACAATGTGGAAGTTGTTTCACAACTAACGCCACCTGGAACACCATAGTGTGATGGTGTGTCCGAACGTCGTAGTTGTGCTCTATTGGATATGGTGCGAACTATGATGTCTCTTATCGATTTGCCACTATCGTTTTGGGGTTATGCATTAGAGACAATTACATTCACATTAAAAGGGGCACCATCTAAGTCCGTTGAGATGACACTGTATGAATTTTGGTTTGGCAGAAACATAAGCTGTCATTTCTTAATGTTTGGGGCTACAACGCTTATGTGGAAAAGGTTTCAACCTGATGAGCTCGAACCCAAAGCGGACAAATGCATCTTCATAGAATACCCTAACGTAACAGTTGGGTGTACCTTCTATCTCAGATCCAAGTGCAAAGTGTTTGTTGCTAAAACGGGTCCTTTCTCGAGAAAAAGTTTCTCTCGAAAGAATTGAGTGGGAGGAAGATATAACTTGATGAGGTTGTTGAACCTTTGTTTCAACCAGAGAGTAGCGCAACGCAGAAAGTTGTTTCTGTGGAACCTACGTTAGTTGAAGAGGAAGTTAATGATGATGTCATGAAGCTTCGGATCAAGTTACTATCGAACCTCGTAGGTCGAAAAGGATGCGTACCGCTCCTGAGTGATATGGCAACCCTGTCTTAGAGGTCATGTTGTTAGACAACGATGAACCTACGAGCTATGGAGAAGCGATGATGGGCCCGAATTCCGAGATATGGTTAGAGGCCATGAAATCCGAGATAGGATCCATGTATGAAAACAAAGTATGGGCTTTGGAAGTATTACCTGAAGGGCGAAAGGCCATTCAGAACAAATGGATCTTTGAAAGGAAGACGGACGCGGACGGTAATGTCACCGTCTATAAAGCTCGACTTGTGGCAAAGGGTTTTTCACAAGTTCAAGGAGTTGACTACGATGAGACTTTCTCACCCATAGCGATGCTGAAGTCTGTTGGAATTATGTTAGCTGTTGCTGCATTTTTCGATTATGAAATCTGGCAGATGGATGTCAAAACAGAGTTTCCTTAACGGTTTCCGTGAGGAAAAGGTTGTATGTGATACAACCAGAAGGTTTTGACAGTCCTAAGGATGCTAAAATGTATGCAAGCTCCAGCGATCCTTCTATGGACTGGAGCAAGCATCTCGGAGTTGGAATATATGCTTTGATGAGGTGATCAAAGTTTTTGAGTCTATACAAAGTTTATGAGAAACTTGTATTTACAATAAAGTGAGTGGGAGCACTATAGAATTTCTGATAAGTATATGTGGATGACATATTGTTGATCGGAAATGATGTAGAATTTCTGAAAAGCATAAAGGTTTATTTGAAAAGGAGTTTTTCAAAGGAAAACCTGGAATGAAGCTACTTAAATATTGGGCATCAGGATCTATAGAGATAGATCAAGACGTCTGATAAAACTTTCAATGAGTACATACCTTGAGAAGATTTTGAAAGAGTTCAAAATGGATCAGTCAAAGAAAGAGTTCTTGCCTGATTTGTAAGGTGTGGAGTTGAGTGAGACTCAAAGCTCGACCACGGCAGAAGAAAGAGAAAGGACGAAGGTCGTCCCCTATGACTTAGCCATAGGCTCTATATAGTATGCCATGCTGTGTACCGCACCTGTGTGTGCCTTGCGATGAGTCTGTCAAGGGGTACAAGAGTGGTCCAGGAGTGGATCACTGGACAGCGGTCAAAGTTATCCTTGGTAACTAGAGGACTAAGGAAATATTTCTCGATTATGGAGGTGATAAAGAGTTCGTCGTAAAGGGTTACGTCGATGCAAGCTTTGACACCTATCCGGATGACTCTGAGTAGCAATCCGGATACGTATAGTGGAGCATCCATTTGGAATAGCTCCAAGTAGAGCGTGCTAGCATCTGCAGTATGACATATAGATTTGCAAAGAAAACACGGATCTGAATGTTGCAGACCGTTGACTAAAGACCTCTCTCACATGCAAAGCATAATTGATAACAATGTAAATCACATGGTGATGTGAACTAGATTATTGACTCTAGTGCAAGTGGGAGACTGTGGAAATATGCCCTAGAGGCAATAATAATTTAGTTATTATCATATTTCCTTGTTCATGATAATCGTTTATTATCCATGCTATAATTGTATTGATTGGAAACTCAAATACATGTGTGGGTACATAGACAACACCGTGTCCCTAGTATGCCTCTAATAGACTAGCTCGTTGATCAAAGATGGTCAAGGTTTCCTAGCCATAGACATGAGATGTCATTTGATAACAGGATCACATCATTAGGAGAATGATGTGATGGACAAGACCCAAACTATGAACATAGCATATGATCGTGTCAGTTTATTGCTATTGTTTTCTGCATGTGAAGTATCTGTTCCTATGACCATGAGATCAAGCAACTCACTGACACCGGAGGAATACCTTGTGTGTATTAAATGTCGCAACGTAACTGGGTGACTATAAAGATGCTCGACAGGTATCTCCGAGGGTGTCTGTTGAGTTGGCATGGATCAAGACTGGGATTTGTTACTCCGTATGTCGGAGAGGTATCTCAGGGCCCACTCGGTAATACAACATCACAACAAGCCTTGCAAGCAATGTGACTAAAGTGTTAGCCACGGGATCTTGTATTACGGAACAAGTAAAGAGACTTGCCGGCAATGAGATTGAACTAGGTATAGAGATACCGACGATCGAATCTCGGGCAAGTAACATACCGAAGAACAAAGGGAACAGCATACGGGATTAACTGGATCCTTGACATAGAGGTTCAACCGATAAAGATCTTCGTAGAATATGTAGGAACCAATATGGGCATCCAGGTCCCGCTATTGGTTATTGACCGTAGAGGTGTCTCGGTCATGTCTACATAGTTCTCGAACCCGTAGGGTCTGCACACTTAAGGTTCGGTGACGTTTCGGTATAGTAGAGTTATGTATTGTGGTGACCGAAGGTTGTTCGGAGTCCCGGATGAGATCCTGGACGTCACGAGGAGCTCCGAAATGGTCCAGAGGTAAAGATTGATATATATAGGAAGTCCCGTTTTGGTCACCGGAAAAGTTTCGGGTATTTCGGTAGTGTACCGGGAGTGCCGGGAGGGGTACCGGGGACCATCGGGAGGGGTATTTCGACCCAAGGGGCCTCATGGGCTGTGGGAGGAGTCAAGCCAGCCCTTAGTGGGCTGGCCAAGCCCCCCACTACGGCCCATGCGGCTGGAGGTGGAAAAAACCCAAAGGTGGAAAGGTGGAAAGGGTTTCCAAGTGGAGAGGAGGAATCCTACTCCTAGTAGGATTGGAGTAGGACTCCTCCACCTCCAATTTCGGCCAACCCTTGAGGGTTTGAGGCTGCCTCCTCCCCTTCCTCCCTCCTATATATACTAGAGGATTTAGAGGAGAAAAATAACCCTAATTGCCACGTGCTCCCTCTTCTTCCTCTAGATCGTTTCTCCTCTAGTCTAGTTTCAGCGGTGCTTAGGCGAAGCCCTGCCGGAATAGTTCAACCACCACCGCCGTCGCGCTGCCGGAGAACTCATCTACCTCTCCGCCCCCTCTTGCTGGATCAAGAAGGCGGAGATCGTCATCGACATGTACGTGTGCTGAACGCGGAGGTGCCGTCCGTTCGGCGCTAGATCGGAAGGACCGTGATCAGGATCGCGAGACGGTTCATGATTTGATCGCGAGACGGATCGTGATGGGATCGCGGGACGGATCGTGATTGGATCGCGAGATGGACCATGATTGGATCGCGGGACGCTCGGCGATTTGGATCGCGAAGACGTTTGACTACATCAACCGCGTTTCTTAACGCTACCCGCTTAGCGATCTATAAGGGTATGTAGATCCACTCTCCCTCTCATAGATGCTCATCCATGGATAGATCTTGCGTGTGCGTAGGATTTTTTTTAATTCCCATGCAACGTTCCCCAAAAGTGGTATCAGAGCTAGGTCTATGTGTAGATGAGATCACGAGTAGAACACAAAGGAGTTTGTGGGCGTTGATATTCAGATTGCTTCCTCCCTTGGTCTTTTCTTGATTCAGCGGTATTGTGGGATGAAGTGGCCCAGACCAACATTACTCGTACGCTTACGAGAGACCGGTTCCATCAACTGACATGTAACTTCGTTGCATAAAGATGGCTGGCGGGTGTCTGTTTCTCCCACTTTAGTCGGATCGGATTCGACAAAGACGGTCCTTGAGAAGGTTGAATAGCAATTTGTGTATCACCGTTGTGGTTTTTGCGTAGGTAAGAATCGTTCTTGCTAGATACCCGTAGCAGCCACGTAAAACATGCAACAACAATTAGAGGATGTCTAACTTGTTTTTGCATGGTATGTTGTGATGTGATATGGCCAATTACATGATGAGATATATGGGATGTTTGAGATGATCATGTATTGTATAGAATATCACGACTTGCACGTCGATGAGTACGGCAACCGGCAGGAGCCATAGGGTTGTCTTTAATTTATTTTCACCGTTTTGCTTTACTTTATCGCTATGAGTTAGCAATAGGCATAGAAGCAATAGTTGGCGCGACAACCTCATGGCGACACGTTGATGGAGATCAAGATGATGGAGATCATGGTGTCATGCGGGTGACGATGTAGATCATGCTGGTGCTTTGGAGATGGAGATCAAAAGCACAAGTTCATGGCCATATCATGTCACTTATGATTTGCATGTGATGTTAATCCTTTTTATGCATCTTATTTTGCTTAGGACGACGGTAGCATTATAAGGTGATCCCTCACTTAAATTTCAAGATAAAACTGTGTTCTCCCCGAGTGTGCACCGTTGTGAAAGTTCGTCGTTTCGAGACACCACGTGATGATCGGGTGTGATAGACTCTATGTTCACATACAACGGCTGCAAGCAGTGTTGCACGTGCGGAACACTCGGGTTAAACTTGACGAGCCTAGCATGTACAGACATGGCCTCGGAACACAAGAGACCGAAAGGTCGAACATGAGTCATATAGTAGATATGATCAACATGAAGATGTTCACCATTGAAACCACCTCAACTCACGTGATGATCGGACTTGAGTTGGTGGATTTGGATGATGTGTCACTCGAATGACCGGAGGGATGTCAATTTGAGTGGGAGTTCTTAAGTAATATGATTAATTGAACTCATTATCATGAACATAGTCAAAAAGTCTTTGCAAATTATGTTGTAGATCACTAGCTCGCGCTGTAGCTCCCCTGTGTTTTTATATGTTCCTAGAGAAATAGAGTTGAAAGATGATGGTAGCAATAATGCGGACTGGGTCCGTGATCTGAGGATTGTCCTCATTGCTGCACAGAAGGTCATGTCCTTAATGCACCGCTCGGTGCGCCACCCCCCTCAAGCGTCGTCTGTAGATGTTATGAACACTTGACAGGCACTTCTGATGACTACTTGATAGTTCAGTGCGTCATGCATTACAGCTTAGAATTGAGGCTCCAAAACGTTTTGAACGTCACGGAACATATGAGATGTTCTAAGCACTGAAATTGGGATCTCAGGATCGTGCCCGTGTTGAGAGGTATGAGACCTCCAACAAGATTCTTTGCCTGCAAGATGAAGGAGAATAGCTCAATCGTGTTCTCTTCTCGAACTCCCTCAAAGAGACGGTCGGGGTTACGCACACGGTTGGTGTATTTTAATTGGGTTTACTTCAAGTTCTCTGTAACCGGGTATTATAAAATTTCCAAGTTGCCACATAACCGCGGGCACAGCTTTTCGAAAGATTTAACCCTGCAAGGTGCTCCAACTCATCCATCACAAACTAGCCACAAGTTGCGGTGGAAAACCTCAACCGTGGGATAACCTGTAGTATCCTCGGAATCCCGGTGCACAAGAAATTTGTCAAAGGCAAAACAAATCCAACAAGACCGCCTGACGTGTCGACACCCTGATAGGAGCCGCGTATCTCGTTCTCAGGACACAATGGATGGGCAATGGTTACCACGCCAATCCTCGAGTTGCCCCGGGGCGGCGTTAATAAGTTGCTCTAGTTTGGACCAGCACCATCAGCACTAGCCCCTGTATTATGTAGAGTAAAATCCATGGGTTCATGACACCCTATGCATTAATAAAGGTGTTCAATATTATTATGTTAGGCAAATATTAGTACCAAAGTTGGGCCTTGTCGGAAGAGTTTTATCCATAAACGAATTATCAAGGGGGTCCCCATAACAACCCCAAGCATGTTAGGAGTGCTCAATATGGAACATAATACATGTAATCAAAAACTAAGGCGGCAAGAGTGGAACAAAACACCAAGCAAAAGGCCGAGCCTTCCACCCTTTACCAAGTGTATAGATGCATTAATAAAATAGCAAGAATAATGTGATATCCCAAGATATCCTTATTTCCACATGGAACAGCCTGCACCTGCCACTAGCAATGCTATAAGAGGGGCTAAGCAAGTGGTAACGTAGCCAAACAATGGTTTGCTAGGAAGGTTAGAGGCTTATCATGGCATTTTGGGAGGTTTGACAACCAAGTCGTAGGTAGCGAGACAAAGCGATAGAATTGAGACAACTAGCATGGCAATGATAGTAGTGCTATCCAGGTTAATGATCTTCCTGCCTGGAATCCCGCTTGGAACAAGATCGAATCCATGAAGTAGACAAATGGGCGTAGTCTGAACCATTATCGGAACTCTAGCGAGAAGAAGCATTCCGGAAACAATCAAATGACACAGTAAACACCACAACATATTCGTGGCATGATGCACAATTAAGTATGCTGCATTTCCGGTTTAAATAAGCATGACATGGCATGGCAATAATCAAATACTACACATTAAGTGAAGCTCAATATACAACGGGTTGCATATTGACGAAACTCCACATTTGAATTATTTAGTTCACTCTTGTCTAAGTACCCAACAAATTTAAATGTTTTATCATGGCAAGAGGTGAAGCATAATTAAACTATCTATCTAGGCATTTTAGATGAGGCCAGAAACAACATATAGCATTTCCGAAAATTCCCCATATGCAATTTTCGAATTTGGTTCAGATCTGCCTAAAACATATTTTTATTGTTGTTAAACAGGGATATAAAGTGAACCATGTTATTCTACACATTTTTCTAGTCAAGTTACATATATAATTTTTCTAATTCGGAGCTACGGTTATTTAGCTATGAAATAAGCCATTTTAGCATCGCATTTGTGCCAATTTAATCAAACAACAATTTTAACATTTTTAACATGCATGAAAGTTGGATATTGTGAAACTACATAAAATTCTACCTAAGTTACATATATGACGTGCTTTATTTCGACCCAGAATTAATTAGTTATTAACAATTTAAAACAGTGGCAAATATGTATATATGCATGCCGTGGAAAGTAGATAAATTCGTTCCACAAGGAAAAAATGAAGCGGGCCGAATCTGGAGCGGAGGCCCACTAGCAACTGACCGCAGGATAGCATGGAGCGCCTCGGACGAGAAACAAGGGGAGCTTGGCGGTGCTCACCATGGGCCAAGGCCCGTCGGTGTAGTGGTTCAGGCAGGCCGGCGTGGCTGGGCCGGAACTACAGAGTGGAGCTGGGCCTTGGCGCTGGCGCGGCCCACGCGACGACGCGACCATGGGAGGCACGGGTAAACACAGGATCGAGCGCGTTGAGTGGGTCGTTCTATGTCGGCGCCATGGACAGAAAGCAGCGACGGTGCCTTCCGGCGACGCGGGTCGCAGGCGAGGTCCGACGGGCATGGGGAGGCTCGGATCGGCTAGATCCGGGGCTTGGGGCTCCATTCCCGGCGGCGAAAGCTCGATCCGGTGACGGGGCGACGGTTGACAGCGACGGCCATCATGTGGTGCTCCTGGACAGGGAGAGACCATGGGGTGAGGGAGAGGGGGAGAAGAAGCCGGGAGAAGGAGGAAGGAGGGCGCGCAGGGGCACCGGCCTGGTGGAGTTCGACGAGGCTCGGGGAAGCACGACGTTGGGGACAAGGCAGAGAAGGACAGAGAGCTGGATCGGGAGCTCCTCTCCCGATATGGAGCTCGGACGGAGGCTGCGGGAGGCTTAGGCGTAGGGGCGTGTTGCGGGAGCGGGTGCGTGAGGAGATCCATCCGATCTGGATCCAACGGTCCAAATCACGACGACGGGGCTGGCTGTGAGTGGATCTGAGTGGGAGAGGTAGTTGGTCCAGCGCTGAAATCAAGGGGAGATCAAGTGGGCGGCGGCATGCTCGGGATTGCAAGGAACTGGTCTCCCTAGGGTCTAGGGTTTGCCAAAATAGGTAGGGATTCATTAGTTATTTATAGCAGGTAGGTAATAGGAGGGGGTTATGGGTTGATTTGGAGCCCTTCGATGCCGATTGATTGACTCCCGACAGAGGGGGCTAGGCTGTGCTAGGTGGGTGGTATAGAGTGTCTTGGGCTGAGATGAGAGGGAAGACGGGCAGCCTGACAACACATTTTGTTTTACGAAAACGTCTGACAATTTAACCGGCTATAGTGCCGCATATGTTTAACGGTTGGGGTATCAAACGGATTCCGAATGCGACAAAATTTGGCAGGCAGTCTACCTACACTATATTAAGACCGCACTCCAACTTTCATCTGAGAATGTTTTATTCCCACTTATAAAAATAATATTTAGCATTGTCGCGCATGTGTGTGTGGTTGGTCTCGAAACGATCCAACAAGACAGCGGAAAGAAGCAGCAACTACGAATGGATGCAAGTTTTGAAAAATGACGACAACGGAGTGCCGATGCAATGCAGTGATGCGATGATGAATGCGACAAACAAATAAATCACACGGCAAAACTCGAAATAACTGGAATCATCTGGAGCATCGGTCTCAGGCTGTCGCAGAATTCTTGCTTCTCGGGAAGGGTCTTTGTTCATATCGATCTTCTCTACACCTTCTCTCTCTCTCTCTCTCTGGGGTGACTCATCTCTTTTACTCCTTCTTCTAGGTAAGTCATCTCTCTTCTTGGGATGTGTCATGCACTCATTTGAGAAGTGTTCGGGCCTTCTACAATTGTAACAATTTCGGTCACGACTAGAAGAACGCTTCTCGTTGTATCTTGAGTTGGAGCTTCTTTCTTTGCCTCTACTCTTATAGAATTTGTTGAAGTACTTGACCATGAGACTTATCTCTTCATTGGATACTAGCTTGCCACTTAAGTTGTAGGAGCATCACTTGTGGCTTTGTATGCACCGCTTGACTTGTTGTGGAGCTCCTCTTTGTCCTTGATTGACATTTCATCAACAACTATTCTTTCAATGACTTACGTGGGCTTGTGATCTTTGTAATTTGGCATCATTTGGATCAATGTGCACACGATGTTGTACTTTCCATCCAAAGCTCTAAGGATCTTCTTGATGATGAATTTGTTGGACATCTCTTCACTTCCTAAGCCGGCAATCTCATTTGTGATGAGAGCAAGCCTAGAGTACATTTTCGCAACTTCTCCACCATCCTTCATCTTAAATTTGTGAAGCTGACTTTGAAGCACATCCAACTTAGATTCCTTGACAGATTCGGTTCCTTCGTGCATATCAACCAAAGTATCCCAAAGTTTCTTTGCATTTTCAAGGCGACTTATCTTGTTGAACTCCTCAGGACACAAACTGTCGTGGTTTTATCACGGCAGATGTCCGAAGACTTAGGTTCGAGGCCATCGCCAAAGGGGTGGACTCAAAGGGGTTGATGGAGACGAGGGACACGAGTTTACCCAGGTTCGGCCCCTCCGGAAGAGGTAAAAGCCTACGTCCTGCTTGTGTTGTATTGATTGGAGTATCGATTACAAGGTAGCGGATTCGCTTGACCTAGTTCTCGACTAATTGGTTTCTTGTCTAAGCCGCCCCAGAGTCTCACCTTTATATAGGAGATCAAGGCCCTGGGTTACACGAGTCTCAAACCGTCTTACACAACGTAACCTATTCTGTCTCTAAGCCGCCTTGCCGTCTTGGGCAAGCCGTCTCCGGGCGGCTTAACCGCCCGGGTCTCCCTACCATCTTCTGTCTCCGGGCCCCCGTCTTGGCCCATCTGGTAAGCCGCCACGCGGCCTGGCCTTCATCTTCCGGCCCATCTTATGGGTCTGGGGCTATGAGCCGCCAGGTATGACCCGGCCCCTCCTGGGCAGGTCTTACCACGGGGTTATATCCCCAACACAAACCATTGAATAGGATGTAGCATGCTTGAGCGTTGTATTGCAATATCTTCAATTCATCTGCGGTTGCTTCATGGTCCGGTTCTTTCCATCTTCAAAGAATTCACCTTGCAAGCCAACACGAACAACAGCCCAAATGGCACGGTTATGACCAATAATATTCATTTTCATCTTATGATTCCAACTAGCAAAGTTTGTACCATCGAAATATGGACCTCTACGGTGATAATTTCCCTCACTAGACACCATACTCGCCTAGGTTGTGAAACCAATGCAATGGAGACCAAAACTCTGATACCACTTGTAGGATCGAAAGTATGTCTAGAGGGGGGTGATTTGTCTGCTTGGCCAATTTAAAACTTAAAATTTTCCCAATTTTATCGGTTGGCAAGTTTTAGCGATTTTACCGAGTCTAGCACACCCTACACATGCAAGTCTACGGAGTTGTGCAGCGGAAAGTGAAGACATTGCAAGTGAATGTAAAGGGAGGGATAGGAAGATCAAACACAATGAAGATATAGAGATTTTTGGTGTGGTTCCGATAGGTGGTGCTATCGTACGTTCAGGTTGATGGAGACTTCAACCCACGGAGGGTAACGACAGCGCGAGTCCACGAAGGGTCCACGAAGAAGCAACCTTGTCTATTCCACCATGGCTTACGTCCACGAAGGACTAGCCTCACCCGGGGAAGATCTTCACGAAGTAGGCAATCTGCTTGCCCTTACAAACTTCTTGGTTCAACTCCACACAATTTGGAGGCTCTCAAGCGACACCTAACCAATCTAGGAGACACCACTCTCCAAGAGGTAATAGATGTTGTGTTGATGATGAGCTCCTTGCTCTTGTGCTTCAAAAGATAGTCTCCTCAATACTCAATCACTCTCTCATAGAAATTTGGTTGGTATAAGAGGATGATTGGGTGGAAATCAACTTGGGGAGGCTAGAAATCAAGGATTTGTTGGTTAGAGTGGAATCCCTTGATCTCAACACATGAGTAGGTGGTTTGAGGGATCACTAGAAGTGTGTGTCTAGAGGGGGTGAATAGACTACTTGCAGGAATTTAAAACCTAACCTTTTCCCAAGTTAATTGGTTGGCAGCTTTTAACAATTATAGCAAGTCTAGCACACCCTACACATGCAAGTCAACAAGTATGGCAGCGAAAAGTAAAGACATTGCACATGGAAGTAAGGAGTTGAGATAGGGAGATCAAACGCATGAGGGACACGAAGATTTTTTCCCGTGGTTCCGATAGGTGGTGCTATCGTACGTCCATGTTTTTGGAGTCTTCAACCCACGGAGGGTAACGGTCGCGAGAGTCCACGGAGGGCTCCACCCATAAGGGTCCACGAAGTAGCAACCTTGACTATTCCATAACGGCTTCCGTCCACGAAGGACTAGCCTCACTATGGGTAGATCTTCACAAGTAGGCGATCTCCTTGCCCGTACAAACTTCTTGGTTCAACTCCACAACACGAAGTAGGAGGCTCCCAAGCGACACCTAACCAATCTAGGAGGCACCACCCTCCAAAAGGTAATAAGCTCGGTAATGTCGATGAACTCCTTGCTCTTGTGCTTCAAGATGATAGACTCCTCAACACACAATCACTCTCTCACAGATTTGGCTTGGTAGAAGAGATTGGATTGGTGGAAAACAACTTGGGGAGGCTAGAGATCAAGATTCATATGGATGGAGAGGAATGGCTTGATCTCAACACATGAGTAGGTGTCTCTCTCTCAGAAAATAGGATGGGGCAAGTATGGAATAGTTCTGAGTGCTTCTCATTTGAGGGGTGGTGGTGAAGGGGTATATATAGGCATCCCCAAAAATCCAACCGTTACACCTAAAGTGACCAACTCGGTGACACCGATGTGTGAATCTCGGTGGTACCGAAGTGACCAAAAGGCAGTAACTTTTGAATCTCGGTGAGACCGATACATAACTCTCGGTGGTACCGATTAGGTGACCAACGGTCAGATTGCACAACTCGGTGACGCCGATTCTCAATTCTCGGTTGTACCGATTCTTGACCATGGCTAACCAGAGAGTTGGTCCAAAAACTCGGTGAGACCGATTCATAATTCTCGTTGGTACCGATTCTTGTGAATGGCTAAGAAGTTGGTCCAAATCTCGTTGAGACCGACTAGCAAAACTCGGTGGTACCGAAGCTTGAAAATATCTAAACAAAAAGTTGGCAACTGAACTCGATGGCACCGATGCAGAATCGGTTGCACCGAAAGGCCAGGGTTTGGCATGAGTCTGTCTGAGTTTGGGAATCGGTGGGACCGAGTGGGAATTGTTGGTTACACCAATTTTGGATATTTGGCTTTGGACAGACTTTTGTGGAAGAGCTTGTGGGTGTTTTTGGTGACTATCTCTTGTGCACGTGGAGCATCTTGTTCACCAACAGTACCTTACCCCCTTTTAATAGTATTGGCTTTCCTATGGACTCAAAGTGATTTATCACAAAGTAAAATGTAGAGTCCTCTTGCTTGAAGCTTTGCCAATCCATTTCCTTGCATCTTGGGGTATCTCCACAATCCTTTTGCCAACCCTCTCTGTGGACTTTATCTGAAATACACTAGGTAAAAGTATTAGTCCAAGAGACAATGTACGTTGTCATGAATTATCAAAACCACCAAGGGAGCATGTTGTGCTTTCAATCTCCCCCTTTTTGGTAATTGATGACAACATACAATCAAAGCTTCAAATAAAGATATGCATGGATATAATGAAGACTTTGAGAGACACATGACTTAGACTTGCTCCCCCTAAATGTGTGCAAACCCTTTTAAAGGATAGTTGCTTTGGAATGCATGGACACACATATAGTAGAAGGGATATAATGAGTCATGTGTATCTTGGCTATATGCATCAAATATATATATGAGTGAGGTGTATCCTTGTTCAAGACTTCACTCTTGCAAACAATATGTGCAAGAAGCAAGAGATCATCTTGATCAAGGATATGATGCATATACTTACCTTGAGTTCTTGAGCATTCTTGTAATAGAAATACACTTGAGAAAACAATGTTAGGAAACACAAGAGTATTCTACCAATCAAAAAGCAATAGAGCTCAATAGTACCAAGATAGGGAGAACATATAGAAGATAGTATTCCTTAAGATTGATATGTCTCCAAGATCATTTAGAGCTTTCTCCCCTTAGATATGAAAATAGTAGACCATCCTCTCCCCCTGAATCTTAGCATGTAGATATTGGGATTGGATAGGGTGAGAAAAGTCTAACATGGGTAGTCAAATGAAATAAACATATTTTTCTCCAAATCATATTTTTCTCCCCCTACTTTGGTATTCTCCCCTTGTCTATATATGTATAAGCTTTGATATTCTCCCCCTTGATTATATCTCCCCCTTTGCATTGAAGCATGTATCTCCTCCTTTAGCTTTGAAGCTTTGGTATTTCTCCCCCTTTGGCATTAATTTCCAAAAAGGTCATACACAGGGTCAAATACAGGGATCATTGATTAAGAAGGGATCCTTGAGGACAAGGGTCATAGAATGTAGGGATCATGGAAAGACTAGAATGATACTTCTCCTCCTTTGAGTTAGGGATCCTTGAATAAAGTTCCCCCCCCCCCCCCTTTTAGAAGGGATCATCGAAGAAATGAAAATATCACTATAGGATCACTAAGGAAACAAAGATTTACTGTCATGAACTCAGAGTGGAGAAGATATCAAATCGGTGGCTCCGAGACAAACAAGTCGGTGGAACCGATTTGTTGTTATGCAGCTCATCTGCTAAATCGGTAGAACCGAGTTATTTGTATCGGAGGCTCCAAGGCTTAAACAGAATCTTGGCAATGTTTGAGAAACTTGCAAATTAATTTTGAAAACTTTGTAACAAAGTGTCAGAAGGATTTTCAAAGGAAATGCAAAAGATTTTACAAAGATATATCAACTAGAGAAGATTTGAGTGGTTCCAAGAAATCTTGCAAATAGAGAATGAACCAAACAAGATACTTAACTAGATGATGGTCGGTGACTAGGTCACCTATATTAGAGTATATTGACTTAGGAGCCAAGAAAGAATACTTGATCATAGGTTATACTCATTGTTAATCTCAAAATGGGGTTACCATTTTTTGATTAAGCATTTTAATGTTTTCATATCACTTGAGTTGCTTTAGCTCATGACTTAGAGTAAAGCCTTTTCAAGGATATGAGTACATACCTTTGAGTGATGTTGATGATGTGGCTTGCAGGTGAACTTGTTGAGGATGCTCGAGGTTGATGAAGATCATCTTGAGTTGGGAGCAATCCTTCTCGTTTTAGTACACTTGTCACCTACATAGGTTAGTCAAGCAAGGAAGAACATGATATGACACGATACCAATTGTGATATTCAAATATGTGTCAAGGATATGTTTGAGTAGTCTTCTTCCTTCCATCAACAAGAGAGGTTGTGGATACTTGGTCATGACAAGACTGCTTATGATTGGAGTTGTTGGCAATCTTGTGGAATGAAGTTCTTCCAAGTATCTACAAAAGGTTAGATGCAATGCAAGGGAGCATAGAACTCCAAGATATATGATAACATGTCAAGTGAATCATGGAAGTATCATGTAAGCTCATGCCCTTGCATGCAACCGAGTGAGCTTAGCTCAAGTTTGAAGCATCAATGATGTTCAACTCACTCCTCAAATAACAAAACACTTTCTCATCAAGTGGCTTAGTAAAGATGTCGGCCAATTGCTTGTTGGTACGAACATGCTTAAGATCAATATCTCCTTTGGCAACATGATCACGAATGAAATGATGTCGAACTTGAATATGCTTAGTTCGAGAATGTTGCATAGGATTATGACCAATTTTAATAGCACTTTCATTGTCACAAAGTAATGGAACATTTTTCACATGGATTCCATAATCCTTAAGCGTTTGTGTCATCCATAGTAATTGTGCACAACACGATCCGGCGGCAATATACTCGGCTTCGGCAGTAGATAGAGATACCGACTTTTGTTTCTTGGAGGACCAAGACACAAGAGATCTACCAAGAAATTGGCAAGTACCCGAGGTGGATTTTCTATCAACCTTGTCACCGGCATAGTCCGAATCGGAATAGCCAACAAGGTTAAAGGAAGATCCTTTGGGATACCAAATGCCAAAGTTTGGTGTTTGTATCAAATATCTCACAATACGTTTTACGGCCAAAAGATGACACACGTTAGGTGCTGCTTGATATCTAGCACACATGCAAACACTAAGCATAATATCGGGACGGGAGGCACATAAATATAGCAATGAACCAATCATAGATCGATAAACTTTTTGATCAACCGGTTCGTCCACCTTGGTAAGATCAACATGTCCACTAGTAGGCATATGAGTTTTCATACCTTTACACTCTTGCATGTTGAACTTCTTGATCAAGTCCTTAGTGTACTTGGTATGAGAGATGAAAGTTCCTTCTCTCGTTTGCTTGATTTGCAAACCAAGAACGAATTTCAGCTCACACATCATGGACATCTCATACTTCTCGGACATCAACCTTCCAAATCTTTCACTAAATTGTGGGTTAGTAGATCCAAAGATAATGTCATCCACATAGATTTGGCACACAAATAATTCACCATTAACTCTCTTAGTGAATAAGGTTGCGTCAATTTTACCAATTTTAGAACCCTTTTCAATGAGAAACTTCGTTAAGCATTTATACCAAGCACGAGGGGCTTGTTTAAGACCATAAAGGGCTTTACGAAGCTTGTAAACATGATTAGGTTTATTAGGATTCACAAAACCAGGTGGTTGATTAACATAGACCTCTTCTTCAATCTCACCATTTAAAACGGCACTTTTAATGTCCATTTGATAAAGCGTGATATCATGGTGATTAGCATAAGCAAGAAGAATGCGAATAGCTTCAAGTCAAGCGACGGGGGCATAGGTCTCACCGTAGTCCATACCTTCGACTTGCGTATATCCTTGGGCTATGAGACGCGCCTTGTTGCGTACAACTTGACCGTCTTCATCTTGCTTGTTCCGAAACACCCATTTGGTTCCAATGATGTTGTGCTCGTCCTTGGGCTTCTTCACGAGTGTCCACACTTCGTTCCTCTCGAAGTTGTGAAGCTCTTCATGCATTGCGTTCACCCAATCCGGGTCTTCAAGAGCTTGTTCTACCTTCAAGGGTTCAATGCTAGAGATGAAAGAATAATGCTCACAAAAATTAGCTAAGCGAGTTTTAGAGCGAGTGATTCTCCCGGTTTGTATGTCACCAAATATTTGGTTTAGAGGATGGTTCTTGGTCACTCTTGCTCGAACTCGGGGTAGCTTTTGCTTGTTAGATGGTGGAGCTTCATCATCATCATCTCCTTCGTCTTCTTTGTTGTTGAAGGTGTCGTTTCCTTGAGGTGGTGGTGAAGGAGGTTGTGGTGGATCTTCATGATCTACTTCCTCCTCTTCATCTTCTGGTCGTGTGCTGCTTGTGGATGCCTCCATGTCGTGTTGAGGATCACCTTGACGTGAAGTAGGGGCTTCCACTTCAGTTGACGAAGTACTTTCCTTCACCTCCATGGGACGAATCTTGCCGATGGACAAGTCTTGGATAGCTTCCAAGGGATCCTTATCTCCTACATCATTTGGCAGTTGTTCGACTTGCGAACCATTAGATTCATCAAACTTCACATCTACCGTCTCTTCAACTTTTCGAGTGAAGTTGTTGTAGACACGGTAAGTATGAGAGTTCGATTCATAACCAAGTAGGAATCCTTCATGAGATTTAGGAGCAAATTTAGTACGACGATGCTTGTCAAGAATGTAGCACTTTGAGCCGAATACCCGAAAGTATCCAACTTGGGGTTTGTTACCGGTGAGTAGCTCTTATGCCGTTTTACCGAGAAGCTTGTGAAGATAGAGTCGGTTAGTGGCATGACATGCTGTTTCCACGACTTCTGCCCAAAAGTGTCTTGGCGTCTTGTATTCGTCAAGCATCGTTCTTGCCTTCTCAATAAGAGTCCGGTTCTTCCTCTCAACAACTCCATTTTGTTGAGGTGTGTACGTAGACGAGAACTCATGTGAAACACCTTCTTCGTCAAGAAAGGTATCTACATGGGTGTTCTTGAACTCCGATCCGTTATCGCTCCGAACCTTCTTGATCTTCACTTCAAACTGATTTTGTGCTTTGCGAGCGAAGTTCTTGAAGATCTTTTGTACCTGCGACTTATCATCAAGAAAGAATACCCACGTAAATCTGAAAAAATCATCAACTATAACTAGACCATAGGAATTTCCACCGAGGCTCTTGTAAGCATTGGGACCAAAAAGATCCATGTGAAGTAACTCGAGTGGTCTCCTAGTAGTCATGATATTCTTTACGGGATGACTTCCACCTACTTGATTTCCAGCTTGACAAGCACTACAAAGTCTATCTTTGTCAAAGATAACATATTTAACACCAAGTATGTGATCACCTTTGATAAGCTTGTCTAGATTACGCATGCCAACATGTCCTAGTCTTCTATGCCAAAGCCAACCTTTAGAAGATTTTGCAATGAGACAAGTACGAGGTTTGGATCTCTTAGTGAAATCAACAATGTATAGATCACCTCTATGGAAACCGGTAAAGACCATGTTATGATTATCTTGACGAAACACTTGGCAATCTACTTTCGTGAATAGCACATTAAAACCAAAGTCGGCAAGTCTAGATACGGAAAGAAGATTGTAGCCAAGGGATTCAACAAGCATGACATTTTTAATAGAGCTATCATGGGATATGGCCACCTTACCAAGACCAAGTACCTTACCCTTGGAGTTGTCTCCGAACGTTACGTACCTTCGCGGTCCATGGTTTGGTGTGATTTCTTCAAACATCTCTCTATCTCCAGTCATATGATCGGTGCATCCACTATCGAGAATCCACTCTTTTCCTCCGGACATGTAATCCTTGAAGTTTGCCATGAGACTTAGATTCTTCATGATCTTCTCATGCTCGATGTCGAACAACTCATCTTCATCATAGTAGCCATGTTCCACATTGTCATCATCAAGTGGGAAATCCTCGTCACAAAGAACAAGAGATTCGTTAGGGTTGTGATCATGACAATGTTCAAACTTGTGAATTCGAATGGCTTCTACAATGATGTTGTTGATAGTTATGACATCTCTTTTAGCACGCATGAGGTCTCTAAGCTCAAATAGATAGTCATCAAACTTGGGATCACTAGGCATCATTTTGTGAAAGACAATAGTCTTATGAAGAATTTCATCAAGATTACTCAATGAATAACTTGGATATCGTTTCTCCAAGTCATTCCACAAAGTATAAGCGCATTCAAAATTCTTCATTTGATTAAGCACAATCCTAGGCAATCCTCTAACGATAAGATTAATAGTTCTAAGATTGCATAGCATATCAATTTCCTCTTCGTGTGTGGGATGTAAAGGATCAATGGGAGGTACATAGGGGTTCTTAACATACTTGCTCAAATGAAATTCATTGAATAGCTCAAGCATCTTGTATTTCCATTGACTATAGTACTCCCCATCAAGAATAGGCACTCTACAACTCAAACTTCCTATACTAGACACATCCATCTTCCTCCACGGTGATGAAACCGATGCAATGGAGACCAATGCTCTGATACCAATTGAGGGATCGCTAGAAGTGTGTGTCTTGAGGGGGGGTGAATAGACTACTTGCAGGAATTTAAAACCTAACATTTTCCCAAGTTAATTGGTTGGCAGATTTTAACAATTATAGCAAGTCTAGCACACCCTACACATGCAAGTCAACAAGTATGGCAGCGGAAAGTAAAGACATTGCACATGGAAGTAAGGAGTTGAGATAGTGAGATCAAACGCATGAGGGACACAAAGATTTTTTCCGTGATTCCGATAGGTGGTGCTATCGTACGTCCATGTTTATGGAGTCTTTAACCCACGGAGGGTAACGGTCGCGAGAGTCCACGGAGGGCTCCACCCATAAGGGTCCACGAAGTAGCAACCTTGACTATTCCATAACGGCTTCCGTCCACGAAGGACTAGACTCACTATGGGTAGATCTTCATGAAGTAGGCGATCTCCTTGCCCGTACAAACTTCTTGGTTCAACTCCACAACACGAAGTAGGAGGCTCCCAAGCGACACCTAACCAATCTAGGAGGCACCACCCTCCAAAAGGTAATAGGCTCGGTAATGTCGATGAACTCCTTGCTCTTGTTCTTCAAGATGATAGACTCCTCAACACACAATCACTCTCTCACAGATTTGGCTTGGTAGAAGAGATTGGATTGGTGGAAAACAACTTGGGGAGGCTAGAGATCAAGATTCATATGGATGGAGTGGAATGGCTTGATCTCAACACATGAGTAGGTTGCTCTCTCTCAGAAAATAGGATGGGGCAAGTATGGAATAGTTCTGAGTGCTTCTCATTCGAGTGGGTGGTGGTGAAGGGGAATATATAGGCATACCCAAAAATCCAACCGTTACACCTAAAGTGACCAACTCTGTGACACCGATGTGTGAATCTCGGTGGTACCGAAGTGACCAAAAGGCAGTAACTTTTGAATCTCGGTGAGACCGATACATAACTCTCAGTGGTACCGATTAGGTGACCAACGGTCAGATTGCACAACTCGGTGACGCCGATTCTCAATTCTCGGTGGTACCGATTCTTGACCATGGCTAACCAGAGAGTTGGTCCAAAAACTCGGTGACACCGATTCACAATTCTCGGTGGTACCGATTCTTGTGAATGGCTAACCAGGAAGTTGGTCCAAATCTCGGTGAGACCGACTGGCAAAACTCGGTGGTACCGAAGCTTGAAAATAGCTAAACAGAAAGTTGGCAACTGAACTCGGTGGCACCGATGCAGAATCGGTTGCACCGAAGGGCTAGGGTTTGGCATGAGTCTGTCTGAGTTTGGGAATCGGTGGGACCGAGTGGGAATTGTTGGTTACACCGATTTTGGATATTTGGCTTTGGACAGACTTTTGTGGAAGAGCTTGTGGGTGTTTTTGGTGACTATCTCTTATGCACGTGGAGCATCTTGTTCACCAATAGTACCTGACCCCCTTTTAATAGTATTGGCTTTCCTATGGACTCAAAGTAATTTCTCACAAAGTAAAATGTAGAGTCCTCTTGCTTGAAGCTTTGCCAATCCATTTCCTTGCATCTTGGGGTATCTCCACAATCCTTTTGCCAACCCTCTCTGTGGACTTTATCTGAAATACACTAGGTAAAAGTATTAGTCCAAGAGACAATGTATGTTGTCATGAATTATCAAAACCACCAAGGGAGCATGTTGTGCTTTCATGGTTCTCTCTCAGAAAATGAATGGTGGAAGTATAGTTTCGTTCTGATGGCTCTCTCTAAGAGAAAGAGGTGGTGGAAGGGTATATATAGCATTCACCAAAAATCCAACAATTACAACATTATTGCCTAACTCGGTGACACCGAAGATAAATCTCTATGGTACCAACTGGTGCAAAAAGTCCCAATTTTTGGCTTTTCGGTGAGACCGCTAGGCAAATCCACCACTTCGGGGGCTCCAAATATTTCATCTCGGAAGTTCCAAAAAGACATATCTCGACCACAGATGGTTGGTCACTGCTTTTCGGTTCCACCGAATGCAGTCTCGGTTGCACCGAGAAGTTAGGGTTTGGCTTAGGGTTCTGTCTAGGTTAGACTCGGTGGCACCGAAATGAGAAACTCGGTGGGACCAAAGTAGCTTTTAGGGTTTTGGGTAGAAGTATTTGTGAGGAAGTATTTGAGGTTTTTGGTGGAAAATCTCTAAGCACTGGAGCAACCAGATCATCATTAGTACCTCATACCCTCTTAATTGTATTGGCTTCCCTATGAACTCAATGTGATCAAATCACTTAAAGAAAAATGTAGAGTCTTGAAGATTTTGCCAATATGATTCCTTTGCATCTTAGGGGTTCCTCCTCACATATCCTAGCCAATCTATTCATTGAACATTTCCTGAAATATACTTGATAAAACTATTAGTTCAATGAGCTATATGTTGAAATTAATTGCCAAAACCAACAAGGGAGAAGTTGTGCTTTCACGCGAGCAACACACCCCGGCCAGGGTCGTTGGATGCTGATAGGAAGACCCGGCTCGCCCGTCTCGCACGGGGCTGCATGCGAGAGGGCGCAAACGGACGTGATATGTCTCCAACGTATCTATATTTTTTATGGTTTCGTGTTATTATATTATCACTTTGATATACTTTGTATGTGATGGACTAACCTATTAATATAGTGCCCAGTGTCAGTTCCTGTTTTCTGCATGTTTTTGGTTTCGCGGAAAAACCATACCACATGAAGTCCAAACATGTCGAAACTTCATGAGGAATTTTTCTAGAATATATGTGACACAGCTTCGGGAGGAGGCCAAATGACCCACGAGGGAGCCACAAGCTCAAGGGGAGCGCCCCTAGGGGGCGTGCCACCCAAGCTTGTGGGCCCCTCATGGCTCCGTATGACCTATTTCCGACTCCCTAAATACCACAATATTTAGAAACCCTCGGAGTGAGACCTGAAACAATTTTATCGCCACTGCAAGCCTCTGTTCTTCCGCATGCAATTTGGAGCCCTGTTCTGGCAATCTTCCGGAGGGGGCAATCATCCGGGAGGCCATCTTCATCAACATTGTTGCCTCCATGATGATGTGTGAGTAGTTCGTACAAGACCTACGGGTCCTGTTGGGGAACGTTGCATGGGAAACAAAAATTTTCCTACGCACACATAAGATCTATCCATGGTGATGAGCATCTACGAGAGGGAGAGTGAATCTACATACCCTTGTAGATCGCTAAGCGGAAGCGTTAATAAACGCGGTTGATGTAGTCGAACGTCTTCGCGATCCAAATCGCCGAGCGTCCCGCGATCCAATCACGATCCTTCCGATCTAGTGCCGAACGGACGGCACCTCCGCGTTCAACACACGTACGGCTTGATGACGCCTTCACCTCCTCGATCCAGCGAGCGATGGTGAAGTAGTGGTTGAGTTCCAGCAGCACGACGGCGTGGTGATGGTGGTGAGGAACAATCTCTGCAGGGCTTCGCCAAGCACTACGGAGATTATGACGGAGGAACTAGAGGGCTAGGGTTGCCGGCACACGGCTTGGGAAATCCTGATGTGTCCCGTGTGCTAGCCCTGCCCCTCTATTTATATGTTGAGCCTTGGGGTCTAAACTTGGAGTAAAAGTCTCCTCTGGGTCGGTTTTGCCCGCACAAGGTCGGTTTGGCCCGCAGGAAAAGAGTCCAATTCGGACCCTGCCGAATCGTGCACAGCCGTGCACAAGCGGTAGTACCGCTTCACACAAGCGGTAGTACCGCTTGGGCGGTAGTACCGCTTCACACAAGCGGTAGTACCGCTCGGGCGGTAGTACCGCTTCAACAAGCGGTAGTACCGCTTACGCGGCAGCAAAACTACTTTTGCACTTTCCAATACCTTGTGGGCTTTATCCCTTTGGCTCATATAAAGTGTTGCTGCACCCGAACACTTCGGTAAACATCCGAAACCCCTTCCGGTGAACTCCGGAACCCTTCCAGAGATCAAAACACTATTATCACATATATCAATCTTTACCTCCGGACTATTCCGGAGATCCTCGTCATGTCCGGGATCTTATCCGGGACTCCGAACAACTTTCGGTCACCAACATAATAACTCAATTATACTAATCGTCACCAAACGTTAAGTGTGTAGACCCTGCGGGTTCGAGAACTATGTAGACATGACCGAGACACCTCTACGGCCAATAACCAATAGCGGGACCTGGATGCCCATATTGGTTCCTACATATTCTACGAAGATCTTTATCGGTCGAACCTCTATGTCAAGGATTCAGTTAATCCCGTATGCTGTTCCCTTTGTTCTTCGGTATGTTACTTGCCCGAGATTCGATCGTCGGTATCACTATACCTAGTTCAATCTCGTTACCGGCAAGTCTCTTTACTCGTTCCGTAATACAAGATCTCGTGGCTAACACTTTAGTCACATTGCTTGCAAGGCTCATTGTGATGTTGTATTACCGAGTGGGCCCTGAGATACCTCTCCGTCACACGGAGTAACAAATCCCAGTCTTGATCCATGCCAACCCAACAGACACCCTCGGAGATACCTGTAGAGCACCTTTATAGTCACCCAGTTACGTTGCGACGTTTGATACACACAAGGTATTCCTCCGGTGTCAGTGAGTTGCATGATCTCATGGTCAAAGGAACAGATACTTGACATGCAGAAAACAATAGCAATAAACTGACACGATCAAATGCTACGTTTACAGTTTGGGTCTTGTCCATCACATCATTCTCCTAATGATGTGATCCCGTTATCAAATGACATCTCATGTCCATGGCTAGGAAACCTTAACCATCTTTGATCAACAAGCTAGTCAACTAGAGGCTTACTAGGGACACAGTGTTGTCTATGTACCCACACATGTATTTGAGTTTCCAATCAATACAATTATAGCATGGATAATAAATGATTATCATGAACAAGGAAATATAATAATAACCAATTTATTATTGCCTCTAGGGCATATTTCCAACAGTCTCCCACTTGCACTAGAGTCAATAATCTAGTTCACATCACTATGTGATTTACATTGTAATGAATCGAACACCCATGCAGTTCTGGTGTTGTTCATGTTTAGCCCTTGGAAGAGGTTTAGTCAACGGATCTGCAACATTTAGATCCGTGTGTACTTTGCAAATATTTATGTCGTCCTCCTTGATGTAATCGCGGATGGAATTGAAACGTCGTTTTATGTGTCTGGTCCTCTTGTGAAATCTTGGTTCCTTGGCTAGAGCAATGGCACCAGTATTATCACAAAACAGAGTCATTGGGTTAAGTGCACTAGGCACTACTCCAAGATCTGTCATGAACTCCTTCATCCAGACACCTTCCTTCGCCGCCTCCGAGGCAGCGATGTACTCCGCTTCGCATGTAGAATCAGCTACCACGCTTTGCTTGGAACTGCACCAGCTAACCGCACCCCCATTAAGAATAAATACGTATCCGGTTTGCGACTTAGAGTCATCCGGATCAGTGTCAAAGCTTGCATCGACGTAACCCTTTACGACGAGCTCTTGATCACCTCCATAAACGAGAAACATGTCCTTAGTCCTTTTCAGGTACTTCAGGATATTCTTGACCGCCGTCCAGTGTTCCATTCCTGGATCACTTTGAAACCTTCCGACCATACTTATGGCAAGGCTGACATCGGGTCTTGTGCACAGCATTGCATACATGATAGAGCCTATGGCTGAAGCATAGGGGATGACACTCATCTTTTCTCTATCTTCTGCAGTCACTGGGCATTGAGTCTTACTCAACTTCACACCTTGCAAAACAGGCAAGAACCCCTTCTTGGACTGATCCATTTTGAACTTCTTCAAAATCTTATCAAGGTATGTGCTTTGTGAAAGTCCTATTAAGCGTCTCGATCTATCTCTATAGATCTTGATGCCTAATATGAAAGCAGCTTCTCCTAGGTCCTTCATTGAAAAACTCTTGTTCAAATATTCCTTTACGCTTTCCAGCATTTCTATATTGTTTCCAATCAGCAATATGTCATCCACATATAATATTAGAAACGCTATAGAGCTCCCACTCACTTTCTTGTAAATACAAGCTTCTCCGTAAACTTGTATAAACTCGAACGCTTTGATCACCTCATCAAAACGAAGATTCCAACTCCGAGATGCTTGCACCAGTCCATAAATGGATCGCTGGAGTTTGCAAACTTTGTCAGCATTCTCTGGATCGACAAAACCTTCCGGTTGCATCATATACAACTCTTCCTTAAGGAAACCGTTAAGGAACGCTGTTTTGACATCCATCTGCCAAATTTCATAATCGAAAAAGGCAGCTATTGCTAACATGATTCTGACGGACTTAAGCATCGCTACGGGTGAGAAGGTCTCATCGTAGTCAACTCCTTGAACTTGTGAAAAACCCTTTGCCACAAGTCGAGCTTTATAGACGGTGACATTACCATCCGCGTCCGTCTTCCTCTTAAAGATCCATTTGTTCTGAATGGCCTTACGCCCTTCAGGTAATACTTCCAAAGTCCATACTTTGTTTTCATACATGGATCCCATCTCGGATTTCATGGCCTCTAACCACTTCTCGGAATCCGGGCTCATCATCGCTTCTCCATAGCTCGTAGGTTCATCGTTGTCTAACAACATGACCTCTAAGACAGGGTTGCCGTACCACTCAGGAGCAGTACGCGTCCTTGTCGACCTACGAGGTTCGATAGCAACTTGATCCAAAGCTTCATGATCATCATCATTAACTTCCTCTTCAGCTAATGTAGGCTCCACAGAAACAACTTTCTGCGCTGCGCTACTCTCAGGTTGAAGTAAAGGTTCAACAACCTCATCAAGTTCTATCTTCCTCCCACTCAATTCTTTCGAGAGAAACTCTTTCTCAAGAAATGCTCCGTTTTTAGCGACAAACACTTTGCCTTCGGATCTGAGGTAGAAGGTATACCCAACTGTCTCTTTTGGGTATCCTATGAAGACGCATTTCTCCGCTTTGGGTTCCAGCTTTTCAGGCTGAAGCTTTTTGACATAAGCATCACATCCCCAAACTTTAAGAAACGACAGCTTTGGCTTCTTGTCAAACCAAAGTTCATATGGCGTCGTCTCAACGGATTTCGATGGTGCCCTATTTAAAGTGAATGCAGCTGTCTCTAATGCATAACCCCAAAACGATAGTGGCAAATCGGCAAGAGACATCATAGATCGCACCATATCCAATAAGGTTCGATTACGACGTTCGGACACACCATTACGCTGTGGTGTTCCAGGCGGTGTTAATTGTGAAACAATTCCACACTGTCTTAAGTGACTGCCAAACTCATAACTCAGATATTCTCCTCCTCGATCAGATCGTAGGAATTTAATCTTCTTGTTACGATGATTCTCAACTTCACTCTGAAATTGTTTGAACTTTTCAAATGTTTCAGACTTGTGTTTCATTAAGTAAATATACCCATATCTACTTAAGTCATCAGTGAAGGTGAGAAAGTAACGATAACCACCGCGCGCCTCAATACTCATCGGACCGCACACATCAGTATGTATGATTTCCAACAAGTCACTTGCCCGTTCCATTGTTCCAGAGAACGGCGTTTTAGTCATCTTGCCCATGAGGCATGGCTCACATGTGTCAAGTGATTCAAAATCAAGTGACTCCAAAAGTCCATCAGCATGGAGCTTCTTCATGCGTTTTACGCCAATATGACCTAAACGGCAGTGCCACAAGAAAGTGGTATTATCATTATCAATTCTATATCTTTTGGCATCAATGTTATGAACATGTGTATCATTACTATCGAGATTCAATAAGAATAAACCCCTCACATCGGGTGCATGACCATAAAAGATATTACTCATATAAATAGAACAACCATTATTCTCTGATTTAAATGAGTAACCGTCTCGCAATAAACAAGATCCAGATATAATGTTCATGCTTAACGCAGGCACTAAATAACAATTATTCAGGTTCATCACTAATCCCGATGGTAATCGAAGAGCGAGCGTGCCGACGGCGATCACATCAACCTTGGAACCATTTCCCACGCGCATCGTCACTTCGTCCTTTGCCAGCCTCCGTCTATTCCGCAGTTCCTGTTTTGAGTTGCAAATATGAGCAACCGCACCGGTATCAAATACCCAGGCACTACAACGAGAGTTGGTAAGGTACACATCAATAACATGTATATCATATATACCTTGTTTGTTGTTGGCCGCCTTCTTGTCAGCCAAATACTTGGGGCAATTCCGCTTCCAGTGTCCAGTTCCCTTGCAATGAAAACACACAGTTTCTGGTTTGGGTCCAGCCTTGGGTTTCTTCACGAGAGGAGCAACTGCTTTGCCACTCTGCTTGGAGTTACCCTTCTTACCCTTGCCATTTTTCTTGAAACTAGTGGTTTTATTGACCATCAACACTTGATGCTCCTTCTGAATTTCAGACTCAGCGGCTTTCAGCATCGCAAACAGCTCGGCGACTGACTTGTTCATCCCGTGCATGTTATAGTTCAACACGAAGCTCTTGTAGCTAGGTGGCAATGATTGAAGAACTCTGTCAGTGATAGCCTCTGGCGGAAGGGGCATCCCTAACTCAGCCAGACGGGTGGAGTACCCAGACATTCTGAGCACGTGATCACTGATAGACCCGTTCTCCTCCATCTTGCAAGCATAGAACTTATCGGAGATCTCATATCTCTCGATCCGGGGATTCTTCTGAAAGATAAACTTCAACTCCTGGAACATCTCATATGCTCCATGACGTTCAAAACGTCTTTGAAGTCCCGGTTCTAAGCCATACAACATTGCACATTGAACTATTGAGTAATCATCAGAACGAGCCTGCCAGGCGTTCACAACGTCTAGAGACTCAACTGGAGCGGGTGGATCACCAAGCGGTGCATCAAGGACATAAGCCTTCTGGGAAGCCGTAAGGATAATCCTTAGATTACGGGCCCAGTCCACAAAGTTACTTCCATCATCTTTCAACTTAGCTTTCTCTAGGAACGCATTAAAATTCAGGGGTGCTACTGCGCGAGCCATGATCTACAACATAAATATTGCAAAGACAACTTAGACTATTGTTCTTAGATAATGAGTTTAGTTAATCATATTTAAAAAACTCCCACTCAAATTGACATCCCTCCGATCATTCGAGTGTAACATGATCCAAATCCACCAACTCAAGTCCGATCATCACGTGAGTTGAGGTGGTTTCAATGGTGAACATCTTCATGTTGATCATATCTACTATATGACTCATGTTCGACCTTTCGGTCTCTTGTGTTCCGAGGCCATGTCTGTACATGCTAGGCTCGTCAAGTTTAACCCGAGTGTTCCGCACGTGTAACATGGCTTACACCCGTTGTATGCGAACGTAGAGTCTATCACACCCGATCATCACGGCGTGTCTCGAAACGACGAACTTTCGCAACGGTGCACACTTGGGGAGAACACAATTTATCTTGAAATTTAAGTGAGGGATCACCTTATAATGCTACCGTCGTCCTAAGCAAAATAAGATGCATAAAAGGATTAACATCACATGCAAATCATAAGTGACATGATATGGCCATGAACTTGTGCTTTTGATCTCCATCTCCAAAGCACCGGCATGATCTCCATCGTCACCGGCATGACACCATGATCTCCATCATCTTGATCTCCATCAACGTGTCGCCATAAGGTTGTCGCGCCGACTGTTGCTTCCACGACTATAGCTAACGTTTAGCGATAAAGTAAAGCATTACATAGCGCTTAATGATTGACACGCAGGTCATACAATAATTAAAGACAACTCTATGGCTCCTGCCAGTTGCCGTACTCATCGACATGCAAGTCGTGATATTCTATACAATACATGATCATCTCATACATCACATATATCTCATCATGTAATTGGCCATATCACATCACAACATACCCTGCAAAAACAAGTTAGACGACCTCTAATTGTTGTTGCAAATTTTACGTGGCTGCTACGGGTTTGCAAGAACCGTTCTTACCTACGCAAAACCACAACGTGGTGTAGTGATTGCTTTTTGATCTTCTAAAAGAACCCTCTTCATTGAACCGATTCAACTAAAGTGAGAGAGACAGACACCCGCCAGTCACCTTTATGCAACAAGTGCACGCAGCGGTGAAACCAGTCTCGCGTAAGTGTACGCGTAATGTCGGTCCGGGCCGCTTCATCTCACAATACCGCGGAATCAAGTATCAACTAGTAACGGCAAGCAATATGTATACACCCACGCCCACAACTCGTTTGTGTTCTACTCGAGATCTCATCTACGCATAGACCTAGCTCATGATGCCACTGTTGGGGAACGTTGCATGGGAAACAAAAATTTTCCTACGCACACATAAGATCTATCCATGGTGATGAGCATCTACGAGAGGGAGAGTGAATCTACATACCCTTGTAGATCGCTAAGCGGAAGCGTTAATAAACGCGGTTGATGTAGTCGAACGTCTTCGCGATCCAAATCGCCGAGCGTCCCGCGATCCAATCACGATCCTTCCGATCTAGTGCCGAACGGACGGCACCTCCGCGTTCAACACACGTACGGCTTGATGACGCCTTCACCTCCTCGATCCAGCGAGCGATGGTGAAGTAGTGGTTGAGTTCCAGCAGCACGACGGCGTGGTGATGGTGGTGAGGAACAATCTCTGCAGGGCTTCGCCAAGCACTACGGAGATTATGACGGAGGAACTAGAGGGCTAGGGTTGCCGGCACACGGCTTGGGAAATCCTGATGTGTCCCGTGTGCTAGCCCTGCCCCTCTATTTATATGTTGAGCCTTGGGGTCTAAACTTGGAGTAAAAGTCTCCTCTGGGTCGGTTTTGCCCGCACAAGGTCGGTTTGGCCCGCAGGAAAAGAGTCCAATTCGGACCCTGCCGAATCGTGCACAGCCGCGCACAAGCGGTAGTACCGCTTCACACAAGCGGTAGTACCGCTTGGGCGGTAGTACCGCTTCACACAAGCGGTAGTACCGCTCGGGCGGTAGTACCGCTTCAACAAGCGGTAGTACCGCTTACGCGGCAGCAAAACTACTTTTGCACTTTCCAATACCTTGTGGGCTTTATCCCTTTGGCTCATATAAAGTGTTGCTGCACCCGAACACTTCGGTAAACATCCGAAACCCCTTCCGGTGAACTCCGGAACCCTTCCAGAGATCAAAACACTATTATCACATATATCAATCTTTACCTCCGGACTATTCCGGAGATCCTCGTCATGTCCGGGATCTTATCCGGGACTCCGAACAACTTTCGGTCACCAACATAATAACTCAATTATACTAATCGTCACCAAACGTTAAGTGTGTAGACCCTGCGGGTTCGAGAACTATGTAGACATGACCGAGACACCTCTACGGCCAATAACCAATAGCGGGACCTGGATGCCCATATTGGTTCCTACATATTCTACGAAGATCTTTATCGGTCGAACCTCTATGTCAAGGATTCAGTTAATCCCGTATGCTGTTCCCTTTGTTCTTCGGTATGTTACTTGCCCGAGATTCGATCGTCGGTATCACTATACCTAGTTCAATCTCGTTACCGGCAAGTCTCTTTACTCGTTCCGTAATACAAGATCTCGTGGCTAACACTTTAGTCACATTGCTTGCAAGGCTCATTGTGATGTTGTATTACCGAGTGGGCCCTGAGATACCTCTCCGTCACACGGAGTAACAAATCCCAGTCTTGATCCATGCCAACCCAACAGACACCCTCGGAGATACCTGTAGAGCACCTTTATAGTCACCCAGTTACGTTGCGACGTTTGATACACACAAGGTATTCCTCCGGTGTCAGTGAGTTGCATGATCTCATGGTCAAAGGAACAGATACTTGACATGCAGAAAACAATAGCAATAAACTGACACGATCAAATGCTACGTTTACAGTTTGGGTCTTGTCCATCACATCATTCTCCTAATGATGTGATCCCGTTATCAAATGACATCTCATGTCCATGGCTAGGAAACCTTAACCATCTTTGATCAACAAGCTAGTCAACTAGAGGCTTACTAGGGACACAGTGTTGTCTATGTACCCACACATGTATTTGAGTTTCCAATCAATACAATTATAGCATGGATAATAAATGATTATCATGAACAAGGAAATATAATAATAACCAATTTATTATTGCCTCTAGGGCATATTTCCAACAGGTCCATAGCAGTAGCTGGATGGCTTTTTCTCTCTCTTTTGATCTTCAATACAATGATGTCCTTTGAAATCTATTCCATGTAATCTTCTTTGCGGTGCGTTAGTTGGGATCCGATGAATTGTGAGTTTATGATTAGAATTATTCATTGATATATATATATATATATATATATATATATATATATATATATATATATATATATATATATATATATATATGTGTGTGTGTGTGTGTGTGTGTGTGTGTGAGAGAGAGATCTTTTATATGTAATTTCGTAGCTATGTATGCTTTCCGATCTATTGATTCTTCTTTGGCTAATTAGATGGTTAGATCATCAGAGGGAGTGGTAAATAGTAGTGGGTTCAATCTTGCGGTGACTCTGTCCGGTGACAAAAGGGATAAGGGCATGTATTGTGTTGTTGCCACTAAGGGGAAAACTGTTGGGGTTTGATCATATTGATTGATCTCTTCCTGTCTGCATTATGTTATCATACTTATTGGGTTACTCTGTTTTATGAACTTAATACTTTGAGATGCATGCTGGATAGCGGCCTTGGGGTGGAGTAATAGTAGTAGGCGTTAGTAAGTTTACCGGTCTACTTGTCACACACGTAATGCGTATATTACATTATTCTATGAATGATCATTATTATTTGCGATTATGTCATTTGCCCAACAGTAATTTGTGTACCCACCGTTGCTATGCTTCCGAGAGATGTCACTAGTGAACCTATGGCCCCCGAGTCTATCTTCTCATTAATACAAGCTTCCTACAATTGCTATCCTATTTATCATTTTATTTTAACCTATTATTTATCATCTTTCAAACTATTATCTTATCACTATCGGTTTTAATCTTGCAACTAGTGGGAAACAAGGGGACTGACAAACCTCTTGCCGTTTGTTTGGTGCAAGCATTTCTTGTAGTTGTGCGCAGTTGATGCGAACGTTGTTAGCATGGTGCCTCCTACTGGTTTGATTAAACATTGGTTCTTAATCGAGTGAAATACGTTCTGGTATTGTGCTACATCACCCTTCCTCTCCCGGGAAATCCAACAACTCCTGCAGGAGTAAGAGGGCACGATGGAAACAACCACAAAGAGGTGGCCCCGATCACGCCCATCGCTCACCCATCATGGACCCTTAAGGTAAGAGGCCCGGGTGCGCTGTCTGGGCAAATAGGACAGTGTGGATCGCCCGAGGGAGCCAGCCGCGCGAGGCTAGCATGAAATGGAGGGCACATAACACACTCTTGTGCGACTTAGCCCCCAGGACGGGTACTTCAACATCCTTTATAGGAGTAATAAACCACTTAATCTCTCCCAAAGTGAGTGCCTTCTGGTTCCAAGCGTTGCGCTGCCTACCTTTTTCTCATCTCGCTTCTCAGCGTTCATTGCGAAGTGAGATAACATGCTTTCAAAACCTAGCCTCTTGTGATCTAGTACGTGAGAGGGACGATCGAGTTTTATGGGAGCCCTCTAGCGCGACTGCGGGATCTTCATCCACCGTGGCTGAGCACGACGACTGCTTCCCCGACATCAACCACCTCCTCGGCGACATGAAAAACGGTGCATCTGCATCTTCTTTCATTGCACTGTATGTCTCTTTTTCCCTTCTGTTACAGATTGCATCCGGTCTACTACTTTTATCTATCAATATGGATATGTTGTTTGTATGTTATGTGCCCAATTGCATGACTGCTTATGTTACTTTGTTACTTGATGCGATTATCATCTGTACTATGATTATCATGTTTTACTTATTAATTTTTTGATAAAACTTAATAAAAAGTTGCTCAAATAGTCAACATTTTTGTGCAGCCCAATCATTATACAAGTCATTTTTTGCTAATAGATGAAACAAGTAACCTGAGATTCACTACATAAATTTTAGAAAAATAAGGATCACGGCAAACCTTGAGAAGCCCATACATTTCCAACCTTGCAGAGGGGTTTAAGCAACAAGGATCATGACGGAAGAGGATTTGGAGCTCTTCGGTGCTCCACCTCCTTATATGAACATTAAGTTCACAAAAAATAGGAAAGTTTGAGAAAAATCTAGGATTTCGAGATATCAAACCTGGGTGCTTAATCTACTCCCGTGTAAAGTTTCATCAAAAAATGACATCCGTGATATTCTCTGCAAAAAAGAGAAAAGGAACTCCCATCTATAGAAAAATGTTTAAATGGATCGTAGGTCGGATAGTATTTTCTTCGCCACGGATACATTTGCTGGTATATTTTCACAAAACTTCACATAGGAGTAGATAGGGCACCCAAGTTTGATATCTCAAGATTTCAGTGTTTAAAAAAACTGATATTGTTTGAATTTAATATTTATATAGAGGGTGGAGCACCCATAAGGTCATGCGTATTTCTGGATCATGACTCCATTCACGAGCAACCATTAATAGTGATATTGATATAATTTTCAATCTTCTATGGTAGAAATGATATAAAAATTTTGATTTTTTTCATCATTAAATCCGTCTCGACGAGATTTTCAAAATTAAATCCCATATTGATATGTTCCACGATTTTTTTTGGCCAAAAGTTACTATGATGTTTACACTGAACTTGTCATAGTGTTTACACTAAAGTTGCCATGATATGTTCCATCTAGTTTTTTCTTCTAGATTTAAAGCTATCATTGTATTTCTACTACTTTTTACGGTAAATTTTATTAATTTACCATGGCAATTTTTAGTAATTAACAACGACAAATTTAGTTTATCGATGATGGAAATTTTAGTATTTTGATCATGGAAATTATTATTTTATGAACCATGGGAAATTTTAGTGCATGCATCATGGTAAATTTAAGTAATTCACCATGACAATTTTAGTTTATGGTTCATGGCAAATTTGAGTCATTGACCATGCATTTTAAAAGTAATTGACGACGAGTTTCTTTTTAATTATGAACCATGTCAAAATTATTTCATGGATCATGGCAAATTTTAGTAATTCACCATGGCAATTTTTGTTTCTTAATTTCCTTTTTTATAACATGTTAAAATTTACTTTAAACTTAAAAGAAAAAGTAGTTAAAATATATTATGAAAACTTCAGTGTAAACACCATGACAACTTATATGCAATAGACATGACAATTTTTAATAAAAAAAGTCATCGAAACATAATGATATGAGATCTAATTTCGAAAATCTCGTCGCGACGGATTTAATGGTGAAAACGGTCCTTCAATCGGATTTTCATTTAAGAGATAAAACATTTTAAAAACTGAAAAAAGAAAAGATTCCTGCTGACATCATCAGTTTCGTCATTTGGGAGCCGAGTCCCTTAGCATCACAAATGCTGGCATGCTGGGCCTAGTCCAAAGCTTATGTGGGCTAGTTCTGATCAGAGAGATAACGACGAACCGATACACTTGCAGTAGCTTTTTTCCCCAACGCTCGCACAAGTCATGCACAGCCCATTTGGCCCATCACTGGCTAGACACTGCCACTACTGTTTTCCTGCCCTGAACCAGCAGGCCGCTTTATTTTACTAAGCTACTGATTTTAACTCTTCTAAAAACAGCCAGGACTGATTTTGAAATTTTTTGAACTTTAAGCTACTGATTAAATGAGGTGCTCAATGCGCAATGCTACTACTGATATTCTACGACACGCAAGCAGTCCCTAGTGAAGGCATCAGGCATGCGCAGGCAATGAGGGGAGGAAGGCAGGTCGGAGGAGAAGACGCCATTACACGGCAGTAGGAGACGACGAGCAGTTGGTGTTTGTGGCCGCGGGGGTTAGTAGGACTGGGCGGCGGGCGCTGGCGAGTGACGGAAGTGGCAGCGGTGGCCGTAGGGGCAGCCAGAGGCGGCAGCAAACATCTGGCAGGGGAGGGTCTTGTAGCGCGGGTGGCGGATGACGGGGCGCATGTCCTGCAGGCCGTGCGCGAACCGGCACCGGCCGCCGTAGGAGCAGGCGCCGCCCTCCCACTTGTTGCACAGCTCCGTCTTCAGGGTGCCCTGCCTGTACGCCTCCAGCTCGACCACTTCTCCATCCCCCTTCGCCTCGTCCTCCCCTGCCTGCTGCAATCACCATTCACCATTACAAGATCAATCATACGGATATGAATGAAACTTCTCGAGTTGGGTGTTCGGTTTTGTAGAGTTAAGCCAAATTACTACCCTATCTCTTCTATTAATGACCACTTTGTAACATGAAATTGCCAACAGCAAGGAGCCGTTCAATACTACTCCCTCTGTCTTTGAGACACTTATTTTGGGACGGAGGGAGTATTTCTGAAGAAAATTTAAGAAAGTTCGATACAGTTTCTTCCTGCAATTGAATCCCAAGCAAGCCATGACGTGATAAGAATTTGTGTGATTCCACCTTAACTTAGGAAATTCAATATCGAATTGTAAGTTGGGCTTACCTCTTCATCAAGCATCTACCAACACTATGTAGATGAAAGCTACGACTGTCAGTTACACAATTTGCCAATTATAAACACAACCTGATGCTTAATGCAATTGTCAAATCATTAATAGAACGTCGTATTGCCAAAGTTCCTCTGATTTTGCAGGTTTAACCTTTCCCTCTAACCATATAATTGCGTCACAGACCTAATTTATCCTCAATTAACGATGCTGGCAGTGCAGTTCGACTTACTGCATCAAGCAACTCTGCCCATGTAGCCGAACCGGAAAGCAGAGTATGACGACTCTGAGTAAAAAATTAGCTCATTCAGCATAATCTGCTGCTTGATGCTATTGTCAAATTACAAATAGAGCATCGTATTACCAGAGCTCGTCTAATTTCGCAGGTTTAGTAGATTTCACCATCTAATTGCATCACAAACAAAATTTCTCCATGATCACTACGAAGTTGCAACATCAATCATACGGATATGAATTCCCAATGAAACTTCTCGAATTGACTGTTTTGTTTTCTCGAGTTAAGCCAAATCAATACCCTATCTCTTCTATTAATGACCACTTTGTAACATGAAATTGCCAAATTGCCAACAAGAAGTAGCCGGTTCAATACTAGTGTTTCTGAAGAAAAATTAAGCAAGTTCAATACAGTTTCTTCCTGCAATTGAATCCCAAGCAAGCCGTGACGTGATAAGAATTTGTGTGATTCCAACTTAACTTAGGAAATTCCTAATCCAGTTGCAGCTTAAATTAAAAAGATCGAGTTGTAAGTTGGGCTTACTTCTTCATCAAGCAACTGCCAACACTATGTAGGTTGAAAGTTACGACTGTCAAGTACAGTACAAAATTTGCTAATTATGAACAAAACCTGATGCTAAATGCAATTGTCAAATCATTAATAGAACGTCATATTGCCAGAGTTTCGTCTGATTTTGCATGTTTAAACTTCCCCTCTAACCATGTAATTGCGTCACAGACCTAATTACTCCTCAATTAAGCGACTCTGCAACGCAGTTGGACTTACTGCATCAAGCGACTCTGCCTCTGTAGCCGAACCCGAAAGCAGAGTATGACGATTCTGAGTACAAAATTAGCTAATTCAACATAATCTGCTGCTTGATGCTATAGTCAAATTACAAATAGAGCATCGTAATACCAGAGCTCGTCTAACAGGTCAAAATAATAATAATACCAGAGCTCGTCTAATTTCGCAGGTTTCAAGTAGCTATTTCACCATCTAATTGCATCACAAACCAAATTTCTCCACGATTACTACGAATTTTGCAGGAACTGGAACTATTGAACTGTATTCGAGGGTTTCGCCGCAGATTTTCGAGTTCCGAGCAGATAAACAAGCGATTCATGGAGGAATAAAGCAGTGAATTCGTGAGCAGTAGGATTTGCGGGCTTACCTCGATCGCAGGAGGCGGACGAACACGGAGGCGCTGAGCAACTGCCTCGCCCTGCGGCTGCTTCGCCTGCGAGAGGTAGCACTTGGAACGGATGGAGATGCTCTTCGGCGCGGCCCCGCGTGCTGCTACCTCCTCCGTCGGCTTCGGCGGTAGCGTCGGAGCCGACGCGATCGCCCGCTTCCCCTGATTGGCCTCGAGCTCCTCGAGGAGGTGGGACAGGTGCATGTTCTCCGCTCTGAGGCGGAGGCGCTCGAGGCGGAGGTCAGCGGCCTCGGCCGTGGCGTCGCGCAGGCGCAGGAAGCAGTCGTCGTAGCGGTCGGCGATCGCGCGCAGGAGCCTCTCCGCCTCGCGCACCTCGCTCGCTTGCTCCGCCGACATGCGGAGCGGCGAGACGTAGCGGCCGTCGGAAACGCACGGTGAGGGCGAGTGGAGCTGCGTCTCCGTATATGATGACCCCCATGTGGGCGAACTGAGTAGGCCTCCCTTGCCGCGGCCGTCGGATACGCGCGACGAGGGAGTGGAGTCGAGCAGCTTCTCCCGCGGCGACGAGCCGAAGCCCTCGGAGGAGACGCAGGACGACCCCGCAGGCGATAGGTGGCCGAGCTCCCCCTCCATGGCCTCCCCTGGAGAGCCCGAGCTGCGAACAGGGTAGCAGAGAGTGAGACGATGAGGAGCTCGGGGGCGGTTGCCTTGGTGTTGCCTGTCGCCCGTCGGGTTCGGAAATTGGAGGGAAGCAGTTGCGGTTTGAGAGACAGGTTGAAGTGACTTGATTGCCCTGCCTTATATAGAACCCCCGTCCATCTCACTAAGACCAAGGGCAGGAACGACTTTTCTCCTCTTTATCTGACGCGGCCATCTGATCTTCGTTAGCTGCAGTATCAAGGCCGTCGAAATGAATCACCTGATTTCCCTTCCTTGTGCAGCGCATGCTCAACTCAACAAGGGTAGAACCGACTTTTCTCCCAGTTACTGCTAAAAAGTAGGAGTAGCTATATTCCGTTTAGAGCGTTCCTGAAGAAACAGTAAATAGCACTCCATTTGGTCACCGTTGGAAACCACACAAAATCTATGTCGCAGCTCTGAATTTAGCATTGTGCGTATGATGGTTCAGATAGTGTACAAACAGTGCATGGCCAGCAAGTATCAGTAATATTGAGCACTGAACTGCTGACCAAAATATCAAAGTAACAATCAGGAAGGTATTGTTGTTCTGTTGTTGAAACAGCAAAGAAATCAGGGCTGGGATCTGCGAATAACAGCTCCATAATACAACACCAATGAAATAATCTAGAGTTTCTAGATATTGTTCCGGTGAGGGTGTCAGCAGTCATTTTTTAGGCGGTGTCGTCCGGATATCAGAGACCCGGAACGACTTCTCAAGGAGCTGCGGAACGGTTAGTTTCAACTCGAACGTCAACTTCTGGAGCACATAACACAGGGCGGTCACATCATGCATTGCACGGTGCGCTTTGCCATCAACTGGGATATTGTAGCGCTCTACCAGATTCTTCATCGACGCCGAGCTGATTTTCTCCCCTGAGATGGAAAAGAAACGAGGTTAAGTTTTCAAGCCAAATGATTTGCTTCAGTTAAATGAACTTTCTTTTTTCAGTTATGGAAAAACAAGAAACAAGAATCCATCTTATACTTATATTTACTAACTGGAGGCTCCACATTAATCCTAGCAGCTAGAGATATTTGTCCGTCCGGTCAGCATATGATGCATGCTTTGCCATCAGATGAAGTAGAAGAGGCGCCCTCACCATCAGCCCTCTCCAACAGACACAATCCATCTCTTCCTCTGTATCCTAGCCTCCCTCAAGAAGATAAGAAAAACATCTCCAGTCACCAGCGATGAATTCAATCTGGCAGCCACCCCCACCTCCAACAGACCTATTTGTTGGGGATATGTCTGTGTGGAGGCCGCCTCTGCCTCCCCAAGCCCACTCATCTTGCAGACTGAGCGCCTCCCTGTAGCAGCATCCGCTGAAGTTTGTGCTCTCACCACCCCACGAAGTTGGCATAGCTATCTGCTGGAGTATTAGCAAGACCCTTTCTGCTGGGACTCTACAATAATCTGACTATTATCTAGTACAGTCACGCTCGCATTTTCCCTACGAGGTGTACGATGGAACTATATGCCTGTGTTGCTTTCATCTGAAAAGGGCGAGATAATGGCAAGCACTTGCTGACCACTCCCATGCCTAGGGCTAGCTGGTGGCCTCGGTGATTTAGGGTATTGATGCATGTGCAAGAAGTGTAGGTTTAAGATTTATTATCATCCCTGTTTGAAATCATTGATATGCTCAGTAAGTTATAGCATATATTGTTAAGTAGACCTATTGTACCTAGGATAATATTTATTTTTATGTAATTATTATGTGCAATGATGGGGCATGCAATCAAGCCTTGAAAAACACAACAATCAAACAAACCGGCGGCAAGTTACCACTTACCACTGCAATCTTATATTTATATGGTGATGTCAACCTTCCAGTTGATCAATTAACTTTGGATTTATAGTATTCCCTCCGATCCAAAATAAGTGTCGTGGTTTTGAACTAACCTTAGTTCAAAGTTAGTTTAAAACTGCAACACTTATTTTGGATCGGAGAGAGTACATGTTTTCCTCTCTACATTATATGTGGTTTGCTTGATTTCTTTTAGTCCTGAGCGCTCTAGAAATATAGCTTCATTGCTGCTTCAATCCAAGGAATTTCCAGAAAAGATGGTTGGCAATAATGATTTCTTTGTAAGGGTTGGTAATAGTGCCAGAGTTAATTGTTATATTACATGGACAGACTCATGTTATGATTTTTAGTGGATTGGCATTGCCTTTTTGCCTTCCTGTCTTTTACATTGTCATAGACACAAACAGTTGTTAGCTACATACACATCTGGATATATGTAAATACATAAAAGGTCAATACGGGATTTTCTTTTACACTCTCTTGCTGCTGTTTATATATGTACTTTGAGAACTTCTTCCTAAACTTCAATTTCCTTTGTCTATGCCGACTAAACTGGGATGTCTACATCTTTGTTTAAGTACAGGAAATCAAACCTTCCTGATCCTTTTTCTTACTAATTAATATTTTCCCAATTTTTATTTTGTTCATTTGCCCAAGATGACAGGAAGATCTTTCAGAAGTCAAGAAACAAACTACCATTTTAACAATATTTTCTTAGTCACATTGGGAATTATAAAAAATCCCTGTTTGATAACTCTATTAACAGAGAATATACTTAAAATTATTGTATGATCATGATATGTTTTGAATGCAGTATTCCTATTTGACATGAGCATTTTTATCACTCAACATCTCAGGAATTAAGCTGATGATGAACTTTGCTTCTGCTGACGGCAGCTTCGATGCAATAACCTTAGTTGCCTCTTTTTTTTTTTTGTGCGACATCTAGCATTAAATAAATGTAACTTTTGTAGTCCAACAATGGGGCATCATATATTATAGCCGGCTTTGCTTGCACTTTCTATCTCAGAAATAAAAATATACATAAAATAACACGAATACTAGATCATGTCAATACAGGAGTGGCATCTGTAACAAGAATAACAACACTATAGTATGTTTAGTTTCCTAGTTAGCTGTGATCACTAGAGTAAACTACGTCTTTTTCTAGCACTGAAAACAATCTTGAATATTATATTTATGCAAGTAAAGAAAACACTTGGAGAGAGAACATACCATTAGAATCAACTAACTGTCTTGCAATAGGAAGTGTGTCTACAAACAGCCAGTCACCAGGCATCTCTTGTTTGCAGCGTTGGAACTCAAAGATGAGAAAGGGCACATCAAAGGTTTTCCCGTTATGAGCAACCCACATAACTGGTTTACCAGCCACTTGACGACTCCAAACATATTGTAGTAGAATAGGGATAAACTCCCCAAATCTGCATAGCCAGAGATGAAAACTCTAATTACAAAAAAAAAACGAAGAATTCAAGTAGGAGCGCACCAAGAAAAATAAAAATAAAGGGTGTCCTCGCTAAAAGATAAATAAATGAATGGTAACCAAATTTTAAAATCCTTGCACACTGAAGGAATTGAAGTTCATTATAAGAGAGGTACGGGTTGCACACAACAATTAACAAACATATGTTTGATCCCAGTTCATATTTCTGTCGTTGCAGAACTATATTTTTCAGAATGTACTGCAGCAATCCCATGCTCCCATGTTGTGGCTCTCAAATTGACCACAACATGTAGGAGGTGCAAAAGCTCAGAGAGCCTTCTTTTTGCAGAAAAGTATCAGAATTTTTAAAACAAATGGCAGATGAATGAATGATGATTGCAAGCAAAGAAAAACTCTTAGCTGAAGGATAAATATAACTTGTGATCTGCATTTAATTTTCAATTGTTCTCTCATGGGTCTTTATTTCTCCATCAAACTCTTACAAAATGATGGGTTCCATGAATAAAAAGGTAATAAAAATGGAAAAAATATCTGATGTTGCTGAAGGATTGCGAAAGACAATACCTTGGGATATCAGAACTGCAGACCATCTTGGTGCTGATACCATGAACAGCTTCGTTTTTAACCTCTCTCTCAGGATTTATAAGGGTCTGAAAAGTGCTATTCTCTCCACCCGTAAGATCACGTACAGCAAACTCAATAATTCTATCACCACGGCGTGAGAAGCCAGTAGTTTCAATATCAAAGACAAGGATAGTTGCAGGGCAGTCGGTCTTGCCTCCAGAAACCTTTTCCTGAATATCGTAGCACTGGAGTGATTTCAGGTGCTGCAGATCAGACTGCTTGAACACTTCAATTGATGATTCAACTGATCCACCATGTAGACGGCGGTTATTGCTGAAGGACTGCTTACTTCCTTTTCTTGCACTTCTCGCTAGTACTGTTGCACTAAAAGGTCTAGTTTTATGTCTTCTGTTCTGAAGTACATTTTCAGAGATTATTCTGCTGTGATACTTCAGAAATCTGATACTACAAATGTGTCCTATTGAGTTCCTTAGTTGATGGAAGTTACCACAGCAAATAGAATATAAGGACATTGTAAAATGGAGTAGAAAGGGGCAAAGGGCATCAAAGGTCTTGTTGGCCCTATTTATTTGGTACGAAATTTAGATAACAGAATATTCAACGCCACCTCTATTAATCCTGAAATGGTGAACAAACGATCATTATTAGTTGGCATTTGTCAAACTTAAAACTAGTGGAGATATGCAAGAATGTAACTAAACTATCAACGGTGAAGTCATCGCATATATCTCACAACATGTAATGTGAGCGCAAATAAGCATAAAAAAGAAGATAGCAGACCAGACAGTACTACAGTAACATTTTCTAAGACATTAAAAACTAGAATAATTAGAGAAAGCACAAATCCAGCAGATAACATGTTCATCTTGATCACACAAATCGCAGTTATAACAAGGATTAATTAAACTGTGTCACTCAATAGAGAAAATCTTCTATACCGGCTAAAAGTGTATGATACCCGATGCACATTTCTGTGTCTGCGTACCCTTATCTCAAAGCTAAACTGATAACAAAATATTTTACAGAGCTCATGTTTGTCCTTGGCTCAGTGCTGTGCGCCACCTAAGCTCCATGCATCCAAACGGAACATAACTATTTAAGTCCACTTATAGCTTCTCCAAACTCCTGATAGGACGCTGTACAAATCATCTCTGCGTTGCTTCATCAAGTGCTCACCAGTAATCTTTGCAGGAGCAGCACCCGCTTTCAAAGCGGTGAAATCGAACTCTATCTCTCATAATTATAACACGACAAAGTACCTTCGAAATTATCTTCATCCATTCATGGCAGTCACCGCATGCCTGCAGATTCTTTGACACCAATATTTCTGTCCCTGGACCAGTCTTAAGAACACTATAAGCCACTGCAAGCTTCTCACTGTGGAAGCTGAGATTTTCTTCTCTTTCCTCCTGTGATACATCTTTTGTTACTAATTCAGTGGATGGGGTATAACCTTCAGCCTTCGCTTTTTTTAATAAGCCATGCAGCACTCGGTAGATATCATCAGAATCAGGATGAGATCGATCACCAGCTTTGAATTCACGGGTGCTCCCCCCTAATTCAACCCAACTCAAGCCCTTGATCTTACGTACCTTCTTTTTCTTCATCTCTTTCCATACTTCCTCTGAATCATCCCACCTGTTTATTGATGAGTAGATATTTGAAAGAAGGGTATAATCACCACTGCCCTGACATGCTATCTGTTCAATAGCGACATCACCTAATTTGGTTCGATGGTACCTACGACAAGCACTAAGTAATGCCCTCCATATCACAGCATCAGGCTTCACGGCCATTGACCTCACCAAGTTGTATGCTTCATCCAGCAGACCAGCTCGTGACAGTGTGTCCACCATTGCACCATAGTGTTCAACCTTTGGAGTGATCGAATACTTCGAAGTCATCGTGTCAAGGTACTGACGCGCCTCTTCAACCATACCACAATGACTACAGGCTGTCAATAGTGCAACAAATGTAACCCCATCAGGAACCACACCTGAAAGTTCCATCCTGCGGAACAGCATCACCACATCAGATCCAAGACCATGCCCTGCCAGACTACTAATCATCGTGTTCCATGTGGACAGGTGTTTTTCCTTAACGTTATTGAATATTTCAACTGATACAGCAATCCTTCCGCATTTAGCATACATATCAACCAGAGCTGAGATTAAAAGATGATTCTTCTCCACCCCCAGCTCATCCATCAGTTGATGAACCCACACACCATAACAGCGGGCACCAGCTCGAGCACAAGCAGACAGGACTGAAGAGAATGAAAAACCGTCAGGCACAAGGCCTGAATTGACCAACCTGCTGAAAAGATTCATTGCATCTTTCAGATGGGAGCTCCTTACTGCACCTGCAATCATTGAATTCCATGAGACCAGGTCCTTGACAGGCATCCTCTTGAAAATCTGATATGCCTTGTCTAGCTGTCCTCCCTTCAAGAATCCCATAAGCATCAAATTACCATGGAAAGGATCAGTACTCCACTCAAGCATTGGCCAATACAGTTCACATGCTTCCATCATGCGATCATGATCGATATACAACCTCAAAAGTGGAGCTGTTATATCTTGGTTACGTAACAACCCAACTTTAGTGAGATGTGAATGAATTTGCATGGCAGCATAGATGTCTGAACATTTCGAACAAGCTCTGAGGAGGAGAACATATGTTCTGTAATCAGGGCAAAATGTGGTAAAATGGAGCATGGTGCTATAGTCCATCAGTGACTTTTGTGGGGAGCCTTTCTCCAAAGATGCTCGGAGGATGGAATTGGCATATGGAAAGATAAGTCTCATGGGATGTTTCTTCAAACAGCTTGAGTAGGACATAGTGCAAATGGGCTGCTGAAGTGATTTCCTAGAATGCAGGCACAAAATTTATATTTTCTGAAGCTTGCAGTTCATTAACACCGTGCAGCTAGCAGCCTATTAATATAAAATATTCAGCAGCCTGATGTACAAATAATGTTAACTAAGATAATTATCCAAAATTAAAGCTGTGCTTATAGCCACCGAAATGAAAAATTAAGGTCACCATTGATTCTTTACTTCTTGTGCATGAATTTACCAATGCTAGAGCATAGTAAGTATGCTAAATATATTGCACATTTGCACAGGTATGGCCAAATGTGCTTCATTACAAAATACATCTACTAGTGAATCTCATGGTAAAAATTCTACATGAAACTACCATGTATGTAAAACATTAATCAAGCTCTCATTATACAGGATGATTTAAGATAATCGCAACAGCCAACAACAATTCTTGATAACGGAAATGATGTAGGTCTTGAGCCCTAAAGTCCTTCCTACACATGTGCAGCTTGCGGCTCTATGATAATAACATTGCCAAACAAACTAAAGGAAATCCAAGAACCAGCACAGAACATATTAAGGTCTATCGGCATTGGTATTGGTATTGGTATGGATATTGATAACCTCATCGTGCATCACTATGATGCAGAGGCCGGGGCTATGCCCTTTTCGAAAAAAAAATGTCTTAGACTTTTAGTTTTTCTGCACGACCTTGCAAATGGAAATATTGTCCCGTTCTAAATAACAGATGCCAGGTAGCTGTCTAAGAACAAGTAATCACGTGAGAGGATGTACATTTATACCAAAAGTACTAACTACTGGATAACAAACATGTACTAGAAATTTGACAGCTACGGGTAAGCGTGGCAAGCGTAAATTCGTCCACGGCGACACTTCTTTCCATGGGCCTTCAAAACTAGGAAAAGAAACCTGATAATCCATCTACTCAAGAGGAACAAACCCGCGCCACCAAATCCCCCAAACATTATAAGACGAACCCTAGTGCATCAACACGACAACGGAAACACCTAAAAGCTCAAGCACACTGTTTCAACAAGGCTCAACACCACCCATGGCAACGCAGCCGCCCTGCTCGACGAAATGCCTCGCCAGGAAATGAACAAAAACAGCGGATCAATGAGCACGAAAAAACAAAGAGGAGGTACCTGAGCATCCGGCCGGCTGAACAAGATCCAATGGAATGGCGAAAGAGCGTCGCGGCTGACGAAATTGGGAACAAGAAGGAAGGAAAAGCAAGCAAGCGAGCGAGCACGGAAGGTATATGCCTTGCGGAGATGCGAAGGCTTGTCAGCGCGTGGGCGGGAGAGGCGTGTGCGGCGTGGATGGGGGTAGCGGTGGAGGTGGCGGGAGAGAGTGGGGGCTTCGGGACAACCGGAGAGCGGGACGGAGAGGGCGCCCGGTGTTGGCGGATCAACCGCACCTCAGGCGTGGGATCGTGGGGTGGGAGGTTGAGAGTGGCGCTCCGGCAAATGGCCACTCCTCTGCGGCGTGTGGGGTGGGAGCATAGGTGGCCAACGGGCCAGCATGGGCAACCGCACGTGCCGAAATGGGCCTGGCCCAGCACGGCCCGCAGCAGCCCATTTATAAGCAGGCCATGCCATGCCGGCACATGGGCATCACCTCAGCAGGAGGGTGTGTTGCTGAAAAGCCCACAAAGGAGGAACTTCGCCCGTTTTGAGTAGCTAATTCCGTTGTTGTGTATAATTGGCATGTTTTTCTCTTTGATCTTTGAGTCAGACGAGATCGAGGATGGTGGGTAAGAACTCGGTCGGTGATGACGGGGTTGAACTCGGTCGGGCAGAGATCGATGTTGATAGTGGTTGCCGGATGTAGGGGAGGGAGGGAGGCGGTCAAGGAGGGAGGCGATTGAGGGCGGGTCGCAGTGGTAGGAAGGGCGGCCGTTGGCGGACACCACGCAACCTTTTGCCCGTGGCCGCTAGGGTCGGTTGTGGAGGGGAGTGGAGGCGGGGGCTGGAGGGGAATGGAGGAAAGGGGACGTAAGAGCATCTACACCTGGACTTACCAAATCTGACCCCTAAATGTATGCGCACGCGTCCGGTCAGTAACCTGGCATGTCCATTTTGAGCCCCTATTTGTCTGTTCATGCAGTCACATTTCTCATTTTCTTTCTCATATGTTCGGTCACTTGCACATGATTGGTGGAGATGAAAAGAAAGAATGAAAAGAAATAATAAGGAAAGAGAAAAGCTGGTCCGGCATGGGTCGTGTCCTACGTGGCGGACTAACTAGGAGCGTCCGCGAGTTCTCATATCCTCCTTACATTTGTCCTCGATATGAGGGTTCACGGACAGCCCGGACGTATAGGGACGATACAAAGAGTCCGATTGGGTCACTTTTTCCCTTCTCTCTCCTATCCGGTCACTGACTGGTCGCGTCAATGAAGGTTTGAGGAGGATTTGAGGATGTCGGCGGCAGATGCTCTAACTACTACTGAACAGGCCCTTAGCCACTAGTTGTAGGAGATATGCCTTAGAGGAAATACACGGTAAAATGTATTCCTAGTCGTACTTCTGAGACTAGCTTAAGTGTTGCATGATGGTCATGTTTTCCTGATCATGAGCATGACTATGGCGGCAACTTTGAGGACACAATGTTAGAAGAACACTTGTGTTGAATCGACCCAAACTGATGTTACGTTATGATATACATTCGTCACAATTTAATGGTTTTATAACACGGAGAAAGTTAGCGTTTGCATAATTTCTTAGACCACGAGTTCCTTCATACTTGCTTCATGAACTATGGGGTTAGTTAAATGTCATCCGTCACAGGGTAGCTATTACGGTGACTTTCGGGTTCATGGAAAAGTATGACGAGGTACTTGATAACTCAAGATTAGGATTTGCTCCTCCGACGATGAAGAGATATTCTTCGGGCCCTCTTGGTGTTACGGTATCCATCATCGTCTGGCCAGGCACGGCATGATTTTATCACGGGGATGCCGGAACACGGGAACAAGAAAAGAGAACAAAACCAGTAGTGAGGAATCGGACATGGTGAACAAAGTTGTTGATTCACGAGGATGCCATTAAATCTCACCTCGGGTATTTGTAACATATTGCGAGGGAACGTGAACAACATTCAGTAAACCACAAGTTCCTCGAATATTTATTCGTGTGAGTATAGGGATCAATATGGATGTCCACGGTTCCAGTATTGATCATTGATTGGAAAGTGTTCCGGTCATGTCTATACTCCAAGGAACCTACAGGGTTACACACTTATGGTTCATCTATCTGTTAAGTAATAGACATGGAGTCTGAGAGAATGTGCTATTTGTGAATGCGTTGAGATTTCTCCAAAGAGGAAGAGTGATGTAGTGTAGTAGCACAAAGTATTTCCTCCGTTAAGAACCAGGTTTATCGAACCTATAGGAGATTAGTGCAACGAACGATCGACAATACCTGCACACGCATAAATAAAATACTTGCACCCAACGCAGGCAAGAGGGTTGTCAATCCCCTTATACTCATTAATTGCAGGATTAAATCTGATAGAGATAGGTTTATAAATTGCAAAACTAAATAAAAGTAAATAAATTGCAGCAAGGAGATTTTTGTACTTTTAGTAAACATAATAGGTGAACGGACCCGGGGGGCATATCTTTCACTAGAGGCATCTCTCTCATGAACATAGCAAGGTTGAGTGAACAAATTACTATTGGGCAATTGATAGACAAGCGAAAAATTATGATGTTATTCATGAAATGATCGTATATAGGCATTACGTCTGTGACAAGTCGACTGAAATGATTCTACATCTACTACTATTACTCCACCAATCGACCGCCATCCAACATGCATCTATGGTATTAATTTCATAACAAACAAAGTAATGCTTGGAGCATGATGATATAATGTAGACAAAGTAAGACCAAATAATATGTTCGAACCCCATCGTTTTATCCTTAGTAGCAACAATACAAATACATGCCTCGCTACTCCTCCTGTCACGGAGTGAGGACACTACAAGATTGAACCTACTACTATGCACCACTTCCTCTGGAGATCTAATCATCACCTTGGCCAAAGAAAATCATCAACTTGGCCAAAGAAAACTCATAGATCAGAAAGCATACATAGCTATAATAATCACACATAATAAATCTCAGAGAGGATTCAATTACTTTCAATGAATAATCAGATCATAAACCCACAATTCATCCGATCCCAACAAACACACTTCAAAGATTACATCGAATAGGTCTCTGAAGAGATCATTGTATTGAAGATCAATGGAAGAGAGAGAGAGAGAGAGTCATCTAGCTACTGCTAGGACCCATAGGTCATGTGGGAACTACTCACATATCATTGGGGATGCAGCAAGGTTGATGAAGGCGGCCTCCGTGATGGATTCCCCCTTTGGGAGAGTACCGGAAAAGGCCTCCAGATGGGATCGCAAAAGAACAGAGGCTTGCGGTGGCGGAAAAATTGTTTTGGATGCTGCCCTGAGGGTTTCTGAATATATGTGAATTTATAGGCCATGAATTAGGGCAAAAGGAGCAGCAGGGGGCCCGTAAGGGGGCAGGGCGCGCCCCCTGCCTTGTCGTGTGCCCAGCTGGCTTATGGACTCCTCTCGAAGCTTCCAGGGTCCGTTTTGGTCCAAAAAAAGTCGTCAAAAGTTTCAACGTGTTTGGACTCCATTTGGTATGGATTTTCTGTAAAACCAAAAACAAGTAGAAAACAACAACTAGCACTTGGCACTGGGTTAATAGGTTACTTCCCAAAAATTATATAAAATAGTGTATAAAGCATACAAGATTGATACTATAATACCATGAAACAATTAAAAATTATAGATGCGTTGGAGACGTATCATAATGTAACCGGAAAAGTTTCGGAGATGACAAGAAAGTTTCACAGAGAAAACCGAAAATGTTCGGAGTCACCGGAAGTGTTTCGGAGATAAAAAAACATCATACCATAAATGTTCCAGAACGCATCTAGAATTATGTTGGGGGGATGTTCTGGACCTTTGGGGATTTTTCCAGATTAAACGACCGCGGAAAAATCTTGTCCCGGTCTGAGGGGATAAGGTCCCATGAATCATGGGATGATGATGTCATGGTAGGTGATGTCGCCCGTACCCTAAAGTAGCAGGTGATGTCACATGTACCCTAAAGTAGTGGGTGATTTCACTTGTCATGGTTTTGTCATGGCAGATGTCCTCGTGGGAGAACTAAGTTATGAGGTCATCGATACTAGGTGGTGACTTGAAGGGGGTTGATTGGAAGCGAGGGACGCAAGTTTACCCAGGTTCGGCCCCTCACAGTGGAGGTAAAGACCTACTCCTGCTTGATTGATATTTATGATGATCTCGATTACAAAGGTGTTGTTCGCTACCTAGATTTCGAGAGATTTTAACTTAACCTTTGACGTCCCAGCAACCCCCTTTATATAATAGGTTGGTGATGGCTCGAGAATTTTTGGTGTTTTTCATAGTGACTTCTACTTGGTTTCATTGGATTTTTGTTATTCTTCGGATATTTTTAATGCTAATCCAACAAAAGAGAATAAAAAGTCTACTTTTTCCCATGATTGGAAGGAAATTTCATTTTTGGAAGGAAACCTAGGGGGATTGCTTAAAATCAAGCCAAATGGAGCAACTTTCCTAAAGAGAGCACTGCCAACAGGCACACCAAAGTGAAAGATGGCTTTCCATGCGACCGCAAGCGCTCACATGAGCGGTCGTATGGACTGCTAGCAGCCCCTCCTCGTCTATACAAGCAACTTTCGTGAAGGGACCACGAGGAGAAGATAACCCTAGTCGCCGCCACACCATCCAGAACAAGAGATGAGAGGATCTGAAGAACTAACGAAGATTATCGTAGTTTTGGTTCTTTCATATCCATCATTATCATCACCTCCTTCACTATTGTAAGAGGGATTGCAATTTGTAAACTCTACTCCATCTCATCCGAGATAAAGACTATTTGAGTACCATTTCATCTCATTGTGGATCCTTGATACGTCTCCAACGTATCTATAATTTTTTCTTGTTCCATGATGTTATATTATCATTCTTGGATGTTTTACAATCATTTTATAACAACTTTATATCATTTTTTGGGACTAACCTAATGACATAGTGCCAAAGTGCCAGTTGCTGTTTTTGCTTGTTTTTTACTTCGTAGAAAATCAATACCAAACGGAGTCCAATCGCGACGAAACTTTTTGGAGATTTTTTCTGGACCAGAAGACACCCAGTGGGCCAAAGAAGTACCGGAGAAGTGGGCCTAGGAGATCATAACCCACCAGGGGGGGCCCGGCGCGCCCTGACGGGTTGTGTCCTCCTCGGGGCCCCTCTCCACCGCCTCTGATGCCTATAAATTCCCAAATATTCTAAAAACCCTAGGGGAGTCGACGAAACACAATTCCAGCCGCCGCAAGTTCCAGAACCTCGAGATCCAATCTAAACACCATCACGGAGGGGTTCATCTTCTTCATAGGTGCCTCTTCGATGATGCGTGAGTAGTCCACCATAGACCTACGGGTCCGTAGGCAGTAGCTAGATGGCTTCCTCTCTCTCTCTCTCTCTCTCTCTCTCTCTTATGATTCTCAATACAATGGTCTCTTGGAGATCTATTTGATGTAAACTTTTGCGGTGTGTTTGTTGGGATCCGATGAATTTTGAGTTCATGATCAGTTTCTATCCATGAATATTATTTGAGTCTTCTTTGATCTCTTATATGCATGATTACTTATAGCCTCGTATTTCTTCTTCGAATCTTTGGTTTAGTTAGGCCAACTAGATCGATTTTTCTTGCCATGGGAAGAGGTGCTTTGTGATGGGTTCGATCTTGCGGTGTTCTTTCCCAGTGACAGAAGGGGCAGCAAGACACGCATGTATCGTTGCTATTAAGGATAACAAGATGGGGTCTATTCCTACATGAATAGATCTTGTCTACATCATGTCATCGTTCTTATTGCATTACTCTGTTTTTCCATGAACTTAATACACTAGATGCATGCTGGATAGCGGTCGATGTGTGGAGTAATAGAGGTAGATGCAGGCAGGAGTCGGTTTACCTATCTTGGACGTGATGCCTATATAATGATCATCGCCTTGGATATCGTCGTGACTATTCGATTTTATATCAATTGCCCAACAGTAATTTGTTCACCCACTGTGCGCTATACTCATGAGAGAAGCCACTAGTGAATCCTACGGCCCCCGGGTCTACTTTTCCAACATATTGCTTTCAGATCTATCTTTTTGCATCTTTGTTTTCAGATCTACAAAACCAAAAACCCAAAAACGTATTGCTGCATATTTTATTTGCTCTTTTTATTTTGTGTTCTTGAGAGATCTATCTCTCCTATCTATCACTACCTAATCTATCTTTTTACCGTAGAGAGATTGACAACCTCTCTTTCGCGTCGGGTTGCAAGTATTTGTTGTTTGTGTGCAGGTGCTGCTTATTGGGTGGTGGTGATCCTCCTACTGGTTCGATAACCTTGGTTTCATAACTGAGGGAAATACTTACCGTCACTGTGCTGCATCATCCCTTCCTCTTTGTAGAAATACCGACGCAGTCTCAAGCCACGTCAAAGGAATTTCTGGCGCCGTTGCCGGGGAGGAAGCGGTCTCTTCTACGTGCCTATCGTAGGCGCCGAGGGGACTCCATCATCATCTACCAGGTTCCTAATCACAAATCTCATCTCCTTGCAATTACATTATTGCCATTTGCCTCTCGTTTTCCTCTCCCCCACTTCACCAATTTGCCGTTTTATTCACCCTCTTTTTCGTTTGCCTTTTTCTCGTCGGATCTCTTCCATTCTTGCAATCTTATTTGCCTATCGTGTTGCTATGTCTAGTACTACTACTCCCCCTTTGTCACCAGATTTTGAAGTTCTATACTTCAAACAAAAACAAGGGGAAAATTTGAAAGATGTCTGGTATAGGCTAATGGAATCCTATCGTATTTCCAATCTAAAAGGTGACGCAAAAGTTTTGCTTAGAAATTTTTACATTGGATTGGCTTTGCATCATAGAGAGCTTTTGGATTTTGCCTCTAAGGGGAATTTTATTGTACTTGATGCAAACGCCGCTTATGAAGTTTTGGAAGGGATTTTGGGGGTTCCCCCACCCAAAAAGGGGCTTGCTTTTTCACAAGAGGGGGTTCAAATTCTCGACAAATTGGGTGACTTACATAAGCACTTGGTCGAGTTACAAAAATATCACGAACCCCTCAAACATATTAGTGGGAACCTTAATCCCTTGAATACTTTGATTACCCTTTGCAACAAGCGTTTGGATATTTTGGATCTCAAGATGGTTTCTTATCCTGAAAATTTGGGGAAGCATAAAGAGCCCCCCGGATTCGAGAAGGCCCTCACAAAAGTGGCAAAATCCAAAGATGACAATACTTGAATCTATGTGTTATGCCTGGCTAGGGGCGTAAAACGATAGCGCTTGTTGGGAGGCAACCCAATGAATAAATTTATTTTTGCTTTTTCCTTTCTGTTTTTGAGTGTTGACACAATTATGCCTCTATTATGATTGTGTTTTTATGGTTTATTTAGTGTTTGTGCCAAGTAAAGCCTTTAGGATGATTCATAGGATGAGTAGACGTGATGCTGAATCTGAAACAGAAACTTTGCGACCAGTATATGAATTTTCATTTTTTGCTGGAACGTGATCTTGAGCTGAAATTTTGACACAGTGTTGCTATACAAATTCCTTACGTTGTCCTAATTTTCATATTTTTAGAGTTATAGAAGTATGGTTAGAGTACAGATTACTACAAACTGTTTTGTTTAAGACAGATTCTGTTTTCGTTGCATTGTGTGCTTGTTTTGATGAATCTATGGGTTATATTGAAGGGTATGAGCCATGGTAAAGTTAAAATATAGTAGGTATAATGCAATAACAAAATATGAATGGGTTTGCAACAGCACCTAAAGTAGTGATTTGCTTTATTATACTAACGGATCTCACGAAGATTTTGTTGAGTTTTGTGTGATTGAAGTTTTCAAGTTTTGGGTGAGATCACGATGGATGAAGGAATAAGGAGTGACAAGAGCCTAAGCTTGGGGATGCTACCGCACCCCCAAGACATATCCAAAGAGTAACAAGCAACTAAGCTTGGGGATGCCGCCGAGTGGCATCCCCTCTTTCTTCTAACGACCATCGGTATTTTACTTGGAGCTATATTTTTATTCGTCACATATCATGAGTTTTGCTTGGAGCGTCTTGTATCTTTGCTTGCTTTGCTTGTTTGTTTTTCCTTTGTATCCTTGCTGTACACACCTATTTGGGAGAGACAAAATTATGCTATGATTTGTTAGAATTGCTCTCTATGCTTCACTTAAACTTTTTGAGCTATAGAATTCCTCTAGTGCTTCACTTATATCTTTTTGAGCACGGTGTGCTTGGAAATTTTTGTAGAAATACTCTCATGCTTCACTTAGATTAATTTGAGAGTTAGTAAATTTTGAAGAAATCCTCTCATGCTTCACTTATACCTTTTTGAGAGATGAAATCTTTATGCTCACGTGCTTCACTTAAATTTGTTTGAGCTTGCCAAAAAGCAATGGCAATATATGAAACTAGTCCCAAAGTGATAGATATCCAAGGAGGATATAATAAAAACTTTCATGAAGATCATTGGGCAAATTAAACATGATTCTTTGTAATAGTTTTGAAACATGATGATAGTAATATGTGAGTCATGTTAGTGAGTAATTGTGCTTTAGTAGGAATATTGGTGTTAAGGTTTGTGATTCCCTATGCATGCACAAAAGTCAATAGTTATGCAATGAAGTTATATCCTACTTATGGTGCATGATTCGGTGTTAGTTATGCTCAATGCTCGCTTATGTGAATTTTCGTTTCTTGGTTTGGTTGCTTCTCAATCTATTTGCTAGCCTCCATTTGTACTAAGTAGAAATACTACTTGTACATCCAAATCCTTAAACCAAGTTTTGCCTTATGAGTCCACCATACCTACCTATATGCGGTATTTCCATGCCGTTCCAAGCAAATTTGTATGTGCCATCTCTAAATTTTCAAAATAAATTTTCTCTTTTGTGTGCTCGTACCGCTCATGAAACGGTGGGGAGTGTCCAATATTTTTCCATGCTAGATGTGTTATTCTCAAGATGAGTGTTTATTCACTTGTCATTGCTTGAGAGTGCGGCGGTAATAGGGATGCCCGTTCCCTAAATGAAAAAGAAAAAATATTTACTTTATGTTGTCAAATAATAAATTTCTTGGAAAGTGTTGGTATGGAAGGCAACCGTGGATACGGCCCGCCATGGAAAGTGAAAGTTTGGTGGAAAAAAGGAATAAACTTTATTTTCTGTTTGGGAACCGCCTATGATATATCTAGCATGGAAAGTATTGTGAGCTACTTTGTCGTTTTCGTTGACAGGAAAGGCATGCCACCCAAAATATTTTTCTCTCTCAATTTAAACCTTGAGCTCTGGCACCTCTACAAATCCCTACTTCCCTTTGCGAAGGGCCTATCTATTTACTTTATGCAATTTTTTTGAGTCTCCATCTTCTCTTATAAAGCACCAACTAGGGGGCACTACGATCGTACTTAAGCATTGGGCATAGCTAATATTTGAGTGTGTTTCATGAATGGATCAATGATTGAGCATGATGGGCTAGGGATAACTTTCTTTAGTGTTGATATTTTGAAAGACATGGTTGCTTGTTGACATGCTTGAGTATTGAAGTCATTATGTTAAAACTAGACTATTGCTTTGAATCATTTACAAGTCCAAATGTCCATGCTATACAAAAGAAAAGAATATGATGAACATGTTAGGCAGCATTCCACATCAAAAATTCTGTTTTTATCATTTACCTACTCGAGGAAAAGTAGGAATTAAGCTTGGGGATGCTGATACGTCTCCAACGTATCTATAATTTTTGCTTGTGCCATGCTGTTATATTATCATTCTTGGATGTTTTACAATCATTTTATATCATTTTTTAGACTAACCTATTGACATAGTGCCAAAGTGCCAGTTGCTGTTTTTGCTTGTTTTTTTACTTCGCGGAAAATCAATACCAAACGGAGTCCAATCGCGACGAAAATTTTTGGAGATTTTTTCTGGACCAGAAGACACCAAGTGGGCCAAAGAAGTACCGGAGAAGTGGGCCGAGGAGACCACAACCCACCAGGGCGCGCCAGGGGGGCCTGGCGCGCCCTGATGGGTTGTGCCCTCCTCGGGGCCCCTCTCCACCGCCACTGATGCCTATAAATTCCCAAATATTCCAAAAAACCTAGGGGAGTCGACGAAACACAATTCCAGCCGCCGCAAGTTCCAGAACCTCGAGATCCAATCTAAACACCATCACGGAGGGGTTCATCTTCTTCATAGGTGCCTCTCCGATGATGCGTGAGTAGTCCACCACAGACCTACAGGTCCGTAGGCAGTAGCTAGATGGCTTCATCTCTCTCTCTCATGATTCTCAATACAATGGTCTCTTGGAGATCTATTTGATGTAATCTTTTGCGGTGTGTTTGTTGGGATCCGTTGAATTTTGAGTTCATGATCAGTTTCTATCCATGAATATTATTGAGTCTTCTTTGATCTCTTATATGCATGATTACTTATAGCCTCGTATTTCTTCTTTGAATCTTTGGTTTAGTTAGGCCAACTAGATCGATTTTTCTTGCCATGGGAAGAGGTGCTTTGTGATGGGTTCGATCTTGCGGTGTTCTTTCCCAGTGATAGAAGGGGTAGCAAGACACGCATGTATCGTTGCTATTAAGGACAACAAGATGGGGTCTATTCCTACATGAATAGATCTTGTCTACATCATGTCATCGTTCTTATTGCATTACTCCGTTTTTCCATGAACTTAATACACTAAATGCATGCTGGATAGCGGTCGATGTGTGAAGTAATAAAGGTAGATGCAGGCAGGAGTCGGTTTACCTATCTTGGACGTGATGCCTATATAATGATCATCGCCTTGTATATCGTCATGACTATTCGATTTTCTATCAATTGCCCAACAGTAATTTGTTCACCCACCGTGTGCTATACTCATGAGAGAAGCCACTAGTGAATCCTACGACCCCTGGGTCTACTTTTCCAACATATTGCTTTCAGATCTATCTTTTTGCATCTTTGTTTTCAGATCTACAAAACCCAAAACCCAAAAACATATTGCTGCATATTTTATTTGCTCTTTTTATTTTGTGATCTTGAGAGATCTATCTCTCCTATCTATCACTACCTAATCTATCTTTTTACCGTAGAGAGATTGACAACCTCTCTTTCGCGTCGGGTTGCAAGTATTTGTTGTTTGTGTGCAGGTGCTGCTTATTGGGTGGTGGTGATCCTCCTACTGGTTCGATAACCTTGGTTTCATAACTAAGGGAAATACTTACCGTCGCTGTGATGCATCATCCCTTCCTCTTTCGGAAAATACCGACGCAGTCTCAAGCCACGTCAATCCTCCTAATATTATCGATATGTTTTTCATGGTTTCTATCTCTGTTGTGATTGATTCCCCTCTTATAATGTGTGAGTAATTCCCCTAGGTGTGGGAGATGTAGGTAAGTGGTAAGATTGATCTGTGCCTATTTTATATGTCGTTCGAATTCGTAGTTGTAACATCCCAAAATTGTAAATTTTGGAATGTTATATTAATTAAGTAATAATGATTGCTTGTGTGATTGTTGTTTGAATTCAGTGGAATTTGAAACTTTTTGAAAATCAAATGAGAGGGAATAAAAGGACTTTCCCAATTCTTCCTTTGATGACAATTTGAATTTCATTTGAAAACCATTCAAACCAGAAACTTTATGCAACTCAATGATTTTCATAAAATGACTTCTTCAAAGTATAAGAAAGAGAGTTGGAAATTTAAAGGGATCATTTTAAATCCCATTTGAAGTTATTTGAAAGTTAAAAGTTCTTTTAAAGTTTTCTAAAACCTTATTCCCATTTGAGTTGATTTGAATTTCCATTTCAAATTTCTCTGAAAATTATTCAAATGAGAGAAGGAATATGCTCCTTCATTTCAAAGACCAAATTTGAAAGTCATTTGAAAAAAATAGAAAGTCTATTGGAAAATATTTGAAAATCAAATTCAAGTCCAATTTGAAGTTATTGCAAAACTAATTTTTTTAAAGCATTTTATTTGTCTCTGAAAAATAGTTCATATTTTTCTTCGGAAAGTTCTAAGAATTTTGATATATTATATGAAAAGTTTTATTTTTTTCTTAATTCTATTTTCTTTCTTGTCTTTAATTAAAAAGGGAAAACCATTTTTCTTTTTAACTAGGCGCACCCCACCAGGCCCACTAGCCGGCCCAACTCAACTTTTACCCCACGGCTGTTTTAAAACTCGAAGAGGTATCAGACGGCCTAGATCATTGGATTAAAAGGAGATCCGATGGCCGCCAACTCACCCCTCTTTTGTCTCTCTCTGACTCACTGCCATGTGGCCCGACGCTATCATCCCCTTTCTCTCGCTAGGAGACCCTGCTAGCCATGACTCCGAGCCAGAACCAAATCAAATCGATCGGTGAGATCAATTATGCGACCCCTTGTGCAAGCGATGACCTCTATAAATACCGCAACACTCCCCTCGTTTGATTTCCCACACCAAGGCCTCAAATCCCCCCTCAGAATCAAGCTTACAGAGCTTGTTTCTCTCTGCTGCCATTGTCATCTCCGGTAGCAATTTCGTTGCCAGAAGAGGTCCCCGGGCACCCATGTTCCTCTATTTCTTTCTCCCCCACGCCTACACACCTCTCTGACCCATTATATCGTGCAGATCCACACAGAATCAAAGCCCAAGACGCCATCTAAACCACACCGGTGGCACCCGATCTAGGATAGACCGTTTAGATTAGATCTTCTATTTTGTTTTTTTATCAAAGCAGTATTTGCTAGATTACGGCCATCCGTTGTTTTGACTCCATAGCGAATAGGTCCTGACCATTAGAGTTGCGCCACGTGTCCCTGATCGATCGCTAGTGTTTCTGTTTATTTTAGTTTTAGTTTTTTGTTTTCAGTTTTAGTTTCAAACTTGTTTTGTTAATATCTTTTATTATTTTAACTCCAATTTGAGTGATGCAAATTGCCATGGTTTCACAAAATTATGTACTTTCTGATGCAACCAAAAGTTTTCATATTTTTAAATTTTAAATTTGAAGTTTGGTAGATTTGCTTTAAACCCTAGATTGCTAATAACTTTTATTTAAAAATAGCTTTTTGATTAATTCTTTTTGCTGCTATTTTCTATTAGTTTTGTTTAACCATAGAATCAAAAAAATTGATACATATATTATTTCCGTTTAGATCAAATTCAATCAAAACACTTTTATGCTTGTTTTTAGTGAAAAGTAATTGTTTTTATTTTATTTAAAAAAATATTTCTTTTGTAACTTTAATCAATTTGATAAAGTTTCTGTTTGTTAACAGAAATAAAGTTTATTAAATAATTAAATTTGTTTAGATTTATTTTAAGTTGTAATTCGTTTAGGTCATAACTTTGCTTTTGGAAAAGCTTTTAAATTATTTCCTTTTGCTAATTAAAGTTTAGATAAAAACTAAGTTGGAAATGTTTTATATTATGTTAAAATTTAGTTTAGATCTGAAACAAAATTTTAAATTGCTAAAATGAAAAGCTCTTACATAGACTCTTCTCTGAAATATGATGAACTGTGATTGTCTCAATGACTAAGAACATAGTTTGTTGATTGTCAATAAAGTTTATACTTAATACTTCAAAGTTGTGGATAGATTTTTACTTGTTTATGAGAAGCTATATAATAAGAATTTGTTGCTATGATAATATTCATGATGCTCGCATGTCCGTATTTTGTTTTTATCGACACCTCTCTCTCTAATTATTTGGTCATTATTATCGAGTTCGGCTTTCACTTGAGGACAAGCGAGGTCTAAGATTGGGGGAGTTGATACGTCAATTTTGCACATGATTTCTTACTGATAATTATATTATTCTTGGTCATTATTTCACTTCATGATACAATTCTTATGCCTTTTATCTCTTAATTTACAAGGTACATCACAAAGAGGGAAATTGCCGGAAACTAGAATTCTAGACGTGAAAACCAAGAAAAAGGCTGAAAATTCACCGACTCCAAATGACCTAAAACTTCACGATGAATTTTTGTGGAATATATGTGAATTTATGGAGCAAAAATATACCAGAGGGGGTCCACCTGTTGGTTCCAAGCCAACAAGGCGCGCCCACCTCCCTAGGCGCGCCCACCTCCCTAGGCGCGCCCTGATGGCTTGGTGCCACCTCCCAGGTGCTTCGGCCCCCCTCTTCTGCTATATGATGGGTTTTGACCTAGAAAAAATAGAGGATACTTTCGAGACGAAGTGCCACCATCTCGAGGCGGAAACCTGGGCAAAGGCCCTTTTGATCTCCGACAGAGAGTTTCTATCGGGGACTCTTCCCTCCGGGAGGGGGAAATCGAAGCCATCGTCATCACCAATGCTTCCTCCTTCGTGTGAGGACCAATCTTTACCAACATATTCACTAGCACCATATCATATCAAACCCTAGTTCATCTCTTGTATTCAATCTTTGTCTCAAAACCTCATATTGGTACCTGGGGGCTACTAGTAGTGTTGATTACATCTTGTAGTTGATGCTTGTTGGTTTACTTGGTGGAAGATAATATGTTCAGATCCTTAATCATATTTATTATACCTCTGATATTGAACATGGTAATGATTTGTGAGTAGTTACTTTTGTTCCCGAGGACATGGGAGAAGTCTTGTTATAAGTGATCATATGAAGTTGGCATTCATTCGATATTTTGATGATATGTATGTTGTTGCTTCCTTTAGTGGTGTCGTGTGAACATAGGCTACATGACACTTCACCATATTTGGGCCTAAAGTAAGGCATTGTGGATTAATAAGTAGATGATGGGTTGCTAGAGTGACCAAAGCTTAAACCCTAGTTTATGTGTTATTTCATAAGGTGTTGATTTGGATCCACATGTTTCATGCTATCGTTAGATTTATCTTAATTCTTCTTTCGTAGTTGCGGATGCTTGCGAGAGGGGGTAATCACAAGTGGGTTGCTTGTTCAAGTAAGAACAACACCTGAGCATAGGTCCACCCACATACCAAATTATCAAAGTAACGAACGCGAATCAACTCAACATGATGAACATGACTAGATAGAAATTCACATGTGTCCTCGGGAGCGTTTGCCTTATATAATAGTACTCTCAGGCATGTCCTTTGCTATAAAAAGGATTGGTCTATCTTGCTACACACTTGTTACTTTTGCTACTTGTTATTTGTTATGAATTAGCTTGCTACAAAACTATCTATCATTGCTACTCACAGCACATGAGGAGAATACCTTGTTGAAAACTGCTTATCATTTCCTTCTGCTCCTTGTTGGTTCGACACTCTTACTTATGGAAAGGACTACGATTGATCCCCTATACTTGTGGGTCATCACACCACCCTATCCCTACGGTGCCCGAGGTGCCAGGGGGGCAACATCACTGGCTCCACCTATGACTACCATGGGTGGAAATGCCAGTGCGCCCATGGTTGGGATGGAGTCCTCGGCTGTCAAGGACCGTCTGGCCAAGGTTCCTTCTTCTGTGGTAGGAACACAGCTGGGGAAACCCATCTCCTCGGTGCCCTAGGGCACCGAGATGAATCGGCCATCCACCCTGGAGGTTCCTTCTCCGATAAGGGAGAGGGATGAGGTGGTCTTTTCACCTCCGCCTGCTCGAGGGCAAGCATCAGAGGGTGGGCCGATGAAGTGGAAGAAGCCGTAGATGGCTCTTCCATTCTCACCGAGCACCGCACCATGATGGGTGCGGTGCTGCAAAGCTATCGAGTCGCGGAGGTCGGCATGCGAGGGGCCTTCAGAGGCCTCTTGCGAGGTTTTGAGGTAAACCATGTTACACTTACTTTTGCCTATACATCTACTGTATATAATTGCCGTGTATATAATTGCTAGAATACAATCAAAGATCTTTGGCAAAAAGGTAATTTATCTGAAGATCATAGGTGACTAACCACAGTAGCCCCCAAGCCCTGAGTGAGATCCGAGGATCTTGCTCCGGGGTTGTATTTTTCTTTTTGAAGGGGAGAACTGAATAGCAGTAGTCCCCGAGACCTTGATCAGATACAATGATCCAAACAAGGGATCAAAGTCATCTGAGGTGTTCTAATACCTGCTTGTTTCTCCTCTTTATTTTGCAATCAGGTTACATCTTCCAACTCCCAGGAGCTGGAAGAAATCAACCGTAGGCTCGAGATGTCCGAGAATGACATGCAGCTTATGAAAAGGCAGATGGAGGAAGCACCAGGTAAAATTGATAATCTTACTTGGCGGATTTATATTTCCTCGTCCAACCTATTTTTAAAGTAGTAGGCTTTAACGTACTTGTTATTTGCAGCTTCCTCCTCGACATTGGAGAAACTCCAGGCCGAACTGGAAACCGTTCGGTAGGAGGCGGAGCAACATAGAGTTGTAGCAGGCCAAGCTAGCAAGGAGCTGGCCCTGGCAAAGGAGGCTGCAAACAAGCATGCGGCTCGGGTCCAAGAGCTGGAGGCAGACCTGGCGGGGGTCTACACTAAGCGAGACGCTCTGCAGGAGGAAAAGAAGACCTTCTCCGCCGATCTTGCCAAGGCTACCTCGGAGCGCAAGGAGGCCAAGATCCAGGGCCGGGCAGATCATGAAACGCTCCGTCAAGTGAGCCAAATCGCCACCAATAAGCCCTACTTGCTTCAATGTGTTTTGGGTGATGGCCTTTTTTTCCCGTCTTACGCAAAACTGGCATGCTTCAAAGTCGTTCAAGGACCTTCCCCTTGGTGCTACGGTTGTGTGCGCTCTTTACACCGCCCGAACTGACGAGCCCATGGAGAAGATATTCTGGCGTCAGTTCCAGGTGCCCGAGCATCCGCCACAGCTCGAGAATCAAATGAAGCAGTTGGCGGAGCTATTCTGAGCGGCGGACCCCATTATGAGAGATCTCTGCATCAACCTATGGCCGTCAAGGCCCATACCGAGCAGCTTCTTCGGCTTGCTGGGTAGATTGTGTCGGGCCCGTGGGACTGGGGGTACCCAAGCCAATCTACCTTCGGCCCAAGACGCGGCGCATGCCATGGGCCCAGCACGGCCCTCCATTGGACTTCACGAGCAAGACCCTCGCGAAGGCCCCCGCCTCGCGAGGCGCACATCAGCAAGCATCGTCGGGAGCCTCGCGAAGCCTCCCTCGTGAGGTCGCCTCCCGAGGCTGCCCCCGAGGCCTTCATGAGGCGGACTAATAGAGGGTGGCCCGACGGGGTCGCGCGGTCCTGCATCTTCACGTGGGTTATGCGCGCCATGCCGAGCGGCGCTAGGAGCCGTGCTTCAGGCACGGATGAGGAGGCTTTCCTATTTACTGCTAAGGGAGCAAAGCCAGCTTGTCGGTTCCCAAAACAATCTCCAAAGGTTTCCCATTTGGTGCAAGAAGACCAAGGCTGGGGGCTCGCCAGGACGGAGGTCATCCCCGAGCCCACGAGCCCGTCATGGCAGGAGGCTTTTGCAGGCGAAGGCTACTTTTGTCAGGATAAGCTGCAGTCATGTCCCCCTTCAAACTGGCCGTTGTGGCAACCCTTCCCGCCTTGTTTTCGGGGGAAGAGGACCAAGGCTAGTATAAGATAGGGCAGGCTGCCGCCATAGAGGAGGATTGACCCGAAGCGAGCCAGAACCCACCTTTGTACTCCCTCTCACCCTCAAGCAATCGAGACAAGCAGGAGTAGGGTTTTACACCGCAAGGTGGCCCGAACCTGGGTAAACTGCCGTGTCCACTGTTCTTCTTCCTTAGCTCGAGTATGCCGGAGTGTCGCCGTGAGGTTGTGAGGTGGAGTAGGGCGAGGGAACTAGTGCACCCGAGAGTTTGAACCTCTTTGGGCCCCCGGAGCCCCGATTCCAACATTTGGCGCGCCAGGTAGGGGTGTGCCGCTCTTCTCCACCTCCGTTTCGGCTACAGCTTCACCAACCTTATGGACGACGCTCGCCGTGTATGTGCCGAGCATCGGGCGGCCCGCGTCGCCCAGACCGCGCCCGCGGGCCGTGACGGTCGCCGCCACTCTGTCAGCGCCGAAGCTGCCGCCGCCACCGTCCCTGCTGCTCGCGAGTAGCAGGACTCCTCCTTGCACCCTTTCATGCAGCAGGATGGCCGCACTGCCACGGCTTCCTCCTCCCATGCCTGCCTTGGGCACATGAACGCATAGGCTGCGCTGCTCATGGCGCGCGAGCTGCTTCGCTACCGCCCGTCGGATGCTGGCTACGACGTCTGGCTGGGCCGCATCACCGAGCTTGTCACCACCGTCGGAGAAGCCCCGACACCCTCCCGCTCGCTTCGCCCTCCACCGTCTCGCACTAGGGACGTGGCGCACGGAGCGCCTCCGCCACCTCCCCTGTGCAGCGACCCAGTTGAGCCTTGGCGTGACGCGCGCCCGCGCGACCCGCCCCACGGAGCACCTTCATGGGCCCAAGTCGAGGCCAGCTGCCAGATCGTCCGCCATGCGCCGCCCGACGTGCAGGTGATCCTCGAGCAGCAGCACCAGCGCCAGAACCGGATCGTCCAGGATGTCGCGATGGCCGGGCGCCAGAACCGGGCTGCCCTCGCGAACGGCGTCCCTTCGAGCAGTGTAGGCTGTCGGTCCTTCACTCGCGAGCTGCGCCGGGTGGTTTGGCCCATCAAGTTCAAGCCTGAGCTGCCCCCTCGCTACGATGGCATCCCCGACCCCACAAAGTTCCTCCAACTCTACGCGCTGAGCAATGAGGCGGCGCATGGCGACGACAAGGTCATGGCGAACTGGTTCCCCATGGCCCTCAAGGATGGCGCGCGTTCTTAGCTCATGAACCTGCCCGAGGAGTCGATCTCTTCGTGGCCAACATCAAGGGCACACATGACCACCCCCTTTCCGTCAACGACCTGTGGCGTGTGAAGCAACGTCCTGGAGAGACCCTACGCAAGTACATCCAGTGCTTCAGCCAGGTGCGCAACAAGATCCCGCGTGCCTCGGACGAAGCCATCATCATGGCATTCACCAACAGCGTCAAGGACGTCCAGATGTGCGAGAAGCTTGCCATCAACAACAACCTAAGCTCGTCTCTGGAGTTGTTCAACATCGTCGACAAATGCGCCAAGGTGGAAGAGGGTCGCCTGTTCATCCACAACGACCCCGACGCCGTGCCCGACGATAGCAAGGCAAAGGGCAAGGAGGTCAAGCGCAAGGACCCTGCCGTCCTCGCGGCGGAGCCTGAGCAGAAATGCGGCCGCGACCATGATGTGCCCGAGAAGGACTGCCGCCCGTTCTGTGTCTACCACGACGTGCGCACCCACAACACCGAAGACCTCCAGGAGCTCAAGTCCCTCCGCGACGGATGCGTCGGCCGGCGTCCGGACCGCAACAACCGCGGCGCCGGCCGCGGTGGTGGCAGGTGGGACAACCGCAATGGCAACCCCCGCCAGGGCTAGCGTGAGCAGCCTCGCGAGGACGGCTGGCGCGATCAGCCTCGTGAAGGCGCCTGGCGTGAACAGCCTCGCGAGGCTCGCCCTCAGGAGAACACTGCTCTTCCGCCACTTCCACCACCGCCCAGGAGGAACAACAACAACCAGCATGACGAGGGGGTTGGGGGCTATCAGGAGCCTCGCGCGATAGCCTGTATCCTCGGTGGAGCCCATGCCCCTGCGTCGAACTGCCTATTCAAGCAGTTCTCTCGTGAGGTGAACGCCGCCCTCCCGAGATTGGAGGCCGCGCGACCCCTCAAGTGGTCGCAGTATGCCATCTCTTTCGACTCCAAGGACAGCCTCATGTCCACGGCTGTCGCGGGCGCGCTTCCCATGTTGTGCACTCCCACTATTAGCAACGTCTAAGTCACCAAGACCCTCATCAACGGAGGCGCCGGCCTCAATGTGCTCTCTGTTGAGACCTTCGAGACACTCCAGGTGCCCTACGACCAGCTGATGCCTACCAGGCCATTCTTTGAGGTGACCGATGGCTCCACCATTCCCCTGGGGCAAGCCCGCCTCCCTGTCACCTTCGGCACGCGCGACAACTACCACACCGAGCTCATCAACTTCGATGTGGCGCACATCGGCCTCCCGTACAATGCAATCTTGGGGTACCCGGCGCTGGCCAAATTCATGGCGGCGACCCACCACGGCTATAACGTCCTCAAGATGCCTGGCTGCAGTGGTGTCATCACCATCGCCTACAACGAGAAGGATGCAGTTTGTTCCCTTGAGCGTGCCTACAAAGCTGCCGCGACTGAGGATTCAGATGAAGAAGGAGGTGCTGGGCCTCGCAAGGCCGCGCCCCCAAGAAAGAAGAAGTTGTTGCCCATCCAAGGCCCCGCCAAGGCAAAGAATGCAGCGCCGGACGCCAGCGCCACGAGCCCCGCACCCGCTGCCAGCGCCTTGTTGGGGAACGTTGCATGGGAAACAAAAATTTTCCTACGCACACGCAAGATCTATCCATGGTGATGAGCATCTACGAGAGAGAGAGTGAATCTACATACCCTTGTAGATCGCTAAGCGGAAGCGTTAATAAACGCGGTTGATGTAGTCGAACGTCTTCGCGATCCAAATCGCCGAGCGTCCCGCGATCCAATCACGATCCTTCCGATCTAGTGCCGAACGGACGGCACCTCCGCGTTCAACACACGTACGGCTTGATGACGCCTTCACCTCCTCGATCCAGCGAGCGATGGTGAAGTAGTGGTTGAGTTCCAGCAGCACGACGGCGTGGTGATGGTGGTGAGGAACAATCTCTGCAGGGCTTCGCCAAGCACTACGGAGATTATGACGGAGGAACTAGAGGGCTAGGGTTGCCGGCACACGGCTTGGGAAATCCTGATGTGTCCCGTGTGCTAGCCCTGCCCCTCTATTTATATGTTGAGCCTTGGGGTCTAAACTTGGAGTAAAAGTCTCCTCCGGGTCGGTTTTGCCCGCACAAGGTCGGTTTGGCCCGCAGGAAAAGAGTCCAATTCGGACCCTGCCGAATCGTGCACAGCCGCGCACAAGCGGTAGTACCGCTTCACACAAGCGGTAGTACCGCTTGGGCGGTAGTACCGCTTCACACAAGCGGTAGTACCGCTCCGGCGGTAGTACCGCTTCACCAAGCGGTAGTACCGCTTACGCGGCAGCAAAACTACTTTTGCACTTTCCAATACCTTGTGGGCTTTATCCCTTTGGCTCATATAAAGTGTTGCTGCACCCGAACACTTCGGTAAACATCCGGAACCTCTTCCGGTGAACTCCGGAACCCTTCCAGAGATCAAAACACTATTATCACATATATCAATCTTTACCTCCGGACTATTCCGGAGATCCTCGTCATGTCCGGGATCTTATCCGGGACTCCGAACAACTTTCGGTCACCAACATAATAACTCAATTATACTAATCGTCACCAAACGTTAAGTGTGTAGACCCTGCGGGTTCGAGAACTATGTAGACATGACCGAGACACCTCTACGGCCAATAACCAATAGCGGGACCTGGATGCCCATATTGGCTCCTACATATTCTACGAAGATCTTTATCGGTCGAACCTCTATGTCAAGGATTCAGTTAATCCCGTATGCTGTTCCCTTTGTTCTTCGGTATGTTACTTGCCCGAGATTCGATCGTCGGTATCACTATACCTAGTTCAATCTCGTTACCGGCAAGTCTCTTTACTCGTTCCGTAATACAAGATCTCGTGGCTAACACTTTAGTCACATTGCTTGCAAGGCTCATTATGATGTTGTATTACCGAGTGGGCCCTGAGATACCTCTCCGTCACACGGAGTAACAAATCCCAGTCTTGATCCATGCCAACCCAACAGACACCCTCGGAGATACCTGTAGAGCACCTTTATAGTCACCCAGTTACGTTGCGACGTTTGATACACACAAGGTATTCCTCCGGTGTCAGTGAGTTGCATGATCTCATGGTCAAAGGAACAGATACTTGACATGCAGAAAACAATAGCAATAAACTGACACGATCAAATGCTACGTTTACAGTTTGGGTCTTGTCCATCACATCATTCTCCTAATGATGTGATCCTGTTATCAAATGACATCTCATGTCTATGGCTAGGAAACCTTAACCATCTTTGATCAACGAGCTAGTCAACTAGAGGCTTACTAGGGACACAGTGTTGTCTATGTACCCACACATGTATTTGAGTTTCCAATCAATACAATTATAGCATGGATAATAAACGATTATCATGAACAAGGAAATATAATAATAACCAATTTATTATTGCCTCTAGGGCATATTTCCAACAGTCTCCCACTTGCACTAGAGTCAATAATCTAGTTCACATCACTATGTGATTTACATTGTAATGAATTGAACACCCATGCAGTTCTGGTGTTGTTCATGTTTAGCCCTTGGAAGAGGTTTAGTCATCGGATCTGCAACATTTAGATCCGTGTGTACTTTGCAAATATTTATGTCGTCCTCCTTGATGTAATCGCGGATGGAATTGAAACGTCGCTTTATGTGTCTGGTCCTCTTGTGAAATCTTGGTTCCTTGGCTAGAGCAATGGCACCAGTATTATCACAAAACAGAGTCATTGGGTTAAGCGCACTAGGCACTACTCCAAGATCTGTCATGAACTCCTTCATCCAGACACCTTCCTTCGCCGCCTCCGAGGCTGCGATGTACTCCGCTTCGCATGTAGAATCAGCTACCACGCTTTGCTTGGAACTGCACCAGCTAACCGCACCCCCATTAAGAATAAATACGTATCCGGTTTGCGACTTAGAGTCATCCGGATCAGTGTCAAAGCTTGCATCGACGTAACCCTTTACGACGAGCTCTTGATCACCTCCATAAACGAGAAACATGTCCTTAGTCCTTTTCAGGTACTTCAGGATATTCTTGACCGCCGTCCAGTGTTCCATTCCTGGATCACTTTGAAACCTTCCGGCCATACTTATGGCAAGGCTGACATCGGGTCTTGTGCACAGCATTGCATACATGATAGAGCCTATGGCTGAAGCATAGGGGATGACACTCATCTTTTCTCTATCTTCTGCAGTCACTGGGCATTGAGTCTTACTCAACTTCACACCTTGCAAAACAGGCAAGAACCCCTTCTTGGACTGATCCATTTTGAACTTCTTCAAAATCTTATCAAGGTATGTGCTTTGTGAAAGTCCTATTAAGCGTCTCGATCTATCTCTATAGATCTTGATGCCTAATATGAAAGCAGCTTCTCCTAGGTCCTTCATTGAAAAACTCTTGTTCAAATATTCCTTTACGCTTTCCAGCATTTCTATATTGTTTCCAATCAGCAATATGTCATCCACATATAATATTAGAAACGCTATAGAGCTCCCACTCACTTTCTTGTAAATACAAGCTTCTCCGTAAACTTGTATAAACTCGAACGCTTTGATCACCTCATCAAAACGAAGATTCCAACTCCGAGATGCTTGCACCAGTCCATAAATGGATCGCTGGAGTTTGCAAACTTTGTCAGCATTCTCTGGATCGACAAAACCTTCTGGTTGCATCATATACAACTCTTCCTTAAGGAAACCGTTAAGGAACGCTGTTTTGACATCCATCTGCCAAATTTCATAATCGAAAAAGGCAGCTATTGCTAACATGATTCTGACGGACTTAAGCATCGCTACGGGTGAGAAGGTCTCATCGTAGTCAACTCCTTGAACTTGTGAAAAACCCTTTGCCACAAGTCGAGCTTTATAGACGGTGACATTACCGTCCGCGTCCGTCTTCCTCTTAAAGATCCATTTGTTCTGAATGGCCTTACGCCCTTCAGGTAATACTTCCAAAGTCCATACTTTGTTTTCATACATGGATCCCATCTCGGATTTCATGGCCTCTAACCACTTCTCGGAATCCGGGCCCATCATCGCTTCTCCATAGCTCGTAGGTTCATCGTTGTCTAACAACATGACCTCTAAGACAGGGTTGCCGTACCACTCAGGAGTAGTACGCGTCCTTGTCGACCTACGAGGTTCGATAGCAACTTGATCCAAAGCTTCATGATCATCATCATTAACTTCCTCTTCAGCTAATGTAGGCTCCACAGAAACAACTTTCTGCGCTGCGCTACTCTCAGGTTGAAGTAAAGGTTCAACAACCTCATCAAGTTCTATCTTCCTCCCACTCAATTCTTTCGAGAGAAACTCTTTCTCAAGAAATGTTCCGTTTTTAGCGACAAACACTTTGCCTTCGGATCTGAGGTAGAAGGTATACCCAACTGTCTCTTTTGGGTATCCTATGAAGACGCATTTCTCCGCTTTGGGTTCCAGCTTTTCAGGCTGAAGCTTTTTGACATAAGCATCACATCCCCAAACTTTAAGAAACGACAGCTTTGGCTTCTTGCCAAACCAAAGTTCATATGGCGTCGTCTCAACGGATTTCGATGGTGCCCTATTTAAAGTGAATGCAGCTGTCTCTAATGCATAACCCCAAAACGATAGTGGCAAATCGGCAAGAGACATCATAGATCGCACCATATCCAATAAGGTTCGATTACGACGTTCGGACACACCATTACGCTGTGGTGTTCCAGGCGGTGTTAATTGTGAAACAATTCCACACTGTTTTAAGTGACTGCCAAACTCATAACTCAGATATTCTCCTCCTCGATCAGATCGTAGGAATTTAATCTTCTTGTTACGATGATTCTCAACTTCACTCTGAAATTGTTTGAACTTTTCAAATGTTTCAGACTTGTGTTTCATTAAGTAAATATACCCATATCTACTTAAGTCATCAGTGAAGGTGAGAAAGTAACGATAACCACCGCGCGCCTCAATACTCATCGGACCGCATACATCAGTATGTATGATTTCCAATAAGTCACTTGCCCGTTCCATTATTCCAGAGAACGGCGTTTTAGTCATCTTGCCCATGAGGCATGGTTCACATGTGTCAAGTGATTCAAAATCAAGTGACTCCAAAAGTCCATCAGCATGGAGCTTCCTCATGCGTTTTACGCCAATATGACCTAAACGGCAGTGCCACAAGAAAGTGGTATTATCATTATCAATTCTACATCTTTTGGCATCAATGTTATGAACATGTGTATCATTACTATCGAGATTCAATAAGAATAAACCCCTCACATCGGGTGCATGACCATAAAAGATATTACTCATATAAATAGAACAACCATTATTCTCTGATTTAAATGAGTAACCGTCTCGCAATAAACAAGATCCAGATATAATGTTCATGCTTAACGCAGGCACCAAATAACACTTATTTAGGTTCATCACTAATCCCGACGGTAATCGAAGAGCGAGCGTGCCGACGGCGATCACATCAACCTTGGAACCATTTCCCACGCGCATCGTCACTTCGTCCTTTGCCAGCCTCCGTCTATTCCGCGGTTCCTGTTTTGAGTTGCAAATATGAGCAACCGCACCGGTATCAAATACCCAGGCACTACAACGAGAGTTGGTAAGGTACACATCAATAACATGTATATCATATATACCTTGTTTGTTGTTGGCCGCCTTCTTGTCAGCCAAATACTTGGGGCAATTCCGCTTCCAGTGTCCAGTTCCCTTGCAATGAAAACACACAGTTTCTGGTTTGGGTCCAGCCTTGGGTTTCTTCACGAGAGGAGCAACTGCTTTGCCACTCTGCTTGGAGTTACCCTTCTTACCCTTGCCATTTTTCTTGAAACTAGTGGTTTTATTGACCATCAACACTTGATGCTCCTTCTGAATTTCAGACTCAGCGGCTTTCAGCATCGCAAACAGCTCGGCGACTGACTTGTTCATCCCGTGCATGTTATAGTTCAACACGAAGCTCTTGTAGCTAGGTGGCAATGATTGAAGAACTCTGTCAGTGATAGCCTCTGGCGGAAGGGGCATCCCTAACTCAGCCAGACGGGTGGAGTACCCAGACATTCTGAGCACGTGATCACTGATAGACCCGTTCTCCTCCATCTTGCAAGCATAGAACTTATCGGAGATCTCATATCTCTCGATCCGGGCATTCTTCTGAAAGATAAACTTCAACTCCTGGAACATCTCATATGCTCCATGACGTTCAAAACGTCTTTGAAGTCCCGGTTCTAAGCCATACAACATTGCACATTGAACTATTGAGTAATCATCAGAACGAGCCTGCCAGGCGTTCACAACGTCTAGAGACTCAACTGGAGCGGGTGGATCACCAAGCGGTGCATCAAGGACATAAGCCTTCTGGGAAGCCGTAAGGATAATCCTTAGATTACGGGCCCAGTCCACAAAGTTACTTCCATCATCTTTCAACTTAGCTTTCTCTAGGAACGCATTAAAATTCAGGGGTGCTACTGCGCGAGCCATGATCTACAACATAAATATAGCAAAGACAACTTAGACTATTGTTCTTAGATAATGAGTTTAGTTAATCATATTTTAAAAAACTCCCACTCAAATTGACATCCCTCCGATCATTCGAGTGTAACATGATCCAAATCCACCAACTCAAGTCCGATCATCACGTGAGTTGAGGTGGTTTCAATGGTGAACATCTTCATGTTGATCATATCTACTATATGACTCATGTTCGACCTTTCGGTCTCTTGTGTTCCGAGGCCATGTCTGTACATGCTAGGCTCGTCAAGTTTAACCCGAGTGTTCCACACGTGTAACATGGCTTACACCCGTTGTATGCGAACGTAGAGTCTATCACACCCGATCATCACGGCGTGTCTCGAAACGACGAACTTTCGCAACGGTGCACACTTGGGGAGAACACAATTTATCTTGAAATTTAAGTGAGGGATCACCTTATAATGCTACCGTCGTCCTAAGCAAAATAAGATGCATAAAAAGGATTAACATCACATGCAAATCATAAGTGACATGATATGGCCATGAACTTGTGCTTTTGATCTCCATCTCCAAAGCACCGGCATGATCTCCATCGTCACCGGCATGACACCATGATCTCCATCATCTTGATCTCCATCAACGTGTCGCCATAAGGTTGTCGCGCCGACTGTTGCTTCCACGACTATAGCTAACGTTTAGCGATAAAGTAAAGCATTACATAGCGCTTAATGATTGACACGCAGGTCATACAATAATTAAAGACAACTCTATGGCTCCTGCCAGTTGCCGTACTCATCGACATGCAAGTCGTGATATTCTATACATCACATGATCATCTCATACATCACATATATCTCATCATGTAATTGGCCATATCACATCACAACATACCCTGCAAAAACAAGTTAGACGTCCTCTAATTGTTGTTGCAAATTTTACGTGGCTGCTACGGGTATCTAGCAAGAACGATTCTTACCTACGCAAAACCACAACGTGGTGTAGTGATTGCTTTTTGATCTTCTAAAAGAACCCTCTTCATTGAACCGATTCAACTAAAGTGAGAGAGACAGACACCCGCCAGTCACCTTTATGCAACAAGTGCACGCAGCGGTGAAACCAGTCTCGCGTAAGCGTACGCGTAATGTCGGTCCGGGCCGCTTCATCTCACAATACCGCGGAATCAAGTATCAACTAGTAACGGCAAGCAATATGTATACACCCACGCCCACAACTCGTTTGTGTTCTACTCGAGATCTCATCTACGCATAGACCTAGCTCAGATGCCACTGTTGGGGAACGTTGCATGGGAAACAAAAATTTTCCTACGCACACGCAAGATCTATCCATGGTGATGAGCATCTACGAGAGAGAGAGTGAATCTACATACCCTTGTAGATCGCTAAGCGGAAGCGTTAATAAACGCGGTTGATGTAGTCGAACGTCTTCGCGATCCAAATCGCCGAGCGTCCCGCGATCCAATCACGATCCTTCCGATCTAGTGCCGAACGGACGGCACCTCCGCGTTCAACACACGTACGGCTTGATGACGCCTTCACCTCCTCGATCCAGCGAGCGATGGTGAAGTAGTGGTTGAGTTCCAGCAGCACGACGGCGTGGTGATGGTGGTGAGGAACAATCTCTGCAGGGCTTCGCCAAGCACTACGGAGATTATGACGGAGGAACTAGAGGGCTAGGGTTGCCGGCACACGGCTTGGGAAATCCTGATGTGTCCCGTGTGCTAGCCCTGCCCCTCTATTTATATGTTGAGCCTTGGGGTCTAAACTTGGAGTAAAAGTCTCCTCCGGGTCGGTTTTGCCCGCACAAGGTCGGTTTGGCCCGCAGGAAAAGAGTCCAATTCGGACCCTGCCGAATCGTGCACAGCCGCGCACAAGCGGTAGTACCGCTTCACACAAGCGGTAGTACCGCTCCGGCGGTAGTACCGCTTCACCAAGCGGTAGTACCGCTCCGGCGGTAGTACCGCTTCACCAAGCGGTAGTACCGCTTACGCGGCAGCAAAACTACTTTTGCACTTTCCAATACCTTGTGGGCTTTATCCCTTTGGCTCATATAAAGTGTTGCTGCACCCGAACACTTCGGTAAACATCCGGAACCTCTTCCGGTGAACTCCGGAACCCTTCCAGAGATCAAAACACTATTATCACATATATCAATCTTTACCTCCGGACTATTCCGGAGATCCTCGTCATGTCCGGGATCTTATCCGGGACTCCGAACAACTTTCGGTCACCAACATAATAACTCAATTATACTAATCGTCACCAAACGTTAAGTGTGTAGACCCTGCGGGTTCGAGAACTATGTAGACATGACCGAGACACCTCTACGGCCAATAACCAATAGCGGGACCTGGATGCCCATATTGGCTCCTACATATTCTACGAAGATCTTTATCGGTCGAACCTCTATGTCAAGGATTCAGTTAATCCCGTATGCTGTTCCCTTTGTTCTTCGGTATGTTACTTGCCCGAGATTCGATCGTCGGTATCACTATACCTAGTTCAATCTCGTTACCGGCAAGTCTCTTTACTCGTTCCGTAATACAAGATCTCGTGGCTAACACTTTAGTCACATTGCTTGCAAGGCTCATTATGATGTTGTATTACCGAGTGGGCCCTGAGATACCTCTCCGTCACACGGAGTAACAAATCCCAGTCTTGATCCATGCCAACCCAACAGACACCCTCGGAGATACCTGTAGAGCACCTTTATAGTCACCCAGTTACGTTGCGACGTTTGATACACACAAGGTATTCCTCCGGTGTCAGTGAGTTGCATGATCTCATGGTCAAAGGAACAGATACTTGACATGCAGAAAACAATAGCAATAAACTGACACGATCAAATGCTACGTTTACAGTTTGGGTCTTGTCCATCACATCATTCTCCTAATGATGTGATCCTGTTATCAAATGACATCTCATGTCTATGGCTAGGAAACCTTAACCATCTTTGATCAACGAGCTAGTCAACTAGAGGCTTACTAGGGACACAGTGTTGTCTATGTACCCACACATGTATTTGAGTTTCCAATCAATACAATTATAGCATGGATAATAAACGATTATCATGAACAAGGAAATATAATAATAACCAATTTATTATTGCCTCTAGGGCATATTTCCAACACGCCTATCTCCCCCCAGCATAGGAAGACGCGCCCGGTGCCTCCCTTGGGCCGGGCTTGGGGCTTCCACCTGAAAGCATCTGACCTGACCAGTGTGATGAGGGAGGTGCTCGGGCACCACTTGGAAGCGTGCTTCGACGCGCGCCCCCGCAGGCAAGGAATACGGCGCCACGCGCCAGGGGCACAAGAGTTCATCACCCAAGAGTTTGACAAGTTGCGAGAGGCTCGGGCCATGCACGGCGAGCGTCGTCCGGGATGCCCCATCAACTCGGCTGCCGCCCCCGAGGAGAACAACAAGGTGCACATGTACGTCGACATCGCGGGCCTCAACAGGGTCGGCTCTTAGATCCTCTTCCGGCCATCGCGCGTTGGCCTGAGCAGGGGCGTCGCCACCAGCTACGTCTGCATGCCCTTTGGCTTGGAGAATGCCGGCACCACCTTCCAAAGGCTGGAGCAGCTCGCGATGGCGCCTCACGAGACGCCAGGCCCTCACGAGCCCTCAAGACCTCAGGGGCCAACTAGTCCCTGAGAGGTGAATCTCCGCGGCACGCTTTGCCAAGCAGCCCAACGCTTCCACAACAACATGATTGCCAGGTGACTTTTCGGTTTGTTCAAATTGAGGGCACCCTTCGGGCTGCATTATCCTCAAGATGGCAAGGGTCCGTCCCTGCAACATCCTCACTTTTTGGTTGTGTAGCAAATTTGGTTATCTTTTGTTGAGTTTATGTCATTTGCTTAAGCCTTGTGTTTGGTGCCTCGTCGCCGTCTGAAATCGCCGCGCCCTCATGACTCTTCCCTCGGTCGTCCCATGACTGGGGGCTAGACACGGTGTCTGTGCTCGGGTTCGTCCCTGCAGCGTTGGTAAATCCAAGTGATCGAGCTCTGGCTCGCGGGCCTGCTCCCACGCACGTCACCTCACAGAGGTCCTTGGTGTCTCGCCCTCTCATGGAACCGTTACGAGTAAGTGAGTAAGGGCGCGACCCATTTTGTATGACTGCTAGTTTGGTGTTTCGCCACCTCGGGCGCCATGCGTGCGGCGACTTTTCCCTTGATCATTCCATGGAGGAACTCGACACGGCGTCTGTGCTCGGGTCCGTCCCTGCAGCGTCACTAAACCCGAATGACCGAGCTCTTTCTGGTGGGCCAGACCCGCACACGTCACCTCGTTTGGGTCCTCGGTGTCCGAACTCTTCATGCAATGGCCTCGGGACGGCCGCCCGACGTGCGTTGCCCCCATGTCACAGGTTACATGAGCACACATCTGCGTCAAGAGCTAGGCGCAAACCGCCTGAGGACCGAGGAAGGAGCTCCTAAGCTTGTGCCTGGAGACTTTGGAACAGAGCTCCCACCCATGCCCCAGTGGAAGCCACATGCTCAGCGCTGGCGGAACGATCAAACTACGACCATGCCCACCCCCAGTGGAAGCCACATTCTCAGCGCTGGCGAAAAGGTCGAACTACGACCATGCCCACGCCCCAGTGGAAGCCCCATGCCCCGTGCTGGTGGAAAGATCAAATTATGATCATGCCCACACCCAAGTGGAAGCCCCATGCTCCACGCTGGTGGATAGTAAACTGAGAGACTCACCTTCTTCCGCGGCACGTGCTTGCCAGCTTCCCCTTGAGCCTCATGTGAGCGGGGGCTGGACACGGTGCCTGTGCTCGGGTTAGTCCCAGCAGTGCTGAAAAACCCAAGGGACTGGGATCTGGCTCGTGGGCCTGCTGCCGCGCACGTCACCCCACCGAGGCCCGTGGTGTCTGGTCTCCTCACGTGACACCCAAGTGAAAGCTAGCGAGTGTGCATCGTTCGAAATGAAGCTTTTGTGCGCATGATTTTTCCTCGGGACGGATCACTCGAGGGGTCTCACAAGGCGCGCCCCGCAAGTGACAACCTATTGGCGTTGCAAAGAACTGAGTACGGGACCCCCCCCAGGGCAGCCTCGCCATTGCCAGCGTTTTCCCTCACGCGGGCCACTTGCGCGTCAAAGGGGGGTCCTTGAGCATCGTGCCTCAGGAGCCTTCACTAGCTCCCGGAGCCCCTCACCTCCTGGTCTTATCCAGGCACCGCGACCTGACATCCCAGCGACGGCTGAGGTATGCATGGGGCTTGGCCCTGCCGACGTAGAGCACCTATGCAAGCAAGGGAAAAGGGGAGAACCCCGCGAGGGGGCCTCAGAAGTGAACGCATGGTTCAAACTGCAAAGTCATTGGTTGCAAAGGGCAACAATTTTTCGCACACCCCTCGTGGGGCTTACATTGATCCGTCGTAGGATAGAAGAAGGGAAAAGGAAGTGAACTTTGGGAAGATGCGCCCTCACGCCACGTGAACCTCTCGTAGGCCGCGGCCGTCTCGCGACACATTCCGAAAAGTTAAGTTAACCGCCCCCCGCAGCTCGGTGATCTTTGGTAGTGTTCCTTCTTCCTATAACCTCGCTCTGGGCGGAAGCCTCTTCTCTCGCGTGAGCCGCTTGCGCGTCAAGGGGGCCTCCTGAGCATCGTGCCTCGGGGGCTCTTACCAGACTTCGGGCCCCTCACCTCCTGGCCTTGTCCCAGGCATCGCGACCTGACATACCAGCGACAGCTGAGTCCTGCTCGGGGGCTGGGTCCTAGCGATGCGGAGCATTAAGGCGATTACAGAGAGGGGACAAGCCTAACAAGAAGCGCTAAGAAAGAACTCATTTTCGACCAGAAAAACATTAAACTTAAGGCCATAATTCTTCTTAAACGCCCCCGCTGGGCCAGCATGGATCATTGCAGAAAAAAAACAAAAGAGGAAGGACCGGGCCCGAGCAACACCGCCTCCAAGACTCCGACCCTGGTGCCGCCTGCGCCTAGTCAGAGTCTTCCTTCTTGACGTGGACGCCCGGGGAGTCGTCGTCACCCCCGCTTCCCCGGAGGAAGAGCAGCTGCTGCCATCATTGCCGGAGGAGCTGCTGTCGCTCTTCATGCAGCAGTCTAGCCGGTCACCAGCTTCCCCGAAGATCTTCATGAAGAGCATGGCGGCCTCATCGAACTTGAGGTGGGGGACATGCCCCTCCTTGAAAGCACATTTGCTCCCTTGGTGGTTTTGGTAATTAATAACAACATATATCTCATTGGACTAATGTTTCCACTAAGTATATTTCAGGAAAAGTTCAGTGATGGGATGGCAAAAGGATTGTGGAGAAACCCCTAGATGCAAGGAATAGGATTGGCAAAGCTTCAAGCAAGAAGACTCCACATTTTACTTTGTGAGAAATCACTTTGAGTCTATAGGAAAGCCAATACTATTAAAAGGGGGTAAGGTATTGATGGTGAACAAAATGCTCCATGTGCACAAGTGATAGTCACCAAAAACACCCACAAGCTCTTCAACAAAGTCTGTCAAAACCCTATCATGCAAAATCGGTGCCACCAATATTCCCCACTCGGCCCTACCAATTTTCACCTCAGACAGATCCCAGCCAAACCCTAAGTCTTCGGTACAGCCGATTCTGCATCGGTGCCACCGAGTTTAGGTTGCCAACATTCTGTTGCCCCTTTTCTTCGATTCGGAATTTCTGAGTTGTTTGGATCGGTGCCATCGAGTTTTGCAATCTGACCGTTGGTCACCTGATCGGTACTGCCGAGATTTATATATCGGTCTCACCGAGATTCGAAAGTTGCTACCTTTTGAGCAACTCAGTACCACCGAGTTTTACACTTCGGTGTCACCGAGTTGGTCATTATAGGTGTAACGGTTGGATTTTTGGAGATGCCTATATATACCCCTTCACCACCACCCACTCGAAAGAGAAGCACTCAGAACTATTCCATACTTGCCCCATCCAATTTTCTGAGAGAGAGCTGATGACCCACAAGTATAGGGGATCAATCGTAGTCCTTTCGATAAGTAAGAGTGTCGAACCCAACGAGGAGCAGAAGGAAATGACATGCGGTTTTCAGCAAGGTAATTTCTGCAAGCACTAAAATTGTAGGTAACATATAGTTTGATAGCAAGATAATTGGTAGCAAGCAAGTAACGGTAACGGTAAACAAGGTGCAGCAAGGTAGCCCAATCCTTTTGAGGCAAAGGACAGACCAGAACAATCACTGGTAATAGGCAAAGTGTTCTTGAGGGTACACGGGAATTTTGTCTAGTCACTTTTATCATGTTGGTTTGATTCGTGTTCGCTACTTTGATAATTTGATATGTGGGTGGACCGGTGCTATGGTGTTGTTCTTACTTGAACTAACAACCTACTTATGATTAACCCCCTCGCAAGCATCCGCAACTACGAGAAAAGTATTAAGACAAAGTCTAACCATAGCATTAAACATGTGGATCCAAATCAGCCCCTTACGAAGTAGCGCATAAACTAGGGTTTAAGCTTCTGTCACTCTAGCAACCCATCATCTAATAACTACTCCACAATGCATTCCCTTAGGCCCATGAATGGTGAAGTGTCATGTAGTCGCGTTCACATGACACCACTAAGGGAATCACAACATACATATCATCAAAATATCGAACACATATCAAATTCACATGATTACTCGCAACATGACTTCTCCCGTGACCTCAAGAACAAAGGTAACTACTCACAAATAATAATCATGCTCAAGATCAGAGGAATATTGAATAGCATAATGGATCTAAACATATAATCTTCCACCAAATAAACTATATAGTAATCAACTACTCAAGGTAATCAACACTACTAGTCACCCACATGTACCAATCTGAGGTTCCGGTACAAAGATTGAACACAACAGATGAACTAGGGTTTGAGAGGAGATGGTGTTGCTGAAGATGTTGATGAAGATTGGCCTCCCAAAGATGAGAGGGGTGTTGGTGATGACGATAGCTTCAATTTCCCCCTCCGGGAGGGAAGTTCCCCCAGCGAAATCGCTCCGCCGGTGGGCAAAAGTGCTCCTGCCCAAGTTCCGCCTCGAGGCGGCGGCGCTTCGTCCCGAAAGTCCTCCTCTGATTTTTTTTAGGTCAAGAGTGACTATATACCAGAAGATGGGCACCGGAGGTGGGCCGAGGTGGCCACAACCCATCAGGGCCCGCCCAGGGGGGCCTGGCGCGCCCTGGTGGGTTGTGCCCACCTGGGAGGCCCCCTCCGGTAGTTTTTTGCTCCAGTATTTTTTATTAAATGCAAAAATAATCTCCGTAAAATTTCAGCTTCATTGGAGTTGTGCGGAATAGGTATCTCTGATGTGCTTTTCTTAGGTCTAGAATTCCAGCTGCCGGTTTTCTCCCTCTTTGTGTAAACCTTGCATATTATGAGAGAAAAGGCATTAGAATCACTCCCCAAGGCATTATTATTCAACAAAACAAAGTAAATAACAGTAGGAAATCATGATGCAAAATGGACGTATCAACTCCCCCAAGCTTAGACCTCGCTTGTCCTCAAGCGAAAGCCGATATTGAAAAGCATGTCCACATGGTTTGAGAGAGAGGTGTCGATAAAAACAAAATACGGACATAGAAGCATCATGCTTATTAACATAGCAGCAACAAACTCTAACATAAAGTTTATTTCAATACATTTTTTTATCATATAGCTTCTCATGAACAAGTAACAATTCATCACAACATAGAAGTATGAAGCATAAACCTTATAGGGAACCAACAAACTATGTTCTCAGTCAACTTTGCAACTATAATTCATCATATTTTCAGGAAGGGTCTCATGTCGAAGCCTTTTGGCAAGTCCACATACTCAACCATCATTTAGTCTTCTATGATTGCTAACGCTCATGGCATACCCAAGAACAAAAAGTTTCAACCTGACACGTAGGAAGATAGGGGCTTATAGTTTCGCCTCCCAACTTACTCACCTCAAGGGTGATGTCAACAATAATAACTCATGACCACCCATATCCAACTGGATATATGTACCTAGATCTTTCCTCACACATGATGCTTGCAAAAGAAAAAGTAAAAAGGAATAGGGAAGAATACTTTGACTCTTGCATAAAAATAAGTGCATAAAAGTAAAAGATAGGCCCTTCGCAGAGGGAAGCAGAGGTTGTCATGCGCTTATTGGTTTATATGCCCAATCCCTTAATGTAAAAGAACGTCACGCTATATTTCCCCCTATGATAGCAACCTTCATTATGCAGTCCTTCGCTTTTACTACTTTGCCATCATAAGTTCGTATAACGCTCAATTTTCTCTTACACTAATTGATCAAAACACTTTTAGAAGCAATTTTTATTGCCTTGTTGCACCGATGACAACTTACTTGAAGGATCTTTCTCGATCCATAGGTAGGTATGGTGGACACTGAAAAAAAGAATTTGGGTTTGGGTTTTTGGATGCAGAAGTAGTATCTCTACTTAGTGCGGAATTTTTGGCTAGCAAAGATATTGAGCAAGCACCACATGTTAAAGGATCTATGACAATATAACTTCTATGTGGATATGAACAAACATAAATCATTACGTTGTCTTCCTTGTCCAACGTCAACAATTTTGACATATAATTTTTGATGGGGGCTCACAGTCATAAAAGTTGTCCAAGATAGTGTATTTTCATGTGAATCTTCTCTTCCTTTATTAATTCTTTCATGAATTGCATCATTGACCAATGTTATGTTTGTCAATCTCCAATAAATTTTACTACTTATACTTTTCCTTATGTGATGTCATTACTCACCATAGGATTAGCATATGATCCTTTTCATTTGTTGTCCTTTCCTTTATTACGATTGCAACAAGAAAGTAGAGAGGCAAAAACTCAAACTAAGCTTTAGTATATAACTCTCACTCAATTACATAGATAGATAGATCACGGAACTAACACACAAAAATAGATCATGCTAAACTTTTATTCAACTAAAGCAAAAGGGAAACTAAAGATCGAACTAAAATAGGTAAAGGTGGATAAAAGTGATGGTGATACGATACCGGGGCGCCTCCCCCAAGCTTGGCTCAAGCCAAGGGGAGTGCCCATACCCGTGTGCTCAAGTTTCCTTTGGTGGTGGTGATGAAAAAGGTGGAGGTGTTGATGTAGGTGGTGGTGATGATGTAGTAAGCTTGTCCTCCAGTTTCCAGGGTAAGGGCTCCCCATCAAAGGTTGACGCGAGAGTCCCCTGAGTCCTGCAACTGGCAGCTAAACTCATACCTTTAAATCTCGCTTCATATTCGAAGACTTGGTTCTTAAGATCATAAATTTGGCTCTGCAAAAAATTAATTTGCTCGTTGAGGGTGGAGATGATGTCCTTCACGGACCGGCCATCCACCGTCTGATCACGGGTGAATTCCGTGATCATGGAGTGATTGGCACTAAGTCCACGCTCCACCATCTTCTGGCACTTGAAGATTTCCTGTTCCACCGCCTCGAGCCTAGCCTCCACGTTTCCGGTCTTCTTGGGTCCCTGAACATCGCGGATGTGGAGCACCCCCTCATGCATCTCAATGGCTTGAGGGTGCTTCATCACCTCCGGCAAGTATGGGTTGATGACCTTCTCGAAGAACTTGTCCTTGGAGGAGCTTGGTGGAGCCATGGAGATCTAGATCTGATGAGAAAACAGCAAGAAACAAGAACAGAGGATTTTTCTGCGATGCGGTCGTCAAAATAGTTGGGGGTATATATAGAGAATTTTTATTCTTGGGAAACAAGTATATGGAAGGAAAACGGAGTCAGGAAGGCATCCGAGGTGGGCACAACCCACCAGGGCGCGCCCAGGGGTGCCTGGCGCGCCCTGGTGTATCGTGCTCATCTCGATCACCTTCCTATTTATTTCTTTATTTCTAAAATTCTAAAATATTCCAAAACTGACAAAAAATATTTTTGCGGATTTTTCGGAGTCCGTTTACTTACCGTATCACGTACCTCCTATTTTTAAGAATTCTGGAGTGTTCCGGAAGGTTTCTTTTATGTGTTCCTCCGGTGCCATGGTTTGGATAACATTGCTTTCAACGTTAATAGGCGTACCTGAGATATAATGCTTAATTCTTTGCCCATTGACCACCTTCGGGTTAGTACCTTCAGCGTTATTAATCTTGATAGCTCCAGAACGATAAACCTCTTCGATAATATATGGTCCTTCCCATTTTGAGAGAAGCTTTCCTGCAAAAAATCTTAAACGAGAGTTGAACAAAAGAACATAATCTCCTATTTTGAATTCCCGCTTTTGGATTCTTTTGTCATGCCATCTTTTTACTTTTTCTTTGAATAGCTTGGCATTTTCATAGGCTTGGATTCTCCATTCATCTAGTGAGCTAATATCAAATTGCCTCTTCTCACCGGCAAGTTTGAAATCATAATTAAGTTCCTTAATTGCCCAAAATGCTTTGTGTTCTAATTCTAGAGGCAAATGACAAGCTTTCTCATATACCATTTTATATGGAGACATACCCATAGGATTTTTATAAGCTGTGCTATAGGCCCAAAGTGCATCATCTAATTTCTTAGACCAATTCTTACGAGACCTATTGACAGTTTTTTGTAATATTAATTTTATTTCTCTATTGCTAAGTTCAACTTGATCACTATATTGAGGATGATAGGGGGATGCAATTCTATGGTAAACATCATATTTAGCAAGCATCTTACGGAAAGCACCATGGATAAAGTGTGAACCAGCATCGGTCATTAAATATATAGGGACTCCAAACCTCGGGAAGATAACCTCTTTAAGCATTTTAATGGAGGTGTGGTGATCAACACTACTAGTCGGAATAGCTTCTACCCACTTAGTGACATAATCAACCGCAACCAAAATATGAGTGTACCCGTTGGAGGAAGGAAAAGGCCCCATATAATCAAAACCCCAAACGTCAAATGGTTCAACAACAAGTGAATAATTCATAGGCATTTCCTGACGCTTACCGATATTACCAATTCTTTGACATTCATCACAAGACAAGACAAACTTACGGGCATCCTTGAAGAGAGTAGGCCAATAAAACCCAGATTGTAATACCTTATGAGCAGTTCTATCTCCCGCATGATGTCCTTTATGAGCTTCGGAATGACATTTCCATAGGATTTGTTCCTGTTCATGCTCAGGTACACAACGTCTAATAATACCATCTACTCCTTCTTTATAAAGGTGTGGGTCATCCCAAAAGTAATGTCTCAAGTCATAGAATTTTTTTATCTTTTGTTGGTAAGTGAAGGTAAGTGGTATATATTTAGCGACAATGTAGTTAGCATAATCAGCATACCAAGGTGTGTTTTGTGAGACACTTATTGCAACTAACTGTTCGTCAGGGAAACTATTTTCAATAGGTAGTGGGTCATCAAGAATATTTTCTAACCTAGACAAGTTATCAGCTACGGGGTTCTCAGCTCCCTTCCTATCAACGATGTGTAAGTCAAATTCTTGAAGCAAGAGAACCCACCTAATGAGTCTAGGTTTAGCATCTTTCTTTTCCATAAGGTATTTTATAGCAGCATGATCGATGTGAACAATAACTTTGGAGTCAACAATATAGGATCTAAATTTATCACAACACAACTGCTAAAAATTCTTTTTCAGTAGTAGCATAGTTTTGTTGGGCATTGTCTAGAGTTTTACTAGCATAATGGATAACATTCAATTTCTTATCAACTCTTTGTCCTAGGACAGCACCAACAACATAGTCACTAGCATCACACATAATTTCAAAAGGCAAGTTCCAATCAGGTGGTTGAACGATAGGTGCAGAGGTTAAGGCTTTCTTGAGTGTTTCAAAGGCTTCCACACAATCATCATCGAAAACAAAAGGAATATCCCTTTGCAAAAGATTAGTAAGAGGCCTAGAAATTTTAGAGAAGTCTTTAATGAACCTCCTATAAAAACCAGCATGACCAAGGAAACTTCAAATACCTTTAATATCTTTAGGACATGGCATTTTCTCAATTGCATCAACTTTAGCTTAATCCACCTCAATACCCCGTTCAAATATTTTATGCCCCAAGACAATGCCTTCATTAACCATAAAGTGGCACTTCTCCCAATTCAAGATGAGATTAGTTTGTTCACATCTCTGCAAAACTCGATCAAGGTTGCTTAAGCAATCATCAAAAGAAGTCCCGTAAACGGAAAAATCATCCATGAAAACCTTCACAATCTTTTCACAAAAATCAGACAATATAGCATTCATACATCATTGAAAGGTAGCAGGTGCATTGCATAAACCAAAAGGCATACGTCTATAAGCATAGGTTCCAAAAGGGCAAGTAAAGGTAGTTTTCTCTTGATCGGATTGTGACACAGGTATTTGAGAGAAACCAGAATATCCATCTAGGAAACAAAAGTGTGTGTGCTTAGATAGTCTTTCTAGCATTTGATCAATGAACGGTAGAGGGTAATGATCTTTCCTAGTAGCTTTATTTAATTTTCTAAAATCAATTACCATTCTATAGCCAGTGACAATTCTTTGTGGAATGAGTTCATTCTTATCATTAGGAACAACGGTAATACCTCCTTTCTTAGGGACACAATGAACGGGACTTACCCATCTACTACCAGCTATGGGATAGATTATACCTGCCTCCAGAAGCTTTAATATTTGAGTTCTTACCACTTCTTTCATCTTCGGATTCAATCGTCGTTGGTGATCAACGACGGGTTTAGCATCAGGTTCCATATTGATCTTGTGCTGACATAGAGTGGGACTAATGCCCTTAAGATCATCAAGAGTATATCCAATAGCAGCCTGATGCTTCCTTAGAACTTTCAATAATCTTTCTTCTTCATGTTCTGAAAGGTTAGCACTAATAATAACAGGATATATATTTTTCTCATCAAGATAAGCATACTTCAAAGTGTCAGGCAATTGTTTCAATTCAAACACAGGATCACCTTTAGGTGGAGGAGGACCTCCAAGAGTTTCAATAGGCAAATTGTGTTTCAAAAGAGGTTGTTGTTCAAAGAAAATTTGATCTATTTCATTTCTTTCACGCAGGTACATATTATTTTCATGGTCAAGCAAATATTGTTCTAATGGATTAGTAGGAGGCACAACAATAGAAGCAAGACCAATTATTTCATCCTTACTAGATAACGCTTTATCACGAGGTTGTCTACTAAACTTGGAAAAATTAAACTCATGAGACACATTACCAAAACTGACACCGACAGTTTGTTTTTCACAATCTATCTTAGCATTGACAGTGCTCAAGAAAGGTCTACCAAAGATAATGGGACAAAAGTCATCTTGTGGGGAACCAAGGACTAGAAAATCAGTAGGGTATTTTACTTTCCCGCACAAGACTTCAACATCTCTAACAATCCCAAGTGGTATGATAGTATCTCTATTAGTAAGTTTAATAGTGACATCAATATCTTCCATTTCAGCAGGTGCTATCTCATCCATAATTTCTTGGTATAGAGTAAAAGGGATAGCACTCACATTAGCACCCAAATCACACAAACCATGATAGCAATAATCTCCTATTTTGACTGAGACAACAGGCATGCCTTTTATGGGTCTATGTTTATCTTTTTCATCGGGTTTAGCAATTCTAGCAGCTTCATCACAAAAGTAGATAACATGCCCATCAATATTTTCTACCAAGAGATCTTTAACCATAGCAACACTAGGTTCTACTTTAATTTGCTCAGGGGGTTTAGGTGCTCTTATATTACTCTTACGAACCACAGTTGATACCTTAGCATGTTCCTTTATCCTAACAGGGAAAGGTGGTTTTTCAATATAAGCGGTAGGCACAACTGGATCAACATTGTAAAAGATGGTTTCTTATTTAGCTATGACCGGTTCTTTAATTTCTTCCTTAATAGGGGGATGATATTTAAACCACTTCTCCTTAGGGAGGTCAACATGAGTAGCAAATGCTTCGCAGAAAGAGGCTACTATCTCAGAGTCAAGTCCATATTTAGTGCTAAACTTGTGAAAAGTATTGGTATTCATAAAAGATTTAACACAATCAAATTCAAGCTTTATACCCGACTCATTACCTTCGTCAAGTTCCCAATCTTCAGAGTTGCGTTTAATTCTTTCTAAGAGATCCCACTTGAATTCAATAGTCTTCTTCATATAAGAACCAGCACAAGAAGTATCGAGCATGGATTGATCATTATGAGAAAGCCGAGCATAAATTTTTTGAATGATAACTTCCCTCGGAATGTCTTGATTGGGGCATGAATATAACATTGACTTAAGCCTCCCCCAAGCTAGAGCGATACTTTCTCCTTCACGAGGCCAAAAATTATATATATAATTCCGATCATGATGAACTAGATGCATGGGATAAAACTTTTGGTGAATTTCCAATTGCAAACGATTCCAGTTCCACCATCCAAGATCATCACATAGCCTATACCATATCAATGATTTTCCCTCCAAAGATAAAGGGAAAACCTTCTTCTTAACTTCATCTCCGGGTAAACCTGCAAGCTTAAATAATCCACAAATTTCATTCACATATAAAAGGTGCATATCAGGATGTTCAGTTCCATCTCCTGCATAAGGTTTAGCAAGCAGTTGTTCTAACATACCCGAAGGAATTTCATAAGTAACATTTTCAATAGGTGTTGTAGGTTGAGGGGCAACTAATTGTGGTTCCGATCGAGGTGAAGATACCCCGAACAAACCCCTCAAAGGATTGTTTTCCATAGTAGCAAGTAGCGATAAATTTCAGCACATAGTACAAGTTTTTCCTTACCGATTTTTACTTAACAAGAGCGCTTCACTCCCCGGCAATGGCGCCAGAAAAGAGTCTTGATGACCTACAAGTATAGGGGATCAATCGTAGTCCTTTCGATAAGTAAGAGTGTCGAACCCAACGAGGAGCAGAAGAAAATGACAAGCGGTTTTCAGCAAGGTAATTTCTGCAAGCACTGAAATTGTAGGTAACAGATAGTTTGATAGCAAGATAATTGGTAGCAAGCAAGTAACGGTAACGGTAAACAAGGTGCAGCAACGTAGCACAATCCTTTTGAGACAAAGGACAGGCCAGAACAATCACTAGTAATAGGCAAAGTGTTCTTGAGGGTACACGGGAATTTCGTCTAGTCACTTTTATCATGTTGGTTTGATTCGTGTTCGCTACTTTGATAATTTGATATGTGGGTGGACCGGTGCTAAGGTGCTGTTCTTACTTGAACTAACAACCTACTTATGATTAACCCCCTCGCAAGCATCCACAACTATGAGAAAAGTATTAAGACAAAGTCTAACCATAGCATTAAACATGTGGATCCAAATCAGCCCCTTACGAAGTAGCGCATAAACTAGGGTTTAAGCTTCTGTCACTCTAGCAACCCATCATCTAATAACTACTCCACAATGCATTCCCTTAGGCCCATGAATGGTGAAGTGTCATGTAGTCGACGTTCACCTGACACCACTAAGGGAATCACAACATACATATCATCAAAATATCGAACACATATCAAATTCACATGATTACTCGCAACATGACTTCTCCCATGACCTCAAGAACAAAGGTAACTACTCACAAATAATAATCATGCTCAAGATCAGAGGAGTATTGAATAGCATAATGGATCTAAACATATAATCTTCCACCAAATAAACCACATAGTAATCAACTAATCAAGGTAATCAACACTACTAGTCACCAACAGGTGCCAATCTGAGGTTCCGGTACAAAGATTGAACACAACAGATGAACTAGGGTTTGAGAGGAGATGGTGCAGCTGAAGATGTTGATGAATATTGGCCTCCCAAAGATGAGAGGGGTGTTGGTGATGATGATAGCTTCGATTTCCCCCTCCGGGAGGGAAGTTCCCCCGGCGGAATCGCTCCGCCGGAGGGCAAAAGTGCTCCTGCCCAAGTTCCGCCTCGAGGCGGTAGCGCTTTGTCCCAAAAGTCCTCCTCTGAATTTTTTTAGGTCAAGAGTGACTATATAACAGAAGATGGGTACCGGAGGTGGGCCGAGGTGGCCACAACCCATCAGGGCGTGCCCAGGGGGGCCTGGCGCGCCCTGGTGGGTTGTGCCCACCTGGGAGGCCCCCTCCGGTAGTTTTCTGCTCCAATATTTTTTATTAAATGCAAAAATAATCTCCGTAAAATTTCAGCTTCATTGGAGTTGTGCAGAATAGGTATCTCTGACGTGCTTTTCTTAGGTCCAGAATTCCAGCTGTCGGTATTCTCCCTCTTTGTGTAAACCTTGCATATTATGAGAGAAAAGGCATTAGAATCACTCCCCAAGGTATTATTATTCAACAAAACAAAGTAAATAACAATAGGAAATCATGATGCAAAATGGACGTATCAAGAGCCACCTACTCATGTGTTGAGATCAAGCCATTCCATTCCAACCATATGAATCTTGATTTCTAGCCTCCCCAAGTTGCTTTCCACCCAATCAATCTCTTCCACCAAAGCCAAATCTATGAGAGAGTGATTGTGTGTTGAGGAGTCTATCATCTTGACGCACAAGAGCAAGGAGTTCATCGTTACTATCGAGCCTATTAACTTTTGGAGGGTGGTGCCTCCTAGATTGGTTAGGTGTCGCTTGGGAGCCTCCTACTTCGTGTTGTGGAGTTGAACCAAGAAGTTTGTACGGGCAAGGAGATCGCCTACTTCGTGAAGATCTACCCATAGTGAGGCTAGTCCTTCATGGACGGAAGCCGTTATGGAATAGTCAAGGTTTCTACTTCGTGGACCCTTATGGGTGGAGCCCTCCGTGGACTCTCGTGACCGTTACCCTCCGTGGGTTGAAGACTCTGTAAACGTGGACGTACGATAGCACCACCTATCGGAACCACAGGAAAAATCTTCGTGTCTTCAAATTGCGTTTGATCTTCCTCCCTATCCTCTATTGCATATGCTTGTCTTTACTTTCCGCTGCTATACTCTTAGACATGCATGTGTAGGGTGTGCTTGACTTGCTATCATTGCTAAAATCTGCCAACACATAAAAATTGGGAAAAGGTAGAAATTTTATTTTGTCAAGTAGTCTAATCACCCCTCCCCCTCTAGACATACTTTCGATCCTACAAGTGGTATTAGAGCTTTGGTCTCCATTGCATTGGTTTCACAACCTAGGAGAGTATGGCGTCTAGCGAGGGAAATTATCACCGTAGAGGTCCATACTTTGATGGTACAAATTTTGCTAGTTGGAAGCACAAAATGAAAATGCATATTCTTGGTCATAACCCCGCCGTTTGGGCTGTTGTTCGTGTTGGCTTGCAAGGTGAATTCTCTGGTGATGGAAAGGAACCGGATCGTGAAGCGACTGTGGAAGAATTGAAGAGGTTGCAATACAACGCTCAAGCATGTGACATTCTCTTCAACTGCCTATGCCCCAAAGAATTCAACAAAATCAGCCGTCTTGAGAATGCCAAGGAAATTTGGGATACTTTGGTTGATATGCATGAAGGTACCGAATCCGTGAGAGAATCCAAGTTAGATGTTCTTCAAAGTCAGTTTGACAAGTTCAAGATGAAGGATGGTGAAGGAGTCGCAGAAATGTACTCTAGGCTAGCTCTCATCACCAATGAGATTGCCGGCTTGGGAAGCGAAGAGATGACTAACAAATTTATCATCAAGATGATACTTAGAGCTTTGAATGAGAGATACGAGACCGTGTGCACATTGATCCAAATGATGCCCAACTACAAAGATCTCAAGCCTACGAAAGTCATTGGAAGGATTGTTGCTCATGAGATGACACTCAAAGACAAAGAAGAGCTTCACAACAAGTCTAGCGGTGCTTACAAAGCCACAAGTGATGCTCCCGCAACTTCAAGCGACAACCTTGTCACCAATGAAGAGATAAGCCTCATGGTCAAGAAATTCAACAAGTTCTACAAGAATAGAGGCAAAGAACGAAGCTCCAACTCAAGATATGAAGAGAAGCGTTCGTCAAGTCGTGACCAAAACTGCTACAATTGTGGGAAGCCCGGACACTACTCCAATTAGTGCACGACTCCCAACAAACGAAGAGAAGAGTCACCAAGAAGACGAAGCTCAAGAGATGAATCACCTCGAAGAGAGAGAAGGAGTAGAGATGATCGTTATGAACGAAGACCCTCAAGGAGAAGTAGGGACTTGGAGAAGAAGGACAAGTACACCAAGAGCTACTCAAGAAGAAGACATCAAGCTCACGTTGGTGAATGGGTTTCCGGCTCCGAATCCGACAACCACTCCGAGAGAAGCTATCACTCCAACTCTGATTATAGTCAAGATGAAGGCGTTGCCGGACTTGCACTAGTGACTACCAACTCCTATGACATATTTTATTCACCAAATGAAGGAAGTGGAAGTTGCTTCATGGCTAAAGGACCCAAGGTATCACACCCCGAGTATCTTGATTTCAATAGTGATGAGGATGATTTGCTTGGAGATGATGACTTGCTCTTTGATAAAGCTAGTGATGTTAGTCAAAATGAACTTGATAATTTTCATGTTAGTCAAGATAAGTCAGTTGATGATGATAAGATGGAAATAGAGCGACTAACTAAAGAATTAAACACTCTTAAGTTAGCCCATGAATCTACTCTAGAAGATCATAGAGAGCTTGCGAAGACTCATGAGAAGCTACGCTTCGAGAAGCTCACATTGGAGCAAGAACATGAGTTTCTTAAAACTATCAATGACGATCTCCGAAAGAAGACTTCATCTTATCTAGCCAAATGATTACTCTTGTCTACATTTATGCCACAAGTTAAACCTAGAGAAACTAGTAACGAAGGCAAGAAAGATTCTTCATCTAGTAGCAACAATAAAAATGCTAAATCTAATGATGTTGCTTCTAGTAGTTCTATTGATTCCACTAATGATGATTCTCTTAGCCAAGTTACGCTTGAGCAAGAAAACGATTTATTGAAAGGAATTATAGAGAAAGGTATCTACAAAAGTCTTGCCGGATGTAAGCAATTTGAGGAGATTGTACGCAAGCATGGAGGATACCGGAAGAACCATGGCATTGGCTACTTCAACGCAAATGGAGTTGAATGGGAAGAAGGTCAATACCCCAAGCCAAAGTTTGTTCCTCAAAAGGAGAAGTATGAACATACTCTCCCCAAGGGAACAAAAGCTCAAGATGACCTTCCACCACAATACCACAAGCTCAAAGGCAAGGACAAGCTTCAAGAGGAGATTGACTCATATGAAGATGAATCCCAAGCTTTGATTAAGTGGGTTCCCAAAGCTTCTACAAGCTCAACTTCTACAAGTGCCACTTCAACACCAAGGATTCTCATCAAGTTGATGTGGGTCGCCAAGAAGAAGAACTAGAGAAGTTAATGAGGGGTGACTCAGCCAATGAAATTCACTCATATTCACTATTGGCATGGACTAGTTGCAATCAACATCAACACTATGCAATAGTTCAAGGAGTCACACATTCCCTCAAAGGTAAGCAAGGGACAAGGTAATTATTGAATCCATGGACATCATCTTATATGATTTGCACTCCATGTCCATAGATATCCTTGTATTTGTCTCTTGTGCTTGGGACTAACCCATCTAGGTGAGAAGAGTAAGGAAACAACAAGGATGCTCCCAACTCAAGATGATCTTCATCAACCTTGAGTATCCACCACTACTTCACCCACATGAAGTCTTCTACGACAAACCCAAGGTTAGTTTATCCCTCCTATGGGGGTGAGGGAGTCCTGGACTAAGGGGTCCTCGGGAGGCCGGCCTATGTCTTATGGGCCGGACTGTATGGGCCACTCGCCAGATACTGGAAGAATAGAAGACCTCGTCTCCAAGGAGGAAGCTTCGGGAATCGTGGATTGTCCTCCACGTTTGGAATAGCGAATAGGCATGTTTATCCCTTCGACGTGTAACCAACCATGTGTAAACCCTAGGGACCCCGGCGTCTATATAAGCCGGAGGGTTTTAGGATGTAGACCAAGAGAACTCATCTAGGGTTTTAGTCATACGATCTCGTGGTAGATCAACTCTGTAATCTCCATACACTCAATATAATCAAGCAGGACGTAGGGTGTTACCTCCATAGGAGGGCCCGAACCTGGGTAAAACCTTGTCCCCTTTGTCTCCTGTTACCATCGATCCAAGTATCATAGTTCGGGACCCCCTACCCGAGATCCGCCGGTTTTGACACCGACATTGGTGCTTTCATTGAGAGGACCGCTGTGATCGCCAGAAGGAATCGATGGCTCGCCTAGTCGTCAACGACGAGGTCTGCAACACGGGTACTTTTGTCCCCGGACAGATCTTCGCCTTCGGCAGCATAGTGCTGCACGCCGACCACACCGGCCATCTAGGTCGCGTCGGAAGCTTCGCCCCGGATCAACAGGTCAGATTCAGGAACTTAGAGTTCTCCGTAGACTCTCGAGGCGATCTATCACTGTCTGGGCTCGCGGTCTCGCCCGCCATGCCCGAAGGCTCTGAGGCTTTAACCCCAGACCCACTATTCGGCCCCTCCCTTGGGATTAACACCGGCGAGGGCCCGACGTCCAGTTCGGATCAGGTCATAGCGCCCGATGCCCGGACATCAGTTCTTGCCGAACACCCTCCCCGCACGGACGGATCGGAGGTTCACTCCGGAAACCTAGTGCAGGCCGACCCGACCGAGCTCTCAATACTCAATGAGGCTCTGGACCGGATCTCGTCGATGAAGATCACCGACGACCCAACTCCGATCTGTTCTCAGACCGGATTTCAGACGGGTCAAGACAAATTTTTTGTCCCACCCACCACCCACTTCATAGCCACTGTCGAGGATTTAACCGACATGCTTGACTATGCTTCCGAGGAAGCAGAGCATATGGATGAGGAGGATAACGCCCTCACCCCCGCTAAGACCGGGCAGTGGACTGCCACCTCTACATACGACGTCTACATGGTGGACACCCCGAAAGACAACGGCGACAAATCGGATGAAGCGCCGTCAAGACGCCGAAGGCCGCATAAATGGTCAAAAGGTAAAAAAGGGCGAAAATCTACCGATGGCACCGGGGATGGTGATGCCCCGGAAGACATCGGCGGCCCCGAAATCCCCGAACACCCGTTAGAGGGTCAGGAGAGACCCGAAGACCGTCGTGACCCAGATGATCCAGATGATCCCGAGGATGACGACTACCTCCGCTCTATCGAGGGGGATGATAACGCGGATGCCGATGACTTTGCCATCCCCGATAATCCTGCTGACCAGGAACTGTTCAGACAACAACTCATATCCACGGCTCGAAGCCTGAAAGCAAAAGAGCGGCAACTCAGAGCCGAACAAGATGACCTCAACAACCGTTGGACGAGAGTCCTCTCGGCTGAGGAAGGATACGGCACCGGTCTATCGGACCAACCTAAGAGCTACCCACGCAGAAGGCTGCTGCCGCAGTTCGATGACGAGCTCACTGATACGCCGTCTCCCAAGCATACCCCATATGACAAGCTAGACCACCCCCCTCGAGGACGAGACCGGACTGATGATGATACCAGCTACAGGCCGACGATACCCCGTCGACGGGGAAAGGAGCCACTAGAGCCCGATGACGGGTTCGACCTACGACACGACCTGGACTATAGAGCAGGCCGCACGCGATCCATTTACGGATCCAGAGGATACTCACCCGATAGACGGGACGGGTACCGACCTCGGTTCGACCGCGACAATGAAGATCGGGAAGAGCACCAAGCTAGAGCAGACGCCGATCATCGACGCAACATAGCTCGGGTTAGAGGGGCTGCACACCCACTGTGCTTCACAGATGAGGTAATGCGGCATCAGTTCCCGGAAGGGTTTAAGCCCGTGAACATAGAACAATATGATGGGACAACTGACCCAATAGTATGGATAGAGGATTTCCTCCTCCACATCCACATGGCACGAGGAGATGACCTCCACGCCATCAAGTACTTACCCCTAAAGCTCAAGGGGCCAGCTCGGCACTGGTTAAATAGCCTCCCCGAAAACTCCATCGGGTGTTGGGAGGACCTAGAAGAGGCATTCCGATCTAACTTCCAGGGCACTTATGTTCGGCCACCAGACTCATCCGATCTCAGCAACATCGTCCAGAAGCCCGGAGAGTCCGCACGGCTATTCTGGAACCGCTTCCTGACCAAGAAGAACCAGATCGTAGACTACCCGGATGCCGAAGCTATAGCCTCCTTCAGGCATAATATTCGGGATGAATGGCTGGCCCGACAGCTTGGCCAGGACAAACCGAGGACAATGTCCGCCCTCACATCACTCATGACCCGCTTTTGCGCGGGCGAGGATAACTGGCTCGCTCGACGTAGCCATAACCCCGAAGACCCTGGAACCTCTGAAGTTCGGGATGGGAACGGGAAACCGAAGCGCAACAAAAACAAGCGCCGGCACAATAATAGTGATGCCGATGACACGGCCGTCAACGCCGGCTTCCGCAATTCCCGCTTTGGGCAGCAGAAGAAGCCTCCTAAAGGCAAACACGACGGACCCACCCCGTTGGACAAGATTCTGGAGAGACCTTGCCAGATCCATGGCACTCAGGAGAAGCCCGCCAATCACACCAACCGTAACTGTTGGGTCTTCAAGCAGGCCGGCAAACTCGCAACTGAGGACCAAGGCAAGAGCCCACGCAGCGAGGACGAGGATGAGCCTCGTGGTCCGATCGGTGGCGGTCAAAAGAAATTCCCTCCAGAGGTGAAAACAGTAAACATGATCTACGCCACTCATATACCTAAAAAGTAGAGGAAGCGCGCCCTTCGAGATGTCTACGCCATAGAGCCTGTAGCCCCGAAGTATAACCCATGGTCGGCATATCCAATCACTTTCGATCGTCGCGACCATCCGACCAGTATCCGTCACGGGGGTTCGGCCGCACTCGTCCTAGACCCGATCATAGATGGGTACCACCTTACTAAAGTCCTCATGGACGGTGGAAGTAGCCTTAACCTGATTTACTCAGATGCGGTGAAAAAGATGGGCATAGATCCTTCGAGGATCAAGCCCAGCAACACTACCTTCAAAGGACTGATCCCAGGCGTTGAAGCCCTGTGAACAGGCTCTGTAAGCCTGGAGGTTGTGTTCGGCTCGCCCGATAACTTCCGAAGCGAGGACTTGATCTTCGACATCGTACCCTTCCGCAGCGGCTATCACGCCCTGCTCGGCCGTACAGCGTTCGCTCGCTTTAACGCCGTCCCACACTACGCATACCTCAAGCTCAAGATGCCTGGCCCTAAGGGGGTCATTACTGTAAACGGCAACACAGAGCGCTCCCTCCGAACTGAGGAACATGCGTTGGCCCTGGCGGCCGAATTCCACTACACCGATGATTGGCAATCGCCGACATCTGCCGTCAAGGCACCCAAGGCTGGGAAAAGAGCTCGGCCCCAATCCGAGGTACCAGAACCTTCCACTCCCTATAAATAGGGACTCGCCCCCCATCGCACGGCCCTATCACTGGCAAAGTATGTGCCGAAGAGGCACAACTTCGCGCTCAAAATTCCATGGGCAGCGGTGGGGGCACTATTAGAGGGTAGGTGTTCGGTTGGACCGAATTATTACCGTCAACACGTCTTCGGACTTACTACAAGTACCATAAAGTGCCTGCTAAAAGGCGTCAAGCTTATCCATACCTCGGCGACTTCTCAAGACCCTTTCTTCAAGGTCCGTTCGCCGAACTAACAAAGCCCATAAAGGCATACACCTCCTTAGGAGATGCAGGAGCAGATAAGCGACAGGGCACATCAAGGACGTCAGGTCATCTATCGAAGGCCCTTGGTACAACCTCTCCTGTAGAATCTATATTTCATTTATCAAATACCTGTAAACAGTCGCATCGGCAATTTGAATAATAAGAGTTATTGAGTAAAATACAGATATATCATTTTCTCTTTGCTGTCCCTTTTCGGAACACTTTCTGTTTTCTCCCTCTTCTTGCGAACCTGTTTTGGTATATTGTATGGTTCAACCGGCTAATAGACCGGGGCTCGACTTTAAAAATCGCCCTAACCACAATTTCTTTAAGTGTTCGGCGTCTTGGAATTTCGCTTTATATGCATTGGTTCCGAACTATGTCTTGGGTCAATAGTTGGGTTGCCCGGCTCCTATGCTTGCCCCTTTATGTTTCGCTCGTTCGGCTAAAAGGGCAAAGGGAGCACCGCTGCGATTGTGCTTCCGGCTAGCCTGGTCAAGCGCCTCAGCGGAGAAAGCCGAAAACTGACTGCCATGGTATGCGAGAACCGGTCTGCGAATTCGAGCTTAACTAAATCTCGTCAGAGGTTATTCCGTGTCATATGATGGGTTTGGTGTTCGCACAAACCAGTGATATAGGCTTTGGCCACGGTTCATCCGAACATCACAAACACCTGGGGGCTCGTTGTTGGCTCCCGCACTCCTTTCTCGCGCCCCTATGGCTAAGTGAAAGCAATAAAGCATTATGGTCTGATTGCCTTGTCCGCCCCACACTACCGCCTTCGGGTGCCAATAAGTTCGGCTAAGGGTTATAGTGCGGTTGGAAGAGACACCTCATGCAGTATCTACACGGGGGCTGAAGCCGACGACTCGCAGCTTTCAGGATTAACGGCCACAAAGGAGTTATAAAGGATGCAAAACATACAAGACATGATAAAAAACCCATGCATCTTAAATTTGTACACGCTGACAAGTCTTCGGACATATTACAGCATTCTACTCATACTCATCCTCTCTCGTACACTGTGATTCTATGGCCCGAGCACCCTCCATAACTCCGGAGAAGTACAGCTCGGGGCGCCTATGACCCTTTCCAGGAGGCGGAGGAGCTGTAGCTACCTTCAATGGATCTAGACCTGGCCAGTGCACCTTGGCCCTCGCAAAGGTCATCCTTGCTCCTTCGATGCAGGAAGACCGCCTCAATGCGTCGATCCGAGGAGTGGCGTCGCTCAGCTTCCGCACCAGGCCGAAGTAACTGCCCGGCAATGGCTCGTTGGGCCACAGCTGGATCCAGAGATCCTTCAGGGCTGGTTCCGCCATCCGATGTAGCTCCATCAACTGCTTCAGCTGCTCCACAAGGAGAGGAGAACGCTCGGGGGCTTCGAATTGCGCCCAGAATAGACGAGCTTCATCTTCTTCTCCCCGCGAAGCATAGAACTGCTTCGCGTTCGCTAAGCCCTTCTGGAGGTCCGAGCAGGCGCCTGAGGAACGCCATACCTGGTTAAGCAACTCGAACTTGCTGTCCCCGAAGATACACTGCAATGAATACGGCTTACCATCCATGATAGCTTTGGCTTGGCGGAGCTCCTCTTCAAATGAATGCCTCTCCACCCGCTCCTTTTGGAGATCGGTTTTCAGGGTGGATAGTTCGGCGGCTTGCTCTTTCCCTTTCAGCTCAAGGACCTCGCACTTCTTGCTGGCGTCCTTGAGCTCCTGTTGAATCTCTTCTACCCGAGCCTCATGCTTGTCGCTGGTGGCTCTCAGGGCGGATAGAGCGGTGGCCGCTTCTTTGGCCGCCGCCTTCTCAACCAAAGCTTCTTGCTTCGCTTTCTCAAGCTCGGCTTTGAGCTTCTCTATCTCTTTCGCCGAGGCTGCGTAAGTATCGACTTATGTTCAGAAACCGTGTTGATAGAACGGTAAAAAAGAGTTGCGATACTCTAATTTCGGCTTACCTTGCGCCTCGTCGAATCTCTTGTTTAGAGTATCAAGCTCATCTTCGGAGCTCTTGAGCTTTCGATTCAGCTCCTCTAGCTCGGCGGCGTTAGTAGCCGCTGCTGTCGACGAAGCCTGTATCACAGAGTTATATAACCATTAAAAAGGTTTAGAAACTCCGAACTGTCACTAAAACTGACTGTGTGTCCGGACCACTAATGGGCCGATCGGCCTATCCGAACACATATTGTACGGCGCTCAGCTCGGAAGTAAGGCTACGATTGGACCCCCAGGTAAGTTTTTCAAACTTACCCAGGGCTCGGGGGCTGCTATGTGTATAACAATTACTTAAATAAATCAATATTTCACAAAGTAGGGCATTACTTGGCTTACCTGAAAGCCCGTCAGGAGACCGTTGAAGGCCTCCTTCAGTCCGGAATCCACGGACTGAATGCTTCGCAATACCGCACCCATAAGGACGCGGTGCTCACTGGAGATGGAGGCGCTGGACAGAGCCTCCCCCATGGCCGGCCACCCAGTGGTCGGCGGAGCCGGTGGGGATCGGGTAGCCCGATCTCCAGCCAGAGATTGAATTGGTACCTCCGGAGGCATCGTGTGCTCCGGAGATGGCCTCGGAGGAGACTGGACACTTCCATGTCCGGCCTCCTCGGTGTCCGGGTGAGTCTTCTCCCCCGGGTCTTCGGTGGCCGAGGTATTAGCCTCGACCATGACGTCGTCGCCTTCACCTCCAGTATTCAGCTCCAGTGAAGCCTGCTGAGATGACACCTCCGTGGCATCCTTCGTGGTGCCCGGGGGAGAAGGGCGCGACGCGGACCCGCTCTCCGCAAGTTCGGCGGGCGGGGTCTCCCCATCCGAAACTTGATCAGTGGGGAGAACGCGTGGTGGGCTGCAAATTGATGGGCGCTCACATGTTAATAAACATTCTAAATTAAGCACCGATGGCTCGGTAGGTCTTCGGGTCCTCACCTTCGAGGTGGGGGCTTGATCCTGAGGTTCCTCCGTGGAACCCTCTTGAAGTCCTCGGACTCTGTGTTCAAGTCCGAACTGTCGTCGGACGAGATCGCCTGTGTCCGGCACGGTTTCTTCTGGGCGGGAGGAGCTACTTCCTCCGAGGCGTCCGATGACACCGCCCTCTTTCCTGTAAGGGGGGAATCACCTCCCCCCTCAGCCTCGTGCTCCTCTTCTTGATTTGAGGAGGCATGAGTTTCTTCGGACGCAGCCCCTGGCTGGTCCTTGTTGCGCAGGCCAGTTCGGCCTGGCTTCTTCTTCTCCTTCTTCTCTGGCGCCTTGTAGGGCGCCACGACGAGCATCTCCAACAGCAGCGGAGACTTGGGGTCTTCGGGCTGTGGAGCCGGACACTTGATGCCCGTGGCCTTGCTCAACCATTCCTACGAAAGGTAATCGGAAAATGCTTAGACTATCTCTGAGGAGATGGAACCGGTAAAATAACACTACACTATACCTCGGGTGCGGGCTTGATGGCTCTCAGGCCCTTGTCCTCCTTTCTGCCTGGCCAGTTCTCCTGCGCCTTGAACAGCGCCTTCCATAGTTTCTCCCGCGTTGTGCGGAAGAGTTGACGAACTGTAGGATCGTCGTCAGTCCGGTAATCCCACATAGGAGAACTCCGGCGCTGGCAGGGGAGGATGTGCCGCCGAAGCATGACCTGGACCACGTTGGTCAGGCCGACTCCCTCCCTGATTAGGGAGGCGATGCCCCTTTGCAGGTCCTCCACCTCTGTTTCCGACCCCCAGTCGAGACCCTTCCTGACCCATGAGGTCAATCTAGTTGGGGGCGGACCTGAATTCGGCAGGAACAGTTCCGCATTCGGCAGGAACAGTACCGCCTTCCTCCTCCTTGGGCTCGGTGATGTAGAACCACTCCCTCTGCCAGGTTTTGATGGTGTCGATGAAGGTGCCGGATGGCCACACTGCGCGCGGAAGCTTGCCGATGACTGCCCCGCCGCAGTCCGCATGTGCTCCGGCGACACACTTCGGCTTGATGTTGAAGATTTTGAGCCACAGTCCGAAGTGTGGTTCGACCCGCAGGAATGCCTCGCAGATAATGATAAAGGCAGATATATGCATGAAAGAGTTTGGCGGGAGGTCGTGGAAGTTGAGCCCATAGAAGAACATAAGGCCCCTCACGAAGGGGTGAAGTGGGAAGCCTAATCCCCGGATGAAGTGGGGAACGAAGACCACCCTCTCGCCTGACTTGGGGGTGGGGATCACCTGGCCCTCCTCTGCAGCTCGGTGGAAGACGTTGGCGGGGAGATAGCCGGCGTCCTTGAGATCTCGGATGTCCTGGTCTTTGACCGTGGAAGCTTCCCATTTGCCGCTGGCCATGGCTGTGCTCGGAGGGGGGAGGATGGAAGACTTAGATCTGGGCTCAGGGAGCTCGGAAATATGGGGAAGCAGGAGGTGAATGGGGGATGTGGATAAGCCTTGGGTTTTCCTTCCCCTTTTATTAAAGATTATTGCCGGTTAGCCTGCCTTCGCGGCGCCGTGAATCCCTCCGCTTCCCGAGACATGCGTGCCGTTGTGCGCGATTAAACATATCCCGTGTAAAACGGGGCACGATCTGCACATTGATAGACCGTGCTGGTGGAAACGGCCTCGAACCGCGAATCGAGTCTTCACGACTGGTTTAGAGGTCGTGGTGGGCCGTAGCCTTTCGTCTGAAAAGTTGTCAGAAGACACTATTGGTTCTCTGACGTTTGGCCTTCAAAGCCGAACTACTCATGGTGTGCGGACGGTCTATGATCGGAAACATTACACATCGACGGAGGCCGAACTATAGCCCGGTCGATCATAATTTGGAAAAGGAGGAACTCGCCTCGCAAGCCGAAGACTCTGATCACTCGAAGCAGCTGGAGCCTGGACCCTTGGCATTGGAGGCTAGTTCGGGGGCTACTGAGGGAGTCCTGGACTAAGGGGTCCTCGGGAGGCCGGCCTATGTCTTATGGGCCGGACTGTATGGGCCACTCGCCGGATACTGGAAGAATAGAAGACCTCGTCTCCAAGGAGGAAGCTTCGGGAATCGTGGATTGTCCTCCACATTTGGAATAGCGAATAGGCATGTTTATCCCTTCGACGTGTAACCGACCATGTGTAAACCCTAGGGACCCCGGTCTCTATATAAGCCGGAGGGTTTTAGGATGTAGACCAAGAGAACTCATCTAGGGTTTTAGTCATACGATCTCGTGGTAGATCAACTCTGTAATCTCCATACACTCAATATAATCAAGCAGGATGTAGGGTGTTACCTCCATAGGAGGGCCCGAACCTGGGTAAAACCTTGTCCCCTTTGTCTCCTGTTACCATTGATCCAAGTATCACAGTTCGGGACCCCCTACCCGAGATCCGCCGGTTTTGACACCGACAGGGGGGATGTCACATCAAGGGGGAGCTTTACTCTAAGACTTGAGTTAAAGCATCTCTTAGAATGTGACAACATTAAATGCTTTATGTAAAAGTAGTAACCCCACTAGTACTTAAACGATGAGTATGACCTATGATCAAGTATTCTTACTTGGCTCCTAAGTCAATATACTCATATATAGATGACTCCATCATCGCCATAGTGCTTGTTAGATGCTAGTATGTATGTGCATGTTTGCCATGATTTCATTTGATATCTTAATGTGTGAGCATGTTGGTCTGCATTTCTGTAACCATTCAAGGACATCCAATTGTTGCTATTTGGTTTTATTTTCTCTTTTGCCAATTGGATGAACAAGAATGCCTAGGACCCCTCTCTAGCTATCTATGCTTTCTCGTCTCATATTCTATTCTTGCTGCATCACAAAACATGAACAAGTACTTCTCGATCTCTCTGTGTGAGGAGCACTCGGAGTTCCGTATCGACAAGGACTGACCACCAAAACCTCCCAAGTGCATCTCAGTGGAACCAACACAAAAATCTCGGTCTGACCGATGCCTAGGGTTGATCTAGTTTTCCAATCTCGGTAGCACCGATTCCATCTTCTCGGCTTCACCGAGTTTCCCTGTCAGCTGACAGTTGAGGAACTCGGTGGCACCGATAATTTTGAACCGGTGTCACCGACAGCGATGGGTACTTAATGTGGTGGACCCGACTTTTGAAATTACTTCTTCAAACGTCCGGTTCCTCAAAACCCTAGCTGTCATTTGTGGACCCCTGGTCGTCGCCGTTTTATTCCCGAGCGCCTCCATCATTAGAATTCGCCGCCGTCGCGGAATCCTAACCACCGCCGTCACCGTAGCGGACTCGTCACCGAGTTAGGGTACGATTCCGACCCCTTGTGCGCTCCTCTGTCCAATTCATGTGCATTAGGATCATTCCATCTATAAGCCATAGTTTGAGATCATTATATCCTCAATAATCTTCCATTAGAATAGTGAACAACGAATTTTTAGGTTTTGCCGTCCGCAATCCGAATCTCGGTGACACCGATGCACAAAAAATCGGTCTTACGGATTCGGTTTTTAGGTCTACTGAGGACAGACTCGGTGAAACCGAGCACCCACTTTTGGTGAAACCGAAGTGGTTGCCAAGTTTCTGTAAAGAAGACTGAGTCTCGGTGGAACCAAAAATTGTGACTCGGTGGTACCGAAACTCCCTTTGCAGAAAGCAAACCTTAAGAATTCTAAGTTCAAATTTGAGAAAACTTCTGCATTTTGTGATGGCTCAACCTTTCTACTCTTCTATGCTCTATTCACAGGGTCAGCATGTCAGGCTCAGATGTCAGCCAGAACAATTTCAGAGAGGAGAATGCTGATATGAGCTCAGGCACTAGTCCTGAGGGCAGCTATGATGATGTGCCCAGCTCACCAGATTTGCCCAAAGCTGCAACTAGAGCTAGAAGGAAGTTAAACTCTGATGAGGAGGATGAGGATTTTGTGCTAGAAGAGCCACCCAAGAAGGATAAAGTTGCCAAGAGCACAACTGCTGAAGCCACATCTTCCAAGAGGCCAACTAAGAAGGTGTATGCTAGTTCTAAGGATGTGAGGGCACCAGACTATGTCAAGCAAAGCATGACCCTTCACCTTGAGTCATCTCCAAGGAAGTCTATGCCTAAGAAGGAAGGAGAGAAGAAGAAGTCCAGGAAGAGGATTATACATGTTGTGGGCAGACCTACCTCTATGTATGAGGATCCAGAAGCTGCTGCTGAAGAAGAGGAAGAAGAGCCAGCTACCAAGGCTCCTCCTAAGAAGAAAAAGAAGTTGTTGGCTGATGCTATGCCCAAGGATACATCATCCAAAGGCACCAAGACTGCACCCAAGAAGGCTGCTGCTGCTCCAAAGCCCAAGAGGACTACCAGAGACATCCCAGCTGCTGCCAAGAACAAGAGTTCTACCTTCAGAGAGGCCGAGGATGATACATTGTCTGTTTTGATGAAGCTGAGACCACACCTTACTGAGCACAATGCCAGCCATCCAGTTGCTGAGGACATGAAAAAGAGGAAGGATTCTGGACTGAGAGAGTGGAGAGCCATAGATCCCTATTCTCACAGGAGAAGGACAGCTGTAGACTACAGGTTCTACACCAAGGAACAGCAAGACTTCTATGAGACCATTCTGCTTGACAAGAGCCCTGCAGTTAGTGATATGAGGTATGTTGATTGGAAATACATCAAGGAGAATCAAGATTTCTTTCCAAGTGTGCAGGATAATTTCCACTGCATTGGCATTGATGAGTTTGTTGGAAAAGAATTCACTGCCTGGAATGACGAGATGATCATGCAATTCTACTCCACTGCACATTTCTATGGAGATGGTAGAATTGTATGGATGACTGAAGGCACCAGATATGAATCCATTGTTGATGAGTGGGCTACCATCTTAGGATCCCCACAGGTGCAAGAAGGAGACTTGGATGTGTACTCTGAGTCCAAGGCAAACCACAACTCATTGGCCAATATGTACAATGAGATCCCTGCTGCAAATGTGCATTCACACAAGCTTGGATCCATCTATTTTATTCAGGCTGGCATACGCACAACCAACACCATCTTGAGGTATACATTGATGCCTAAGTCTGGAGATGAGAAGATGAACATAATTCTATCAACATGTTGTTCCATATTGACCAACACACCAGATTTCGAGTGATGGACTTGATAGTTGAGACGGTGAAGAGGACTATCGCAGACCAGAAGAGATCATGTGGATACGCTCCATACATTCAGATGCTTATCAACTCCCAGCTGGAGAAGCACGTGTATGCACTTGATCGACCACATTTGCCACTCCTGCCAGAGCTAGAAGACAATGTTGTGGTGATGGATCCAGATCATCCCACCTCAGCTACAACACAGGCAGAGACAGAGGCAGCCAGAGACTAGTGCTCAGGTGCCAAAGACCCAGAGTGAGCAAATGGATCTTCTTCTTAGTTCCGTGATCAGCATGCAAAAGGACATTGGGAACACCTTGAAGAACCAGGAGAGTCTGGGAAGGATTGTTGAGAGCAAGTTTCACATTCTCAACAACAAGGTGGATGAGCTCACAGTGACAGTAAATGAGCTCAAGAGAGAAGTTGACGGCGTGCCCAGTCCCCACACCACAGATGATGATGAGGATAGTCCACCTCTCAGAGCCGACACCCAGTTCAGGACTAAAGCCAGGACTCCTACCGTGACAGCTCCAGAGTTGAGGCCTTCTTCATCAGCACCTGCTACAGCTCCATCAGCTCCTTCAGCTCCATCAGCTACTCCAGCACCTCCAGTTGCTACTCTAACTCCATCGATGACGTCTGCTGAAGTCTTCGCTGATGCCGTTCTCTCGACTCCTTCATCAGCTACCGGAGGAGATCAGCCCCAGAGAGACGCTTAGTTCTATATACCTTTGAACTTTTTGGTAACTTGTTGCCAAAGGGGGAGAAGTTGTATAGATCATTAGGGCTTCGAGAGAGGGAGAGTGTTGCCTTTTTATCGCTCTTCAAAAACATTGATATCTTTTGGTTTGGTTTGTTTGTGTTAAACCTTGTTTGTGTTTGATCATACACTTGATGTGTGCTGCTACTATTTCCTATCCTTGATGATGCCTATGAGATGATCATTCACTTTTACTTGTTGTGATGTGCTATGATGTTCATTCCTATTACTCTCGCACACCACCAAGTTGTATGTGACATGGAAGAGTGCGCCATATACCTAATCGATTGTGCATTTGCATTCAAACGCAAATTCAAAATAGTGCACAAATTTAGGGGGAGCTCTTGCTTATCACATACTTCTCAAAGCGACAAATATATTCATTGATTATATCATATGTCGAAGCTTTGATCTATATGTTGTCATCAATTACCAAAAAGGGGGAGATTGAAAGCACATTTTCTCCCTTGGTGGTTTTGGTAATTAATAACAACATATATCTCATTGGACTAATGTTTCCACTAAGTATATTTCAGGAAAAGTTCAGTGATGGGATGGCAAAAGGATTGTGGAGAAACCCCTAGATGCAAGGAATAGGATCGGCAAAGCTTCAAGCAAGAAGACTCTACATTTTACTTTGTGAGAAATCACTTTGAGTCTATAGGAAAGCCAAGACTATTAAAAGGGGGTAAGGTATTGATGGTGAACAAAATGCTCCACGTGCACAAGTGATAGTCACCAAAAACACCCACAAGCTCTTCCACAAAGTCTGTCAAAAGCCTATCATGCAAAATCGGTGCCATCAATATTCCCCACTCGGCCCTACCGATTTTCACCTCAGACATATCCCAACCAAACCCTAAGTCTTCGATACAGACAATTCTGCATCGGTGCCACCGAGTTTAGGTTTCCAACATTCTGTTGCCCCTTTTCTTCGATTCGGAATTTCTGAGTTGTTTGGATTGGTGCCACCGAGTTTTGCAATCTGACCGTTGGTCACCTGATCGGTACTGCTGAGATTTATATATCGGTCTCACCGAGATTCGAAAGTTGCTACCTTTTGAGCAACTCAGTACCACCGAGTTTTACACTTCGGTGTCACCGAGTTGGTCATTATAGGTGTAACGGTTGGATTTTTGGAGATGCCTATATATACCCCTTCACCACCACCCACTCGAAAGAGAAGCACTCAGAACTATTCCATACTTGCCCCATCCAATTTTCTGAGAGAGAGCCACCTACTCATGTGTTGAGATCAAGCCATTCCATTCCAACCATATGAATCTTGATTTCTAGCCTCCCCGAGTTGCTTTCCACCCAATCAATCTCTTCCACCAAAGCCAAATCTATGAGAGAGTGATTGTGTGTTGAGGAGTCTATCATCTTGAAGCACAAGAGCAACGAGTTCATCGTTACTATCGAGCCTATTACCTTTTGGAGGGTGGTGCCTCCTAGATTGGTTAGGTGTTGCTTGGGAGCCTCCTACTTCGTGTTGTGGAGTTGAACCAAGAAGTTTGTACGGGCAAGGAGATCGCCTACTTCGTGAAGATCTACCCATAGTGAGGCTAGTCCTTCATGGACGGAAGCCGTTATGGAATAGTCAAGGTTGCTACTTCGTGGACCCTTATGGGTGGAGCCCTCCATGGACTCTCGCGACTGTTACCCTTCGTGGGTTGAAACACTCCAGAAACGTGGACGTACGATAGCACCACCTATCGGAACCACGGGAAAAATCTTTGTGTCTTCAAATTGCGTTTGATCTTCCACCCTATCCTCTATTGCATATGCTTGTCTTTACTTTCCGCTGCTATACTCTTAGACATGCATGTGTAGGGTGTGCTTGACTTGCTATCATTGCTAAAATCTGCCAACACTTAAAAATTGGGAAAAGGTAGAAATTTAATTTTGTCAAGTAGTTTAATCACCCCCCTCTAGACATACTTTCGATCCTACACTCCTTCAAGCCACGAGCAAGGGTGAACGACTTTCACCCCCGCTTCAAGAGCATGAAGCCAGGGGGAGTGAACTCTGTCGCCACCCAGGAAGACCCGTTGCAGCAGCCGTCTAGCTGCAGCCGCAGGTCAGGGGGCGCGCGCGCCGCCATCTCCTCCGCGAAGGAGTCCGGGAGCCGGAGCCAGGTGCGGGGCTGGGTGTCCATCCCCACAATAAACTCGCAGGCCACGTCGGCGGAGTGGCTCAGCAGCTGGGGCGGCCGGGTGGCTAAGCCATTCCCCCTACCCCGCCCACGGCCACCTCGCCCCCAGCGTCCGTGTCCGCGGGCTGAGCTTCCTCCACGGCTGCCTGAGCCGGCATGGGTGGGCGTGGTGGCGGACATGCAAGGGCGGCCTCGCCCCCTCGCCGGCTTCGGCACTTCCGCCTCTTCCATCGCCGCTTTTCCCTTCTCAGCGGCGGAGTACCTCCTCACGAGCGCCATCGCTACTACAACGATAAGCGGGAATGAAGAGCAAGAGCGAGGAAGATGAGCCAAGGGACCCTTCCCCTTGCCTTTATATAGCATTCGGCGGATGGCCGACCTGCACCCCCTCGCCTTCACTAGACGGATGCAAGGCAAGGAAGAGAAATGATGGCCCCGCACCGCGCGCAGGGTTTATGCCAGCCTAGGAAGTTGCCGAAGCGTCATGGGGAAGCGGGGGTGTACCGCGCCCCGTCGTGCACCACGCGTCGCGCCTGACCCGCAGGCAGTTGGGGCCCACACCATTTCGCCCCTCCAACTAGTGGAATCGTGCACGCTGCGGACCCGGGGGCTACTGTCTGGCCCGTGGGACTGGGGGTACCCAGGCCCGTCTGCCTACCGCCCAAGATGCGCGCATGCCATGGGCCCAGCACGGCCCTCCATTGGACTTCACGAGCAAGACCCTCGTGAGGGCCCCCGCCTCGCGAGGCGCACGTCAGCAAGCATCGTCGGGAGCCTCGCAAAGCCTCCCTCGTGAGGTTGCCTCCTGAGGCTGCCCCCGAGGCCTTCGCGAGGTGGACTAATCAAGGGTGGCCCGGTGGGGACACGGGGTCCTGCATCTTCACGTGGGTGACGCGCGCCACACCGAGCGGCGCCAGGAGTCGTGCCAGCAGGCACGGATGAGGAGGCTTTCCTCTTTTGTGCTAAGGGAGTAGGGCCAGCTCGTCGGTTCCCAAAGCAATCTCCAAAGGTTTCCCCTTTGGTGCAGGAAGACCAAGGCTGGGGGCTCGCCAGGACGGAGGTCATCCCCGAGCCCACCAGTGCGTCACGACAGGAGGCTTTTGAAGGCGAAGACTACTTTTGTCAGGATAAGCTGCAGTCATGTCCCCCTTCAAACTGGCCGTTGTGGCAACCCTTCCCGCCTTGTTTTTGGGGGAAGAGGACTAGGGCCAGTATAAGATAGGGCAGGCTGCCGCCGTAGAGGAGGATTGACCCGAGGTGAGCCAGAACCCACCTTTGTACTCCCTCTCACCCTCAAGCAATCCAGACAAGTAGGAGTAGGGTTTTACACCGCAAGGTGGCCCGAACCTGGCTAAACTGCCATGTCCTTTGTTCTTCTTCCTTAGCTCGAGTACGCGGGAGTGTCATCGTGAGGTTGCGTGGTAGAGTAGGGCGGAGGAACGAGCGCACCCCAGAGTTTAAACCTCTTTGGGTCCCCGGAACCCCGATTCCGATAGATTGCGCGAGGCCAACCCCCAGGTCCTCAACTGGAAGAGGTTGGCCTGCCTCGAAGGCACCCAGCGGGCATATGCGTTAGCAATGGCACATTATCTAAAGATCAAGCCGCTGGAGATGGCCACTAGGCCTCCGGTGGGAAAGACCGGAAGCTTGAGGACTACCTTACCGAGGCCCTCGAGGGTGCCAAGCAGACCGAGCTGCAGTACTCCAAGTCCGAGCTTTATTTTGAGTAGGTACCTTGGTATGCCGAGGGTGACTTTTTAATGGCAAAAAATATTAATTTTATGATTTTTTTTGCTTGGTTTATCCAATGTGTTTATATCCACCTCCTTTGCGACTGTTTATTTGATCTGAAAGTTGCCGGTCGTTGGCTTCTACCCCCTCGTAGATACTACAAGGGGTGTTCTCGTAGCACACAAGAATCCTTGAGCCGACGTCTCGGAACTGTAGTGGTGATTTGTGTGCTGAGATGAATGAGGCAATCGAACCATAATGGCTTTATCCCTTTCACTTAGTCATAGGAGCTTTAAGTTAGGGGGCAGTTGAACTAGCCCTCGGTGTAGTGGTGATCGGGCCAGCCGAAGTTCCACTTCTAACACCTCAGTCCTTGTAGGAAGGAACTGTCGTTTATAATGGTGTCACCGCTAACGGCGTGTTAGTTTTCCACTGTCTTCGGATAGCAAGACTTGTTTGCACTTATCGTGACAGTCCATTTTCGGCTTTCTCCACTGAGGCGCTTAACCATACAGACTGGAAGCGCAATCGCGGTGGTTCTCCCTTTACTATCTTAGCCGAACTGAGCAGAACGTAAGATGTAAGCATAGGAGCCCGGGTAACCCAATATTTGACGAAAACCACAATTCAAAACATGTGCATATAACGCAAATCCATGACGCCGACCACACGTCAGACTTAAACATGGGCTCTTTTTTATCCGAGCCCCCGGTCCAAAGCTGAACCCTGTTGTATGTGGGAGAAAACCACCTCGGATATTGTATGAGATAAAAAACAACTCAGGCAAAATGTGTGAGGACCAAAAAATGGTATATTTCATTAATTGTCAAGCTGAGCTACAAATAGATATAGGGGGTATGCTGAAAAGACAAAAATAAAATGAGGGGGGATGTAGTACTGGGCTGTGTTAAACAATCGGGTTTAGAGGCCCGTTGCTTCCCTGTCGCACGTATGCGTCCCCAAGCTGTTAACCAACCCGGCCTTGTCTATTCTGAGGCTGTTATGTATGGTCGTCTCCCGTGACGCTAGAAGCATTATGAAAATGGGGCCTCCAATGATGTTGAAGCTATCATGTGGCAGGTTTAGCCAGTCGAAGAGATCATCTATTCGGTCCTTCATGTGCCGACGAGGTTACCAGTGCCCTCAGGTGTTTGGATTATCCGAGGTAGTAGTCCTGGTGTGAAAAAATATTTTTTGCTCCCCAATTCCCCAAGGAATTTTAAGCGCAAAATTGTGTACCCTCGGTACATAGTCTGCTACCAAATGGCAGGGGCAGGGAAGCGTGTGTCCCTATTTGGGAGGGAGACATATTCGACCTGGGGTCGTGCGGACGCATTTGGGGTGGCTGGGAACTTTTGTCGGGCCTCCTGTCGGGCCACCTCCTCGGGCTTCTAGATATCGGGTGCATATGTCGCCGTCTGCTCCTCTGTCAGAAGGGAGCGCTCGGTGTTTCCATTGATGGTAATGATCCAGTTAGGCCCTCGCATCTTGAGCTTAAGGTACGCATAGTGCGGTACTGCATTGAAGCGGGCATAGGCATTACGACCAAGCAATGCATGGTAGCAGTTGTGGAATGGACCATGTCAAAGATCAGGCTCTCGCAGCGGAGGTTGTCAGGGGATTTGAAAACAACTTGCAGTACAATGGTGCCTATGCAAAAGGCCTCCACGCCGGGTATTACCCCCTTGAACGTGGTTTTGCTAGGCCAGATTCATGATGGGTAGATCCTCATCTTGCTTACTGTATCCGCGTATATCAGGTTCAAGTTGCTTCCGCCATCCACAAGGACGTGTTTAAGGTGGCACCCATCGATAATGGGATCTAGAACCAGGGCGGCTGACCCGCCACGGCGGATACTAGTCGGATGGTCCTTCTTATCGAAGTTGATTAGGCAGGCCAACCAGGGTGTGCCTCGGGGCTGCAAGCTCTACGGCGTACACATCCCGAAGTGCACGTTTCCTCTCCTTTTTAAGAATGTATGTAACATAAATCATGTTTACTTCTTTTACCTCGGAGGGTAACTGCTTTTGGTCGCCCCTGCTCGGCCCCCGAGGTTCATCCTCGTTGTCCTCGCTCCTGAACCGGCCTTTGCCTGAGTCCTTGGCCAAGGCCTTACCGGCTTGCTGGAACACCCAACAATTCCTATTGGTGTGGGTGGCAGGGTTATCCGGGGTGCCATGGATCTGGCAAGGTTTTTCAAGTATTTTGTCCAGAGCACTTGGGTCATCTTTGCCTCCTTTAAAGGATTTCTATTTGGGTCCGGACCGTGAATTGGTGAATCCCGCGTGGACTGCTAGGTCCTCGGCATCACTGCCTGTTTTCTTATTGCGGCGCTTGTGTTTATTGCGCTTGGGCTTGTCGTTCCCATCCCGGACTTCCGAGGTGTCGGGGTCGCTCCTTGAGGAGCTGTGGGCTAGCCAACTGTCCTCTCCCGCACAGAAACGTGTCATCAGTGCCGTGAGGGCAGCCATGATCCTAGGCTTGTCCTATCAAGCTGTCGGGCTAACCATTCATCCCGGATGTTGTGCGTGAAGGCGGCGATGGCCTCGGTGTCGAGGCATTCGACGATTTGGTTCTTCTTAGTTAAGAACTGATTCCAGAACTTCCGAGATGACTCGCCCTCCTTTTGGATAACATGGCTAAGGTCATCGGCATCCGGGGGCCGAACATACGTGCCCTGATAATTGGACGTGAAGGCGTCCTCCAGCTCTTCCCAGCTTCCGATAGAATTTCTAGGCAGGCTATGGAGCCAGTGTCGTGCTGGCCCCTTAAGTTTTAGCGGCAAGTATTTTATGGCGTGAAGATCATCTCCTCGGGCCATGTGTATGGGCAGAAGGAAATCTTCTATCCGGACGGCCGGGTCTGTAGTGCAATCATATTGGTCGATGTTGATGGTTTTAAACTCCTCTGGGAACTAATGTTCCATGACCTCGTGAAACAGACTAGGTGTGTGGGAGCTCGGTGCTGGAATGTATCCTGGCGGGGATTGGCAGAGGCTTGTTCCCTTCTTATTTCCTGAGATCGACCATGCCTGTCTATCCAGGCATCATATCTATCCCGGCCTGCGGGTACATGGTCCCGGGCTTGGTAGATTGATCGAGGAGGTGACCTGTTCCTGCGTATCTTGGTTCGCAGGTCGTACGGCTCGACCGGATCCTTATCATTCGGGCGGGGTCTCGTCGATGGCTCTTTATACGCCCCTGTGGGCCGATCTCGTCCTCTAGGGGGACGGTCAGCGTGTTGTTCATAATGGTAACCGAGGGGGTAAGATTCGGCGACCTCGTCCTCGAATTTGGGTAACAGACGCCGTCATGGAAACGATTTGCCGCCATGCGTTGTGCCTCCAGATCGGCTTCGGATGCGAGTACTTTCTCCCATTTGTCATTAATGGTAACTTCATGTGAATATAGCTCATGCTGCTTCCGCTTCATGCTTCAAGTTGTGGCAGCTAGCTGGCGTTGGAAACGTACCTGTTTAGATGGGTCCTCAGCCCTCGGGTACCTCAAAGTCGAAGGGTCCAAGGCTGTGATCGTCCACGGATTCTGGCATTTAGTCACCATCCGTTCTGTTGTTGGAGCCTTCCATCTCCTCGGCTTTGTCTCCCGAAGGGGTTTCCATGGGCCCGTTCTGTTGTACGGGCTCGATGTGCTCGTTCTTGCCGGTATTGGGGGTGGCATCGTCTGTTGCAGCGTTGGTTTTGTTATTGCTTCCATTGATGCCTTTGGGCTTCCTCGTTGGATGGCGGTATTTGGAACTCCCCTTAGGCTTCTGGTCGGGGTCCTCCTTGGGAGTGTCGACCATCTAGATATCGTAGGTAGATGTGGCGGTCCACTTCCCTGTCTGGGGTACGGCCGTGGGTGAGTTTGGTCCGTATATACCGAGATCTTCCTCGTCCATACCGAGGGCGTTGTCGGATCCATAGTCAAGCGCGTCGGTTAGATCTTCAACCGTGGCGACTAGGTGGGTGGTGGGTGGGATAAAAATTCCCGATCGTCGGCTTTACAACCAATCAGATCATAAACTGCAGATGAGATCGCCAGGTTCTGGATCTGGTCCAGTACCTCGTTTATCTGTGAGACCTCTTCCGCACCTAAGGCCTGGCGGTAGGCCGAGCTGACGTGCAAAAGTTTGTTTGGGCCACTCGCGGTTGGCCCATCACCTGAGGCTTCATTGGCCAACTTTGGCTCGGGAACCAGGGTGGACTCTTCGGGGATGGCCATCGGCTCTAGGTGATTGCCCGAGGTGGCATGGACGGGGTCGGACGCAATGGCCCCCAGATCCATCTCTCGTGCAGATTCCATAAGGAGCTTGGACCCATGGGTTAGATCAGAGATCAGTTCCATGGTGTTGACGCCCGAGGGTTCCACAAGTTGGACCACGACCTGTCTCGATAGGACTAGGTCATTGTGGGCGTCAGTAACGTACTCTCAACTACCGAACATGATGACATGATTCGGGGCGAAAGTGTCGATGCGGCCTAGACGGCCACTGGGGGCGGCGTGTAATACTACAATGTTGAAGGAGAAAAGCTAGTCGGGAACGAAAGCGTCGCCGCAGCCAATGCTGCTATCGCACTGCAGACGATCCATCAATCTTGATGATCACACATCATACTCTTAATGAAAGCACCAATGTCGATGTCAAAACAGGCAGATCTTGGGTAGGGGGGCTGAGCTGTGAGATCGGACAGATGGTAATAGGAGACGAAGAACACGAGGCTTTTACCCAGGTTGGGGCCCTCTTAATGGAGGTAAGTCATGCTCTTGTCGTATTGATATTGTAGAGATTACAGAGTTGATCTACCTCGAGATCGTGAATTTGTGGTCTAAACCCTAGGGGTATGATGTTGTGTATGAATATCCTCTACAACTAAACCCCACGGTTTATATAGGCATCGGGGGTATCTAGGGTTACATGAATGTCGGTTATCACCTATGCATTATACGCTGAACGGAATCCGCCCCGCTTGGAGCGCACATCAAGTCTTCGGCAGAATCCTGGATGCACACGCCTCGTCTCAAAGCCTCCGAACTCCTTCCTCTAGGGTGGGCCTCTAGCCTGGCCCATTAACTAGCCCACCTCGGCTGGGACCCCCTTGTCCAGGACTACCTCACTGTCTAAATCCGTTGAGATGACATGGTAAGTGTCGTGGTTTTGTCACGGCAAGATGTCCTCGCGAGAGAACTTAGGTGTGAGGCCATCGCAACTAGGTGGCGGCTTGAGAGGGGTTGGTCAGAATCGAGACACGCGAGTTTACCCAGGTTCGGACCCTCCGATGGAGGTAAAAGCCTATGTCCTACTTTGTGTCTATATTGATGATGATGACGATCTCGATTACAAGGGTGCAGAGTCACTACCTCTAATCCCGAGAGCCTCTAATCTGTCTATCTCTAATGACTTGAAGTTGTCCCTCTAGGGGTGCTCTACCCCTCCTTATATAAGTGGAAGGGGTAGGTTTACATGTAGAGTCCTACTAGGAGTAGGATTAGGACTAGTCTCTCTTGAGTCCTAATCCGGGTCTTGTTTCTCTTGTAAGGGAACACTTCCTCTCCTTTGGGCCTTCTCTATGAACCGCCTAGCGCTGGCTTACACGCTGGGCCTTAGGCATGGTCGTCCTGTGACCCAGTAATAGAGGTGACCTATGAGCCACCATACGATGGGCCGGGTCATACCTCCTGCCGGGTCATACCTCATGTCGGGTCACCAATGAGTCGCCAAGCTCGGCTGGCAAAGTAGTGAGTCGCCAAGTCCCGGCCGGGTGATACTTCAGGCCGGGTTATACCGCGGGGTAATATCCCCGACATTAGCCCCCAGGTTAGCTTGAATTTATTCATGGTAAGCTCCTGAAATAAGAATAACAAATATGTTAAGGGACCGGTTTGCTCCACTGGCCGGCTTAATGAAGTAGCTCCTTGAAAATCCAGGTTTCTTCTTCATATTAACGAGCCGTCTTCATAAACATCGTGCAGGTCTGTATCCTTCGCAAAATATTGGGAATGAAACACCCATATGCCGTTGAGTCGACCTCCAATGCTTTGGCTTAAAGATAGTTTTGGGAATAAGAAATCCACATGATGTTGAGCCGGCTTCCATTGCTTTGATTGAGAATAGAAAATCCTCCATTGCTAAACCACTTTCAACTTGTAAAGCCGGGTTGCTTATATAGACTCTGTCGGGTTACGATCTTTTGATAATGCCGGGTCATGATTGTTGGTGACGCCGGGTCAAACAACTGGACTTCAGCTGACTTGATAAAATTATTGGGAATAAAGAAATCCGTGTGATGTTGAGCTAGTCTCCCAATGCTTTAGCTCCATGAAGAAATGAGACCCGTCTCACTCACAATTGACATCTTGAAAGTGTTCTTCTATTTTTATATCCATATTACCTGTAGCCCCCAAGTCTTAAGAGGGGAACGTAGTGATAGCTTTAAGACTTGCCTCAATATAAATATTGCAACCTTAGAGAAATCCAGATTGTTCATCTGAGTCACCAGTCATAAGTTGAATGTTCCACATATTTAGCCCCCAAGTACCGGGTTGTCTTGCCTGCAGCAACCTGGGACTTGTAAGTGTCTCATGCTCATAAAACTTCAGCCAGTGTAGCCCTCAAGGCCGGCTCATCTTTATATGATGGGCCGGGTCTTCGTATGATTCCTCCACTTGAAAATGATAGTACATTAGCCCCAAGGGCCTGCTCATCAGTGTGTGATGGGCCGGGTCTTCACTTTGGACCTTTATAATCTGTTTATGCAGCTGAATACTGTAGCCCCCAAGTGCCGGGTTGTATGCCTGCAGCGACTCGGGACTTACATGCACTTCTCCTCTGAAAAGAAAAACATCATATGATGTAGCGCCCAAGTGTCGGGTCGCATGCCTGCAGCGACTTGGGACTGTGTGAGAATAATATAACTCATCATAATTTGTTGAATGACTCCTTGACCGTGGTTGTAACCCGGTATTTTGTTGAATATCCTGGAATAATGCCTTTGTCCTTGAAATGAAAATCCCTGCTCGTGGTTGCGGTGCAACCCAGCAAATATATGTATGAGAAATCCATAAGTGTTGTAGTTTACTACAGAGCACAATTTGAAAGAATCCAAGAGCCGGTCAATTAGATGACACGTCATTATACTTGATAGGGCGGCTCTTCGGGAATAGTCAATTCTTCCGAGCTGGCTTGAAAAACCCCAATCATTTAATACTAATTATGATAAACCATGATGAAGATCTAGCCATGTTGGCTATTTAAGATATAACTTGGTTTCAGAACCTCAATTATTCAATATTGGTTATAAGAACCATAATGGAAATCCAGCCATGTTGGCTATTAAGGATTGGAATATGTATTCCAGTTTGAAAACCGGCTCCTGTGATATAAACCAAGATATTCATGCATATATGATGCATGGTATGACGATGCAATGATGATGCAATGTATGATGCAATGTATGATGATGTATGTGTATGATAACAGAGTATAAAAATGTAGGCTTTCAAGGCTCGACAAAAAGAGACTAGCTCTGTTTTGTTTTTTGAAAAACTCAAGTTTTGCTTCAAAGAAGCTTGGCATGAAAGCCTTTCATCCCGTAAGTTGGCTCTCACGTGACATAAATCCGTCGTTTAAACCTTAACTAGTTCAGGGTCTTAAAAAGATTGACTGTTAAGCGTACGAACGGGCCACATAGCGGAGAGACTACAGCAGACAAGGCGAGTTTATCCTAGCTCACTGTAAGCCGGCTCTCTCATGACAAAAGCCGTCGTTTAAACCTTGACAAGTTCAGGGTCTTTGTGCGAGAATAACTTTGAAAGTTCAGGGTCTCTGAGCAAGATTGACTGTCAAGAGTTCGGCGGGTCACATGGCGGAGTAGCAAGTTGCAAACAGGCAGGTTTAACTCGAACATGGCATATAAAGCCGGGCCAAGAGGGTATGAAAGCTAAACTCATAGAGTTGGAAGCCCCCAAGTGACCATATGATGATGCAATAAATCCGGGCACCCATGTTTGAACGGTCGCAACATGGCGGCTCGTCCTCTTGGGCGACTTTAAATCTTCCACCAATAAGGTAGTGCACCCATGTTTGAACGGTCGCATCATGGCGGCTCGTCCTCTTGGGCGACTTTAAATCTTCCGCCAATAAGGTAGTGCACCCATGTTTGAACGGTCGCATCATGGCGGCTCGTCCTCTTGGGTGACTTGAAATCTTCCGCCAATAATGTAGTAGCCCCCGGGAACAGGTTATCTTCCCTGCAATGACCCGGGGTTCTAGAATATTTGAGCCCGGTTGTATCTGCCGAGTTATGTATGTGTAGCCCCCAAGTCTTAAGTCGACTCGAAGAGGCGGCTTGAGATTCTTCACACTTGACCACGGCATAAGCCGGCATATGGTTGACAGCTGATAACTGAAATTTATTGAAGCCAAAAGCTTGTGGCGAGTTGATGACCTCCGCGACACTCATTGTATGTCCCTGGCGTTGATAACGCAACATGAACCCGCGGAAGGTTGAGATGGCGGGTTATAAATGATCCCATATGAGTTTTGTCAGTAACTCGGCCGATGGTTCGACCCGGCTGGATGTTGAAGTTAACCAAACCGCAGTGGTGGCAATTTGTACGCCTATCCATTGAGCCATCCGGTGGAGGCAGAGGCTCATAATATATAATGACTTGCTTCAGAGTCGTTGGAATAAACCGGATCACAAGGGCGGCGTCTTGCGCGTGTCTGTTGGGCGGCTCGTATAGGCGAGCAATGCACCGATGTGTTGATGTAAACCGGACCGCGGGCACTGCGGCTTGCGCGCGTCCGTTGGGCAGCTCAAGCGAGCAAGCACGACACTGACGTGTCAATGTAGACTGGACCGCAGGGTGGCGACTCACAAGCGCTCGTAGGGCGGCTCGTACTGGTGTATGCGGCCCCTGGCGTGTTGATGTAGACGTAGAAGTCAGCCCCAGCGTTTGAAGACGGCGCGGTCGCGAGAGACGGCCGCGGCATTGTAAGCCGGTGCGGTCGCGAGAGACGGCCGCGACGTTGTAAGCCGGTGCGGCCGCGAGAGACGGCCGCGGCGTTGCAAGCCGGTGCGGCCGCAAGAGACGGCCGCGGCGTTGCAAGCCGGTGCGGCCGCGAGAGACGGTCGCGGCATTGCAAGCCGGTGCGGCCGCGAGAGACGGCCGCGGCGTTGCAAGCCGGTGCGGCCGAGAGACGGTCGTGGTGTTGTAAACCGGCGCAGCGCGACACGGACGAACACTGGTGCATAATGATATTGGCGCGCCTCCATCTCCGCGGTATAAAGCCACTTGAATAACTGTCCTGCGTAAAAATATTACAGGCCAAGTAATTGTTCTCGGATGAAACATATGCTGAAAAATAGATAGGATAAATATCACCTGGTATTTTTGTCAGATGAATGTGGACGGAGCACACCGAGTTTAGACATGCATATCGATCCGCATTTTTTTTCCGGCTCCCCACTTCTTTCTTATCCAAACTCCTCCCACTTCTCTTCCTTCCCCGTGCAAGGGGAGTGGCCACGGAGCGGGGCGAGGCCGAGCTGGGGAGGCCGGGGCAGATGGAAACTGGGGGCTCAGCGGGCGGATGGAAACTGGGGGCTCAGCGGCGGCTGGCCCAGCGACCAAGGCGAGGCGGGCCGGCTCGGGGCCAGGTGAGGAGGCAGCGCACGACGGAGGCAAGGCCGCAACGGCACTGACGGGGCGGAGTGGAGCCACAGTGGAGGGCCGGCTCGGCAAGCGGGGCGAGGTGGGGCCACCGCGGCAGCTGGCGAGTAGGCCGCGGCGGCGCCGACGGGGCGGAGCGGCGCAGCTGCAGGCGAGATGGCTCGGCGTTGGACAGGAGAAGGGCCTCCCAGCCCGGGAGCGAGAGCCCAGACGGAGCTGGCCACTCCAACCGGCGAGAGTCCAAACGGCGGCGGTGGCAAGGCGAGCCCGGGAGGCGGCAGTGGCAAGGCGCAGGAGAGCCGGAGGCCGCAGCAGGGGCCGGAGGCCGCGGCAAGAGCCGGAGGCCACGGGAGCTGGGCGGCTCGGCTCGGCGAGTAGGCGGCCCACGACGGCCGGGCGGCTCGGCAAGGAGAGGAACTGCGCGGGTCACGGCAGCCGCGGCGGCTCGAGGCAGGTTGAGGTGCGGCTGCAGCGGAGACCCGGCTTGCGGCGCGCGTCGAGCCGACCGGGACGCAGCCATGGCACAGGCGAGGTTGGCGTGGAGGCGGAGCCGGCGTACGGCGGGCGCGCGTCACGTCGAGTCCGTCTCCGTATACTCTTCCTGGTCGTTTGAGTACTAGTAGTGCTTCTATTACCAGAAGTAGAAATTTATTTCTTGATCCAATCTTCACGTGGAGAGGCAACTAATTGAGACTCGGGAGTTGATCTAGCCACAGTTGGCCCTGTCTCCATTGACACTGCATCACCTCATGGTGAAACTTGCGGTCACACGTATCATCAGAATCCTCTCAACTCTGACTCGCTCTCGGATACGGCCTAGTAGAAATCAATCCGGATTCGGCAAATCGTTTGTTCGCATGCGGCGATGCACGCAGACATGACCCTAATTTTGTTATCTCAATCCCGAGCACGGCGGCTCACGCGATGGAAATCCTGTGGCGACTTGCTACGGCACTCTCCATGGGACCCTAATTTCATCTTGATCTCGAGTGTCATATATGATGTTTCGACCATTGTTTCTGGAGACGATGTGACCTTCTGCGCCGTCTCTTCTTTCTTCCGGTACATAGCGAGCTTCTCGATCCCTGGAAAAAATCCCTCCAAGATCGTAACACCACCGTGCATGGCCCCACGGTGGGCGCCAACTGTCGTGGTTTTGTCACGGCAAGATGTCCTCGCGAGAGAACTTAGGTGTGAGGCCATCGCAACTAGGTGGCGGCTTGAGAGGGGTTGGTCGGAATCGAGAGACGCGAGTTTACCCAGGTTCGGCCCCTCCGATGGAGGTAAAAGCCTACGTCCTGCTTTGTGTCTATATTGATGATGATGACGATCTCGATTACAAGGGTGCGGAGTCGCTACCTCTAATCCCGAGAGCCTCTAATCTGTCTATCTCTAATGACTTGAAGTTGTCCCTCTAGGGGTGCTCTACCCCTCCTTATATAAGTGTAAGGGGTAGGTTTACATGTAGAGTCCTACTAGGAGTAGGATTAGGACTACACTCTCTTGAGTCCTAATCCGGGTCTTGTTTCTCTTGTAAGGGAACCCTTCCTATCCTTTGGGCCTTCTCTGTGAACTGCCTCGCGCCGGCTTACACGCTGGGCCTTGGGCCTGGTCGTCCTGTGACCCGGTAATAGAGGTGACCTATGAGCCGCCATACGATGGGCCGGGTCATACCTCTTGCCGGGTCATACCTCCTGCCGGGTCACCAATGAGTCGCCAAGCTCGGCTGGCGAAGTAGTGAGTCGCCAAGTCCCGGCCGGGTCATACTTCAGGCCGGGTTATACCGCGGGGTAATATCCCCGACAGTAAGAATTATGGTTTGGCAAGAAACCTAAGTTGTCGTTTCTTAAAGTTTTGGGATGCGACACTTATGTCAAGAGGCTTTAGTCTGATAAGCTCGAACCCAAAGCGGAGAAGTGCGTCTTCATAGGATACCCTAAAAATACAATTGTGTATACCTTCTATCACATATCTGAAGGCAAAATCTTTGTTGCCAAGAATGGACCCTTTCTAAAGAACGAATTTCTCTCGAAAGAAGTGAGTGGGAGGAAGGTAGAACATGATGAGGTTATCGAACCTTCTCTCAAATTGGAAAGCAGCACAACACAAAAAGATGTTCTTGTGGTGCCTACACCAACTAGAGAAGAAGTTAATGATGATGATCATGAAACTTTGGATCAAGCTCCTACCGAACTACGTAGGTCGACAAGGACACGTACCGCCCCTGAGTGGTACGGTAATCTTGTCTTGGAAGTCATGTTGTTGGAAAACTGTGAGCCTACGAACTATCTCGAAGCGATGATGGGCCCGGATTCCGACAAATAGCTAGAGGCCATAAGATCCGAGATAGGATCCATGTATGAAAACCAAGTATGGACTTTGGAGGACTTACCCGATGACAATAAGGTGATACGTCCTCAATGTATCTATATTTTTTGATGTTTTATGCTATTAAATTATCAATCTTGGATACTTTATGTGCAATTATATGCTATTTTATATCATTTTTTGGGACTAACCTATTAACCTAGTGCCCAGTGTCAGTTCCTGTTTTTTACGTGTTTTTCACTTTTCAGAAAATCAATACCAAACGAAGTCCAAACATGATGAAACTTTACGGTGATTTTTCCTTGACCCAAAGAGACCCTAGAATATTTGGGAGGAGGCTAGAAGACGTACGTGTGAGCGACGAGCTCACAGGGCGTGCCCTGGGGGGTAGGACGCCCCCCCCCCCCCCCCCGAGCTCGTGGCTCCCCCGCACACCGTTTTGACCTAATTCCACTTCTATAAATTCACATATATTCCCAAACCAACATAGAGACACCTGCAACACTTTTTTCGTCGCGCAAGCCTCTGTTGTTCTGCGATCCCATCCGGAGACCATTGCTGGTACTCTGTCGGAGGAGGGATCGATCACGGAGGCCTTCTAAATCAACCTTACTGCCTCCGATGATGCATGAGTAGTTCACCATTGACCTATGGGTCCATAGCTACTAGCTATATGGCTTCTTCTCTCTCTTTGATCTTCAATACCATGTTCTCCTCAATCTTCTTGGAGTTCTATCCGATGTAATCTTCTTTTGCGGTGTGTTTGTTGGGATCCGATGAATTGTGGGTTTATGATCAGATTATTCATTGAAAGTAATTGAGTCTTTTTTGAAAATCATTATGCATGATTATTTTAGCTTTGTATTTCTCTTTGATCTATCCGTTTGGTTTGGCCAACTAGATTGATTTATCCACAGTGGGAGAGGTGCTTTGTAGTGAGTTCAATCTTGTGGTGCTCTATATACTAGTGGCAGAAGGGGACAAGACACATATTTCTATTGTTGCCATTAAGGATAAAACGACGGGGTCTGAACATATTGCTTGTCTTATTTTGTCTACATCATGTCATCTTGGTTAAAGCATCACTCTGTTTGTCATTAACTTAATACCTAGGGAGGCAAGCATAGAAGCGCTCTCGAAGTGGAGTAATAGTAGTAGATGCAGAATCATTTCGGTCTACTTGTCACGGACGTGATGCCTATATACATGATCATTGCCATGAATAACATCATAACTATGCGCTTTTCTATCAATTACCCAATAGTAATTTGTTTACCCACCATATGCTATGTGTTCGAGAGAGACGCCTCTAGTGAAAACTATGGCTCCCAGGTCTATTTCATCATATTGCTAAAAACAAAAAATACCTTGCTGCAATTTATTACTTTATTTTTACTTTTCTTTTTATATATCTATCACTATCAAAATTAATCCTTGCAAGTACCGAGTTCAAGGGGATTGACAACCCTCTTGCCGCGTTGGGTGCAACTGTTTGCTTTTGTGTGTGTACGTGCTAACAACGAGAACTTGTGTGGTTCTCCTATTGGTTCGATAACTTTGGTTTTCACTGAGGGAAATACTATTGCTTCACCCTTCCTCTTCGGGGAAAATCCCAACGCTGCTCACAAGGATGCTATTAAAGCTTGGGGATGCATGAGATGGCATCCCCTCTTTCGCCTACAATCTATCGGTATGTCATTTGGAGCTATATTTTTATTCATCACATGATATGAGTTTTGTTTGGAGCGTCGTGTATTATAGTTTGTTTCCTTTTTAGTTTGCGACAATCATTGTTGATTCTGGACACACCTTTTGAGAGAGACACGTATTTATCATAATTTGTTCGAATACTCTATGTGCTTCACTTATATCTTTTGAGCTAGGCAGTTGCTCTAGTGCTTCACTTATATCTTTTAGAGCATGACTGTGGTTATATTTTATAGAAATAGTTGCACTCTCATGCTTCACTTAACTCTTTTTGAAAGTCTAATAAATATTAATGGCAATATGCATGTGTTATAAGGCTAGTCCAAAAAGGATAGGTATTCAAGGGGGGTATAATAAAAACTTTCATGTAGATCACTAAATATGAAACATATGGTTTGATTATATTGATGCAGTAATATCAAAGGATATAGGTTCATGATCATTGGTTAGTAGAAATATTGGTATTAAAGCTTGTTATTAACTTCTCATCTAAGTATTTGTCATGGCATGGTGATGAGGTGTGAGAATTTGTATGTCTGAAATGAAATCCTTGAGTGTTGTTATAATGGGATGCGCGCGATAGTTAACTCCTACCAACCAATTCCCTAGGGGCATGTGAGTAGTACTTTACTTCGAGGGCTAATAGGCTTTCACAATAAGTATATGAGTTCTTTATCACTACTGTGAGTCTATGGATAATACACACTCTCACCTTTCCGCAATTTGCTAGCCTCTCTGGTACCGTGCATTGCCCTTTCTCAACTCAAGAGTTGGTACAAACTTCATGGGTGCATCCAAACCCCGTGATATGATATGCTCTATCACACATAAGCCTCCTTATATATTTCTCAAAACACCCACCATACTCACGTATTATGGCATTTCCATAGCCATTCCAAGATATATCGCCATGCAACTTCCACCGTTCTGTCACATGACTTGTGTGTCCATCATTATATTGCTTTGCATGACCATATAGAGCTGGCATGATATTTGTGGCAAAGTCGTCGTTCATCATTGTTTTACATGTTACGCTAGATCACTGCACATCCTGGTACACTGCGAGAGGCATTCATATCTAGTTATCTTGTATAGCTCTTATCGAGTTGTAAGTAAATAAAAGTTTCATGATCATCATTATTAGAGCATTGTCCTAGTGAGTAAAGGATGATGGAAACTATGATTACCCCACAAGTCGGGATGAAACTCCGAACGAAAAAAAAGGAAAATGGGGGAGGCCAAAAGAGCCCACTAGAAAAAAAATGAGAAAAAAGAGAGAAGGGGAATGTTACTATCCTTTTACCACACTTGTGCTTAAAAGTAGCACCATATTCTTCATATAGATATTCTCCTGAGTTGTCATTTTCATATACTAGTGTGGATTTTTCATTATAGAACTTGGCTTGTATATTCCGATGATGGGCTTCCTCAAATGCCCGAGGTCTTCATGAGCAAGCAAGTTGGATGCACACCCACTTAGTTTCATTTGAGCTTTCATATACTTATAGCTCTAGTGCATCCATTGCATGGCAATCCCTACTCCTCGCATTGATATCGATTCATGGGCATCTCCATAGCTCGTTGATCTGCCTAGTTGATGCGAGACTTTCTTTCTTTTTGACTTCCCTTTGATCTCTACCACCACACTCTATTCCACCTATATGCTATATTCATGGATCACGCACATGTATTGCGTGAAGTTGAAAATGCTAAAGCGTGTTAGAAGAAAGATCCAATTGCCTGGTTTAACATCAGGGTGCTCATGATTTTACTTATGCGGTGAAGACGGAGTCATGCCATGCTAATATGATAAAATGACTTGGGATAACATTCGTTAAGGATCGTATATTTTGAAAAAGTAATGATTATGCTTCGTATGTTCATGGATATTATTTTGTTGATATCAATTACTTCATCGTTTCTCAATATTTATACCGGAAAGAGATTACATGATACACATGTTAGGTAGCATTCAACATCAAAAAATCTGGTTTTATCATTTACCTACTCGAGGACAAGTAGGAATTAAGCTTGGGGATGATGATACGTCTCCAATGTATCTATTTTTTTATTGTTTCATGCTATTATATTATCAATCTTGGATACTTTATATGCTATTTTATATCATTTTTTGGGACTAACCTATTAAACCAGTGGCCTGTGCCAGTTCCTGTTTTTTGCGTGTTTTTTACTTCTTAAAGAATCAATACCAAACGAAGTCCAAACATGATGAAACTTTACAGTAATTTTTTCTGGACCAAAAGAGACCCTAGAAGGTCCGTAAGGAGGCCAGAAGACGTGCGGGTGAGCGACAAGCTCACAGGGTGCGCCCTTGGGGGTAGGGCACGCTCCCAGGGCTTGTGGCACCCCGTACACCGTTTTGACCTAATTCCACTTCTACAAATTCACATATATTCCCAAACGAACAGAGAGACACCCGAAACACTTTTTCCGCCGCCACAAACCTTTGCTCTTCCGTGATCCCATCTGGAGACCTTTTTCGGTACTTTGTCGGAGGGGCAATCGATCACGAAGGCCATCTACATCAACCTTGTTGCCTCCATGATGATGCGTGAGTAGTGCACCATAGACCTATGGGTCCATATCTTTTAGCTAGATGGCTTCTTCTCTCTCTCTCTTTGATCTTCAATACCATGTTCTCCTCGATCTTCTTGGAGTTCTATCCGATGTAATCTTCTTTTGTGGTGTGTTTGCGTGGATCCGATGAATTATGGGTTTATGATCAGATTATTCATTGCAAGTAATTCAGTCTTTTCTGAACTTTATTATGCATGATTGTTATAGCTTTGTATTTCTCTCTGATCTATCCATTTGGTTTGGCCAACTAGATTTATTTATCCTTAGTGGGAGAGGTGCTTTGTAGTGTGTTCAATCTTAGGTGCTCTCTATTCCAGTGATAGAAGGGGACAAGACACATATCTATATTATTTCCATTAAGGATAAAACGACAGGGTCTGAACATATTGCTTGTCTTACTTTGTCTACATCATGTCATCTTGCTTAAAGCATTACTTTGTTTGCCATGAGCTTAATACCTAGAGAGGCAAGCATAGAAGCACTCTCGAAGTGGAGTAATAGTAGTGATGCATAATCGTTTTGGTCTACTTGTCATAGACGTGATTCCTATATACATGATCATTGCCATGAATAACATCGTAACTATGCGATTTTCTATCAATTACCTAACAGTAATTTGTTTACCCACCGTATGCTATGTGTTCGAGATAGAAGCCTCTAGTGAAAACTATGATCCCCAGGTCTATTTAATCATATTGCTAAAAACCAAAAATACCTTGTTGCAATTTATTACTTTCTTTCTACTTTCTTTTTATATATCCATCACTATTAGAATTAATCCTTGCAAGTAATGGGTGCAATGGGATTGACAACCCTCTTGCCCGCGTTGTGTGTGTAGGTGCCGACGACGAGAATTTGTGTGGTTCTCCTATTGGTTCGATAACCTTGGTTCTCACTAAGGGAAATACTATATGCTACTATATTGCTGCATCCTTCCTCTTCGGGGAAAATCCAAACGCTAGTCACAAGTAGCATAGGGCCATTGAGAACAAATGAATCTTCAAGAACAAGACGGATGTTGATGGCAATGTCACAGTCTATAAAGCTCGACTTGTCGCAAAAGTTTTTCGGCAAGTTCAAGGGGTTAGCTACGATGAGACTTTCTCACCCGTAGCCATGCTAAAGTCTGTTAGGATTATTTTAGTAATTGTTGCATTTTTCGATTATGAAATCTGGTAGATGGATGTTAAAACAGTGTTCCTTAATGGTTTCCTTAAGGAAAAGTTGTATATGATGCAACCTGAAGGTTTTGTCGATACTAAGGATGCTAAAAAGGTATGCAAGCTCCAGTGATCCATTTATAGATTGGTGAGAGCATCTTGTAGTTTGAATCTTTGCTTTGATGAGGTGATAAAGGCTTTTTGATTTATACAAGTTTATGCAGAAGCTTCTATTTACGAGAAAGTGAGTGGGAGCTCTATAGCATTTCTAATACTATATTTGGATGAAATGTTGATTAGAAATAGTACAGAACTTCTAGAAAGCATAAAAGGATATTTGAACAAGAGTTTTTCAATGAAATACCATGGAGAAGCAGCTTACATTTTGGGCATCAAGATCTATAAAGATAGATCGAGAGGCTCAATAAGACTTTCACAATGTATATACCTCGACAAATTTTTGAAGAAGTTCAAAATAGACCGGTCGAAAAAGAGGTTATGCCTGTGTTGCAAGGAGTGAAGTTGAGTAAGACTCAATGCCCAGCAACGACAGAAGATAGAGAAAAGATGAGGGTCGTCCCCTATGCCTCAGCCATCGGCTCTATCATGTATGCCATGATGTGCACCAGACCTGATGTATGCCTTGCCATAAGTATGGCTGGAAGTTTTTAGAGTGGTCTAGGAGTGGAACACTAGACAGCGGTCAAAAATATCCTTAAGTACCTAAAGAGGACTAAGGAAATATTTCTCGTTTATGGAGGTGATGAATAACTCATCATAAAGGGTTACGTCGACGCCAGCTTTGACACTTATCTTGATGACTGAAAGCCTCAAACCGGATACATATTTATTTTGAATGGTGGAGCAGTCAGCTGGAGTAGCTCCAAGCAGAGCGTTGTAGCATCATCAACATGTGAAGCAGAATATATAGCTGCTTTTGAAGCGGCGCATGAAGGAATTTGGATGAAGGAGTTTATGTCCGATCTAGGAGTGATACCTAGCGCATCGGATCTAATGACTATCCTTTGTGACAACACTGGAGCCATTTCCATTGCCAAGGAGCCTAGGTTTCACAAGAAGACCAAGCATATTAAACGCCGCTTTAACTTTATCTGTGATTACATCAAGGAAGGAGACATAGATATTTGCAAAGTACATACAGATCTGAATGTTGCAGACCTGTTGACAAAACCTCTTCCACGAGCAAAACATGATCAGAACCAGAACTCTATGGGTGTTAGATTCATTACAATGTAAACTGGATTACTGACTCTAGTGCAAGTGGGGGACTGCTGGAAATATCCCCTAGAGGCTATAATAAAGATGTTATTATCATATTTTCCTTATTCATGATAAATGTTCATTATCCATGCTCGAATTTTATTGACCAAAAAATAAATACAAGTGTGGATACATAAACGAATACCGTGTCCCTAGTGATCCTCTACTAGACTAGCTCGTTGATCAAAGATGGTTAAGGTTTCCTAATCATAGACATGAGTTGTCATTTGATAACGGGATCGAATCATTAGGAGAACGATGTGATGGAAGACCCAACTGTAAGCTTAGCGTATGATTGTATCACTTAGTTTAATTGCTACAACTTTCTTCATGTCAAGTATATGTTCCTTAGACCATGAGATCGTGCAACTCCCTAACACCGTAAGAATGCTTTGTGTGTATCCAAAAGTCACTTCATAGATGGGTGATCATAAAGGTGCTCTACGAGTATCTCAGAGAAGTGTTTGTTGGGTTGCATGGATCGAGACTGGAATTTATCAATGTGTATGACAGAGAGATATGTCTGGGCCCTCTCGGTAACATGATACCCAAAGTAGCTTGCAAGCGTGTGACTAATAAGTTTATTCACGGGGATATTGTATTACAGAACGAGTAAAGAAACTTGCCGGTAATGAGATTGAACTAGGTATGACGATACCGACGATCGAATCTCGGGCAAGTAACATATCGCGGGACAAAGGGAATTGTATACGGGGTTAACTGCATCCTCGACATAGTGGTTCAAACCGATAAAGATCTTCGTTGAATATGTAGGAATCAATATGGGCATCCCGGTCCCGCTGTTGGTTATTGATCGGAGAGAAGTCTCGGTCATGTCTACATATTCTCGAACCCGTAGGGTCACACACGTACGGTAACGCTAGGTAGTATTGAGATGTTGATAATGGCAAGAACCGAATATTGTTCGGAGTCTCGGATGAGATCCTGGATGTCACGAGGAGTTCTGGAATGGTCCGGGGGTAAAGATTTATATATGGAAAGTTATGTTTTGGCTACCGGAAGAGTTCGGGGGTATGCCGACAGTGTATCGGTGGCACCAAAGTGTTCTGGGGGTCCACCGAGAGGGGAGGGGTCCACCTGCCCCGGGGCCCACATGGGCTGTAAGGGGGTACCCTGGCCTATATGGGCCAGGCGCACCAGCCCCCCACCAGGCCCATGCGCCTAGGGTGGTCAAACCCTAGGGGTGGGAGGCGCCCCACCTGACTTGGTGGGCAAGCCACCCCCTAGGGCCGCGGCCCCACCCTTGGAGGAGGGGCTAGGGCATGCGCCCCTCTCCCTCACCCCTATATAAGGTGGATGCTACAGGAGGGCAGTCCCATCCTTTCACCACGACGGTTGCCCCCTCCCCGTCTCTCCCACCTCCTCTCCGGTATGAGCTTGACGAAGCCCCGTCGGTGTTCCGCTGCCACCACCGCCACCACGTCGTCGTGTTGGATCGGATCTCATCTACCTGTCCTCTCTCGCTTGCTGGATCAAGAAGGAGGAGAGGTCACCGAGTCGTACGTGTGCATATCTCGGAGGTGCCGCTCGTGCGGTGCTTCGATCGGATTAGATCGCGATGCGAGTACGACTACACCAACCACGATCTCTAGATAATTAAAGCTTTTGGTCTGCAAGGGCATGTAGACACCTCTCACTCTCGTTTCTAGCATCTCGTAGGTATTTTTTTTGTCTTCCATGCAACGTTCCCCAACAGTTGGATCTCAGATGGATGATCCACAATGTGTGCTAGTTCAGGTGTTTAAGTGATCTAACTATGTGCCTTGATCTAGAGATGGACGCCTGAGAAAGATTTGGAGCTCACCGGGCGTAGCTAGGTTGTAGGAAAATTTACTAGAAAACTCCGGCCAGTCGACGGTGTCTCGTGAATTGGATGTGCATGACGTTGTGGTGGTTCTTGATGACAGCGGAGTGGACATCAGTGCTCGCCTCGACGCGACCAAGCTTCTGGTGGCGGCGGTTGCCCTCGAGATCGACAAAGAAGTAGGTTGGAGCTCGCTAGAGTTGCTAATGATGATGAAGATCTTCGGGTTTGGATGCGGTCAACGATTTTGTGCACTCCTAGCCACGCCAATTGGTCAGGAAGACGCGATGGTGCACGGGGTACAAGATGGACAATATGGCTGGACCGTTGGCCACTTACCTCGCCGGAATTGACGGTGTGGCGCGACGAGGTTTGGTTGACGACGAGATCAACATCAGAGGGTGCTCTAGTGGTGTGAGCTTGTCAGGTCGACGTGCAAGGGTGCGGGGCATGCATTGGTGGTGACGGCGTGGAAAAGGTGGCATGTGTCATCGGACTTTTGCCCGGTGATGGTGACCGCACAAGCGGCAACGATGGGTATCCAACGGAGCAACCTGGTGGCCTAGAGGTGATGCAAGCTGAGGCAAATGGCAGAGCGGTCAAGGGATTTTATAGGGCAGGTCAGCTCGAACGGGCGTACACAGGAGAGTGGAGAACGTGCGACATGGGCGCGGACGCGCGCTGTGTCGTTGGCGCAGAGAAGGCGGGTGGAGGTCGATGACAATGGACTAACATGTGGGCTTGACTGGTCAGCGGGACAAAGGCGAGAGAGGAAGGTGTGACTCGGAGCTTCTTCTGGTCGTCAGATATCGATTCGATGATCATGATAGAACACGGCGCGTACCACTTTGCTAGGCTTAGTGGGCTGGTCTGGCTCAACTACGCGCGCACTAGGTTAGCTGGGCTGGCTGGCTTGTTGGGCTTCCTCGCGCGGCTCCGATCCTATTCTTTTTTTTCTTTCTCCTTTTCTTTTCTGCTTTTTTTATTTTGAATTTCAATTTGATTCAAAACCCAAATTGCTCCAAGTTCTTGTAGGAAAAATAATAGAGGGTCAAATTACTATTTAGGATATAGAAAAATATTTTCCTCTCAAAATAAAAGTTGTAGCCTTGTTTGCGATATTTTCCCCTTCTCATTTTTTAATTGATTCAAAAATGAAATCCTCTCCAATCAACTCGGGAAAATTAACGAAGACTCAAATTACTATTTGGGACTTAAAAAATACTTTTCATCCCAAATAATTTTTTGAATTGTCATCCTATTATGGGATATTTGTTTATTCCGTGAATTGTTTCATGATTCAATTTAATTCCCAATTTAGCTTTAGGGTTTCAATAACATTAGGAACGTAAAGAAATTTTTTTCCAACCCAAAATATCTAAACAGGAGGCCACAAACATTTTGTTAGCTCAATTTTGGTTATATAAATAATCCCTAAATGACAATTTAGGGTTATGAATAATTCTAAAATTTTATTTGATCCACAATTCCATTCAGTGAAACAACTCCAAGTCAAATTTAGCTAAGATCAATCAATCACAAGCAAACTTGAAGAAGAAAAATCTCTCTGATTTATTTTTTCACATTCCAAATTTAGAAAAACAGTTTGGGATGTGACACATAATAATTTTGTAAAATGGTTTGAACACTTGTCTATATTTTTCTTCTATATTTTTCTGATTTTGTTTCGTTTCTCCCTTTTCCATTTTCTTGTTCTTTTCATGTGTCCTTATGTATTAAATTAAATGACCATTTTTATAAATACATAATATTTTTGTAAAATGTGTTGAACACTATTTCAGTTATTATCTAATTTTTTTAGTTTTTCTTGTCTTTTTTATCATGTATTTACATTATGTGCAAAGTGTGTTTCAAATATTTATCTTGTATTAAAAGCTTTCATCGCATATTTATAAAAAATATCTTTTGAAATCATAGTGGTGTTTTCAAAAACTATTCATCATATATTTAATAATATTGTTCAACATGTAAACAAATGTCATTGTATTTTTAGGGAAGGGTCATCGAGGATTTAAAATGTTCACTCGTATTTAAACAAATGGTTGGGTGACTTTATAAAATTGTCATCATGTTTAAAAGCGTGTTCATCATGTGTTTCAATAATGTTCCTCAAGCATTATTTTAAAATATTCATCATGTATTTTTGAAAAATGTCATCATGTTTCTAGAAAATGTTCATCTTGTTTTGAAAAAGCATTCGTCAAGATTTTAAAAAGTTGAACTTTTTAAAAATACGAAAACCTTTTATTCACATAAAAGGTATTTTTAAATTACATGATATTTTGTGAAATACGTGAACACTTATTAAAACTACGAAATGAAAATACCAAAGAAAATATTTAGGCAAATATATTTTATAGAAAATTTCTTGGAATATACAAGAAAAATGAAACAACAATTTGAAAAGGTACAACTAAAAAAGAGAGAGGGAAAAAAGTTAAATTGTGCGTTAACCTGCGGCTCATGCGCTGGAACGACGCACGCACGCGCTGCTGCTGGGCCTGGCCTCACTGCGGAGCTGCTTTTTTAACAGAATAGACGCAAGCGCTCATATATACGCGCATACACTCATCCCTATGAACGAGGAAAATAATCCTATTCAACCAGGTCATAAGGATCCTATCGAGGGACCCACTGCACTGAGCGACACACGGCAGCTCGAATCTAAACGCAAGCGAGCGGCCTTCTTCCCTGATGTCCTATCATGAAATCGACCATCGTGGTCATTCCCTTTTTACAGTCCGAATTCAAATCCCAAACTTGCCACTGGTGCTCCGCCACCGTCGACGGAACCACACTTCTCGCCGCCGGTGTGATTTTCACGTGCACACAACATCCATCCATGTCCAGGTTGGTTGTCTCGCTGGTCCATACCCTATAAACACCTCCGAGAGATAGAGTCGGTAAATCATCTTGGGATTTACAAAGTCACCGTAAACGTCTTGTCGTCGACGGAAACGTCTCTTCTCACTGTACGCGCATCGCCGGAAATCCAAAAATAATATAAGCATCAGAATTTGAACCTTGATGGGCTTGAACCGTGTTCGCCTCCCACGGAGCTGCTGGCAACATATACACGCACCCACTTTACGGCGCCCGCGGCCGATTTCCTACCGTCACCGTCATTCACACGGGGAACACCCGGTCATCAGAACGCTTCATTCTCCCCTCAAGATGCAGGATTAGAAGAAGGTTTCAACCCTTCAAAATACAGGAAAACATAACGTTCAACATGAAAAGGTACACCTGCCAGCCTTTTGTGATGGCGGTGACACTAACCTTGCATGCCTGGCTTAGTCTTAGCATAACCTTTTAGAAAAACAGTCGAATGAAACGCAAATCAATTGCCAAACGTAATTGCCCACCAGTTAATCAATTTTCTATAAAATATAGTTCAGTTTTCGTGGTTTCTGCGACATTTCCTAAAAACATTCGTCCCTCTGTAAATTGCGTTTTTTCTTAATCCCTTTTATAAGAAAAATGCAGTGCTCCTACCTGTTCCTCAAAAAAAAAAAAATCGCAGCATATTGTGGAGTACAGCTAATGTTTGATCCACGTCGGCGCATGCAGTAGTATGGAGGCATATGGCAGTCAGCGGTATTGTAAGAAAGTCAAATGAATGATGTTGAGCAGCATGCAGCAATAATAGCAAAGGATCGGCAAGATCATGCTCGGCATGAATCAGGGCACAACGTGCATATTATTTAATCACAGATCACTGCTTGCTTAGCATGTTCGTGCTGGAATCCCTGCACCTGAAGATGATGTTTACTTTCATCACCTTACGTGTTGCGCTTCCAGTTTTCCGACGCCCTATAACCTTTTTTTTCTTAAGCCGCCAGCTATTTCCTGTTGTATGCAAAGCAATAGAATTGTTTCATGTTTCCTTACTCTTTGGCCCGAACGATGTCGATATTTTAATTAAAAGCTGATGATGGCTATATAATAACTATAAACGTGGTGCCGTGTGGAGACGCTGTCCGGAGACACGGATCTGAACATTTCAGCTATCAGACGATGTCATCATCAGTTTTCCCTGGAAAAACGCTGGCTACCTAAAACACGGCGTTTGCTGTTCCACGCAAGAACCAACCTCAGACGAGCAAAGTCTTCATCCCTCTTAAACAAACCAACGGCTGTGCGTGCCAGTTATGACCTCAAGCTGCGAAATGGACGTCTTGAACAAGTCCGAAGGAGAAAGTAGAGATATCCCAGGTAGTAAATTACTGCTGACTTACTGTCAAAAAACAATAATATTGCCGGTAGTAGTGCTGTAGCAGGATGTGATGTTTTCTCCAATCCTACCAAAAGAACAAGCGCGAGTGGCTTTTAAAAAAGAAAGCAAAAGGTCCATCTGTTCGGGCCTCGGCTCGAGACATGAACGTTGCAGATTGCAAGCTTGCAGGCTGCAAACGGTTTGAAACCTGGTGGTACTGAAGTGGACCCCCTGCTACCCCAACGTACACTTAACCGCCAAAGATCTTTTGAATTTGAATGGAACGAGCACGTCAACATCCGTATATTTCGTGTTTAATACTACTGTGGATCTGAGGAACATCCAATGTTTCTTCACAACATTAATAATCTTATATATCATGGACAGTACTTGTTCTACGTACGACTGAAACTCCTGTGCAGAGAATTAACTAGTTCCACTGTATGCACAAAGCCTAAGAGGACAGCTTCAGAATCAGAAATGAGACATTGTTTGATGAACAGCCAGGGTGTGAGAGTAGCCAAGTGAACAATTTTTTTTTGACGGTGACCAAGTGAACAAATTTAACATGGTATATTCTGTATATGACACAAGCTAAACATGAGAAAGTTCCTACAATTGCACCAACATTGGTGCAAACATACAGTAAATAACTAAATATCATCATCTCAAAGGGAACCATGTCTATGTTGCGAGCCTGCAACAACAGCTCCCTGGCATCTCTTGCGGTTCATCTTATGATTGCTGCTTGATTCTGCTACATAGCAGCTACAAAAGATCTTCTAGTGGTAGATCACCCGAAAGAAAAAGGTTTCTTACAAATGGCGCTGATGGAACCACCTGAAGGAATCAAAGAATGGGAGCAACAGCAACAAGATTATTGCTGAAGCAACAGCAAGGCCGAAGCAGCCATGAGCAAGACCAAAGCAAGGGCACTGCTTAGATGGGTCCTGAATCCACCACTCTTGATCGGAAACCTCTTCGGCATGGCACACTCATCGCCATTGAAGAAGACCTTTGTTGGGAACCCATCTCCAGCGACAACATCGATCCCAGGAGTCAGCTTCTTGGTGAATGAGATCACTGATTGCTGCTTTCCCGGCACGAGGTAGTCCGACCCACTCATGTTGGTCTGCTTCACAAGGTAATTGAGCCCCTCAAGGCCCTGCATAAAGATTGTGTTATTGCCCTCTGCTGTTGCATTGAAAGAGTATGCCTTCTCAAATCCATCATACGCCTTGTCCATGACCATGGCAGCGAACCAGTTGGCCATGTCGACATCGCCCCAATTGAACAATGTCACCCGAGCACTCCAGCCCTTGTTGAAGTCCGACGAGACGTGCCAATTGATGCTCACACCACAGAAATCACCGCACGGCATTGGCCTAGGCACATTGTAGTGCTTCAACTGAGCCCATGCCTGCGCCTTCTGTGTACGGTTGTCGAACGGCACAAGCAGCGCCTCCGGTGGCAAGAGCATGGATGGGGCAGTCGTGCTGCAGGTAGGACCCCGGCGGTTCGCAGGACAACCGCATGCACATGTGTTGCAGGGAATGACTGAGTCATTGTAGTGAGCCGAGAAGGTGACACAGCACTTGGGCTTGGCCCCCTTGGCCGTGGTAATGTTGCACACCACCTGCCATGTCGCAACAGCCAGCGTTGTAGAGTCGAGCCCGCTGGGATTAGGGAACCCGGTGGGGCTGACAGGCACTGGCTGGCCACAGGCATAGTCTGGGTTCAGCGATGAGCCGCCAGAGATCTTGAAATTGGCCGGTGGGAAGAGCATTGTCCGGTTGGTATCCGGTGGCATCTTGAACACCTGCATTTGGAAGGCCGATTTTGACTGAGCCGCGTCCATGGACTTGGGCAGGATGGTGCCATTCCTGCAGCAATGCTCGATCTTCCCCATCTGGGTGTCATTGTACCGGGACAGCGGCAGGTCAAGGATGACCGGCTTCTTCTGGCAGTTGAGCACCTGGGAGAAATCCAGGCTCTGATAGTACTGGCCTGGTGCGCCATAGATGCAGTTACTGACGTCCACCGCCAAGGGGTGTGCGCCCTTCATCGAGTAAATGAACTCGCCGCGGCGCCACTCCCACGACAGCCGCCAGTTGTCGAGGCGGCCGAGCTTGGCGTTGTTCTCGAGCGTGACGAGCGCCAGGTAGCTGGTCGGGTATGCCTGGACGACGTCGTAGGTGATGACGAGGTCGCCGGTGCCGCGCGGGAGGAAGCTCTTGGTGGGGTCGGTGGCGTTGGCATCGATGACCGTGGCGTTGGCCTCGGCCTCGGGGGTGAGGAGGCAGCAGGTGGTGAGGATGGTGGCGGTGACATTGGTCGCCGCCGGGCAGTTGTACTCCGGGTCGTCGAGCGACAAGGCGGTCGGGAGCGGCTCCGGCACGAGGCCGCTCGGGCCGGCGAAGAGTGTGCCGACCAATCCGACCGAGGCCTGGATCTGCGTGATGTCCCCGGCGGTGGCAATCGGCGTGAGGAGGTCCGTCTGCGGGTAGCCGGAGAAAGAGGTGGCGTTGCCGGCGTCCTCGGTGGTGTTGTAGGGCAGCTCGGCGCCGGCGGTGAGCACGGCGCCGCCGACGCCGACGAGGATCTCGTCGTGGCCGAAGGTGACGAGCATCGCCCATGACCGGAGCGGGCGGGTGCCGCCGTTGAGCACGGAGGCGTTGGCCTTGAAGGAGTAAGGCTGCTTGTTCCTGTCGCTGACGAAGGGGCGGATCTTCTCGCGGCCCTGGAGGCTGTAGGTGAGCTGGATGCCGTTGCAGCCGGGGTCGGGCGCGGGGGCCGCCGCCGCGGCCGGCGCCCTCGGCGTCTGCTGGGCGGCCGCGAGCCCCGCGAGCAGCAGGATGGCCCCGAGGACCACGGCCTGGGCAGCAATCGAGCCGACCATGGCTGGATCGGCAAGGGAGGAGGCGATTTGGGGGGAGCGAGGCGGGGCGAGGCGAGGCAGCAGATAGATGAGGCGATTGGAAAGCGCGTGGCACAGCTGGGGAAGACGAGGGGGGGTGGGGGGTGGGGGGTGGGTTTGAACTGGCGGAGCGGCGTGCGTGCGACCGCGGCTTGCTTGCTGCTTCCTCCCTCCGTGTCTGTCCACGTTGTTTTATTTTCCGGCTTTCGGGAAGGCAGAGATGGACGACGGGGTTTTCTCGGTTTGAACAAAAGGGCGTGGAAAGCGACGCTGGCCGGAGAGGAGGCGAGGTCGAGGAGAGGGGAGGAGCGTGTCCCGATGATTGATTGGCTGGCGGACGGGCGGGCGGGCTACGGGGTCAATGGAGCGCGGGCCCGGCCCGGAGTACTTGTGACGTGCTGACGCGCGGCGGCGGAGACTGTGCGAACGGTAGGGTTTCCACCGGAGTCGCGTGCGTGCTGACCGTCCGATTCTAGCCTGTGCTGGGATGGATGGCTTGGGTTCTGTCGCTTCGTTTTGTGGGGTGGGGTGGGGTGGGGTGGGATGGGGCCCGCGCATGTGTCTCTCTCATGCGAGCTTTGCCCAGGTCCGTCGAAACCAGAGCAGAGGGGATTTCAGGATGCTTCCGGGCCTGAGCGCTTCATGTATGGAAACTGGAAAATAGTAGGTAGGAAATCAGTGTTTTTTTTTACACAAGGTAGGAAATCAGATGATTGATGTGAACAGATACGAATCGTCGCAACACGTTTGTATGGTTTGACGATGAAACTTTTTTGTGAGTCTTATTTTGAAATATATTTAAATGCGAGTCAAATTTATGATTGTGAAAAATCATCTTTGTAATTCATGCCCACTGACGCGAGGCGCGGGACGTGGCTACATTTTTTTTTTGCGCATAGGGACGTGGCTACATTAGATGGTGAGTGTCAAGAGATTGTTTTGGGCCTTGACATGATTAATGGTGGTCATGGTTAGGTTGCGCTGGAAGAATTTTAGGTACTCCCACACCTCCCATTATACGGGAGCTCCTGGGCCGTTGGGTCGTAGAGGGAGAGTGACGGTGAACAAAATCGTCAGATCCTTTGGTAAGGTGTTTAGTGTAGGTGGAAGTCAAAGATCGAAGGTCGAATTCAGGTTCGGACGGAGAGTAATACCCTGCTTGTTATGGGAGAGGCGTTTTGGCTCCCGGGTGCATTTGCACCCGGATGAACAGTACTCGGAAAAAATTATTTAAATGTTTTCAAAAAAATCTGAAATTTTTTGTAGATGATCATGTTGGTGTCGCAAGCATGCTTGACAATTTTCATGTGGAACGGAGCAGCAGTGTTTCGTCGGTGAAAAAAACAAATTTGGGTTGTCATTTTGTGGTGACATTTTGTCTTCGATTTGTTTTTTTTTTTGCGCAGGACAAAATGCTTAACCTTTTTGCCTCAAAATTTGCACGTAGCATTTGTATGTGACAAAGATCACCAAAAAAATTTGTCTCAATTTTTTTGACATTTGAAAAAAAAAATTTGGCCCCGGGAGCATGTGCACCCGGGAGCCAAATTGAATTTCCGGCTTGTTATGGTCATTCATGCTGGGATATCTCGGGTGAGGGATTGCAATCGTGTCGAGGGAGATTGCCATAGAGAGTTGTTTGATGACATATAAGTATAGTAGATCAATTTTAGTATTTTCGATAAATAAGAGTGTCGAACCCAACAAGGAGCAGAAAGAATCGATAAACGGTTTTCAGCAAGGTATTCTCTGCAAGTGATGTAAAGTAGTTGTCACAGATAGTTTGAAGATAATTTGTGACAAGAAATAAGTAACCGATGTAGTAAAGTGCAGCAAGGTGATCCAATCCTTTATATTGCAAAGGACAAGTCGGAAGTACTTCTTATAGTGATTTCGTCTAGTTATTTTACCATGGTTCATTGACTCGCGTTCATTGCTTTGTTAAGTTGTTATGTGGGTGGACCGGAGCTAAGTTGTTGTTTTTACTTGAACAAACAACCTACTTATGTTACCCACTCTCGTAAGCATCCGCAACTATAAGAAAAAAATTAATACTAATCTAACCATAGCATGAAACATGTAGATCCAAAACAACCCTTTATGAAATAGCTCATAAACTAGGGTTTAGATTTCTATCACTTCCATGACTCGTCATTTATGCCTTCCCGTAGGCCCAAGCATGGTAATTACCATGTGTTATGTAGTCGGCGTTCACACAACACTACTAGAGAAAAAATAACACAACACATCATCAAAACATTGAACGAAAACCAACTTCACATGGTTACTTATAACAAGACTTCTCACATGTCTTCAAGAACAAACAAAACTACTAACAAATCATATTCATGTTCATGATCAGAGGAGATAAACATATGATTAACAATCTGAACATATAATATTCCACCAAATAAGTCAACTAGCATCAACTACAAGATGTAATCAACACTACTAACAATCCACATGTATCAATCTAAGGTTTGAGACAAAGATTGGTTACAAGAGATGAACCAAGGTTTGAAGATGAGATGGTCCTGGTGAAGATGTCGATGGAGATGAGTCCTCCCATGATGAGTGGAGCGTTGGTGATGACGATGGCATCGATTTCCCCCTCCCAGAGGGAAGTATCCCCAGCGGAATCGCTCCACCGGAGAACAAAAGTGATCCTGCCCAGGTTCCGCCTCGAGACGGCGACGCTTCGTCCCGGAAGTCTTCTCCTAGTTTTTTCAAAATGGCTTCATATAGCTAAAGATGGGTATTGGTAGACCTCCATGGGCCCCACAAGCTCACATGGCGCGCCCCCTGAGCTTGTGGGCCGCTCCTCGCTGGCATATTTTTCTTCTAGAATTTTTATATATTCCAAAATAAATCTCCGTAAGTTTTCAGGTGATTTGGAGCTCCGGAGAATAGCTATCTCTGTTGTAGCTCTTTTCAGGCTCAGAATTCCATCTGTCGGCAATCTCCCTCTTGTGATAGATCTTGCAATTTAAGAGAGAAAGGCATTAGTATTACATGAAAAGTGAAATATAACTCTAAAACAATATAAATAACAATAGGAAAACATCATGCAAAATTAACGTATCATTGTTCTATGGAGAGTAGATTTTCCCATGGGAGACCTCTAGCCTCATATACACGGTGGAGGCTAGGGTTTTAGAAAGGGCGATGAGATCTTGGTGGCCATCACCATCAACTTGGGGATGAAGACGACCTAGGGTTGTTGCCCTCCTTTTTCAGGCTCCCTTCCCTGGTTGGATGAATCGTGGGCATCCTTGACCAGCTGGCAAGCACACTGTCGAGCTCCCTGATGGTGAGCCACCCTAAAAGATCGAGAAGATAGGTCTAGAGGGTGGGTGAATAGACACTTAACAAGGCAAAGGTTCAGGTTTTAGTTTTCTTGGAAAGTATGCAAATTTGGCACAAGTTAAATGGCAAACAATACAATCTACGCATGCATATCTAAAGATTAGGTAGCGTATATAGAACAACATGCCAGTGCAAGAAAGTATGATTTTTGGCGTGGTTCCGATAGGTGGTGCTATCGTACGTCCATGTTGATGAAGACTTCAACCCACAAAGGGCAACAGTTGCGTGAGCCCACAGAGGGCTCCACCCACGAAGGGTCCACGAAGAAGCAACTTGTCTATGCCATAATGGTTTACATCCACGAAGGACTAGCCTCGCTTGGGGTAGATCCTCATTAAGTAGGCGATCTCCTTGCCATTACAAACTCCTTGGTTCAACTCCACATGATTTGGAGGCTCCTAAGTGACACTTAACAAATCTAGGAGACACCACTCTCCAAAAGATAATAGATGGTGTTGTTGATGATAAACTCCTTGCTCTTGTGCTTCAAAAGATAGTCTCCTCAACACTCAATCACTCTCTCAGAGATTTGGCATAGTGATGGGAGAAGGATTGAAGTGGAAAGCAACTTGAGGGGGATAGAAATCAAGGATCAAATGGTTGGAGCAGAATCCCTTGATCTCAACACAAGTGTAGGTGGTTCTCTCTCAGAAAATGGATATGAAAGTGTTGGCTTCGTACTGGTTGCTCTCTCTGAGAGTAGGTGGTGTGGGTGGGTGCTACTTTGTGTAGATGCGTTGGGTTTTCCCTTGAAGAGGAAGCGATGGATGTAGTAAAGTAGCAATAAGTATTTCCCTCAGTAAGAGCCAAGGTTTATCAAAACAATAGGAGGATCAAACAAACTCCCGTCAACATTACCTACACACACAAGAACAAGATACTTGCACCCTACGTGGGTAACAAGGTTGTCAATCCCCTTGTACTCGTTAATTGCAAGGATCAAATTTGACAGTGGTAGATAGATAAATATATGAATAAAATAAAAGTAAATAAAGGCAGCGAGGTAAATAGTTTTTTAGTAAATATATTTGATAGACCCGAGGGGCATAGTTTTCACTAGAGGCATCTCTCTCAAGAACATAGCATACGGTGGATAAACAAATTACTGTTGGGCAATTGATAGAAAAGCGCATAGTTATGTCATATTCATGGCATGATCATGTATATAGGTGATAACCAACAATTGTAGGGGATCGCAACAGTCTTCGAGGGTATTATTTCACCCAAATTTATTGATTCAACACAAGGGGAGCCGAAGAATATTTATTGGTCTTAGCAGTTGAGTTGTCAATTCAACCACACCTGGGATTTCTTTCTGCAACAAAGTTTTCAGTAGCACAGTAACAATAGCAATGGAAACAGAGGAACATAGCAGTTTTGTATTGATTGTAGCAGCAGTAGTAACGAAAGTAACTTAATAGGAATCAATAAGCGAAAAGCGTAGGCCATGGATCAGTGATGGATTGGTATGGATGACATTCATCATATAACAGTTACACACTAGAGTGACACAAAACTAGTTCCAATTCGTCAATATAATGTAGGCATGTATTCTGTATATAGTCATACACGCTTATAATAAGAACTTGCATGACATCTTTTGTCCTACCCTCCCGTGGCAGCGGGGTCCATATGGACCTAAGGGATATTAAGGCCTCCTTTTAATAGAGAACCGGAACAAAGCACTAACACGTGGTGAATACATGAACTCCTCAAACTACGGTCATCACCGGAAAGAGTCTCAGTTATTGTCACCTTGGGGGATGCGGATCATAACACATAGTAGGTGCATACAACTTGAAAGATAGGATCTAAAACACTCTCATATTTATGGAAACATGGTAGGTTCAGATCTGAAATCATGGCACTCAGGCCATAGTGACAAGCATTAAGCATAGCAAAGTACTAGCAACATCAACCTTAGAACATAGTGGATACTGGGGATCAAGCCCTATCAAAATAACTCGATTACATGATAAATCTCCTCCAATCCCATCACCATCCAGCGGGCCTACAAAGTAATTACTCACTCCCGATGGTGAGCATCATGGAATTGTTGGTGGAGAAGGGTTGGTGATGACGATGGCGACAATTTCCACTCTCCGGAGCCCCAAGCGGACTTCAGATCAGCCCTCCCGAGGAATAACATGAGGTGGCGGCGTCTCCGTCTCGTATATTGCGATGAAAAACTTCTCTCCTAACTTTTTCTCGGAGAATATGAATTTATAGGATTGGAATTAGTTTCAGTGGAGCCACGTGAGCCCCACAAGGCAGGTGGGCGCGCCTAGGGTGGTGGCCGAGCCCAGGTGCCTTGTGGGCAGCTGGTGTCCCCCCTCTGACGGGTCTTCTATCACACCGTGTGTTTGTATCACTTTGCTATGATGGATTTACAAAATTTGGAACCAATTAAAACTTTTGAGTGCACATGCTTGTTTGAATTGTTGCTTGTTTGCTTGTTTGGTTGTTTGTGTATGGCACTCTTAGGTTCTACTCCTCTCCATATTCATCTTCCTTGACCCAAGCTTCTTGCCCAATGATCATACCATGTGAATAGTACCCAAAACTATTTTTATCAAATATTATTTTGACCAAAAAGGATTTATTCAAATAAGGTTTTCTAAAACCCCTGAGTTGAGGTTGCACTGTAAGTCCTCAAATTGGGTGGGTCCTTTTTCCCCAAAGACTTTATTTGGAACCTACTATATATATGACTTCCCAAAACCACCAAACATTAATTTTAAATATTATTTTACTATTTTATTTAAAGGCTTTGTCTTAAGGCTAGAAATGGTCTTTTATAGGGGAAAATTATTTAAATGCTTTAAAAATATTTGAGAAAATTTAGGGAAACTCAGTGGACATATATTTTCCATATATATGAGTTTCAACACATGGTCATGTTCAAAATCATGGGCAAAACCCCTCAAAATCCTTTCTGCTTAAATCAAGCTTTTGAAATATTTCTATAAGAAATATTCTCAATAAATTCCAAGAAAATTCCATCAAGTCAAAATTATCATATGTGATGATCTTGCCAAGTTTAATCTCAATCCCAATTGATTTGCTTCATCAAAATATTCCAAAACCATTCCTGTCCAGAGCCAAATTTGAACAACTTTACATTATGAAGTTTATTCCCTTGACCCCAAACTTTGTGGGCATGTGATAAACCCCAAATAATGATACCACACCAAGTGGTGGATTTGTGGGAAGTGATATGCATGCCTAGATCTACAGAAATCTGATTTTGTTGATTTCTAGGGTTTCACAAAGTTACATTGTGAACTTTCTTCAATCAAGCTCAAACTTGGTGATCCTCTCTATTTGTACCTATATTTTCATCCTGTTAAATCTCAGGGCAAGCAAACCTCATTTGCTTAGCCAAACCATCGTCAAACACTTTTGCTTATGCTGTAAAAAGCCTTGTTTGACCCCCTTGTGCTATTCTCCTTCACTTCAAATTTTTACCATAGCTTACTAGCATTGCACCTCACCCCCAGTAAAAATTTCAAGCCTCAGCTCCATGGTTAAGTGGGGTAAAACTCCATTTTTACCCCCTGGACAGCAGGAATCTCCCTCTCTCTCCCCTTCCCTCTTATTCTATCAACCTCCCAGAGTATCCTATGCCATTTCCCCTTTGTCTGATACCCCCAGGTGCTACTGGACAAGGTGGGACACCCCAGAGCGCGCGGGCAATGGCAATGCCGGCCATATGCACGCTCTGGAGCGCGCTACAGTGCGCTCCCGCACTGTAGCCGCCGCCCAATCCCCCTTCCCGACAGCCTAGGGAGGCGGGAGCTTGTCCCCCTGGTCGGCCTCGACGTCCGTAGCACGGCAGGTGGTCGGCCCCCTCTCCATTCCCTCTCCTTCTCCCTCCTCCGCGCGTGCCCGACGCCGCCCACTCCGGCCACTCCCTGTCCAGACTGCGGGGCCCTCTTCGAGCTCGTCCCGCTCTCCCTCTCGCTTCCCAACTCCCTACTCCTCCCCCACGAGCACCGCACAAAGGCCCCGGGCCCCTCCCGTGGCCACCAGAGCCTCTCCGGCGGACGCCCGTGGGCTCGGTCCACGGCGAGCCCCGGCCTCCCTATAAGAGGCCTCCCCGAACACCTCTCGAGGCCTCTCTCTCTCTCTCTCTCTCTCCCTGGCTCCTAATTGCCCCCCTGTGCCACCCAATCGACCTCCCCCTCTCTCTGTGCTCGACGCGAGCCGGAGCTCCGCCGACTCGGGCCGCTGACGTCCGGCCACGGTGAGCCTCCTCCGGCCCCGTTTTCCTATCCCCGTGGTCTTCTCTCTCTCCCCTGATCTCTTTCCCCCCTTTTCCCGTGCCTATTGCAGCTCGGAGCGGCCGTTCCCACCTCGAGCCGAAGCTCCTCCGCTCGGGTTCGACGTCGCTGGCAATTCCGTCAACTCCGGCGGCCACCTCCGGCACCACGCGACTGGCGACGCCCCCCTGAGCACGCCTGGACCATTGGCTGGCCTCGCCGACGACCGCATCACCGCCGGTGAGCTCCCCTGCTCCCTGTCGCAAGGTGAGGGATGACAGGTGGAGCCCACCCTGTCATGCCCTCATTTCCCCCCTCTCTCGCTGGCAAGAAGGGCCCGCGGGCAGGTTTAAAAATAAACCTGCCGTGCGCACCCTTTCACCCTGGGCCGATTTCCCTTGGGCCGGCTCGGCTGCGACGGTTTCGGCCCAAAGAGCACGGTGCCATTTATCTTTTTCCTTTTTCAGCAGGATTCCAAAAATTCCAGTGAAATAAATAAAACTCCAATGCCAAATATTTTTCCACCATAATTCCTGTAATATTCTGTAGAATTTAACAGTGCCACTTGTGCATTTTTGTGTGAATGTTTCATGAAATGATTTTTATTAAAACCTAGTTTTTAATATTTTTAGCCTCTGTTTAAATAGTTTTAAAAATGTTTCTCACAACAAAACTATAGATAGATGTTTTTAGAGTAGTTTTTAGTATTTATCAGAGTGGGGTAACATTTTAGAAGTAAATATTGTGCTCTGTTTTTTTGTGTGATGCTTATTTTTGCCCGTTTATTCTACGACGATAGATTACGTTGTTGACGAAGGGATTGGACCCGAAGATTTCGAAGACCCCGAAGACTTTGTTGAGCCAGGCAAGCAGCCCTTTGACCATGACTAAGAACCCTTTTATTTGCATGGCATATAGCACCTATTTCCGTGATGTTGATCATGTTGATGTGGTGACCACTTCGGTGGGATACCTCCGATACCTTACCATTGATACTTGCATCGTGCATGACCCTACCATTCTTATGAGAGTTGTGCGGGTGGGAGTAGTTAGGTTGCTAATAGTGCTAAGCAAGTGGGGTGGGAATATGCATGGTGATGGAAACAAAATGGTTTCAAAGACTTTTGTGAAAACCCCGTGGGGTGCCACTAATGCCCGAGGGATATGATGATGAGCTAGGTAACCACTTGATAAAGAAGTAGTGTACCGGAGCAAGTGAGTGTGTGTGTTTTCGAAAATGGATTAGATTTAAGATTTGTCGACCGTCCCAACCTTACATGTACAACCACGATACCCCTTATGGGACGGGGCTTTGTTGATTACCTTGGTTGGTACTAGCATAGAGCCCGCATTACTAGTGGCGGGAGTGAAGTGGTCACTCTTGATACGGGGTCGTACCGGAATGGACGATCATGCGCTGTCTTCACAGGCACCGGGCACACCGTTGTGTTCCTTCATGGATGGTACTGTGTAGAGCAAGGCTCGTGTTTGTACATCATGAAGACACGGACCAACGAGTGGACTCTTTGTTTAGTATCGTCAGGGGAAAGGCATTGTTCGGGTGCTTACCTCGGGTATGTAATATACCGCGAGTCATGGATGACACGGAAGTTCCCCGAGTCTTGTGGGTAAAGTGTGCAACCTCTGCAGAGTGTAAAACTATTCGAATAGCCGTGTCCATGGTCAAGGACAGTTGGGTGGTGCTGCTTAAACTATGTCCTGGGTTTTCATAAACTCGGTGTGAGTGTGTGGTTAACAAAGGTGGAATACTCGAGACAAGTCGGATGACTTGACATGATGATTGAACATGAGATGCTCAGACCTTGATTATGTTGATATCGGTAACCTGTTAGTGCGGATACTTGTATCCCCATGATGCATGACATTACTAGCTATCTTGATCATGTCATTGCACGCAAAATTAGCTTTCCGCAAAAACTTACCTACTTAGTGCTGTATCATGCATTGTTATACCTTGTTCCAAAACTTGGGTTGCTTGCGAGTACATTCAAAGTACTCATTGGCTTGCCACTGGTTATTTTATTGGCCAGGCATGAAAGAACATGATATGATGAAGAGTACCTTGGTGATGATCATGCGAGCTAGGATGCTTCCCAGTCAGAATGCCCGTAGGGTTAAGGCAGATGGCATGGGTTCATGCTATCGTTGAAGATTTCCGCTGCAAGTTTATGAAGACTTGGTCATAAAGGCCATATTTGAGTAAAACAGTATGTAATGGATGTAAGACTCTTGTTATTCAGTTTCTGTGTGTTCAGTGAGCATTGATCTCTGGGATCACCGTGCACGTACATTCGGTGATCACGACTTATGAGTCGGGGTCCCCACATCTTCGCTCCAGTATTTTTTATATATTCCAAAATAATTCTCCAAAAAGTTTCGTTCGATTCCGAGAACTTTTATTTCTACACAAAAACAACACCATAGCAGTTCTGCTGAAAACAACGTCAGTCCGGGTTACTTCCATTCAAATCATGGAAATTAGAGTCCAAAACAAGAGCAAAAGTGTTTGGAAAAGTAGATACGTTGGAGACATATCAACTCCCCCAAGCTTAACTCATTGTCTGTCCTCAAGGAATTCAGATGACAAATTGAAAGTGATAAAGAAAACTTTTACAAACTCTTTTGTTCTCGTTGTTATAATTATGCTTAACTCAATGTTCAGGTTTTCAACAAAGATCATGAACTAACCATGTTAATGATAACAATTAGGTCCCACATTTACTCATGACAATAACATAACCAACTAGCGAGCAATAATAAGATATCTTGGATGCCAATTTTTTTTCAAAACAACCATGATATAATATGACAACATGGTATCTCGCTAGCCCTTTCTCAGATCGCAAAACATAAATGCAGAGCACCTCTGAGGTTCAAGCAGCGACTAAACATTGTAATTCAGTGTAGAAGAGATCCAGTCATGCTGACTTCCAACATTAACTAGACTCAATGAATAAAAATGACAATAGCACTCTCATGACTGGTGCTTTTAATGAGATGATGATGACTCAACAATAAAAGTAAATAACATGAAAGTAAATGGAAAGGCCCTTTGCAGAGGGAAGCATTGACTTGCAGAGGTGCCATAGCTCATGGTTTAAAATAGAGATGAAAGTATTATTTTGGATGGCGTGCCTTTCCTGTGAACGTCATGACAAAGGATTTCGGTATCTTCCACGCTAAACACATTATAAGCGGTTCCCAAAAAGAATTGTAAAGTTTACTCCCAACCACCACACGAACACGAGCCACGGCTGACCGAATCCTCGGGTGCCCTCCAACAGTTCATCATTCCAAGGGAGTTTGTTTAATTTATTTTTTGATTATGTAGGACTGGGCATCCTTTTTACCAGCCTTTCTCTCGTGCAATTACAAGTGAATAAACACCGTCGTGGGAATAACCCGCTTAGCATGGAAGATATTGACTGCCCCGTCGCTCCATGAGCGGTACAAGCACACAAAACAGATATTTATTTGAATGATTTGAGGTGGCACATGTAAATTTACTTGGAACTGGAGGGTAATACCGCATATAGGTAGATATAGTGGGCTCATGTGGAACAACTTTGGTTTTAGGATTTGGGATGCACAAGCAGCATTCCCGCTTAGTACAGATGAAGGCTAGCAAATAGACGGGGAATCGACCAGCTAGAGAGCGATAATTGTCATACTCATGCATTGCGACTAATTAACATTGAATATTAGCATGAGTAGTATATAAAGACTCTGAACATAAATATCATGAAGGTTGCATTGGTTTTGATTCAACTACATGTTTGCACACGTGCCAAGTCTAGCCACTTGAATTACTTAGAGGAGGATACCATGCTAACATACTACATCATAACCATTTTAATGCATGTTGACACACAAGATAAATCATTATCCACTCCTAGCTATTTAAGCATGCCATGAGCAACTATAATCTCTAATTGTCATCACAAACATGTTTACTCATAATATGTTGAATCAAGAGCGACTGAGCTAAACATATTTACAAAAACAGAAAACAAGAAGAGTTCATACCAGCTTTCTTTACCTCAACCACTTCATCAAATATCATCATTATTGCCTTTCACTTGCATGACCGAATGATGTGAAAATAATAATAGTGCAAGTGTGCATATGGACTAAGCTGGAATCTACAAAACATTTATTCAAAGGAGAAGACATGGTAATATGGGCTCTTTGTTAGGTCCATATAGCATATGAGAGGCACACAACATTTTCATCGTGGTCTTCTCCTTTCGACAACTCAAAGAAGAGAAAAGAATTGCAGAAAAACACACTGAAATATTTTTGGAGTTTTTAATTTTTCTGAAGAAAGGAAATTTAACGAGGAAAATAAAAAGCGAGAAAAACTATTTACACGGGAAAGCTCCCAACAAGTAAAATAAGAAATGGGTAATCTTTTTGGTTTTCTTTTAATACTACAAACTAAATAAAACAAGAAGGAATAACCGGAAAGAAGCAAGAAATGTTTTTTGGTTTTCAAAGTTTTTCCAACATACAAGAAGGAAACGAAGAATAAAACTAACATGGATATACAATGAAAAAGGATGATCACAGATGAATGAAATGTGTGAACATGAATGTAATATCAGTGAAAAATACGTATTCCTCCAAGCTTAGGCCTTAGCCTAGCTTGGTAGTCACCATCCGTAATATCCATCTCGTCCAGGAGCATAGTAGTTAGGTGGAGGTACTTGAGCGTCCCAAACCTGGGCCTCAGCCTCCGCTGCAGCCAACTCGTTCCGATAAGCAGTGATGTTCGGTGGCATGATGACATATCCGTGCCTGGCATGAGAACCAAACAAAGAGGGTGAAGGTAATACAATAACATCGTGAGTAGTTTCGATAAACACCATGTTATAATGAATGTTATGAGGAGGTTCAGGGGTATCAATAAAGTGGTGATCTAACGTAGCTTGGTCCAGATAAACTCTAGGTAACACATAATCATGAGGGCGTATGTCAACATTAAAGCGTTTCGCCAAGCGAGTCGCATAAATTCCTCCATAGATTCTCCCCTTAGTCCTATTGGTGTGCAAGCGGCGTGCAATGATAGCTCCTAAGATGTATGTGTTGTCATTGAAAAGTGCACGTCGTAAAATGGCGAGATCAGGGGCACTGAGCGTGCCACCTTCATCCCTAGTTGTCAAACATTTCCCTATGAATAAAGCAAAGTAGTGCACAGCAGGAAAATGTAAACTAGTGGCGCCGGCTCTCGACACACCCTTACTTTCTCCCACAGTTAAAGTGAGAAGGAAATCCCGAAACTCCCCCGGTCGAGGTTCCCTTAATTTGTTGGGGAACGTTGCATGGGAAATAAAAAAAATCCTACGAACACCCAAGATCTATCTATGAAGATGCATAGCAATGAGAGGAGAAAGTGTGTCTACGTACCCTTGTAGACCGTTAAGCGGAAGCGTATATAACGCGGTCGATGTAGTCTTATGTTTTCACGATTCAATCGCGATCCGTCCCGATCAAATGCTGAACGGACAACACCTCCGCATTCAGCACACGTGCGGCTCGGAGATGTCTCCTCCTGCTTGATCCAGCAAGCAAGAGAGGAGAAGTAGATGGGATCTCAACCAGCACGACAGCGTGGTGGATATGGTGGTGAAGTAGCGGCGGCAGGGCTTCGTTGCGCACTGCCGAAACTAGGAACGGAGGAGCAACAGAGCAACAGGAGAGAGGGAGGCGCCAAGGGGCTAGCATGTCCTCTTGGGGCACCCCCTCCCTCTATATATAGGTGGAGGGGCGTGGTGGCCAGCCCTCCAAGCCCTAGGGCTGGCGCACCAAGGGGGGGGGAGTTTGACTCCTAGTCCAATTCCCTCCTTTCCATGCACAGGTGGACTTTCCACCTTTCCCAGCCGCATGGGCCTTGAGGAACTTGTGCGCCTATCCCAATAAGGCCAGGGAGCCTCCCCTCAGCCCATGCTGACCCTTGGGACGTGGTGGAACCCTTGGTGGGCTTCTGGAAGTTTCTGGAAGCTTCTCGAAGCTTCCTGGTACAATATGACTTCCCATATTTAAATCTGTACCTCCGGGCCATTCCGGAGCTCCTTGTGATGTCCGAGATCTTATCCGGGACTCCGAACAACATTTGGTCATCAACATACAAATCCCAATACTACTCTAGCGTCACTGAACGTTAAGCGTGCGGACCCTATGAGTTCGAGAATCATGTAGACATGACCGAGACACCTCTCCGGTCAATAACCAATAACGGGATCTGGATGCCCATATTGATTTGTACATATTCCACGAAGATCTTTATCAGTCGAGCCACGATGTCAAGGATTTAGTCCATCCCGTATGCAGTTCCATTTGTATATCGGTATGTTACTTGCCCGAGATTTGATCATCGGTATCTCATACCTAGTTCAATCGCGTTACAGGCAAGTCTCTGTACTCATTTCATAATACAAGATCCCATGACTAACTCCTTAGTCACATTGCTTGCAAGCTTCTTTTGATGTTACATTATCGAGAGGGCCCAGAGATACCTCTCCGTCATACGGAGTGACAAATCCCAATCTTGATCCGCGCCAACCCAACAAACACCCTCGGAGGTACCTGTAGAGCACCTTTATGATCACCCAGTTATGAATGACGTTTGACGTACACAAGGCATTCCTCCGGTGTTAGGGAGTTGCATGATCTCATGGTCTTTGGAACAGATACTTGACATGAAGAAAGCAGTAGCAATAAACTAAGCGATACGATCAAGTGCTATGCTTACAGTTGGGTCTTGTCCATCACATCATTCTCCTAATGATGTGATCCCATTATCAAATGACAACTCATGTATATGGTTAGGAAACCTTAACAATCTTTGAACAACGAGCTAGTCTATTAGAGGCTTACTAGGGACATGGTGTTGTTTATATATCCACACATGTATCTGAGTTTCCGGCCATACAATTCTAGCATGGATAATAAACGATTATCATGAACAAGGAAATACGATAATAACCACTTTATTATTGCCTCTAGGGCATATTTCAACGGTCTCCACTTGCACTAGAGTCAATAATCTAGTTTACATTGTAATAAATCTAACACCCATATAGTTCTGGTATTGATCATGTTTTGCTCATGAGACAGGTTTAGTCAATGGGTCCGCAACATTCAGATTCATATGTACTTTGAAAATGTCTATGTCCTCCTCCTTGATGTAATCACGGATGCAATTGAAGCGGCGCTTTATATGTCTGGTCTTCTTGTGAAATCTAGGCTCCTTGGCAAGGGCAATGGCACGAGTGTTGTCACAAAGGAGAGTCATCGGATCCAGTGCACTAGGCACAACTCCCAGATCCGTCATGAACTGCTTCATCTAGACTCCTTCCTACGCTGCTTCAGAAGAAGCTATATATTCTGCCTCACATGTAGATGCTACTACCACACTTTGCTTGGAGCTATAATAACTAGCTGCTCCATTATTCAGAATAAATACGTATCCGGTTTGAGACTTAGAGTCATCCGGATCAGTGTCAAAGCTAGCATCAATGTAACCCTTTACGACGATCTTTTGACCACCTCCATAAACGAGAAACATCTCCTTAGTCCTCTTCGGGTACTTAAGGATATTTTTGACCGTTGTCGAGTGTTCCACCCCTGTATCACTTTGAAACCTTCCGAACATACTTATGGCAAGGCTCACATATGGTCTTATGCATAGCATTGCATACATGATAGAGCCTATGGCTGAGGCATAGGGACGACTCTCATCTTTTCTCTATCTTCTGAAGTTGCTGGGCATTGAGTCTTACTTAACTTCACACCTTGTAAGACAGGCAAGAACACTTTCTTAGACTGATCCATTTTGAACTTCTTCAAAACCTTATCAAGGTATGTACTTTGTGAAAGTCCTATTAAGTGTTTAGATCTATCTCTATAGATTTTGATGCCTAATATGTAAGCAACTTCTCTGAGGTCTTTCATTGAAAAACTCTTGTTCAAATATATCTCCACGTTTTCCAAAAGTTCTATATTGTTTCCAATCAGCAATATGTCATCCACATATAATACTAGAAACGCTATAGAGCTCCCACTCACTTTGTTGTAAATACAAGCTTCTCCATAAACTTGTATGAACCCAAACACTTTGATCACCTCATCAAAGCTAAGATTCCCACTCCGAGATGCTTGCACCAGTCCATAAATGGATTGCTAGAGCTTGCGTACTTTGTCAGCTTTTTCAGGATCAACAAAACCTTCCAGTTGCATCATATACAACTCTTCCTTAAGGAAACCATTAAGGAATGTTGTTTTGACATCCATCTCCCAGATTTCATAGTTGAAAAAGGCAGCTATAGCTAACATAATCCTGACGGACTTAAGCATTACTACAAGTGAGAAAGTCTCATCATAGTAAACTCCTTGAACTTGCGGAAACCCTTTTGCAACAAGTCATGCTTTATAGACGGTAACATTACCGTCCGCGTCTGTCTTTTTCTTAAAGATCCATTTGTTCTGAATGGCCTTACGATCATCGGGTAAGTCCTCCAAAGTCCACACTTGGTTTTCATACATGGATCCTATCTCGGATTTCATAGCCTCTAGCCATTCGTCAGAATTCGGGCCCACCATCGCTTCTTCATAGCTCGTAGGTTCACCGGTGTCTAACAGCATGACCTCCAAGACAGGGTTACCGAACCAATCAGGGGCACTACGTGTCCTTGTCAACCTATGAGCTTAAGTAGTGACTTGATCTGAAGCTTCATGGTCATCATCATTAGCTCCCTCTTCAATTGGTGCAGGTGTCATGGAAACATCTTTCTATGTTGCGCTACTTTCTAATTGAAGTGATGGTTCAATAACCTCATCAAGTTCTACCTTCCCCCCACTCAAATCTTTAGAGAGAAACCCCTTCTCTAGAAAGGATCTGTTCTTGGCAACAAAGATCTTGCCTTTGGATCTGAGATAGAAGGTGTACCCAATTGTTTCCTTAGGGTATCCTATGAAGACGCACTTCTTTACTTTGGGTTCGAGCTTATCAGGCCGAAGCCTTTTAACATAAGCGTCGCATCCCCAAACTTTAAGAAACGACAACTTAGGTTTCTTGCCAAACCATAATTCATACGGTGTCATCTCAACGGATTTAGATGGTGTCCTATTTAAAGTGAATGCAGTTGTCTCTTATGCATAACCCCAAAATGATAGTGGCAACTCAGTAAGAGACATCATAGAATGCACCATATCCAATAGAGTACGATTACGGCGTTCGAACACACCATTACACCATGGTGTTCCAGGTGGCGTGAGCTGTGAAACATTTCCACATTATCTTAAATGCATACCAAACTTGTAACTCGGATATTCTCTAGCATGATCAGATCATAGAAACTTGATCTTCTTGTTATGATGATTCTCAACTTCACTCTGAAATTGCTTTAACTTTTCAAACATTTCAGACTTGTGTTTCATTAAGTAAATATACCCATATCTACATAAATCATCAGCAAAGGTAAGAAAATAAAAATATCCACCACGCGCCTCAACACTCATTGGACCGCATACATCAGTATGTATTATTTCCAGTAAGTCACTTGCCCGCTCCATTATAGCCGGAAAATGGGGTTTTAGTCATCTTGCCCATGAGGCATGGTCCGCATGTATCAAGCGATTCAAAATCGAGTGATTCCAAAAGTCCATCAGCATGGAGTTTCTTCATGCGCTTTACACCAATTTGACCTAAGCGGCAGTGCTACAAGTAAGTGGTAATATCATCATTAACTTTGCATCTTTTGGCATCAATGTTATGAACATGTGTATCACTACGATCGAGATTCAATAAGAATAAACCATTCACATTGGGTGCATGACCATAAAAGATATTACTCTTATAAATAGAACAACCATTATTCTCTTATTTAAATGAATAACTGTATCGCAATAAACAAGATCCAGATATAATGTTCATGCTTAACGCAGGCACAAAATAACAATCATTTAGGTTTAAAACTAATCCCGAAGGTAATCGAAGAGCGAGCGTGCCGACGACGATCACACCAACCTTGGAACCATTTCCTACGCGCATCGTCACCTGTTACGTCTCCAACGTATCTATAATTTTTGATTGTTCCATGCTATTATATTATCTGTTTTGGATGTTTTATATGCATTAATATGCTATTTTATATTATTTTTGGGACTAACCTATTAACCTAGAGCCAAGTGCCAGTTTCTGTTTTTTCCTTGTTTTTGAGTATTGCAGATAAGGAATATCAAACGGATTCCAAACGGAATAAAATCTTCGCGATGATTTTTCTTGGACCAGAAGAAACCTACCAGACTTGGAGAGGAAGGCAGGAGACCTGCCGGGAGGCGACAAGCCTGCAGGGCGCGCCCTAGGGGGGGCGCGCCCCCTGGCTTGCGCCCCCCCTGCAGGCCCTCCCACCCTAATGTTCGGCCTATAAATTCCCAAATATTCCCCCAATACCAAAAAGAGCAACGATAATACTTTTCCGCCGCCGGAAGCCTCTGTTCCCGTGAGATCCCATCTTGGAGCCTTTTCCGGTAATCTGCCGGAGGGGGATTCGATCACGGAGAGCATCTACATCAACTCCATTGCCCCTCCGATGATGTGTGAGTAGTTCACCTCAGACCTTCGGGTCCATAGCTAGTAGCTAGATGGCTTCTTCTCTCTCTATGCTCTTCAATACCATGTTCTTCATGATCTTCATGGAGATCTATCCGATGTAATACTCTTTTGCGGTGTGTTTGTCGAGATCCGATGAATTGTGGGTTTATGATCAGATTATCTATGAATATTATTTGAATCTTCTCTGAACTTATATGCATGATTTCATATCTTTGCAAGTCTCTTCGAGTTATTGGTTTGGTTTGGCCAACTAGATTGGTAATTCTTGCAATGGGAGAAGTGCTTAGTTTTGGGTTCAATCTTGCGGTGTCCTCACCCAGTGACAAAGTAGGGGTAGCGAGGCACGTATTTGTATTGTTGCCATCAAGGGTAAAAAGATGGGGTTTTCATCATATTGCTTGAGTTTATCCCTCTACATCATGTCATCTTACCTAATGCGTTACTCTGTTCTTCATGAACTTAATACTCTAGATGCAGGCAGGAGTCGGTCGATGTGTGGAGTAACAGTAGTAGATGCAGAATTGTTTCGGTCTACTTGACATGGACGTGATGCCTATATGCATAATCATTGCCTTGGATATCGTCATAACTATGCGCTTTTCTATCAATTGCTCGACAGTAATTTGTTCACCCACCGTATTATTTTCCTTCAAGAGAGAAGCCTCTAGTGAAACCTATGGCCCCCGGGTCTATTTTCCATATTATATTTTCAGATCTATAAACCAAAAATACCAAAAATATTTTGCTGCAATCTATTTACTTTTATTTTAGTTTTACTTTTAGCAATCTTTTATATCTATATCTATCAGATCTCATCCTTGCAAGTAACTGTGAAGGGATTGACAACCCCTTTTTAGCGTTGGGTGCAAGTGTTTGATTGTTTGTGCAGGTGCAAAGATTGGGGCCTTGCTTGTACCTCCTACTGGATTGATACCTTGGTTCTCAACAACTGAGGGAAATACTTATCTACTTTGCTGCATCACCCTTTCCTCTTGAAGGGAAAACCAACGCAAGCTCAAGAAGTAGCAAGAAGGATTTCTGGCGCTGTTGCCGGGGAGGATACATAGCAAGTCAAGACATCAAGCCTACCAAGTACCCATCACAAACTCATCTCTTGCATTTACATTATTTGCCATTTGCCTCTCGTTTTCCTCTCCCCCACTTCTAAAACGATTTTCAAAAAAAAAAATTATTTGCCTTTTTTATTCGCCCTTCTTCCGTTCGTCTTTTCGTTTGCTTTTTGTTTGCTTGTGTTCTAGATTGCTTGCTTTGTCACGATGACTCAAGAGAATACTAAGTTGTGTGACTTCTCCAATACTAATAATAATGACTTTATTAGTACTCCGATTGCTTCCGCCACTGGTGAGGAATCTTATGAAATTAATGCCGCTTTGCTTAATCTTGTTATGAAAGAACAATTTTCTGGCCTTCCTAGTGAAGATGCCGCATCCCATCTAAATACTTTCGTTGAGTTGTGTGATATGAAAAAGAAGAAAGATGTGGATAATGATATTGTTAAATTGAAGCTATTTCCGTTCTCACTACGAGATCGTGCTAAAACTTGGTTTTCATCTTTGCCTAAAAATAGTATTGATTCATGGAATAAGTGTAAAGATGCTTTTATTTCCAAGTACTTTCCTCCCGCTAAGATCATCTCCCTTAGGAATGATATAATGAATTTTAAGCAACTTGATCATGAGCATGTTGCACAATCTTGGGAGAGGATGAAATTAATGATTATAAATTGCCCCGCACATGGTTTGAGTTTATGGATGATTATACAAATTTTTTATGCGGGATTGAATTTTGCTTCTAGAAATCTTTTAGATTCCGTCGCGGGTGGTACTTTTATGGAAATCACATTAGGAGAAGCTACTAAACTCCTAGATAATATTATGGCAAATTACTCTCAATGGCATACCGAAAGATCTCCTACTAGTAAAAAAGTGCATGCTATTGAAGAAATAAATACTTTGAGTGAAAAGATGGATGAATTGATGAAATTGTTTGCTAGTAAGAGTGCTCCTATTGATCCTAATGATATGCCTTTGTCCTCTTTGATTGGAAATAATAATGAATCTATGGATGTGAATTTTGTTGGTAGGAACAACTTTGGTAATAACGCGTATAGAGGTAATTTCAACCCTAGGCCGTTTCCTAGTAATTCCTCTAATAATTATGGTAATTCCTAAAACAATCCTTATGGAAATTATAATAAGATGCCCTCTGATCTTGAGAATAATATTAAAGAATTTATTAGTTCACAAAAGATTTTCAATGCTACGATTAAAGAAAAATTGCTCAAGATTGATGATTTGGCTAGGAACGTTGATTGAATTTTGCTTGAGATTGATTCTTTGAAAATTAGATCTACTCCACCCAAGCGTGATATTAATGAGTCTTTAAAAGCTATGAGAACTTCTATTGATGAGTGTAAGGAAAGAACCGCTAGAATGCGTGCTAAGCGTGAATGGCTTGAAAAAGTGTGTTCTCGTGATAATAATGATGAAGATCTTAAAGTGATTGATGTGACTCCTATTGAATCTTTGTTTTCTAATACAAATCTTGATAAATATGGGACTGGAGATAAGTCAACTTTAGTTAAAAGTCGTCCCAATTATTCGGAGTTGATAGATCTTAATGCTCAAATTGATAAAAGTGGGATTGAAGAGGTCAAAACATTAAATAGCAATGAACCCACTCTTTTGGATTTCAAGGAATTTAATTATGATATTTGTTATTTGATTGATTGTATTTCCTTGTTGCAATCCATGTTGAATTCTCCGCATGCTTATAATCAAAATAAAGCTTTTACTAAACATATCGTTGATGCTATGATGAAATCTTTTGAAGAAAAACTTGAGTTGGAAGTTTCTATACCTAGAAAGCTTTATGATGACTGGGAACCTACTATTAAGATTAAAATTAAAGATTATGAGTGCCATGCTTTGTGTGATTTGGGTGCTAGCATTTCCACGATTCCGAAAACTTTATGTGATGTGCTAGGTTTCCATGAATTTGATGATTGCTCTTTAAATTTGCATCTAGCGGATTCCACTATTAAGAAACCTATGGGAAGGATTAATGATGTTCTTATTGTTGCAAATAGGAATTATGTGCCCGTAGATTTCATTGTTCTTGATATAGATTGCAATCCTACATGTCCTATTATTCTTGGTAGACCTTTCCTTAGAACGATTGGTGCAATTATTGATATGAAAGAAGGAAACATCAGATTCCAATTTCTGTTAAGGAAAGGCATGGAACACTTTCCTAGAAATTAAATTAAATTACCTTATGAATCTATTATGATAGCTAATTATGGATTGCATACCAAAGATGACGATACCTAGATCTATTGCGTTGTGCCTAGCAAGGGGCGTTAAACAATAGCGCTTGTTGGGAGGCAACACAATTTTATTTCTGTTTTTGTTTCTGTTTTTGAGTGATTTACACATTATTACCTCTGTAGTAATTGTGTTTTATTGTTTTAATTAGTGTTTGAGCCAAGTAAGACCTTTGGGATGGTCTACGGTGATTGTTGATTTGATTCTGCTGAAAAACAGAAACTTTTGCGCTCAGTCAAGGAATTTTATAAATTCACCAGTGCGTAGAATGAGTCTGAATTTTTTACACAAGATTGATATACAAATTTCCCAGATTTTAATATTTTTTCAGAATTTTTGGAGTCACATAAGTATTCGAAGTTTACAGATTGCTACAGACTGTTCTGTTTTTGACAGATTCTGTTTTCTTTGTGTTGTTTGCTTATTTGATGTATCTATGGGTTGTATCGGGGGGTATGAACCATGGAGAAGTTGGAATACAGTAGATATTACACCAATATAAATAAATAATGAGTTCACAACGGTACCTAAAGTGGTGATTTATTTTTCTTATACTAATGGATCTCACGAGTTTTCTGTTGAGTTTTGTGTTGTGAACTTTTCAAGTTTTGGGTAAAGATTTGATGGACTATGGAATAAGGAGTGGCAAGAGCCTAAGCTTGGGGATGCCCAAGGCACCCCAAGCCATATTAAAGGATACCAAAGAGCCTAAGCTTGGGGATGCCCTGGAAGGCATCCCCTCTTTCATCTTCAATCCATCGGTAATTTACTTGAGGCTATATTTTTATTCACCACATGATATGTGTTTTGCTTGGAGCGTCTTGTATGATATGAGTCTTTTCTTTTTATTTTAACACAATCATCCTTTCTGCACACATATTTTGAGAGGGACACACATTAATCATGAATTTATTAGAATACTCTATGTGCTTCACTTATATCTTTTGAGCTAGGATTTTTTCTCTAGTGCTTCACTTATATCTTTTTAGAGCACGGTGGTGTATTTATTTTATAGAAATAATTGAACTCTCGTACCTCACTTATATTATTTTGAGAGTCTATAAACAGCATCGTAATTGGTTTAGGTTATGAATTTAGTCCTAATATAATGGGCATCCAAGAGGGATATAATAAAAACTTTCATATAAAGTGCATTGAATACTATGAGAAGTTTGATTCCTTGCATATAGTTTTGAGATATAAAGATGGTGATATTAGAGTCATGCTAGTGAGTAATTTTGGATTGGTAGAAATACTTGTGTTAAAGTTTGTGATTCCCGTAGCATGCACGTATGGTGAACCGTTATGTAACGAAGTCGGAGCATGATTTGTTTAATGATTGTCATCCTTTGTGTGAGGGTCGGGAGCGCGCGATGGTTAACTCCTACCAACCTCTCCCCTAGGAGCATGCGTCTAATACTTTGCTTCGATAACTAATAGACTTTTGCAATAAGTATGTGAGTTCTTTATGACTAATGTGAGTCCATGGATTATACGCACTCTCACCTTTCCACCTTTGCTAGCCTCTCTAGTACCGCGCAACTTTCGCCGGTGCATTAAACCCACCATATTTCCTTCCTCAAAACAGCCACCATACCTACCTATTATGGCATTTCCATAGCTATTCCGAGATATATTGCCATGCAACTTCCACCATTCCGTTTATTATGACATGCACCATCATTTTCATATTGCTTTGCATGATCGTAAGATAGCTAGCATGATGTTTTCATGGCTTGTCCGTTTTTTATGTCATTTGCTATGCTAGATCGTTGCACATCCCGGTACACCACCGGAAGCATTCATATAGAGTCATATTTTGTTCTAAGTATCGAGTTGTAATTCTTGAGTTGTAAGTAAATAAAAGTGTGATGATCATCATTATTAGAGCATTGTCCCATGAGAGGAAAGGATGATTGAAGCTATGATTCCCTCACAAGTTGGGATGAGTCTCCGGACTTTACAAATAATAAAAGAGGCCAATGAATCCCAAACAAAAAAAGAGAGGCCAAAGATGCCCACCAAAAAAAATGAGAGAAAAGAGAGAAAGGACAATGCTACTATCCTTTTTCCACACTTGTGCTTCAAAGTAGAACCATGATCTTCATGATAGAGAGTCTCCTATTTTGTCACTTTCATATACTAGTGGGAATTTTTCATTATATAACTTGGCTTGTATATTCCAATGATGGGCTTCCTCAAATTGCCCTAGGTCTTCGTGAGCAAGCGAGTTGGATGCACACCCACTTAGTTTCTTTTCGAGCATTCATACACTTATAGCTCTAGTGCATCCGTTGCATGGCAATCCCTACTCACTCACATTGATATCTATTGATGGGCATCTCCATAGCCCGTTGATACGCCTAGTTGATGTGAGACTATCTTCTCCTTTTCCTCACAACCTCCACCATATTATATTCCACCTATAGTGCTATCTCCATGGCTCACGCTCATGTATTGCGTGAAAGTTGAAAAGGTTTGAGAACATAAAAGGTGTGAAACAATTGCTTGACTTGTCATCGGGGTTGTGCATGATTTAAATACTTTGTGTGGGGAAGATGGAGCACAGCCAGACCATATGATTTTGTAGGGATAACTTTCTTTGGCCATGTTATTTTGAAAGGACACAATTGCCTTGTTAGTATGCTTGAAGTATTATTGTTTTTATGTCAATATTAAGCTTTTGTTTTGAATCTTATGGATCTGAACATTCATGCCACAATAAAGAATATTACATGGATAAATATGTTAGGTTGCAGTCCACATCAAAAATTCTATTTTTATCATTTACCTACTCGAGGACGAGCAGGAATTAAGCTTGGGGATGCTTGATACGTCTCTGCTACTTCTTGAGCTTGCGTTGGTTTTCCCTTGAAGAGGAAAGGGTGATGCAGCAAAGTAGATAAGTATTTCTCTTAGTTGTTGAGAACCAAGGTATCAATCCAGTAGGAGGTACAAGCAAGGCCCCAATCTTTGCACCTGCACAAACAATCAAACACTTGCACCCAACGCTAAAAAGGGGTTGTCAATCCCTTCATGGTTACTTGCAAGGATGAGATCTGATAGAGATAGATATAAAAGATTGCTAAAAGTAAAACTAAAATAAAAGTAAATAGATTGCAGCAAAGTATTTTTGGTATTTTTGGTTTATAGATCTGAAAATATAATATGGAAAATAGACCCGGGGGCCATAGGTTTCACTAGAGGCTTCTCTCTTGAAGGAAAATAATATGGTGGGTGAACAAATTACTGTCGAGCAATTGATAGAAAAGCGCATAGTTATGACGATATCCAAGGCAATGATTATACATATAGGCATCACGTCCGTGTCAAGTAGACCGAAACGATTCTGCATCTACTACTATTACTCCACACATCGACCGACACCTGCCTGCATCTAGAGTATTAAGTTCATGAAGAACAGAGTAACGCATTAGGTAAGATGACATGATGTAGAGGGGTAAACTCAAGCAATATGATGAAAACCCCATCTTTTTATCCTTGATGGCAACAATACAAATACGTGCCTCGCTACCCCTACTTTGTCACTGGGTGAGGACACCGCAAGATTGAACCCAAAACTAAGCACTTCTCCCATTGCAAGAATTACCAATCTAGTTGGCCAAACCAAACCAATAACTCGAAGAGACTTGCAAAGATATGAAATCATGCATATAAGAATTCAGAGAAGATTCAAATAATATTCATAGATAATTTGATCATAAACCCACAATTCATCGGATCTCGACAAACACACCGCAAAAGAGTATTACATCGGATAGATCTCCATGAAGATCATGAAGAACATGGTATTGAAGAACATAGAGAGAGAAGAAGCCATCTAGCTACTAGTTATGGACCCGAAGGTCTGAGGTGAACTACTCACGCATCATCGGAGGGGCAATGGAGTTGATGTAGATGCCCTCCGTGATCGAATCCCCCTTCGGCATATTACTGGAAAAGGCTCCAAGATGGGATCTCACGAGAACAGAGGATTCCGGCGGCGGAAAAGTATTATCGTGGCTCTCTTTGGTATTGGCGGAATATTTGGGAATTTATAGGCCGAAGATTAGGGTTGGAGGGCCTGCAGGGGGGCCACAAGCCAGGGGGCGCCCCCCCCTAGGATGCGCCCTGCAGGCTTGTCACCTCCCGGCAGGTCTCCTACCTTCAAGTCTGGTAGGTTTCTTCTGGTCCAAGAAAAATCATCGCGAAGATTTTATTCCGTTTGGACTCCGTTTGATATTCCTTATCTGCAATACTCAAAAACAAGGAAAAAACAGAAACTGGCACCAGGCTCTAGGTTAATAGGTTAGTCCCAAAAATAATATAAAATAGCATATTAATGCATATAAAACATCCAAAATAGATAATATAATAGAATGTAACAATAAAAAATTATAGATACGTTGGAGACGTATCAGGCATCCCCAAGCTTAATTCATGCTCGTCCTCGAGTAGGTAAATGATAAAAACAGAATTTTTGATGTGGAATGCTACCTAACATATTTATCCATGTAATATTCTTTATTGTGGCATGAATGTTTAGATCCATAAGACTCAAAACAAAAGCTTAATATTGACATAAAAACAATAATACTTCAAGCATACTAACAAGGCAATTGTGTCCTTTCAAAATAACATGGCCAAAGAAAGTTATCCCTACAAAATCATATGGTCTGGCCATGCTCCATCTTCCCCACACAAAGTATTTAAATCATGCACAACCCCGATGACAAGTCAAGCAATTGTTTCACACCTTTTATGTTCTCAAACTTTTTCAACTTTCACGCAATACATGAGCGTGAGCCATGGATATAGCACTATAGGTGGAATAGAATATGGTGGAGGTTGTGAGGAAAAGGAGAAGATAGTCTCACATCAACTAGGCATATCAACGGGCTATGGAGATGCCCATCAATATATATCAATGTGAGTGAGTAGGGATTGCCATACAACGGATGCACTAGAGCTATAAGTGTATGAAAGATCAAAAAGAAACCAAGTGGGTGTGCATCCAACTCGCTTGCTCACGAAGACCTAGGGCAATTTGAGGAAGCCCATCATTGGAATATACAAGCCAAGTTATATAATGAAAAATTCCCACTAGTATATGAAAGTGACAAAATAGGAGACTCTTTATCATGAAGATCATGGTGCTACTTTGAAGCACAAGTGTGGAAAAAGGATAGTAGCATTGTCCCTTCTCTCTTTTCTCTCATTTTTTGGTGGGCATCTTTGGCCTCTTTTTTTTATTTGGGCTTCATTGGCCTCTTTTATTATTTGTAAAGTCCGGAGACTCATCCCAACTTGTGAGGGAATCATAGCTTCCATCATCCTTTCCTCTCATGGGACAATGATCTAATAATGATGACCATCACACTTTTATTTACTTACAACTCAATAATTACAACTCGATACTTAGAACAAAATATGACTCTATATGAATGCTTCCGGTGGTGTACCGGGATGTGCAACGATCTAGCATAGCAAATGACATCAAAAAACGGACAAGCCATGAAAACATCATGCTAGCTATCTTACGATCATGCAAAGCAATATGAAAATGATGGTGCATGTCATAATAAACGGAACGGTGGAAGTTGTATGTCAATATATCTCGGAATGGCTATGGAAATGCCATAATAGGTAGGTATGGTGGCTGTTTTGAGGAAGGAAATATGGTGGGTTCAATGCACCGGCGAAAGTTGCGCGGTACTAGAGAGGCTAGCAAAGGTGGAAGGGTGAGAGTGCGTATAATCCATGGACTCACATTAGTCATAAAGAACTCACATACTTATTACAAAAGTCTATTAGTTATCGAAGCAAAGTATTAGATACATGCTCCTAGGGGAGAGGTTGGTAGGAGTTAACCATCGCGCGCTCCCGACCCTCACACAAAGGATGACAATCATTAAACAAATCATGCTCCAACTTCGTTACATAACGGTTCACCATACGTGCATGCTACGGGAATCACAAATTTTAACACAAGTATTTCTACCAATCCACAATTACTCACTAGCATGACTCTAATATCACCATCTTTGTATCTCAAAACTATATGCAAGGAATCAAACTTCTCATAGTATTCAATGCACTTTATATGAAAGTTTTTATTATATCCCTCTTGGATGCCCATTATATTAGGACTAAATTCACAACCTAAACCAATTACCATTCTGTTTAAAGACTCTCAAAATAATATAAGTGAGGTACGAGAGTTCAATTATTTCTATAAAATAAAAACACCACCGAGCTCTAAAAAGATATAAGTGAAGCACTAGAGCAAAATTGCCTAGCTCAAAAGATATAAGTGAAGCATATAGAGTATTCTAATAAATTCACGATTAATGCATGTCCCTCTCAAAAGATGTGTGCAGCAAGGATGATTGTGGCAAACTAAAAATCAAAGACTCATATCATACAAGACGCTCCAAGCAAAACACATATCATGTGGTGAATAAAAATATAGCCTCAAGTAAATTTACCGATGGATTGAAGACGAAAGAGGGGATGCCTTCCGGGGCATCCCCAAGCTTAGGCTCTTTGGTATCCTTGAATATGGCTTGGGGTGCCTTGGGCATCCCCAAGCTTAGGCTCTTGCCACTCCTTATTCCATAGTCCATCAAATCTTTACCCAAAACTTGAAAACTTCACAACACAAAACTCAACAGAAAACTCGTGAGAACCGTTAGTATAAGAAAAATAAATCACCACTTTAGGTACTGTTGTGAACTCATTCTTTATTTATATTGGTGTAATATCTACTGTATTCCAACTTCTCCATGGTTCATACCCCCCGATACAACCCATAGATACATCAAAATAAGCAAACAACACAAAGAAAACAGAATCTGTCAAAAACAGAACAGTCTGTAGCAATCTGTAAACTTCGAATACTTCTGTAACTCCAAAAATTCTGAAAACTTAAGACAATCTGGGAAATTTGTATATAAATCTTTTGTAAAAAATTCAGACTCATTCGAGGCTCTGGTGAATTTATAAAATTCCTGGACTGAGCGCAAAAGTTTCTGTTTTTCAGCAGAATCAAATCAACAATCACCGTAGACCATCCCAAAGGTCTTACTTGGCTCAAACACTAATTAAAATACTAAAACACAATTACTACAGAGGTAATAATGTGTAAAGCACTCAAAAACAGAAATAAAATTGGGTTGCCTCCCAACAAGCGCTATTGTTTAACGCCCCTAGCTAGGCATAACGCAATAGATCTAGGTATTGTCATCTTTGGTATGCAATCCATCAATTGCACACTTATAAACCCTAGGAGGTTCTTTGCTCTTATCAATAATAATGCTCCTAGGCAAGAAGTCAAGAAATTCACTTGTGGCAATGGGTTTCCTAACAATATTGATAAAGCCGGGGTGAACACTTATCATCTTAAGATCTTCATCCCCTTTACTAGAGGATCCACCCTTATTTTTAGGAACATAAACAAACTTGGCAGTCTTAGAAGGAGGAAAATTTGGAGTGGTTTGAACCAAGGCAAAAGCGGAACCCAAGTTGGTAATAATTTCCTCTAGCTTGCCAATTCTAGAGGAATCTTGATCCAATTTTTCATTAACTATGGGTTCTTTTTCCCTTAGATTTTTTAAAGTAACTCCTACCTTAGATCCATATTGAGTGATATGATTATGAATCTTTTTATCCAAGTTTTCAATGAGCCCTACAGTAGCAACTTTATTTTCAATAATATCAAGCTTTCGCATCACATGTTCCAAAGTTAAGATTGTTTCATTAACCATGAGTGGGGGTGAACCTACCAAATTTATCATAGCATTATAAGAATCAAAGGTGTGGCTTCCCAAGAAATTTCCTCCTGTAATGGTATCCAGAACATATCTATTCCAAGGAGAAACACCCACATAAAAATCGCGAAGGAGAACGGTAGTAGATTGCTTACGAGTAGATCTATTTTGAGCATTGCAAATTCTATACCAAGCATCTTTTAAGTTTTCTCCCTCCCTTTGCTTAAAATTAAGAACCTCACTCTCGGGAGTACTAGCGATAGTAGTAAGGCTAGTCATGAGTTTAAGCGATCTAACACACAAGCAAACAAAAAGCAAACGAAAAGAAGAACGGAAGAAGGGCGAATAAAAAAGGCAAATCTTTTTGGTTTTTTTTTGAAAATCGTTTTAGTAGTGGGCGAGAGGAAAACGAGAGGCAAATGGCAAATAATGTAAATGCAAGAGATGAGTTTGTGATGGGTACTTGGTAGGCTTGATGTCTTGACTTGCTATGTATCCTCCCCGACAACGGCGCCAGAAATCCTTCTTGCTACTTCTTGAGCTTGCGTTGGTTTTCCCTTGAAGAGGAAAGGGTGATGCAGCAAAGTAGATAAGTATTTCCCTCAGTTGTTGAGAACCAAGGTATCAATCCAGTAGGAGGTACAAGCAAGGCCCCAATCTTTGCACATGCACAAACAATCAAATACTTGCACCCAACGCTAAAAAGGGGTTGTCAATCCCTTCACAGTTACTTGCAAGGATGGGATCTGATAGAGATAGATATAAAAGATTGCTAAAAGTAAAACTAAAATAAAAGTAAATAGATTGCAGCAAAGTATTTTTGGTATTTTTGGTTTATAGATCTGAAAATATAATATGGAAAATAGACCCAAGGGCCATAGGTTTCACTAGAGGCTTCTCTCTTGAAGGAAAATAATACGGTGGGTGAACAAATTACTGTCGAGCAATTGATAGAAAAGCGCATAGTTATGACGATATCCAAGGCAATGATTATGCATATAGGCATCACGTCCGTGTCAAGTAGACCGAAACGATTCTGCATCTACTACTATTACTCCACACATCGACCGACTCCTGCCTGCATCTAGAGTATTAAGTTCATGAAGAACAGAGTAACGCATTAGCTAAGATGACATGATGTAGAGGGATAAACTCAAGCAATATGATGAAAACCCCACCTTTTTATCCTTGATGGCAACAATACAAATACGTGCCTCGCTACCCCTACTTTGTCACTGGGTGAGGACACCGCAAGATTGAACCCAAAACTAAGCACTTCTCCCATTGCAAGAATTACCAATCTAGTTGGCCAAACCAAACCAATAACTCGAAGAGACTTGCAAAGATATGAAATCATGCATATAAGAATTCAGAGAAAATTCAAATAATATTCATAGATAATCTGATCATAAACCCACAATTCATCGGATCTCGATAAACACACCGCAAAAGAGTATTACATCGGATAGATCTCCATGAAGATCATGAAGAACATGGTATTGAAGAACATAGAGAGAGAAGAAGCCATCTAGCTACTAGCTATGGACCCGAAGGTCTGAGGTGAACTACTCACGCATCATCGGAGGGGCAATGGAGTTGATGTAGATGCCCTCCGTGATCGAATCCCCCTCCGACAGATTACCGGAAAAGGCTCCAAGATGGGATCTCAAGGGAACAGAGGCTTCCGGCGGCGGAAAAGTATTATCGTGGATCTCTTTGGTATTGGGGGAATATTTGTGAATTTATAGGCCGAAGATTAGGGTTGGAGGCCCTGCAGGGGGGCCACAAGCTAGGGGGGCGCCCCCCCCTAGGGCGCGCCCTGCAGGCTTGTCGCCTCCCGGCAGGTCTCCTGCCTTCCTCTCCAAGTCTGGTAGGTTTATTATGGTCCAAGAAAAATCACCGCGAAGATTTTATTCCGTTTGGACTCCGTTTGATATTCCTTATCTGCAATACTCAAAAACAAGGAAAAAACAGAAACTGGCACTGGGCTCTAGGTTAATAGGTTAGTCCCAAAAATAATATAAAATAGCATATTAATGCATATAAAACATCCAAAACAGATAATATAATAGCATGGAACAATCAAAAATTATAGATACGTTGGAGACGTATCAAGCATCCCCAAGCTTAATTCCTGCTCGTCCTCGAGTAGGTAAATGATAAAAACAGAATTTTTGATGTGGAATGCTACCTAACATATTTATCCATGTAATATTCTTTATTGTGGCATGAATGTTCAGATCCATAAGACTCAAAACAAAAGCTTAATATTGACATAAAAACAATAATACTTCAAGCATACTAACAAGGCAATTGTGTCCTTTCAAAATAACATGGCCAAAGAAAGTTATCCCTACAAAATCATATGGTCTGGCTATGCTCCATGTTCCCCACACAAAGTATTTAAATCATGCACAACCTCGATGACAAGTCAAGCAATTGTTTCACACCTTTTATGTTCTCAAACTTTTTCAACTTTCACGCAATACATGAGCGTGAGCCATGGATATAGCATTATAGATGTAGGCAGGAGTCGGTCGATGTGTGGAGTAATAGTAGTAGATGCAGAATCATTTCGGTCTACTTGACACGGACGTGATGCCTATATTCATAATCATTGCCTTGGATATTGTCATAACTATGCGCTTTTCTATCAATTGCTCGACAGTAATTTGTTCACCCACCGTATTATTTTCCTTCAAGAGAGAAGCCTCTAGTGAAACCTATGGCCCCGGGGTCTTTTTCCATATTATATTTTCAGATCTATAAACCAAAAATACCAAAAATACTTTGCTGCAATCTATTTACTTTTATTTTAGTTTTACTTTTAGCAATCTTTTATATCTATCTCTATCAGATCTCATCCTTGCAAGTAACCGTGAAGGGATTGACAACCCCTTTTTAGCGTTGGGTGCAAGTGTTTGATTGTTTGTGCAGGTGCAAAGATTGGGGCCTTGCTTGTACCTCCTACTGGATTGATACCTTGGTTCTCAACAACTGAGGGAAATACTTATCTACTTTGCTGCATCACCCTTTCCTCTTCAAGGGAAAACCAACGCAAGCTCAAGAAGTAGCATCACCTCGTCCTTAGCCAGTCTCCATTTATTCCGCAACTCTTGTTTCGAGTTACAAATATTAGCAACTGAACCGGTATCAAATACCCAGGCACTACTACGAGCACCGGTATGGTACACATCAGTAACATGCATATCAAATATACCTTTGTTGACGTTGCCACCCTTCTTGTCTGCCAAGTACTTGGGGCAGTTCCGCTTCCAGTGGCCAGTTCCCTTGCAATAGAAGCACCTAGTCTCAGGTTTGGGTACAACCTTGGGTTTCTTCACGGCAGCAGCAACTTTCTTGCCATTCTTATTGAAGTTTCCCTTGTTTCCCTTGCCTTTCTTGAAACTAGTGGTTTTCTTAACCATCAAAACTTGATGCTCGTTCTTGATTTCTACTTCCGTGGCCTTAAGCATCGCAAATAGCTCAGGAATCGCCTTATCCATCCCTTGCATATTATAGTTCATCGCAAAGCTCTTGTAGCTAGGTGGCAGTGACTAGAGAATTCTGTCAACAACCATCTCAGGAGGAAGCTCAAGTCCCAACTAATTAAAGCGATTGTAGTACCAGATATTTTGAGTATATGCTCAGAGACAGAGCTATTCTGCTCCATCTTGTAGGCAAAGAATTTATCGGAGGTCTCATACCTCTCAATCCAGGCATGGGCTTGAAATACCAATTTCAGCTCCTGGAACATCCCATATGCTCCATAACGATCAAAACATCGTTGCATCCCTGATTCTAAGTCGTAAAGCATGGCGCACTGAACTATCGAGTAGTCATCAGAACGTGCCTGCCGGACGTTCACAACGTACATAGACGACGCCAGAGGGGGTGGCACACCAAGCGGTGCATCAAGAACATAAGCCTTTTGGGCAGCTGTGAGGATAATCCTCAGATTACGGACCCAGTCCGCATAGTTACTTCCATCATCTTTCAGCTTAGCTTTCTCTAGGAATGCATTAAAATTCAGGGGAACTAATGCGCGAGCCACTGATCTACAACATAATTTGCAAAGACAAATTTAGACTATGTTCATGATAATTAGTTCAATTAATCAAATTACTAACGAACTCCCACTTAAATAAACATCCCTCAGGTTGTGTAAGTGTTACATGATCCAAATCCACCAACCCAAGTCCGATCATCACGTGAGATAAGGTGGTTTCAATGGTGAACATCTCCATGTTGATCATATCTACTATATGACTCATGTTTGACCTTTCGATCTCCGTGTTCCGAGGCCATGTCTGTACATGCTAGGCTCGTTAAGTTTAACCCAAGTATTTTGCATGTGCGAAACTGGCTTACACCCGTTGTATGCGAACGAAGAGTCTATCACACCCGATCATCACGAGGTGCTTCGAAACGATGAACTTTCGCAATGGTGCGTACTTGGGGTGAACACAATTTTATCTTGAAATTAAGTGAGGGATCATCTTATAATGCTACTGTTGCCCTAAGCAAATAAGATGCATAAAAAAATAAACATCACATGGAAATCAAATAAGTGACATGATATGGCCATCATCGTCTTGTGCTTTCGATCTCCATCTTCAAAGCACCGGCATGATCTCCATCGTCACCGGCATGCCACCATGATCTCCATCATCATGATCTCCATCATCGTGTCTTCATGTGGTTATCTCGCCAACTATTGATTCTATAACTATTGCTAACTCATAGCGATAAAGTAAAGCAATGGCATAAAATAAATTAAAGACAACCCTATGGCTCATGTCGGTTGCCGTAATCATCGACATGCAAGTCGTGATAACTATTACAAAACATGATCATCTCATACATCACATATATCATATCACGTCTTGGCCATATCACATCACAACATACTTTGCAAAAAGAAGTTAGACGTCCTCTACTTTGTTGTTGCAAGTTTTACGTGGCTGCTATGGGCAACTAGCAAGAACCGTTCTTACCTACGCAAAGCCACAACGGTGATAATCAAGTTGCCTTTTAACCTTCTACAAGGAACCCTTTGTCAAATCCGATTCAACTAAAGTGGGAGAGACAGACACCCGCCAATCACCTTATGCAAAACAAGTTGCATGTCAGTCGATGGAACCGGTCTCTTGTGCGAGGAAAAGTAAGGTTGGTCCGAGCTGCTTCATCTCAGAATGCCAGCGAATCAAAATAAGACATGGGAGGTAAGCAATCTGAACATCAACGCCCACAACTTCTGTGTGTTTTACTCATGCATATCATCTACACATAGACCTAGCTCATGATGCCACTGTTGGAGAACGTTGCATGGGAAACAAAAAAATTCCTACGAACGCCCAAGATCTATCTATGAAGATGCATAACAACAAGAGGAGAGAGTGTGTATACGTACCCTCGTAGACCATAAGCGAAAGTGTATATAACACGGTTGATGTAGTCGTACGTCTTCACAATCCAAATGCGATCCGTCCCGATCAAGCGTCGAACGGATGACACCGCCGCGTTCAGCACACGTGCGGATTGGTGATGTCTCCTCCTTCTTGATCCAGCAAGCAAGATAGGAGAAGTAGAAGGGATCTCGACAAACACGACGGCGTGGTGGAGATGGTGGTGAAGTAGCCAGGGCGCCTCCCCTCAGCCTATGCTGACCCTTGGGACATGGTGGAACCCTTGGTGGGCTTCCGGACTTCTTCGGAAATTTCTGGAACCTTCTGCAAGCTTCCTGGTACAATATGACTTCCCATATTAAAATATTTACCTTCAGACCATTCCGGAGCTCCTCGTGACGTCCGAGATCTCATCCTGGACTCTGAACAACATTCAGTCATCATCATACATATCCAAATACTACTCTAGCGTCACTGAACGATTAAGCGTGCGGACCCTACGAGTTCGAGAATCATGTAGACATGACCGACACACCTCTCCGGTCAATAACCAATAGCGGGACCTGGATGCCCATATTGATTCCTACATATTCCACGAAGATCTTTATCGGTCAAAACATGATGTCAACGATTCAGTCAATCACGTATGAAGCTCCATTTGTCTATCAGTATGTTACTTGCCCGAGATTCGATCGTCGGTATCTCATACACTAGTGGAGAAATGGCTAGCTACAACTCTTGTTCGTGGCGCGCCATTTCTCACCAACGCCAGCACTAATATTTTCAAATAGTGCTGACGTTGGCTGAATTCATACGCCATAGATATTCGATTAGTGCTGGCGTTGCATATTAGCCCCGGCGTTGCACATTAGGCCCATTAGGCCCACGCCATCACTAATCTGCCTAATCCCCGCACTACCGCGCCCCCACTCCCACTCTCTCCAGCCCCAACTCTCTCGTCCTCCTCTTGATCCCCGCCGCCACCCCCGATGCCACCCGTTGCTGCCCCGTCCGCCGCCGCCCGTCGCCGCCCCGCCCGCCGACCCGCCCGACCCCGCGCCCGACGCATCCCGTCGCCGCCCCGCCCGCCGACCCGCCCGACCCCGCTGCCCGACCAGACGCCACCCCTCCGACGCCACGCCCGACGCCGCCCGACCCGTCACCGCCCCGACCTGACGCCGGACCTCCGATGCTTTTAGGTATTTTAGATGTAGATCCATCCATATTGTCAAAATTCCTCCATTTAGTCATTTATGTAGTAGTACAATATACTTTTATGGGCTAAATTTTGAGCATCTTACCCATGTTATTAGAAATAACTCTTAACCACTATATTCCAAACAAAATATTGCTCATAATGTAGGATATTCCAAACACTTTTGCCACACGATGTTACCAAGCACCCAACTAAGTTGGTCAAATTAACTTGTCTAACCTAGGATATTCCGAACACTTTACCACACGAGGTTACCAAACACCCAACTAAGTTGGCAAACTTAGGAGTTGTTTGGTTTGTGACTAAGTTTGTCAAAGGTTGGCACACCTAAGGTTAGGCAAGTTTGACCAACTTAGGTGGGTGTTTGGTTCAAGCCACATCTTTGGCAAGCCACACTAGGATCCCACATCACACACTCAAAAAGTGTGGCAAGATTCCCTTAGGCTTGCCAACTTGTGGCTCTCATTTTGAAGAACTAACCTTAGGCAAGTGTGGCAACTTTGTGTGGCAAAGTGTGGCATTGCTATGACATGTGGGGTTTACTACTCATTAAAAAAATTCTTGCTTGTTTCTATCAAACACAGCCTAAGTATGCAACATGTTTCCATTCTTTATGCATTAAACACACTCTTTTCATTCTTTAGGCAAATAGCATGGCCGACTCTAGCCTCTGGGTAGGCTCCTATGATCATTGGTCGGGGTCTTCTGAAGATAGATGCGACGTGAGCACCAACCAGGTAATACCATTAGCATTGCAAACATATATATATATAGGGTGGGTCTATCCTAATAACACCCCTTAAGAGTCTTATTCTAATAACACTAGCTTATTCTGCAAACACCAGATCCCCCACCAGATCGCCGCCGCCCCTCCCCTCCCGGCCTTCTACCGCGGCAACATCCTGGGAGCGCCGCCACCTCTCCCCTCCCGGCCTTCTATCGTGGCAGCGGCATGGGAGCGCCGCTGCCCCTCCTCTCCCGGCCTTCTACCGTGGCAGCGGCCTGGGAGCGCCGCCGCCCCTCACCTCCCGGCCTTCTTCCACGACAGTGGCCTGGGAGCGATGCCGCCCCTCCCCTCCCCACTTTCTCCCACGTCGGCGGGCTGGGGGCGCAGCCGCCCCTCCCCTCCCGGCCTTCTCCCGCGAAGGCGACCGATAGAGAAGCCGCCCCTCCTCTCCCGGCCTTCTTCCGTGGCATCGGCCAAGCAGTGCTGCCGCCCCTCCTCCCCGGGCCTTCTTTCGCGGCAGCAACCCAGCAGCGTCGCCCGCGCTCGCATATCACACCTCTTCCGCGACAGCAGCTCGATAGTGCCGCTGCCGATCTCCTCCAAGCCTCCAGGACTTCTTTCACGGACTTCATCAGATGTGGATTGGTGCGGCCTCGACATAGCACCAATTCGACGAAGGAGGACTGTGCGCAAGGTTCAACACCCGCAACTTCTTGGATGAAGGCTGCGACGACATTCAGTGCAAATCCGTCGTCTCCACTGACCTTGAGCAACGTCCAAAACATTCATGAACTCCTGAAGGGAAAGTGGACTACACGGGTCAACGCAAGAGTGCTGCGGACGGACGCGAAGGGAACTTCCTCCTGCAAATGCAAGAAAGCACTGCAACATGAGGTAAGCAGTATACTTCTTAATCTATCTTAGTTTACTTATTCCAGACAAAGCAGTACACGAAGTCTAGTACGTCTACAAAAACTAAGCAATGCGGTTACTTTAGTTTGCCATCATTAAAGTTGCAGTGCAGTTCATCGGTTATGCAGTACGGTTGTATATATTCTCTATGGATAATGACGCAGTGCGGATAATTCTGTTCACCCCGCGGGATGATGAAGTCCTCATGCATTTTAGTTCGCAGTGCCCTTTTAAACACAATACAGTTCGTATGATTCAGTTCATTTTACTTGACAATGCAGCTCGGCCGTTTTGTGCAGGAAATGACGTTCACTAGAAACAAAATGCCGTGCATAATTGACAACCCAGGGACCATCAACTTTTGGAAGAGTCAAGCTTTTTCAGAAAGAGACACCGGTTGGGTTACCCCTGAGATACCTCGAGGATTCTTCACGACAACAAACAGGGTGCAATACTCTCCAGAAGAAGATTTCTTCTAGGAAGAAGAGGTAGTCAAAGATGACGACGATGTCACCATCATGTGGGAGGGCACTAACCAACATAATGATGAAGATGATGACGATGAAGATGAGCCAATAACAGTTCTCAACCCAGAGTACAAGCACGAGTTCACTACATTTGGACAACATGGCCGAACAGACAATGATGATGCTGTTGACCATGATGTTGCAGAAGATGATCATTATGATGATGTGCCGCCGCTCCAGCAATTTCAAACGAATCCAATGAGACATCGCCACAACACTGGATTACCACCGCGTCCACCTGCCGCACCATAATACAAAGCTCAGCGTGCACCTGCTGCACGACAAAACAGAGCTCAGCGTGCACCTGCTGCACCGAGAAACAGAGCTCCGAGTGCACCAAGGGTGCCTCTGTCAGAAGTCAACGGCAGGTACAAGTCCTCCTCACTATTGCCACCGCGAGATCCTCAACTACACAGATCTGCTATAACCCCACCATGTCCAATACAACCCGACAAGCTGGAAACGCCATCGGATGAACGACATTACACACATGTAAGTTTATGTCCTAAAAAAATAATAATATTTGTAGTCCATTGAGATAACATTGCAGTGCACACTGACATTTACTGTGAAGCTTGGCCTAACATCTAATATAGTAGACTCTTCCGAAAACTTTGTAATATTGCAGTGCTTTCTTAACTCGTATGCAGTCCTCGTATTTAAACAGAACAATGCACTTTGTCTCATGGAGCATTGCACTTGATGCAGGATAAAAACATGCTGCCAAACCTCATACTTGCCGCTGGAATGAAGTTCACCTCATATGACAATGCATGGGACTTTTACAACAATTATGCAAGATATGCAGGGTTTGGCATACACAAGAGGGCAAAACACAAGACAAATGCCTACAATGTCTGCTCAAGAGAGGGGACGCACAAGCAGAGTGTGGCAGATTATGACCGGAAACGTGAGAAGACCTCAAAAAGGATTGGCTGCAAGGCAGGAATTAGAGTCAAAAAGAGGAAGAATGGGAGTTTTGTGATTGAAACGGTTGAGCTCAACCACAATCACAAGATGCTAGAAAGCCCAGGGATGCTTTTGCACATGCACTCACACAAAAGAGACGATCCTTTGATTGACCAATTGGTGAAGGACATGCAGATAGACAACCACACACATGCACAGATGATGTCAACGCTGTCGCGTCTGTCTAGTGGTCTGCAGTTCATGGGACATACTAGCCACGACTCGGTCAACAAGTAAGCACGGCACAGAACATATCGCTTGAGCATTCTGTGGGGTAATTATTTCCTGTTTGATAAGATGAGTTTGCATTGCGTTTGAAATGCTGGAAATAGGAATTTGCTAAAGAAGAGTCTAAAGATGACATTGAGAAACTTCTGGATTTCTTCGAGAAGATGAAGAAGATCAACCCAGAATTCTTATATGATTACGACAAAGATGCAGATAATCGTATAAGAAACATCTTTTGGGCCAACGCAAGTTGCAGAGGATCGTATGAAGATTTTGGAGACTGCGTTACATTTGACACGACATATAAAACTAACAAATTCCACATGCCGCTGGGAGTCTTCGTGGGAGTGAACCATCATTTATAGAGCACCATATTTGCTGTCGCCCTTGTGTGAGATGAAACGATACCGTCGTTCGAGTGGGTTACCAAAACATTCTTGAGATGCATGAACTACAAGCCACCAATTTGCGTGCTCACAGGTACAATACAACACTTGTATACTTACGTTTGTTTGGTACACTACTATTTGTTCTGTCTTTCTTACACATAAACAATTTAATAAAAATACACTACTTGTGCCTCTTAGATCAATGTTCTTCGATGAGGGAAGCATTAAAAATCAGCCTCCCGGATACATTGCATAAGTTGTGTCGGTGGCATATCATGAAGAAGTACAAGGACCACCTCGCCTTGCTGTATAAGGCGCACGAGAAACTCAAGGATGAACTCACTGCGGTGCTTAACCACCCACTAATGCCGTCAGAATTTGAACGGGCATGGAAGGACCTCATGGAGAAATACAACTTGCAAAACGATGAAGTGATTAATTCGCTGTGGGATGACAGGTACGAGTGGATCTCACCTTACTACAAGGAAATTTTCTGTGCTCGGATGACTTCCACGCAGAGAAGCGAGAGCATGAACCTTATATTGAAGAAAAACTTCGTCAAAGAGAAGCATGATCTCCATCTTTTTGCTCAACAGGTGGACAAGTGCGTTCAGACCAGGAAGGCCGTCGAGCACGTAGAGACAGTTGGAAATGAGGTAAATAAAATGTCCATAAAAAACTTCTAAATAACTGCAAAAAACAAACAATATTTTCAGTTCTCTGATTCGTAACGCTGCATTTCTGATCATGCAGTTAGAGGTTAAGACAATGACCAAGTTTGGGTTCGAAGTTCAGCTGTCGAAAGTATACACAAGGACAGTTTTTGCAGATTTCAAAGAAACACTCTATCGCAACACTGCATTCAGAGCAGAACAGTGCTCTGAGAACCCAACAAAGTACCTCGCACACCACTACAACAGATCAGATGCATTTGATTGGGCAAGGCATGAATTCCAGATGGTCGCCGATGAAAATAACGGTGTCTACGAATGTGAGTGCAAACTCTGGACACACACAAGTGCGGCTCGCTAGCACAAAAAATCCTAATTTCTGAAAGTCATGCATGAAGCTCACTTACTGAAATTTAAAAGTCCACATACACAAGTAACTCACAAAACCAAGTGAAGTTCACTTCCTTAAAATGTACAGATAACAAAAAATAAAATAAAAAACTATGTTTATTAATTTCATGCAGTTCACTTACAAAACAAAGAAACATGTGTTGTCTGCAGGGCTCTTTTGCGTACATGTGCTATGCATGCTCCATCACCTGAGAGTAAAGAAGATTCTTGAGGTGTACATCATGAAAAGATACACCCGGAACGCAAGATCAAATCCAACATTTGACAGAAGAGACTACGAACAAACAACACCAGATGGAAGTTCACTATTTTGCCGTAGAAAATTGCTGTCAGAAATAGCAATGGACCTTGCAAACTGAGGGACAAGGTCTAACGCCGGGTACCACAGGGCGTTGTCTGGTATGAGGGAACTGATCGAGGAAGTTGATGTGCTTAATGAAGAAGAAGAAGCAAAAATAAAACAAGCAGAGAATTCCCAGCTTGACAAGAATACCGAGCAAGTAGAACATGCCGAACACAGCGCTACTCGTGCAATCAAAAAAGAAACAATTCTTCCACCTCCTGTTTCAAACATGAGAGGGAGGAAGAAAGGGAGCGATGCAACTAAAAAAAGGCTGGATGTAAGGAGAAAAATGATGACAAAAATAGTAAGCCACAGCCTGAGCTGGACAGTGATGGTCGGCCACTGGGAATAAGAAGGTGCAAGTCATGCAATACCATCAACAGCCACAATTCCAGGACATGTAAAAGGAAACGTGAATAAGAAAACCATGGCCATGGCGATGCACAACCAAACAGAGATTCCGCTGACAACACTAAGAAATGGACAAAACAGAGACTTTGCAGCATCTGCAAACAGAGGAAGAGACACAATTCAAGAACCTGCCCCGAAAGAACAAGATCACAAAATGAGGAAGACAAAGAAGATGAAATCATAGAAGAAGATGGTGATACAACTTAAGAAGAAGTGGCTTATGAAGAAGCAGATGAAGAAGAGGAGGAGGAAGAAGAAGAGAGTGAAGAGGACGAAGAACATGAATAAACAATGCCCACAAGAACACCAATTAGAGATTCCACTGACAACACTAAGAAATGGACGAAATCGAGACTTTGCAGCATCTGCAAAAAGAGGAAGACTCACAATTCAAGAACCTGCCCCGAAAGAACAAGATCACAAAACGAGGAAGACGAAGAAGATGAAATCATAGAAAAAGATGGTGATACAACTGAAGAAGAAGTGGCTTATGAAGAAGCAGATGAAGAAGAGGAGGAGGAAGAAGAAGAGAGTGAAGAGGACTAAGAACATGAAGAAACAATGCCCACTAGATCACCATACAAGGGACAGAAAATAGAAGGGAATGCAGCTGTACAGAAACAACTGAGAACGACAACACAAACAAAAAACAAGGTAGGAGCACGAAAGGATGCAGTTCACAGCACTGGAAAACAAAAACCGCCATCAACCAGCACGCGAGGAGCAAAGAAGATTGCAGTTCACAGTGCTGGAAAACAAAAACCGCTATCAACAGCCACGCAAGGGGCTACAAACAAAACGGTGCAAAGACAAGAAGCGGCAACACCGCCACGGAAACCAAGACAAAGTGCAACATTAGACGCAATCCAGTCACCGTGAAGAAGCAACATGTTAACGACCAATTAGATACAGTAAAATAATCATATATATAGCAATTTACATATCTGTATGACTTATGTAGCAGTTTGAATTTTGTGTAAACACGAATTTACCGCAGACTTTGAGTTCTTCCACTAAACCATATGAGAGAAATGATGTATAGAGAAAACCATATATATAGCAGTCTGGAGTAAACATTGACGCACTTTCATCCACAAACCATAAAAACAATGCAGTTAGCTCAAAGACAGCACAATGTTATGACCTATAAGCCAGGAGGTTCAGATCACAAAAGTACTTATTACATTCACTTCAAAGACGAAGCATTCCATACGCAAAAGTACTTATTACAATCAACCTCATAATCTTAACCAATCATGTCAAACATGATTTTAAACATACGATCTTCAAGTTCAAAAAAGTTGTGGACAACAACTTTTTGAGACTTCAGGCCATTTTCAATGACGAATTCTTTCCAGCCTTTCTGCAGATACAACCGCCCATCAACGCCTACACGGTACTTAGCTGGATTCGGGTGTCCATTGCCAAGAACAACTTGGAGAATACCATTCTTCTTGAGCCAGAGATACCTAACAGCTCGTTGGGGGATTTTCTGCAAAAAATAATAAAACCGTTAGAGGACGATACTACCAGTACAATTCTCATATTGTGCACACAGCAGAAACAAACCTGCACACAGAACATGACGCGAGCTAGATGAAGTGCACAACAGACTAACAAGTAGTATAGATAAAATGCACACATAGTTCACTAACCTCTTATGCAAGGGAGGTACATGCAGTACTGAACATGCTAATATGAAGTACGCTTCTAACTAACATGCAGTACGTAAAGTAGTTGTATGTAGTTCACACGGTACACGGTAAAAAAAATTGTGCAAGCTGGTAGTGCACATCTCATACTTATGCAGTTCACATCTTGTAACCATGTAGTACGAACTCTATATTCATGGAGCATCATAGTACATGCAAAACAAATACGAGCTCCATTCACGTGAGGAAAAAAATAAAAACAAGATACAAGAACACCGTGCAGTACACTTCAATAAACAAAAGAAGTGCGCTCCTAAAGTACTAGAAGTTCACAAACATATGGAATTATACAAACTAATAAAAGTCACAATGAAAAAATCAGATCAAACGAAAATTACCATCTTGTAGTGAGTCTCCACGTCTGTGGGCGTAAGCTGATGGACAAAAGGACTTGTGCGGCCAAGGCCACGTTGAAGCAGGGCGGAATTGAACGCAACGACGTTGATATGGTCCAGATCCAATCCTTCCGTGAAAACAGTGCCGTATGCAAGGTGCTCCGCTCGCCCAGCTCGGCACAAGACCTTGCCCGCCCGGCGAGCACGACGGGCCTGCGAGCAAGCTGAGCAATCGTAGCGCCTCGGCACACCACAACCATGGACGCAGCAGGAGAGATTCGCGCAGGGGCCTGGAGCCATCACAACAAACCCTAGAAATTGAAAAGAAAGAAAGGGAGGCTGGAGGAAGGAGAAAAGTTGCGGCTACAGGGGAAATGAAATGCAAAGAAGGTTACAAGTTGGCCTAAATATATAGAAGAGGAATGCAAAAGGTCTAGCCACACAGAAAATAAAAGTGAAAATTAAATGGGAGTTAATAAAAGTTATGTTACCAAAAATGAAGGACAATCAATAAAACTTATGTTACCAACAAAAAGGAAGACCAAAAAAAGGTGTACTTTGAATGCAGCTCCTCCCACCCACTAAATGCAGCTCATTAATATTTATATTTCTAAAAAATTATAATTCGCAAACCATTCTAAAAAAGGTGAATGCAGTTCATGAAAGCAATATCAGGTAGTGCACAAGGTGTGTAGATGCAGTGCAATACATGAGTAAATGAAGCATAAGAGAAACCACACTGCACGGAAAAAGAAAAAAATTGACCGCCCAGGTGCAACCAGGCCCCCACAAGTGTCGTACTAGGTCTGCGCCGCCATATATACTCTATAGGCGAGTCTGTTCGGCGCCACGATGCGTGGGGCCAGGCACACAAGGGCCCATAGGTCAGATGGAATAGTGCCGGGAGCGCCGTGTATAAGCGCCCAATCAGTAACTAGAGGAGTTCGAAATTGTTGCCTCGCCGAGGCTTATAAACCGGTCGCGGGCGCTCTCGGCGGGCGAGGTGGGACTAAACCTTAGCGCATACACACAGCGCACCGCGAAGCTGCCTTGCCGGCAGGCCTACTTTGGCCGAATGCGTCTTCTCTCCCCAACACAGGCCCAACACGCAAGAGTGGTTAAAATACCACGGCCCACTAAAATAAAACAATGACTACAAGAATAGAAAAACAAAAAAAAACAAGATGAAAAATTAAAAAGTATTTTTGAAATGAATAACCACAAAAAAAAAAGTGTGTGGGCACTGCCAGAAACTCCAGTTTGCTCTCATAAATAAATACAGGGAGCCCCAACTCAACGTACAAATGCAGTTCGCAGCATACAACAATGCAGTTCCTAGTGGGAACTACATTGCAGTTCGGTTAAAATAAACAATGCAGCCCGGTTTGTTAAGCAAAGCGGTCTGGTACCCCTACCCACACAACACTCCAACCCCACAAAAAATTTGATCACTGTCATATATAAAAAAAGAAAAAAAACTCCATCAAAAAAGCAGTGTGCTTACATCTGTATGAAATCCTAAGATCTGATCTAATACAGTATACGAAGAATAAAATCATTTGCATGCAGTACAAATTATGGACATAGGCAGTTCTATCATGATATCCAAGAAGTGGACTTAGTAAGAAAATTCACCGAAAAACACAATCATCTCATTTCTGACAGTTGCGTGCCTACCTGAAGTTGTCATGAAAAAAGAGGCGATGCCGTTTCGAATTTCAAATGCACTAGCATGGCCTCCACATCGCAGAACCTCTCTGCATTTGCCACGTTATGGCTGACAGCACGACCCCATGACGCTTCTTACCACCTCCCCCACCAGACGGCCTCTAGCAAACTGCCATAAAAACCCCATTCAGAAGTGATTCCTTCACCTCTGCTTCTCACTGAAATCACCATTGCCAGTTCTTCTAATCAATCTCATCCATTCCCGCTTCATTTACCCATCTCTTCCATCAACCTCTCCCCACAAATCAAAAGAGAGGAAGCAGAGCCATGGCCGATGCCCCTCTGTACACGAGGAAGCGCAAGTACACCAGGGAGCTTCATGATGTCGAGCTCCACGGCAACAACAAGCTCCACGTCGTCTGCACAAGCAAGGCTCGCGACGTGGACAAGATGCTGTGCATGCTAAGGAGAAAGCTCATCATCATGTCGGTCAAGAGAATCGGCATTGATGTCGAGTACACACACTACGAAGAGCCGCAGAAGGCAGCGGTACTCCATCTATGCGTAGAAAACGAGTGCCTTATCTACCACATCTCTACAGCAAAAGACAGGTTAGAAATATTTTCAATTTGTAATATTCCTTCTTAATCTGTAGTTTTAATTTATTCATCTGAAAAAGCCATTTTAGCCTGATGTAGAAAAAGCACTTTTAATCTGCCTCCATGTAACTCCTCTGTTCATTACTTGACTACTTGCTTTAAGCATGTTACTACCTGAAACAGACAAAAATGTGCTGAAAAGCAAATAAAAAACAGAGTATATGTACCCTTCTATTGTTGTTGCAATATATTATTAGGTTCATTAGTCAGACAGTAAAAAGTATTAGCACCTACCTAGTAAAACAAAATCATAATATCATAGTGCACCTCGGTTTAAAAGTATAAAACATACTTGTTCAAACTGAATAATTTGTACAATCTCACTATGAACAACACTCATATTCAATATATAACAAATTGCAGGCCACACCAACTAGATGAATTCCTGATGAATGAAGACTACATCTTTGCTGGATTCGAGATTGAAGGAGACAAAAAGAAGCTGGAGCTCTCTAACTTGGAGATTAACTAAAACAACTACATTGATATTCAGGTGGAATGGAGAGACCCATACAACAACAAGGAATTTAATTCTTTAGCTAACGTTGCTGGAAGGGTGATCGACAATCATTTCAAGGAAATGAAGAATGTAATCAACCAAAAAGAAGACCATACTTTGTGGGGGTTCTGCCCGCTGCCAGAGAAGCTTATCAAGTATGCAGCAATTGATGCATATGCCAGTTATGAATCATGGAAACGCATTGACCATATCGCCGCGGGGCTAAAGAGAGCAAAAGAAGAAAAAGAAGAAAGGAAGAAGAACAAGGATGTAATCCCATACAGCAACTAGGAAAAGAACAAAACCAAACACTACTACAGAATGATCCAAAGATGACACATCAATCAGACCCTTCGACGAAACTATGTGCGATGCATGAATCGCAAACGGTATAGTGCAAGCTCCGTCGTGAATGGCACGAACTGTTTGCGAAGGTGGATCCATCAAATACGATTCATAAAGTAGTTGCGTGTGCCATCTACGGCAGACAGTTTGTTCTTATGAACAGTTTGTGATTAGAGAAGATAATAGAAACGATTACCAAAACTACATACGTGTGCGAAGTACGGCATACAGTTCACTTGGATAAACTGTGTGCGCTGATACAGCGGAACACAAACGATTCGACATAACAAGATGTGTGCGATATACAGCAAACTGGTGAGTAATGAGAATCGTGTGCGAACACCAGATATAACACAGACGATTGGTGCTAATAACCTGTGTGTGTTGTGGGGAAACGTTTGCTGGTATACAACTGTCAGCGATTGATGAAATCATCACCGACGGGTTTCGTAGTTTAGTCCGTGTGTACTGTGATTTGCTCGGTCTGCACAACATCAATGTTGCGCCTACAGAACAACAACATATGTACTTATAAGAACATGATTGCATAAACAAAAAAGAACACAATGCAATTTCAAATATTGTATCACAAATACCAGCAATATTACAAGGTTCAAATTCCAGCATAACGAGGCCCAAATTCAAAAGATTACAAGTTACAAACTGACCTTAGAAATCAAATCCAATCTTCAGGATCCATGGGATGAAATATTTCTGCGAAGGGATCATCCACCGAGAAGTCATATATCGGCTCGATAGAATTGCTTCCGAATAATCTGTCATATGAACTTCCAAAGTGAAAATCAGCTTCTGCAGAGCCTTTTCCATTCCGCTATAGACGCCTCCGCTGGCCAGTAAACCATCCATTGTGGTGCACTAAATATAGTGCAAACCTCATTACCTTGAGCACCCTTGCTTTCTGAATAAAGAAACAGGCAAATTGAATCTCTGGATTGGTGCCTCGGTACTCGTTCAAAGTAATTTCCGTGAGATGGAATTCAAGGCATTCGATGGGATTGTTATATTGCGCCACCTTTTCCACTCCAACTCCTGCTTGTATCTACAAACGAAGACAACATATCAGTGCTTAGATGCAGTATCAAACACTACGGGCCTCTTTGATTTGCATGATTTATAAAATACACTAATAGATTGGCATGCCATCTTCGATCGTTCATGATTAACATCTCAAAAAAATGTATAGTACACATTTCATTGTAATCATAGGTAAAAGTACCAACAAATTGAACTCTGTTGTGGTTAAGAATTAACAGGAAAGGAACATCACCTCGACGTATAGCTTCTCCGTGCACGGAAAGCATATAAGGAACTTAACAACTTCATCCAGATTGGGGCCGATAGATTGTAGTACTAAGATCTTCACTGTTCGCAGGGACAATGCGAGGCTTGTGGGAATCATTTTCTTGATGACAGCCGAACATAGATCAACAAAAACTAGATAAAATGTGATGTACAATAATAAGAATGAGAAGAAGATTGTTGTACCTGAACGGGTATGGATCCAACTGTAACAAGTTCAGAGAATTCAACACACGAATACCCTAACACTGTCAATTTTGGTGCGCCAATGACCCTGATTCTTGTTCAACCTTCTTTATCAAGTACAAACAATCTCTCTAGGAAAGGCGCATTCTCAATGAACATATCATGAAACTCCCCAACTGACAGCGTGTTCCGGCACCAGTCATCCACATAAATCGTGCGGAGATTCGTCGTAGCGATGTGGAGGCTACTGAACCCAAACATCATCTGAAGACAAAGGTACTCGAGCGTTGTACAGTCGCCGAGCAGGCTCTCCAAATCCGACTTCGAGATGCTGATGCCAATGTGCTCGAGGTGCTTCAGTTTAGTGAGATGAAGAGCGTACGCGGCATTAATCTTGGGGAAAAGGGACCGCATGAACGTAGCGCAGTGCAGCGTGGGCGCGAGGCGGAGGACGGACGGAGATAGCGAGCGCCCATGTCCAGCATCAAAGTTGAACTCCTCGAGCTGATCTAGGGCGGGGGATAAGAACCAGTCATGAAACTTGGGTTCGACCTTGCAGTTTCAACGGAAAGTGCCGATGGCAAGGCGTCTGACGGGCGCAGTGTGCGTGGCGAGGATGTGGGACAATGCGTCCAAGCGTTTGCGATCCCCGCTGCAGAGCTCGTCATCGTCGAGGAGGTCAATGGGGGTGGAGTGCCATAGGGGGCGCCACCGCCTGGAGAGGATGCTGGTCTGCACGGCAGATTTGATGGGGAGGAGGGACATGATGGTTACCAACATCTCGTCGGGGATGCTGCTGATGAAGTCCACGCTAGCCGGAGGCTCATGTGGTTCAGCCTCCACCCGCCCCCGCTTGTTGGCCGCCTCGTCGTCCATCGAAAAAGGAGGCGATCCGCGGTGGCGGCCCAAATAGATAAGACCGGAGGAGAAGGTGTAGCACTAATGGAGAACTTGGGAGATAATAGGGCTGTGGGTGGAAGTCCGAGGTCCAAGGGCTTGATTCCCGGTGAGCCAGTTGCACCTACGCGGCAGACTGCTCGCACGCATCCCTTTGAGCCTGCGCGGCGGACTCCTCACACGCGTCCTGTCTAATCAAACCTGCACCCACAGCACAGGCTGGGCCCACTCTCATAGAGGCAGGGCCATGCGTCTGCTTGATGAGCCCGTTCCCAAACGGTTTCTAAAAACCATAAAGCGTTCCATGCTTGGGAACTAAAACCATCAATAAATATTGAGCTTGTTTCCTTTCACATTCCAAATTACCACGCGCTATTTTTTTTCGCAAATCAGTTCACACCAACAAACCTAAACATGTTCTCACTTAGCAGCTGTTTACTATAGTAGGCTATAAAAACACAAACTCGTACTCGAAAATTATCGCACATTCTTCACCCTCGCCACCAAAAAAATAGGCCTTTCTTTGTTAGTCCTTCGTTCCGTCTGTCATGGCCGGTAGGGGGGGGCGTTCTGGGTCGAGTTATAACCAGGGAAGAAAGACCAAAGCCGCGGAAGCAACCGAGAGGTCCCGTCGCCGCGCCGCGGAAGCGCCAGAGAGCTCCAGCCACACCACTTTGGCCGCAACAGAGATGTCCGGTGGCGCCGCGGACGCCCGGGAGGATCTTTCACGAAGAGGTGACGGCTCTCACAGTCACAAGCGCATTCGCCTCAGAGGCGAACTGGATGATTTGGCAGTCTTTGATTCCTCAGCCAGCGACGACATGCGCGCTAAGCTCGATAGGAAGGACGCCATGATCGATGACCTGGTGAAGCTGCTGGAGAAGAGCGACGCCTCGGTTGACAGGGCGACCGGCCTCGTGGAGAAACTTATGGTGGAGAACGACGGCTGGAAGAAACTGCTCGAGAAGAAAAGTGCCTCAGAGGGGAGGCTGAAAGAACTCGCCGAGGAACTTTTGGAAGACTTGGCGAAGCTCCACATCGAGCAGGAGGGGCTGCTGAAGGAATCCGTGGAGCGTGTGAAGGAACTTCATGCGTACGCGACGCAGGCCATTGATGCTCTCGAGCAAAGAGCCCGTGCCATGGCCGCAATGCGGAAGATGTCGGATAAGAGGCGATAGGAGATGGAGGTCGTGGAGGCGATGAAGGAGACTGAGGAACTCGGCGTCCAGCAATCCATGAAGAATTGGATAGATTGTTTTCTTTGTCTTCCTTCTTCAACCTCTTCCTTCATCTTTTGCCCCTGTGTCTTTGGGGAGTTACCGCATGTGGCATTTTTTATTATCATGCATATGTAAGAAAAATTATTATCTTTGCCAGTGCTAATTTGTTGTTATATTATTTCGTTCGTTTGTACATGTATACGAGTCGAAAACAGACGAAACGTCAAAGTTCTCGACTAGGCACGAACAAAAAAGTGATCACAAGCAAACTAGTCCCTTCATCCAGGTGCATTAACCACATGATAAACAGTGGGTAGGACGCCATTATTTCAGAAGTTGGGAGCGAGGCGAGAGGGGGGTTGGAGGTCAAAGTATCGCTTCCCGATGAGAATGCGCAGTAGACTCTCATGCGTCCCGTCGAGCATGCACGACGGACAGCTCTCACGCATCCTGTCAAGCCTGTGCGGCGGATAGCTCGCACGCGTCCCGTCAAGCCTGCGCGGCGGAAAGCTCACATGCGTCCTGTCATCAACCTGCAGCTACACGCACGGCTCCCCCATATCAAGTACTCCCTCCGTTTCTTTTTAGTTAGCATATAAAATTTGGTCAAATTCAAAATTTGTAAAGTTTGTCTAGCTTTATAGAAAAATAAATAAATATTTATAATTTAAAATCAACATTATTAGATGCATCATCAAATTAACTTTCATACTATATAACCTTAGCATTGTAGACGTTGATGTGTTTTTTGTATAAATTTAGTCAAACTATGTTTAGCTTGACTTTGACCAAATCTTATATGCGAAGTAAAATGAAACGGAGGGTGTAAAAAAATGGACGCGTGGCACCAAATGGTTATCATACAAGTTTTGTATGTACAAGAATTCAATAAACCAATATTATCAATGATTGCGGCTAAGCTATCATGCCTAAATGTTTCTAATTCATTCACATTCGTATGAAAAGGGCCCTAGAAAACTCAATTGATGTATAAAAAAGGCTGAATTGGTGCACTAGAGGACACATTGAATGTAGTTTCGTCACAAAAGGTGATATGTTCCCTATCGAAACCACGAGGTCAGAGCATGTGCCTCTAGTTCAAAATTTGAACTACGCATATTAATTCCCTAGAAAACTCAATTAATGTATAAAAGGGGCCGATTCGGTGGACTAACGACTCATTGAATGTAGTTTCACCAACAAAGGTGACACGTTCCTTATCATGGCGAGCTTTGGCTTGCAAGATGCATGTCCCAATATTTGTCCCAAATTCGCCAGAAAACAAAATGCACACCGTAGATGTGCCATGGCATGACACTGTGTAAGTTTCGCGAATTCATGGCGAGCTTTGGGTTCTCTCGGACTTTGAAACCAAGATTATCAATGTTTGCGGTCTAGTCACGACACCGAGATGTTTGTAATTCAGTGACCATCAGTGCATGGGATGTAAACATGGACCCAATGACACAAAATGGTTTTTAATCCATTTTGGTGCACTGGAGCTCGTGCTTGTAATTCAAACTTGAGTTCTTCACATTAAGTGCACGCCTAGAAAACTCAAATGTCGTTTCGACCACAAAGGTGACATGTTCCATATCGAAACCACCATGCTTGTCGTGGGAAGCTCCAATTTGTAAGAGGTTTGTCCCAAAACTTATACACCATGTCCTATAAGTGTCATGTCGACACACCAGTTTCAATAATTTTACATTTTAGCATTGCAGTTGTATTAGCGTATGTTGCATGTAGATTAAATATCAACGCAAGAAGATACATCGAATGTCGTTCCCTCCACAGAGGTGACATATTGTTCCATATCGAAACCACGATGGTTCTTGAGAGAAGTTTTGGTGTGCAAGTGACTTCTCCCGCATTGGACAAAAAATTATCATGTTGTATAAGTGTCGTGTCATGACACCGGGGTAAGTTTCAAGAATTTCAGACAAGTTGTGGATTTATGATGATTTAATAGCCAAGTTTCTCAATGTTTGTGGCCTCATCATGACTTCGAGATGTTTGCAATCCATTCAAGTTCATTGCATGGGACCTAAACAAGGAACCCAAGGACACAAATACCTTTTTTCAACCCATTTTGGTGAAACGAAGCATGTTCTTTTAGTTCAAATTTGAATTATGCACATTAAATATCTAGAAACTTGATTAGTGTAGTATACAAAAGGTAACGAACCATGAATAATTTAAAGCAGTTCTATACGCCCGTCTAAAGCTTGTGCGTGTGTAAGCACGGTGTGCGCGTGTCGTGCTAGCTCGAGCTTCCTTCTTTAAGAAGTTATCCAATTTGTATTAAAATGATGTTCTATCCAAACACGCTTCTCCCGCCACTCCCCCAATCGGTCTCCCGCCACTCCCCCAATCGGTTTCCTGCCGAAGCGCCGGCCCCGTCATCAACCTCTTGGCCGAGGAGGACGAGATGGAGCAAACCAGAGAGCAGGCAAAAGCGGCATCACGCCATCGAGCATGAGCAAGACGTCATCATCAACCGCCATGCCACCATCACACACGGTTTCCAGTACTACCAGAAACGTCTATGATGCGTGTCTGGTCCCACCAGGTGCCCATCAGGGCACGCCTTGTATATGATAGGAGGCAACCGTTACCAGCAAGACGCGACTTTCCAGCCCGTAACCCATTCGATGGAACTCGGAAGTTAAGCGTGCTTTCGGTGGAGTAGTCAAGGATGGGTGACCGGTTAGGAAGTTGCTATATTTCAAGGTTCATTTAGATGGTGTGATATGATCACTATGGGCATAAATAAAATGCATATAGTGATATATCATTCCGGCTAAATAAATCTTGAGATCCTTGTTGTGAAAATATCCATGATTTTATTTTGCTTCTTTTGCTGTTTTGAAAATGTCAAGGATCGAGTGTGAGTGTGTGTGTGTGTGTGTGTGTGTGTGTGTGTGTGTGTGTGTGTGTGTGATATGTCATTCCGGCTAAATAAATCTTGAGATCCTTGTTTTGAAAATATCCACGGTTTTCTTTTGCTGTTTTGAAAATGTCAAGGATCGAGTGTGTGTGTGTATGTGAGTGTGTGTGTATACCAATGCCTGTGTGTGGACCATGTGCCTACATTGTGCAGTTTCTGATGACAAACCTATCGGTGGGCCCTTAGGGTCTGCCATGCCTTTTACTGACAATGCTGGAAGGCCAAGGGTGTGTGTGTGTGTGTGTGTGTGTGTGTGTGTGTGTGTGTGTGTGTGTGTGTGCGTGTGTGTGTGCATGCGTGTGCATGCGTGTGTGTGTGTGTGCGTGTGCGTGTGTGCGTGCGTGTGTGTGTGTGTCATTCTGGCTAAATAAATATTGAGATCCTTGTTTTGAAAATATCCATGATTTTATTTTGCTTCTTTTGCTGTTTTGAAAATGTCAAGGATCGTGTGTGTGTGTGTGGGTGTGTGTGTGATATGTCATTCCGGCTAAATAAATCTTGAGATCCTTGTTTTGAAAATATCCACGGTTTTCTTTTGCTATTTTGAAAATGTCAAGGATCGAGTGTGTGTGTGTATACGAATGCCTGTGTGTGGACAATGTGCCTACATTGTGCGGTTTCTAATGACAAACCTATCGGTGGGCCCTTAGGGTCCGCCATGCCTTTTACTGACAACGCTGGAAGGCCAAGGGTGTGTGTGTGTGTGTGTGTGTGCGCGCGCGTGCGCGTGCGTGCATGTGTGTGTGTGCGCATGTGTGTGTGTGTGTGTGTGAACCCATATGCTTGTGTGTTGACCATGTGTCTACATTGTGCGGTTTCCGACAACAAACCTACCAGTGGGCCCTTAGGGTGTGTCATGCCTTTTATTGACAATGCTGGAAGGCAAAGGATGGGTGATGGTGTGTGCGTGTGTGTGTGTGGGGGGGGGGGTGTCGGTGTCAAAACCGGCGGATCTCGGGTAGGGGGTCCCGAGCTGTGAGACTAGAATCGATGATAACAGGAGACGAAGGGGACAAGGTTTTATCCAGGTTCGGGCCCTCCTATGGAGGTAATACCCTACGTCCTGCTTGATTATATTGATGATATGAGGATTACAGAGTTGATCTACCTCGAGATCGTATGACTAAAACCCTAGATGAGTTCTGTTGGCCTACAACCTAAAACCCTCCAGTTTATATAGACGCCGAGGGTACCTAGGGTTTACACATGGTCGGTTACACGTCGAAGGGATAAACATTCCTACTCACTACTCCAATCGTGGAGGACACGTCATGATCCTCGAAGCTTCCTTCCTGGAGACAGAGTCTTCGATCGATCCAGTGCTCGGCAAGCGGCCCATATAGTCCAGCCCATAAGAAATAGGTCGGCCTCCCGAGGACCCCTTAAACCAGGACTCCCTCAGTAGCCCCCGAACTAGCCTCCAACGCCAGGGTCTAAGCTTCAGCTGCTTCATGTGATCAGAGTCTTCGGCTTGCGAGGCGAGTTCCTTCCTCCAAATAGTGATCGGCCGAATTAGTTCGGCCTCCGACGACGTGTAGCTTTCCCGATCATAGATCGTCCGAACACCATGAGTAACCGCCCTGAAGGCCAAACATCAAGGAGTAAATAGTGCTCCCTGACAACCTTTCAGATGAAAGGTCACGGCCCACCACGACCACTGAACCAGTCGTAAAGACTCGATTCGTGGTTCGAGGCCGTTTTCACCAACACGATCCATCAATGCACAGATCGTGCTCCGTTTCATACGGGATATGTTTAATCATGCGCGTATAACGGCACGCACGTCTTGGGAAGTGGAGGGATTCATGGCGCAGGGAAGGGAGGCTAACCGGTGCCAAGCCTAATAAAAGGGAAAGAAAACCCCGAGGCTTTAACCGCACTCCCATTCGCATCCCTGCTTCTCCAATCTTCCGAGCTTCCAGAGCCCAGATCTAGGTTTTCCACCCTTCCTCCTCCGAGCTTAGCCATGGCCAGCTCCAGCTCCAACGGCAAGTGGGAGGCTTCCACGGTCACAGACCAGGACATTCGGGACCTCAAGGATGCCGGCTACCTCCCCGCCAATATCTTCCACCGCGCTACGGAGGAGGGCCAGGTGATCCCCACCCCCAAATCAGACGAGAGGGTGGTTTTCATTCCCCACTTTATCCGAGGATTGAGCTTCCCGCTTCACCCCTTCGTGAGGGGCCTCATGTTCTTCTACGGTCTCAACTTCCACGACCTCCCGCCGAACTCCTTCATGCATATATCGGCCTTCATCATCGTCTGTGAGGCCTTCTTGCGGGTCGAACCACACTTCGGACTATGGCTCAAGATATTCAATATCAAGCCGAAGTGTGTCGCAGGCGCACATGCAGACTGCGGCGGGGCGGTCATCAGCAAGCTTCCCCGCGCAGTATGGCCATCCGGCACCTTCATTGACACCATGAAGACTTGGCAAAAAGAGTGGTTTTACATCACCGAGCCAAGGGAGGAGGGCGGAACTGTTCCTGCCGAATTCAGATCCGGCCCCCCGACCAGATTGACCTCATGGGTTCGAAAGGGCCTCGACTGGGGGTCGGATACCGAGGTGGATGACCTGCAGAGGGGCATCGCCACCATGATTAAAGACAACATCGAGCTGACCAATGTGGTCCAGATTATGCTCCGGCAGCGCATCCTCCCCTGCCAGCGCCGGGCCTCTCGCATGTGTATTTACCGGACCGACGATGATCCTACGATCCGTCAGCTCTTCGGCACCACTCGGGAGAAGCTGTGGAAGGCGTTGTTCAAGGCGCAGGAGAAGTGGCCAGCTAAGAAGGAGGACCAGGGCTTGAGCGCCGATAAGTCCCCTTCCGAGGTATAGCATAGTTTTATTTGATCGGCTCTGTTTTCCTAAAGAAAATCTAAGCACTTTCCGATCACTTCCGCAGGAATGGCTGAGCAAGGCCACGGGCATCAAGTGCCCGGCTCCACAGCTCGAAGACTCTAGGTCCCAGCTGCTGTCAGAGATGCTCGTCGTGGCGCCTTACAAGGCGCCAGAGAAGAAGGAGCAGAAGAAGAAACCAGGCCGAACAAGCGTGTGTATCAGGGACCAGCTGGGGGCTGTGTCCGAAGAAACCCACGCCTCCTCGAATCTGGAGGAGGAGCAAGAAGGTGAGGGGGGAGGCAATTCCCCCCTCACAAGAAAGAGGGCGGCGTCATCGGACGCCTCAGAGGACGTACCTCCTCCCGCCCAGAAGAAAGCACGCCGGACACAAGTAGTGTTGTCCGACGACAGTTCAGACTCGGATACCGAGTCCGAGGACTTCGAGAGGGTTCCACAAAGGAACCTCAGGGTCAAGCCCCCACCTCGAAGGTAAAGATCCGAAGACTTCCTGAGCTATTTAATGCCAAGTTTGGAATGTTATTAACATGTGAGCGCATATCGACTTGTAGCCCACCGCGTGTTCTCCCCACCGATCAAGTTTTGGACGGGGAGACCCCGCCCGCCGAGCTAGCGGAGAGCGGGACCGCGTCGCACCCCTCTCCTCCGGGTGCCGCGAAGGATGCCGCAGAGGTGTCATCCCAATAGGCTCCTTTGGAGCCGGACACTGGATGCGGGGGCGATGACGTCATGGTCGAGGCTAACACCTCGGCCGCCGAAGACCCGAGGGAGAAGCCCCTCCGGATACTGAGGAGACCGGACGAGGAGATGTCCAGTCACCTCCAAGGCTGTCTCCGGAGCGCACCATGCCTACGGAGGCACCGGTTCAATCCCCGGTTGGAGATCGGGCCAACCGATCTCCACCGGCGCCACCGACCAATGGGTGGCCGGCTATGGGGGAGGCTCTGTCAAGCGCCTCCATCTCCGGGGAGCACCGCACCCTTATGGGTGCGGTATTGTAGAGCATTCAGTCCATAGACAGCGGACTGAAGGAGGCCTTTAACGGTCTCCTGACGGGTTTTCAGGTAAGCCATGTAATGCTCTATTTTGTGAAATATTAATTTCTTTGTGCTATCATTATATACATGGCAGCCCCCGAGCCCTAGGTGAGTTTGGAAAAACTTACCTGGGGGTCAATAATAGACCACTGTCCGAACTATATAAAAGACAATATGTGTTCGGAATGTTCTATCAGCCCTTAAAAGGACCGGACACAGGATCATATGTATAACAGTTCGAAAGCTTTGAACCCATGCAACTTGATGTGGTTTTGTTTTTTACAGGCTTCGTCGACGGCAGCGGCTGCTAATGCTGCCGAGCTGGATGAGCTAAATCGGAAGCTCAAGAGCTCCGAAGGCGAGCTTGACGCTCTGAACAAGAGATTCGACGAGGCGCAAGGTAAGCTGGATTAGAGTATCCAAATTCTTCATTACCGTACTGTCAACGCAGTATTTTTTGATATGTGTCGATGCTTACGCAGCCTCGATGAAATAGATTGAGATGCTCAAGGCCGAGCTTGAGAAGGCGAAGCAGGAGGCTGCGGTTGAGAGGGCGGCGGCCAAAGAAGCGGCTACCGCGCTATCCGCCTTGAGAGCCACCAGTGACAAGCCTGAGGCTCGGGTGGAGGAAATCCAACAGGATCTCAAGGACGCTGGACAAAAGTGCGAGGACCTTGAGCGGAAAGGCAAGGAGCAGGCCACCGAACTGTCCACCCTGAAAACCGATCTTCAAAAGGAGCGGGTGGATAGGCGTTCTTCTGAAGAGCAAGTCAGCCAGGCCAAGGCTATCATGGATGGTAAGCCATTTCTATTGCAGTGTGTCTTCGGGGATAGCAAGTTCAAATTGCTTACCCAAGTATGGCGTTCCTCAAGCGCCTGCTCGGACCTCCGGAAGAGCGCCGCAGACGCAAACCAATTCTATGCTTCGTGGGGAGAAGGAGATGAAGCTCGGTTGTTTTGGGCGCAATTTGAAGCCCCCGAGCGCTCTCCTCTCCTTGTTGAGCAGCTGAAGCAACTGATGGAGCTACACCAGATGGCGGAGCCGGCCATGAAGGATCTCTACATCTGGCTATGGCCCAACGTGCCACTGCCGGGCAGCTACTTCGGCCTGGTGCAGAAGCTGAGCGACGCCTCACCCCGGATCGACGCGCTAAGGCGATCCTCCTGTATCGAGGGAGCTCGTATGACCTTTGCGACGGCCAAGGTGCACTGGCTGGGGCTGGATCCGATGAAGATAGCCACCGCCCCTCCGCCTCCCGGAAAGGAGCATAGGCGCCCTGAGCTATACTTCTCCAGAGTAATGGAGGGTGCTCGGGCCATAGAGTCGCAGTGTTCGAGAGAGAACATGTATGAGTAAAGCGTTGTAATATGTCCGAAGACCTTTTAACGTGTTTATATTTGAATTGCATGGTTTATCATGTCTTTCATGTTTTGCATCCTTTATAACTCCTGTGTGGCCATTGAAACTGAAAGTTGCGAGTCGTCGGCTTCAGCCCCCATGTAGATACTACGCGGGGTGTCTCTGCCCACGCACTGTTACCCTTAGCCAAGCTATCGGTACCCGAAGGCGGTAGTGTGGGGCGGACAAGGCAATCGGACCATAATGCTTTATTACTTTCACTTAGCCGTAGGGGCGCGAGAAAGGAGTGCGGGGGGCTGATAACTAGCCCCCAAGGGGTTGTGATGTTCGGATGAACCGTGGCTAAAGCCGATATCACATGGTTTGTTACTAATACCAAACCCATCGTCTGACACGAAGTAACATCTGACGAGATTTAATTAAGCTCGGATTCGCAGACCGGTTCTCGCATACCATGACGGTCAGTTTTTGGCTTTCTCCGCTGAGGTGCTTGACCAGGCTAGCCGGAAGCACAACCGCAGCGGTTCTCCCTTTGCCCTTTTAGCCGAACGAGCGGAACATAAAGGGGCAAGCACAGGAGCCGGGCAACCCAACTATTGACCCAAGACATAGTTCAGAACTAATGCATATAAAGCGGAATTCCAAGACGCCGAACGCAAAATTAGTTCTGCTTAGGGCGATTTTCTTTAGTTCGAGCCCCCGGTCTATTAACCGGTTGCGACGTAAAGTATACCAAACAGGTTCGCAAGAAGAGAGGAAAAATAGAGAGTGCGCCAAAAACAGCGAAGTGATCATGCATGATACATCTGTATTTTACTCAACAACTCTTATTATTCAGATTGCCGATACAACTGTTTACAGGTATTAAAAATGAAATATAAACCTTACAGGAGGGGTGTACCAAGGGTCTTCGGTAGGTGACCTGACGTCCTTGATGTGCCCTGTCGCTTTTCCGCTCCTGCGTCTCCCAAGGAGTTGTATATCGCGATGGGTGTACTGTTCGGCGAGCGGACTTTGTCAAAAAGTCTTGAGAAGTCGCCGAAGTGTGAATGAGCTTTACACCAGAGCAGGTACTTTATGGTACCTGTAGTGTATCCGAAGATATGTTGATGGTGATAGTTCGGTCCAGCCGAACACATACCCTTTAATAATTTTTCCCCATCGCACCCCATGGAATTTTGAGCGCGAAGTTGTGCCTCCTCGGCACGTACTTTGCCGGTTCTAGGGCTGTGCGATGGGGGGCGAGTCCCTATTTATGGGGAGAAGAAGGTTCTGGTACTTCGGGTTGAGACCGAGCTCGCTTCCCAGCCTTGGGTGCCTTTACGGCAGATGTCGGCGTTTGCTGATCATCAGTGTAATGGAATTCGGCCGCCAGGGCCAACGCATGTTCTTCAGTTCGGAGGGAGCGCTCTGTGTTGCTGTTGACAGTAATGACCCCCTTGGGGCCGGGCATCTTGAGCTTGAGGTATGCGTAGTGTGAGACGGCATTAAAGCGAGCTGTCACACCCTGTGATTTGCCTCATGACTAAGTTAACATGACTAAAAAATTAGGGCCAATTAAAACTTTTTGAGTGCACATGGTTGCTTGACTTGTGTGCTATGTGCTTGCTTGTTTGATTGCTTGCTAGTGCTCTATATTCATAAAACTCCCTCCTACTCTCAAAGCTCTTCTCCTTGATCCAAACTTCTTGCCCAATGATCATGCCATGTGAATAGTACCCAAAACTATTTTTATCAAATATTATTTTGGCCAAAAAGGATTTATTCAAATTAGGTTTGCAAAAGCCCCTGAATTGAGGTTTGTACTACAAGTCCTCAAATTGGGTGGATCCTTTTTCCCCAAAGGCTTTATTTGGAACCTACTAAATATATGACTTCCCAAAACCACCAAATATTAATTTTAAAGATTATTTTCCTATTTTATTTAAAGGCTTTTTCTTAAGGCCAGAAATGGTCTTTTATAGGGAAAAATATTTAAATGCTTTCAAAATATTTGAGAAATTTAGGGAAACTCAGTGGATATATATTTTCCATATATATGAGTTTCAACACATGGTCATGTTCAAAATCATGGGCAAAACCCCTCAAAACCCTTTCTGTCCAAATCAAGCTTTTGAAATATTTCTATCAGAAATATTCTCAATAAATTCCAAGAAAATTCCTGCAAGTCACACATATCATATGTGATGATCTTGCAAAGTTTCATCTCAATCCCAATTGATTTGTTTCATCAAAATATTCCAAAACATTTCCTGTCCAGAGCCAAATTTGAACAACTTTACATTATGAAGTTTCTTCCCTTGACCCCAAACTTTGTGGGCATGTGCTAAACCCCAAATAATGATACCACACCAAGTGGTGGATTTGTGGGAAGTGAAATGCATGCCTAGATCTACAGAAATCTGATTTTGTTGATTTCTAGGGTTTTACAAAGTTACATTGTGATCTTTCTTCAAAACTCCTCAAACTTGGTGATCCCCTCTAATTCTACCTATATTTTCATCCTGTTAAATCTCATGGCAAGCAAACCCCATTTGCTTAGCCAAATCATTTTTACTGTTTGGACAGCCTTGGCATGCCCTTTCATCCTCTCTCACATTATTCTATGCATGCAACTGCCCCCAAGTTTTACCACAACACCTATGGCATGTCAATGCACATTTGCAAACCCAAATATGGCATGCTCATGTGGAAAATATGAGCAAACCATCTGAACTTAGTTTATGGCAGTAATTGTAGCCTTGAACTACAAGTACCCTACAAACTTGTCTTCTTGAGCTAAGAATTGGTGGTCATGTAGTACCTTCATTCCCATGAACACTAGAAAAGGTCTTTTCCCTAATGCTTTCCATTAGAAGCCCCTGATATAACTCCCAAGTTTGCTGCTGCAAACTTACCTGCAGTAGAAACCAGCCTCCCCCAACTTCGTTTACATTGAGACTTCACCAGTGCTCTCCTGCATGCGTGCCTCACACGCCAGACATCATTGGCCGACAAAAATGATGCCGGAGACATGTGTTGGCACGGTGACTACGCCATTGGCATGCAGCAACGGCGCTCTGCCACTGGTTCGTGTCCTTTGCCTCGCGTCCGGTTGTAGGGAGCTATCCACGCACGCCAGGGGTTCCCTCTCGACCTCCCACACCTCTCCCCGACATCGGGATGCAGCCAAAGGAGCCAAGGCACGCGCGAGCTCGGCGCCCGAGGGCATCCGAGGCGCACCCGAGCTCCCCCTTGGTCGCCCCCGCCTATAAGACCATTCCTGAACCCCTCACTTGCCCCCTCCTGCTCCCTCTCCCTCCCAGGAGCCCCGGATCGAGCCATTGGAGCTCCCGAGCTCCCCACACCCTCTCATGGCCACAAGGGTGCCGCCTCGGCCTCGGGAAAAATCCGGGCAGCTGCAGCTCCCTCCTGCCTCCTAAGCTTCGCCAGCCCCCCCAGCGTTACCGCGCTTCTCCCCATGCTCCTCTTCCTCCCCCGGGCAGCCGGCGCTCTGCTCCCACGGCCGCCCGTCGCCGGACTCCGCCTACGGCCGAGGACCGACCTCCCGGTGCCCCCGGCGAAACTGGTGCACCCAGACGGACGCGGGACTCCATCCCGAGCCCTCCGGTGGTCGGGGCATTACCGACGGTGGCCGGAGCCGCCGGCACGCGCTCGGCCCCGCCTCCCCTGCCTCGCCCCTGTTCGAGCGGGAGGAGGGGGATGAGCCTGCCAGGCGGGCCCCGCCTGTATGCGACCCAATGGCCGGGCCCGTGCATAACTGGAGGCGTCGTCCCATCTCTGTGCCTCCCCACGAACAAGACGTATTCCGAGGAATACGCCTTCGAAGTGGCTCTATGCGTGCGCACGGCTGAGCCGCTGGGCTGGCCCAATGCGCTGCGGAGCTAAGTTGCGCTCAGTGCGCAACTTAGGCCCATTGAGGTATAAATCCTTTTCCCTTTTTTCCCAGAGAGACTAAATTAATTCTAGAAAATTCATTACAACTCCAAATTTGATAATTCAAATTTCTACAGTCTCCTAATAATGCCACCAATCACTTGGTGAAACTTCAATAAATTTTCTCAGCAAGTTTCTGCCCTGTTCAAATTTTAACTATTGGGAGCCTCCTAGTAAATTCCCTAGAGGATTAAAATCAACTCCAAATGGAGTGATTCAAATTTCCAATAACTCCTAAAATCTCTCAAGCTGGTCAACATTTTTCCTATTCTATATTCTGCTAGACCAAATAGATGGCCCATTTCCCCTTCATTTCATCTTAGGAAAATCATAGGAAAAAATCCCATCTCCAAATCCAGTGAGAGTAATTTGTGAATGCTTCTAAAATCATTCCCTACTTGATGAGTGCATCCACTAATTTTTACCAAAATATTTTCTGTAGAATTCCTATAGGATGAATAATGCCTCTATTTCCACCATTCAAAAACCCCCCTTGATCCACATCAAATGAAACCTCCTTGGTTATTTTTCTTATGACTAGAGGTGTCCAAGAAAAATAAATCTCCTATTTATACAGCACTTTTATTTTCTGCTTGTTGTGTTGCTTATCGCGGTTGTTTCCGACGATAGTTGGCAAAGTAGACGAAGTGCTTGGAGTGGACAAGAAGCGTTTGAAGACCTCGAAGACTTTGCTAAGCCAGGCAAGCAGCCCCTTGACCATGTTAAGAAATTTTTCATGCATGTCATATAGCACTTTATGTTCCGATGATGATCATGGTGATGTGGTATTCCCTTCGGTGGGATGCCTCCGATACTTTCTTGTTGATACTTGCATCGTGCATGACCCTACCTTCTTATGAGGGTTGTGCGGGTGGGAGTAGTTAGGTTGCTACTAGTTGCTACGCAATTGGGATGGGAATATGCTTGGTGATGGAAACAAAAATGGTTTCAAAGACTTTTTCGAAAACCCCGTCGGGTGCCACTAATGCCCGAGGGAGATGATGATGAGTTAGGTAACCACTTGATAAAGAAGTGGTGTACCGGAGCAAGTTGTGTGTGTGTTTTCGAAAACGGAGAGATATAAGATTTGCTGACCGTCCCAACCTTATATGTACGACCACGATACCCCTTATGGGACGGGGCTTTGTTGATTACCTTGGTGGGTGTCGGTGTCAAAACCGGCGGATCTCGGGTAGGGGGTCCCGAACTGTGATACTTGGATCGACGGTAACAGGAGAACAAGGGGGCAAGGTTTTACCCAGGTTCGGGCCCTCCTATGGAGGTAATACCCTACGTCCTGCTTGATTATATTGAGTGTATGGAGATTACAGAGTTGATCTACCACGAGATCGAGTAACTAAACCCTAGATGAGTTCTGTCATCCTACATCCTAAAACCCTCTGGCTTATATAGACGCCAGGGGTCCCTAGGGTTTACACATGGTCGGTTACACGTCGAAGGGATAAAACATGCCTATTCGCTATTCCAAACGTGGAGTACAATCCACGATTCTCGAAGCTTCCTTCTTGGAGATGAGGTCTTCAACTCTTCCAGTATTCGGCAAGTGGCCCATACAGTCTGGCCCATAAGACATAAGCCGGCCTCCCGAGGACCCCTTAGTCCAGGACTCCCTCAGTAGCCCCCGAACTAGCCTCCAACGCCAAGGATCCAAGCTCCAGCGGCTTTGAATGATTAGAGTCTTCGGCTTGCGAGGCGAGTTCCTTTCTCCAAACAGTGATCGGCTCGAGCTATAGTTCGGCCTCCGTCGACGTGTAAATTTCCGATCATAGATCGTCCGTATACCGTGAGTGGTTCGGCTTTGAAGGCCAAACGTCAGAGAACCAATAGTGTCTTCTGACAACTTTTCAGATGAAAGGCCACGGCCCACCACGACCTCTAAACCAGTCGTGAAGACTCGATTCGCGGTTCGAGGCCGTTTCCACCAGCACGATCCTTTAACGCACAGATCGTGCCCTGTTTTACACGGGATATGTTTAATCATGCGCGTACAACGGCACGCACGCCTCGGGAAGAGGAGGGATTCACGGCGCCGCGAAGGGAGGCTAACCGGCCATAATCTTTAATAAAAGGGGAAGAAAACCCCAAGGCTTATCCGCCCTTCCCATTCACCTCCCTGCTTCCCTAACCTTCCGAGCTTCCTGAGCCCAGATCTAGGTCTTCCATTCTTCCCCCTCCGAGCTCAGCCATGGCCAGCGGCAAGTGGGAGGCTTCCACGGTCAAAGATCAGGACATCCGAGATCTCAAGGACGCCGGCTACCTTCCTGCCAACGTCTTCCATCGTGCTGCAGAGGAGGGCCAGGTGATCCCCACCCCCAAATCAGGCGAGAGGGTGGTCTTCGTCCCTCACTTCATCCGGGGATTAGGTTTCCCACTTCACCCCTTTGTGAGGGGTCTTATGTTCTTCTATGGGCTCGACTTCCACGACCTCCCGCCGAACTCTTTCATGCATATATCCGCTTCTATCATCGTCTGCGAGGCGTTCCTGCGGGTCGAGCCACACTTCGGACTGTGGCTCAAGATCTTCAACATCAAGCCGAAGTGTGTCGCAGGTGCACATGCGGACTGCGGCGGGGCAGTCATCGGCAAGCTTCCGCGCGCAGTGTGGCCATCTGGCACCTTCATCGACACCATCAAAACTTGGCAGAGGGAGTGGTTTTATATCACCGAGCCAAAGGAGGAGGAAGGTGGAACTGTTCCTGCTGAATGCGGAACTGTTCCTGCCAAATTCAGGTCCGGCCCCCCAACCAGATTGACCTCATGGGTCAGGAAGGGTCTCGACTGGGGGTCGGAAACAGAGGTGGAGGACCTGCAGAGGGGCATCGCCTCCCTAATCAGGGAGGGAGTCGGCCTGACCAACGTGGTCCAGGTCATGCTTCGGCGGCACATCCTCCCCTGCCAGCGCCGGAGCTCTCCTATGTGGGATTACCGGACTGACGACAACCCTACAGTTCGTCGGCTCTTCCGCACTATGCGGGAGAAACTATGGAAGGTGTTGTTCAAGGCGCAAGAGAACTGTCCAGGCAAGAAGGAGGAAGAGGGCTTGAGCGCCATCAAGCTCACACCCGAGGTATAGCATAGTGTTATTTCACCGGTTCTATCTTCTCGTAGATAGTCTAAGCATTTTCCGATTACCTTTCATAGGAATGGTTGAGCAAAGCCACGGGCATCAAGTGTCCGGCTCCACAGCCCGAAGACCCCAAGTCTCCGCTGCTGTTGGAGATGCTCGTCGCGGCGCCCTACAAGGCGCCAGAGAAGAAGCAGAAGAAGAAGAAGCCAGGCCGAACTGGGCTGCGAAACAGGGACCAGCCAGGGGTTGTGTCCGAAGAGACTGATGCCTCCTCAAATCAAGAGAAGGAGCACGAGGCTGAGGGGGGAGGCGATTCCCCCCTCACAGGAAAGAGGGCGGCGTCATCAGACGCCTCGGAGGAGGTAGCTCCTCCCGCCCAGAAGAAACCGTGCCGGACACAGGTAATCTCGTCTGACGATAGTTCGGACTCGAACACCGAGTCCGAGGACTTCGAGAGGGTTCTGCGGAGGAACCTCAGGGTCAAGCCCCCACCTCGAAGGTACAGATCCGAAGACCCTTCCGTGTTATTGATGCAAAGCTTAGAATGTTACTAACACGTGAGCGCTTACTGACTTGCAGCCCACCACGTGTTCTTCCCACCGATCAAGTGTCGGAGGGGGAGACACCACCCGCTGAGCTAGCGGAGAGCGGGTCTACGTCACACCCCTCTCCTCCGGGCGCCGCGAGGGACACCGCAGAGGCGTCCTTCCAACAGGCTCCTTTGGAGCCGGACTCTGAAGGAAGGGGCGATGAAGTCATGGCCGAGGCAAACACCTCGGCCACCGAAGACCTGGGGGAGAGGCCCCTCCCGGATACTGAGGAGACCGGACCAGAAGATGCCCAGTCACCTCCAAGGCGGTCTCCGGAGCGTACCATGCCTCCGGAGGCACCGATTCAATCTCCGGTCGGGGATCAGATCAATCGATCCCTACCGGAGCCATCGACCAGCGGGTGGTCGATTATGGGGGAGGCTCTGTCAAGCGCTTCCATCTTCGGGGAGCACCGCATCCTCATGGGTGCAGTATTGCAAAGCATTCAGTCCGTAGACCACGGACTGAAGGAGGCCTTCAATGGTCTCCTAACGGGCTTTCAGGTGAGCCACGTAATGTTCTGTCCTTTGAAATACTATGTTCCCTGTATTATGGTTATATACATGGCAGCCCCCGAGCCCTAGGTGAGTTTGGAAAAACTTACCTGGGGGTCAAATCACAAATCCTTATCCGAACTATGCACATGAAAATATATGTTCGGATCGTTCTGTTAGCCCATAAGAGGACCGTTCACAGGATTCTTCTAGTCATAGCTCGGGCAGTCGTAAGTCTTTTTTAATGGTTTAACTCTGTGATACAGGCTTCGTCGACAGCAGAGGCTACTAACGTCGTCGAGCTAGAGGAGCTAAATCGGAAGCTCAAAAGCTCCGAATACGAGCTTGATGCTCTAAACAAGAGATTCGACGAGGCGCAAGGTAAGCCGAATTAGAGTATCGAAACTCTTCTTTACCGCTCTATCAACACGGTTTTCTTAACATAAGTCGATGCATACGCAGCCTCGGCGAAGGAGATAGAGAAGCTCAAAGCCAAGCTTGAGAAAGCGAAGCAGGAAGCTTTAGTTGAGAAGGCGGCGGCCAAAGAAGCGGCCACCACTCTATCCGCCCTGAGAGCCACCAGCGATAAGCATGAGGCTCGGGTGGAGGAAATTCAACAGGAGCTCAAGGACGCCAGCAAAAAGTGCGAGGTCCTTGAGCTGAACGGGAAGGAGCAAGCTGCCAAACTATCTGCCCTAAAAACCGATCTCCGAAAGGAGCGGGTGGATAGGCGATCATTCGAAGAGGAGGTTCGTCAAGCCAGAGATATCCTGGATGGTAAGCCATATTCATTGCAGTGTATCTTCGGGGACAACAAGTTCGAGTTGCTTACCCAAGTATGGCGTTCCTTAGGCGCCTGTTCGGACCTCCAGAAGGACTTAGCGGACGCGAAGCAGTTCTATGCCTCACGGGGAGAAGGAGATGAAGCTCGGCTATTCTGGGCACAATTTGAAGCCCCCGAGCGTTCTCCTCTCCTTGTGGAGCGGCTGAAGCAGCACATGGAGCTACGCCGGATGGCGGAACCGGCTATGAAGGATATCTGTATCCGGCTATGGCCCAATGAGCCACTGCCGGGCAGCTACTTCGGCCTGGTGCAGAAACTAAGCGATGCCACTCCTCGGATCGACGCCTTGAGGCGGTCTTCCTGCATCGAGGGGGCTAGGATGACCTTCGTGAAGCCCAAGGTGCACTGGCCGGGGCTGGATCCGATGAAGGTAGCCACTGCCCCTCCGCCGCCTGGGAAGGAGTATAGATGCCCCGAGCGGTACTTCTCCGGAGTTATGGAGGGTGATCGGGCCATAGAATCACAGTGTTTGAGAGATACCGTGTATGAGTAAACGCTTATGTAGTATGTCCGAAGACCCTTGAATGCATTTGTATATATAAAGTGGCATGGTTTATCATGTCTTGTATGTGTTTGCATCCTTTATAACTCCTGCGTGGCCGGTAACACTGAAAGCTGCGAGTCGTTGGCTTCAGCCCCCGTGTAGATACTACACGAGGTGTCTCTACCAACCACACTGTAACCCTTAGCCGAATTATCGGCGCCCGAAGGCGGTAGTGTGGGGCGGACGAGGCAATCGGACAATAATGCTTTATCGCTTTCACTTCTCCGTAGGGGCGCGAGAAAGGAGTGCGGGGGCTGATAACTAGCCCCCAGGTGTTTGTGATGTTCGGATGAACCGCGGCCAAAGCCTATATCACTTGGCTTGTACTAACACAAAACCCATCGTATGACATGGAATAACCTCTGACGAGATTTTAGTTAAGCTCGGATTCGCAGACCGGCTCTCGCATACCATGACAGTCAGTTTTCGGCTTTCTCCGCTGAGGCACTTAACCAGACTAGCCGGAAGCGCAATCGCAGCGGTGCTCCCTTTGCCCTTTTAGCCGAACTAGCGGAACATAAAGGGGCAAGCACAGGAACCGGGCAATCCAACTATTGACCCAAGACATAGTTCGGAACCAATGCATATAAAGCGGAATTCCAAGACGCCGAACACTTAAAGAGATTGTGAGTAGGGCGATTTTTAAGGTTGAGCCCCCGGTCTATTAGCCGGTTGCATCGTACCATATACCAAACAGGTTCGCCAGAAGAGGGAGAAAACAGAAAGTGTGCCGAAAAGGGACATCAAAGAGAAAATGATATATCTGTATTTTACTCAACTACTCTTATTATTCAAATTGCCGATGCGACTATTCACAGGTATAGGATAAATGAAATATGAATTTTACAGGAGAGGTTTGTACCGAGAGCCTTCGATAGGTGGCCTGACGTCCTTGATGTGCTTTGTCGCTCATATGCTCCTGCAGCTCCTAAGGAGGCATATGCCTTTATGTGCTATACTAGTTCGGCGAACGGACCTTGGAGAAAGGATCTTGAGAAGTCACCGAGGTATGGATGAGCTTGACACCTTTCAGCAGGCACTTTATGTTACCTGTAGTGTGTCCGAAGACATGTTAACGGTAATAGTTCGGTCCAACCGAACACCTACCCTCTGATGGTTTGTCCCCCACCGCTGTCCATGGAATTTTGAGCGCGAAGTTGTGCCTCTTCGGTACGTACTTTGCCGGTAATAGGGCCGTGCGATGGGGGGCGAGTCCCTATTTATAGGGAGTGGAAGGTTCTGGTACCTCGGATTGAGACTGGGCTCTTTTCCCAGCCTTGGGTGCCTTGACGGCAGATGTCGGCGGTTGCCAATCATCGGTGTAATGGAATTCGGCCGCCAGGGCCAACGCATGTTCCTTAGTTTGGAGGGAGCGCTCTGTGTTGCCATTTACAGTAATGACCCCCCTAGGGCCTGGCATCTTGAGCTTGAGGTATGCGTAGTGTGGGACAGCATTAAATAGAGCAAACGCTGTACGACCGAGCAGGGCGTGATAACCACTGCGGAAAGGTATGATGTCAAAGATCAAGTCCTCGCTTCGGAAGTTATCGGGCGAGCCGAACACCACCTCCAAGCTTACAGAGCCTGTGCGCCGGGCTTCAATGCCTGGGATCACTCCTTTGAAGGTAGTGTTGCTGGGCTTGATCCTCGAAGGATCTATGCCCATCTTTTTCACCGTATCTGAGTAAATCAGATTAAGGCTACTTCCACCGTCGATGAGTACTTTAGTAAGGTGGTACCCATCTATGATCGGGTCTAGGACGAGTGCGGTTGAACCCCCGTGACGGATACTGGTTGGATGGTCGCGCCGATCGAAGGTGATCGGATATGCCGACCATGGGTTATACTTTGGGGCTATAGGCTCTATGGCGTAGACATCTCGAAGGGCGCGCTTCCTCTCCTTTTTGGGTATGGGAGTGGCGTAAATCATGTTTACTGTTTTTACCTCTGGAGGGAATTTCTTTTGACCGCCACCGATCGGACCACGAGGTTCATCCTCATCCTCGCTGCGTGGGCTCTTGCCTTGGTCCTCAGTTGCGAGTTTGCCGAACTGCTTGAAGACCCAACAGTTACGGTTGGTGTGATTGGCGGGTTTCTCCTGAGTGCCATGGATCTGGCAAAGTCTCTCCAGAATCTTGTCCAGCGGGGTGGGTCCGTCGTGTTTGCCTTTAGGAGGCTTCTTCCGCTGCCCAAAGCGGGAATTGCGGAAGCCGGCGTTGATAGCCATGTCATCGGCATCACTATTATTGTGCCGGTGCTTGTTCTTGTTGCGCTTCGGTTTCTCGTTCCCGTCCCGAACTTCAGAGGTTCCGGGGTCTTCGGGGTTTTGGCTACGTCGAGCGAGCCAGATATCCTCTCCCGCACAGAAGCGGGTCATGAGTGACGTGAGGGCGGACATTGTCCTTGGTTTGTCCTGGCCAAGCTGTCGGGCCAGCCATTCATCCCGAATATTATGCCTGAAGGAGGCTATAGCTTCGGCATCCGGGCAGTCTACGATCTGGTTCTTCTTGGTCAGGAAACGGTTCCAGAATAGCTGCGCGGACTCGCCTGGCTTCTGAACGATGTTGCTTAGATCGGAGGAGTCCGGCGGCCGAACATAAGTGCCCTGGAAGTTAGATCGGAATGCCTCTTCTAGGTCCTCCCAACACCCAATGGAGTTTTCGGGGAGGCTATTTAACCTGTGCCGAGCTGGCCCCTTGAGCTTCAGGGGTAGATACTTGATGGCGTGGAGGTCATCTCCTCGTGCCATGTGGATGTGGAGGAGAAAATCCTCGATCCATACGGTTGGGTCAGTTGTCCCATCATATTGTTCTATGTTTACGGGTTTAAACCCTTCTGGGAACTGATGCTGCATTACCTCGTCTGTGAAGCACAGTGGGTGGGCGGCGCCTCTGACCCGGGCTATGACGCGCCTGTGATCGGTGTCTGTCCTAGCTCGGGCTCGTTCCCGATCTTCATTGCGGTCGATCCAAGGCCTGTACCCTTCCCGTCTATCGGGTGAGTATCCTCTGGATCCATAGATGGATCGCGTATGGCCTGCCCTATAGTCTAGGTCGTGTCGCAGGTCGAACCTGTCATCGGGCTCTAGTGGCTCCTTTCCCCATCTACGGGGTATCGTCGGCCTATAGTCGGTATCACCAGCCGTCCTGTGTCGTCCTCGAGGAGGGCGGTTTGGCTTGTCGTACGGTGCGTGCTTGGGAGACGGCGTATCAGTAAGCTCGTCGTCGAATTGCGGCAGCAACCGTCTGCGAGGATAGCTCTTAGGCTGGTCCGATAGACCGGTGCCGTATCCTTCCTCGGCTGAGAGGACTCTTGTCCATCTGTCGTTGAGGTCGTCCTGTTCGTCTTTGAGCTGCCGCTCTTTTGCTTTCAGGCTGCGAGCCGTGGATATGAGCTGCTGTCTGAACAGTTCCTGGTCCGCAGGATTATCGGGGATGGCAAAGTCATCGGCATCCGCATTATCCTCCCCCTCGATAGAGCGGAGGTAGTCGTCGTCCTCGGGATCATCTGGAACATCAGGATCCCGACGGTCTTCGGGTCTCTCCTGACCCTCTAACGGGTTATCAGGGATGTCAGGACCGCCAATGTCCTCCGGGGTATCACCGTTCCCGGTGCCATCGATGGATTTTCGTCCCTTTTTTCCTTTGGATCGTTTATGCGGCTTTCGGCACCTTGAAGGCGCTTCATCCGATTTGTCGCCGTTGTTTTTCAGAGTGTCCACCATGTAAACATCATATGTGGAGGTGGCCGTCCATTGCCCGGTCTTAGCGGGGGTGAGGGAGTTATCTTCCTCATCCATATTGAAAGGACGTGGATGTCGCCTAGAGGGGGGGGGGGGAATAGGCGCTTTAAAATAATTACGGTTTAGGCTTGAACAAATGCGGAATAAAACTAACGTTTAATTAGTCAAGCACAAAACCTAAAACAACTAGGCTCACCTATGTGCACCAACAACTTATGCTAAGCAAGATAGACAACTAAGTGATAGCAAGATATATAACAAGAAACAATATGGCTATCACAAAGTAAAGTGCATAAGTAAAGGGCTCGGGTAAGAGATAACCGAGGCACGCGGAGACGACGATGTATCCCGAAGTTCACACCCTTGCGGATGCTAATCTCCGTTCGGAGCGGTGTGGAGGCACAATGCTCCCCAAGAAGCCACTAGGGCCACCGTAATCTCCTCACGCCCTCGCACAATGCAAGATGCCGTGATTCCACTAAGGGACCCTTGAGGGCGGTCACCGAACCCGTACAAATGGCAACCCTTGGGGGCGGTCACCGGTACCCGTACACTTTGGCAACCTTTGGGGGCGGTTCACCAGTACCCATACGAATTGCTTGGGGCAATCTCCACAACCTAATTGGAGACCCCGACGCTTGCCCGGAGCTATACACCACAATGATTGAGCTCCGAGGCACCACCAACCGTCTAGGGCGCCAAGGCACCCAAGAGGAACAAGCTCTAGGGTGCTCAAACACCCAAGAGTAATAAGCTTCTCAAACTTCACTTCCACGTGTCACCGTGGAGAACTCAAACCTATGCACCAAATGCAATGGCAAGGGCACACGAAGTGCCCAAGTCCTTCTCTCCCAAATCCCACCAAAGCAACTAATGCTAGGGAGGAAAATGAGAGGAAAAACAAAGAAGAACACCAACAACTCCAAGAACTAGATCCAAGGGGTTCCCCTCACATAGAGGAGAAAGTGATTGGTGGAAATGTGGATCTAGATCTCCTCTCTCTTTTCCCTCAAGAACTAGCAAGAATCATTGGAGGGATTGAGAGATAGCAAGCTTCAAGAGGTCAACAATGGTGGGGGAAAACTTGCTCAAAGGTTGGGGAACCATTGGGGAATAAGACCCCCTTAAATAGGTCCCCACAAATCTGCCCGTTATGTGCAGAATAGCACACGGGCGGTACAACCGGTGGAGTGGGCGGTACAACCGGTATAACCGGTACAACCGGCCAACCACCGCTCAACCACCGGACCAAAACAGAAACTTGGCCCGGATGAAACAGCCAGGCCAGAGCCCCGGACCCAGCAAAGTCCTAAGCGGTACAACTGCTCGGGACCCCGGTTGTACCGGGCTATATGAATATAGCGGTACAACCGGTCCAGTACCGCCCAACAACCGGTCCACAACAGAAACATGTCCGGTTGTAGCCCGGTGTTGGGCCGGTACAACCGCCCAGGGCTGCCACCCAGGGTCACCCAGCAATTGGCGGTACAACCGCCCGGAGGCAGCGGTACAACCGCTGGGGACCAAATAGTGGCAGCACCCCCAGGGTATCACCCCTGGGGTGGTGGTTATGCCGGAAGACACGAGCGAGTGGTACAATCGAAACAAGACAACAGGTAATACCAGAACTGCCATAACCTTCGCATACGAGCTCCGAATTGAGCAAACTCAAGCTTGTCAGATTCGGCAACCATTAGTCCATAGGGATTGTCATCAATTACCCAAAACCACACATGGAGAAATGTGCTCTTACACATATATTCTGCTCCCTCGGAAGCATAGTCAAGCATGTCGGTTAAATCTTCGACAGTGGCTATGAAGTGGGTGGTGGGTGGGACGAAAAATCCGTCCTGACCCATCTGAAATTCGGTCTGAGAGCAGATCGGGGTTGGATCATCGGTAATCTTCATCGACGAGATCCGATCTAGAGCCTCGTTAAGTATCGAGAGCTTGATCGGGTCGACCTGCTTAGAGCCTCCGGAGTTAACCTCCGATGCGTCCACGCAAGGGGAGTGTTCGGCAAGAGCAGATGTCCGGAAATCGGGCATTATGACCTGATTCGGACTGAGCGCCGGGCCCTCGCCAGGGTAGATCCCATGGGCGGAGCCGAATAGTAGGTCAGAGGTTAAAGCCTCAGAGTCTTCGGGCATGGCAGGCGAGACTGCGAGCCTGGATAGTGATAGATCGCCTCGAGAGTCTACGGAGAACTCTAAGTTCCCGAATCTGACCTCTTGATCAGGGGCAAAGCTTCCGACGCGGCCTAGATGGCCAGTCGGGTCGGCGTGCAGCACAACGCTACCAAAAGCGAAGATCTGTCCGGGGACAAAATTGCCCGGATTGCGGACCTCTTCGTTGATGACTAAGCGAGCCATCAATTCCTTCTGGCGATCACAGCGGAACTCTCAATGAAAGCACCAATCTCGGTGTCAAAACCGGCGGATCTCGGGTAGGGGGTCCCGAACTGTGATACTTGGATCGACGGTAACAGGAGACAAAGGGGGCAAGGTTTTACCCTGGTTCGGGCCCTCCTATGGAGGTAATACCCTACGTCCTGCTTGATTATATTGAGTGTATGGAGATTACAGAGTTGATCTACCACGAGAACGAGTAACTAAACCCTAGATGAGTTCTGTCATCCTACATCCTAAAACTCTCTGGCTTATATAGACGCCAGGGGTCCCTAGGGTTTACACATGGTCAGTTACACGTCAAAGGGATAAAACATGCCTATTCGCTATTCCAAACGTGGAGTACAATCCACGATTCTCGAAGCTTCCTTCTTGGAGATGAGGTCTTCAACTCTTCCAGTATTCAGCAAGTGGCCCATACAGTCCGGCCCATAAGACATAAGCCGGCCTCCCGAGGACCCCTTAGTCCAGGACTCCCTCAGTGGGTACTAGCATAGAGCCCGCATTACTAGTGGCGCGAGTGGCGTGGTCACTCTCGATACGGGGTCGTGCCTGGAAGGGCGACCATGCGCTATCTTTACAGGCACCGGGCACACCGTTGTGTTCCTTCATGGATGGTACTGTGTAGAGCAAGGCTCGTGTTTGTACATCATGAAGACACAGACTAACGAGTGGACTCTTTGTTTAGTATCGCTAGGGGAAAGGCATTGTTCGGGTGCTTACCTCGGGTATGCTATATAACGCGAGCCGTGGATGACACGGAAGTTCCCCGAGTCTTGTGGGTAAAGCGTGCAACCTCTTGTGGGTCAAGGACAGTTGGAGGTCCTGCTTAAACTACGTCCAGATGTTTTCACAAAACTTGGTGTGTGTGTGTGACAAGGAGATACTTGAGCTAAGTCGGAAGACTTGATGAAATGATTGAACATGTGATGTTCAAACCCTGCTTATGTTGACATCTGTAGCTTGTTCATATGGATGTCTGGAACCTGTTGATGCATGCTTACTTAAGTTACTTGATCATGTCATTGCACTAAAATTAGCTTTCTGCAAAACTTACCTATTAGTGCTATATCATGCTCTGTTGAACCTTGTTTCAAACATGGGTTGCTTGCGAGTACATTCAAAGTACTCATTGGCTTGCCACTGGTTATTTTATTGGCCGGGCATGGAAGATCAGGTTATGAAGAAGATTACCTTGGTGACGAACATGCGAGCTAGGACGCTTCCCAGTCAGAATGCCTGTAGGGTTAAGGCAGATGGCATGGGTTCACGCTATCGTTGAAGATTTCCGCTGCGAGATTATGAAGGCTTGGCCATAAAGGCCATATTTGAGCATACACGGTATGTAATGGATGTAAGACTCTTGTTATTCAGTTTCTGTGTGTTCAGTGAGCATTGATCTCTAGGATCATTGTGCACATACATTCGGTGATCACGACTTATGAGTCGGGGTCCCCACAGAGCTGGTATCAGAGCCATCCTGACTATAGGAAGCCCTTAGTTTGCATGGACGTTAGTTAGGACAAAACTATTTTTCCAGACCCTTCAAAAACACCTAAAAAACCTCTATATTTCTCACCTCTCCTAAAATTTATAAAGGAAGTGAAGGTTTTTTCCTTGGCATTTCCACCCCTGATCTCTTGACTCTCCTCGTCTGCTTTTTCAAAATTTTGCAATGGTCGATAGTATCCTTATGTCCGTGACCACTGGATTCCTTGAAATCCTCGTGGGTAACCTGGAAGGAAGCCACCTTGCCAGACACTTGTCCACATATCTTGGACACTAGTTGGCGACACCAGACAAGGAGATACCAACAAAGGATACCTCCTCGAAGGATGAGGATATCAAGACTCAGAAGATGGTGACACCCTCGACACTGCCCCGGGATGGTACAACCTTGGCCTACGACGACCAGGGCACAAGTCATGCTATGCCATTATATGCATCGCTAATAGAGCAATCCTTCCATTACCGTTGTTGTGTCGGTAACCACCGGTGGATGAGAACCTCGCCATTTGGTCCGCCTCACTATAGTGAGCAGGAAAACGGTTCTCATCATCCCCCGCTCTTGGTGCCGATGATATCATCAACGTGACCAGCAGGGTACAACTCTACCATGCCTTGTTAATATCATTGCATAAAAGATTTCCTACCTGGAACCCTCGACGTTTCAGAAGGGAAGAAGGCATTGTCACGATTACGAAGACAACAGAAGACCCGTCAACGACCGTCATGGGGAACCACTTTCGTCATCAACTCACCAGACGCGAAGTTGTCAAGGACTCTTCACGAACAACCCAGATCGTTTCAACAAACAACAACAAGAGACTTAGCAACACCTGAAGAAGACTCAGAAGATTGAGCGGACTCCTCTCCAAGACACGAAGCTAGCACGACTACCGAGTCCGAGAGCCCCTAGGGTAGGATAGGTCGTGTGTCCCCTATGCGAAGTCGAGTCCGTATGATGGTTCAGATAGAACCATAATTGTGTGTTGCTTGTTTTTGCCTGTTTGTCCTTTGGTGTAGGATGCACTTTTGCCCTAGGCAACAAGTACGCGACTAAATCACCCACCTTATCTTAATAAGTGTGTTTTGCCTTTTCGGCACTCGTTTGATTGCACTTGCACTATACCACCCCCTTAGGCACTCTCCTCTATGCTACTTTCCCTCTTCCCCCTCTCGTCAACTGAAGACCGACAAGGCAAGATGCACCCGGGATCCACCTCGACGGACAGCTAGTGTTGAAGACTATGATTACAACGTACTCAACCAGACGCAACCCCGTAGAACTATACTTTTCCCTCAAGATTGGAAACCCCTCCCTAACCCAACCTAGAGCTCACAAGCTCCCACAGCTCAAACCTCTGGTCACATGTTTAATACACGGACTTGCCAGATCACCTAATGAGCATCAATAACCCCTGCTTACCACTGGGTTCATTACGGGACTAGTGATCATAGTGAACAGACACATTACATCCCTAAGCCAGCACTTGAACTAATGATGCCATAGGGAAGATTGTGCTGAGGATATATAACTAGTAGGCTAATGATTTGACGAGGTTGTAATAGATATCTTGAGGAAGTAGTTGAGAGCCATTGGTGGGTTACAAGGCTTGATAGTTCTAGACGAACTTGGTGGATCAAGATTGATAGAGTAACATAACTTACGTCTCACTTGAGGAACTTGGATTTAGTAGGACAAATATGAATACAAGCTGAAATTCTTGGTGGGTTAATGACTTGACTTTGGCAAGTAATGTTGATATTGGATTGATGGTGATATGATAGTGACTGGAGTAACTAGTAGGGAATTCTTACTAGATGTAAACCTTGGATTTAAATAGGTGATTCTAATAGGTGCTCGAGATCAATCAAACCACATGGTTCGGAGTAAATTGGATTTAGTCCGATGATCTTGATCTTGATACCATGTTTCTCGGTGAAAGACAAACCAGGAATATTGGATTGTTGTTAGAATCGATTCAAGGATCCATATGCACCTAACATCGGAGTTCACTAGATCCTCATGATGGGAATTGATGGTTATACTGTGATGAGATAGTTCCTTCTGGAATTTGGGGATTTAGGAAAATTTGGAGATATATGGAACGACACCGGTATTGGATTTGTAGCAATAATAGGTCATCCCGAGGATTTTTATATAGGGATATATGTGAGTTAGCTATAGTATACATATGAGATTTTGGGTATAGTCCTTCTCTCAAAACCTTGGAGTTATGAGTAGCACGTGTAATGTTGGAGTTGACTCATATGAGATGATATCTTCGATGGTATAGGGTGATTTTGTTCGGAGTAAATAGTAGGACTATTGGCATCTAAAGAACTGTGCTCGAGGATAAGATGTTAGACGTTCACTCACATCCTAAGCTCCTTGAAGCCCCGAAGCTTTACAAGGCCATAACACGGTCGGATTATGACCATAGGCCTTGGACTATAAGTCCTTAGACTATGGTCGATACCTCACCTTGACCACCATCATTCCTGCTCATAAGGAAGGTGGACATGAAGAACTAGACTGCGATGGACCACAAACCCCTGGACAAGTAACCATCCGGAGCAAATGCCCGCTCCTCTCAGGCATCCCATGAGCAATGTGTTTGTGTGAAGATTTGGGGAAATATGTTGTTGTCCTCACAGATGACATACTTATTTAACCAATGAGAGAAAGGGACACCTTAGTACTGTTAGGACCAGCCCCAGGAACACCCATTACCATGCCTCTCGAGTATAAGGTCTCATCTTGCAGGAGTTGGACTCCGCGAAGCACCCTCCCTACAGAAGAAGACTTTCTTGCCCAAGCAAGGTGAAGAACCACTACGATTGAGAAGCCACGACGACGAAGAAGAAGCAGGAGAAGTCAACCACCGCTCCTCGATCGACTACATCAACTAGACTATACCAAGGAGCACCGACGTCCAAGCACGATGGAGCCCTTGGACATCAACGGGAATATGAAGCCCCTTGTTTTAAGTAGTCACCTATTAGTTCCTGACTAGGAAGGAACCGAGGAGCTGATAACACCATTCACTCCACCACCTTGAAGGTGTACGGTGAGCATGACGTCCCTACTCCCTTCAGATGCCTGTAATGGAGTGGATGACTGTCATGGCTTCGTTACCAGCCCCTTTTTAGATAATCTAGGGCGTAAACCATGACTCGATCATGGTAAGCCACTTGTCAAAGGTAGTTCACCCCACTTGCCAAGCGTCAGACCTTGGGGATTAGATGGCTGATCTATACTCTGAATAGTCAGCTTATCTAGAACCCCACTGAAACCTTCCCAGGTAGTAGAACCCGTTTTTACACCAAGTCTCTAAGCTCAGTCTTAGGGACGAGACTCAACGCAAACCTTGCCACGGAGAGACGAGTAGACCAAACACTCAAAGACCCTCCAGAAACATGCGTCCATGATGATGAAGACAAACAACCAAAGAAGAATGAAGAATCTACCTGGGCAACTTACTCAAGCAGAAGGTCTCGACGAGAAGCCCACGATGACGCGCTTCAACACTCTCAAGGATGAAGACCACCTGCGACTGAAGATCTCTTGCTTTAAGGAAGATAAGGACTTCCCCGTCAACGAGAAGCTACACCAAGGCTCGACCCTTCTATTCTAACGTGAGACATCTAGATGTCACTAACCAACGTGAGAAACCCCAGGACCAGCACATAGACACACTACTTGGCCACGTACTCCGACTTTGGGATACACACGCAAGCCATGCCCTTGCTAGAACCTCGTCCACCAAACCCTTAACCATTAGGCAAGCCTAGCATATTGCAAGAACCCCATTCACCCTTAGACGAAGTCAATGATGCACTCGAAGACATATTATCAGGCGCTTCAAGATCCAGAAGGACAAGCACGCCGGAGCAGAAGCAACATGGAACGTGAAGACTTCCTCACCTGTGAATTCCCGCAACTTTTTCTACGCCTAGCCTAGGAATCTCGGGGACGAGATTCTTGTAAGGGGGGTAGGTCTGTCACACCCTGTGATTTGCCTCATGACTAAGTTAACATGACTAAAAAATTAGGGCCAATTAAAACTTTTTGAGTGCACATGGATGCTTGACTTGTGTGCTATGTGCTTGCTTGTTTGATTGCTTGCTAGTGCTCTATATTCATAAAACTCCCTCCTACTCTCAAAGCTCTTTTCCTTGATCCAAACTTCTTGCCCAATGATCATGCCATGTGAATAGTACCCAAAACTATTTTTATCAAATAATATTTTGGCCAAAAGGGATTTATTCAAATTAGGTTTGCAAAAGCCCCTGAATTGAGGTTTGTACTACAAGTCCTCAAATTGGGTGGATCCTTTTTCCCCAAAGACTTTATTTGGAACCTACTATATATATGACTTCCCAAAACCACCAAATATTAATTTTAAAGATTATTTTTCTATTTTATTTAAAGGCTTTTTCTTAAGGCCAGAAATGGTCTTTTATAGGGAAAAATTATTTAAATGCTTTCAAAATATTTGAGAAAATTTAGGGAAACTCAGTGGATATATATTTTCCATATATATGAGTTTCAACACATGGTCATGTTCAAAATCATGGGCAAAACCCCTCAAAACCCTTTCTGTCCAAATCAAGCTTTTGAAATATTTCTATAAGAAATATTCTCAATAAATTCCAAGAAAATTCTAGCAAGTCACACATGTCATATGTGATGATCTTGCAAAGTTTCATCTCAATCCCAATTGATTTGTTTCATCAAAATATTCCAAAACCTTTCCTGTCCAGAGCCAAATTTGAACAACTTTACATTATGAAGTTTCTTCCCTTGACCCCAAACTTTGTGGGCATGTGCTAAGCCCCAAATAATGATACCACACCAAGTGGTGGATTTGTGGGAAGTGAAATGCATGCCTAGATCTACAGAAATCTGATTTTGTTGATTTCTAGGGTTTTACAAAGTTACATTGTGATATTTCTTCAAAACTCCTCAAACTTGGTGATCCCCTCAAATTCTACCTATATTTTCATCCTGTTAAATCTCATGGCAAGAAAACCCCATTTGCTTAGCCAAATCATCATCAAACACTTCTGCTTATGCTGTAAAGAGCCCTGTTTGACCCCCTTTCTCTATTCTCCTTGCCTCCAAAATTTTACCACAGTCACTCACATACCTATTTTACCTCCAGTAAGAAATCCTGGGCCTCAGCTCAATTATTGGTGGGTAAAACCCCTCATTTTTACTGTTTGGACAGCCTTGGCATGCCCTTTCATCCTCTCTCCCATTATTCTATGCATGCAACTGCCCCCAAGTTTTACCACAATACCTATGGCATGTCAATGCACATTTGCAAACCCAAATATGGCATGCTCATGTGGAAAATATGAGCAAACCATCTGAACTTAGTTTATGGCTGTAATTGTAGCCTTGAACTACAAGTACCCTGCAAACTTGTCTTCCTGAGCTAAGAATTGGTGGTCATGTAGTACCTCCATTCCCATGAACACTAGACAAGGTCTTTTACCTAATGCTCTCCATTAGAAGCCCCTGATATAACTCCCAAGTTTGCTGCTGCAAACTTACCTGCAGTAGAAACCAGCCTCCCCCAACTTCGTTTACATTGAGACTTCACCAGTGCTCTCCTGCATGCGTGCCTCACACGCCATACATCATTGGCCGACCAAAAGGATGCCGGAGACATGTGTTGGCATGGTGACTACGCCATTGGCATGCAGCAACGGCGCTCTGCCACTGGTTCTTGTCCTTTGCCTCGCGTCCGGTTGTAGGGAGCTGTCCACGCGCGCCAGGGGTTCCCTCTCGACCTCCCACGCCTCTCCCCGACATCGGGATGCAGCCAAAGGAGCCCAGGCACGCGCGAGCTCGGCGCCCGAGGGCATCCGAGGCGCACCCGAGCTCCCCCTTGGTCGCCCCCACCTATAAGACCGTTCCCGAACCCCTCACTTGCCCCCTCTTGCTCCCTCTCCCTCCCAGGAGCCCCGGATCGAGCCATTGAAGCTCCCGAGCTCCCCACGACCTCTCATGGCCGCAAGGTTGCCGCCTCGGCCTCGGGCAAAATCCGGGCAGCTTCGGCTCCCTCCCCCCTCCTAAGCTTCGCCAGCTCCCCCCCAGCATTGCCGCGCTTCTCCCCATGCTCCCCTTCCTCCCCCGGGCAGCCGGCGCTCTGCTCCCACGGCCGCCCGTCGCCGGACTCCGCCTACGGCTGAGGACCGACCTCCCGGTGCCCCCGGGGAAACTGGTGCACCCAGACGGACGCGGGACTCCATCCCGAGCCCTCCGGTGGTCGGGGCATCGCCGAAGGTGGCCGGAGCTGCCGGCACGCGCTCGGCCCCGCCTCCCCTGCCTCGCCCCTGTTCGAGAAGGAGGAGGGGGATGAGCCTGCCAGGCGGGCCCCGCCTGTAGGCGACCCAATGGCCGGCGGGCCCCGCCTGTAGGCGACCCAATGGCCGGGCCCGCGCATAACTGGAGGCATCGTCCCATCTCTGCGCCTCCCCACGAAGAAGACGTATTCCGAGGAATACGCCTTCGACATGGCTCCGTGCGTGCGCGCGGTTAAGCCGCTGGGCTGGCCCAATGCGTTGCGGAGCTAAGTTGCGCTCAGTGCGCAACTTAGGCCCATTGAGGTATAAATCCTTTTCCTTTTTTTCCCAGAGAGACTAAATTAATTCTAGAAAATTCATTACAACTCCAAATTTGATAATTCAAATTGCTACAGTCTCCTAATAATGCCATCAATCACTTGGTGAAACTTCCATAAATTTTCTCAGCAAGTTTCTGCCCTGTTCAAATTTGAATTCAAATTTGAACTATTGGGAGCCACCTAGTAAATTCCCTAGAGGATTAAAATCAACTCCAAATGGAGTGATTCAAATTTCCAGTAACTCCTAAATTCTCTCTAGCTATGGTCAACATTTTTCCTATTCTATATTCTGCTAGACCAAATGGATGGCCCATTTCCCCTTCATTTCATCTTAGGAAAATCATGGGAAAAAAATCCCATCTCCAAATCTGGTGGGACTAATTTTTAAATGCTTCTAAAATCATTCCCTACTTGATGAGTGCATCCACTAATTTTTACCAAAATATTTTCTGTAGACTTCCTATAGGATCAATAATGCCTCTATTTCCACCATTCAAAAATCCCCCTTGATCCACATCAAATGAAACCTCCTTGCTTATTTTTCTTATGACTAGAGGTGTCCAAGAAAAATAAATCTCCTATTTATAGAGCACTTTTATTTTCTGCTTGTTGTGTTGCTTATCGCGGTTGTTTCCGACGATAGTTGGCAAAGTAGACGAAGTGCTTGGAGTGGACAAGAAGCGTGTGAAGACCTCGAAGACTTTGCTAAGCCAGGCAAGCAGCCCCTTGACCATGTTAAGAAAGTTTTCATGCATGTCATATAGCACTTTATGTTCCGATGATGATCATGGTGATGTGGTATTCCCGTCGGTGGGATGCCTCCGATACTTTCTTGTTGATACTTGCATCGTGCATGACCCTACCTTCTTATGAGGGTTGTGCGGGTGGGAGTAGTTAGGTTGCTACTAGTTGCTACGCAATTGGGATGGGAGTATGCATGGTGATGGAAACAAAAATGGTTTCAAAGACTTTTTCGAAAACCCCATCGGGTGCCACTAATGCCCGAGGGAGATGATGATGATCTAGGTAATCACTTGATAAAGAAGTGGTGTACCGGAGCAAGTTGTGTGTGTGTTTTCGAAAACGGAGAGATTTAAGATTTGCTGAACGTCCCAACCTTACATGTACGACCACGATACCCCTTATGGGACGGGGCTTTGTTGATTACCTTGGTGGGTACTAGCATAGAGCCCGCATTACTAGCGGCGGGAGTGGCGTGGTCACTCTCGATACGGGGTCATGACTGGAAGGGCGACCATGCGCTGTTTACAGGCACCGGGCACACCGTTGTGTTCCTTCATGGATGGTACTGTGTAGAGCAAGGCTCGTGTTTGTACATCATGAAGACACGGACCAACGAGTGGACTCTTTGTTTAGTATCGCTTGGGGAAAGGCATTGTTTAGGTGCTTACCTCGGGTATGCAATATACCGCGAGCCGTGGATGACACGGAAGTTCCCCGAGTCTTGTGGGTAAAGCATGCAACCTCTGCAGAGTGTAAAACTATTCGAATAGCCGTGTCCACGGTTAAGGACAGTTGGAGGTCCTGCTTAAACTACGTCCAGATGTTTTCACAAAACTTGGTGTGTGTGTGACAAAGAGATACTTGAGCTAAGTCGGAAGACTTGATGAAATGATTGAACATGTGATGTTCAAACCCTGCTTATGTTGACATCTGTAGCTTGTTCATATGGATGTCTGGACCCTGTTGATGCATGCTTACTTAAGTTACTTGATCATGTCATTGCACTAAAATTAGCTTTCTGCAAAACTTACCTATTAGTGCTATATCATGCTCTGTTGAACCTTGTTTCAAACATGGGTTGCTTGCGAGTACATTCAAAGTACTCATTGGCTTGCCACTGGTTATTTTATTGGCCAGGCATGAAAGATCGGGTTATGAAGAAGATTACCTTGGTGACGAACATGCGAGCTAGGACGCTTCCTAGTCAGAATGCCTGTAGGGTTAAGGCAGATGGCATGGGTTCACGCTATCGTTGAAGATTTGCGCTGCGAGATTATGAAGACTTGGCCATAAAGGCCATATTTGAGCATACACGGTATGTAATGGATGTAAGACTCTTGTTATTCAGTTTCTGTGTGTTCAGTGAGCATTGATCTCTGGGATCACTGTGCACGTACATTCGGTGATCACGACTTATGAGTCGGGGTCCCCACACGAGCGAATGCTGTACGTCCGAGCAGGGCGTGATAGCCGCTGTGGAAAGGTACGATGTCGAAGATCAAGTCCTCGCTTCGAAAGTTATCGGGCGAGCCGAACACTACTTCCATGCTCACAGAGCCCGTGCACCGAGCTTCGACGCCTGGGATCACTCCTTTAAAGGTAGTGTTGGTGGGTTTGATCCTTGATGGATCTATGCCCATCTTTTTCACCGTGTCTGAGTAAATCAGATTAAGGCTACTTCCTCCGTCCATCAGGACTTTGGTGAGGTGATACCCGTCTATGATGGGGTCTAGGACGAGGGCGGCCGAACCCCCATGACAGATACTGGTCGGATGGTCACGTCGATCGAAGGTGATCTCATATGCTGACCATGGGTTATACTTTGGGGCTACAGGCTCTATGGCGTAGACATCTCGAAGGGCACGCTTCCTCTCCTTCTTGGGTATATGAGTGGCATATATCATGTTTACTATTTTCACCTCTGGAGGGAATTTCTTCTGTCCGCCACCGATCGGACCGCGGGGTTCATCTTCGTCCTCGCTGCGCGGGCTCTTGCCTTGGTCCTCAGATGTGAGTTTGCCGGCCTGTTTGAATACCCAACAATTACGGTTGGTGTGGTTGGCGGGCTTCTCTTGAGTGCAGTGGATCTGGCAAGGCCTCTCCATGATCTTGTCCAGCGCAGTGGGTCCGTCGCGATTGCCTTTAGGAGGCTTCTTCCGCTGCCCAGGCCGGGAGTTGCGGAAGCCGGCGTTAACAGCCGTGTCATCGGCATCACTATTATTGTGCCAGCGCTTGTTCTTGTTGCGCTTCGGTTTCCCGTTTCCATCCCGAACTTCGGAGGTTCCGGGGTGTCCGGGGTTGTGGCTACATCTTGCTAGCCAGTTATCCTCGCCTACACAAAAGCGGGTCATGAGTGATGTAAGGGCGGACATTGTCCTTGGTTTATCCTGGCCGAGCTGACGAGCCAGTCACTCATCCCGAATATTGTGCCTAAAATAGGCTATTGCTTCGGCGTCCGAGCAGTCAATGATCTGGTTTTTCTTGGTCAAGAAACGATTCGAGAATAGTTGCGTGGATTCTCCTAGCTTCTGGACGACGTTGCTCAGGTCGGAGGAGTCCGGCGGCCGAACATAAGTGCCCTGGAAGTTAGATCGGAATGCGTCTTCCAGGTCCTCCCAACACCCAATGGAGTTTTCGGGAGGCTATTTAACCAGTGCCGAGCTGGCCCCTTAAGCTTCAGGGGTAGGTACTTGATGGCATGGAGGTCATCTCCTCGTGCCATGTGGATGTGGAGGAGGAAGTCCTCGATCCATACGGTTGGGTCAGTTGTCCCATCGTATTGTTCTATGTTGACGGGTTTAAACCCCTCCGGGAACTGATGCTGCATCACCTCGTCCGTGAAGCACAGTGGGTGGGCAGCGCCTCTAACCCGAGCTATGACGCGCCGGTGATCGGCGTCTGTCCTAGCCCGGTTTTGTTCCTGTCCGTTATGGTTGCGGTCGAGCCAAGGTTGGTACCCTTCCCGTCTATCGGGTGAGTAGCCTCTGGATCCGTAGATGGATCGCGTATGACCTGCTCTGTCGTCCAGGTCGTGTCGCAGGTCGAACCTTTCATTGGGCTCTAGCGGCTCCTTCCCCCGTCTACGGGGTATCGTCGGCCTATAGCCGGTGTTGTCAGCCGTCCTGTCTCGTCCTCGAGGTGGGCGGTCTGGCTTGTCATATGGGGTATGTTTGGGAGACGATGTATCAGTGAGCTCGTCATCGAATTGTGGCAGCAGCCTTCTGCGTGGATAGCTCTTAGGTTGGTCCGATAGACCGGTGCCGTATCCTTCCTCAGCTAAGAGGACTCTCGTCCATCGATCGTTGAGGTCATCTTGTTCGGCCTTAAGTTTCCATTCTTTTGCTTTCAGGCTGCGGGCCGTGGCTATAAGCTATTGTCTAAACAGCTCCTGATCTTCAGGATTATCAGGGATGGCAAAGTCATCGGCTTCCGGGATGTCCTCCTCCACGACAGGGGGGAGGTAATTGTCGTCCTCAGAATCGTTTAGATCGTCGGGGTTGCGCCGGTCCTCCGGTCTCTCCTGACCCTCCAACGGGTGTTCGGGAATTTCTGGATCGCCGAGGTCTTCCGGGGTGTCTCCGTCCCCGGTGCCATCGGTAGCTTTCCTTCCCTTTTTTCCTTTTGACCATTTATGCGGCTTTCGGCGTCTTGACAGCGCTTCATCCGATTTTTCGCAATCGTTTTCGGAGTGTCCACCATGTAGACGTCGTACATGGAGGTGGCAGTCCACCGCCCGGTGTTAACGGGGGTGAGGGGGCGATCCTCCTCATCCATGTAATCTGCCTCCTCGGAGGCATAGTCCAACATGTCGGTTAAATCCTCGACAGTGGCTACCAAATGGGTGGTGGGTGGGACGAAAAATTCGTCCTGACCCGTCCCGAGCCCGATCTGAGAATAAATCGGGGTTGGATCGTCGGTAATCTTCATCGACGAGATCTGATCTAGAGCTTCATTGAGTACCGAGAGCTCGATCGGGTCGGCCTGCTTAGAGCTTCCGGAGTTAACTTCCGATGCGCCTGTGCAAGGAGAGTGTTCGGCAAGAATAGGCATCCGGACGTCTGGCACTATGACCGGGTCCGGACTGAAGGTTGGATCCTCGCCGGGGTAGATCCCGCAGGCAGGGCCGGAAGATGGATCTGAGGTTAAAGCCTCGGAGTCTTCGGGCGTGGTAGATGAGACCGCGAGCCCGGTTAGCAACAGGTCGCCTCGAGAGTTTACGGAGAACTCTAGGTTCCCGAACCTAACCTCTTGATCAGGGGCGAAACTTCCGACGCGGCCTAGATGGCTGGACGGGTCGGCGTGTAGCACAACGCTGCCGAAAGCGAAGATCTGTCCGGGGACGAAAGTGTCCGTAATGCGAACCTCTTCGTTGATGACTAGGCGAGCCATTGATTCCTCTGGCGATCACAGCGGAACTCTCAATGAAAGCACCAATGTCGGTGTCAAAACCGGCGGATCTCGGGTAGGGGGTCCTGAGCTGTGAGACTAGAATCGATGGTAACAGGAGACGAAGGGGACAAGGTTTTACCCAGGTTCGGGCCCTCCTATGGAGGTAATACCCTACGTCCTGCTTGATTATATTGATGATATGAGGATTACAGAGTTGATCTACCTCGAGATCGTATGACTAAAACCCTAGATGAGTTCTGTGGGCCTACAACCTAAAACCCTCCGGCTTATATAGACGCCGAGGGTACCTAGGGTTTACACATGGTCGGTTACACGTCGAAGGGATAAACATTCCAACTCACTAATCCAATCGTGGAGGACACGTCACGATCCTCGAAGCTTCCTTCCTGGAGACAGAGTCTTCGATCGATCCAGTGCTCGGCAAGCGGCCCATATAGTCCGGCCCATAAGAAATAGGTCGGACTCCCGAGGACCCCTTAATCCAGGACTCCCTCAGGGTGCGCGCGTGTGCGTGTGTGTGCGTGTGTGAACCCATGCTTGTGTGTGGACCATGTGCCTACATTGTGCAGTTTCGGACGACAAACCTATCGGCGGGCCCTTAGGGTTTGTCATGCCTTTTACTGACAACGCTGGAAGGCCAAGGATGGGTGACGGTGTGTGCGTGTGCATGTGTGCGTCTCTCTCTCTCTCCCTCTCTCTCTCTCTCTCTCTCTCTCTCTCTCTCTTTCTCTCTCTGTGTGTGTGTGTGCGTGTGGACCATGCATGCGTCCATTGTGCGGGGAGGGAATGATATATATATATATATAACGATCTAGGTATATATAATATATATAACAAATCTTAAGGGGGTATATATATATGTGTCCAGTTATCTCAGCTAGGTGCATGCCACATCATAGATAGTGTACCATTGTGTATTAATTGTTGAAACACCGGACCACACCATTTTCGCATATACATTTGGCCATATGCAGGGGGGTGATGTTCTTCTAGCCCCGCTCAACTGATCTTCGATGACACGCCAACTCGTGGGACCGCGTGATCTATATATCCCTCTTGTTCGACATCAATATGTGATGGTTTGGCCATATTAATTAAGGTATAAATTCTCTTGGTTGTCTTACAAAAATTCAGACATGGATAAATGTGTGACAAAGTTTGAACCAGGTCATGTGTTCATAGGACCCCATATATCCTCCGGCACATAGTGTAGGGGGCAACACCCTATATTATGTTTGTCATGAAACCCTTTTCTGTCACATTGGACACTTTTAGGCATGCACATATGCAGCATCTGCCACACATTAAAGTTGCGCATTGCGAATTTAAACATGACAACACCATGTTCGTACATATATATACTTCATCCAAACCTAATTACAAGTATTTTTTAGAGATTTCACTACGAACTACATATATATTTAGGAACGGAGGGAGTATATATTTGGGCCACTAGCGGGCGTGGTTGTGTTTTGACCCTCTCTTGCGTTTTTTTCTCGTTTATCTCAAAGATGCCAGTATTATGTAAAATAGCAAACGAAACCGACGAAACAACCGTATGCGATTGTACCCCGAGCAGAGACGAATGTGCTACTCTAACCGTGTGCGATGACCGTAGAAAGCAAAATCGGCCTTGCCTAGTGGTGCCAACCGCAAGCGTCAGCCAGTGCAAAGGGGTAATGTGCACAGTACAAACCCAAACCCGACAGCGACATACAAAAGATATCGCCGGTGGCGGCTAACAACTAATTTTTCCACCGATAGATCGCCGCCACCACCACACACACCAAATGGAACCGTTGCTCAAGCATGGGGATGTGCATGGCGCCGTCCTGATAGTGTTGGACGACGACGTGATAGAGGATTCCGATGCCTTGGCCTCCATGGCGGGCAATGGCAAACAGCCAGCTGCCGCGGCCGACGATGACGGGATAGAGGATTCCGACGCGCTGTTCTCCATGTCGGTCAACGGTCAACCGTCATCTGCCGCGGCCGCCGCCGCCGACGACCCCGAGTTTCAGCGTCGGATGCAGATGGCCATCGCTCTGTCCATCCAGGAATCGGGCCTTGATGCATTCCTACGAGACGAGGACGAGCGTCGTCTCAGTGTCGGTGTGGAACAATCTATCACATCTGCGGATGCCATCCGCAACGCGGATAGGGATCTGAAGCGGCAGAAACGGCGGGAGAGTGCAAAGAGGAAGCGGAACTCATATGCAGAGGGCAAAAAGAGGCGGGAGCAGGACCAAAAGGCGGTGGAGCAGGCCGCCGCATGCCTGTTAGCTGCGTTGGAGGCGAGTGCAGGCCTTGTAGCTGCGGCGGCAGCCCTGGCAACAGCGACCACGACGACCAGGGACGCAGCTCTAGCGAGATCGGCTCCCGACTGTATCTCGATGGCCCACTGGACGCCACGACATCTTCATCGATAGCGGCAGACCTGGCAAGAGGCGCCGCGGTTGCTCCGGCCAAGGTAGCCCCGCCGGTCTCCGCCGTGGAAACAGTGGAGCTCATCGACTTGACGAGCTCCTCTGAATACTCGTTCTGAGGCGAGGAAAGTCATGACGACGGTGGAGGCACGGCGTTTGTATGCATCCATGGTGTAGTGAATATTTTGTGCAGTTCATCTTCATGTAATTTGACGAACTGTTTGTAAATTACTGAGCGTATGAACTAATGTCAACTAATCCGCTGCAAAATAAGGCATTTTGTGTTGAAAATTTGCCAAATGTTTTGTCATCTGTTTGTGGGCATGTGGAAATTTAGGATGAATTTGATGTCTGCGACTGAAATTGAGGATGAACCGTGTGAGATGAACCCGCCTTGAGAAATCTCAGAAAGAGCTACCCACCTCGAGCGATGCAAAAAATTGTGGTTTCGCGGCACGGCATTTCGTTACAGCGAAGAGCGTACACGCTTTATTATGTTTGGACCGTGTGCCATCTTGGTTGCCCCCGCCCAGTTCGTTTGCCAATATTTAATTGGAAGCGGTATTTCAACTGCATGCCACCTTTCCTCGTCCACCGCACCGACCCTATAGTAACATTTCAGTTGCCGAGGCATTTGAACCGTCGCCATCCCTCGTCCACCACCATCTCCACCCACACAATTACTACTAAAATTTTCAGCAGCAGCGGCACATCCGCAAACACCCCCCGTCCGCACAGCACCCCCTCCCCCTTCCTCCCCCGCTTGAACCCTAGCTAGCTCGCCGCCGCCTCCCACCACCAACCTCAGCCGGTCTGCATGTGCCTCATAGCTAAACAAGTTCAGGGTCCCCACCGATCCACATATACCATCGCCGCCCTGAGTTTTTAGATGAGGCCGGCGATGTCCCTTTCCCCTAGATCCCCATCCCGTACTCCAGCGAGTCGCAGCCTAATCAACCCGAACACATCTCTCGTGGACCTCGAGGAGTGTACGAGCAAAAAGAGGTCTATCATGGCCTCTCTGCCGTACGCTGGCAAGGTGGGCGCCGTTCGCGCCGACCCTTCGATCCCGGACGAACACCTCGCCACGGGAGCCGGTGAGGACGCTGCCTACGTTGCCATGCCGAAGGCTTCAAGTCCGCGGGAACGCGTGTTCCAGTATCTCAGGAGAGCCAGCTACGACATCAATCTCGTCAACATCACCGGCTTCACCCGGGCCATGTCACAAGTTAAGTGGTCCACCAGCAACGCCTCTAGTTCAACCGCCGTCGATCTCTCCAAAGGCCCCGCCGCTGATCTCCTCCGCCTCGCGGTCATGGATTTGCGATCCTTCTACTCCATCGAGCCCCTTTTGTCATTTCTGAAGGAGACATTCTACGGCGGTGGCTTGGGATCCTTAGCTCCAAAGTCAGATCTCATCCTCCAAGATAATGGCACACACTACGGCTGTTAGAAGGGGAAACGTCCCATCTGCAACATCAGGGAGCGCACCCTGGGCACCTCATATCCCAAGTGGAAGGAGCCCATCCATGACAAGTGAGGCAACATCCTATGAGCAAATCATACCTTTTATAGCTAGCCGTCTCGTACCCATTGTTGTAGTAACTTTTGCCATGCGATGATCATGCAGTGTTTAATTGAGCATTTGTCCAGTTGTCAAGCAGATGCCTTGCTTTTCTGTATCTGGTTGTTAGGTTGGTTGCATTGAGTATTTGTCCAGTTTTCAATGGCTATAGTTGGTTGTTACAGTGAGCATGAATGCCCTGTTTCTTTCATTTATTCACAATGTGATGTTCATTATGTGCAAGTATGAACTGTGTAGTTCAATTTCATCAATACCACCTGTTATGCCTGGTGTTGTTAACCTATGCCCTTAACTCCCGCTTTAAACATTTATGCCTTGTTTCTCTGAATTTGGTTGCCAGGTTGGTTACAGTGAGCATTTGTCTAGTTTTCAAGCAGATGCCTTGCTTTTATGTATCTGGTTGTTAGGTTGATTGCAGTGAGCATTTGTCTAGCTTTCAAGCAGACTCCTTTCTTTTCGTCATCTAGTTGTTAGGTTGGTTCCATTGAGCATTTGTCCAGTATCAAATGGCTATATTTGGTTGTTATAGTGAGCATATATGCCTTGTTTATTTCAAGTAGATACCTCGTATACTTGGTTGATGTTAAGCCGGATGTACTTATCATGACTTTACATGTACTTGCACAGGACAACAATGGGCGTGGCCAACGTTTTCCACCGAGGTTCTTTTCATCCCTCCGCTTATACTCCATCCGTTCCATCATGTAGTCCATATAGATTTTTGTGATGTATGTACATATACCATCTAAAATGTATATAATATAAAATTTTGTGATGTATCTAATGAAATGGAATTGCAATTCTAGATGTAAATGTTTTTCTCTACAAACTTGGTCAAAGTAAGTAAATGTTGACTTCTCAAAATGTTTATATGCAACACATTGTGGAACTGATGGAGTAACATATTACACCATTGTGAAACTGCATTTTAGCTTCTAATATTGGCTTCTTGCTTGTAGGTACATATGTCTTAGGTAAAGATCCATTCCTGGACCCTTTTTGCGTGTGGGGTAATGAAATATTCATGAACCAGCATCAAGTGAGGAAACTGAAAATGATTGTTAGGGAAAAGAGATGAACAATGCCAATTAGACTATTTGTTGACGCTCTATCCAACACAACAGTGAGCTGTAGGATGGTAACTACAAACTCTGTAGGCTTCTATTAGTACTGCCCATAGAGTTGTCACACAACAATGTCTGAATCTTTTTCTTTTGCAGTGGTTCCCAAAGCAGTTTACTCAAGATTACCTCGCAAAGTACATGATTGCTGGACATGCAATGAAGGGTAAAATATATCATTGAGACTACAATGAGCATCGAGAAGTCGTAATGAAGACAGTGAAGGATGGGCGGGCGGCCATCACTAGGGGCTGGCCTAGAGTCGTTCGTGTGTTAGGCATGGAGGAGGGCACAATATGGGCATTCCGCTTCACCTTCTCCAGCATACAAAATGTCTTTCGGCTCTCTCTTTACCGTCTTTAGTACAACCATGCTTCCATCATTCTTTATTTGTCCCTTCTGTAGTTTTCCTTTTTTTTAGAATTGATGCTTATGTAGTTCTTAAGTATATGTACATGTGAATCGAATTATGCATTCGTTCTTAAACCTAAACATGATTTGATATGAAATACATGAATTCCTACTTTCAAATTTAAATTATGTGAATTATGAACAAAGGTATTTAATGTGGGGCAAATCCTGCTCTGCAGGCCATTACAATGCACACAATTTGAGAAAGCAAAACGTCTGCGATCAACTCCAACATCACACACGTTTCTCCATTCGAGGCGTGTGTGATGAATCTCGTCTTCGCGCACGGTTAGACGAGAAAGAACGTGTGAGATTAACAACACCAGCGTTTGTGCTAGTCTCCTTATCACACATGATTTCGTTTTTTGAACTATGTACCATCATAAACGTTGGTCAAAGAAGACAGCGTGCGATAGGCCTTCATCCGACACAATTATTCTGGATGATACGTTTGGGAACTATGGATCACACATTTGGGACGTTTTATAAATCACAAACGTTTATCAAAAACCCCGCGTGTGGGATATATTCAACCTTTGCATACGGTTTTACAATGATAAACGTATGCACTCTTATATCATATCACAGACGGTCATAGTGGAACTAACTGTGTGTGATTGTCTCCTTATCGTACACGCTTTATAATCGTGAACTGTTTGCGATTTGGTGCACATCGTAAATGCCGCTTCACAGAATAGCGTGTGTGATGTTGGTGTGATCTCACACGAGTTGCAAGGATGATCCGTATGGGAAATACACATATCTCAAACAATTATCCGGTGACCCTCGTTTGTGATAGGTACGGACATCCCATACGCTTAGTTTTGCCAAACGTTTGCGTTCGTTGGCCACCATCGCCGAAGGGTTTGCCGCGTCGTGTGGGATGGACCCCCTATCGCCCACACATGCAAGGCGACGGTTTGGAACTACGTCGCGGAAAGGGGTTAAAAACCGTTTGTATAGCACGTCGCTGCACCAGTGAAAATAAGTATGACATATGTTAGGTCTTGTTAATTTGTGATATAGTTGTGACTTTGCTTTAGTTGGGTTGCACCTTGTTTATGGTTGATCGTTTTTGCTTAAGTATGCACTACTTCAGAACTAGTAAGGGAATTTGTATTCAGTCAAGTAGTTAGGGCGTTTGTATCCAAACAAGTATGCTAAATCTACTGTGCTTATTATTTCTTTTTTTTTCTGAAAATGATGTGTTAACACAATTATACTACATGCAAATGTCGGATTTCAGGCTCCGCAAAACCCAAGGAAGTTCGAACACAGGGGCGTGTGCGAAGATCCCCAACAGCTTCAACCTCTGGCTCTCAGCTTGCCGACCTGGCCAAACAAGCTCGCACACTCTCAGGAAGAAAGAGACCAGCACACAAGGATTTACCCAGGTTCGGGCCGCTGCGAAGCGTAAAACCCTACTCCTGCTTTTGGTGGATTGCCTCGCGAGCAGGTTTGTGGATGAACTAGTACAGTGGTGAGTTGCCTCGCGTGGGCGCTCGGGTGGTGTTGGGTCTCCCCTTCTACAGAGCAGCCTCGCCTCTATTTATAGTGGCCTGGGTCCTCTTCCCTTATCGCAATGGCGGGAAGGGATCCCACAACGGCCAAATTCGAAAGGGGACAAGAGGTACATCTTATCCTGACGAAAGGTGGTCTTCACCTACAAAGTAGGTGGTGGTGACACGGTGGTGGGCTCGCTGGTGACATCCGTCCTGCCGCGCCTGCTGGCCTGGTCTCGTTGCACCGGAATGGAAACCTTTGGCGGGGCGCCTTGGGAATCTGCGCTCGTCCTTGCCTCCTTTGCACCAAAGAGGGAACTGCGAGGGCTTAATCGTCGGCCTCAAGGCCGCAGCCACCTTGGGGATTCAGCGCCTCACCATCAAGGGCGACTCCCAGCTCCTCGTCAACTTCTCCAACAAGGAGTATACGCCTAAGGACGATCACATGGAGGCATACTTAGAAGAGGTACGTACGATTGAAAAACGTTTCCAGGGCTTGGAATTACAGCACATTCCGCGCGGCGCGAACAAGGAGGCCGATGACATCGCCAAGAGGGTATCGCGTCATGAGCCTCAGGAGCCGGGCGTCTTCGAGGAACGGCTCTTCAAGCCAGCCGCGACACCGCCAACCGTGGATAAGGCGCCGCTGAGTGAAGAGATACCCCCAGCAGCACCCTCGGGGGCTCCAACTTGTGGTCCTGCCTCAGGAGCCCGACTGCTCCTGGCGCTGGAGCCCTGATGACCCACAAGTATAGGGGATCTATCGTAGTCCTTTCGATAAGTAAGAGTGTCGAACCCAACGAGGAGCAGAAGGAAATGACAAGCGGTTGTCAGCAAGGTATTCTCTGCAAGCACTGAAATTATCGGTAACAGATAGTTGTGTGATAAGATAATTCGTAACAGATAGCAAGTAACAAGTGTAGCAAAGGTGCAGCAAGGTGGCCCAATCCTTTTTGTAGCAAAGGACAAGCCTGGACAAACTTTTATATAAAGCAAAGCGCTCCCGAGGACACATGGGAATTTCTGTCAAGCTAGTTTTCATCATGCTCATATGATTCGCTTTCGTTACTTTGATAATTTGATATGTGGGTGGACCGGTGCTTGGGTGCTGCCCTTACTTGGACAAGCCTCCAACTTATGATTAACCTCTCTCGCAAGCATCCGCAACTACGAAAGAAGAATTAAGATAAATCTAACCATAGCATGAAACATATGGATCCAAATCAGCCCCTTACGAAGCATCGCATAAACTAGGGTTTAAGCTTCTGTCACTCTAGCAATCCATCATCTGCTTATTACTTCCCAATGCCTTCCCCTAGGCCCAAATAATGGTGAAGTGTCATGTAGTCGACGTTCACATAACACCACTAGAGGAGAGACAACATACATCTCATCAACATATCGAACGAATTCCAAATTCACATGATTACTTATAACAAGACTTATCCCATGTCCTCAGGAACAAACGTAACTACTCACAAAGCATATTCATGTTCATAATCAGAGGAGTATTAATTGTCATTAAGGATCTAAACATATGATCTTCCACCAAGTAAACCAACTAGCATCAACTACAAGGAGTAATCAACACTACTAGCAACCCATAGGTACCAATCTGAGGTTTTGAGACAAAGATCGGATACCAGAGATGAACTAGGGTTTGGAGAGGAGATGGTGCTGGTGAAGATGTTGATGGAGATTGACCCCCTCTCGATGAGAGGATCGTTGATGATGACGATGGCTTCGATTTCCCCCTCCGGGAGGGAAGTTTCCCCGGCAGAACAGCTCCGCCGGAGCCCTAGATTGCTTCTGCCCAGGTTCCGCCTCGAGATGGCGGCGCTTCGTCCCAAAAGTTCTGTTATGATTTTTTCCAGGTCAAAACCCTCCATATATCAGAAGATGGGCACCGGAGGCCTGCCAGTGGGCCCACAAGCCACAGGGGCGCGCCCCCTGGCTTGTGACCTCCTGGTGGGTCCCCTCTTGTATTTCTTTCGCCCAATATTTTTTATATATTCCAAAATAATTCTCCGTAACTTTTCAGGACTTTTGGAGAGGTCTCTCATATTTGCTCCTTTTCCAGTCCAGAATCCGAGCTGCCAGCATTCTCCCTCTTGATGTAAACCTTGTAAAATAAGAGAGAAAAGGCATAAGTATTGTACCAAAATGTGTAATAACAGCCCATAATGCAATAAATATCAATATAAAAGCATGATGCAAAATGGACATATCAACTCCCCCAAGCTTAGACCTCGCTTGTCCACAAGCGAAAGCCGAAATCGATAAATATGTCCACATGTTTGGAGATAGAGGTGTCGATAAAATAAAATACGGACATGGGAGCATCATGATCATCTTTAGAACAGCAATACTTATTGATATATAATTTCTTATACTAGAGTAACAATTCATTCACAAGGTAGAGTATGAATCAAGAACTCTATTGAGAACCAACAAACTATGATCTTAGTCATTGAAGCAATTGCAATTTATCATAACATCGGAAAGAGTCAATATAAGAGCTTGTAAAGCAAATCCACATACCCAATCATCTTTTAGTCTTTCATAATTGCTAACACTCACGCGGTACTTATGAGGTCAAAGCTTCAATTGGGCACCGAGAAAGATAGGGGCTTATAGTTTTGCCTCCCAACTATTTACCTCAAGGGTAATGTCAACAGAAATAACTCATGATCACCCACATCCGAGTGGATATATGTGTCTAGATCATTCACCAACACATGACGCTTGCCAAGAGAGAAAGGCGAAATAAAGGAAGTGGTGAGGATCACCACGACTCTTGCATAAAGGCAAGTACTAGAAAGTAAAAGTAACAGATAGGCCCTTCGCAGAGGGAAGCAGAGGTTGTCATGCGCTTTTATAGTTGGATGTGCAATCTCTTAATGCAAAAGAACATCACTTTATATTGCCTCTTGTGATAAAGAACTTTATTATGCAGTCTGTCGCTTTTATTTCTTCCATATCACAAGTTCGTATAAAGTTTATTTTCCTCACACTAATAGATCATACATATTTAGAGAGCATTTTTTATTGCTTGCACCGATGACAACTTACTTGAAGGATCTTAATCAATCCATAGGTAGGTATGGTGGACTCTCATGGCTAAACTGGGTTAAGGGTGTTTGGATGCACAAGTAGTATCTCTACTTGGTGCGGAAGTTTTGGCTGATATGGGGTGGAAGCAAGCGTCACATGTTAAAGGATCCATGACAATATAACTTCTATTCGGAATTAAGCAAACATAACTCATTATGTTGTCTTCCTTGTCCAACATCAACTTTTTAGCATATAATATTTTAATGAGTGCTCACAATCATAAAAGATGTCCAAGATAATATATTTGTATGTGAACATCTCTTTCTTTATTACTTCCTTTTAATTGCAACAATGACCAATCGCCATGTTTGTCAACTCACAACAAATTACAATCGACATACTTTTTATATGTGAAGTCATCACTCCCCATAAGATTATCATATATACTCTTTGCTTATATTCTCTTCTTCTTTTTATTTCTTTTTCTCAAGATCATAGCAAGCAAGCAAAGCCCTCAACTCAAAACTACTTTTTATTATATAACTCTCGGATTCGCTTACATAGGGGGAACATAAAGCAAAACTCAAAACTAGATCACACTAAAAACTTTATTCTACTAGATCAAGATATAACCAAGAGGATCGAACTGAGAAAAACGAAGAAAGTAAAAGATGTGATGGTGATACGATACCGGGGCACCTCCCCCAAGCTTGGCACAAGCCAAGGGGAGTGCCCATACCCATGTGTTTAGTTGTCTTCCTTCGGAGGTGATGATGTTATATTCTTGGCGATGATGCCCCTCAGGATGCGATTCTCCTCCTCAAGCTTGTTATTTTGCTGTCTGAGATCCATTATCTCCTTGCGAAGTTTTCCAATGACGGTTAGAGCTCCCATCACCCATGGATGTTTCATTGCTGCGGGGGAAGAAGCAACACTCTTTTTCATATTTTCATAAGTAAGGAATTTAGCATTGGGAGGGATGACCGAATTCGGAATTGCTGAGCTCTGAAGTTCCTCCAACATGGCTCCAGCTTGTAGATGAGAGGTGACTTCTTGGTCTTAATCCATGGTATCCATCCTTTTCAAGTCGGCCTCCATCTCTTCCTCCGTGGTCTGCCCGAAGTGGTTGGCTCCGCTGTATGCTTCGGGCCCCGGTGTCAGGCGAGAGACCGGGCTCTCCCCGACCGACTCTTGCGAAGACATTTTGCTCTAAATCTGCTGCAGAAACAGCTCAAAACGAAAACAGGAAGTATTGTCGTGATATGGAGGTCCAAACCTTTGGGATTATATAATGAATTTTTACCGACCTCAAGGAGTATTCCACAAGAAAACGGAGTCCGGAGGGTACACGGGGTGGCCACAAGCCACAGGGGCGCGCCCAGGGGGGTAGGGCGCGCCCCCTGGCTTGTCGCCTCCTCGTGCACTTTCCGAACTACTTTAAATTTTCCTAAATTTTTAAATATTCCAAAACAGAGAAAAATTGCTAATGAAAAAGTTTTGGAGTCGGTTTGCTTACCGTACCACATACCTATTCCTTTTCAGAGTCTGAAACGTTCTGGTAGGTCTTCCTAATGTACTCCTCCAGAGTTATGGTATTGATAATATTGGTTTCAACATTTATGGGAGTACCTGAGATATAATGTTTGATTCTCTGCTTGTTTACCACGTTTGGATTTGTGCCTTCGGCATTGTTAATCTTGATGGCACCGGAACGGTACACTTCCTCGATAATGTAAGGCCTTTCCCATTTAGAGAGAAGTTTTCCTGCAAAAAATCTTAAACGAGAATTGTATAGCAAGACATGGTCACCTACATTGAATTCACGCTTTTGTATCCTTCTATCATGCCATCTCTTAAGCTTTTCTTTAAACAACTTGGCATTCTCATAGGCCTGGGTTCTCCATTCATCAAGTGAGCTAATGTCAAATAACCTCTTCTCACCAGCAAGTTTGAAATCATAGTTGAGCTCTTTGATTGCCCAATAAGCTTTATGTTCTAGTTCTAGAGGTAAGTGACATGCTTTGCCATAAACCATTTTATACGGAGACATACCCATAGGGTTTTTGTAAGCAGTTCTATAAGCCCATAATGCATCATCAAGTTTCTTAGACCAATTCTTTCTAGATCTATTAACAGTCTTTTGCAAGATCAATTTAATTTCTCTATTGCTTAATTCTACTTGACCACTAGACTGAGGATGATAAGGAGATGCAACCCTATGATTAACATCATATTTAGCAAGCAATTTACGGAAAGCACCATGAATAAAGTGTGAACCACCATCAGTCATTAAATATCTAGGGACTCCAAATCTAGGGAAAATAACTTCTTTAAGCATTTTAATAGAAGTGTTATGATCAGCACTACTAGTTGGAATAGCTTCTACCCACTTAGTAACATAATCAACAGCAACTAGAATATGAGTATACCCGCTGGACTTTGGAAAAGGTCCCATATAATCAAAACCCCAAACATCAAATGGTTCAATAACAAGAGAGTAATTCATAGGCATTTCCTGGCGTCTACTAATATTACCAATTCTTTGACATTCATCACAAGACAAGACAAACTTATGAGCATCCTTGAAGAGAGTAGGCCAATAAAAACCAGATTGTAATACCTTGTGTGCAGTTCTATCTCCAGCGTGGTGTCCTCCGTAGGCCTCGGAATGACACTTGTGTAGGATCTGTTCCTGTTCATGCTCAGGTACACAACGTCTAATAACACCATCTACTCCTTATTTATAAAGGTGTGGATCATCCCAAAAGTAATGTCTTAAATCATAGAAGAACTTTTTCTTTTGTTGGTATGTGAAACTAGGCGGTATAAATTTAGCAACAATGTAATTAGCATAATCAGCATACCATGGAGCATTACGTGAAGCATTTATGACAGCTAATTGTTCATCAGGAAAGCTATCATCAATAGGTAGTGGGTCATCAAGAACATTCTCTAACCTAGACAAGTTGTCTGCTACGGGGTTCTTAGCACCCTTTCTATCAATAATATGCAAATCAAATTCTTGTAGCAGAAGAACCCATCTAATAAGTCTAGGTTTAGCATCTTTCTTCTCCATAAGATATTTAATAGCAGCATGATCGGTGTGAACAGTTACCTTGGAATCAACAATATAAGGTCTAAACTTATCACAAGCAAACACAACTGCTAAAAATTCCTTTTTAGTGGTAGCATAGTTTCTTTGAGCACTGTCTAGAGTTTTACTAGCATAATGGATAACATTTAATTTCTTATCAACTCTTTTTCCTAGAATAGCACCAACATCATTATCACTAGCATCACACATAATTTCAAAGGGTAGGTTCCAATCAGGTGGTTGAACAACAGGTGCAGTGATCAAGGATCTCTTAAGAATTTCAAATGCTTCTACACAATCATCATCAAAAATGAATGGAACATCTTTTTGCAAAAGATTAGTGACAGGCCTAGAAATCTTAGAGAAGTCTTTAATTAACCTCCTATAGAAACCAGCATGACCAAGGAAACTTCTTATACCTTTGATATCCGTAGGACACGGCATTTTTTCAATAGTATCAACTTTAGCTTTATCAACTTCAATACCTCTTTCGGAGATTTTGTGTCCCAAGACAATGCCCTCATTAACCACAAAGTGGCACTTCTCCCAATTCAAGACAAGATTTTTTTCTTCACATCTCTGCAAAACTCGATCAAGGTTGCTCAAGCAATCATGAAAAGAAGTTCCATAAACGGAGAAATCATCCATGAAAACCTCAACAATCTTTTCACAAAAGTCAGAGAATATAGCCATCATACATCTTTGAAAGGTAGCAGGTGCATTGCATAAACCAAAAGGCATACGTCTATAAGCAAAGGTACCGAAAGGACAAGTAAAAGTGGTCTTTTCTTGATCCTCTTTTGACACAGGTATTTGAGAGAAACCAGAATAACCATCTAGAAAGCAGAAGTGTGTGTGTTTGGATAGTCTTTCTAGCATTTGATCAATAAAAGGTAGAGGGTAATGATCTTTTCTAGTAGCTTTGTTTAATTTCCTGAAATCAATTACCATTCTATATCCTGTGACAATTCTTTGCGGGGTCAATTCATTTTTATCATTAGGAACAACGGCAATACCTCCCTTCTTAGGGACACAATGAACAGGACTAACCCATCTACTATCAGCAATAGGGTAAATTATACCTGCCTCTAGAAGCTTTAATATTTCATTTCTTACCACTTCTTTCATTTTAGGATTTAACCGTCGTTGGTGATCAACAACTGGTTTAGCATCAGGCTCCATATTAAATTTATGCTGACATAGAGTGGGACTAATGCCCTTTAGATCATCAAGAGTATATCCAATAGCAGCACGGTTCTTCCTTAGAGTTTTCAATAATCTCTTTTCTTCATGCTCTGAAAGGTTAGCACTAATAATAATAGGATATATCTCCTTTTCATCAAGATAAGCGTATTTCAGAGTATCCGGTAATTGCTTAAGCTCAAACACGGGATCACCCTTGGGTGGAGGAGGATCCCCAAGTATTTCAACAGGCAAATTGTGTTTCAAAATAGGGTGCTGATGAAAGAAAATCTTATCTATTTCATTCCTTTCATTCCTATGCATATCATTTTCATGATCTAGCAAATATTGTTCTAAGGGATCGGTAGGAGGCACAGCAATAGAAGCAAGACCAATAATTTCATCCTTACTAGGCAATTCTTTATCATGGGGTTGTCTACGAAATTTAGAGAAATTAAACTCATGAGACACATCCCCAAAGCTTACAGTAACAGTTTCTTTCTCACAATCTATCTTAGCATTAACAGTATTCAAGAAAGGCCTACCAAATATAATGGGACAAAAATCATCTTGTGGGGAACCAAGAATAAGAAAATCAGTAGGATATTTTACTTTCCCACACAAGACTTCAACATCTCTAACAATCCCAACTGGTGCTATAGTGTCTCTATTAGCAAGCTTAATGGTAACATCAATTTCTTCTAATTCAGCTGGTGCAATATCATTCATAATTTCTTGATATAAGGTAAAGGGAATTGCACTCACACTAGCACCCACATCACATAAGCCATGATAACAATGATCTCCTATTTTAACAGAAACAACAGGCATGCCGACAATAGGTCTATGTTTATCTTTAGTATCAGGTCTAGCGATTCTAGCTGCTTCATCACAGAAATGAATAACATGCCCGTCAATATTATCCACCAAGAGATCTTTAACCATAGCAATACTAGGTTCAACTTTGATTTGTTCAGGGGGTGTAGGTGTTCTAGTATAACTCTTACGAACCACAGTTGAAGCTTTAGCATGTTCCTTTATTCTAACAGGAAAATGTGGTTTCTCAATATAAGCAGCAGGAATAACATGATCAACATTATAAATAATAGTTTCTTCTTCAACTTTAATAGGTTCAACTACTATTACTTCAACGGGAGGATGATATTTAAACCACTTCTCCTTAGGGAGATCAACATGAGCAGCAAAAGATTCACAGAAAGAAGCTACTATCTCAGAGTCAAGTCCATATTTAGTGCTAAATTCACGAAAAGCATCGGTGTCTATAAAGGATTTAACACAATCAAACTTAAGGTTTATACCTGACTCCTTACCTTCGTCGAGTTCCCAATCTTCAAAGTTGCTTTTAATTCTTTCCAATAAGTCCCATTTGAATTCAATATCTTTCTTCATAAAGGAACCAATACAAGAAGTATCGAGCATGGATTGATCAATACGAGAAAGCCGAGCATAAAAATTCTGAATAATAATTTCTCTTGGAAGCTCATGATTGGGGCATGAATATAACATTGACTTAAGCCTCCCCCTAGCTTGAGCGATACTTTCTCCTTCACGAGGCCAAAAATTATAAATATAATTCCGATCATGATGAACCAGATGCATAGGATAAAACTTCTGATGAAATTCCAATTTCAATCGGTTGTAGTTCCATGATCCAATATCATCACATAGCCTATACCATGTCAATGCCTTTTCCTTCAAAGATAAAGGAAAGACCTTCTTCTTGACATCATCCTTGGGCAAACCTGCAAGCTTAAATAATCCACAAACTTCATGCACATAGATTAGGTGCAAATCAGGATGTAGTGTTCCATCTCCTGCATAAGGATTAGCTAGCAGTTTCTCTATCATCCCCGAAGGAATTTCATAATAAATATTTTCAGTAGGTTCAGTAGGTTGAGTAGCAACTCTTTGTGCTTCCAGTCAAGGTGAGATACCCCGAACAAGCCCCTCAAAGGATTATTTTCCATAGTAGCAAGTGACAGTAAATTTCAGCACACTATATAAAATTTTCCTTACCAAATTCCACTCACCAAAGGCGCTTCAATCCCCGGCAACGGCGCCAGAAAAGAGTCTTGATGACCCACAAGTATAGGGGATCTATCGTAGTCCTTTCGATAAGTAAAAGTGTCGAACCCAACGAGGAGCAGAAGGAAATGACAAGCGGTTTTCAGCAAGGTATTCTCTGCAAGCACTGAAATTATCGGTAACAGATAGTTGTGTGATAAGATAATTCATAACAGATAGCAAGTAACAAGTGTAGCAAAGGTGTAGCAAGGTGGACCAATCCTTTTTGTAGCAAAGGACAAGCCTGGACAATCTCTTATATAAAGCAAAGCGCTCCCGAGGACACATGGGAATTTCTGTCAAGCTAGTTTTCATCATGCTCATATGATTCGCATTCGTTACTTTGATAATTTGATATGTGGGTGGACCGGTGCTTGGGTGCTCCCCTTACTTGGACAAGCCTCCCACTTATGATTAACCTCTCTCGCAAGCATTCGCAACTACGAAAGAAGAATTAAGATAAATCTAACCATAGCATGAAACATATGGATCCAAATCAGCCCCTTACGAAGCAACGCATAAACTAGGGTTTAAGCTTCTGTCACTCTAGCAACCCATCATCTACTTATTACTTCCCAATGCCTTCCCCTAGGCCCAAATAATGGTGAAGTGTCACGTAGTCGACGTTCACATAACACCACTAGAAGAGAGACAACATACATCTTATCAAAACATCGAACGAATACAAAATTCACATGATTACTTATAACAAGACTTATCCCGTGTCCTCAGGAACAAACGTAACTACTCACAAAGCATATTCATGTTCATAATCAGAGGAGTATTAATTGTCATTAAGGATCTGAACATATGATCTTCCACCAAGTAAACCAACTAGCATCAACTACAAGGAGTAATCAACACTACTAGCAACCCACAGGTACCAATCTGAGGTTTTGAGACAAAGATCGGATACAAGAGATGAACTAGGGTTTGGAGAGGAGATGGTGCTGGTGAAGATGTTGATGGAGATTGACCCCCTCTCGATGAGAGGATCGTTGATGATGACGATGGCTTCAATTTCCCCCTCCGGGAGGGAAGTTTCCCCGGCAGAACAGCTCCGCCGGAGCCCTAGATTGCTTCTGCCCAGGTTCCGCCTCGAGACGGCGGCGCTTCATCCCGAAAGCTCTCTTATGATTTTTTCCAGGTAAAAACCCTCCATATAGCAGAAGATGGGCACCGGAGGCCTGCCAGGGGGCCCAGAAGCCACAGGGGCGCGCCCAGGGGGGTAGGGCGCGCCCCCCTGGCTTGTGACCTCCTGGTGGGTTCCCTCTGGTATTTCTTTCGCCCAATATTTTTTTTATATTCCAAAATAATTCTCCGTAACTTTTCAGGACTTTTGTAGTTGTGCAGAATAGGTCTCTCATATTTGCTCCTTTTCCAGTCCAGAATCCCAGCTGCCGGCATTCTCCCTCTTGATGTAAACCTTATAAAATAAGAGAGAAAAGGCATAAGTATTGTACCAAAGTGTGTAATAATAGCCCATAATGCAATAAATATCAATATAAAAGTATGATGCAAAATGGACGTATCAAGCCCCAAGTCGACGACTGGACACAGGAGTTCAGAACGTACCTGCTCCACGACACACTGCCGGAAAAGGAGGAAGACTCAGAGCGTGTGGTACGACATGCCACAACTTATTGTCTGCGGGACGGTGAGCTGTACCGCAGGCGCCCGAACGATGTCGTGTTGTGACGCGTGTCCAGAGAATAGGGGTGCGAGCTGCTGGCCGACATCCATGGAGGAGACTGCGGACACCATTCCTCGTCACGCACCCTTGTAGGGAAGGCGTTCTGCACTGGCTTCTACTAGCCCACAGCGCTCAACGATGCCACTGAGCTGGTCCGGTCCAACGAGGCTTGTCAGTTCCATGCCAAGCAGATTCATCATCCCGTGCAGGGCCTCCAGACCATCCCGCTCTCCTGGCCCTTCGCGGTTTGGGGGCTGGATATACTGGGGTCCTTTCCGCGAGCGGCCGTCGGGTACCGCTACCTCTATGTCGCCATCGACAAGTTCACCAAGTGGGCGGAGGTGGAGCCCGTCTGCACCCTCCCTGTCGGGTCGACGGTCAAGTTTATCAAGGGCATCGTGAGTCGCTTCGGCGTCCCCAACCATATCATCACCGATAATGGTTCGCAGTTCACAAGCAACCTTTTCAGGATCTATTGCGCTCACCTTGGAACGCAGATATGCTACGCCCCAGTGGCACACCCACGAAGTAACGGTCAGGTGGAGCACGCTAACGTGGAGGTCCTGCGGGGCCTCAAGGCAAGGAGCTTCAAGAAGAAGCTCGAGGCCTGCGGCAGGGGCTGGGTCGATGAGCTTCAGTCCGTGTTGTGGTCTATCCGCACCACCGGGGCTGCGGCGCAACTACAACGACGACATCCGTCCTTGGCCTTTGGAGTGCCCGAGGCCCTGTTCCGAGGTGGGCCCTCCATGCGGAGAGCGTGGGGGGCTCCCTCCGCGCTCGAGGGCCCGTCCGGAGCCGACCCCACTTCGCCGCATCATGCTTGGGGGCTGGGAGTGGGCTCCATGTCCCGGAGGCATGGAGCTCCCAGCTGTAACACCCCAAAATTTTAACCATGTTTTGTTAATTAAGATTTTGCCAGGAAATTAAAATTTTTCTTTTTGGATTTTCCTATGATCTCAGAGCCACTTCTTTTGTCTGAATTTCAAAAATTTCTTCTGTCCTATCTGAAAACTTTTGAATATTGTTGTGTGGCTTGAGTGTTTTATTTAATAATTTTATCGCACTTATTAAAATCAGTAGAACAATTTTTATAATAAAATTTGTCAAGATTTAATTCATTAAATAGCATTTTACCCCTTTTTAGAGCCTCTTTTGCACTACAACTATTTTATAACTCCATTTATAAATTCCACAAAAATTTGTAGAAGTCATGTGATGCCCCTGGATCACTTTTATGCAAAAACCCATCTTAGCCGTTTGTAAATTTTGAGCTCCACTTAAGGCTTCCAAATCTGGTTAAGTTTGTAGTTTGCACTACAACCTATTTAAATATTTCTTTAAAAATTCCATAAAAAATTTGGGGATGTCAGTAGAGGTATATAACTCAGGTTTATGCAAAAATCCATTTGGGTTCTTTGAAAAATTTGAGCAAACCATCCTCATCTTCATTCTGGTCCAGATTTGGTAGTTTGTACTGCAACCCCATTTTATCTTGCTCTTTTGGCCATGAAAGTTTTCCTGCTCATAGTCCACCCTATGAAACCCTTAAGTCCGGAGTTTGGACCCATTGGGATATTTTTGACACTTGCAATGATAGCTTACATTTTCTGTCCAGAACTGTAGTTTTGCAAAACTTGCACTAACTAGTTTCTGATTTTCTCAAACTAACCTTGCCATCTTCTTGTCGATTCAAAGAGACCCAAGTATGGGGATTTTGGTGGTCAGCAAGATGCTCGAGGTAGCCATGTCATTTCATCGAACACCTTGTGTGTCTGGCCAATTTTGACATAGTTCTGTGATTACTTTGTCCACTTGATCCCCTGACCCAACAACCATGTCCATTAGGCTTATTGCTTGCACCCTAACCGTCCTGTTAATTTGCAGCATCACCCAAGCCCTATAGCTAGCACTGGCATTCCGACAAACACTTGGCGTGCGTGCTCTGGGCGCGGCCAGAGCGCACGTTTTGCTCGTGCTGCTTCCGAGCCGTCGCGACCAGATGCCGCCTCCCCCGCTCGTTCCAGTCCTTCCCCCCTGTCTCCTGGTTCCGCCGCATCGCGCCAAGCCCCAGCCGGCCTTCTTCTCTGTAGTTCATCGCCGCCCCCGCAAGCCGCCACTGCCGCAGCAAGCCTCTGCCATGGCCGGCGCCGCCCAAGCCACAGCTTCTCGCCAGCTGCCCTCTGGAACAGGCCGTTCTCATCCTCGAGCGCGTCCGCTAGCTCCGGCCATCGCCACGTCGCCCTGCAGCCACAGAGGCGGTCGGCCGCCGAGCTTATCCTCTGCCACAGCGGAACCGACCTAGCCGTGCTATAAATAGAGCATCCCGAGCCTCCAGCTAGAGCACGAGCTCTCCAGTGAACCGCAGGAACCCACCGGAGGAGCCATTTGAGACCAAGAGGTCGTCCTCTTCGTCTCCGGTACCTTCGGCCGCCGCAACTTCCCGGTCAAATTCACCATGACCAGGGCCTCCCTCGTGACCCCTTTGCCACCGTTAGCCTTCCCTCAACCCTGCGGAGCCACCCCACCTCTCAGCTTCGACTGGGAGCCACCGTAGGCCAAGACCCATTTTGTTCCCGAGGATGCCGTCCGCCGCAGAGCACGCCGCCGGCGACCCCCTTCGCCCCCGCGACTCTCTCGACCACCGGGAGGATCGCCCTAGAGCCGCCGATCCATCCTCGCCCTCGGAACCCCATGGGGAGCCGCCGTTCGCCGGCGACGATCGCCGGAGACGCGCCCCGTCTCTGCCACAGGAGGAAGGAGGCACGGGCGACTGGTCAAACCTGACCAGTGGGCCCGATGGACCCACTGTCAGTGACCCAGCGACGGCCCGCGCTGGCTTAAGTGAAAGCGTAATCGCAGAAGTACGTCTCCCCTTCTCGCTAGCATATTTTATCTCTGAACCATTTTCTCCTCGCGCAAGCGTATTTCTTTGGGATACGTTTTCTGTTCTGGAAAGCGTATTCCCCCCCGAGCCGTTTTCCTTTTTCTGTTTTAATTAAAAACAGAATTTTGACCAGACTTTGACTGACTATATCTTTTAAAATAAAACTCCGATTGATTTGATTCTTTTTCCTACCTCTCTAAAATTTCATCTAGTTTATTTTCATATTTATTTGAAAATTTTCCGAGATAACTTTTTGTACTGTTTTCAATTTATGTGTTAATTTGAATATTTCTCAAAATAGGAATTAAAGAGAGGAGAAAACTTTCGAAAGTTTTAAGATGCACCCTACCTCTCCACAACTTGAAGGCAAGCATTCTGAACCCTGGTATAATATTTGTTGGGTGTTGTTTAATGTGACTACAACACCAAGTTAACCTGAAGCATGCATTATTTTATGTGACGTTGTGATCATGCTCTTGAGTGCATGATAGAATTTCCTTGCTATTGGAATTTAAATACTTGTGACAGTATTCATCCTCTTATACCTCTCATGCCTACCGGAAGGGATCCGGAGAAGTCTCTGTCTCGGGTAGACACGAGCTTGGTGTTGACATCTCGTTGAAGCGAGAGTGGTCAGTGAGGCATGAAGGAGTATGATGAGTGGTGTTTTCTATCTGATGTTGTGAAATATATTTGTTATGCTAATAATGCAGGAAACACTTAAACCTCCTGAGTCGACCATAGATCGAGTCTTGTGCCAGTAACCCCCCATACTTGAATCCTGCTACCACTTGTCCCTGCCTCGGGTCGGGTACGGTTGAGTAAGTCGTCAAACCCTTTCCTTGCACACACCGTACAGAGAGGCCATAGTGAAAGATACCACTGATCACTGGTAGGCATGTTACTTGGTCCGGGGGCATGGGTGTTTCCGGTCCGGGACCGAGAGGGGGGCACCCCTTAGAGCGCGCGAATATAAATTCGATCCCATGCTAATCGAGGTTGGAGCCTCCCCACTTAGAGTTTTGCTTAACGAGTGTCATGGGTGATTCCAGACACCGGTAAGTTAAGCTGGTGTGTGTGGGTCAGGTGTGTTGTCAATTCAAAGACCGTAAACAGAATTAGTCCTGGTGGACTAAGGGAATCCGTTACTCGTGGGTAAAGAGTACACCCTTTGCAGAGTTTATATCTATTCGAATAGCCGTGTCCGCGGTTAAGGACTACAGTCTGGGATGGGTCAAGTGTCGGTCTTAGTGTCGGTCTTCGGAGGAAAACTTCTAAACCGGAACATTGATCATGACATGTGACAAATGATAATTATGATTATTATTATTGTGGACTAACCATTTATATTATTTGAATTATTGAGTATCCCTGGGATGGTTCTACCTCCTGGATATTCATTGTGATTATTCTCATATAAGCCCTTTATGTGGTGTCGCTCAGACGCCCGACTGTGGCATGCCTGTTATTTATTTTCCTTATAAGCCCTTTGTGTGGTGTCGCTCAGACGCCCGACTGTGGCATGCTTGTTGTTTATTTTCTTTTATAAGCCCTTTATGTGGTGTCGCTCAGACGCCCGACTGTGGCATGCCTGTTATTTATTTTCCTTATAAGCCCTTTATGTGGTGTCGCTCAGACGCCCGACTGTGGCATGCTTGTTGTTTATTTTCTTTTATAAGCCCTTTATGTGGTGTCGCTCAGACGCCCGACTGTGGCATGCTTGTTATTTATTTTCCTTATAAGCCCTTTATGTGGTGTCGCTCAGATGCCCGACTGTGGCATGCTTGTTATTTATTTTCCATATAAGCTCTTTATGTGGTGTCGCTCAGACGCCCGACTGAGGCATGCTTTATATTTTTACCCCTTCGAGGCGTCGCTTCAGACACCCGATCGGTTTATTTTAGTTTTATTTTCTGATTGCTTATTCCTGTTTAATATGAACGATCTGCTTGCATCCGGAATTTTATTTTGCGACCGACTAAGCGACCGTGGAATATTTCAGTGCATGATTATCATCTGTTATATTATACCTGTTTTCCTGATGTTTGCGAGTACATTCAAAGTACTCACTGGCTTGTCCCTGGCTATTGTCTTGGCCAGATTTCTTGCCGGAGAGGAGCGCAACGACGGCAGCCCAGAACCTAGGCAACGATGATAGCAGCATCGTGAAGATAGGAGTTATCCAGGTCAGCTGTTCCTGTGGGAATGGAGTCCCATAGACACTGATGATCTGCAAACCACTTCCGCCATCAACCACTAGAAACCTTTTGTTGTACTCATAGACCAAAATGGTCTTGTACTGCATATTTTGTATTTTGCTTGGAATTTCTGTATCAAGATTGTGCCTCATCAGCTAACAGTAATCCTGGGGCTGGTGAGCACAAGGACCATTTACTGGGAAATTAATATCCTGGAAAACCGGTCCTGACAACCTTGGTATCAGAGCCAGGCTGACCATTGGCTAATCCTATCTTAGCCAGGTCGATAAACCTAGGTTAACCCACCTATTAGGCCCTAACCTAACCACAGCCAAGCTTCTCGGATACGATAGCCACACAGTGACCCCGACACCTTTTGGCAGTCGGTGCCCAACCTATCAGCCTAGCCCGTCGATCACGCGCCCGTGACCGACACCTAAATTGCCCCTTCCGCAAGCGTGCGACGGAAGACTCCGTTCCCTTTTTCTATAAAAGGAACGTTAGCCCCAACCCAGCACAGCACAGCCTCTACCCCAGAACCAAGCCAAGATGCCTGGCCCCATTGTTCACAATGAGACCACAGCAACTAACCTTAGAGGTTTTGTGACCGTGCTAGCAAACCTCACTCGTCGTGCCTTTGCAATAGAAGAGCCCCCAGAATATGTGGTGTACCAAGGGCTCAGAAGCGGCGAGAGTCGTCAATTCTGGGCTACGGTACACATCTATGGTAGGGGTATGGCGCCAGAACGCCCCTACAGGTTCGCCGGAAGGACAACTTCCTTTGAGCCACAAGCCATCCAGCTGGCCGCTCGAGAGGCTATAGTTCAACTCCAGCACCTGTCGCCAAGAGTTAACTGCCGCTCGTTCTACTACTATCCCAGTCGTGACGGGTATAGTAGGCCACCCCAGGTTGCCAACGGAGACCATGAGACGGACCCTGCCTTGCTGCATCTGGTATGCTATGTAGGCACACTAGAGGTATTGTTCGATCAGGTCACTCTTGATCTGCTCGCAGCTCGTGGGGAACTTGCCCGTCGAGCCCCGGCAAGAGGAGAAGATGCGTCCGACGCCGACAACCCAGTCATGCTGTTCGGACAGCCAATTGAGTCCTTGAGGTCTGCCCCTGCAGCCGACCGTAATGCATTTGCATCCCCGGAGGAGCACCGTCGCATTTTGGGGACACGCTCCGACGGGATTGTGACCGCCAACCCCCGCGATGGCCATCATCGCTACCCCGACCCTGCAGATCCTCAACCCCAGCCAGCAAACCCCGACAGAGAAGCCCGTGGAGAAGCCTCGACATCCACAAGGCACGCTCGTTTAGATATTAACGAGGTAGACTAAGTTACTCGAGTAGTACCGAGTCTTAGTATTCTACGCCTTGTAATAGTGTGACCTTGAGATCGCCATGAAATAGAGCGCCATGAAATAGAGCGCCGCTTGAGCGTCAAGGGGGGGGGGGGTTCCTGAGCAACGCGCCTCAGGAGCCTCACCGATCGCGTAGCTTCTTGCCCCTTGGTCTCGTCCTGGTGATCCGGACGCCCCAACGGTGACCGAGGCCACGCCCCTTTGGTCTCGTCTTGGTGATCCGGACGCCCCAACAGTGGTCGAGGCATGCTCGGGATTGGGCCCCACCGACGTGGAGTACCGAAAGGGCTCCCGAACCGTTCCGCTCACAAGGAAGAAGCCCTCCCTGGTGGGCTCCCCGAGTCCCCTGGACGCCCCAGCTGCACCTCGTGACGCACGAGCTCGCCACGACCCGCCAAGCTAAGTATGCCAAACAGAGTAGAAACTTTCTGATCAGATGATAGCCTGAATGTAGGGTATGAGACAGGAGTGCTAACGTGAGAATGCAGGCCCTAAGGTTTACTACGTTCCCCCGTCAGGCTTTTTGTGGCTCCAGGTACAGGGAAGGGCAGCGCAAGGGAAGGAATCTGGCCTCTCTAGATGACGTCGCTAAGACCCCGGCCTTAGGGGCGGCGTGCTCCCCTCAGGAGGGCTCGTCTCGCGAGGCCATCGTCCGGCATGGTGCGACAGCCCCACGGACCTCTCAAGGGGGGCCGGGCCGCATCGACGATGACACAAAGCTCCGCGCAAGAGACGAAGTCACGTCACACAAAACAAGCAACCGACGATTTCAAGGAAGGAGGAGGACGATGAAGGTAAAAAACAAAAGTTTAACGCCCTCAGGGGCCGGGTGTTTCTTAACATGACAGGAACCAGAGAAAGAAAACAAGGGAAGACTAGGCGGAGGAGCTGCTGTCGCCATCCAGACCATCACCCGCCCCGGTGCCGGAGTCGTCACCCTCGTCGAAGGAAGGCATTTGGACGAACCGTTCCACCAGGGACTCCACGTGCGGGCGCACCTCGTCCCTGAGGGGCCTCTGGATCTCCTCGGGCACCGGCTCCATGACGCGGGGGAGATCAAGCTCCGGGACGTGGCGGCGCAGGTTGGAGAAGACGCGCGTCAACGCGATGTCCAGGTGGTCACGCACGCTGGACACGTTGTCCTCGTCCACACGGGAGACGCCGGTCTCCAGCGCCTCCACCACCTTGCCAAAGAAGTTGAGGTAGCCTCCGTCTGCGTGCGCGCACGGCAGCGCGGGGGCTTCCCCGATGAATCGGCTCACCGCACCAACCGCGCGGTGGGCGATATCCAGGTACTGCTTGGCGCGCTGCGCCTCCAGCATCTTCGCGTGCGCCGCCTCGTCCTGAGTGGCCTGCACGGCGTCTGTAGCCCCCTTGATCTGGGTCTAAAGGGACGCAAGCTCCGCCTGGGCCTCCGCCTCACCCCTGAGTGCGGCCTGGAGGGCGGCCTCGGTGTCCGCCAGCTGGACCCTCAACTCGTTCGCTTCCTCCTGGAGCTCGTCGAGCCTGCGCCTCTTTGGCGCGGGCGCCCTGGGAGGAGGGAACAATCAGGTCCGGCGTGTCAGGTGCGATTGCAAGAGAAGCGGGCGGGTGACGGAACGCTTACTCATCGATGATGGCCCAGCGCCGGCAAGCTTGAGCCGGCCTCAAAGCCCCCCACCGCTGCCTCCAGAGGCCGACGGTGGAGCCGAAGACCCTGTGCGCTTCCCTGCACCCGCAACACTCCCCCCAGAAGCCATGGAAGAACAAAGGGAGAGAGGAGGATGAGGAAGATATCTTGGAAGGATGGGGAGCGAGAGGGCGCGTCAGGATGGCAAGACCCCCCGGGCGGGCCGGGTTTATAGGCACAACCGCAGCCCATGGGGCGTCGTGGGGAGTGGAGGCGCCGTGCACTCCTCGGGCGCCGCGTGCCAGGTGAGGGAGTCCTGGACTAAGGGGTCCTCGGGCCGCCGGCCTATCTCTCAAAGGCCGGCTTGGTGGGCCGCTCTCTGGTTATCGCAGGAAGGGCCGGGATATACGGCGACCCCGTACTCTAGAAGGAAACCTCTGAAGACGCGGCGTGCACCCCAAGTCAAGATGAGAGGATCAGCGTCTTTACATCCGGCTGGAGACTTATCATGTGTAAACCCTAGGTACCCACGGTGTCTATATAAACCAGGGGGTTTAGATTGTAGAGGGCAGACAAGCTCATCTAGGGTTTTGGCTACTTGATCTTGAGGTAGATCGACTCTGTAATCTTCATACACATCAATACATTCAAGCAGGACGTAGGGTTTTACCTCCATAGGAGGGCCCGAACCTAGGTAAACATCGTCTCCTTCGTCCCCTGTTACCCATCGATCCCAATCTCATAGCTCGGGACCCCCTACCTGAGATCCGCCGGTTTTGACACCGACATTGGTGCTTTCATTAAGAGTTCCACTGTGGGATCGCAAGAGGAATTGATGGCTCGCCTAATCATCAGCGATGAAGTCCGTAACGGGGGCTCTTTCGCCCCCGGACAGATTTTCGCTTTCGGAAGCATCATGCTGCACGCTGACTCTACCGGCCACCCTGGTCGGATCGGGAGTATCTCCCCCGATCAAGAGATCAGATTCGGGAACCTAGAGTTCTCCGTAGACTCCCGGGGCGACCTTTCATTCGCTGGGCTTGCGATTTCGTCTGACGAGCCCGAAGTCTCCGAAGCCTTAACTTCGGATCCTCCTCTCGACTCCGCCCTCGGGTCTATCCCTGCCGATGATCTGGCCCTTAGTCCGGATCCGGTTACAGTGCCTGAGGGCCAGGGGTCGGTCCCTGCCGAACACACTCTTTGGACGAACACTTTGGAGGTTAACTCCGAAAGTCCTAGGCAGATCGATCTGGTCGAGCTCTCGGCGCTCAACGAGGCGATGGATCGGATCCTATCAATAAAAATCACAGACGACCCGACCTCGACCCATGCTCAGATCATTCTGAAGGCGGGTCACGGCGACGGGGTTATTACCCCCGGGTAGGCCAAAGCTGGGGGGTTCTCTCCCCCTTTCGAAGAAAATCAATACAGCCGGCCAGTCCGCGACCGGCTGGCGGCTCCCTCGGGACCGGCTGGCGGCTCCCCCGGGACCGGCTGGCAGCTCCCCCGGGGCCGGCTAGTGTTTCCCTTCACGCCGGCTGGTGGGGAGCCACCACGTCCGCTACCGGCTCTCTCGGGACCGGCTGGGCGAGGAGCCGGCCGTCGGGCTAAACGGCCGGCTGGCTCACGACCGGCTGCCTCCACAACCGACCTACGGGCGGACCAATACCCGTCCCGTCCCTCTGCGCAATCAGTACGGCGACAAGACAAGACCTCCTCAACCGACCTTCGGGCGGACCAACGCCTGTCCCGTCTCACTGCGCATCAGCCAGCGACCAGGCGCGACCCCCTTCATCCGCCCCGACGTGGCTACAGTGGCTGCTGACGGCGGCCGACCGCGACAGGGCTTCCAACAGTACCGGCACGCCCCCGTAACCACTCCATTACCTGTCGGGCGTGGCTACAGTGCAGCCGGCCGCGCCGTTGACTTCGCCCGACAGACGCAAGACGACGCCCCAACGGGCCGCCCGTGCCGCGACATGACCGGCACGGGGATCCACCAAGCGGGTCCCGCCGGCTCCTGACGGACTCGACAGCCGGTGGGCCCTACCGGCGACAAGACCCCGCAGCCGGCGGCCCCCACAGCCGGCTAAGAGAGGCTGCCGGCTGGGGCCCCCCGAGACCTTCTATTCGTATTATAACCCGGGGGGTTGGCCTATAAAACCCCCCGGGCCTCCCCCATGCTACGGGGTTCGCGGTTTTTCCCCAGTCCCTCTTCACACAGACGTAGGGAGGCAGTAAGGGCAAGCTAGCTCCTTCTTCCTCCTCCATCCATACAGCTCCAGGAGCACTCTTGTAACCTCACCATTGTCTCAACTAGACCAAGTAGGACTAGGGGTATTACCTCCCACGGAGGGCCCTGAACTTGGGTACATCGTGTGTCTGCCACCGCTTGTGCCTAACCCCGCTCCCGGAGCCCGTCGGCGTCCTTCGGCCCCTCTCGATAAGCCTACCCATGGCATCTGCCGTGACGAAACCATGACAGTTGGCGCCCACCGTGGGGCCGTCCGCGGCGCCGGCCGGAGTCACGCTCCGGGCGGGGCCCTTCACCACCTCCCCCGGCTGCCTCACGTCCGGGCGGAACCGCTTGCCCGTGGGGCTGGCTCTGGCAGGTCCTGCGGGCAACGCGGTCGGCCTCTCCGACGGCTACCTCGGCCGCGACCTCGCGCTCAACGTCGCCGCGCTCGCTGGGCGGCTCAGCGAGCTGAGCCTCGCCGGCGAGCCGGCGGCTGGCGAGTACCCCAGCGGGGTGCTCGACTGCATCGACCCTCCATCGTCCGTGGGCGCACTCGCCACGGGCGAGGCCATCGCCTCCCACGCCTGCGTGGGGGTGATGGTCACCGCCTCCTCCACCACTTCGGGCCGTGTGCGGGCGGCCGAGGCCGATGCGGCCGCCGCCCACGCCGGTACCTCCGACCCGCTCGCCGCCGCCCTTCGGGGTCTGAGCACTCCCATCACTACGACGGCGGACCCAGCCGCCGCCAGAACCGAGCTGGAAGCGGCCCGCCGCCTGATTTTCGATAACGCCACTGCCCTCGCTGCCGAACGACGCCAGATGGAAGCCGCACAGCGAGAGTACATCTCTGCGTATGGTCTCACCCCGGCTGGCCCCGAGCCCAGCCGGCGTGGGGCTGTACGGGAACGCGGCCGCGCGGTCGCGGAGATCCTCGGCGGCCGCCTACCCGTCTACGACACCCCCGCGGCCAACCTGCGTGCCACCAAGGTTGCCTACGAGGATTTGGCAACCTTGGAGGGCGAGGAACGTGCCGCGCGCGAGCAACACATCAAGGACCTCATCGACACCGCCAACGCCCAACAAGTCATCCTCACCCCCGGTGGGGCCGTCTCCGAACTTCCCCGGCCCGAGGGCGAGGGTGCTGGGGCTACCAACCATCAGCCGGCCCAGCACTCCAGTACCCCTCGTCCCTCCGCCCGGCGGAGCGAGGGAAGCAACGTTCGGCGCACCCAGCTGCGCGGGAACGAACAACCGGCTGTGAACAGCTGGCGCAGCAACAATCCGGCTGGCGGCAACCACCGGGACGAGGCTCCGGCTGGCGGTAGCCGCCGGGACAAGGCTCCGGCTGGCGGTAGCCGGTGGGACGAGGCTCCGGCTGGCGGTAGCCGGCGCGACCGCGGGCACACTCCGCCCCCGCGGCCGGAACCGGCCCGGTCTATCCCGCCGGCCGTCCGCCCTGACCTCGCGGCCCGGCTCGGGCCGCGGGTCCCCCTCAGCGACAACGACGCCCGGCTCCGCCTCGACCAGCTGGCGCAGTTGGCTCTCCTTGAGGAGGAGGGATCGATTGGCCCGGCCTGCTTCGGCCCTCGGATCCGCAACGAGCCATTTCCGCCCGGTTTCACTCTTCCTCGCGACACCCCGAAGTACACCGGGGCCGCCAAGCCAGAAGACTAGCTGATCGACTACACCACCGCCGTCGGCATCGCCAGGGGGAACAAGCGCGTCGCCGTCCGCTACGCCCCCCTCATGCTGATCGGCTCGGCCCGCACCTGGCTAAATAGCCTGGCGGCCGGCAGCGTCAACACTTGGACGGACTTCGAGGAGGCGTTCGTCCGCAACTTCACCGGCACCTACAAGCGGCCGGGCCGGCCCCGCGAGCTGGCCATGTGCGTCCAGGGGCCGGAGGAACCCCTCCGCGACTATCTCACACGCTGGACCGAGCTCCGCAATTCCTGCGAGGGGGTGCACGAGGTGCAGGCCATCCAGTACTTCATCGAAGGCTGCTGCGATGGCACCCCCCTCAAGCACAAGCTCTTGTGCTCCGAGCCAACCTCCCTGGCGGACCTAATGTCCAAAGCGGACAAATACGCCACGGCCGATTCCTCCATGAGGATGAAGGCTAAGGCACCAGCAAAAATGGCTCCGCCCCCCGCCACGCCGCGGGCGGCAGCCGACAACTGGCAGCAGGGCAACAAACGCAAGGCCGACCAGTCCGACCCCCGCTACGGGAGCCGGCAGGTCGCCTCGCTTGAGGAAGAGCAGCCGGCTGCCCAGGCCTCCGTCCAGCGGCAGCGCACCGGCAAGACTGCCTGGCAGCCAAAGCTCACGTTCGAGCAAATGCTCGACCTCCCCTGCAAAAACCATTCCGGTACCAAACCGGCCACGCACACGCTCCGACAGTGCAGCTTCTCATAGCGATTGGCCCGGGGGGACGGCCTCCCGGCTCCCCCCGTGCCGCCAACCCACGCGCCGGCTCCGGCCCCGGCGCCGGCTCAGAACGACGGCCGGTTGCTCGACCGGTTCCCCGACCAAGACGGCTGCTACGTCGTCTTCACCAGTGAAGAGACGGACAAGCACGCCCAGCGCCGGCTCCACCGTGAGGTGAACGCCACCATGCCCGCGACTCCCCAGTTCATGCACTGGTCCGAGAAGCCAGTCACGTGGAGCCGGGCCGACCACCCGGCCGTGATGCCAAACCCGGGCAGCCGTGCCCTCATCCTCGATCCCACCATCGCCTCCGAGAAGCGCACGTGCCGCTTCTCGCGGGTGTTGATCGATGGGGGCAGCAGCATCAACATCCTCTACCTTGACACAATGCTCAAATTGGGGCTCAATGTGGAGGACCTACAATCAAGCCGGACCGTTTTCCACGGCATCGTGCCGGGAAAGTCCTGCACCCCAGTCGGCAAGATCAAGCTCGACGTCCTCTTCGGCGGCCACGACCACTTCCGCCGCGAGCCAGTTTGGTTCGAGGTAGTGGACCTCGACAGTCCCTACCACGCACTGCTGGGCCGGCCGGCTCTCGTCAAGTTCATGGCGATCCCCCACTACGCCTACCTCAAGCTCAAAATGCCGGGCCTCAAGGGCATCATTACCATCACCGGCAAGCACCAGATGTCAATCGCGTGCGCGCGAGACGGCAGCCGGCTGGCCGAGGCCCTGGAGATAGCGGAGGAGAAGCGGCAGCTCGACCGGCTGGTGGCCTTCGCCTCTGCCCAGCCGGCCGTGCCGGCTCCTCCGTCCCAATCAGTCGGAGAAGGCTCGTTTCAGCCGTCCAAGGACACCAGGCAGGTGCCACTGGATCCGGCTAACCCCACCCAGTGCGTGACCATCGGCTCCCGCCTCGACAGCAAATAGGAAAGCGAGCTCGTCGATTTCCTCCGTGAGAATCAGGACATCTTTGCATGGTCTCCCAAAGACATGCCTGGTGTTCCGAGGAAATTCGCCGAGCACAAACTTCACGTGCGACCGGACGCGAAGCCGGTCAAGCAACCCCTGCGCCGTTTCTCCGAGGAGAGGCGGCGTACTATAGGAGAAGAGATCGCCCGGCTGCTCGCAGCCGGCTTCATCATGGAAGTATTCCACCCAGACTGGCTAGCCAACCCAGTCCTGGTGCTGAAGAAGAACAAGACCTGGCGCATGTGTATCGACTACACAAGCCTGAACAAGGCGTGCCCCAAAGACCCGTTCGCCCTGCCGCGGATCGATCAAGTCATCGACTCCACGGCCGGCTGCGACCTGCTGTCTTTCCTCGACGCCTACTCCGGCTACCACCAGATAAAGCTGGACCCGGCCGACCGGCTCAAGACCTCCTTCATCACCCCCTTTAGAGCCTACTGCTACATCACCATGTCCTTCGGCCTGAAGAATGTAGGCGCTACCTTCCAGCGCTGCATGCAGAAGTGTCTCCTGCCTCAGATAGGCAGGAACGTCCACGTCTACGTTGACGACATCGTCGTCAAGTCCAAGAAGCATTTCAGCCTCCTCGACGATCTCCGAGAGACATTCGCCAACTTGCGCGAATACAAGATCAAGCTCAACCCAGAGAAGTGTGTCTTTGGCGTCCCAGCCGGCCAGCTCTTGGGTTTCTTCGTGTCCGCTCGCGGCATCGAAGCTAACCCCGAGAAGATCAGCGCAATCGAGCGCATGCCCAAGCCGGTCCGGCTCCGCGACGTCCAGAAGTTCACCGACTGCCTCGCCTCGCTCAGCCGGTTCATCAGCCGGCTGGGCAAGAAGGCTCTGCCCCTCTACGGCCTCCTACGCAAGACAGCTCTGGTCGAGCCGGGCCGGGACCCCTCGAAGAGGCCGGCCCTGTTCGACTGGTCCGACGAGGCGGACGAGGCATTCCATGGCCTTAAGCGGGCCCTCACCAGCGCGCCCATCCTGGCCGCGCCGGCTGAGAAGGAGCCCTTGCTCGCCTACATCGCCGCAACCACGCGCGTCGTCAGCATCGTTCTGGTGGTAGAACGGCCGGAGGAGGGCAAGGCGTTGCCGGCTCAGCGCCCCGTCTACTACCTCAGCGAGGTCCTCTCCGCCTCCAAGCAAAACTACCCCCACTACCAGAAGATGTGCTACGGCGTATACTTCGCCGCCCAGAAGTCAAGCAATATTTCCAGGAGCATGTCATCACCGTCGTCAACACCGCGCCGCTGGGCGAAATCATGAGCGGCCGGGACGCCACCGGCCGGATCGCCAAGTGGACCATCGCCCTCGCCGACTACGAGATACGGTACGAGCCCCGCACCGCCATCAAATCCCAAGCGATGGCCGACTTCCTCGTCGACTAGGCCAAAACCCAGTTCGTGCCACCTCCGCCCGACTCCACGCACTGGCGCATGCACTTCGACGGCTCAAAGATGCGAGCTGGCCTGGGAGCCGGCATCGTCTTGTCGTCTCCCAGGGGAGACCAGCTCCGGTACGCCCTCCAGATCCACTTCTCCGCCTCCAACAACGTGGCTGAGTACGAGGCCCTCGTCCACGGCCTCCGGCTTGCCAAAGACATCGGCATCCAACGCATCATATGCTTTGGCGACTCCGACCTCGTGGTGCAGCAGGTCTCTGGCGAATGGGATGCCAGGGACGCCAACATGGCCAGCTATCGCTTCCTCGTCCAACAGCTCACCGGCTCCTTCGAGGGCTGTGAGTTCCACCACGTCCCCCGAGCGGACAACGAGGCGGCCGATGCGCTGGCGAAGATCGGCTCCACCCGGCAAGCCAGCCCAGCCGGCGTCTCCCTCGAGCGGCTGCTAAAGCCTTCGATCAAGCCGTCTCCCGAATCGGAGTCCATATTCGTGCCGGCTAACGCGGCCGGCCCCTCGGCGGGTCCGGCTGCCCAGCCGGTCCCGCCGGCTGCGGCGACTTCGCCGGCCCCGCCGCCTCCGGCAGCGGCAACTTCGCCGGCTCCGCCACGGCCGGCTGCCCTGCCGGCACCACGCGCCCCGGCTGCCGAGCCGGACACATCCGCAACAGCCGGCCCAGAGCCCGCGGCTGTCATGATGGCAATCGACGTTCCTCGCGGCGCCTCCCTCCCGGGGACTGGCGAACCGGTCCCGGGGGCTGGGGAGCCGGTCTCGGGGGCTGACGAGCCGGTCTCGGGGGCTGGTCCCCCAGACCCGGGGGCTGCTGCCGCCTCCGACGTCCCGCTTGGGCCCGAGCCGGCTCCCGTCTCGGCTCCCTCGTGGGCTCAGCCCATCCTGGCGTTCCTCCTACGTGGCAAGCTCCCCTCCGACGAGGCCACGGCAAGGCAAATCCAGCGCCGAGCCCCGGCCTATGGCATCATCAACCACGAGCTGGTTCATCGCAGCACCACCGGCGTTTTCCAACGCTGCGTGAAGCCGGAGAAAGGGCAAGAAATCCTCCTCGACATCCACCAGGGCGAGTGCGGGCATCACGCCGCCTCCAGGTCCCTGGTGGCCAAGGCATTCCGCCACGGTTTCTACTGGCCGACCGCTCTGGAGGCGGCCAAGAAACTGGTCGACGAGTGCGAAGGCTGCCAGCGCTTCAGCACACAGAGCCACCTGCCGGCCACCGCCCTCCAAACCATCCCTCTCTCATGGCCCTTTGCGGTCTGGGGGTTGGACATGGTGGGACCCTTCAAGACCGCTCGAGGCGGCATGACACATCTGCTGGTCGCCGTCGACAAATTCACCAAGTGGATCGAGGCCCGGCCGATCAAGAAGCTGGACGGCCCCATGGCCGTCCGGTTCGTCGAAGACAACACGGTCCGCTACGGCGTCCCCCACAGCATCATCACCGACAACGGCACGAACTTCGCCAAGGGCGCGCTAGCACGTTTCTGCTCCAAGCAGGGCATCCGGCTCGATTTGGCATTTGTCGCCCATCCGCAGTCAAACGGACAGGTCGAGAGGGCCAACGGCCTGCTCCTGTCCGGCATCAAGCCCCGGCTCGTGACGCCACTGACCAGGTCAGCCGGCTACTGGATCGAAGAGCTACCGGCTGTCCTCTGGAGCCTCAGGACCACGCCCAACCAGTCAACCGGCTACACCCCTTTCTTTCTCGTGTATGGGTCCGAGGCAATCATCCCCACCGACATCGAGTTCGATTCGCCTCGGGTTTCCCTGTACATGGAGAAAGACGTGAAAGAAGCAAGAGAAGACGGCGTCGACCTCCTCGAGGAGGCCCGCGAGCTGGCCCTGAGCCGGACGGCCATCTATCAGCAGAAGCTCCGGCACTACCATAGCAAGCGTATCTGGCCACTCTCCTTCCGCGAAGGGGACTTGGTGCTCAGACGGATCCAGCGAACTACCGGCCAGCACAAGCTGTCCTCCCCGTGGGAGGGCCCGTTCATCGTCAGCAAAGCACTGCACAACAACGCGTACTATCTAATAGACGCCCAGAAGCCGCAGAGGCGCAAGAGAGACGCCTCCGGCGAGGAGACGGAGCGCCCGTGGAACGCGGCGCTCCTCCGTCCATTTTACTGCTAAAAAGCCGGTGTATGTATGTATCCTTCCCTTTTGGGTTTTATGAATGCAACGGGGGTCCCAAGCCAGCGCTTGGGGCACGCCCTTTTTACAATCCTTCCCAAGTTTCCTCATTATTTAAAAGCACGCCACCCGGGTCCGGCTCCCAGACCCGGGGGCTCGCCGGCTCCCCTCCGAGGCGGACAAATACTGTGAGCAAGCAACCCTTCGCTACCTCCCCCAACCAGCTACAGACCGGCTCCCGGCTGTCCGGCTGGCGGGACCGTGAGATACGAAGGAACTTCTCACACAAAAGTCAGCCAACGAGTGGCAGCCGGACTGTGCTATTCCTAGCAACTGGCCACTACCGGCTCAACCTAGTCCTAGCCGGTTGACTCTAAGAGCCCGCTGGTTTTCCCAAGGGTGAAGCCTCGTCCCTGTCCCAGACCGGCTCCCGGCTGGCTGGCAGGCGGGGTGGAAGCCGGAAGGAACACCGGTGCGCGACACAAGTCAAAAGGCGAAAGGCAAAAGAAGAGCCGGCACACATAAATTTTTTTAACGGCATAAGTTAAAACGATAAACGGCCACAGGCCAAAGGTTCAATACAGCCAGAGGTTCATTACAATAACACACCCCCAGTGGGTGGAAAAGTGTCTTAAACACACTATGCAGAAGGAAGAAACAAATAAACAAGCGGGCCGGCTCAGGCCACCGGCGCGTCGCCAGCCGGCTCGACGGCCCGCCCGGAGGAAGCCGCGGCCTTCGGGTCCGCCTCCGTCGTCTCTGTGGCGCCGGTACCACCGTCGGTGCTGGAGGCGGTGCTCTCTTCGGCGACCCTATCGTCCTCCGGGCCTTCAGGGTTGCCGAAGGAGTCCTCCGCGACCGGCTCGCCGTCCTCGCCAAGGGCCGGCAGAAGCACGTCCGGGTCAACGTACGAGGCGAACTCGTTGGCCCGGCGGACAAGGTCATCTTCACGGGCCACCCGCTCCGCCTCCGGGACGGCACGCATCGTGGTCAGCCGGTCCAAGTTGACCCCGGTGTACCACGACGTGACGAACCGGAGCGCCATCTGCGCACCGGCTCGAGCTGCCGACGCCTTCCAGACCTCGATCCGGGCCTTGGCGTGCTCCAGCCACAGCGCCACCCGGCCCTCCGGGGCCCCGCGACCCGGCTACAGGGCGGCAATCACCTCCTGGCCGGCTGTCTTCAGCCGCTCCACGCTGCGCTGAAGGAAGATCAGCCGGTTCTCCACGGCCAACGCAATGTTGTCCATGTCCCACCTGGCATCCTCCTCGCGCTCTCGCCTGCCCCGCTGACCCTCCCAGTTGGTCGCCACGGCTCGCTCAGCGTAGCCCTGGGTCTCTTGGGCGGCTTCGGCCGCCTGCTTGACGGCGCCTTCCTTGGCCGTCACCTCCCGCTGCAGCTCCTCCTTCAGACGCTCCAGGGCCGCCTGCCCGTCCACCAGCAGGCCGGCCACCCGGTCTCGCTCCGAGGTGATCTCCTGGACCTTCTGCGCCAGCCGGTCCCGCTCGGAGGCCACCTCGTCCCTCTTCTCCCGGATGGAGGCCAGGGTGTCCAGGTCCGCTGCAGAGGCAAACAAACACGATCAGCAACGCAAGCAAGACCCGCGCCGGCTGCTGAGCAGCCGGCCCGGCTCTCGGGGGCTACACCCAGTGGGTGCGCTCGCGCGCCCCCACTAGAACTGACATACCTTGCGCCTTCTTCAACTCCTGCTCCAGCCGGTAATACCCGCGCTTGCTACGGTTGTGAATGGCAACCGCCTCGTCAAAAAGCTCCTGCCGCCTGGAGTTCCCCGCCTGCTCCAAATAAACCAGTTAAGAAAATACAAAGAAGAGCCGGTCCGGCTGCCTCGCAGCCGGTCAGCCGACCCGCATCTCGGGGGCTACACCCAGTGGGTGCGCTAGCGCGCCCCCACTGGAAATTCGACGAAGAACGAGAAGGTTTACCTCTGCGCGCTGCAGAGCGGTGTCGACCACTTCGGAAAACTTGGCCAGCTCCTCGCGGCACCGCGTCAGGACGCTGCCCAGTTCGTCGAGCGCAGGGCCCGGGCCGCCGGTGGACGGAGGCAGGGCGGCTGGGACGCGGGCCAGCGCGTCCCAGTCCTTGATCACCTCCTGCATGGTCCTCCCGGACCGGCTCCCCTCGCCGCTCGCTCCGGCATCCGCCGCGTCGCCGTCTGCCGGGGGCAGTCGCTGACCACGAGGGCCCGGGAATCGGCTCCCGGCTGCCCCACGTCCGGCGCCGCTGCCCCCGCTCCCGTCAGGCTCGGTGGGACGGCCGCGGCGGCCGGCGCTCCCGTCTCCTCGGTCGGCGCCTCCGGCGCAGCCTCCGGCATCGCCTCCGGCACCACCTCCTGCATCGCCTCCGGTGCAGCCGGGGCCTCCGGCACGTCGGCCGCGGGCGGCGTCGCCACCGTCTCCGCCTGCCGGGGCCCCTCCGGTGCCGGCTCGGGTCTGCTCCCCCCGGCCGGGCCACTTCCGCCTCGGCCGTGGCTGCGGCCGTCTCCGCGGCCGGCCTCCACGGCTCGCTCGACGGAGGCCTCGACCTACGAGCCGACTCCGCCGCCGAGTCCGACGCCACCGCGGGGTCCACGGGCCGCCTCCGCCTCCCGCCGCTCGAGGCCCCGGAGCGCGAGGTCCCGCCCTGGGCCCCCGACTTCAGCTCCGCGAGCCTCCTCCTCTCCTCACGCTGCGTGGCAGCGTGCTCCAGGGCCAGCCGGCTGGCCGGCTCCGGCGGGCTGTCTGTTGACTCCACGTCATGGAGCTCGATGGGGTCCCTGCAATGGTAGAACATTCAGCCGCCTGCCGGCACGAAACCAAATGAAAGAAACACCCCGAAGAACCAAAGTACTCACCCGGTGACGACGGGAAGGACCCGCTTGGCCCGCGCCGGCGGCTTCGCCGTGACCGCCTTCACCCGCTTGCGGGCCGGCGGTTGGCCCATCGGCTCCTCCCGATCCGGTCTCTTCCCCTGACGGGAGGACCCGGCCGCCCGGCTGCGCGGCGGCCGCTCCTCGCTCTGCCCGCGCGGGCTCCTCTGAACTGAGGGGGGAGGCGCGTCCAGGATCCGGACGTCATCATCATCATCATCATCACTCCAATCTTTGATCGTGGGGCCGGAGGGGTACTGACCAGCCGGTCGGGACCCGCCGGCTCCCGGGTCGCCTCCCGCCTCGGCTTCTCCCGAGGAATCGACCCCCTCTTCGGCTCTGGCTCCTGGCTCAAGGTCCTCGGGGTCGGATTCGGCGCGCTCGGCCTCGAAGATCTGGGGGTGCGGGCCATCCGGCGTGTTCTGTCGAACGAAAAGCTGCGGTTAGCACGACGGGTGAGACCGGGCGCCGGCTGAAGAGATACAAAAGGAAAAAAGAAGAATTCACCTCGACGGGGCGTACCAGGGGTGCCGGGTTGAGCTGGCTGTACGACTCCTTGCCTAGGGACCAAGTCCCCGGCACCAGCTTGAAGGTCGTGATGTCGTTCACCCGCTTCGCCACCTGGTCCGTCGTCAGCTCGATGGTGGACAGCCGGCAGGGGTCCCGCCGGCCGGACATGTCGCAGATCCGGTGCGGCCTCAGCTGGAGGGGCAACACCCGGCGCGCGATGAAGGCGGCCACCAGGTCGGAGGCAACAAGCTCCTCTCCGCGTATCATCGTCTGGATCCGGCCTAGTTCTCCGAGAACGGCGTTGGGCGGGCCGGCCCCCGAACAGTTCACTCCGGAGGACGGGGCGTTGACGAACGCCATCAGCCGGATGTAATCCAGCAGCGGGTCGGCGTTCCTCATGTAGAAGAAAGTTTTGTTCCAACCCTTGACGGAGTCGATGAGGTCGATACGGGGAAAATGCGGACCGCGGCAACACACCACCGCTCCCCCGTAGGCATACGGCGTTTCGTCCTTGTTCTTCAAGGCCTTGAGATAGAAGAGCTTCCTGAAGAGCTCCACGAAGGGAAGCATCCCCAGGTAACCCTCGCACAGGGTCACGAAGCTGGCGATGTAGAGAATGGCGTTGAGGCCGAGGTGATGCGGTTGGAGGTCGAAGGTGTCCAGCAGCAGACGAAAGAAGAGGCTCACTAGCAGGCCGAAGCCACGCAGGAAGTGGCAGGCGAAGACGACGTGCTCTCCCGCCCGCGGCCGGGGCACCACCTCACCACCCGGCGCGCGGGCGACCACGCGCTCCTCCGGCGGCAACATGCGGCCGCGGCGGAGCCTCTCGATAACCTCCTCCATGATGACGGAGCCTCCCCAGCTGCCATGCGGGCCTTCGGCCATCGCTGCAGCGGGGCGGTGCGGATCGGCGTGCGGGCGGAGCTCCGGCGAGGGGCGAGCGCGAAGCAAGCGCGGATGGCGAGAAGACGAAGAAGACGAGGGGAGCGAGGAGTGTGTAACTGCCTCCGCCCCTCGCCCTTCCCCTTTAAATAAGGGGGCGATGTCCGGGGGAGGTGGGGATTAACTGCGCCCACTCCCCCGGGAAACCCGCGTGATCGTGGGCGTTTCGGGTTGCGGCCACCGCGATCTAGGCGCAGCAGATCCCGGTCTGCGGCCCGAGACCTACTAGGCTACGCCCGCGACCTAGCGGGCTAGGCCAAGTGCGACGTCCCGTCTGCCCGCGTGCGCGGGCCCCACGGCTTCATTACGCTCTGCGTGGCGCGCCGCGAACCGGCGCGGGAGCCGGGGCGGCGCGGCGGAGCCCGAGGCCTCGGGGGTCGCCGCCGCCTCGTCCGACCGCTCGGCTCCGCGCGAGAGATAGGCACCGCCTGGAGGAAGCCGCCGGCTCCTCCTCGTCCGGCAGACGGGAGCCCCCGCCGGCTTCGGGGAATACTGACGGGGTTATTACCCCCGGGTAGGCCAAAGCTGGGGGGTTCTCTCCCCCTTTCGAAGAAAATCAATACAGCCGGCCAGTCTGCGACCGGCTGGTCCGCGACCGGCTGGCGGCTCCCCCGGGGCCGGCTAGTGTTTCCCTTCACGCTGGCTGGCGGGGAGCCACCACGTCCGCTACCGGCTCTCTCGGGACCGGCTGGGCGAGGAGCCGGCCGTCGGGCTAAATGGCCGGCTGGATCACGACCGGCTGCCTCCACAACCGACCTACGGGCGGACCAATACCCGTCCCGTCCCTCTGCGCAATCAGTACGGCGACAAGACAAGACCTCCTCAACCGACCTTCGGGCGGACCAACGCCTGTCCCGTCTCGCTGCGCATCAGCCAGCGACAAGGCGCGACCCCCTTCATCCGCCCCGACGTGGCTACAGTGGCTGCTGACGGCGGCCGACCGCGACAGGGCTTCCAACAGTACCGGCACGCCCCCGTAACCACTCCATTACCTGTCGGGCGTGGCTACAGTGCAGCCGGCCGCGCCGTTGACTTCGCCCGCAGACGCAAGACGACGCCCCAACGGGCCGCCCGTGCCGCGACATGACCGGCACGGGGATCCACCAAGCGGGTCCCGCCGGCTCCTGACGGACTCGACAGCCGGCGGGCCCTACCGGCGACAAGACCCCGCAGCCGGCGGCCCCCACAGCCGGCTAAGAGAGGCTGCCGGCTGGGGCCCCCCGAGACCTTCTATTCGTATTATAACCCGGGGGGTTGGCCTATAAAACCCCCCGGGCCTCCCCCATGCTACGGGGTTCACGGTTTTTCCCCAGTCCCTCTTCACACAGACGTAGGGAGGCAGTAAGGGCAAGCTAGCTCCTTCTTCCTCCTCCATCCATACAGCTCCAGGAGCACTCTTGTAACCTCACCATTGTCTCAACTAGACCAAGCAGGACTAGGGGTATTACCTCCCACGGAGGGCCCTGAACTTGGGTACATCGTGTGTCTGCCACCGCTTGTGCCTAACCCCGCTCCCGGAGCCCGTCGGCGTCCTTCGGCCCCTCTCGATAAGCCTACCCATGGCATCTGCCGTGACGAAACCATGACAGTTGGCGCCCACCGTGGGGCCGTCCGCGGCGCCGGCCGGAGTCACGCTCCGGGCGGGGCCCTTCACCACCTCCCCCGGCTGCCTCACGTCCGGGCGGAACCGCTTGCCCGTGGGGCTGGCTCTGGCAGGTCCTGCGGGCAACGCGGTCGGCCTCTCCGACGGCTACCTCGGCCGCGACCTCGCGCTCAACGTCGCCGCGCTCGCTGGGCGGCTCAGCGAGCTGAGCCTCGCCGGCGAGCCGGCGGCTGGCGAGTACCCCAGCGGGGTGCTCGACTGCATCGACCCTCCATCGTCCGTGGGCGCACTCGCCACGGGCGAGGCCATCGCCTCCCACGCCTGCGTGGGGGTGATGGTCACCGCCTCCTCCACCACTTCGGGCCGTGTGCGGGCGGCCGAGGCCGATGCGGCCGCCGCCCACGCCGGTACCTCCGACCCGCTCGCCGCCGCCCTTCGGGGTCTGAGCACTCCCATCACTACGACGGCGGACCCAGCCGCCGCCAGAACCGAGCTGGAAGCGGCCCGCCGCCTGATTTTCGATAACGCCACTGCCCTCGCTGCCGAACGACGCCAGATGGAAGCCGCACAGCGAGAGTACATCTCTGCGTATGGTCTCACCCCGGCTGGCCCCGAGCCTAGCCGGCGTGGGGCTGTATGGGAACGCGGCCGCGCGGTCGCGGAGATCCTCGGCGGCCGCCTACCCGTCTACGACACCCCCGCGGCCAACCTGCGTGCCACCAAGGTTGCCTACGAGGATTTGGCAACCTTGGAGGGCGAGGAACGTGCCGCGCGCGAGCAACACATCAAGGACCTCATCGACACCGCCAACGCCCAACAAGTCATCCTCACCCCCGGTGGGGCCGTCTCCGAACTTCCCCGGCCCGAGGGCGAGGGTGCTGGGGCTACCAACCATCAGCCGGCCCAGCACTCCAGTACCCCTCGTCCCTCCGCCCGGCGGAGCGAGGGAAGCAACGTTCTCTCCCCCTTTCGAAGAAAATCAATACAGCCGGCCAGTCCGCGACCGGCTGGCGGCTCCCTCGGGACCGGCTGGCGGCTCCCCCGGGACCGGCTGGCAGCTCCCCCGGGGCCGGCTAGTGTTTCCCTTCACGCCGGCTGGCGGGGAGCCACCACGTCCGCTACCGGCTCTCTCGAGACCGGCTGGGCGAGGAGCCGGCCGTCGGGCTAAACGGCCGGCTGGCTCACGACCGGCTGCCTCCACAACCGACCTACGGGCGGACCAATACCCGTCCCGTCCCTCTGCGCAATCAGTACGGCGACAAGACAAGACCTCCTCAACCGACCTTCGGGCGGACCAACGCCTGTCCCGTCTCGCTGCGCATCAGCCAGCGACCAGGCGCGACCCCCTTCATCCGCCCCGACGTGGCTACAGTGGCTGCTGACGGCGGCCGACCGCGACAGGGCTTCCAACAGTACCGGCACGCCCCCGTAACCACTCCATTACCTGTCGGGCGTGGCTACAGTGCAGCCGGCCGCGCCGCTGACTTCGCCCGACAGACGCAAGACGACGCCCCAACGGGCCGCCCGTGCCGCGACATGACCGGCGCGGGGATCCACCAAGCGGGTCCCGCCGGCTCCTGACGGACTCGACAGCCGGCGGGCCGTACCGGCGACAAGACCCCGCAGCCGGCGGCCCCCACAGCCGGCTAAGAGAGGCTGCCGGCTGGGGGCCCCCGAGACCTTCTATTCGTATTATAACCCGGGGGGTTGGCCTATAAAACCCCCCGGGCCTCCCCCATGCTACGGGGTTCACGGTTTTTCCCCAGTCCCTCTTCACACAGACGTAGGGAGGCAGTAAGGGCAAGCTAGCTCCTTCTTCCTCCTCCATCCATACAGCTCCAGGAGCACTCTTGTAACCTCACCATTGTCTCAACTAGACCAAGCAGGACTAGGGGTATTACCTCCCACGGAGGGCCCTGAACCTGGGTACATCGTGTGTCTGCCACCGCTTGTGCCTAACCCCGCTCCCGGAGCCCGTCGGCGTCCTTCGGCCCCTCTCGATAAGCCTACCCATGGCATCTACCGTGACGAAACCACGACACACGGGGAATTTTTCGACCCACCCACCACCCACTTGGTAGCCACTATCGAAGACTTAACCGATATGCTGGACTACGCCTCCGAGGAGGCAGAAGACATGGATGAAGAGGATGGCGCCCCCGCCCCTGTCAACACTGGGCGATGGACTGCCACCTATACCTACGACGTCTACATGATAGACACCCCCGATGATAAGGGCGATCGCACCCCTAAGAAGAATGGCGATAAATCCGGTGAGGCGCTGTCAAGGCGCCGGAAACAGCGCAAATGATCTAAGGCAAACAAGGGAAGGGAAGCCATTACAGGCACCTGGGAAAACGACACCCCGGAAGACCTCGGCGACCCTGAAGACCCCGAACAACCACTGGAGGACCAGGAAAGGCCCGATGATCAGCGCGACACCGAGGATCCTAATGATTCTGAGGACGACAACTACCTTCCCCCTATCGAGGAGGAAGACAGCCTAGAAGCCGAAGACCTCACCGTCCCCAAAAACCCTGCGGATCAGGAACGGTTTAGGCAGCAGCTTTTAGCCACCGCCCGAAGCCTGAAGGCAAAAGAATAGCAGCTCAAGGCTGAATAGGACACCCTCAATGATAGATGGACGAGGGTCTTGGTAGCCGAAGAAGGGTACAGTACCGACCTACCGGACCAACCCAAGAGCTACCCGCGCCGGCGGCTGCTGCCGCAATTCGATGATGAGGCCCTTGAAACATCGCCTCCCAGGCATACTCCGTACGACCGGCCGGACCGCCCTCCCCGAGGACGGGATAGAACGGCCGGCGAGGCCGAGTACAGACCTGTGGTACCCCGCAGGAGAGGGAAAGAGCCAGCAGGGCCTGAGGAGAGGTACGACTTACGACAGGACTTGGATTATAGAGCAGGCCACACAAGATCCATCTACGGATCTAGAGGGTACTCCCCCCTGCTAGATGGGACGGGCACCAGTCTTGGCTCGACCGCAACAATAGAGGTCGGGAACAATACCGGGCCCGACCTACCGCCGATCATAGGCATGACATAGCTCGGGTCAGAGGCGCTGCCCGCCCACTATGCTTCACAGACGAGGTGATGCAGCATCGGTTCCGTGAAGGGTTTAAACCCGTTAACAGAGAGCAATACGACGGGACAACAGACCCAGCCTTTCGGATTGAGGTCTTCCTCCTCCACATTCATATAGAACGAGGAGTTGATCTCCACGCCATCAAGTATCTGCCCCTAAAACTTAAGGGGCCAGCTCGACAATGGTTAAACAGTCTCCCCGACAATTCTATCGGGAGCTGGGAAGAGCTCGAGGATGCCTTCCGATCTAACTTCCAGGGCACTTATGTCCGGCCACCAGACTCCTCTGACCTGAGAAATGTGTCAGATTTTGGGCTCCACAAAACCCTTAAGATTCGAACACAGGGGCGTGTGCGAAGATCCCCAGCGACTTCGCCCAACCTAGCTTGCTACTCGATGAACACAACAGCAAACTCGCACGATGACGAGGAAGAAGATGAACACGACAGTTTACCCAGGTTCGGGCTGCTGCGAAGCGTAATACACTACTCCTACTTTGGTGGATTGCCTCTCGAAGAGGTGGGGTGGATGAACAAGTACAGTGTTCCAGGGCCTCATGAGGGCTCCCCAGAGGTGTTCGGGGCCCTCTGTGACTTGGTGATGGATGAGTAGCGGAATGGATGCGGATCCCCCTCTTTGGTGTAGTCTACCCTCTATATATAGTGGTGGCTTGGGTCCTCTTCGCTTATCGCAATGGCGGGAAGGGATCCCACAACGGCCAATTTTGAAGGGGGACAGGGGTGCGTGCTCGCCCTGCCCAAATGCGGTCTTCGCCTGCAACGTAGCTGTCGACGGCGCAGGGACGGGCTCAGCGATGACGTCCGTCCTGCGGGGCTGGTGGTTGCGGTCTTGTTGCACCGGAATGGAAGCCTTTGGGGGGTGCTTTGGGAACCCGCGTACGTCTCTGCTCCCTTTGCACCAAAGGGGAAACTGTGCCGTCTGGCATGCTGGCGCCCGCCTATCTTTCCTTGCGTCACCTTTGACTCCCGAGGCCGGGCCTTGCATAGAGATCTTCGCCGCTCCGGAGGGGGCCTGAGGAGGCCCATCCCTTGCCGGTCTTGAAGTTGTTCCCCCTCGCGAGGCTTGGGCCCTCGCGAGGGCCTTGCCTTGGGTGGGGTCGCGCCCGGCTGTGTTTGGTGGATGAAGTGGGCCACGCCCTGGGCCGCAGGCAGGCAGGTCTGGGTAGCCCCGTTCCCAGAACGCCGACACAATGTTGTCCAGAAAGCAGGTGAATCGGCTCGGAAATTCTGGAATTGGTTCTTGACCTAGAAAAACCAGATCGTTGACTGCCCGGACGCCGAGGAATAGCCTCCTTCAGACATAACATCCGGGACGAATGGCTAGCTCGTCAGCTCGGCCAAGACAAGCCAAGGACAAAGTCCGCCCTTACCTCACTTATGACCCGCTTTTGCGCGGGTGAGGATAACTGGTTAGCTCGACGAAGTCATAACCCCGAAGATCCCGGCCCCTCAGAAGTCCGGGATGGAAATGGGAAACCACGACGTAACAAAAACAAACGCCGGCACAACAACGGCGATGCTGAGGACACTGCCGTTAATGCCGGTTTCCGCAACCCAAAATCCGGACAGCGGAAGAAACCTTCTAAAGGAAATCGAGATGGACCTACCATGCTGGACAAAATCATGGATAGGCCCTGCTAGATCCATGGCACCCAAGACAAGCCCGCTAACCACACTAACCGTAATTGTTGGTTATTCAAACAAGTTGGCAAACTCGCAGCCGAGGAGCAAGGCAAGAGCCCACGCAGCGAGGACGATGACGAGACCCGCGGTCCAAGCAATGGAGGACAAAAGCAGTTCCCTCCAGAGGTAAAAACCGTGAACATGATATATGCCACTCACATACCAAAAAAGGAGAGGAAACGCGCCCTTCGGGAGGTCTACGCCGTAGAGCCCGTAGCCCCGAAGTATAACCCATGGTTGGCTTGCCCGATCACCTTCGACCGACGGGATCATCCGACCAGTATCCGTCATGGAGGTTCGGCAACCCTCGTCCAAGACCCCATTATCGATGGGTATCACCTCACTAGAGTCCTAATGGACGGAGGAAGTAGCCTCAATCTGATTTACTCAGACACGGTGAAAAAGATGGGTATAGATCCGTCAAGGATCAAACCCAACAACACTACCTTTAAAGGAGTGATCCCAGGCATCGAAGCCCGCTGCTCGGGCACCGTGAACTTGGAAGTAGTGTTCGGCTCACCCGACAACTTCCGCAGCGAAGATTTGATCTTCGACATTGTCCCTTTTCGCAGCGGTTATCACGCCCTACTCGGCCGCACAGCATTCGCTCGCTTTAATGCCATCACCCACTACGCGTACCTGAAGCTCAAGATGACCGGGCCCAGGGGGGTCATTACTGTCAATGGCAACACATAGCGCTCTCTCCGAACTAAGGAACACACAGTGGCCCTGGCAGCTGAATCCCAATGCGGCGATGATAGGTCGACCCCCAAATCAACCATAAAGGCACGTCATGATAGCAAACGAGTTCGGTCTCAACCCGAACTCCCGGAATCATCTTCCGCCCAACAAAAATAGGGATACGCCCCCCCACAACACAACCCTAGTTCCCGTAAAATACATGCCAAGAAGGAACAACTTCGCGCTCAAAATACCATGTGCTGCTGTGGGGACCCACTATGAAAGGCAAAGTGCTCGGCTGGACCGAACTACTGCCAACAAATGTCTTCGAACAAACCACATGTACCATCTAGGACCTTCCACGCGTAAAGCTCATCCACACTTCGGCGACTTCTCAAGATCTTCTTCCCAAGGTCCGTTCGCCGATAGCAATCACCTTTAAAGGAACGCAACCCCCTCAGGAGCAAAGGAGCAGACATGCGATAGGGCAAAATTGAGGACGTCAAGCCACCTATCGAACACCCCGGGTAAAACCTCTCCTTTGTAAACTTTATTTTTCATTTCAACATACCTGTAACAGTTGCTTCGGCAGTTTGAGTTGTAAGAATTCATCAGAAATAAAGATCATCCCTTACGGACTCCTCGCTGTATTTTATGTCACATACTCTGGTCTCTACTCACCGATGCCGATAACAAAGCTGTTCGGTACATGTTACAATGCGACCGGCTAATAGACTGGGGGCTTGACTATAAAAATCGCCCCAAGCATCACCCCAGCACTATTGTTTATGTGTTCGGTGTCTCGGATGTCGCGTTATATGAATCGATTCCGAATTATGTCTTGGGTCAATGGTTGGGTTGCCCGACTCCTGTGTTTGCCCTCTTATGTTCCGCTCGTTCGGCTAAAAGGGTAAAGGGAGAACCACTACGATTGTGCTTCCAGCTCGCCTGGTCAAGTACGTCAGTGGAGAAAGCCGAAAACTGACTGTCATAATAAGCGAGAACCGTTCTGCAATCCGAGCATAAGTGTCAAACTAAAAATCGATAGAGGTTATTCCGTGTTATACGAAGGGTTTGTACTAATACAAACCATGTGATGCTAGTTTCAACCTCGGTGTATCCGAATATCACACAACACTGGGGGCTAGTCATCAGCCCCCGCAGTCAAGCTCCTACGGCTAAGTGAAAGCACTAAAGCATCATAGTCCGATTGCCTTGTTTCCCTCGCACTACCGCCTTTGGGCACCGATACATTGACTAAGGGTCACAGTGTGGAGGTAGAAACACCTCGTGTAGTATCTACATGGGGGCTGAAGCCGACGACTCGCAACTTTCAGATAAAACGGCCACATATGAGTCAAAATAATACAAAGCTCAAAGACATGATAAACCATGCAACCGCATTATAAAGCGGAACAGTCATCGGATACATGAAAAAACGTTCATTCATACATTACATCCTTAGGGCATTGAGCTTCTATCGCCCGAGCACCATCCATCACGGTGGCAAAGTATTTCTCGGGGTGACTATGCTCCTTCCCAGGGGGTGGAGGCGCGGTGGCCATCTCGGTCGGCTTGATCTTCGGCCAGTGCACCATGGTCCTTGCAAAGGCCATCCGAGCTCTCTCGATGCACGTAGAACGCTTTAGAGCGTCAATCCGAGGCGCAGCGTCGCACAATTTCTGCACCAAGCCAAAGTAACTGCTTGGCAACGGCTCTGCAGGCCACAGCCGGATGCAGAGGTCCCTCATGGCCTGCTCCACCATCCTGTGCAGCTCCATCAGTTGTTTCATCTGCTTGCTCAGGAGGGGAGGATGCTCGGGGGCTTGAAATTGCGCCCAGAACAGCCGAGGCTCAACATCCCCATCCCGAGAGGCGAAGTATTTGTTCGCGTCCGCTGCACTCCTCGGGAGGTTCGTAAAGGCGCCTGAGGAACGCCACACTCGGGTGAGCAATGCAAACCTGTTACCACCAAAGGTACACTGCAGTAAGTACGGCTTACCATCTGCGATCGCCTTGACTTGGTGGAGTTCTTCTTCAAAGAACCGCCTATCAACTCGCTCCGATTTGAGTTCGGATTTCAGCGAGGATAGTTTGGTGGCCTGGTCCTCATTCTTTTGCTCAAGGCCCTCGCACTTCGTGCTGGCATCCTTGAGCTCTAGCTGTACCTCTACCACCCGGGCCTCGTTCTTATCGTTCGCGGCTTTTAACACCGAAAGTTCGGTTGCCTCTTGTTTGGCCACCGCCTTCTCATCCGCGGCCTCCTGCCTCACCTTTTCCAACTCGGCCTTGAGTTTCTCGACCTCCACGGCTGCAGCTGTGGTAACAAGGGGTAAATATCACTTAGGGATAACAATCCAAATATCTCAAATCAATGAGGATAAATCATAGCCCGAATGGTACAATTCGGACTCACCTTGCATCTCGTCAAATCTCTTGTTCAGACGATTGAGCTCCTCATCAGAGCTCTTGAGCTTCTGATTTAGCTCGGCAAGTTCCACTGCGTTGGAGGCCGCCGCTGATGACGAGGCCTACAAAACAACTTAAGTGCATTAAAACTCCCGAGTTGTTAGATTAAGACCCTCTGCTAAGTACTCTTCGGAGCTCTTAGAATAGTAAGGGACAAAGGGTGCCTCGAGCATCATTCCTAATTTTCGGACATTTGACCTCCGGGTGGGTTTTTCAAACTCACCCAGGGCTCGGGGGCTACTACACTTATAAGAGTTGCATAAATTTGGTAAGTTAACTTTTAATGGAAGAAAGAGTATTACGTGGCTCACCTTGAAGCCCGTCAAGAGACCGTTGAAGGCCTCTTTCAGTCCGCTATCAACGGACTGAATGCCTTGCAAAACCGCACCCATTAGGGCACGGTGATCTTCGGCGATGGAGGAGCCGGATAAAGCTTCCTCCATCATGGTCGGCCACCCAGTCATGGGCGGCACCGGTGTTGACCCGCCAACCCTCCCTCCGGTCGGGGATTGGGCTGGCACCTCCGGAGGCGTAGAGCGCTCCGGAGATGTCCTTGGAGGGGGCTAGGCCGAACTCCGTCCCCCCTCTTCAGTTGCCAGGGGAGTTTCCTTCTCCTTGTCTTCAACGGCCGAGGTATTATCCTCAGCCATAATATCGTCACCCCCGCCGCCGGTGTTCGGCTCAGAAGGAGCCCGACGCGATAACACCTCCGCGGCCTCCTTCGAGACCTCAGGAGGCGTAGGATGTGACGCAGTCCCACTTTCTGCCAGGTCGGCGGGCGGAGACTCCCCGTCTGAGATTTGGTCGGTGGGGAGATCACATGGTGGGCTGCAAATTGAAAGACGTTCGCCCATTAGGCATTAAAAGCTCTATGTAAATGACCTAGAGGGTCTTCGGATTCCTACCTCTGGGCTGGGGGCTTAACCCTTGGGTTCCTCCAGGGAACCCTTTCAAAAGCCTCGGACTCCTTATCGAAGTCCGAGTTATCATCGGCCAGGACTGCCTTTGTCCGGCATGTCCTCTTTGGGGCCGGAGGATGTAGTCCTCCACGGCGTCCGCTGACGCTGCCCTTTTCCTTGTGAGGGGGGAGCCGCACTCCCCCTCGTCCTCGTGCTCTTCCTCTTGAGTGGAAAAAGCATGGATCTCCTCGGACTTAGAGTCCGAAAGACCCCTTTGACGAAGACCCTCTCGGGCCTCCTTCTTCTCTCCTTTCTTCTTCTTCTTCTTCTTCTTCTTCTCTGGCGCCGAATACGGCGCCACGACGAGCATCTCCGTCAATAGATCTGACCAGGGGTCTTCAGGCTGCGGGGCCGGACAGTCGATTTGCTAGGCCTTGCTCAGCCATTTCTGCGAAGATGAGAGAGAAGGGGTTCATCTCTTTGTCAAAAAATAGAGCCGGAGAATTAAAGTTTATCATACCTTGGTAGGAGGGGTTTCGGCGTCGAGACCGGTGTCCTCCTCCTCATCCGGCCAGCTCTTCAGGGGCTTGAACATCGCTTTCCACAATTTCTCGTGGGTAGTGCGGAAGAATTGACTCACGGTGGTCGGGTCCTCGAGCTGGTAAGCCCACATTGGGGAGGTCCGGTGCTGGCAGGGGAGGAGATGGCGATGGAGCATGACCTGGATCACGTTGACCAGCTCGATTTTGGCCTCAATCATCGAGGAGATACGCTTCTGCAGCGATTTTACCTCTGTGGCCGACCCCCAGTTAAGGCCTTTCTTGAGCCACAAGGTTAGCCTCGCGGGGGGTCCAGATCTGAACTCGGCAGGTGCCGCCCAGTCTGCGCTCTTTGGTTTGGTGATGTAGAACCATTCCTTTTGCTAGATCTTGACCGTGTCGATGAAGGTGCCGTCCGGCCACTCAACACGGGGGAGCTTACTGATCACTGCCCCTCCACAATCCGCATGCGCACCCGCAACTGTCTTTGGCTTGACGTTGAATACTTTGAGCCATAGGCCGAAGTGCGGCTGTACCCGCAGGAAAGCTTCACAGACGGTGATGAACGCCGAGATGTGCATGAAGGAGTTCGGGGGGAGGTCATGGAAATCCAACTCGTAAAAGAACATGAGGCCCCTGACGAAGGGGTGGAGTGGGAAGCCCAGTCCCCAGATGAAATGGGGGACGAACACCACCCTTTCGCCTGGCTTCGGAGTGGGAACCACCTGATTTCTGGAGCGCGGTGGGCGATGTCGGCGGAGAGGTAGCCAACACGCTTGAGCTCCTGATTGTCATTGTCGGTGACGGAGGAAACCTCCCACTTGCCCATGGAGCCTGAACCAGCCATGGCCAAACTCGGAGGAAGGATTGAGGAAGAACTGGATCTGGGCTTTCGGAGCTTGGGAAGGTCGAGGAGGCAAAGGGTGCGAATTCGGAGCATGAATAGGCCTTGGGGGTTTTCTCCCTTTTTATGGGGTGCCGTAATACCAAGAGCCTCCCTCTTACTGCGCCGCAGGCCTCGCCACTTCCCGAAACAATCATGCCGTTATGCGCGCGTGGGATAACCCAGGGCATTGAGCGTATCCCGTAATAAATGGGACATGATCTACACGTTGATAAGACGTGCCAATGGAGAAACGGCCTCGAACCGCGAATCGAGTTTTTGCAACCGGCTCAGCGGTCATGACGAGTGACGACTCTTCGTCAGAATGGTTGTCAGGAAATACTATTCACACTTGGACGTTTGGCCTTCGAGGTTAAGCGACTTATGGTGCCCGGATAACTATATGTTCGGATAATTACATATCATCGGCGGCCGGACTAGAGCCAGCCGATCATAAAGGGGGAAAAGAACTCACCCCACAAGCTGGAGACTCCGATCACTTGAAGCTGCTAGTGTCATGACCCCTGGCGTTGGAGGCTAGTTCGGGGACTACTGAGGGAGTCCTGGACTAAGGGGTCCTCAGGCTGCCGACCTGTCTCTCAAAGGCCGGCTTGGTGGGCCGCTCTCTGGTTATCGCAGGAAGGGCCGGGATATACGGCGACCCCGTACTCTAGAAGGAAACCTCCGAAGACGCGGCATGCACCCCAAGTCAAGATGAGAGGATCAGCGTCTTTACATCTGGCTGGAGTCTTATCATGTGTAAACCCTAGGTACCCCCGGTGTCCATATAAGCCAGGGGGTTTATATTGTAGAGGGCAGACAAGCTCATCTAGGGTTTTGGCTACTTGATCTCGAGGTAGATCGACTCTGTAATCTTCATACACATCAATACAATCAAGTAGGACGTAGGGTTTTACCTCCATAGGAGGGCCCTAACCTGGGTAAACATCGTCTCCTTCATCCCATGTTACCCATCGATCCCAATCTCACAGCTCGGGACCCCCTACCCGAGATCCGTCGGTTTTGACACCGACACCCGGCTCGGTCGGCGTGCTACCCTGCCTCACGTCGCTTCATCTGCCCCCGTAGGGTCACATCCGTGTGGCCCGAGGGGGGAGGACACAAGGAGACAGCCGCATTCAAGAAAGGGCAATGATGGCTGGCACGGCGTGCGGGCTCCACATCAGCTTCACTCGGGGCGGTTCCCAACGTCTCCGGGGAGCTGAGACGCCCGCGTCTCATTATGCGCCACGCGCCTGGTTGGGCCCGCAGGCAATTGGGGCCCGCGGCGCTCGGGACGGCTTCTTCAGCTTCGCCCCGAAGCCAACCCAAGCGCGCCTTGGGCCCGGGGGCTGCTGTCGGCGTTCTGGGAATGGGGGTACCCAGACTCGCTAGCCTGCGGCCCAGGGCGTGGCCCACTTCAACAGCCAAGTATGGCCCGGCGCGACCTCACTCAAGACAAGGCCCTCGCGAGGGCCCCGCACTCACGAGGGAGACAATGCTATGACCCGTAGAGGGGAAAGGTCTCCCCAAGCCCCCTCCTGAGTGGCGGAAATCTCTGTGCAACACTCGGCCTCGGGAGGTCAAGGATGACGCAAGGCGGGCCAGGCGGGCACTAGCGCGCCAGAGGAGACCGTTTCCTCTTTGGTGCAAAGGAGGCAGGGATGAGCGCAGGTTCCCAAGGCACCCCGCCAAAGGTTTCCATTCCAGTGCAACGAGACCAAGACCACGAGCTCCGCAGGACAGATGTCATCGCCGAGCCCACCTCTGCATCACCACCGGCTACTTTGCAGGCGAAGACCACCTTTCGTCAGGATAAGGGTGTACTCCTTGTCTCCCTTCGAATTTGGCCATTGTGGGATCCCTTCCCGCCATTGCAACGAGGGAAGAGGACCCGAGTCGCTATAAATAGAGGCTAGGTTGCTCTGTAAGGGGGACGGATCGAACACCGCCCGAGCGTCCTAGCGAGGCAACTCACCACTGTACTAGTTCATCCACAAACCTCCTCGTGAGGCAATCCACCAAAAGCAGGAGTAGGGTTTTACGCTTCGCAGCGGCCCGAACCTGGGTAAATCCTTGTGTGCTAGCCCCTTTCTTTCGAAGAGTGTGCGAGTTTGTTTGGCTAGGCTGTCGAGCTGAGAGCTAAAGGCTGAAGCTGTTGGGGATCTTCGCACACGCCCCTGTGTTCGAACTTCTTTGGGTTTTGCGGAGCCCAAAATCTGACATTTGGGCCCTCCCTGCGGAGAGAGTGGGGGGCTCCCTCCACGCTCGAGGGCCCGTCCGGAGCCAACCCCACTTCGCCGCATCATGCTTGGGGGCTGGGAGTGGGCTCCATGTCCCGGAGGCATGGAGCTCCCAGCGCACCCTTAGGATCAACCCGTGACACTCTCACATAATAATGAGTGGGTTGTATACGCCCTGAGCCCCCGAGGACGCGGAGGGGTTCCATCCCACACTCAAGTGGAAGCCCCATGCTCCGCGCTGGCGGACAATACTGTCCTCCAATGACTATGCCCACGCAACGTGGAGGCCCTACGCTCCGCGCTGGGGGAAGACGAAGGCGAAGACTAGCCTAGGTGCCGGACACGGCTATTACTTGCTTCTTTTTGTATTCGGATTGCCACTCTTTGAAATGAAACTTGAAGATTTCATAAATCTATTTAAAAAGGGGGCGGGAAATTTTCTCTCTTTGCAATTCCTTTTTCTGGTCTTGAAGTTTCGTTTTCTGAAATCGGCACCTGTCGATCTTCCCCTGGGCCCCGTTGCCTCGGAAGCATCCATTTTCTAGCGATCAACCCTTGCTCGGGGGCTTCGGCTATGGCCCGGTCCGGCAACATGGAGCCTCGGGAGGTTCAGGCACCTCCCGAGATAGGAACCGGCAAAAGGTATGGGTGCCGCTCGAGCATCAAGGGGGACTCCTGAGCAACACGGCTCATGAGCCACACTGGTCACGTAGCCCCTCGCCCCTTGGTCTTGTCCTGGTGATCCGGTCGCCCCAACGGCAGTCGAGGTATGCGCGAGATTGGGCTCCGCCGACGTAGAGCGCCGCTTGAGCGTCAAGGGGGGGTTCCTGAGCAACGCGCCTCAGGAGCCTCACCGATCGCGTAGCTTCTGGCCCCTTGGTCTCGTCCTGATGATCCGGACGCCCCAACGGTGGCCGAGCCCTCGCCCCTTTTGTCTCGTCCTGGTGACCCGGACGCCCCAACAGCGGTCGAGGCTTGCTCGGGATTGGGCCCCGTCGACGCAGAGTGCCAAAAGGGCTCCCGAACTGTTCTGCTCACAAGGAAGAAGCCCTCCCTGGTGGGCTCCCCTGGTCCCCTAGACGCCCCAGCTGCACCTCGCGACGCACGAGCTCACCACGACCCGCCAAGCTAAGCGCTACGGTTAACTACGTGCCCCCGTCAGGCTTCCTGTGGCTCCATGTACAGGGAAGGGCAGAGCAAGGGAAGGAATCTGGCCTCTCTAGACGACGTCGCTAAGACCCCGACCTTAGGGGCGGCGTGCTCCCGTCAGGAGGGCTCATCTCGCGAGGCCCCAACAGGCCGCCATCGCCGGGCATGGTGCGACACCCCCAAGGACCTCTCAAGGGGGGTTGGGCCGCACCGACAATGACAAAAAGCTCCACGCAAGAGATGAAGTCGCGTCACACAAAACAAGCAACTGACGATTTAAAGGAAGGAGGAGGAAGACGAAGGTAAAACACAAAAGTTTAACGCCCTCATGGGCCGGGTGTTTCTTAACATGACAGGAACCAGAGAAAGAAAAAAAGGGAAGCCTAGGCGGAGGAGCCGCTATCGCCATCCAGACCATCTCCCGCCCCGGCGCCGGAGTCGTCATCCTCGTCGGACGAAGGTGTTTGGAAGAACCGTTCCACCAGGGACTCCACGTGCGGGCGCACCTCGTCCCTGAGGGGACTCTGGAGCTCCTTGGGCACCGGCTCCATGACGCGGGGGAGATCTAGCACCGGGACATGGCAGCGCGGGTTGGAGAAGACGCGCGTCAACGCGATGTCCAGGAGGTCACGCGCGCTGGACACGTTGTCCTCGTCCAAACGGGAGACGCCGGTCTCCAGCGCCTCCACCACGTTGCCGAAGAAGTTGAGGTAGCCTCCGTCGCCGTGCGTGCACGGCAGCGCGGGGGCTTCCCCGACGAACCGGCTCACCACACCAACTGCGCGGTGGGCGATATCCAGGTACTGCTTGGCGCGCTGCGCCTCTAGCATCTTTGCGTGCGCCGCCTCGTCCTAAGTGGCCTGCACGGTGTCACCAGCCCCCTTGATCTGGGTCTGAAGGGACGCCAGCTCCGTCTGGGCCTCCTCCTCACCCCTGAGCGTGGCTTGGAGGGCGGCCTCGGCGTCCGCCAGCTAGACCCTCAGCGCGTCTGCTTCCTCCTGGAGCTCGCCGAGCCTGCGCCTCTTGGGGGCGGGCGCCCTGAGAGGAGGGAACAATCAGGTCTGGCGTGTCGGGCAGGAGAAGGGGGATGGTGACGGAACGCTTACTCATCAATGATGGCCCAGCGCCGACGAGCTTGAGCCGGCCTCGAAGGCCGCCCACCGCTGCCTCCAGAGGCCGACGGTGGAGCCAAAGACCCTGTGCGCTTCCCCGCACACGCTGCACTCCCCCCGGACGCCATGGAAGAACAAAGGGAGAGAGGAGGATGCGGAAGATATCTTGGAAGGATGGGGGCGAGAGGGCGCGTCAGGATGGCAAGACCCCCCGGGCGTGGCGGGTTTATAGGCGCAACTGCAGCCCATGGGGCGTCGTGGGGAGTGGAGGCGTCGTGTCTCCTCTAGCGCGCTGGTACCCGCGTGGCCTGCCTTGCGTCATCCTTGACCTTCCGAGGACGAGCGTTGCATAGTGATCTCCGCCGCTCAGGAGGGGGACATGGGGAGACCTTTCCCCTCTACGGGTCTTGGCGATGTCTCCCTCGCGAATGCGGGGCGCTCGCGAGGGCCTTGTCTTGAGTGAGGCCGCGCCGGGCCGTACTTGGCTGTTGAAGTGGGCCACGCCCTGGGCCACAGGCTGGCGAGTCTGCGTACCCCCGTTCCCAGAACGTCGACAGCAGCCCCCGGGCCCAAGGCGCGCTTGGGTTGGCCTCGGGGCGAAGCCCAAGAAGCCGTCCAGAGCGCGCGGGCCCTAATTGCCTGTGGGCCCAACTAGGCGCGTGGCGCACAATGAGACGCGGGCGTCTCATCTCCCCGGAGACGTCGGGAACCGCCCCGAGTGAAGCTGACGCGAAGCCTGCGCGCCGTGCCGGCCATCATTGCCCTTCCTTGAATGCGGCTGTCTCCTTGTGTCCTTCCCCCCTCGGACCACGCGGATGTGACCCGACGGGGGCAGATGAAGCGACGTGAGGCAGGTTAGCATGCCGATCGAGCCTGGCACGCGGCGCCCGAGGAGTGCACGGCGCCTCCACTCCCCATGACGCCCCATGGGCTGTGGTTGCGCCTATAAACGCGCCACGCCTGGGGGGGTCTTGCCATCCTAACATGCCCTCTCGCCCCCATCCTTCCAAGATATCTTCCTCATCCTCCTCTCTCCCTTTGTTCTTCCATGGCGTCCGGGGGGAGTGCAGCGGGTGCGGTGAAGCGCACGGGGTCTTCGGCTCCACCGTCGGCCTCTGGAGGCAGCGGTGAGGGGCCTTCGAGGTCGGCTCAAGCTCGCTGGCGCTGGGCCATCATCGATGAGTAAGCGTTCCGTCACCGCCCCCCTTCTCTTGCAATCGCGCCCGACACGCCGGACCTGATTGTTTCCTCCTCCCAGGGCGCCCGCGCCAAAGAGGCGCATGCTCGACGAGCTCCAGGAGGAAGCAGACGCGCTGAGGGTCCAGCTGGCAGACGCCGAGGCCGGCCTCTAGGCCGTGCTCAGGGGTGAGGCAGAGGCCCAGGTGGAGCTGGCGTCCCTTCAGACCCAGATCAAGGGGGCTGCTGACGCCGTGCAAGCCACTCAGGACGAGGCGGCGCACGCGAAGATGCTGGAGGTGCAGCGCGCCAAGCAGTACCTAGATATCGCCCACCGCGCGGTTGGTGCGGTGAGCCAGTTCGTCGGGGAAGCCCCCATGCTGCCGTGCACACACGGCGACGTAGGCTACCTCAACTTCTTCGGCAAGGTGGTGGAGGCGCTGGAGACTGGCGTCTCCCGTGTGGACGAGTACAACATGTCCAGCGCGTGTGACCTCCTGGACATCGCGTTGACGCGCGTCTTCTCCAACCTGCGCCGCCACGTCCCGGAGCTTGATCTCCCCCGCGTCATGGAGCCGGTGCCTGAGGAGCTCCAGAAGCCCCTCAGGGACGAGGTGTGCCCGCACGTGGAGTCCCTGGTGGAACGGTTCTTCCAAATGCCTTCCTCCGACGAGGGTGACGACTCCGGCGCCGGGGCGGGTGATGGTCTGGATGGCGATAGCGGCTCCTCCGCCTAGGCTACCCTTGTTTTCTTTCTCTGGTTCCTGTCATGTTAAGAAACACCCGGCCCCTGAGGGCGTTAAACTTTCGTGTTTTACCTTCGTCTTCCTCCTCCTTCCTTTAAATCGTCGGTTGCTTGTTTTGTGTGACGCAACTTCGTCTCTTGCGCGGAGCTTTGTGTCATCGTCGGTGCGGCCCGGCCCCCCTTGAGAGGTCCGCGGGGGTGCCGCACCATGCCCAGCGATGGCGACCTGTTGGGGCCTCACGAGACGAGCCCTCCTCAGGGGAGCACGCCGCCCCTAAGGCCAGGGTCTTAGCGACGTCGTCTAGAGAGGCCAGATTCCTTCCCTTGCACTGCCCTTCCCAATACCGGGAGCCACAGGAAGCCCGACGGGGGCACGTAGTAAACCGTAGCGCTTAGCTTGGCGGGTCGTGGCGAGCTCGTTCGTCGCGAGGTGCAGCTGGGGCATCAACGGGACTCGGGGAGCCCACCAGGGAGGGCTTCTTCCTTGTGAGCGGAACGGTTCGGGAGCCCTTTCGGCACTCTGCGTCGGCGGGGCCCAATCCCGAGCATGCCTCGACCGCTGTTGGGGCGTCCGGGTCACCAGGACGAGACCAAAGGGGCGAGGCCTCAGCCACCGTTGGGGCGTCCGGATCACCAGGACGAGACCAAGGGGCGAGAAGCTACGCGATCGGTGAGGCTCCTGAGGCGCGTTGCTCAGGAACCCCACCCCCTTGACGCTCAAGCGGCGCTCTACGTCGGCAGAGCCCAATCCTGCGCATACCTCGACCCCCGTTGGGGCGTCCGGATCACCAGGACGAGACCAAGGGACGAGGGGCTACGTGACCAGTGTGGCTCCTGAGGCGCGTTGCTCAGGAGTCCCCCTTGACGCTCGAGGGGCTCCCATACCTTTCACCGGTTCCTGTCTCGGGAGGTGCCTGAGCTTCCCGAGGCTCCATGTTGCCGGGCCGGGCCATAGCCGAAGCCCCCGAGCGAGGGTTGATCGCTAGAAAATGGATGCTTCCGAAGCAACGGGGCCCGGGGGAAGATCGACAGGTGCCGATTTTAGAAAACGAGACTTCAAGACCAGAAAAAGGAATCGCAAAGAGAGAAAATTTCCCGCCCCCTTTTTAAATAGAATTACGAAATCTTCAAGTTTCATTTCAAAGAGTGGCAATCCGAATACAAAAAGAAGCAAGCAATAGCCGCGTCCGGCACCTAGGCTTGTCTTCACCTTCGTCTTCCCCCAGCACGGAGCGTAGGGCATCCACGTTGCGTGGGGATAGTCATTGGAGGACAGTATTGTCCGCCAGCGCGGAGCATGGGGCTTCCACTTGGGCATGGGATGGAACCCCTCTGCATCCTCGGGGGGCTCCGAGCGTATACAACCCACTCATTATTACGTGAGAGTGTCACGGGTTGATCCTGAGGGTGCGCTGGGAGCTCCATGCTTCCGGGACATGGAGCCCACTCCCAGCCCCCAAGCATGATGCGGCGAAGTGGGGTCAGCTCCGGACGGGCCCTTGAGCACGGAGGGAGCCCCCCACGCTCTCCGCAGGGAGGGCCCGCCTCGGAACAGGGCCTCGGGCACTCCAAAGTCCGAGGGCGGATGTCGTCGTTGTAGTTGCGCCGCAGCCCCCTGCGCCGCGAGCGAGGCTCGGCGCAGGGCCCCTCTGTCGCGCGCAAGGCCGTCTCCCAAGGCGGTACCCCAGCGCGCCTCTCTAGGTTGCCCGGAAGCCCCGCACGGGTACCCAAACCCCCGTCCCCAGGTGGACCGGGCCGGACCTGGAGACATGGGTGAGTACGGATCCCCTGTCGCTGGTCGAGCGAGGCCTGGCCCGGAGACATGGGCGTGTGTTCCACCCTCCGTCTCTGGGTAGGCGACGCCCATCCTGGAGACATGGGCGTGTGCTCCACCCTCCGTCTCCAGGTTGGGAGCACCTGGCCTGGGGACATGGGCGTGTGTTCCACTCTCCGTCTCCAGGTTGGAAGCACCTGGCCTGGGGACATGCGCGTGTGTTCCACCCTCCGTCTCTAGGCTGGGGTCGCCCTGCCTGGGGAAATGGGCGCATGTTCCACCCTCCGTCACCAGGTAGGTGACCCCTGGTCCGCGGACCCAGGCGCCTGCCAAGGGTAGCTCCCCACTAGCGGCCGCGCCTCATGAGGCTACCAGTGCCAGGCACCCTCCTGAGACCGGCCCCGCCAGCCGCCCTCGTGAGGCTGTACATACCAGCCCTGACGAAGGCCGCTCACGAGGTCGCATATGCTCCTCCTGTTGTCGTGGTGGCCGGCGCTGCTCCCATCGTAGCCCGGGCGCTCATCAACATGATCGTTGTGGAGTTGCGTGAGCCCCCGGGCGCTGGTGTAGACGAGTCGCCGGGCGTCCGCCTCTGACGCGCCGGGCGCGTTGGGAGGCGTGAGGTGGCGCCCACCCCACGTGGCCCGCATCTCCCACCGGTCCCCGTCTGCGCCAGGGACTAACTCCTGTGTGCCCGATGAGCCGGGCGCGCCCCCAGCGGGTGCGGGTCGCGACGCGTTTCCCACGGGCGTCCACGAGCGTCCGGTTGGTTGAGTGATCCCATGGACGCGAGCCCCCAGGCCCGTCCCGTAAGGGAGCGCCTGGACCTCGCCTTCCGTGGTAGCGCGCCTGGCCGCACGACATACCCAATCGTTTTAGCGTCTGCGAGCAGCATCGAAACGCTATAGTTCACGGGCCCCGAGGAGCGCGATTCGCCTGCGTGCCAGGTCACGACGAGCTCGGGGGGACGATGCCATGACGCGGATGCGGGGGAGGGTCGGGGCGACGAGAACGTGCTGCGCGGTCGATGAGGGCGACAGCCCCTGGCGCCTGACGAAAGCCGAACTGGCGATGGTGTCCGCCAATGGGGGGCAAGGCGGTGCGGGATGCCGAGGTCCGTAGGCGTCGCCCAAGCAACGCGAGCAGCCCATCTTTCGGCGCGGCCTCGGTTTTTCCCTTGGCCATGGAAACGGCGAGCGGAGGCAAGGCGAAGCTTGTGTAAGGATCCTGACACGCCCCCTACCTGGCGCGCCAAATGTCGGATTTCTGGCTCCGCAAAACCCAAGGAAGTTCGAACACAGGGGCGTGTGCGAAGATCCCCAACAACTTCAACCTTTGGCTCTCAGCTCGCCGACCTGGACAAACAAGCTCGCACACTCTTAGGAAGAAAGAGACTAGCACACAAGGATTTACCCAGGTTCGGGCCGCTGCGAAGCGTAAAACCCTACTCCTGCTTTTGGTGGATTGCCTCACAAGGAGGCTTGTGGATGAACTAGTACAGTGGTGAGTTGCCTCGCGTGGTTGCTCGGGTGGTGTTGGGTCTCCCCTTCTACAGAGTAGCCTCGCCTCTATTTATAGTGGCCTGGGTCCTCTTCCCTTATCGCAATGGTGGGAAGGGATCCCACAACGGCCAAATTCGAAAGGGCATAGGAGGTACATCTTATCCTGACGAAAGGTGGTCTTCGCCTGCAAAGTAGGTGGTGGTGACGTGGTGGTGGGCTCGCTGGTGACATCTGTCCTGCCGCGCCTGCTGGCCTGGTCTCGTTGCACTGGAATGGAAACCTTTGGCGGGGCGCCTTTGGAATCTGTGCTCGTCCCTGCCTCCTTTGCAACAAAGAGGGAACTGTCTCCTCTGGCACGCTGGTGCCCGCCTGACCCGCCTTGCGTCATCCTTGACTTCCCGAGGCCAAGCGTTGCATAAAGATCTCCACCGCTCAGGAGGGGGCCTGGGGAGAACTTTCCCCTCTACGGGTCTTGGCGCTGTCTCCCTCGCGAGTGCGGGGCTCTCGCGAGGGCCTTGTCTTGAGTGAGGCCGTGCCGGGCCATACTTGGTTGTTGAAGTGGGCCACAGGTTGGCGAGTCTGGGTACCCCCATTCCCAGAACGTAGACAGCAACCTGATACTTTCAAAAAATTAATCCTAAAAAATGATTAAACACTTAGGTTCAAACAGCCATCGAAAGCAAATGGACAAATGTAAGCACTTGCAGTACAGAAATGAAAAACAAGCAGTTCGAATTCTGAAGAAATGCAGTACTGAAAAATAGAAGATTTAGTGCAACAGAAAAGTCCACACATACAACAAAGAAGTGTAGTTCTAATAATGAACAAATGCAATAAAGAAGATGACATAATGCATCAGAGAAGTGCAAATCTAACAATCAAATATGAAATGTGCGTGAAGTTCACAAGAGTAAATATAGGCAGTCCACAACGGGTGGACATGCAGTGCAGTTCACTGCAGTAATATCGGGCAGTGCACAAAGTGTACATGCAGTGCAGTACATGATAAAATGAAGCAGAATAGAAAGTGCTTGCACTTCCGTGCAGTGCACAAGGCACAGACTTAGTACACGCAGTGCAGCGCGCAACGTTCCTACAAGCAGTATACAAGGTGCATACGAAATACGAAACTAAATGCAGTGCAAAAGAAAAAAAAACACTTCAATACGAAATGAAAAAAAAATTGACAGCCCAGGTGCAACTAGTCCTCGGCCGTTCTCCTACTGAGGCACGATGCGTGGGGACGGGATCACAAGGACCCACCATTCAGGTGAAATAGCGCATCGAGCGCCGTGTATAAGCGCCCAATCAGTAACCAGAGGAGTTCGAAATGGTTGCCTCACCGAGGCTTATAAACCGGTCCTGAGCGCACTCGGCGGGCGAGGTGGGACTAAACGTTACCACATAGACACAGCGCAGACCAAGGCAAGGCCTACTTGAGCTGGACGTGACTTACACCCCAATGGGACCAACACATTCTCACGGCCCAAACCACCAAGCCCCTCGGCCCACAACTAGCAAGCAACTGCAGTTTGTAAAAAAAAACAAGCAACTGCAGTTCGCTCATGCATAGAAAAATGTAGTTCGCAGCCCCAACGAATGCAGTTCAATATCTTGTAGAAAGAAGTGCTGTCAGATAAGCATTGCAGTTTGCTTTCAACTAAATACTGCTTTAAAATCAGTCCATCTTGACACGACGGGTGTGTGCGATCAGTTTGTTCCCATCCTAAAAACGATGCTTGGACGGTTGTTTTTTTCAGGTAGCCGGGAGCACTGGCACTCGCCGGTTGCCACGACTCACTGAAACGGCGAGCGCATGTCCACTGCCCCCACTACCACGGCGACCCCGCGTCCAACCGCCTCCTCCACGACACAAACCAAGCCACAAAAAGGCACATCCGCTTCCATTCTCGCTCCATTCCGAAAACACCATTGCCGCTCCATCTCAACTAGCAACTCCCGACAACATCTCTGTCTCAAGCCGGCCATCGTAGGAGGAGGACAATGGCCGAGGAACCATTTGCCAAGCATCCCCGTGGTGAGACGTTCGACAAGACCAGCGAGATCGACGACGTTTAGGTCCCCGGTCAGAAGCACGACTACACCAGGTGCCTCAATGAGTTTGACATCCACGGCAAGGAGAAGCTGGTTGTCGTATGCACCAGCAATCCAGAAGAAGCCGACAAGATGATCGACAGGATCAGGAAGAGGTTCGGCGGCTTGTACCCTCGCTACATCAACGTTGATGTGCAGTATACCAGGGAAGACGAACCTCCACAGAGGGCAGCAGTTCTGCAGTTATGCGTGGAGGAACTCTGCCTGGTATACCACATCACCGCGGCAACAAAATGGTGAACCACGCCACTCATTCATCCTCTTCATGCATCTGTTTAATTAGTGATGCACCCTGAAATTTGATGTACTAGTGTAGTTTTTGATCTTGATGCAATAGTATAGTTTCTGGAATTGATGTATTAAACTAGTTTCTGAACTTTGCCTGGCGTTTTTTTCATCAGCAAAAATGTAAAGAAAGTTGGTGAAGCACTGGTATATGTTATTTTGTTCAACAAGGAAAAATAAACTAGTACTAAGCAGCAGATAGATCATGGACTCAACTGTAAATACCAAAAGAAAAATAACATGTTGCGCTTGAATTTAATTTCTGAACTTTGTGTACTAGGTTCTGAAATTTATCCACACATGAATTATACTATATAAGCATGTACTTGATGGATTCATCTTCAAACTTTGTGTACTTTGTGTACTATAGAAGCTCCACTCTTTGGCTGATGTTGCAGGCAGCGTGATCCACCCATTCTACAAGAACGTGAAGAAGAAGATCGATAGGGAAGAAGACCATAAACTGTGGGGGATCAGCCCACTGCCAGATTACCTCATCGAGTACGCAGCGATAGATGCGTACGCCACCTACGAGTCATGGAAGAAAATTGAAAACATCAGAGAAGGTATGCAGTGCGCAAAATCAAGAGAGGAGGAGGAGGATTATGACAAACCGTACTACAGCTACGAGTGATGACGAAAACATCAAAATCTGGCCTTGGAGTTGCTTCTGCTTGTGCTTTTTCTTTCTAGTCATCTTAGACTTCGAGTTAAAATTTATTTTCTTTGGAGTTTGTAGTTTGCTTTTGCTTTAGCAAGATGTGCTTGTGATGTAGTTACTTTCCTTTCGAATTATGTAGTTTGCTTAAGTATGAAACAAGTTTATTTCATGTACAATATTGCAGTTACCTTTCACAACGCGCTGCAGTTTCGAGTAACATTATACCGCAGTGCACAACAAATGCAAATGTGATGCAAAGCAATGCATAAAAAGAACGTGTGCACGCCAGTACACAACATACAAACCTGCGGACAAGCAATGAAGAAAACAAACACAAAACATGATGCAAAAGCAATACATAAAAGTCATGCAGTTCTCTCTATAAGAGAATGCAGTGCGGAGGGTTGACCAATGCAGTTCTCGTCATTACGTCAAAGGAGGTATCTACTACACAAAAGACAAGCTGTGCGCTAAAAATAAAATTAAAAATTGACCGCCCACACAGCTAGTCTCGTAGTAAGAATGTCATTTACTGGAAATAAGAATGCCCAACAACGTTTCCACCATGGATATATATTTTCCTAAATTCCACGGCATGAGTGAGAATGCAGTGCGAGGCATTTAGTCATGAAGTAATGTACGATAGGCAATGCAGTGTTGATTCTTTTAGAATGCAGTTCTCATATGCTCATGCAGTTCGCACCTTTGAGATATGAAGTTCACATGTTCACGAAAGAGTGCTTTTTGGTTTGAAATGCAGTTCCCTTCTACCGCCTGCCACCTACAATAGCATTTAACACTGTAAAATTTCCTACACAAAACCCATCCACTCGTGCTCCACACCAACACAACAGGCCCCTCTTCTTCTTATCTCCAAAAAATAGATCTAGGGTTCCACCAACTCCCCCTCCTACTCCCTGCCATTAACCTGAGCTCTCCATGGAAGATTGTGCCTGCGGCTGCCTAGCAAGGATGGTGCCCATAGCGGAGGCATGCCTCTACTCCGATGGTCTGGAGCTCACCCAAACTGAGCGACGCGGCCTCCTCTCGTGCCTCCTCGTTGGGAACCGTGGGTTTAGGGCCACATTTCTCCATCGCCTCACAACTGCAGACCTGCAAGATTCATTGGTATGTCTTTCAACAATTTCTTCTTTTGCCATTTTAGGTTGCAAATCAACAAATAAATGTATATTTCCATCACCTTATCCAGTCTTACCAACAATGTCCAGATCTGTGTTTTTGGCCAACGTCTTCAGTAATTAATACTCGTGGTTCCATCTATTTTTATTTCGGTACAAACCCGTTAGTTGTACATACTAATTAGATCTGAACCTATGAAGATGGAACACAACACCCGATCAAAGAAGTACCATCGCGCTTTGATGCAGTTCTCTTGGTGATAAAATGCAGTAATTATTAACCGATCTAGCAGTGCGGTAATGCTAGAAGAATACTATGTATTTTACCAAAGTTAGCAGCCAAGTCAGTTAACATTTTGATTTAGAAATTGCACCTATTTTTATTAGTAGTAGCCATATTTCCAACAAATTTAACTTTATGCATGTAAAGATTGTACTAAGATGTAGCAAACTATGTGGTGCTAAATCATACAGATTCTTTTTCTATTCATGGCCAACTGTAGAAACTGCCATCCACAATAAGGTTTGCTGCTCCAAGATCAGGGAGGCTGAACTTGGAGACAGTGCTCAAGAATGGGTATGAGGAAATGCAAGCTGACTACCACATTGACTCCGATGGCTGCTTCAACATAGCTGCTGGCTGGAACGAGTTTGTCTCCCTGAATTGATTTGAGGTGGGAGAAGCGGTGATTGTGATGTTCTACAGGGAAGAAAAGTCTCTGAAATTTATGATATTTGCTCTGTAGGCTGTCTAAGTTAAAGCAAGCCCTTTGTGGCACACCTGTAATGCTTGCTTATGCTGCATGCTTTTAAAACTATGTTTATCGGACAACGCAAGTCTATGTTTTCCAACCAGTTTGTATGGTACCTTTTTTTAATGTATTTGAACTGATCTGCATCAATTTACTGCTATTTTTCACAAGCTGCTTGGAGAATTGCAGTTAACAATTATCTGCAGTGCTCTAGGTAGTAACAGTGCAGTGCAAATTGTCGAAACTATGTAACACTGCAGTGCGAAGTAAGCAGTTCAATTACTAAAAAAATGAAGTACTATACTGTAAACATTGAAGTTAATTTAACAACTGAAATGCATTTAACGAAATTTAAATCACACAAACTGCAATGACAACTTCACTTACATTGCAGTCCATTACTTACAAACTTGCAGTACACTACGGAAGAAATAAGAGAACTGCAACATTAAGAACAATCGAAAAAGGCCGCAACCAATTCAAGGGGGTCACGGGTTGTGACGGACTCGCTGGAGCATGCGACGCCATGGCACGCCATGTCGTCGCCTGCTCCGGCTCGTTCCTGGCTCGGCCTCGCCGGGGGTGGGGTAGGGGCGGTCCAGACCCCCCCCACCGCCGGCTCGGCCTCTCGCTAACGAACGCAGTGCGCTTGGTTGACAAGTGCAGTGCATTTATTTATTTTCCCCCCAGAACAACCGCACACCCCACCGATACACCTAAGATAGATAGTGGCGTCACGGTGTGTGACGGACTCACCGGAGCATCTGGCGCCGCGGCACGCCGCGTCGTTGCCTGCTTCGGCTCGTTCCTGGCTCGGCCTCGCGCTAACGCACGCATTGCGCTTGGTGAACAGGCGCAGTGCGTTTATTCTGTTTCCCCACGGAACAACTGCACACCCCCGACACCCCTAAGATAGATAGTGGGGTCACGGGGTGTGACGGACTAGCCGGAGCATGCGACGCCGCGGCATGCCGCGTCGTCGCCTGCTGCGGCTCGTTCCTGGCTCGGCCTCACCGGGGGTGGGGTAGGGGGGTCCAGACCCCCCCCACCTCCGGCTCGGCCTCGCGCTAACGCATGCAGTGCGCTTGGTTGAGAGGCGCAGTGCATTTATTCTGTTTCCCCTCGGAACAACCGCACACCCCCCGACACCCCTAAGATAGATAGTGGGGTCACGGGGTGTGACGGACTCGTCGGAGCATGCGATGCCGCGGCACGTTGCGTCGTCGCCTGCTCCAGCTCGTTCCTGGCTCGGCCTCGCCGGGGGTTGGGGAGGGGGGTCCAGACCCCCCTCCCCCACCCCGGCTCGGCCTCGCGCTAACGCACGATGTGCGCTTGGTTGACAAGTGCAGTGCGTTTATTCTATTTTCCCCCAGAAGAACCGCACCCCCCCGACACCTCGAAGATAGATAGTGGGGTCACGGGGTGTGACGGACTCACTGGAGCATTCGGAGCCGTGACACGCCGCATCATCGCCTGCTCCGCCTCGTTCCTAGCTCGGCCTCACCGGGGTTGGGGTAGGGGGGTCCGGACCCCCCCTCCCCCACACCCGGCGAGGCCGAGCCGGTAACACATGCAGTGCGCTTGGTTGACAGGCGCAGTGTGTTTATTCTATTCCCCCCGGAACAACCGCACACCCCCCGGCACCCCTAAGATAGATAGTGGGGTCATGGGGTGTGACGGACGAGCTGGAGCATGCGACGCCGCAACACGCCGCGTCGTCGCCTGCTCCGGCTCATTCCTGGCTCGGCCTCGCGCTAATGCACGTAGTGCGCTTGGTTGACAGGCGCAGTGCGTTTATTCTGTTTTCCCCCTGGAACAACTGCACCCCCGACACCCCGAAGATAGATAGTGGGGTCACGGGGTGTGACGGACTCGCCGGAGCATGCGACGCCGCGGCACGCTGCATCGTTGCCTGCTCCGGCTTGTTCCTGGTTCGGCCTCACCGGCGGTGGGGTAGGAGGTCCAGACCCCACCTCCCCCACCCTCGGATCAGCCTCGCGCTAACGCACGCAGTGCGCTTGGTTGACACGCATGTGGCGTTTATTCTGTTTTCCCCGCCGGAACAACCGCACACCCCCTCGACACCCCTAAGATAGATAGTGGGGTCACGGGGTGTGACGGACTCGCCGGAAAAATGTGACGTCGTGGCACGCCACGTCATTGCCTGCTCCGGCTCGTTCCTGGCTCGGCCTCGCCGAGGGTGGGGTAGGGGGTCCAGACCCCCCCTCCCCCACCCCCGGCTCGGCCTCGCGCTAACGCACGTAGTGCGCTTGGTTGACAGGCGCAGTGCGTTTATTCTGTTTTCCCCCGGAACAACCCCACACCCCCCGCGACACCCCTAAGATAGATAGTGGGGTTACGGGGTGTGACGGACTCACCGGAGCATGCGACGCTGTGTCGTCGCCTGCTTCGGCTCGTTCCTGGCTCGACCTCACCAGGGGTGGGGGAGGGGGGTCCAGACCCCCCCTCCCCCACCCCCTGCCCGGCCTCGCGCTAACGGACGCAGCGCGCTTGGTTGACACGTGCAGTGCGTTTATTCTGTTTCCCCCTAGAACAACCGCACCCCCAACACCTCGAAGATAGATAGTGGGGTCACGGGGTATGACGGACTCACTGGAGCATGCGATGCCGCGACACGCCGCGTCGTCGCCAGCTCCGCCTCGTTCCTGGCTCGGCCTCGCCGGGGGTGGGGTAGGGGGGTCCAGACCCCCCTCCCCCACACCCGGCGAGGCCGAGGCGCTAACGCATGCAGTGCGCTTGGTTGACAGGCGCAGTGCGTTAATTCTGTTTCCCCCCCGGAACAACCGCACACCCCCTGACACACCTAAGATAGATAGTGGGGTCACTGGGTGTGACAGACTGGCCGGAGCATGCGACGTCACGGCACGCCGCGTCGTCGCCTGCTCTGGCTCGTTCCTGGCTCGGCCTCGCGCTAACGCATGTAGTGCGCTTGCTTGACAGGCGCAGTGCATTTATTCTGTTTTCCCCCCGAAAAAACCGCACCCCTCCGACACCCTAAGATAGATAGTGGGATCACGGGGTGTGACGGACTCGCCAGAGCATGCGATGCCGCGGCACGCCGCGTCGTCGCCTGCTCCCGCTCGTTCCTGGCTCGGCCTCGCCGGTGGTGGTGGAGGGGGGGTCCAGACCCCCCCTCCCCCACCCCGGCTCGGCCTCGCGCTAACGCATGCAGTGCGCTTGGTTGACATGTGCAGTGCGTTTATTCTGTTTTCCCCCAGAACAACCGCACCCCCCCGACACCTCGAAGATAGATAGTGGGGTCACGGGGTGTGACGGACTCACTGGAGCATGCGGCGCTGCGGCACACCGCATCGTCGCCTGCTCTGCCTCGTTCCTGGCTCGGCCTCGCCGGGGTTGGGGTAGGGGGGTCCGGACCCCCCTCCCCCATACCCAGCGAGGCCGAGCCGCTAACACATGCAGTGCGCTTGGTTGACAGGCACAGTGTGTTTATTTTTTTTTTTCCCCGGAACAACCGCACACCCCCCGACACCCCTAAGATAGATAGTGGGGTCACGGGGTGTGACGGACTAGCTTGAGCATGCGACGCCGCGGCACGCCGCGTCGTCGGCTGCTCCGGCTTGTTCCTGGCTCGGCCTCGCGCTAACGCACATAGTGCGCTTGGTTGACAGGCGCAGTGCGTTTATTCTGTTTTCCACCTAGAACAACCGCACCCCCCGACACCCCGAATATAGATAGTGGGGTCACGGGGTGTGAAGGACTCGCCGGAGCATGCGACGCCGCGGCACGCCGCATCGTTGCCTGTTCTAGCTCGTTCCTGGCTCGGCCTCGCCGGGGGTGGGGTAGGGGGGTCCAGACCCCGTCTCCCCCACCCCCGGATCGGCCTCGCGCTAACGCACGCAGTGCGCTTGGTTGACAGGCGCAGTGCGTTTATTATGTTCCCCCCCCTGAACAACCGCACCCCCCGACACCCCTAAGATAGATAGTGGGGTCACGGGGTATGATGGACTCACCGGAGCATGCGACGCCACGGCACGCCGTGTCATTGCATGCTCCGGCTCATTCCTGGCTCGGCCTTGTGCTAACGCACGCAGTGCGCTTGGTTGACACGCACGGTGTGTTTATTCTGTTTTCCCCGCCGGAACAACCGCACACCCCCCCGACACCCCTAAGATAGATAGTGGGGTCACGGGGTGTGACAGACTCGCCGGTGTATGCGACGTCGCGGCACACCGCGTCATCGCCTGATCCGGCTCGTTCCTGGCTCGGCCTCGCAGGGGGTGGGGTAGGGGGTCCAGACCCCCCTCCCCCACCCCCGGCTCGGCCTCGTGCTAACGCACGCAGTGCGCTGGGTTGACAGGCGCAGTGCATTCATTCTGTTTTCCCCCCGGAACAACCGCACACCCCCCTGACTCCCCTAAGATAGATAGTGGGGTTACGGGGTGTGGCGGACTCGCCAGAGCATGCGATGCTGCATCGTCGCCTGCTCCGGCTCATTCCTGGCTCGACCTCACCAGGGGGGCCTCGCCCTAACGGACGCAGTGCACTTGGTTGACAGGTGCAGTGCGTTTATTCTGTTCCCCCCCAGAACAACCGCACCCCCCGACACCTCGAAGATAGATTGTGGGGTCACGGGGTGTGACGGACTCACTGGAGCATGCGACGCCGTGGCACGTCGCCTCGCCTACACACGGCGAGGCTGAGCCGCTAATGCATGCAGTGTGCTTGGTTGATAGGCGCAGTGCGTTTATTTTGTTTTCCCCCCGGAACAATCGCACACCCCCCAACACCCCAAAGATAGATAGTGGGGTCACGTGGTGTGACGGACCAACTGGAGCATGCGACTCCGGCTCGTTCCTGGCTCGGTCTCGCACTAACGCACGCAGTGCACATGGTTGACAGGCGCAGTGCGTTAATTCTGTTTCCTCCCCGGAACAACCGCACACCCCTGACACCCCTAAGCTAGATAGTGGGGTCACTGGGTGTGACGAACTCGCCGGAGCATGCGACGTCACGGCACGCCGCGTCATCGCCTGCTCCGGCTCGTTCCTGGCTCGGCCTCGCGCTAACGCACGCAGTGCGCTTGCTTCACAGGCGCAGTGCATTTATTCTGTTTTCCCCCCGGAACAACCACACCCCTCCGGCACCCCTAAGATAGATAGTGGTATCACGGGGTGTGACGGACTCACCGGAGCAAGCGACGCCGCGGCACGCGGCGTCGTCACCTGCTCCGGCTCGTTCCTGGCTCGGCCTCGCGCTAACGCACGCAGTGCACTTGGTTGACAGGTGCAGTGCGTTTATTCTTTTTTTCCCCGGAACAACCGCACCCCCCCCCCCGACACCCCTAAGATAGATAGTGGGAACAACCGCACACCCCCCCCGACACCCCTAAGATAGATAGTGGGGTGACGGGGTGTGACGGACTCGCCGGAGCATGCGATGCCGTGGCACGTCGAATCGTCGCCTGCTCCGACTTATTCCTGGCTCGGCCTCACCGGGGGTGGGATAGGGGGGGTCCAGACCCCCTCCCCTACCCCTGGCTTGGCCTCACGGTAATGCATGCAGTGCGCTTGGTTGAAAGGCGCAGTGCGTTTATTCTGTTTCCCCCCGAAACAATCGCACACCCCCCCGACACCCCTAAGATAGATAGTGGTGTCACTGGGTGTGACGGACTCGCCGGAGCATGCCATGCCGTGGCATGCCGTGTCGTCGCCTGCTCCAGCTCGTTCCTGGCTCGGCCTCGCCGGGGGTGGGGGAGGAGGGTCCAGACCCCCTCCCCCACCCCCGGCTCGACCTCGCGCTAACGCACGTAGTGCGCTTGGTTGACAGGTGCAGTGCGTTTATTCTGTTCCCCCCGGAACAACCGCACCCCCCGACACCCCGAAGATAGATAGTGGGGTCACGGGGTGTGAGGGTCTCGCCAGAGCATGCGACGCCGCGGCACGCCACGTCGTCGCCTGCTCTGGCTTGTTCCTGGCTCGGCCTCGCCGGGGGTGGGGTAGGGTGGTCCAGATCCCGCCTCCCCCACCCCCGGCTCGGCCTCGCGCTAACGCATGCAGTGCGCTTGGTTGACAGGCGCAGTGCGTTTATTCTGTTTTCCCCCCGGAACAACCGCACCCCCGCGACACCCCTAAGATAGATAGTGGGGTCACGGGGTATGATGGACTCGCCTGAGCACACGACGCCGCGGCACGCCGTGTCCTTGCCTGCTCCGGCTCATTCCTAGCTCGGCCTCGTGCTAACGCACGCAGTGCGCTTGGTTGACACGCACGGTACTTTTATTTTGTTTTCCTCGCCGAAACAACCACACCCCCCCCGACACCCCTAAGATAGATAGTGGGGTCTCGGGTGTGACGGACTCGCCGGAGCATGCGACGTCGCGACACGCCGCGTCGTCGCCTGCTTCGGTTCGTTCCTGGCTCGGCCTCGCCGGGGTGGGGTAGGGGGGTCCAGACCCCCCCTCCCCCACCCCCGGCCCGGCCTCGCGCTAACACACGTAGTGCGCTTGGTTGATAGGCGCATTGCGTTTATTCTATTTCCCCCCGGAACAACCGCACCCCCCGACACCCCTGTCGGCGTTCTGGGAATGGGGGTACCCAGATCTGCCTGCCCGCGGCCCAGGGCGTGGCCCACCTCGTCAGCCAAGCACGGCCTGGCATGACTCCATTCAAGACAAGGCCCTCGCGAGGACCCCAAGCTCGCGAGGAAGAATGATTCTACAACGCAACCTTCTTCTTGTAGACTCGTGTTGGGCCTCCAAGCGTAGAGTTTTGTAGGACAGTAGCAAATTTCCCTCAAGTGGATGACCTAAGGTTTATCAATCCGTGGGAGGCATAGGATGAAGATGGTCTCTCTCAAACAACCTTGCAACCAAATAACAAAGAGTCTCTTGTGTCCCCAACACACCCAATACAATGGTAAATTGTATAGGTGTACTAGTTCGGTGAAGAGATGGTGATACAAGTGTAATATGGATGGTAGATATAGTTTTTGTAATCTGAAAATATAAAAACAGCAAGGTAACTAATGATAAAAGTGAGCACAAACGGTATTGCAATGCTTAGAAACGAGGCCTAGGGTTCATACTTTCACTAGTGCAAGTTCTCTCAACAATACTGACATAGTTGAATCATATGTAAATCCCTCTCGTGCGACAAAGAGTTCACTCCAAAGTCACAAATAGCGGAGAACAAACGAACAAATTATTGTAGGGTACGAAACCACCTCAAAGTTATCTTTTCCGATCAATCTTATGAGCTATCCCTATAAGTGTCACGAACAGCCCTAGAGTTCCTACTAAAATAACAACTTAAGATACACATCAACCAAAATCCTAATGTCACCTAGATACTCCAATGTCACCACGAGTACCCATGGGCTTGATTATACGATATGCATCACACAATTTCAGATTCATCATGTTCAATCCAACACAAAGAACTTCAAAGAGTGTCCCAAAGTTTCTACCGGAGAGTCAAGACGAAAACATGTGCCAACCCCTATGCATAGATTCCCAGGGTCACGGAACCCGCAAGTTGATCACCAAAACATACATCAAGTGGATCAATAGAACATCCCATTGTCACCACGGATATCCCATCGCAAGACATACATCAAGTGTTCTAAAATCCTTTAAAGACTAAATCCGATAAGAAAACTTCAAAGGGAAAACTCAATTCATCACAAGAAGATAGAGAGGAGAAAACTCCATATGATTCATCTATATTAATAAACCTCGCGGTACATCAAGATCGTGTCATCTCAAGAACACGAGAGAGAGAGAGAGATCAAACACATAGCTACTAGTACATACCCTCAGCCCCGAGGGTGAACTACTCCCTCCTTGTCATGGAGACCGCCGGGATGATGAAGATGGCCTCCGGTGATGGTTTTCCCCTCCGGCAGGGTGCTGGAACGGGCTCCCGATTAGTTTTTCATGGCTACAGAGGCTTGCAGCGGCGGAACTCCCGATCTTGTTTTGTTTCTGGGGCTTTTGGTATTTATAGGAATTTTTGGCGTCGGTCTCACGTCAAGGGGGTGCTCGAGGAGTCCACAAGCCAGGAGCACACTCCCGGGGGGGTAGGGCGCGCCGCCTGGCTTGTGGCCTCCTCGGTCACTTCCTGGCCCAGCTCCGGTGCTTCGGGGGTCTCTTTTGGTCCATAAAAAATAACCGTAAATTTTCAGCCCATTCCGAGAACTTTTATTTCTGCACAAAAACGACACCATGGTAGTTCTGCTGAAAACAGCGTCAGTCCGGGTTAGTTCTAATAAAATCATACCAAAATCATATAAAATTATTGTAAACATGGCATGAATACTTCATAAATTATAGATACGTTGGAGACGTATCAAAGAACAGCACCAAGACCAGCAGGGGGTGGGCCTCCTCAGGCCCCCTCCGGAGCGGCGGAGATCTCTAAGCGGGACCCGGCCTCAGGAGTCAAGGATGTCGCAAGGAAGGACAGGCGGGCGCCAGCGCGCCAGGCGGTACAATTTCCCCTTTGGTGCAAAGGGAGCAGGGACGTACGCGGGTTCCCAAAGCGCCTCCCAAAGGTTTCCATTCCGGTGCAACAAGACCAAGAGCCCCGCCGGGCGGATGTCATCGCCGAGCCCACCTCTACATCATCGACAGCTGCTTTGCAGGCGAAGACCACCTTTGGACAGGACGGGGATGTACTCCTGTCCCCCTTCAAATTTGGCCGTTGTGGGATCCCTTTCCGCCATCGTGATAAGGGAAGAGGACCCGGGCCACTTCTATATATAGAGGCTAGGCTGCACCGTAGATAGGGACTCGACCACTCGACGGAACCACAAGGCTAGCAGAAGGCCAAGAACACCACTCGAGCGCCCTCACGAGGCCGCTCACCACTGTACTAGTTCCTCCACCACACCTCCCCAAGAGGCAATCCACCAAAGCAGGAGTAGGGTATTACGCTTCGCAGCGGCCCGAACCTGGGAAAACCACCGTGTTCATCTTCTTTCTCATCATCGTGCGAGGTCGCCGTAGTAACCATCGTGTAGCGAACCTGGGTAGGGCGAGGCTGCAGGGAATCTTCGCACACGCCCCTGTGTTCGAACCTTGAGGGTTTTGCGGAGCCCATAATCCAGCATTTGGCACGCCAGGTAGGGGCGTGTCGGAGTCTTCTTCAAGCCCCGCTCTTCCCCCGCTCCACCGCTCCGATGGCCGGCGCTCAACAAGCTTCCCCCGGCCGCTGCGGATTAGCTTCCATTGATCCCACCGCTGCCGCCGGAGACCCACACCCCAGCGGCATAGTGCTGGGCGGTCAGTATCAAGCTGCCAGCATCGCCTCCGCCGTCGCCGCCCCTCGCACCGCCCAAACAAACGGCGGGCGGGCGGCGCCTTCAGCACCGGCGTCGCGCCGCACCTACGTGGGGGACCTCGACGCGCACAACGCGTTGCTGCTGGCAAGCGAGATGCTCCGCCACCGCCCGACGCACGGGGGCTTCGACGCATGGGCTGACCATGTCACAGAGCTGGTCACCGTCGCGCGGAGGGCCATGGCTCCACACTCTTCTTCGGGCGCCGGGGGCTCGTTCGCCGCACCTGTCCCCCAGCTCGCCGACGGTGTGCCCCCTCCAGCCCTGGGCGAGCCCGAGAGGGGCCCGTCGCACGCCGTGCTCCGTCTCCTTCGAATTCCGGTGACCAGTTTCGGGGCACAGCCCGGCCACGATGACTGAGCGCGCGGAGGAAACAACGGGGCGCCCCACGCACGCGCCAACACGCGCCTCCGTGACCCAGTGGACCTTGAACATCCTGGATTGACCAGGCAGGAGCGCGCCATCCTGCGCAGGGAGCAAGCGGCACAGGCGTCCGGACAAACAAGCAACAACGGCGAAGGCACGTCAGATCGCCGAGGAAGCAATCCACGTCAGGAGACGCATGGCCCACCCAACGGCGGTGGCAGAGGTAAGCAACTTCGCTCTGAGGCTCGTCGCAGGAGGGTCTGCGGGCTGCGCGCGCAGGGCGGCGCCCCGCCGCCACCCGGAGGGGCCGTCCTCGGCGCCTCGCCGGACGGCTCAGGAGGAGAACCGGGCCCTTATGTGGAGCCCTATGTACCATGCTACGTCGTACCTCCGGACGGCGGGGTGGATCACGCGCCTGCCGCAGGCGCCAACACCCCCCAAGAATAGGGAGAGCCCCGGGCGTCCTCCCCAAGCCGGGCCTAGGGGCTCTCCCCGACGGAGCATCGAGCCTGGACGACGCAAGCGGGAGAAAGAGGGAGGACGCCCCCGGGCCCGCGGGGCATGGCGTAAGCCGTCGCCCTCGTGAGCAAGCAACGCCGAGCCGAGCCCTGGGGCCTCAGGAGAGATGGCCTGGGGGGAGTAGCAAGACACAAGTAGCGCGGGCCACCCGCGGCAACTGGAACGTCGGCGTAGCCTCGGGAGGCTAGGCCTCATGAGGCCCTCGAGGCGATGTTCGGCAAGCACCCAGACGCTTCAAGAGGCGGCTTCATCGACAAAACACCTTTATGGCTGCGCCGGATGCATTGTGCTCATGTTTGGGCCGCGGGAGGGCAATCCTGCGGCTACGCGGGGAACAATGCATTCGGGTTTGGGTCATAGAGGCGCGCAACCGAGAAGAAATGCACGGGGCGGCTCTTAACGGAGTTGGGAGCAACCAAGCCGAGCGCCTGGGGGCTTGCCCAGCTATCTACGGCCGTGACACTCTCATGTAATAATGAGTGGCCTGTATACGCCCGGAGCCCCCCAAGGACGCGAAGGGGTTCCCTCCCACGCAACGTGGAAGCCCCATGCTCCGCGCTGGCGGACAACACTGCCCACCAATGGCTATGCCCATGCAACGTGGATGCCCTACGCTCAGCGCTGGGGGAAGACGAAGACAAAGATTAGCCTAGGTGCCGGACGAGGCAGTTGCTTGCTTCTTTTTTGTGTTCGAATTGCCGCTTTTTGGAATGAAGTTTGAGGACTTCAGAACTCTATATTTAAAAGAAAAAAGGGGCGGGGACTTTTCTCTCATTGCTCTCTCATTTTACCGGTCTTGAATTCTCCTTTTCTGGTTTGGTGTTTCGCAAGGGGCCGTGCACTCCGGCCCTCCCCAAAGCACCTCGGAGCTGGATAGCAAGGCCATGTCGCCTCAGGGACTTGCATCTTTTGGCAGTCGACCCCCGCTCGGGGGCTCCTGAGGCAGTACCCAGCATGGCGGAATGGGGGTCGCTCGAGCGTCAAAGGGGGCTCCTGAGCAACGCGCCTCAGGAGCCTTACCGGTCATATAGCCACTCGCCCCCTCGATGTCGTCCTTGGCGATCCGGTCGGCATCAAGGGTGTCGAGGCCTCACCTCATAGTTGCGTCCTTGGTGATCCGGTCGTACACAACGGTGGTTGGGAAATGTGCGGGACTGGAACCTGCCGATGTAGAGCTGCTTGAGTGTCAAAGGGGGCTCCTGAGCAGCACGCCTCAGGAGCCTTACCGGTCATATAGCCACTCGCCCCTTGATGTCGTCCAGGTGATCCGGTCGGCATCAAGGGTGTCGAGCCCTGACCTCGTAAGTGCGTCCTGGTGATCCGGTCGTGCATTACGGTGGTTGGGAAATATGCGGGACCGGGGCCTATAGACACAAAGTGCCGGAAGGGCTCCCAACCAGCCCCACTCGTAAGGAAGAAGAAGTCCCCAAGACACCCGGACTTCCCAGGTGCCATAGCCGAACCGCTCCGCAAGCAAGGAAGAAGCGCCCCAGGAGGAATCGCGGACAATCTGGACAACCCGGCCGCGCCTCGCGGCGTGCGAGATCGTCACCAGCCTACAAGCTAAGTACACTACCGAACCAAGCACAAGCCTCCAGATCCAATGGCGGCCCGAATGCGGGATAGAGGTTGCGTGCACTAACGCCAGAATGCAGGAACTACGGTCTACGGTGTGCCACCGTGAAAGCCCGTGTGGCCCCAGGTGCCAGGGGTGACGGCACGAGGGGAGGAATTCGGCCTCGACGGGCAGCGATGTCGAGGACCCGGGGCTTGACGGCCGCGAGCCGCCCCTCAGGACAGAAGGCCTCACGAGGGCCCTGCCAGCCATCATCACCAAGCCTCGTCGGCAGCAGCGCCGAGCCCCGCGCGAAGAAACTAAGTCACGTCGCAGCAAGCAAGCGATCGACGATTCAAGAGAAGCCAAACAAGAGGGCGAAGGTAACATGCAAAAGGCTAACGCCCCCCGGGGACGAGTTCTTCTTCGAATATTACAGGAACCATGAAAGGGAAACAAGGGATGCCTAGGGGGAGGAGTCGCTGTCGCCACCCGCGCCGCCGGCCGCGTCGGCGTCGGAATCGTCCTCCCCGCTGGAGGCGGGCACCTGGATGAATCGCTCCACCAGGGACTCCACATGCGGGCGCACCTCGTCCTGAAGGGGGCGCTGGAGCCCGTCAGGCACCCGCTCCCTGACACGCCGGAGGTCGAGCTGCGGAGCGTGGCGGCGCAGGTTGGAGAAGACGAACGTCAGGGCGAGGTCCAGGAGGTCACGCGCGTCGGACTCGCTGTCCGCGTTCACGCGGGAGACGCCGGCCTCCAGCGCATCCACCACCCTCCGGAAGAAGTTGAGATAGACCCCATCGCCGTGCGCACATGGCAGCGCGGGGGCTTCCCCGATGAACCGGCTCACCGCGCTGGTCGCGCGGCGGGCGATGCCAAGGTACTGCTTAGCGCGCTGGGACTCCAGGATCTTGGCGTGCGCTGATGACCGACAAGTATAGGGGATCTATCATAGTCCTTTCGATAAGTAAGAGTGTCAAACCCAACGAGGAGCAGAAGGAAATGACAATCGGTTTTCAGTAAGGTATTCTCTGCAAGCACTGAAATTATCGGTAACAGATAGTTTTGTGATAAGATAATTCGTAACGGATAGCAAGTAACAAATGTAGCAAAGGTGCAGCAAGGTGGCCCAATCCTTATTGTAGCAAAGGACAAGCCTGGACAAACTCTTATATAAAGCAAAGCACTCCCGAGGACACATGGGAATTTATGTCAAGCTAGTTTTCATCATGCTCATATGATTCGCGTTCGTTACTTTGATAATTTGATATGTGGGTGGACCGGTGCTTGGGTGCTGCCCTTACTTGGACAAGACTCCCACTTATGATTAACCTCTTTCGCAAGCATCCGCAACTACGAAAGAAGAATTTAGATAAATCTAACCATAGCATGAAACATATGGATCCAAATCAGCCCCTTACGAAGCAACGCATAAACTAGGGTTTAAGCTTCTGTCACTCTAGCAACCCATCATCTACTTATTACTTCCCAATGCCTTCCCCTAGGCCCAAATAATGGTGAAGTGTCATGTAGTCGACGTTCACATAACACCACTAGAGGAGAGACAACATACATCTCATCAAAATATCGAACGAATACCAAATTCACATGATTACTTATAACAAGACTTATCCCATGTCCTCAGGAACAAATGTAACTACTCACAAAGCATATTCATGTTCATAATCAGAGGAGTATTAATTATCATTAAGGATCTGAACATATGATCTTCCACCAAGTAAACCAACTAGCATCAACTACAAGGAGTAATCAACACTACTAGCAACCCACAGGTACCAATCTGAGGTTTTGAGACAAAGATCGGATATAAGAGATGAACTAGGGTTTGGAGAGGAGATGGTGCTGGTGAAGATGTTGATGGAGATTGACCCCCTCTCAATGAGAGGATCGTTGGTGATGACGATGGCTTCGATTTCCCCCTACGGGAGGGAAGTTTCCCCGGCAGAACAGCTCCGCTGGAGCCCTAGATTGGTTCTGCCCAAGTTCCGCCACGAGACGGCGGCGCTTCGTCCCGGAAGCTCCCTTATGATTTTTTCCAGGTCAAAACCCTCCATATAGCAGAAGATGGGCACCGGAGGGCTGCCAGGGGGCTCACAAGCCACAGGGGCATGCCCTGGGGGGTAGGGCGCGCCCCCAGGCTTGTGGCCTCCTGGTGGGTCCCCTCTGGTATTTCTTTCACCCAATATTTTTTATATGTTCCAAAATAAATCTCCGTAACTTTTCAGGACTTTTGGAGTTGTGCAGAATAGGTCTTTCAGATTTGCTCCTTTTCTAGTCCAGAATTCCAGCTGCCGGCATTCTCCCTCTTCATGTAAACCTTGTAAAATAAGAGAGAAAAGGCATAAGTATTGTACCATAATGTGTAATAACAGCCCATAATGCAATAAATATCGATATAAAAGCATGATGCAAAATGGACGTATCAACTCCCCCAAGCTTAGACCTCGCTTGCCCTCAAGCGAAAGCCAAAATCGAAAAATATGTCCACATGTTTAGAGATAGAGGTGTCGATAAAATAAAATACGGACATGAGAGCATCATGATCATGTTTAGAACAGCAATACTTATTGATATATAATTTCTTATACTAGAGTAACAATTCATTCACAAGGTAAAGTATGGATCAAGAACTCTATTGAGAACCAACAAACTATGATCTCAGTCATTGAAGCAATTGCAATTTATCATAACATCGGAAAGAGTCAATATAAGAGCTAATAAAGCAAATCCATATACTCAATCATCTTTTAATCTTTCATAATTGCTAACACTCACGCGGTACTTATGAGGTCAAAGCTTTAATTGGACACAGAGAAATATAGGGGCTTATAGTTTTGCCTCCCAACTATTTACCTCAAGGGTAATGTCAACAGAAATAATTCATGATCACCCACATCCGAGTGGATATATGTGTCTAGATCATTCCCCAACACATGACGCTTGCCAAGAGAGAAAGGCGAAATAAAGGAAGTGGTGAAGATCACCACGACTCTTGCATAAAGGTAAGTACTAGAAAGTAAAAGTAACAGATAGGCCCTTCGCAGAGGGAAGCAGAGGTTGTCATGCGCTTTTATAGTTGGATGCGCAATCCCTTAATGCAAAAGAACGTCACTTTATATTGCCGCTTGTGATAAAGAACTTTATTATGCAGTCTGTCGCTTTTATTTCTTCCATATCACAAGGTCGTATAAAGTTTATTTTCCTCACACTAATAGATCAAACATATTTAGAGAGCAATTTTTATTGCTTGCACCGATGACAACTTACTTGAAGTATCGTACTCAATCCATAGGTAGGTATGGTGGATTCTCATGGCAAAACTGGGTTAAGGGTGTTTGGATGCACAAGTAGTATCTCTACTTGGTGCGGAAGTTTTGGCTGATATGGGGTGGAAGCAAGAATCACATGTTAAAGGATCTATAACCATATAACTTCTATCTAGAAATAAGCAAACATAACCCATTATGTTGTCTTCCTTGTCCAACATCAACTTCTTAGCATATAATATTTTAATGAGTGCTCACAATCATAAAAGATGTCCAAGATAATATATTTATATGTGAACCTCTCTTTTTTATTACTTCCTTTTAATTGCAACAATGACCAATCGCTATGTTTGTCAACTCACAACAAATTTTAATCGACATACTTCTTATATGTGAAGTCATCACTCCCCATAAGATCATCATATATACTTTTTGCTTTTATTCTATACTACTTTTATTTCTTTTTCTCAAGATCATAGCAAGCAAGCAAAGCCCTCAACTCAAAACTACTTTTTATTATATAACTCTCGGACTCAATTACACAGGGGGAACATAAAGCAAAACTCAAAACTAGATCACACTAAAAACTTTATTCTACTAGATCAAGATATAACCAAAAGGATCAAAGTGAGAAAAACGATAAAAGTAAAAGATGTGATGGTGATACGATACCGGGGCACCTCCCCCAAGCTTGGCACAAGCCAAGGGGAGTGCCCATACCCATGTGCTTAGTTGTGTTTCTTCGGAGGTGGTGATGTCGGAGTTGTTGATGAGGTTGGAAGCTTGTCCTTCGTCTTCCAAGGCATAGGCTCACCATCGTAAAAAGATGAACGAGTCTCCGGGATCCTCAAATCTGCAGCCAAACTCATTCTCTTAAATCTGTATTCATACTCACAATTTTGGTTTTGCAGGTCATAGATCTGGGCTTGGAGATGCTCGATTTTCTCGTAAAGCTTGAAGATGTGCTCCCCGATGTCCTTGGCGTCCAGCTTGTGCTTATGGGTAAACTCCGCGATCATCATGTGATTGGCATTGAGTCCACGTTCCACCATCCCTTGGCAATTGAAGACTTGCTGCTCCATTGCTTTAAGACTTGTCTCCACGCTTCCGGTCTTCTTTGGCCCCTCAACATCACGCATGTGCAGCACCCCCTCACGCATCTCAATGGTTTGTGGGTGTCGTAACACCTCCGCAAGGTAGGGGTTGATGACCTTCTCGAAGAACTTGTCCTACGAAACACTTGGGGACGTCATGGCGATCTAAATCTGTCCAGAAAATAGCTCGAAACAAAAACAGGAGATATTGTTGTGATACGAAGGTCAAAACCTTCGGGAGATTATATAATGAATTTTTACCGACCTAAAGGAGTATACCACAAGAAAACGGAGTCCGGATGGTACACGGGGTGGCCACAAGCCACAGGGGCGTGCCCAGGGGGGTAGGGTGCTCCCCCTTGGCTTGTCGCCTCCTCGTGCACTTTTCGGACTACTTTAAATTTTCCTAATTTATTAAATATTCCAAAACGGAGAAAAATTGCTATTGGAAAAGTTTTGGAGTCGGCTTGCTTACCGTACCACATACCTATTCTTTTTCGGAGTCTGAAACGTTCTGGTAGGTGTCCCTAATGTACTCCTCCGGAGTTATGGTATTGATAATATTGGTTTCAACATTTATGGGAGTACCTGAGATATAATGTTTGATTCTTTGCCCATTTACCACCTTTGGGTTTGTGCCTTCGGCGTTGTTGATCTTGATGGCACCGGAACGATACACTTCCTCGATAATGTAAGGCCCTTCCCATTTAGAGAGAAGTTTTCCTGCAAAAAATCTTAAACGAGAGTTGTATAGCAAGACATGATCACCTACATTGAATTCACGCTTTTGTATCCTTTTATCATGCCATCTCTTAACTTTTTCTTTAAACAACTTTGCATTCTCATAGGCCTGGGTTCTCCATTCATCAAGTGAGCTAATGTCAAATAACCTCTTCTCACCAGCAAGTTTGAAATCATAGTTGAGCCCTTTAATTGCCCAATAAGCTTTATGTTCTAGATCTAGAGGCAAGTGACATGCTTTACCATAAACCATTTTATACGGAGACATACCCATAGGGTTTTTGTAAGCAATTCTATAAGCCCATAATGCATCATCAAGTTTCTTAGACCAATTCTTTCTAGATCTATTAACAGTCTTTTGCAAGATCAACTTAATTTCTCTATTGCTTAATTCTACTTGACCACTAGACTGAGGATGGTAAGGAGATGCAATTCTATGATTAACATCATACTTAGCAAGCAATTTACGGAAAGCACCATGAATAAAGTGTGAACCACCATCAGTCATTAAATATCCAGGGACTCCAAATCTAGGGAAAATAACTTCTTTAACCATTTTAATAGAAGTGTTATGATCAACACTACTAGTTGGAATAGCTTCTACCCACTTAGTAACATAATCAACAACAATTAGAATATGAGTATACCCGTTGGACTTTGGAAAAGGTCCCATATAATCAAAACCCCAAACATCAAATGGTTCAATAACAAGAGAGTAATTCATAGGCATTTCCTGATGTCTACTAATATTACCAATTCTTTGACATTCATCACAAGACAAGACAAACTTACGAGTGTCCTTGAAGAGAGTAGGTCAATAAAAACCAGATTGTAATACCTTGTGTGCAGTTCTATCTCCAGCGCGGTGTCCTCCGTAGGCCTCGGAGTGACACTTGTGTAGGATCTATTCCTGTTCATGCTCAGGTACACAACGTCTAATAACACCATCTACTCCTTCTTTATAAAGGTGTGGATCATCCCAAAAGTAATGTCTTAAATCATAGAAGAACTTTTTCTTTTGTTGGTATGTGAAACTAGGTGGTATAAATTTAGCAACAATGTAATTAGCATAATCAGCATACCATGGAGCATTACGTGAAGCATTTATGACAGCTAATTGTTCATCAGGAAAGCTATCATCAATAGGTAGTGGGTCATCAAGAACATTTTCTAACCTAGACAAGTTGTCTGCTACGGGGTTCTCAGCACCCTTTCTATCAATAATATGCAAATCAAATTCTTGTAGCAGAAGAACCCATCTAATAAGTCTAGGTTTAGCATTTTTCTTTTCCATAAGATATTTAATAGCAGCATGATCAGTGTGAACAGTTACTTTGGAATCAACAATATAAGGTCTAAACTTATCAAGAGCAAACACAACTGCTAAAAATTCCTATTCAGTGGTAGCATAGTTTCTTTGAGCACTGTCTAGAGTTTTACTAGCATAATGGATAACATTTAATTTCTTATCTACTCTTTGTCCTAGAACAGCGCCAACGGCATAATCACTAGCATCACACATAATTTCAAAGGGTAGGTTCTAGTCAGGTGGTTGAACAACAGGTGCAGTGATCAAGGCTTTCTTAAGAATATCAAAGTAGGGGGAGAAGACAAATTTGGAAGTTTACCTTTCTCACCCTATCCAATCCCAATATCTACATGCTGAGATTCAGGGGGAGAGGATGTTCTACTATTGTCATATCTAAGGGGAGAAAGAAATAATTTCGGAGACATATCAATCTTAAGAAATGCTATCTTCTATATGTTCTCCATATCTTGGTACTGTAAAGGGGGAGAGGATGTTCTTCAATTACCAAAAAGGGGGAGATTGAAAGCACAACATGCTCCCTTGGTGGTTTTGATAATTCATGACAACATACATTGTCTCTTGGACTAATACTTTTACCTAGTGTATTTCAGATAAAGTCCATAGAGAGGGTTGGCAAAAGGATTGTGGAGATTGTGGAAATACCCCAAGATGCTAGGAAATAAGTTGGCAAAGCTTCAAGGAAGAGGACTCTACATTTTACATTTGTGAGAAATCACTTTGAGTCCATAGGAAAGCCAATACTATTAAAAGGGGGTAAGGTTTTGTTGGTGAACAAAATGCTCATACGTGCACAAGTGATAGTCACCAAAAACACCCACAAGCTCTCCCACCAAAGTCTGTCCAAAGCCAAATACTCAAAATCGGTGCAACCAACATTTCCATCCCGGTGCCACCGATTCTCAACCTCTGACAGACTCAGCCAAACCCTAGCCACTTCGGTGCAACCGATTCAATCCCGGTGGCACCGAGTTTAGGTTGCCAACTTTCTGTTGCGCAAATTCACAATATTGGTACCACCGAGTTTGTTGGATCGGCGTCACCGAGATTGTCAATCTGACCGTTGGTCACCTTATCGGTGCAACCGAGTTTCCTATATCGGTCTCACCGAGATTCAAAAGTTGCCACTTTTTGGTCACTTCGGTACCACCGAGATTTACACATCAGTGTCACCGAGTTGGTCATTTTGTGTGTAACGGTTGGATTTTTGGGGATGCCTATATATACCCCTCCACCACCACCTACTCGAGAGAGAAGCACTCAGAACTATTCCATACTTGCCCCATCCAGTTTTCTGAGAGAGAACCACCTATTCTTGTGTTGAGGTCAAGATCTTCCACTCCAACCATATGGATCTTGATTTCTAGCCTCCCCAAGTTGCTTTCCACCAATCCCATCTCTTCCACCAAGCCAAATCTGTGAGAGAGTGATTGTGTGTTGAGGAGTCTATCATCTTGAAGCACAAGAGCAAGGAGTTCATCGACATTACCGAGCCTATTACCTTTGGGAGGGTGGTGCCTCCTAGATTGGTTAGGTGTCGCTTGGGAGCCTCCTACTTCGTGTTGTGGAGTTGAACCAAGAAGTTTGTAAGGGAAAGGAGATCGCCTACTTCGTGAAGATCTACCCATAGTGAGGCTAGTCCTTCGTGGACGGAAGCCGTTATGGAATAGTCAAGGTTGCTACTTCGTGGACCCTTATGGGTGGAGCCCTCCGTGGACTCTCGCGACCGTTACCCTCCATGGGTTGAAGACTCCATAAACATGGATGTACGATAGCACCACCTATCGGAACCACGGGAAAAATCCTTGCATCTCCAATTGTGTTTCATCTCCATATCTCTACTCTTTACTTCATGTGCAATGTCTTTACTTTCCGCTGCCATATTTGTTGACATGCATGTGTAGGGCTGTTAGACTTGCTAGACTTGCTAAAACTGTTCAAATCTGCCAACCAATTAACTTGGGAAAAGGTTAGGTTTTAAATTCCTGCTAGTAGTCTATTCACCCCCCCTCTAGACACTCTTCTAGTGATCCCTCACACAAAAGTCAGAGAATATAGCAGTCATACATCTTTGAAAGGTAGCAGGTGCATTGCATAAACCAAAAGGCATACGTCTATAAGCAAAGGTACCGAAAGGACAAGTAAAAGTGGTCTTCTCTTGGTCCTTTTTTGACACAGGTATTTGAGAGAAGCCAGAATAACCATCTAGAAAGCAAAAGTGTGTGTGTTTGGATAGTCTTTCTAGCATTTGATCAACAAAATGTAGAGGGTAATGATCTTTCCTAGTAGCTTTTTTTAATTTCCTAAAATCAATTGCCATTCTTTATCCTGTAACAATTCTTTCATTTTAGGGTTTAACCGTCGTTGGTGATCAACAACTGGTTTAGCATCAGGCTCCATATTAATTTTATGCTGACATAGAGTGGGACTAATGCCCTTAAGATCATCAAGAGTATATCCAATCGCAGCACGGTGCTTCCTCAGAGTTTTCAATAATCTCTTTTCTTCATGCTCTGAAAGGTTAGCACTAATAATAACAGGATATATCTTCTTTTCATCAAGATAGGCATATTTCAGAGTATCTGGTAATTGTTTAAGCTCAAACACGGGATCACCCTTGGGTGGAGGAGGATCCCCAAGTATTACAACAGGCAGGTTGTGTTTCAAAATAGGATGCTGATCAAAGAAAATCTTATCTATTTCATTCCTTTCATTCATATGCATATTGTTTTCATGGTCTAGCAAATATTGTTCTAAGGGATCAGTAGGAGGCACAGCAATAGAAGCAAGACCAAAAATTTCATCCTTACTAGGCAATTCTTTATCATGGGGTTGTCTACGAAATTTAGAGAAATTAAACTCATGGGACACATCCCCAAAGCTTACAGTAACAGTTTCTTTCTCGCAGTCTATCTTAGCATTAACAGTATTCAAGAAAGGTCTACCAAATATAATGGGACAAAAATCATCTTGTGGGGAACCAAGGACAAGAAAATCAGTAAGATATTTTATTTTCCCACACAAGACTTCAACATCTCTAACAATCCCAACTGGTGCTATAGTATCTCTATTAGCAAGCTTAATGGTAACATCAATTTCTTCTAACTCAGCTGGTGCAATTTCATTCATAATTTCTTGATATAAGGTAAAGGGAATTGCACTCACACTAGCACCCACATCACATAAGCCATGATAACAATGATCTCCTATTTTAACAGAAACAATAGGCATGCCAACAATAGGTCTATGTTTATCTTTGGTATCAGGTCTAGCAATTCTAGAAGCTTCATCATAGAAATGAATAACATGCCCATCAATATTATCAACCAAGAGATCTTTAACCATAGCAATACTAGGTTCAACTTTGATTTGTTCAGGGGGTGTAGGTGTTCTAGTATAACTCTTACGAACCACAGTTGAAGCTTTAGCATGTTCCTTTATTCGAACAGGAAAAGGTGGTTTCTCAATATAAGCTGCAGGAATAACAGGATCAACATTATAAATAATAGTTTCTTCTTCAACTTTAATAGGTTCAACTACTTTCACTTCAATGGTAGGATGATATTTAAACCACTTCTCCATAGGGAGATCAACATGAGCAGCAAAAGATTCATAGAAAGAAGCTACTATCTCAGAGTCAAGTCCATATTAGTGCTAAATTCACGAAAAGCAGCGGTGTCTATAAAGGATTTAACACAATCAAACTTAAGGCTTATACCTGACTCCTTACCTTCGTCGAGTTCCCAATCTTCAGAGTTGCTTTTAATTCTTTCCAATAAATCCCATTTGAATTCAATATCTTTCTTCATAAAGGAACCAGTACAAGAAGTATCGAGCATGGATTGATCATTACGAGAAAGCCGAGCATAAAAATTCTAAATAATAATTTCTCTTGAGAGCTCATGATTGGGGCATGAATATAACATTGAATTAAGCCTCTCCCAAGCTTGAGCGATACTTTCTCCTTCATGGGGCCAAAAATTATAAATATAATTCCGATCACGATGAACCAGATGCATAGGATAAAACTTCTGATGAAATTCCAATTTCAATCGGTTGTAGTTCCATGATCCAATATCATCACATAGCCTATACCATGTCAATGCCTTCTCCTTCAAAGATAAAGGAAAGACCTTCTTCTTGACATCATCCTCGGGCAAACCTGCAAGCTTAAATAATCCACAAACTTCATCCACATAGATTAGATGCAAATCAGGATGTAGTGTTCCATCTCCTGCACAAGGATTAGCTAGCAGTTTCTCTATCATACCCGAAGGAATTTCATAATAAATATTTTCAGTAGGTTCAGTAGGTCGAGGAGCAACTCTTTGTGCTTCCGGTCGAGGTGAAGATACCCCGAACAAGCCCCTCAAAGGATTATTTTCCATAGTAACAAGTGACAGTAAATTTCAGCACACTATATAAATTTTTCCTTACCAAATTCCACTCACCAAAGGCACTTCACCCCCCGGCAACGGCGCCAGAAAAGAGTCTTGATGACCCACAAGTAAAGGGGATCTATCGTAGTCCTTTCGATAAGTAAGAGTGTCGAACCCAACGAGGAGCAAAAGGAAATGACAAGCGGTTTTCAGTAAGGTATTCTCTGCAATTACTGAAATTATCGGTAACAGATAGTTTTGTGATAAGATAATTCGTAACGGATAGCAAGTAAAAAATGTAGCAAAGGTGCAGAAAGGTGGCCCAATCCTTTTTGTAGCAAAGGACAAGCCTGGACAAACTCTTATATAAAGCAAAGCACTCCTGAGGACACATGGGAATTTATGTCAAGTTAGTTTTCATCATGCTCATATGATTCGCGTTCGTTACTTTGATAATTTGATATGTGGGTGGACCGGTGCTTGGGTGCTGCCCTTACTTGGACAAGCCTCCCACTTATGATTAACCTCTCTCGCAAGCATCCGCAACTACGAAAGAAGAATTAAGATAAATCTAACCATAGCATGAAACATATGGATCCAAATCAGCCCCTTACGAAGCAACGCATAAACTAGGGTTCAAGCTTCTGTCACTCTAGCAACCCATCATCTACTTATTACTTCCCATTGTCTTCCCCTAGGCCCAAATAATGGTGAAGTGTCATGTAGTCGACGCTCACATAACACCACTAGAGGAGAGACAACATACATCTCATCAAAATATCGAATGAATACCAAATTCACATGATTACTTATAACAAGACTTATCCCATGTCCTCAGGAACAAACGTAACTACTCACAAAGCATATTCATGTTCATAATCAGAGGAGTATTAATTATCATTAAGGATCTGAACATATGATCTTCCACCAAGTAAACCAACTAGCATCAACTACAAGGAGTAATCAACACTACTAGCAACCCACATGTACCAATCTGAGGTTTTGAGACAAAGATCGGATACAAGAGATGAACTAGGGTTTGGAGAGGAGATGGTGCTGGTGAAGATGTTGATGGATATTGACCCCCTCTCGATGAGAGGATCGTTGGTGATGACGATGGCTTCGATTTCCCCCTCCGGGAGGGAAGTTTCCCCGGCAGAACAGCTCCGCCGGAGCCCAAGTTTTGCCTCGAGACGGCGGCGCTTCATCCCGACAGCTCCCTTATGATTTTTTCCATGTCAAAACCCTCCATAGAGCAGAAGATGGGCACCGGAGGGCTGCTAGGGGGCCCACAAGCCACAGGGGCGTGCCCTGGGGGGTAGGGCGCGCCCCCCAGGCTTGTGGCCTCCTGGTGGGTCCCCTCTAGTATTTCTTTCGCCCAATATTTTTTATATATTCCAAAATAAATCTCCGTAAGTTTTCAGCACTTTTGGAGTTGTGCAGAATAGGTCTCTCAGATTTGCTCCTTTTCCAGTCCAGAATTCCAGCTGCCGGCATTCTCCCTCTTCATGTAAACCTTGTAAAATAACAGAGAAAAGGCATAAGTATTGTACCATAATGTGTAATAACAGCCCATAATGCAATAAATATCGATATAAAAGCATGATGCAAAATGGATGTATCACGCGCCGCCTCGTCCTGGGCGGCCTGCACGGCGTCGGCTACCTCCTTAACCTGGGCCTGGAGGGATGCCAACTCCGCCCTGGCCTCCGCTTCGCCCCTAAGGGCGGCTTGGAAGGCGGCCTCGGCGGTCGCAAGCCAGGCCCGCAGCGCGTCCATCTCCTCTTGGAGCTCGCCGAGCCTGCGCTTCTTGGCCGCAGGCACCCTGGGAGAAGGAGAGGATCATGCTCGGAGCGCTGGACAAAATGACTAAGGAGGGAGGCGGCAGAGTACTCACTCGTCGACCATGGCCCAGCGCCGGCGAACTTGCGCCGACCCCGAGGGCCCTCAGCCACTGCCTCCTGAGGAGGGCGAGGGAGCCGGCGGTGCCACGCGTTTCCCCGCGCCTGCAGCGCTTCCTCCAGACGCCATGGGAGAGGAGAAGCTGGGAAGAGGAGAGGGCATTCTTTGCGGAGCGAAGGAAGCAAGAAGACACCTCGAGACTGCAATGCCCCCCCTGCTAGGGGCAGGGCGGATTTATACGCGTAACTACAGCCGCGAGGCGTCGTGGGAGAGCGGGCGTCGTGCGCCTCTCGGGCGTCGCGGAGCGGTTCGATCAGCGCAGTACCGTCCACGTCGCCTCTCCTACCGATTGACGGGTCACTTCCGCGTGGCCCGAGGAGTAGAGTCCCGAGGCAGCAGCAGCATTCAAGGAAGGGCAATGATGGCCGGCGCTGCACACGGGCGTCGCATTAGTTTGACTTGGGGCGGTTCCTGATGGCCTCGGGGAGCGGAGGCGTCGCCGCCCAGGCGCTTAACGCGTGTAAAGCCTGGCCCGCAGGCGTTTGGGGCCCGCGGCGCTTCGGGCCGTCCACAAGGCTTCGCCCGGAAGCCAGCTCGAGCCCACCTTTGGCCCGGGGGCTACTGTCGGTGTTCTGGGAATGGGGGTACCCAGATTTGCCTGCCCGCGGCCCAGGGCGTGGCCCACCTCATCAGCCAAGCACGGCCTGCCGCGACTCCATTCAAGACAAGGCCCTCGCGAGGACCCCAAGAACAACACCAAGACCAGCAGGGGGTGGGCCTCCTCAGGCCCCTCCGGAGCGGCGGAGATCTCTATGTGGGACCCGGCCTCAGGAGTCAAGGATGACGTAAGGAAGGACAGGTGGGCGCCAGCGCGCCAGGCGGTACAGTTTCCCCTTTGGTGCAAAGGGAGCAGGGACATACGCGGGTTCCCAAAGCGCCTCCCAAAGGTTTCCATTCTTGTGCAACAAAACCATGACCACGAGCCCCGCCGGGCGGATGTCATCGCCGAGCCCACCTCTGCATCATCGACAGCTGCTTTGCAGGCGAAGACCACCTTTGGATAGGGCGGGGATGTACTCCTGTCCCCCTTCAAATTTGGCCGTTGTGGGATCCCTTCCCGCCATTGCGATAAGAGAAGAGGACCCAGGCCACTGCTATATATAGAGGCTAGGTTGCACCGTAGAGAGGGACTCGACCTCTCGACGGAACCACAAGGCTAGCAGAAGGCCAAGAACACCACTCGAGCGCCCTCACGAGGCCGCTCACCACTGTACTAGTTCCTCCACCACACCTCCCCGAGAGGCAATCCACCAAAGCAGGAGTAGGGTATTATGCTTCGCAGCGGCCCGAACCTGGGTAAACCAGCGTGTTCATCTTCTTTCTCGTCATCGTGCGAGTTCTCCGTAGTAACCATCGTGTAGCGAACCTGGGTACGGCGAGGCTGCAGGGAATCTTTGCACAAGCCCCTGTGTTCGAACCTTGAGGGTTTTGCGGAGTCCGAAATCCGACAACCCCGAAGATAGATAGTGGGGTCACGGGGTGTGACGGACTCACCGGAGTATGCGACGCTGCGGCACGCCGCGTCGTCGCCTGCTGCGGCTCGTTCCTGGCTCGGCCTCGCTGGGGAAGGGGTAGGGGGGTCCAGATCCCGCCTCCCCCACCCCCGTCTCGGCCTCGCGCTAACGCATGCAGTGCGCTTGGTTGACAGGCGCAGTGCATTTATTCTGTTTTCCCCCCGGAACAACCGCACCCCCGAGACACCCCTAAGATAGATAGTGGGGTCAGGGGGTATGATGGACTTGCCGGAGCACGCGACGCCACGGCACGCTGCGTCGTTGCCTGCTCCGGCTCATTCCTGGCTCGGCCTCGTGCTAACGCATGCAGTGCGCTTGGTTGACACGTACGGTGCATTTATTTTGTTTTCCTCGCCGGAACAACCGCACACCCCCCGACACCCCTAAGATAGATAGTGGGGTCACGGGGTGTGACGGACTCGCCGGAGCATGCGACATCGCGGCACGCCACGTCATCGCCTGCTCCGGCTCGTTCCTGGCTCGGCCTCGCCTGGGTTGGGGTAGGTGGGTCCAGACCGCCCTCCCCCACCCCCGGCTCGGCCTCGCGCTAACGCACGCAGTGCGCTTGGTTGACAGGCGCAGTGCATTTATTCTGTTTTCCCCCCGGAACAACCGCACCCCCCCCGACACCCCTAAGATACATAGTGGGGTCACGGGGTGTGACGGACTCGCCGGGGCATGCGACGCCGCGACACGCCGCGTCGTCGCCTGCTCCGGCTCGTTCCTGGCTCGGCCTCGCCGGGGGTGGGGTAGGGGGGTCCAGAACCCGCCTCCCCCACTCTTGGCTCGGCCTCGCGCTAACGCAAGCAGTGCGCATGGTTGACAGGCGTAGTGCGTTTATTCTGTTTCCCCCGGCACAACCGCACCCCCGACACCCCTAAGATAGATAGTGGGGTCACGGGGTGTGACGGACTCGCCGGAGCACGCGACGCCGCGGCACGCTGCATTGTTGCATGCTCCGGCTCATTCCTGGCTCGGACTCGTGCTAACGCACGTAGTGCGCTTGGTTGACACGCATGGTGCGTTTATTCTGTTTTCCCCGCCGGAACAACCGCAGACCCCCCCCCCCCGATACCCCTAAGATAGATAGTGGGGTCACGGGGATTGACGGACTCACTGGAGCATGCGATGTCACGGCACGCCGCGTCATCGACTGCTCTGGCTCGTTCCTGGCTCGGCCTCGCCGGGGTTGGGGTAGGGGGGTCCAGACCCCCCCTCCCCCACACCCGGCGAGGCCTCGCGCTAACGCACGTAGTGCGCTTGGTTGATAGGCGTAGTGCGTTTATTCTGTTTCCCCCCGGAACAACCGCACCCCCCGACACCCCGAGGATAGATAGTGGGGTCACGGGGTGTGACGGACTCGCCGGAGCATGCGACGCTGCGGCATGCCGCATCGTCGCCTACTCCGGCTCGTTCCTAGCTCGGCCTCGCCGGGGGTGGGGTAGGGGGGTCCAGACCTCGCCTCCCCCACCCCCGGCTCGACCTCACGCTAACGCATGTAGTGCGCTTGGTTGACAGGCACAGTGCGTTTATTCTGTTTCCCCCCCGGAACAACCGCACCCCCGTGACACCCCTAAGATAGATAGTGGGGTCATGAGGTATGATGGACTCGCCGGAGCACGCGACGCTGCGTCACGCCGTGTCGTTGCCTGCTCTGGCTTATTCCTGGCTCGGCCTCGTGCTAACGCACGCAGTGTGCTTGGTTGACACGCATGGTGCATTTATTTTGTTTTCCACGCCGGAACAACCTCACACCCCCCCGACACCCCTAAGATAGATAGTGGGATCACGGGGTGTGACGGACTCGCCGGAGCATGCGACATCGTGGCACGCCACATCATCGCCTGCTCCGGCTCATTCCTAACTCGGCTTCGCCGGAGGTGGGGTAGGTGGGTCCAGACCCCCCCTCCCCCACCCCCGGCTTGGCCTCGCGCTAACATACGTAGTGCGCTTGGTTGACAGGCGCAGTGCGTTTATTCTGTTTTCCCCCCGGAACAACCGCACACCCCCGACACCCCTAAGATACATAGTGGGGTCACGAGGTGTGACGGACTCGTTGGGGCATGCGACGCCGCGACACGCCGTGTCGTCGCCTGCTCCGGCTCGTTCCTGGCTCGGCCTCGCACTAATGCACGTAGTGCGCTTGGTTGACAGGCGCAATGCATTTATTCTGTTTCCCCCCGGAACAACCGCACCCCCCGACACCCCGAAGATAGATAGTGGGTCACGGGGTGTGACCGACTCGCCGGAGCATGCGACGCCACGGCACGCCGCGTCGTCGCCTGCTCCGGCTCGTTCCTGGCTCGGCCTCGCCGGAGGTGGGGTAGGGGGGTCCAGACCCCGCCTCCCCCACTCCCGGCTCGGCCTCACAATAACGGACGCAGTGTGCTTGGTTGACAGGCGCAGTGCGTTTACTCTGTTTCCCCAGGGAACAAACGCACCCCCGACACCCCTAAGATAGATAGTGGGGTCACGGGGTGTGACGGACTCACCGAAGCACGCGACGCCGCGACACACTGCGTCGTTGCTTGTTCTGGCTCATTCCTGGCTCGGACTCGTGCTAACGCACGTAGTGCGCTTGGTTGACACGCATGGTGCGTTTATTCTATTTTCCCCACCGGAACAACCGCAGACCACCCCGACACCCCTAAGATAGATAGTGGGGTCACGGGGTGTGACGGACTCACCGGAGCATGCGATGTCGCGGCACGCCGCGTCATCGCCTGCTCCGGCTCGTTCCTGGCTCGGCCTTGCCGGGGGTGGGGTAGGGGGGGTCCAGACCCCCCTCCCCACACCCGGCGAGGCCTCGCGCTAACGAACGTAGTGCGCTTGGTTGACAGGCGTAGTGCGTTTATTCTGTTTCCCCCCGGAACAACCGCACCCCCCGACACCCCGAGGATAGATAGTGGGGTCACGGGGTGTGATGGACTCGCCGGAGCATGCGACTCTGCGGCACGCCGAGTCGTCGCCTGCTCCGCCTCGTTCCTGGCTCGGCCTCGCCGGGGGTGGGGTAGGGGGGGTCCAGACCCCGCCTCCCCCACCCCGGCTCGGCCTCGCGCTAACGCATGCAATGCGCTTGGTTGACAGGCGCAGTGCATTTATTCTGTTTGCCCCCCGGAACAACCGCACCCCCGCGACACCCCTAAGATAGATAATGGGGTCAAGTGGTATGATGGACTCGCCGGAGCACGCGACGACGCGGCACGCCGTGTCGTTGCCTACTCTGGCTCATTCCTGGCTCGGTCTCGTGCTAACGCATGCAGTGTGCTTGGTTGACATGCACGGTGTGTTTATTTTGTTTTCCTCGCCGGAATAACAGCACACCCCCCCGACACCCCTAAGATAGATAGTGGGGTCACGGGGTGTGACGGACACGCCGGAGCATGCGACATCGCGGCACGCCACGTCATCGCCTGCTCCGGCTCTTTCCTGGCTCGGCCTCGCCGGGGGTGGGGTAGGTGGGTCCAGACCCCCCTCCCCCACCCCCGGCTTGGCCTCGTGCTAACATACGCAATGCGCTTGGTTGACAGGCGCAGTGCGTTTATTCTGTTTTCCCCCCGGAACAACCGCACACTCCTCGACACCCCTAAGATACATAGTGGGGTCACGAGGTGTGACGGACTCGTTGGAGCATGCGACGCCGTGACACGCCGCGTCGTCGCCTGCTCCGGCTAGTTCCTGGCTTGGCCTCGCCGGGGGTGGGGTAGGGGGGTCCAGACCCCCCTTCCCCACCCCCGGCTCGGCCTCGCGCTAACATACGCAATGCGCTTGGTTGACAGGCGCAGTGCGTTTATTCTGTTTTCCCCCCGGAACAACCGCACACTCCTCGACACCCCTAAGATACATAGTGGGGTCACGAGGTGTGACAGACTCGTTGGAGCATGCGACGCCGTGACACGCCGCGTCGTCGCCTGCTCCGGCTAGTTCCTTGCTTGGCCTCGCCGGGGGTGGGGTAGGGGGGGTCCAGACCCCCCTCCCCCACCCCCGGCTCGGCCTCGCGCTAACATACATAGTGCACTTGGTTGACAGGCGCAATGCGTTTATTCTGTTTCCCCCCGGAACAACCGCACCGCCCGACACCCCGACGATAGATAGTGGGGTCACGGGGTGTGACCGACTCGCCGGAGCATGCGACGCCACGACACGCCGCGTCGTCGCCTGCTCCGGCTCGTTCCTGGCTCGGCCTCGCCGGGGGTGGGGTAGGGGGTCCAGACCCCGCCTCCCCCACTCCCGGCTCGGCCTCGCAATAACGCACGCAGTGTGCTTGGTTGACAGGCGTAGTGCGTTTATTCTGTTTCCCCCGGGAACAACCGCACCCCCGACACCCCTAAGATAGATAGTGGGGTTACGGGGTGTGACGGACTCGCCGGAGCATGCGATGTTGCGACACGCTGCGTCGTTGCCTGTTCCGGCTCATTCCTGGCTCGGACTCGTGCTAACGCACGTAGTGCGCTTGGTTGACACGCATGGTGCGTTTATTCTGTTTTCCCTGCCGGAACAACCGCGGACCCCCCCGACACCCCTAAGATAGATAGTGGGGTCACGGGGTGTGACGGACTCGCCGGAGCACGCAACGTCGCGGCATGCCGCGTCATCGCCCGCTCCGACTCGTTCCTGGCTCGGCCTCGCCGGGGGTGGGGTAGGGGGGGTCCAGACCCCCCTCCCCCACGCCCGGCGAGGCCTTGCGCTAACGCACGCAGTGTGCTTGGTTCACAGGCGCAATGCGTTTATTCTGCTTTCCCACGGAACAACCACACACACCCCCGACACCCCTAAGATAGATAGCGGGGTTACAGGGTGTGACGGACTCGCCGGAGCATGCTACTCCGCGGCACGGCGTGTTGTCGCCTGCTCCGGCTCGTTCCTGGCTCGGCCTCACCAGGGGTGGTGGAGGGGGGGTCCGGACCCCCCCTCCCCCACCTCCGGCTCGGCCTCGCACTAACGCACGCAGTGTGCTTGGTTGACAGGCACAGTGCGTTTATTCTATTTTCCCCCGGAACAACCGCACACACCCCCGACACCCCTAAGATAGATACTGGGGTCACGGAGTGTGACAGACTCGCCGGAGCATGCGACGCCGCGGCACGCCGCATCGTCGCCTGCTCCGGCTCGTTCCTGCCTCGGCCTCGCGCTAACGCACGCAGTGCACTTGGTTGACAGGCGCAATGCTTTTATTCTGTTTTCCCACCGGAACAACCGCACACCCCCCCGACACCCCTAAGATAGATAGTGGGAACACGGGGTGTGACGGACTCGCCGGAGCATGCGACGCCGTGGCACGCCGCGTCGTCGCCTGCTGCGGCAAGTTCCGGGCACGGCCTCTCCGGGCTTGGGGTAGGGGGGGTCCAGACCCCCTCTCCCACCCCTGGCTCGGCCTCACGCTAACGCAAGCAGTGCGCTTGGTTGACAGGCACAGTGCGTTTATTCTGTTTTTCCCTAGAACAACCGCACACCCCCCGACACCCTAAGATAGATAGTGGGGTTACGGGGTGTGATAGACTCGCCGAAGCATGCGACGCCGTGGCACGCCTCGTCGTCGCCTGCTCTGGCTCGTTCCTGGCTCGACCTCACCAGGGGTGGGGGAGGGGGATCCAGACCCCCCCTCCCCCACCCCCGGCTCGGCCTCGCGCTAATGCACGCAGTACGCTTGGTTGACGGGCGCAATGCGTTTATTCTGTTTTCCCCCGGAACAACCGCACACCCCTTCGATACCCCTAAGATAGATAGTGGAGTCACGGGGTGTGACGGACTCACCGGAGCATGCGACGCCACGGCACGCCGCGTCGTCACCTGCTCCGGCTCGTTCCTGGCTCTGCCTCGCTTGGGGTGGGGGAGGGGGCGTCCTGACACCCCTCCCCCATGCCCGGCTCGGCCTCGTGCTAACACATGAAGTGCGCTTGGTTGACAGGTGCAGTGCGTTTATTCTGTTTCCCCCCAGAACAACTGCAACCCCCGACTCCCCAAAGATAGATAGTGGGGTCACGGGGTGTGACGAACTAACTGGAGCTTGTGACGCCGCGGCGTCGCCTGCTCCGGCTCGTTCCTGGCTCGGCCACGCCGGGGGTGGGGTAGGGGGGTCCAGACCCCCCTCCCCCACACCCAGCGAGGCCGAGGAGCTAACGCACGCAGTGCGCTTGCTTGACAGGCACAGTGCGTTTATTCTGTCCCCCCCCCCCCGGAACAACCGCACACCCCCTGACACCCCTAAGATAGATTGTGGGGTCACTGGGTGTGACAGACTCGCCGGAGCATGCGACGTCGCGTCGTCGTCTGCTCCAGCTCATTCCTGGCTCGGCCTCGCCGGGGGTGGGGTATTGGGAGTCTGTAGGAGATATGCCCTAGAGGCAATAATAAATGTTATTGATTATCTCCCTGTTCATAATTATGTTTATGTTCCATGCTATAACTGCAATGATTCTCGAGTCTACAAATAAAACGAGGCTGGGAGGGAAACTCATGTGCACGTGTGGGATAATAAACGGTAAAATGTATTCCTAGTCTGGCCTCTAAGACTGGCTCAAGTATTGCATGATGATCCTGTTTTCCTGATCATGGGCATGGCTATGCCGGCAATTTTGAGGGCACAATTGTTGGTAGAACACTTGTGTTGAATCGACCCGAATTGATGTTATGCTATGAGATACATTCGTCATTAGTTAATGGTTAATAACACAGAGATGGTTAATGTTTGCATGATTCCTTAGACCATGAGAGTATCGAGTTTCTTCATGCTTGCTTCATGAACTTTGGGGTTTGTTAAACGTCATCCGTAAATGGGTGGCTATTACGGCGGCTTACGGGTTCATGGAAAAGTATGTCAAGTAACTTGATAGCTCAAGATTGGGATTTGCTCCTCCGACGATGGAGAGATATCTCTGGGCCCTCTCGGTGTTACGGTATCCATCATCGTCTGGCCAGACACTTTGTGATTTGATCACGGGGATGCCGGAACACGGGAACGAGAAAAGAGAACAATACCGGTAACGAGGTAACTGGCATAGTGGACAAGTTGTTGATCCACGGGGATGCCTACATGTCTCACCTCGGGTATTTGTAACATATCGCGAAGCAACAGGAATAGCACACGGCAACTGGAGGTTCACTCGAATATTCATTCGTGTGGGTATAGGGGTCAATATGGGTGTCCACGGCTCCGATGTTGATCATTGATCGGAAAGTGTTCCGGGTCATGTCTATACTTCACCGAACCTATAGGGTCACACGCTTAAGGGTCATCTATCTGCTGAATACTAGACGGGGAGTCTGAGAGAAATTCACCGAAAAAGTTTCGGACAAAACGGAAACGTTCCGGAGAGGATATCGGAATAGTTCCGGTAAAACTGAAAAGTTGTTTCAGAGGATACCATAAAGTCAGATTGGTTTCGGCACATGCCTGATAATTCTTGGAGGGTGCCAGAATCGTTCTGGAAACTTTCTGGAATTTTCCGGGATGAAAACCGGAAATGTTCCGGAGCTGCCGGAACCGCTTCAGATGCTTTTCGCAGATGAAAATCACTAAACCGGAATTGTTCCGGATCGCATTGAAACTTATTTTAGTAGGTACTGGAATTGTTCTAAGCCCACATAAATATTTTCAGTTCGACCGGACGCTGAAAAATGTCGTCGTGAATAGTGAAATCAGATTTATGGATATGGTTGGAAGTTGGCTTTCCACAAATATCTTCCCAAGATATTTTGGGATGACATGGCATTTTGGATATGCCCATCCTACCCCTTGTTTTTCCTATAAATAGAGGGGAGGAGGCAGCCCCATATGCTAGATCCTTGCTCTCACATACACATGCCATGACATTTCTGGCTTCTCTCTCCCTCCCAGCGAAATAGTTTCGTAGAGCCGAAAGGCTGTCTGGGTTCCGGTGGGAACTAGTTCTGGACGGCGAAGCCCTGCCGGATAGATGACACCGTATGTGTGCAACTCTGTAGAGAGATCGTAGTTTCGGTCTTAGTTCGAGAGTGCCTCCCGAAGGGCTGTCCGAGTTACAGTTTGAGTTTCGAGTGCCTCCCGAAGGGCTGTCCGAGTTACCGTTTGAGTTTCGGGTGTCCTCCCGAAGGGCTGTCCGAGTGACCCGCCCGAAGGGCTGTCCGTGAGGCCTCCCGGAGGGCTGTTCGAGGATCCATCCGGTGGGACTATCCGAAGGACTGTCCAGAGGCCTCCCGGAGGGCTGTCCGAGGATCCGTCCGGTGGGACTATCCGAGGGACTGTCCCGATGCCTCCCGAAGGGCTGCCCGGAGATCCGTCCGGTGAGCTGACGTGGGAGTACATCCTCGCGGTTGGGAGGTTGTAAATCCTAGCTGCGGGGATCTGCACCGCCGTTCGTCATCAACTCTACTTCCGCTGCGCTACGAGTCGGTAACAAAAAAGATCAAACCTTGTATGCAGTCTCCATAGTGATCCTGGGCTGGTACGTAGGTCGGAAAATTTTTGTTTTCTGCTGCGTTACCCTACAGTGGCATCAAGAGCCGTGCTATGCGTAGATGCAGGTTGCGATCTAGAATACATAGAGATGTATGGGTGTTGCACAATATAATTAGGTAGTAGATGAGATCTATTGCCGAAAATTATTTGTGCGGGTGACAGATGAAGTCTGTTACCCGATGTTCTTGTTGCTTCCCTAGAATTTGCGTTTGCTCAATCTCGAGACAGTATGGTGGAATTTCACAAAGTTCTGGCAATCCGCGATCCTGATTGATCAACGAAGTGCTTCAGTTCTTTGGGTTCCGCCATAGTCAAAAGAAAGATGAAATTCGCAGATGAAAGGGCATTGCAGATATGATCTGCACGGGGGTCATGCGTATGACAAAGTTTAGTATGGGGCTCGAGATTTAATTATCTCGTGTTTCATACACCCCGCGATGTTAATCTAGCAACTTGAATTATCATACTTGATGATAATACGTAGGTAGCTTCGGTTTGTTTCGAAACCTTAGAAGCCACGTAAAACAAGTTTTTGCATGAACCGATTAGAGGCGTCTAACTTGGTTTTGCAGGATGGTTTGCATGTGCATATGATGTGGTATAGCAGTGTTCATAATAATTTGATTATGTATGAGATGACTATATAATGTAAATTGATTAACATGACCTGCGTGTCATGATTCGGCATGATGGCTGGAGCCATATGATTGCACTTTAATGACCTGCGTGTCAACCTTATGTAATGCACTTATTTTATTAGCTATAGAGATAGCAATATTATCTGGTGCATCGACAAGGTGGTGGCAATCTTCGCGAAGGTGAACACCGACGCGAATGACCGGAGACGAAGAAATGAAAGACTTCTCCGTCAGAAAGGGCTATACCATATCATGCTATTATGAATTGCCTGAGATGTTTATCCCTTATGATGCACCCTTCTTGATTGCGCGGTAGTCGCTTTTATTAGGGTGATCTCTCACAAAAATATCAATTAGTTAGTGTTCTCCCAAGTGTAGCACCGTCTGAAATTCGTATCTTTTTGGGGTGCGCCATGTCCACATGGGTACGAACGAATCGAGAGGAATGAGGCGGGTGAGGTCAGACCTCGCAGCGAGATCACTTGGTTGTCTTGACGTTCTGGCTTGATCGTCCTGAGCTCGGAACACGCCCATCGAAAGATGAACAGGAGTCACATAGAGATGTGATCGGCATGTTTGCCCACCAATTGAAATTCTCGTCATCAGTGATGTCCACATCAATGGCGTTGAATTGAAATGTGGATCTTGTATCACTCACAATCAATTATGAGAGATATTGATTTGAGTGGGAGCGCCCTGTAGAATTAATTCTTTTAATTCTCAGTGCAATTAATTTTGAACACCGTCTAAGTGTGATTTGCATAATAGTTGTAGAAGAATGGCTCGCGTTTCCACCTTTCCTATTAAAATTGAATAGCTGTTTAATATCTGGTTAAAACTTTACGGTTGGTAAACGTAATGTGAGGATTGTCCTCAAGAGTGCCGAGAAGGACTTTGTCCTATCGCATGCTTTTAGTATTCTCCCGCTAATGCTATGGATAATGAGACTCTCGTCCTTTGATCCAAAAGCTAAAATTCCGTTACGGTCAAGTGCAATATGTTTGCTTCCATGAAACCCGGACTTCAAAAGTTTGGGATAGCTATGTGATATTCATGGAACTGAAAATCATTTTTCAGACACAAACAAAGGCTAAAAGATATGGGATATCCAAAGCAAGGTTTGTTTTGCAAACTGTTAGTAAAAGGTGTTTACTATGCATTTGACTAATAACAGAGGGATCCAGTAGAACGCCTGTCATATGATGAAGGTGAATAAAACAAACAACTTAAAGGAAATGTCCGAAGGGTGTTAGTGAGACTTTCACGCCTAGGAAATCCGGGGCTAACGCCACTCTTAAGTTGGATGCTTCTTCTGAGATAGAAGAAATACTGAAAGTTAAACTGTTAGAAGTATAAAGGCAAATAGAGTGAAGACTGGAATATCCAGCTCATGTATGAATGTCATACAAGTTATTGATGTGTTGAAGGCTGGTCAAAGAAATAGTTCTTGGGAATTATGATTAAACCTGTTAATCACCGATTCTTGGGTATTGTGAGTTGATCACAGAGATACCCGCTCGATTGCATTCCGTTGCAACTCGATGCAAGAACTACTACGGCCTAAAAGGACTTGCCGGAGTGAGGTTTAGATACGCGCTGGGAATATAGTAAATGTTACTATACCTTCCATCGGTGTATTTCTGTCTGTATTAATTTTCAAAATTCATTATAGAGTTTTACACACTCTAGCCCTTTGCATAAGGTATCTTGCAAGAAGGTTGTTCATAAGAGAACTTTTGACGTTCGATGTTATGAATAACATAAGGGCCATACTTTCATTATGAATGAGATGTATGTTATGAATATTGATAATAATACTTTACCTCTGTATTTACTTTCATAATTCATTTTAGAGTTTTGTACACTCTAGCCATTTGCATAAGGTATCTTGCAAGAAGGTTGTTCATAAGAAACTTTTGATGTTCGATGTTATGAATAACATAAGGGCCATACTTTCATTATGAATGAGATGTATGTTATGAATATTGATAATAATACTTTACCTCTGTATTTACTTTCATAATTCATTTTAGAGTTTTGTACACTCTAGCCTATTTGCATAATGTTTGTTGCAAGAGTGTTGTTCATGAAAGAACAATTGTTGTTCGGAATCATGAATAACATAAGGGCCATGCTTCCACAGCGATGGAACGTATGTTATGAATATTGATGGTAATATGATACATCCATAACACTGACGCTAAATGTCACAAGACTAAAGAGAATACCACACATGTGTGGCACTGCATTTGGTCACATTGGAGAAACCCGCATGGAAAATTCCATTATGATGGATTTTGAAGTCGTTTGATTTTGAATCATCTGACACTTGCAACTTTCCTCCGAAAAGTGAAGTGACTGAAATACCGTTCACAGGCCATAAGGAACGAGCAACAAACTTATTGGTGATCATACATTTTGATGTGTGTAGTCCAATAAATGTTGTTGCTGGCAGTGGATTTATCTATCTTCAGAATGACTCAAGTGGATATATGGATATTTACTTGATGAGACGTAAGTCTGGATCTTTTGAATTCATTCATAAGGTTTTCAAAAATGAATTAGAAATTATTGTAACAAGAAAATTATGTTTCTGCAATTGGATTGCGGAAAGGAATATTTGAGTTACAAGTTTAGCGAATGTCTGATGAGTTGTGAAAAGAGTTTCATAACTTACACCTCCCGGAACTCCACTGAGAGTGGTACGTCCATGAAGATGTAATCAAACCATTTTCGACATGGTAAGATCAAAGATGACATAAATAAATTTGCCATTATCCCTTTTAAAGTGATGCTTTAGAGACTGCGGCTTTTACACTGAAAAGAGCTCCATCGGGTCTGTTGAAATGACGTCATGGTATGGTACGCCCAACCATGTTATATCTTTTCTTAACATTTGGAATATGGGGCTTGTGTAAAAGGTTACAAACCTATTCCAAATCAGACAAGTGCTACTTTGTAGGTTATCCCAAGTCATTGGGTATTCCCCCACCACTATACCGAGGCAAATAGGTTTGCCACAAAGAACGGTATGCTTTTTGAAGATAATAGTTCTTTCAAAAGGTGAGTGGGAGGATAGTGCAACTCGACGAGATAACCAGTATCTTCGTCATCAGATCAAAGGAAAGAAACCTTGGAAGTGATTCCGGAGTTTCCTACTACGACTGATACGGAAGTCTCTACAATAAAATGTATGGACTTCAGTCGAACTTGCAGCTGAACCCCGTAGGCAAGGCTCGTGCAAACCTCTCAAGTGCGCAAATGAGATATTGTTGTTTGACAACAGTATACCTACGATACACAAGGAAGCGTTGATGGGCCCTGACTCCGGAATTGGCTAAATGCCAATACAATCCGAGATAGTTTCCATATAAATGTTTCAAGATTAAAACCTTGATACACCTTTCGGAAGACTTAGAGTCTAAACGAATATATATGGAACTAAAAACTGATACGGATAAAAATGTTTTATCCATAAAGCTCAACTTGTTGAAATAACAAGTTCAAGGAGTTGACTGCGATGAGGTTGTTTCACCGTAGCGATGCTTGAAGTCGGTTCGGGTTGAACTAGCAATTAATACATATTTCAATCATGAGATATGAAACATGGATGACAAAGGGACTTCCATCTGATGGAAATGAAACCTAGGACTTATATGTGATACAGTCCAAAGTAATTTGTCGATCCAGAGGATGCTAGTAAGTATGCAAACTTCAGAGTTCCAGCGATGGACAGAAGAGAGCAAAGTGGAGTTGGAATCTTCGTTTTTGATGAAATGGTCAAAAGAGTTTGACTTCATCAAGTGGGTATCGAAGATGCTTGTGATTCAAGAAAGTAAGTGGGAGCATAATAATATTTCTAAAAACCGTGTGTACTTGACACATTGTTAATTGGAAATAAATTTCTTGACACGAATTAGGACTTCATTTGAAAATAGTTTTTCGATGAAGTGCTTAGGCTAAAATGGCCTCAATATAAGGCATGATGATCTATGGAGATAGATTTACCTAAATGGGGCTAAGCAATGAATACATATTGACAAGATGCTAAAACTTTTTAGCATTTAAAACGCCAAGGAGTGATTCTTGCCGAAGTCACATGGAAAGAGTTTTTGCAAGACTCGGTGTCCCAAAACACTGATGAGTAAAATACATGATGGAGATTCCACACACTCTTGTGTTTGGATTAATCATGTATTCCATGGTATGTAAAACCAACCAGATATGTCCAATACTCCAAAGTTGTTGCGAGTATAGATACCATAGTGATCAAAGTACTGATCATGGGACAACAGTGAAAGATGTCATTGAGTACTAGAGCAGTACTGATGACATGTTTTCTCGCAAACGGAGATCATGAAGAGTTCGTTGTAAAAGGTTACATCGATACAGTCTTCATCAATGCTCCATTCGATTTTCGATTTAAATTGAGGGTTTTGTGTGATACACAATATGGTGGCACGGTAGTTGGAAATTGTTCCAAACAAGATACTATGGCGAATTCTATAACAAAGGCTAAGTATGTTGACGCTTGAGAAGCAACAAAGAAGTTGTTGAATCATATAGTTCATTCATGAACTTAGTATGGTTCCAAGAAGGCTTTGGTCTATGGGACACTATAGCAGATAGTTGCTCCATAGCTCAGTCCGAGGAATCAGGTTTCGACCAATGATTCACACATATGCAAAGCCAAGTCCACACAAAATATGGATTTTGTGAAAGCGTGAAAACGCGAGGATATGCAAAGTTACACACGGAGCTGAAGTTGTCAGATCCGTTGGACATCAGGCTATACCACATGCGAAGCATATTTTACACCAGTATGCCATAGGTGTAAAGTGCATTAGCATTGACTAGATTATTGACTCTAGTGCAAGTGGGAGTCTGTAGGAGATATGCCCTAGAGGCAATAATAAATGTTATTGATTATCTCCCTGTTCATAATTATGTTTATGTTCCATGCTATAACTGCAATGATTCTCGAGTCTACAAATAAAACGAGGCTTGGAGGGAAACTCATGTGCACGTGTGGGATAATAAACGGTAAAATGTATTCCTAGTCTGGCCTCTAAGACTGGCTCAAGTATTGCATGATGATCCTGTTTTCCTGATCATGGGCATGGCTATGCCGGCAATTTTGAGGGCACAATTGTTGGTAGAACACTTGTGTTGAATCGACCCGAATTGATGTTATGCTATGAGATACATTCGTCATTAGTTAATGGTTAATAACACAGAGATGGTTAATGTTTGCATGATTCCTTAGACCATGAGAGTATCGAGTTTCTTCATGCTTGCTTCATGAACTTTGGGGTTTGTTAAACGTCATCCGTAAATGGGTGGCTATTACGGTGGCTTACGGGTTCATGGAAAAGTATGTCAAGTAACTTGATAGCTCAAGATTGGGATTTGCTCCTCCGACGATGGAGAGATATCTCTGGGCCCTCTCGGTGTTACGGTATCCATCATCGTCTGGCCAGACACTTTGTGATTTGATCACGGGGATGCCGGAACACGGGAACGAGAAAAGAGAACAATACCGGTAACGAGGTAACTGGCATAGTGGACAAGTTGTTGATCCACGGGGATGCCTACATGTCTCACCTCGGGTATTTGTAACATATCGCGAAGCAACAGGAATAGCACACGGCAACTGGAGGTTCACTCGAATATTCATTCGTGTGGGTATAGGGGTCAATATGGGTGTCCACGGCTCCGATGTTGATCATTGATCGGAAAGTGTTCCGGGTCATGTCTATACTTCACCGAACCTATAGGGTCACACGCTTAAGGGTCATCTATCTGCTGAATACTAGACGGGGAGTCTGAGAGAAATTCACCGAAAAAGTTTCGGACGAAACGGAAACGTTCCGGAGAGGATATCGGAATAGTTCCGGTAAAACTGAAAAGTTGTTTCAGAGGATACCATAAAGTCAGATTGGTTTCGGCACATGCCTGATAATTCTTGGAGGGTGCCAGAATCGTTCTGGAAACTTTCTGGAATTTTCCGGGATGAAAACCGGAAATGTTCCGGAGCTGCCGGAACCGCTTCAGATGCTTTTCGCAGATGAAAATCACTAAACCGGAATTGTTCCGGATCGCATTGAAACTTATTTTAGTAGGTACTGGAATTGTTCTAAGCCCACATAAATATTTTCAGTTCGACCGGACGCTGAAAAATGTCGTCGTGAATAGTGAAATCAGATTTATGGATATGGTTGGAAGTTGGCTTTCCACAAATATCTTCCCAAGATATTTTGGGATGACATGGCATTTTGGATATGCCCATCCTACCCCTTGTTTTTCCTATAAATAGAGGGGAGGAGGCAGCCCCATATGCTAGATCCTTGCTCTCACATACACATGCCATGACATTTCTGGCTTCTCTCTCCCTCCCAGCGAAATAGTTTCGTAGAGCCGAAAGGCTGTCTGGGTTCCGGTGGGAACTAGTTCTGGACGGCGAAGCCCTGCCGGATAGATGACACCGTATGTGTGCAACTCTGTAGAGAGATCGTAGTTTCGGTCTTAGTTCGAGAGTGCCTCCCGAAGGGCTGTCCGAGTTACAGTTTGAGTTTCGAGTGCCTCCCGAAGGGCTGTCCGAGTTACCGTTTGAGTTTCGGGTGTCCTCCCGAAGGGCTGTCCGAGTGACCCGCCCGAAGGGCTGTCCGTGAGGCCTCCCGGAGGGCTGTCCGAGGATCCGTCCGGTGGGACTATCCGAAGGACTGTCCAGAGGCCTCCCGGAGGGCTGTCCGAGGATCCGTCCGGTGGGACTATCCGAGGGACTGTCCCGATGCCTCCCGAAGGGCTGCCCGGAGATCCGTCCGGTGAGCTGACGTGGGAGTACATCCTCGCGGTTGGGAGGTTGTAAATCCTAGCTGCGGGGATCTGCACCGCCGTTCGTCATCGACTCTACTTCCGCTGCGCTACGAGTCGGTAACGAAAAAGATCAAACCTTGTATGCAGTCTCCATAGTGATCCTGGGCTGGTACGTAGGTCGGAAAATTTTTGTTTTCTGCTGCGTTACCCTACAGAACTGATTAACCGCATGTTCTAAAACAAATGGGCTATGCACAACCGGCAACACAGGGTATCCTTCATCATTTTTCTTCACCGCGACTTCCACTTGAAGAACATACTGCACAGAAAAAGAACAAATGGGACATGACAAAAGAATAAGATGCATGCACGCATGGACATAAAAAATTCAGTACACTAGAAAAAAATGCACCAAAGCAAAGAAAACACGACAACAGACACATTTACCGTGATAAATCGAGGTGAAAGTAGCACACGTTCACCAGAATGATAAACTAAACTCATTTCAGGATCTTGCTTCCAGTACTTGATGATATGATCCATGAGATACGAGTCCATGCAAGCTCCTTTGCCAAATGTTTTAAAGATATAGTCAACTTTGACTGATTCGACATCACCAAAAGCATTATTCACCATCAAGAGCGCGTTACTGCGGTAAAGATACATAGATGGGATCAAAATAAAGTTCAAAACAAAACACACAAACGGATGAAGGGCACACACATAAAACTTACTCATTGTATTTGGTTACAAATTTTTTGGTGAGAACGAGATCCTTTATTTTCCTTGCCTCATCAATATATTTGAACCTCGAAGGCCTCAATTTCTCTAAAGGGTCTCTCAACTTAAAAGCCCTCTCTCGCACCCTCTTGTTTGAAAATACTTGAGCCTCATCAACGGGGGGACGATTGATTGCTGCACTCCTAGTCCTAGTGACGCGTGGCACCGGCGTTACAAAATCAACATCAATATCAACTACATCGTGTGAAGAGTCAGGTGGAGCAACCTTTCCACCATCAGGTCCAGATGCCACATCCCTATTCAAACCATCTCCAGCCAAAGAACCAGAATTCTCTGGAGAGATTTCAATGGCACAATCCTCCATAACTGCCTCAGAACCTTGGGACTCAAACAACGATGTACATCCTCCATGGAGACCTACTTCAAAACCAGATAATGAGGGGAAAAACATGGGAACACTCAGCCCAATTACAAACGAAAATCATTAAATGCAGCTCAGTAATATAAAAAATGCAGTTTAGTAAAGAACATAATGAAGCCCACTTGTGTAGAACAATGCAGCCCACTTGTCCCGAAAAATGCAGCCCACTTGTCTAGAACAATGCAGCACACTTGCCACGAAAAATGCAGCCCACTTGTCTACATCAATGTAGCCCACTTGTGTAGAACAATGCAACCCACTTGCCACGAAAAATGCTGCCCACTTGTCTACAGCAATGCAGCCCACTCGTGTAGAAGAATGCAACCCACTTGACTACAGCAATGCAGCCCACTTGTCTAGAACAATGCAGCCCACTTGCCCCAAAAAATGCAGCTCACTTGACTACAACAATGCAGCTCACTTACACAACAATACGTAGTCATCCACTGTCAAAAACATGTATTTCACTAGCACACTAATAAATCAAAACCTTAAGAAGCGAAAGCAAGCAGTAGACAAAATAAATAAGGGAAATAAAGCAGTTCACTAACACAACCTTTATTTGCAAATATTAAAAATGACGATAAATCAAGGGAACACTCTGTCGAGGTAAGCCAGCTGTAGAGCATGGCCTTTCTGATGTAGCCAATGTGTTCCACCCCAAACTTAGCAACTTGAACACCATCCCAAGTCTGCAAGAATTGAAACATATAGATCCACAATCATGCCTGCAGAAAAGAACAAAAACATTAGTTTCACATAAAACATAAAATAACAGTTGAGGAGTATGGGGGGAGAAGGGCTACAAGAAACATACCATTTTCCTGAATTGGGACAACCACCTGTTTCAATGTAAAGCCATGAAGTGTAGGAGGATTTAGCGGCTCATCACAACTTGAGCTACCTTCTTTCCATGCACGCTTTATATTTTTAACCATCCTCCTAAAACCCCTGTTCGCTTCAGATCTGCCAGGTTTATTGAGCGAGTCAAGAAATTCAAACCGACTTTCCTTCACATTCAAGGCAACTACACAATAATGGCCAACGCCATCCCTCTGCTCTGGCGGATCAAATGTTGCAAGCAGGACCTGTTGGAAGTAAAAATAAATAAAAGTATTACAAGAACAAGAAATAGAACACTATAAAACCAACACACACAAAATGGTTTTGGACACATAAAAACATTACTCACCATATCCTTTTTATCGACACGTTCTTCAGCTTTTGAAGAGAACATCAATTTCACACTCCTGCCTACACTACCACCATTCCAAATACTTGTCTGCAAAAACAAAACCAAACAAGAAACAGTGTTGAAGCAAACAGATAATCACACGAAAATAGAAAAGAGAATCAAACAACAAACAAAAAGTTCTGCATGCTTACACAAATATGGTATGAGACAACCATCGTCGGAGATCCCTTAAACTTATCTACCAGCAAAGAACCCCCAAAATTTACAAGGCATGTAGTGAGCATCCCTTTATTCCAAAAACATTGTCCAACTTCGCCAATTATAATATCAGCCAACTCAGTTTTAAAAAGCAATCATGTCCCGGAATTATTATTTTTTCAAAAAATGAAACATAAGATACTACAAAAATAACAAGAACGAAAAAGGGCAAAGACTGCGACTAGAAAATACATATTAACAAAACAATTTATAAAAAGCCATATATCTTCTTTCTGTCCGTCCGAACCCTAGTAACAACAGTGTACAACTCGTTGTATCTTTTGAGAAGAGCTGGATCAATGCTCGACGGTGTCACAACAGGAAGTTCGTCATCTGCAACAAAAAAATAAGGAACAAATAAAAGATGAAGTTCACTTATCTAAAATATGAAGTTCAGATGTAAGATGAGGAAATCTTGAACTTCACTGTTTGAAACAAAACACTTGCCTTCAGTGTCAGATTCTTCTTGATGTTACTCTTCAGAGATAACCAAAACAGTTTATCCGCTAGGTTGCGACGAAACCAACACAGGCTCACTGGACTGCCCTACTGTAGCAACATCAGCGTTGTCTGGATCTTGAACAGTCCAGACAACCGCAACGTTCTTAGATAACTCAGCTCCATGAGGCTCCACTCTGAATACATCAGGAACATCGTTGGATGCTAGACAAACAGGAGAACCAGCAACACTATCAGCGGGAACGTCATTCTCCAGCAGCTTTTCAATGTCAACATCAGCATCTTCATGCTGACTAGGGGCAACAACATCGTGGGATTCCTGAGCTAAAGAAGGTTCTGCACTGTCATACGCAACTGATACAGAAGCATTCACACTGTCACCACCAGCAACAACACAACCCCCTGGTTCACTTCAACACGAACAACGCCAACCGACTGATGAACTTCTACGTTTTCATCTCTAGGCTGCAAAAAGTTTAAAAAGCCACAATAACACAAATGAGCGAAGAGAGAATTAAAACAACAACACGCAGTTCACTTATGTCAAAGACTGCAACACACTTATGTAAAAGAACTGTAGTTCACTTCTGTCAAAGACTGAAGCTCACTTATATCTAAGACTGCATCCCACACATGTAAATAGAACTGCAGCTCACTACTGTCAAAGACTGAAGCTCACTTATGTCAAAGACGGCAGCCCACATATGTAAAATGAATGCATTTGATCAAGGTAATTCCACTAAACCTTATCAACTACAACATCTGGAGGCGACGACGCATCCGCCAAGTCCTCATCCTTCTCAGAGCCGTCGTAAGAATCCTTGTGCACATCACAAGCAGCAACTCCAGTCTACGGGCACAGAACAAACCAAAACGAAATAAGATGGTAACGACCAAAATAGGAAAAAAACTTCAACCATGCACAAGCAGTACACATTTTACAATCGTGAGGTACACAAAAAATAAAATAAAATGGAAAGCAAAAAATACAAGTTCAAGAAGAGAAGCACATAGCAGAACAGGCATGGGAGAAGTACTTATACCTGTCCAATTCTAGCTTCCCCAGATGCATGAAGACCAGCAGATTCCACTCCAGCCTATAACAAAAACAAAGAGTGAGAAGCAGTCCACATGATACACAAAAAGAGGTTCAAAAGGACAAAAAAAGGACAACGTACATTATCAACGCTGGCGCCACCATCCTGTCGGTTCATTTCTTCCAAAATGTGCTCAGCATCCTTCTCATACCGAGCACATTTTACTTCCTGTGAATGTTTCAACTGAGCATACGAAGACCGAATATTCGTCACTGCAAACTTCAAGCTTTCAACCAAACCACAATCAAAGTTGTGAGCATCAACAATATCTTCTTCACGAGGGCCATGGCCAGCAGGGAAAAATCCAGCAACTACCCTCAACTTGTCACCAGAGGTTGGCAAATCTTCAGTTAACTTCAAAACCTTTAGAAGAAGCTCATCAATCTCCTCGTGTTTTTTGCCGCAAACAAATGTATGTTCAGAAGAACTTCTATTATCAAACATCCGACGAGCCGTGAAACCACGAGTAGGCGAAGGCTCATCATCACAAGTAGGAAGCTGGCTACAGATAGGCTCACAAAACCTAGCATGACTGCTAGGCCCTGCATCAGAGCTGCCACACAGCACTCCAGCAGGACGGTTGTACACAATATCGCCTGACGCCTTCCACTGCAAAAAAGATAAAAGGGGAAAGAAGTACACATGTGAATACTAGAAAGTTCAGATTTATAATGAGTGCAAATTAAAAAAAACTCTGATCTTAAAAACTCTGATGCACTAACCGGCAGCCTCCCAAATCTGTAAGATTCCATATAAATCTTTCCCTTGACAACTATATCCTCGTTGTATAACTTCATCAGGTCCTTGTTCGTCAGGAATGACGCACGTGGCGTCAACGTGTGCATAACTGAAAATTTGCGAAGCTTCAAGCAATCAAGATACATAATCAGGGGCACAATGGCACAACCCTCTGCAGAATTCTGCTTGCTACCATCTGTCTGCCACTTCACCACAGCTACCTGCAGCTCATCAACAACAAGCTGACAAAAGTCCATCTGCGCCATAGCCTCATAATCCTTGTTCTCAACCATGGCAGCAACCCTGCCCAAACGAACTGCAGGCCCGGGGCACAGCAAATTCTGATAAAGTATCAGGAAGAATACATTGACAACAAGATCAACCGTCACAGGATCATCATCCTCCACCAACTCCGCCAGCCTTTGTAACAAGTCCTTGACACCTATACTTAGTGAACAGTGAAAGCCAAGCTCATCCTTGAGGGCAGACAACGAGTCATCATGGCCACTGGTAGCAGGCATGGGTGCAGTGCGAGGTCCCATAGGAAAACCAAAAATGTGATGAACTGTAGAACGATTGATTCGAAGAACCCTGTCATTCACAAAGCCCATTGTTATCGTGGCAGGGTCAATCACTCCCATCAGATAGCACATAAGAATGCGCGACACATTTTTCTTTACTGTCAACTGAAAGACTGCACCAAAGCCAACGCCCCGAACATGAAAACAGTGTGCTTGTTTCAATAAAGCAGCAGCTTTGCACATAGTGGGGAGAGACAAACGTACGGTCTTGTTAAATCGAGAATCATCTCCCTCGCCGTCATCTTCAGTTACCTTGCTCTTACTAGACTTCTTCCTCTGTGTAAAGAAAAATGCAGTCCACATTAGAACATTAGGCACAAAAGAGACAAAAACGGCAGATAGAATGACAATGAAAGAAACAAATGCAGTCCACTTCAACAAACCTTTGGAACAACATCCGCCTCCCCATCAGAGTCAGCATCCGCATCTTCGTTGCCATCAACACGGGGCCACTTAGGTTGACTCTTAGATGGACCACAATCTTTTCATCTACCAGTATGAACATCCCTCACAAAATCAGCAAGCACAAAGTCATCATCGTCAGAGTTTGGCCCTTCACTGACATGTGGTCGCTTTCGCTGAGGATCCTCTGCACCAGCTTCAGCAGCTCTCTTACCAAGGGTCTTGTTCATGCAAGCAACACGAGGACTCCGCTGAGGAGAACCACCTTCCTCAGCAACAGAACTCAGTCTCTTCTTCTACAAAGCAGGCTTCTTGAATTTACCAAATTTCGCACCCTTGGCACCATCTGCAGCCCTCCTGTGCTTCTCTTTCTCCGCATACTCCTTTGAGTCACTTTCAAACCTCAACTTTTTCTTGCGTTGCTTCAATTCATATGCACGAAGCTGATACGGGACCATCCACTCTTGTGTAACTTCCTCTGTGCCATCAACAGATTGTGACTGTGTCTCAGACAAGACGGGACGCCTAATGCTCTGGTCAAAGCTCACACCAACGCCACCCTCTGCAAAATAATGATTAATCAATTGAGTAACCTCCTCAAACCCAGGCGCCCCAGCATAAAAACCACACACTGTGTCAAAAATGAAGTTTAACTATGGTCATTAAGAAGTGCGCAAAAGGAACAAATGCAGTACACATATACATATAAATGCAGTGTTGCATACACAAGCTAAATAAAAAATAATGCAGTTCACATATCAATGTAGTGGAGTTAACCCATCTACATACACAACCTGAATAAATCGACAATGTAGTTCACACATACATATAGTCGAGTTCACATATACATATAAATGCAGTGCTGCATACACTAACTACATGTTTCTTTCCAAAAAAAATGCCTCACTAACTTCAGCAAGGCCACATCAGTTTGTACAACATCAAGTAAGCAGCATACACAATAAACAAATCATGCACATCAAAAATAGCAAGTATATATAAGATCAATGCAGTTCAAAACTCACAGGACACCTATGAAATTTACAAGAAACAAAGTGATAAAACCAATTTGGCAAACTAAATAAGAAAAAGAATAAACAACATACCAAAAGGAGCGGCCACACTTATAGGAAAGTTTCAATTGGTGAAATCACTTCATGGCCTGCCTTACCACCATGATCCTTGCCACCAGGAATATGAGTGCTAATTGGCGTATCATGAACAGTATCATATGACCAGTGCCATCAAAATCACCTACTGGATTCAATAAAACCAGAAACAGAAATTAAAAAACATGACATGACAATAATGCCAGCAACGCTGAGAACTAACACAGCATAAACAAATCTGCAGGATGAACTAATAACATGATAAACAAGACAGAAAATAAACAAGGCCAAGCAAGCAGTCCACATACCTTGAACTCCTCCATCTACTCTACTTGGGGAAGACATGGCATTTGCGTGCAGTGCAAGGACGGAGTGAGAAATATCAGCAACAAAATCAATGAAAAATGACGAAACCCTAGATGCACCTTGCTATGCCTCTAGATACCACCCGTCTACCAACTTCAAATCGAGAACAAATCGCCTGCTCATGCAGAAAAACACATGAGCAAAAAACGTAGCCGCTACGGGAATCAGAAAACTAGATGGGGGGACGATCACGACCAAGGGCACGAGAAACGGACCACAATCAAGGGGATGAACGGTGGTCATGGGGTTACGGCGGCGGGAGCAGAGGGGGAAGGGGTAGGGTAGTGGAGGGGGAAGGGGTAGGGGAGCGGAGGGGGAAGGGGTGGGGGCGCTGAATGCAGGAATCTAGACCTGTGGAGGACGGCGGTTCCGCGGGCGACGGCGGTTGCTCCGGGCGACGACGGTTTGCACGAGGGGGAGATGTTTCGACAGGATCTGGAAGAGTGGGGAGAATTTTTTTTCGGTCTCTCCCTATGAGCGAAGCAATGGGAGCGCCTGGGAGGGCCACGTGTGAGGGCCTCGTGGGAAGGGTTGCATAAACGGATCGGCCCAAAACGGCCCGGCTAAATTAGACGGACCAGTCCGAAACAAAGAAGTTCTTACCAGATGTAGTTCGCATGATGGAAAATGAAGTTAGGACAGTCAAACAAAGAAATACATATAGTTCGTATAAACAGTTAAAGTCCAAAAAAACAACGCGCATGTTAAGATAACGCGTCCGACAAAAAAGTTTGCCTTCAATTAAGTGTCACAACAAACAAAAAAATGGGGGGGCAACCCCCCCCCCCCCCCACAACCCGTGCCAGGGGATGCATCAAGTACACGCAACAGGTGCAGTCCACAGCTCTCCACAATGGAGTGCATTGATTTAGACGAAGAAGTATGGTACCATAAGCAATGCAGTTCGGCCAACACGTTTACCACATATAAAGTGACAGAACCTGTCCGGAGAAAACAGGTTGGTTAACAAAATTACAGATGAAAATAAAATAAAACCATGTTAAAAAAACCACGTTCAGAGACAACGACACAATCCAAGCGGTTGCATCTCCACAAACCCACGATCATAGACGCAACCCAACCCACGATCTGCACAACCGCATCGTCAGCGAGATCATGCAGTTCATCCGTTGCGGCAATCTCCCCCTTAAATTCAGACCCCCGCCAAGGCTTTCTCATCCACAACAACACAAGTCACCATTGCGCTGCCACCAAATCCCTCCCTCTCTTCAATCTCCACAAAAAACACTGACATGGCTTGAGACTGCATCGGTATTTTCCCAAAGAGGAAGGGATGATGCAGCACAGCGACGGTAAGTATTTCCCTCAGTTATGAAACCAAGGTATCAATCCGTAGAGGAAGATCAAGCACCTACGTAAACAACACCTCCACACAAATAATAAATACTTGCAACCCGACGCGTAAGAGAGGTTGTCAAGCTCTCAACGATACAAAGATAGATTAGGTAATGATAGTTTTGGCAAATAGATCTCCCAAGAACACAAAATAAAATAGGTAAACAAATAGTGCAGCAAGATATTTTTGGGTTTTTTGGATTCATAGATCTGGAAACAAAACGGCAAAATAGTACATCGGAAAGCAATATGTTGGAAAAGTAGACCCGGGGGGCGTAGGTTTCACTAGTGGCTTCTCTCATGAGTATAGCGCACGGTGGGTGAACAAATTACTGTTGGGCAATTGATAGAAGATCATATAATCATGACGATATCCAAAAAATGATCATTATATAGGCATCACGTCCAAGATAAGTAGACCAAAATGATTATGCATCTACTTCTATTACTCCACACATCGACCACTATCCAGCATGCATCTAGTGTATTAAGTTCATGGAAAAACGGAGTAATGCAATAAGAACGGTGACATGATGTAGACAAGATCTATTCATGTAGGAATAGACCCCATCTTGTTATCCTTAATGGCAACGATACATGCGTGTCTTGCTGCCCCTTCTGTCACCGGGAAAGATCACCGCAAGATCGAACTCATCACAAAGCACCTCTTCCCATGGCAAGAAAAAACAATCTAGTTGGCCTAACTAAATCAAAATTTTGAAGAAGAAATACGAGGCTATAAGTAATCATGAAAATAAGAGATCAAAGGAGACTCAAATCATATTCATGGATAGAAACTGATCATGAACTCAAAATTCATCGGATCCCAACAAACACACCGCAAAAGTCATTACATCAAATAGATCTCCAGGAGACCATTGTATTGAGAATCATAAGAGAGAGAGGAAGCCATCTAGCTACTGCCTACGAACACGTAGGTCTATGGTGGACTACTCACGCATCATCGGAGAGGCACCTATGATGAAGATGAACCCCTCCGTGGTGGTGTTAGATTGGATCTCGAGGTTCTGGAACTTGCGGAGGCTGGAATTGTGTTTCATCGACTCCTCTAGGGTTTTCCGAATATTTGAGAATTTATAGAGGCGGTAGTCGGTGGAGGGGGGTCCTGAGGTGGGCACTGAGGGAGTCCTGGACTAAGGGGTCCTCGGGCTGCTGGCCTGTCTCTCATTAGGCCGGCTTGGTGGGCCGCACTTTGACTGTTGCGGGAAGGGCTGGATACATCGAGACCCTGTGTTCTAGAAGGAAGTCCCGAAGGCACATCGTGCACTCCAAGTCAAGATGAGGGAATCGACATTTCCATCCCCGGCAGGAGACCTGTCATGTGTAAACCCTAGGTACCCCCCGGTGTCGATATAAACAGAGAGGGTTTTAGATTGTAAGACAGAGAAACTCATCTAGGGTTTTAGCTAGTCGATCTCGAGGTAGATCAACTCTGTAACCTTCATACCTTCAATATAATCGAGCAGGACGTAGGGTTTTTACCTCCATAGGAGGGCCCGAACCTGGGTAAACATCATCTCCATCGTCCCCTTGTTACCATCGATCCTAGACTCACAACTCGGGACCCCCTACCCGAGATCCGCCGGTTTTGACACCGACATTGGTGCTATCATTGAGAGTTCCGCTGTGATCGCCAAAGGAATCGATGGCTCAAGTTGTCATTAATGAAGAAGTCCGGAACATGGACTCCTTCGTCCCTGGACAGATCTTCGCCTTCGGCAGCATTGTGCTGCATGCTGACCCGACTGGCCGTCTTGGACGGGTCGCGAGTTTCGCCCCTCATCAAGAGGTCAGATTCGGGAACCTAGAGTTCTCCGTAGACTCTCGGGGCGATCTTTCGCTCACCGGGCTCGCAGTCTCATCCGACGCACCCGAGGACTCCGAGGCCTTAACCTTGGATGTCGCTTTCGACCCCACCCGCGGGACTAACCCCGGCGATGGTCTGGCCTTTAGTCCGGACCCGGCCATGGCGCCAGATGGCCGGGTACCAGCTCCTGCCAAACACACTGCTTGTGCGGACACATCGGAGGTTAACTCCGAGAGCGCCGAACAAATTGACCCGATCGAGCTCTCGACACTCAATGAAGCTCTAGATCGGATCTTATCAATGAAAATTGCCGACGACCCTACCCCGATCCACGTTCAGATCGGTCTTAAGGCGGGTCAAGAGGAATTTTTCATCCCACCCACCACCCACTTAGTAGCCACTGTCGAGGACTTAACCGACATGTTGGACTACGCCTCTGAGGTGGCAGATGGCATGGACGAAGAGGATCGCGCTCCCACCCCCGTCAACACCGGGCGATGGACTGCCACCTCCACCTACGACGTCTACATGGTGGATACTCCAGCCGATAACGGCAAGCGCACGCCCACAAATAATGGTGACAAATCGGGTGAAGCGCCATCAAGGCACCGGAAAACGCGCAGACGATCAAAGACAAAAAAGGGAAGGGAAGCTATTGCTGGCACCGGGGAAAACAATACCCCGGAAGACCTCGGCGATCCCGATATCCCCAAACATCCGTTAGAGGACCAGGAAAGGCCAGAGGACCAGCGCGACCCCGAAGATCCAAACAATTCCGAGGATGACAACTACCTCCCCCCGGTAGAGGGGGAGGATAGCCCGGAAGCCGAAGACTTCATCGTCCCCGAAAACATTAAGGATCATGAACGGTTTTGGCAACGGCTTATAGCCACTGCCCGAAGCCTAAAGGCGAAGGAACGGCAGCTCAAGGCCGAACAAGATACCCTCAATGATAGATGGACGAGGGTCCTGTCAGCCGAGGAAGGATACGGTACCGGTCTATTGGACCAACCCAAGAGATATCCACGCCGACGGCTGCTGCCACAATTCGATGACGAGCTCCCTAATACGCTGTCCCCCAAGCACACTCCATACGACCAACCGGAGCGCCCTCCCCGAGGACGAGATAGGACGGCTGGCGATGCCGGTTATAGGCCGGCGATACCCCGCAGAAGAGGAAAAGAGCCAATGGAGCCTAAGGATAGGTACGACCTGCGACATGACCTGGATTATAGAACAGGCCGCACGAGATCCATCTACGGATCTAGAGGGTACTCCCCCGATAGACGGGACGAGTACCGGCCTTGGCTCGACCGAAACAATAGAGGTCGGGACCAAAACCGGGCCAGAACAGACGCCGACTACCGGCGTGATATAGCCCGGGTCAGAGGCACTGCCCACCCACTGTGCTTCACCGACGAGGTGATGCAGCATCAGTTCCCGGAAGGGTTTAAACCTGTGAACATAGAGCAATACGACGGAACAACTGACCCAGCAGTGTGGATCGAGGATTTCCTCATCCACATTCACATGGCACGAGGAGACGATCTCCACGCCATCAAGTATCTACCCCTTAAACTCAAGGGGCCAGCTTGGCACTGGTTAAACAGTCTCCCCAAAAATTCTATCGGGAGCTGGGAGGGTCTCGAGGATGCATTCCGATCTAACTTCCAGGGCACCTATGTACGGCCTCCAGACTCCTCCGACCTAAGCAACGTCGTCCAAAAGGCAGGAGAGTCCGCTCGACAATTCTGGAATCGGTTCTTGACCAAGAAAAACCAGATCGTCGATTGCCCAGATGCCGAGGCTATAGCCTCTTTCAGGCACAATATTGGCTGGCTCGCCAGCTCGGTCAGGATAAACCTAGGACCATGTCCGCCCTTACATCACTCATGACCCGCTTTTGCGCGGGCGAGGATAACTGGCTAGCGAGATGAAGCCACAACCCCGAAGACCCCGGCACCTCCGAAGCTCGAGATGGAAACAGGAAACCACCACGCAACAAAAATAAATGCCGGCACAGCACTAGTGACGCTGACGACATGGCCGTTAACGCCGGCTTCCGCAACCCCCGATCCGGGCAGCGGAAGAAGCCTCCTAAAGGCAATCGCGACGGACCAACCCCACTGGACAAAATCATGGAGAGGCCTTGCCAGATCCATGGCACTTCAGACAAGCCCGCCAACCACACCAACCGTAACTGTTGGGTGTTCAAACAGGCCGGCAAACTCACAGCCGAAGAGCAAGGCAAGGGCCCACGCAGCGAGGACGACGAGGAGCCCCGCGGTCCGAGCAATGGAGGTCAGAAGCAGTTCCCTCCAGAGGTAAAGACTGTGAACATGATATACGCCACTCATATACCTAAAAATGAGAGGAAGGGCGCCCTTCGAGAGGTCTACGCCGTAGATCCTGTAGCCCCAAAGTTTAACCCATGGTCGGACTACCCGATCACCTTTGATCGACGAGATCACCCGACCAGTATCCGTCATGGGGGTTCGGCGGCCCTCGTCTTAGACCCCATTATCGATGGGTATCACCTCACTAAAGTCCTAATGGACGGAGGAAGTAGCCTCAATCTGATTTACTCAGATACGGTGAAAAAGATAGGTATAGATCCATCAAGGATCAAACCCAGCAACACTACCTTTAAAGGAGTGATCCCAGGCGTCGAGGCCCGGTGCACGGGCTCTGTGATCTTGGAAGTGGTGTTCGGTTCGCCCAATAACTTCCGTAGCGAGGACCTGATCTTCGACATCATACCTTTCCGCAGCGGTTATCACGCTTTGCTAGGCCGCACAGCGTTTGCTCGCTTTAACACCGTCCCACACTACGCATACCTCAAACTCAAGATGCCCGGGCCCAAGGGGGTCATCACTGTCAATGGCAACACAGAGCATTCCCTCCGAACTGAGGAACATGCATTCGCCCTGGCAGCCGAATTCCATTACGAGGACGGTCGGCAAACACCGAAATCTGCCATAAAGGCACGTAAGGTTGACAAACGAGCTCGGTGTCAATCCGAACTCCCAGAATCTTCTTCTCCCCAGAAATAGGGACATGCTCCCCATTGCACAGCCCTAATGACCGTTAAACACGTGGCAAGAAGGCACAACTTCGCACTCAAGATTCCATGGGCAGCAGTGGGGAACAACCATTAAAGGGTAAGTGTTCGGCTGGACCGAACCATTACCAGTACACGTCCTCAGACATAAGACAGGTACCATCAAGGACCTGCTAAAGCGTAAAGCTCATCCATACTTCAGCGACTTCTCAAGACCTTCTTCCCAAGGTCCGCTCGACAATAGCATCACCCTTAAAGGAATGCAACTCCCAAAGAAGCACAGGAACGGACAGGCGACAGGGCACATCGAGGACGTCAAGCCACCAATCGAAGACCCCTGGTACAACCTCTCCTTTGTACATTTTATATTTCATCTTCAAATACCTGTAAACAGTTGCTTCGGCAATCTGAGCTATAAGAATTATTGAGCAAATACAAGACCATTATACATGGCCACTTCGCTGTATTTTATACATACTCTGTTCTTCCCTCGTCAACGCTCCTTGCGAAAACTGTTCGGTATACATTACGATGCAACCGGCTAATAGACCGGGGGATTGAATTCAAAATATCACCCTAAGCATCACTCTGATACACCTAATTGCATGTTCGGCATCTTGGATTTTGCTTTATATGCATCAGATCCGAACTATGTCTTGGGTCAATAGTTGGGTTGCCCGGCTCCTGTGCTTGCCCTCTTACGTTCTGCTCGTTCGGCTAAAAGGGCAAAGGGAGAAACACTGCGATTGTGATTCCAGCTCGCCTGGTCAAGCACCTCAGGGGAGAAAGCCGAAAACTGACCGTCATAGTAAGCGAGAACCGGTCTGCAAATCCAAGCATAAGTGTCATACTAAAAGATCGATAGAGGTTATTCCGTGTTATACGATGGGTTTTGTACTTGTACAAACCATGTGATGCTGGCTTCGGCCCCGGTAAATCCGAACATCACAAAACACTGGGGGCTGGTCATCAGCCGCCGCATTTTTTTACGCTCCTACGGCTACGTGAAAGCGATAAAGCATCATAGTCCGATTGCCTTGTCCCCCTTGCACTACCGGCCTCGGGTACTGATACCTCGGCTAAGGGTCACAGTACGGAGACAGAGACACCTCGCGTAGCATCTACGTGGGGGATGAAGCCGACGACTCGCAACTTTCAGATAAAACGGCCACATAGGAGTCAAAATAAATATTAAAGACTTATAAGACATGATAAACCATGCAACACTGATTATAAAGCGTTAAAAGTCTTTGGACATATTACAACGCGCTCATTCATACACAACGTCTTTGGAGCATTGGGCCTCTATTGCCCAAGCACCCTCCATCACTGCGGAGAAGTATAGCTCGGGGCGCCTATGCCCCTTTCCAGGAGGCGGAGGTGCGGTGGCCATCTCGGTCGGCTTGAGCTTCGGCCAGTGCACCATGGTCTTTGCAAAGGCCATCCGAGCTCCCTCGATGCATGTAGAACGCTTTAGCACGTCAATCCGAGGCGCAGCATCGCATAGTTTCTGCACCAAGCCGAAGTAGCTGCTTGGCAATGGCTCTTCAGGCCACAGCCGGATGCAGAGGTCCTTCATGGCCAGCTCCGCCATCCTGTGTAGCTCCATCAGTTGCTTCATTTGCTCGATGAGGAGAGGAGAGCGCTCGCGAGAGTCAAACTGTGCCCAGAATAGCCGAGCCTCATCATCCTCCTCCCGCGAAGCATAGAAATTATTCGCGTCCGCTGCACTCTTTTGGAGATCCGCACAGACGCCTGAGGAATGCCACACCTGGGTGAGCAAAGCAAACCTGCTACCACCAAAGGCGCATTGTAGTGAATACGGCTTACCATCTGTGACAGCCTTGACTTGGCGAACCTCCTCTTCAAAGGACCGCCTGTCCACCCGCTCCTTTTGAAGCTCGGATTTCAGCGCGGATAGCTCGGTGGCTTGCTCTTTGCCTTTCTGCTCAAGGGCCTCGCACTTCGCGCTGGCATCCTTGAGCTCCTGCTGCACCTCCTCCACCCGGACCTCCTGCTTAGCACTCGTAGCTTTCAAAGTGGAGAGTGCGGCTGCTGCCTTTTCGCCGGCCGCCTTCTCATCCGCGGCCTCTTGCTTCATCTTTTGGAGCTCGGCCTTGAGCTTTTCAACCTCCGCAGCTGAAGCTGTGGGAGCAATAAATAAATAATTACACTGGAGTACCAACGCGGATCATTAACAATATATAGCCCGGATGTTACAATTCAGCTTACCTTGTGCCTCGTCGAACCTCTTATTCAGGCTATCAAGCTCCTCTTCGGAGATCTTGAGCTTCCGATTTAGCTCGGTAAGCTCCGAGGCATTAACAGCCGCCGCCGATGACGAGGCCTACAAAAAATAAAAAACATACATCCGGTTATGCGCGTTCCAACCCCCGAACTGTCAAGGATATGCTCTATGTTCAGTCCTCTTAAGGGCTTTTAGAACATTGCGGGACTAAATGGTGCCTTGTGCATCGTTGTTCACTCCTGAATATTTGACCCCCGGGTGCGTTTTTGCAAACCCATCCGGGGCTCGGGGGCTACTACATATATAAAGTTAGCATAAACTCAAAGTTAAAATGGTTCGGGAAAAGGGTATTACGTGACTCACCTTGAAGCCCGTCAAGAGACCATTGAAGGCCTCCTTCAGTCCGTTATCAACGGACTGAATGCCTTGCAAAACCGCACCCATAAGAGTGCGGTGATCCTCGGAGATGGGGGCGCTTGATAGAGCCTCCTCTATGATTGGCCACCCAGTCGTCGGTGGCACCGGTGGTGACCGGCCAGCCCGATCTCTGATCGGGGACTGAGTCGGTAGCTCTGGAGGCACAGCATGCTCCGGAGACGTCCTCGGAGGGGACTGGACATCCCTCCGTCCTTCCTCCTCAGCGGCCAGGGGAGTTTTCTCCCCCTGGTCCTCAGCAGCCAGGGGAGTTTTCTCCCCCTGGTCTTCGGTGGCCGAGGCATCAACCTCGGCCATGGCGTGGTCACCCCCACTGCCTGTGTTCGGCTCCAAAGGAGCCTGGCGGGATGACACCTCCGCGGCATCCTTCGCGGCCCCTGGAGGTGTGGGGTGTGACGCAATCCCACTCTTCGCCAGCTCGGCGGGCAGAGACTCCCCATCTGATATTTGGTCAGTGGAGAGAACGTGCGGTGGGCTACAGATTAAAAGATGTTTTGCATTTAAAACATTAAAAACTTTGCATAAATGACCCAGGGAGTCTTCGGATTCATACCTTTGAACTGGGGGCTTGACCCTTAGGTTCCTTTGGCGAACCTTCTCAAAGTCCTCGGACTCTGCATCAGAGTCCGAGTTGTTGTCGGCCAGGATCAACCTCGGCCGACACGCCCTCTTCAGGGCAGGAGAAGGTACGTCCTCCGCAGCGTCCGACAACGCCGCCCTCTTTCTTGTGAGGGGGGAAACGCCTTCCCCCCCGTCTTCATGCTCTTCCTCATGGCTCGAGGAGGCATGGGTTTCCTCGGACATGGCGTCCGGCTGATCCTTTATGCAGAGACCTTCTCTGGCCTTCTTCTTCTTCTCCTTCTTCTCGGGTGCCGAGTACGGTGCCACAACGAGCATCGCCGACAACAACTCCAACCTGGGGTCTTCGGGTTGTGGTGCCGGGCAGTTAACTCTCGCAGTTTTGCTCAACCATTTTTGCGAAAATGAGGAGAAGGCGTTCAGTCTTTTTGTCAAAGAAACAGAGTCAGTGTATTAAAATTATACCGTACCTTAGTAGGTGGGTTATCGGCGCTTAGGCCCGAATCCTCTTCCTTGGCCGGCCAGCTTTTCCGAGGCTTGAATAATGCCTTCCACAACTTCTCAGAAGTAGTGCGGAAGAGTTGGCACACGGTAGGCTCGTCCTCAAGCTGATAAGCCCACATTGGGGAGGCCCGGTGCTGGCAGGGAGGAATACGGCGGTGGAGCATGACCTGGACCACATTGACCAGCTCGACCTTGGCCTCGATCACCGAGGTAATACGCTTCTGCAGCAACTTCACCTCTGCATCCGACCCCCAGTTAAGGCCCTTCCTGAGCCATGAGGTCAATCTCGTAGGGGGTCCGGATCTGAACTCGACAGGCGCTGCCCAGCTCTCATCCCTTGGTTTGGTGATGTAGAACCATTCTTTCTGCCAGATCTTGATTGTGTCGATGAAGGTGCCAGTTGGCCACTCAACGCGGGGGAGCTTGCTGATTACCGCCCCTCCGCAGTCTGCGAGCTCACCCGCGATGGTCTTCGGCTTGACGTTGAAGACCTTGAGCCACAGGCCAAAGTGCGGCTCGACCCGCAGGAAGGCTTCGCAAAGAATGATGAAAGCCAAAATATGCATAAAGGAGTTCGGGGGAAGATCATGGAAGTCCAACCCGTAGAAGAACATGAGGCCCCTGACGAAGGGGTGGAGCGGGAAGCTCAGTCCCCGGATGAAATGGGGGACAAATACCACCCTTTCACCTGGCTTAGGGGTGGGGACGACCTATTTCGCTTCGGGAGCGCGGTGGAAGACGTTGGCGGGGAGGCAGCCGGCGAGCTTTAGCTCCCGGATATCCTTGTCGGTGACCGTGGAGGCCTCCCACTTGCCCATGGAGCCCGAGCCCGCCATGGATAAGCTCGGAGGGGAAATTGAGGAAGAACTAGATCTGGGCTCTCGGAGCTTGGGAAGATTGGGAAAGCAGAGGATGCGAATGGGAAGCGTGAGTAAGCCTTGTTTTTTTTTATGAGGCATCACGCCGATTAGCCTCCCTTTGCTGCGCCGCAAGTCTCTCCGCTTCCTAAGACGTGTGTGCCGTTATGCACGCGCAAAAGGAACTCGAGATGCTAATCATATCCCGTGTGAAACGGAGCACGATCTACACATTGATGAGACGTGCTAATGTAAAAACGGCCTCGAACCGCGAATCGAGTTTTCATAACTGGTTCAGCGGTCGTGGTAGGCCACGACCCTTTGTCAGAAAGGTTGTCAGGAAAAAACACTGTTTACACTTTGGCGTTTGGCCTTTCGGACTGAACAACTCATGGTGTTCGGGCTATCGTGTGATCGGAAGCCGGACAGGTATCAGCCGATCTTTAATGGGAAGAAGAACTCACCCTGCAAGCCGAAGACTCTGATCAAACGGAGCTGCCAGAGCTGAGACCCTTGGCGTTGGGGGCTAGTTCGGGGGCTACTGAGGGAGTCCTAGACTAAGGGGTCCTCGGGCCGCTGGCCTGTCTCTCAATAGGCCAGCTTGGTGGGCCGCACTTTGACTGTCGCGGGAAGGGCTGGATACATCGAGACCCTGTGTTCTAGAAGGAAGTCCCGAAGGCGCATCATGCACTCCAAGTCAAGATGAGGGAATCGACATTTCCATCCCCGGCAGGAGACCTGTCATGTGTAAACCCTAGGTACCCCCCGGTGTCTATATAAACCGACAGGGTTTTAGATTGTAAGACGGAGAAATTCATCTAGGGTTTTAGCTAGTCGATCTCGAGGTAGATCAACTCTGTAACCTTCATACCTTCAATATAATCGAGCAGGACGTAGGGTTTTTACCTCCATAGGAGGGCCCGAACCTGGATAAACATCGTCTCCTTCGTCCCCTTGTTACCATCGACCCTAGACTCACAGCTCGGGACCCCCTACCCGAGATCCGCCGGTTTTGACACCGACAGGCACCACCCACCAGGCCGCGCCAGGGGCCTCTGGCGCGCCCTGGTGGGTGTTCCCCACCTCGGGCCTCCTCTCTGACACTTGTCTGGCCCATCTGGTGTCTTCTGGTCAAAAAAATTCTTCAAAAAAATTCACGGTGTTTGGGCTTCGTTAGGTACTGATTTTCCGCGAAGTAAAAAAACAAGCAAAAATAGCAACTGGCACTTTCGCACTATGTCAATAGGTTAGTACCAAAAAATGATATAAAGTTGCTATAAAATGATTGTAAAACATCCAAGATTGATAATATAACAGCATGGAACCAGCAAAAATTATAGATACGTTGGAGACGTATCAGCATCCCCAAGCTTAATTCCTACTCGTCCTCGAGTAGGTAAATGATAAAAACAGAATTTTTGATGTGGAATGCTGCCTAACATGTTCATCACATATTATTTTCTTTGTAGCATGGACATTTGGACTTTTAGATGGTTCAAAGCAATAGTCTAATTTTGACATGAAAACTTTAATACTCAAGCATATCAACAAGCAACCATGTCTTTCAAAATATCAACACTAAAGCAAGTTATCCCTAGCCCATCATGCTAAGTCATTGATCCATTCATGATACACACTCAAATATTAGCTACACCTAATGCTCAAGTACGGTCATGGTGCCTCCTAGTTGGTGCTTTATAAGAGAAGATGGAGACTCAAATTGAAAATAAAAATTGCATGAAGTAAATAGACAGGCCCTTCGCAGAGGGGAGTAGGGATTTGTAGAGGTACCAGAGCTCAAGGTTTAAATTGATAGAGAAAAAATATTTTGAGTGGCATGCCTTTTCTGTCAACAAAAACGACCAAGAGATTTCAATATCTTTCCATGCTAGATAAATCATAAGTGGTTCCCAAAAATAAAATAAGTTTATTCCTTTTTCCACCATACTTTCACTTTCCATGGCTAGTCGAATCCACGGTTGCCTTCCATACCAACACTTTCCAAGGAATTTATTATTTGACAACATAAAGTAAAAAAATCTTTCTTTTCATTTCATTTCGGGAATGGGCATCCCTATTACCGCCGTACTCTCGTGCAATGACAAGTGAATAAACACTCATCTTGAGAATAACACATCTAGCATGGAAAAATATCGGTCACCCCCTACCGTTTCATGAGCGGTACGAGCACACAAAAAGGAAAATTTATTTTGAAAATTAGAGATGGCACATACAAATTTGCTTGGAACGGCATGGAAATACCATATATAGGTAGGTATGGTGGATTCATATGGCAAAACTGGGTTTAAGGATTTTGGATGCACAAGTACTATTTCTACTTAGTACAAGTGAAGGCTAGCAAATAGATTGAGAAGCATCCAACCAAGAAACGAAAAATAACATAAGCGAGCATTAAGCATAACTAACACCGAATAATGCACCATAAGTAGGATGTAATTTCGTTGCACCACTATTGACTTTCGTGCTTGCATAGGGAATCACAAACCTTAACATCAATATTCTTACTAAGCATAATTACTCACTAACATAACTCACATATTACTATCGTCATGTCTCAAAACTATTACAAAGAATCAAGTTTAATTTGTCCAATGATCTTCATGAAAGTTTTTATTATATCCCTCTAGAATATCTATCACTTTGGGACTAGTTTCATATATTGCCATTGCTTTTGACAAGCTCAAATAGATTTAAGTGAAGAACATGAGCATAAAAGTTTCATCTCTCAAAATAATATAAGTGAAGCATGAGAGGATTTCTTCAAAAATTACTAACTCTCAAATTAATATAAGTGAAGCATGAGAGCATTTCTTCAAACTTGTAAAAGCACGCCATGCTCACAAAGATATAAGTGAAGCACTAGAGCAATTTCATAGCTCAATAGATTTAAGTGAAGCATATAGAGCAATTCTAGTAAATCATAGCATAATTTCGGCTCTCTAAAATAGGTGTGTGCAGAAAGGATAAAAAGCCAATAAATCAAAGATACAAGACGCTCCAAGCAAAACTCATGATATGTGACGAATAAAAATATAGTTCCAAGTAAAATACCGATGGTTGTTAGAACAAAGAGGGGATGCCACTCGGGGCATCCCCAAGCTTAGTGGCTTATTACTCTTTGGATATTATCTTGGGGTGCTGTATCATCCCCAATCTTAGGCTCTTCTTACTCCTTATTCCTTCATCCATCGCGATCTCACCCAAAACTTGAAAACTTCAATCACACAAAACTTGACAAAATACTCGTGAGATCCGTTAGTATAATAAAGCAAATTACCACTCTAAGTGCTGTTGTAAACCCATTATTATTTTATTATTGCATTATATCTACTGTATTCTAATTTTACCATGACTTATACCCCCCGATACAAGCCATAGATTCATCAAAACAAGCAGACAATGCAACCAAAACAGAATCTGTTTCAGACAGAACAGTCTGTAGTAATATGTACTCTATCCATACTTCTGTAACTCTAAAACTTCTGAAAATTAGGAAAATGTAAATAATTTGTATAGAAATACTGTGTTAAAATTTCAGCTCATTATCTCATTCCAGTCAAAAATGAAAATTCGTGCACTGGAGACAAAGTTTTTGTTTCAGATTCAGCATTGTTTCTACTCATCTTATGAATCATCCTAAAGGCTTTACTTGGCACAAACACTAATTAAAACATAAAAACACAATCATAACATAAGCATAATTGTGTAAACACTCAAAAATAGAAAGGAAAATATAAAAATAATTTATTCATTTGGTTGCCTCCCAACAAGTGCTATCGTTTTACGCCCCTAGCTAGGCATAACGCATAGATTCAAGTATTGTCATCTTTCTTCTTTTTCTTCATAGATCTATTTTTATCAAAATCCTTTGTAAATACAACTTGAAACACATTATCCATAGAAGTTTTAGCACTATCAAGTTGTCCATCTATGTATCCTCTTTGATTACCGGCTACAATCCAAGAGTATTGTTGGTTAACATCATTAAAAGTTTGTTGGATCATATCTAAAACGGGGACTTCCTTTTTAAGATTTTCATCAAAAAAATGATTATTCCCAAGCAAATGTCTTAACATGTAATCACTTTCATAAAGGATCTCAGCTATTACCGGTTTTTCATGGCTCTTACCAAAATGATCAAAAAATTCCCTAGCTTCTCGTACTATGTGATCAAATTCATTCATGAGAACAAGGGTAGCTAAATTTTTGGCTTTAGGATCTTTTAAAATAGGTAGCTCATAAAACAATCTTTGCAAGGCAGGATGTGTGCGGATAAACCTACTTTCAAGTTTCTAAACTAATGCTGAGATAGCTTCCGCATAAGTTTTAGTTCTTTTAAGTATAGGAGCATCATCAAGAGTCAAGTTTCCAACACAATTGAAAAATTCTTGGATAGTTTCTTTTCCTATAACGTTCCCTTGCCCCAAAACAAAAGTTTTAGAATCCAGATTACCAGAACGTCCAATTTTAGGAGTCCTGCCATCATCTGTTTCTGCCATACCAAAATCACTCATGGTGACAAATAAGCAAAAGATCAAATGGGAAATTGGAAAATGAGAAAGAGGGCGAATAAAATGGCAAATTTGTGAAATGGGGGAGAGGAAAACGAGAGGCAAATGGCAAATAATGTAAATTGCAAGGAGATGAGACTTGTGATTAGGAACCTGGTAGATGTTGATGACGTCTCCCAGGCACCAAGATTGGCACGCAAAGAGATTGCTTCCTCCCCGGCAACGACGCCAGAAATTCATTTGACGTGGCTTGAGACTGCGTCAGTATTTCCCCAAAGAGGAAGGGATGATGCAGCACAGTGACGGTAAGTATTTCCCTCAGTTATGAAACCAAGGTATCAATCCGTAGAGGCAGATCAAGCAGCTACATAAATAGCACCTGCAGACAAATAACAAATACTTGCAACCCGACGCGTAAGAGAGGTTGTCAAGGTCTCAACGATAAAAAGAGAGATTAGGTAATGATACTTTTGGCAAATAGATCTCGCAAGAACACAAAATAAAATAGGTAGACAAATAGTGCAGCAAGGTATTTTGGTTTTTTGGATTAATAGATCTGAAAACAAAATGGCAAAAAAGTAGATCGGAAAGCAATATGTTGGAAAAGTTGACCCAGGGGCCGTAGGTTTCACTAGTGGCTTCTCTCATGAGTATAGCGCACGGTGGGTGAACAAATTACTGTTGGGAAATTGATAGAAGATCAAATAGTCATGATGATATCCAGGCAATGATCATTATATAGGCATCACGTCCAAGATAAGTAGACCGAAACGATTCTGCATCTACTTCTATTACTCCACACATCGACCGCTATCCAGCATGCATCTAGTGTATTAAGTTCATGGAAGAACGGAGTAATGCAATAAGAACGGTGACATGATGTAGACAAGATCTATTCATGTAGGAATAGACCCCATCTTGTTATCCGTAATGGCAATGATACATGCGTGCCTTGCTGCCCCTTCTGTCACTGGGAAAGAACACCGCAAGATCAAACCCATCACAAAGCACCTCTTCCCATGGCAAGAAAAATCGATCTAGTTGGCCTAACTAAACCAAAGATTCGAAGAAGAAATACGAAGCTATAAGTAATCATGCAAATAAGAGATCAAAGGAGACTCAAATCATATTCATGGATAGAAACTGATCATGAACTCAAAATTCGTCGGATCCCAACAAACACACCGCAAAAGTCATTACATCAAATAGATCTCCAAGAGACCATTGTATTGAGAATCATAAGAGAGAGAGAGAGGAAGCCATCTAGCTACTGCCTACGGACCCGTAGGTCTATGGTGGACTACTCACGCATCATCGGAGAGGCACCTATGATGAAGATGAACCCCTCCGTGATGGTGTTTGATTGGATCTCGAGGTTCTGGAACTTGCGGCGGATGGAATTGTGTTTCGTCGACTCCTCTAGGGTTTTCCGAATATTTGAGAATTTATAGAGGCGATAGTCGGTGAAGGGGGGTCCCAAGGTGGGCACCACCCACCAGGCCGCGCCAGGGGCCTCTGGCACGCCCTGGTGGGTGTTCCCCACCTTGGGCCTCCTCTGTGGCACTTGTCTGGCCCATCTGGTGTCTTCTGGTCCAGAAAAATTCTCCAAAAAATTTCACGGTGTTTGGGCTTCGTTTGGTACTGATTTTCTGCGAAGTAAAAAAAAGCAAAAACAACAACTGGCACTTTGGCACTATGTCAATACATTAGTCCCAAAAAATGATATAAAGTTGCTATAAAATGATTGTAAAACATCCAAGATTGATAATATAACAGCATGGAACAAGCAAAAATTATAGATACGCTGGAGACGTATCAGACATCAAGCCCCTCTGCCGGCGATGGGGTCCGTCAACGAGTATAGGCAGGTGCAGTCCCACGGCAACACCATGTTGCACGTGATCCACACCAACGACAAGAAGCAGATGGCGACCTCCCTCAAACAGTATGAGCGCCACCTCAGACTCCAGCGCCACAAGATCATCGGAATTGATCTGGAGTACACTAACGAGCCTAACGAGACGCAGAAACCCTCCCTCGTCCAACTCTCCGTCGGCAAGACTCAGCCGGTGCTGCTCTTCCAACTAAGCATCGCTGAAAGGTGCACCATCTTCGACAACTTCCTCGCCGGCCCCTGGTATACGTTTGCTGGCTTCTCCATCGGCGGCGACAAAACCAGGCTCAAGCACATCAATTTGGAGGTCGCCAACTTCATCGACATCCAGAAGGAATGGAGGGTGCCCGAGGCCACCAAGGACTTGGACTCCCTTGCAGACGCCGCCGGAATGCTCGTCGACGACTACTACAATGACATGAAGAAGAAGATCACCGACGAAGAACACAGGCACTGGGACTCCCTGCCCCTGTCCATGAGGCACATCGAGTACGCGGCAAAGGACGCGTACACAGCGTACGAGATATGGAACCGCATCACCCTCACCCAGGACGGGCTTCGCCTCGCAAAGCTGGAGAAGGAGGAGCCCCCCAAGAAGCCCGCCAGGAGCCGGGGAGACTTCGGGTGGTGAAGAAGCAGACGGTGCCGGCCAAAAAAGTATCTCCAACATTGCGCGCATCGTTTTAGATTTATCATCAAATTTACTTTCTGCTATTTGCTTATGTAAAGTTAGTTTGCTTGTGATCGTTTGCTTTTTCTAAACTTAGTTTGCTTGTCATACAGAATGGCTTGTAATGATGAACTTTGCTTATGTTATGAAGAATTTTTTTTTCAGTTACAAAACTAGAGTTCAATATTAGAGCATACTGTAGTGCACACAAAGTATGTGATTCAAGAAGTGCACAAACGGACGAAGATGCAGTGCACAAATAAGATGCATGCAGTGCAAACTGTGGGCACATGCAGTATAATATTCTGATGAATGCAGTGCACAATGATCTAACAAAGCAGTGCACACCCTAAATTAAAATATACGTAACAGGAAAAACACGAAAAAAAATTGGACGAAGATGCGGTGCACAAATAGGATGCATGCAGTCCAAAAATGCTTCTGCATTTGTAGTGCAAAATGTGGGCACAAGCAGTACAATATTCTGATGAATGCAGTGCACAACTATCTAACAAAGCAGTTCACACCCTATATTAGAAGATACATAAGAGGAAAAATATAAAAAAAAATTGACCGCCCAGGTGCAACCAGGCCCCAGCCAGTCTCGTACTAGGTTACGCGCCCGGTAATTAACACAGGCGAGTCTGTTCTGTGCCACGATGCGTGGGGCCGGGCACACAAGGACCCATAGGTCAGGTAGGAAACTACAACGAGCGCCGTGTATAAGCGCTCAATAAGTAACTAGAGGAGTTCAGAACGGATGCCTCGCCAAGGCTTATAAACTGGTCGCGGGCACTCTCGACGGGCGAGGTGGGACTAAACATTAGCGCACCGTGAAGCAGCTGTACCGGCAGGCCTACTTGGGCCGAATGAGTCTTTGCTCCCCAACAGGCCCAAAACGCGAGAGAAGCCACTAATATAAAAAACATTCCAACGAACCACGAAAAAACACGGCCCAATAAAATAAAATAATGACTAGAAAAATAAAAAACACTAACACAATCCACGAATTCTGTAGTTCGTTTACACAAAACCTGAAGTTCGCTAGACTCAAGTAAGCAATGCTCTTTCTTCTCAAATGCATTCTGGCAAACTGAATCAAAATCCTTCCACCACCTAACACCCACCACGACATTTATTACTTTCGTTCCTCAATTGGCTGCATAAAACCTATCCATTCATGCTCCGGGCTCCCACAACTCCTCTCCCCTTCCTCTTCTTCTTCAAATCGTAGATCTAGGGTTCCGCCCATCCCCAACTGTTCTCTAATTTTCCACTGAACCCGCCATGGACTGTTCGTGCGGGTGCTTGACATGGATGGCGCTGATAGCGGACACATGCGTGTACGCTAATGGTCTGGAGCTCACCGAGTCTAAGTGGCGCAGCCAGCTCGGGTGTCTGCTGATACCCAACAGAGCGTTTCAGGCACCATTTCTTCATCGAGTCACATCCGCAGACCTGCAGGAAAAATGGGTATGTTTTTCCCTTATAATTTTTGACCAATCTAGGCTGCAAATCCACATCTGAATGTATATTTCCATCAATTTCTTCAGTAGTATCATCAATACAAAGATCTGTATTGTTGTTCAGATTTGTCAACAATTAAGACTAGATAGTTCCAACTATTTTTCTTCAGTACCATACCTCAGTCTAGCAGTTCTTTTGATACGCTAACGCAGTTCACTGCAATTGAGCTTGCAGTGCAAAGGTGTTACAGAATAGTATATATTCTACGAAAGCTAGAGGTCAAGTCCGTATATAATATTGTTCATACATTGCAACTGCTTTCTTAAATAGTAGTCATATAACTGTACATATTTAAGTCAATATAAACAGATCGTCCTAACATAAACAAAAACATTTGGTTTTTACTTACAAAAATTCTTTTTCCATGCATGCCAAAATGCAGAAACTGCCATCCACAATAAGATTTGTTGCTCTGAGTTCAGGGAAGGTTACTTTGCAGACAGACCACAAGAATGGTTATGCAAACATGCAAGCTGACTACCACATTGACTCGGAAGACTGTATCAACATAACTACTGGCTGGAACGATTTTGTCTCCCGGAATGGCTTTGAGGCTGGAGAAGTGGCCATGGTGTTTTTCTACAAAAAAGAAGACTCCCTGAATTTTAGAATATTTGCACTGTAGGTTGTCTAGGATAAAGCAAGCCATCCGTGGCATATTCTAATGCTTTGCTTATGTTGTATGCTTTTAAAATTATGTCCATCAAACGCTTTCAAAGTATGTGGCCTCATCTGCACCATTTTATCACCCTTTTAGAAAAGTTCCTGCTAACAGAAATGTAGTTCTATAATACACATAGTGCGGTCCTTATATCAAAAAAATGCAGTACTCTGAACAGTAACGGTGCAATGCCAATGGTCGAAACTTTGCAGTTAACATATGTTGTTCAAAAGAATTGTCATGGTAATAAGTTCAGAAGAATTGTCATAATAGCAGAAATAGCACAATAACTATACTGCTAATGTAGTATGAAAGTGCATATTATGCAGTTCTCTAAAACACAGAATGCATTTTAAGAAAACAAAAAACGTGTAAGCTCTCATGCCCATTGTAATACAGTTACGGTGAAGTCCACTACTAACGAAAATGCAGTACACTACAACGTATGCCTGAACTGCAACCATAAAATTAAAGCAGTACAGATCGAGATACGTGGGAGACTAACAGAGGTGACAATTCCACTCGCAGTTCGATAAATCGACTAAATTGACTAAAAGTCACGGCCACTGAGATGAACAACATACGATCTTCTTTAAAAAAGCAAACCAAAATATGAAGATTGCAGGCGCAACACAATGAATTCAAACAAAACAGAGAAACTATTTACAAGATTCAAAACGCATCGATGCACAAAATCCAAAAAACCAACACGAACAGAGGAGCGGACGAAGCTCATACGCCCTCACAATCAATTTCGCAAAAATTGAAACCTAATTCCTAAAAATTACACATATTGTAGAGTAAAGGGGATGATTAAACGAACGTAATCTAAGAATTCCTACCAACAAACAAGATCCGAGCGCGAAAAAGCCGCATCGGACACGAACACGAGCGAACAGAGCAATGCTCGCCCGTCAAATCGCTCGATTTGCGCAGATTTTAGGGATTTTTCCTATAAATTCCAAATAATAAAGGTCAACTGGCATCCAGAAACAAATTAAATCATCTCGCAACACCCGATTGCACACAGAACTCACGGGCGGCCCGCAAAACTCTGGAGCAGTTCTCCCGTAAAGCATTGCAGTGCGCACAGTACAAGGATGCAGTGCACATACGTTGTGCATGCAGTTCGAAAGTGTTAACAGAATAACTATTCTGCTAATATTAGCAGAATAGACCGGCTGTGTATATATATATAGGGAAAATCAAAGATATAAAGTTTTGCTAGCGCGGCTGCAATCACAAGCACTCGTTTGTGTGGGGATCTGGTCCCTCCTCTTACCTCATTTGTATTTTGATGTTTTATATGATTTGATGCTTATTACCTCTTATAGAGAAAGGTGGACCACACTGCCTGCAAGACATCAACACCGCGCAGGCACTAGGCTGCAACGATGGCAGTCCAGGCATGCAAGGACCATGCTCGGTCGGCCCGAACAGTTCCAGGACAGACCTGGAGAGCCTTTCCTTGCCGCGAGTATTTTTTTATGCCTTATTTTTTTCATTTGAGACTGTCCTCACGGGTCCCACCTGCAAGAGAAAAAGATGAGTTGCGTCTTACCGTCGATCGTGGGCAAGAAAGATAATCCGGCCAGGGTTGGCGTCTGTCCACGAAGTCAGCCGGGCTGCCTCGGCGCCGTAACTGCAAAATACAGCTGGCTCGTAGAGTCGTAGTCCAACGGATTCCCAACGCAGGGCAGAGGGGGTCTCCTGCCGCTCGCCAACCGAGATGCGGCGGAGCTACTACTGGGCATGGCTGGCAACTGCAAAAGAAAGGGTGAGGGACGGTGTTGTAAGAGGGGATGCGTTTGGACCGATGGATGTTGAGCTGGTTGCATGACGTGCCTGCTCTTGGATTCTTTGCAGGGATGTCGAGCTGTTGTATTTGTATGACAGACGATCCCCATAGTAAAAAGGAGCACAATCTCCCGTGAGCTCTAGAGATCATGATAAAAAAAAGGAGCAACAGTGAAAGAGGATGGGCGGTTTGCAGAAGGATGCATAAAATACAAAACCATTTGTCTGTTTTTTTTCAGATTGCACAAACATGTCAACAATTCATTTTTCCGTGTGACTGGCTGGGTGATGCCTGTTTTTGTGATGCTAGGTGCATGTGTTTTTGTCGATGCTTTTCACGTTTTATGCTTGTGTCATTAACGATTTGTGTATGTTTTCACATTTTCATATTTTCAGCCAACAGATATACCCATCCCACCCCCACCACTCCGGCTTGGACGCACCCCGCCCCACCGCCCACCGCCTTGGACATGCCCGGCCACACTAGCAAAACACACACATCAGTTTTCCGCACGAGAGTTAAGCCATTCCCACCAGATCTAGACACCAATAGAGCATGCCATGGCCTTTCACCCTCACACGCTTGCTAATCACCCGCGTCGCCGGCACGGACCCAGCCATCGGGGCCACCCCACACATGGCGTCGGCTGAACCGGTGCACACGCAGCACACCGTCGAGGGTCATCGCCCAACAAAGACCCTAACAAGCCTCCACCAACACCCCGCGCCGCAGATCTGACCAGATCTAGATGGAGGCCAACCCACGCGCCGCAACCAGAGGGCAAGGCCTCCGCTAGGGTTCACCACCGGTTGCCCGCGCGGGCGACATGGAAGGGAAGGGAAACGCAATAACAATTGCACTAAAAAACGACATTGCAGCAAACATTATGTGTGAAATAAGCCAAAGACCATTTTGAAGATCCGACATGATAATTAAGTTTTCTTTTTAATAAATTTTAGACGAGTCTGATGCACTACATACATCCTTAGTCCTCACCTGTAACTATAAGAGTCTAGAGACATAGTACAATAACAAAATTTGTGTGTCGTCTGTATTAGACGATTTAGCAAAAATACAAGTGCCAAGCAATATAGGGAGAAGAAGAGCATCACCACAGTTGCCATATAGTATCATTGTCTTATTAGAGTTTGTTATGTTGGCAAGAATCATGCAAATCCAAATGGGAAATAAAAAGGAAATGGTTGAACATATAGTAGTTATAGTCTTCTTTAGTTCAATATGAGAAATATGTACAATTTTTAAGGGACAACAAGTATGTCGTACATACTTTCTTAAATACCCTGGTGGGAAAAACATAAAATAGGATATATGATCTTTGTATTTATATTTTACTTCGTCAAAATAAGCAGAAACATGGAGCTGTTCTAGTTTCGGGGAAGGCAACCTATAACTCACGTCTATCAATCAAGGCCAAGTAGTGCTGGTTACAACCACGGATCGCTTAACGCTAAAAACTTCGAGCAAATACGCAAACAAATAAAAAAAACTAGACTCCTCTTAGATTGACGGAACCATGCATGCCCACCCGTGGGCTCCTTTGTTTGTGCACGAGAACCTTCTCTATAAGGTGGTCGTTGCACCCGCTGACACCATTCGATCTTGTGTGAGTCTTTTACGATGAGTATGCGTTAAATCAGATGTCAAAGGAGTAGAGAGAGAGAGAGAGAGGGAGAGAGAGATCATCACCGCAACACTTATATTACACAAGTACCTCAGCCTTAGATTGACGGAACCATGCATGCCTGTCCAAGGGCTCTCTTTTTTTGTGCACGAGAACCTTCTCTATAAGGTGGTCATTGCACCCGCTGACACCATTCGATCATGTCTAAGTCTTTTACGATAAGTATGCGTTAAATCAGTTGTAAAAGGAGTAGAAAGAGATAGGGAGAGAGAGAGATCATCACCGCAACACTTATATTACACAAGTACCTCAGCCTTAGATTGACGGAACCATGCATGCCCGTCCGAGGGCTCTCTTTTTTTGTGCATGAGAACCTTCTCTATAAGGTGGTCATTGCACCCACCGACACCATTCGACCTTGTGTAAGTCTTTTACGATGAGTATGCGTTAAATCAGATGTTAAAGGAGTAGTGAGGGAGGGAGAGAGAGCATCACTACAACACTTATATTACACAAGAACCTCCGTATTAGACTGACGGAACCATGCATGCCCACCCGTGGGCTCCCCTTTTTGTGTACGAGAACCTTCTCCATAAGGTGGTCGTTGCACCCATTGACACCATTCGATCATGTGGTCTTTTACGATGAGTATGCGTTAAATCAGATGTCAAAGGAGTAGAGAGAGATAGAGAGAGAGAGAGAGATCATCACCGCAACACTTATATTACACAAGTACCTCAGCTTTATATTGACGGAACCATGCATGCCCGTCCGAGGGCTCTCTTTTTTTGTGCACGAGAACCTTCCGTATAAGGTGGTCATTGCACCCGCCGACACCATTCGACCTTGTGTAACTCTTTTATGATGAGTATGCGTTAAATCATATGTTAAAGGAGTAATGAGGGAGGGAGAGAGATCATCACTACAACACTTACATTACACAAGAACCTCCATCTTAGATTGATGAAACCATGCATGCTTACCCGTGGGCTCCCTTTTTTGTGCACGAGAACCTTCTCTATAAGGTGGTCGTTGCACCCGCTGACACCATTCGATCATGTGTAAATCTTTTACGATGAGTATGCGTTAAATCAGATGTCAAAGGAGTAGAGAGAGAGAGAGAGAGAGATCATCACCGCAACACTTATATTACACAAGTACCTCAGCCTTATATTGACGGAACCATGCATGCCCGTCCAAGCGCTCTCTTTTTTTGTGCACGAGAACCTTCTGTATAAGGTGGTCATTGCTAAAACGGGTCCTTTCTCGAGAAAAAGTTTCTTTCGAAAGATTGAGTGGGAGGAAGATAGAACTTGATGAGGTTGTTGAACCTTTGTTTCAACCAAAGAGTAGCGCAGCGCAGAAAGTTGTTTCTGTGGAGCCTACGTTAGTTGAAGAGGAAGTTAATGATGATTATCATGAAACTTCGGATCAAGTTACTATCGAACCTCGTGGGTCGACAAGGACGTGTACTGCTCCTGAGTGGTACGGCAACCCTGTCTTAGAGGTCATGTTGTTGAACAACGATGAACCTACGAGCTATGGAGAAGCGATGATGGGCCCGGATTCCGAGAAATGGTTAGAGGCCATGAAATCCGAGATGGGATCCATGTAAGAAAACAAAGTATGGGCTTTGGAAGTATTACCTGAAGGGCGTAAGGCCATTCAGAACAAATGGATTTTTTAAGAGGAAGACGGACGTGGACGGTAATGTCACCGTCTATAAAGCTCGACTTGTGGCAAAGGGTTTTTCACAAGTTCAAGGAGTTGACTACGATGAGACTTTCTCACCCGTAGCGATGCTAAAGTCTGTTGGAATCATGTTAGCAGTTGCTGCATTTTTCAATTATGAAATCTGGCAGATGGATGTCAAAAACATCGTTTCCTTGACGGTATCCGTAAGGAAAGGTTGTATGTGATACAACCGGAAGGTTTTGTCAGTCCTAAGGATGCTAAAATGTATGCAAACTCCAGCGATCCTTCTATGGACTGGAGCAAGCATCTCGGAGTTGGAATATACACTTTGATGAGGTGATCAAAGTTTTTATGTCTATACAAAGTTTATGAGAAACTTGTATTTACAATAGAGTGAGTGGGAGCACTATAGAATTTCTGATAAGTATATGTGGTTGACATATTGTTGATCGGAAATGATGTAGAATTTCTGGAAAGCATAAAGGGTCGTTTGAAAGGAGTTTTTCAAAGGAAGACCTGGAATGAAGCTACTTAAATATTGGGCATCAAGATCTATAGAGATAGATCAAGACGTCTGATAAGACTTTCAATGAGTACATACCTTGACAAGATTTTGAAAGAGTTCAAAATGGATCAGTCAAAGAAAGAGTTCTTGCCTGATTTGTAAGGTGTGGAGTTGAGTGAGACTCAAAGCTCGACCACGGCAGAAGAAAGAGAAAGGACGAAGGTCATCCCCTATGCCTTATCCATAGGCTCTGTATAGTATGCCATGCTGTGTACCGCACCTGATGTGTGCCTTGCCATGATTCTGTCAAGGGGTACAAGAGTGATCCAGGAGTGGATCACTGGACAGCGGTCAAGATTATCCTTAGTAACTAGAGGACTAAGGAAATATTTCTCAATTATGGAGGTGATGAAGAATTCATCGTAAAGGGTTACGTCGATGCAAGCTTTGACACCTATCCGGACGACTCTGAGTAGCAGTCAGGATACATATAGTGGAGCAGCCATTTGGAATAGCTCCAAGTGGAGTGTGGTAGAAGTGTCTACAGTATGACATAGAGATTTGCAAAGTACACACGGATCTGAATGTCACAGACCCGTTGACTAAAGACCTCTCTCACATGCAAAGCATGATCGAACCCCAGAACTCATTGGGTGTTAGAACAATGTAAATCACATGGTGATGTGAACTAGATTATTGACTCTAGTGCAAGTGGGAGACTGTTGGAAATATGCCCTAGAGGCAATAATAATTTAGTTATTATCATATTTCCTTGTTCGTGATAATCGTTTATTATCCATGCTATAATTGTATTGATTGGAAACTCAAATACATGTGTGGGTACATAGACAACACTGTGTCCCTAGTATGCCTCTAGTTAACTAGCTCGTTGATCAAAAGATGGTGAAGGTTTCCTAGCCATGGACATGAGATGTCATTTGATAACGGGATCACATCATTAGGAGAATGATTTGATGGACAAGACCCAAACTGTAAACGTAGCATATGATCGTGTCAGTTTATTGCTATTGTTTTCTGCATGTCAAGTATCTGTTCCTATGACCATGAGATCATGCAACTCCCTGACATCGGAGGAGTACCTTGTGTGTATCAAACATCGCAACGTAACTGGGTGACTATAAAGGTGCTCTACAAGTATCTCCGAGGATGTCTGTTGGGTTGGCATGGATCAAGACTGGGATTTGTTACTCCGTGTGACGGAGAGGTATCTCAGGGCCCACTCGGTAATACAACATCACAATGAGCCTTGCAAGCAATGTGACTAAAGTGTTAGCCACGAGATCTTGTATTACGGAACGAGTAAAGAGACTTGCCGGTAACGAGATTGAACTAGGTATAGAGATACCGACGATCGAATCTCGGGCAAGTAACATACCGAAGAACAAAGGGAACAGCATACGGGATTAATTGAATCCTTGACATAGAGGTTCGACCGATAAAGATCTTTGTAGAATATGTAGGAGCCAATATGGGCATCCAGGTCCCGCTATTGGTTATTGACCGTAGAGGTGTCTCGGTCATGTCTACATAGTTCTCGAACCCGCAGGGTCTACACACTTAACGTTTGGTGACGATATAAGTATAGTTGAGTTGTTATGTTGCTGACCGAAAGTTGTTCGGAGTCCCGGATGAGATCCCGGACATGACGAGGAGCTCTGGAATAGTCCGGAGGTAAAGATTGATATATGGGATAATAGTGTTTGGTCTCCGGAAGGGTTCCGGAATTCACCGGAAGGAGTTTCGGATGTTTCCCGAAATGTTCGAGTACGAGAACACTTTATTTGGGCCAAGGGGTAAAGCCCACGAGGCTTTAGGAAGGTGCAAAAGGAAGTTTTGCGGAGGCCAGGGGCCAGACACCAGGTACCCTGGCGTCTGGGGCCAGACGCCGAGGACCCTGGCGTCTGGTCCTGGAGTCCGAACAGGACTCTTGCCTTGCGGGCCAAACCGACTTTGAGGAGGCTCTTTCTCCAAGTTTCGACCCCAGGGCTCAACATATAAATAGAGGGGCAGGGCTAGCACCCGGAATACATCAAGATTTCCCCAAGCCGTGTGCGGCAACCCTAACCCTCTAGTTCCTACGTCATAATCTCCGTAGCGCTTGGCGAAGCCCTGCAGAGATTGTTCCTCACCACCATCACCACGCCGTCGTGCTGCCGGAACTCATCTACTACTTCACCATCGCTCGCTGGATCGAGGAGGTGAAGGCGTCATCAAGCCGTACGTGTGTTGAACGCGGAGGTGCCATCCGTTCGGCACTAGTTCGTGATCGGTTCGAGGGACGACTTGCGATTTGGATCGCGGAGACGTTCGACTACATCAACCGCGTTTCTTAACGCTTCCGCTTAGCGATCTACAAGGGTATGTAGATTCACTCTCCCTCTCGTAGATGCTCATCACCATGGATAGATCTTGTGTGTGCGTAGGAAAATTTTTGTTTCCCATGCAACGTTCCCCAACATGCCCACCCGTGGGCTCCCCTTTTTTGTGCACGAGAACCTTCTCTATAAGGTGGTCGTTGCACCCACTGACACCATTCGATCATGTGTAAGTGTTTTACGATGAGTATGCGTTAAATGAGATGTCAAAGGAGTAGAGAGGGGGAGAGAGAGAGAGAGAGAGAGAGAGAGAGAGAGAGATCATCACCGCAACACTTATATTACACAAGAACCTCCGTCTTAGATTGACGGAACCATGCATGCCCACCCGAGGGCTCCCTTTTTTGTGCACGAGAACCTTCTCTATAAGGTGGTCATTGCACCCGCCGACACCATTCGACATTGTGTAAGTTTTTTACGATGAGTATGCGTTAAATCAGATGTTAAAGGAGTAGTGAAGGAGGGAGAGAGATCATCACTACAACACTTATATTACACAAGAACCTCCGTCTTAGATTGACGGAACCATGCATGCCCACCCATGGGCTCCCTTTTTTGTGCACGAGAACCTTCTCTATAAGGTGGTCGTTGCACCCGCTGACACCATTCGATCATGTGTAAGTCTTTTACGATGAGTATGCGTTAAATCAGATGTCAAAGGAGTAGAGAGGGAGAGAGATAGATCATCACCGCAACACTTATATTACACAAGAACCTCCATCTTAGATTGATGGAACCATGCATGCCCACCCGAGGGCTCCGTTTTTGTGTGCATGAGAACCTTCTGTATAAGGTGGTCATTGTACCCGCCGACACCATTCGACCCTGTGTAAGTCTTTTACGATGAGTATGCGTTAAATCAGATGTTAAAGGAGTAGAGAGGGAGAGAGAGATCATCACAACAACACTTAGAGCATCTACAACCGGACGTCTCAAACCATCCCTCATACGCCCACGGACGCGCCCGATCAGTGACCGATGTGACCCAACCGAACCCCTCATATCATCCCTAGAAGCCCTGGCTGTCCGTGAACCCTCATATACATTTCAAGTATGGGGAGGATATGAGGGCTCGCGGACGCGCCCGGGCATTCCGCCACGTAGGACGCAGCCCCACCCCGGACCACCTTTTCTCTTTCTTTATTAATTTTTTTATTTCTCTCTCTTCATCTACACCAATCACATGCAAGTGACACGACATATGAGAAAAAAATGAGGAGTGTGGCTGCGCGGACGGATAAATAGGGGCTCAAAATGGACACGCCTCGTCACTGACCGGGCGCGTCCGCGGGCGTTTGAGGGGCGTATAAGTGGTCGTTTGGGGCGTCCGGCTGTAGATGTTTTTAGAGCTATTGCCTTTTCATCGTTTTCCTCTCATTTGATTTGGTATCTTGTCTTACATTGTTTATCTCTTGCTAGTCGACTGCCAGCACTAGTTAGGAGTTTGAGCAATTATTCAACTTGTATTACTTTTTGCTAATTTGTGCCACTGATATTGTGAGTTGAGGAAACCACCACCAAGCTCCACTTCCTATACTGTATGGCGAGGAGATGTAGCCGGGCATGCTGCGGATGGCGTGGGCCTGCTCCCTCGCGTGTCGTGCCGCCTTCGTCTTGGCACTCTCCTTCTCCCATGCGAGGCGCTCGATCGGAAGCTTCGAGCCGGAGCCGGAGCGCCTTCAAGTTTTTGCACAAGAGGTGCCTAGCCCCGGACTCCGCCGTGGTCAGCGAGCGCCGCATGAGCTCACGAAGGAGCGCCTCCTCCAGGTCATCGGGGAAGGAGCATGTGCATTGGTGGGAAGAGCCGAGCTCCGCTGCTGCCGCTTGCATTGTGCCGCCTTCGCCTCCGACTCCGACATGCGCATCTGCATGGGAGCCGAGGGCACGAGCACCAAGCGCTGCCCAGGCGGTGCTGGCGGCAGGGGAGGCGACCGCCCTGCCCCGGATCAGGAGCGGTGCCGAGCGGACGGGCGAACGCGGCCCGCATTGCCTCGTCGATCTCCTTGACTGTGGTTTCTAACTTGGCATGTTGGAGACGGTACCGCCAGTGGTCACGGTGGATATTGCGGACGGAGCGATACGAGTTGAGCAGTGCCTAGTTCCGATGGCCGTGTCCATGTCCATGTGTGTTGCGATGGCCGTGCAGGCGGTGAGTTCCTCCACGGCGCGCTGGTGCTCGTAGAGGAAGCGGGGATGCAGGCCTAGTCGGCATGTGCCTGCGAGAACGCGGCATGTGGCTCATCCAACAACATATCAATGTAGTGACTACGAGCCTCGCCCATGGTTATACTGGCATGGGCCAGAAAGGATGATGGCGCCGGCTCGTCGTTTGCCGCCTCTTTCATTGGGGCATCTGCAACGCTGGCCTCCGTCTACCCGCCGGCTACAATGGCGGCGATCTCCTTCTTTTGCTCGGACGAGAGGTTGTCTAAGACGGCTTTGGAGCTCGGTTAGGCCATGACGGGCGTGGTGCCGAGATGAGAAGGGGACCGGAGGAGGTTGGATGTGGCTATGACCGGGCCTAGAGTTTGAATAACGGGTGGATGTCAGGGCAACCGGTGAGCTGGTTAATGGTGGGCAGCATACGGATGGACATGTGGTGTCGGAGCAGGTTCCTCGGCAACCATACATAATTAATGTTGGTAAGCAGAAGAACGGACTATCATTTGATCACGGGGAAGTTGCATGCACTGGGAAGTGGCGCGGGCGATGCTCTGAGACCGAAAACCGCTTAAATGCCGAAGCGACGTGAGAGGTGACGTCCGCTCTACGTCTGATACAACCACATTTTTGGAAAACTACACGTATGTGCAAAAAGAGCGTAGAAGCAGGAAGGTGTCATCCGTAGTAATAATCAATGAAAACTTGCACATGCCCGTAGTATCCGTGGATACCAATGGGGCAAGCATCTGGTTGAATCGATAAACAGAAGGAGTTTCACACAAATTCTTCTTTTCTTTGTAGCAAAATGCAAAGTCTAACGAAATGATTTTTTTGCGCATAATTTAACGAAATGATCTATATAGCTAGCATACATGCAGGTTGCTCATATCCAAGGGATCGACCAGCTCCGGGAAAAATAGGCCCATGTCGGAAGACGGCGTCAGCAGCAATCAATCATGAAAATAAAGTCCAACGCTAATGAACAAAAAACCTGCATACAACGAGAGCCTCCCTCTCTCACGTTGGAGGCGACATGAATGATTGATGGATGCTACATTGAATTTTAGTTTCAAATGGCCGTTTATGTCTGTGGCAGAGGGAAAGAATAGGCTGCGGTTTACTATGTTGGCATAGATAGCAAACTATGACAAATCAAAAGTATGACATTGCCCTGTATGTATATGCATAGTGGAAAGGTGAGCACTAAATGGCAAAAACGTTTGCAAGCATGCCCCGAATTCACGGATGCATGGTCCAAAACTTTCAGTAGAATACAACATGTAAAGCACTTTTCTCTGAAACAGTACTGTGTGCATGTATGAGACCAGCTGGCAGCAATAAATGGGCATGCAACTGATTGACTCTTCTCAGTCCATCGTTGTATATGGACTCTCTCTATTTCTCCATGTTGCATGCAAGATTCTCTCTCTTTCTCCATGTTGCATGCAAGATTCTCACGTGCAAAAAATTCAGTTCCCTCCTAAACCAAACAGGCGCCATGGAATAGCTACAAAATTAGCTACGAAAAATAGATTGCAACCACGTTTTGGAATTCCCTCCTTTTATTGAACAGACCAACCTGCACATCTCTCCTCTCCTCAGTCTCTCCGCACTTCTCTAAATCGACTGGAGCATGCAATGGATCATCGTCCCACACGGACTCATTGTCCTTCGTGTGGACACCGACCTATCGCAAGCACGTCGGCCACCACGAGGACACAACTAGCTGGAAGCACACCGGCGTCCCCGAGAACGAGTCCGACCTTGTGCAGGCCGACCGAGGCGAGGACTCTGACCTTGTGCAGGCTGTCCCGAGCATGATTTCGGCCACGACCACATCGACTGTCGCAAGGATACCACCGGCCAGGAGCGCGACGACCGCCACCGGCCCCGGGCGTGGGGACGTTGCTCTCCATGAGGTCGTTGTCCTCCACGATCGCTGTGAGCAAGCCACCGTCCATAAGAAGGTTTTCCTCCACATGCAGGCTTCTACGCGAGCAAGGCACAATTGGAATACGGACAGTAAATGGGATCAGTACAGAGAGGAGGCGTAGTAGTTACAGAGCACAACGGTGGAAGTAGTGGAGGGACACTGATAGTTGCTAGAAATAATACGCTAAAATCCGGGTTTTAGTTCCATCTCATCTCCTTCTATTAAAAAATCATAATTATTTGTCTGTGAATTTGTCGAAGCAAGTTTACGTGCTAATGCCAGGACGCTAGGTACAAGCGTAAGTTGGCTTGATCTACTAGCATCAAACTGAATGCATATAATATGTTCGTGTACTGTGACCATGCGTTAGCAGCATATATGTGCTTAGGGCCATGCAGTCTTGGACCTTGTGTGTGATAGGCAGATGCTAACTGGTCATCTATGCCACGGTCCAACGAAAGTGACAGAATCCACATGCCCAAATTAGCACGCTATTGCAGGAACCTTTAGCAAATGAGTATTTAAATAGGTTTGCCCAAAGTAGCACACTGACGATTTCTGTCATCTATAAAAGTTTGTTGCATACTTGCTCTTACTGTGTCTGAAAATGCAGAGACTAGGTTGCCGTTTCTGGACACCGCGTCCATAAAGTTCTACCTCACTTTTCCACTCTGGTCATGGCGATATTCAACAAATCGTAAAATCAGAACCTTATCCTTTTCAAAGGTGCGAATCCTGACGCATATGAACGGTTCTGATAGCCACCACCCTAGCTAGTGTGGATAGCAAATCCATGCTCTCTCTCTATATATATATATATACATACATACAGGGGCGTAGTCAGCCCCAGGCTACCCGGGCCGTGGCCTGGGGCGTGGAGGAGAAAACCTTTGTTGACTGTAGCTATAATCGTATACTGTAGCTACAGTAGACACTGTACCAACGAAGACGGCCTGGGACGTGTAGATATTCTGGCTACGGCACTGTATATATATAGAGTTCGTAGTGAAATCTCTAAAAAAGACTTGTATTTAGGAATGGATGAAGTATATATATGTATGAACATGGTGTTGTCATGTTTAAATTCGCAATGCGCAACTTTAATGTGTGGCACATGCTGCATACGTGCATGCCTAAAAGTGTCCAATGTAACAGAAAAGGGTTTCATGACAAACATAGGGTGTTGTCCCCTACACTATGTGCCGGAGGATGGCGTCCTATGAACACATGACCTGGTTCAAACTTTGTCACACATTTATCCATGTATGACTTTTCGTAAGACAACCAAGAGAATTTATACCTTAATATGGCCAAACCATCACATATTGTTGTCGGACAAGAGGGATATATAGATCGCGTGGTCCCACGAGTTGGCGCGTCGTCGAAGATCAGTTGAGCGGGGCTGGAAGAACATCACCCCCCTGCATATGGCCAAATGTATATGCAGAAATTGTGTTGTTCCGTGTTTCAACTAATACACAATGCACAACACTATCTATGATGTGGCATGCACATAGCTGAGATAAATGGACATATATATGCCCCCCTTAAGATTGGTTATATATATACTACCTAGGTCGTTATGGACGTGTGTATATATATATATATATATATATATATATATATATATATATATATATATATATATATATATATATATATATATATATATATATATATATATATATATATATATCCTTCCCCTCCCCCCACCCCCACCCCCACACACACATGACACGTAGCAGGGTGACGTTCCAGCGTTGTCAGTCAAATGGATGATATATAGTGGCCCATCGATATATAAGTGTGTCGTCGAAAACCGCAAAATGGAGGCATGCATGGTCCACAACACGCGCGCGCGCGCGCTCGCGCGCACACACACACCGTCACCCATCCTTGGCCTTCCAACGTTGTAAGTAAAAGGCATGACATACCCTAAGGGCCCACCGATAGGTTTGTCGTCGGAAACCGCACAATGTAGGCACATGGTCCACACACAGGCATGGGTTCACACACACATACGCCCGCGCACCCCACACACACACGCGCGCGCGCGCACCCTTCTCCCCCCACACACACACCCACACCCACACCCCCCCCCCCTCACACACACACCGTCACCCATCCTTTGCCTTCCAGCATTGTCAATAAAAGGCATGACACACCCTAAGGGCCCACTGATAGGTTTGTCGTCGGAAACCGCACAATGTAGGCACATGGTCCACACACAGGCATGGGTTCACACACACACACACACACACACACACACACACACACACACACACACACACACACACACACAAGTGCACACACACACACACATGCACACACGCGCGCGCGCACGCACGCACGCGCCCACCCCCCCCCCCCACACACACACACATCGTCACCCATCCTTGGCCTTCCAGCGTTGTCAGTAAAAGGCATGGCAGACCCTAAGGGCCCACCGATAGATTTGTCATCGGAAACCGCACAATGTAGGCACATGGTCCACACACAGGCGTTGATTCACACACATACCCACACACACTTAATACTTGACATTTTCAAAACAGCAAAAGAAGCAAATGAAAATCATGGATATTTTCAAAACAAGGATCTCAAGATTTATTTAGCCGGAATGACATATCACTACAGACATTTTATTTATGCCTATAGTGATCGTATCACACCGCCTAAATGAACCTTGAAATCTAGCAACTTCCCAACCGGTCACCCATCCTTGACTACTCCACCAAAAGCACGCTTAATTTCCGAGTTCCATTCGACTGGGTTACGAGCTGGGAAACTGCGTCTTGCTGGTAAGGGTTTACATGGTGTGCCCTGACGGGCACCTGGTGGGACCAGATACGTATCGCAGACATTTCTGGTAGTACTAGAAACCGTGTGCGATGGTGGCATGGGGGCTGATGATGACGTCTCGCTCATGCTCGATGGCGCGATGCCACTTTTGCCTACTCTCCAGCCTGCTCCATCTCGTCCTCCTCGTCCAGGAGGTTGATGACGGGGCCAGCGCTTCGGCGGGAAACCGATTGGGGGAGTGGCGGGAGACCGATTGGGGAGTGGTGGGAGAAGCGTGTTTGGATAGAACATCATTTTAATACAAATTGGATAACTTATGAAAGAAGGAAGCTCAAGCTAGCACGACACGCGCACACCGTGCTTACACATGCACGAGCTTTAGACGGGCATATAGAACTGCTTTAAATTATTCATGGTTCGTTTAGCCTTTTGTATACTACACTAATTAAGTTTCTAGACATTTAATGTGCATAATTCAAATTTGAACTAAAAGAACATGCTTAATGTCACCAAAATGGGTTGAAAAAAGATATTTGTGTCCTTGGGTTCCTTGTTTAGGTCCCATGCAATGAACGTGAATGGATTACAAACATCTCAGAGTCATGACGAGGCCACAAACATTGAGAAACTTGGCTATTAAATCATCATAAATCCACAACTCGTCTGAAATTCTTGAAACTTACCCTGGTGTCATGACACAGCACTTATACGACATGATAATTTTTTGTCCAATTTGGGAGAAGTCTCTTGCACACCAAAATTTCTCTCAAGAACCATCGTGGTTTCGATACGGAACATGTCACCTCTGTGAAGGGAACGACATTCGATGTCTCTTCTTGCGTTGGTATTTTTTCTACATGCAACATAGACCAATACAAGTGCAATGCTTAAATGTGGAATTATTCACAGCTCGTTTGGGGCCCTTTATACATTAATTGAGCTTTTCTATATCCATTTAATGTGCATAATTCAAATTTGAACTACAAGCACATGCTCCAGGGCACCAAAATGGGTTACAAAATCATTTATATGTCCTTGGGTCCCTGTTTAGGTCCCATGCAATGATTAAAAACATCTCAGCATCGTGACTAGGATGCAAATGTTGAGAAACATTGCTTTTGAAATCCCCATAAATTCAGAACTCGTCTGAAATTATTGAAATTGGTGTGTCGACACGACACTTATAGGACATGGTAATTATTTTTACCAGTCCGGGACAAGTTTTGGGACAATACTCTTACAAATTGGAGCTTCCCACGAGAAGCATGGTAGTTTCGATAGGGAACATGTCACCTTTGTGGTCGAAACGACATTTGAGTTTTCTAGGCATGCACTTAATGTGAAGAACTCAAGTTTGAATTACAAGCACGGGCTCCAGGTCACGAAAATGGATTAAAAACCATTTTGTGTCATTAGGGTCCATGTTTAGATCCCATGCACTGATGGTCACTGAATTACAAACATCTTGGTATCGTGACTAGGCCGCAAACATTGATAATCTTGGTTTCAAAGTCCGAGAGAACCCAAAGCTCACCAGGAATTCATGAAACTTACACAGTGTCATGCCACGACACATATACGGTGTGCATTTTTTTGACGAATTTGGGACAAATATTGGGACATGCATCTTACAAGCCAAAGCTTATTCAAGAAGCCTTGTGATTTCGATAGGGAACATGTCACCTTTGTTGGTGAAACTACATTCAATGCGTCGTCTAGTGCACCAATTTGGCCCCTTTTATACATTAATTGAGTTTTCTAGGGATTTAATATGCGTAGTTCAAATTTTGAACAAGAAGCACATGCTCTGACCTCATGGTTTCGATAGGGAACATGTCACCTTTGGTGGCGAAACTACATTCAATGTGTCCTCTAGTGCACCAATTCAGCCCTTTTTATACATTAATTGAGTTTTCTAGGGCCCTTTTCATACGAATGTGAATGAATTAAAAACATTTAGTCATGATAGCTCGGCCGCAATCATTGATAATATTGGTTTATTGAATTCACATACATACAAAACTTGTATGATAACCATTTGGTGTCACGCGTCCATTTTTTTTACTCCCTCCGTTTCTTTTTTACTTCGCATATAAGATTTGGTCAAAGTCAAGCTAAACATAGTTTGACTAAATTTATACAAAAACATATCAACATCTACAATGCTAAGGTTATATAGTATGAAAGTTAATTTGACGATGCATCTAATAATATTGATTTTAAATTATAAATATTTATATATTTTTCTATAAAGCTAGTCAAACTTTACAAATTTTGAATTTGACCAAATTTTATATGCTAACTAAAAAGAAACGTAGGGAGTACTTGATATGGGGGAGTTGTGCATGTAGCTGCAGGTTGATGACAGGACGCATGCGAGCTTTCCGCCACGCGGGCTCGACGGGACGCGTGCGAGCTGTCCGCCGCACACGCTTGACAGGATGCGTGAGAGCTGTCCGCCGTGCATGCTTGACGGGACACATGAGTGTGCATGCTCATCGGGAAGCGATACTTTGACCTCCACCCCCCCCCCCCCGCTCACCTCGCTCCCAACTTCTGAATTAATGGCGTCCAACCCGCTGGTTATCATGTGGTTAATGCACCTGGACGGAGGGACTAGTTTGCTAGTGATCAATGTTTTGTTTGTGCCTCGCCGAGAACTTTGACGTTTCGTCTGTTTTCGACTCGTATACATGTACAAACGAACGAAATAATATAACAACAAATTTGCACCGGCAAAGGATAATAATTCTCTTACATATGCATGATAATAATAAATGCCACATGCGACAACTCCCCAAAGAACAGGGGCAAGAGAAGAAGGAAGAGGCTGAAGAAGGAAGACAGAGAAAATGATCTGGCCCTCTACTATCTAATTCTTCATGGATTGCTCGGCTCGGAGTTCCTCAATCTCCTTCTTCATCGCCTCCATGACCTCCATCTCCTCTCGCATCTCATTCGACATCATCCGCATTGCGGCCATGGCACGGGCTCTTTGCTCGAGAGCGTCGATGGTCGGTCGCGTACGCATGAAGTTCCTTCACACGCTCCACATATTCGTTCACCAGCCCCTCGCGCTCGATGTAAAGCTTCGCCAAGTCTTCCAAAAGTTCCTCGGTGAGTTCTTTAAGCCTCCCCTCCGAGGCACTTCTCTTCTCGAGCAGTTTCTTCCAAGCGTTGTTCTCCTCCATAAGTTTCTCCACGAGGCCGGTCGCCCTGTCAATCGAGGCGTCGCTCTTCTCCAGCAGCTTCACCAAGTCATCGATCATCGCGTCCTTCCTATGAAGCTTAGCGCGCATGTCGTCGCTGGCTGAGGAATCCAAGACTGCCAACTCGTCCAGTTTGCCTCCGAGGCAAATGCGCTTGTGATTGTGAGAGTCGTCGCCTCTCCGTGAAAGATCCTCCCGAGCGTCCGCGGCGCCACCAGACATCTCTGCTGCGGCCAAAGCGGTGTGGCTGGAGCTCTCTGGCGCTTCCGTGACGCGGCGGCAGGACCTCTCGGTTGCTTCCGCGGCCTTGGTCTTTCTTCCATGGTTATATCTCGACCCAGAATCCCCCCTCCTACCGGCCATGGCAGACAGAATGAAGGACTAACAAAGAAAGGCCTGTTTTTTTGGTGGCGGGGGTGAGGAATGTGCGGTAATTTTCGAATACGTGTTTGTGTTTTTATAGCCTACTATAGTAAACAGCTGCTAAGTGGGAACACGTTTAGGTTTGGTAGGTGTCAACTGATTTGCGAAAAAATAAGCGCGTGCTAATTTGGAATGTGAAAGGAAACAAGCTCAATATTTATTGATGGTTTGAGTTCCCAAGCACGGAACGCTTTATGGTTTTTAGAATGTGAAAATTAACGTAAGACTAAGTTTTTTATAAATCTTTAAAAGGGTTGTAAATTCTAATCTCAATAGCAAACATAACGTATTGTGGGTGCAGGTTTGATTAGACGGGCCGCGTGCGAGGAGTCCACCGTGCAGGCTCAAAGGGATGCGTGCGAGCAGTCCGCCGCGTAGGCGCAGCTGTCTCACCGGGAATCAAGCCCTTTCACCTCGGACCTCCGCCCACAGCCCTATTCTCTCCGAAGTTCTCCATTAATGCTACACCTTCTCCTCCGGTCTTGTCTATAAGGGTCGTCGCCGAGGATCGCCTCCTTTTTCGATGGACGACGAGGCGGCCAACAAGCGGGGGTGGGTCGAGGCTGAACCACACGAGCCTCCGGCAAGCGTGGACTTCATCAGTAGCATCCCCGACGAGATGTTGGTAACCATCATGTCCCTCCTCCCCATCAAATCTACCGTGCAGACCACCATCCTCTCCAGGAGGTGGCGCCCCCTATGGCACTCCACCCCCATTCACCTCCTCGACGACAACGAGCTCTACAGCGGGGATCGCAAACGCTTGGACGCATTGTCCCACATCCTCGCCACGCACACTGCGCTAGTCAAACGCCTTGCCATCGGCACTTTCCGTTCAAACTGCAAGGCCGAACCCAAGTTTCACCAGTGGTTCTTATCCCCCGCCCTAGATCAGCTCGAGGAGCTCAAGTTTGTTGCTAGACATGGGCGCTCACTGCCTCTGTCCGTCCTCCGCCTCGCTCTCACGCTGCGCCGCGCTACGTTCATGCGGTGCCTTTTTCCCAAGATTAATGTCGCGCATGCTCTTCATCTCCCTAAACTGAAGCACCTCGAGCTCATTGGTGTCAGCATCTCGAAGTCGGATTTGGAGCGCCTGCTCGGCGGCTGTACAATGCTCGAGTACCTTCGTCTTCAGATGATGTTTGGGTTCAGTAGCCTCCACATCGCTACGACGAATCTCTGTACGATTTATGTGCATGGCTGGTGCCGCAACACGCTGTCAGTTGGGGAGTTTCATGATATGGTCATTGAGAGTGCGCCTTTCCTAGAGAGATTGTTTGTACTTGATAAAGAAGGTCGAACAAGAATCAGGGTTATTGACGCACCGAAATTGACAGTGTTGGGCTATTCGTGTGCTGAATTCTCCAAACTTGTTACAGCTGGATCCATACCGTTTCAGGTACAACAATCTTCTTCTCATTCTTATTATTGTACATCACATTTTATCTAGTTTTTGTTTTTCTATGTTCGGTTGTCATCCAGAAAATGATTCCCACAAGCCTCGCATTGTCTCTGCGCATAGTGAAGATCTTGGCACTACAATATATCGGCCCCAATCTGGATGAAGTTGTTAAGTTCCTTATATGATTTCCGTGCACGGAGAAGCTATATGTCGAGGTGATGTTCATTTCCTGTTAATTGTTAACCACAATGGAGTTCAATTTGTTGGTACTTTTACCCATGATTACAATGATAGATGTACTATACATTTTTTTGAGATGTTAATCATGAACGATCGAAGATGGCATGTCAATCTATTAGTGTATTTTATAAATCATGCAAATCAAAGAGTCCCGTAGTGTTCAATACTGCATCTAAGCACTGATACGTTATCTTCGTTTGCAGATACAAGCAGAACTTGGAGTGGAAAAGGTGGCGCAATATAACAATCCCATCGAATGCCTTGAATTCCATCTCACGGAAATTACTTTGAACGAGTACCGAGGCACCAATCCAGAGATTCAATTTGCCAGTTTCTTTATTCAGAAAGCAAGGGTACTCAAGGTAATGAGGTTTGCACTATATTTAGTGCGCCACAATGGATGGTTTACTGACCAGCGGAGGCGTCTACAGCGGAATGGAAACGGCTCTGCAGAAGCTGATTTTCACTTTGGAAGTTCACATGACAGATTATTCGGAAGCGATTCTATCGAGCCGATATATGACTTCTCGGTGGATGATCCCTTCGTAGAAATATTTCATCCCATGGATCCTAAAGATTGGATTTGATTTCTAATGTTAGTTTGTACCTTGTAACCTTTGAATTTGGGCCTTGTTATGCTGGAATTTGAACCTTGTAATATTGCTGGTATTTGCGATACAATATTTGAAATTGCATTGTGTTCTTTTTTGTTTATGCAATCATGTTCTTATAAGTACATATGTTGTTGTTCTATAGGCACAGCATTGATGTTGTGCAGACCGAGCAAATCACAGTACACGCGGACTAAACTATGAAACCCGTCGGTGATGATTTCATCAATCGATGACAATTGTATACCAGCAAACGTTTTCCCACAACACACACAGGTTATTAGCACCAATCGTCTGTGTTATTTCTGGTGTTTGCACACGATTCTCATTACTCACCTGTTTGTTGTATATCGCACACATCTTGTTATGCCGAATCGTTTGTGTTCTGATGTATCAGCGCACACAGTTTATCCGAGTGAACTATATACCGTACTTCGCACACGTATGTAGTTTTGCTAACCGTTTCTGTTACCTTCGCTAATCACAAACGGTTCATAAGAACAAACTGTCTGCCGTAGATCGCACATGCAACTACTTTCTGAATCGTATTTGATGGATCCACCTTCGCACACAGTTCGTGCCATTAGCGATGGAGCTTGAACTATACCGTTTGCGATTCATGCATCGCACACAGTTTCGTCAAAGAGTCTCTGATTGATGTGTCGTCTTTGGACAATTATGTAGTAGTGTCTCTAGGTATTAAGTTCATGCCAAACAGAGTAATGCTTGGAGCAAGGTGACATGATGTAGACAAAGTAAACTCGATCAATATGAATAAACCTCATCGTTTTATCCTTAATGTCAACAATACAAATATGTGTCTTGTCCCTTTCTGTCACTGGGATATAGAGCACCGCAAGATTGAACCCATTACAATGCACCACTCCCACTAAAGATAATCAATCTAGTTGGCCAAACCAAACGGATAGATCGAAGAGAAATACGAAGCTATAACATTCATGCATAATAAATTTCAGAATAGACTCAATTACTTTCAATGAATAATCTGGTCATAACCCCACACACTAGTGCAGAAAAGCCTAGCTATGGCGTGGCAAAAAAGGATGTGCTGGCGTAGTAGCCCGATGCCACTAATATGGCGCCATTGTTAAAAAATAACGATGGCGTTGGGTCCCACGTCAGCGATATTCTACATGCTGGTGGCATGCCACATCGGCAACACCACCACTATAATCGCTCACCTAACGACGTGCAATGTACATTGCATGCCAGGAACGTTTCATGCAGCCAAAAAAACTCACATCACATAACATTTAGCATTTAGCATTGCACGCGAGGAATTATCCCAATAGAACAATGCATTCCAGTTAATAATAAGTGCCAATCTCACAAGCAGTACTAGCTAGAGCTAATAACTATCTATTATAACGACAATCCTCACAAACACGAGCAAACTAGCCATAGCATAGTTAATGAGTTCATTTCGCACGAGAAAACTAACATAGTTAAAGGATGTCAAAAACGATCATCATTCTCAAGTCATGGCGTGGGGTGTTCCTGATAGTGACTAAGACGGCCTGTCCAACCCGTTGATTCTTGCCAGCAAGGAAGTTGATCCACCCAGCCGCACTGAAGATAGTGTGCCCGTCTGTGTCCACTGCGTAAGCACGGGTGATGACGGCGCCCCTCGTGGTAAGGCGTAGTCCATCAATGCCTTCTTCATCCGACTTGATGCCACAACTCACACATAGCCTCTTAGGTAATTTCTAAAAAAAACATGATGATCATATCATCACATTACTACACTATATTCAATATATCACATCACTATACTATAAGCATATCATCACATTAATATACTAAGCATATTCATCAAATTCTACACTAAGCATATCATCACATTACTACACTATAATCAACATATCACATTACTAAGCATATCACATTACTATACCTAAGCACATATCATCACATTAATATACTACGCATATCATCACATTACTATACTATAAGCATATATCACATTACTATATATACTATAAGCATGTCACATTACTACAGTAATAATAAACATACCATGACATGGCGGTTAACCATTGTCCGTGTCAGGCGGGTCACGAATGGCATCCCGACGTAGGCATCACGTGGCGGAAGCTCGCTCAGCCTGGTCATTCTTTGGGCGAAGAGTGCTTCATCAAGTGAGTCATCATATTCTTCCTCATAGTTGAGATAGATAACAGCCAGCCTTGGAGTTTCTCTTCTGAACGAGAAGCTGATCAATTCACCCCAGTGAGATGCATGCGGGCGATGAAACGACCCCATTCATCTCCTCCAATTTAGGTTATGTTGCTTCCCTTATTAACCTCATAGTGTAAGGGCCCCCAGGAGAGTCGAAGATGACGGTGCCTCCAGTAATGAGCTCATTGAAATCCAATCTCACATTGCAAGGGACGATCTGTGTAAGAAAAAGCAAAAACACACACACAATGCATTAGTGGAAATAGCAACAAAATCAAAAGAACAAACTATTAGACGGGTCATATAATTTGTTACCGCTGCAGGAACAAAACATGGCTGGAAGTAAATGCTGAACAACGTGGCAGTTGCAAGGCTAGTTGTGCACCTTGACTTGCTCACTCGACATGGTGCTGGTTGCGCCATTCTACGCAAAACATATTGAAAACTAAGTATACAATCGGATTATAGACTAGTAAACCGACACAAGTAACATGTATAATTCTACACTAGTAACATGTATACACAAATAAACACAATCCACGGAGGGAGACACAAATAAAAAAATTCTACTCAAAATGCTACACTAGGAGTTCATTATATTTAATCCTCTGGCATTCCAGACTGCACTACCAAATTTTATTTCTACTCAAAATGCACTATTAAATCGGATTTTACATCGGATTATGACTAACATTTCTATACAAAGCAGTCCATGGAATCAAATTTCGATTCTACATCACATAAAGCAATCCATTATATGTATGTACTAAAATGTCTACACATAGCAATCCTAAATCAACTTATAGATGAATCCCACATATGGATTATGCATGGACAGAGGAGGTGCGAGTGCCGAGGAAGGAGATGCAGAGGACGGAGAGGATTGAACCTTGCTGGGCGGCAAAGGGGTGCGACAGGCGGCGACGGGTGGCGGCTGGTCGAGGGGAAGTGGAAATGAAAGGGCGGCGACTAGGCCTTTTTCTAATGCGTGGTAGTTGACTCGGGTAGGCCGTTGCTGGCGTGGGCCTAAACTGCAACGCCATAGCTAATAACAGCCCAAATAAAAAAAAGACTAAAGTTTAATGACAGACTAAACATAAATAAATACTCAAAATTAGAACTCGTAGAAATAATGATATAAAAAATGTTTGTTATTTCCTAACTAGTATATATAATCTGTAAATACTTAAAATACTAGTTTAAGTGGAAATATTATGTCTGGCGTAAACTAATTTGGCATGTCAGCAATAATTATTTAGCTACGGCGTGCACAGAAATTCAACGCCACCATTATATTCCGAACGGTAAGTACAGGTGGGCCAACAGATTTGTGATGTGACAAAAAAAAACCACGTCAGTACTAACCGTTTACAGCTGGCATACCAATTTAGCCGACGCCAGCACTATTTGAAAAAAATAGTGATGGCGTTGTGTGCAAATGGTGCGCCACCAACAAGAATTGTGGCTAGCCATTTCTCCACCAGTGACACTACTAGGGAAAACCTTATAGGTGGAGGATTAACACTAGCGGTGGCTGTCAAATGCGCTACTGCTACACACTTAGCAGTAGCGGTGGTGAAAAAACCGCGCTGCTGGTACGGTGTCCCCACCGTACCCACCCGACTTTGTAGAGTAGCAGCAAAGTGGCAAAGAAATGCGCTACTGCTAAAAACCTAGCAATAGCACATGTGCGAAAGGCGTGTTGTAACTATTGATGCACTATGCACGTGGTGGGACCCATTTAGCAGCAGCACGTCCCAAGGACACTCGCTACCGATATGGCTCTTAGCAGCAGCGCCTCTCCTGGACCGGCGTTGTTGCTAAGGCGCAGCAGCCACCTTTTACCCCTCCCCTCCCTCCGCCCCCTCCTCTATGTTGGGTTCTACTTTAGGTGCATTGCATGCAAATCAAAAAGTTCCTACGCACAGAACAACCAAGAACATGCTACGGAGATGGATCACAGATCGTTACCACTAAACGCGCAGTGTTGTGCAGCAGAAGTAGAGTTGGGGCAACGCGTCCGCGTGGTCCGTCTCCTCCTCGTCCTATCTACCTCGAACATCCGCTCGCCGGATCCTCTCCCTCGAATAGCTGGTCGTCGGATCCCGCGTACAGGTTCGCCGGAGCGGCGCAAGTGCACCGCCTCTAACGGTATCCGCGTGTGTAGGAGGAACACCGGGCGGCGGACTGCTAGGTCCGATCACACAGTTCGGCGGCGAGTGGAGGTGGCTACTTGCAACACATGCAAAACCTAATGACGACGCCGAAGCGATCAACCAAATGGGTGTGACGCACCTCCACTATATATAGGCATCCGTTGCGGGCTCAACTCTTGGGCCTTGCACGGATCCTAAAGCCCATGTGTTCCTTCCCTTAAGTGCGTGACCCCTTAGGTTCTCGTTCACTTGGTCGCGAGTTAGATCACATCCGGCTCGACCAGTCGATAGCGGCCTCTAGCAAGGCGTGCCGACTCCAAGTGTCCGATGAAGCTGGTTCGGTGAACTTGTACTTCACACTTCTGTTCCCTTTGCCACATGATATATGTTGTCGTGCACAAGGCGACATGGTCATCCTTGTTGCAGCATGACCTCTTTCTCGTTCCGGTGAATCCGACCAACATTCGGATTATCTCATAATCCTCATCGCATGGCCATGCTTATCCTGGTCGATCACCCGAGGGGCCCAGAGTATATCTCTCTTGATCGGAGGGGCAAATCCCATCTTGCTCGACCATGTCTCGGAGCATGGGCCTGGACAAACCCGAAACCTACCTTTGTAACTACCCAGTCACGGAGTAGCGTTTGGTCGGCCCAAAGCAAGCCTGTCACCATCCCGAGTACATGCGCCAGCTCAGGTCTTAGGACATAGAACGTATGTTGTACTAGAGACTCTCAGATGACCTATCGCCGCGTCTCATAGTTGGGTCTGTCCAACTCAGACCTTATCTTGACTCGGATCCGACTACGTCGAATCCGACCAGATCTTTCTGAGTCCATATTATCCGGCTAGCATCCAATGCTACATGGTCAGTGAGACCGAACCATCCACCGTGTCATATGCTAGTCTGATTGGCTGCGTGTCCACACAACCCTTTCGACTAGGGACCATTTAGGACAATCATCATACAATGCATAGTCTCACAAACAAGTCACGTACTTGCTAATACACATCAATGATAATGTCCGAGGACTATCTTTATTCATAAACACATAGGAAATATCATCATACATGATTGCCTCTAGGGCATATCTCCAACAATCTCCCACTTGCACTAGAGTCAATCAAATAGACATCGAATGCCCATAGCTCTAACGTGCCCCTCATGCTTGGGTTGTGGAAGCGGCTTAGTCAACGGATCTGCAACATTTGCATCCGTATGAATCTTGCATAAATTGGTATCACCTTTCTCTATGAGCTTTCGTATTAGGTGATATTTTTGGTCTATGTGCCTGGTCTTGTGGTGTTGTCTCGTCTCCTTGGCCTCTGCGATGGCACCTGAATTATCGCAATAAAGTTCCAATGATTTTGACCAGCCCGGGAACACACCAACATCTTCCAGGAACTTCCGAATCCAAACAGCTTCGTTTGAGGCTTCACAAGCCGCAATGTATTCGGCCTCTGTTGTGGAGTCGGCCATCGTATCTTGCTTGGAACTCGTCCAGCTCACTGCTCCTCCGTGACATACACGAATCCAGTTTGGGATCGACAATCATCCGTGTCGGTTTGGAAACTAGCATCAGTGTAACCCTTTACGCAGAGCTCCTCCTCACCTCCATAAACTAGGAATATCTCTTTAGTCCTTTTCAGGTACTTCAAGATAGTTTTCACCGCTGCCGAGTGACTCTCACCTGGGTCGGCCTGGTATCTGCCTGTCAAGCTTATAGCATAGGCAACATCAGGCCATGTACATAGCATGGCATACATGATGGATCCTATTGCCGAGGCATATGGAATCCTACTCACCCGGTTTCGCTCATCAGAAGTCGTAGGACTCTGAGTCTTGCTTAGCCTTATACCATGTGAGACGGGCAAGAACCCTTTCTTGGCTTCACTCATGTTGAACCTCTTCAACACTTTGTCTATGTGCGTGCTTTGGCTCAAGCCGAGCAACCTCCTCGATCTATCTCTATAGATCTTGATGCCTAAAATGTACACTGCCTCTCCAAGGTCTTTCATCGAAAACTTGCCATTCAATGACTCCTTGACTGAGTTCAGCATCGAAACATCATTTCCGATCAGCAGTATGTCATCCACATACAAGATCAAAAATACTACCGAGCTCCCACTAGACTTCTTGTATAAACAATAGTCCTCTTCGTTCTTGATGAAACCAAGGTCAATGATGACTTCATCAAAATGAATATTCCAACTCCGAGCTGCTTGCCTCAATCCATAAATGGATCTCTTGAGCTTGCATATTTTACCAATGTTAGTTGGATCGACAAAACATGTAGGTTGTATCATGTATACATCCTCTTTTAAATTTCCATGAAGGAAAGCCGTTTTGACATCCATCTTCCATATCTCATAATCGAAATATGCAGCTATAGCTAGTATGATCATTACCGACTTCAGATCGCTACCGGCGAGTAGGTCTCGTCGTAGTCAATTCCTTGAACTTGTTCATAACCTTTAGCGACAAGCCGAGCTTTGTGGATCTGAATGTTTCCGTCCATATCGGTTTTCTTCTTAAAGACCCATTTGCAACCAATGGCTATTACGCCAGGCGGTGGATCAACCAAGTCCCAGACTTGATTGTCATCCATGGACTTTAACTCGGATCTCATGGCCTCCAGCCATGCCTCGGAATCTCGGCTCACCATCGCTTCCACATACGTGGCCGACTCGTCGCTTTCTAGCAACAACACGTCGCACACTCTGCACAATCTTTCCAACCTCCGTGGCTTCGGTACCGACTCCACTACGGGTTATCTGACTGACTCCGGTATGATCACATCATCAACCGAGTCATCCCCGAGTGGCTCTCGAATTTCTTTGAGTCGTACCGTTCTCCCACTGGCCTCCTGACTGAGAAACTCTTTCTCTAGGAAAACCCCGTTCCGAGCAACAAACACTTTGTTCTCTTCTCGGTTGTAGAAGCTATATCCCAAGGTTTCCCTCGGATATCCCACGAATATGCATTTATCCGACTTGGGTGTAAGCTTGTCCGACATGAGTCGCTTGACAAATGCTTCACAATCCCAAATCTTTAGAAAAGACAAACTAGAACTCTTCCCAGTCCACATCTCATGTGGTGTCTTGTCTACGGATTTTGATGGTACCATGTTAAGTGTGAAAGCTGCAGTTTCTAGAGCGTATCCCCAGAATGACAAGGGTAAATCCGATTTGCTCATCATAGACCACACCATGTCCAACAAGGTTCAATTTCTCCGTTCTGACACGCCGTTTCTCTACAGCGTACCCGGAGGTGTGAGCTGAGGTACTATACCTCGACTTTTTAGATGATCATCAAACTCATGGCTCATGTACTCACCTCCACGATCTGATTGTAGAAGCTTTATCATCTTGCCGAGCTGATTTTCAACCTCATTCTGAAACTCTTTGAACTTTTGAAAAGTTTTCGACTTGTGCCTCATCAAATAGATATATCCATATCTACTCAAGTCGTCGGTAAAAGTTACGAAGTACTGATAGCCACCTCTAGCCGTTGTGCTCATTGGACCACACACATCACTGTGTATAAGCTCCAATAGTTCGGACGCCCTCTCACAACTCTTTGCAAAAGGAGACTTAGTCATCTTGCCTAGCAAGCATGATTCACATGTCTCGAACGACCCGAAGTCAGACGAAGTTAGGAGTCCATCATCATGGAGCTTCTTCATGCGTTTCAGACTAATGTGTCCAAGTCGGCAATGCCAGAAGTATGTTGGATTTATCTCATTAGGCTTATGCCTCTTGACATTCATGTTATAGACTGGTTCCGTTTCTAGATTTAAAATAAATAGCCCATCTGCAATGGGTGCATAGCCATGGAACATTCCATTCAAATAAAATGAACAACCATTGCCCTTCAAATTGAATTCATAACCTTGACTCATCAAGCATGAGGCAGAAATAATGTTCTGACTAAGTGCAGGAATGTAATAACAATTATTCAATTCCAAAATAAATCCAGAAGGAAGTTGGACTTGCATCATGCCGACCTCCAACGCAGCAACTCTTGCTTTGTTGCCGACCCTGATGTCAATCTCCCCTTGTGCCACACGCCTAGTTCTTACCAGCCCCTGCATCGAGTTGCAAATATGAACAACCGATCCGGTATCAAATACCCAAGAGCTACTAGGTATGTCAGCAAGGTAAATGTCTATAACATATGTAACAAGTGTACCTTTACCCGAAGAAGCATCTCCGGCCTTCTTGCCATGCTCAGCAAGCCACTTGCTACAGTTCCTCTTCCAGTGACCAGCTTCCTTGCAATGAAAGCAAATGGTCTTTGAGTTCGGTCCGGACTTCGGCTCAGCGGCGGAGACAACCTTCTCCGTGCCCTTTGCCTTACCCCTTTTCTTGGACCAACTCTTCTTGAACTTAGTCGAGTTCTTCACCATCAACAATTGATGCGTGCCTTTCTTAATATCCTGCTCTGCCACCTTGAGCATCCCATGCAATTCAGTGAGCTTCTTATCCATGCCATTCATATGATAGTTCGATATGAACATCCCATAGCTCGCTGGAAGAGAACCCAAAACTGCATCAGTAGCCAGCTCATCCAAGAGCGAGAAGCCCAACCGATCCAAAGCTTGCACGTATCCGATCATCTTGATCACATGCGGGCTCAGTGGATCACCTTCCTTCAGCTTACAATCCATCAAGGATCGCCAGACGTTGAACCTTTCGGTCCTAGCCTGCACCTGAAACATGCTCTTGAGACTCTCGATCATATCGAAAGCCGCAATATCTTCGAAATGCTGTTGCAAATCGGGCTCCATACAAGCCAGCATGAGGCAGCTGATCTTGTTCGATTCATCAACGTGTTTCTGGTAGGAATTCTTTGTTGTGGCATTAGCATTATTGGCAGGTACCTCTGGAAGTGGATCCTCTAGAACATGTTCCTTTTTATCATGCTTGAGAACAATTCTCAAATTTCTATACCAGGTGGTAAAGTTTGTTCCATTCAGTTTATCCTTTTCCAGAATTGATTTCAATGCAAAGTTTTGAGTAGGTGGTGCCATTGATCTACAACAGAAAATATGCAATCACTAAGCAATGTGTTTATGTAGAGTAATTCAACCCTTAAATAGAACTACTCCCACTGAAGTCAGTATCCCTCCGCAAACTCTCAGTGATTCAGGATCCATCTAGCGCGAGCGACTAGTGAGCTTTAGCATCACTACTAGCCAACTTGCCTATCCGGTAAGCAACACCTTGATAATCGTATATCTATACGACTGCTGTTGGTTGGGTAGGTATCTGTAGGACCAAAAGTATGTCTAGAGGGGGGGGTGATTAGACTACTTGACCAAATAAAATTTCTACCTTTTCCCAATTTTAGTGTTGGCAGATTTTAGCATTCATGGCAAGTCAAGTACACCCTACACATGCATGTCTAAGAGTATAGCAGCGGAAAGTAACAACAAGCATGTGTAGAAAGGAAGGGTTGGAAGATCAAACGCAATTGTAGACACGATGATTTTTCCCGTGGTTCCGATAGGTGGTGCTATCGTACGTCCATGTTTATGGAGTCTTCAACCCACGGAGGGTAACGGTCGTGAGAGTCCACGGAGGGCTCCACCCATAAGGGTCCACGAAGTAGCAACCTTGACTATTCCATAACGGCTTCCGTCCACGAAGGACTAGCCTCACTATGGGTAGATCTTCACGAAGTAGGCGATCTCCTTGCCCTTACAAACTTCTTGGTTCAACTCCACAACACAAAGTAGGAGGCTCCCAAGCGACACCTAACCAATCTAGGAGGCACCACCCTCCAAAAGGTAATAGGCTCGGCAATGATGATGAACTCCTTGCTCTTGTGCTTCAAGATGATAGACTCCTCAACACACAATCACTCTCTCACAGATTTGGCTTGGTGGAAGAGATGGGATTGGTGGAAAGCAACTTGGGGAGGCTAGAGATCAAGATTCATATGGTTGGAATGGAATGTCATGATCTCAACACATGAGTAGGTGGCTCTCTCTCAGAAAACTGGATGGGGCAAGTATGGAATAGTTCTGAGTGCTTCTCTTACGAGTGGGTGGTGGTGAAGGGGTATATATATAGGCATCCCCAAAAATCCAACCGTTGCACACAAAATTACCAACTCGGTGACACCGATGTGTTAATCTCGGTGGTACCGAAGTGACCAAAAGGTGGCAACTTTTGAATCTCGGTGAGACCGATATATGAAACTCGGTTGCACCGATAAGGTGACCAACGGTCAGATTACCCAATCTCGGTGACGCCGATTCAACAAACTCGGTGGTACCGATTTTGTGAAACTGCGTAACAGAAAGTTGGCAACCCAAACTCGGTGGCACCAAAGCAGAATCGGTTGCACCGAAAGGCTAGGGTTTGGCTTAGGTCTGTCTGAGTATGGGAATCGGTGGCGCCGAGTGGAAAGTGTTGGTTGCACTGATTTTGGATATTTGACTTTGGATAGACTTTGGTGGAAGAGCTTATGGGTGTTTTTGGTGACTATCACTTGTGCACGTATGAACATTTTGTTCACCAACAATACCTTACCCCCTTTTAATAGTATTGGCGTTCCTATGGACTCAAAGTGATTTCTCACAAAGTAAAATGTAGAGTCCTCTTGCTTGAAGCTTTGCCAATCCATTTCCTTGCATCTTGGGGTATTTACACAATCTCCACAATCCTTTTGCCAATCCTATCATTGAACTTTTCCTGAAATATACTTAGTGGAAACATTAGTCCAATGACTTATATGTTGTTATTAATTACCAAAACCACCAAGGGAGCAAATGTGCTTTCAATCTCCCCCTTTTTGGTAATTGATGACAACATATATATCAAAGCTTCGACATATGATATAATCAATGAATATAATCGTCGCTTTGAGAAGTATGTGATAAGCAAGAGCTCCCCCTAAATTTGTGCATTATTTTAAAATTTGTGTTTGAATGCAAATGCACAATCGATTAGGTACTTGGGGCACTTCTTCCATGTCACATACAACTTGGTGGTGTGCGAGAGTAATTAGAATGAACATCAAAGCACAATACAATCAAGCAAAGGTGAATGATCATCTCATAAGCAGCATAATGATAGGAAATAGTAGCAACACACATTAAGCGTATGATCAAACACCAATAAACGTTTAATACAAGCAACCAAAATACCAAATGTTTTTGAAAACAATAAAAACCAACGCTCTCTCACTCGAAGCCTAAAGATCTATGTACACTTCTCCCCTTTTGGCAACAAGTTACCAAAAAGTTCAAAGAGATATAGCTAAGCGTTCTTGGGCTGATCTCCTCCGGTTGTTGATGAAGGAGTCGAGAGAACTGCGTCGGCGAATATCTCAGCTGATGTCCTGGATGGAGTTGAAGTAGCAGCTGGAGGAACTGGAGCTGATGGAGCTGAGGTGACAGTAGCAGGAGCTGATGAAGAGGGCCTCAAATCTGGAGCTGGCACTGTTGCTGATCTGGCCTGGGTAGTGAAGTGTGTGTCTGGCCTGAGAGGTGAGTCATCCTCCTCCTCCTCCTCATCATCATCTGAAGACTGAGCAAGAGGCACAGAGTCAACTTCCTTCTTGAGCTCATTGACTGTCTTGGTCAGCCCATCTACCTTATCATTAAGGGTCTTGATCCTGTTCTTGAAGATCCAGACAAGACTGTTCAGGTTGTTCAGAATGTCCTTAATGTCCTTCTGCATGCCTTGAACTGATGAGATCAAGAGATCCATTTGCTCGTTCCTAGATCTAGGGACTTGAGCACTAGTGGCTCTAGCTGTCTCTGCCTCTGCCTCTGCCTGTGCTTGAGCTGTAGCTGATGTGGGATGTTCTGGGTCCATCACCACAACGTTGTCCTCTAAATCTGGCTGTAGGGGCAAATGGGGTCTGTCTAGAGCAAAGATGTGCTTCTCCAGCTTGGAGTTGATGAGCATCTGGATATAGGGTGCATAGCAGCATGCGCACTTCTGATTAGTAGCAACCCTCTTCACTGTCTCTACAATCAAATCCATGACTCTAATCCTAGTGTGTCTGTCAAGATGGATCAGCATGTTGATGGAGTAGCTTCGGATCATCTTCTCATCTCCTGACTTGGGCATCAAGGTATGCCTCAAAATGGTGTTCATGGTGCGGAGGCCAGCCTGGAGGAAATAGATAGAACCTAGCTTGTGAGACTTCACATGAGCAGCAGGAATCTCATTGTACATGTTAGCCATAGCATTGTGGCTCTCCTTGGATTCAGAGTAAACATCCAAGTCACCATCCTGCACCTCTGGGACTCCTAAGATGGCAGCCCAATCATCAACAGTAGACTCGTATCTAGCTCCTTCAGTCATCCATACAATCCTACCATCTCCATAGAAGTGAGCAGTGGAGCAGAATTCCATGATCATTTCATCATTCCATGCTGTAAACTCTTTGCCAACAAACTCATCCAAGCCAATGCAGTGAAAGTTGTCTTGAACACTTGGAAAGAAATCTTCATTCTCCTTGATGTACCGCCAATCAACATATCTCATGTCACTCACAGCTGGACTATTGTCAAGCAGCACAGTCTCATAGAAATCCTGTTGCTCCTTGGTGTAGAATGTCGGATTTCGGGCTCCGCCAAACCCTTAAGATTCGAACACAGGAGCGTGTGCGAAGATCCCCAGCAGCCTCGCCCTACCTAGCTCGCTACTCGATGGACACAACGAAGAACTCGCACGATGACGAGGAAGAAGATGAACACGGTGGTTTACCCAGGTTCGGGCCGCTGCGAAGTGTAATACCCTACTCCTGCTTTGGTGGATTGCCTCTCGAGGAGGTGTGGTGGATGGACTAGTACAATGTTTCAGAGCCTCGCGAGGGCACTCCTGAGGTGTTCTTGGCCCTCCGTCGGCTTGGTGGTGGATGAGTGAATCGACCGGTTTCGGATCCCCCTATACGGTGCAGCCTAGCCTCTATATATAGCAGTGGCCTGGGTCCTCTTCCCTTATCGCAATGGCGGGAAGGGATCCCACAACAGCCAATTTTGAAGGGGGACAGGAGTACATGCCCATCCTGCCCAAAGGCGGTCTTCGCCTGCAAAGTTGCTGTCGATGATGCAGAGGTGGGCTCGGCGATGACATCCATCCTGCGGAGCTCATGGTCGTGGTCTTGTTGCACCGGAATGGAAACCTTTGGGGGATGCTTTGGGAACCCGCATACGTCCTTGCTCCCTTTGCACCAAAGGGGAAAGTGCGCCGCCTGGCGCACTGGCACCCGCCTGTCCTTCCTTGCGTCATCTTTGACTCCTGAGGCCGGGCTCTGCATAGAGATCTCCGCCGCTCCGGAGGGGGCCTGGGGAGGCCCATCCCATGCCGGTCTTGACGCTGCTCCTCCTCGCGAGCCTAGGGCCCTCGCGAGGGCCTTGTCTTGAGTGGGGGCCGCGCCTGGCTGTGTTGGGTTGACGAAGTGGGCCACGCCCTGGGCCGCAGGCAGGCAGGTCTGGGTACCCCTGTTCCTAGAACGCCGACAGTAGCCCCCGGGCCCAAGGCGTGCTCGAGCTGGCTTCTGGGCGAAGCCTTGAGGGCGGCCCGAAGCGCCGCGGGCCCCAAACGCCTACGGGCCAAGCCGGCGCGTATCGTGCGTCTTGGCGGCGACACCCCCGCTCCCCGAGGGCGTCAGAAACCGTTCCATGTCAGATTGACACGACGCCCGTGCGCAGCACTGGCCATCATTTCCCTTCCTTGAATGCTGCTGCTGCTTCAGGCCACGCGGATGCGACCCTTCAGAGGGCGCACGCCTCCTGGGATGCGAGGGGGCGTCGGGCGGTCCTTGGCTGTATATAAGCGGGCGAGGGCGAGAAAAGCTCCCACTCATCTTCGTCTTCTTTGCCTCCCCACCTCCAAGCCATCGCTCTCCCAGTCATGGCGTCGGTGAGGAAGTTCTCTACTACCGAGAAGGGGAAGGCCCTCGGGGAGGGTCCTACCGCTCCACCGCCCAGGAGGGGCCGCGGTCGTCCCCGGAAGCATGCCGCGTCGCCGTCAGTGGTTCTCGGTGCGCGCGGCCTAGGGTCACCATCGGCGGTCGCGGTGGGGCGCCGTCCAATGCAGGCGGCCGCAGTGGTCGAGGTGGTGGCGCCTGCGGTGGGAGGTCGTCGGTGGCCACCCGGCCGCCACGCCCGCGGCTCCATTCGGCCGACACGGCCCAGGAGTTCGTGGTGTGGGCGGAGAGGCCGGAGGCCGCTTGGTTTCAACTTCCGAGCTTCTTCGCGGGGGCGCTGTCGGCCGGAGGGCCTGCCGGCCTGTGGCTGCAGGCCAACGGCTGCTGCAGCGTGGCGTCGTGGGTGGAGGTCGAGATCACCCCCGGGAGCTACGTGTACCTGAACCGCGGGTGGCAGACGTTTGCCCGTGCCCGTGGCCTGAAGGGGAGGCGCACCCTTCATTTCAAGTATGATGGGGAGGCGACGCTCTTCGTCAAGATCTTCGGGGAAGAGGGCGAGCGCCTGGGGTGCTACCCGGAAGACGTCGGCCGCGGCGATCTTGGAGATGAGCTTGCCCTTCACAACGGGCGCCACGCCTCCAGCAGCAGCGATACCCCCCCCCCCCCCCCCCCGAAGGGAGCCCGAGCGACAGTAGCGACAGCAGCTACAGCGCGCCGCCACGCCGGCGCGCTCGGACCTCGGGGGGTAGCCAGCCGCCGCGGCGCCGCTCTTCCGCTCCAGGGGCGTCCGTGCCGGCGCGCCTCCACGGGACCGTGAAGGAAGAGGAGGACACCGGCTAAGCGCTGGTGCGCCGACGCCGGGGCTCCTGAGGCGGCAGCCCCCGTGGGGCTTTTTCACTTTCTTTCTCCTCCTCTTCTCCTGTTCCTGCAATCAAAGAACCAAGGGAGGCCCTGCGGGCGTGTAATGGATTTGGGCGCTTGCCTCTCTTTATCAGCACTCTTGTCATGTGTCCTGGCCTTTGCATTTTGTTGGTTGAGATTGCCTTCTGGTCGTGGTTAGGATACTTAGCTTGACATGCTCGCGGTAGGCATCTGGGTTGTGGAGGCGCGGCTGCGGCGCTCGGAGAGTCCGTACGTCCAGCTGGCTTCTTCTTCTTGCGGGCGAGGTAGGTTGGGAGCCCTGTCGGCGCTCTGTGTCTGCAGGTCCCAGTCCCGCACATTTCCCTACCATTGCAAGGTACAACCAGTTCACCTGGACGCACCTCACAAGGCGAGGCCCCGACACCCTTGATGCCGACCGGATCACCAAGGACGACATCAAGGGGCGAGTGGCTTTTTGACCGGTAAGGCTCCTGAGGCGCGATGCTCAGGAGCCCCCTTCGACACTCAAGCAGCTCTACGTCGGCAGGTCCCAGTCCCGCACATTTCCCCAACACCGTTAGGTACGACCGGATCACCTAGATGCACTTCACGGGGCAAGGCCTCGACACCCTAGATGCCGACCGGATCACCAAGGACGACATCAAGGGGGGCGAGTGGCCTTATGACCGGTAAGGCTCCTGAGGCGCGATGCTCAGGAGCCCCCTTAGATGCTCAAGCGGCACCCGGAAATTTTGCTTCCTGCCCCGGGAGGGGCGGGCTTCCTGAGGCTCCGAGTTGACGTTCAAGTAGCCCTACGTCGGCAGGTCCCAGTCTCGCACATTTCCCCACCACCGTTAGGTACGACCGGATCACCTGGACGCACTTCACGGGGCGAGGCCTCGACACCCTTGATGCCGACCGGATCACCAAGGACAACATCAAGGGGCGAGTGGCCTTATGACCGTTAAGGCTCCTGAGGCGCGATGCTCAGGAGCCCCCTTTGACGCTCAAGCTGTCCCAAGAAAAATTTTGTTTCCTGCCCCGGGAGGGGTGGGCCTCCCGAGGTTCCAAGATGGCATGTCGGGCCGTGTGGAGCCCCCGAGCGAGTATGAGACGACATGCGCCTGCTGACTCGTCCGTGAGTACCACGCGAGGATCCGGACGCCAAGGCCTTGGCGAGGTGTAAGCACCGTGCCCCCCAGCCCCCGCTTGCGGGGTACGAGGGGGAGGGGAGCAGGCGTGTGCTTGACTCGAAGAGAGAGAAACCAACATAAGAAGTGGCGATGAAAACAAATCTTTGACCCTTTCCTTTAAAACACGATTTGGAAAAACCCCGAGTTTAGTTTTAGAAAAGTTGGCAAATCCAAACACGAGAAAAGCAAATAACGGCCGCGTCCGGCGCCTAGACTAGTCTTCGTCTTCCCCCAGCGCTGAGCGTAGGGCATCCACGCTGCATGGGCATAGCCATTGGTGGGCAGTGTTGACTTCTCCGCGAGCGCGGAGCTGTGGCTGCCACGTTGCGTGGGAGGGACCCCTCCGCGTCCTCGGGGGCCCCCGGGCGTATACAGCCCACTCATTATTATGTGAGAGTGTCACGGGTAGAACTTCCGGAGGTGCTGGATGTTCCAGGTGTTCTGGATGGGGACCCCGTCCTGAGTCTCCAGGCGCACGGCGCCAGGCCTGGAGACATGAGTGACCTTGAACGGGCCCTCCCATATGGGCGAGAGCTTGTGCAAGCCCTCCCTGGAGAGAACTCGCCTCAGGACGAGGTCTCCAACTTCGAGGGTCCTGGAGCGGATGTTACGGCAGTGGTAGCGCTTGCTGATATCGTGCAGCTCGGAGCGAGGCCCGACGACGCGCCTCCTCTCCAAGCACGAGGTCCGCTCCCCGTGCAGCATCCTGACGCTCCTCGTCAAATGCCAAGACCCGTGGGGATCGGTGCTTGATCTCGTGGGGGAGGACGGCTTCGGCTCCGTAGACGAGGAAGAACAGGGTCTCGCCGGTGGGCTTAGTCGCGGTGGTGCGGATGGACCACAGCACTGACTGAAGCTCATCGACCCAACCCCTGCCGCAAGCCTCCAGTTTCTTCTTGAAGCTCCTTGTCTTGAGGCCTCGCAGGACTTCCGCGTTGGCGCGCTCCGCCTGGCCGTTGCTCCTAGGGTGGGCTACCGAGGTGTAGCATATCTGCGTTCCAAGGTTAGAGCAATAGGTTTTGAAGAGGTTACTTGTGAACTGCGAACCGTTATCAGTGATGATGCGGTTGGGGACGCTGAACCGGCTTACGAGGCCCTTGATGAACTTGACGGCCGACCCGGCCGGGATGGTGCGCACAGGCTCCACCTCCGCCCATTTGGTGAACTTGTCGATGGCGACGTAGAGGTAGAGGTACCCGCCCGCGGCTCGCGGAAAGGGCCCCAGTATGTCCAGCCCCCAGACCACAAAGGGCCAGGAGAGCGGGATGGTCTGGAGGCCCTGCGCGGGCTGGTGGATTTGCTTGGCATGAAACTGGCAGGCCTCGCAAGACCAGACCAGCTCGATGGCGTTGTCAAGCACCGAGGGCTAGTAGAAGCCCGATCGAAACGCCTTCCCTGCAAGCGTGCGCGAAGAGGAGTGATGCCCGCAGTCTCCTCCATGGATGTCAGCCAGCAGCTCGCACCCTTGCTCCTTGGAGATGCACCGCAGTGCGACGTCGTTCGGGCGCCTGCGATACAAGTCGCCGTCTTGCAAGCAGTAGGCCGTGGCCTGTCGGGCTACACGCTCCGCATCTTCCTCCTTCTCCGGTAGCGTGCCGTGAAGTAGGTACGCCCTGAACTCTTGCATCCAGCTGTCGGCCTGCGGCTCCAAGGCCAGGAGCAGTCGGGCTCCTGAGGCCTGGCCACAGTCCGGAGCCCCCGAGGGCGGCGCTGGGGGGAGCTCCTCAATTCGCTGCGTCAGGTCTTCAGTGGGTGGCGCCGCGGAGGGTTTAAGGAGCCGCTCCTCGAAGACGCCTGGCTCTTGGGGCTCGCGGCGTGAGGCCCTCTTGGCGATGTCGTCGGCTTCCTTGTTCGCGCTGCGCGGGATGTGCTACAACTCCAAGCCCTGAAAGCGTTTTTCGATCTTACGTACCTCTTCCAAATACGCCTCCATGTGTTCGTCCTTGGGTGTGTACACTTTGTTGGAGAAGTTGACGAGGAGTTGCGAGTCGCCCATGACGGTGAGGCACCGAACCCCCAAGGCCGTCGCCGCCTTGAGGCCGGCGATGAGGCCCTCGTACTCTGCGATGTTGTTGGAAACCTTCTCTCCATGCTGGAAGCAGAGCTGCACAGCATAGCTGAGCTTGTCTTCTGCCGGGGAAGTGAGCACGACCCCAGCCCCCGCTCCCTTGCGCGTGAAGGCTCCGTCGAAATGCATGATCCAGCCTTCGGGTGCCTCATCGCCAGGGGTGAGGGACTGGCTCCCGTCTAGACCCCAGTCCGGGGCATCTATCCACTCCGCCACGAAGTCTGCTAGGGCTGCCCCTTTGATGACCCTGGTCGTGCTGAACTCTATGTTGAAGGCCTGTAGCTCGATGTTCCATTCGGTGACTCTTCCTGCCGCGTTGGGGTTGCGCAGGATCTTCTCCAAGGGGTAGGCAGAGACGACCTTGATGGGATGTCCCTGGAAGTAGTGACGTAGTTTCCTCGAAGCGACAAGGAGCGCTAGGAGGAGCTTCTGCTGCATGGGGTAGCGTGAGCGCACGTCCCGCAGCACCGTACTGACGTAGTACACTGGGTGTTCGACAAGGGTGAGGTCCCCTGCGATGTCCTGTTCCGTGGCGGGCCCAAGAGGCCCGGGCGCCTCGGGAGCCGTTGGAGCGGCTGGGGCCTCATGAGGGTCGAGCGCTTCAGGGGCCGTCGGAGAGACCAGGGCCTCATGAGGGTTGAGTGCTTCAGGGGCCGTCGGAACGGCTTGAGCCTCAGGAGCTCCGGCTTGGGGAGGAGCGGCTTCCTGGGGATCCTACGAGCCCCCTGGCTCCGTGTTTGGGGGCCCATCGGCGCCCGTCGATGCGGCGCATGTGCCGGCTCGCTCCTCCCTGACTGCCACCAATGCAGCGCTGGCGGAGTGGGGGTGGCAGCCAGGTATAGCAGCAGGGGCTCCCGAGGGCAAGGCGCTACCATCACCGGCGGGCTTGTGAGGTATCGCTTGAGTTCCTCGAAGGCTGCCTCCGCCTCCGGGGTCCATTCGAAAGGGCCCTTCCTTTTCATGATCTTGAAGAACGGCAAGGCCCGCTCGCCGAGCTTGGAGATGAAACGCCCCAAGGAGGTCACACATCCCGCCAATTTCTGCATTTCCTTGAGGGTCTGGGGCGCGCTCATCTTGTTTATGGCCTTGATCTTCTCCGGGTTCGCCTCGATTCCCCAGTGCGATACCAGGAAACCGAGCAGCTTGCCCGAGGGGACCCCGAAGACGCACTTTTCAGGGTTGAGCTTCAGGTTCACTTCCCTCAGGCTGGCGAATGTCTCCTCCAAGTCCTCGACCAGGGTCTTGGCCGCCCTGGACTTGACCACGATGTCGTCGACGTAGGCTTCTGCATTCCTTCCGAGCTGCGGCCCCAGGGCGATGTGCATCAGCCGCTGGAAGGTCGGCCCGGTGTTCCGCAGCCCGAAAGGCATGCACGTGTAGCAGAATACCCCGCACGAGGTGAGGAAAGCCGTCTTCTCGACGTCTTCCACCACCATTTTGATCTGGTGGTAACCCGAGAAGGCGTCTAGGAAGCATAGGAGGTCGCACTCCGCGGTGGAGTCCACGATCTGGTCGATGCGCGGCAGCGGAAATGGGTCCTGGGGGCAGGCTTTGTTGAGGCTCGTGAAGTCAACGCACATATGCTCCTTCCCGCACTTCTTCGGGACGACCACCGGGTTGGCCACCCACTCTGGGTAACGCACCTCCCAGATGACCCCTGCCTCCTTCAGCTTGCCGACCTCCTGGGCGATGAACGCCTGCTTCTCCGGAGCTTGCCTTCTTGCCTTCTGCTTTACCGGACGTGCGTTCGGGCACACCATGAGGTGGTGCTCAATTACGTCCCTTGGGACCCCCACCAAGTCGGAGGCGCTCCACGCGAACGCGCCCTTGTTCACCCGGAGGAAGGCCACCAACGCCTCCTCTTGATCTTGAGGCAAGTCGGCGCCGATGGTGAAAGTAGGGCCAGGGTTTCCTTCGTCCACCAGCACCTGCTTGGTCTCCGCCTGACTCTGGGAGAACAGCTGCTTCTTCTTCACCGGCACGACGTCGAGGACACCCCCGGGGTCCTCCGCGGCCCGTGCGGTGCCCCCGGCACTGGTGCGCACCACGGACGCGGCTTTGTAGGAGAGCTTGAGCACGTGCGACGCGTCCTTGACATCCCCCACGATGGCGAGGACGCCGCCGCTCCCGGGCATCTTGACGACATTGTAGCCCGGGTGCGTTGCTGCCATGAACTGAGCGAGGGCGGGGTAGCCAAGTATCGCGTTGTACGGGAGGTGGATGTGGGCGACATTGAAGTCGACCTGCTAGGTGCGGAAGTTGGAGCGGGTGCCGAAGGTGACGGGGAGGCGCACCCGCCCCACGGGGACGACGGACCCCCCGACCACCCCAGAGAAGGGCCTTGAAGGTGCGAGCTGGTCACGGGGTAACTGCAGCGCGTCGAAGGCCTCCACGGAGATGACGTTGAGGCCGGCGCCTCCGTCTATGAGGGTCCTGGAGACGGCCATGCCACGTATGGTCGGCGTGCACAACATGGGGAGCGTTCCAGCGGCTGCCGTCGTCTTGGGGTGGTCGTCGGGGCCGAAGGTGATGTCGATCTCCGGCCATGCGCGGTGCTGCGCGGGCTCGGGCCGCGGCCGAGCCGCTCCTACGTGGCGTAGGAACCGCTTGACATGCCGGCCGGAGGGTGGTGCCTGCGACCCGCCGAGGATGCAGGCGACCGCGGGGCCGGTCCTGCGCGTCCAGGCGCCATTGCACACTGAGGGCCGGCTGGCGTCGGGGATCTCGCCCACCATGGAGTCGCCGAACCGGGGCTTGGCCGTCGCCGCGAGTGGGGAAGCTCCGACATGCCCCTACCTGGCGCGCCAAATGTTGAATTTCGAGCTCGGCAAAACCCTTAAGATTCGAACACAGGGGCGTGTGCAAAGATCCCCTGCAGCCTCGCCCTACCTAGCTCGCTACTCGATGGACAAAACGAAGAACTCGCATGATGACGAGGAAGAAGATGAACACGGTGGTTTACCCAGGTTCGGGCCGCTGCGAAGCGTAATACCCTACTCCTGCTTTGGTGGATTGCCTCTCGAGGAGGTGTGGTGGATGGACTAGTACAATGTTTCGGAGCCTCGCGAGGGCACTCTTGAGGTGTTCTTGGCCCTCCGTCGGCTTGGTGGTGGCTGAGTGAATCGACCGGTTTTGGATCCCCCTATACGGTGCAGCCTAGCCTCTATATATAGCGGTGGCCTGGGTCCTCTTCCCTTATCGCAATGGCGGGAAGGGATCCCACAACGGCCAATTTTGAAGGGGGACAGGAGTACATGCCCGTCCTGCCCAAAGGCGGTCTTCGCCTGCAAAGTTGCTGTCGATGATGCAGAGGTGGGCTCGGCGATGACATCCATCCTGCGGGGCTCGTGGTCGTGGTCTTGTTGCACCGGAATGGAAACCTTTGGGGGATGCTTTGGGAACCCGCATACATCATTGCTCCCTTTGCACCAAAGGGGAAACTGCGCCGCCTGGCGCGCTGGCACCCGCCTGTCCTTCCTTGCGTCATCTTTGACTCCTGAGGCCGGGCTCTGCATTGAGATCTTCGCCGCTCCAGAGGGGGGCTGGGGAGGCCCATCCCGTGCCGGTCTTGACGCTGCTCCTCCTCGCGAGCCTAGGGCCCTCGCGAGGGCCTTGTCTTGAGTGGGGGCCGCGCCTGGCTATGTTGGGTTGACGAAGTGGGCCACGCCCTGGGCCGCAGGCAGGCAGGTCTGGGTACCCCCGTTCCCAGAATGCCGACATAGAACCTGTAGTCCACAGCTGTCTTTCTCCTCTGGGCATATGGATCAACAGCTCTCCATGCCCTCAAACCAGAATCCTTCCTCTTCTTCATGTCTTCAGCAAGTGGATGACTGGCATTGTGTTTAGGAAGGTGTGGTCTAAGCTTCATCAAAGCAGACATGGCATCCTCATCCTCAACTCTGGAGGTTGTTCCCTTGTTCTTCTCAGAAGCTGGAATCGGTTTGGATGTCCTCTTGGGTTTTTCAGCAGCAGCCTTCTTGGGGGCAGACTTGGTGCTCTTGGATGTGCCAGTCTTTGGCATAGCATCTACCATAAGCTTCTTTTGCCTCTTCTTGGGAGGGTCCTTGACAACCTATTCTTCCTCCTCCTTAGCAGCAGCACCAGCAGCCTCCTCAGGGTCCTCATACATGGAAGTTTGCCTACCAGTGACATAGACAATCCTGTTTCTGGCCTTCTTCTCTCCTGCCTTCTTACGCATAGATTTCCTTGGGGGCTCAATGGTCATGGTAGCCCTAGCACTCTCAGGTGCTCTCATAGCTTCAGAGCTAGCATAAACCTTACTGACAGCCCTCCTGGAAGAGGTGGCTTCATTAGCAGACTTCTTAGCAGCTTTCTCGTGCTTCTTGGCAAGAATTTCCTCTGGAACAAAATCTGAATCCTCCTCGTCTGAATTCTTCCTGGCCCTAGTAGTAGCCTTGGGCAACCCATGAGAACTGGGGGTGCCAGGATCTGAAGAGGAACTGGACTCAGGACTAGTGCCTGAATCTAACTCAACACTCTGCTCTCTGAAGTTGTTCTCACTGTCCTCAGCATCTGACATACTGACCCTGTGAATAGAGTATAGAGGAGTAGAAGAAGATGAGTCATCACAAAATGCAGCTATTTTTGAAAGTTTGAACTCAAACTTTCTCAAATTTTGCATTCTGCCAAATGTATGTCGGTACAGTCGAGACAAAATTTTCGGACCCACCGAGACAAACAACCTGCTTTCCAGAAACTTGGCACTATTCTCGGTCACACCGAGAATTAGTACTCGGTTCCACCGAGGTGTTCTCAGCTGGCCAGAAAATAAAATAGGTGCTACCGATTATTTTGCATCGGTTCTACCGAGATACATGAGGCGGACGGCAAAACCTAAAAAATCAAGCGTTCGCTAATCTACAGGAACTTTTAGAGGATAGGGAGGTTTGCAATTTGTGGCTTATAGATAAATCTAACTTCATTGCGCGAGAATCAGACGGGGAGCGCAAGAAGAATCGAATTCCTACCCTAACTTGGCGACGGATCCGCTACGGCGGCGACGGCGGCGATGATGCCCGTCGACGGCGAGGATCCCAGCGGCGGAGACGCACGGGGAAGCAAAGGCGACGACCAGGGGTCACGAATCGGCAGCTTAGGGTTTTGAGGCGCGGCGGTTTGAAGATTGATTTTCAAAGCGTCGGGTCCACAACATATATACCCTTTGCTGTCGGTGACACCGATTCTAAATTTTCGGTGTCACCGAGTTCCTCAACTGTCAGTTGACAGGGAAACTCGGTGTAACCGAGAATATGGAATCGGTAGTACCGAGATTGAAAACTAGATCAACCCTAGGCATTCGGTGAGACCGAGAATTGTGGGTTGGTTCCACCGAGATGCACTTGGGAGGTTTTAATGGTCAGTCCTTTGTCGATATGGAACTCCGAGTGCTCCACACACAAAGGGGTCGAAAAGTACTTGTTCAAATTTTGTGATGCAGCATGAATGGAGTATGAGGTGAGAAAGCATAGATAGCTAAAGAGTGGTCCTAGGCATTCTTGTCTATCCAATTGGCAAAAGATAAATCAAAAACCAAATAGCAACAATTGGATGTCCTCGAATGAGAAAATAAATGCAGACCAACATGCTCACACAATAAGATGTCAAATGAAATCATGACAAACATGCACAAACATACTAGCATCTAACAAGCACTTTGGCGATGACGGAGTCATCTATATATGAGTATATTGACTTAGGAGCCAAGTAAGAATACTTGATCATAGGTCATACTCATCGTTTAAGCACAAGTGGGGGTACCACTTTTACATAAAGCATTTAATGTTGTCACATTCTAAGAGATGCTTTAACTTAAGTCTTAGAGTAAAGCTCCCCCTTGATGTGACATCCCCCCATAGGAGGGATAAACTAACCTTGGGTTTTGTCGATGAGGACTTCATGTTGGTGAGGTAGTAGTGGATGCTCAAGGTTGATGAAGATCACCAAGAGTTGGGAGCATCCTCGTTGTTTCCTTACTCTACTCACCTACATGGGTTAGTCCCAACACACAAGAGACAAATACAAGGATATCTATGGACATGGAGTGCAAAGCATGTGTAATGATGTCCATTGATTTGTTGATTACCTTGTCCCTTGCTTACCTTTGAGGGAATGTGTGACTCCTTGAACTATTGCATAGAGTTGATGTTGATTGCAAATAGTTCTTGCCAATAATGAATGTGAGTGTATTTCATTGGCGGAGTCACCCCTCAAGAACTCTCTAGTTCTTCTTCTTGGGGACCCACATCAAGTTGATGGGGATACTTGGTGTTGAAGTAGCCTTTGTAGAAGGTGAGCTTGAAGTAGCCTTGGGAACCCACTCCACCAAAGCTAGGGATTCATCTTCATATGAGTCAATGTCCTCTTGAAGCTTGTTCTTGCCCTTGAGCTTGTGGTCTTGTGGTGGAAGGTCATCTTGAGTGTTTGTTCCCTTGGGAAGAGTATTTTCATACTTCTCCTTTTGAGGAACAAACTTGGGCTTGGGGTATTGACCTTCTTCCCATTCAACTCCATTAGCGTTGAAGTAGCCAACACCATGGTTCTTTCGGTATCCTCCGTGCTTGCGTACAATCTCCTCAAATTGCTTACACCCGGCAAGACTCTTGTAGATACCTTTCTCTATAATTCCTTTCAATAAAGCATTTTCTTGCTCAAGTGTAACTTGGCTAAGAGAATCATCATTAGTGGAATCAATAGAACTACTAGAAGCAACATCATTAGGTTTAGCATTTTTATTGTTGCTACTAGATGAAGAACCTTTCTTGCCTTTGTTACTAGTTTGTTTAGTTTTAACTTGTAACGTGAATGTAGACAAGAGTAGTCGTTTGGCTAGATAAGATGAAGTCTTCTTTCGGAGATCGTCATTGATAGCTTTAAGAAACTCATGCTCTTGCTCCAAGTTGAGCTTCTCGAAGCGTAGCTTCTCATGAGTTCTCACAAGCTCTCTATGATCTTCAAGAGTAGATTCATGAGCTAACTTAAGAGTGTTTAGTTCTTTAGTTAGTTGTTCTATTTTCATCTTATCATCATCAATTGACTTATCTTGACTAGCATGAGAATTATCAAGTTCACTTTGACTAACATTACTAGTTTTATCAAAGAGCAAGTCATCGTCACAAAGCAAATATCTTCATCACTATTGAAATCAAGATACTCGGGGTGTGATACCTTGGGGCCTTTATCCATGAAGCAACTTCCACTCCCTTCGTTTGGTGAATCAAATAGATCATAGGAGTTGGTAGTCACTAGAGCAATTCCGGCAACACCATCATCTTGACTATAGTCGGAGTCGGAGTGATAGCTTCTCTCAGAGTTGTTGTCGGAGTCGGAGCCGGAAACCCATTCACCAACATGAGCTTGATGTTTTCTTCTTGTGTAGCTCTTGGTGTACTTGTCCTTCTTCTCTGACTCCCTACTTCTCCTTGAGGGTCTTCGTTCATAACGATCATCTCTACTCCTTCTCTCTCTTTGAGGTGATTCATTCCTTGAGCTCCGTCTTCTAGGTGACTCTTCTCTTCGTTTGTAGGGAGCCGTGCACTCATTGGAGTAGTGTCCGGGCTTCCCACAATTGTAGCAATTGCGGTCACGACTTGACGAACGCTTCTCATCATATCTTGAGTTGGAGCTTCGTTCTTTGCCTCTATTCTTGTAGAACTTGTTGAATTTCTTGACCATGAGGCTTATCTCTTCATTAGTGACAAGGTTGTCGCTTGAAGTTGCGGGAGCATCACTTGTGGCTTTGTAAGCACCGCTAGACTTTTTGTGAAGCTCTTCTTTGTCTTTGAGTGTCATCTCATGAGCAACAATCCTTCCAATGACTTCTGTAGGCTTGAGATCTTTGTAGTTGGGCATCATTTGGATCAATGTGCACACGGTGTCGTATCTCTCATCCAATGCTCTAAGTATCTTCTTGATGATGAATTTGTCGGTCATTTCTTCGCTTCCTAAGCCGGCAATCTCATTGGTGATGAGAGCTAGCCTAGAGTACATCTCTACGACTCCTTCACCATCCTTCATCTTGAACTTGTCAAGCTGACTTTGAAGAACATCTAACTTGGATTCTCTCACGGACTCGGTTCCTTCGTGCATATCAACCAAAGTATCCCAAATCTCTTTAGCATTCTCAAGACGGCTGATTTTATTGAATTCTTCGGGGCATAGGCAGTTGAAGAGAATGTCGCATGCTTGAGCGTTGTATTGCAACATCTTCAATTCATCCGCGGTCGCTTCACGATCCGGTTCCTTTCCATCACCAAAGAATTCACCTTGCAAGCCAACACGAACAACAGCCCATACGGTGGGGTTATGACCAAGAATATGCATTTTCATTTTGTGCTTCCAACTAGCAAAATTAGTACCATCAAAGTACGGACCTCTACGGTGATAATTTTCCTCACTAGACGCCATACTCTCCTAGGTTGTGAGACCAATGCAATGGAGACCAAAGCTCTTATACCACTTGTAGGACCGAAAGTATTTCTAGAGGGGAGGTGATTAGACTACTTGACCAAATAAAATTTCTACCTTTTCCCAATTTTAGTGTTGGCAGATTTTAGCATTCATGGCAAGTCAAGTACACCCTACACATGCATGTCTAGGAGTATAGCAGCGGAAAGTAACAACAAGCATGAGTAGAAAGGAAGGGTTGGAAGATCAAACGCAATTGTAGACACGATGATTTTTCCCGTGGTTCCGATAGGTGGTGCTATCGTACGTCCACGTTTATGGAGTCTTCCACCCACGGAGGGTAACAGTCGCGAGAGTCCATGGAGGGCTCCACCCATAAGGGTCCACGAAGTAGCAACCTTGACTATTCCATAACGGCTTCCGTCCACGAAGGACTAGCCTCACTATGGGTAGATCTTCACGAAGTAGGCGATCTCCTTGCCCTTACAAACTTCTTGGTTCAACTCCACAACACGAAGTAGGAGGCTCCCAAGCGACACCTAACCAATCTAGGAGGCACCACCCTCCAAAAGGTAATAGGCTCGGCAATGATGATGAACTCCTTGCTCTTGTGCTTCAAGATGATAGACTCCTCAACACACAATCACTCTCTCACAGATTTGGCTTGGTGGAAGAGATGGGATTGGTGGAAAGCAACTTTGGGAGGCTAGAGATCAAGATTCATATGGTTGGAATGGAATGGCATGATCTCAACACATGAGTAGGTGGCTCTCTCTCAGAAAACTGGATGGGGCAAGTATGGAATAGTTCTGAGTGCTTCTCTTACGAGTGGGTGGTGGTGAAGGGGTATATATATAGGCATCCCCAAAAATCAACCCGTTACACACAAAATGACCAACTCGGTGGCACCGATGTGTTAATCTCGGTGGTACCGAAGTGACCAAAAGGTGGCAACTTTTGAATCTCGGTGAGACCGATATATGAAACTCGGTTGCACCGATAAGGTGACCAACGGTCAGATTGCCCAATCTCGGTGACGCCGATTCAACAAACTCGTTGGTACCAATTTTGTGAAACTGCGTAACAGAAAGTTGGCAACCCAAACTCGGTGGCACCGAAGCAGAATCGGTTGCACCGAAAGGCTAGGGTTTGGCTTAGGTCTGTCTGAGTATGGGAATTGGTGGCACCAAGTGGAAAGTGTTGGTTGCACTGATTTTGGATATTTGACTTTGGACAGACTTTTGTGGAAGAGCTTGTGGGTGTTTTTGGTGACTATCACTTGTGCACGTATGAGCATTTTTTCACCAACAATACCTTACCCCCTTTTAATAGTATTGGCTTTCCTGTGGACTCAAAGTGATTTCTCACAAAGAAAATGTAGAGTCCTCTTGCTTGAAGCTTTGCCAATCCATTTCCTTGCATCTTGGGGTATTTACACAATCTCCACAATCCTTTTGCCAATCCTATCATTGAACTTTTCCCGAAATATACTTAGTGGAAACATTAGTCCAATGACTTATATGTTGTTATTAATTACCAAAACCACCAAGGGAGCAGATGTGCTTTCAGTATCTCATACCCCGGCTCCCAACCTTCTTTGCCACAAGGCCCAAAACCGTTTTGATAGCCTTGTCAAGTTAACCTGATGCAGTGCATGTCCGTGTCCGACACGAACCCTCCAGTTCAAGGACACCTAGTAGCACCTCAATTTTATGAGCCCACCACTAGACGTACTTGACGTGCGAAGGTGCAACATCCGGAATGGCAATGTGCTTGATATTTACAAGGGATCTTTCTACCATTATAACATGCATAGAAACAAGAAGCAATATCAATTACATATAAACATAAATATGTGAAATAGTATGGCTCCTTCATGGGCGTCCTTCCATGGCCGGCTCCAACTCCAATGATCAGGGCGGAACTCCATCTTGTTCGTCATGCCGGGACACCAAAGCCTCGAACTTGATTTATGTCCTCCAACTACTACAACTAGTAATGAATTTACAGAGAATCACAAGTCGACACGCAGGTCGTTATGCAATATAATGACAGCACTTTGGCTCCTATCGGCTGACAATCATGACACGCAGGTCATGTTAACTTACACACATGCATCACATACATATGAGCCATACTATTCACATAAAACCTGCAAAACAAACTTATGCATAGAATCACATTCTAACGGTTTGTGTGATCGTGTACAAAATACAAGGCGCTACACACACAACGATCATCGCAAACCCGATTCAGATTTACGTTTCACAGTTAACACTGCTGGCGGAAACCGACCGGTAGGGGTAGATTGTGTCACGACCTCTTCGATTCCGATTGACAGAAAACATAGCCTCAACGATCCCGATGTGCAGTTTATCTCATGAACCGTGCACATAGTCGATCTCATGAACGACGACACATCTCATCCGCTGCCTCCACATATCACATATGCTACCGATCTGAAACCAAAACCTATAGCAGAGGCTCTAATACCACTGTTGGGGTCTACCGTAAGTGCATCGCATGCAAATACAAAAATTCCTATGCGCAGAACAACCAAGAACATGCTACGGAGATGGATCACAGATCGTTACCATTAGACGCGCAGCGCCGTGCAGCGGAAGTAGAGTTGGGGCAGCGAGTTCGCATGGTCCGTCTCCTCCTCGTCTGATCTCCCTCGAACAATCTGTTGCCGGATCCTCTCCCTCAAAAAGCTGGTCGCCGGATCCCACGTACAGGTTTGCCAGAGCGGCGCAAGTGCACCGCCTCTAACGGTATCCGCGCGTGCAGGAGGAACACCATGCGGCGGACTGCTAGGTCCGATCACACAGTTCGGCAATGAGTGGAGGTGGCTACTTGCAACACATGCAAAACCTAATGACGACTTTGAAGCGATCAACCAGATGGGTGTGCCGCACCTCCACTATATATAGGCATCCGTCGCGGGCTCAACTCTTGGGCCTCGCACGGATCCTAAAGCCCACGTGTTCCTTCCCTTAAGAGCGCAACCCCTTAGGTCCTCGTTCACTTGGTCGCGAATTAGATCACATCTGGCTCGACCAGTCGGTAGCGGCCTCTAGCAAGGCGTGCCGACTCCAAGTGTCCGATGAAGCTGGTTAGGTGAACCTGTACTTCACACTTCTGTTCCCTTTGCCACACGATATGTGTTGTCGTGCACAAGGAGACATGGTCATCCTTGTTGCAGCACGACCTCTTTCTCGTTCCGGTGAATCCGACCAACATTCGGATTATCTCATAATCCACATCGCATGGCCATGCTTATCCAGGTCGGATCACCCGAGGGGCCCAAAGTATATCTCTCATGATCGGAGGGGAAAATCCCATCTTGCTCGACCATGTCTCGCAGCATGGGTCTGGACAAACCCGAAACCTACCTTTGTAACTACCCAGTCACGGAGTAGCGTTTGGTCGGCCCAAAGCAAGTCTGTCACCATCTCGAGTACATGCGCCAGCTCAAGTCTTAGGACATAGAACGTATGTTGTACTAGAGACTCACAGATGACCTATCACCGCGTCTCATAGTTGGGTCTGTCCAACTCAGACCTTATCTCGACTCGGATCCGACTACATCGAATCTGACCAGATCTTTCTGAGTCCATATTATCCGGCTAGCATCCAATGCTACATGGTCAGTGAGACCGAACCATCCACCGTGTCACATGCTAGTCTGATTGGCTGCGCGTCCACACAACCCTTTCGACTAGGGACCATTTAGGACAGTCATCATACAATGCATAGTCTCACAAACAAGTCGCGTACTTGTTAATACACATCAATGATAATGTCCGAGGATTATCTTTATTCATAAACACATAGGAAATATCATCATACATGATTTCCTCTAGGGCATATCTCCAACACTCTATCCCTCACTTGCTTCTCCCCCATTATTACTAGGTAGATTTGTGCTCTCTTCCTTCTCCTACCTATCTTCTCTCTCATTTAATGTCCCCTACACCATCTCCATTAAGGCACCTCTAGTTAGAGCCATCTCCTAGCTATCTCTCTTAATCCTCACTTTTCTGTCCTTCCTCCATTGGTTAGAGCCATCTCCTTCCCTGGCTATCTAGATCTACCCATTGCATTAAGTGACATATATCTACCTCCTCAACTAGATCTATTAATTAAATGAAGTAATTAAAGTGCTCTCTCTCTCTCTCTCTCTCCCGATAGGTGAGTAAAAACTTGTGTTTTTGCATGAATGGAAATATGTGTGTGTGTGTGTGTGTGATACGATCGAACCGGACGATATGATGGAAACTGTGTGTGTGGCAAACTCTATATGTCCTATTTTTGTGCGTGTGATATAAGACTTGCCTATGTTTTGCCGAAATGTCGATTTATTTCTGTTTTGGCAAATTTCGGGCAAACTCTATATATCCTATTTTTCGGGAAGGTCATGCCGAGTTTTTGTATGACTTTGATGCATGCATGCAAGCATTTTTATAACCCTTGTGCTTATTATACCGCGTAGGCGATCATGAAGGTCAGTGGAACGATGGTGGAAAGATGGTTGGGATCCGCGGTGCACGACATGTATGAAAATAATCGAAAAGAGATTTTATGTACGTGACGAAGATGCAAAGGAGGAGTCTGGCTCAACCCCTTTGTGCAAGGCCATTTGAAGGCGCACCTGCTCATGACTGGTTTTTTGGATGGTTATCCTTGGTGGATAAGTGAAGATGATGAGGCACATGGCGACGGAGAAGAGGCCGGACATGGCGGTGGTGAAGAGGCAGTACATGGTGGCGGAGAAGAGGCAGTACATGGTGGCGGAGAAGAGGCAGGACATGACGGAGAAGACGCGGACATGCCGCAGCCTTCGTTGCTACTAAGTTCAATCGTGCGGGACCCTCACGTTCGAGACCTGCTTTGCAAGAGGATGACTAGAGATAGAGCTACTTCTAGAGAGGATGCCAAGCTGGAGCAACTGGAGGCAGACTCGAAGACTGCATTGTATGATGGTTGTGATCCCGAGGTGACCCGCTTGAGTTTCACGCTCGAAGTCCTAAAGATGAAGGCTAAAACGAATGGACGGACAAAAGCCTCGATGAGCTTCTCAAGTATCTACAGAAGGTTCTTCCCACAGGGAATTCGTGTCCTACTAGTGTCGATGAGGCCAAGAAGACCGTGTGCCCTCTTGATCTGCCTTACATTAGATACCACGCATGCATCAAAGATTGCATCATTTATCGGAATGAGCACATAGAAAAAACAAGTTGTCCGGTGTGCAATGCTTCTCGATACAAGAAGGCCAGAAAGAAATCTCCCCAAAAAGTTGTATGGTACTTACCGATCACTTCCCGTATGCGGCGTTATTTCGTAGATCCTAATGAAGCAAAGCACATGCACCGGCATGTGGAGAGGGTGAAGCCCGACGATGGAGATGATCTACAGCTGAGACACCTCGTGGATGCAGGCTAGTGGAGAGCGTCCAATGCCGAATATCAATATTTTCCTGGTGATCCCAGGAACATCATGCTTGGCACGAGTACCGATGGCATGAATCCGTTTGGCAACCAGAACACCAACCATAGCACATGGCCCGTGTTTGTATGGATGTACAACCTCCCCCATGGACGTGCATGAATACAAAGTACATACTCATGAGTATGCTGATTCAAGGGCCGAAACATCCAGGAAATAATATTAATCTGTATCTGGGGCTACTGAAATAGGAGCTAGACATGTTACGGAAAACACCGGTCAAGACATGGGACGCCAGCAAAGGAGAATATTTCTATATGAGAGTGGCGCTGATGTTAATGGTGCACGACTATCTCGGTTACGGATATGTATCAGGCCAGGTGTGCCACGAATGCTGATGCACTAGGTGCATGGATGATACAACGTGTCAGTAACTAACGTTAACGAAAGATGGCGGGTCTGGGAAAATCGTGTACATGGGGCATCGAAGATGACTCGAGAAGGATGACATGTGGAGAAACCGTGGAGATCTATTCAATGGTGAGGCCGGACATGGAGGACCTCCATGTAAGAGGAGCGGCGTCAAAATCTATGAGTTATTGAAAAACTGAGAACACGGCCCCGCGTCGGGAAAGATGAAAAAAGTGGGAGCCGCTGCTGAAGGTATGGAAAACGAGGTCTATTTTCTGGTACTTGGAGTACTAGCCCAAACTCGATACACCTCATTGCCATGATCAAATGCATATCATGAAGAATGTCCTCGAGAGAAAGCTTGGCACACTGATGGACATGCCGGAGAATACCAAGGATGGGCTGAAGGCAAGAAGAGACTTGGAAGATTTGGAAATCAGGGCAGATCTCCACATGCATAAAAAGTCGTCGAAGGAAACAGAGACGGAGGCGGGGGATAGGGGCAAAAAGTCAACAAGAAGGAAGAGAATTATTGCCCCCCTTCTTGCTTCGCCTTAAGTCTGAAGGAGATCGATCAATTCTTCAAGTGCCTTAACAGAATCAAAGTTAGTTCCGGTTATTGTTGGAAGATAAGCAAATTTCTAGACACCAAGAAGAAAAGGTTCACCGAGATAAAGTCTTATGACTGTCACGTGATGATGACGCAGATACTCCCTGTTGCCCTTAGAGGGATAATGGACAAGCACGTCCGTGACACGCTTACTGGTCTTTGCAACTTTTTTGGCGTTATCTCTCAAAAGTCGATCAGTGTGAAGGAGCTCCGAAGGCTACAAGAACATATCGTTGTGATACTAAATGAGCTTCAGATGTACTTCTCGTCCACTTTCTTTGACGTCATGGTCCATCTGTGTGTCCACATTGTGGATGACATCATCGACCTCGGGCAGACATTCCTGCACAACATGATGTTGTTCGAGAGGATGAATGGGGTCATCAACAGATTTGTTCGTAACATGTCCCGTCCACATGGAAGCATCGTCCAGGGCTATCTAACCCAAGAGTGCATCTCCTTCTACGAGAATTATCTAGGCGTCGAAGACCACCACTACTGCTAAAATTTAGCTGTAGCATCGTACCAGTAGTGCGTCCCCCCGCGCTACTACTAGGGTTTTCATTAGTAGTGCCACAATTCATCAGGTCCCAACAAACAGACCGCAAAATAAGATTACATTGGATAGATCATCACGGGAATCGCGGTGAACACGGTATTGAAGATCAAAGAGAGAGAAGAAGCCATCTAGCTACTAGCTATGGACCCGTAGGTCTGTGGTGGACTACTCACACATCATTATGGAGGCCGGAAGGTTGATGTAGATGGCCTTCGTGATTGATTCCCCCTCCGGCGGGGTACCAAAAAAGGTCTCCACATGGGATTGCAGCGGAACAGAGGCTTACGGTGGCGAAAAAAGTGGAATTAGGTCAGGAGGGTGTGCGAGGGGCCCACGAGTTCGGGGGGCGTGCCCTCCAGGCTCGCCGCTCCCTCGTGCGTCTTATGGCCTCCTCCCGAAGCTTCTAGGGTCTCTTTTGGTCCATCATCGTAAAGCAAATGATCTATTAAACACTAGGGTTCATCCATGTCCCCTAGAACTAAGGGAACTACTCACTCATGAAGGCAACAAACATCATACCATCAATGATAAAGAATATGGACGGATCACACATGTAACATACAAGTTATCCCGCTAGGGCTCTTGACATTACAATAGGAAAAAGGTAGGTGATGATGATGATGACGACGATGGTGGGGATGATCTTTGAGCCCTTTTGATGGAGATGGTGGAGGCAGCGACCTCCTTCACTGGATCCTATCTCCGGATCACTCTGGCTGCTAGGGTTCCTGCTTCTGGATGAATTTCTAGTGACTCCGGGTCTCTGATTCACAATCCGTCTTCATGGGGTGAATATAGTTGACGAGGCGGCGGCGACATCACTCCATGCGACCGCTCATACGGGCGGGCGCGATTGTATGGAACGTCGTCATTTGCTCTGCACCTCATGTGTCGATCAATTTTGCTTCTTTCTTCTATGATAGGTGACTATCACTCTAATTGTGTGATTCCATTACCATTTTCTGAGGTTTCTTCCATAAACTAATATTTGATCCAAAAAGCAATATCCGACCAAGAACGACAAAAAGGAGTGCACGAACGCGGTAAAATCCCACAAAACCTACGGATTAGGCACAAAAATACTAGCAAAATAATCACATAATTTGGACTCATCAACTCCCCAAGCTTATAGGTTTGCTTGTACCAAAGAAAATGCCGCAGCTTGTAAGTAAAGAGGTCCTCTTAGTTATGAGATGCAGATGAATCAAAAATGAATGTGTCCATAATGAAATTCATAATTTGCATCATATGATTGGCTCTATCGTGCACCATAATATATTTATTTCTATCAGATGAGTATGAAGGCTTCCACACCTTGCTATCAATAGTTAAGAAGAAGTTGGACTCATCAGGTGCCAATCCAGGATGAGATACTCCTAACATATTTTTGCCAACTAGCTGGTAGGAAAAGTCAATGACTGATGGTGTAAAAATATTCAATAAGTGCCCCCTTGGTCCATGATACGAGTAGTTATTTAAATAAGACACTATGAAAATTTAAAAAGTATGCATCCCCTAAGTAGGCCAGCTAACACATAAAAATACCAAGTGCAAATCTCAGATTTCCTCTTCTTTAAAGGTTAGATTTTACCTCATTACATATCTTTTTTATGGTTATGTTTCCCGATAAAGAGTCGGTGTTCTAGAAAATGAAAAAAATAGTAATCTGATTTATATGTGGCAAATAAAAGAGGAGGCCCAAGAGTATTTTTGATACAGTTACAAATCTTGAAGACATCTTGTGGACTGCAACATGGACCAAGAAATCTTATAAACTACATTGTTTATAAATAACTTTCTAAACTTGACTATAATGTGTTAGTTGTAATGCATCGTGTGAGCCTTTTGTATGTTAGGACTCAACAAAAGTAATAGTAATATTTTTCCTAAGGTTATCTTGTTGTTCCAACTCGGATGTTACATTCTCTTTATTCATGACCGGGACAACCAATGATGAGATTCAAACTATCCTTCTATTTAGGAAGTCGTGCTAATATTCATTATTGTTGTGTGGAGATGGTTAGTTTTCATAACAACGTTATGATAGAAACATGAGATTTTCGTAGTCTGTGATCAAATGGCTTTGGAAAATTCTTAGGAACAATATATGACACTTGAAGAGCTAACTTTCCTTTGTGTTTTGCTTGAATTTGGGGAACAAGGACCATCAAGTTCCATGTGCTAAAAATAGCTTACAGGGTTACCTTACAAAATTTTGCAAAAACACACTAATGTGCTAAAGATAGCTTCCAGGGCAAAACTCAATGTATTATTTTTCTTCTTTGCTTCCCTGATTTATACCTATTAATAAAAGGAGGTGTGTTTCTCCAATATTTCAAGTCATGTTAATGTACATTATTAGTGTGTGCAGATGGTTAATTTTGATAACAACGTTATGATTACGACATGAGATTTGGGAAGTATGTGATTAACTGGTCTTGAAAAATTCATGGGAATAATGCGTGACACTTTTTTAACACAGTACAGACGCAAGCGTTCATATACATGCGCATACACTCACCCCTATGAACGCACACACGCACACCATACCCCTATGAGCACCTCCGATAGACTAAGCTGGCAATCATCTTGAGATTTACGAAGTCACCATAGGCGCCTCGTCGTCGACGTGAATGTCTCCTCCCACTAAATGTGCATCGCCGAAAATCCTGAAATAAATCCAGGAATAAATGCGAGCACCAGGACTTGAACCCTGGTGGGCTGGGATACCACAGTCCCTCTAACCATCCGACCACAGGTTGGTTAACTTTCCTTTTTTTTTTCTTGAACTTAGGGAACAAGAATCATCGGGTACCATGTGCTAAAGATAGGTTCAAGGCTTTCCTAAAAATCCGGGGACATTATTCTGGAATTTTCTTGTGCTTTGATTCCACAATAAATATACTATAACACTAATCTCCCTAGAATTGGAGAGCCCGCATTCAATTGAGGTCTCCAATTGACATTGTGACACCCGATTTTGATTTGGTCAACAATTTCTTACAACTCTCTCATTTAATTATTTTATTTATACCTCTATAACACTATACACCTTAGTTTTAAAGAGTCCACATTCAATTGAGGTCTCCAAAACTCTAATTAAAATTGGGTCACCCGATTTTTACCGGGTCAACAATTTCTCAAATCTTGCTCGTTCAATTCTTTAGACAAATATGTTATGCTTCCTAATGGGTTTGGTTTACGATTGGACTTAACCATCTGTTTTTCGAATCAACAACGATCGGCCTATATCAATCATGCCCTTGCAGCCGTCGACGTATAAATTTTGCAACATATATAAGGTTGGTTAGCATATAATATAGAATCACACCACGAGAGGCCCATCAAATTACCGAATTATAAATAAAAATAAAACACACTATTTCATCTTCCCCACACATCAAACGAAATATTCCATTATTTGAAATATAAGGGGTATTAGTATTTTGGAAAGTCAAATTCTTCAGCTTTGACCAAGTTAAGTGCAAAAATATCGACATCAACAATATTAAAGAAAAAATATGAAATTCATTTAACGTTGAATCTAATCACAACAATTTAATATTATGGATTTTGATATCTTTATCTACAAATTTAATCAAATTTAAAAGGTTTGACATTTTAAAAAAGTAATACGTAGTGTATTTTAAAACAGAGTGATTAGTTTTTTTTAATCTAACAGCACAACAAAGCGCTTCCAGTCCTTCTAGTTTGGTTCTATGTGCGAAAGATAGCTTCCAAGGCAAATCTCATTGTTTTTTTCTCCTTTGCTTCCCCAATCTATACCTACTAATACATGAAGGTGTGTTTCTTGAGTTTCTTGACCCGTCCACACATATATCGCATCACACGTCGCTAGCATGGGCCTAAGCCTGTTCTATAGCCCTACGAAGGATCGTGTCGCGCTTTGCTAGCGTGGGCCTACGCCTGTTCTGGCCCAATGAAGATATCCTCGTGTGGTGCACGTCGCTCGAACTAGGGCTTTCACAGCTCGGAGCTTCGCTACGTCGCTCACCACGGCTAATAGACGACCTCGCACAGGAGCGCCCCCGACTGGGTCGGCCCATATATAGCGCATAAAAATCGCAAAAAAGTTGTACGACTAGTAGGGACTGAACACACGGCGTCACAATCACAAACACGTGCTCCTAGGCCCTAGACCTTAGGGTTGTTGGTGACAAATGACAACATCAATAGTTTTTAGAATCTCACTACAAGGGGGTGTTCATTGTAGCGTCCTATTTACCATAGCATACATTGTCTTCAGTTGTTTGGACACTCTTTGGAAAACGTGAACAATTTTATGGAAAAATGTGAGCAAAATTTGAACTTTCAAAAATATTTTTTAATTACAAGAACAAAATTTAGAATAAAAATGATTTTGAAAATTTGTAAATATTTTTTTAAAAAAATCTAGACGTTGATTTGTTATTAAAATTTAGATATTTATGGAGATTTTAAAACAAATTTCGAAACTCTGAACATTTTTTGAAATCCTAATTTAAAAAAAAAACATGAACAAAAATTTGAAATCCGAACATTTTAATATATTCAAACATATTTTGAAAATATAAATATTATTTGATTAAAAATGAATATTTTGGAAATCTTGAACTTTTCTAAAAGGGTTAGCAAAAATTTAAAGTTCCAAACTTTTTTTAGTTTTATGAACAAATGTTGAAGATTTGATTTAAAAAAATTAACAATTTTAAAATTTTTGGAACACGCAAACAAATTTTGAAAGTCCCAAACTCTTTTTGAAAAGAAGGAACAAAAAATTAAAAGATCTGAACCTTTTTGAATATTTAAATTTTTTTTGAAAAATTAGAATTTATAAGCAATGAAAAGGAGAATAACAGGGACAAAAGATACTAGGCAAAAAAATAAATCGTAAATAAAATATAAAAGAAAAACATAAAAGAAAAAACCATAAAATAAACAACGTAAAAAGAAGAAGAAAAACAGACATAAACAACCTAGCCGTCCCAACTACCTCGGAAATAAGGGGAAAATATCTGGAGTAGTCGACATCAAACTTACAACCTTCTGCCTAGTCCATAAAGGACTCAACCAACTAAGATATACTTTCCTTATGTCTTAACATATGTTTTGTTTTATTAAATAGTCCCACGTCATCCTCTTAAGTTCAACCGCACCAATTTATATACGTGCGTGGAACTACAAGTACCAAGGTGGTTGAAGTATGCATTGGTACGTGGCATATAGAATATCGTCTGTTAAGCCTGTCGTGCACGTCATTGCATTTCCCCCGCCCCCCCTCCAAAAAAACAATTAACTCCGGTTTGTATTGGTGGCTGCTTGTGGATGGGAAAAAGAAAACCCGATTAATAGCCTATATGTACATGCATAATTAAAGGAGTATGATGGTGTTTAATCTAATTAAATAGATCGAGGGCTTACATGTTTCTTTTTTCTTGAGGGCTTACATGGTTTTTACTCCGGACAGTTGGAGATGTGGGCTCCATCGATTATGGGACCATAGCCAACGTCGTCAAAAGGGCGGGACGGTAGTTTACGTTTGAACGCGATTACACAGGGAAAATCCTATTCGCCACATTTTGCGGCAAAGTGTCGAGGCTCTGCACACCTCCCAACTCGCTTTGGGCCGGCCCAGTTTTGCTTAGCCACCGGTTTTGGAAACCTTCTAAAAGGTTCCCAGGACCGTATTTTTTTTGTTTTCTACTTTTTTTGCTTTTCTGTTTCTGTGATTTTTCTTCTTTCTTTCTTTTTTCTTTTCTATTTTGTTTTCATTTTCTTTTTTTTTCAAGGTTATTATATATTTTTTGAACTAAGTTCATGTTCGAAAATTGTTCTTAAAATTCTAAACATGTTCTTGCTTTTAAAAATACGTTCTAATTTCAAATAATTCTCATTTTTTCGAAAATTATTTATAATTTCAAAAAAATGTTCGGAATTTTAAAAAATTGTTCGGTATTTTTAAAAAATGTGCAGGATTTTCAAAAATGTTATTGTTTTCGTTTTCCTTTTTTACTTATCTTTTTTTCTTTTTTCTCCTATTCCTATTTCTTTTGTTTGACATTTTCAAATTTTTGTTTTGAATTTCAAAAAATGTTCTCGTGTTCTGAATTTTTTTCACAATTTTTATTTAAATGATTGTGCTTCAAAAAATAATCAGGAATTGCAAAAACCATCTTGCTTTTAAAATGTGTTAATGTTTTAATTAATGTTCGTGTTTCAAAAAATATCTCGTATTCAAAAAACGGTATAATTTTTCTAAATTTTCCATATTTTGCAAAAAAATAGGTATTTAAGAAAATGTTTTTGTTTCCAATAAAAAAATCATCATTTCGTAAAAATAATATGTGTTTCAAAAATTGTTCTCCTTTTCAAAATTTGTTCACGTTTTTCATAAAATGTTCTTGTTTAAAAATTTAGTCTCATTATCAAAATTTATTCGTGATTTTCATAAAAATGTTTGTGTTTCAAAAAGGGTCCAGAATTTGAAAAAAATCTCCTTTTAAAATTTGTTCAAAATTTAAAATCATGAAAACATTTTATGAAATTCCCACACAAATTTTAAAACACGATTAGTTTTTTTGAAAATCCCGAACATTTTTGAAAATCTTGAACATTTTTTGAAGTTATGAATACTTTCTGAAAGTTGAAATATTTTTATATATGCAAATATTTTTCGAATTTGTGAATAAAAAATAATAATAGCAACATTTCTTGAGCTTCTGAACATTTTTTGAAATTTTGAAAAAATTAAAAATTTGATGAACAAGGAAGAGAAAGAAAAGGAATTATAAATAAATTGAAAATGAAATAAATAACAGAAAAAAGGAAAAATAAAAATAAAAAGAATAAAGAATAAAAAACGCTAGAGAAGCCCCGACTGGTTGGGGGACGTCCTGTGTGAAGCCCCAACTGGTTGCCGCAATAGGCGGCGTATAGAAGCTCCCATTACACAGACTATTGTCACATGCTGGCATTTCCTATACGGTTATAGGCATCCGCGCATATGGGCTAGCCCTTTTACCTCTTTTCTATTAATTTTCAAAAAGGTGTGGACGACGGCTTTGATCTCAAAGATTTATGTTATCACAAAGACCACTAGGACAGCTAGCGCTTTGTGGCTATTTACTTCGTTTCTTCCATTTATTCTTTATTCGGTTCGCGTCAAGCCCTGGTTCCCTGCCACTTTTTCTTTTTTTTTATCTGGTTTTTTCTGGACTGATTTTATTTGTTTATTCTTTCTATTTCTTATTTTTTATATTTTCCCCTTTTCTTTTTCTTTTCAAAATGCAAGAATTTGTTTCAGTACCGCTGACCTTTTTTGTAAATCAATGAAAATTTTCCAAATTTGAAATTGTTTTCGAAAATAGATGAACTTTTTTCTAAACTCAATTTTTTTTTCAAATCTGATAAACTTTTTGCAAAATTGTGAACCTTTTTCCAAATCGGTGAACTTATTTTTATAATCTATAAACATTTTTGATAATTTCTGATTTTTTTTAAAATTTTATGATATTTTGTTCAAATTTGATGAACTATTTTCAAATCTGTGACCTTTTTTGAGTTTGTGTATTTTTTTTCAAAATCCATGATTTTTTTTGAATTCACGTTTTTTTGCGATTTTCAAAATCCAGCCGGGGCCATCGCTGGAGCATGCCACGTAGGGTTTCTACAGTAGTCCCTGATTGGAGAGAGAGGGAAAGGGGCGATGGATTGGTAGGATGAAGTCGTCCTGCTCACGCACACGTATTGGCCAGAGTAAAAACTGAGATATGCCATGACGTAGCTAGCCTCCTCCCTCTTGCCGCCGCCGCCTCCTTTGCTCTTCCCTGATTCTCCCGCCCCTGGCGCCGCCGCCCCTGTCCTTCCTACTCGCCTCATCCCACCCTCTCCTCCGCTGCCCCATCTCCGTCGCCAGCCTCCTCTCTCCGACGCCACTGACGAGGCATCCCCAATCCGCCCGACCCCAACTACTCGACTCCTTCCTGACACCATCAGGTACTCCTCTCTACTCGATGCTGCTGCGGTGCTCGCCTCTCGTGATGTATTTATTTCCGATCTGTATCTGAGAGCTCGCGGTTGATGATTTCATTTACGAGGTCCACCACCATCACCACGATGAGATCCAGCGGTTGCTACCAGAGGAACTGGCCGAGGAGGCAGATCTCGAGTACCAGCAGCCCGAGGAAGGTCAGAGCCAATACAAATTTTTCCAGATCAATGTAAGTTCCTCTAACCTTCTTCCATCAAGCGTTCCCTGGGTCATTCTGGGACATTTCTTTGTTAAAATGTTTACACGATAAAATTCAATACAAGCTGTATGCAGCTGGACGGGATTCTTTCTTAAAATGTTTACACCATCAAATTCACAGAGCTTAATCGAGCTCACACCACCACATTAACACATAAAAAAACTGACGGTTTATTTTGCTGTGCTTTGCTTGCTGCTCCATCTTGATCCAGGACTGACGGTCCCATACTAAGGGCATGTACAATGGTGGCATATGGATACATACGCCCATGATAAAAAATAGCTTGAGGCATCTACATTGATTTGTTTTCTCCAATGCAAGCTACCACTAGTGACCTCATCAAGGAAAAGAAGATAAAGATTTCGGTACACATGCATCTCTACTTTTCACTCTCAACTTTTCAGCTTTTTGCACCGGACCACACTTTTTCTCCTCAAGCACCCGCCTCCGTTACTCTATCTGAACCTACATCCGAGCCTACATGGCACGTAGAGCATCACCCTGGGGCTATGCATTGGCCATGCCCTAAGTAAACAACTCTTTAGAAGATGGTCAGTTCCTTTTGTCTTGCACACCGAAGCAACCTGAAGATCACACATATATGTTGGGTCATGTATGTCCAACAAGGAACATGATCGAGCATGAGTGGCTTAACATTTTGTAGGTTCTTTAGTACATTAGAAAGCTTAACATTAACATCTGCATATGATGATATTTGTTATATATATGTAATCTGTTATCCTTCACTTCTTTTAAGCCTGTGTATGGAATGTACATGTTCTTGTAAAGTGATGTTAATCAATCACCTAAAATTAAAATTTGTTAATGTGTCGAGGAGGAGAAGGAGAGCTAGGTGATGATACATTATTAATTAAATCAATCACGCAACACTTGTTTGCTATGTGATCTCGTAATTATATCTTGCAGTTTGCCTTTCCAATCTCTTTTGTTTTGTATTCTTTTCATCTACTTAGATATATGCTTATGTCCTGAATTACATGGAAGTTCGTGATGACTGCACCTGCATCAGAATGTTTTTCAAGAGAGTTTTTATTATTTGATGTTCATTAAAATATGTATTCTTGCTGACCCTAAGTCATTCCTTCTGGTTGACTATATGAGATTTATACCTGTTGCTCAGACATGCATGTCATGACTCATGAGGTAATCGACTATCCTCAATGATTCACAATTACTATGAATGGTAATTTTGAGACCACGTATGTTGTGTTGTTTTCATAACCGAGATCATCCCTCGGGAGCTCATGCTGCTATGAAGTGTAGTGTAGTGTAGGTGTACATACTTGGTATATATTATTTTTACATGAAGTTCCTATTACTAGATAATAAATGTTAGTTTGTAACATTAGGTAAATTGCTATTTTAAGGAGGTTTGCTAGCAGGTTATTAGCACAATGGCATCAGCTCAAAACAAATATTTGTGTCTATTTTTTTTTTCAGGTTGACTCTAGGATAGATATTCCAACAGGAGTTGCTGGTCTTATCAGCAAAGAACTAGGTCCAGCTCGTGCATATATGTTAACGAGGGACAATCAGAAAGACTAAATGCTAATAAGATGCTATTTAAGACTGTTGATGCTTTATACTTTGATAATGTAGTTTTAGAATGGTTTAGGTGTAAGCCACAAATTTTCATGCATGAAGCTGCTACTCTTGACCAGGATATATGTGCTATTTGTTAACCACATCATATTGGCGTTGGTATCTGAACATACCCACTGCAAATTAGTAGCCCAGTGAATGCCTGAAAATGTTAACCATCCACCAAAAATATCACTGTGACCGGATAACCTGTTTCCAAACTAAATAGTTGTTTTCGTGTCATCTAGACTGTACCAAATATACTAATAATCATATACAATTTTGGGCAAGGCCTAACTGCTATTTTTTATAGAAATGGTGTCGTACATGCTATCTGAATTTGGAAATGAAACAACAGATCCACTTACTCATGTTTCAGTTTTCTTCTTCAGCTTTGCGAGAACGGGGCGTCGACACGTTGGCTGGGCAGCTGGGTTTGCTGCCAGCCCGCCCGGGTTCGAGCCTCGGCTCTGCACGCGGTGCTCACAGAGCTTCTCCTATAAATAAAAGCCAACAAGGGTTAGCCCTTGGGTTGGTCTCATTTTTTTTTTCTTCAGCTTTGCATTTGCAGCCAGAAATTGATGGTGTTATGGAAAATAGCTTCGAGCTTTCTGGACTGCCTACTTGTGTATAAAAGTTTGGGTCAAAGCTTAAATTAGTATACTTTAAGGTTGTAAAGGTTATATGTTGTGTCCGCCAAGATTAAGGATTGTAAACTCATTGTTCATCGTAATGGTGTTCTCTTTGAAGATGATTGTAGAAACTATATTATCAGTTCATTGCTACTTTCTATGTGACTTATCCTATATCCTCATTTATGTCAGGACTATAATATGAGTGTCTTGGTCCTTGTACAATTTTTTTTGTTATGATGTCCAAAGGTAATATGTTGATTTTGATTCATTTGATTTGTGAGTAAATCAAAGTTAACCTAATCATGTTTTCCTCAAAAAAAAAAGTTAACCTAATCATGTGGTTACATGATTAGGTATACAAGATGGATCTTTGTTAGCTTTTTGGGACATACTGATCAGAAAGCTGACAAAAAAGGATCTCATATAAAAAATAAAAATATTCAAATAACACTATTAGCTTTTTCTGGGATTCCTTGACGTGTCATTCTTATTCCTTATCAATAAGAGTAAAACTCAGTTTTATCATATTGTGATGTGTGTAGAGGTTGCTTCAAGAGGCGCGCAATGGCGCGCCCCTACCTCTATCCACTAGCAACGCACGGACATATGTGCTATTATATTTCTAATATGATTGACGAGAAAGTCTAAGAGACCAATCCTCCTTTGAAACCTTCGTGTACATGAGCCCACAACGCACTACTATGAGCCAATTTATGCTTTCATTTCAATAGTATCATCTTCATAACATGTTTGTGAAAATTTCCTATCAATATATTGTAGAAATAGACGTGCGCTCAATGATCTACTCCAATTGGCGCCTTCATTAACAAGGATATAAAGAGATCAACATCAATAAACATGACAAACCCAATTGGCACCTTCATTAACTACCTACACATAGCTCTCTTTTTTCATAAGGGAATGCCATTTGGCACACTTTATTCATCAACCAAATAACAGTTACTACATCGTTCACCACATCTGACAAAACAAAGCTACGGGATCATCGTCCCAATACAAAACAAAGCTAGGTTGCGCGTCAACCTACACCCAATAGCTCAACTCAAACATCGGGCGGAAAAAGCCAGGTTGGAGACCATGGGCCCCATAAACCAGCAATCGACAATGCCGATGTCTCTGAAGGCAGCCGCACCACTGTCTGGTCTTTCATGTTGTATAGACCCGAGTGGAGAAAATCCTGCGCAATATTAGCGATTCCGACCAGCTCGCTAGTAAAATAGACGCAATCTTCTCGAGCTCCCCCGTAAGATGGGCCGTCGACAAGCAGAGAGCGAGAGCAGCTTTGGCTGACAAAGAGAGCATGTCCCATTAATGTATTCACCCTGCTCCACCGTCCACGGTCGCCGCTCAGGTTCACTGCCTGGAAGACATCGAAGGACCGAGACCGCATGGGCGTCATCATACTGATGGGGTCCGGTACGTCCGGATCGATAGCCCGTCTCACCAGCAGCAGCCGATTGCCTGACGGGACGAGGTAGTAGTAGAATTGGTGTACCTGATTGTCATCCCTTGGCGTGCTGCGGATGCATTGCACAGATGTGACGCTCTTGCCACCAACGTCCAGAACATGAAGCTCCGGTTGATGATCACGTTCTGCGGTGAGGACGCAGAGTTTCCCTTGGAAGATCACAATGTCAGCGGCATGGCTGTTCGCAGGCGGCGCCCACTCCATAGTCATGGTCCTTGTGGCCCGCCAGCAAAGATGGTGACGTTCTTGGAGTTCCTCTTGGTTCTGGTCAAAACGGCGACAATGTGATCGCGCACCACCACCTTGCGGATATCTCGTAAATTCCTGAGGTCCAGGTGGTCAGGGTTGATCCGGAGAGGGGTGATCTTCCCGGAGAAAGGGTCCATCAGGGAGCACCACCTGCCTTCGCGGTCGCCGTGCACCAGGAAAAACATGCTGCCGGTGGACACACGGTAGGAGACGTCGCCGTAATCGGGAACGGGCAAGCGGTGGACTGTGCCGTCAGCGAGGCTGAGGAATGTGCCGTCGCGGAAGGCGAACCATGGGAGCAGTGGGGGCAGTGGCTGCAGCTGCCGGCTGGAGCGCCAGGAGCGGCAGACTGCCCGGATGTGGACGCGATCAGAGTGGGACGGTATGCGCAAGAGCACCAGGCCCAACAACTCCGGCGGGAGGTCAGGCCAAGGAGATTCCTTGCTGGGCGCACCGTATCGAAGCAGCCGCGGGATCCCTGCCTTCTTGTTTGGTCCACAGAGGCTGATGCCGGACCAGAGCCACCGAAGCAGGTCCATCGCCGCCTTGCTTGCAAGCGCCGCCATCGCCGGCTCCTTCGACGGAAAACTGACTGAGCGAGATGTCGATTTTAGTGAAATTGCGGATCTGGGTGTGCGATTGGTTTCTCTCCTCTTCGTCACATCATACATATATAAGTTTCCTCCCGCTCAGCTCCGATTCCGGCCATGACTCTGACGCGCAAACACCTTCGCGTATTTCATACGAAGCCGCGTAGCGTAACTGAGGAGCGGAAGAACAAACGAATGAAGTGCGACATCTCAGAGGCATAAAAAAAAAATCTCATATTTTTCGTTTGGGTGAGTACCTGACCGCGAACTTGCCGGGATCTGCGCCATCGTGTCGCGCGTAGCTCCGACGCCATCTTGCTCAGCTCCCGCCCAGTCCACCTCCGCCCCGTCGGCCCTTCTAGCCCTCCCTCACGTCGCCGCAGCCATATCAGTCCCGCGGATCCAGGTTATTGGCTCCCTGACCTCCTCTCCTCGGGACGCCGACGCACGGTGGCCTGAGGAGGAAGGGAGCTCCTGTTGGCGGACGAGCTCAGGGGAGAGATCTGGGAAAGGGGACGCCCTCTCAGCCTTGATCAACAAGGCTAAGGGTGCCGGACACATTCGCGGTGTCGTCCCTCACCTTATCCCCGGAGGTGTCACGCACCTCCAATACGCTGACGATACCATGTTGCTCTTCGAGCCTGATGATCACAGTATAGCCTCGATTAAGCTTATCCTCCTAGCTTTCGAGATCCTCTCTGGCCTCAAGATCAACTTCCTCAAGAACGAGGTGATTGCCATAGGGATGGCAGACCTTGACGCTTCCCGTGTTGCCAACCTACTTAACTGTAAGCTAGGGAGCTTTCCGCTTAAGTACTTGGGCCTCCCCATCTCCGACAAACACATCTCAATTCACGAGTGGGAGCCCTTATATGGCAAGGTGGCGAACCGGGTTAGCCCTTGGCGCGGTAGGTTTATGTCGTCGGCTGCTAGGCTCATCCTGACGAACACCAGTCTCTCTTCCTTGCCCATGTTTACCATGGGCATGTTTCTGCTTGCGGATGGTGTTCATGCCAAGATCGACACCCCTCGATCCAAGTTCTTTTGGGAAGGAACTGGAGTCAAAAAGAAGTACCACTTGGTCAAGTGGGCAGCGCTTTGCCGCCCAAAGAAGTTTGGCGGCCTAGGGATCCTAAATTCCAAACTGATGAACGTTGCGCTGCTTGCCAAGTGGCTGTGGAAGCTCTCCCAAAATGAGCAGGGGCTCTGGGCGGATATTCTTCGGGCAAAATATTTCCCCGACGGGAACTTTCTCACTTCTAAGGCCAAGGGTTTGACCTTCTGGAATGGGATCCAGGCGGTTAAACCGGCCTTTGCGTTAGGTGCTAAACTCAGTGTGAACGATGGCAAATCCACGAGATTCTGGCTTGATCACTGGTTTGGTTTGGAGCCGCTCTGGCGCAGCCACCCCTCCGTTTACCAACTAGTTACAGATACTGAAATCCTTGTGGCTGACGCGCTCAGATCCTCCCCTCCCGCTATCTCCTTCAAACGGTCTCTCTTAGAACCGGAATGTGCCTGTTGGGAGGGGCTTTGCAATTCGCTTGCCGGCGTTGTGTTACGACCCGAACCTGACAAGGTGTCCTGGTCCCTCACGAGCTCCGGGAAGTTTTCGGTTAAGTCGCTCTACTCTAAGTTATCGGAGGGTCCGGCGCTAGAGATAGCTAGGGGGCTATGGAAAGTGTCTATCCCTCTCAAAATTAAAATCTTCCTTTGGCAAATGTTCCGTGACCGCCTCCCATCTTCTAACAATATTGCCAAGCGCAACGGGCCGTCCGACGGCAGCTGCGCGATCTGTGGCGCTCCTGAGGATGTGAACCGCATATTTTTCAACTGCCATTTAGCTCGGTTTGCCTGGAGTGCGGTCCGGGAAGCTTTCGGCCAGAATTGGAACCCTCACTCGGGCAGTGAGCTCCGAGTTATCCTTAGGGCCCAAAGGGGCGGATTTGCTCGAGTGTTATGGCGATGCGTAGGGGCGCTATTATGGTCCCTTTGGACAACTAGAAACAAAATTACTATTGAGCACAAATTCCCTTCTCATCCCGCTGACATTATTTTCAAATGCCATATGCTCCTCCAGACCTGGATGCCGTTGGGGAAACGGCGGGACACTGAGCAGATGCAGGAGGCCATGGAGCGGATTCGCCTGATCCAGATCGCTGCTCGTCATTAGATTCTGGTGGTCTGCTCCTCTTCCGGCCGGCGGTCCTAGTGCATAGACTGATTCTATCTTATTCAGGCTGAGGCCGGGTGCATGTACCTGACTTGGGCTTCAGCCGTTTTATGTCTTTTGTTCTCGTTTCTTCCGTACTTTGGATGCTGCCTGTTATGTGGGCTTTATTAATTTAAAGCCGGACGCTTCTTGCGTCTCCGTTCTAAAAAAAAGGGGGAGGCCTTGTTTCGAATTCGAAGGGGACATTTTGGAGGAAGACAGTGTGTGTCCAGGACCGGACTGGGATCAGGTGACATGCCTCTTGGCAGTCACCGGGTAACACGCGGCTAGCCATCCAGCGTTCCTTCTCTATCCAACGGCTATAAGCAACTAAAGTGAAAGGAGCCAACACTTAGCAGTTTTTAGCCTGAACAGGCAGCAACCGAAAACTGAAAACTGATTTATACTAGTTGTTTTTTCTACAGGAACAACTAACTCAACGTGCAGGGACAACAAAGAACTGAAAACTGAACAATTTAGTAACACTTGTCATTAAAATTAACAACTAATTAGCATATGAAGTCTGTAGCCAGATCAAGCACACACATATGCATATATTAGCCCTAAACATATGCATGACGTGGCCCGCCGCGGAGGCGTTCAACTCGACCCGGCATACGTTCCGCCGCCCCCGATGGTGACGACGGAGGAGGAGGTGAAGGCAGCGTACCAGGACACACTAGAGGAGGCACTCCCGCGCGCCCTGAAGGAGAGCAAATGTGAGCAGGACACACGCTGGGAAGGCTTGGAGGAGACCCTTGTGATGTTGGCGGCGGGGGACTGCATCTATCCCTGGCACCGTCGTCGCTGCCCAAGCCCGCCCCACGCCTATGCGACCCCGTCGAGCCGTATCAATGGCAGGACTGCCTTCGCGAGTGGGTGGGCGTGTCATCTGTGTGGCTGGGCACGACGCCGGAGCTGGAGGTTGGCATACCTCCAAGAATGAAGGGGCCGCGCGCAGGCGGAGGAGGGGGGGGGGGGGACGCGGAGCGACACATGCAGCAGGAGCGCGAGAAGGAAGAGCGCACGCAACGCCGAGCCCACGAGGAGGAGGAGCGCGTGCGCCGCGCAGCAGGTCTGCGAGCGTTGCAGACCGCAAAAGAGGTAGCACGGGCGACGTGGCAGCAGGTCTTCCCGTGGGCGGGGCCGCCGTCGGACTTTTCGACCTCACCAGCCCGGACAACGACACGCTGGACAGTGTGCTAGGTGGCGACCGGGTGACGGTATTTTTTTAATTCCAAATTCATATTTAATTAAGTTGAATTGGACTTTGGCGGTGGTTGATCGGCCGATTTAATGTTTAATTATGTTAACTTTATGTTTAAATATACGCATGTTTTTGCAATATTTTTTATTTGGATCCACGTGAAAAATGCGTCGGCCATTGTTAGACGTATCGATCGATCCAAATGAAAATGCGAACACATCCGTACACCCAGCTGACCAAAATAGACAAATAATGGACAAAAGCCAAGTCTACGTTTGCGTGTTGGAGTTGCCCTAACACCCTCCATCCTTTTTTCACTTTGGTCTCTTTGACCTGAACTAGCCGGTATATTCCACTTTTTCACCGTGTCGTTTCCGTCGTTCTGAGATTACAAGTGTTGGGTCTTTTTTGCTTTGCTGGCTGACGGCCGTTGGATGGAGAAAGAACGCTGGATGACTAGCCGCATGTTATCCCGTGACTGCCAAGAGGCATGACACCTGATCCCAGTCCGCCTCTTGGCAGTCACCGGGTAACATGCGGCTAGCCATCCAGCGTTCCTTCTCTATCCAACGGCTATAAGCAACTAAAGTGAAAGGAGCCAACACTTAGCAGTTTTTAGCCTGAACAGGCAACAACCGAAAACTGAAAACTGATTTATACTAGTTGTTTTTTCTACAGGAACAACTAGACTCAACATGCAGGGACAACAAAGAACTGAAAACTGAACAATTTAGTAACACTTGTCATTACAATTTACAACTAATTAGCATATGAAGTCTATAGCCAGATCAAGCACACACATATGCATATATTAGCCCTAAACCTATGCATGACGTGGCCCGCTGCGGAGGCGTTCAACTCGACCCAGCATACGTTCTGCCGCCCCCGATGGTGACGCGGGAGGAGGAGGTGAAGGCAGCCTACCAGGACACACTAGAGGAGGCGCTCCCGCGCGCCCTGAAGGAGAGCAAACGTGAGCAGGACACACGCTGGGAAGGCTTGGAGGAGACCCTTGTGATGTTGGCGGCGGGGGACTGCATCTATCCCTGGCACCGTCGTCGCTGCCCAAGCCCGCCCCACACCTATGCGACCCCGTCGAGCCGTATCAATGGCAGGACTGCCTTCGCGAGTGGGTGGGCGTGTCATCTGTGTGGCTGGGCACGACGCCGGAGCTGGAGGTTGGCATACCTCCAAGAATGAAGGGCCCGCGCGCAGGCGGAGGAGGGGGGGGGAGCGACACATGCAGCAGGAGCGCGAGAAGGAAGAGCGCACGCAACGCCGAGCACACGAGGAGGAGGAGCGCTTGCGCCGCGCAGCAGGTCTGCGAGCGTCGCAGACCGCGGAAGAGGTAGCACGGGCGACGTGGCAGCAGGTCTTCCCGTGGGCGGGGCGCCGTCGGACTTTTCGACCTCACCAACCCGGACGACGACACGCTGGACAGTGTGCTGGGTGGCGACCGGGTGACGGTATTTTTTTAGTTCCAAATTCATATTTAATTAAGTTGAATTGGATCCACGTGAAATAATGTTTAATTATGTTAACTTTATGTTTAAATATACGCATGTTTTTGCAATATTTTTTATTTGGATCCACGTGAAAAATGCGTCGGCCATTGTTAGACGTATCGGTCGATCCAAATGAAAATGCGAACACATCCGTACACCCAGCTGACCAAAATAGATAAATAATGGACAAAAGCCAAGTCTACGTTTGCGTGTTGGAGTTGCCCTAACACCCTCCATCCTTTTTTCACTTTGGTCTCTTTGACCTGAACTAGCCGGTATATTCCACTTTTTCACCGTGTCGTTTCCGTCGTTCTGAGATTACAAGTGTTGGGTCTTTTTTGCTTTGCTGGCTGACGGCCGTTGGATGGAGAAAGAACGCTGGATGACTAGCCGCATGTTATCCCGTGACTGCCAAGAGGCATGACACCTGATCCCAGTCCGCCTCTTGGCAGTCACCGGGTAACATGCGGCTAGCCATCCAGCGTTCCTTCTCTATCCAACGGCTATAAGCAACTAAAGTGAAAGGAGCCAACACTTAGCAGTTTTTAGCCTGAACAGGCAACAACCGAAAACTGAAAACTGATTTATACTAGTTGTTTTTTCTATAGGAACAACTAGACTCAACATGCAGGGACAACAAAGAACTGAAAACTGAACAATTTAGTAACACTTGTCATTACAATTTACAACTAATTAGCATATGAAGTCTGTAGCCAGATCAAGCACACACATATGCATATATTAGCCCTAAACCTATGCATGACGTGGCCCGCTGCGGAGGCGTTCAACTCGACCCGGCATACGTTCTGCCGCCCCCGATGGTGACGCGGGAGGAGGAGGTGAAGGCAGCCTACCAGGACACACTAGAGGAGGCGCTCCCGCGCGCCCTGAAGGATAGCAAACGTGAGCAGGACACACGCTGGGAAGGCTTGGAGGAGACCCTTGTGATGTTGGCGGCGGGGGACTGCATCTATCCCTGGCACCGTCGTCGCTGCCCAAGCCCGCCCCACACTTATGTGACCCCGTCGAGCCGTCTCAATGGCAGGACTGCCTTCGCGAGTGGGTGGGCGTGTCATCTGTGTGGCTGGGCACGACGCCGGAGCTGGAGGTTGGCATACCTCCAAGAATGAAGGGCCCGCGCGCAGGCGGAGGAGGGGGGGGGGGCGGGGAGCGACACATGCAGCAGGAGCGCGAGAAGGAAGAGCGCATGCAACGCCGAGCACACGAGGAGGAGGAGTGCGTGCGCCGCGCAGCAGGTCTGCGAGCGTCGCAGACCGCGGAAGAGGTAGCACGGGCGACGTGGCAGCAGGTCTTCCCGTGGGCGGGGCCGCCGTCGGACTTTTCGACCTCACCAGCCCGGACGATGACACGCTGGACAGTGTGCTGGGTGGCGACCGGGTGACGGTATTTTTTTAGTTCCAAATTCATATTTAATTAAGTTGAATTGGACTTTGGCGGTGGTTGATCGGCCGATTTAATGTTTAATTATGTTAACTTTATGTTTAAATATACGCATGTTTTTGCAATATTTTTTATTTGGATCCACGTGAAAAATGCGTCGGCCATTGTTAGACGTATCGGTCGATCCAAATGAAAATGCGAACACATCCGTACACCCAGCTGACCAAAATAGACAAATAATGGACAAAAGCCAAGTCTACGTTTGCGCGTTGGAGTTGCCCTAACACCCTCCAACCTTTTTTCACTTTGGTCGCTTTGACCTGAACTAGCCTGCCTATTCCACTTTTTCACCGTGTACGTTTCCGTCGTTCTGAGATTACAAGTGTTGGGTCTTTTTTGCTTTGCTGGCTGACGGCCGTTGGATGGAGAAAGAACGCTGGATGACTAGCCGCATGTTATCCCGTGACTGCCAAGAGGCATGACACCTGATCCCAGTCCGCCTCTTGGCAGTCACCGGGTAACATGCGGCTAGCCATCCAGCGTTCCTTCTCTATCCAACGGCTATAAGCAACTAAAGTGAAAGGAGCCAACACTTAGCAGTTTTTAGCCTGAACAGGCAACAACCGAAAACTGAAAACTGATTTATACTAGTTGTTTTTTCTACAGGAACAACTAGACTCAACATGCAGGGACAACAAAGAACTGAAAACTGAACAATTTAGTAACACTTGTCATTACAATTTACAACTAATTAGCATATGAAGTCTGTAGCCAGATCAAGCACACACATATGCATATATTAGCCCTAAACCTATGCATGACGTGGCCCGCTGCGGAGGCGTTCAACTCGACCCAGCATACGTTCTGCCACCCCCGATGGTGACGCGGGAGGAGGAGGTGAAGGCAGCCTACCAGGACACACTAGAGGAGGCGCTCCCGCGCGCCCTGAAGGAGAGCAAACGTGAGCAGGACACACGCTGGGAAGGCTTGGAGGAGACCCTTGTGATGTTGGCGGCGGGGGACTGCATCTATCCCTGGCACCGTCGTCGCTGCCCAAGCCCGCCCCACACCTATGCGATCCCGTCGAGCCGTATCAATGGCAGGACTGCCTTCGCGAGTGGGTGGGCGTGTCATCTGTGTGGCTGGGCACGACGCCGGAGCTGGAGGTTGGCATACCTCCAAGAATGAAGGGCCCGCGCGCAGGCGGAGGAGGGGGGGGGGGGCGGGGAGCGACACAGGCAGCAGGAGCGCGAGAAGGAAGAGCGCACGCAACGCCGAGCACACGAGGAGGAGGAGCGCTTGCGCCGCGCAGCAGGTCTGCGAGCGTCGCAGACCGCGGAAGAGGTAGCACGGGCGACGTGGCAGCAGGTCTTCCCGTGGGCGGGGCCGCCGTCGGACTTTTTGACCTCACCAGCCCAGACGATGACGCGCTCGACAGGTGCTGGGTGGCGACCGGGTGACGGTATTTTTAGTTCCAAATTCATATTTAATTAAGTTGAATTGGACTTTGGCGGTGGTTGATCGCCCGATTTAATTTTTAATTATGTTAACTTTATGTTTAAATATACGCATGTTTTTGCAATATTTTTTATTTGGATCCACGTGAAAAATGCGTCGGCCATCGTTAGACGTATTGGTCGATCCAAATGAAAATGCGAACACATCCGTACACCCAGCTGACCAAAATAGACAAATAATGGACAAAATCCAAGTCTACGTTTGCGCGTTGGAGTTGCCCTAACACCCTCCATCCTTTTTTTCACTTTGGTCGCTTTGACCTGAACGAGCCTGCCTATTCCACTTTTTCACCGTGTCGTTTCCGTCGTTCTGAGATTACAAGTGTTGGGTCCTTTTTGCTTTGCTCGCTGACGGCCGTTGGATGGAGAAAGAACGCTGGATGACTAGCCGCATGTTATCCCGTGACTGCCAAGAGGCATGTCACTTGATCCCAGTCCGTGTGTGCACATATTACCATGACTCCATATTATTTGGAGACAGGGCTCGCGAGTGCCACGTCACGCGAACCGGTTCGGCGTAAACAACGATGGAAAAAAATCTTAGCAAAACGTTTAAAATCAACCGCCTGAAAACAATGTCACCTAAAACGACTGGCCTGCGCGACCGTGTCTATGAGAGAAAGAGGCCGCCTATTTTCTCTTGACTTTAGAGCATCTACCGCCTGATCTTGCATCTCTCGGACGGCCCCTCGCACCTTCACACCCGTATATCTCATATTTGGCATCCTATATTCATACAAATTCATGCAACGTAATACGTACATCACCAAAAACGGTCAAAATCGAGAGGAAACGGCGATATAAACTGACATCAAATGGACATAATTCACATAAACATCATCAAGAGATCACCAAACGGGAATAATTCACAAAGTTCAACGATCCGACACATTCTAACTACACACCAATACTAAATTATCTAAAAGGAGAGGGCGAGCTTCACCATTTCCTCGTTGCCCTTTGCCCTTTCGGTCGCCGACGATGTTGTAGGCGTCCGCAGCAGGAGGTGAGTCGACGTCGGAGCCGTCGGAGTCAGACCCGTTGGAGGAGGAGGAATCACAGATGACGATGTAGCCTTGCAAGCGCTAGACGATGCGGTCTTGTTTGCGCTTGAGCTTGGCCACCCTCGTCATCTCCGCTACTGCCTCCACCACCTCCCGCTCGGATTTCTCAATACCAAGTCAGAACTGTGCGGCGTTGATCTTTCGTAGCCATCGGGCGTCCGTCTCCCCTGTGGTAAGTGAGCAACGGTACACCACTGGAGGAGACGCTCCTCCTCGTTGGACACCGGAATAACGCGGCGGCGTCGGGCGGACTTTGCAGCCGCGTCGGACCCTCCCCCCTCTTCCTTGCCCTCTGCCTCTCGCGGCGGGCGGCGCGTCCGACTTCGGAGTTCGCATCCGCAGCGCCAGCGGAGCAGACACTAGGACCCACCGTTGCCCTCACGGAGCAGCGGTCGGAGATGGAGGAGGTCGTCGGGCGGGCGAAGCAGATTGGGCAGGCCTCGTAGATCCGCGCGCGGTGCGAGAATGGTCGCCATCGGCGCTGTGGTGACGAGGTACAAGAGGCATCGCACCGGACCCGGAACTGTCGCCTGTATCGACCCGCGAGCGCTCGAGCGCGATACAAAGCGCCGGGTCCTCCTCGTCTTCGGAGCTGCCATCAGAGTGGCTGATGGTGCTGTACATGCTCGACGGCGCTACAGATTGGACTGATTGGTGAAAGGGGAAAGTCGGGGAGCGGAGCGGAGTGAAATGAGCTAGGGTTTGCTCCGGAGGGGGGTTATGTGGGGTCGGGGGTGGGCTAGCAGTGGGCCGCGCTGACATGGCGGACGCGTCCGAGCGCGCTCGGGCCGCCTCATATCTGCTCTATATTTGGGCTGGATATGAGGGGTGCCGGTCAGCCCGGGCGTTTGTCCGCGTTTTGAGAGCTACGGTTGGGTCGATTTTTGTGACCTGTCAATGACCGGACGGCCTGACCGGGCGTTTGAGATGGGTATGAGGGGCTGGTTGTAGATGCTCTTAACTCCTTCACATGGTTGCTCCTTCACTAGTTTTCCCCTCATCTTTTTCCTCTCCCACCTCCTCTTCTGTTGCATCTGAGAGTGAGAAGTACCCATGGCGACTCCGACCACCAGCCGACGTTGCTGCAAACCGGGATGGACGGCGACCACCATCACCACCAGCACCCTGCCCAAATAGGGGTTGACGCTGCCCACGAGGGGCGAACGTGACCACGAGCTATGTGCACCTCGCCATGGGGCACACCACCATTGCTGCGAGTGGGAAGGAGCAGCATGGTGCTCGCCATGGGCGCACCAGCCACCAGCATAGCACAGACACCGGTGATGCATCATAGCAGGAAGATCGCAGGCGGGCACCACTCGTCGCCGGTGCTGCAACGCAGCACACAGGAGGGAGGTTTGGCTGCTCTCCGCTGTCGTTGCAAGGCAGCACGACGGCCGGAGGCGTGCGCCGCTCGCCACCGATGTTGCAACGCCGCATGCAACAGTGTGCTGGGTGGTGACCGGGTGACGGTATTTTTTTAGTTCCAAATTCATATTTAATTAAGTTGAATTGGACTTTGGCGGTGGTTGATCGGCCGATTTAATTCACACAGTTCAACGATCCGGCACATTTTAACTACATACTAATACTAAATTATCTAAAAGGAGAGGGTGAGCTTCACCATTTCCTCGTCGGCCCTTTGCCCTTCCGGTCGTCGGCGATGCTGTAGGCGTTCGCAGCAGGAGGTGGGTCGACGTCAGAGCCGTCAGAATCAGACCCGTTGGAGGAGGAGGAATCACAGATGACGATGTAGCCTTGCAAGCGCCGAACGATGCGGTCTTCTTTGCGCTTGAGCTTGGCCACCCTCGTCGCCTCCGCTGCTGCCTTCGCCACCTCCCGCTCGGATTGCTCAATACCGAGTTGGAACTGTGCGGCGTTGATCCTTCGGAGCCGTTGGGCGTCCGTCTCCGCCGTGTTAAGTGAGCAACGATACACCCACTAGAGGAGACGCTCCTCCTCGTTGGACACCGGCATCACGCGGCGGCGTCGGGCGGACTTTGCAGCCGCGTCGGACCCTCCCCCCTCTCCGTTGCCCTCTGCCTCTCGCGGAGCGCGGCGCGTCCGACTCTGGAATTCGCATCTGCGGCGCCAGCGGAGCGGGCACTAGGACCCACCGCTGCCCGCGCGGACCAGCGGTCGGAGATGGAGGAGGTCGTCGGGCGGGCGAAGCAGATAGGGCAGGCCTCGTAGATCCGCGTGCGGGGCATGAATGATCGCCGTTGATGCTGTGGTGACGAGGTATAGGAGGCGTCGCACCGGACCCAGAACTGTCGCCTGTATCGACCCGCGAGCGCTCGAGCGTGACACGGAGCGTCGAGTCCTCCTCGTCTCCGGAGCTGCCATCGGAGTGGCTGACGGTGTTGGACATGCTCGACGATGCTACGGATTGGGGAAAGAGGAAAGCCAGGGATTATGTGGGGTCGGGGGTGGGCCAACAGTGGGCCGCGCTAACATGGCGGACGCGTCCGAGCGCGCCCGGGCCGCCTCATATCTGCTCTATATTTGGGCTGGATATGATGGGTGCCGGTCAGCCCGGGCGTTTGTCCGTGGTTTGAGAGCTCCGGTTGGGTTGGTTTTTGTGACCTGTTAGTGACCGGACGGCCTGACCGGGCGTTTGAGATGGGTATGAGGGGTCCGGTTTTAGATGCTCTTATCTCCTTCACACGGTTGCTCCTTCACTAGTTTTCCCCTCATCTTTTTCCTCTCCCACCTCATCTTCTGTTGCATCTGAGAGGGAGAAGTGCCCATGGCGACTCCACCACCAGCCGACGTCGTTGCAAACCGGGATGGATGGCGACCACCACCAGCACCTCGCCCAAATAGGGGTTGACGCTGCCCGCGAGGGGCGAACGCGACCACGAGCTGTGTGCACCTCGCCATGGGGCACACCACCATTGCTGGGAGTGGGAAGGAGCAACGTGCTACTCGCCATGGGCGCACCGGCCACCAGCGTAGCGCAGACGCTGGTGATGCATCGTAGCAGGAAGATCGCAGGCGGGCGCCACTCGTCACCGGTGCTGCAACGCAACACACAGGAGGGAGGTTCGGCTGCTCTCCGCCATTGTTGCAAGGCATCACGAAGGCCGGAGGCGTGCGCCGCTTGCCGCCGATGCTGCAACGCCGCATGCAAGAGGTGTTGCGTTGGAGCTTTTTTTGCGCCGCCCGGTCGTTGGAGCTGCGATGGGGTTGGAACGGACTCCATCGGGGCTGCCGTGAAGCTTCGCCGGAGCTGCAATGAAGCTTTCGTCGGAGTTGAAGCTTCACCGGAGATCAGTGGCGAATGCAGGAATAATTTTTAGATGTGGCGGTCCTTACAAAGGAGAAAAATATGTAAAATGCAACTGTCCAAGAACTCACTAAAATATTAGATATATATCACTTTGTGTTATGCAAATACAACTAAAATCGGAAATTTGAGTACTAGGTCGTTAATCCTGCATGTACTCGCGTTTTTATTCCGTGGAGTTTTACATCATCCCCACTAGCTAGGTACTAGTACCTTGTCCATGCCCAACGTCTAGGTGTACTATTATATTTGCTTCAAATTTTTAGGTGTGGCGGCTGCCAGGCCTTGCCAGATAGCTGGCTTCGCCACTGCTGGAGACGTTGCGTTAGGTGTTGCCATGGAGCAGCTCTTCGGTGGCTCCCGGTGCTGCGTTGCAGCGGTCACGGGCGGCTCTGAGAGCTGTGATGCAGCACTCATCGGCGGCTCCGGTGCCAAGATGTCATAGGCGCACATATCATGGCAGGGTGTTGTGTTGCTCTGCAACGTCGCCGTCTTCACAGGAGACGTGGGGTGCTGAACTGAATCGCATGATGGGTGGATTTAGAGGAGGGAAGACACCAGGCTGCCTTGCTGAGATTGAGGCCGCCAGTGCCATATCGGATGGCTAATTAGCCGGATGATTTTCTCCGACTGATTTGTAGCAGCCGCCAAAATCTTACGTACCGAGAAATAGACCTGACAAATTTTTAAAAAATCTGACCTAACCAGGGTCTCCTCGTGAGTCATGACCCTCCTTCCGTCCCGCCGCCACCTCCTCTCCTTCCTCGTCTTCTGCCACGCCCCACCTCCGCGACCCGATCTTCGCCGCCGGGCCTCCTCCTCTATCCCACGATCCTTGGGTGGGGTTCCACGCGAGGCGCTACATGTGAGATGGGCGCTGACGGGAAGGCCGCGAAGGCGCAGTGGGCGGCACGGGTGATCCTCTCGGTGGCGCACGCCATCAGCAATGTCCCACCGTGCTGCTCTGTGTCGCCGCCCTTCTTTGACCGGGACTGCTCCATCACCACTCGCCTTCATCGCGTACTACAATCGCACACCGGCTGCCTCAGAACGGCTGCATCCGACTGGCTCCCGACTCCGGCCGCATCGGCCTCGTCGGATGCGTCGCGTGGCTGCCGACTTCGGCCGCGTCGGCCTCGCCGGCTGCGCCAATCGTCATCGCCGGCTTCATCTCGGACTCCGCCGCCACCCCACCTGCACCGAGCGACGTCCCATACCTCGTGCGCGATCGAATTGATCACCCGCTCACCCGTGATCCACCTCATCTACGCTGTGCGACTAACCAGATTAGTCAGTTGCATGCGCCTCTGCCGGTCCTATGACGACTGTCCCCAAGTACAGTGCGCTCCTCCACCGGTCGAGCAACGGACTGCTACTGCATCACCCCGTCGGGCCGCAGCGCCGCTGGCCCGTGGTTCTTCCCGCGGCTGCACCGACTTGTGTGTTACCGCTGCGTCGCTCCTTTGGTCCGTAGTGCCGCGACACGCGGTCCCCGCGAGCCGCCCCTACAACACCCCTTCAGGATGTAGTGTCGCGACACGCGGTCCCCGTCGCCGCCCGAGGCCGTCCCCGTGGCTGCACCGACCCGTCGCCGCTGCGCTACCCCATCGGGCCGTTGCGTCGCGGCACGCGGTCCACGCAGCCGCCCCGAGGTCTTCCCCTCATCGCCCCAACTGCCTGCTCTCACTGCGTCGCCCCTTCGGGCCGTAGCGCCGCAGCCCGCGGTCCACTCCGCCGTCTCCATGCGTCGTCTCAACATGGTATGCGTCGCGCCGCCTCCCTTGGGGCAGGAACACCACCGTCCACGTCGGTCTTCCTCACGCTGTCGGATTCTTCCTCGCCTACTTCGAACATCGTCGCCGCGCTCCTAACCAGCCGCCGCTCCTCTTCGGCACCGCTGCTGCTCGCTCATCCGAGCTGCGCCGCCCATCCACCCCCTCATCCCCGTCCGGTACCAGCTCATCGCCAGCGTCGCCGCCGTCGTCTACCCCGACCACTTCATCTACTCCGACCACCGCGGGCAACATCGCCCCCCCCATCAATTTGCGCCTCAACCGTCGTCGAGTCCTTCTCTGCTAGCCTCCTCGACACGGCGTACCAGTTTGTGCAGGTCCCCGTCTACGCATGCCCGGTGCTGGCAACACCGGCGCGTGCCTTCGTCCCCGATGTGTTCCTAGGCCTGGCAAGCCTCGAGAAGCGCACCATCAACATCGACTTCGTCCGTCTACACATGCCCGGTGCTGGCAACACCGATGCATGCCTTCATCCACGATATGTCCCCGGGCTTGGCAATCCCGACGAGACGTGTCATCAACAACGTCTTCCTCCCGACGCACCACTACTTCAACACCACTGTGTCCATGACTAACTCGGCGCCTCCTTGCGCCCGCGGCTCCACGGCGACTTTCTCGACACCGGCCTCCCCGACTCGGCATCGACCACGGCGTTCTTCGCACGACTACCTCGACCACGGCTACACCACCCTACGCTCTCGGATACCTTGACAACGACACAAAGGGCTACCACCTTGCTTGAGCAACCTCGTCGGTTTCTACTCCAGCCACGACTTCCGTGACGCATCGACCGTTATGACTGTGGGGGGATGACCGTTGGCTTACCTTCGGATTCTTCTCCACCGTGTGCGTCGCTACCATTGTGACTGCGACGGGATGTTGAGTATAATGATTAGTTAGGAAATATGAGATGAACTAGGATTTGTCTTGCCTTGTCTTGTACTCCAAATTGATCATGTACTCCTATATATATGCCCACGAGGCTCAAGCAATAAACATCGATTCCAGCAATCCATCTTTATCCGTCTCAACACTCTGGATGTGCGTTTGGTGCTTCTCGCGGCGGCCTTCGAGGAGCACCTGCCGTCAAGCGTGCGCAGATGCTTGTCATTGTGTAGTTCCCGTTCCTTCTCCCAGCGGACCACAATTGTCGCCACCATCATTGTCGCAGTCGCGGTACCTCTATCGATTGAGCATAAGTTGGTCCTCTCTTGGCCCTTTGCCTCCCTTCTCTTCCCTTCTTTTTGTTAGGAATGCTTTCGAATCAGGCAGCTTCCCTTCTTTGGTTAGGAGTATTACAGGGATGGTGTGGGTGCGATTCCGCCGAGATGTGGCTCAGGTGGATGTCTGCAATGCAGCAATCATAAATCCTCTCAAATGATAAGTGCCACACGTGTGGCACGAAGCAACATGGTCCAAACAGATGACATCAACGAAATCTTATTAGTTTTTCAAACTTAAAAATATTTTATCTCTCAAATAAAAAATCCGATCAAAAAACTCTTTTCATCAATAAATCCATCTCGATGAGATCTTCAAAATTAGATCCCATATAGATATGTTTCGACGGCTTTTTTGGGGTCAAAAATTGCCATGATGTTTACACCGAATTTGTCGTAGTGTTACACTAAAGTTGACAAGATATGTTTCATCTAATTTTTTCTTCTAGATTTAAAGATATGATTGTATTTCAACTACTTTTCATGGCAAATTTTATTAATTGACCATGGCAATTTATAGTAATTCACCACCAAAAATTTAATTCATGGATCATGACAATTTTTAGTAATTCATCATGGCAAATTTAGTTTATAAATCATGACAATTTTAGTTTATAGATCATGGAAATTTTAGTATGTTGACCATGGCAATTCTAGTATTTTAACCATCAAAATTAAATTTTGTTTGAACCATGGCAAATTTTGGCGCATGTATCATGGCAAATTTAAGTAATTCATCATGCCAATTCTAGTTTATGGTTCACGGCAAATTTGAGTCATTGACCATGCATTTTTAAAGTAATTGACGATGGATTTCTTTTTAATTGTGAACTATGTCAAAATTATTTCATGGATCATGGAAAATTTTAGTAATTCACCATGGCAAGTTTAGTTTCTTAACATGTCAACATTTATTGTAAACGTAGAAGAAAAAGTAGTTGAAACATATCGTGGCAACTTTCGTGTAAACACCATGGCAATTTATGTGCAATAGACATGACAACTTTTAACCAAAAAACTCCTCGAAACATATCAATATGGGATCTAGTTTCGAAGATCCCGTCGCGACGGATTTAATGGTGAAAAGGTTTTTCAATCGGATTTTTCATTCAAGAGATAAAACATTTTAAAAACTAAAAACCCAAAAGATTCATGCTGGCATCATCAGTTTCGTCATTTGTGCATGCATGCGGTGACGTGGCACGATCTATGGTGATGGGGGTGTTTGGCCTAAATTGTTTCGTGGCACACGTGTGGTACTTATCAGGGTCCTAAATCCTCTGGTTTGTCTTCTTCCTGGTCTGGCTTAAAACATCCAGCCATAAGTTCTGAGGCGTGAAGTTAATGTTGTTGACTTAGCTAACGCGAGATGGGTTTGTGCACACGTATATTCAGAAGCTTGAGTCAAGAGTAACTTAGTGTGGTCTATCGCAACCTCAGACGCGACTCTTGTGGATGTGGATATCATTTGAAGACTTGACTCGCAGAAATCATCTACCAGGCCAACTATGGTGTGGTGTTTAATCTATCTAATATGTAAATTGTCAACATGAACTCTGAAATACTTTGGTTATTTCTGCTAGAAATAAACCGCGACGGCGTGTGTGTTCGTGGTGACCAGCGTGAGTTGACTCGGTATAGGTCTGTGTGTGAGAGCCTGACTTAATATGAATGATAGACTACTCATATCAACAAGGAATTCCTTCTTTTTCGGAAGCATATTAAAAAGAACTCCAAAGTTAACCGTGCTTGGCTTGAAGTAATTCTAGGATGGGTGACTGACGAGAAGTTGATCCCCGATGCGTGAGAGTGAGGACAAAGTGCGCAGGAAAGACTAGTGTTGGTATGTGGGGCTAGTCTAGATCCTGCACAATGACCATGAACTGGTGGGAGTAATTCTAGGATGGGTGACTGACCGTGAAGTTGATCCCGGGTGCGCACGAGTGAGGACAAAGTGCGCGGGAAAGACTAGTGTTGGTCTGTGGGGCTAGTATAGATCACGTGCAACGTCCATGAACTGGTGGGTTGTGGCCGGGTCGTTACACCGGGCAGGGTCTGGACGCCAGTGCGTGGCCGCGTTCATGTTCGTGGTGTGCGTGTGTGGCGTGTTGGTTGCTACTTTGTAGATGCGTTGGGTTTTTCCCCGAAGAGGAAGGGATTAATGTGGTAGATTAGCAAGAAGTATTTTCCTCAGTAAGAACCAAGGTTTATCGAACCAATAAGAGAATCATGCAATCAACCGTCGACAGTACCTACACACACAAGAGAAAATTACTTGCACCTAACATGGGCAAGAGGGTTTCCAATCCCCTTGTACTCGTTAATTGCAAGAATCAAATCTGATAGTAGTTGTAGATAAATTCCAAGGTAAATTAAAAGAAAATAAATTACATCAAAGTAAATGGAGCTTTGGTAAATATGTGGAATAGACCCAGGGGGCATAGTTTTCACTAGAGGCATCTCTCTCAAGAACACAACATACGATAGGTAACGAATTACTGTTGGGCAATTGATAGAAAAATGCATAGTTATGATGTTATGCATGGCATGATCATGTACATAGGAATTACGTCCGTGACAAGTAGATAGACAACTGTCTGCATCTACTACTATTACTCCACCAGCCGACCGCTATCCAACATGCATATATGGCATTAAGTTCATGACAAACAGAGTAACACTTTAAGCAAGATGACATAATGTCGACAAAGTATGACAAGCAATATGTTCAGACCCCGTTGTTTTATACTTAGTAGCAACAATACAAATACGGGCCTCGCTACCCTTACTTTCACCAGGTGAGGACACCGCAAGATTGAACCTACTACTATGCACCACTCCCTCTGATGATCTACTCATCTACTTGGACAAAGAAAACTCATAGATCGGAAAGCATACATAGCTATAACAAGCACACATAATAAAGTCATAATAGATTTTAGATTTGACTCAATTAGTTTCGATGAATAATCTGATCATAAACCCACAAGTCATCGGATCCCAACAAACACATCGCAAAATAGGATTACATCGGATTGATCTTCGAAGAGAACATAGTATTGAAGATCAGAGAGAGAGAGAGAGAGAGAGAGAGAGAGAGAGAGAGAGAGAGAGAGAGAGAGAGAGAGAGAGAGAGAGAGAGAGAGAGAGAGAGAGAGAGCCATCTAGCTAATCACTATGGACCCGTAGGTCTGTGATGAACTACCCACACATCATCATTGTAACACCCCAAAAATTCTAATTGGGTTTAACAAAGATTTTTATTCCTTTGAGATGGAATATTTAAAACTTTTGACATGATTTTCTTTTCAACTCAAAGGATGAAAATTCTTATAAAACTTGGTTCTGGATTTTTAATATTTCAGATGGTGTTTCTTGCATATCAATATTTTCTTGGCATTTTTATATAAAAAAATCACTTTGGAGAAATTATTTCAAAGACCTTTATTTGAGACTCATATTTCTTCTTAGGCCATTCAACATTTCAAAATCCTCCTCTCTAAAGTTTTCCTATCTGACCCAAGGAAACCAACACATGTTTTTCACAAAGACCCCAACCAGAAATTATATTTTTACTTCATAAAATATTGCAAAACTATTTTCTGCCTTTTATTTTGGACCCATAGGATTTACAAAGGAAGTGTTTGATTCCTTGAGCTTTTGACCCCAAATAAATTATCCCTGCTTCACCTTAGTATCCACAACCAGATTGTGCAAAAACCCACTGGTCTTTAGTTCAAAATTTTCAAACTGTTTTCAAATGAATTTGGACCAAAAATGTTTTTCTTGCTGGATACCCTCCTTCCCCTACTTCAAAAATTCTAAGAAAATCAGGAAACCTCTAGGATCCCCAGTAGATAACCCCTCCAAGTTTCAGCCCAAGCAAAATTTCCTAAGTCCCACTGGCATACGGTCGAACAGGTGGCGTGCACTGTTTCAGACAATTTCAAAAATTGTCAGGTTCAGTGACAATCTCACTAGTGTGCTCGTTTGCCCCTTGCTCATGGTGCTCCCTTCCTATCCAGAGCGCCGCACGGTCCCTTGGACGGGTCTGGCCGTCGGTGGTGAGCTGGCACGCCGGCTCCGGCCTCTCCCGCGGCGGCAGAGGCGCCCGTTGCGGCCACCAGGAGCCAACTCTGCAGACCGGCGCCGCCCAACGCCGCCCAAGCCACCAGAAGCCCACGCGTGTCCATCCCCCACCCTGAGCGCGCTGCAGCACCGTCGCCATGGCCTGAGCGGCACAGAGCACGCCGGTTGCAGCCGCCGCGCCCGTGAGCTCCGGTCCATCGAGCGGCGGCATTAGGTCGAAGAGGAGCTCGATTAAGGGTAAAACGGAACCCCTGGAGCTTGCTGTAGCCGTCCCCGCCACCGTAAGCACCTGCAAATCCCCTAGCTTGCCGTGATCCACGTCGGAGTTAGGTCCGTCATGGCAACAACCTCGCCCGCCTATAAATAGGAGACCCCGAGCCACCCTCCAACCCAGCACCACTCCACAACACCACAGAGCCATGCCCAGCCTCACAGAGGACCTCAGGGAGGTCTTCTTCCCCGACTCCGCCCGCCCCGATACGCCTTGGGCTCCAGCAAAATTCACTCAGGTGAGTGGATGCTCTAGCTTGGCAAGTAGCCTCCGAATGCACCCACCCCTCTGACCCGCGCTCCAATTTGACGGCTGCAGGTATCTCCGGTGAGATTGACCTGCACCCGAAACCGTCGTCCGCAGGAGTGGAGGTAGCCGTCGACGTGGTGCTCGCCGACCACCCCTTCCACCACCCACCGTCACGGAAAGACCCCGTGAGTGCACCTGCGCCTTTAGTTTCCCCTGATCTGCAGTAGATCGTCGTCGGCGACCACCGCGAGCTCTCTGTTGCCGGCGCCAGTTTTCAAACCTGACAGGTGTGGCCCATTGTCAGGATTCTCTTCTTTTTGAACCGTTTTCAAAAACCGTATTTCATTAGAAGGCGTTTTCCTCTCTGGCTTTTGTATTTTTCTCCGAAGCGTTTTCTGTTTTTCCCAGTCTAGCTCCTGGGTAACTTTTGTCTATAACAGATAGGTCCCTGGGCTTATTTTCTTTATAACTTTGAAACAGAAAATGATTTTGAGTTGATTCTTTTTCTGCAAATTTTATTTCTCTGTCTAGTTTTTTGTGATATTTATCTAAAAATATTTTGGGACAACTTTTATACGCACTCGGTATTTACGTTAGAATTCGATATTTGTGTGACGTAGATACCGAAGGTGGAGACGCTGCCGTCAACTTCGCCGAGCTAGCTTCCGACTACGTTGATCCAGGCAAGCATGTTTGAACCTTTGATATGATGAGTGTTTTTTATGTTTGCTTAATAAGATTTCTTAAAGCATGTAGATATAATATCATATGATGAATGTTATATTTCATGCATGATGATTTGCAAGTGAGATAAGAACTTGGTAAGTTCATGAAATGAATGGTCAACCTAGTCACGAGGTGACATGAAAGGTTGTTGACGGGTGATGTTGGAGCATGCGAGTGTTACATAAAAGCTACTTAACTCCAGTGTTGACATAGATCGAGTCTTGTACCCGTTTACCTTATTTTCGTGGTGCCACATGTTTTCCGCAAGGAATACGGTTTAGTAAGTTGCAAACCTCTTTCCATGTACACACCAAATAGAGGGGCCGTGATGAGGGTTCCATGGCCCTGGAATAATGCCCGTCATCCGGTCAGGGGGCATGGGTGTTTCCGGCTGAGGCCGAGAGGGGGCCACCCCTTAGTAGCGCGCGGTATAAATTTGATCCCATGCTATTCGAGGCATGGGCCTCCCCGTCTTATAGTTTTTCTTGAACATTGCTTTGGGTGATTCCGGGCAACGTGATGTGAAATGGGTGTGTACTGGTTATGTGTGTTTTCTTCTAAAGCATCGTAAACGGAACTAGTCAGTCATGACTACCGAAATCCGTTGGCTGTGGGTAAAGAGTACAACCTCTGCAGAGTCAAACTATTCGAGTAGCCGTATCCACGGCCAAGGACATTGGTTGACAGGTCAAGTGTCGGTCTCAGTGTCAGTCTCTGGAGAACTAATATGGTTAATGGCAGAAATAAATTTTGTGATTATTATTGTTATTCATGGACTAACCTGAATATTGGTATGATGCACCGAGCACTCCTTGGGATGGTTCTACCTCCTGGATGCTCGTATTTTATTTTTGGATATAAGCTCTTTATGTGGCGTCGCTCAAACGCCAGACTGCGACACGCATGTTATTTATTTTGTTCATAGGCCCTTTTTGTGGCGTCGCTCAGACGCCCAACTGCGGCACGCATATTATTTATTTTCTTCATAAGCCCTTTATGTGGCGTCGCCCCGATGCCCGACTGAGGCATGTTTCAAATTCTATTTTTACCTTTCGAGGCGTCGCTTCAGACACCCGATCGGTTTATTTTATTTTATTTACCTTTCGAGGCGTCGCTTCAGACACCTGATTGGTTTATTTTATTTTTACCTTTTGAGGCGTCGCTTCAGACACCCGATTGGTTCATTTTATTTTTACCTTCTGAGACGTCGCTTCAGACACCCCATTGGCGTATTTTATTTTCTTGGAAATTTCGGGAGGATTACCACCCGATTTTTCATTTACCTTACCATGCTATGCTATTAATAATTATGTGTGCATTTAATCTAACCAGAATATGTGCATCATGTCTGCATTTGTTATATCTTATGTCTGAACTGTCTTGCGAGTACATTCAAAGTACTCACCTGGCTTGCTGATTTGGCGAGATGTTGACAAAGGCGATCTTATGGATGAAGAGTACGCTAGCGAGTCCGACGCCTAGAGGAGTCCCAGTCAGTCCCTTGTGATCCTGGAGTTTACCGCTTGTATTATATATGCTTACGCTATCCAATAAAATCATCGAGCCTCACTCCGACACTCGACGAGTTGTAAGATATTAGAGTCATGTCACTCACTTCACCGTGACATATTCACCACACCATATATTGTGAGTCAGTAGTACTACCATCATTTCCATTGTGATATATCCACCTCTATGTTAAATATTAGCGTGTTTGTAATAAATTGTTGAGCAGCCTCAGCTCAGCCTTGTATAATATTAAGTACTACTGGATTTCTGTATCAAGGATTATCTACCAGTATGAATTATTTTCTGTGCTGATCTGACAATAAGGGCGATTTTTCAATAAATGTTTTATTGCAAAACCGGTCCTGACAACCTTGGTACCAGAGCCAGGCTAACTGTAGGAAGCCACTAGGTGCGATTGCTAACAAGCAATTAGCCTAATTAATTTGTTATAGCATCCTGCAGATTGTAGCAATTTTTCTGTTAGTCATCATAAATTTATGATATGATTATCTGGAATTTTTGTCTACCTTTGTAGATGGCTGGCGGCGACTGTCTATCTCAGGTGTTTGCCAACGAGCCGGCGGGATTTTCCTGGCTCCTTGTCTCCATAGCCAAGATCGCGATTGGGCCATCAACCCGCCCCGAGTACACACTTTATTGGCACAAGATCAACGACAACCTGAGTATGCACCAGGCCTAGGTGCAGTTTAGGGGTGGGTGTGCTGAGACGCGTCGTCTTCGATTCGTTGGGAGAGCTATGCATACGGAGAGGCATGCTGTGCAGATGGCTGCCCGGGAGGCAATTGCTCGCCTCCGGGACACTCTTCCATCGATGAAGGCTAGTCGCTACCGCTACCTCCCATGCCACATCCCGTACAATTGCCACTACGCATTTGCTTGCACTAGGGGGGAGAGAGATGAAGCACTTGAGATGCTTGTTGACTACCTCATGGCACTAGAGGCAGCTTTTGATAGCCTCGTAGACGACTTTGTAGCCGCACGAATGGACCCAGTTCAGGCCTGTATGCTCAACAGGAATGAGCTCCTCCGTTGAGCCCCACCACTGTCATACAACACATGCGTAGCCTCATATTCGCCAACCATCATGTCCACTGCTCGCCGTCTACCTAGCACTGAAGAGTTTAACCAAGTCATTGCTCCTACCCTAATTAGAGCTGCACCACCCACTACCGCCAACCTAGCCGCGCAGCCTCGTGTTCCTCGCCTAGAGCCTATTCCTGAGGAGGTCGAGTCCCCAGCACCTCGTCTGGGACTTACCCTCGGCAGGCCGAGCGACGTTCTTACCATTTCGGACTGAGTACACCAATCTGAGGTGTGATGTTGCCGCGTGTAAGATATGTATATGTGTGTATATAGGCATGGAGAGAAGTAGTCTGTGTGCGCATCATATAGGAGTTCAGAGGAGTGCACTAGCTTAAATAACATGTCAGGAATGTGTACGCACATCCTAAGTGATGTACTATATAATTATGGCTTGCTTGTAAGATATGTATCATGCGGCCCTTCTCCGTACGCAATGAAATTTCAAGGAAAAATCTTTGAGTATTTTCTTTTATTTTATTCTCTTCAAGAAAAAATAATTTTACTGCCTGGATTTTTACTTATTTGATTTTTACAACAACACCCCAGAGTGAAAAATGCATCGTCCCTGGACTCGCTCCATGCCCAGTCCGCCGGAGGAAAATCACTTTACACAAACATGCAACAACTATACACAGGGACAATCAAGCCAGCAGGACAGCGACGCAACATTTTCACAAGTCTGTCGCCTTTATGAACAAAGCCAGCAGCAACACCAAGAAATGATGAATCACCTGATTAATATGGGAAATCACCGTGAACCATACCAGCAACGTTCCAAATTATCTGAGCTGCAAAAGACACGCCCTACAGTTTTCTCTCACACTGATCAGCCCCTGGAAGCAGACGATTGGCTACGTGACATTGAGAGAAAGCTGATTACTGCTCAATGTTCAGATCATGAGAAGGTACTGTATGCACCACATTATTTGACTGGAGCAACTGCATCATGGTGGGATAATTTCCTACGCATGCACCCCAATGAGAACAAAATTACCTGGGAAGAATTCAAGGAAAGTTTTCGTGGGGCGCACATCCCCAACAGTGCTATGAAACTTAAGAAAAGGGAGTTTGAGGATCTCAAGCAGCGAAGCACGACTGTAACAGACTACCTCAGTCAGTTTACGCAGCTATCCCAATATGCCAATGATGAATATATGACTGGAGATAAGAAGATGGAAAAATTTCTGGATGGACTCGCACCAGCGCTTAAATGCCAGCTGGTCGTACACACCTTCCCAGACTTCAAGACCCTTGTGGACAAGGCTATTGTGCTGGAAAATGAGTGCCGCAGCTTTGATGACATTCGCAACCGCAAGAGGGACAACTCTACACATTCACGCAACAACAAGTCCAAGAATGATTTCCAGAAAAATGCGGCACCTAGAGCACCAACTGCAGCACCTCGCCCGAACAATAATTTCCATGCCAGAAACAAGGAATTTACATATCGCCCAGGCATTACATGTTTTGCCTATGGAGAAGAAGGACACTATGCCAGGAAGTGCCCAAAGCAAGGACAAGGGAACACGGCTCCAAAGCCGAACAACAATGGAAATAACTCAGCTCCGAAGCGCAACAATTTCAACCCCAATAACAATCACAGGAAGGGCCACGTGAACCATGTGGCCAATGAAGAAGCGCAGAATGCACCAGACATCATACTCGGTACGTTTCCTGTCAACACAATTCCTGCCACGGTTTTGTTTGATTCTGGAGCCTCTCACTCGTTCATCTCGAAAAGTTTTGCTTTACAAAATCATTTTTCGATTCTCCCCTTGGAAAATTCGATGACCATCAAGTCCCCAGGAGTTAAGCAGACTACTCAAAGCTACTGTCAAGGTGTGATAATTGAGATTGAAGGATTAAAGTTTTGGGCAAATCTCATCGTGTTGGAAAATAACGGACTGGATATTATTCTGGGAATGGACTGGTTAACCACCAACAAAGGTTTTATTGACTGTTTCAACCGTGTTGTAACTCTCACCCATCATCATGGGAAGACAATAAGAGTCACAGCCACAGAAAGACCAGCTCCGCCTCAAGCAAGGCTGAACAAAGTGGACATTTCAGAATTAAGTAAAGTTCCGGTAGTCTGTGAATTTCTGGATGTATTTCCAGAAGATTTACCAGGTATGCCACTAGACCGGGAGATAGAGTTTATCATTGAGCTAGCACCTGGCACTACTCCCATTTACAAGAAACCATATCGGATGGCACCGTCTGAATTGGTAGAATTAAAGAAGCAAATAAAAGAACTATTGGAAAAAGGATATATCAGGCTAAGCTCCTCATCATGGGGATCACCAGTATTGTTCGCCAAGAAGCGAGATGGAACTTTGAGACTATGTGTAGATTATCGAGCTCTCAACATGGCTACCATCAAAAATAAATATCCGTTGCCACGGATAAATGATTTGTTTGAGCAGCTCGCGCAAGCCAAAGTTTTCTCCAAAATTGATTTGAGGTCGGGGTACCATCAATTAAAAATACTGTAAGAAGACATACCCAAGACAACATTCACCTCCAGATACGGATTATATGAATTTACAGTGATGCCGTTCGGACTGACCAACGCCCCAGCATATTTCCTACATCTCATGAACAAAGTCTTTATGAAATACATGGACAAGTTTGTTGTCATGTTCATTGATGATATATTGGTTTATTCCAAGACACCAGAAGAACATGCTCATCTTCTCAGAATCGTGCTGGGAGAATTAAGGAAGCATCAACTGTACGCCAAATTCAGCAAATGTGAATTTTGGTTGAAATAATTTGGATTTGTAGGCCACGTATTACCCAGGAAGGTATTGTCGTGGACCCAGATAAAGTCAAGGCCGTACTTGGATGGAAGCAACCAGCCAACGTAACAGACATCCGAAGTTTCCTGGGAATGGCCGGATATTACAGAAGGTATATTGAAGGCTTTTCCACCATAGCCAAACCCATGACACAGTTGCTCAAGAAAGATAAGAAATTCGTGTGGACCGAGGCCTGCGAGAAAAGTTTCCAAGAATTGAAGAAAAGGTTAACAACAGTACCAGTATTAATCGTGCCAGATATACACAAGAATTTTGAAGTCTATTGCGACGCGTCCAGGAAGGGTCTTGGATGTGTACTGATGCAAGAGGGTAAAGTGGTCGCCTATGCTTCAAGGCAACTGCGACGACATGAGGAAAATTATCCTACACATGACTTGGAATTAGCAGCAGTAATTCACGCCCTCAAAGAATGGCGGCATTTTCTCCTTGGCAATCGTTGTGAAATATACACGGACCATAAAAGTCCCAAATATATTTTCACACAGCCAGAGCTCAAGTTACGGCAACGGCGCTGGTTGGAACTAGTGAAGGACTACAACGTAGGAATTCACTATCATCCGGGTAAGGCAAACGTCGTTGCAGATGACCTCAGTCGGAACCCAAGTCCAGACAGGGCAGTCTACAACATTTACAACCTGAATTCCTACGGGAGTTTGCTAAGCTCAACATGATTTTGGTCATGGAAGGCACCGTTGCAAATTTGGAAATACAATCCACCTTGGAGGAGCAAATCAAACAGGCTAAACAAGGGCACCCCAGTATCGAGGGAATAAAAAAGAAAGTGAGTATGGGCAAGGCCTCAGAATTTGTCGTTGACGACAAGGGAATATTATGGTACGGAGACAGACTATGCATACCAAATAAAGAGGACCTCAAACAACAGATTTTGACTGAAGCTCATACCACCCCGTATTCCATTCATCCAGGAGGGACCAAGATGTACAAAGATATCCAAGAAAAAATTTGGTCGCAAGGTATGAAAAGAGATATAGCCACATTTATCGCATGCTATGACTCATGCCAACGCATTAAACCCGAACATCAGAAACCAGCAGGACTACTACAGCCAAACAGGATACCTGAATGGAAGTGGGACGAGATAGGTATGGGTTTTATTGTCGGGCTACCTCGGTCACGACACGGAAATGATGCCATATGGGTCATCATAGACAAGTTAACTAAGGTGGCACACTTCATTCCTCTGAAGACCACATACTCAACACAAAAGTTGGCCAGGCTTTATCTCGCCCGCATTGTCTGCTTGCACGGAGTTCCAAAGACCATAAGGTCAGACAGAGGCACGCAATTAGTCTCTAGATTTTGGGATCATCTACAACAAGCTTTGGGAACTCAGCTGGTATTCAGTACAACTTACGATCCTCAGACTGGAAGATAGACTGAACGCTTAAACCAAATTTTGGAAGACATGCTAAGGGCATGTGTTCTCACTTATGGGGCTAGTTGGGCAGACAGTCCGCCATATGCCAAATTTTCATACAACAACAGTTATCAGGCTAGTCTACAAATGGCACCGTTCAAAGCTTTGTATGGACGAAGATGTCATACACCACTTAACTGGTCCGAGACAGGGGATAGCCGTATCTTTGGCCCAGAAATGCTCAAAGAAGCCGAGGAAAAGGTTAAGATCATCACTGACAGACTCAAAGCGGCCCAAAGTAGACAGAAGAGCTACTACGATCAAAAGCACCGTGACCTCAATTTTGAACCAAATGAATTTGTGTACCTCCGAGTATCCCCAATGAGAGGTCTTCAGAGATTTAAAGTCAAAGGAAAATTGGCACCTCGATTTATTGGACCTTTCCAGATAATTGCACGAAGGGGCAGGGTGGCCTACCAACTAGACCTGCTCGCAGAACTGTCACACGTCCACAACGTATTCCACATATCACATTTGAGGAAGTGTGTGAGTAATCCAGAAAAGCAAGTATCACACGAAAGCATAGATATTCAGCCAAACCTCACATACGGGGAGCGTCCTATAAAAATATTGGAAGAGTCTGAAAGTAGAACCCGTCAGAATGTAATAAAAAAAATTCAAGGTTCAGTGGAGCAATCACACCGAGGATGAGGCAACATGGGAAAGAGAGGATTTTCTTCGGGCACAGCACCCACACCTATTTGAGGAATAGCTGAAATCTCGGGGACGAGATTTTTCCTAAGGGGGTAGGTGTTGTAACACCCCAAAAAATTTAATTGGGTTTAACAAAGATTTTTATTCCTTTGAGATGGAATATTTAAAACTTTTGACATGATTTTTCTTTTCAACTCAAAGGATGAAAATTCTTATAAAACTTTTTATAAAAGTTGGTTCTGGATTTTTAATATTTCAGATGGTGTTTCTTGCATAACAATATTTTCTTGGCATTTTTATAAATAAAAAAATCACTTTGGTGAAATTATTGCAAAGACCTTTATTTGAGACCCATATTTCTTCTTAGGCCATTCAACATTTCAAAATCCTCCTCTCTAAAGTTTTCCTCTCTGACCCAAGGCAACCAACACATCTTTTTCACAAAGACCCCAACCAGAAATTGTATTTTTACTTCATAAAATATTGCAAAACTATTTTCTGCCTTTTATTTTGGACCCATAGGATTTACAAAGGAAGTGTCTGATTCCTTGAGCTTTTGACCCCAAATAAATCATCCCTGCTTCACCTTAGTATCCACAACCAGATTGTGCAAAAACCCAGTGGTGTTTAGTTCAAAAATTTCAAAATGTTTTCAAATGAAGTTTGGACCAGAAATGTTTTTCTTGTTGGATACCCTCCTTCCCCTACTTCAAAAATTCTGAGAAAAATCAGGAAACCTCTAGGAGCCCCACTATATAACCCCTCCAAGTTTCACCCAAGAAAAATTTCCTAAGTCCCACTGACATATGGTCGAACAGGTGGCCTGCACTATTTCAGACAATTTCAGAAATTGTCAGGTTCAGTGACAATCTCACCAGTGCGCTCGTTGGCCCCTTGTTCACTATGCTCCCTTCCTATCCAGAGCGCCGCATGGTCCCTTGGACGGGTCTGGCCGTCGGTGGTGAGATAGCACGCCGGCTCCGGCCTCTCCCGCGGCGGCAGAGGCGCCCGTTGCGGCCACTAGGAGCCAACTCCACAGAACGGCGCCGCCTAGCGCCGCCCAAGCCACCAGAAGCCCACACGTGTCCGTCCCCCACCCTGAGCGCGCTGCAGCACCGTCGCCATGGCCTGAGCGGCACAGAGCACGCCGGTTGCAGCCGCCGCGCCCGTGAGCTCCGTTCCGTCGAGAGGCAGGATTAGGTCAAAGAGGAACTCAATTAAGGGTAAAACGGAACCCCTGGAGCTTGCTGTAGCCGTCCCCGCCACCATAAGCACCTGCAAATCCCCTAGCTCGCCGTGATCTGCGCCGGAGTTAGCTCCGTCACGGCAACTGCCTCGCCCGCTTATAAATAGGAGACCCCGAGCCACTCTCCAACCCAGCACCACTCCACAACACCATAGAGCCACGCCCAGCCTCGCAGAGGACCTCGGGAAGGTCTTCTTCCCCGTCTCCGGCCGCCTCGATCCGCCTTGGGCTCTGACAAAATTCACTCAGGAGAGTGGATGCCCGCAGCTCTAGCTTGGCCAGTAGCCTCCTAATGCACCCACCCCTCTAACCCGCGCTCCAATTTGACGGCTGCACGTATCTCCGGCGAGATCGACCTGCACCCGAAACCGCCGCCCGTCGGAGTGGAGGTAGTCATCGACGTGGTGCTCGCCGACGACCCCTTCCACCACCCACCATCGCGGAAAGACCCCGTGAGTGCACCTACGCCTTTAGTTTCCGCTGATCTACAGTAGATCGTCGTCGGCGAGCACGCGAGCTCTCTGTCGCCGATGCCAGATTTCAAACCTGACAGGGGTGGCCCATTGTCAGGATTCTATTCTTTTGAACCGTTTTCTAAAAGCGTATTTCATCAGAAGGCGTTTTCCTCTCTGGCTTGTGTATTTTTCTCCGAAGCATTTTCTATTTTTCCCAGTCTATCCCTTGGGTAACTTTTGTCTATAGCAGATAGGTCCTTGGGCTTATTTTCTTTATAACTTTTAAATAGAAAATGATTTTGAGTTTATTCTTTTTCTGAAAATTTTGTTTCTCTGTCTAGTTTTTTGTGATATTTATTTAAAAATATTTTGGGACAACTTTTATACGCACTCGATATTTACGTTAGAATTCGATATTTGTGTGACGTAGATACCGAAGGAGGAGATGCTGCCGTCAACTTCGCTGAGCTAGCTTCCGACTACGTTGATCCAGGCAAGCATGTTTGAACCTTTGATATGATGAGTGTTTTTCATGTTTGCTTAATAAGATTTCTTACAACATGTAGATATAATATCATATGATGAATGTTATATTTCATGCATGATGATTTGCAAGTGAGATAAGAACTTGGTAAGTTCATGAAATGAATGGTCAACCTAGTCACGAGGTGACCTGAAAGGTTCTTGACTGGTGATGTTGGAGCATGCCAGTGTTACATCAAAGCTACTTAACTCCGGTGTTGACATAGATCGAGTCTTGTCCCCGTTTACCTTATTTTCGTGCTGCCACATGTTTTCCGCAAGGAATACGGTTTAGTAAGTTGCAAACCTCTTTCCTTGTACACACCAAATAGAGGGGCTGTGATGAGGGTTCCATGGCCCTGGAATAATGCCCGTCATCCGGTCAGGGGGCATGGGTGTTTCCGGCTGAGGCCGAGAGGGGGGCACCCCTTAGTAGCGCGCGGTATAAATTTGATCCCATGCTATTTGAGGCGTCGGCCTCCCCGTCTTATAGTTTTTCTTGAATGTTGCTTTGGGTGATTCCGGGCAACGTGATGTGAAATGGGTGTGTACTGGTTATGTGTGTTTTCTTCTAAAGCACAGTAAACGGAACTAGTTAGTCATGACTATCGAAATCCGTTGGTTGTGGGTAAAGAGTACAACCTCTGCAGAGTCAAACTATTCGAGTAGCCGTGTCCACGATCAAGGACATTGCTTGGTAGGTCAAGTGTCGGTCTCAGTGTCAGTCTCTGGAGAACTAATATGGTTAATGGCAGAAATAAATTTTGTGATTATTATTCTTATTGATGGACTAACCTGAATATTGGAGTGATGCACCGAACACTCTTTGGGATGGTTCTACCTCCTGGATGCTCGTATTTTATTTTTGGATATAAGCCCTTTATGTGGCGTCGCTCAGACGTCCGACTGCGGCACGCATGTTATTTACTTTCTTCATAAGCCCTTTATGTGGCGTCGCTTAGACGCCCGACTGCGGCACACATGTTATTTATTTTCTTCAAATTTTATTTTTACCTTTCGAGGCGTCGCTTCAGACACCCGATCAGTTTTTTTACGTTTTGAGGCGTCGCTTCAGACACCCGATCGGTTTATTTTATATTTACCTTTCGAGGCGTTGCTTCAGACACCCGATTGGTTTATTTTATTTTTACCTTTCGGGGCGTTGCTTCAGACACCCGATTGGCGTATTTTATTTTCTTGGAAATTCCGGGAGGATTACCACCTGATTTTTTATTTACCTTACCATGCTATGCTATTAATAATTATGTGTGCATTTAATCTAACCAGAATATGTGCGTCATGTCTGCATTTGTTATATCTTATGTCCGAATTGTCTTGCGAGTACACTCAAAGTACTCACTTGGCTTGTCTATTTGGCCAGATGTTGACGAAGGCGATCTTATGGATGAAGAGTACGCTAGCGAGTCCGATGCCTAGAGGAGTCCCATTCAGTCCCTTGCGATCCTGGAGTCTACCACTTGTATTATATACGCTTCCGCTACCCAATAAAATCATCGAGCCTCACTCCGATGCTCGATGAGTTGTAAGATTTTAGAGTCATGTCACTCACTTCACTGTGACATATTCACCACCACCATATATTGTGAGTCAGTAGTACTACCACCATTTCCATTGTGATATATCCGCCTCTATGTTAAATATTGGCGTGCTTGTAATAAATTGTTGAGCAGCCTCAGCTCAACCTTGTATAATATTAAGTACTACTGGATTTCTGTATCAAGGATTGTCTACCAGTATGAATTATTTTCTGTGATGGTCTGACAATAAGGGCGATTTTTCAATGAATGTTTTACTGGAAAACCGGTCCTGACAATCATGGAGATAGCAAGGTTGATGAAGATGACCTCCATGATCGATGCCCCCTTCAGCCCAGTACCAGTGGAGGCCTCTAGATGTGATCATGGTGGAACAGAGACTTGCGGCAGTCAAAAAATTGATTCGGGGCTCCTTTTATGGTTTTTGGAATATATGAGAATTTATAGGATGAAGAGGTGGTGCACAGAGCCACGAGGGGCCCACAAGCTCACACGACACACCCTAGGGGGGCGCCGCCTGAGCTTATGGCTCTCTCGTGCAACGTATGGTCTCCTCTCCATGCTCCTAGGGTCTGTGTTGGTCTAGAAAAAATCACCGTAAAGTTTCGTTCCATTTGGACTTCGTTTGGTATTGATTTCCTACGAAACAAGAAAATAGACAAAAAGACAGGAACTGGCACTAGGTTAGTTCCCAAAAATTGTATAAAATGGCCACTAAAGTATATAAGTTTGATAAAATAGTAGCATGAATCAATGAAATATTATAGATACGTTGTATGCCCATGCTTAATTCCTACCTCTTTCTCGAGTATGTAAATGATAAAACAGAATTTTTGATGTTGATGCTACCTAGCATGTTTATCATGTAATCCTTTACGGTATAAATGTTGAGAAACTATGACTTAATATATATTGAAATTATAATAAAGATAAACTAGCAACTGACAATTGGTTTTCAAAATAACAACACTGAAGAATGTTATCCCCCAATTCATTTAATCATGTAGCAATGGCATAACTCTCTCTTCCTAACGTCAGGTATAAATCATAATCACCCCGGTGCCTGATATTCGTGATCTGCGTTGGGTTTTCCATGAAAATGAACGTGTTATCGCAACACAAAGTCGGTAAGTATTTCCCTCAGTTATGAAACCAAGGTTTATCGAACCAATAGGAATACCAATCCTCAACCGTCTTCAACGGCTGCACACAAAAGAGCAAACAACTTGCACCCAACGCCGGCCAGAGAGTTGTCAATCCCCTTGATCTCGTTATTTGCAAGCGAGTTGTGTAGATAGTTGTAGATAATTGTAAAGTGCAAAATAAAATAAAATAAATAACAGCAAGGTAATGAAAGCGTTTGTGAATATATATATATGTGAATAGACCCGGGGGCCGTAGAGTTCTCTAGTGGCATCTCTCATGGAAATAGCATACGGTGGGTAAACAAATTACTGTTGGGCAACTGATAGAAAAGCGAATAGTTATGCGTATATAGGCATCACGTCCATAAGCAAATAGGCCGACTCCTGCCTGCACCTATTACTATTACTCCACCCATCGACCGCTATCCAGCATGCATCTAGAGTATTAAGTAAAACGGAGTAATGCTTGGAGAACATTGACATGATGCAGATAAAGTAAACTCAATCAATATGAATAAACCCCATCGTTTTATCCTTAGTAGCAGCAACACAAAGACGCAACTTATCCCCTTCTGTCACTGGGATATAGAAACTCGCCAGGTTGAACCTACTACAACGCACCACTCCCACCGAAGAAATATCAATCTAGTTGGCCAAACTATCTCAATAGATCGGAGAGCATTACGAAGCTACGATGATCATGCAAATAAGAATCTTAGTATTCAGATTTGACTCAAATACTTTTCATGAATAATCTGAACATAAACTCACAATTCATCGGATCCCAACAAACACACCATACAAAGGGATTACATCGGATAGATCAAGACAAAGATGCGATGAACATTGTATTGAAGATTGAGAGAGAGAGATTGCCATCTAGGTACTACCTACGGACCCGTAGGTCTGTGGTGAACTACTCACACATCATGGTGAGGGCAGCAAGGTTGATGAAGAGGCCATCCGTGATCGATCTCCCCTCCAGCAGGGTGCCGGAATGGAGGTGTTGATGGCCTCCCGTCGGAACAGAGACTTGCGGTGGCCGAAAAAGTGTTTCGGGAGCGCTCTTAGAGTTTTGAGGGTAATTGTGAATTTATAGGCCAGAGAGCGGCATCGGGAGGCGCCTGAGGGGGCCACAAGCCATCAGGGCGAGCCCCTGGTGGCGTGCCCTGTTGGCTTGTGGGTCCCTCGTGGCTCCTCTGGCCTCCCTCCAAAGCTTCCAGGTCTTCTTTTGGTCCAGAAAAAATCATAAAAAAGTTTCATGGCAATTGGACTTCGTTTGGTACTGTAAACCTGAAAAGCCTAAAACGTGCAGAAAACATCATCTCACACTGGACACTGGGTCAATAGGTTAGTGATCAAAAATATTATAAATTGGTAAATAAATACCCAAAAAGTATCCTAGAATGATAATATATTAGCATGGAACAATAAAAAATTATAGATACGTTGGAGACGTATCAGCATCCCCAAGCTTAATTCTTGCTCGTGCTTGAGTAGGTAAATGATAAAAACAGATTTTTTGATTTGACATGCTACCCATTATATAATCTTTGGTATGTATGCTCATTGAGAAATGATGAATTAACAAACAACAACATTTTAATATTTATAAGTATAAGAAACAAAATCATTGATTTTTTAAAGTATACAATCCTAAAAGAATGTTTACCCCTACTATTCTTATTATATTAGCAAGGCATGACTCCGTCTTCACCACATAAATACAAATGTTAAGCACTGCGGTCTCCAAGTCAGGCAATTGGATCGTACTTTTTCAATATGCATCAACTTTTTATTCTTCACGCAATACATGAGCGTGAACCATTGGACATAGCATATAGGTGGTATATAGTATGATGGTAGGTATCAAAGGGGTAAAAAGTGGAGAAGATAGTCTCACATCAACTAGGCGTACCAACAAGCTATGGAGATGCTCATCGATAGATGTCAATGCAAGGAGTAGGATTGCCATGCAAATGATGCACTAGAGCTATAAGTGTATGAAAGCTCAAAGCTAAGTGGAGTGTGCATCGAACTTGCTTGCTCATGAAGACCTCGGCATTTGAGGAAGCCCGTCAGCGGAATATACAAGCCGAGTTTAATTTGAAAAGGTAATTCCCACTAGCATATGGAAGTTACAACATAGGAGACTCTCTATATGAAGAACTTGGTGCCACTTTGAGGCACAAGTGTGGTAAAGGATCATAGCAAAGTCCCTCCTCTATTTTTCTCTTATTTATATATTTTTTATTTTTTTATGGTGGGATTTTCTCTTTTTTTGCCTCCCCCATTCATTTTTTTATATGGTGGGCTCATTTGGCCTCCCCCATTTTTATTTTATTTTTCGTCCAGAGTCTCATCCCGACTTGTGGGGGAATCATAGTCTCCATCATTCTTTCCTCACTGGGACAATGCTCTAATAATGATGATGATCACACTTTTATTTACTTACTACTCAACATGAAGAACTGATAGGAAGATATGACTCTGTATGAATGCCTCTGGCAGTGTACCAGGATGTGTAATGATCTAGCATGACATGTATCAAAAACATGATGAATGGTGGCTTTGCCACAAATACTATGTCAACTCTATATGATCATGCAAAGCATTATGATGATGAACGAACTAGTCATGTGAAGTGACGATGGAATTTGCATGGCAATATATCTCGAAATGGCTATGGAAATGCCACAATAGGTAGGTATGGTGTCTGTTTTGAGGAAGATATAATGAGGCTAATGTGCAACATAGCGTATCATGTCACGGGGTTTGGATGCACCTGCGAAAGTTGCATCGATCCTCGAGGTGAGAATGGGCTATGCACGGTACCGAAGAGGCTAGCAAATATGAGATGGTGAGAATGCGTATGTCCATGGTGTCACATTAGTCATAAAGAACTCACATACTTATTGCAAAGTTTTATTAGTTTTATCACAAATCAAAGTACTCCTCGCATGCCCCAAGGGACGAGGTTGGTAGGAGTTAACCATCGCGCGCCCCCGACTCGAAACAACACTAGGATTTCAATGAGGAATAAAAATGCTCACACATCATCACGATGCCTCTTTAATTTTTAGATGAATAACAAGTTAACACCTCTTAATATCGACACTTCTACGAATTAACAACTGTGGACTCACACCTTTTTCATATTACCACATCAATGTCATTAACCCACAACTTCTCTATATGTGCTACATGATGGTTTTGATTATCATTCATTGAATACATAATATTTTTGGACTAGTCTTATGACCCATGCAAATTACCGTCACTATTTATTCAGCTCTCAAACAAATATAAATGAAGAACGAGAGCATATTATTTCTATAAAATGTACATGCCACCATGCTCGAAAAGATATAAGTGAAGTACTAGAGCAACTGCCAAGCTCAAAAGATATAAGTGAAGCACATAGAGTATTCTAGCAAATTATCATGAAGGTGTGTCTCTCTAAAATAGGTGTGTCCAGAAAATGATGATTGTGACAAACTGAAAGTAAAACTAAACAAAAGCAAACGACGCTCCAAGCAAAACACATATCATGTGATGAATACAAATATAGTTCCAAGTGACATACCGATGGATTGAGACGAAAGAGGCGATGCCTTCCGGGGCATCCCCAAGCTTAGACGCTTGAGTCTCCTTAGAATTGTACTTGGGGTTCCTTGGGCATCCCCAAGCTTAGGCTCTTGCTACTCCTTATTCCGTAGTCCATCATGATCACACCCAAAACTTGAAAACTTCAATCACACAAAACTCAACAAAACTTCGTGAGATCCGTTAGTATAAGCAACATATTGTATACTTTAGGTACTGTGATAACTTAATTCTTAATTCATTGTTGCATAATAGGTAATGTATTCTAACTTCTCCATGGCTTACACCCCCCGATATAGTCCATAGCATAATCAAAACAAGCAAACTATGCAAGCAAAACAGAATCTGTTTAAAACAGAACAGTCTGTAGCAATCTGTAAATAGCCCATACTTCTGTAACTCTAAAAATTCTGAACAATTAGGAAAACATAAATAATTTTTATAGAAATACTGTGTAAAAATGTCAGATCATTATCATGCTCCAGTAAAAAATGAAAATTCCTGCACTGGAGTCAAAGTTTATGTTATGTTTCAGCATCGTTTCTACTCATCTTATGAGTCATCCTAAAGGCTTTACTTGGCACAAACACTAATTAAAACATAAGAACATAATCATTACATATCTAACAACCATGTTATAACAAAATAACAGAAAGGAAAAACAAAAATAAAGATACATATTGGGCTGCCTCCCAACAAGCGCTATTGTTTTATGCACCTAGCTAGGCATAATGCATAGTTTCAAGGGTTGTCATATTTGACACTACACTACAGGAATCAGCTGCTTTGCTGTCTGCCATAGTAGACGGCAAAGGCATGAATGCCGGACGGCAAAGACATTGCCGTCAGCCAGCAGACGGCTAACAGTCCGGCTGAACTGCTGCCGGCAAAGACCACTTTGCCGTCTGCTGGCAGACGGCAAAGCCCCTGGACAGCAGACAAAAGGTGCCAGCCCCGTTAGGGGGCTAACGGCGCTCTTTGCCGTCTGCTGGCAGACGGCAAAGACCTTTGCTTCTTTGTCGTCTGCCAGCAGACGGCAAAGAAGCCAAGTAGGCCAGCCCAGGTTGCACAGGCTGCTGCCACGTGGCCACTTTGCCGTCTGCTGCAGACGGCAAAGTGGCTATATTGCCCCTGTTTTTTCTGTTTAAAACCTTAAATTCAACAATTTATATATCACAATACAAGTAATGATTCATAGAAACATAATTTGGCAGAGATGACACATAGTTCATAGCAATGTTCCATACCACATCCATATCAAATATCACACATAAGAGTATACCAAATGTCCACAGCGAGCTAGTCCATAGCAAATATAAGAGTACAAAGTGTTCCATAGCAAATATAAGAGTACAAAGTGTTCCATAGCAAATGAACAAAGCGAACATCACTACGTAATATTTGGCACTACAACAAATGTCTTCATGTCCATATCATAGTCCAAAGAGCATCCGTGTGGTAACCTACAAGATGAAATCAACAACATGTCAAATTTTGGCACAACAAAAAAAGGGGCTTTAAATCATCAAATGGTTCAAATGGTCTCTACATACAAGTTTCGAGCAACAATGCTGATGCAGAGGCGAAAAGAGCAACCTCTAGCAGATTACAGCACTTGAAAAGCATAGAGATTTCTATTGATAAATAGATAAGAGTAGAGAAAGAAGCACCTCTGGGCGGTACACTCATTGCTTGTATAATTTTATCTGATGGGGTGTGCAGCAAGATCAACCATTTTCTTCGGACTCCTCCAAATAGATTATGCAACATCTACTACTAAATGTAATGTAACAATCAGATGCAACTAAAGAGCAGATACAAAAGTAATGTAAGCAATTTAAAAACAGAATTAGCGCATGTGTGCGCCCATCAAAAGCGCATTTAAATACGTAGAGACCGGTAACAAATAACACAGCTCGCTCACATTGATTTGTACGGCTTCGGTACAGCCGCGTCATTGAATATCATGGAACTAGTGAACTGCTAATTGCACAAAGAGATGATGCACTACTGATCATGCGTGTTAACAAGTTCACTCTCCCTGATGTTCAAGTCCTACGCATCGCAGTTCATAAGAGCAAAGAAGCAACAGAAACATTCAGTTGTGGACCATGAGACTACCCTCTTGCCTTCTCAAAATAATACACCCTCTTGAATAAAACAAGTGCAGACTACCAAGACTAACGGAACCTTCTTGAGTTCACCTACCAGAAAGCATGTGGCTCAGGAAACTAGTTGGCATTGCCTATTAGGCTCAGGAAATTAATCCACACTCAGTTGATGCCTCTCTCTCTCTCTCTCTCTCTCTCTCTCTCTCTCTCGATTGCATTGCAGATGAAGTGTAGGTTTAGATCATGGACCCCTTTCTCCCTCTCTCTGCTGATGGAATTCCATAGAATTCTAAACTGAATTTTCAGAAATTTGGATGTTGATTGGATCGACTTGAAAGGCAGATTGGAGGTAGTACCAAGCATGCAGCGGATCCATAGGATTGAAACAGAGGCAATCCCAAAAAAATTACCTGTAGCCGCCGCAGCACGAGGTGGTGCAGGACGAGTCATCGTCGTCCTCATGGCCGGCGCCGGCGCCCTTGTGGGTGGGTTCATCCTCCTGGTTATCATCGCCGTCGAGGTCCACGTCCTCTCGTCGTCGTCCTACTGCTGCTCCAAATCAAAGCACACATGCATCATACATACATACAGGACCAAATATAATTTGAAATAGATAAAACCAAAGTGCAACTAGCCTAGTACATACATGACCTCATCAGGAACAAGAGTTATATCACAAGTAGTCCTACACAAGAACCGCAGTCCAGTGGCATGAAGCACTAAACAAACCTCATCACACACCCACCCACCTAGTTTGGTTTCACAACCAGCAGCATAGAAACGAACTAGGCTACATCAGAGCAAGGTTTGCAGGGAAAAAACCAACCTCACAATAGGGAGGGTAGCGGTGGACGACGTCACAGGTAATCTGAAACCATGCATGTGACAATGAAAATTAATGCCTAAGCATTACGAATCACAAGCCAATTCTTTTCTTTGAAACTAAAATGAATGGGTGGGCATGTATCGCAAACCGATCCCTTGAAAAGAAAAGCTAATATCTGGACATTATAAATCATAAACCAATTCTTGTTGTTTCACAGCCACAACTAGCAGTACATGGTCGACACAAATCATGCGAAAATTAGTCTGGATATAAAAAAACTAGCAAAGATAATAGCTAGTACCACTGTCCAGAGGCATGTACATGTGTGAGAACAGAAGCAACCATTTTCAGAATACTCACAAAAATTAAACCAATCCAACATGTTAATCAATTCAGCAGCTCTCTGGTTCGCACAACATATAGGAGAGTAGTGGTCTGCTATGTTTAGAACTTGAGCCCCACAGATATGCATGTATCTAAATTTAGAAACAAGAATAGCTCACTTGATCTGCATTATTTCTCACACAAAAGTTAACCAAGCAACCAGCCATAGTAATCAAACAGAGGAGAATACCATTGGTATTCAGCATGCTGTAAAGCGTCCTACTGGCGGAGCCAGGAATAATTTTTAGGAGTGGCAGAGTTTATGAAGAAGAAAACCATGTATAATATATACCTTATGTATAGCTAATACAACCGAAATCCAGAAGCTAAGTATTGACACTTAGAATACCTGACTAGTACATGGATGATCGATCACCAATTTATCATCTATAGCTATATAAACTGGACAGACATAAATATAATCTACAAAACATATAATTTCTATGCTGAAAAATCTACAAAAATATATAAACCGTATATAAATCATGAATTAGTAGAGCTTATTTCAGTAGACGACAAAAAATACCTTTCATTGTGTATTGGTTCTTTTGTGTCGGCGCCGTATGCATATACACGTACTACCCTAACAGCCTTACTGCTCGCCGGTCGCCGCCTCGCCAGGTGACCGCTGCCCGCCGCTCTCTACTCACTGACTGTCTTAATCGACACCCTTGCGAGCGCGGCCGTGGCGCTGCCAGTCCGAGCCAAGTTGCCCTGCCGCCTCTCTGCCGTGCAAGATGACGATTGATGAGTCTGCAGTGTGATCGCTTAATCGATTAGTTGCAGGTGCACAATCAAGTCAAAAGACCACAACATCAGTACATCACACCACCAACATGGCCCATAAGCAACCAACGACTGTCAGGCAAGCACGGCCAGTAGTACATATACATAGTATTTGCACCCTCGCAAAAAAAGTACATATACATGGTATTTGCAGCTTTGTTTAGGTATGGCATACGCCAAACCAAGCCATATTGCTGGCTTCGCCCCTCTCAAATCAGAGAGCATGCAACATAAAAAAAATTAAACAAGCAACATTCAGACCTCCATGGACATGCAGATCGCCCCACCTCCCTTGCCCTTCGTCTGGTCCTTCTCCTCCTTCCTCATCCCCTTCTACTCCTTTTCTCTGGACAGGGAAAGCACCAAATTGATGCCCCTAAAAACAAACCCGGTCAGATCAAAAATTGCACAAGGGAAAAACGAAATTTTCTTCCCAAATCGAAAGCAACAGGGGGTTGAGAGAGGGAGAGGGGCGAGATGGGGGAGGACCTTGGTTGCCGGTGCGTGGTGGTGGAGAAGACCCTCCTCTGCCGCTGCCTTGTGGTGGAGAAGCGGCGTCCAGCAAGCGCAGCCGCGCAAGGAGCCATGCTAGGCGACATAGAGGACTGCCGAAGGCACGCCGGCGGCGGAGACGAGGCTGCGCCCCAAACCCTAGCCGCGAGGGATGGGTTGGGCGCGAGCGTTGGAGGCGGGGAGGGACGGATCTGGCCGGAGGGATCAACGCAGCGTGGCGAGGTGAGCTCGGCAGCGTGCTGCGCGCCGGCCATGGATGCAGGAGCTCACCGGAATAAGGTCGTCGGCGGCGGCGGCTAACCCTAGGGCGCGGGAGAGTAGAGAGGAGACGTGGGTGCGGGGAAGAGTGGCTTCGACGCGGCCGGGTGGGGATTTTCTTGTTTTTTATTTTCCTATTACTTTGCGGGGCCCCTTATTTTGCCGTCAGTTGGACTAAGGGCAGACGGCAAAGAGGGTCTCCGTTAGGGTTAGCCGACGCCGTGCTAAGGTGGGGCCCACACCACTTTTTTGCCGTCTGCTTTTTTATTCTTTGCCGTCCCAACACAGCTCTTTGGTGGGGCCAGCATCACTCTTTGCCGTCTGCCGTTTTCCTCTTTGCCGTCTGCTAGCAGACGGCAAAGAATGAACTGACGGCAAAAATAATCTTTGCCATGAGTCCATTCTTTGCCGTCTGCTTCAGCTAAGCTGATGGCAAAGACAGTCTTTGCCGTCAGCTGGCAGACGGCAAAGAGCCAGCAGATGGCAAATTCTCTGTTTCTAGTAGTGCTAAACCCATAGGTAGATCTCATGATTGATTCATAAGGTGGTTTAATTCTCTTCCTAGGGAAGTGTTCCATCCCTTTCTTTAATGGGAATTGGAATCTTATGTTTCCCTCTTTCATATCAATAATTGCACCTATAGTTCGTAAGAATGGCCTTCCAAGTATTATGGGACAAGAAGGATTGCAATCAATATATAGCACAATGAAATCTATAGGCACATAATTTTTGTTTGCAATAATAAGCACATCATTAATTCTACCCAAAGGTTTCTTGATGGTAGAATCCGCAAGATGCAAGTTTAGGGAACACTGTTCAATATTAGTGAGACCAAGCACATCACATAAAGTTTTTGGTATGGTTGAAACACTAGCACCAAGGTCACACAAAGCATTGCATTCATATTTATTTATCTTTATTTTGATAGTAGGTTCCCACTCATCATGCAATTTTCTAGGAATAGAAACTTCAAGCTCAAGTTTCTCATCATAAGCTTTTATCATAGCTTCTACTATGTGTTCGGTAAAAGCTTTGTTTTGTTCATAAGCATTGGGTGAGCTAATAATGGATTTCAGAAAGGAAATACATTCTACTAAAGAGCATTTATCATAATTAAAGTCCTTGTAATCCAAGATAGTGGGTACATTACTGGTTAAAATTTTGACCTCTCCAAACCCACCTTTTCTAGTTTTAGCATTAAAATCATCACCCTCCAAGCAAATGGGACGCTCCTCAACTAAAGTTGACTCATCTCCAGTCCCTTTATCATTCATATTCAGAGAAGTAAACAAAGATTCAATAGGATAAATACCAATCATTTTAAGATCTTCATCATGATTCCGGTAAAAACCGGGTGGAAGAGCTTTTTCTAAGAATTCTCGCTTAGCTCTCAACTTAGCGGTCCTCTCCTTACTTTCATTAATAGATAATTATATAGATTTAATAGTCTCATAAAAATCATGCTTGGGTGGCAAAGACTTATTTTTAAGAGTTTCAACATCAAGAGCAATTCTATCCATGCATGTTTTTAGCCAAAGTATCAATCGCATGCAACTTTTCTTCTACCGTAGTGTTGAAAACCTTTTGAGAATTAATAAATTATTTAATCATGTTATCAAGATCAGAAGGTATCCTATTAAGATTTGTAGAAGAATTTCCATAATAATTACCATAAGAATTTCCATAGTTGTTAGAGGAATTACCGGGATATGGTCTAGAATTGAAATTTCCTCAATAAGCATTGTTATTGAAATTATTTCGCGAGATGAAGTTCACATCAATAGCATCATTATTTTGCTCAATCAAAGTAGACAAAGGCATATCATTGGGATCAACATTAGTATTTTTATTAGCAACCATATTCATAAGAGCGTCAACTTTTTAACTCAAAGTAGCGATTTCTTCGACATAATTTACCTTCTTACCAGTTGGAGCCCTTTCGGTATGCCACTGGGGATAATTTGTCATAATGTTGTCCAGAAGTTTTGTGGCCTCTCCTAAGGTCACATCCATAAAGGTACCACCGGCGGCAGAATCTACAAGATTTCTAGACACAAAGTTTAGCCCAACATAGAAATTTTGGATAATCATCCACAAGTTTAAGCCATGAGTTGGACAATTTCTTATCATCAATTTCATTCCCTTCCAAGCTTGTGAAACACGCCCTTGATCTTTCTATTTAAAATTCATTATTTTATTTCTAAGGGAGATGATCGTAGCAGGAGGAAAATACTTGGCAATAAAAGCATCTTTACACTTATCCCACGTTCCAATACTATTACGAGGTAAAGATGAAAACCAAGCTTTAGCTTTATCTCTTAGTGAAAAAGGAAATAATTTTAATTTCACAATATCATTATCCATATCCTTTTTCTTTTGTATATCACATAATTCAACAAAGGTGTTGAGATGTGACACGGGGTCCTCATTAGGACTTCCCGAAATGATCTTTCATGACAAGATTCAGCAATGCAACATTAATATCAAATGCCTCCGCACTAGTGGCGGGTGGTATAGGAGTACTAATAAAATCATTATTATTAGCATTTGAGAAATCAAAAAACTTGGTAGTATCTTGAGACATGGTGACCGAACAAGTAAAGCAACAAGCAAGACAAGTAAACTAGCAAGTAAAGCAAACTAGGAAGTAAACTAGTAACTAGCAAAGATAAATATTTTTATATTTTTGATTTTTATAAGACACACTAAATATAACAACAAATAAAAATAAGAACAAGTGAATGAAATTTTGTGCAAAGTTACTTGATAGTTGGTGATGGTATTCCCCGGCAACGGCGCCAGAAATCCTTCGTGATACTCGTGATCTGCGTTGGGTTTTCCGTGAAGAGGAACGGGTTATCGCAGCACAAAGTTGGTAAGTATTTCCCTCAGTTATGAGACCAAGGTTTATCGAACCAATAGGAATACCAATCCTCAACCGTCTTCAGCGGCAGCACACAACAGAACAAACAACTTGCACCCAACGCCGGCAAGAGGGTTGTCAATCCCGTTGATCTCATTATTTGCAAGCAAGTGAGTTGTGTAGATAGTTGTAGATAATTGTAAAGTGCAAAATAAAATAAAAGCAAATAAATAATAGCAAGGTAATGAAAGAGTTTGTGAATATATAGGTGAATAGACCCGGGGGCCGTAGAGTTCTCTAGTGGCATCTCTCATAGAAATAGCATACGGTGGGTAAACAAATTATTGTTGGGCAATTGATAAAAAAGCGAATAATTATGCCATTTTCATGGCAATGATCATTTGTATATAGGCATCACGTCCATAAGCAAATAGGCCGACTCCTGCCTACACCTATTACTATTACTCCACCCATCGACTGCTATCCAGCAAGCATCTACAGTATTAAGTAAAACGGAGTAATGCTTGGAGAACATAGACATGATGTAGACAAAGTAAACTCAATCAATATGAATAAACCCCATCGTTTTATCCTTAGTAGCAGCAACACAAAGACACAACTTGTCCCCTTCTGTCACCGGGATATAGAAATTCGCTAGGTTGAACCTACTACAACGCACCACTCCCACCGAAGAAATATCAATCTAGTTGGCCAAACTATCTCAATAGATCGGAGAGCATTACGAAGCTATGATGATCATGCAAATAAGAATCTTAGTATTCATATTTGACTCAAATACTTTTCATGAATAATCTGGACATAAACTCACAATTCATCGGATCCCAACAAACACACCATACAAAGGGATTACATCGGATAGATCAAGGCAAAGATGCGATGAGCATTGTATTGAAGATCGAGAGAGAGAGAGAGAGAGAGAGAGAGAGAGAGAGAGAGAGAGATTGCCATCTAGGTACTACCTACGGACCCGTAGGTCTGTGGTGAACTACTCACACATCATGGTGAGGGCAGCAAGGTTGATGAAGAGGCCCTCCGTGATCGATCTCCCCTCCGGCAGGGTGCCGGAATGGAGGTGTAGATGGCCTCCCGATGGAACAGAGACTTACGGCGGTGGAAAAAGTGTTTCGGGAGAGCTCTCGGAGTTTTTAGGGTAATTGTGAATTTATAGGCTAGAGAGGGGCATTGGGAGGCACCCGAGGGGGCCACAAGCCATCAGGGCGCGCCCCTGGTGGCGCACCCTGTTGGCTTGTGGGTCCCTCGTGGCTCCTCCGGCCTCCCTCCGAAGCTTCCAGGTCTTCTTTTGGTCCAGAAAAAATCATAAAAAAGTTTCGTGGCAATTGGACTTCGTTTGGTACTGTAAACCTGAAAAGCCAAAAACATGCAGAAAACAGCAACTGGCACTGGGCACTGAGTCAACAGGTTAGTGCTCAACAATATTATAAATTGGTAAATAAATACCCATAAAGTATCCTATAATGACAATATATTAGCATGGAGCAATCAAAAATTATAGATATGTTGGAGACGTATCAGTGCCTAACCAAGCATTTGACTTGTAATTTTTCACGCGCTTCAGCTTTTTCAACTTCACTCAATACTTGAGCATGAGCCATGGACTTTCATCACTTTGGGTGGAATATAATGATGATATTGATAAACAAGGGACGACAAAAGTTTGGATAGTCTCACACCAACTAGGCGGGTCGTTAGGCTATGGAGATGCCTCCAAACTGATATCGGTGTGAGGAGTAAGGATTGCCATGCATCTTTTGATGAAATAGAGTTGTAAGTTTATGAAAGCTCTCTACTTAAACTAAGTGGGATGTGCATCTACCTAACTACATCATGAAGAACTCGAGTAATTGAGGAACCCGTAAATAGAATATGCAAGCTAAGACCTATATTGGTTCCCACTAGTATATGAAAGTGAAAAAAGATAGAGACTCTCTACATGAAGAACATGGTGCTACTTTGAAGCACAATTGTAACAAAGGATAGTGGCATGCCCCTTCTCTATCTCTCTCTTTTTCGTTTTTTCCTTTTCTAAGTCCAAAACCTCATTATTTGGAGGAATCATTAGTCTCCATCCTCCTTTTCCTCACCGGTGCGATGCTCTAATGATGATGATCATATATTTCTATTTACTTTAAAACTCGATAAAACTAAAAATATCATGTGACTACATATGAATGCCTCTGGCAGTGTAACAAGATGTGCAATGATACTAGCGTAACATGTATCCAATGATGAACGATGGATGTGCCATGCATATAATGTCAGGTATATGATCATGCAAAGCAAATTGACTATGGATACTCAAGTTATAAGAATGATGGAAGTTGCATGGCAATATATCTCGGAATGGCTATGGAAATGACATGATAGGTAGGTATGGTGGATGTTTTAAGGAAGATCTAATAAGGGTTACGTGTGATCGAGCGCATCATATCACGAGGTTTGGATGCATCGACGGAGTATGCGTTAAATCTCGAGGTGATAATGGGCAATGCACGGTACTAAAGAGGCTAGCAAAATACGAAAAGGATGGAAGTGCTTATGGACTACAAACTCGCATAATTCACAAAGAACTGAGATACTTATTGTGTCCTCTATTATCTCTCTCGAAGAAAAGCATTCATCGCATGTCCCTATCAAGGAGGTTGGGAAGATTTAACTACCACTCCCCCCGACCAGATAGCACACAAGGTTTTCAATCAAAGATACAAAACACTCCAACTTCCTGGTCATGCCACGACCGTCGTTTTAATGAATAGTGGATTATAAAGCTTAGTATCATTATTCTTACTAATCAATTTCCACAAGCTAGTAAGCCCCCATATTCTAACCTCAATATCGTTGATCATACGTTTCGCATTTAGGGATCTACGTGCAAGTTTTTATGATATCCCTCTTGTATACCTATCATTATTCGACCAAACATATAACTAGTGAAAATTACCACTTCCTATTTCAGAAACTCTCACAAGGATTTAAGTGAAGCATGAGAGTGCTAGGGATTTCTACAAAATATAATTTATATCGTGCTCTAAAGATATAAGTGAGGCATGATACGTCTCCGTCGTATTTATAATTTTTGATTGTTTCATGCCAATATTCTACAACTTTCATATACTTTTGGCAACATTTTATATTATTTTTGGGACTAACTAACTTATCCAGTGCCCAGTGCCAGTTCCTATTTTTGTTGTCTTTTGTTTCGCACAAAATCCATATCAAACGAAGTCCAACCGCGATAAAAAATTACGGAGTTTTTTTGGAATATGTGTGAATTTTGGGAAGAAAAATCAACACAACACAGTGCGTGAGGTGCTCCCAAGCCAACATGGTGCGACCAGGGGGAGTGACTGCGCCCTGATGGCTTGGGGCCACCCCGTAAGTCGGTTGGAGCCCTTCTTTCACAAAAGGAAAGATAATTTCCCGATAAAATCCCCTCGAAATTTCAGCCCAATCAGACTTACGGATCTCCGGATATTTAAGAAACGGTGAAGAGGTCAGAAAACAGTCACGAAAACAGGAGAGAAATAGAGAGAGAGAGAGAGATCCAATCTCGGAGGGGCTGCTACCCTCCGGGAGCCATGGCAGCCATGGACCATAGGGGAAACTCTCCTCCCATCTAGGGGGAGATCAAGTAAGAAGAAGAAGAAGAAGAAGAAGAAGAAGAAGAAGAAGAAGGAGGAGGGGGCTCTCCCCCCTCTCTCCCGGTGGCGTAGGAGCGCCGCCGGGGCAACCATCATGATGACGATCTACACCAACAACTTCGCCGCCGTCACCACCAACTCTCTCCCCCTCTATGCAGCGGTGTAAAACCTCTCTTCCCCGTTGTAATATCTACTTAAACATGGTGCTTAATGCTATATATTATTATCCAATGATGTGTGTTTATCTGATACGTCTGCAACGTATCTACTTTTCCAAACGGTTTTGGACTCTAATTTGCACGATTTCAATGGAACTAACCCGGACTGACGTTGTTTTCAGCAGAACTACCTTGGTGTTATTTTTGTGCAGACAGAAAAGTTCCTGGAATTGGACGAAACTTTTTGTGAATTATTATTGAAATAAATAATGAATTTTGGAGCGAAGATCCACCAGAGGAGGGCTGCCTATGAGCCACAAGGAAACAAGACACGCCCACCCCCTCTCGGGGCACCCTGTTAGCTTGTGGGGCCCACGTGGCTCCCCCGACCCTAATTCCACTCCTATAAATTCACAACTTCAGAGAAAAAAATAGGAGAGAAGATTTCATCACGTTTTACGAGACGGAGCTGCTGCCACCTCATGTTCTTCCTCGAGAGGGTTGATCTGGAGTCCTTTTGGGGCTCCGAAGAGGGGGATTTGTCGCCGTCATCATCAACAACCCTTCTTCATCAACACCGCCATGACGCACACTGACACTTGTGACCCGCGTTGGGTTTTCCGTGAAAAGGAACGGGTAATTGCAGCACAATATGGTAAGTATTTCCCTCAGTTATGAAACCAAGGTTTATCAAACCAATAGGGATATCAATCCACAACCGTCTTCAGCGGCTGCACACAAAAGAGCAAACAACTTGCACCCAATGCGGGCAAGAGGGTTGTCAATCCCCTTGATCTCATTATTTACAAGCAAGTGAAGTGTGTAGATAATACTTGATAATTATAAATTGCAAAATAAAATAAAAGGTAAATAATTGCAGCAAGGTAATTGTAGCCTTTGTAAAGATATAATGAATAGACCCGAGGGCCATAGTTTGCCTTAATGGCATCTCTCATGAAAGTAAGCATACAGTGGGTAAACAAATTACTGTTGGGAAATTGATAGAAAAGCGCATAGTTATGCCATATTCACGACAATGATCATGTGTATATAGGCATCACGTCCAAAACAAATAGGCCGACTCCTGCCTACACCTATTACTATTACTCCACTTCAAGAGCACTTCAATGCTTGCCTCTCTACGTATTAAATTCATGACAAACAGAGTAATGCATGGAGAACGATGACATGATGTAGACAAAGTAAACTCAAGCAATATGAATAAACCCCATCGTTTTATCCTTAGTGGCAACAACACAAAGACGCATCTTGTCCCTTCTGTCACTGGGATATAGAAACTCGTCAGATTGAACCCACTACAACGCACCTCTCCCACTGAAGAAAGATCAATCTAGTTGGCCAAAGCAAATCAATAGATCGGAGAGAATTACGAAGCAATAATGATCATGCAATTAAGAATCATAATAATTTCAAAGAAGACTCAGATATTTTTCATGAATAATCTGAACATAAACCCACAATTCATTGGATCCCAACAAACGCACCACACAAAAGAATTACATCTGATTGGTCAAAGCGAAGATGCGATAATCATTGTATTGAAGATCTAAAGAGAGAGAGAGAGAGAGAGAGATAGCCATCTAGGTACTAACTACAGACCTGTAGATTTGTGGTGAACTACTCACACATCATCATGAGGGCAGCAAAGTTGATGAAGAGGACTTCCGTGATCGACCCCCCCCTCCAGCAGGGTACCGGAACGGTACTCTAGATGGGATCGTGGTGGAACAGAGACTTGCAGCAGCAGAAAAAGTGTTTCGAGATGTCCCCTAGGGTTTTTGTAATATATGAGAATTGTAGGCCAGAGAACGGGGTCAGGAGGGGCGCCAGGGAGGCACAAGCCACCAGGGCGCGGCCACCCCCTGGGCGCGCCCTGTTGGCTTGTGGATCCCTCGTGCGGCCTCCGGTCTTCTCCTGAAGCTTCCACGTCTTCTTTTGATCCAAAAAAATCATAAAAAAGTTTCGGGGCAATTGGACTTCGTTTGGTACTGTAAACCCGAACGATAAAAAAACACGCAGAAAACAACAATTGGCACTAGGTACTGGGTCAATAGGTTAGTGCTAAAAAATAATATAAATTGGTAAATAATTGCTCAAAAAGTATCCTAGGATGATAATATAATAGCATGGAACAATAAAAAATTATAGATACATTGGAGACGTATCAAGCATCCCCAAGCTTAATTCCTGCTCGTCCTCGAGTAGGTAAATGATAAAAAACAGAATTTTTGATGTGACATGCTACCCAATATGTAATCTTTTGCATATATGCTCATTGAGAAACGATGAATTAACAAACATTAACGTAGTAATACTTATAAGAACAAGCAAAAAAATCATCAATCTTTCAAAGTATATGATCCTCCAAGAATGTTTACCCCCATTCATCTTATTATATTAGCAAGGCTGCCTCCATCTTCACCACATTAATACAAATGTCAAGCACCATGATGTCCAAGTCAGGCAATTAGATCATACATTTTAAATATGCATCAAGTTTTTATTCTTCACACAATACATGAGCGTGAACCATGGACATAGCATACAGGTGGAATATGACGGGCCCCTGGGAATGGGGGTACCTAGGTCCGTCTGCCTGCGGCACAGGACGCTTCGCGTGGACCGGACCCGTGGTGGCCGACCCCGGGGTCTTACCAACCAGGCTCTCGCAAGGGCCCCCACCTCGTGAGGCGCATGAATGCGAACATTGCCAAAGGCCCCGCGAGCTCCCCTCAGGAGGTCGCCCCCTGGGGTTGCCGCCGAAGCCCTTGTGGGGGCGGATCGATCGAGAGCAGCTTGGCAAGGCCGTATGGTCCTGCGCCTTCACATGGATGACGCAGGCCGTCAGACAACGCTGATACGTCTCCATCGTATCTATAATTTTTTATTGTTTCATGCCAATGTTATACAACTTTCACATATTTTTGGCAACATTTTATATGATTTATTGGACTAGCATATTGATCCAGTGCCTAGTGCCAGTTCCTGTTTTTTGTGTGTTTTTTGTTTCGCAGAAATTCCATATCACACAAAGTCCAAACGCGATAAAAATTTACGGAGAATTATTTTGGAATATTTGTGAATTTTAGGAGGTGGAATCAACGAAAAAGGAGGCCCATAGCCACCACAACCCACCAGGGCGCGACCCAGGGCCCAAGCATGGGGTGGTGGGTTGTGCTTATCTCGTAAGTCGGTTGGAGCTCTACTTTGGGCGCAAGGAATCTTATATCCGGAAAAAAATCATGTTAAAATCTCAATGCAATCGGAGTTACGGATCTCCCGGAATATAAGAAACGGTTTTCAGCCAGAAAACAGGAACGCGAAACAGAAGAGAACAGAGAGGGAGATCCAATCTAGGAGGGGATCCTGCCCCTTCGCCGCCATGGATGCCATGGACCAGATGGGGAACTGTCCTCCCATCTAGGGGGAGGCCAAGGAAGAAGCAGAAGGAGGGGGTCTCTCTCCCCCTCTCTCCCGGTGGCGCCGGAACGCCGCCGGGGCAATCATCGTGATGGCGATCTACACCAACAATTTTGCCACCGTCAACACCAACTCCCTCCCCCTCCATGCAGCGGTGTAACACCTCTCTTCCCTGCTGTAATCTTGACTTAAGCATGGTGCTCAAGTCCATGTATTATTTCCCAATGATATTTGGCTATCCTATGATGTTTGAGTAGATCTCTTTTGTCCAATGGGTTAATTGTGGTATGATGTTATTGACATGAGTTGTATGTTGATATGGTGCTGTCCTATGGTGCCCTCCGTGTCGCGCAAACGTGAGGGTCCCTGCTGTAGGGTGTTGCAATATGTTCATGATTTGCCTATGGTGGGTGGCGTGAGTGACAGAAGCACAGACCCGAGTAGGTGGGCTGTTGCGTATGGGAGTAAAGGGGACTTGATACTTAATGCTATGGTTGGGTTTTACCTTAATGAACTTTGGTAGTTGCGGATGCTTGCTAGAGTTCCAATCATAAGTGCATATGATCCAAGTATGGAAAGTGTGTTAGCATATGCCTCTCCCTCATTGCATATAACAAGTATCTATCACATTATATTCAATTGAACATGGACAATCTTTCTCTTGCGTCACACAAAAAGCTTTCTACTAAACTATTTACTTTTATTGTTCTTTTATTAAAACAACACCTAAATTTTATTTCCACTTCCTTTATTATCTTGCAAAGTAATTCTAGTTTTATTCCCGCAAAGTAGTTTCATACTTGTTCTAGGTAAAGCAAGCATTAGCGTGCGTAGAGTTGTATCGATGGTCGATAGAACTTGAGAGAATATTAATTCTACCTTTAGCTCCTCGTTGGGTCGACACTCTTACTTATCGAAAAAGGCTACAAACGACCCCCTACACTTGTGGGTTATCAAACGCCAGGATCCGTGCCAGCAGGCGCGGGTGGAGAGGTTTTCCTCTTTTGTGCTAAGGGAGCGAGGCCAGCTCGCCGGTTACCAAAGCAACCACCAAAGGTTTCCCCTTTGGTGAAAGAAGACCGAGGCCGGGGGCTCAGCAGGACGGAGGTCATCCCCGAGCCCACCGGCGCGTCACGGCAGCACGCTTTGGCAGGCGTGGACCGCTTTCGTCAGGATTGCCTACGATCCTGTCCCCCTTCGAACGACTCATTGTGGCGACCCTTCCCGCCTTGTGATTTCGGGGAAGAGGACCATGGGCCATTATAAGATAAGGGAGGCCTCGACTGTAGAGGGGGATCGAGCCCCAGACGAGCGAGAACGCTCCTTTGTAACCTCTCATACTCACGAGCAATCCAGACAAGCAGGAGTAGGGTCTTACACCGAGAGGTGGCCCAAAACTGGGTAATTGTTATGTTCATGTTCTTCCTCCCTAGTTCATGCTTGCAATTGTGCCGCCGGAGACTCGCGAGGTAGGATAGAGCAGGTGAGCGAGCGCACCCCAGAGTTCGAACCGTCTTAGGTCCTCGGATCCTTGATTCCGACATTTGGCGCGCCATGTAGGGGTGCGTCGTCGTTCCTCAGCTCCGTTCGGTCTCCGTCCACACTGACTCCATGGCTGAAGCTCGCCACGTACGTGCCGAGCGTCGGGCGGCCCGGGTCGTCCAGACCATGCTTGTGGGCCTTGGCGGTCGTCGCCACTTCGCCGGTGCAGAGGTCGCCGCCGCCACCGACCCCGCTGCCCATGAGCAGCAGGACTCTTCTGTGCACCCTTCGGTGCAGCAGGACGGCCACACTGCAACAGCTTCCTCCTAACACGCTCACTTGGAGCACGTGAACACGTAGGCCGCGTTGCTCATGACGCGCGAGTTGCTCCGCTATCGCCCAGTGGATGCCGGGTACGACACCTGGCTAGGCCACATCACCGAGCTCGTCACTGCCGCCGGAGAGGCGCCATTGCCCTCCCGCTCACTTTGCCCTCCGCCGTCTCGTGTCAGAGACATGGCGCACGGAGTGCCTCCCCCTCCTCCCCTGCGTGATGACCCTGTCGAGCCCCATCGCGAGGCGAACCCACGCGACCAGCCGAAGGAAGTGCCTCCGCCGCCCCAAGACGAGGCCAGCTGCCAGATCGTCCGCCGCGTGCCGCCCGACGCGCGAGTGGTCCTCGTGTAGCCGTGCCAGCATCAGGACCGGGTGGCCCAGGACGTTGCGGCGGCCGGGCTCCAGAACCGCGCCGCCCTCGCGCGTGGAGTCCCCACGAGCACCATTGGATGTCATGCCTTCACCCGCGAGCTGCGTCGGGTGGTTTGGCCCATTAAGTTCAAGCCGGAGCTGCCCCCGCACTACGACGGCGCTCCTGACCCCACGGAGTTTCTCCAGCTCTACGCTCTCAGCATCGAGGCGGCGGGCGACGACGACAAGGTCATGGCGAACTGGCTCCCCATGGCCCTCAAGGATGGTGCACGCTCTTGGCTCATGAAACTGCCCAAGGAGTCAGTCTTCTCGTGGAGCGACCTCTGCGAGCTATTCATCGCCAACTTCAAGGGCACCCATGATCGCCCGCTCTCCATCCACGACCTGAGGCGTGTGAAGCAGCGCCCCGGGGAGACCCTATGCAAGTATATTCAGTGTTTCTGCCAGGTGCGCAACAAGATCCCGCGCACTACCGATGAGGCCACCATCGTGACGTTCACCAACGGCGTCATGGATGTCCGGATGTGTGAGAAGCTTTCCATCAATGACGGCCTAAGCTCGGGCCTAGAACTGTTCAACATCGCCAACAAGTACGCCAAGGCGGAAGAAGGCCACCTGCTCATCCGCGATGACCTAGACGTCGCGCGTTGCGATGGCAAGGCCAAAGGCAAAGAGCCTAAGCAGAAGGGCCCCGCTGTTCTCGCGGCGGAGCCTGAGCTGAAGCATGGCCGCGACGATGACGCCCCCGACAAGGACCAATGCCCGTTCTGCATCTACCACGACGTACGCACCCACAACATGGAAGGCTTCCAGGAGCTCAAGTCCCTCCACGACGAGCGTGTCGGCCACCGCCCAGACCACAGCGATCACAGCTTCGACCACGGAGGGGGCCGCAGTGGTGGCAGATGGGATGGCCGCAACAGCAACCCGCGTCAAGGCTGGCGGGATCAGCCTCCGAGGACGGGTGGCATGGTCAGCCTCGCGAAGGCGCTTGGCAAGAGTAGCCTCGCGAGGCGCGTCCTCAGGACAACGCCACGCTCTCACCGCTGCTGCCGCCACCGAGGAGGGGTGACGGTAACTCGCGTGAAGAAAGCATCGGGGGCTATCAGGAGCCTCACGGGTCGCCTGCATCCTCGACGGGGTGCATGCTCCCACGTCGAACCGCCTGTTCAAGAAATTTTCATGCGAAGTGAACGCTGCCCTCCCGAGGCCGGAGGCGGCACGTCCCCTCAAGTGGTCCCAGTACACCATCTCCTTCGATGCCAGGGACGACCTCAAGTCCACTGCCGCCGTGGGCGTACTCCCGATGATGTGCACCCCCACCATCAACAACGTTCTGGTTACCAAGACCCTCATCGATGGAGGCGTAGGACTCAATGTGCTCTCCGTGGAGACTTTCGAGATGCTCCAGGTGCCCTACGACCAGCTGATGCCTACCAGGCCATTCTCCGAGGTGACCGAGGACTCCACCACGCCTCTGGGGTAGGTCCACCTCCCCGTCACCTTTGGGACCTGTGTCATCTACCACATTGAGCTCATCGACTTCGACGTGGCGCACATTGGCCTCCCGTACAACGCGATCCTGGGGTACCCAGCGCTGCCCAAGTTTATGGTGGCGACCCACCATGGCTACAACGTCCTCAAGATGCACGGTTGCAGCGGCGTCATCACCATCGTTTGTGACAAAAATGATGTGGTATGCTCCCTCGAGCGCGCCTACAAGGCCGCCGCAACCGAGTACTCTGGCAGGGAAGAAGGATCTGGGCCCCGCAGAGCCGTCCCGCCAAGGAAGAAATAGTCGACGCCCATCCAAGGTCCCGCCAAAGCAAAGGATGCGGCATGCGACGCCGCGAGCCCCGAGCCAGCTCCCGGTGCGCGCCTCCCCCCAACATAGGAAGGCGCGCCCGGCGCATCTCTCAGGCTGGGCTCGGCGGCTCCCTCCTGGAGGGCATCCGACCTAGCCAGTTTGACGAGGGAGGTTCTTGGGCACCACCTGGGGGCGCGCTTAGACGCGCATCCCTACGGGCAAGGAGCATGGCGCCAAGCACTAGGGGCGCACAAGTCCGTGTCTCGAGGAATCAGCGAGCTGCAAGGGGCTCGAGCCATGCGCGGCGAGTTCCCCCCAAGGGTCTTCATCAGCTAGGCCACCAACCCCAGGGGGGCCGCGGGATGCGCATGTGAGTCAACATCGCGAGCCTCAACAGGGCATGTTCCCAAGACCTTTTCTGGCCGTTGGATACCGGCCAGGGAAGGGGCATCGCCACCAACTATGTCTACATGCCCTTCGGCCAGGAGAATGCCAGCACTACCTTCGGCAGATTGGCGTAGCTCGCGTTGGCGCCTCGCGAGGCGTCAGGCTCTCATGCACCCTCAAGGCCTCAGGGGCCAGTTAGCCCCTGAGGGGCGAACTGCCGCGACACCCACCCACCCACCCCCCTCAGGAGACGGGACGCTTCCGCTGTAGCGCATTTGCTAGTGACTTTTTGGCTTGTTCAAAATTAAGGGCGCCCTTCGGTCTGCATTATCCTCAAGTGGGCTAGGGTTCCCCCTTGTAGATCCGCACGTTTTGGTTGTGTAGCAAGTTTGATTACCCTTGATGAATTCATGATGCTTGCTTAAAGCCTTGCGCCCTGGTGCTTCGTCACCACCTGCATTTGCCGTGCTTTCACGACCTTCCTCCTGGCCGACCCATGGATGGGGGTAGACATGATGCCTGTGCTCGGGTCCGTCCCTGTAGCATTGATAAATCCAAGCGATTGAGCTCTGTCTCGCGGGCCTGCTCCTATGCACGTCACCTCACAGAGGTCCTTGGTGTCTCGCCTCTTCATGGAGACCGTCGTGAGCAAGCGAATGAACGTGCGGCCCGATATTGTATGTCTACCAGTGAGGTGTTTCTCCACCCCGGGCGTCGCGCGTCGGTGACTCTTGCCTTGGTCATCCTATGAAGGAACTCGACACGGCATCTGTGCTCGGGTCCGTCCCTGCAGCGTTGCTAAACCCGACTGAACAAGCTCTTTCTGGCAGGCCAGACCCGCACACGTCACCTCAGTGGGTCTTCGGTGTGCAACCCCTTCATGAGGTGGCCTCGGGATGACCGTCCGATGCGCGTCGCCCCCATGCCTCAGGAAACAAGAGTTAGGCGCAAACCGCCTGAAGACTGAGGAAGGAGCTCACAAGGCCCTGTGCCCAAAGCATCTGGCACCTCTATAATCGCCGCCCGTGACCCTCTCACGTAATAATGAGTTTGGGGATGTACACGCCCAGAATACTCTGAAATAGAGCTCTCGCCCACGCCCAAGTGGAAGCCCCATGCTCCGTGCTAGTGGAATATATTGTCGAACCGCGACTATGCCCATACCCAAGTGGAAGCTCCATGCTCCGCGCTGGCGGAATATACTATCGAACCGCGACTATGCCCATGCCAAGTGGAAGCCCCATGCTTCGCGCTGGTGGATAAAATGATTAAGAGGCTCACCCTTCTCCGCGACGGGCGCTCTTCAGACTCCTTTTGGGCATCGCGTGAGCGGGGGCTGGACACGGTGCCTGCGCGGGTCCCGACTCGCACAGTCACCCCACCATGGTTCTTGGTGTCTAGTCTCCTCGCGCGACGCCCAGGTGCAAGCTGATGAGCGCGCGCCGCCCAAAACAAAATTGTTTTGCGCGCATGACCTCTGGACGGGCCGGACTGCTTGGAGAGCACCACGAGGCGCCACCAGCAGGCAATAACCTATCGACATCACAAAAAAGCTAAGTACGAGAACCCTCAGGAGCGTCCCCATCGTGCTAGCATTTTTTCCTCAAACTGGCTGCTTACGCATCAAAGGGGGGTCTTTGAGCATCGCAACTCAGGGACCTTCACTAGCTCTCGTAGCCCCTCGCATCCTGGTTTAGCGCAGGCTGATACGTCTCCAACGTATCTATAATTTTTGCTTGTTCCATGCTGTTATATTATCAATCTTGGATGTTTTCAATCATTTTACAGCAACTTTATAACATTTTTGGGACTAACCTGTTGACATAGTGCCAAAGTGTCAGTTGCTGTTTTTGCTTGTTTTTTACTTCGCAGAAAATCAGTACCAAATGGAGCCCAAACGCTACGGGAATTTTTGGAGATTTTTATGGACCAGAAGAACCAGGATGGGCCAAACTACCACAAGAGAGGGGGCCTAGGGTGTCCACCCTCCACCAGGGCGCGCCAGAGGCCCCTGGCGCAGCCTGGTGGAGCTTGCCCACCTCGTGACTCCCCTTGTAACACCCTGGTTTTCGCTCCCTGTTTTTTTCCTTTACGGGATTTGACTCCCTTCTTTTTTTCTTGGTGTTATCGGATTTCTCTATCTCTTGGGTATGTGAAGATGGTCATCTAGCCTTGCCTTCCCTATCCAACCAGAGATTCTCCCCAGTCCAACCTTGCCACCCAAAATCTATCTCCGGACTTTGTCATCAGAACCCTACCTTCCGAGTTGCCGGAAGGGAAAACCCTGATCCTTCCAGTTGCAAAGGAACCCCAACTCCCTTTGATCTTTTGCCTCCCAAACTTTTCCCAGAGATCATCCTTCATCTATAAACTCTGGATATGCAAAAATACTGCCAAGTCAATTGCAATATTTTTCATCTATAATTAATTCCTTTTCTTCCAGTTAAAGGAATTAATTCCAGGAAAATATCTATCCATCTCCAGAGTTCATGAAAACTTGTGGAGATATTCTTTGTGCTCATTTTGAGCTCCCATAAAAATATTGGCCATAATTAAATAAGGAAAATTGTATTTTCCTATTTAATGCCAATATTGCATTTTGGGCATTTTCTAAAGGAACTACTATTTTGGTAGCCAGGAAAAATCCCAAATAGATTGTGGAGCTTCTCATATCCATATCTTTCCCATTTCCATCAAAATCCCAAGTTCCATAGTTCAAGTTTTGAGCACCACATCAATTTGCAGAGTCTGTCCAGTTGGGCAAGTTGCAAAGGAAGTGCTCTATTCCTTGACCTATTTGAGCTGGAATGTTTCATGGTGGTTGGAATTGCCAAATCACTCATGGATACCAAAAATCAGCTCAATCCATCTATCCATTTGTCCCCAGCAAATTTTCTAAGTTTTTGTCCATTTGGAAGCTCTGTGAAGGAAGTACCATTTTTGCACTTTCAAATGAGCTGAAACTTTTCCAGTAGCTTCCTATGTTCAAATCATTCCCCTCCTCCAAATTTCAGCCCAATCCATTTAGCCATTTTTGCCCAGCATCAACATTTCCATTTCTGGCCAGAGTACATGGTTACAAAGGAAGTACCATCTACACTAGTCCATTGGTGCTGAAATCTTGGCATCTTGATCACCTTAGTAGATCACCTCTGTGTGCCAAAACTCAGCTCTTTACCCCAAGCCAATCTCCTCCGGTTCTCTCCAAACACCTTTATGTCAGGAACCTTTCTAGAGCCTCTAGTCCATTCCAGAGGAGGTGAGACCAAACCAGAGGCATGGGATCCCTCCTGGATGTCAGGAAGACGCATGGGACAAAGTGTGCCAGGTCAGGTCACACCGCGTGCGCCAGTGCACGCGGTTGGCATGGCCAAACGCATGCTCTGGATCTCGGGGCCCTCGGCCACCGTCCATCCAGCGAGCTCGTGCCACCGGAGCATGTCTAGCAGCCCCGGAGTGTCCTTGCGCCCCCTCCGGACCCTTCTCCCCCTCCTCGTTCCCTCTCATCGCGCCACGGCGGTCGCCGACATGTCGCTGTCCCGCCCATGACGCCGTCGTCTTCCTCTCCGTTGGCTCCTTCCTCCCCGAGCCGTCGCGTTGCATTGAATGCTCGTCAGGTCGGCAACGCTCGCGTCCAAGGCCAGCTCACCGGCGCTCCAGTGCGATGATAGGAACGCCACGGCGGCGTGCTTATCCGACTGCCTCGGCCGGCTATAAATAGCCGAGGCCGGAGCCTCCCCGAGCACCTCGAGCAACCGCGGCCACCTCCTCTCCCTCTCAGCTTCCCTCTGGACCAGCCAATTGAGTCCCGGCGCCCTTCTTCCTCACCCACGGCCGCCATTGTCTCCTCCCTCCCTGGCCCAAATTCCGGCGAGCCGCGCCCTATCCCTCCTTCCCTCCTCCAATAGAGCATCCCCTCGACCCCTGAGAGCATCCCTGCCTCCCTGCTATGTCGCCGGGGTGCCTGTGGCTGCGCGCCCAAGCACGGCCGACGGCCTCCGCCGCGGGCATTTGAGCCACCGCCACCATGGCCGTCCCCGGCGCTCGTGCTGCCCTGGAATGGTGTGGCGCTTCGCCCCACGGTCTCCGGTGCCCTCGCCCTGGCCGGAGAAGGCCGGGAACACCGGAAGCCATTGCCGGCCGCATGTGTCTCTGCTCTGCCGTGGACGCTGGTGTTGTCGCCGTTCCGGTCCTCCTCTGTGTCCGTATAGTGCGGGGATGGGTGCGGTGCTCTCCCCTGAGCCCGCCGGTGCCCGGAACGCCGGCAACGGTGGCCGGAGTCGTCGGGACGGCCGCCCGCAGCCGCGCCTCTCCTCTGTAGCGCGGGCGAGCAGGAGGTTGAAGGCGACGAGCTGGCCAGGCGGGCCCCTCCTCCCCTCGGGACCCACCGGTCAGCCTAACAGGGCGTTGACCCGGCCCGGTGACGTGGATAAGTGGAGACGTACTCCACGGAGCACGTTTTCCCTGTAACGAAAGTGTATTTTTCAGAATGCGCTTTCTGTTTAAACCCATCCGGCTGAAATGGTTAAATAGCGGGCGTTCGCTGGTTAAGCGCAGAAAAGAATAGATTTTATTCTTTTTCTGCCTATCGAACGAACGGCCTCAACTTTTTAACCGCATCTCCAAATGAGGTGATTCCAACGCCCACATCTTCGTCTCGTCGAGCCCGTTACGATGGTACCCTTTCCACCATGTTGACACTTTCTCAAATACCCATTTTCCCTTGCCCCTTATTCATCCCCTCCGTGAGGGAATCCTTTTCGGCGGACTATCCTGCGAGGCTACCGCATCTCTTCCCGGAGTATCCCTTCACCCCCAGGCAAGCCGACCATCTGACATATGCTCTACAGCATCGCTCTATGTTATTCTTGCGTGTTTAATCATTAATTATGCTTGTGATAGAAATAGTTTAACTCCTGCTATGTTGCACTTACTATTTTCAGTACTAGTTCATAGTAAATAGTTTAAGTGCCTAGTTGATACCCTCATAAGTTATTGTGGTGAACTACATGCTTACTTAATAAACCTAGTCGGTTGATCTTGAGTCACCTGTCCGGGCATACTCGTGGAACCACATTTGCCGGTATGGGACGGCCCTGACCGGGCCTGACTGCGTGATCTTTCACCGGTACCTCCAAAGAGGGAAGGTTATGCGCGGCGTGCTACCCTGGCCCGGTAAGCGGCGATAACCTTGTTAGCCCAGTTGATAGTTGAGTTTGTGCCGACGTCCCCGTTTGGGACAGTAGAACCCCGTTTGGGTCTACATAGTTTGGCCACGACGGTGGCAGGTGTCATGAGGACACAGGGGCCACCCAAGGCTGACCTCCGGGGGAGGAAGAGAGCCGGTGGTACGATGAAAGGTCACGGGCCCGGCAGGTTTTGTTGAAGCAATGCTGGTCCGCCCGAGTGGTCTCGAGGCCAGGGCCAGGTGCTTCCTGGTGTGGGTAAAGTGCGCAACCTCTGCATAGTGAAAAATCTATTCGAATAGCCGCGTCCATGGTATTGGACAGCCCGTCCAGACCTCAGTAGATGGTCAACCGTAGCAGTGATAATAATGATGGAAGAACTCGTCTTGTGCAGACATCAGATGATGTCAGGAATATGGTATGTTAGCCATGGGATGGCTATGAGATGAGTGGTCGGATGACCACATGATTCGGATTGGATTTGGATCAGATTCAGATTGGATCGTGAGAATGTTCGGAGTATGGAATATTTACTTAGTATACTTTACTTTACTATATTTACTTCAGTAGTTATCCTGCTAGACAATACTGTTATACCATGATAATTAATATTGCTCTAATAAGAACTACATGCTTGAATGCCATGGATTGCTTTGCTTGGTGTATATGCTAGTTTGGTTTGCTTGCGAGTACATTCAAAAGTACTCAACGGCCTTTAACGTGGCCAGGTTCACATAAGGATTTGACGTCCGTCGTCGAGGAGCCGGAGCGTTCGCGGGCTAGAAGAGTAACCTAGTCAGATCCCTATGGATTGGAGCCGCACCCAGACCATGCTACCTTAGATAGAGCCTTTCCGCTGCCATCACCTTTGTATTATATCCCATGTAAGACCCATATATCCATTAATAGAAATGCCTGTGTTCATGATACTTGTTGTAAACGCGCATACCAGAGTGATTTCCTGGGCTGGTATGCGTGGCGACCGTTTGGCTACTGTGGTAATCAGGCGGGGGCGCCACAATGAATGGTATCAGAGCAGCCAGGCTGACTATAGGTTACCCTAGCCAGACTTCATTGTCTTGTGCTCAGTAGAAAGCCCAGATGGATTTTAGCCATCTTTGCCAACCTGGCACGGCTACTATTGATCATAAGGCAACCCCATAGGTCTTTGGCTCCATCAGACCCCAACTCTCGTGGCCCTTGCCTCCGGTGTGAAACGCTCGCACCGGGCAACGACCCGTGAGCCCTGAAACCCCTAGGTAAACCAGATATCCTTACCCTGCTTGCTAGCCATGGCATTTCTCTTCTCACTCTAGTTTCCTTTGGGAAACGCTTAGAAATTCCATCTCTCCCCAACAACCTTAGGATCGTGGACCAAGCTACTTTGGCTATGGTCGTGAGTCGAGTGTGATGTTCCTTAGGAAAGTAGTAGGAGCCGGACACCAGGGCTACCAGGAGCATTGTGTGGTTTCGCTTCTAAATCCTTAGAGGAACATCGAGTGCGTTATATTAGTTATACTAGTGAACCTTCGGCCATGTGTGTAAGGTCCGCAAAAGTTGAGCTTTATTTGCTTTTTGGATTTTCGCGGTTCTTGTTTCTTTTGGCGGTTCCATTTCTTCGCTCCGACCGGATCCATCAGCAAGTACCGCCAAGAAGATCAGCATACAACTGGGATAATACCCAATAATCCCAACTCAGCAAGAGTCCTGTCCAATCAACAGCCTGATATTCAGAACATTACCACCGGATCTATCAGGAATGAAGAACGGGTCAACAGCAAAATATGTGTGCAACAGACAAAGGGCAGAATATACCTAAGAGAGTTTGCCCTAGAGCATATCACATCTAAGAAGCAGTCAGATGAGCTACCAGGAATGGACACCATCAAGGAAAAATTATTTCGTCCGCGATACAAGGATTATTTCAGTCAGTAAGGTGAACTGAGTCGTTCCTCAATGGACTGAAGAATCGTTTATTATCCGCCGAGGATATACTTCGAGAATGTGAATGTGCCAAGAGCAGCAACAAAACTCCAGTATATTGATACAAATTGCAGAGCATATCTTGAAGTTCACCGGTGCAAATACAAAATTTTCTGGGCACTATGAACAAGGTCTGCAAGGAATATGGATAAGTTCACGGTTGTCCGAATCAAGGAGCACCTAACATGCTAGGAAGCTCAGCTGAACCAAATGGAATTATCCATCAATTGCCTATTATCCAGCAATACCTGGTTTGAATGCAAAAGGGCATTCCGAATTAATGGTTAACATAAAGCCTGCCTCAGTGGAGCAACCTTTATAGCAGCAATGAGAAGACCAGCAGACGGACAAGCAATGTGCCTGACAATAGAATATCTTCAGTCAAGGTATGGCCTATATCAAGTTTTGGCTCTGCTTTGGGTAAAATTCGGGATACTTCGGAAGGAAGCGAGAATCGGCCAAAGACCCGACTACGTACCCAAGGTTTCTGGCATAGCAAACCCAGCCTTTCCCCCGCAAGCTACCGAGAAGAGCTTACGATACCAGACTGCCAATCTCCCTCCGTACGCCACTCGATGAGAGATCCTTGTGGGATACGGCACCCCCATCTTCCACAGAGTGCTACCGCGGAAGACTTTCGGCATAAGGCACCCGACCTTCCGCAGTAAGCCATATGAAGGAAAACTGTTGAGGTACGATACCCAGCCTTCTTCAGCACACTAACCTGGCAGAAGCTCGAGCATAAGGAATTCAGTCTTCTTCGACACGCAATCGTGCCTACAACAAGCTTGTCAGGAGCACGAACAAATCCAGGCACACCCGTCTGCCTCAGAACTCAATGGTTATGAAAGGATTTATCCTACACATGCATATGTTGTGAGCATGCAGTCTAGTGGATCAGTTCATGCGAGCCACTCGTCGGGAATGACTGTGTTCAGAGAAACATTGGCCCATGTTTAAAAAAAAGAATATGAGCGCATGAACCTCTACGAGGTATGCAAGAGTAAGTTGTGAGAACAAGCCCGACAAGCCGGGAAAACAATCAAGGAGCCGTATTGGCAAGACATTACAAGTCCATCAAAGGAACCGTCAAGAACATAGAAGTGGTGAACAAACAACCTCCATGACGGTCAACAAGATACAGCTTCAAGGACAGAGTGCTAATACCAGTTCTTATCAGACTCTTGCATATGCGGCCACAACAATGCAGCCAGCGTGTCATACTCATCCTAAATATGGGCCATCAACTAAGATAAGGGGATATGCCCCAAAAGAGGCACCGAATGACAACCATACTATGAACTAAAGAGGCCATATATGACAGAGCCATCCCCACAAGCGCTAGAGTTTGAAACAAGACCTTCAGATAGAATGGCACAAAGCACATCAGCATCAACAGCTCATAGACATCATGACATCATTGGAATAAGAGATTACTGTCTATGATTATTGTGTGATCATACATAACCTTTCAGTTGGGGATATAGCAGCAAATGCTCGGTCATGTTGTTCTTTGAATTACGGGTCACCTAAGGACAAAGTCAGAATGCCTAAGACAGAAGGAAACATCAGAATGGAACCCATAGCCAGACTGAGCATTCTAACATGGCAAAAGAAGGCCACCCCCCCACTCACTCGAGGCCATACGAGCACGTAAGCCTGGTACCAGGAAAGGATGTCTTGCCCATGACAGTCAGAGTACGAAGTATCGCAATAAAACCTGAAGCAGTTACTTCGAGGCCCTGGAAACCGAGCCGTCTGTTGGTACTACCCGCTACCCCACCCAGCAATACCACTACCAGGACAAAAGGGTACACCTGACAGGAAAGAGAAGGATTCAAGGAAACTGTGTGAAAAGACACCACATGGTCCGTCAGAAGAGGCCGTTAAAAGGTAAGTGAACCAGCGAAGACAGGACAACTGATGGATCCAAGTCGCACACAGGTAAGTCCCCCTTCACCAGGAGGTAAGCCCGGAAATCTCGAGGACGAGATTTTCTTAAGGGGGGTAGGTTTGTAACACCCTGGTTTTCGCTCCTTGTTTTTTTTTCCTTTACGGGATTTGACTCCCGTCTTTTTTTCTTGGTGTTATCGGATTTCTCTAGCTCTTGGGTATGTGAAGATGGTCATCTAGCCTTGCCTTCCCTATCCAACCAGAGATTCTCCCCAGTCCAACCTTGCCACCCAAAATCTATCTCCGGACTTTGTCATCAGAACCCTACCTTCCGAGTTGCCAGAAGGGAAAACCCTGATCCTTCCAGTTGCAAAGGAACCCCAATTCCCTTTGATCTTTTGCCTCCCAAACTTTTCCCAGAGATCATCCTTCATCTATAAACTCTGGATATGCAAAAATATTTCCAAGTCAATTGCAATATTTTTCATCTATAATTAATTCCTTTTCTTCCAGTTAAAGGTATTAAATCCAGGAAAATATCTATCCATCTCCAGAGTTCATGAAAACTTGGGGAGATATTCTTTGTGATCATTTTGAGCTCCCATAAAAATATTGGCCATAATTAAATAAGGAAAATTGTCTTTTCCTATTTAATGCCAATATTGCATTTTGGGCATTTTCTAAAGGAACTACTATTTTGGTAGCCAGGACAAATCCCAAATAAATTGTGGAGCTTCTCATATCCATATATTTCCCATTTCCATCAAAATACCAAGTTCCATAGTTCAAGTTTTGAGCACCACATCAATTTGCAGAGTCTATCCAGTTGGGCAAGTTGCAAAGGAAGTGCTCTATTCCTTGACCTATTTGAGCTGAAATGTTTCATGGTGGTTGGCATTGCCAAATCACTCATGGATACCAAAAATCAGCTCAATCCATCTATCCATTTGTCCCCAGCAATTTTTCTAAGTTTCTGTCCATTTGGAAGCTCTGTGAAGGAAGTACCATTTTTGCACTTTCAAATGAGCTGAAACTTTTCCAGTAGCTTCCTATGTTCAAATCATTCCCCTCCTCCAAATTTCAGCCCAATCCATTTAGCCATTTTTGCCCAGCATCAACATTTCCATTTCTAGCCAGAGTACATGGTTACAAAGGAAGTACCATCTACACTAGTCCATTGGTGCTGAAATCTTGGCATCTTGATCACCTTAGTAGATCACCTCTGTGTGCCAAAACTCAGCTCTTTACCCCAAGCCAATCTCCTCTGGTTCTCTCCAAACCCCTTTATGTCAGGAACCTTTCTAGAGCCTCTAGTCCATTCCAGAGGAGGTGAGACCAAACCAGAGGCATGGGATCCCTCCTGGATGTCAGGAAGACGCATGGGACAAAGTGTGCCAGGTCAGGTCACACCGCGTGCGCCAGTGCACGCGGTGACCACACGGCTGGCATGGCTAAACGCATGCTCTGGATCTCGGGGCCCTCGGCCACCGTCCATCCAGCGAGCTCGTGCCACCGAAGCATGTCTAGCAGCACTGGAGTGTCCTTGCGCCCCCTCTGGACCCTTCTGCCCCTCCTCGTTCCCTCTCATCGCGCCACGGCGGTCGCCGACATGTCTCTGTCCCGCCCGTGATGCCGTCGTCTTCCTCTCCGTTGGCTCCTTCCTCCCCGAGCCGTCGCGTTGCATTGAATGCTCGTCAGGTCGGCAACGCTCGCGTCCAAGGCCAGCACACCGGCGCTCCAGTGCGATGATAGGAACGCCACGGCGGCGTGCTTATCCGACTGCCTCGGCCGGCTATAAATAGCCGAGGCCGGAGCCTCCCTGAGCACCTCGAGTAACCACGGCCACCTCCTCTCCCTCTCAGCTTCACTGTGGACCAGCCAATTGAGTCCCGGCGCCCTTCTTCCTCACCCATGGCCGCCATTGTCTCCTCCCTCCCCGGCCCAAATTCCGGTGAGCCGCGCCCTATCCCTCCTTCCCTCCTCCAATAGAGCACCCCCTCGACCCCTGAGAGCCTCCCTGCCTCCCTGCTATGTCGCCGGGGTGCCTGTGGCTGCGCGCCCAAGAACGGCCGACGGCCTCCGCCGCGGGCATCTGAGCCACCGCCACCATGGCCGTCCCCGGCGCTCGTGCTGCCCTGGAATGGTGCGGCGCTTCGCCCCACGGTCTCCGGTGCCCTCGCCCTGGCCGGAGAAGGCCGGGAACACCGGAAGCCATCGCCGGCCGCATGCGTCTCTGCTCCGCCGTGGACGCCGGTGTTGTCGCCGTTCCGGTCCTCCTCTGTGTCCGTATAGTGCGGGGATGGGTGCGGTGCTCTCCCCTGAGCCCGCCGGTGCCCGGAACGCCGGCAACGGTGGCCGGAGTCGTCGGGACGGCCGCCCGCAGCCGCGCCTCTCCTCTGTAGCGCGGGCGAGCAGGAGGTTGAAGGCGACGAGCTGGCCAGGCGGGCCCCACCTCCCCTCGGGACCCACCGGTCAGCCTAACAGGGCGTTAACCCGGCCCGGTGACGTGGATAAGTGGAGACGTACTCCACGAAGAACGTTTTCCCTGTAACGAAAGTGAATTTTTTAGAATACGCTTTCTGTTTAAACCCAGCCGGCTGAAATGGTTAAATAGCGGGCGTTCGCTGGTTAAGCGTAGAAAAGAATAGATTTTATTCTTTTTCTGCCTATCGAACGAACGGCCTCAACTTTTTAACCGCAACTCCAAATGAGGTGATTCCAACGCCCACATCTTCGTCTCGTCGAGCCCATTCCGATGGTACCCTTTCCACCATGTTGACACTTTCTAAAATACCCATTTTTTCCTTGCCCCTCATTCATCCCCTCCTAGAGGGAATCCTTTCCGGCTGACTATCCTGCGAGGCTACCGCATCTCTTCCCGGAGTATCCCTTCACCCCCAGGCAAGCCGACCATCTAACATATGCTCTACAGCATCGCTCTATGTTATTCTTGCGTGTTTAATCATTAATTATGCTTGTGATAGAAATAGTTTAACTCCTGCTATGTTGCACTTACTATTTTCAGTACTAGTTCATAGTAAATAGTTTAAGTGCCTAGTTGATACCCTCCTAAGTTATTGTGGTGAACTACATGCTTACTTAATAAACCTAGTCGGTTGATCTTGAGTCACCTGTCCGGGCATACTCGTGCAACCACATTTGCCGGCATGGGACGGCCCTGACCGGGCCTGACTGCGTGATCTTTCACCGGTACCTCCAAAGAGGGAAGGTTATGCGCGGCGTGCTACCCTAGCCCGGTAAGCGGTGATAACCTTGTGAGCCCAGTTGATAGTTGAGTTTGTGCCGGCGTCCCCGTTTGGGACAGTAGAACCCCGTTTGGGTCTACATAGTTTGGCCACGACGGTGGCAGGTGTCATGAGGACACAAGGGCCACCCAAGGCTGACCTCCGGGGGAGGAAGAGTGCCGGTGGTACGATGAAAGGTCACGGGCCAGGCAGGTTTTGTTGAAGCAATGCTGGTCCGCCCGAGTGGTCTTGAGGCCAGGGCCAGGTGCTTCATGGTGTGGGTAAAGTGTGCAACCTCTGCAGAATGAAAAATCTATTCGAATAGCCGCGTCCATGGTATTGGACAGCCCGTCCAGACCTCAGTAGATGGTCAACCGTAGCAGTGATAATAATGATGGAAGAACTTGTCTGGTGCAGACATCAGATGATGTCAGGAATATGGTATGTTAGCCATGGGATGGCTATGAGATGAGTGGTCGGATGACCACATGATTCGGATTGGATTTGGATCAGATTCAGATTGGATCGTGAGAATGTTCGGAGTATGGAATATTTACTTCGTATACTTTACTTTACTATATTTACTTCAGTAGTTATCCTGCTAGACAATACTGTTATACCATGATAATTAATATTGCTCTAATAAGAACTACATGCTTGAATGCCATGGATTGCTTTGCTTGGTGTATATGCTAGTTTGGTTTGCTTGCGAGTACATTCAAAAGTACTCAGCGGCCTTTAACGTGGCCAGGTTCACATAAGGATTTGACGTCCGTCATCGAGGAGCCGGAGCGTTCGCGGGCTAGAAGAGTAACCTAGTCAGATCCCTGCGGATTGGAGCCGCACCCAGACCATGCTACCTTAGATAGAGCCTTTCCGCTGCCATCACCTTTGTATTATATCCCATGTAAGACCCATATATCCATTATAATAGAAATGCCTGTGTTCATGATACTTGTTGTAAACGCGCATACCAGAGTGATTTCCTGGGCTGGTATGCGTGTCGACCGTCTGGCTACAGTGGTAATCAGGCGGGGGCGCCACACCCCTCTACCGACTATTCGCCCTATAAATTCCCAAATATTCAGAAAACCCTAGAGGAGTCGACGAAAAACAATCCCAGCCACCGCAAGTTCCAGAACCTCGAGATCCCATCTAACACCATCACGGAGGGGTGCACCGTCTTCATGGATGCTTCTCCAATGATGCATGTGTCGGCGTTCTGGGAACGGGGGTACCCAGACTTGCCTGCCTGCGGCCTAGGGCATGGCCCACTTCATCAACCAAACATAGCCGGGCATGGCCCCACTCAAGACAAGGCCCTCGCGAGGGCCCAAGCCTCGCGAAGAGAAGCGGCATCAAGACCAACAGGGGAGGGGCCTCCCCAGGCCCCCTCCGGAGCGGCGGAGATCTCAATACGAAGCCCGGCCTCAGGAGTCAAAGGTGACACAAGGAAGGACAGGCGGGCGCCAGCGCCCCAGGCGGCGCAGTTCCCCTTTGGTGCAAAGGGAGCAAGGACGTACGCGGGTTCCCAAAGCACCACCCCAAGGTTTTCGTTCTGGTGCAACAAGACCGCAGCCACCTGCCCCGCGGGACGGACGTCATCGCTGAGCCCGTCCCTGCGGCGTCGACAGCTACTTTGCAGGCGAAGACCGCCTTTGGGCAGGGCGGGCACGTACTCCTGTCCCCCTTCAAAATTGGCCGTTGTGGGATCCCTTCCCGCCATTGCGATAAGGGAAGAGGACCGGAGCCACCGCTATATATAGAGCGTAGGCTGCACCGTAGAGACGGACCCGGGAATCCATTCCACAACTCATCCACCACTAAGCCACAGAGGGCCACGAACACCTCAAAGGGAGCCCTCATGAGGCTCTAAAACACTGTACTAGTTCTTCCACCCTACCTCCTCGAGAGGCAATCCACCAAAGCAGGAGTAGGGTATTACGCTTCACAGCGGCCCGAACCTGGGTAAACTGTCGTGTTTATCTTCTTCCTCGTCATCATGCGAGTTCGTTGCTGTGTTCATCGAGTAGCAAGCTAGGTTGGGCGAAGCCGCTGGGGATTTTCGCACACGCCCCTGTGTTCGAATCTTAAGGGTTTTGCGGAGCCCGAAATCCGACATTTGGCGCGCCAGGTAGGGGGCGTGTCGGAGCTTCCCCGCTTGCGGCAAAGGCCAAGCCCTGACTCAGCAACTCCATGGCAGGCGTGATTCCCGACGGCGGCCGGCCCCCGGCGCGAGACGGCGCTTGGGCGCGCAGGGCCGCCCCCGCGGTCGCCTGCATCCTTGGCGGGTCGCAGGCACCACCCTCCGGTCGCCATGTCAAGTGGGTCCTATGCCACATGGGAGCAGTTCGGCTGCGGCTCGAGCCCGAGCAGCACCGCGCATGGCCGGAGATCAACATCACCTTCGGCCCCGACGACCATCCCAAGACGACATCGGCCGCTGGAACGCTCCCCATGTTGTGCACGCCGAACATACGCGGCGTGGCCGTCTCCAGGACCCTCGTAGACGGTGGCGCCGGCCTCAACATCATCTCCATGGAGGCCTTCGACTAGCTGTAGTTACCACGTGACCGGCTCACGCCTTCAAGACCTTTCTCTGGGGTGGTCGGCGGGTCCGCCTCCCCGTCACCTTCGGCACCCGCTCCCACTTCCGCACCGAGCAGGTCGACTTCGACGTCGCCCACATCCACCTCCCGTACAACGCAATACTCGGCTACCCCGCCCTCGCTGAGTTCATGGCGGCAACGCACCCGGGCCACAACGTCGTCAAGATGCCCGGGAGCGGCGGCGTCCTCACCGTCGTAGGGGATGCCAAGGATGCGTCTCATGTGCTCAAGCTCTCCTACAAGGCTACGGCCACGGCGCGCACCAGTGCCGGGGGCGCCGCGCGGGCCGCAGAGGACCCCGGGGGTGTCCCCGACGTTGCGCCGGTGAAGAAGAAGTAGCTATTCTCCCAGAACCGGGCGGAGACGAAGCAGGTGCCGGTGGACGAAGGAAACCCTCGCCCTACCTTCACCATCGGCGCCGACCTGCCTCAAGACCAAGAGGAGGCGTTAGTGGCCATCCTCAGGGCGAACAAGGACGCATTCGCGTGGAGCGCCTCCAACCTGGTGGGGGTCCCGAGGGACGTAATCGAGCACCACCTCATGGTGTGCCCGAACGCGCGTCCGGTGAAACAAAAGGCAAGGAGGCAAGCTCCGGAGAAGCAGGCTTCATCGCTCAGGAGGTCGGCAAGCTGAAGGAGGCAGGGGTCATCCGGGAGGTACGTTACCCAGAGTGGGTGGCCAACCCGGTGGTCGTCCCAAAGAAGTGCGGGAAGGAACGTATGTGCGTCGACTTCACGAGCCTCAACAAGGCTTGCCCCCAGGACCCATTCCCGCTGCCGCGCATCGACTAGATCATGGACTCCACCGCAGAGTGCGACCTCCTGTGCTTCCTAGACGCCTTCTCAGGTTACCACCAGATCAAAATGGCGGTGGAGGACGTCGAGAAGACGGCTTTCCTCACCACGTGTGGGGTGTTCTGCTACACGTGCATGCCCTTCGGGCTGCGGAACGCTGGGGCGACCTTCCAGCGGCTGATGCACATCGCCCTGGGGCCGCAACTCGGGGGGAATGCAGAAGCCTACGTCGACGACATCATGGTCAAGTCCAGGGCGGCCAAGACCTTGGTCGAGGACTGGGAGGAGACATTCGCCAGCCTGAGGGAGGTAAACCTGAAGCTCAACCCCGAAAAGTGCGTCTTCGGGGTCCCCTCGGGCAAGTTGCTTGGTTTCCTGGTGTCGCACCGGGGAATCGAGGCGAACCCAGAGAAGATCAAGGCCATAAACAAGATGAGCGCGCCCCAAACCCTCAAGGAAATACAGAAATTGGCGGGGTGCGTGACCTCCTTGGGACGTTTCATCTCCAAGCTCGGCGAGCGGGCCTTGCCGTTCTTCAAGATCATGAAAAGGAAGGGCCCTTTTGAATGGACCCCGGAGGCCGACGCAGCCTTCGAGGAGCTCAAGCGATGCCTCACGAGCCCACCGGTGATGGTAGCGCCTCGCCCTCGGGAGCCCTTGTTGCTATACCTGGCTGCCACCCCCCATTCCGCCAGCGCTGCATTGGTGGCAGTCAGGATAGAGCGAGCCGGCACACGCACCGCATCGAAAGGCACCGGCGGTCCCCGCACGCGGAGCCAGGGGGCTCGCACGATCAACAGGAGCCCGCCCCTCCTCAAGCTGGGGCACCCGAGGCCAAAGCCGCTCCGATGGCCCCTAAGGCGCTCAACCCTCATGAGGCCCTGGCCTCTTCCACGGCCCCTGAAGCGCTCGGCCCTCACGAAGCCTCCTCCGCACCAACGGCCCCTGAGGCGCCCGGGCCCCTTGGGCCTGCCATGGGGCAGGACACCGCAGGAGACCTCACCCTCGTCGAACACCTGGTTTACTACGTCAGTACGGTGCTGCGGGACGCGCGCTCACGCTATCGCATGCAGCAGAAGCTCCTCCTGGCGCTTCTCGTCGCTTCAAGGAAACTGCGTCACTACTTCCAGGGACATCCCATCAAGGTCGTCTCTGCTTACCCCTTGGAGAAGATTCTGCACAACCCCAATGCGGCAGGGAGAGTCGCCGAGTGGAACATCGAGCTGCAGGCCTTCAACATAGAGTTCAGCACGACCAGGGTCATCAAAGGGGCAGCCCTAGCGGACTTCGTGGCGGAGTGGACAGACGCCCCGGACCGGGGGCTAGAAGGGAGCCAGTCCCTCGCCCCTGGCGATGAGGCACCCGAAGGATGGATCATGCACTTCGACGGAGCCTTCACACGCAAATGAGCGGGGGCTGGAGTCGTGCTCACCTCCCCGACAGGAGACAAGCTCAGCTATGCGGTGCAGCTTTGTTTCTAGCATGGAGAGAAGGTCTCCAACAACATCGCGGAATATGAGGGCCTCATCGCCGGCCTCAAGGCGGCGACGGCCTTGGGGGTTCGGTGCCTCACCATCATGGGCGACTCCCAGCTCCTCGTCAACTTCTCCACAAAAGAATATACACCCAAGGACGAGCACATGGAGGCGTATTTGGAAGAGGTACGTAAAATCGAAAAACGTTTTCAGGGCTTGGAGCTGCAGCACATCCCACGCGGCGCGAACAAGGAAGCCGATGACATCGCCAAGAGGGCCTCGTGCCGTGACCCCCAAGAGCCAGGCGTCTTCGAGGAGCGGCTCTTCAAGCCCTCTGCAACGCCACCTACTGAAGGCCAGGCATCACGGGGTGAGGAGCTCCCCCCAGCACCGCCCTCGGGGGCTCCGAACTGCGGCCAGGCCTTAGGAGCCCGGCTGCTCCTGGCCTTGGAGCCCCAGGCCGACAGCTGGATGCAAGAGTTCAGGGCGTACCTGCTCCACGGCACGCTACCGGAGAAGGAGGAAGACGCGGAGCACGTCGCCCGACAAGCCACGGCCTACTGCTGGCAAGACGGCGACTTGTACCGCAGGCGCCCGAACGACGTCGCGCTGTGGTGCATCTCCAAGGAGCAAGGGTGCGAGCTGCTGGCCGACATCCACGGAGGAGACTGCGGTCATCACTCTTCTTCACGCACGCTTGCAGGGAAGGCATTCCGATCAGGCTTCTACTGGCCCTCGGCGCTTGACGACGCCATCGAGCTGGTCCGGTCTTGCGAGGCCTGCCAGTTTCATGCCAAGCAGATTCACCAACCCGTGCAGGGCCTCCAGACCATTTCGCTCTCCTGGCCCTTCGCGGTCTGGGGGCTGGACATACTGGGGCCCTTCCCGCGGGCAGCAGGCGGGTACCGCTACCTCTACGTTGCCATCGACAAGTTCACCAAATGGGCGGAGGTGGAGCCCGTGCGCACCATCCCGGCCTGGTCGGCCGTCAAGTTCATCAAGGGCCTCGTAAGCCGCTTCGGCGTCCCCAACCGCATAATCACCGACAACGGTTCGGAGTTCATAAGTCACCTCTTCAAGACCTATTGTGCTAACCTTGGAACGCAGATATGTTACGCTTTGGTAGCCCACCCACGCAGCAACGGCCAGGCGGAGCGCACCAACGCGGAGGTCCTGCGAGGCCTCAAGGCAAGGAGCTTCAAGAAGAAGCTTGAAGCTTGCGGCAGGGGCTGGGTCGATGAGCTTCAGTCGGTACTGTGGTCCATCCGCACCAGTGCAACTAAGCCCACCGGCGAGATCCCTTTCTTCCTCGTCTACGGAGCCTAAGATGTCCTCCCCCACGAGATCAAGCACCGGTCCCCGCGGGTCTTGGCATTTGACGAGGAACGCCAGGATGTTGCGCGGGGAACGGACCTCATGCTTGGAGAGGAGGCGCGTCGTCGGGCCTCGCTCCGAGCTGCGCGGTATCAGCAAGCGCTACGGCGCTACCACTGCTGCAACATCCGCTCCAGGACCCTCGAAGTCGGAGACCTCGTCCTGAGGCGGGTTCTCTCCAGGGAGGGCTTGCACAAGCTCTCGCCCATGTGGGAGGGCCCGTTCAAGGTTGCTCATGTCTCCAGGCCTTGCGCCGTGCGCCTGGAGACTCAGGATGGGGTCCCCATCCAGAACGCCTGGAACATCCAGTACCTCCGGAAGTTCTACCCGTGACACTCTCACGTAATAATGAGTGGGCTGTATACTGCCGGAGCCCCCCGAGGACGCGGAGGGGTTCCTCCCATGCAATGTGGCAGCCATAGCTCCGCGCTGGCGGAGAAGTCAACACTGCCCATCAATGGCTATGCCCATGCAACGTGGATGCCCTACGCTCAGCGCTAGGGGAAGACGAAGTCCAGTTTAGGCGATGGACGCGGCCGTTATTTGCCTTTCTCGTGTTTAGATTTGCCAGCCTTTATGAAACTAAACTCGGGGTTTTTTTCCAAATCACGTTTTAAAGGAAAAGGTCAAAGATTTGTTTTCATCGCCATTTCTCATGTTGGATTTTCCCTCTTCGAGTCAAGCACTCGCCTGCTCCCCTCCCCCTCGTACCCCGCGAGCGGGGGCTGGGGGCACGGTGCTTACACCTCGCCAAGGCCTTGGCGTCCGGATCCTCGCATGGTACCCACGGATGAGTTAGCAGGCGCATGCCGTCTTGTACTCGCCTAGGGGCTCTATTCATGGCCTGACGCGCCATCTTGGAAAGGAAACAAAAATTTTCTTCAGACAGCTTGAGCGTCTAAGGGGGCTCCTGAGCATCACGCCTCAGGAGCCTTACCGTTCATAAGGCCACCCGCCCCCTGATGTCGTCCTTGGTTTCCGGTCGGCATCAGGGGTGTCGGGGCCTCGCCCCGTGAAGTGCGTCCTTGGTTTCCGGTCGTACCTAACGGTGGTGGGGAAATGTGCAGGACTGGGACCTGCCGACGTAGGGCTACTCGAACGACAACTCGGAGCCTCAGGGAGCCTCAGGAAGCCCGCCTTTCCCAGGGCAGGAAACGGAATTTTCGGGAGCCGCTTGAGCGTCTAAGGGGGCTCCTAAGCATCGCGCCTCAGGAGCCTTACCGGTCATAAAGCCACTCGCCCCCCTGATGTCGTCCTTGGTTTCCGGTCGGCATCAGGAGTGTCGGGGCCTCGCCCCGTGAAGTGCGTCCTTGGTTTCCGGCCGTACCTAACGGTGGTGGGAAAATGTGCGGGACTGGGACCTGCCGACGTAGAGCTACTTGAGTGTCGAAGGGGGCTCCTGAGCATCGCGCCTCAGGAGCCTTACCGGTCGAAAAGCCACTCGCCCCTTGAGGTCGTCCTTGGTTTCCGGTCGGCATCAAGGTTGCCGGGGCCTCGCCCCGTGAGGGACGTCTAGGTGAACTGGCCGTACCTTGTGATGGTAGGGAAATGTGCGGGACTGGGACCTACAGACACAGAGCGCCGACAGAGCTCCCAACCCACCTCGCTCGCAAGAAGAAGTAGCCCGCCAGACGAACGGACCCTCCGAGCGCCACAGCCGCGCCTCCACAACCGAGAAGCCTACCGCGAGCGTGTCAAGCTAAGTATCCTAACCACGACCGGAAGGAAATTCCAACTAACGGAATGCAAAAGGTACTGATAAAAGGGGGCAGGCGCCCGAGTGCGTTACACGACCCACAGGGCCTTCCTTAGTTCTTGGATTACAGGTGCAGGAGAAGAGGAGGAGAAAGAAAGTGAATAGCCACACGGGGGCTGCCGCCTCAGGAGCCCCAGCATCGGCGCACCGACGCTCAGTCGGTGTCCTCCTCCTCCTTCACGGCCCCATGGAAGCGCGCCGGGACAGACGCCCCTAGAGCGGAAGAGCGGCGCCGCGACGGCTGGCTACCCCCTGAGACCCGGGCGCGCCGGCATGGTGGCGCGTCGTAGCTGCTGTCGCTGCTGTCGCTCGGGCTTCCTTCGGAGGGGATGTCGCTACTGCTGGAGGCGCGGCGCCCGTCATGAAGGGCAAGCTCATCTCCAAGATCGCCACGGCCGACGTCTTCCGGACAGCACCCCAGGCGCTTGCCCTCTTCCCCGAAGATCTTAACGAAGAGCGTCGCCTCCCCGTCATACTTGAAGTGGAGAGTGCACCTCCCCTTCAGGCCATGAGCGCGGGCGAACGCTTGCCACCCGCGGTTCAAGTACACGTAGCCTCCGGGGGTGACCTCGACCTCCACCCAAGACGCCGCGCTGCAGCAACCGTCGACCTGTAGCCATAGGCCAGCAGGCCCTCCGGCCGGCAGAGCCCCAGCGAAGAAGTTCGGGAGTTGGAACCAAGCGGCCTCCGGCCTTTCCGCCCACATCACGAACTCCTGGGCCGTGTCGGCCGAATGGAGCCGCGGGCGTGGCGGCCGGGTGGACACCGCCGACCTCCCACCTCGGCCGCCCCCGCTGGACGACGTCCAACCACGGCCGCCGATGGTGATCCCAGGGCGCGCAGAACCATGGCCGCGCTCGCCGGGAACCACCGTCGGCGTCGCATCATACTTCCAGGGGCGACCGCGGCCCCTCTTGGGCGGCGGAGCAGCGGGACCCTCCCCGGAGGCCTTTCCCTTCTCGGCAACAGAGAACTTCCTCACCGATGCCATAAACAGGGGGGGGGCAACGGATTGGAGATGGGGAGGCACAGAAGACGAAGGTGAGTGAGGGTTTGCTCGCCCTTGCCAGCTTATATACAGCCAAGGGCCGCCCCGCGTCCCCTCGCGTTCCAGGGCACGTGCGGTCTCTGAAGGGTCACGCTCGCGTGGCCCGAAGCAGCAGCAGCATTCAAGGCAGGGCAGTGATGGCCAGCGCCACGCGCGGGCGTTGCGTCAGTCTGACTTGGAATGGTCTCTGGCACCCCCGGGGAGTGGGGGCGCCACCGCCAGGGCACACGACGCACGCAAAGCCTGGCCCGCAGGCGTTTGGGGCCCGCGGCGCTTCGGGCCGTCCACGAGGCTTCGCCCAGAAGCCGGCTCGAGCGCGCCTTGGGCCCGAGGGCTATTGTCGGCATTCTGGGAACGGGGGTACCCAGACCTGCCTGCCTGCGGCCCAGGGCATGGCCCACTTCATCAACCAAACATAGCCGGGCGTGGCCCCACTCAAGACAAGGCCCTCGCAAGGGCCCAAGCCTCGCGAGGAGGAGCGGCATCAAGACCAACAGGGGAGGGGCCTCCCCAGGCCCCCTCCGGAGCGGTGGAGATCTCAATACGAAGCCCGGCCTCAGGAGTCAAAGGTGACGCAAGGAAGGACAGGCGGGCGCCAGCGCGCCAGGCGGCGCAGTTCCCCTTTGGTGCAAAGGGAGCAAGGATGTACGCGGGTTCCCAAAGCACCACCCAAAGGTTTCCGTTCTGGTGCAACAAGACCGCAGCCACCTGCCCCGCGGGACGGACGTCATCACTGAGCCCGTTCCTGCGGCGTCGACAGCTACTTTGCTGGCGAAGACCGCCTTTGGGCAGGGCGGGCACGTACTCCTGTCCCCCTTCAAAATTGGCCGTTGTGGGATCCCTTCCCGCCATTGCGATAAGGGAAGAGGACCCGAGCCACCGCTATATATAGAGGGTAGGCTGCACCGTAGAGACGGACCCGGGAATCCATTCCACCACTCATCCACCACTAAGCCACAGAGGGCCACGAACACCTCAAAGGGAGCCCTCATGAGGCTCTAAAACACTGTACTAGTTCGTCCACCCCACCTCCTCGAGAGGCAATCCACCAAAGCAGGAGTAGGGTATTATGCTTCGCAGCGGCCCGAACCTGGGTAAACTGTCGTGTTTATCTTCTTCCTCGTCATCGTGCGAGTTCGTTGCTGTGTTCATCGAGTAGCAAGCTAGGTTGGGCGAAGCCACTGGGGATCTTCGCACACGCCCCTGTGTTTGAATCTTTAGGGTTTTGCGGAGCCCGAAATCCGACAGCGTGAGTAGTCCACCATAGACCTATGGGTCCGTAGGCAGTAGCTAGATGGCTTCCTCTCTCTCTATGATTCTCAATACAATGGTCTCTTGGAGATCTATTTGATGTAATGACTTTTGCGGTGTGTTTGTCGGAATCCGATGAATTTTGAGTTCATGATCAGTTTCTATCCATGAATATGATTTGAGTCTTCTTTGATCTCTTATTTGCATGATTACTTATAGCCTCGTATTTCTTCTTCAGATATTTGGTTTAGTTAGGCCGACTAGATTGATTTTTCTTGCCATGGGAAGAGGTGCTTTGTGATGGGTTCGATCTTGCGGTGTTCTTTCCCAGTGACAGAAGGGGCAGCAAGGCACGCATGTATCATTGCCATTAAGGATAACAAGATGGGGTCTATTCCTACATGAATAGATCTTGTCTACATCATGTCACCGTTCTTATTGCATTACTCCATTTTCCCATGAACTTAATACACTAGATGCATGCTGGATAGCGGTCGCTGTGTGGAGTAATAGAAGTAGATGCAGAATCGTTTTGGTCTACTTATCTTGGATGTGATGCCTATATAATGATCATTGCTTGGATATCGTCATGATTATTTGATCTTCTATTAATTGCCCAACAGCAATTTGTTCACCCACCGTGTGCTATACTCATGAGAGAAGCCACTAGTGAAACCTACGGCCCCCGGGTCTACTTTTCCAATATATTGCTTTCCGATCTACTATTTTGCCTTTTTGTTTTCAGATCTATTAATCCAAAAAATCCAAAAATACCTTGCTGCACTTTTTGTTTACTTATTTTATTTTGTGTTCTTGCAAGATCTATTTGCCAAAACTATCATTACCTAATCTATGTTATTACCATAGAGAGCTTGAAAACCTCTCTTTCGCGTCGGGTTGCAAGTATTTGTTATTTGTGTGCAAGTGATGTTTACGTGGGTGTGTGATATTCCTCTATGGATTGATACCTTGGTTTCATAACTGAGGGAAATACTTACCGTCGCTGTGTTGCAGCATCCCTTCCTCTTTGGGGAAATACCGACGCAGTCTCAAGCCACGTCAAAGGAATTTCTGGCGCCGTTGCGGGGAGGAAGCAATCTCATCTACCAGGTTCCTAATCACAAATCTCATCTCCTTGCAATTTACATTATTTGCCATTTACCTCTCATTTTCCTCTCCCCCACTTCACAAATTTGTCGTTTTATTCGCCCTCTCTTTTTCGTTTGCCTTTTTCTCGTCAGATCTCTTGTTTGCTTGCAATCCTATTTGCGTAGTCACGAGGACTCAAGAAAACACCAAGTTGTGTGATTTTTCTAATACCAATAATAATGATTTTATTAGCACTCCTATTGCTCCTCCTGCCACTAGTGCGGAGTCTTGTGATATTAATGCCGCTTTGTTCAATCTTGTCATGAAAGATCAATTTTCCGGTACTCCTAATGAGGATGTCGCGTCCCATCTAAACACCTTTGTGGAATTATGCGATATGCAAAATAAAAAAGATGTGGAAAATGATATTGTGAAGTTGAAATTATTTCCTTTCTCCTTACGGGATCGTGCAAAAATTTGGTTTCCTTCTTTGCCTCGCAATAGTATCGATTCTTGGGATAAGTGCAAGACGCTTTTATTACTAAGTATTTTCCACCCGCGAAAATTATTTCCCTTAGAACTCAAATTATGAATTTTAAGCAACTTGAGCATGAACATGTTGCACAATCTTGGGAAAGAATGAAATTGATGCTAAGAAATTGTCCTACTCATGGTTTAAATCTTTGGATGATCGTACAAATTTTTTATGCGGGATTGAAATTTGTCTCTAGAAGTGTTTTAGATTCCGCCGCGGGTGGTACTTTTATGGAAATTATTTTGGGTGAAGCTACCAAATTGCTAGATAATATTATGGCAAATTATTCACAATGGCATACTGAAAGAGCACCTACTAGTAAAAAGGTTAATTCGGTGGAAGAAATTAGTACTTTGAGTGAAAAAGTTGATGCTCTTATGAAGTTGGTTGCTAGTAAAAATGCTCCTATTGACCTCAATGATGTGCCTTTGTCTACTTTGATTGAGCAAAATAGTGATTCCGTAGATGTGAATTTCATCTCGCGAAATAATTTCAATAACAATGCTTATAGAGGTAATTTTAATACTAGGCCTTTCCCTGGAAATTCCTCTAATAATTATGGTAATTCCTATGAAAATTCTTATAATAATAATAATAATAATAATAATAATAATAATAATAATAATAATAATATGAACACCTCTGATCTTTAGAATATTTTTAAAGAATTTATCAATGCTCAAAAGTCTTTCAATACTACGATAGAAGAAAAGTTGAATAAGATTGATGATATGTCTAGAAGCATTGGTAGAATTTCCAATAATGTAGAAAATATCAAGTTGCATGGCTTTCCACCTAAGATTAATGAATCAATTAGAGACTTATATGTTTCTATGGATGAAAGTAAGAAAAGAACCGCTATGCTTAGAGCTAAAAGAGAATTTTTAGAAAAAGTGTTTTCTAGCGATTACTTTCATAACAATGATGAAGATCTTAAAATGATTGGTGTTTGATGTATTGATTCCTTGTTTAGCAATGTTAAAATTTATGATAAAGGGACTGAAGAAGATTCAACTTTGGTTAGAGGGCGTCCCAATGATTTGGAGGGTGAAAATCTTGATGAACTTTTTGATAAAAGTGGGTTTGGAGAGGTCAAAACTTTAACTAGTGATGTGCCAACTATTTTTTGATTACAAAGACTTTAATTATGAGAGTTGCTCCTTAGTTGATTTCTTTGTTTCAATCCATGATAAATTCACCCCATGCTTATGAATAAAATAAAGCTTTTACTAAACATATCGTTGATGCCATGATGAAATCCTTAGAAGAAAAGTTGGAATTAGAGATTTCAATCCCTAGAAAATTGCATGATGAGTGGGAACCTACCATTAAAGTCAAGATTAAAAATTATGAATGCTTTGCTTTGTGTGATTTGGGTGCTAGTGTTTCCACAATTCCTAAATCTCTATGTGATGTGCTTGGTCTTATCAATATTGAAGAATGTTCTCTTAATTTGCACTTGGCGGATTCTACTATTAAAAAGCCTTTGGGAATAATTAATGATGTTCTTATTCTTGCAAATAGGAATTATGTGCCCATTGATTTTATTGTTCTTGATATTGATTGCAATCCGTCTTGTCCCATTATACTTGGTAGACCGTTTTTACGCACTATAGGTGCCGTGATTGATATGAAAGAAGGCAATATTAAGTTTGAAATTCCTCTTAGAAAGGGTATGGAACACTTCCCTAGAACAAGAATTAAGCCACCATATGAATCAATCATGAGGGCCTTTTATGGAGTGAAAACTAAAGATGACAATACTTGAAACTATGCGTTATGCCTAGCTAGGGGCGTAAAACGATAGCGCTTGTTGGGAGGCAACCCAATTAATAAAATATATTTTTAACTTTTCCTTTCTGTTTTTGAGTGTTTGGACAATTATGATTCTGTTATGATTGTGTTGTCTATGTTTTATTTAGTGTTTGTGCCAAGTAAAGCCTTTAGGATGATCCATAAGATGAGTAGAAACAATGCTGAATCTGAAACAGAAACTTTGTTCCCAGTGCACGAATTTTCATTTTTTACTGGAACGTGATATTAAGCTGAAATTTTCACACATTATTTCTATACAAATTCTTTATGTTTTGCTAATTTGTAAAAAAAAATTAGAGCTCCATAAACATGGGTAGAGTATAGATTACTACAGACTGTTCTCTCTGAAACAGATTCTGTTTTTGTTGCATTGTGTGCTTGTTTTGATGAATCTATGGCTTGTATCGGGGGGTATAAGTCATGGTAAAGTTAAAATACAGTAGATATAATGCAATAATAAAATATGAATGGGTTTACAATAGTACCTAAAGTGGTAATTTGCTTTATTATACTAACAGATCTCACGAGAATTTTGTCAAGTTTTGTGTGATTGAAGTTTTCAAGTTTTGGGTGAGATCACGATGGATGAAGGAATAAGGAGTAAGAAGAGCCTAAGCTTGGGGATGCTACAGCACCCCAAGGTAATATCCAAAGAGTAACAATCAACTAAGCTTGGGGATGCCGTGGCATCCCCTCTTTCTTCTAACAACCATATGTATTTTACTTGGAACTATATTTTTATTCGTCACATATCATGAGTTTTGCTTGGAGCGTCTTGTATCTTTGCTTTATTTGATTTTTATCCTTGATGCACACACCTATTTGAGAGATACAAAATTATGTTATGATTTGCTAGAATTGCTCTTTATGCTTCACTTAAATCTATTGAGCAAAGGAATTGCTCTTATGCTTCACTTATATCTTTTTGAGCATGGCGTGCTTTTACATTTTTGAATAAATGCTCTCATGCTTCACTTATATTACTTTGAGAGATGAATTTTTTTTGCTCATGTTCTTCACTTATATTTTTGTGATCTTATCAAAAGCAATTGCAATATATGAAACTAGTTCCGAAGTGATAGATATTCAAGAGGGATATAATAAAAACTTTCATGAAGATCATTGGATAAATTAAACTTGATTCTTTGTAATAGTTTTGAGACATGACGATAGTAATATGTGAGTTATGTTGGTGAGTAATTATGCTTAGGAAGAATATTGATGTTAAGGTTTGTGATTCCCTATGCAAGCACGAAAGTCAATAGTTGTGCTATGAAATTACATCGTACTTATGGTGCATTATTCGGTTTTAGTTATGCTTAATGCTCGCTTATGTGATTTTTCGTTTGTTGGTTGGATGCTTCTCAATCTTTTGCTAGCCTTCACTTGTACTAAGTAGATATACTACTTGTGCATCCAAAATCCTTAAAACCAGTTTTGCCATATGAGTCCACCATACCTACCTATATACGGTATTTCCATGCCGTTCCAAGCAAATTTGTATGTGCCATCTCTAAACTTCCAAAAGAAATTTTCCTTTTTGTGTGCTCGTACCGCTCATGAAACAGTAGGGGGTGACCGATATTTTTCCATGCTAGATGTGTTATTCTCAAGATGAGTGTTTATTCACTTGTCATTGCACGAGAGTACGGCGGTAATAGGGATGCCCAGTCCCAAAATGAAAAAGAAAAAAAAATATTTGCTTTATGTTGTCAAATAATAAATTCCTTGGAAAGTGTTGGTATGGAAGGCAACCGTGGATTCGGCTAGCCATGGAAAGTGAAAGTATGGTGGAAAAAGGAATAAACTTTATTTTATGTATGGGACCCGCCTATGATGTATCTAGCGTGGAAAGATATTGAAATCTCTCAGTCGTTTTCGTTGACAGGAAAGGCATGCCACCCAAAATATTTTTTCTCTATCAATTTAAACACTTTAGCTCTCCGATGACGCGTGAGTAGTCCACCATAGACCTACGGGTCCGTAGGTAGTAGCTAGATGGCTTCCTCTCTCTCTATGATTCTCAATACAATGGTCTATTGGAGATCTATTAGATGTAATGACTTTTGCGGTGTGTTTGTTGGGATCCGATGAATTTTGAATTCATGATCAGTTTCTATCCATGAATATGATTTGAGTCTTCTTTGATCTCTTATTTGCAAGATTACTTATAGCCTCGCATGTCTTCTTCGAATCTTTGGTTTAGTTAGGCCAACTAGATCGATTTTTGTTGCCATGGAAAGAGGTGCTTTGTGATGGGTTCGATCTTGCGGTGTTCTTTCCCAGTGACAGAAGGGGCAGCAAGACCCGCATGTATCGTTGCCATTAACGATAACAAGATGGGGTCTATTCCTACATGAATAGATCTTGTCTACATCATGTCGCCGTTATTATTGCATTACTCCGCTTTCCCATGAACTTAATACACTAGATGCATGCCGGATAGCGGTCTATGTGTGGAGTAATAGAAGTAGATGCAGAATCATTTCGGTCTACTTATCTTGGACGTGATGCGTATATAATAATCATTGCCTGGATATCGTCATGATTATTTGATCTTCTATCAATTGCCCAACAGTAATTTGTTCACCCACCGTGTGCTATACCATGAGAAAAGCCACTAGTGAAACCTACGGCCCCCGGGTCTACTTTTCCAACATATTGCTTTCCGATCTACTATTTTGCCTTTTTGTTTTCAGATCTATTAATAAAAAAACCAAAATACCTTGCTGCACTTTTTGTTTACTTATTTTATTTTATGTTCTTGCGAGATCTATTTGCCAAAACTATCATTACCTAATCTATCTTATTACCGTAGAGAGCTTGACAACCTCTCTTTCGCGTCGGGTTGCAAGTATTTGTTATTTGTGTGCAGGTGCTGTTCACGTGAGTGCGTGATCTTCCTCTACGGATTGATACCTTGGTTTCATAACTAAAGGAAATACTTATCGTCGCTGGGCTGCATCATCCCTTCCTCTTTGGGGAAATACCGACGCAGTCTCAAGCCACGTCAACGCGTCGAAGGGCGGTCCCGAGGAGCACCCCGCGTCGCGCCCCGCCTTGCTGGTGAGAGCGGCCGCCGGAGGCTGGGAAGCTTGTCCCCCTCCCATAGGCGGCAACGACATCGCCTCATGGAACGTGTCCGGGGGCTGGCTTGTCGCGACATTGGTGGGCGGAGCAGGAGCATGGGCCGTCGCGCCTTCGGTCACAGAGTCCCCACGCCGCGCTGGGGGCGCGCTAGGCGTCACCCCGGTGCCCGAACGCCCGAGCGTGGCGGAGGGCCAGCGCAAAATGCCCGCGCACCCGCCGATGCCGCGACCGAGCGCCGACACCGCCTTGTGGGCTTGGTTCACCTTCGCCACGGGGGTGATCTTCCTCCTCTTCTCCTCGCTGCTGCCCAGGAGCCTGCATGAGCAAGGGGTCAAGCTTTCGCGAGTGGATAACAGAAGCACAATGAAAGGCGGGCGGAGGCACTTACACGTCTCCTTTGGCCCACCTCCATTTCTTCTCGGTAACTTGAGGGGCGCCCTTGTCACCCGCGCGGGCCTCCTCGGCGCCGCCCGAGGAGCGCCCGACGCGGTCCTCATCAAGTCCACCCTGGACCTCCTCCTTCTAGAAGGCCCGAGACGTGACCTCGGGAGGAGCCGCCGCTGCTGCGGGAGCAGCAGCTGCCCCGCCGGTGGGGGCCTCAGCTGATGGCGCTCGGGGGCTCATGAGGCCAGCTTCCGCACCCTGCACCGTCCCAGTAGGACGGGGAGACGCCGCCGGCGACCCTTCCTCGGCATTGCCATCGTCATCGTCGAGGCACGCAATGACCGACGGTGGTAGGGAGTCGGAGCCCGACCAGCGTCCTTTTCCTCCTCCGTCGCATCCGAATCCTCGTCGTTGTCACTTTGCGGGCAGGCGCTACGGCTTACCACAAGCCCCCATTCATCGAAGACGGGCATGGCGGCTACCAGGGCATCCATGTCATCACGGTTGTACAACGGGGATGCGACTTCAGGAAAACCCTCTGGGACGGGCCCAAGCAGGACTACCACGACCGCGTCCAGCTCCTCAGACGTCAGCCTAGAAGCATGCAGCCTCATCGGGTCCCTCGACCCGGTGTACTCCCACACGGGCTGCAAGTGCACCTGGAGCAGCGCGATCCGCAGCCCCAGGAACTCTTTGACGATCATCGCCCCCGTTAGCTGGGCCGCCCCGTGCGTAGCGATCTGCTCCAAGACAGGTTCGGCCCTCGGGTCGGTGAGCTTCTCGTGACCCCACCGTGGGGTTTGCTTAGGGTGTGATGTGGGGGGCGCTAGGAGCGGGCTGACCCGGCACGCGTCCATGAAGACCCGGCGCTGCCGATAGCCTTCCACCTTCTTCCCAACCTTTAGGCAAATGCTCACGCCCTTGACATCGACGAAGGAGACGCACACGGAACACTGGTCTTGAGTAGTGAACCGCAGGCTGAATAAGTGGCTGAAGAGCGCCATGGAGGGCCTCACGCCCACGAAGGCCTCGCAGTAGAAGACGGAGATGGCCAGGAGGAGGACGGAATTGGGTTGAAGATGGAGGGCCTGGATCTGGTAGTGGGCAAGTATGGCATAGAAGAACTCGGAAAAAGGAGGGACCAACCCAGCAAAGACACTATGGAGGAAGAAAGGATAGATGGACTCCCCAAGCTGCTCTGCGCCACCGAGCCCGGCCGGATCTGCGACGGTTTTCCTTCGTTCAGGTCGCCCGCAATCATTGGGCAAACTGGGTTCAGGTCGTCCTCCGAGGCCACGGAGGAAGGCGAGAGGGCCGGCGCGAGAGCAGGGGAGCTTCCGGCCGGCGCCGTGGCCTTCGACTTCTTGATGACTGGCGCCATCGGCGTGATGCGAATGCGGAGGATCTCAGGAGATGTTGCGCCTAAAACCAAATCTGGAGGAGACGACGCGAGGAGGATGCAGGAGGGAAAGGAGCAGTGATGGTCCCACGCCAAAGGCCAACTTTATGCCAACCTGGGCGGTTGTGGAGGCAGCGTGAGGAGGCGGGGCCGCACCGTGACCCAAAAGCGCGCCACGCGTCGCGCCTACCCCGCAGGCGGTTGTGGCCCACACCATCTCCTCCACCCTCCCCTAACGGGCGGAGCGGAGTGCGCCGCGGGCCCAGGGGCTACTGTCGGGCCCCTCTGACTTGGGGTACCCAGACCGTCTGCCTGCGGCACAGGACGCTTCACATGGACCGGGCCCGTGGTGGTCCACCCCGGGGTCTTACCAACTAGACTCTCGCGAGGGCCCCCACCCCACGAGGCGCACGACTGCGAGCATCGCCGAAGGCCCCGCGAGATCCCCTCGTGAGGTCGCCCCCTGGGGTCACCGCCGAAGCCCTTGCGGGGGAGGATCGATCGAGATCAGCTTGGCAAGGCCGTATGGTCCTGCGCCTCCACATGGATGACATAGGCCGCGTTAGGCAACGCCAGGATCCGTGCCAGCACGCGCGGCTGGAGAGGTTTTCCTCTTTTGTGCTAAGGAAGCGAGGCCAGCTAGCCGGTTCCCAAAGCAACCACCAAAGGTTTCCCCTTTGGTGAAAGAAGACTGAGGCCGGGGGCTCGGCATGACGGAGGTCATCCTCGAGCCCACCGGCGCGTCACAGCAGCACACTTTGGCAGGCATGAACCGCTTTTGTCAGAATAGCCTATGGTCCTGTCCCCCTTCAAACGGCTCGTTTTGGCGACCCTTCCCGCCTTGTGATTTCGGGGAAGAGGACCATGGGCTAGTATAAGATAAGGCAGGCCTCGGCTGTAGAGGGGGATCGAGCCCCAGATGAGCGAGAACGCTCCTTTGTAATCTCTCATACTCACGAGAAATCCATGAAAGCAGGAGTAGGGTCTTACACCAAGAGGTGGCCCGAACCTGGGTAATTGTTGCGTCCGTGTTCTCCCTCCCTAGTTCGTGCTTGCAGCTGTGCCGCCGGAGACTCGCGAGGTAGGATAGAGCTGGTGAGCGAGCGCACCCCAGAGTTTGAACCATCTTAGGTCCCCGGAGCCTCGATTCTGACAGAATAGAATATGGTGGTAGATATCAAAGGGGTAAAAAGTGGAGAAGATAATCTCACATCAACTAGGCATACCGATGGGTTATGGAGATGCCTATCGATAGATGTCAATGCAAGGAGTAGTGATTGCCATGCAAATGATGCACTAGAGCTATAAGTGTAGGAAAGCTCAACTGAAGTTAAGTGGGGTGTGCATCCAACTTGCTTGCTCATGAAGACCTCAGGCAATTGAGGAAGCCCGTCATCGGAATATACAAGCCAAGTCTATAATGATGAAAAAGTGATTCCCACTAGCATATGGAAATGTCATAACATCACACTCTCTATATGAAAAACAAGGTGCCACTTTGGTAAAGGATAGTAGCAAAGTCACTTCTCTCTTTTTCTCTCATTTTTATATTTTTATATGGTGGGCTCATTTGGCCTCCCCCATTTTTATTTCCTCACTGGGATAATGCTCTAATAATGATGATCATCACACTTTTATTTACTTACACTCAATATGAAAACTCGATATGAAGAACTATGAAACAATATGACTCAATAATAATGCCGCTGGCAGTGTACCAGGATGTGCAATGATCTAGCGTGACATGTAAAAATATGATGAACGGTGGCTTTTCCACAAATACTATGTCAGCTCTACATGATCATGCAAAGCAATATGATGATGAACGAACTAGTCATATGATGTGACGATGGAATTTTTCATGGTAATATATCTCGGAATGACTATGGAAATATCATAATAGGTAGGTATGATGGCTGTTTTGAGGAAGATAAAAGAAGGCTTATGTATGACAAAGCATATCATGTCACGGGGTTTGGATGCACCGACAAGGTTTGCACTTATCCTCGATGTGAGAATGGGCAAGGCACGATACCGGAGAGGCTAGCAAAATATGAGGAGGTGAGATTGCGTATGTCCATGGTTTCACATTAGTCATAAATAACTCATATACTTATTGCAAATTTTTATTAGTTTTATCACAAATCAAAGTACTACTCGCATGCCCCGAGAGAGGAGGTTGGGAGGAGTTAACCATCGCGCGCCTCCGACCTGAAACAACACTAGGATTTCTAACGAGGAATAGAAATGCTCACACATCCTCACCATGACTTTTTAATTTTTAGACAAACAAGAAGCTAACACCTCTTAATACCGACACTTCTACGAATCAACAATGATGCACTCACACCTTTTCATGTTACCACATCAATATAATTAACCCACAATTTCTCTTTTATGTGCTACATGATGGTTTTGATTATCTCTCATTGAATACCTATTATTTTTGGACTAGTCTTATGACCCATGCAAATTACCTTCACTATTTCTTAAATATCAAACAAATATAAGTTAAGAACGAGAGTGCAATTATTTCTATAAAATCTATACGCCATCGTGCTCAAAAAGATATAAGTGAAGTACTAGAGGAACTGCTAAGCTCAAAAGATATAAGTGAAGCACATAGAGTATTCTAACAAATTGTGATGAAGGTGTGTCTCTCTCAAATAGGTGTGCAGAAAATGATGATTGTGGTAAACAAAAAATAAAGCAAACAAAAGCAAACGACGCTCCAAGCAAAACTCATATCATGTGAAAAATAAATATAGCTCTAAGTGACATACCGATGGATCGAGACTAAAGAGGGGATGCCTTCCGGGGCATCCCCAAGCTTAGACGCTTGAGTATTCATAGAATATTACATTGGGGTGCCTTGGGCATCCCCAAGCTTAGGCTCTTGCCGCTCCTTATTCCATTGACCATCGTGATAACACCCAAAACATGAAAACTTCAATCACACAAAACTCAACCAAACCTCGTGAAATCTGTTAGTATAAGCAACATATCAAATACTTTAGGTACTGTTATAAATTGATTCATATTTCATTATTGCATAATAGATACTGTATTTTAACTTCTCCATAGATTATACCCCCCGATACAATCCATAGCATCATCAAAACAAGCAAACTATGCAAGCAAAAACAGAATATGTCTAAAACAGAACAGTCTGTAATGATTTGTAGATAACCTATACTTATGTAACTTTACAAATTCTGAAAAATTAGGACAACATGAAGAATTTGTATAGCAATACGGTGTAAATAATTCAGATCAAAAAGACGTCCCGGTACAATTAGAGAAATTTTGCACTGGACACTAAATTTTCTGTTTTTGCACCGTATCAATTCTACTCATCTTGTGAGTCATCCCAAAAGCTTAAATTGGCACAAACACTAATTAAAACATAAAAACATAATCATTACATAGGCAATAATCATGTTATCACACCAATACAGAAAGTAAAAACAAAAAATAAAGATAACTATTGGGTTGCCTCCCAACAAGCGCTATTGTTTTATGCCCCTAGCTAGGCATAACACATAGTTTCAAATATTGTCATCTTTGACATCAAGCTCAATAACACAACCATGAGTAATAGGAACGATAGGAGGTTTGAAGATAGGATCCTTTGTCCAGTTTATAAAGTTGGGATGCACACTAATCATTTTGAGATCTTTGTTTCTTTTGGTAGGAGGTGTACTAATGCTCTTAGGAATATTGTCGGCGTTCTGGGAACGGGGGTACCCAGACCTGCCTGCCTGTGGCCCAGGGCATGGCCCAATTTGTTAGCCAGGCACGGCCTGGCGAGACATCACTCAAGACAAGGCCCTCGCAAGGACCCGAGCTCGCGAGGAAGGCAACACCAAGTGTAGGAGATATGCCCTAGAGGCAATAAAAAATGTTATTGATTATCTCCCTGTTCATAATTAGGTTTATGTTCCATGCTATAACTGCTATGGTTCTCGAGTCTACAATAACCACGAGGCTCGGAGGAAGACTCATATGCACGTGTGGAATAATAAACGGTAAAATGTATTCCTAGTCTGGCCTCTAAGACTAGCTCAAGTGTTGCATGATGGTTCTGTTTTCGTGATCATGGGCATGTCTATGCCAGCAACTTTGAGGGCACTATGTTAGAAGAACATTTGTGTTGAATTGACCCAAATTGATGTTATGCTATGAGATTCATTCGTCACAAGTTAATGGTTAATAACACAGAGATGGTTAACGTTTGCATGATTCCTTAGACCATGAGAGTATCGAGTTTCTTCATGCTTGCTTCATGAACTTTGGGGTTTGTTAAACGTCATCCATAAATGGGTGGCTATTACGGCGGCTTACGGGTTCATGGAAAAGTATGTCAAGTAACTTGATAGCTCAAGATTGGGTATTTGCTCCTCCGACGATGGAGAGATATCTCTGGGCCCTCTTAGTGTTACGGTATCCATCATCGTCTGGCCAGACACTTTGTGATTTGATCACGGGGATGCCGTAACACGGAACGAGAAAAGAGAACAATACTGGTAACGAGGTAACTGGCATAGTGGACAAGGTGTTGATCCAAAGGGATGCCAACATGTCTCACCTCGGGTATTTGTAACATATCGCGAAGCAACAGGAATAGCACACGGCAACTGGAGGTTCACTCGAATATTCATTCGTGTGGGTATAGGGGTCAATATGGGTGTCCACGGCTCTGATGTTGATCATTGATCGGAAGGGGTTCCGGGTCATGTCTATACTTCACCGAACCTATAGGGTCACACGCTTAAGGGTCATCTATCTGTTGAATACTAGGCAGGGAGTCTGAGAGAAATTCACCGAAAAAGTTTCGGAGACAACGAAAGAGTTTCGGAGAGAGAACACCGGAAGAGTTTCGGTAAAACCGAAAAGTTGTTTCGGAGTGTACCATTAAGTCAAATTGGTTTCGGCACATGCCTGGAAATTATTGGAGGGTACCAGAATTGTTCTGGTAACTTCTGAGATTTTTCAGAGACAAAAACCGGAAATGTTCCGGACTGCCGGAACCGCTTTAGTTGCTTTTCACAGATGAAAATCACTAAACCAAAAAGTTGTTTCGGAGTACACCATTAAGTCAAATTGGTTTCGGCACACGCCTGATAATTCTTGGAGGATGCCAGAATCATTCTGGAAACTTCTGGGAATTTTCCGGGAGAAAAACCGGAAATGTTCCGGAGCTGCCGGAACCGCTTTGTTTGCTTTTCGCAGATGAAAATCACTAATCCGGAATTGTTTCGGAACGCGTCGAAAATTATTTTAGTGGGTACTGGAAATGTTCTAAGCCCACAGAAACATTTTCGGTTCGAACGGACGCTGAAAAATGTCATCGTGAATAGTGAAAGTGCTTTTTGGGTGGCTTCTTGGAGAAGCCACCTTGAGGGCCCTTTGGTATTTTTCCCCTTGGCTTCTTGGAGAAGCCACCCTTGGGCTTGGCCTATAAATAGGGGTGGAGGGGCTGCCTAAAGACTTACTCTTTCTCACATACACATGCCATCTGATGTTATCTGGCTTCTCTCTCCCTCCCAGCGAAATAGTTTCGTAGAGCCGAAAGGCTGTCTGGGTTCCGGCAGGAACTAGTTCTGGATGGCGAAGCCCTGCCAGATAGATGATACCATATGTGTGCAACTCTGTAGAGAGATCGTAGTTTTGGTCTTAGTTCGAGAGTGCCTCTCGAAGGGCTGTCCGAGTGACTATCCGAGTTTCGAAGGTCCTCCCGAAGGGCTGTCCGAGTGACTGTCCGAGTTTCGAAGGTCCTCCCCAAGGGCTGTCCGCAACACCGTCCGGGGGACTGTCTGATGACACCGTCCGGGGGACTGTCTGACCGCCTCCCGGAGGGCTGTCTGTGGGGCGGATGAGGGTATACATCCTCGTGGTTGGGAGGTTGTAAATCCTAGCTGCGGGGATCTGCACCGCCGATCGTCATCGACTCTACTTCCGCTGCGCTACGAGTCGGTAACGAAAATGATCAAACCTTGTATGCAGTCTCCATAGTGGTCCTGGGCTGGTGCGTAGGTCGGAAAATTTTTGTTTTCTGCTGCGTTACCCAATAGTGGCATCATAGATGCAGGTTGCGATCTAGAATACATAGAGATGTATGAGTGTTGCACAATATAATTAGGTAGTAGATGAGTTCTATTACTGAAAATTATTTGTGCGGGTAGCAGATGAAATCTGTTACCCGATGTTCTTGTTGCTTCCCTGGAATTTGCATATTTCTGATCTTGATAGCAACATGGTGGAGTTTGAATGTTCTGGCAATCCGCGATCCTGATTGATCAACGAAGTGCTAACAGTTCATTGAATTCCACCGTAGTTAAAAAGAAAGATGAAATTTCGCAAATGAAAGGGCAATGCAGATATGATCTGCACGGGGGTCATGCGTATGACGAAGTTTAGTATGGGGCTCGAGATTTTATTATCTCGTGTTTCATACACCCCGCAATGTTAATCTAGCGACTTGGATTATCATGCTTGAGGATGGACGTTGGTAGCTTCGGTTTGTTTCGAAACCTTAGAAGCCACGTAAAACAAGTTTTTGCATGAACCGATTAGAGGCGTCTAACTTGGTTTTGCAGGATGGTTTGCATGTGCATATGATGTGGTATAGCAGTGCTCATATTAATTTGATTATGTATGAGATGACTATATGATGTAATATTAACATGACCTGCGTGTCATGATTCAATATGATGGCTGGAGCCATATGATTGTCACTTTAATGACCTGGGTGTCAACCTTAAGTAATGCACTTATTTTATTAGCTATAGAGATAGCAATATTATCTGGTGCATCGACAAGGTGGTGGCAATCTTCGCGAAGGTGAACACCAACGCGAATGCCGAAGACGAAGAAATGAAAGACTTCTCCGTCAGAAAGGGCTATACCATATCATGCTATTATGAATTGCCTAAGATGTTTATCCCTTATGATGCACCCTTCTTGATTGCGCGGTAGTCGCTTTTTATTAGGGTCATCTCTCACTTAAAATATCAAGTAGTTAGTGTTCTCCCAAGTGTAGCACCGTCACGGCACCTATCTCTTCGGGGCATCACATGATCTCCATGGGTGCGAACGATTAGAGAAGTGTGAGGCGGGTGAGTTGAGACCTCGCAGTGAGATCACTTGGTTGTCTTGACGTTCAGGTAGGACAGTCCTGAGCTCGGAACACACGCATCGAAAGATGAACAAGAATCACATAGAGATGTGCTCGGCAAGTTTGCCTACCGATTGAAGTTCGCGCCATTTGAGTTCATCTCGAACCGTGGCGTTGAATTGAAATGCGGATCTTGAATCACTCACGATCAATTATGAGAGATATTGATTTGAGTGGGAGCGCGCTTTAGAATTAATTCTTTTAATTCTTAGTGCAATTAATTATGGACACTGTCTAAGTGTGATTTGCATAATAGTTGTAGAAGAATGGCTCGCGTTTCCACCTTCCCTGTTAAAATTGAATAAGCTGTTAAATATCTGGTTAAAACTTTACGGTTGGTAACGTAATGTGAGGATTGTCCTCAAGAGTGCCGAGAAGGACTTGTCCTATCGCATGCTTTCGGTATTCTCCCGCTAATGCTATGGATCATATGACTCTCGTCCATCGATCCAAAAGCTAGAATTCCGTTTTCAGTCAAGTTCAATATGTTTGCTTCCATGAGACCCGAACTTCGAAAGTTTGGATAGTTATGTGATATTCATGGAATCTGAAAATCATTTTCAGAGACAGACAAAGGCTAAAAGATATGAGATATCCAAAGCAATGTTTGTTTGCAAACTATTAGTAAAGGTGTTTACTATGAATTAGACTGATAAGAGAGGGATCCAGAAGAACGCTCTCATATGATGATGGTGAATAAAACAACAACTTAAAGAGAAAGGAAATCTCCGAAGGGTGTTAGTGAAACTTTCACGCCTAGGAAGTCCGGGGCTAACGCCACTCTTAAGTTGGGTGCTTCTTCTGAGAGTAGGAGAAATACTGAAAGTTAAACAGTTAGAAGTATAAAGGCAAAAGGAAAGAAGACTGGAATATCCAGCTCATGTATGAATGTCATACAAGTTTTTGATGTATAGAAGGTGACGGGGTTATTACCCCCGGGTAGGCCAAAGCTATGGGGTCCTTCCCCCGCTCGGAGAAAAATCAGTACCGCCGGCTGGGCTTCCAACTGTGCCGGCACGCTCCAACCACTCCATTACCTGCTCCGGCATGGCTACAGTGCCGCCGGCCATACCGCTGACCGCGGCCGGTAGCCACAAGACGACGTCCCGGCGGGCAACCCGTGCCGCGACGTGACCGGCACGGGGACCCACCAAGCGGGCCCCGCCGGCTCCTGACGGGACCCAACGGCCGGCGGGCCTTACCGGTGATAAGACCCCACAGCCGGCGGCCCCCACGGCCGGCTAGAGAGGCTGCCGGCTGGCCCCCCCCGAGACCTTTTATTCATATTGTAACCCGGGAGGTTGGCCTATAAAACCCCCCGGGTCTCCCCCATGCAACGGGGTTCCCGATCGACTACACTCACACCTAGAGAGGCAGCAAGGGCGACCTAGCCCCTTCTTCCTCCTCTAGCCATACAGCTCCAGGAGCACCATTGTAACCTCTCCACAGTCTAAACTAGACCAAGCAGGACTAGGGGTGTTACCTCCCACGGAGGGCCCCGAACCTGGGTACATCGTGTGTCTACCACCGCTTGTGCCTAACCCCGCTCCCGGAGCCCGTCGGCGTCCTTCGGCCCCTCTCGATAAGCCACCCCATGGCATCTGCCGTGACAAAACCACGACAGTTGGCGCCCACCGTGGGGCCGTCCGCGGCGCCGGCCGGAGTCACGCTCCGGGCGGGGCCCTTCACCGACTCCCCCGGCCGCCCCGCGTCCGGGCGGAACGGCATGGTCGTGGGGCTTGCTCCGGCAGGTCCTACGGGCAACATCGCCAGCCTCTCTAACGAGTGCCACGGCCGCGACTCCGCGCTCGGCGTCGCCGCGCTCGCCGGGCGCTTCGGCAAGCTAAGCCTCGCCGGTGAGCCGGCGGCCGACGAGTACCCTAGCTGGGTGCTCGACTGCACCGATCCCCCCGCGTCCGTGGGTGCACTTGCCGCGGGCGAGGCCAGCGTCGCCCGCGTCCATGTGGGGGTGATGGCCACCGTCTCCTCCACCACTTCGGGCCGTGCACGGGCCGAGGCCGACGCGGCAGCCGCCCGCGTTGGTACCTCCGACCCGCTCGCCGCTACCCTTCGGGGCCTGAGCACCCCCATTGCCCAGACGACGGACCCTGTCGCCGCCAGGACCGAGCTGGAGGCGGCACGCCGCCTGCTATTCGAAGACGCCAACGCCCTCGCGACCGAGCGGCGCCGGATGGAAGCCGCGCAGCGGGAGTACGCCTCCGCATACGGTCTCACCCCGGCTGGCACCGAGCCCAGCCGGCGCGGGGCTGTGCGTGACCGCGGCCACGTGGTCGCGGAAATCCTTGGCGGCAGCCTTCCCGTCTACGACACCCCCGCGGCCAACCTGCGGGCCGCCAAGGTAACCTACGAGGATCTGGCTACCTTGGTGGGTGAGGAGCATGCCGCGCGCGAGCGGCATATCAAGGACCTCATCGACACTGCCAACGCGCAACAAGTCGGCTTCCCCCCGGGTGGAGCCAGCTCCGTGTTTCCCCGTCCCGAGGGCGAGCACGCTGGGGCTGCTGACCATCGCCCGGCTCAGCACTCCAGCACCCCTCGTCCCTCCGGCCGGCGCATCGAGGGAAGCAACGTTCGGCTCGCCCAGTTGCGCGGGAACGAGCAGCCGGCTGTGAACAGCCGGCGCAGCAACAACCCGGCTGGCAATAACCACCGCGACGAGGCGCCGGCTGGCGGCAGCCGGCGCAGCCGGGACCATACCCCGCCTCCACGGCAGGAGCGTGCCCGCTCTCCTGCCCCTTCCGTCCGCCCCGAGCTAGCCGCTCGGCTCGGCCCGCGTGTTCCGCGGAGCGAGAACAACGCGCGGACCCACATCGAGTGGCTGGCGCAGTCGGCCCTCCTCGAGGAGGAGGGCTCGATTGGCCCCGCGTGCTTCGGCCCCCGGATTCGTAACGAACCGTTTCCTGCCGGCTTCACTCTCCCACGTGACACCCCGAAGTACAGCGGCTCCGCCAAGCCGGAGGACTGGCTGGTTGACTACACCACCGCAGTCGGCATCGCCGGGGGGAACAAGCGCGTGGCCGTGCGCTACGCCCCCCTGATGCTAACCGGCTCGGCCCGGACCTGGCTTAACAGCCTGGCGGCCAGCAGCATCAACACCTGGATGGACTTCGAAGAAGCGTTCGTCCGCAACTTCACCGGCACCTACAAGCGGCCCGGCCGGCCTCGCGAACTGGCCATGTGCGTCCAGGGGCCGGAAGAGCCCCTCCGCGAGTACCTCACGCGTTGGACCGAGCTTCGCAACTCCTGCGAAGGGGTGCACGAGGTGCAGGCCATCCAATACTTCATCGAGGGGTGCCGAGACGGCACCCACCTCAAGCACAAGCTCCTGTGCTCCCAGCCGGCCACCTTGGCGGGCCTGATGGCCAAGGCGGACAAGTACGCCACGACCGACTCCGCTATGCGGATGAAGGTCGCCACACCGGCCAAACCGGCTCCTCTGCCCGCCATGCCGCGGGCGGCCGCCGACAACCGGCAGCCGCAGAACAACAAGCGCAAGGCCGACCAGCCGGATCCCCGCTACGGGAGCCGGCAGGTCGCCTCAATCGAGGAAGAGCAGCCGGCTGCCCAGGCTTCCAGCCAGCGTCAGCGCACCGGCAAGGCTACCTGGCAGCCCAAGCTCACGTTTGAGCAGATGCTCGACCTCCCCTGCAAGCACCATTCCGGCGCCAAGCCTGCGACGCACACGCTCCGGCAGTGCAGCTTCTCACAGCGACTGGCCCGGGGCGAGGGCCTTCCAACCCCTCCCCCACTACCTCCTCGCACGCCGGCTCCGGCCCCGGCTCCGGCTCAGAACGACGGCCGGCTGCTCGATCAATTCCCCGCCCAAGATGGCTCCTACGTCGTCTTCACCAGTGAAGAGACGGACAAGCACGCCCAGCGCCGGCTCCGGCGTGAGGTGAACGCCACCATGCCTGCGACTCCCCAGTTCATGCACTGGTCGGAGAAGCCGGTCACCTGGAGCCGGGCTGACCACCCGGCTGTGATGCCAAGCCCGGGCAGCTACGCCCTCGTCCTCTATCCCACCATCGCCTCCGAGAGGCACTCGTGCCGCTTCTCGCGGGTGCTGATCGATGGGGCAGCAGCATCAACATCCTTTACCTCGACACAATGCACAAGCTGGGACTCAAGGTGGAGGACCTGCAAACAAGCCGGACGGTTTTCCACGGCATCGTGCCGGGAAAATCTTGCACCCCCGTCGGCAAGATCAAGCTCGACGTCCTTTTCGGCGGCCCCAGCCACTTCCGCCGCGAACCAGTGTGGTTCGAGGTACTGGACTTCGACAGTCCTTACCACGCGTTGCTGGGCCGGCCGGCTCTCGCCAAGTTCATGGCGATCCCCCATTACGCCTACCTCAAGCTCAAGATGCCGGGTCCCAAGGGTATCATCACCGTAGCCGGCGACTACAAGATCTCAATCGCGTGCGCGCGAGACGGCAGCCGGCTGGCCGAAGCCCTGGAGATAGCGGAGGAGAAGCGGCAGCTCGACCGGCTCGTGGCCCTCGCCTCGGCCCAGCCGGCCATGCCGGCTCCTCCATCCCAGTCGGCCGGCGAAGCCTCGTTCCAGCCGTCCAAGGACACCCGGCAGGTGCCGCTTGACCCGGCTAACCCCACCCAGTGCGTCACCATCCGCTCTCGCCTCGACAGCAAATAGGAAGGCAAGCTCGTCGACTTCCTCCGTGAGAATCGGGACATCTTCGCATGGTCTCCAAAGTACATGCCGGGTGTTCCGAGGAAGTTCGCCGAGCACAAACTTCACGTACAGCCGGACGCTAAGCCGGTCAAGCAACCCCTGCGCCGTTTCTCCGAGAAGAAGCGGCGTACCATAGGAGAAGAAATCGCCTGGCTGCTCGCACCCGGCTTCATCATGGAAGTGTTTCACCCGGACTGGCTGGCCAACCCAGTCCTGGTGCTGAAAAAGAACAAAACTTGGCGCATGTGTATTGACTACACAAGCCTGAACAAGGCGTGTCCCAAGGACCCGTTCGCCCTACCGCGGATCGATCAAGTCATCGAGTCCACGGCCGGCTGCGACCTGCTGTCCTTCCTGGACGCCTACTTCGGCTACCACCAGATCAAGCTGGACCGGCCGACCGGCTGAAAACCTCCTTCATCACCCCTTTCGGGGCCTACTGCTACATCACCATGTCCTTCGGCCTGAAGAACGCAGGCGCCACCTTCCAGCGCTACATGTAGAAGTGTCTCCTACCTCAGATAGGCAGGAACGTCCACGTCTACGTCGACGACATCGTCGTCAAGTCCAAGAAGCATTTCAGCCTCCTCGACGATCTCCGGGAGACGTTCGCCAACTTGCGTGAATACAAGATGAAGCTCAACCCGGAGAAGTGTGTCTTCGGCATCCCGGCCGGCCAGCTCCTGGGTTTCTTCGTGTCCGCCCGCGGCATCGAAGCTAACCCCGAGAAGATCCGGGCGATCGAGCGCATGCCTCGGCCGAGCCGGCTCCGCGACGTCCAGAAGTTCATCGGCTGCCTCGCCTCCTTCAGCCAGTTCATCAGCCGGCTGGGCGAGAAGGCCCTGCCCCTCTACGGGCTCCTGCGCAAGATGGCTCTGGACGAGCCGGGCCGCGACCCCTCGAAGAAGCCGGCCCTGTTCGACTGGTCCGACGATGCGGACGAGGCGTTCCGCGGCCTCAAGCGGGCCCTCACCAGCGTGCCCATCCTGGCCGCGCCGGCTGAGAAGGAGCCTTTGCTCGCCTACATCGCGGCGACTACACGCATCATCAGCGTCGTCCTGGTGGTGGAGCGGCCGGAGGAGGGCAAAACGCTGCCAATCTAGCGCCCCGTCTACTACCTCAGCGAGGTCCTCTCCGCCTCCAAGCAGATATACCCCCATTACCAGAAGATGTGCTACGGCATATACTTCGCCGCCCAGAAGGTCAAGCAATATTTCCAGGAGCATGTCATCACCGTGGTCAGCACCGCGCCGCTGGGCGAAATCATGAGCGGCCGGGACGCCACTGGCCGGATCGCCAAGTGGACCATCGCCCTCGCCGACTACGAGATACGGTACGAATCCCGCACCGCCATCAAATCACAAGCGATGGCCGACCTCCTCGTCGACTGGGCCGAAACCCAGTTCGTGCCACCTCCACCCGACTCCACACATTGGCGCATGCACTTCGACGGCTCAAAGATGCGAGCCGGCCTGGGTGCCGGCATCGTCTTGTCTTCCCCGAGGGGAGATCAGCTCAAGTATGCGCTCCAGATCCACTTCGCCGCCTCCAACAACGTGGCCAGGTACGAGGCCCTCGTCCATGGCTTCCGGCTCGGCAGGGAAATCGGCATCCAGCGCATCATGTGCTTCGGCGACTCCGACCTCGTGGTGCAGCAGGTCTCTGGCGAGTGGGACGCCAGGGACGCCAACATGGCCAGCTATCGCTTCCTCGTCCAGCAGCTCACCGGCTCCTTCGAGGGCTGTGAGTTCCATCAAGTCCCCCGCACGGACAACGAGGCGGCCGATACGCTGGTGAAGATCGGCTCCACCCGGCAGGCCATCCCATCCGGCGTCTCCCTCGAGCGGCTGCTCAAGCCTTCGATCAAGCCCTCTCCCGAATCAGAGTCCATATTCGTGCCGGCTAACGCCGCCGGCCCCTCGGCAAACCCGGCTGCCCAACCAGTCCCGCCGGCTGCGGCGGCTTTGCCGGCTCCACCCCCGCCGGCTGTCGAGCCGGCGCCGCCCGTTCCGGCTGTCGAACCGGGCACATCCGCAACGGCCGCCCCTGACCCCGCGGCCGTCATGATGGCAATCGACGTTCCTCCCACCGCTTCACTCCCGGGGGCTGGCGAGCCGGTCCCGGGGGCTGGTCCCCCGGGGGCCGCTCCCGTCTTGGCTCCCTCATGGGCCCAGCCCATCCTGGCGTTCCTCCTACCTGGCGAGCTCCCCTCCGACGAGTCCACTGCAAGGCAAATCCAATGCCGAGCCCCAGCCTACAGCATCATCAACCACGAGCTGGTTCATCGCAGCACCACCGGCGTTTTTCAACGCTGCGTCGAGCCGGAGAAAGGGCAAGAAATCCTCCTCGACATCCACCAGGGCGAGTGCGGGCATCACGCCGCCTCCAGGTCCCTGGTGGCCAAGGCATTCCGTCATGGTTTCTACTGGCCGATTGCTTTGGAGGCGGCCAAGAAGCTGGTTGACGAGTGCGAAGGCTGCCAGCGCTTCAGCGCGCAGAGCCACCTACCGGCCTCAGCCCTCCAGACCATCCCCCTCTCGTGGCCCTTTGCCGTCTGGGGGTTGGATATGGTGGGACCTTTCAAGACCGCGCGAGGCGGCATGACACATCTGCTGGTAGCCATCGACAAATTCACCAAGTGGATCGAGGCCCGGCCAATCAAGAAGCTGGACGGCCCCACAGCCGTCCGGTTCATCGAGGACATCACGGTCCGCTACGGCGCCCCCCACAGCATCATCACCGACAACGGCACGAACTTCGCCAAGGGAGCACTAGCGCGTTTCTGCGCAAAGCAGGGCATCCGGCTCGACTTGGCGTCCATCGCCCACCCACAGTCCAATGGCCAGGTCGAGAGGGCCAATGGCCTGATCCTGTCCGGCATCAAGCCCCGGCTCGTGGTGCCGCTGGTCAGGTCAGCCGGCTGCTGGGTCGAAGAGTTGCCGACTATCGTCTGGAGCCTCAAGACCACCCCCAACCAGTCAAACGGCTACATTCCGTTCTTTCTCGTGTACGGGTCCGAGGCAATCATCCCCACCGACGTCGAGTTCGATTCGCCTCGGGTTTCCATCTACACGGAGAAGGATGTGAAGGAAGCAAGAGAAGACGGAGTCGACCTCCTCGAGGAAGCCCGCGAGCTTTCACTGAGCCGGACGGCCATTTACCAGCAGAAGCTCCGGCACTACCACAGCAAGCGGATCCGGCCGCTCTCCTTCCGCGAAGGAGACTTGGTGCTCAGGCAGATCCAGAGAACTGCCGGCCAGCACAAGCTGTCCTCCCCATGGGAGGGCCCGTTCATCGTCAGCAGGGCACTACACAACAACGCGTACTATCTAATAGACGCCCAGAAGCCGCAGAAGCGCAAGAGAGACGCCTTCGGCGAGGAGATGGAGCGCCCGTGGAACGCGGCGCTCCTCCGCCCGTTTTACTGCTGAAAACCGGCGTATGTATATATCCTTCCCTTTTGGGCTTATGAATGCAATGGGGGCCCCAAGCCAGCACTTGGGGCACGCCTCTTTTCTATTCCTTCCAAAGGTTTCTCATTATTCGAAGTGCGTCACCCGGGTCTGGCTCCCTGGCCCGGGGGCTCGCCGGCTCCCCTCCGAGGCGGACAAGTAATGTGAGTGAGCAACCCTTCGCTTCCTCCCCCCAACCAGCCACAGACCGGCTCCCGGCTGTCCGGTTGACAGGACCACGGGGTACGAGGAAACTTCTCACACGAAGGTCAGCCAACGAGCGGCAGCCAGACTATATTATTTCTAGCAACTAGCCACTGCCGGCTCAACCTAGACCTAGCTAGTTTACTCTAAGAGCCCGCTTGTTTTCCCAAGGGTGAAGCCTCGTCCCTGTCCCAGACCGGCTCCCGGCTGGCTGGCAGGCGGGGCGGAAGCCGGAAGGAATCCCGGCGTGCGACACAAGTCAAAAGGCAAAAGGCGAAAGAAGAGCCGGCACGCACAAATTTTTTAAAACATCATAAGTTAAAACGATAAACGGCCATAGGCCAAAGGTTCATTACAATAGCACACCCCCAGTGGGTGGAAAAGTGTTTTAAATACAATATTGCAGCCTGAGACAGAAACAGGTAAAAAGTGGGACGGCTCAGGCCACCGGCGCGTCGCCAACCGGCTCGATGGCCCGCCCAGAAGAAGTTGCGGCCTTCCGGTCCGCCTCCGTGGTTTCCGTGGCGTCGGTACCACCGTCGGTGCTGGAGGCGGTGCTCTCTTCGGCGATCTCATCGTCCTCCGGGCCTTGGGGGTTGCCGAAGGAGTCCTCAGCGACCGGCTAGCCGTCCTTGCCAAGCGCCGGCAGAAGCACGTCCGGGTCAACATACGAGGCAAGCTCGTTGGCCCGACGGACAAGGGCACCCTCCCGGGCCGCCCGCTCCGCTTCCGGGACGTCACACATCGTGGCCAGCCGGTCCAAGTTGACACCGGCATACCACGACGTGACGAACCGGAGCGCCATCTGCGCACCGGCTCGGGCCGCCGACGCCTTCCAGACCTCGAGCCGGTCCTTGGCGTTCTCCAGCCACAGCGCCACCCGGCTCTCCGGGGCCCCACGACCCGGCCACAAGGCGGCGATGACCTCCTTGCCGGCTGTCTTCAGCCGCTCCACGCTGCGCTGGAGGAAGTTCAGCCGGTTCTCCATGGCCAACGCAATCTCGTCCACGTCCCATCCGGCGTCCTCCTCGTGCTCTCGCCCGCGCTGCTGCTGACCCTCCCGGTGGGTTGCCACGGCTCGCTCGGCATAGCGCTGGCTTTCCGGGAACCGCTCTGAAGAAAGAGAAGGTGGAATTAGAAAACACCCCAAGGGCAAGAAAAACACGGGCGGCTGAGAAGAAGAACAAGACTTACGCTGAAAGGCGTCATCCATATCACTGGCAAAATGCAGCGCCGCCTCCTTCTCGAGTGCCAGCGCCTCCTCCGCCTGGGCAAGGGAGGCGCTGCGCGCCTCAAGCGCCTTCTCGAGGCGGGTCACCTTGACTTCGAGGGCGGCGGTCTATTGGGCGGCATCAGCCGCCTCCTTTGCAGCGCCTTCCTTGGCTGTCACCTCCCGCTGCAGCTCCTCCCTCAGGCGCTCCCGGTCTGCCTGCCCGTCCACCAGCAGGCCGGCCAGCCGGTCCCGCTCTGAGGTGATAGCCTGGACGTTCTGTGCCAGCCGGTCCCGCTCGGCGGCTACCTCATCCCTTTTATCCCGGATGGAGGCCAGGGCGTCCAGGTCCCCTGCAGAAACATCGACCGCGATCAGCAAAAATGCAAAGGAAGATCCGGCCCGGCTGCCTCGCAGCCGGTCAGCCGGCCCGCATCTCGGGGGCTACACCCAGTGGGTGCGCTCGCGCACCCCCACTGGAACTGACGTACCTTGCGCCTTCTTCAGCTCCTCCTCCAGACGGTAGTAGCCGCGCTTGCCGCGAATCTGGATAACGACCGCCTCGTCAAAGAGCTCCCGCCGCCTGGAGTTCCCCGCCTGCGCCAAGAAACCAGTCAAGAAAATGCAAAGGAAGATCCGGCCCGGCTACCTCGCAGCCGGTCAGCCGGTCCGCATCTCGGGGGCTACACCAAGTGGGTGCGCTCGCGCGCCCCCACTGGAAATTCGACGAAGACCGAGAAGGTTTACCTCTGCGCGCTGCAGGGCGCTGTTGGCCGCTTCGGCGAACTTGGCCAGCTCCTCGCGGCACCGCGCCAGGACGCTGCCCAGCTCGTTGAGCATCGGGACTGGGCCGCCAACCGACGAAGGCAGGGCGGCTGGGACGCGGGCCAGCGCCTCCCAGTCCTTAACCACCTCCAGCATGGTCCTCCCGGGCCGGCTCCCCCCGCCGCTTGCTCCGGCATCCGCCGCGTCGACGGCTGCCGCGGGGCGGTCGCTGACCACAAGGGCCCGGGAATCAGTTCCCGGCTGCCCCACGTCCGGCGCCGCTGCCTCCGCTTCCGTCCGGCTCGGTGGGACGGTTGCGGCGGCCGGCGTTCCCATCTCCGCGGCCGGCACCTCCGGCGCCGTCTCCTGCGTCGTCTCCGGCGGCACCTCCGGCGTCGTCTCCTGCGCCGCCGGGGCCTCTGGCACGACGACCGCGTGCGGCATCACCACCGCCTCCGCCTGCCGGGGCCCCTTCGGCACCGGCTCGGGGTTCGCTCCCCCCGGCCGGGCCACTTCCGCCCCGGTCGCAGTCACGACCGCCTCCGCGGCCGGCCTCCGCGGCTCGCTCGACGAAGGTATCGAGTTACGAGCCGATTCCGCCGCCGAATCCGATGCCCGCGCAGGGTCCGCGGACCGCCTCCGCCTCCCGCCGCTTGAAGCCCCAGAGTGCGCGGTCCCGCCCTGGACTCCGGACTTCGAGGCTCGCAGCTCTGCCTGCCTCCTCCTCTCCTCCCGCAGCGTGGCCGCGTGCTCTAGGGCCAGCTGGCTGGCGGGTTCCACCGGGCTGGCTGGCGACTCCACATCGTGGAGCTCGATGGGGTCCCTGGAACGATCAGACGCTCAGCCGCCTGCCGGCGCGAAACCAACTAAGAGAAACACCTCCAAGAAACAAAGTACTTACCCGGTAACGACGGGAAGGACCCGCCTGGCCCGCGCCGGCGGCTTCGCCATGACCACCTTCACCCGCTTGCGAGCCGGCGGTTGGGCCACCGGCTCCTCCTGAGCCGGCCTCTTCTCCTGATGGGAAGACCCGGCCGCCCGGCTGCGCGACGGCCGCTCCTCGCTCCGCCCACGCGGGTTCCTCTGGACTGCTGCGGGAGGTGCACCCAGGACCCGGACATCATCACCATCATCATCATCATCGCTCCAATCTTTGATCGTGGGGCCGGAGGGGTACTCACCAGCCGGTCGGGACCCGCTGGCTCCCGGGTCGCCTCCCGCCTCGACCTCTCGCGAGGAGTCGACCCCCTCTTCGACGCCGCCCCCCGGCTCGACGTCCTCCGCATCGGACTCGGCGCGCTCCGCCTCGAATATCTGGGGGTGCGGGCCATCCGGCGTATTCTGTCGCACGGAGTGCTGCAGTCAGCATGGAATGTGAGTCGGGGGGAGGCCGGCAAACACAACGGGGGGAGAGAATTACCACGGCTGGGCGTACCAGGGGCGCCGGGTCGTGCCGGCTGTACGGCGGCTTGCCGAACCTCCAGGTACCCGGCTTCAACTTGAAGTTGGTGATGGCGTTCACCCACTTCGCCACCTGGGACGGCGTCCGTTCGATGGTGGACAGCCGGCAGGGGTCCCGCCGGCCCGACATGTCGCAGATCCGGTGTGACCTCGGCTGCAGAGGCAGCACCCGGCGGTCAATGAAGGCGGCCACCAGATCGGCCGCGACCAGTCCCTCCTGGCCCTCATGGTCTTGAGCCAGACCAGCTCCGCATGGACGTCCCTGAACGGCCCGTCGCCCGTCCAGTTGAGCCCGGACGACGGGACGTCGACGAAGGCCGGCAGCCCAATGTAGTCCCGCGCCGGGTCGACGTTCTTCACGTAGAAGAACGACCGGTGCCACCCCTTGACGGATTCGACGAGGGTGAGCTTGGGGAACAAAGGCCCCCGGACGCATATCACTGCGCCCCCGCAGGCGTACGGTCCGTCGGCGTTCCTCAAGGTCTTGAGGTAGAAGAGCTTCCTCCAAAGCTCCACGAAGGGGAGGAGGCCGAGGTAGCCCTCGCAGAGCGTCACGAAGCTCGAGAGCTGGAGGACGGCATTGGGGCCAAGATGGTGCGGCTGGAGATCAAATGTGTCCATGAAGTAGCGGCAGAACTGGCTCACCGGCAACCCGAAGCCGCACGCGAAATGCCAGGCGAAGACCATGAACTCCCCCTCCTGGGGGTCGGGCACCACCTCGCCGCCCGGCGGATGAGTAGCGACGCGGTCCTCCGACGGCAGCATCCGGGCGCTGCGGAGGCGCTCGATGTCTTCCTCGGTGATGAACGACCCATCCCAGCTGCTAGAGGGCCTGCTTGCCATCTCCGCGGCGATCGGACGCAAGAAAGAAGGCGGGCGGCGCTGCAGCGGCGAGCGGGCGGAGCAGCGGCGCGAGGCGAGCACGAGGCGAGTGCAGAAAGAGAAGAAGGAGAAGACGGGGGGTGCGAGGAGAGCGCAACTGCCTCCGCCCCTTGCCCTTCCCCTTTTAATAAGGGGGCGACGCCCGGGGGAAGCGGGGATTAACTGCGCCCACTCCCCCAGAATACCCGCGAGATCGTGGGCGCCTCGGGTCGCGGCCACTGCGATCTGGGCGCAGAAGATCTCGGCCTGCGGCCCGAGGCCTACTGGGCTACGCCCGCGCTCTGGCGGGCTAGGCCCAGGGCGACGTCCCGTCTGCCCGCGCGGGCGGGCCCCACGGCATCATTACGGCCCGCGTGGCGCGCCACGGGCCGGCACGGCGGAGCCCGAGGCGTCGGGGGTGGCCACCGCCTCGCCCGGCCGTTCGGCTCCGCGCGGGAGTAGGCACCGCCTGGAGGAAGCCGCCGGCTCCCCCTCGCCCGGCAGACGTGGGCCCCAGCAAGCTTCGGGGACTACTGACGGGGTTATTACCCCCGGGTAGGCCAAAGCTGTGGGGTGCTTCCCCCGCTCGGAGAAAAAACAGTACCGCCGGCTGGGCCGCGGCCGGCTGGCCGCGGCCGGCTGGCGGGCCACCAGTCACCTAAGGACCGGCTGGCGGGCAGCCGACGCGTCCTTTGCCGGCTCGCCCGGGGCCGGCTGATCGAAGAGTCGGCCGCCTGGCTGACAACCGGCTGCCTCCGCGCCGTCTCCTCCGCTGACCTTCAGACGGACCAGCTCCCGTCCCGTCTCTCTACGCAATAGTACGGCGACAAGACGAGACCCCCGTTACCTGCCCCGGCGTGGCCACAGTGGCCCCTGTCGCGCGGGCGCAGGGCCACAGTGAAGGCTGACCTCGGCTGACCGCGACAGGGCTTCCAACAGTGCCGGCATGCTCCAACCACTCCATTACCTGCTCTGGCATGGCTACAGTGCCGCCGGCCGTACCGCTGACCGCGGCCGGTAGCCACAAGACGACGTCCCGGCGGGCAACCCGTGCCGCGACGTGACCGGCACGGGGACCCACCAAGCGGGCCCCGCCGGCTCCTGACGGGACCCAACGGCCGGCGGGCCTTACCGGCGACAAGACCCCACAGCCGGCGCCCCCCATGGCCGGCTAGAGAGGCTGCCGGCTGGGGCCCCCCGAGACCTTTTATTCATATTGTAACCCGGGAGGTTGGCCTATAAAACCCCCCGGGTCTCCCCCATGCAACGGGGTTCCCGATCGACTACACTCACACCTAGAGAGGCAGCAAGGGCGACCTAGCCCCTTCTTCCTCCTCTAGCCATACAGCTCCAGGAGCACCATTGTAACCTCTCCACGGTCTAAACTAGACCAAGCAGGACTAGGGGTGTTACCTCCCACAGAGGGCCCCGAACCTGGGTACATCGTGTGTCTGCCACCGCTTGTGCCTAACCCCCCTCCCGGAGCCCGTCGGCGTCCTTCGGCCCCTCTCGATAAGCCACCCCATGGCATCTGCCGTGAAAAAACCACGACAGAAGGCTGGTCAAAGATATAGTTCTTGGGAATTATGGTTAAACATGTTAATCACTAATTCTTGGGTATTGTGAGTTAATCACAAAGATACCCGCTCGATTGCATTCTGTTGCAACTCGATGTAAGAACTACTATGGCCTGAAAGACTAGCCATGAATGAGGTTTAGATACACGCAGGGAACATAGTAAATGTTACTATGCCTTCCATAGGTGTATTCCCTATGTATTTACTTTCATAATTCATTTTAGAGTTTCACACTCTAGCCCTTTGCATAAGGTATCTTGCAAGAAGGTTGTTCATAAGAGAACTTTTGATGTTCGGTGTTATGAATAACATAAGGGCCATACTTTCATTATGAATGAGACGTATGTTATGAATATTGATAATAATACATTACCTCTGGGTTTACTTTCATAATTCATTTTAGAGTTTCATACACTCTAGCCCATTGCACAATGTTTGTTGCAAAAGAGTTGTTCATAAAAACAACAATTGTTGTTCAGTATTATGAATAACATGAAGGGCCATGCTTCCATCAAAGATGGGATGTATGTTATGAATATTGATGGAAATATGATACATCCATAACACTGACGCTAAATGTCGCAAGACTAAAAGAATTCCACATGTGTGTGGCACTGCATTTGGTCACATTGGAGAAACCCGCATGGAAAATTCCATTATGATGGATTTTGAAGTCGTTTGATTTTGAATCATCTGACACTTGCGACTTTCCTCCAAAAGGTGAAGTGACTAAAATACCGTTCACATGCCATAAGGAACAAGCAAAGAACTTATTGGTGATCATACATTTTGATGTATGTAGTCCGATAAATGTTGTTGCAAACAGTGGATTTGTCTACCTTCAAAAATGACTCAAGTAGATATATGGATATTTACTTGATGAGACGTAAGTCTGGATCTTTTGAAATCATTCGAAAGGTTTTCAAAAATGAAGTAGAAGTTATTGTAACAAGATAATTATGTTTCTGCAATTTGATTGCGGAAAGGAATATTTGAGTTACAAGTTTAGCGAATGTCTGATGAGTTGTGAAAAGAGTTTCATAACTTGCACCTCCCGGAACACCATTGCAAGTGGAAAGTCCGTCAAGATGTAATCGAACCATTTATGACATGGTAAGATCAAAGATGACATAAATAAATTTGCCATTATCCCTTTAAAGTGATGCTTTAGAGACTGCGGCTTTTACACTGAAAAGAGCTCCATCGGGTCTGTTGAAATGACGCCATGGTATGGTACGCCCAACCATGTTATATCTTTTCTTAACATTTGGAATATGGGGCTTGTGTAAAAGGTTACAAACCTATTCCAAATCAGACAAGTTCTACTTTGTAGGTTATCCCAAGTCATTGGGTATTCCCCCACCACTATACCGAGGCAAATAGGTTTGCCACAAAGAACGGTATGCTTTTTGAAGAAAATGGTTCTTTCAAAAAGGTGAGTGGGAGAACAGTGCAACTCAACGAGATAAACAATATCTTCGTCATCAGATCAAAGGAAATAGACCTTGGAAGTAAATCCAGAGTTTCCTACTGCGACTGATACAGAAGTCTCTACAATAAAATGTATGGACTTCGGTCGAACTTGCAGCTGAACCACGTAGGCAAGGCTCGTGCAAACCTCTCAGGTGCACAAACGAGATATTGTTGTTAGACAACAGTATACCTACGATACACAAGGAAGCGTTCATGGGCCCTGACTCCGGAATTGGCTAAATGCCAATACAATCCGAGATAGTTTCCATATAAGAGATTCAAGATTAAAATCTTGATACACCTTTCGGAAGACTTAGAGTGTAACGAATATTTATGGAACTTAAAACTGATACGGATAAAAATGGTTTATCCATAAAGCTCGACTTGTTGCAATAACAAGTTCAAGGAGTTGACTACGATAAGGTTGTTTCATCGTAGTGATGCTTAAAGTCGGTTCGGGTTGAACTAGCAATTAATACATATTTCAATCATGAGATATGAAACATGGATGACGAAAGGATTTCCATCTGATGGAAATGTAACCAAGGACTTGCATGTGTTACAGTCCAAGGTATTTTGTCAGTCCAGAGGATGCTAGTAAGTATGCAAACTTCAGAGATCCAGCGATGGACAGAAGAGAGCAAAATGGAGTTGGAATCTTCGTGTTTTGATGAAATGGTCAAAAGGGTTTTGACTTCATCAATGGGTAACGAAGATGCTTGTGATTCAAGAAAGTAAGTGGGAGCATAAAAATATTTCTAAAAACGTTGTGTGCTTGACACATTGTTAATTGGAAATAAATTTCTTGACATGAATTAGGACTTCATTTGAAAAGGGTTTTTCGATGAAGTGCTTGGGCTAAATAGCCTTAATATTAGGCATGATGATCTATGGAGATAGATTTACCTAATGGGGCTGAGCAAAGATACATATTGACAAGATGCTAAAACTTTTTAGCATTTAAAATGCCAAGGAGTGATTCTTACCGAAGTCACATGGAAAGAGTTTTTGCAAGACTCGGTGTCCCAAAAGCACTAATGAGAAAAATACATGATGGAGATTCCACACACCTTCGTGTTTGGATTAATCATGTATTCCATGGTATGTAAAAAGAACCAGATATGTCCAATACTCCAAAGTTGTTGCGAGTATAGATACCAAGGTGATCAAAAGTACTGATCATGGGACTGTTGACACACGAACACGTCACCGTGTACCCTCGACGCCGGGGGTGATGCACCACAGCTCACGTCGAAGGAGGTCCGACCAGCAGCGCGATACGCAGGACAGCCGGCAGACGCTTTTGAAGACCCGAAGCCCCGCACGCCCGGGAGGGACCCCGTCAGGGAGTGCGGCGGCAATGGGCTGCCCTAGGTCGATTCGCTCGCCCCTAGAGCCTCTGTACTCGCAGCTCTCCAACACGAAGAACGACGAAGAACGAGAGAGAAAAACGATGGAGAGATAAACTGTAGATTGAAAAAGTAGTATATTGATTGTTCGATTGTGTGTTGTTTCAATCGGCCATCACCCCCAACATATATAAGAGGCGTCTAGACTTCCCGTACAAGCAAAGGATTCACCTAGGCTTTCCTTACAAGAAATTTACATCAATTCACGTCCTAGAGTCCTAGTTCTGGTCCCACTCGGATTCAGCCCGAATCTGGTCCAATCTTCTGCCTTGCTCCTTGCGTGGGCCGTGGAATCTGCATATGACTTCCGATGGAGACGGTTCAAATACCAATTTTGTGCGCTTTGACGAGGCCAACAATCCGTATGTTGATCACTTTTCCAAATAAGGCCATCTTGAATACCCCACGGGGTCATCCTTAATTTCGAGTCGGACTCGTTCATATAGCTGACTGGACCGTCCGACTCTTGTATCGTCTCTGCAGGTCATATACTACGTCGGATGACGATGACTCCAAAAGCAAAGTTGACTGTTTCGACGAGACGAACAACTTTCATGTTGAACACTTTTTCATCCAAGGCCATCTAGATAAGTATTTGAGCCCATCTTCAGCATCTGGTCGGATTGGCCTTGACAGTTTTTACTGTTCACGACGGCAAGCTTTCCCCCGGCATGTTCACGGCGGCAAGGTACTGTTCACGCGACAAAGGTTACTGTTCATCGCGGGGGGGGGGGGGGGGGCAAGGTCACTGTTTACTGCGGCAAGCTTTCCCCCGGCAAGGTTACTGTTCACGCGGCAAGGTTACTGTTCACTGTTCACCGCACAAGGTACTGTTCACTGCGGCAAGCTTTTTCCCCGACAAGGCTACTATTCACCGCGGCAAGGTTACTGTTCACGGCGGCAAGCTTTTCCCCCGGCAAGGTTACTGTTCACGGCGGCAAGTGTTTCCCCCCGGCAAGGTTACTGTTCACCGCGGCAAGCCTTTCCCCCGGCAAGGTTACTGTTCACGGCGGCAAGCCTTCCCCCGGCAAGGTTACTGTTCACGGCGGCAAGCCTTTCCCCCGGTAAGGTTACTGTTCACGGCGGCAAGCCTTTCCCCCGGCAAGGTTACTGTTCACGGCGGCAAGCCTTTCCCCCGGGAAGGTTACTGTTCACATAAAATTCTTCAACTTGACCTTTTTATTGTAAGCTCTTGCTACCCTCAGCTTGTCCCTCTCTATAGCCTTCAAAGCAGCCAAACGTTTATCGGCAACTTCATCAATGTTGTCCATCATCAAATTGTAAAAGTCCACTGCCGATAAATCATTCTGTTTGGCTATCCTCAAAGCATTCAAATTCACTTCCACTGGTAAAACAACCTCTTGACCGTATACTAGCTCATACGGAGTTACCTTTGTAGCACCATGCCTTGAGATTCTATGTGCCCATAAAGCTTCAGACAATAACTCATGCCATTTTCTTGGATTATCCTCAATCTTCTTTTTGATGAGCTTGATCAATATCTTATTGCTAGATTCAGCTTGTCCATTAGCTTGGGCATAATACGGAGATGAATTGAGCAACTTTATGTTATATGATTCGGCAAATTCTCTAACTTGATGTGACATGAAAGATGAACCTTGATCTGTAGTCAATGTCTGAGGAACGCCAAATCTACGAATAATGTGCTCAGTTATGAATTGAATTACCTTCGTATGTGTCATGTTCTTGAGAGGTACTGCTTCAGACCATTTGGTGAAATAATCGGTTGCCACCAACACAAACCGATGCCCCTTCGAGGAAGATGGATGAATTTGCCCAATGAAATCTAAACCCCATCCTCTAAAAGGCCACGGCTTGATAATAGGATGTAACATAGCAGCAGGAGCTAATTGAATATCACCAAATTTTTGACAAGCTTCACACCCTTTATAATATCTGAAGCAATCATTGATCATAGTCGGCCAATAAAATCCAGCACGTCGTAATAACCACTTCATCTTGGGAGCCGACTGATGAGTACCACAAATGCCTTCATGTACCTCTCCCATAGCAATTCTTGCTTGGTCCTCGTCCAAACATTTCAAAAGAACATCTTCAACCATTCGGCGATAAAGACCACCATCTCTTATTGTATATTTGAAAGCCATACGCCGAACAGTCCTGTCCACCCTTTCACTTGGATCACGCAAGTAATCCATAATGGGCTTCCTCCAGTCATGATTTTCACCTGCACTAGATTTTTTGTTAGTGGCCGAATCAGTGGGCTCTGGTTCGGCCTCTCCCATATTAGCAAGACAAGACATCGGCTCTTGAGAGATATGAAACATGCCATGATTGACATGATAGCCAGATGCTTGCTGTGCTAACTCATTTGCTCTCCAATTATCATGTCTAGATATATGAGCAATGCCAAAATGATCCAAAGTAGAAATTATATCCAGACATTTATCAAGATAAACATTAAGTGATTCGTCTAAACATTGAAAAACTTTGGATACTTGTTGCACTACTAATAACGAATCACCAAAAGCCTCAATATGTGTAGCACCTATGGCCAGCAACATCTCTAAACCGAATAACAATGCTTCATATTCGGCTTGATTATTTGTGCAAAAATATTCTAAGCGGCATGAGGCTTCAAAAACAGACCATAAGGAGATATATAAGCAATACCAACACCTTGGCCATTGCTACAAACTGAACCGTCAAAATATAATCTCCATGGTACTAACGAGACAAGGTTTATATCAATATCTTGCTCGATATTAATCCGATGCTCAACGATAAAATCAACAACAATTTGGCCTTTCATGGATTTTAGAGATTCATAAGCCAAATCATACTCAATTAAAGCATAAGCCCATTTACCAATTCTACCACTAAGAATTGGTCTATGCAACATATATTTAATGACATCGGTTTGACAAGCTACTATGCAAGAACTTGGCACTAGATAATGTCTCAATTTTGTGCAAGCATAGTATAAGCATAGGCATAATTTTTCAATATACGTATACCTTGTCTCAGCATCCAATAGACGTCGGCTCAAATAAGTGATAGCATGCTCTTTTCCTTCGGTTTCTTGAGTCAAAACAGCACCAATAACACCTTCCTCGGCTGCAATGTAAAGTCTAAAGGGCTCTCTATGCTTGGGCGCCTTCATCACCGGAGGAGTGCACAAATAATTTTTAATCATATCAAATGCTTCTTGCTGTTTTGCCCCCCAAGTAAAATCAACATCATTCTTCAACCGAAGGATATGAGTAAATGCATCAACCTTCCCTGACAAATTAGCTATGAACCTCCTCAAATAATTGACCTTGCCAAGGAATTTTTGCATATCTCTCTTGCATATTGGAGCCTCCACTTTTTGTATAGCTTCTATCTTTTTGGGATCAATCTCTATGCCATCTTCATGAATAATGAAACCCAAAAACTTACCAACCGACACGCCAAACGCACACTTCAAAGGATTCATCTTCAGCCCATATTTCTTCATCCTCTCAAAAATTAAACGCAAATCGGCTAAGTGAGATTTAAAAGCATCCGATTTGACAACAATATCATCAATATAGACTTCAAGTATAACCCCGAGTAAATCATGAAAAATCAAATTCATAGCCCTTTGATATGTGGCGCAGGCATTCTTCAATCCAAAGGTCATTACTGTCCACTCAAATAATCCAAGGAAACCGGGGCACCGAAAAGCCATTTTGGACATGTCCTCTTCGGCCATGAAAATTTGGTTGTACCCCGCATTGCCATCAAGAAAGCTAATAACCTTATGTCCAGAAGCATCATTAATAAGCATGTCGGCTATAGGCATAGGATACTCATCTTTGGGCGTAGCTCTATTCAAATCTCTGAAATCAATGCACACCCTCAACTTGCCGGAGCCTTTCTTTTCCACTGGCACAATATTAGAAATCCACTCGGCATACCTGCAAGGTCTAATAAAATTAGCTTTAAGCAAACGACCGATCTCTTCCTTGATCCGGTCATATATTTTTGGATTGAACTTCCTAGCCGATTGTTTATACGGTCTAAAACCGGCTTTTATAGGTAACCGATGCTCCACTAGCTCTCGGCTTAAACCTGGCATCTCATGATATTCCCATGCAAAGCAACAAATATATTCTTTCAATAGCTCGATTAACTTGACTTTACAATCGTCTTTCAAATTTTTGTTTACATATGTCGGCCTAGGAATTGAGCCATCTCCAATATCTACTTCTTCTAATGGATCGGCCGATGTAAAACCTTGTCCCAGTTTATCCATATCACCTAACTCCTCTATAGACTCATACATATCATTCCCATTGGACCGATATTCTGCAAGCCGCTTTTGTAACCACTCAGAGTTAGGATCCATTTAAATACGTCATACCTTGGAGCCGATTTCCACCAACCGGCTTTAAAGAAACGGGTACAAAACCACTCTTGGTGGCGCTGAGAAAGTCAAACTCTGATAAGTCCCGTCCCGTCAAGCAAGCAGCATTGGGGTGTTGCCAATCCACCGGGGTATCGGCTAAAGCAACGCAAGCCGAATTATCCGCATGAACGATCTCCACTTCATCATCAACCCATTGAATTAAAAACTGGTGCATAGTGGATGGCACACATTGGTTTGCATGAACCCAATCACGGCCTAGAATGACGTTGTAGTTACCTTGCACCTCGGCGACAAAGAATGCAGTAGCCAAAGTTTTGCTCCCAACCGTAAGCTCCACGTACATCACCCCTTTGGCTTCGGTTTTCTCTTTGCCTTCAAATCCATTGAGTACCATATTGGTCTTTATCAATCCTTCGTCGGGCAAACCCAATTTCTTGAAGATTGAATAAGGCATGAGATTCACTACAGCACCACCATCGACAAGCATTCGAGTAATCGGTGACCCGTTGATATGGCCTCTGAGGTACAACGGTTTCAAGTGCGTCACTGGTTCTTTTGGCTTCTCAAATATTGCATTCTTAGGACCAAAATCCAGCTGAGCCACCTCCCCTTCTTCATCTATAGCACGAAACTCAGCGGGTAAATAAAACACCATGTTGATATTCATTCCTTCATGTACTGGTGTATGCTCACAATCTACCACGTCGCCCTCCTCCTCGGGTGTGTTCAGTGCTGGGCTTGCCGGTGTTGGGCTTGCCGGGCCTGCCGAGCTTGCCGGATCTGCCGAGCTTGCCTGGTCTGCCGAGCTTGCCGGGTCTTCCGAGCTTGCCGGGTCTGGGTTTGCCCTCTTCATTGATTTTGAAATCTGTTCGGGCGAAACGGAATCAATAGGCGCTGTAGACGATGTAACAGCAGTAGCATCGTCCTTCCTTGGTGGTACAGGTGCTGATGTGACAGATGTAGAAACCACCGCACTTTGTATTCGAGCCCATCTTCAGCATCTGGTCGGATTGGCCTTGACAGTTTTTACTGTTCACGACGGCAAGCTTTCCCCCGGCATGTTCACGGCGGCAAGATACTGTTCACGCGACAGGTTACTGTTCATCGCGGGGGGGGGGGGGGGGGGGGGGGGGGGGGGAGGGGGAGGTCACTGTTTACGGCGGCAAGCTTTTCCCCGGCAAGGTTACTGTTCACGCGGCAAGGTTACTGTTCACTGTTCACCGCAACAAGGGTACTGTTCACTGCGGTAAGTTTTTCCCCGACAAGGCTACTGTTCATCGCGGCAAGGTTACTGTTCACGGCGGCAAGCTTTCCCCCCGCCAAGGTTACTGTTCACGGCGGCAAGCCTTTCCCCCCCGGCAAGGTTACTGTTCACGGCGGCAAGCCTTTCCCCCGGCAAGGTTACTGTTCACGACGACAAGCCTTCCCCCGGCAAGGTTACTGTTCACGGCGGCAAGCCTTTTCCCCCGGTAAGGTTACTGTTCACGGCGGCAAGCCTTTCCCCCGGCAAGGTTACTGTTCGCCGCGGCAAGCCTTTCCCACGGCAAGGTTACTGTTCACGGCGGCAAGCCTTTCCCCCGGCAAGGTTACTGTTCACGGCGGCAAGCCTTTCCCCCGGCAAGGCTACTGTTCACCGCGGCAAGCCTTTCCCCCGGCAAGGTTACTGTTCACGGCGGCAAGCCTTTCCCCCGGCAAGGTTACTGTTCACGGCGGCAAGCCTTTCCCCCGACAAGGTTACTGTTCACCGCGGCAAGCCTTTCCCACGGCAGGTTACTGTTCACCGTGGCAAAGTACTGTTCACTGTTCACCGCGGCAAGGTTACTGTTCACGCATTGCATCAGACACCCATCAGACATGTGTCTGATGGGGCGCGCCGTATTTTGCCTCTTGACAGGGCTGCATTCAAATAGCTCATTTGAGGTCATCTCTATTGCATTTTGTATTGTTCCAAAATCAGGTGTCAACAGGGACAACAGTGAAAGATGTCATTAAGTACTAGAGTAGTACTGATGACATGTTTTCTCGCAAGCAGAGATTATGATGTACTCATTGTAAGTAATTACATCGATACAGTCTTCATCAATGCTCCATGCGATTTTCGATTTAAGTTAGGGATTTTTTGTGTAATACACAATATGGTGGCACGGTAGTTGGAAATTGTTCCAAACAGGTTACTGTGGCGAATTCTATAACAAATGGCTAAGTATGTTGATGCTTTACAAGCGACAAAGAAGTTGTTGAATCATATAGTTCATTCATGAACTTAGTATGGTTCCAAGAAGGCTTTGGTCAATGGGACACTATTGCAGATAGTTGCTCCATAGCTCAGTCTGAGGAATCAGGTTTCGACCAATGATTCACACATATGCAAAGCCAAGTCCACACAAAATATGAATTTTGTGAAAGCGTGAAAACGCAAGGATATGCAAAGTTACACACGGAGCTGAAGTCGCCAGATCCGTTGGACATCAGGCTATACCACATGCGAAGCATATTTTCCACCAGTGTGCCACAGGTGTAAAGTGCATTAGCATTAACTAGATTATTGACTCTAGTGCAAGTGGGAGTCTGTAGGAGACATGCCCTAGAGGCAATAATAAATGTTATTGATTATCTCCCTGTTCATAATTAGGTTTATGTTCCATGCTATAAGTGCTATGGTTCTCGAGTCTACAATAACCACGAGGCTCGGAGGAAGACCCATATGCGCGTGTGGAATAATAAACGGTAAAATGTATTCCTAGTCTGGCCTCTAAGACTAGCTCAAGTGTTGCATGATGGTTTTGTTTTCCTGATCATGGGCATGTCTATGCCAGCAACTTTGGGGGCACTATGTTAGAAGAACATTTGTGTTGAATCGACCCGAATTGATGTTATGCTATGAGATTCATTAGTCACAAGTTAATGGTTAATAACACAGAGATGGTTAACGTTTGCATGATTCCTTAGACCATGAGAGTATCAAGTTTCTTCATGCTTGCTTCATGAACTTTGGGGTTTGTTAAACGTCATCCGTAAATGGGTGGCTATTACGGCGGCTTACGGGTTCATGGAAAAGTATGTCAAGTAACTTGATAGCTCAAGATTGGGATTTGCTCCTCCGACGATGGAGAGATATCTCTGGGCCCTCTCGGTGTTACGGTATCCATCATCGTCTGGCCAGACACTTTGTGATTTGATCACGGGGATGCCGGAACACGGAACGAGAAAAGAGAACAATACCGGTAACGAGGTAACTGGCATAGTGGACAAGGTGTTGATCCACAGGGATGCCAACATGTCTCACCTCGGGTATTTGTAACATATCGCGAAGCAACAGGAATAGCACACGGCAACTGGAGGTTCACTCGAATATTCATTCGTGTGGGTATAGGGGTCAATATGGGTGTCCACGGCTCCGATGTTGATCATTGATCGGAAGGGGTTCCGGGTCATGTCTATACTTCACCGAACCTATAGGGTCACACGCTTAAGGGTCATCTATCTGTTGAATGCTAGACAGGGAGTCTGAGAGAAATTCACCGAAAAAGTTTCGGAGACAACGGAAGAGTTCCGAAGAGAGAACACCGGAAGAGTTTCGGTAAAACTGAAAAGTTATTTCGGAGTGTACCATTAAGTCAAATTGGTTTCGGCACATGCCTGGAAATTATTGGAGGGTACCAGAATTGTTCCGGTAACTTCTGAGATTTTTCAGAGACAAAAACTGGAAATGTTCCGGACTGCCGGAACCGCTTTAGTTGCTTTTCACAGATGAAAATCACTAAACCGAAAAGTTGTTTTGGAGTACACCATTAAGTCAAATTGGTTTCGGCACACGCCTGATAATTCTTGGAGGGTGCCAGAATCATTCTGGAAACTTCTTGGAATTTTTCGGGAGAAAAACCGGAAATGTTTCGGAGCTGCGGGAACCGCTTTGTTTGCTTTTCGCAGATGAAAATCACTAATCCGGAATTGTTTCGGAATGCGTCGAAAATTATTTTAGTGGGTACTGGAAATGTTCTAAGCCCACATAAATATTTTCGGTTCGAACGGACGCTGAAAAATGTCGTCGTGAATAGTGAAAGTGCTTTTTGGGTGGCTTCTTGGAGAAGCCACCTTGAGGGCCCTTTGGTATTTTTCCCCTTGGCTTCTTGGAGAAGCCACCCTTGGGCTTGGCCTATAAATAGGGGTGGAGGGGCTGCCTAAAGACTTACTCTTTCTCACATACACATGCCATCTGATGTTATCTGGCTTCTCTCTCCCTCCTAGCGAAATAGTTTCGTAGAGCCGAAAGGTTGTCTGGGTTCCGGCAGGAACTAGTTCTGGACGGCAAAGCTCTGCCGGATAGATGACACCATATGTGTGCAACTCTGTAGAGAGATCGTAGTTTCGGTCTTAGTTCGAGAGTGCCTCCCGAAGGGCTGTCCGAGTGACTGTCCGAGTTTCGAAGGTCCTCCCGAAGGGCTGTCCGAGTGACTGTCCGAGTTTCGAAGGTCCTCCTGAAGGGCTGTCCGCAACACCGTCCGGGGGACTGTCTGACGACACCGTCCGGGGGACTGTCTGACCGCCTCCCGGAGGGCTGTCCGTGGGGCAGATGAGGGTATACATCCTCGCGGTTGGGAGGTTGTAAATCTTAGCTGCGGGGATCTGCACCGCCGATCGTCATCGACTCTACTTCCGCTGCGCTACGAGTCGGTAACGAAAATGATCAAACCTTGTATGCAGTCTCCATAGTGGTCCTGGGCTGGTGCGTAGGTCGGAATTTTTTTGTTTTCTACTGTGTTACCCAACACCAAGACCAGCGAAGGATGGGCCTCCTCAGGCCCCCTCCGGAGCGGCGGAGATCTCTATGCAGAACCCGGCCTCAGGAGTCAAGGATGACGCAAGGAAGGACAGGCGGGGGCTAGCATGCCGGCGGTGCAGTTTCCCCTTTGGTGCAAAGGGAGCAAGGACGTATGCGGGTTCCCAAAGCGCCATCCAAAGGTTTCCATTCCGGTGCCCCAAGACCATGACCACGAGTCCCGCAGGACGGATGTCATCGCCGAGCCCACCTCTGCATCATTGACAGCCACTTTGTAGGCAAAGACCACCTTTGGACAGGGTGGGGATGTACTCCTGTCCCCCTTCAAATTTGGCCGTTGTGGGATCCCTTCCTGCCATTGCGATAAGGGAAGAGGACCCGGGCCGCTGCTATATATAGAGGCTAGGCTACACCGTAGAGGAGGGGGAGACTCCCAGGGTAGAAAGACAAGGCAGAGAGCCAAGAAAACCACTGGAGCGCCCTCACGAGGCTCCTCACCACTGTACTAGTTCATCCACCTCACCTCCTCGAGAGGCAATCCACCAAAGCAGGAGTAGGGTTTTACGCTTCGCAACGGTCCGAACCTGGGTAAATCACCGTGTGCATCTTCTTCCTTGTCATCGTGCGAGTTCGTCGTCTTAACCATCGAGTAGCGAGCTAGGCAGGGCAAGGCTGCAGGGGATCTTCGCACACGCCCCTGTGTTCGAATCTTGAGGGTTTTGCGGAGCCCGAAATCCGACATTTGGCGCGCCAGGTAGGGGGCGTGTCGAAGCCTTCTTCAAGCCTCGCTCTTTCCCCGCTTCACTACTCCGATGCCAGCGCCCAACAAGCTTCCTCCGGCCATGGCGGATCCACCTTCACCGATCCCACCGCTGCCGCCAGAGACCCACGCCCCAGCGGCATGGTGTTGGGCGGTCAGTATCAAACCACCAGTATCGTCTTCACCATCGCCGCCCCTCGCACCGCCCAAACGCACGGCGGACGGGCGGCGCCCCCGGCACCGACACCGCGTTGCACCTATGTGGGAGATCTCGATGCGCACGATGCGCTGCTGATGGCGAGCGAGATGTTCAGCCACCGCCCGACGCACGGGGGCTTCGATGCATGGGCCGACCACATCACCGAGTTGGTCGCCGTCGCGCGGAGGGCCATGGCCCCCCGGTCTTCTTCACGACCGCAGGCGCCAGGCGCCGGGGGCTCGCTCGCCGCACCTGCCGCCCCACCTGCCGGCGGCGTGCCCCCTCGGGCCCTGGACGGACCTGAGCAGGGCCGGCCGCACGCCGTTCTTCTTCTCCTTCGAATTCCAGTCACAGGTTTCGGGGCGTGGCCCGGCCCCGACGATTGAGCCTATGGAGGGAACAATGGGGCGCCCCACGCGCGCACCGACACGCGCCCTCGTGACCCCGTGGACCGTCAACAGCCCGGGTTAACCAGGCGGGAGCGCGCCATCCTGCGCAGGGAGCAGGCGGCACAGGCTTCCGGACAAGCAAGCAACCATGGCGAAGGCACGTCGGATCGCCAAGGAAGCAACCCACGCTAGGAAACGCGCGGGCAACCCAACGGCGGTGGCAGAGGTAAGCAACTTCGTTCTGAGGCTCGTCGCAGGAGGATCTGCGGGCTGCACGCGCAGGGCGGCACCCCGTCACCGCCCGGAAGGGCCGTCCCCGGCGCCCTGCCGGACGGCCCAGGAGGAGAACCGGGCCCTTATGTAGAGCCCTATGTACCAAGCTATGTCGTACCTCCGGACGATGGGATGGATCAGGCGACTGATGCGGGCGCCGACACCCCCCAAGTGTAGGGGGTACCCAGGGCGTCCTCCCCGAGCCGGGCCTGGGGGCTTCCACCGACGGAGCACCTAACCTAGACAACGCGAGCGGGAGAAAGAGGGAGGACGCCCCTAGGCCCGCGGGGCGCGGCACAAGCCGTCGCCCTCACGAGCAAGCAACACCGAGCCAAGCCCCGAGGCCTCAGGAGTAACGGCCTGGGGGGGAGCAGCAAGACACAGGTAACGCGGGCCACCCGCGGCAACTGGAGCACCGGCATAGCCTCGGGAGGCTGGGCCTCATGAGGCCCTCAAGATACTGTCCGACCAGCGCTCCGACGCCTCACGAGGCGGCTTCATCGACAAAACACCTTTATGGCTGCGCCGAATACATTGTGCTCATGTTTGGGCCGCGGGAGCGCAATCCTGCGGCTACGTGGGGAACAATGCATTCAGGTTTGGGTCATAAAGGCGCGCAACCGAGCAGAAATGCACGGGATGTCTCTTGACGGAGTTGGGAGCAACCAGGCCATGCGCCTGGGGGCTTGCCCAACTATCTACGGCCATGACACTCTCACATAATAATGAGTGGGCTGTATACGCCCGGAGCCCCCCGAGGAAGTGGAGGGGTTCCATCCCACGCAACATGGAAGCCCCATGCTCCGCGCTGGCGGTCAACACTGCCCTCCAATGGCTATGCCCATGCAACGTGGATGCCCTACGCTCAGCGCTGGGGGGAGACAAAGACGAAGACTACCCTAGGTGCCGGACGCGGCAGTTGCTTGCTTCTTTTTGGTGTTGGGATTGCCACTTTTTGGAACGAAGTTTGAGAATTTCAGAACTCTATATTTAAAAGAAAAAGGGGCGGGGACTTTTCTCTCACTGTTCTCTCATTTTTTCCGGTCTTGGAGTCTCTTTCTCTGAATTGGTGTTTTGCAAGGGGCCAACGCTCTCCGGCCCTCCCCGGGGCGCCTTGGAGCAGGATGAGAAGGCCCTGTCGCCTCAAGGACTTGCATCTTTTGGCGGTTGACCCCCACTTGGGGGTTCAGACCACATCGTGGCATCACAGCATGGAGCCTCGGGAGGCCCCAGCGCCTCCTGAGGCAGCAGCCAGCAGAACAGAATGGGGGTCGCTCGAGCGTCAAAGGGGGGCTCCTGAGCAGCGCGCCTCAGGAGCCTTACCGGTCAAATAGCCACTTGCCCCTCGATGTCGTCCTGGCGATCCGGTCGGCATCGAGGGTGTCAAGGCCTCACCTCGTAGTTGCGTCCTGGTGATCCGGACGTACACTACGGTGGTCGTGGAATGTGCAGGACTGGGACCTGCCGACGTAGAGCCGCTTGAGCGTCAAAGGGGGCTCCTGAGCAGCACACCTCAGGAGCCTTACCTGTCATATAGCCCCTCGCCCTTTGACGCCGTCCTGGTGATCCGGTCGGTATCAAGGGTGTCGAGGTCTCACCTCGTAGTTGCGTCCTGGTGATCCGGTAGTACGTTATGGTGGTCGGGAAATGTGCGGGACTGGGGCCTGCAGACGCAGAGTGACGAAAGGGCTCCCGACCTGCCTCACCCGTAAGAAGGAAAAGTCCCCAGGACGCCCGGACTCCCCAAGCGCCATGACCAAGCTGCTCCACAAGCAAGGAGGAAGCGTCCCAGGTGGAATTGCGGGCCATCTGGACAACCCGGATGCACCACGCGACGCACGTGCTCGTCACCGACATGCAAGCTAAGTACACTACGGAACCAAGCAAGAGCCTCCTGGTCTAATGGCAGCCCAAGGACGGGATAAGGATTGTGCGCACTAATGTAAGGATGCAGGTACTGAAGGCCGCCACGCGCGGCTAGCAGGATCTCAGAAACCTGAGGTGCCCGGAAAGATGGCGCAAGGGGAGGGACCCGGCCCCGACGAGCAGCAAGGCCGTGAACCCAGGGAGTGGCGGCCACGAGCTGCCCCTCAGGGGAGAGAGCCTCTCGAGGGCCCTGCCGGCCGCCATCACCGAGCCGCATCGGCAGCGACGCCGAGCCCCGCGCGAAGAAACTAAGTCACGTCAAGCAGGCAACCGGCGATCTAAGGAAAGGAAGGACGAGGACAAAGGTAATATGCAAAAGGCTAACGCCCTCCGGGGCCGAGTTCTTCTTAAATATTACAGGAACCATGAAAGGGAAACAGGGGATGCCTAGAGGGAGGATTCGCTGTCGCCGCCCACGCCGCCGGCCGCCTCGGCATCGGAGTCATCCTCCCCGCTGGAGGCGGGCACCTGGATAAACCGCTCCACCAGGGACTCCACGTGCGGGCGCACCTCGTCCCGGAGGGGCCGCTGGAGCTCCTCAGGCACCCGCTCCCCGACACGTCGGAGGTCGAGCTCCGGGGCGTGGCGGCGCAGGTTGGAGAAGACGAACGTCAAGGCGAGGTCCAGGAGGTCGCGCGCGTCGGACTCGTTGTCCGCGTTCACGCGGGAGACGCCGGTCTCCAGCACCTCCACCACCCTCCGGAAAAAGTCAAGATAGCCCCCGTCGCCGTGCGCGCACGGCAGCGCGGGGGCTTCCCCGACAAACCGGCTCACCGCGCCGGTGGCGCGGCGGGCGATGTCAAGATACGGCTTGGCGCACTGGGACTCCAGCATCTTGGCATGGGCCGCCTCGTCCTGGGCGGCCTGCACGGCGTCGGCTGCCTCCTTAACCTGGGCCTGGAGGGACGGCAACTCCGCCCTGGCCTCTGCCTCGCCCCTGAGGGCGGCTTGGAAGGCGGCCTCGGCGGTTGCCAGCTGGGCCCGCAGCGCGTCCACCTCCTCTTGGAGCTCGTCGAGCCTGCGTTTCTTGGCCGCAGGCGCCCTGGGAGAAGGAGATGATCATGTCCGGAGCACCGGACACGACGACTAAGAAGGAAGGAGGCGGCGGAGTACTCACTCATCGACCATGGCCCAGCGCCGGCGAACTTGCGCCGACCCCGAGGGCCCCCCGCCGCTGCCTCCGGAAGAGGGCGGGGGAGCTGACGGTTCCGCGCGCTTTCCCGCGCCTGCAGCACTTCCTCCAGATGCCATGGGAGAGGAGAAGCTGGGAAGAGAAGAGCGCTTTCTCTGTGGAACGCTGGAAGCAAGAAGACACCTCGAGACTGCAATGCCCCCCCCCCCCCCCCCGCCAGGGGCGGGGCGGATTTATAGGCGTAACTGTAGCCGCGAGGCGTCGTGGGAGAGCAGGTGTCGTGCGTATCTCGGGCGCCGCGGAGCGGTTCGATCAGCGCAGTACCGTCCGTGCCGCCTCGCCTGCCGATTGACGGGCCACATCCACGTCATAACAAACAAGCTGCTTTACAGGAAATATTTAACTTTGTGGAAACTGAAGAAGAGAATCTCCCTCAAGGTTGGGGGAGGCTTCTACAGTTATTAAGAGCTTTACCTATTCATCCTCTCAAGAAGAATGAAATACTTGATATCTTTTATAATGGACTAACCGATGCTTCTAGGACTACCTAGATAGTTGTGCTGATTGTGTTTTCAAGGAAAGAACTGTTGGGCAAGCTGAAGAATTATTGAATAAAATTTTGCAAAATGCTGATAATTGGACACTTCCTGAGCCACCGCCGGAACCTATTCAAAAGAAAAGAGGTATTCTATTCCCCAGTCCTAAAGATATGCAAGAAGCCAAAAGAACTATGAAGGAGAAAGGTATTAAATCTGAAGATATCAAGAAGTTACCACCTATCGAAGAAATACATGGACTTGACACCCTGACACAGGTAGTAGAGGTAAAATCTCTCCGTTCCTTTAATGAAAGTGATATACCTTATAGAAGACTCCTAGTCAGCGCATGGATGAATTTGACAATTACGTTGTTAAGCAAGAGCATTTCAATAACTATGTTAAAGATCAATTAAGACGTAATGTGATGTCTACTATGCAACTTTATTCTTGTAGACTTTGTTGGGCCTCCAAGCGCAGAGTTTTGTAGGACAGTAGCAATTTTCCCTCAAGTGGATGACCTAAGGTTTATCAATCCGTGGGAGGTGTAGGATGAAGATGGTCTCTCTCAAACAACCCTGCAATCAAATACAAGAAATCTCTTGTGTCCCCAACACACCCAATACAATGGCAAATTGTATAGGTGCACTAGTTCGGCGAAGAGATGGTGATACAAGTGCAATATGGATGGTAGATATAGGTTTTTATAATCTAAAAATATAAAAACAGCAAGGTAGCAAGTAACAAAAGTGAGCACAAACGGTATTGCAATGCTTGAAAACAAGGCCTAGGGTCCGTACTTTCGCTAGTGCAATTTCACAACAATGCTAATATAATTGGATCACATAACCATCCCTCAACTTGCAACGAAGAATCACTCCAAAGTTCTTATCTAGCGGAGAGCATAAGAAGAAATTGTTTGTAGGGTACGAAACCACCTTAAAGTTATTCTTTCCGATCGATCTATTCAAGAGTTCGTACGAGGATAACATCAAGTTATCCTTTCCGTTCGATCTATCTAAGAGTTCGTACTAGAATAACACCATATGATACGCATCAACCAACTCTAATGTCAACTAGATACTCCAATGTCACCACAAGTATCCATGAGTTAATTGTACGATACGCATCAAACAATTTCAGATTCATAATACTCAATCCACACAAAGAACCTCAAAGAGTACCCCAAGATTTCTATCGGAGAAAGTAGGACAAGAACGTGTATCAACCCCTATGCATAGATTACCCCAATGTCACCGCGGGAATCCTCAAGTTGAGTACCAAAACATACATCAAGTGAATCAATAGAACACCCCATTGTCACCACGGGTATCCACATGCAAGACATATATCAAGTGTTCTCAAATCCAATATTCAATCCAACATAACGATATCTCAAAGGGAAAGATTCAATTCATCACAACTAGATAGAGAGAGAAACACATCATATGATCCGACTATATTCACAAAGCCCGTGATACATCAAGATCATGACATCTCAAGAACACGAGAGAGAGAGAGAGAGATTGAACACATAGCTACTGGTACATACCCTCAGCCCCGAGGGTGGACTACTCCTTCCTCATCATGGCCTCCGCCGGGATGATGAAGATGGCCACCGGAGATGGATTCCCCTCACCGGCAGGGTACTGGAATGTCTCGAGATTGGTTTTTCATCGATACAGAGAGTTGCGGCGGCGGAGCGGAGAGTCTAGGGTTATTTTTGAGGGTTTCCAAATATTTGGGAATTTATAGGCATCGGAGGCGGTGGACGGGGTGCCCGGGGCGCCCAGCCCCCACCAGGCCACGCGAGGGGGCCTCTGGCGCGCCCTGGTGGGTGCTGGCCACCCTGGGCCCCCTCTTCTGGTGTTCTTTGGCCCATCTTCTTTCTTCTGGTCCATAAAAAAGCCACAAAAATCCCCACAGCGTTTTGTCTCCGTTTGGTACTGATTTTCTGCGAAGTAAAAAGCAAGCAAAAACAGCAACTGGCACTTTGGCACTATGTCAATAGGTTAGTCCCAAAAAATGATATAAAGTTGTAATAGAATGATTGTAAAACATCCAAGAATGATAATATAACAACATGGAACAAGCAAAAATTATAGATACATTGGAGACGTATCATAATGCCATGATGATAGATCGCTTGAGTGACTTGATGTTTAGAATTGCTAATTATGTTAAGGGTCTAGGTAAACATGCTTCTATGGTTTAAGCTCAACTAGACCAAGTTGCTAAGTCACAAAATGATTTACTTGCTGAATTAAATGAGAATATGAATGATCACGCTGTTAAAGTAATGAGTAGAGGAGGTAGAATGACTCAGGAGCCTCTTTATCCTGAAGGTCATCCTAAAAGAATAGAACATGATTATCAGAGAATTAATGATGATACACCTAGTCCATCCAAAAAGAAAAATAAAAATAAAAATGATAGGACTTTCCATGCTTCTAGTGAGCCTGTTATAGAAATATCTGTTGAAAAACATAATGATGTTTCTATTTCGGATGCTGAGACACAATCTGGTAGTGAACAGACACCTAGTGATAATGAGAATGATAATAATAATAATGATGATGTTCACGGGGAAGCTCAACCAGATAATAATAAAGAACATGATAATGATGTGGAAAGAGAACCTGCTGAAGATCTTGATAACCGACATCCTAAAAATATACGATATGAGAAGAAAGATTTTGTTTCTAGGAAACATGGTAGGGACAGAGAGCCATGGGTTAAAAAACCCATGCCATTCTCTCATAAATCTTCTAAGAGTAAGGACGATGAGGATTTTGAACGCTTTGTCAAAATGATTAGACCTGTCCTTTTGCGCACTCACTTGACTGATATTTTGAAAATGCCTCTGTATGCTAAGTACTCCCTCCGTTTCTTTTTAGTCTGCATATAAGATTTGGTCAAAGTCAAGCAAGGCAAAGTTTGACTAAATATATATCAAAAGATATCAACATCTACAATACTAAACCTATATGCTATGAAAATTAACACCATGATGCATCTAGTAATATTGATTTTATATTATGAATGTTGATATTTTTTTCCATAAAGTTAGTCAAAGTTTACGAAGTTTGACTTTGACCAAATCTTATATGCAGACTAAAAAGAAACGGAGGGAGTATATGAAGGATATTATTACCAACAAAAGAAAAATACCTGAAACTAAAATTGCAACCATACTTGCTAATTATTCTTTTGATGGTGGAGTGCCTAAGAAGTTGGGAGATCCGGGTATACCCACAATACCTTGCTCTATTAAAAGAAGTTATGTTAAAACTGTTTTATGTGATTTAGGAGCCGGTGTTAGTGTTATGCCTTTTTCTCTATATAAAAACTTGATTTGAATAAACTCATACCTACTGAGATATCTTTGCAAATGGCTGATAAATCTACTACTATACCTATTGGAATTTGCGAGGATGTTCCCGTTGTGGTTGCAAATGTTACTATCTTAACAGACTTTGTTATTCTTGAGATGCCCGAGGACGACAACATGTCGATTATCCTTGGTAGACCCTTTTTAAATACTGCAGGGGCTGTTATTGATTGCAACAAAAGCAAGGTCACCTTTCACGTCAATGGCAAACAACATACCATGCATTTTCCGAAGAAGCAAACTTTGGTTAATAATATTAATGTCATTGAACCAAGTGCCACAATCATCATTGGATGTTTTAAATTTCCTCTTCCTACTGCCAAGAAGAAATATGATATCCTTATTGTCGGGGTGATGCAAATCCCCATTGAGGTAACTTAGTGTTATACGAAAATTCTTCAGTTTCATGTCAATCGGAAATGGTTAATAATAAGACTTGATCAACCTTATTAATGGATCCTTTTTGAAAGACATGGGCTTGATGAATCTAGTAAGCACAACCTTCTATATCATAAGTTTATCCTCTGTTATTTTTAGTCAAATAAAATAAAATGCCATGATTATCCTGTTTTCTGATTTTTCCCGTGCAATAAAAATGACCCAAAAATAAAAAGTCTCACATTGCCACAAAATTTTAACATGATTTTTTATGGAATATTTAAGAATTTTTGGTGCTGAAAACACATCAGGGGGAGCACCTATGGGCCACAAGCCAACAGGGCGCGCCCACCCCGTGGGCGCGCCCTAATAGCTTGTGGGGCCCATAGGGGGCCCCTTTCTTATCTCTCCAGCCCATGTCATCCCCTACCTACAACAAAAATTCATTTATACTCTCTCTCCCGTGTTCTTGCTCCTCCACTAAAATTTTCGATCTCTTTGCTTGGAACTCCGTTTCCGAAACTGTTTTGAGGAATTGCTCCTTGGTATGTGATTCTCCCATTCCTCCAATTAGTTTTTGCTTTAGTGGCTTATATTTTGCATATTTTGCTGCACTTGGTGCTATTAAAAATGAGCTTGCATGTTGAATTCTTTGAGTTCCAAGCAAGGTTGTCAGAATCGCGACTCTGAATCGGATCGGAGCTCCAATGGCAGGATCACAAATCGTAGAATCTTCACTATCAGGATCGTAAAAACGTAGATTCTATGAACCAAAATCGTAGAATCACAGGGTTTTTTTGGATCGTAAAGTCGTAGAATCGCACAACAGAATCGCGATTCTGACAACCTTGGTTCCAAGTAATATGAATGCTTGATATGGCCTCTAGATACCTATATGAGTAGTTGCTATCAATCTTGCAAAGTTTTATTGACATAATTTTGTGGCCCAAAAATTCTAGAAATTTGTGCTTAGGAAGATGAGCTTCTTTATGAGGAGTTCTTCAAGGAGGCGTTCTTCGAGTGAATCTTCGAGCGAGGGCTCGGTACGACAAGCTTATGTTGAGCCCAGAACAAGCCTTATAGTCATGGACGGCACTAAGTCATGCCGTTGGCCATGCGATGAGTCCATGAGAGGTGCAGGTATTAAAGAAGAATTTGATCTGTACATTTACAACACCGGCCTCGTCGACTTCCTTGCAAATAAGCGTGTCCAACACTACAATCTTACCCATTCATTCATGCATGGATTTTGATATCATCACCATACTTCTAGAGTATTGTTCACTCTTTATGATAAATCCTTCAATATTACTCTAGAAGAATTTTGTGATGCATGCAAACTTCCACTTTGGGTCTCTCTAGAAAAACCACATAAAAATGATTATAATTTGTTCCTTGAGATTCTTTGCGTAGGAGAAGATAGAGGGGTGACACAAGCTAGAATAAAAAGTATTCATTTTCCCTCTATTCGCTACTTTGCATTGTTTAACGAAAAATGTGTAGTAGGTAAGCAAGACTGTAGTGCACCGTGCGGTCCTGATTTGAGCATTATTCACACCGGGGTGACTGGTGAAAGGCATTATAGCCTTGGTGCAATTGTTGCCCGTAGGCTGCATTCTAACGCGGGTAGTGGTGATTTGTATGAAGGAATTTATGCCGCCCGCGTAGCTGCAAAACTAGGAGTCTCACCCCAACCTAATGATCCTATGTTACCTAAAAATATTTAGACTTTGAAGCCATGCGTCATCATGACTTTATTATGGACAGTGCTAGAGGCTATGAGTACAACCTAACATTTTACAAATATAAGTCTGTTTCTGCTACGTTGACTGCGCCTGCTCTCTTTGATTTTCAGGCTCAAGAAAGATACTATGTTCTCGAGGACGAGGTGCAAGAGTACAACGCTGTAGTAGAAGCCGCTTGCTTGGCTGAGGAGGCGGCATGGAACGCCTCCACGAGCTACCACTTCAACTATTATCCACACCAGCAGTGGTGATCACCAAGCTAGTCAAACGCCTAAGCTTGGGTAAGTACGTGTTTCTCACCGACTTTACATTCATGTTTACACATTTCATATCAATTGTCAGTATTTACCTTTTTCATTGTATATCCATGCTATCTTATTCCTCCGCCTTCTTCTTGTGTGTTTGAAAAGCTTTGAAAATCCATAATATTTCTCCTTTTTCCCGTTTAATTAGTTGTAGTATTAAAAAGAAAACCCCAAAAGGTTTCCCTTGCATGTTGGGAGCTTTCCCATGTAAATAATTTTTATCATTCTTGTTTTTCCTTTATTTATTTGCTTTGCTGAGAAAAACAAAAACTCCAAAAATATTTCAGTGTGTTTCTCTGAATTTCTTTTCTTGAGTCGTTGAAAGGAAAAGACCACGATGAAAATGTGGAGTGGCTCTCATATGCATTAATGTTGATCTAACAAATAGCCAATATTACCTCGTCTTCTCCTTTGTATAAAACTTCCTTGCAGATTCCAGCTTAGTCTACGACACTCTTGCACTATTATTATCACATCATTCGGTCGTGCAAGTGAAAGGCAATAATGACGATATTTGATGAAGTGATCGTGATAAAGAAGCTGGTATGAACTCTTCTTGTTTTCCATTTTTGTAAATATGTTTAGCTCGTTCGATCTCGATTCAGTATATCATGAGTGAACATGTTTATGATGATAATTAGAGATTATAGTTGCTCATGCCATGCTTAAATAGCTAGGAGTGGATAATGATTCATCTTATGCGTCAACATCAAGGTTGTCAGAATCGCGATTCTGAATCGGATCAGAGCTCCGATGGCAGGATCGCAAATCGTAGAATCTTCACTATCAGGATCGTAAAAACGTAGATTCTATGAACCAAAATCGTAGAATCACAGGGGTTTGTTTGGATCATAAAGTCATAGAATCGCACAACAGAATCGTGATTCTGACAACCTTGGTCAACATGCATTAAAATGGTTATGATGTGGTATGGTAGTATGGTATTTCCCTCTGAGTAATTCGAGCGGCTTGACTTGGCCCATGTGCAAACATGTAGTTGATTCAACACCAATGCAACCTTCGTGATGTTTAAATTCAGAGTGTTCATATCCTACTCATGCTATGTTCAATGTTAACTATTCGCAATATGCATGATTATGACCGTTTTTGCTCTCTAGCTGATCGCTTCTCAATCTATTGCTAGACTTCACCTATACTAAGCGGGAATACTGCTTGTGCATCCAAAATTGTTAAACAAAGTTATTCCACATGAGTCCACCAAACCTACCTATAGACGGTATTACCCTGCTGTTACAAGTAAATTTGCATGTGCCACCTCTAATATTCAAATAAAACTTCTGTTTTGTGCACTCGTACCGCTCATGGAGCGACGGGGCGGTCGGTATGTTACATGCTAAGTGGGTTATTCTCAAGATGGACGTTTATTCGCATGTCATTGCACGGGAGAGGATGGTAAAAAGGATGCCCAGTCCTGCAAAATCAAAATTAATTAAATAAAACTCCCGGGACAGTTGAAATGTTGGAGGGCATCCGTGGATTCGGCCAGCCATGGCTTGTGTATGTATGGTGGACGGAAGTAAACTTTACAATTCCATTTGGGAACCGCCAATAATGTGTTTAGCATGGAAGATATTGAAATCCTTTGTCGTGACGTTGACAGGAAAAGTGCACCACCCAAAAACTATAATTTCAATCCTGTTTTAAACCTTGAGCACTGGCACCTCTGCAAATCAATGCTTCCCTCTGCGAAGGGCCTGTCTATTTACTTTTATGTTGAGTCATCACACTCTTATTAAAAGTGCCAGACCGAAGAGCACTGTTGTCATTCTTATGCATTGAGTCTAGTTAGTGTTTGATGTGAGCATGACTAGATAATTTCTGCCCTAAATTATAATGTTTAGTCGCTGCTTGAACCTCAGAGGTGCTCTGCATTTATGTTTTGCGGTCTCATAAAGGGCTAGCAAAATACCATGTTGCCATATTATATCATGATTGTTTTGACAAATTGTTGGCATGTGAGATATCTTATTATTACTTGCTAGTTGGTTATGTATTGCCATGAGTGAATATGATGCTTAATTGTTATCATCAATATGGTTATTTATGATTTATGCTAAAAACTTGAACACTAGTTAAGCATGTGTATAACAACGAGGTCAAAAGAGTTTGTAAAAGTTTTCTTTATCACTTTTAGTTTATCAACTGGATTGCTTGAGGACAAGCAATGAGTTAGGCTTGGGGGAGTTGATACGTCTCTAGCGTATCTACTTTTCCAAACACGTGTGCTCTGGTTTTGGACTCTAATTAGCATGATTTGAATGGAACTAACCCGGACTGACGATGTTTTCAGCAGAACTACCTTGGTGTTATTTTTGTGCAAAAATAAAAGTTCCTGGAACTGGACGAAACTTTCTGTGAATTATTTTTGGAATAAATAATAAATTTTGGAGGGAAGGTCCACCAGAGGGGGGGCTGCCGGTGAGCGACAAAGCAACAGGGCGCGCCCACCCCCACTAGGCACGTTCTGTTAGCTTGTGGGGCCCACGTGGATCCCCCGACCCTAATTCCACCCCTATATATTCACATCTTTAGATAAAAAAAATAGGAGAGAAGATTTCATCTTGTTTTACGAGACGTAGCCACCGCCACCTCCTATTCTTCCTCGGGAGGGCTGATCTGGAGTCCGTTTGGGGCTCCGGAGAGGGGGATTCGTCGCCGTCGTCATCACCAACCCTTCTTCATCAACACCGCCATGATGCTCACCGCCGGTAGTGAGTAATTCCTTTGTAGGCTTGTTGGACGGTGATGTGATTGGATGAAATTGATCATGTAATCGAATTAAGTTTGATAGGGGTTGATCCCTAGTGTCCACTTTGTTCTGAGATTGATGTTGCTATGAGTTTGCTATGCTTAATGCTTGTCACTAGGGCCCAAGTGCCATGATTTCAGATCTGAACCAATTATGTTTTCATGAATATAAGAGTGATTTGGATCCGATTTTGCAAGTTGTATGCACCTATTACGTGTCTTGATCCGCATACCCCAAGGTGACAATAATTGGGATTCTTTCCGGTGATTGCCGTAGTTTGAGGAGTTCATGTATTCACCATGTGTTAATTCTTTGTTCCGGTTCTCTATTTAAAGGAGGCCTTAATATCCCTTAGTTTCCATTAGGACCGCGCTGCCACGGGAGGGTAGGACAAAAGATGTCATACAAGTTCTTATCGCAAGAACGTATGACTATATACGGAATACATGCCTACATTACATTGATGAATTGGAGGTAGTTCTGCATTGCCCTAGTGTGTAACTATTATTTAGTGATGTCATCTAAATCATTATCCGTCACCGATCCACGTGCCTACGCTTTACATATACTGAAACTTGCTAAGTTACTACTGCTGTTGCTGCTGCCGCAACTGCTACAAAATTACTGTTGTCACTATTACTATTACTGTTACTACTATTACTTGTCATGCTGCTAAAACTTTGCTCCAGAGAGATATCCCAGCTGTGGTTGAATTGACAACTCAACTGCTAAGGCCGATAAATATTCTTTGGCTCCCCTTGTGTCGAATCAATAAATCAGGGTGAAATACTACCCGGGAAGACTGTTGCGATCCCCTGTACTCTTGGGTTATCAAGACTATCCTATGATGTTTGAGTACATTTGTTTTGTCCTATGGTTTGATTGATGATCGTGATTGGTTTGAGTTGTATGTTTTATTTTGGTGTTGTCCTATGGTGGCTTCCATGCCGCACACACGTGGAGGATTCCCGCTTTATGGTGTTGCAATACATTCATGACTCGCTTATAGTGGGCGGCTAGAGTGACAGAAGCTTACATCCGAGTAAGGGGGTTGTTGCGTATGGGAGTAAAGGGGACATGAAGTGTTAATGCTATGGTTGGGTTTACCTTAATGATCTCTTGTAGTTGCGGATGCTTGCTAGAGGTCCAATCATAAGTTCATATGATCCCAGTAGGGAAACTATGTTAGCGTATGCCTTCCCTCATATAAAACTGCAATAATGATTGCCGGTCTATTTATCGATTGCCTTGGGACAAATCTCTCTCTTGTGTTACAAAAACTTTCTACTAAACAACTAACTTAATTAATCTTTATCTAAAGAGCCCCTAAGTTTTATTTACTTGTTCTTTATTTCCTTGCAAAACTATCTATTACTCCTACTAAGTACTTCTACTTTCCTTCCCGCAAAGTAGTTTTCATAATTGTTCTAGGTAAAGTAAGCGTTAGCGTGCGTAGAGTTGTATCGGTGGTCGATAGAACTTGAGAGAATATTAATTCGACCTTTAGCTCCTCGTTGGTTTCGACACTCTTACTTATCGAAAAAGGCTACAAACGATCCCCTACACTTGTGGGTTATCAAGACCTTTTTCTGGCGCCGTTGACGGGGAGCAATAGCATAGCGGTTGATATTCTCGTGTGTGCTTGTTTGCTTTATCACTAAGTAATTTTATTTTCCGTTGTAAGTTGTTTTCTTTCTTTAGTTATGGGTAGGAAACTCAAAATACCAATAAATAAGTTGTACTTGCTAACCCGATGGTTGAGGAACCACCCAAAATCTACCATACCGCTGAAGCTTTTTACTTGGATCACCTTCGATCCCTTTGTGATCGTGCAGAAGACCCAACTAGCTTAGTTGAGGGAAAATCATTAGATGAGCATGCTCATTTTGTGCGACAACGATTATCTCAAAATGGGAAACTCTTATGGCATCAAATTAATTGTTTGTGTTGTTATGCTTGGAATTTATGTGAAATACATGGCTTTACTTCTTTTTCTAAAGACACTAAAAACCAGCTTCCCTATCAATGTGTGTTTAATGATAATGAAATACTATCTTCATATGCCAAGGATGTCTATAGTTATTATGATATTGACCAAATTGAAGAATTTGTTGCTTTTAAGGGTGCATATGAAATTTCTTCTTTGATTGAAAAGTATGATGCTATTCTTTACAAATCTGAAAATTTTGCCATACTTAAATATTGCTATGAAAACTATGCTTCTAATGCTTATGTTAAAGAATTTATTGAAAAAATGTATCCTGCCTTGGAAGAGACTAATATTTTACAGGAATCTATGGAAGAAGAAATTGCCGAAACTGTGAGCTCATTAGATGAAAAAGATGAGGAGGAGAGCAAACAACAAAAGGAGGAAGAGCGGATTGATCACCCGTGCCCACTTTCTCATGAGAGTAACTCTTCAACTCATACATTGTTTAATTTCCCTTCGTGCTTACCGAAGGATGAATGCTATGATCCCTTGGATTCATTTGAAATATCCCTTTTTGATGAACTTGATTCTTGCTATGCTTGTGGCCATGATGCCAATATGAATTATGCTTACGGAGGAACTTGCTATAATTCCTTATGTTAAGAATGAAATTGTTTCTATTGCACCCACACATGATAGTCCTATTATCTTTTTGAATTCTCCCAACTACACCATATCGGAGAAGTTTTCACTTATTAAGGATTATATTGATGGGCTGCATTTTACCATTACACGTGATGATTTTGATGAATATGATATGAATGTTCTTGCTGCTCCTACTTGTAATTATTATGAGAGAGGAACCAAATCTTCACCTCTCTATGTTTCCAATATGATAAAATTGCAAGAAACTACTTATGCTATGTATTGGCCTTTACTTTGTGTGAATGAATTGTTCTTTTATGATCTACCAATGCATAGAAGAGAGTTAGACTTCGTTGTCACATGATACATATATATATATATATATAATGTTTTGCTCACTACTTAATTACAAATCACTGTTAATTAAAATTGGCTTTGATATACCTTGGGATCCGGGTGGACCAATTACTTGAGAACTATATGCCTATATTAATGGCTTTAAAGAAAGCGCTGCCAGGGAGACAACCCAGAAGTATTAGAGAGCAATTTTATTCTGTTGTGTGCTTTTAAAATAATTAAAAACAAAAAAATAAAGTGGGTAACCTAAAACCTTTCATAAAGAAAAGTGGAAGTGGGAAAGATTTGCACCGTTGAAGTGGGGGACATCCTTGAACTTTTGTTTATGCCCATGGAAAATTTGTGAATCTTGATTATAGAAACTTTTCAACAAAAATAATTATCCCCTTATAAAAATCAATTGTATTATAAAAATAATTTGCCAATATCTACCTTTACGATGTTTAAATTGCTTGTTTGGTATGTGTTGTGTAAAAAGAGAAACTTTTTCTGTAGTGTTTGAATTTTCATATTTTAGTGAAGCGTGAAAAAATTCTGAAATTTTTACACAGTACTTTTATGCAAAAAAAAAAAATTATGTCCTAATTTTTTAGAATTGTTCGAGGTACAGAAGTATAGGTTTCACCTGCATCTTTATAGATTGTCCTGTTTTTCACAGATTGTTGTTATAGTTGCTTTATCTGCTTATGTTTGAATTCTTGTTGAGCCCCATTGCCTTGGGAGCCATAGAATTGTGATAGAATATAGTAGGTAACGTTGGATTATAATTATAGAATAATTTTATGGCAGGACATGATGGGATTTGATGAATATATGTATTAACCTTTGTAATAAAAGTTTTGTTAAGTGTTGTGTGGATGAAGTGTTCGAAGATCGAGCAGGTATCGATATGAGAGGAATCAGGAGAGGCAAGAGTTCAAGCTTGGGGATGCCCAAGGCACCTCAAGTAAGTATTCAAGGAGACTCAAGAGCCTAAGCTTGGGGATGCCCCGGAAGGCATCCCATCTTTCTTCTTCAACAATTATCGATATGTCTCAGTTTTTGTTTTGTTTACATGATATGCATAAATTCTTGGAGAATCATGTGCCTTTTATTTTTATTTTAGAAATGCACCATGCTGGTATGGGAAAGTCCATGGTTGATTTATACAATGCTTCATGTGCCTCACTTATATCATTTGAAGTTGGATGCCTGTTTCTCTACATATAGAAAACCGTTATTTGTAGAATGCTCTTTTGCTTCACTTATATTTATTAGAGCATGGTCTTTTGTAGAAATAATTAAACTATCATGTTTCACTTATACCTATTTAGAGAGTCAACAGGAATTGGTTATTCACATGGTTAGTCATAAAATCCTACATAAAACTTGCAGATCACTGAATATGATATGTTTGATTCCCTTCAATAGTTTTGCGACATTAAGATAGTAATATGTGGGTGCATGAGTAGATGATTTTGGATTAGTATGAATATTGGAGTTAAGATTTGTGATTCCCGAAGGATGCACGTATAGTCTCTAGTTATGCGATGAAGTTGGAGCATAATTTATCCTTGATTGAAATCCTTTGTGTTGTTGAATCGGGGGCGAGCGATGGTTAACTCTTACCAACCTCCTCCCTAGGGGCATGCTAGTAGTACTTTGCTTCGAGAGAGCTAATAAAGCTTTGCAATAAGTATGTGAGTTCTTTATGATTAATGTGAATCCATGGATGTATGCACACTCACCTTTCCACATATTTGCTAGCCTCTTCGGTACCATGCATTGCCCATTCTCACCTTGAGGATTGGTGCAACCTTCGCCGGTGCATCTAAACCCCATGATATGATACAGTCTATGACACATAAGCCACCTTATATCTTCCTCAAAACATCCACGATACCTACCTATCATGGCATTTCCATAGCCATTCCGAGATATATTGCGATGCAACTTCCATCATCATCATATACATGACTTGAGCATTCATTGTCATATTGCTTTGCATGATCGTAAGATAGCTAGCATGATATTTCCATGGCTTTTCCATTTTTTATATCTTTGTTATGCTAGATCATTGCACATCCTGGTACACTGCCAAAGGCATTGATATAGAGTCATCTTGTATAGCTTTATCATTATATCGAGTTGTAAGTAAATAAAAGTGTGATGATCATCATTATTAGAGCATTGTCCCAGTGAGAAAAGGATGATGGAGACTATGATTCCCCCACAAGTTGGGATGAGATTCCGAACAAAAAATGAAAAAAAATGGGGGAGGCCAAATGAGCCCACCAAGAAAGAAAAAAGAAAGAAAAAAAGAAAAAAAAGAAAAAAGGAAAAGAAGAAAAAAAATGAATGAGAGAAAAAGAGAGAAGGGCCTTGCTACTATCCTTTACCACACATGTGCTTCAAAGTAGCACCATGTTCTTCATATAGAGAGTCTCCTAATTTTTCATTTTCATATATTAGTGGGAATTTTTCATTATAGAACTTGGCTTGTATATTCCGATGATAGGCTTCCTCAAATGCCCGAAGTCTTTATGAGCAAGCAAGTTGGATGCACACCAACTTAGTTCATTTGAGCTTTCATACACTTATAGCTCTTAGCGCGTCTGTTGCATGGAAATCCCTACTCCTCGCATTGATATCGATTGATGGGCATCTCCATAGCCCGTTGATCCGCCTAGTTGATGCGAGACTTTCTTTCCACTTTAACTCCTTTGATATATACCACCATATTCTATTCCACCTATATGCTATGTCCATGGTTCACGCTCATGTATTGAGTGAGTTATAAAAAGCTGAAGCGCGTTAAAAAGTATGATCCAATTGCTTGGTTTTACATCGGGGTGCTCAAGATTTATGCTTTATGCTAGGAAGACTAAGCATCAAAGGATATATAATATTGTAGGGATAGCGTTCTTTAGCATTGTTATTTTCAAAGGACATGATCGTTTGTGAGTAAACCCGAGTATTGATGTCTTTATGTCAAATCATAGACTATTGCCTTGAATCACTTGTATCTTGATATTCATGCCATGATTAGACATTTGTTCAAGATTATGTTAGGTAGCATTCCACATCAAAAATTATCCTTTTTATTATTTACCTATTTGAGGATGAGAAGGAATTAAGCTTGGGGATGCTGATACATCTACGTCGTATCTATAATTTTTGATTGTTTCATGCCAATATTCTACAACTTTCATATACTTTTGGCAACTTTTTATATTATTTTTGGGACTAACTTACTTATCCAGTGCCCAGTGCCAGTTCCTGTTTTTTATGTGTTTTTTGTTTCGCAGAGAATCCATATCAAACGAAGTCCAAACACGATAAAAATTTACGGAGATTTTTTTGGAATATATGTGATTTTTGTGAATAAGAATCAATGCAACACGGTGCCTGGGGTGCTCCCAAGCCAACAGGGCGCAGCGGCGCCCTGATGTCTTGGAGCCGCCTCGTAAGTCGACTGGAGCCCTTCTTTCACCGCAAGAAAGATAATTTCCCAATAAAAAATTCAGCTTAGTCGGAGTTACGAATCTCTGGATATTTAAGAAACGATGAAGGGGTGGCAAAACAGTCGCGAACACAGGAGAGAAATAGAGAGAGATCAAATCTCGGAGGGGTGCTACCCTCCGGGAGCCATGAAGACCATGGACCAGAGGGGAAACTCTTCTCCCAGATAGGGGGTATACCAAGGAAGATGAATGAAGAGGGGGGCTCTCTCCCCCTCTCTCACGATGGCGCAGGAGCGCCACCGGGGCAACCATCGTGATGACGATCTACACCAACAACTTCGCCGCCGTCACCACCAACTCGCTCCCCCTCTATGGAGTGGTGTAAAAACTCTCTTCCCCGCTGTAATCTCAACTTAAACATGGTGCTTAATGCTATATATTATTATCCAATGATGTGTGGCTATCCTATGATGTTTGAGTAGATTTCTTTTGTCCTATGGATTGATTGATGATCATGATTGGTTTGAGTTGTATGTTTTATTTTTGTGCTATCCTATGGTGCCTTCTGTGCCGCGCACACATGGAGGATTACCTCTGTATGGTGTTGCAATACGTTCATGACTCGCTTATAGTGGGCAGCTGGAGTGACAAAAGCTTACACCCAAGTAAGGGGGTTGTTGCCTATGGGATTAAAGGGGATTAAAGGGTTAATGCTACGGTTGGGTTTACCTTAATGATCTCTAGTAGTTGCAGATTCTTTTTGGAGGTCCAATCTAGTTATCGTTTGCTTACGGACAAATCTTTCTCTTGTGTTACAAAAAGCTTTCTACTAAACAACTAACTTAATTAATCATTATCTAAATAGACACTAACTTTTATTCACTTGTTCTTTATTTTCTTTCAAAACTATCTATTACTCCTACTAAGTACTTCTAGTTTCCTTCCCGCAAAGTAGTTTCATACTTGTTCTAAGTAAAGTAAGCGTTAGCGTGCGTAGAGTTGTATCGGTGGTCGATAGAACTTGAGAGAATGTTAATTCTACCTTTAGCTCCTAGTTGGTTCGGACACTCTTACTTATCGAAAAAGTCTACAAACGATCCCCTACACTTGTGGGTTACCAAAGCACATGAGCATAATTGCCTTAACTCAAAAGATATATGTGAAGCATAAAGAGCATTCTAATAAATTATGATGTATGTGTATCTCTCTCAAAAGGGGTGTTCATCAAGCAATGATTGTGGCAACATAAAAATCAAACAAACAACAATACAGGACTCTCTAAGGAAAACTTATATCAGGTGATGAATAAAAATATAGCTCCAAGTAACATACCGATGAATTGTAGACAAAAGAGGGGATGCCATCCAGGGCATCCCCAAGCTTAGACGCTTGGGTCTTCCTTGAATATTGCCTTGGAGTGCCTTGTGCATCCCCAAGCTTAGGGTCTTGCCACTCCTTATTCCTTCATTCATCGTGATCTCACGCAAAACTTGAAAACTTCAGCACACAAAACTCAACAGAAACCTCATGAGATCCGTTAGTATAATTGGCAAACCATAAACTTAGGTATTGTTATAAATCAATTCATATTTGTTCTTGCATAATAAATAATGTATTCTAATTATCCCATGACCTATAACCCTGATACAATACATAGAATCATTAAAATAAGCGCAATATGCAAGTACAAGATAGAATCTGTCTAAAATAGAACACTCTGTAATGATCTGTACTAAAACCATACTTCTGTAGCTCCAAAAATTCTGAAAATTTAGTAAAACCTGGTAGGGATGGGCATTCAGTAGAAACCGAAAATTCGATGATTACCATTCGATTTATTTTAAAATTCGGTTCACAAAACAAAAAAAAATTAGCAAGCTAAAATTGCTAACCAAATATTCAGTTAACCAATTAATTCAGTTTGGTTTTTGGTTTATGCCGAACACTGCTTACAAGTTAGTACAACATAGCACCGAGTGCTTGTACTGTGAGCAACGAGCACCCCGTCATTTTATACTCCAGTGCCTTGTCTCCTTAAGCATGCCATCCAGTCAACAGACGCGCTTGTTTCGTTCTGGCCTTTTAGTTAGTGGAGGGCCCAGGCGTATACACTGAGGGCTCTAACGACCATGCTTACCACGAATGCATTAGCGATGCTAAAAAAAAGCATGCATGCATTACCGATACACACCAATTATTGAGTTAGAACATGGGACAAAGTTGTGTGCCCAGACGCGCGCAGGCTGTGTGCCTCCAAAAAACTAAACAATTTGGTCGTTCGTACTCGTGTGACCGAACGCGCGCACATGACAGACAACGTTTTGGCGATACACAGGAGCCTCATACTGGAACTACTTCAGTTTTTGATTCGGTTATCAGTTTAATACCGAACCGACCGGTTTAAATTCAGTTATTAAATGCAAAAACCGAATTTAATTTTGGTAGCACAAAAAACAAAAACAAAATCTGTTTATTCGGTTTCGGTATCAGTTTGGTATTCGGTTGGTCGGTTTTTACGCCCACCCCTCAAACCTGGGCAATTTGTATTCAATAATGTGTAAACATTTCAGCAATTTATCACACTCCAATAAAAATATATTGGGCGCAACAGATTCTGTTGTTGCATCAATTCAACTATCATCCAAATCATCCCAAAGGCTTTACTTGTCACAAACACTAATTAAAAGATAAAAATAATCATTATAACAGAAACGATCATGTCATCACACAAAAACAAAAAATATTGGGTTGTCTACCAACAAGCTCTTTCTTTATAGCCATTAAGATAGGCTTGTGATAATAATGATGATCAGAAAAAGACAATAACTGGTGAGCATCATACAGAATGTAATTAACACATCTAAGTCTAACCCTCTTCCTATGCATAGGCATTTTATAGGAAAATAAATTATCAAGACAAATAATATCTAGCATATGCAAATAGGAAGAATAAAGCATTAACGATTTGAACATTTAGAGAGGTAAGTCGGTAACATGAAAATTTCTATAACCATATTTGCCTCTCGCATAAAAATTACATGTACGATCATATTCAAATTGAACAATATAACTATCATATACAGTATGTTCTCTATCATCCACATGCACAAAAGTTTTACAATCTTCCAAGATAGTGGGATTAACATTAACTGAAGTCATGACCTCTTCAAACCCACTTTTATCAATAAAATCATAAGATTGAACACTCTTCAAATATGTGGGATTCTTTTCACCTAAACTTGACACTCTTCCAAACCCACTTTCTATACTATGGTAATTTTCAATATCAATAGTAGATTCATTATGAGGCTTAAATAAATTTTCAAGATCAAAACGAACATCATCACTCCGATCATAATCGTTGGCACAATTGACTTTCATGGAATTCATATTAACATCATTGCAATCATGCTTTTGATTCAGTAAGTGCATCCGAAAAGCATTTACTTTTATAACTTCTTCATTAGTAGCTATTGGTTTACGACAAGAGGCAAATTTGAAAATATTAGCAAGTGGATGAGGATCTATTTATCTTAAAAAATTATTTTACTTCCTTTTCTTGTGTGATAAAGATAAATACAACATAACTAGGCAAGTAAAAAAGTAGAACAAGTAAATTATAATGTATGTAGGTACCTCGAGTTGTTTGATGATGTCTCCCCGGCAACGGCGCCAGAAATCCTTCTGCTACTTTGTAGATGCGTTGGGTTTTTTCTCGAAGAGGAAGGCATTGATGTAGTAGAGTAGAAACAAGTATTTCCCTCAGTAAGAACCAAGGTTTATCGAACCAATAGGAGAATCACACAATCAACCGCCGATAGTACCAACACACACAAGAGCAAATACTTGCACCCAATGTGGGCAAGAGGGCTCACTGGTGCAGCGATGTCCTATACTAATGGTTTTTACTCCCTTTGCTCGACAGACTTCTAAACTATCGCCTTGCCTATGTGGGCAATAGGGGGGTCCATCCCACACGAAACAAAAAAATCGCCGGCGATGGTGACCGATGAACGCAATGTTTGGCTAAATTAAGCGTATGGGATGTCTGCATCTATCACAAACGAGAGTCATCGGTCAACCATTTGAGATATGCCATATTTTCCAAAAGGTCCATCCTTGTTACTTGTGTGGGATCACATTACCATCGCACTTGGTATTTTGTGGTGCAATGTTTATGATGTGTGTAGCATCACAAACAATTCATAATTGTAAAGCATGTATGATAAGTATACTATCACACACTTTTTGTTCTACCGCATCGTTTGTGATATACCAAGTTTCTCAAATGCTCGAACTGTCATACTCGTGTCGCATGCGTACGACATAACAAATAGTTCAACATTATAAAGCATGTATGATAAGAAGACGGTCACAAACATTTAGGTCCGTCCCACCATTTCTGATATTGTCTGACATCACACACGGTTTTCAAATTGTAATTGTGTGCATGGTCGCACACAGTTTCTTTCTGTGAAACGTGTCGGATTATGAGGTATATCACACATGTTGTGCTTTACAAACCGTGTGTGGTGTAATGACCTGCAGAGCATATTTCCCCTCGAATTTAATCGCTGCAATTTAAAATTCTACAGAATTGGAATCTGAAAGTAGGCAATAACATTTTTCATATCCATCTTATATAGATATAGGTTCAACAACCAATGCATTATTCCATTCACACATACATATGTTCAAGAATTACATAAAAAGGAATTACATAAGGACCAAATAAAGAATGATGAACCACAGTTGCATACTTGTATTAAAGACGGTAAAGAAAGAAGTGAAAGACATTTTGGTTCATGTATAAGGTGAAGTAGAATGCCTATATTGTGTCCTCCTCCATGCATAATGCACACACGACTCTAGTCCAACCCCTTGTGATGGCGGACCGCCCATCCTTCACTGTCTTGATGGGGACATCTAGATAGTCATCGTGGCCTGGTAGAAATACTTTAACGTTTGCATGTCCACCAATCATGTAGTTTGAGAGGTAATCTTGAGTAAACTGCTTTGGGAACCACTACATACAAAAAAGATTCAGACATTGTAATCTAACAACTCATTATGGACAGTAAAAAGAAGAGTACAGAGTTCTTAGTTACCATCCTACAGTTCATTGTTGTCTTGGATAAGGTGTAAAGAAATAGTTTCATTTCCATACTTTATCCCATTTTACTAACAATCTTTATCAGATTCCTCACTTGATACTGTTTCATGAATATCTCATTGCCCCATACGCAAAAAGGGTCGAAGCGCGGATCTTTTCCAATGACATATGTACCGACAAGCATCAAGTTAATATTAGAAGGTAAATTGAAATTGCACAATGACGTAGTACAGTGCTCCCGCTGTCCTAGTATATAAGATCTTATTTCATCCAAAATACTCACATATTTGATGTATGAACATCGTATATTATGGGGCGGAGGGAGTATATATAAGCAATGTGATGAAACTAACCTTGATGAAAAACAATAGTTGTTCCGAGTATATACTGTCCTAGGGAAGTACATCCAAAGGCATGTTAACTACAACAGGCCAAACATCAACCAAATATATGCATGGTAAACAATATGATCTCAAAATTATAGCTTCGGTGTGCAGGTTTAAGCACGCTAGCTAAGGAGTTAAGAAGTGAAAAGGTGTGTTAACTTCAATAGGCTTAACATTTAACAACAACAAAATATGGACATTCAAACTGGTATTGTGCAAGTTTAAGCACACTAGTTATTGTTACATAAAAATGGAAAGGCATATGCTCACCACAATAGGCTTAACAACAACCAAATATAGTCATTCATAGTGGTACTATTGAAATTTTATAGAACATAGCTGGTGATTAAACATCAAACTGTATAATTGAACATCACACTGTGAAAAAACTGAAATAAACAATGGGCATATGTCGTTACTAAAACCGGCGGATCTCAGGTAGGGGGTTCCAAACTATGGATCTAGGATCAATGGTAACAGGGAGAGTAGGGAGATGCTGTTTACCCAGGTTCGGGCCCTCTTGAAGAGGTAAAATCCTACATCCTCCTTTGATTGTATTGATGACGGGGTATCAAGTACATGTTGATGATCTACCTCGAGATCATTGTGTGAGCTCTAAACCCTAAGGCTAATAAGTTGGGCTCTATGAACTAAACCACTGGGCTTATATAGATGCCCAGGGGGAGCTAGGTTACATGTTTAGGTCGGTTGGAGACATGCCGAACATAGAGACGTCCTTCAGGTACACGCCAAGTCTTCGGAGGTTTTATTCTATCATACAGGTGAATCTTGACGCTTCATCATTCTTCATGAGGGGACTTAGCAGGATCCCAGTTCGGCCCGAAAGGGCTGAACACCTCGGGTTAGCACCCCTACTCCAGGACACCCTCAGTGTCCCATGAACTAGTCTCCAATCGCCGAGGACAATCGTACCCCTCGGACCTTCGGCTTCAAATTTCGTTGGCTTGGCAGGTGAGTTCTCCAAGGTAATAGTGCTCGGATCCGAGGTCCACGCACAGGCTTAACCCTGAAGGGTCGCTGCATAAATACAAACGGTCAGTTTTACACCCGACACCTTTTACTGAACAACCACCACTTATAACTGTTTGAGGTCAGTCATGATGAGCGAAATCATGCTTCGAGGTAGTTTCCTTATTGAATCGCTCCACCAAAAGCGGAGATCGTGTCCCGGATTCCATGGGATATCATCAAAAGATTTGTTTAAACCAAGGCCAGATTAATGACTGCCGGGAAACGTGGCGATTCGAACGACGCAATGTGGGGGACTATTGGTATTTCCTCCCACTATAAGAATACAAGGAATAGTACATTCCTCTTCACATTTCCATTCCCCTTCTGGGCCATAGCCATTTCTCTGAGATCTCCAGCACCCAGATCCCCTTTCACTGCTTCCTAGTTTCCGAGCTTGACGCTCCACCATGGCCAACAACGGCCGCTGGATTGCTTCCACTATCAGGGCAAGCACCATCATCAGGTTGCAAAACTTTAGGCATCTCCCTGCCAGCGTCGATTGCGGGGCTCCGACTCCCGTTCAGGCCATCCTGCTACTTGTGAGTTGCATTGGGTTCTTCCCTGAAGTGGAAGGGTGAAGCAATATAGTAGCGATAAATATTTCCTTCGGTGAGAATCATGGTTATCGAACCCGTAGGAGAATCAAGCAATCTCTCGTGGTCAGCACCTACACAAAGAAAACCAAACATTTGCACCCAACTCGGGCAAGAGGGTTGTCAAGCCCCTTGATGTCTCCCCGGCAACGGCGCCAGAAATTCTTCTTGGCAACGATGCAAGAAATTCTTCCTACTACTTGTATACTGCGTTGGGTTTTTTCCCCGAAGAGGAGGGGTGATGCAGTATAGTAGAGATAAGTATTTCCCTGAGTGAACGATGAGGTTATCTAAAACCAAACACTTGCACCCAACGCAGGCAAGAGGGTTGTCAAGCCCCTTGAGCTCGTTAATTACAAGGATGAATTCCGATAGATAGATAATATAAATAGCAAGGTAAATTAGGTTTTTGACAATAAGATTAAGTAGACCTGAGGGCCATAGTTTTCACTAGAGGCTTCTCTCTCGAACATAGCACACGGTGGGTAAACAAATTACTGTTGGGTAATTGACAGAATAACGCATAGTTATGACATGTTATTCATGGCAATTATTATGTGTATATTGGCATCACGTCCATAAACAAGTAGACCGAAATGATCATGCGTCTGCTACCATTACTCCACTTCTAGAGCGCTTCTATGCTTGCCTCTCTAGGTATTAAGTTCATGACAAATAGAGTAATGCTTGGAGCAAGATGACATGATCTAGACAAAGTAAGACACGCAATATGTTCAGACCCCGTCGTTTTATCCTTAGTGGCAACAATAAAAATAAGTGTATTGTCCCCTTCTATCACTAGGATAGAGAGCACCGCAAGACTGAACCCACTACAACGCACCAATCCCACTAAAGATAAATCAGTCTAGTTGGCCAAACCAAACGGATAGATTGGAGAGAAATATGAAGCTATAATAATCAGGCATAATAGAGTTCAGAGGAGACTCAACTACTTTCATTGAATAATCTGATCATAAAAGCACAATTCATCGGATCCCGATAAATACACTTCAAAAGAGGATTACATCGAATAGATCACCGCGGGAATCAGGGTGAACATTGTATTAAAGATCATAGAGAGAGAAGATGTCATCTAGGTACTAGCTATGGACTCATAGGTCTGTTGTGTACTGCTCACACATCATCATGGAGGCAACAAGGTTGATGTAGACGACCTCTATGATCAATTCCCCCTCCGACATGGCATTGGGAAAGGTCCCCGAATGGTATCACGGTAGAACAGAGACTTGCGGCAGCGGAAGAAGTGTTTCTGGTTGCTCTTTGGGGTTTTCGCAATATTTCAGGATTTATAGAAGTGGATTTAGGTCAGGGGGCTCATGAGGGGGCCACAAGCCCTAGGGTGCGCCCTATGAAGTTGTCGCTCCCTCGTGTAGCGTCTGGCCTCCTCCCGAAGCTTTGTGGGCCCAAAATCTTCCAAAAAAAGTCACCAAAAAGTTCCATCGTGTTTGGACTCCGTTTGGTATTGATTTTCTGCATAAGTCAAAAACACGCAAAAAACAAGAACTGGCACTAGGCACTAGGTTAATAGGATAGTTCCCAAAAATGATATAAAATAGCATATTATTGCATATAAAGTATCCAAGATAGATAATATATTAGCATGGAACAATAAAAAAATATCGATACGTTGGAAACGTATCAGCATCCCAATCTTAATTCCTACTCGTCCTCAAGTAGGTAAATGATAAAAATAGAATTTTTGTTGTGACATGTACCCAACATGTAATCTTTTTTAGGTATGATCTTTGAGAAATGATGAACTAATCGATATCAACATCATAATATCCATAAACACAAGAAGCATAATCATTCATATTTAAAATATACGGTCCTTAAAGAATGTTATTCCCTACTCATTTTGTCATATTAGCATGACATGACTCCATCTTCACCGCATAAGTATAAACCATGAGCACCACATTGTCAAATCACGTAATTGGGTCATACTTATAACGTGCTTCAAGATTTTCAACTCCACTGAATACATGAGCGTGAACCATGGATATTGCATATGGGTGGAATAGAGTATGGTGGTAGAGATCAAAAGGAGTGAAAGTGGAAGGAAAGTCTCACATCAACTAGGCGGATGAACGGGCTATGGAAATGCCCATCAATCCATATCAATGCGAGGAGTAGGGATTGCCATGGAATGGATGTACTAGAGCTATAAGTGTATGAAAGCTCAAATGAAGCTAAGTGGGCGTGAATCTAACTTGCTTGCTCATGAAGACCTCGGGCATTTGAGGAAGCCCGCCATCCGAATATACAAGCCAAGTTCTATAACGAAAAATTCTCACTGGCATATGAAAATGACAACTCAGGAGACTCTCTAAATGAAGAACATGATTCTCCCTCTAAGCACAAGTGTGGAAAAAGACAGTAACACCGCCCCTTCTCTCTTTTCTCTCATTTTAATTTTTATTATTTTATTTTATTTTATTTTGTTTCTCTTTTTTTTCTTTTTTTTTCATGGTGGGTTTTTCTCTTCTTTTTTTCGTCTCCCCCATTTCTTTTTATTTTATTTTATTTTTCGTCCGGAGTCTCATCCCGACTTGTGGGGGAATCATAGTCTCCATCATCCTTTCCATAGTTGGACAGTGCTCTAGTAATGATGATCATCACACTTGTATTTACTTATAACTCAATATGGAAAACTATACAAGATGACTCTATAAGAATGCCTCTGGTAGTGTACCAGGATGTGCAATGATCTAGCGTAACATATAGATAATGATGAACGGTGTATTTTCCACAAATAATATGTCAGCTACATGATCGTGCAAAGAAATATGATGATGAACACACAAGTCATGTGACGGAACATGGAAGTTGCATGGAAATATATCTTTTGTGTGGCTATCCTATGATGTTTGAGTAGATTTCTTTTGTCCTACAGGTTAATTGTGTTATGGTGTGATTGATATGAGTTGTATGTTAATATGGTGATGTCCTAAGGTGCCTTCCGTGCCGCGCACACATGAGGGCTTCCCGCTGGAGGGTGTTGCAATACGTTCATGATTCGCTTATAGTTGGTGGCTAGAGTCACAGAAGCTTACACCCGAGTAAGGGGTTGTTGCGCATGGGAGTAAAGAGGACTTGATGTTTAATGTTATGGTTGGGTTTTACCTTAATGATCTTTAGTAGTTGCAGATGCTTGCTAGAGTTCCAATCATAAGTGCATATGATCCAAGTATGGAAAGTGTGTTAGTGTATGCCTCTCCCTCATTGCATATGATAAGTATCTATCGTGTTATATTCAATTTCCTAGGGAAAATCTTTCTCTTGTGTTACAAATTTCTTTCTACTAAACAACTAACTAAGTTAATATTTATCTAAAACAGCAACTAACTTTTATTTTTGTGTTCTTTATTACCTTCACAACAAAATTATCTATTACTCCTACTAGGTACTTCTAGTTTCCTTCACGCAAAATAGTTCCATACTTGTTTTAGGTAAAGTAAACATTAGCGTGCATAGAGTTGTATCGGTGGTCGATAGAACTTGAGAGAATATTAATTCTACCTTTAGCTCCTCGTTGGGTTCGATACTCTTACTTATCGAAAAAGGCTACAAACGACCCCCTACACTTGTGGGTTATCAACGACCCTCTATGCAATTAATAAATTGTCACCATTATTATATTGGCACATTTTAAAGGGATTTCTATTTTCATGCCCCTCGTTGCTTAGTTCTCCTTAGTTTTGCCCCCGCTCTTTCGCAGTCCTCACTTTTCCCCTCCGCCGCACGGCCCACCCTCACAAAAGCCCAAACGGGGGTTTGTCGTTGGGTCAAAGCCTTTGATCGTCACTTGGCGTAGTTACGGACGCGTGGGACACCCCTGACAGCGGTTGTGTGCTCGTAGATGGTAGGCGCATATACTAACCTATGGGACACCTCTGTCCGTGAGGCGCGCTTGTAGATGGTGGGCAGTGTCACTAACACGTAGTACATCCATGTCGGTGGTAGCGTGGTTATAGATGCGTGGAACACCAACGGCGGGCCCATATGTTAGCGTCTGGGCAGTGGTTTATGCCAGAATTGGCAAAAAAAAGAGTACTGACCTGTTGGACACCTCTATCAGTGGGGCGCACTTGTAGATGGTGGGCTGTGTCACTGATGCGTGGGACACTCCTGGCAGTAGCTGCGTGCTCGTAGACGGCGCGCACATATATTGACTTGTGGGACACCTCTATTAGCGGGGGGCGCTCGTAGATGGTGGGCGGTGTCACTGACGCGTAGGGCATCCATGTTAGTGGCAGCGCGGTTGCCAGTGGTGGGAGCTGTTACTGGCATGTCGGACACCAACGCCAGCCCATCTGTCAGTATCTACGCGGTGGTTTGTGGCAGAATTGGCAAAAAAAGAGTATTGACGCGTGGGACACCCCTGGCAGTGACTCCGCGCTTGTAGATGGTGGGCGCATATACTTAATTGTGGGACACCTCTGTCAGTGGGGCACGCTCGTAGATGATGGGCAGTGTCACTCACGCGTAGGACAACCATGTCAGCGGCCACGCGGTCGCCAATAGTGGGAGCAGTTATAGGCGCATGGGACACCAATGGCAGACCCATCTGTTAGCGTCTGCGCAGTGGTTTGTGGCAAAATTGGCAAAAAAAAAGAGTACTGACGCATGGGACACCCTGGCAGCGACTGCACGCTTGTAGATGGTGGGCGCATATACTGAATTGTGGGACACCTCTGTCAGCGGGGCGTTCTCGTAGATGGTGGGCGGTGTCACTGGTTCATAGGACAGCCATGTCAGCAACAACGCGGTCGTCGGTGGTGGGCGCAGTTACTGGCGCATGAGACACCAATGACGGGCCCATCTGTCAGCGTTTGCGCGGTGGTTTGTGTTAGAATTGGCAAACCAAAGAGGTGGCTATTAAGCCAGGAAGAGTATTCGAACCCAAGACCAGACACTCAAAGAGAGGCGTAAGGCAAAGTAACAAGCAAAGTAACAAGTTTGAAACAAAAACATTGTCGACACTTCAAGTTTGACCCCATTTTGAAAAAAATGCACACGGAAATGGCCACATACATGGCATAATCCATGGTTATTTGCCAAGGCACAAGTATTGGTGTTACCATCGTGCAATATTTCCATAGTAATTTGTAATTATTTCGTACTCAAAAGCAAAAATTTCATTTTCCAAGTCCTAGAAATGACTTTTTTGTGAAGGAAGTGCCTCAAATAGTTTTGAAATTTGTTCCATTTCATTTTTCACGAAAATTAGGTCACATTGGATGGCCACTAACCAAGCTTCAGTAATTTCAGAGTACTATTGCTATATTCCATCCATTTAGTTGACTTCTGGTGAATTATTAGAAATTTCCTAAATTTGAACTATGATTGTGTTGTAGTTTGATCCTGGAAATTGCAAAAAAATATATGCTCCAATGTTGGCGGTGGATTAACTTGGGACAAGGAAAGTAGGAATTCCAAACCTATTTGTATCAGTGGTCAACACTTCAAGTTTGACCCCATTTTGAAAAAAGAAAAGAAAACGAAAAAAGGCTCAAAAATGAAATTCCTTTCCATGGAGCCTAATTTTGTGCAATAGTTTGTGGGAAAAATATTAAACCTGCAATAAAACAAGTTTCAAAAAGAAACATTCACAAAATGACCTATCTAGTATGAACTTGTGTGGATTTCAAGGCATATGCACATGGAAATGGCCACATGCATGGAATAATCCATCATTATTTGCCCAAATTTGACATAACTATTGGTGTTATCATTGTGGATATTGTTTCCATAGTAATTTGCAATTATTTCATAATAAAAAGCAAAAATTTCATTTTCCAAGTCCTATAAATGACTTTTTTTGTGAAGGAAGTGCCTCAAATAGTTTTGAAATTTGTTCCATTTCATTTTTCACAAAAAGTAGGTCACATTCAATGGCCACTTACCAAGTTTAGTATTTTCTGAGTATTATTGCTATATTCCATCCATTTAGTTGACTTTTAGTGAATTATCAGAAATTGCCTGAATTTGAACTACAATCGTGATGTAGTTTGGTCCTGAAAATTGCAAAAAATCATTTTATTCTCCAATGTTGGTGGTGGATTAACTTGGGACAAGGAAAGTAGGAATTCCAAACATTTCTGTACAAATGGTCATTTTGAAAAAAGAGAGAAAATGAAAAAAGGCTCAAAAATGAAATTCCTTTGCATGGAGCCATCTTTTGTGCAGTAGTTTGTGGGGAAATATTAAAGTTGTAATACAACATGTTTGAAATAGAACAAGTTTGAAAATTTGGCCATGTTTGATTGAAAACACCGATTTATTTTAGCAAATTCATGAAATATGGGTCACCAGTTGTCACAGACAAGCAAACAATGCACAAATTCGACATCCAAACATGCATACGTACTGACATTCAATTTGGACATTCAAGCAACACCAAATTTCATTAAAATTTTAAAATTTATACCAACATAAACCCTAAACCTAGCTACTGCTCGGCGTCATCCAAGTTGAAGCCGCTGCCGATACTTGAGGAGCCGTCCTCGTCGCCCTCCTCCTGCTTGTCGTCGTCCTCGTCCTCGCTCACGAGATCGATGGTGACGTCGGCCACCGAGTCCATCGGGTCATAGGGGTGGCGTTGCGGCCCCTTTGTTGATTCACGTAACGCCAGGAGGATCCCGAGAATGTCTACAGGGTCGCCGACCTTGCTGACCACCACCCCCATGTACTCTGCCAGCAGCGGCGACTCCGGCTCCGGTTTGGGATCGAGCAGGGGAGCGTCATAGCCCGTCCCGGCTCCGGTTTGGGATCGAGCTGGGGGTGTCGTAGCCCGTCCCGGGCTCCGGCTTGGGCACGATCAGAGGGCCACATGAGATCGTCCCGGGCTCGGGCGGTGTGACTAGCAACGGGGCGTCGCGGGAACTCGGGATGTGCAGGCCGGTGCCATGCACTACACAGCTCGTCTCTGCCTCCGGCTTAGGGATGCGTAGGCCGGTGCCGCGCACTGTAGACCTCGTCCCCGGCGTCCCTGGCTCCGTCTTTGGAACGCGGAGGCCGCGGCTTCTACTGGCACAGCTGTCGTCTCAAGCAGATGTGGGCGTGGCCCGCGGCGTGAGTCGAGGTGTGGCCCGCGGCGGTGAAACTCGGTTGCCCTCCTCCAAACCAAGCTGTGCGCAGCATGCGACCATGACATCACAGAAGGTACGCCCTTCCCAGAAGGCGTACCGCTCGTCGATGTTGTTCCGCAAAGCCGGGTAGCGGCCGTCGCAGTGCTAGATGCGGGCAGCGTGTTCCTCCGCCAGAATCTCAGTCCACTGCAGGCTGCCGAGCGCGTAGCACATCTTGGACCGCTCCTCCGGCGGTAAGCCTTCCCAAAACGCGCTTACCGTGTGTGACATGGTCGCGTTCGGATGGTGAGGATAGGCTCCACCACGAGCCCCCCACAAGCTCACGTGCCAGTTGGATGGCAGGCGCATGTTCGGCGGCACCATGACACCGCAGCGGCGAGGAGCGACGCCTCGTCAACCCGAAGGGTGCGCGGCATTCCCTGAACGAACTGCGCATGAAGGCGCTCCCGGCTGTTGCTTCCTGCCCCATCGGCATGGCTAGCCATTGCTCCGGCTGCGAAAGGGGAGGCGGCTAGGGTTTGGTGCAGGCGCACGACGGAGAAGGTTGTGGGGCGACGAGGGGAGGGGAGGGGATTGGGATAGGAGTGGGTGAACGCCGATATGTTGCGTCGCTATAAAATGCATTAACAGGCGCTTGGCGGGCACGCCGGCGATGCGACTCCTCGCATGGGAAACCACGCGATGTGAAAATGCCGACATGATCGCGATGTGGCTACACATGCATGAGGGCACATGCCCGGCCGATTGTGAGAGCGCCACAAGGCACGGTGTGTCCCACTCGTCAGTAACTGCGGCGGCTAACAGCCAACTCCCTTGCCAACGGGAAACCCCTGTTTGGGCATTGGTGATAGTGGGTGGCGTGGTGGAGGGGGAAAAGTGAGCAAAAAAGGTGGCTTGCGCAAAACTGAGGAGGACTAAGCAATGAGGGGCACAGAAATAGAAATCCTAATTTTAAAACCAATGTTGGCCCTTGCTACTCTGGGCTGCGTTCGGTTTTTCCCTGAAGAGGAAGGATGAATCAATATAGTACCGATAAGTATTTCCCTCGGTGAGAACCAAGCTTATCGAACCAGTAGGAGAATCAAGGCAAACTCTCGTCGTCAGCACCTACACACACAAAACCAAACACTTGCACCCAATGCTGGCAAGAGGGTTGTCAAGCCCCTTGAATCCGTTACTTGCAAGGATTAATTCTGATAGAGATAGATAAAACGTAAAAGTAAAATAAAAGTAAATAATTACAGCAAGATTTTTAGGTTTTTAGGAATATGGTTAAGTAGACCCCGGGGCCATAATTTTCACTAGAGGCTTTTCTCTCGAACACATAGCATATGGTGGGTAAACAAATTACTATTGGGCAATCGACAGAATAGCGCATAGTTATGTTGTTATTCATGGCAATGATCAAGTATATAGGCATCACGTCCATAAACAAGTAGACCGAAATGATTCTGCATCTACTACTATTACTCCACTTCGAGAGCGCTTCTATGCTTGCCTCTCTAGGTATTAAGTTCATGCCAAACAGAGTAATGCTTGGAACAAGGCGACATGATGTATACAAAGTAAACTCAAGCAATATGAATAAACCTCATCGTTTTATCCTTAATGGCAACAATACAAATATGTGTCTTGTCCCTTTCTGTCACTGGGATATAGAGCACCGCAAAATTGAACGCATTACAATGCACCACTCCCACTGAAGATAAATCAATCTAGTTGGCCGAACCAAAATGATAGATCGAAGAGAAATAAGAAGCTATAACAATCATGCATAATAAAGTTCAGAATAAATTCAATTATTTTCAGTGAATAATCTGGTCATAAACCCACACACTAGTACAGAAAAGCCTAGCTATGGCGTGGCAAAAACGGCTGTGCCGACATAGTAGCCCGACGCCACTAATATGACGCCATTGTTAAAAAATAACGGTGGCGTTGGGTCCCACGTCAGCGGTATTTTACATGCTGATTGCATGCCACATCGGCTATAATCGCTCACCTAACGACGTGCAATGTACATTGCATGCCAGGAACGTTTCGTGCAGCCAAAAAAAATCACATCACATAACATTTAGCGTTTAGCATTGCACACGAGGAATTAGCCCAATAAAACAATGCATTCCAGTTAATAATAAATGCCTCCATCCATTACGTTCCCTCAAAATAGAAAGAAAAACCTCACGTTACTAAAAAGAGTGCCTCCATATGTTATAACTCCAGTAGAAAAAAAAAACACATCCATAAAAACTAGGACAGAAAAAGAAAAAGAAATCTACTACTCTGCTGATTGCCCGTAAAAAATCACGTGCCTTCACTATTGAAAATGGACAAAAAAAACTTTATAAAACACCACGTACATAGTTGGGATTGAACCCACACGTATTAAAAAAGAATCCTTACCAATAACATCCAAGATAAAAATAAAAATTAAGTCCGCACGTACAATAAAAGAGTCCTTAACAGCCACGCCCATTTGCCACAGCAAAAAATGCCCACGTCATGACGAGGAAAAGTCACGTACCTTCTTTCTTGAAATAGGTTCTTTAAAAAAAACACATAAATAGATGGGTTTAAACCCACATGTATTAAAAAGAGAGTCCTTAACACCCACGTCCATATCTCGGGAAAAAAACAACCACGCCCAAGATTAAAAAAAACATGTGCCTTCAAAATGAAAAAATGAAAAAAGACACTTACAAATAAGTGATCATTGGCTCTCCCAATCGTGTTCCTCTCCAACCTTTTAATCTCATATATATATATATATATATATATATATATATATATATATATATATACCTCATCCTTTCAATCTCACATTTGAAGTTCAGCAATCCATCATGTATATGTACACGATTTTATCCCACGATGATAATTTAGCAGTTAGGATCTTATCGAGCAATCTAGGATGGATATGCATGTACATGACGTTATCCCATGATATGTTGATTTAGCAGGTACGATCCACTCAAATAGATGGAGCTCGATGAACCTTGAAGTAGATGGAGCCAAGTGTAGCAATGGAGGGTTTTGCAGTTATGTTTACCTTTTTTTCACAATTCAATCTATCATACATCTAATTTATTTTTTCTATATGATAGCTCGAAAATAAACGTCTCATGTTTTGCGAATTCGGTATATATTTTCACTGGAGATTGTAGTGGAAGTTTGTCAGGCATGGATCGAGTCAAGAGTCGACACTAATGGATATAGTCGAGGAGATGAAGCACCTAGGAAATCGGGTTAGAACTAGGTTAGGTGTTATTATTGTATTTATTTATTTTGACGAATACATTATTTTTGAGGAATCAGACTAAGTTACGAATTATTGGGTTGGGCACATTGGGCCACTTAAATTACGACACAGTTCTCATTGCCGAGTTTCATTGCTACGGATAGCACAGTGGCAGGTGATCAATGTCTCCGGTAATGAGTAGTCAATCACATCATGTTTCCCATGTATTGTATACAAGCAAACTACATTTGATGATGGTCCTATATAAAAACGTAATTGTAGAACATTTTAAATATTAAATGTGTCGATATTATAGAAATGAAAAGGACATCCATGTGATTGAAGAATATTTAGATCCATCATGCATATGTCGTTATTCTTCAAGGAAATCCGATCTACTTCTTTAATTAATTGGTCAGGGTGTGTTTGAGTGTGTCTTTCCCGACAAAGATAAATCACATTTGATTGAGTGGCTCATATAAGTAAGCTTGCTGCATCCGATGTCGCCAAATGCAAGATAGTGCTTCGAGTAATTTTAGTCTACATGCTAAATCATCTCTAGCATTGATTATTATAATTATGTATGCATACAATACTATTCTTTTGGTAGATATACTACTTTGCATGGCATTCTTGCGATTGATGAATTACATGGATTCACATGATATTCTTCGCAGGTGAGGATTGCTAATACTTATTACTTGCGTATATAGTATGTATATATGTGTCTCTATTTTGGCCTTATAAGAGAAAATTATACATATTCAAATATCTTAAACACACCTAATTACTACATTAAAAAAAACTGGATGCATCATGCGGCATAAAGATTTCATATAAATAGGTGATCATGTATGTCATATAAATAGATATGTGTGTGTGTGTAGTAGGAATAGAAAGTATTAAGAATATCCCGACACAATCATAAAAGAAAATCTTTCAGATATTCAACTTAAATCCGAATAATTTATCACGCAGTTCCCAGCCACGTTATAAAGCATAGAAAAAATTCATTAAGATTTTATTTCTTAAGATAACAACTTAAAATCCGAAAATGTATCAATGTTGTACACATGTAAAATCTGTTCTGCAAAGCGAAGGGTTATAAGATCAAATTCTAGGGTACTTTGTCGGAATTGGGGCTCCACAGACCCATAAAGGTTTGAACTCTGGGGTGCGCTCGGTTTCCTGCCCTACTCTACCTCACAACCTCACGGGTCTCTCCGGCGGCTCGAACTAAGGAAGACGAACAAAGGACACACAGTTTACCCAGGTTCGGGCCACCACGCGGTGTAAAACCCTACTCCTGCTTGTCTGGATTGCTTGGGGGTGTGGATGAGTACAAGGCGTGTTCTTGCCCACCAAAGAGTCAGTCCCCTCTACGATGGCCGATTCCCTTCTCTTATACTGGCACTGGTCCTCTTCCCCTAAAATACAAGGCGGGAAGGGTTGTCACAACGGCCAGTTTGAAGGGGGACAAGACTGCAGCCTATCCTGACAAAAGGTGGTCTTGGCGCGGCGCGCGTCACCCATGTGTGGGCACAGGGTTGTAAGGCCTCGCCAAGCCAACGTCAGACGGTTCCGCCTCCTGAGGGCGTCGGGGACAGCTTCGCGAAGTCATTGATGGTGATGTTGTCGCGCACCTTGCGAGGCATGGGCCCTCGCGAGGACCTTGCCCGTGAAGCTCGTAGGTGGGCCACACGGCGCTTAAGGCAATCCCTATGTCCTGGGCCGCAGGCAGACGGGCATGGGTACCCCCAGTCCCAGAGGCCCGACAGTAGCCCCCGGGCCCGCGTTGCGCACGACTCCATCAAACGGGGGGGGGGGGGAGGGGGAAACGCGGGGCCCAACGGCCTGCAAGCCAGGCCTGACGCGTGGCACGCGGTGGATCGTGGGATGCCCCTTCTCCCCATGATGCCTCAGCAACCGTCCCGAACTGACATAAAGCCTGCGCGCGGCGCCGGTCCATCATTGCTCTTCCTTGACTTGCGTCGCCTCCCTGCGCCTTCCTTCTCGCGTAATATTGGCCTCATTCCTTCAAGCGACCGCCGCATCCCATCCCGCCGCACCGCCATGGCACCTCCCCGCAAGGGAAGCAGGGCGATGGTGACGACGGAAGAGCACCCAGCACTGGAACCAGCACTGGGCAAGTCCACAGTGCTCAATCACGAGGGGCTCAAGAAGGTCCTCCCGATGGTCGCGGCTGCCACCAGCGAGTGGGGACCAACCAAGATCTTGCCGGCCTCGCTACCCCCCGCCGAGCTAGCCGCCACCTCCATCGTCCTCCATCTTCTCGCGTTCTTTTCTGGTTTGCTTCCCCCGTTCTCGGATTTCTTCAATGTCGTGCTCTCCCACTACCAGGTTCATGCGCTGCACCTTGAGTCGAAATCCGTTCTCCTTCTTTTTTCATTCGCCTTCCTGTGTGAGGCCTTCCTGGGCGTTCCCCCCTCTGTGGCACTACTCCGGCACTTCTTACTCCTTCAGCTGACCGCACCCAACCAGTGCTCTGGGTGCGTGTCGCTCCAGGCCGTTGACGCGATGGCAGGCGAATGCATCGACATGAGGATCCACCACAGCACAGAAGGCTTCAAGCGGTAGTGGGTGTATGTGGACGCGAGCCAATACAGCCCCTGCTGCTGACCCCATCGTCCCCGGTGGTGCCGAGCTCCGGATGGGGGCAAGAGAAGCTTGACGACCCGTGGCTGTCGCGGGTGATGAGGAGGCTGGCCACCCTGAGGGCAGCGGGGGTAACGGCTATGCTGGTCATAAGGGAATTCCTCAGGCGGCAGATCACCCCACTTCAATGCCATTCCCGCACGATGTGGGCCTTCTTTGGGCCATCGGACCCCATGCGTCTGCAACCAGATCGCCTGCCGCCCGAACTGCTAAACGGGGTGCTTCAGGTCCTGATCGGTGAGGTGGTCGGTGCTCTCCCTCGGGAGGGGCGTCCCTTGTTCAAGTATAAGAACAAGGAGGACTTTGCCCGGGCAATGCCCCGCTTTGACCAGTGGGGGCTGCTCCCAGGAGGGCACAAGAGGCCTCGCGACCACCCCGTTCTGGTGGCTCAGGATCTAGGGGCCACGATGGGCCTGGACTCCTCCGCCGAAGCAGCGGGGGGCGGTGGACAACCGCCACAGGGGGCCCGCATCCAGCTATCCCCCACGCCCGCGGGCGCCAGCGACACATCCCCGCCTGAAGGCGTAGCCGCCTCCCTTGGCACGGCGAGCGGCGCCGGTCGTCCTGCACCGACGGCCTCCGGGTCGCACTCCCTCGAAGATGGTGCCACAAGCGCGCCCCTCGGCCCCTGCACGAGGGAGGCGGGGCCAGCGTCAAGGCCACGCGCCCACCCCACAGGGTCAGCCACGAGGGGCCGGCCCGGCCTGAGGGTAGCGTCGTCGCGTAGCCGAGGGCGCTGAGGAGGAGGAGGTGGGCCGCCAGAGACGAGTAAGCACCGCACCTCCGCCTTGTTTGCTCCCGCGCGCCAGGTGTGGCTGGCCCCTTCTTCCATGCAGGATCCCAATGAGCAGAAAGGCCAGTGAGCCCCCTGGCCCAGCGCACGCCGTCCCGCCGCCTGTCGAGGCCGGAGGGTCCAGACGGGACGCGCCCTCCCATAACGCGGACAACATGCCTGGGCGCGGTGCAGCTTCATCCTTACCCACCGAGAGCGCGGGGCAAGGGGTGATGGCTCATCCGCCACTCCCGAGGGAGGCTCTGCTCGCAGGTACACACCGGCGGACCTCCCGGGGGCACCTTTGGGAGACCGCTCATCAACCTCTAGAGCGCCAACCCCCGCGGCGAGTGTTAAGCCTGCGGGGGCGGAACCGCCATCCGCTACCGCCGCTTGGGCCGGCGTCGAGGGCGGCCTCGAGGGGCCAGCCGCCTCGGAGGGGGCTCCGAGCCCATCGCGAGTAGCGCCCTGCCTAGACGTGGCAGGATGAGCATCGGTCGGCCCTCAACCCCTGTCGGGCGACGCCGGAGCGCCTGAGGTTTTGGCGTCAAGTGGGTGCGCGGGGCCTGACCCACACTAGGCCCTGGCGCTCGTGAGCTCCCGAACCATGATCCGGCATGACCTCCTGCGGGATGCAGTGGGTATACTGGGGCAGCTCGGGGCAGAACTTCGGGACACCGACGCACGCTTCGCCGAGGAACGGCTGCGCTTGGCTCACGGGTGGCATCAACTTGATGTCATCGTCAAGCTGGGCCGCCTCCAACATGAGGCGGCACGCTCGAAGGCTGAGTGGTCCACTGCCGAGGCAAAGGAGGCGCGCGATTGCGCCTTCTGGGAGGCCGAGGAAGCGAACGAACGTCGCAAGGCCGCTGAGGCCTGCGAGCGAGAGCTTCAGGCCTCGAACGCCATCCTGGAGTGACAACTTCAGGAATGGAGGGACGCCCTTCTCTCCCGAGGTGAAAGGCGGACAGTCAAGGCGGAGGGGACGCTCGAGCTCGCCCTCCGCGAGGCAGACTTCCAGGCCCTCGAGCAACGACTTGCCCTGATGTCGTTAGAGCAGGGCTTGGAGTGCGAGCGGATGGAGGTGCTGGATCGTGACATCACCGCTGCCACGGCGACCTACAAGCAACGAGTGGAGGAGATCTAGGGGGATACCGACGCAAGGGTCGAGCGAGCCTGCGAGGATTATAGTAACAAACTAAAGCTGCAGGAGAGCCGCTTCAAGGCTCGGTGCGCAGAGCTGTAACATGAGATAGACGGCCTCAGGAAGGCGTTTACGCGAGCGGAAGTGCATCGAGGATCCGCGCTTGAGGCCCAGGCCACCAACGCGGCCGAGCTGGCGTCGCTCCAGGGATAGGTGGACGGCGCTGCGTCCCTCGTGGAGCGGGCGACGGACGAAGCGAACCAGGCTCGGGGGCTGCAGCATCTGCGCTTGAAGATGTTCCAAGGCCTTGAGCAGCGGGCTTGGCGTGCTCTGAGTTCGATCTGCAGGGGGAGCGTCCCCAGCCCTCAAATGACAAGTGTCAGTTCTCTCTCGGAGCAGCCAACCCACTAGTGGTTGTGGGGGGTGGCTATTTATAGCCAGGGTGCAACCCGACATGATAAGACATAAATGCCCCCAATGATATGACCGTTATGTGGATAGGATGATTGGGGACAGCTTGCGCTTAGCACAACAACGGTCGGAATTTCGAACTATGAAAGTCCTCAGGCTTATCTTTTTCCTCACTTGTAGGCAATTCGCACTGGCGAAATCCTAACTCCTCAGTCAGACCAATTTCCTCAGAGACCAGAAGATCATCGTCTCTGTCACTGAAGAACTTGACTGAACTGCAAGAGATTTCCAAAGGCTTCACTCGAAGGATTGGATAGGTTGAGGCTTTTGAGTTGAGCATCAGTTGGAAATTTTCCTTAGTATTACCTCGGCCCCCTTTAACAGTACGGTGTTTCCTATGACTCAAAGAAAGGAAATGAAACTACGAAAACAAAAGTCTTCACGCTTCATAGTCCTCGTTCATATCTTCAAGGTCACACCAACTTCTTCTTTTTCAAAGTCTTCAGGGAATACCAAAGTCTTCAGCAAAGTCTTCACCAAAGTCTTCACCAAAGTCTTCAGTTGAAGACATACATTTTTAGGGGTCGATAATCTCCGAATGTATCAAACTCCTCAGCGACTTATAGAGCCTGTGTACACTTACAAACGCATCAGTCTCTTAACCTATAAGTCTTCAATACACCAAAATCACTAAGGGGCACTAGATGCACTAACAGAGCGCTACAGTAAATAGCAGCTACACATCTGAAACGGGCCAGAAAAGATCCTCCCCTGTAGCTGCACCTTGGGCCTCCTTTTATACCTTCGAAGGGGTCGCCAACAGTAGTGCGCTGGGGTACATGAGGTGTAAAGTAGCTACAGTGCTTATCATACCTAATACTGATGGCTTAGGACAAGGGCATTTAATGCTCCGTTGAGGTGTCCCTGCCTTTCTTGGGGATGGAAAAAAGGAGCCATCCCATCGCACCGCTTAAGCCCTCACGCCGTCAGCGTCTGACACGCACCCAGGAGAACAAAAGCTAAAAGACAAGCTGGTAGTTGCCCTGGGGTGGTGCGCTTGAACAGTGGCAGGGTCTTGCCGGATGCGAGCCTTGTCGGGGCCGTGAGCTATCCCGGCAAGATCTTGCCGGAGCTCCAGCCTTTGGTCTTCTATCTTCTCATCTTCTTGATACCGCAGTACTTGATTCCAAGGCTTTGCTATGCCTTGTCGGCCCCAGGGGATTGCCCGCACACAAGTCTGGGTAATAGATACCCTGGTTATTTGTACACTGACACAATCGCAATGGCAACCCCCGCCAGGGCTGGCGTGAGTAGCCTCACGAGGACGGCTGGCGCGGTCAGCCTCGTGAGGGCGCCTGGCATGAACAGCCTCGCGAGGCGCGCCCTCAGGGAAACACTGCTCTTCCGCCATTTCCGCCTCCGCCTAGGAGGAACGATAACAACCATCAATACGAGGGTGCTGGGGGCTATCAGGAGCCCCAAGTGATGGACTGTATCCTCGGCGGAGTGCATGCCCCTGCGTTGAGCCACCTGTTCAAGCAGTTTCTCGTGAGGTGAACGTCGCCCTCCTGATGCCAGAGGCTGTTGGGGAACGTTGCATGGGAAACAAAAAAATTCCTACGCATTAAGGACATAAGTCTTCTGTGCAGCAATGAGGACAATCCTCAGATCACGGACCCAGTCCGCATTATTGCTACCATCATCTTTCAACTCTATTTTCTCTAGGAACATATAAAAATTCAAGGGAGCTACAACGCGAGCTAGTAATCTACAACATAATTTGCAAAGAAATTTTGACTATGTTCATGATAATGAGTTTTGTTAATCATATTACTTAAAAAAAACTCCCACTCAAATTGACATCCCTCCGGTCATTCGAGTGTAACATGATCCAAATTCACCAACTCAAGTCCGATCATCACGTGAGTTGAGGTGGTTTCAATGGTGAACATCTTCATGTTGATCATATCTACTATATGACTCATGTTCGACCTTTCGGTCTCTTGTGTTCCGAGGCCATGTTTGTACAGGCTAGGCTCGTCAAGTTTAACCCGAGTGTTCCGCATGTGCAACACTGGCTTGCACCCGTTGTATGTGAACGTAGAGTCTATCACAGCCGATCATCACGTGGTGTCTCGAAACGATGAACTTTCGCAACGGTGCACACTCGGGGAGAACACAATTTTATCTTGAAATTTTAGTGAGCGATCGTCCTAAGCAAAATAAGATGCATAAAAGGATTAACATCACATGCAAATCATAAGTGACATGATATGGCCATGAACTTGTGCTTTTGATCTCCATCTCCAAAGCACCAGCATGATCTCCATTGTCACCGGCATGACACCATGATCTCCATCAATGTGTCGCCATGAGGTTGTCGCGCCAACTTTTGCTTTTACGACTATTGCTAACTCATAGCGATAAAGTAAAGCAAAACGGCGAAAATAAATTAAAGACAATCCTATGGCTCCTGCCGGTTGCCGTACTCATCGACATGCAAGTCGTGATATTCTATACAAAACATGATCATCTCATACATCACATATATCTCATCATGTAATTGGGCATATCACATCACAACATACCCTGCAAAAACAAGTTAGACGTCCTCTAATTGTTGTTGCATGTTTTACGTGGCTGCTATGGGTATCTAGCAAGAACAATTCTTACCTACGCAAAACCACAACGGTGACACACAAATTGCTATTCAACCTTCTCAAGGACCGCCTTTGTCGAATCCGATCCAACTAAAGTAGGAGAGACAAACGCCCGCAAGCCATCTTTATGCAACGAAGTTCCATGTCAGTTGATGGAACCGGTCTCTCGTAAGCGTACGAGTAAGGTTGGTCCGGGCCGCTTCATCCCACAATACCGACGAATCAAGAAAAGACCAAGGGAGGAAGCAATCTGAATATCAACGCCCACAAACTCCTTTGTGTTCTACTCGTGATCTCATCTATACATAGACCTAGCTCATGATGCCACTGTTGGGGAACGTTGCATGGGAAACAGAAATTTTCCTACGCACACTCAAGATCTATCCATGGTGATGAGCATCTACGAGAGGGAGAGTGAATCTACATACCCTTGTAGATCACTAAGCGGAAGCGTTAAGAAACACGGTTGATGTAGTCGAACATCTTCGTGATCCAAATCGCAAGCCGTCCCGTGATCCCATCACGATCCGTCTCGCGATGCAATCACGATCCGTCCTGCGATCCAATCACGGTCCTTCCAATCTAGCGCCGAACGAACGGCACCTCCGCGTACAGCACACGTACAACTCGATGACGATCTCCGCCTTCTTGATCCATCAAGAGTGAGCGGAGAGGTAGATGAGTTCTCCGGCAGCGCGACGGCGCGGCGGCAGCGGTGGTGGAACTATTCCGACAGGGCTTCGCCTAAGCACCGTCAGAATCTATTTGGTGGAGGAACTAGGGAATAGAGAACTAGCACGTGGACTTGTGTCTTTGGGGCTCTATTCCTCTAGTATATATAGGAGGGAGGGTGAGGAGGCAGCCGGCCTAGGGCTCCCCCTAGGGGTCGGCCGAACCAAGGTGAAGGTGGAGGAGTGCACCTCCAATCCTAGTCCAAGTAGGATTCCAATCCTACTTTTAAAGCCTTCCTCCCTCTTGGGCTTTTGTCTTTCCCACCTCCCTAGCTGCATGGGCCTTGTAGGGCTGTTTTTCCCAGCCCACTTAGGGCTGGTGCAGCCCCCCTCAGGCCCATGTGGCCTCCCGGCATGGGTGGCCCCTCCCGATGGCCCTCCGGCACTCCCGGTACACTACCGGAAATACCCGAAACTTTTCCGGTGGCCAAAACGGGACTTCCTATATATCAATATTTACCTCTGGACCATTCCGGAGCTCCTCGTGACGTCCGGGATCTCATTCGGGACTCTGAACAACCTTCGGTCACCACCATACATAACTCAATACTACCGAAACATCACCAAACGTTAAGTGTGCAGACCCTGCGGGTTCGAGAACTATGTAGACATGACCGAGACACCTCTACGGTCAATAACCAATAGTGGGACCTGGATGCCCATATTGGTTCCTACATATTCTACAAAGATCTTTATCGGTTGAACCTCTATGTCAAGGATTCAGTTAATCCCGTACGCTGTTCCCTTTGTTCTTCGGTATGTTACTTGCCCAAGATTCGATCGTCGGTATCTCTATACCTAGTTCAATCTCGTTACCGGCAAGTCTCTTTACTCATTTCGTAATACAAGATACCGTGGCTAACACTTTAGTCACATTGCTTGCAAGGCTTATTGTGATGTTTTATTACCGAGTGGACCCTGATATACCTCTCCGTCATACGGAGTAACAAATCCCAATCTCGATCCATGCCAGCTCAACAGACACCTTCGGAGATACCTGTAGAGCATCTTTATAGTCACCCAGTTACGTTGTGACGTTTGATACACATAAGGCATTCCTCCGGTGTCAGTGAGTTGCATGATCTCATGGTCATAGGAACAGATACTTGACATGCAGAAAACAATAGCAATAAACTAACACGATCATATGCTATGTTCATAGTTTGGGTCTTGTCCATCACATCATTCTCCTAATGATGTGATCCCATTATCAAATGACATCTCATGTCTATGGCTAGGAAACCTTGACCATCTTTGATCAACGAGCTAGTTTACTAGAGGCATACTAGGGACACAGTGTTGTCTATGTACCCACACATGTATTTGAGTTTCCAATCAATACAATTATAGCATGGAAAATAAACGATTATCATGAACAGGGAAATATAATAATAACCAATTTATTATTGCCTCTAGCGCATACTTCCAACAGTCTCCCACTTGCACTAGAGTCAATAATCTAGTTCACATCACCATGTGATTTACATTGTTATGAATCTAACACCCAATGAGTTCTGGGGTTCGATCATGCTTTGCATGTGAGAGAGGTCTTTAGTCAACGGTCTGCAACATTCAGATCAATGTGTTCTTTGCAAATCTATATGTCATACTACAGATGCTACCACGCTCCACTTGGATCTATTCCAAATGGCTGCCCCACTATACGTATCCGGATTGCTACTCAGAATCATCCGGATAGGTGTCAAAGCTTGCATCGACGTAACCCTTTATGACGAACTCTTTATCACGTCCATAATCGAGGAACAATTCCTTAGTCCTCTAGTTACTAAGGATAACTTTGACCGTTGTCCAGTGGTCCACTCCTGGATCACTCTTGTACCCCTTGACAGAATCATGGCAAGGCACACACCAGGTGCGGTACACAACATGGCATACTATACACAGCCTATGGATAAGGCATAGGGGATGACCTTCGTCCTTTCTCTTTCTTCTGCCGTGGTCGAGCTTTCAGTCTCACTCAACTCCACATCTTACAAATCAGGCAAGAACTCTTTCTTTGACTGATCCATTTTGAACTCTTTCAAAATCTTGTCAAGGTATGTACTCATTGAAAGGTTATCAGACGTCTTGATCTATATAGATCCTGATGCCCAATATTTAAGTAGCTTCTTTCCAGGTTTTCCTTTGAAAAACACCTTTTCAAACAACCCTTTATGCTTTCCAGAAATTCTACACCATTTCCGATCAACAATATGTCATTCACATATACTTATCAGGAATTCTATAGTGCTCCCACTCACTTCATTGTAAATACAAGTTTCTCATAAACTTTGTATAGACCCAAAAACTTTGATCACCTCATCAAAGCGTATATTCCAATTCCGAGATGCTTGCTCCAGTCCATAGAAGGATCGCTGGAGCTTGCATACATTTTAGCATCCTTAGGACTGACAAAACCTTCTGGTTGTATCACGTACAACCTTTCCTCAAGGAAACCGTTAAGGAAACTCTGTTTTGACATCCATCTGCCAGATTTCATAATCGAAAAATGCAGCAACTGCTAACATAATTCCAATAGACTTTAGCATCGCTATGGGTGAGATAGGCTCATCGTAGTCAACTCCTTGAACTTTGTCGGAAACTTCTTTGCGACAAGTCGAGCTTTATAAATGGTGACATTTACCATCAATGTCTGTCTTCTTCTTAAATGTCCATTTGTACTCAACGGCCTGCCGTTTAACGGGCAAGTCTACCAAAGTCCATACTTGGTTTTCATACATGGATCCTTTCTCGGATTTCATGGCTCCTAGCCATTTGTTGGAATCCGGGCCCACCATCGCTTCTTCATAGTCTGTAGGCTCATCGTTGTCTAACAACATGATTTTCAAGACAGGATTGACGTACCACTTAGAGGCGGTACGAGTTCTTGTCGGCCTAAGAGGTTCGGTAGTAACTTGATCTGAAGTGTCATGATCATCATCATTAACTTCCTCTTCACTTGGTGTAGACGTCACAGAAACATCTTTCTGCGTTGTGCTACTATCCAACTGAAGTAATGGTTCAACAACCGCATCAAGTTCTACTTTCCTCCCACTCACTTCTTTCGAGAGAAACTCTTTCCTGTGAAAGGACCCATTTTTAGCAACAAACACTTTGCGCTTGGATCTGAGATAGAAGATATACCCAACTGTTTATGTTAGGGTATTCTATGAAGATGCATTTGTCCGCATTGGGTTCGAGCTCATCAGGTTGAAAACCTTTTTCACATAAGCGATGTAGCCCCAAACATTAAGAAATGACAACTTAGGTTTCTGCCAAACCAAAATTCATACGGTGTCATCTCAACTGACTTAGATGGTGCCCTATTTAAAGTGAATGTAGTTGTCTCTAATGCATAACCCCAAAACGATAGTGGCAAATCAATAAGAGACATCATAGTACGCACCATATCCAATAGAGCACAACTACGATGTTCGGACACACGATCACACTATGGTGTTCCAGGTGGCATGAGTTGTGAAACAACTTCCACATTGTCTTAAGTTGTATACCAAACTCGCAACTCAGATATTTACCTCCACGATCATATCATAGACATTTTTTATCTTCTTGTCACGATGATCTCAAACTTCACTCTGAATTTGTTTGAACTTTTCAAACATTTCAGACTTGTGTTTCATTAGGTAAATATCCCCATATCTACTCAAATCATCAGTAAAGGTAAGAAATAGCGATACCCACCGCATGCTTCAACACTCATTGGATCGCTTACATCAACATGTATCATTTCCAATAAGTCAGTTGCCCGCTCCATCATATCGGAAAACGGGGTCCTCAGTCATCTTGCCCAAGATGCATGGTCCGCATGTCTCAACCGATTCAAAATCGAGTGAGTCCAAAGATCCATCAGCATGGAGTTTTTGCATGCGCTTTATACCAATGACCTTGGCGGCAGTGCCACAAGTAAGTGGTATTATCATTATTAACTTTGCATCTTTTGGCATCAATATTATGAACATGTGTATCACTACGGTCGAGATTCAATGAACCATTCACATTGGGTGCATGACCATTGAAGGTATTATTCATGTAAACAGAATAACCATTATTCTCTAACTTAAATGAATAACCGTATTGCAATAAACATGATCTAATCACGTTCATGTTCAACGCAAACACCAAATAACATTTATTTAGGTTCATCACTAATCCGAAGGTAGAGAGAGTGTGCGATGGTGATCACATCAACCTTGGAAATACTTCCAACACACATCGTCACCTCACCCTTAGCTAGTCTCCGTTTATTCCGTAGCTTTTATTTCGAGTTACCAACATTTAGCAACTAAACCAGTATCTAATACCCAGGTGCTACTAGGAGTACTAGTAAGGTACACATGAACAAAACGTATATCAAATATACTTCTGTTGACGTTGCCAGCCTTCTTATCTGCCAAGTACCTAGGGTTGTTCCGCTTCAGCGACCGCTCTCCTCATAATAGAAGCACCTAGTCTCGAGTTTGGGTTCAACCTTGGGTTTCTTCACTGGAGCAGCAACTGGCTTGCCATCCATGAAGTTTCCCTCCTTGCCCTTGCCCTTCTCGAAACTAGTGGTTTTACTAACCATCAACACTTTGATGCTCCTTTTTGATTTCTACCTTTGCGGTGTCAAACATCGCGAATAGCTCAGGGATCATCACTATCCCTGGCATTTTATAGTTCATCAGGAAGCTCTAGTTGCTTCGTGGCAGTGACTTGGAGAACTATATCAATCACTATCTTATCTGGAAGATCAACTCCCACTCGATTCAAGCAATTGTAGTACCCAGACAATCTAAGCACATGCTCACCAATGGAGCTATTCTCCTTCATCTTGCAGGCAAAGAATCTTGTTGGAGGTCTCATACCTCTCAACACGGGCAAGAGCCAGAGATCCTAATTTCTGCTCTTAGAACATCTCATATGTTCCGTGACGTTCAAAATGTTTTTAGAGCCTCAATTCTAAGCCATAATGCATGATGCACTGAACTATCAAGTAGTCATCAGAACGTGCCTGTCAGATGTTCATAACATCTACAGATGACGCTTGAGGGGGTGGCGCACCGAGCGGTGCATTAAGTATATAAGCCTTCTGTGCAGCATTGAGGACAATCCTCAGATCACGGACCCAGTCCGCATTATTGCTACCATCATCTTTCAACTCTATTTTCTCTAGGAACATATACAAATTCAAGGGAGCTACAGCGCGAACTAGTAATCTACAACATAATTTGCAAAGACATTTTGACTATGTTCATGATAATGAGTTTAGTTAATCATATTACTTAAAAAAAACTCCCACTCAAATTGACATCCCTCCGGTCATTTGAGTGTAACATGATCCAAATTCACCAACTCAAGTCCGATCATCACGTGAGTTGAGGTGGTTTCAATGGTGAACATCTTCATGTTGATCATATCTACTATATGACTCACGTTCGACCTTTCGGTCTCTTGTGTTCCGAGGCCATGTCTGTACATGCTAGGCTCGTCAAGTTTAACCCAAGTGTTCCGCATGTGCAACACTGGCTTGCACCTATTGTATGTGAACGTTGAGTCTATCACACCCAATCATCACGTGGTGTCTCGAAACGACAAACTTTCGCAACGGTGCACACTCGGGGAGAACACAATTTTATCTTGAAATTTTAGTGAGGGGTCACCTTATAATGCTACCGTTGTCCTAAGCAAAATAAGATGCATAAAAGGATTAAAATCACATGCAAATCATAAGTGACATGATATGGCCATGAACTTGTGCTTTTGATCTCCATCTCCAAAGCACCGGCATGATCTCCATCGTCACCGGCATGACACCATGATCTCCATCAATGTGTCACCATGAGGTTGTCGCGCCAACTGTTGCTTCTACGACTATTACTAACTCATAGCGATAAAGTAAAGCAAAACGGCGAAAATAAATTAAAGACAACCCTATGGCTCCTTCCGGTTGCCATACTCATCGACATGCAAGTCATGATATTCTATACAAAACATGATCATCTCATACATCACATATATCTCATCATGTAATTGGGCATATCACATCACAACATACCCTGCAAAAACAAGTTAGACGTCCTCTAATTGTTGTTGCATGTTTTACGTGGCTGCTACGGGTATCTAGCAAGAACAATTCTTACCTACGCAAAACGACAACGGTGATACACAAATTGCTATTCAACCTTCTCAAGGACCGCCTTTGTCGAATCCGATCCAACTAAAGTAGGAGAGACAGACACCCGCCAGCCATCTTTATGCAACAAAGTTACTTGTCATTTGATGGAACCGGTCTCTCGTAAGCGTACGAGTAAGGTTGGTCCGGGCCGCTTCATCCCACAATACCGACGAATCAAGAAAAGACCAAGGGAGGAATCAATCTGAATATCAACGCCCACAAACTCCTTTGTGTTCTACTCATGATCTCATCTACACATAGACCTAGCTCATGATGCCACTGTTGGGGAACGTTGCATCGGAAACAAATTTTTTCCTACGCACACTCAAGATCTATCCATGGTGATGAGCTTCTACGAGAGGGAGAGTGAATCTACATACCCTTGTAGATCACTAAGCGGAAGCGTTAAGAAACGCGGTAGATGTAGTCAAACGTCTCCGTGATCCAAATTGCAAGCCGTCCCGTGATCCCATCACGATCCGTCTCGCGATGCAATCATGATCCGTCCTGCGATCCAATCATGGTCCTTCCAATCTAGCGCCGAACGGACGGCACCTCCGCGTTCAGCACATGTACAGCTCGATGATGATCTCCGCCTTCTTGATCTAGCAAGAGGGAGCGGAGAGGTAGATGAGTTCTTCGGCAGCGCGACGGCGCGGCGGCGGCGGTGGTGGAACTATTCCCACAGGGCTTCGCCTAAGCACCGTCAGAATCTATTTGGTGGAGGAACTAGGGAATAGAGAACTAGCACGTGGACTTGTGTCTTTGGGGCTCTATTCCTCTAGTATATATAGGAGGGAGGGTGAGGAGGCAGCCGGCCTAGGGCTCCCCCTAGGGGTCGGCCGAACCAAGGTGAAGGTGGAGGAGTGCACCTCCAATCCTAGTCCAAGTAGGATTCCAATCCTACTTTTAAAGCCTTCCTCCCTCTTGGGCTTTTGCCTTTCCCACCTCCCTAGCTGCATGGGCCTTGTAGGGCTGGTTTTCCCAGACCACTTAGGGCTGGTGCAGCCCCCCTCAGGCCCATGTGGCCTCCCGGCATGGGTGGCCCCTCCCGATGGCCCTCCGGCGCTCCCGGTACACTACCGGAAATACCCGAAACTTTTCCGGTGGCCAAAACGGGACTTCCTATATATCAATATTTACCTCTGGACCATTCCGGAGCTCCTCATGATGTCCGGGATCTCATCCGGGACTCAGAACAACCTTCGGTCACCACCATACATAACTCAATACTACCGAAACATCACCAAACGTTAAGTGTGCAGACCCTGCGGGTTCGAGAACTATGTAGACATGACCGAGACACCTCTACGGTCAATAACCAATAGCGGGACCTGGATGCCCATATTGGTTCCTACATATTCTATGAAGATCTTTATCGGTTGAACCTCTATGTCAAGGATTCAGTTAATCCCGTACGCTGTTCCCTTTGTTCTTCGGTATGTTACTTGCCCGAGATTCGATCGTCGGTATCTCTATACCTAGTTCAATCTCATTACCGGCAAGTCTCTTTACTCGTTCCATAATACAAGATCCCGTGGCTAACACTTTAGTCACATTGCTTGCAAGGCTTATTGTGATGTTGTATTACCGAGTGGGCCCTGAGGTACCTCTCCGTCATATGGAGTAACAAATCCCAGTCTCGATCCATGCCCGCTCAACAGACACGTTCGGAGATACCTGTAGAGCATCTTTATAGTCACCCAGTTACGTTGTGATGTTTGATACACACAAGGCATTCCTCCGGTGTCAGTGAGTTGCATGATCTCATGGTCATAGGAACAGATACTTGACATGCAGAAAACAATAGCAATAAACTAACACGATCATATGCTATGTTCATAGTTTGGGTCTTGTCCATCACATCATTCTCCTAATGATGTGATCCCATTATCAAATGACATCTCATGTCTATGGCCAGGAAACCTTGACCATCTTTGATCAATGAGCTAGTTTACTATAGGCATACTAGGGACACAGTGTTGTCTATGTACCCACACATGTATTTGAGTTTCCAATCAATACAATTATAGCATGGATAATAAACGATTAACATGAATAGGGAAATATAATAATAACAAATTTATTATTGCATCTAGGGCATACTTCCAACAGAGGCCGCGCGGCCCCTCAAGTGGTCACAGTACGCCATCTCCTTCGACTCCAAGGACAACCTCAAGTCCACGGCTGCCTCGGGCGCGCTTCCCGTGTTGTGCACTCCCATCATCAGCAACGTCTCACTCACCAAGACCCTTATCGACGGAGGCGTCAGCCTCAATGTGCTATCTGTCGAGACCTTCGAGATGCTCCACGTGCTCTATGACCAGTTGATGCCTACCAGACCATTCGGTGGCTCCACCATCCCCCGGGGCAAGTCCGCCTCCCCGTCACCTTCGGCACGCGCGACAACTACCACACCAAGCTCATCGACTTCGACGTGGCACACATCGGCCACCCCGTACAATGCAATCCTGGGATACCCGGCGCTGGCCAAATTCATGGCAGTGATCCACCATGGCTACAACGTCCTCAAGATGCATGGCTGCAGCGGCGTCATCACCATCGCCTGCGACGAGAAGGATGTGGTCTGTTCCCTTGAGCGGGCCTACAAAGCTGCCGTGGCGGAGCATTCAGATGACGAGGGAGGTGTTGGGCCTCGCAAAGCAGCGCCCCCAAGAAAGAAGTAGTCGTTGTCCATCCAGGGCCCCGCCAAGACGAAGGATGCAGCGCCCGGCACCAGCGCCGCGAGCCCCGTGCCTGCTGCCGGCGCCTGTCTCCCCCCAGCATAGGAAGGCATGCCCGGCGCCTCCCTCAGGCCAGGCTAGGGAGCTTCCACCTGGAAAGCGCCTGACCTGACCGGTGTGATGAGGGAGGTGCTCGGGCTTCACTTGGAGGCGTGCTTCGACGCGCGCCCCTACAAGTAAGGAATACGGCGCCAGGCTCCAGGGGCACAAGAGTTCATCACCCATGAGATTGACAGGCTGCGAGAGGCTCGGGCCATGCGCAGCGAGCGTCGCCCGGGACGCCCCATCAACTCAGTTGCCGCCCTGGGGAGGATAGCAAGGTGCGCATGTGTGTCCACATCGCGGGCCTCAACAGGGTCGACTCCTAGGACCTCTTCTGGCCATCGCGCGTTGGCCTGAGCAGGGGCGTCGCCACCAACCACGTCCGCATGCCCTTTGGCTTGGAGAACGCTGGCGCCACCTTTCGAAGGCTGGCGCAACTCGTGAGGGTGCCCCTAAGTGGTGAACCTCCGCGGCACGCTTCGCCAAGCAGCCCGACGCTTCTACAGCAGCATGATTGCCAGGTGACTATTTGGTTTGTTCAAATTGAGGGCGCCCTTTGGGCTGCATTATCCTCAAGCTGGCAAGGGTCCGCCCCTTCAGCATCCTCACTTTTTGGTTATGTAGCGAATCTGGTTATGTTTTGTTGAGCTTATGTTGTTTGCTTAAGCCTTGTGTTTGGTGCCTCGTCACCGTCAGAGATCGCCGCGCCCTCGCGTCCACTCCCTCGGCTGCCCCATGACTAGGGGCTGCACATGGCGTCTGTTCTCGGGTCCGTCCCTGCAGCATTGATAAATCCAAGTGATCGAGCTCTGGCTCGCGGGCCTGCTCCCGCGCACGTCACCTCACAGAGGTCCTTGGTATCTAACCCTCTCATGGAACCGTTGCGAGTGAGTCAGTAAGGGTGCTGCCCAGTTTGTACGGCTGCTAGTTTGGTGTTTCGCCACCTCGGGCGCCATGCGTCGACGACCGTCTGATGCAGGTCGCCCGCGTGTCACAGGTTACATGAGCACACAACTGCATCAAGAGCTAGGCGCAAACCTCCCGAGGACCGGGGAGGGAGCTGCTTAGCCATGTGCCTGGAGCATCTGATACCTCTGCAAGTGCCACCCGTGACCCTCTCACATAAGAATGTGGTGGGACTGTACACACCCCGGAGCCTCCCGGTGCGCCACCCCTTTTCCTTGGGAGGACTCCCGCCCATGCCCAAGTGGAAGCTCCATGCTCCGTGCTGGCGGAACGGTTGAATCGCGCCCATGCCCAGGCCCCAGTGGAAGCCCCATGCTCCGCGCTAGCGGAACTACCTATGATCATGCCCGCGCCCAAGTGGAAGCCCCATGCTCCGCGCTGGTGGAACGGTCAAACTACGACCATTCCCACGCCCCAGTGGAAGTCCCATGCTCCACACTGGCAGAACGGTCAAACTATGATCATGCCCACGCCCAAGTGGAAGCCCCATGCTCCGCGCTGGTGGAGAGTAAACTGAGAGTGCCCCCACGGGCCACGCCGACCTCAGGGTGAGACGTGCCTGGCACGGCAGCCATCGGCTTTCTTCTACGACATGCGCTCGCCAACTCCCCCTTGGGCCTCACGCGAGCAGGGGCTGGACACGGTGCCTGTGCTCGGGTTGGTCCCAGCAGAGCTGGAAAATCCAAAGGACTAGGCTCTGGCTCGCGGGCCTGCTCCCGCACACGTCACCCCACCAAGGCCCTTGGTGTTTGGTCTCCTCATGTAACACCCAAGTGCAAACTAGCGAGCGCGCATCATTCAAAAGGAAGTATTTTGCGTGCAGGATTTCTCCTCTAGGCGTATCAGTCGAGGGATCTCGCAAGGCGTGCCCGGTAGGTAACAACCTATTGTGGTTGCAGATAACTAAGTATGAGAATCCCCCCCTTGGGAAGCCTCGCCATTGCCAGTGTTTTCCCTCGTGCAGGCCGCTCATGCGTCAAAGGGGGGTCCTTGAGATCGCGCCTCAGGAGCCTTCACTAGCCCCTCACCTCCTGGCTTTGTCCAGACATCGCGTCCTGACAAACCAGCAACAGATGAGGCTAGCTTGGGGGCTGGGTCACGACGGCGCAGGGCACCCAAGGAAACAAGGGAAAAGGGGAGAACTCCGCGAGGGGACCTCAGAAGTGGATGCATAGTTCAAACTGCTAAAGCATGGGTTGCAAAGGGCAATGGTCTTTCACGCGCCCCTCGCGGGGCTTACATTGATCCATCACAGGATGGAAGATGGGATAAGAAAGTAAACTTCAGGAAGACGCACCGTCGTGCCACGTGAACCTCTTGCGGGCTGCGACCGCCTCACGACGCACTCCGAAAGGTTAAGCTAACCACCCCCCGCAGCTCGGTGATCTTTGGTAGTGTTCCTTCTTCCCATAACTTCGCTCCTGGCGGAGGCCTCTTCTCTCGCATGAGCCGCTTGCGCGTCAAGGGGGACCTCTTGAGCATCGCGCCTCGGGAGCTCTTACCGGACTTCGGGGCCCTCACCTCCTGGTCTGTCCCAGGCATCGCGACCTGACATACCAGCGACGGCTGAGTCCTGCTCGGGGGCTGGGTCCTAGTGACGCAGAGCATTAAGGCGACTTCATAGAAGGGGACAAGCCTAGTGAGAAGCGCTAAGAACGAACTCATTTTCGACCAGAACAACATTAAACTTAAGGCGCGAGGGCCATAATCCTTCTTACACGCCCCCGCGGGGTCAGCATGGTTCATTGCAAAAGAAACACAAAAGAAGAAGGACCAGGCTTGAGCAGCGCTGCCTCCAAGACTCCGACTCTGGCGCTGCCTGCACCAAGTCAGAGTCTTCCTCCTTGACGCGGACGCCGAGGGAGTCGTCGGAGTCGTCATCGCTCCCGCTTCCCCTAGAGGAAGAGCCGCCACTGCCAACATCGATGCAGGAGTTGCAGCCTCCCCTGCCGTCACTCTACATGCAGCAGTCCAGGCGGTCGCCGGCTTCCCCGAAGATCTTCATGAAGAGTGTGGCGTCCCCGTCAAACTTGAAGTGGAGGACATGCCCCTCCTTCAAGCCACGAGCGAGGGCGAACGACTTCCACCCCCGCTTCAAGAACATGAAGCCGGGGGGAGTGAACTCTGTCGCCACCCAGGAAGGCCCGTTGCAGGAGCTATCTGGCTGTAGCCACAGGCCCAGGAGCGCGCGCTCTGCCATCTCCTCCACGAAGGAGTCCGGGAGCCGGAGCTAGGTATGGGGCTGGCTATCCATCCCCATGATAAACTCGCGGGCAGCGTCGGGGGAGTGGCTCCGCGACCCGGGTGGCCGAGCGGTTGAGCAGTTCCTCCTACCACGCCCGCGGCCACCTCGCCCCCTATGTCCACGTCCTTGGCTTGAGCTTCCTCCATGGCTACCTGGGCCGGCATGAGTCGCCAGCGGAGGGCGCCTGTGCCCCCTGGAAGGCGCCCTAGGCATGGCAGCGGACGTGCGAGGGCGACCTCACCCCCCGCCGGCTTCGGCACTTCCGCCTCTTCTGTTGTTGCCTTTCCCTTCTCAGTGGTGGAGAACCTCCTCACGGGCACCATCGCTACATCAACAACAAGCAGGATTGAAGAGCAAGAGCAAGGAAGATGAGCTGAGGGACCTTTCCTCTTGCCTTTATATTGCATTCGGAGGATTGCTGGCCTGCGCCCCCTCGCCTTCGCTAGTCAGATGCAAAGCAAGGGAGAGGAATGATGGCTCCGCGCCGCGTGCAGGCTTTATGTCAACCAGGACAGTTGACGAGGCGCCATGGGGAAGTGGGGGCGTCCCGCACCCCGTCGTGCGCCACGCGTCGCGCCAGACCTGTGGGCGTTTGGGGCCCGCACCGTTTCGCCCCTCCAACTGGTGGAATCGTGCATGCTGTGGGCCCGAGGGCTACTGTCAGGCCCATGGGATTGGGGGTACCCAGGCTTGTCTGCCTGCGGCCTAGGACATGACGCATGCCATGGACCCAGTGTGGCCCACCATTGGACTTCACGAGCAAGACCCTCGCGAGGGCCCCCGCCTTGCTAGGTGCACATCAACAAGCACCGTCAGGAGCCTCGCGAAGCCCCCCTCGCGAGCTCGCCTCCTGAGGCTGCCACCGAAGCCTTCGCGGGGCGTACTAATCAAGGGTGGCCTAGCGGGGTCGCGCAGCCCTGCATCTTCACGTGGCTGATGCGCGCCACGCCAAGTGGCGCCAGGAGCCATGCCAGTAGGCACGGATGAAGATGCTTTCCTATTTTGTGCTAGGGGAGCAGGGCCAGCTCGCTGGTTCCCAAATCAACCTCCAAAGGTTTCCCGTTTGGTGCAAGAAGACCGAGGCTGGGGGCTCGCCAGGACGGAGGTCATCCCCGAGCCCACCAGCACGTCATGGCAGGAGGCTTTGCAGGCGGAGACTACTTTTGTCAGGATAAGCTGTAGTCCTGTCCCCCTTCAAACGGGCCTTGTGTTTCGGGGGAAGAGGACCAGGGCCAGTATAAGATAGGGCAGGTTGCCGCCGTAGAAGGGGGCCCGAGAGTTAGCCAAAACCCACTTTTGTATTCCCTCTCACCCTCAAGTAATCTAGACAAGTAGGAGTAGGTTTTACACCGCAAGGTGGCCCGAACCTGCGTAAACTGTCGTTTCCACTTTTCTTCTTCCTTAGCATGAGCACGCCGGAGTGTCGCCGTGAGGTTGCGAGGTAGAGTAGGGCGGGAGAACTAGCGCACCCCAGAGTTCGAACTTCTTTGGTTCCCCGGAGCCCCGATTCCGACACAGGCCGAGTCCAAAAAGGCCTCGCCAGACGGGTGTGGAGCTAGCACCCCCCTCGCCGCCAGTGATGACCCCTCCCCCAAATAAGGAGGCACGCTCGGCGTCTCCCTTCGGGCCAATTCTGGTATGTCGGCACAGACGTCACCAGTCGCGTCTGGCCTGGAGGGGGGAGGCGATCGAGCATCATCCGGCCGCACGCCGGCGAGCCCGTACCGTGAATCAGCCGGAGGGGTCTGAGCCGCCTCGGGCGCAGCAGGACGGTGAGCCCCGGAACCGGTAGGCGCCCGCGAGGCTCGCTGCTTCAAGCCAACCACAGACTCCTCCCCCGTCCCCTAGTGGTGCATGTGCATTGACTACATCTCCATCAACCAGGCTCGCCGCGTGAGGCCTCTCTCTCCATCTCCGCTTATGTGCATGCCTTTCGGCTTGAGGGGGGCGGCAGCCACCTTCGAGAGGCTGGTGTGCATGAGTCTGGAGTCCCACACCGCAAGGCATGCGGAAGTGGTCCTCGACCAATCTCCAGCCCCATGAATGATGGTGGTGGGTGTTCCAGTGCCAAACACCTGGAGCATCCACCATCACCGTAAGTTCTATCCGTTTTCACGGATAGGAGCGTGACGGAGTTGTACATGCTCCGGGACTCTCTCTACCCACGCTGCCTTTGGCACGTGAGAGTCCCTTCCCACTCTCGTGGAAGCCCCATGCTTCGCGCTGGTGGATTTTGGAAATGAGGGCACTTTTCAGCTGCATCAACCTCAGGCTGTCTCGTGTCCGTCACGGCAGCATTTTTGTCACCCAATGAGGGTGCTTTTCAGTTGCATTATCCTTAGGCTGGCCCGTGTCCAGCACGGCAGCATCTCCAAATGAAATGAGGGCGCTTTTCAGCTACATTAACCTCAGGCTGACCCGTGTCCAGCACGGCAGCATCTCCAAACGAAATGAGGGCGCTTTTCAGCTGCATTAAGCTCAGGCTGACCCGTGTCCAGCACGACAGCATCTCCAAATGAAATGAGGGCGCTTTTCAGCTGCATTAACCTCAAGCTGTCCCGCATCCGGCACAGCAGCATCTCCACCACCTCATGAGGGTGCTTTTCAACTGCATTAACCTCAAGCTGACCCGTGTCCAGCACGGCAGCATGTAACTTTTTGTTGTGTAATGAACATGTTTCATGCATTAGTAATGCTCATTACCTCCAATAAGTTGTTTTCGGCGTGGACGACAAAGCATGCCTCAAGGGGGGGAAGCACTTGGGGTCTCCCTCGTATATCTGATGCAAGCGGGCGCTGGGCACGATGTCTGTGCTCGGGCCAGTCCCAGCAGCACTGCAAAACCCAAGCAACCAAGCTCTGGCTTGCGGGCCTGCTCCTGCATACGCCACCTCACTAGGTCTTTGGTGCCTTAGTCTCCTCGCATAACATCCACGGGTGACCCCGCAAGCGTGCCCCGCTGCGTACTTTGAAAAAGTATGGCAACATCTTTGATGCAGAATATGAAAGGCCTCGGGGTGTATCCTCGGGATGCTCCGCGAGGGGCAAGGAGCCTCGTGAGGACTCGCGCTTCATGAGCCACTCCCTGTGGAGGATGTCGGCGTTCTGGGATTGGGGGTACCCAGACCTGCCTGCCTGCGGCCCAGTGCGTGGCCCACCTCAACGGCCCAGTACGGCCTGGCGACAAACCCCCGAGGACAAGACCCTCGTGAGGGCCCCGACCTCGCGAGGAGAACGACGCCAAGGCCCCCAGGGGAGCAGCCTCCCCAGGTTGCCTCCCGAGCAGCGGAGATTCCTATGCAGGTGCCCAGCCTCAGGAGGCAGCGATGACGTGAGCCATGATGACAAAGGCAGGCGGGCGCCGGCAGGCGCAGAGGGAACAGTTTCCCTTTTGGTGCTAAGAAGGCAAGGACGTACGCGAGTTCCCAAGGAATACCCTAAAGGTTTCCATTCCGGTGCAACAAGACCAAGACCACGTGCTCGGCAGGACGAATGTCATCGCCGAGCCCACATATGCGTCATGCCCAGTTGCTTTGCAGGCAAAGACCACCTTTAGTTAGGATAAGCTATACCTCCTGTCCCCTTTCAAATTTGGTCGTTGTGGGATCCCTTCCCGCCTGTGTGATAAGGGAAGAGGACCAAGGCCACTATAAATAGGGACTAGCCTCCACCGTAGAGAAGGGACGACCCGCAGAGACCGAACCACCCACAACCAAGAGACCTCGCGAGGTCGCTCACCACTGTACTTGTTCATCCTCAAAACCTCCTCGTGAGGCCAATCCACCAAAAGCAGGAGTAGGGTTTTACACCGCAAGGTGGCCCGAACCTGGGTAAAATCTCCGTGTCCATCTTCTCGCTCGCACGCGTTCGGCAAACCAAGGCTGTGGTGTCGCGAGCTTGAGGCTTGAGCTGGTTGGGATCTTCGCACACGCCCCGGAGTTCGAACCTTCTTGGGTCCGCGAAGCCCCGATTCCGACATTTGGTGCGCCAGGTAGGGGCGTGTCGAGGTCTTTCTTCCGGTCCCGCTTCGTCTCCGCTTCCTCGCTCCCATGGCCGACGCCTGCCGAGTCCGCGCCGAGCGCCGAGCTGCCGGCGTCCCCTAGACGGCGCCTGTGGGCCGCGGTGCCCCGCGCCGCTCCGCTTCTCCTGCAGCCAACGCTTCCACTAGTCCAGCCGTTCAAGAGCAGCAGGACTCGTCGCAGCCACCCACCGCGCGGCGCGATGGCCGCACTGCTACTCCATCCCTCGTCCCCGCCTCAGCATCGCCCTCTTACGCTCGCTACGGGCCGGCGAATGCGTAGGCTGCGCTGTTCATGGCGCGCGAGCTGCTGCGTTACCGCCCCGCCCATGATCGCTACGACGACTGGCTTGGTCGGATCGCCGAGCTTGTCAGCATCGTCGGCGAGGTCCCGGTGCCCACCCACTCGGTCCGTCCTCCGCTCTCCCTGGCGGGCGACGTGGCTCATGGTGCACCTCCTCCTCCTTCTCCGCATGGCGCCGACCCCGAGCCCAGACGCGAAGCGCCTCCGCGCAACCAGCCGCACGGGGCGCCGGTGCAGGCAAGAGATGAAGCAAGTTGCTAGGTGGTGCCACGGCCACGAGGTGACGTGCGCGCACTCCTGGCGCCGATGCGTCGGCATCCAGACCGTGCGCCGCTAGAGGCTGCGGCGCACGAATGCCAAGACCAAGCTCCCCACGAGCGCGTCGCGCCTTTGAGCGGAGCAGGCTGCCGCGCCTTCACCCCGGAGATGTGTCGTGTCACCTGGCCTAGCAAGTTCAAGCCGGACCTTCCCTCGCACTACTATGGCACCCCCGACCCTGCGGAGTTCCTCCAGCTCTACGCGCTGAGCATCGAGGCAGCGATAGACGACGACAAAGTCATGGTGAACTAGTTTCCCATGGCCCTCAAGGGTAGCACGCTCTCCTGGCTCCTCAACCTCCTAGAAGGATCAATCTCTTCCTGGGACAAACTCCGCGAGCATTTCATCGCCAACTTCTAGGGCACCCACGACCACGCCCTCGCGGTGAATGACCTCCAGGGCGTGAAGCAGTAGTCGGGTGAGACCCTGCACAAGTACATACAACGCTTCACGAATGTTCCCCTCAAGATCCCGAAGGCGTCGGATGAGGCAATCATCTCCGCGTTCACCGATGGTGTCAGGGACGTCAAGATGAAAGAGGAGCTCGCCATCCATGATGAACTGTGCTTGGCCCTGGAGATGTTCAACCTGGCGAAGAAGTACGCAAGGGCTGAAGAGGGCCGCCTCTCCGCCTCGAGCTCCCGGAGGCAAACCCTGAAGACAAGAAGGCCAAGGATAAGGAGGCGAAGCGCAAGGGTCCCGCCGTGCTGGCGGCCGAGCCCGAGATGAAGCGTGGTTGTGACCAAGATGAGCCCCCCAAGGGCGGCCGCCCGTTCTGCATCTTCCACTACACCCGCAGCCACAACACCGAAGACTGCCGGGAGCTCAGGACGCTCCGCGACGAGCGCCTCGGCCGTCGCCCCGAGCACGGCGACCGTGGCTACGGCCGTGGAGGGGGCTGCGGTGGAGGCCGCTGGGACAGCCGTGACCCGCGACAGGACTGGCGTGACCAGCCTCGCGAGGACCGCTGGCGTGACGAGCCTCGTGACGGATCCCGGCACGATCAGTCTCATGAGGCCCATCCTTAGAGCAACACTGGCCTCCCTCCGCTGCCACCGCCGCCAAGAGGGAACGACGATGACCGGCGAGACGATGGGGCTGGGGGCTTCCAGGAGCCCCGTGCGATCGCCTGCATCCTGGGTGGTGCTCAGGCCCCTGCCTCGAACCGCATCTTCAAGCAGTTCTCTCGTGAGGTGAATGCAGCCCTCCCGAAGCTCGAGGCCGCGCGCCCCCTTAGGTGGTCGAAGTACGCCATCACTTTCGACTCCAAGGATCACCTCAAGTGCTCAGCCACCGCAGGCACGCTCCCCATGCTCTGCACGCCCACCATCAGCAACGTCCTCGTCACCAAGACCCTCATCGACGGTGGGGCTAGGCTCAATGTCCTCTCTATCGAGATGTTCGAGACGTTGAGGTGCCCTATGATCAGCCCATGCCAACCAAGCCCTTCTCGGGAGTGACCGATGGCTCCACCACTCCCCTGGGGCAGGTGCGCCTCCTAGTCACCTTCGGCAAGCGTGATAACTACCACACCGAGCTCATCGACTTCGACGTCGCCCACATCCACCTTCCGTACAACGCCATCCTCGGGTACCCTGCACTCGCCAAGTTCATGGCGGCAACCCATCATGGCTACAACATCCTCAAGATGCTGGGGAGCGGCGGTGTCATCACGGTCGCCTGCGAGGATGCAGTCTACTCCCTCGAACGTGCTTACCAGGCTGCGGAGGCTGAAAACTCTGACGACGAGGACGGCACCCTGCCTCCTAAGGACACACCCAAGAACAAGAAGCAGCTCCTCCCCAAGAGCCGTCAGGGGTCAGAGACTCCCAAGAACGGTACCTCGGGCCCCGTGCCCATTGCGGGGGCGCCTCTTCCTCCCACATAGGAAGGCGCGCCCGGCGCTTCCCTCAGGGCGGGCTTGGGGGCTTCCATCTGGAGAGCTTTCGACCTGTCCGGTGCAACGAGGGAGGTGCTCGGGCACCACTTGGAGGCGCATTTCGACGCGCGCCCCCACAAGAAAGGAGCACGGCGTGAGGCGCCAGGTTCACGAGAGTTCGTCACCCAAGCGATCGAGGAGCTTCAGGAGGCACTAGCCATGCGCAGCGAGCGTCACACCACACCACCCAGTGCAGCTGCCGCCCCCGACATGGGCGGCAGGCTGTGCGTCTGCGTCAACATAACGGGCCTCAACAGGGCCGGATCTCAGGACCTCTTCTGGCCATCGCGCGTCGGCCGCAGTGGGGGCTATCCTTGCAACTACGTCCGCATGCCTTTCGGCCTCGTGAACGTGGGTGCCATGTACCAGCGCCTCCCGCAGGCTGCGTTTGCGTCTCATGAGGCCCGACGCCGCGCGGTCCTTCAAGAGGTCCCGGCCCTCGCGAGCCCCCTGGGCCTCGCGGGCCCCTAGAGCCTCCGGAGCCTTCGGGATCATGAGGATCAAGCTTCGACAACTACCCCAACGCTTCAGCGCCATCGTACCAGGTGACCTTTTGGTTTGTCCATTTGAGCGCGCCCCTCGGGCTGCATCATCCTCAAGCTGTTAGGGCCCGCCCCTGCAGCTGTATCGTTTTGCGCATGTATCAAAACTGGTTCTGCATTTGATGAATTTCCTAAGTATTCCAACTTGCATGTCCGGTGCTTCGTCACCATGAATGTCGTGCGCCCTAATAACCCCGCCCTCGACCACCTCATGATTAAGGGCTGGCACGGCGTCTGTGCTCGGGTCTGTCCCTGCAGCGTCGATAATTCCAAGCGACCGAGCTCTGACTCATGGGCCAGTCCCGTGCACGTCACCTCCCGGGGTCCTTGGTGCTTTGTCCTCGCATGAGTTAATTGGGAGTGGGTGAGTCATGGCGCATGACCTGGTTCGTATAACCGCAGTTCGGCGTTTCGTCGTCGCGGGAGCCGCGCGGCGTGAGTTTTTTCCTCGGGTTTGTCGCATGAGAAGACTGGGCACGGCGTCTGTGCTCGGGTCTGTCCCTGCAACTTCGATAAACCCAACGACTGATCTCTGTCTGGCAGGCCGGCCCCGCTCACGTCACCTCCTAGGGTCGTTGGTGTTCGTCCTTCTCATGCGGTGGCCTCCGAAGGTTCATTCGGCGCAGGTTGTCCCCACCACACAGGTTTTGTAAGCGCGCCCCGCGCCAGAAGACTCAGGCGCAACCTGCCTTGAGGTATGTCCTCGTGATACCCGTGTTGGCTCACGGGTGTCCATATACACCTCCCCTAGTTCTCTCGTGCCAGCCACACGCACGAACAAAATTGGGCTGTACACGCCCAGAGACTCTAACACAGAGGTCCCTTCCCACTCCCAAGTGGAAGCCCCATGCTCCGCGCTGGCGGACGACACGGTCCTACAATGACTATGCCCATGCCCAAGTGGAAGCCCCATGCTCCGCGCTGGCGGACGACACGGTTGCTCTACGGCTATGCCCACGCCAAGTGGAAGCCCCATGCTCCGCGCTGGTGGATAAACAACTGACGGCGTCCTAGCGGCTGCACCAACCTTAGGACGACCTCTCGGCCCCATCACGCAGCATTCCCCTAGGATGCACGCGCGAGGGGGCTGGACGGGGGCTACGCTCAGGCCATGCCTGGCGCGTGCCACCTCACCAGGTCCCTGGCACCTGGCCTTCTCGCGTCCCTCCTAGGCAAAAGCTGGTGAGGAAAGGTATGGGAGCTGCTCGTACGTCAAGGGGGACCCCTGGGCATCATGACCCAGGGGCCTCACTAGTCACATAGCCCCTCACCCGTTGGTCTCGTCCTGGTGATCCGGACGCGCCAACATCGGTCGAGGTATGCGCGGGATTGGGCCCTGCCGACGCAGAGTACTAAGGCACTCCAAATCGACTTCGTCGTTGTCATGTCTCCTTCATGAGGGCTGCTCGCACGTCAAGGGGGACCCCTCGGCATCGTGACCCAGGGGCCGCACTAGTCACGTAGCCCCTCGCCCCTTGGTCTCATCATGGTGATCCGGACGCCCCAACGGCGGTCGAGTTATGTGCGGGATTGGGCCCTGCCGACGTAGAGCACAAAAGCAAGCAGGAAGGAAACATGGCGCGAAAGCAAATTACAGAATTCAAACAAGTTATTACAAGCACAGGATGTTTTGTGATTCAAACAAGTCTTACGCCTGCACGAGGCATGATAAATGTCGCAGGTCGGAATCTAGGAGGAGGAGCCATCATCGCCAAGGTGCCGCCGCCGATTGCCCCGGCCACGTCGAGCTCGTCATCAACATCGCTATCGACGCATTCGTCGCCACTGCCAGCCTCCACCACAGCGGGCTCGGTGTCAAGGACGCAGCCGAACTTCTTCATCAGCGCACCCACAGAATCCTTCACGGCTGCTGCCGTGGCGGCGTGGGACTCAGGGGCAACCGAGGTCATCACCGCGTTGAAATCAAAGCCGGGCTCGCGGAGGTAGAGGTGGTTGAAGACACGCGTCACAGCCATGGAGAAAAGGCTGCGGCACTCGCCCTCCAGGATGGCGTCCACCCTGGCGACCGCACCTTCGAGCACATCAGTGAGCTTGGAGGAGAGCCCGGCGTAGCCATCCTCAGGATTCGCCAGTGGCTCCCCGAATCCTCCCCTGCAGATGAAGCGCAGCGCCCGGCGAAGCCTGAGCTCGATGGAGGGGAAGGCATCGTGCTCCGCGGCCGCCTTTTCCTCAGCAGCGGCACCGGTCTTCTCCCTAGCATCCAGCTGGGCCGTCGCGTCGGAGAGATGCCGGGCATGGGACGTCTGGGCCTCCACTACCTCATCCCTCAGCTTGGCCAGACGCCCATTCTCCACGGCTTGGTCAGCAGCCGCCTGGGATAGCACGGAGTCGCGATCGGCTAGCTTCGCCTCGTGAGCATTGTGGTCCTCCTCCCGCTGGTGAAGCTGTTGTGCGTGCGTGGCTTGCTCCTCCTGAAGGGCCTTCAGCTTGGCCTCTGCCTCACCACAGCGCTCCGCGGCAGTCGCCGGCTTGGCCACCGCCACGTTGCGAGCTGCCTCGACTTTGGCGGCCTCCCTCTTGCTCTCCGTGGCGGCAGCCTCAGCCCGACCCTAGGCCGTCTTGATGGCTGTGTCAGCCTGGAGCCGCCCGGAGATAAGCTCCAGGTGTTCCCCCGCGAAGGAGCACCTGTCGGCGTCTTGGAGGTCGGCCCGGATCCGGCCGAGTGCGGTATAAGCCTCATCCAAGGAGCCGGGCCCGACCAGAGGGCCGCTGCCCGTGAATGCGAGGGCCTGACCAGGAGGCGGCACTGGCACATCGGTGGGCGCTGCGTCCAAGGGAGTGATGGCGTGGCTGACTTGGGGCGCTGGAGGCTCCAGTCTCTCCTCGAGCACGGCAAGAGCGAAGGACTTCTCAGCCTGATGGCCCACGGGGGCTGACTCCTCCTAAGGCTGCGCCGCAGCGTCCTCAAGGGCGGACTTCGTCAGGAGGGGGCAGGAGATTGCCCCCTCCACTGGCGCTGGAGCCGCCACAGCCGCCGCAAGGGGTGCCGCTTCGTGAGCCTCCGCACTCCCGAGCCCGGCCTCCCGAGCGGCGTCGTCACTATGTCGGGAGAAGGCGTTACGCCCGCGAGCTCGGGCGCAGTGCTGCCCGAGCACTCAAGGGTCGCGCTAGGTTGGTGTGATGCGCTTCCTCGCCCGCCTCGTCCGCGGCCAGAGGCCGATGGCGCCCTCCGGACAAGGGGGCTCCTTTGGCTCGGTGCTCGCCTTCCTCTTCTTCGGCTCGACGATGACCCTGACCATCAAGGAGAGAAGGGGCCATGAGTATGCGCACAATTTATAATCAACCAAAGGCAAGGCTAGTTGATTACTCGTCGGCGGCAACCCACTTCCTTTTTCTCTCCACGTCGTCGGGGGCCGGGATGCCCCCGGCCTTCTTCGGCGTGGCGCTGTCGCCCGGAGGGGTGGCGAGGCCGCCCCGAGGGGCCGCGACCGGAGAGGCCACGTCTGCCCTAGCGGCGGCCGCCCTGTCCTTCGGCTGCGGCCCGGATGGAGACGAGGCCAACATCTCAAGCGCCCTGCTAGAGCGTGGGGAATCCGTCGGAGGAGGCGCGGCTGCGCGTTTCTTCGGGGTCGCCCGACTAGATGCCGACGAGGTTTGGGAGGCAGGCCTTGGCCTCCTGAGGGCCCTGACGAAGCGCAGGGAGTCCGCGGCCGGGGGCTCGTCGGCGTCGTCATCTTCAAGATCGCGGAGGAGCATGCTCTGTGATGGGGGAGACACCTCTACCGGGTCATCATCCTCAGTCTCCTCCGAGTCCCCCTCGCTGCTGGTGTTGCCGGAACACACCGGTACTGGTAGATTGTGGCACTCAGGTGGCGTGAGCCCCCGCTCGTCAAAGGTGGGCATGGCGGCAACCAACTCCCCCCGTCCTCGCGACGGTACAGCAGGGCGTAGGACTCAGGGAGATCCCCAGGGTCGCTGTGGAGCAGGGTAGCCATGGCCCTGCCCAGTTACTCATCTATAAGGATGGCGGATCGAAGCCTGATGGTGTCCCTCGCACGCTCGTACTCCCACATGGGCTTCGAGTGCGATTGGAGCGGCGCCAGGCGTTGCGTCAGGAACTCCCTCACTATCATCGCCCCGGTCAGTTGCTTGGCCTCCATGTCCTGGGAGATCCGCTTCAGGACGGGCTTTGCCCGGGGATCGGTGAGCTTCACGGAGCCCCACGCGAGGGTCTTCTCGGGCAGTTCCGTCGGAAGCTCCAGGCACGCATCAAAGCCCCGGGCATCCAAGAAGACCCAGCGGTGCCTGAAGCCTTCTACCTTCTTCCCGGCCTTCAGGAGCACATTCCCGCTCTGGACCGTGACGAAGGAGGTGCATGCCGACTGCTGCGCACAGTCGTGAAGCCACAGGCTGAAGTAGTGGCCGAAGAGGGCCATTGAGGGCCTCACGCCCACGAAGGCCTCGCAGTAGAAGGCGAAGACAGACAGGAGTAGGACGGAGTTGGGCTGAAGATGGAGGGCCTGGATCCCGTAATGCTCGAGGATGGCGGAGAAGAATCCCGAGAAAGGCGGAACGCGCCCAGAGAAGATGCTGTGAAGGAAGAAGGGGTAGACTGTCTTCGCCAAGGTGTGCTCCTCCTCAGAGCCGCACCAGATCAAGGTCTGCCCCCACTCATTGGTGTGGCCCGCTGTCAACGGGAGCGCAGGTTTGAGGTCCCCCTCCTTGGCGATGGTGGATTCTGTAAGCGCCAGCGAGGGAGAAGAGGAGGTCGAGGCCTGGGCCTCAGGTTTCGAATTCCCGGCAGGCGCCATCTGAAGGATTCTGGGGATTGGAGGAGCAAGAGAAAGGGTGACGCTGTGTCAAGATCTGGAGGAAGCTCTCGCAAGGGCGCAAGGAAGGAGAGCAATGATGGCTCGGCATTGGGCGCCGGGCTTTTGTTGGCCTGGGCAGTTGCTGAGGCGATGTGGGAGCGGAGGCGCCCGTGTCCTGCCATGCACCATGCGTTGAGCTGGCCCGCAGGCGTTTGGGGCCCGTGGCATTTTGGCCTTTCTTCCTAGGCTTCACCCCAAAGCCAGCCCGAGCGCGCCTTGGGCTCGGGGGCTATTGTCGGCGTTCTGGTATCGAGGGTACCCAGATCTGCCTGCCTGTGGCCCAGCGCGTGGCCCACCTTGACGGCCCAGTACGGCCTAGCGACAAACCCGCAGGACAAGACCCTTGTGAGGGCCCTGGCCTCGCGAGGAGAATGACGCCAAGGCCTCCAGGGGAGCAGCCTCCCCAGGTTGCCTCCCGAGGAGCAGAGATTCCTATGCAGGTGCCCAGCCTCAGGAGGCAGCGATGACGTGAGCCATGACGACCAAGGCAGGCGGGCGCCGGCAGGCGCAGAGGGGACAGTTTCCCTTTTGGTGCTAACGAGGCAAGGACGTACGCGGGTTCCCAAGGAATGCCCTAAAGGTTTCCATTCCGGTGCAACAAGACCAAGACCACGAGCTCGGCAGGACGGATGTCACCGCCGAGCCCACCTCTGTGTCACGCCCAGTTGCTTTGCAGGCGAAGACCACCTTTAGTCAGGATAAGCTGTACCTCCTGTCCCCTTTCAAATTTGGTCGTTGTGGGATCCCTTCCCGCCTGTGTGATAAGGGAAGAGGACCAAGGCCACTATAAATAGGGACTAGCCTCCACCGTAGAGAAGGGACGACCCGCAGAGACCGAACCACCCACAACCAAGAGCCCTCGCGAGGTCACTCACCACTATACTTGTTCATCCTCAGAACCTCCTCGTGAGGCCAATCCACCAAAAACATGAGTAGGGTTTTACACCGCAAGGTGGCCCCAACCTGGGTAAAATCTCCGTGTTCATCTTCTCGCTCTCACGCGTTCGGCAAGGCAAGGCTGTGGGGTCACGAGCTTGAGGCTTGAGCTAGTTGGGATATTCGCACACGCCCCAGAGTTCGAACCTTCTTGGGTCTGCGGAGCCCCGATTCCGACAGAGGATCCTCTCCAGGCCATGCACCCTGAGGGAGCTAAGTTCGGACACCCCTCGGGGACTCCTCCCTCTCTTTCCCTTCTCGGAAAGGTCTGACTCCCTCGACACGAGCCGCCTGCGCGTCAAGGGGGGGGTGCCTGAGCATCACACCTCAGGGATCCCTACCACCCCTAAGAGCCCTGCACCCTCTGGTCTTGCTGAGCACACACTCTTGGCTCACCAGCGATGGTGTACTCTTCCTTGGGGGCTGGGTCCCAGCAACGCAGGGCACTGAGGCAACATAAAAAGGTGAAGAAGAGCCTCGAGAGAAGGGAGAGAACACACAAATAATCGAATACTTAACACTAAAACACCAAGGAAGTTTCTAACTCCCCACGAGGACGCACCTACTTTGTTACAATAGTAGGCCAGAAAGAGCCTAGGTGTAAGGAGCGCCCCCAGCATCGGCCTCGCTATCGTTGCGAGGGGCTCGTCACGGCCCTGGCCGCCGTCGAGATCGAAGGCGTATAGCTGGACGAAACTGGCCACCTGCTCCTTCACGGCCATTTCTAGGCTCCCGCGGAGTTCCCTTGGGACCGGGGCCACAATCTAGCCAAGGTTGATGCAGCGATTGACGTAGAGGAGGTTATAGAAGAGTCGCATCGTCGCCTGGGTCAGCAGGTCGTGGCTCACCTCCTCGGTGGCAACATCCGCCTCGCTCAGCTGCTCCCTAAGGCCGTCAACTTCGGCCTGAAGCTCACCCTGACAAGCCTCGAGCTCCTCCTGCTTCCCAAGGGAGTCCTGGGATGTCGCTAGCTTGTGCTCCTTCGCCTCCAGGCTCTTCTTCTCCGCCTCCTGTGAGGATTCGGTAGCTGCAAGCCAACACTCCAGAGCGTCGGCACTCTGCTCACGGGCAGCGAGCTGCTTCTCCCGGGCCTTAGCGGCCTCCTCCCTCACGGCAAGGCGAGCCTCGCGCGAGATGGCCTAATCCCGGAGCACCTTGTCTTGGGCGTCAGCCTCGTCTCGCTGCCGCTGGGCCGCCTGGGCGTCTTCTCGAGCCTTTGAGACAGCCGCATGGGTGTCTTCGGCGAGCCGCTCGTCCTGTGCCTGGGCCTCCTCGCTCTTCAGGCGATCCCGCTCGGCCGTGTTGGTGCACTAGGAATGGGGTACCCAGTGCCCCTGACTTATGCACAGGCAGTAGTAGCAAAACCCCGCCAACACCAATCCAAGCCACAGAAGCCACTCTACGAGAGATCAAGGAGCGCATCAAGAAGACCAAGACCCCGGCGGAGGCAGCCTACGCTGGCTAGCAGAGCCGGCAAGCTCAATGCAACGGCCCAGGAGGGGCCCAAACCGCGCCAGCCACGACCCCGGTGCCTGCCGGGGACCGAGGCACACACATCTTCGGGAAGACCCGACAAGCCATCCCCCGGCAGGCGCGAGCCAATCGGCCACCGCTCCACCGCATCGCGATGCCAGTCACTTGTCGATGCGGTGTCGAGCTCTCAGGTGGCTAAGTGGCTCTCGCTAAGCACGTGGCGACACACCGGAAGACAGATTATATCCATATGACACCCATCCAGAGGCGTGTCAAGACACAAAGCACCAGGCAGCCAAGCGGTGGTAGAAGCTTGCCGGGGATGCACCCCCGCACACCACCTAGGCTAGCATTTATGGCATTTTGTCCTAAGTGCCAGAGTTAGGTATGATAGCACTGTTAGCTATCTAATCATTCAGTAATGTCTGTTTTGCCACTGTGGTTGCCCCTTGCCCTATAAAAGGAGGCCCAAGGCAACCTAGCTCAAGATTCGGACCCTTGGACACTTGTACTAGCGTAGTAGCTCACCCGGAGGCATCTCTTGCCGGGTTTGAGCGCTACGCAAGCTTCGTGTTCCCCCATCCAATCCACCAAAGCAGGAGTAGGGTTTTACGCTTCCCAGCGGCCCGAACCTGGGTAAAACACCAGTGTCCCATTGTCGTGCTGTCCCATGGTCTCTGCTCTTTGTGCAACGTGACCTCTCCCCCGCCGAACCACAAAGGGACCCTTGGTCCCATAGGTGATCATGTGCATCCTGCCCCGATATCTTTGGCACACCAGGTAGGGGGCGTCATTTGCTCGAACCTGAGATTGTGAGCAGCGCGTCGATCTTCGTCGCCACCTTCTTCATCCATGGCTCCCAAGAAGAAGACCGGCGCGGCGGCGCATCCCTCCCCTTCGAAGGCCCCCTCGCACGCAGCCGCAGGCACCACTGGCACCGCGGCGGCGGCGAGTGAGGTAGGCGTCGTGGGCGACGCGACTGGCACAGGTGGCGCCACTGTCGTGTCCCAAGCGGCTGGAACTGGGGCAAGGAACGCCGAAGAGGAGCAATAGCAGCAACATCCTGGCGAGCCCAGCCCTAGTGCCGGAGGAGGAGGAGAACCTCATCCTCCACCTCCCTGCCGCACTTGTGGCCGCGGCCGCGACAGCGGTGCCCAATCTGGGGTCAGCCGTGATCCTCCAGTAGCGCCTGTCATGGGCGCGGCTGCTGGGCACGCGCCTCACCCAGAGCAAGACGGAGCACCAAGAGGGGCCGTGGACCCGCAGGCTCGACCTCCTCCACGTCAAACCACCTCGGCGACCGGTGCACGACGACAAGGACGTGGCGACGCTCCTCTTTGTTCCACTAGTAGTCGAGCGACATCGCGGTCTGCCTCCTTAGCCATGCCGGCCATGGTAGCGGAAGCAATGGCACGGGCCCAACTGCTGCTAAACTTCCCGCCGGAGGCAGACAAGATGGACGAGTGGAGAGCCACCATCCAAAGCTTGATTGGCTTCGTTGAAGCCAGCAAATCACAGCATGCAGAGCCGTCGGGATACCCATGGACAGTGATGGCGCCTCGGGCTGACGGTCGCGTCGAGGGTGCTGCCCCAACGGTGCAATACCCTCCGCAACAACAAGCCTAGAGGCAGCCACAACAAGCTCCACGTGCCGACGAGCCCAACGAAGTATCCATGGTCTCCTCTGGCCCACACGATCGTCAGGACCAGCGGCGGGTCCAGGAAGACTGGTGGAGGGAAGACATGCGCGTCACCATAGAGCGATGCCGGGAAGCACACCACCAATCCGACAAGCACAACGGCCCAGACGATGGTGACCCCGCGCCCAGTGTTGGCGGGTACCTACCTTACGAGGTTGGGTGCCCTGCCTTCACTCGCGAGCTGCGATAGGTCCGCTGGCCGTCGACCCGAGCTTTCAAGCCTGAGCTGATAGAGAAATACGACGGGAAGCTAAACCCGACAGAATTCCTGGGCATCTATACGATAGTCGTTCAAACCACTAGAGGAAGAGATGATAAGGTGCTCGCCAACTATTTCCCTTTGGCACTCAAGCCAAATGTGAGATCGTGGTTGATGCACCTGCCGGAGAACTCCATTTCATCATGGCCTGACTTGTGCAACGAGTTTGTCGGCGCCTTCACAGGTGGCCACCAAGAGACAAGACAACTCAACGACTTGCAAGTCCTCCCGCAGAAGGAGGGAGAAACTTTGCGGAAGTACATCCAGACATTCAGTCGACTGCATCGCAACATTCCAGAGATACACCCCGCAGCCGTGATTGTCGCGTTCCATTCGAACGTGTGCAATAGGAGGATGCGGGCCAAGATGAATGTGAAGCCCCCCATGACCGTCAATGAGCTATACACGATGGCGGACAAGTGTGCTCGTGCTGAGGAAGGAAGGCGACTCCCCGGAGAGGAGGCTGGCGTTGAAGTTGACTCCGACCATGACGATGCCCCTGGATCGAAAGGGAGAAGCCGAAGGTGCAACAAGAAGCGCAAGGGAAAAGCAGTGTTGGCCGTTGAGAGATCTGGTAACCTCGCTGCCGGCAAGAAGGCCAAGGCCGAAACCCCGGCAAGGGAGCTTCCGCGTGCGCTGATTGCCGGGAGGCCGCCGCAGCAGAGAAAACCGGAAAATCCGATGGGTCGTACTGCAAGATCCACCGCACCAAAGGCCATGATCTCCAATAATGCCGCCAAGTTGAGCAGCTTGCTGAGAAGCAGAAGGCTGAATACGAGAAGAGTGACAAGGAGAGAAGCCAAGATGGTGCTGCCGGGAAGGGCCGTGGTGGTAGAGGAGTCCGTCGCGGCAAGGCCCCGCAGCAGAAGGAGAAACCTGCTAGAGGTCTTGAGAAGAAAGAAGATGATATGAGTGATGATGAGGATGATGAAGAGTCCAGTGATCGAGAATTCCAGAAAGCAACTGAAGCCATGTGTGTTGACGGAGGTGCATCCTTGCATTCCTCTCACCACCAGCTCAAGCAGTGGGTGCATGAGATCAACGCCGTGGAGCCAGCTGCAGAATCCAGGAAGCCACTCAAATGGTCCCGCATGCCTATCATCTTTGATGAAGAGGATCATCCTAATCGCACCACTGCGGTCGGATGTTTGCCGTTGTTGGTCTCCCCAGCGATCCGCAACCTCAAAGTAACCAAGATGTTAGTTGACGGCGGTGCGGGGTTGAACTTAATCTCCCCTAGGGTGGTTGAAAGGCTACAGATCCCTGGCGGAGAGCTCAACGCTATGGGTACGTTCCAAGGAATCAACCCCAGCAGGAGCAGACCCAATGGAAAGATCACCTTACCTATGACGTTTGGCGGGGAGTTGAACTACCGGACCGAGAAAGTGGTGTTTGACGTAGTCGAGCTCCCCTGCCTTATAATGGAATTCTTGGTCGCCTAGCTCTGGCAAAATTCATGGCAGCATCCCACTATGCTTACAACACTTTGAAGATGCCAGGGCCCATGGGAATCATCTCCATCCCATCTGATAAAAAGGATGCAGTCATATGTGTGGATAAGATGTATCAAGACGCGGTAGCAGCTGAAGTCGTAGAAGCCCCAGCTCCCGCCAAGGAATCGAGGAAAGAGAAGAAGTCTAGCACAGACGCCGGCAAGGACTCCGGGAAGCGCGCCTCTTCGGAGTGCGCTGCACCTGTCGATGACCTGCCGGAGAATTCCACTAGCAAGAGATCCAAGGTCACTTACCCTGCGACGAATAAGGTCCCTGCAAGGCATGATGGCACTGATGGTACGTTTACCATCAATGCCACCCTTAATGACAAATAGGAAAGCACACTCGTTGCCTTCCTGCGGGCGAATGTCGATGTGTTTGCTTGGCAACCATCTGACATCCCCGGTGTTCCCAGGGAGGTAATTGAGCACCACCTTGCTGTTTGCCCTCATGCCAGACCCATCAAACAGAAAGTTAGAAAGCAAGCCTTGGAGCGGCAGTAGTTCATTGCCGAAGAGATCAAGAAACTCGAAGCAGCTGGTTTGGTCAGGGGAGTGTTTCATCCGACATGGTTAGCCAGCCCAGTAGTGGTGCGCAGGGCGAATGGAAAATGGAGGCTTTGCATTGATTTCACTGACTTAAACAAGGCGTGCCCGAAGGACCCTTTTCCCTTGCCGCACATCGATCAGATCGTTGACTCCACTTCCGGGTGTGACTTTTTTTCCTTCTTGGACGCATACTCCGGATACCACCAGATATTCATGGCCAAGGAAGATGAGGAAAAGACCGCGCTCATAACTCGGTGTGGCACGTACTGCTTTCTATGTATGCCCTTCGGGTTAAAGAGCACTGGCTCTACCTTTGCGAGGGCCGTGCAGATTGGATTAGAACCTCAGTTGCACAGGAACGTGGAAGCTTACATGGATGACATAGTAGTCAAGACCAAGGATGAAGCAACTCTCATACAAGACTTGGAAAAAACTTTTATCAACTTGCGCAATATCTATTTGAAGCTCAACCCTGAGAAGTGTGTAATTGGTGTCCCATCCGACAAGCTGCTTGGGTTCTTTGTGTCTCGGCAGGGAATAGAAGCCAATCCCGAGAAGATCAAGGCCATCAAGCAGATACAAGCGCCCAAATCCGTCAAGGACGTAAGGTGCCTGGCCAGATGCATTGCCACGTTGAGTAGGTTCATCTCCAAATCCGCTGAACGCGCCCTGCCATTTTTCAAGATTCTGAAGAAGGCAGGCCCGATGAGGTGGACCCCGGAAGCAGAAGCAGCGCTGTAGGACCTAAAAGTTTACCTTTCCTCCGCTCCCACCTTGGTCGCGCCTAAACCACAAGAACCGTTGCTGCTATACTTGGCGGCAACGAATCAAGTGGTTAGTGCAGCGCTGGTGACGCAGCGAAAAGTGGATGAGGATGAAGCTGCTGCGACTGATGGCACCGGGGGTGGAACCGAAATATGCGTGTCAGGACCAGATACAAGCCAAGGGGAACCAGAGCCGGCAAGCGAAGGCAGTTTCAAGAAAGTGGCGAAGAAGAAAGTGGTGCAGCGACCAGTATACTTTATCAGCTCCTTGTTACAAGGGGCGAGGTCAAGGTACTCTGGAGTGCAAAAGCTGATCTTCGGCCTTCTCATGGCCTCGAGGAAGTTGCGCCACTACTTCCAAGCCCATGAGATCACTGTTGTCACTCGCTTCCCGCTGCAGCGTATATTGAGGAACCCTGAAGCCACCGGCAGGATAGTTGAGTGGGCACTAGAGCTGTCAAGTTTTGGTTTAAAGTACGAGAGCACTTCCACAATCCAGAGGAGGGCGTTGGCGGAATTCATTGCAGAATGGACACCCACGCCAGACGAAGAGGTTCCAGAGACAATTCTCCTGGGCAAAGAAGCGCCTGAAGAGTGGATCATGTACTTTGACGGTGCTTTCTCGCTTCAGGCGCAGGAGCGGGCGTGCTCCTCATCGCCCTACCGGAGAGCATCTCAAGTATGTGGTTCAAATGCACTTTCCCCGAGAGGAAGCCACCAACAACACCGCTAAGTATGAGTGGCTCCTTGCCGGACTCAAAATCACGGTGGAATTGGGAATCAAGAAACTGATCATCCGAGGAGATTCTCAACTTGTGGTGAGGCAAGTTAACAAAGATTACCAGAGTCTGTTGATGGAAGCATACATGGAAGAGGTGAGGAAGCTGGAGGAACACTTTGATGGATTGCAAGTAGAGCATGTACCACGTACAGAAAACAACATCACTGATCATCTATCAAAGTGTGTTGCGCAAAAGCTCCCTGTGGAACCAGGAGCCTTTATCCTCCACCTCACTCAGCCATCAGTATCACCGTCAACGATGACCAGGAAAAGAAGAAAGCTGAACTCCGGCAAGCACTTCCCGGCAGAACTACCCGAAGCCGCTGGTAGAGAAGCTGTCGGGGGCAGCCCTGTTCCGGTTGGTGAGCAGCTCCCTCCTGCCGGACCCCAGGTCCTCGCAGTCGAGGTAAGCGCTCCCACGGACGAGGAGATGCATTTAGTCCTCGTTGTCGAGCCACAGGCTCCAGCTTGGGCACATCACATAGTCTATTTCCTTCAAATAGGAGAACTTCCCGAAGAACAAGCAGAACCCGAAAAAGTAGCCCGCCAATCTATTATGTACCAGTTTGTCGATGATACTCTATACAGAAAAAGACCAAACGGTGTGAAATTAAGGTGCGTTTGCCGGGAAGATGGACTGAAGATGTTGGCAGAAATTCACAGAGGCGTGTGTGGGTCTCACATTGGATCAAGGGCCCTTGCCGGAAAAGCCTTCCGACAGGGTTTCTATTGGCCCACTACCCTCCAAGATGCAACTAAGCTAGTCACCAAGTGTGAAGCCTGCCAGTTCCATTCCAAGAACATCCATCAACCAGCACAAGCCCTCCAGATGATCCCTTTTTCCTGGCCATTCTCGGTCTGGGGGCTCGATATTTTGGGCCCCTTTCCCCGTGCCGTCGGGGGCTTTGAATTCTTGTTCGTAGCAATCGACAAGTTTACAAAGTGGCCAGAGGTGGAACCAGTGAGGAAGGTGACCGTGCAGTCAGCTATCAAGTTCATGAAAGGGCTGGTGTGCCATTTTGGATTGCCCAACAGGGTGATCACCGATAATAGCACCCAGTTCACGAGCCGCGCCTTTATGCAATACATCCAAAGCCTTGGAAGCAAGGTCTCCTTCGCCTCTGTTGCCCACCCAAGAAGCAACGGGCAAGTCGAGAGGATGAATGCTGAATTGCTACGTGGACTCAAGACAAGAACTTTCTATAGACTGCGGAGGTGCGGCAACCATTGGATAGATGAGCTGCCGGTGGTTCTTTGGTCCCTCAGGACGACACCAAATCGAGCTACCGGCCAGACGCCCTTCTCCCTAGTGTATGGGGCGGAAGCAGTTCTCCCCACGGAACTCATATACGGGTCACCTCGAGTACTTGCGTACGATGAAGTAGTGCAAGAGCAGCTACGGCATGACGATGCCATGCTCCTCGAGGAAGATCGTCTCCAGGCCGCTGTGCGTGCTGCACGCTACCAGCAAGCCCTGTGCTGCTATCATAGCCGCTGGGTCCACGCCCGGAGCCTTGAGGAAGGCGACCTTGTCCTTAGGCGTGTTCAGTCCGCCAAGGGTACCAACAAGTTTACGCCAAAGTGGGAAGGCCCTTACCGGGTAGCACGACTCACCAGACCTGGCGTAGTTCGTCTGGAAACCGAAGATGGCATCAAAGTGCTTAACGCATGGAATATTGAGCATCTTCGTAAGTTATACCCACAAGGCGCGGTTGCCGGGCTCAGTCCCCGGCAACCACCTTTTGTACAAGCCTTGCTGAAGTGCATGTAACCATCTGTAAAAAGCCAGGCGCAGACCCTGTGCATGCCATAATAAAGCTAGGCATTGCATCATATCATCGAATTGCATGTTTACTATGCATTTTTTTCGTTGCAATGTTATCACTTCAAAGTTTTAGAAATTTACTAGAGTACTTGATGAGCGTGTGATCCTTGTCACTGCATTCTCTTTCCCCAAAGGACAGAGGCCACTTGCCTTACATGTTTTACCGCCAGGAAAACAAAGAAGAAGGACAAAGAGATAAGGACGGCGGCCCATCGTACTACAGAAAGGGATACTGCCTGAAGAGATAAGTCTAATCATGTATCCCTAACTCAGTGACATTTGCTCTCTTAAGGAAATCTTTTGTTGTCCTTTTTGGCTATGAGCAGTGGGATCCTTTACGCAATGGAAACCCTTGTTGGGACGAGCCGTCCCCCAGCTCCCATCACTTATCAGCTATGGGGGACCGCGCCGATACTGACAGGGGGCTTTGCCGGGGGGTGATACCAGCCTGCTGTCGGGAGTTCGCTCCCCCCTTGGCTCTCGCGGTTAATACTGACCCGGCAAATAGTTTCATGCAGCAAAGACGAACATGCTGACACAGTACATATGAGGAAAGAAAAATATATTACTTAAGAAAGAGAAATAGCATTCTTTCATTCATTTTCGGTAGAAAATGGATAAAGATACATTAGAAGACACCCCCTTTTTAACAAATCTTTATTTGACTTTCTTCCCTAGGAGCGAGCTACAAAGAGAAAAAGGACGAAGGGAGGACCTAAGCAGAAGCCCAGCCTGACCCCATCAGGACTGGCAGGGCACGACTCGGCAGGACCACCGGCAGAGAAGACGAAGCTGAAGTCCATGAGCCTGCCAAGGCCCAGCTGGGAGGAGGAAGCGGCACCCACGTCAAGAGCCCCCGACAAATCGTTTTGCCGGAGGGGAGCTCGCTGAAGGTGATGGTGCGACCGGCGATCAGCTAGACTCCAGGCCATCGTACTCCGACCTGACGGCTGATAACCCACAATTATAGGGGATTGCAATAGTTTTCGAGGGTAGAGTATTCAACCTAAATTTATAGATTCGACACAAGGGGAGCCAAAGAATATTTGCGAGTATTAGCAGCTGAGTTGTCAATTCAGCCACACCTGGAGATTAAATATCTGCAGCAGAGTGATTAGTACCACAGTAATATGATAGTTTTGGTAGTAGTAGCAGCAATAACGGTAACGGTAGCAGTGATAGCAATAGTTTTGTAGCAGTTGGAACAGTAGCAGCAGCAGTAGTAACTTAGCAAGAACAATAAGTGGAAAACTCGTAGGCACTGGATCGGTGAACTCGTTGGATGATATTCATCATATAACAGTCATAACCTAGGGTGACACAGAACTAGCTCCAGTTCATAAATGTAACGTAGGCATGTATTCCGTAAATAGTCATACGTGCTTATGGAAAAGAACTTGCATGACATCTTTTGTACTACCCTCCTGTGGAAGCGGGGTCCATAAGGAAACTAAGGGATATTAAGGCCTCCTTTTAATAGAGAACCGGAACAAAGCATTAACACATAGTGAATACATGAACTCCTCAAACTACGGTCATCACCGTGAAGTATCCCAAATATTGTCACTATGGGGTTGATGGATCATAACACGTAATAGGTGCATACGACTAGGCAAGACCGGATCAAGAATATAGATATAATGGTGATAACATAAACGGTTTAGATATGAAATCATGGCACTCGGGCCCTAGTGACAAGCATTAGGCATAGCAAAGTCATAGCAACATCAATCTCAGAACATAATGGATACTAGGGATCAAGCCCTAACAAAACTAACTCGATTAAATGATGAATCTCATCCAACTCCTCACCGACCAGCAAGCCTACGAAGGAATTACTCACTCTTGGTGGGGAGCATCATGGAATTGGTGATGGAGAAGGGTTGGTGATGATGAAGACCGAAGATTCTCCTCTCCGGAGCCCCAAACGGGCTCCAAATCTGGCCTCCCGATGAAGAACAAGAGGTGGCGGCGGCTCCGCATTGTAAAACGCGATGAAACTTTTTCCTTGATTTTTTTTCTCCAAAAATAGGAATTTATAGTGCCGGAATTAGGGTCAGTGGGGCCCCGAGGTGGGCACAACCCACCAGGGCGCGCCTGGGGGGGCTGGCGCGCCTTGGTGTATCTTGCCCAGCGAGGGGCCCCCCTCCGGTGGTTCTTGGCTCCTGTATTTTTTATTTATTCTAAAATAAATCTCCAAAAATTTCGTCCAATTCCGAGAACTTTTATTTCTACACAAGAAACAACACCATGGTAGTTCTGCTAAAAACAGCGTCAGTTCGGGTGAGTTCCATTCAAATCATGCAAATTAGAGTCCAAAACAAGGGCAAAAGTGCGAGGAAAAGTAGATACGACGGAGACGTATCAACTCCCCCAAGCTTAACCCATTTCCTATCCTCAAGCAATTCAGTTGACAAACTGAAAGTGATAAACAAAAACTTTTACGAACTCTTTTGTTCTTGTTTACATACATATGCTCAAGTAGCACCCAGGTTTTCAGCAAAGATTATGACTAACCATACCAACAATAACTGTTAGAAATTATATTAACTCATATCAATAACATAAGCAACTAGCGAGCAATAATAAGATATCTCAAATGCCAACACTTTGTCAAAACAATCAGGATACAATATGACAATAGTGGTATCTCGCTTGCCCTTTCTGAGACCGCAAAACATAAATGCATAGCACCTCCAAAGTTCAAGCAGCGACTAAACATTGTAATTCTTGGAAGAAAAGATCTAGTCATGATGCTCCCAACATCAACTATACACAATGCATGAGGATGACAATAGTGCTCTCAGGTCTGGCGCTTATTTGAGAAGGTGATGACTCAACATAAAAGTAAATAGATAATCCCTTCGCAGAGGGAAACATGGATTTGCAGAGGTGCTAGAGCTCAAAGCTTAAAACAGAGATAGATATAATTTTGGGAGGTACACCCTTCCAGTCAACGTTACGACCAAGAGTTATCAATATCTTCCATGCTAAACAAATTAGCGACGGTTCCCAAGTGGTAAAAGTAAAGGTTTACTCCCCCTCCACCAGCAATCACACTCCACGGCTAGCCGCATCCACGGGTATCGTCCAAACCAACAACATTCCGGGGGGAGTTTTGTTTAATTATTTTTGATTTTTGATTTCGGGACTGGGAATCCCTATTACCGCCCCTCTCGTGTAAGGACGAGTGAATAAACACTCATCATGAGAATAACCCGCTCAGCATGGAAGATACTGACCGCCCCCTGTCGCCCCATGAGCGGTCCAGGCACACAAAACAGATGTTCATTTGAATTTTTAGAGATGGAACATACAAATTTACTTTGGAACGGCAGGGTAATACCGCATATAGGTAGATATAGTGGACTCATCTGGAATAACTTTGGTTTAAGGATTTTGATGCACAAGAAGTATTCCCGCTTAGTACAGGCAAAGGCTAGCAAATAGATTGAGAAGCGGCCAGCTAGAGAGCGAAAACAGTCATGAACATGCATTACATATAATAAACATTGACTACTAGCATGAGTAGGATATGGACACCATGAACATAAATATCATGAAGGCTATGTTGGTTTTGATTCAACTACATGCGTGAACATGTGCCAAGTCAAGCCACTTGAAACATTCAGAGGAGGATACCATATCATCATACCGCATCACAACCAGTTTAATGCATGTTGACGTCCAAGATCAATTATTATCCACTCCTAGCTACTTAAGCTTGGCATGAACAACTATAATCTCTAATGGTCATTGCAAACATGTTTGATCATAATATGCTGAATCAAGGATGCTAGGTTAAACATATTTACAAAAACATAAACAATTTGAGTTCATACCCACTTTTCTCTGCCACATTCACATCATCAAATATCATCATTATTGCCTTTCACTTGCACGACCGAATGATAAGAAAATAGTAATAATGCAAGAGTGTCGTGGACTAAGCTAGAAACTGCAACATTTTATTCAAGAGGAGAAGACAAGGTAAAATGGGCTCTTTGTTAGATTAACAATGATGCATATGAGAGCCACTCAACATTTTTATCGTGGTCTTCTCCTTGGTACGACTCAAACAAAAGGAAAAGAATTTCAGAGAAACACACTGAAATATTTTTGGAGTTTTTGTTTTTTCTTGAAGAAAGCAAATTAAAGAGGGAAAAACAAAAATGAGAAAAACTATTTACACGGGAAAGCTCCCAACAAGTAAAAGAAGAAACGAGAAATGTTTTTGGGTTTTCTTTTGATACTACAATTAAACTAAGCTAGAAAGAAAAACCGAAAAGAAGTAGGAAATATTTTTGGATTTTCTTAAAGTTTCTCAAACACACAAGAAGAAAGCGAGAAAACAAATTTAGCATGGATATTACAATGAAAAAGTATGAACACCGACAATTGGAATGAAATGTGTGAAAATGAATGTAATGTCGGTGGAAATACGTACTCCCCCAAGCTTAGGCTTTTGGCCTAGCTTGGTAATCACCATTCGTAGAAACCATCCGGTCCCAAGTCAAAGTGAGGTGGAGGCTGCACCTGAGCGTCCCACCCCTGGGGCTCCTCCTCAACAGCTGCTAAGTTGCTCCGGTAAGTTGTAATGTAATCTGGCATAATCCTGTATCCATTCCTAGCAATAGAATCAAACAGAGCAGGTGCAGGCAACGAAATAATATCACGAGTTTCTACATTGAATAATAGGTTGTAACGAATGTCACGGAGAGAATCAGTTACATCAATAAGTTGGTGATCCTGCAACGCCCTGTGAACAAGATAAACTTGGGACAAGAGATAATCATGTGGATGAATCTGAACATTAAAGTGTCTCGCTAAGCGAGTAGCATAGATGCCACCATGTATTTTCCCTTAGTCCTGCTAAGGTGTAAGCGACGTGCAATAATAGCCCCCATACTAAAGGTGTGATCATCATACAGTGCACGGCGTAAAATAGCGAAGTCGGGGGCACTGAGTGCGCCAACCTTCTCCCTAGCGGTTGAACACTTCGCGATGCACAGAGCAAAGTAATGCACTGAAGGAAACTGCCGACTGGTAGCAGTAGCGTTCGACACGCCTCTATCCTCACACACTATTAAAGTGAGGAGAAAGTCCTCAAACTCCGCTGGTCTAGGTTCTCTCAATTCCCCATCAGAGGGGATCAAGCATATGTCACAAAAGTCAGTTAGCGACATTTTGTGAGTTTCAGCATAAAGGGTAAATTGCACCTCAGGGGGATTATTCTTCCTCGGGAAATGAAAACTTTGCACAAAGGAATTTGTAAGGATGTGATATTGGTCACACTTAGCTGCGAGGAACTCGGTCAACCCAGCGTTTGCAACAAATTGAGCGAACTATTGATGGAACCCGGCCTCCTCCATGAAGGCATCATGCGGCCATTCGCACGGTCGCACCTCCACCTTTCGTAGAGTGTGAATGTCATTATCTGACGATTCCTCAATGACTCCTTTGGCACTTTTCTTGGAGGAAAACTTCCTAAAGAAATCCATCTTATTCCTATAATAAAAATTCTGAAAATTTTAGCCTATAAATTTTTTATCAACAAAACTTCGTGAAATTGATAGCAACTACTCCTAAACATGCATAGAGGCCATATTAAGCATTCAAACTACTTAGAGATCTAAGAATTCAACATGCAAGCTCATCTACAGAAGCACCAAGAGTAGCTAATTACTCTAAAAATAACCCACTAAATCAAAAACTAATTGGAGCAATGGAGGAGTCACATACCAAGTAGCAATCCCTCCAAACAGTTTCAGAAATGGAGCTTCAAGCTAAGAGATCGAAATCCGCGGGTTTGAGAGCAAGAACATGGGAATGGTGGCTGTGGTGATTTTTTTCTGGAGGTAGGGGATGATGTGAGCTAAGGGAATAAGTGAGGGGGGCCCACGTGGGGGCCACAACCCACCAAGGCGCGCGCCTGGGGGTGCTGGCGTGCCCTAGTGTCTTGTGGGCACCAGGTGCACCCCCCCTCTAGTATTATTTGCACCAGAAATTTAGAAATATTCGGGAAAAAATCATATTAAATTTTCAGAACATTCTGAGAACTTTTATTTTTGGGTCAAATTTTTTTATTGCACGGAGAAAACAAAAAACAGGATAATCATGGCATTTTATTTTATTTGACTAACTAAAAAAGAAAATAAAAGGTGGGAGCAGAGAGTTGTGCCTCCTAGATTCATCGACTTCATACCTCTCAAAAAGGATCCATTAATAAGGTTGATCAAGTCTTATTAACAACCACTTCTGATTAGCATGAAACCGAAGAACTTTCGTAAAACACTAAGTTACCTCAATGGGGATTTGCATGTCCCCAACAATAAGTATATCATATTTCTTTTTGGCAGTAGATAGAGGTAATTGAAAACTTCCAATAGTGATGGTCGGAGATTCTTCAATAACATTTATACCATTCACTTGGAATTGTTTCTTCGGAAAGTGCACCGTATGCTCATTACCATTGATATGAAAAGTGACTTTGCTTTTATTGCAATCAATAACCGCCCATGCAGTATTCAAAAAGGGTCTACCAAGGATAATCGACATGTTGTCGTCCTTGGGCATATCAAGAATAACAAAGTCCATTAAGATTGTAACATTTGCAAGAACAACGGGCACATCCTCACAAATACCGATAGGTATGGCAGTTGATTTGTCAGCCATTTGCAATGATATTTGTCACAGCCCTAGTTAACTTTGCTTGACATTGCATTCATGCATGCATTTAAATTTCAAATGAAATTGAAATGAGGATTTGATCAAGCCTCACTATTCAATTTTTTGTCAAAAGGCAATTTAAAAACTGCTTCAAATAAACCCAAGAAAATGTCTCTTGTTTTCTAATAAAATATTGGATTGAGCTAAAAATGTCAAACAATATTTTTGGATCACAGAAACATTTTATCTTGGGCATTTTAATTAATTCAAACCCTATTTGCAATAGATATATATTTTCTATATGGAAAATATATGTCCATTAGTCCTCAGAATTATTGTGTGGCACATGATAAATCCATTTAGCACACATACAAATTTCCAGGATTTAATAAAATGGCTAGCTATTTTATTTTTAGCCAAAACAAATGTCAGAAAAAGATAGAAAAACAGAAACAGAAATAAAATAAAAAGGCAAAGCCTCACCTGGCCACTTACCTGGCCGAGGAGAGAAGTAGCCCATTTGGCCCATTGCCAGTCACCCCTGACCTCTGGCCAAGAGGACAGGGGCACGAGCTCGGCGAGCGTGGCCATGCGCGAGGCCACCTCCACCCTGCCTGCCTGCCTCCCCTTCACCCTGAGAGCGCCACAGCACCCCTTGACCCCTAGAGCTCATCCCCTCCCTCTGTTGCTCTCTCCCTCTCCCTCTGCTCCCTCTCCCTCGGACCCGAGCGCGCCCGTCGTCGCCGCTCGCCGCACCCGTAGCCACTGGCTCTGCCTCGCCTTGCCTTGCAGCTCAAGAGCTCCGCCGCATCACCTTGCTCCTCCAAGCCGAAAGAATCAAGCTCGGAGGCCCTACAGTGTCGCCATCATCGCCGTTTCCACCGCCGGTCACCGAAGGCCGCCGCCGTTGATTCGTCGGCTGCAGTTCATCCCCGAGCCCACAGAGCGTCTCTTCTGACTCCCCGTGAGCTTTTCGTCCCTCTCTCCCTCTTCTCGTGGTCCTCCGCGTCCTCTAGCTGCCGCTCGCCGCAAGCCCGAGACCCCTCGCCGCCGGCAATGGCGTGGCCATGGCCACAGCCACCATGGCTCGCGAACGAGCACCTCGGCGTGCTCCTGGATCCCTCATGAGCCCGCCAAGTCGCCTAGCTAGCCTCCCCGTGCACCGCAGCCCGTGCCCGGACGCGGCCGAACGCCGGCCGCCACCAAGCTCGTCGTGGCCGTCGTCTCCGGCGCCCCCGCGACCAGCCGCTTGCCCCCTGGATGAGGGCGAGCCTGGGCTACGACCTGGTGCCCACAGATCGTCCAACCGCGGTCGTTGCGCGATTCCGGCGAGCCTCCTCCGCGTCGGATGGTCGCCGGCGACACCTCTCCGGCCGACGCTGACCTAGCCCGGCCATTAGGGGCTAATCCCCCTCCTAATCCGACCCCCTAGCCACTGACAGTGGGCCCGATAGGCGGGTCAAACCCTAGTCAGCGCGGGGATTAGCCCTGTGTCACTTACGTATGGGCCCTGGTCATTAGGTTTGACCTGGGACCGGCGCTATTGACCGCTGTTGCTAGCCTGACGCAGAGCTGACGCAATAACTGATTTCTGAGTTTAAAATAATTCTAGAAAATAGTAAAATCTTTGGAAAGTCATAAAAAATAATCCGTAACTCGGATTGAAATAATTTGTATATGAAAAATTATCAGAAAAACCCAATGAATCTGATGGTACCATTTTCATGCATGTTTGAACCACCTAAGATTGCTGGATATGACAATTCAAATAAATGGCAAATGAAATGCCTTATGTGGAGTTTGATTTTGACCTATATTGATCAAACAACTCCCATTTAATTTGTGGTCACTTGCATTAGCTCAAACCAGCAACATATTAACATGTCATACTCATGCATCATTGTGAAGCATTTGCCTTGTTTAATTTGTACCTTGTTTGATCTTGTCGATAGACTTGCGAGACGTACTTATCGACGACATCGAAGAACAGCTGAGTTCTTCCGATAAACAGGCAAGCAACCCCCCTTGAGCATATTCGATACAATCCCACTCTCTCGCTCTTGCTCCCATTTCAATGCATTAGGACAATGCGATTCAACTGCTACTTGTGTTGCGGTAGATGAACCCACTCCTTTGCATGACCTGTCATTGTCACAGTAAATTGCTAAACCAAGCAACCTAGCATACCTGGTAGATGCCTGAGCCATGTTGTGCTATAACCCTGTTATGCTTTCTATGCTTAGAGTTGTGTCAGGCCCGATTCATCTGGGTGATGAACTGGAGTGAAATGATTGTGTCCTGATGACGAGGGTTAAGTGTTGAACCTGTATTGGTAAAGGTAGCGATGAGAGGCCATTTAGAAGTGCATGGTGGGTTGTCTCATTGAGACCGCTCATAGGAACTGAGTTCCGTGTTTGTGTTCCAAGACTAGCTACTACCGCACATAGGGTTCCGGTAACTCGACCCCTCTCGGCTTATTAACCTACTCTGTTCTCAGTCCAGGAGTCGCAGTAGTTCGAAACATTGATAGGTGTGGCTGGGCCTGCAAACTGGATGAACGACCCAATCAGGACCGGCTTGGGGCCCTGCTCACAACGTTTGAGGCCATGTTGGAAACCTCGGTCGGACTTCCATTATGGGTTCCAACTGAGATAGGCCTGACCTCGGCCTTGGACGTGAGTCGTTGTAAGTGGTGGGAGCATGTATGATGAAGTACACCCCTGCAGGGTAATCTTTCTATTCGAATAGCCGCGTCCACGGATATGGACTACTTGGAGACTTGCATTTTTCATAGACAACCTTAACGGATACTCTAAAAGACTCAAGACAAGTGTGAGTACCGTGGATGGCACTCTCGTAGGTGACGGGAGCGGATCCATGGTGGTGTATTGATATGGTGGATATGTGGACTCGTGTGTACTCTCTCGTAGGGAGATGAGAGAGTACTGATACGCTGGTTACTTTATCGTAGTCTAGTTTAAGCAAAGGTCAAAGCTGTCATTCTGCAGTAAACCCCACAATCCCGTTCTTTGATACATGATGCATATGTAGATAGTTCTGATGTAAGATTTGCTAAGTACCTTCATACTCACTGTTGCTTATTTACGTTTTTGCAGAGATGGACGTTGTTCATTCTATGTTCTTCTTGACGTTGACATCGACGGATTAGCTTAGTAACCCAGACAGGAGTCTGGCTCCTTTGGTAGGGTTGTTGTAGCTTTTCAGGCTCTTCCAGCCGCTTTTAGTAGATGTCTGTACCCAGACATGTAACTTCTGCTTCTTGTTTGTATGCTCTGAATGTTGGGTCATGTGACCCACCCTGTTTGTAACATTATACTATGTTGGCTCTTCGGAGCCTTCTAAATAAATGTTATGTTGTAGAGTTTTGTTGTGATGCCATGTTGTATCTACACATATCGTGCATATTGTGTGTATGTTTGAAATGCATTGGTATGTGTGGGATTTGACACCTAGCTGTATACCTTTAGTAGCCTGCTTTACGGGGAAATGCCTCTTTGTGCTTCCACCGAGCCTTGGTAGCTTGCTACTGCTCCGGACACATTGATTGACCGGCGTGTATCCTTATTGCTGCTGTGTCTATCCCTTCAGGGAAATGTCTCGCAATGTAATGGAGTCCATGTAGCCTCCTATGACTCATCTATGCGCAGTTGATGACATTTATGTCCCACGACGTAATGGAGTCCCTGTAGCTTGCTATGACTCGTCTACACACGCTGATGACCGACACCTGCATTGTTGGGTTACGTATGCCTGTCCCTGTATGGTTGTGCCACTTGGGTCTATAACTAGTCATGTCGACCCGGGTTCTTTGATGTGTGAATGCTAGCGACATGTTCATATCCGTGAGCCAAAAGGCATAAACGGTCCCGGCCAAGGTAAGGTGGTAGTCGTGGGTTACCGTGCGTGAGGCCGCAAAGTGGCGTGACATGTAACAGGCTGGATTCATATGCATGGCTTACGATCGGGGACCCGACAGCATTGGTATCAGAGCTAAACAGTCTGTTGGTTTCCGAAGCCAAACTGGTCGATGTTGAGTCTAGTAATGCTTTAATTATATAAGGGAATTGATTGTGGAAGGGAACATAAGGCTTCTTTTTACACCTTTCCTCAAGTTACTCTATTCTGGGTCACCCTCTTCCTTTCTATGGGGATTAAGGACTAGGCTTCTTACCTATCTGCTAGGATGACGAGTTACTGGACCGCAGACTTATAAAATGGTTGTTTCTGTCAAGTAATATCTCATCAGAGCTGTGAGAAGTGATGCTATGTTCTCAGTGTGCCTTGAAACCATGATGTTGAGTTATTATGCTGCCCAAATCTTGTGCAGGGTTCCTCATATTTCATGCCCGTACAGCCGTTATGCTATCCGAGTTCTTCTAGGTTTAGATATGTTCCGGTGTTCTTCCTTGTTTCTAAACCCTGGTTATTCCTTCAAGATGTCGCCAGTAACTCGGAGATTTGCTAGTCGTGGTCAGAATCATGGAGATGGTAGGGATGAAGAAGATCCTCCCAACCCACCTCTGTTGGCGGAGGTTATGCTAGAAGTTGAGAGTCACAAGCGTGCCACCAACCGTTTGCTGGAGCACATCGGGTAGAATATAGCCCATCGTCACAATGAGCTAGTTTCCATCAGAGACTTCATCAAGTTGCAACCGCCCACCTTCCATCATTCCATTGAGCCACTGGATGCAGATGATTGGCTCCGGAGTATCAACAACAAGATGCGTTACGCAAACGTGGCTGAAGGAGACAAGGTCACCTATGCCGCATATCACCTTGAAGGTTCCGCCAGCCTATAGTGGGAGAACTTCGAGGCCATGCGACCTGCAGGCCAAGCTACTTCATGGAAGGAATTCTGTGAGGCTTTCCGTGAGCATCATATCCCCTAGGCCCTGATAGATCGTAAGCAAGAGGAGTTCTGCAATCTGACCCAAGGCAAGATGTATGTGGACGCCTATAGTCGTGAGTTTGAATGCCTTGCACGTTATGCACCCGAAGAAGTATCCACCGATGCCAAGAAGCGAGCAAGGTTCAGGAAGGGTCTCGACCCAGAGCTACGTTGTGACCTCAATATGCATGAGTTTGCTACCTTCCAGGTTCTTGTGAACAAAGCCATCCAAGCAGAAACTGGTAGGATGATCTATGAGGATTCTCGTAAGCGCAACTGTGATTTTGGGTCGTCCTCAGTCTCTATATATCAGAGCTGTAGGTTATGGATCCCGAACACCGCTCTCCCTCCGGGATATGCACCGAGGCCATCCTATGTGGCGCCTCGCCTGCCGATGCCATGTTTTCCCCAGAAGAACCTCATCAACCGGATGATCAACCCAGATCCCCGGCCCATTCATGGAGCATGCTTCAAGTGCAGTCGGCCTGGACACTATTCGAAGAATTGCCCTTTGCGAGCAAATGTTCCATCCTCTTCAAGCAATGTTGCCAGTCGTGGCAGGCCCCCAATCAAGAAGTTTAATGCCAGGTCAGTTGTGTATACTCGTGGAAGTGTGCACCATGTAACTGCAGAAGAAGCCCAAGATGATGCTGACGTCGTGCTTAAGACGCTTCCTGTCAATTCTCATCCAACTTCAGTTCTGTTTGACTCAGGAGCATCCCACTCCGTCATCTCCGAATGTAATGCTTCCTCGCATAACATTGCTTTCGAAGATATGCCCTCTCCTTTAGAGATTCAAACTCCAGGGTCTCGATGCTAAACTAATGCAGTAAGCCATGGGAACCAAATCCTTATCGATGGTTTAGTATTCCTTGCCTCGCTGATAGCTCCTAAGTCTTCGAACATCAATATCATTTTTGGGATGGACTGGATGACAGCTCATCATGCGAAAATTGATTGTTTCACTAGGTCTGTTCAGCTTACCCATCCTTCTGGCGGGATAGTCAATATCCAAACCCATATTCCAGAAGGCCGAATATATTATCTCAAGGCCAATCCTCTTCCAGAGCTGGAAACCATCCCGGTAGCTCGCGACTTCCCGGATGTCTTTCCAGAGGAACTGCCAGGTGTTCCACCTGACAAAGAAGTAGAGTTTGTCATAGATCTTATTCCAGGGACTGCCCCAATTGCTAGGAGACCATATAAGATTTCACCCCAAGAGTTAGCTGAGCTTAAAATCCAACTCGATGAATCTTTGAAGAAATGTTTCATCCGTCCTAGTTCTTCTCCATGGGCTTGTCCTGTCCTCTTCGTCAAGAAGAAGGATGGTACAGACCGGATGGTTGTCGATTATCGACCGGTTAATGTGGTGACGATAAAGAACAAATATCCGCTTACCAGGATCAACGATCTGTATGATCAGCTCGCTGGATCTGCAGTCTTTTCCAAGATGGATTTGAGATTAGGTTATCATCAAATAAAAACCAGGAACGGGGACATTCCAAAGACGGCTTTCGTCCCTCGTTATGGCCAATACGAGTACACCGTCATGTCCTTCAGTCTAACCAATGCCCCAGCCACCTTCTCCCGCTTAATGAATTCGATCTTCATGGAGTATTTGGATAAATTCGTCGTGGTCTACCTCGATGATATCCTCATATACTCGAAGAACGAAGAAGAACATGCTGAGCATCTTAGGCTGGTATTGATGAAACTTCGAGAGCATCGCCTTTACGCCAAATTCTCCAAGTGTGAATTCTGGTTGCCAGAAGTGACCTATCTAGGTCACGTAATCTACGAAAGGTATTGCTGTCAATCCCGAGAGAGTTCAAGCTGTCCTTGATTGGACTCAACCTGAATCGGTGAAGCAAGTTAGGAGTTTCCTTGGCTTAGCGAGCTACTGTCGCCGCTTCATTGAGAACTTCTCCAAAGTTGTCAAACCTCTAACTGAACTCCTCAAGAAAGATAAGAAGTGCGAGTGAACTCCAAAGTGTGAGGAAAGTTTTCAGGAGTTGAAAATACGACTGACTACTGCCCCGGTACTTGTACCCCCGGATTTCACAAAGGACTTTGTTATCTACTGTGATGCTTCGCAACAAGGTCTAGGTTGCAAGATCGTCATGTGATTGCCTACGCATCTCGACAGTTGCGTCCACATGAGGAGAATTATCCAACTCACGATCTGGAACTTGCCGATGTAGTTCATGCACTTGTCACTTGGTGACATTACCTTCTGGGTAATCATTGCGATATACATACTAATCACCAGAGTCTCAAATATATATTCACCCAACCGGATTTGAATCTCAGGCAAAGATGGTGGATTGAGTTGATTACGGACTATGACTTAGGAATATCTTACACCCCAGGCAAAGCCAATGTCATGGCTGATGCACTAAGTCATAAATCCTATTGTAACAACCTCATGTTGCTACAAAGTCAACCACTTCTCCACGAGGAATTTCGTAAGTTAAATCTTCACATTGTTCCTCGAGGATTCCTTTCTACTTTGGTGGCGAAACTGACTCTTCAGGATTAGATCGTAGAAGCCCAGAAGCATGATACGGGAATTTCCCGAATCAAGAGCAGCCTCGCTAGAGGAGTTGCTGGACGCTTCTCGGTAGATGATCAAGGTGTTGTATTCTTTGATGACCGCTTGGTGGTTCCCAAGAGGCAACAACTTCAAGAGCTGATCCTTAAGGAAGCTCATGAATCTCCTCTCACGATTCATCCCGGTAGTACTAAGATGTATCAGGACCTACGCCAGAGGTTCTGGTGGACCTGGATGAAGAGAGAAATCGCTCAGTTCATTGCTAACTGTGACGTTTTTCGTCGCGTGAAGGCAGAGCATCAAAGGCCTGCTGGCACTCTTCAGCCCTTGGCTATTCTCGAGTGGAAATGGGACAAGGTCAATATGGATTTCATCACCGGCTTTCGAAAGACTAGGAAAGGGAATGATGCCATCTTCGTGGTCATCGATCGCCTTTCGAAAGTTGCTCATTTCCTTCCAGTTCGAGAAAGTATAACTACTAGTCAGTTAGCAGACCTATATATCTCTCGAATAGTTTCTCTTCATGGTGTTCCTCTAGAGATCAATTAAGATCGTGGAAGTCTTTTCACTTCTCGATTTTGGGAAAGTTTCCAGAATGCTATGGGAACCCATCTCTCCTTTAGCACCGCTTATCACCCTCAGTCAAGTGGTCAAGTAGAAAGAGTCAATCAAATTCTCGAAGATATGCTCAGAGCCTATGTTATCTCATTCGGAATGAACTGGGAGAAATGTCTTCCATTCGCCGAGTTTGCTTATAACAACAACTTTCAGTCTAGTCTGGGCAAAGCTCCTTTCGAAGTTCTGTATGGACGAAGATGTCGAACACCATTAAACTGGTCAGAAACCGGTGAAAGACAATTCTTTGGACCGGATATGATCCAGGACGCAGAAGAGCAAGTTCGCATCATTCGTTATAATCTGAAAACCGTCGAATCTCATCAAAAGAGTCAATATAACCGTCGTCATGAGGACGTAAGTTATGAAGTTGACGAGAAGGCTTACCTTCGGGTTACCCCTATCAAGGGTACCCATCGTTTCGGTATCAAAGGCAAGTTGGCTCCTTGTTACATTGGTCCTTTTCGCATTCTCGCTAAACGAGGAGAGGTTGCCTACCAGTTGGAACTACCTTCGCAACTTTCCAAGGTTCATGATGTGTTCCACGTTTCTCAACTCAGGCGTTGCTTCAAGGATCCTGTCCGCGAAGTAGACCACGAAACGCTTGATCTTCAAGATGATCTTTCATATCGAGAATATCATGTTCGTATTCTCGATGAAGCCGAGCGCAGCACTCGACGTCGCAGCATCAAGTTTCTCAAGGTTCAGTGGTCACACCATTTCGAGGATGAAGCAACTTGGGAGCACGAGGATCGTCTTCGGCTTGAGTACCCTGCACGCTTCCCGACTACTCCTGAATCTCTGGACGAGATTCTTGTTTAGTGGGGGTGAGTTGTCACATCCCTAGTTAACTTTGCTTGACATTGCATTCATGCATGCATTTAAATTTCAAATGAAATTGAAATGAGGATTTGATCAAGCCTCACTATTCATTTTTTTGTCAAAAGGCAATTTAAAAACTGCTTCAAATAAACCCAAGAAAATGTCTCTGGTTTTCTAATAAAATATTGGATTGAGCTAAAAATGTCAAACAATATTTTTGGATCAAAGAAACATTTTATCTTGGGCATTTTAATTAATTCAAACCCTATTTGCAATAGATATATATTTTCTATATGGAAAATATATGTCCATTAGTTCTGAGAATTATTGTGTGGCACAAGATAAATCCATTTAGCACACATACAAATTTCCAGGATTTAATAAAATGGCTAGCTATTTTATTTTTAGCCAAAACAAATGTCAGAAAAAGATAGAAAAACAGAAACAGAAATAAAAGAAAAAGGAAGAGCCTCACCTGGCCACTTACCTGGCCCAGGAGAGAAGTGGCCCATCTGGCCCATTGCCAGTCACCCCTGACCTCTCGCCAGGAGGACAGGGGCACGCGCCCGGCTAGCGTGGCCACGCGCGAGGCCACCTCCACCCTGCCTGCCTGCCTCCCCTTCGCCATGAGAGCGCGACGGCACCCCCCTGACCCCCTAGAGCTCATCCCCTCCCTCTGCTGCTCACTCCGTCTCCCTCTGCTCCCTCTCCCTCGGACCCGAGCGTGCCCGTCGCCGCCGCTCGCCGCACCCGCAGCCACCGGCTCTGCCTCGCCCTGCCTTGCTGCTCACGAGCTCCGCCACATCGCCCTGCTCCTCCAAGCCAAAGGAATCAAGCTCGGAGGCCCTGTAGCGTCGCCATCGTCGCCATTTCCACCGCCGGGCACCGAAGGCCGCCGCCGTTGATTCGTCGCTTGCAGTTCATACCCAAGCCCACTGAGCGTCTCTTCCGACTCCCCGTGAGCTTTCCGTCCCTCTCCCCCTCTTCTCGTGGTCCTCCGCGTCCTCTAGCTGCCGCCCGCGGCGGGCCCGAGACCCCTCGCCGCCGGCAATGGCATGGCCGTGGCCACAGCCACCATGGCTCGCGCCCGAGCACCTCCGCGTGCTCCTAGAGCCCTCGTGAGCCCGCCAAGTCGCCTAGCTAGCTTCCCCGTGCACCGCAGCCCCGCGCCCGCACGCGGCCGAACGCGGGCCGCCGCCAAGCTCGTTGTGGCCGTCGTCTCCGGCGCCCCCGCGACCAGCCGCTTGCCCTGGTGCCCATAGATAGTCCAACCACGGCCGTTGCGCGATTCCGGCGAGCCTCCTCCGAGTCGGATGGTCGCCGGCGACACATCTCTGGCCGGCGCTAACCTGGCCCGGCCATTAGGGCATAATCCCCCTCCTAATCCGACCCCCTAGCCACTGACAGTGAGCCCTAGAGGCGGGTCAAACCCTAGTCAGCGCGGGGATTAGCCCTGTGTCACTTACGTATGGGCCCCGGTTGTCAGGGTTGACCTAGGACCGACGCTGTTGACCGCTGACGCCAGCCTGACGCAGAGCTGACGCAATAACTGATTTCTGGATTAAAATAATTCCAAAAAATAGTAAAATCTTTGGAAAGTCATAGAAAATAATCCGTAACTCAGATTGAAATATTTTATATATGAAAAATTATCAGAAAAACCCAATGGATTTGATGGTACCATTTTCATGCATGTTTGAACCACCTAAGATTGCAGGATATGACAATTCAAATAAATGGCAAATGAAATGCCTTATGTGGAGTTTGATTTTGACCTATATTGATCAAACAACTCCCATTTAATTTGTGGTCACTTGCATTAGCTCAAACCAGCAACATATTAGCATGCCATACTCATGCATCATTGTGAAGCATTTGCCTTGCTTAATTTGTACCTTGTTTGATCTTGTCGATAGACTTGCGAGACGTAGTTATCGACGACATCGACGAACAGCTGAGTTCTTCCGATAAAGAGGCAAGCAACACCCCTTAGCATATTCGATACAATCCCACTCTCTCTCTCTCTCTTGATCTCATTTCAATGCATTAGGACAATGCGATTCAACTGCTACTTGTGTTGCGGTAGATGAACCCACTCCTTTGCATGACCTGTCATTGTCACAGTAAATAGCTAAACCAAGCAACCTAGCATACCTGGTAGATGCTTGAGCCATGTGTTGCTATAACCCTGTTATGTTTGCTATGCTTAGAGTTGTGTCAGGTCTGATTCATCTGGGTGATGAACCGGAGTGAAATGATTGTGTCTTGATGATGAGGGTTAAGTGTTGAACCTGTTTTGGTAAAGGTAGTGATGAGAGGCCATGTAGAAGTACATGGTGGGTTGTCTCATTTAGACCGCTCATAGGAACTGAGTTCCGTGTTTTTGTTCCAAGACTAGCTACTACCGCACATTGGGTTCCAGTAACTCGACCCCTCTCGGCCTATTAACCTACTCTGTTCTCAGTCCAGGAGTCGCAGTAGTTCGAAACGTTGATAGGTGTGGCTGGGCCTGCGAAGTGGATGAACGGCCCAATCGGGACCGGCTTGGGGCCCGGCTCACAACGTTTGAGGCAATGTTGGAAACCTCGGCCGGACTTCCATTATCGGTTCCAACTCAGATAGGCGGCTGCCTTGGACGTGAGTCGTTGTAAGTTAACGTCCGTGGCCGACTCCCTCGCTGGGCTTCCGCTTGAAGGTTGCCGAGGTGCCCTTTTACGTGCACATGGCGGTAAGTGGTGGGAGCATGTGTGGCGAAGTACACCCCTGCAGGGTAATCTATCTATTCGAATAGCCACGTCCGTGGATATGGACTACTTGGAGACTTGCATTGTTCATAGACAACCTTAACAGATACTCTAAAAAACTCAAGACAAGTGTGAGAACCGTGGATGGCACTCTCATAGGTGACGGGAGCGGATCCATGGTGGTGTATTGATATGGTGGATATGTGGACCCGTGTGTACTCTCTCGTAGGGAGATGAGAGAGTAGTGATACGCTGGTTACTTTATCGTAGTCTAGTTTAGCCAAAGGTCAAAGCTGGCATTCTGCAGTAAACCGCACAATCCCGTTCTTTGATACATGATGCATATGTAGATAGTTCTGATGTAAGACTTGCTAAGTACCTTCATACTCACTGTTACTTATTTACGTTTTTGCAGAGATAGACGTTGTTCATTCTATGTTCTTCTTGACGTTGACATCGACGAATTAGCTTAGTAACCCAGACAGGAGTCTGGCTCCTTTGGTAGGGTTGTTGTAGCTTTTTAGGCTCTTCCAGCCGCTTTTAGTACATGTCTGTACCCAGACATGTAACTTCCGCTTGTTGTTTGTATGCTCTGAATGTTGGGTCATGTGACCCACCCTGTTTGTAACATTATACTATGTTGGCTCTTCGGAGCCTTCTAAATAAATGTTATGTTGTAGAGTTTGGTTGTGATGCCATGTTGTATCTACACATATCGTGCATATTGCGTGTATGTTTGAAATGCATTGGTACGTGTGGGATTCGACACCTAGCTGTATACCTTTAGTAGCCTGCTTTACGGGGAAATGCCTCTTTGTGCTTCCACCGAGCCTTGGTAGCTTGCTACTGCTCCGGACACATTGATTGACCGGCGTGTATCCTTCTTGCTGCTGTGTCTGTCCCTTTGGAGAAATGTCTTGCAGTGTAATGGAGTCCATGTAGCCTGCTATGACTCGTCTACGCGCAGTTGATGACATTTATGTCCCACGGCGTAATGGAGTCCCTGTAGCTTGCTATGACTCGTCTACACACACTGATGACCGACACCTGCATTGTTGGGTTACGTATGCCTGTCCCTGTACGGTTGTGCCACTTGGGTCTATAACTAGTCATGTCGACCCGGGTTCTTTGACGTGTGAATGCTAGCGACATGTTCATATCCGTGAGCCAAAAGGCGCAAACGGTCCCGGCCAAGATAAGGTGGCAGCCGTGGGTTACCGTGCGTGAGGCCGCAAAGTGGTGTCACATGTTACAGGCTGGATTCATATGGCTTAGGATCGGGGTCCCGACAATATTTCAGTAGGTGTGAGCTTATTCAAATCAAGTCTCTTATATAAGGAGAAAGGCATAACACTAACACTGGCTCCCAAGTCACACAAAGCAGTTTTGACATAGTTTCTTTTAATGGAGCAAGGTATAGTTGGTATTCCCGGATCTCCAAGTTTTTTAGGTACTCCGTCCTTAAAAGAATAATTAGCAAGCATGGTGGAGATTTCAACTTCAGGTATCTTTCTTTTATTAGTGATGATGTCTTTCATATACTTTGCATAGGGGGCCATCTTTAAAATAGTTAAGCGGGTGCACAAAAAGACTCGCCTAATCATTTCAGCAAAGCGCTAAAATTCTTCATCATCCTTTTTCTTAGATGGCTTAGGTGGAAATGGCATGGGTTTCTGAACCCATGGCTCTCTTTCTTTACCATGTTTCCTAGCCACAAAGTCTCTTTTATCATAACGTTTATTTTTAGATTGTGGGTTATCATGATCAGGAGGAGGCACTATTTCAACATCATTATCTGGTTATTTATCATTATTAGGTTGAGCATCTTCATGAACATCATCATTATCATTTTCATTATCACTAGGTGAATGTTCATTACCAGACTGAGTTTCTGCATCGGAAATAGAGACATCATTATTATAAGGAGGTTTTTGTATCTCAGGTTCACTAGAGGTATGCAAAGTTCTATCATTTTTCTTTTTCTTTTTCTTTCTAGAAGGACTAGGTACATTAGTATTAATTCTCTGAGAGTCTAATTCAATTCTTTTAGGATGACCCTCAAGATAAAGTGATTCTTGGGTCATTCTACCTCCTCAAGTTACTACTCTAGCAGCAAAATCATTCGTATTATTATTCATTTCATCAAGCAATTCTTTTTGAGATTTAACAACTTGTCCTAATTGAGTTTGAACCATAAAGGCATGCTTTCCTACACCTCTAACATCATTACTGATTCTAAATAGCAAGTCACTCAAGCGAGCAATCATATCAGAATTATATTTCAATTGTTCCAGGACATGTGCATTGAAATGATCTTGCTTCATAATATAGTTGTCAAACTCATATAAGCACTGACTAGGATGTTTATTGTAAGGGATATCACCTTCATCAAACTTTAATAAAGAATTTATCTCTACCACCTGTGGAGGTGGTGGTGTCTCAAGGTGTCAGTGTACAAAGAACCAGGGTGTCCATTACCCAGACTTGTGTGCGGGCAGCCCCCTGGAGCCGACAAGATTTAGTCAGACTCTGGAGTCAAAGACAGCAGTGATCAAGAAGATAGAAAGCTAAAGGCTGGCACTGGCCTCCCCCGGCAAGATCTTGCCGGGCGGCTCACAGCCCCGACAAGCCTCGCGCCCGGCAAGCCCTTCTCACTGTTTTTAGCGCGCCACCCCAGGGCAACTACTAGCTTGTCTTTTAGCCCTTGTTCCCCTGGGTGCGTGGCGGACGCTGACGACGTGATGGGCTAGGGCGGTTCGATGGGATGGCCCCTTTGTTCCATCCCAAGGCAAGGCAGGTATACCTAACAGGAGCATTAAATGCCCTTGTCCTAGCCCGTCAGTATTAGGTATGATAAGCACTGTAGATACCTTGACACCTCATGTATCTACTATATGCCACCTTTGTACTTTGCCACTGTTGGTGACCCCTTTGAGAGTATAAAAGGAGGCCCAAGGCATAGCTACAGGGGGATCGGATCTTGGCTGGCCGTTCTGTAAGCGTAGCTGCTAGTTACTGTAGCGCTCCAAGAACTCAGCCTAAACACATTCAATACAACCAAAGCAGGAGTAGGGTTTTACGCATCTCTGCGGCCCGAACCTGGGTAAAAATCCCTGCGTGCTGTTCACTCGGTCTGCTCTCTGTATAAACTTCCTCCCCGCCGAACCGTAAAGGGATCCTCATGATCCCATAGGTGTCGTTTCTCCGACATCTTTGGCGCGCCAGGTAGGGGAGAAGAGGCTGCGTGGACCTGGTCCTGTGATCAGCGCGCCAGTTCATCGTCATCACCATCGCCATGGCCCCCAAGAGAAAGGGTCTGACGGCGGTTGGACCGTCCGCGTCCGCCGCGCCCGTGCTTACGCACACGGGTGATGGAGTCGATGCGGGTGGAGGAGGTGGAGATCCCGAGCTTCCACGACGCTCCGGTGATCGCAGTCAGGCAAGCGGCGTCGTTCGTGCCACTGGATCCAAAGATGGAGCCATACTGCCAGCGGGCGGTGCGGCGAACTCCAGAGACGGAAGGGCGCCCTCCAAGACACCCACGCCGGCCCACGTGCCGCGGCCCTCCCAGGGCGCGCGCGAAGAGCTTCGCCACGACGTTGGAGGCCCCAGACGTCCCCATGGGAAATCTTCTGAGCATCATTCTCGGGGGGTGCAAGGTCAGCATGCACGTCCACGCGCTGGTGTTAGCGGCGTACGGTCGCAGGATCGTGTTGTTGCTCCTTCTAACACAGTTAGGAGTCAGAGCACCTCACGTTCCTCACACCTGTCGCCGCCACCCACGCCGGCGGAAGCACTGGTGTGTGCACAGCTGCTCCTAAACTTCCCTCCTGCTGCGGACAAGCTCAAGGAGTGGAGATCCACCATCCAGAGCCTCGTTGGCCTGGCCAACGAAGATAGGCCAGAGCAGGCGGAGCCCTCGCGGCGACGGTCCATCGAACCAACGTGCGTCAGCAAGGAGAAGGCTGTGGGTGGCACAACCACGGTGTATTCCCCCCCCCCACAGCAGCGGCGGACGGCAACTCGACGGGTCGACACCCATGAGGATGATTCCACGGCGTCGTCCGACCCACGAACCCGTTGCGATCAACGTCAAGTTCTTCGAGAGCGGAGCAAGGAAGACGCTCGAACTACCATCGAGCGGCGCCGGGAAGCGCGCCACCAGTCCGACAAGCGCGCGGGACCCACTGTAGATAAACCCGCGACAGGGTACCCTGGCGATCTGCCTTACGAGGTGGGTTGTCCAGCGTTCACCCGTGAGCTGCGGCGAGTCCAGTGGCCCAATTCTCGCACATTCAAGCCGGAGGTCCCGGAGAAGTATGACGGCAAAACCCATCCGTCAGAATTCCTGAGCATCTACACCATCGCGGTGCAGGCTGCCGGGGGTCGTGACGACAAGATACTTGCCAACTACTTCCCGTTGGTGCTCAAGCCCAACGTCAGGTCGTGGTTGATGCATTTGCCGGAAGGATCCATTTCTTCCTGGACAGACTTATGCCACGAGTTTGTTGGCGCCTTCACTGGCGGCCATCAAGCTCCGGGCCAAGAGAGTGACCTACACATCATCCCCCAGAAGGAGGGCGAAACCCTGCGCAAGTACATCCAGAGGTTCAGCCGCGTTCACCACAACATCCCAGACGTTCATCCGGCTGCTGTCATCAGCGCGTTCCATCAGAACGTGCGTAACCGCAGGATGCGGGAAGAGCTGGCGATGAACAAGGTCAAGGATGTCGCCGAGCTTTATGCCCTGGCCGACAGGTGTGCGCGCGCTGAAGAAGGGAGGAGGCTTCCCGGTGAAGGCACTGGCGCGGGAGCCGACTCTGACGATGATGCGCCGGCCCCGACAAAGAAGGGTCGGCAGCGCAACAGGAAACGCAAGGGCAAGGCCGTGCTTGCCGTCGAGGGATCCGGCAGTCCCGGCACCGCCAAGAAGGCCAAGGTTGATGACCCCGGCAAAGACGTTGCCGGGTGTGCCAACTGTCAGGCCTTAGCGGCCGCCGACAAGCCAGAAGGATCCGGCAAGTAGTATTGCAAGATTCATCGCACCAAGGGCCACGACCTCCAAGACTGCCGACAAGTCGAGCAACTCGTCGAGAAGCAGAAGGCCGAATACGACAGGCGAGACAAGGAGAAGGCCCAGAATGGTGCTGAGGGGTCCGGCAAGAAACGCAGCGGTCGAGGAGGCCGCCGCGGCAAGGCCAATCAACGGAAAGAGAAGCCCGCCAGAGGCCGCGACAAGCAAGAAGGGGATGATGATGATGATGGTATGGGAGAGGATGACGAGTCCAGTGAGCAAGAGTTTCAAAAAGCCACGGACATGATGTGCGTCAACGGAGGCGCTTCCTTGCATTCTTCCCACCGCCAGCTCAAACAATGGGCGCGTGAAGTGAACGCGATGGAACCGTCTGTCGCCGCCCGAAAGCCGTTGAAATGGTCCAGCACGCCTATCGTTTTAGACATCGAGGACCACCCCGATCGCACAACTGCGGTCGGGTGTTCGCCATTGTTGGTCTCACCAACGATCCGCAACCTCAAGGTGACAAAAATGTTAGTTGACGGCGGGGCCGGCTTGAACCTGATTTCACTTGAAGTAATCAAGAGGCTACAGATTCCTGATGAAGATCTCGAAGAGACAGGGGCCTTTCAAGGGGTCAACCCAGGAAGAAGTCAGCCCAAGGGAAAGATCACGCTGCCGGTAACATTTGGTAGCGACCTGAACTTCAGGACGGAGAAGATAGTGTTTGACGTCGCCAAGATTCCGTTGCCGTATAATGGGATCCTTGGCCGCCCAGCGCTGGCCAAGTTTATGGCGGCATCACACTATGCCTACAACACGTTGAAGATGCCCGGGCCGATAAGTGTCATCACTGTCAACTCCGACAAGAAGGATGCAATGGTCTGCGCCGACAAGCTCTACCGGGAAGCAGTTGCAGCATCTGCCGACAAGGCACTTGCTCCTGCCGCTGAAACTCCCGAGGGGAAGAAGCCCGGCAAGGCCTCTCGCACCCACTCCGGCAAGCGCACCTCTTCGGAGTGCTGCGCTGCCGTCGAGGACGTGCCTGAGGGCTCCACCGGCAAGAGCAAGAAATCCAAGGCTGCCCCGCCAGAGACCAAGAAGGTGCCCGCCAAGGAGGACGGTATGGGAGGAACTTTCACTATAAGTTCCACCCTTGATGACAAATAGGAAAGTGCGCTCGTTGCCTTCCTGCGGGCGAATGTCGATGTGTTTGCATGGCAACCATCCGACATCCCCGGTGTTCCCAGGAAGGTAATCGAGCACCACCTTGCCGTCTGTCCTCACGCGCGGCCCGTCAAGCAGAAGGTGCGGAAGCAAGCTTTGGAGCGGCAACAATTTATTGCTGAAGAAATCAAGAAATTAGAAGCAGCAGGTTTGGTCAGAGGAGTACTCCATCCAACATGGTTGGCCAATCCGGTCGTAGTGCGCAAGGCGAATGGCAAATGGAGGCTGTGTATTGATTATACAGATATCAATAAAGCCTGCCCAAAAGATCCTTTCCCCTTGCCGCGCATCGATCAGATTGTGGACTCCACTGCCGGCTGCGACTTGCTTTCATTCCTTGATGCCTACTCTGGATATCATCAGATCTTTATGTCAAAAGAAGATGAAGAGAAAACCGCATTTATCACCCCATGTGGTACGTACTTCTTTTTGCGTATGCCTTTTGGGTTGAAGAGTGCCGGTTCAACTTTTGCAAGAGCAGTCCAAATCGGTTTTGAACCTCAGCTACATAGAAATATGGAAGCCTATATGGATGATATAGTGGTCAAAACCAAGGACAAAGCAACGCTCATTGCAGACCTGGAAGAGACATTTGCAAACCTGCGCAAAATTAATCTGAAGCTCAATCCTGAGAAGTGTGTGTTTGGCGTCCCATCCGGCAAGCTTCTCGGGTTCTTCATATCTCACCGAGGAATTGAAGCGAATCCTGACAAGATCAAGGCAATTGAGCAGATTGAAGCGCCAAAGCGTGTTAAAGATGTACGTCGCCTTGCTGGCTGCGTTGCCGCACTAAGTAGGTTCATCTCCAAGTCTGCTGAGCGCGCCTTGCCATTTTTCAAAATTTTGAAGAAGGCAGGCCCAATGAAATGGACACCGGAAGCGGAGGCAGCGCTGCAAGATTTGAAGAAGTACCTCTCCTCTTCGCCAGTACTAGTCACGCCAAAACCACAAGAGCCGCTGCTGCTATATCTAGCGGCAACGAATCAAGTGGTGAGTGCTGCGTTAGTGGCGGAGAGAGAAAATGACGAAGAAGCAGCGGCGGCGGCAGGCCCGACAAGCGAGGCGGCGGCAGGCCCGACAAGCGAGGCGGCGGCAGGCCCGACAAGCGACTTACCGGGACCTTCCCCGACAGGATCAGATGAGAATACGCAGAAGAAGAAGATGGTGCAGCGCCCGGTTTATTTTGTCAGTTCCCTCTTGCAGGGGGCTAGATCAAGATATTCTGGAGTGCAGAAGCTGCTCTTCGGCCTTCTCATGGCCTCGAGGAAGCTGCGCCAATACTTCCAAGCACATGAGATCACTGTCGTCACCCGCTTTCCGCTGCAGCGAATTCTACGGAATCCAGATGCAACCGGCAGGATTGTGGAGTGGGCGTTGGAATTGTCAAGCTTTGGCCTCAAGTATGAGAGTACTTCGACTATTCAGAGCAGAGCCTTGGCGGAGTTCATTGCAGAATGGACCCCAACGCCAGATGATGAGATTCCAGAATCAACTCTCCTCGGCAAGGAGACAAATCAAGAGTGGGTTATGTACTTTGATGGGGCTTTCTCGCTGCAAGGCGCCGGGGCTGGTGTGCTGCTTGTCGCACCCACCGGAGAGCACCTCAAGTATGTGATTCAGATGCACTTTCCCCGGGAGAGGTCGACAAACAATACTGCAGAGTATGAAGGCCTGCTTGCCGGTCTCAGGATCGCGGCAGACCTTGGAATTCAGAAACTCATCATCAGAGGTGATTCTCAGCTTGTCGTCAGGCAAGTCAACAAAGACTATCAGAGTCCATTGATGGAGGCTTATGTAGATGAAGTAAGGAAGTTGGAAGAGCGTTTTGACGGTCTGCAAATGGAGCACGTCCCTCGTGCAGAGAATAACATTGCTGATGACCTGTCGAAGCGCGCTGCCCTTAAGCTGCCTGTGGAACCAGGTACCTTCGTGCTCCGACTCACTCAACCATCCGTGACACCATCAATTGGACCAGAGAAAAGAAGAAAGTTGAGTTCCGGCAAGTACTTTCCGGCAGAGCTCCCAGAAGCCGCCGGCAAGAAAGTTGCCAGGAACAACACCAAGCTTGCCGGTGAGCGACAGGCTCCAGCAGGGCCTCAGGCTCTTGCCGTCGAGACAAACGCTCCCGCCAAGCTTGCTGGGGAATAGCAAGATCCGGCAAGGTCTCAGTCCCTTGCCGTCGAGACAACTGCTCCCGCGGCGGAAGATTTGCCTTTAGTCCTTGCCGTCGAGCCCCAGGCTCCAGCATGGGCGCAGCACATCGTCCATTTCCTACAGACAGGAGAACTCCCCGATGAGCAAGAAGAAGCAGAGAAAGTAGCCCGTCAGTCTAAAATGTACCAGTTTGTGGACAATGTCCTGTACAAAAAGAGGCTGAACGGCATGAAATTGAAGTGCATTGCTCGGGAGGATGGACTAGAGCTATTGGCAGAGATACATGGAGGCATATGTGGCAACCACATAGGATCAAGGGCACTTGCCGGCAAGGCGTTCCGACAAGGTTTCTTTTGGCCCACGACCCTCCAGGATGCAACTGCGCTAGTAACTAGATGTGAAGCATGCCAGTTTCATTCAAAGAAGATACATCAACCAGCTCAGGCTCTCCAGACAATCCCTTTATCCTGGCCATTTTCGGTCTGGGGGCTCGACATCTTGGGCCCCTTCCCCCGTGCTACCGGGGGCTTTGAGTACTTGTACGTAGCAATCGACAAGTTCACAAAGTGGCCGGAGGTGGAAGCAGTGAGGAAGGTGACAGCACAGTCAGCCGTCAAGTTCTTCAAAGGAATAGTTTGCCGTTTTGGTGTACCCAACAGGATCATCACCGACAACGGCACGCAGTTCACCAGCAACACCTTCATGCAATACGTCCAAGACCTTGGCGGCAAGATCTGTTTTGCCTCTGTTGCTCACCCAAGGAGTAACGGCCAAGTGGAGAGGGCGAATGCAGAGGTGCTGCGTGGTCTCAAGACAAGAACTTTCGACAAGCTGCGCAAGTGCGGAAAGCGCTGGATTGATGAGTTGCCAGTGGTTCTTTGGTCGATCAGGACGACACCAAATCGAGCCACAGGCCAGACACCCTTCTCTCTAGTCTATGGAGCAGAAGCAGTTCTCCCCACGGAACTCATATACGGGTCACTTTGAGTGCTCGCTTATGATGAGCTTGAGCAAGAGCAGCTGCGGCAAGATGACGCGTTGCTCCTTGAGGAAGATCGTCTCCAGGCTGCTGTGCGAGCTGCACGCTACCAGCAAGCCTTGCGCCGCTATCATAGCCGCAAGGTTCATGCCCAGAGCCTTGAGGAAGGCGACCTTGTTCTTCGGCGCGTTCAGTCGGCCAAGAATTCCAACAAGTTGACGCCGAAGTGGGAAGGCCCTTATCGGGTAGTACGAGTCACCAGGCCTGGCGCAGTCCGCCTAGAGACCGAAGACGGTGTTCCGGTGAGCAACTCCTGGAATATCGAGCATCTTCGTAAGTTCTACCCATAAGGCGCGGTTGCCGGGTCTCCCGACAACCCCTTTTGTACAAGTCGTGCCGCTGTAGCACGTAATCCTTTGTACAAAGCCAGGCACAGACCCTGTGCATAGTTAAATAAAGCTGAGTGTTTTCGCAAGTCTTGTTGATTTTCATGTTTGCTTATATACATGTTAGTCTGAGATTTTGCATTACACTTATCCTCGACAAGTGCTAACGAACCGCCAAGGTTCCATATCTCTATTTTCTCTTCTTTCTTTTTCTAAAAAGGGACAGAAGGCCACCTCACGTGCAGCTTTGCCGGGGGAGGAGAATGGTGGTATGGACACCAATGGGCGACGTTCGGGGAAGCCACTTTGTCGAAAGGAATGCGACAACAAAAAGCTAAGTTGCCCAAAATCTCAAACAGTTTTTTTACCTTAGTTGTTTCCCTCGAACGATTTCGACCTTTGTATGGAAAACCTGCACGCGAGGGAACCTTGTTGTGATCGTGCTGCGCCCTTATCCTGTTTCGAGTCCGCTCAACAGTTTAGGTGGCCGCACCGAAAGCACCAGGGTTTCTTGCCGGCAGCGGCCCCGCCAGCAGGCTGCTAAAGTCCCGCACCTAGCGCTCGCGGCAAGGGTGCGCGCACCGGCAAGTTTCCGAACAAGCGTAGGGCGAGTACACACAAATAGAAATCAAGCAAAGGGAAATAACATAGCAGCTGTCTAAAACATAGCAAGTCATATTACAATAATAGTCGTCGCGATTCTAACATAAGGCAACAATTGTCTTTGGCATGAGAGCGACGGCGACAAGAAATGAAGTGGCTAATCCCGGCGGTCACCCTCAACTCGCTTGACGCAGCTGATCCTGTCGATGATGGGCGCGACGAGCTCCTCCGCTGCTGTAAGGTCTGCGTCCTTCGGCAGGCGGTCGAAGATGTTGGAGAGGTTGATGCTGGGGTTCCTGAACACCACCTTGGTGAGCACCTTGCGAAGGACGTCCTGGCAGAGCTTGCGCGACTCACTGGCCAACCGCGCAGCTCGATTGGAATCTAGCTGCTCCAGGGCCCCAAGCACGTGGCCAAAGAATATGGTCAGTTTGGTGCTCTGGGGTGCTCTGTCATCGAGGGGCCTGTGATCTTCCACGCCCATGATAGACAGTTGCGCGGCAAGCCTCCTCGCGACATCGGCAAGATTCTTGGTCCAGTTCTCCATACCCATCACATAGTCATTGTGTTGGAGGGCGGCGCTCTGGACCAGTGCTCATTCGTTCTGGAGTTCCTTGGTCAGAGCTGCCCCGTGGGCCTCCGCCTTTTTAAGGGACTCCGTCAGCTTGGTCAGCTTCAGACCCAGCTCGGTGATGGATGCGTTGGCAGTGGAGAGCTCCTTGGACTTGTCAGAGACGGCGGTCTATGCCTCCGCCAGACTACGAAGAGCTTCGCCTCTTTCGGTCTCGAGCGTCGAGACCTTCTTGCCGTACTCCCCAAGTTCCTCCTCCAGCTTCTTCACCCTGCCGAAGAGTTCGACCTTGGCGGCCTCTGCTGCTTTGGCGGCACCAACGGCCTCCTTCAACTTGCCGGCATGGTCGACAGCCAAAGCCTTCAGCGCCTCCTCATGCCTCTGCTCCAGCACCTGAGTCCGCTGGGCGACGAGCTTTTCAACCTCCTCATCTTTGGCACAGAGCTGCTCAGTGAACGCCTTCTCTTGGGCTTCAAGCTCTTCGTCATGAGCCTTAAGCTCGACGCGGAGCTCGTTCAGACGTGCCTCTTCTGCTTCAACTTGTCGCTGGGCTTCGTCTTGTGCTTTCTCGATATCGGACTGCTTGAGGAGGTGCTCGTCCCAGTGCTGCTTCAGCTGCGCCTGTCTTGACGCCAAGTCCTTGTAAGACTCATCAAACCAGCCCTGGACTTCTTCGACGCGCTTCCGGAAATCTGCCTCCACCTGGCTGCCAACCGCAGCCCTGGAGTCCAACTTTTCCTTGCGAGCGCGGTGAAGAACCTGGAGCTTCTGGTAGTTGCTGTTTATTGCCAGGAGGAGCTTTTCTTCCTCAGATCTGTCGCGACCGATGTTGGGTTCGTCAACAACCTCAAGCCCGGCACCGGTGAACACTTCCTCAAGAGTTTCTCCTTCGATTGGCGCCCGAATGTTTACCGTTCCGGGCAGGCTTACGAATAAGTTGTCGCCAACCCTGATGTACTTGCTGGAAGAAGGAGCTTCGGTTGATGGCGGCTGCTCTCCGACAGCCGCCTCGCCGGCGGCTGAGGACTCTGGAGCTGGCTCAGCGCTATGCGCTCCTGTGGCGGGAACGTCGTCAGTGTGGCTCGTGGACTCCTCGTCGGCCCTCCTGGCAGCTTCCTCAGCAGCGGCGCCCCTGGCGGCCTCCTCGGTGGCAGTGCTCCTGGCGGCCTCCTCAGCGGCGGCACTCTTGGCGGCCTCATCAGCAGCAAGCATGTCTGCTTCGGCAGCAGCGTTCCTGGCGGCCTCTTCCGCGGCAAGCTTATCGGCTTCAGCGGCAGCGTCCCTGGCGATATCTTCAACGGTATCGTCGACGTTCATGTCCTCCGCCGATGGGATGTCTAAAAGTCGAAGAAGTAAAACAAGATGGAGATGAAAAGGAAGTTCAAGAAGACAAAAAAAGAAAGACCAAATAACAAATGTCCAAGACAGGCAGCTCACCTGCGCCAAGCTCCTGGGTCGAAGGTTCCCCCTCCCCGACAACATCAGTTGCCGGTGTACGGTTGCCGATGCCTCCGCTTGTTGGCTCCTCATCGCGATAAAGCGAGCTGGAGGAGGTCTTGGCCGGAGATGTACCCCTGGGCGGCGTAGTTGATGGAGGCGGCATGTCAAGGTTGATCCCTGGCGATCCTCCTTGTCGCCCTTCTCCTCCTGCACGTCCGGTGATATCAGCAGTATAGATGCACACCCCGGCACTCGCCAGCGGAAAGAGATTGATGTACTCACGCTGGGGGCTACGCCGGGGGCTGAAGCGAGGACTACGTCGCGGGCTGGGCCTTGGACTGGTAGTAGTCGTGTCTGGTGCACCAGAGGTGCCCACCGGCGGCTCCCCGTCCGTTGAAGTCCTCGCCCTCTTCGCTGCCCTCTGTGCCAAGGTTTCTGCTTCTCTGTGGGAACAAGTCGAAACAAACGATGAGATAAAGCAAAATGAAAGATTCAGAAAACAGGGGAGCGGCAAGTGTCTTACTCTTCATCTTCTTCCGAGCTAAGGGCGGAAAGGTCGAAGGCGACTTCCACCATGGTGCTCACGCGAGGAGGTGGAGGGGAGCTCCTTGCTCGCTTGGCCGCGGCAGGCGCGGCTTGCTGGTGGACTTCTTGTCGCTGCACCGCCTTGCCGGCCGCCTCCTTGTCGGAGGCTGCGCTACTTGAGGAAGCTTGGCGGACCGGGGCTCCTGTAGCAGCACTATGGAGGGCGCGCCTGCTTTTTGGCTGGAGGGTCGGGCCTTCCTCTACCAGCTCCTCCTCCTCCTCTGTGTCTTCAGCAGGATGGTCTCCGGCAGACGTATCTCCCTGTTCCCCAACAGTGTCGTCCTGCCCGGCAACCTCCTCTTCTTCTTCTTCTTCGTTGGATTCTTCTTCCGCGAAGCCAGAGCCGCCAGCCTCGTCGGCGATCCCCGCCTCCTGCACTCTGCCGGCAATGTACGCCATCTCCCTTTCGGTGGTGGTGGCGACAAGTTTCTCGTCTTGAAGGATGGGCCTCTCCGACAGATCGTCGAAGAATTGCTGGACCAAGTCGTCAGTAGGCACGGCCCAGCTCTCGTCGACACTATGGGCGTCAAGCGCCGGCATCATGGCAAGAATCGAGCTCAGGCGAGAGTTGTTGCACAACGGGACTACGCCTGCAGGCAGATCACGCACCGCTGCACTCCCGAATAGCTTCTGGCAGAGGTGCCCATGCTGCATGGTTGTCAAGTTGTGGTCCAGCCCAGGGCGCAGCCTCATGATGTCCGCCGTGTTCTGGAATTCCCAAGCTGGCCTCCCCTTGTCCTGCAAGGGGGCAACGCGCCGGCGAAGGAAATCGGCGCCTATCATTTCTACCGTCAGCCCGGCATCCTTTAGGCAGAGAATTCTTGTCGTGGCAACGACGAGCTTTGCGTCTTCGGCATCGAGGGCACTCCACTCATTGTTGCGGGCAATCTTCGTCTCCCGCGGCAAGCAGAAAGGCTGAACTTCTTTTTCCACCGACTCCCGGACCCAGCACCATTTGCCCCGCCATTCCTCCCACCTACGGCGGTATGCCCCCTTTCGATAGACCTCCTTGGTTCCTGTCCGCGGGATCCAAGTGACGGAACCAGAAAGGGCCTCGCCCTTCTCAATTCGAGGGATAAAATAATGGCGGAACAATGCAGTACTGGGATGAACTCCGGCGAAGTTTTCGCAAAGATGGGCGAAAACGGACATACACGTTACGGCGTTTGGCGTAAAATCTAAAAGCTGGAAGCCGTAGGTGTTCAAGATGTCCTTGAAGAAGTCGGAGAAAGGGGGGCAAAGACCGTAGTAAAAATAATCGGCGAAAAAGAGATATTTCTTTGGGTCAGCTCCGCAAGCACCTGGACTCACACGAGTGGCCGGATGCGCCGTCGTCTCTGCCGCCCACATGTACTGGTAATGATCCGTCAAGGCCTTCCTATCAAGCCCCAGCGCGAAGACGGCATGTTTCTTCCGCAGCACCACCAACTTGTTCTCCGCTGCCTTCTTGCCCGTGCTTGCTTTCGGCGGCATGGCGGCTATGGCGGCTAGGTGATGAGATTGGCGGAGATGTGGGGGCGGTTGGGGAACGGAGGAAGGCTCGAGGAGGAAGACGACGGCGGTTCCTAAATCGCGAAAGGCGGAGGGTGAATGAGCCGCGGCCCTTGCAGATTCCTTTTTATGGGGAGGCGCAAGGCTGCCTCTTTACCAGAGGTAATAAAAGAACCCCTCGCAAGCGTGCGACTGCAGCGGTCACGTCGCGCACGTTCCCCATATCCCGCATTCAATGGGCGACGTGGGGGCGCAGTAAGGTAATGATTTCATGCAGTAACTGTTGCCACGCGTGCCCGTGCACTGATTGGGCCTGGCCCAACCACGCCGCGTGCCCCTGTGTGGCCTAGGCCCGGGGGCTCCGGTGTGCGCGGGCCCGTCGGGGCCGAACCTGCGACAAGACTTTCCGGGACATTCATGGCGGCAAGCAGGCCGAACCTGCGACAAGACTTGCCGGGACATTCGTGGCGGCAAGGCTTGACTTGCCGGGATACTTACGACAGCAATGCTTGCCGGGACGCCCGTGCGAGCTCAAGGTACATCTATAGCAAAGACAAGAACTACAAGTTGAAGACCAACAAGATGATAATGGGACGTCTTCGACGGATGGCGGGCAATGGCAAGAATACGTGTGTGAATCGAGCATCGCCCCCGTGGCGACCCTTATGGGAAAAGCCCGGGGGCTGGCTCTTCATCACACGGCGCGGTGTTCTATCTTTAGACCCGCGGCCCTTGTCGACACTCCATCCTACTCGTCCACATCATCGACAAGCCTGAAAAACGGCAAGACCTCCGGAAAGCGCACCTCTTTGAGTGTTGCGCTGCCGTCAAGGACTTGCCGGGAGACCTCTCGACAGGATACTTGTCGGGGAGGACAGCGAGAAACAAAGAAGCATGCAAGAACAAGATTCTCAAACCAAGAATTTTTTCGAAAATAAGTATCCAATGCATTTCTTCTTCAAGTAGCCAAGGACTACATTGGGTACAGTTCGATACATCAAAAGGGATCTACAGCTACTACGGCGCGACGACCGACCCGGGAACAAGGTATCGCGGATGGAACAGTGGATCCTAACTACGGCGCCGAGCATGCCTAGTCAGGAACCCCGTTCCTCATGCGAAGGCGTCGTCCTCGTCGTCGCTGTCGCTGGAGGAGTCGAAGTCGCTGTCGCTTGAGCTCTCGGCGCAGCACTCCAGACGAACGCCAGCCGCCCCGAAGAACCTCACAGAGAGGGTGCCGGGGTCGACAAGCTTGAAGTGGAGCAGGTGCCCGGGGGTGAGGCCGTGGGAGCGAGCGAACGACTTCCACCCCCTGGTTAGAAACATGGCGCTACCAGGGGTGAGGTCGACTGCCACCCACCAGGGGCCGTAGCTGCAACCGTCCGCACGAAGCCAGAAGCCCCGGGGCCCATTGCTCTCCATGGCCCTTGCGAAAGGGTCAGGGAGACGCAGCCAGCTCCGGAGCCGGCACGGGAGGACGATGATGAACTCTCGCGCTTCCTCCCCCGCATGGATCCCCGCGTGAGGCTACGGCAGAGGCGCGCCGCTGCGACCGCCGCCCCCTGCCGGAGCCGTCCTCGCCCGGCCGCGGGATGCCGACCCACCGCGGGAGCTCGGACCCGCCATCGTCACCACCACACGCGCCGGGGTCCGAGGGCTGCTCCTCGAGGCGCTGAGGGAACCTCGGGGACGACCACGTCCTCTTGCCATCTTGGGGCGCAGCGGAGGTGGTGGCGAAAGGCAGAAGAGGAAGGAATCGAGCGGCGAAAGATCAGGAGCTTGTAGATGGGTGGCCTTCTTCTTCCTTCGCCTCCCTTTTATAGAGCTGGGCGCTGAAGAGGGAGAGGAGCCGACCCTTCGCGAATCCTGGGCAACACGCGTCGTCCGAGACATCAATTCGGAGGTGAACAGGCGCCTTCCTGTCCATCACTCCCACTCCCGAGGAGGAAGACGGACCGCCTCGCTCCGGTATTCCCAAGACCTGCAGTCATTATGCGTCATGGGAGAAAGTTATCGACAGCCATCATTGCTATAGCCACGTGTGCCCGCGCACTGTTTTTGGGCCTAGCCCAACAGCACCGCGCGCGCATGTATGGCCCAGGCCCGGGGGCTCCTGTCAGTGTACAAAGAACCAGGGTGTCCATTACCCAGACTTGTGCGCGGGCAGCCCCCTGGAGCCGACAAGATTTAGTCAGACTCTGGAGTCAAAGACAGCAGTGATCAAGAAGATAGAAAGCTAAAGGCTGGCACTGGCCTCCCCCGGCAAGATCTTGCCGGGCGGCTCATAGCCCCGACAAGCCCCTCTCACTGTTTTTAGCGCACCACCCCAGGGCAACTACCAGCTTTTCTTTTAGCCCTTGTTCCCCTGGGTGCGTGGCGGACGCTGACGACGTGATGGGCTAGGGCAGTTCGATGGGATGGCCCCTTTGTTCCATCCCAAGGCAAGGCAGGTATACCTAACAGGAGCATTAAATGCCCTTGTCCTAGCCCGTCAGAATTAGGTATGATAACCACTGTAGATACCTTGACACCTCATGTATCTACTATATGCCACCTTTGTACCTTGCCACTGTTGGTGACCCCTTTGAGAGTATAAAAGGAGGCCCAAGGCATAGCTACAGGGGGATCAGATCTTGGCTGGCCGTTTTGTAAGCGTAGCTGCTAGTTACTGTAGCGCTCCAAGAACTCAGCCTAAACACATTCAATACAACCAAAGCAGGAGTAGGGTTTTACGCATCTCTGCGGCCCGAACCTGGGTAAAAATCCCTGCGTGCTGTTCACTCGATCCGCTCTCTGTGCAACCTTCCTCCCCGCCGAACCGTAAAGGGATCCTCGTGATCCCATAGGTGTCGTTTCTCCGACACAAGGCCATGTTTTTCTTCAATAGGTGGCAAATTCTTAACATCCTCACCTTTAATACCTTTTTCCTTCATTGATTTCTTTGCCTCTTGCATATCTTTAGGACTGAGAAATAAGATACCCCTGTTTTTTGGAGTGGGTTTTGGTGGTGGTTCAGGAAGAGTCCAATCATCATAATTCTTCAATATGTTATTCAATAATTCCTCAGCTTGTTCAATAGTTCGTTCCCTGAAAACACAACCAACACAACTATCTAGGAAGTCCCTAGAAGCATCGGCTAGTCCATTATAGAAGATATCAAGTATTTCATTTTTCTTGAGAGGGTGATGAGGCACATCATTAAGCAATTGGAGAAGCCTCCCCCAAGCTTGTGGTGGACTCACTTCTTCAATTTGCACAAAGTTAAATATTTCCTATAAGGCAGCTTGTTTCTTATGAGCAGGAAAATATTTTTCAGAGAAATAGTAAATCATATCCTGGGGACTATGGACACAACCAGGAGTAAGAGTATTGTGCCATGTCTTAGCATCACCCTTTAATGAGAACGGAAATAACTTAAGAATGTAATAGTAGCGAATCTTCTCATCATGAGCAAAGAGGGTGGCTATATCATTCAACTTAGTAAGGTGTGCCACTATAGTTTCAGTTTCATAGCCATGGAAAGGATAAGATTCAACCAAAGTAATTAACTGTGGTTCGATAGAGAATTCATAATCCTTATCGGTAACTAAGATAGGTGAAGTAGAAAACTTAGGATCACATTTCATTCTAGCATTCAAAGTCTTTTCCTTATACTTGCGTAGCAATTTCTTAAGATCATTTCTATCCTAGCAAGAAAGAATTTCTCTAGTTACCTCCTCATCCATAACATAACCTTCAGGTACCTTAGGCATTTCAAATCTAGGAGAGCTAGGACTAATAGGTGTTTCATAGTCATCATCAGTTTCATAAGCTTCATCAGTTTCAGCAATCTCATCACTTTCAGTAGTTTCATCCTCTTTAGCTCTAGCTATTTGTTCATCAAGAAAGTTCCCTTGTGGCACATTATCATCAAGCATGGTACTAGCATCATCATAAGCATCATTCATAGCAGAAGTAGCATCATCAATCACTTGCGACATATCAGAATTACTAGCATATGGTGGTGTTGCAAGCTTACTCATAACAGAAGGTGAATCAAGTGCAGAGCAAGATGGCAGTTCCTTACCTCCCCTCGTCTTAGAGGGAAAAATCTTGGTCTTTGGATCCTTCAGATTCTTCATAGTGATCAATTGATATAAATCCCAAGTGACGCAACAAATATAGCTATGCTCCCCGGCAATGGCGCGAGAGAAAGGTCTTGATAACCCATAAGTATAGGGGATCGCAACAGTTTTCGAGGGTAGAGTATTCAAACCAAATTTATAGAGTCGACACAAGGGGAGCCAAAGAATATTTGCGAGTATTAGTAGCTGAGTTGTCAATTCAGCCACACCTGGAGATTAAATATCTGCAGCAGAGTGATCAGTAGCACAGTAATATGATAGTTTTGGTAGTAGTAGCAGCAGTAACGGTAACGGTAACAGTGATATCAATAGTTTTGTAGCAGTTGGAACAGTAGCAGTAGCAGTAGTAACTTAGCAAGAATAATAAGTGGAAAACTTGTAGGCACTAGATCGGTGAACTCGTTGGATGATATTCATCATATAACAGTCATAACCTAGGGCGACACAGAACTAGCTCCAGTTCATAAATGTAATGTAGGCATGTATTTCGTAAATAATCATACGTGCTTATGGAAAAGAACTTGCATGACATCGTTTGTCCTACCCTCCCGTGGCAGCGGGGTCCATAAGGAAACTAAGGGATATTAAGGTCTCCATTTAATAGAGAACCGGAACAAAGCATTAACACATAGTGACTACATGAACTCCTCAAACTACGATCATCACCGTGAAGTATCCCAAATATTGTCACTATGGGGTTGACGGCTCATAAAACGTAATAGGTGCATATGGCTAGGCAAGATCGGATCAAGAATATAGATATAATGGTGATAACATAAACGGTTCAGATCTGAAATCATGGCACTCGGGCCCTAGTGACAAGCATTAGACATAGCAAAGTCATAGCAACATCAATCTCAGAACATAATGGATACTAGGGATCAAGCCCTAACAAAACTAACTCGATTACATGATGAATCTCATCCAGCTCCTCACGGACCAGCAAGCCTAAGAAGGAATTACTCACTCTTGGTGGGGAGCATCATGGAATTGGCGATGGAGAAGGGTTGGTGATGACGAAGACCGAAGATTCCCCTCTCCGAAGCCCCAAACGGGCTCCAGATTTGGCCTCCCGATGAAGAACAGGAGGTGGCGGCGGCTGATTATCGTAAAACGTGATGAAACTTTTTTGTTGATGTTTTTCTCTGAAAATAGGAATTTATAGTGCCGGAATTAGGGTCAGTGGGGCCCCGAGGTGGGCACAACCCACCAGGGCGCTCCTAGGGGGGCTGGCGCGCCCTGGTGTATCTTGCCCAGCCAGGGCCCCCCTCCAGTGCTTCTTGGCTCCAGTATTTTTTATTTATTCTAAAATAAATCTCCAAAAAGTTTCGTCCAATTCCGAGAACTTTTATTTCTGCAAAAAAACAACACCATGGTAGTTTTGCGGAAAACAGCGTCAGTCCGGGTTAGTTCCATTCAAATCATGCAAATTAGAGTCCAAAACAAGGGCAATAGTGTGAGGAAAAGTAGATACGGCAGAGTCGTATCACTGGCCTGGAGCTTGCGGTCGCCGTCTTCACTCACACTGTCCTCCTCGTCGCTATCGCTCGAAGAGGATCCTTCATCGTCGCTCGAGCTCTCTTCGCAGCAGCCAAGACGATTGCCCGAGCGCCCATATATCTTGATGGAGAGCGTATCGGCCGCCACCAGCTTGAAGCGAAGGACGTACCCATCCATGAAGCCATGGGCACGTGCAAAAGTTTTCCACCCGCGCCTAAGGAGCATGACACGGGGCGCTGGGAACTCAACGTCGACCTGCACAGCACCATTGCTGCAGCCATGCACGCGCAACCACATCGCATGCGGCTTGTCAACCTCCATCACCCTGGTGAAAGGGCGAGGATGTTGCAAACTGCTACGGAGAGGGCAATGCAACCTGACGACAAACTCCAGCGCCGTATCCTCGGTGTGTCCCATCGCTGGAGAGGGAACCGCCGGCAGAAGAGGATCGGGTGCGGCGCTCCTCCTCCCCCGGCCGCGAGCCCCGTTCCGGCCCCGGCCTCTTCCAGCGCCCCCGCCGCGCACACTGGAACCACCTCCCGCCGCCACAGCTGAAGCAGCGGCATGATCCCGAATAGAAGCTCTCTTCGCCGTGGCAGAAGCTGGAGTCCGTCCTCGCCCCCTTGTCATGGTGATGACTAGTGCATCCAAAATGTGGACTTGAGATTGAGGAGGAGAAGGAGATGGATGAGCATCGCCCACTGTGACCCCCTAATTTATAGGGAAGGGCACGGGGGCTGGCTCTCCTCCGCTCCAAGGCGGCCCCCCATCTCCACCAATCCCACTATCCATGATCACGGGCGAACAGGTAACCGCCCCATTGCTCCAATCCCTGGCACCGCAGTTTCTGCCACCCCCACACTTGCGGGCCATGCGCATCCACCGCTAACTGCCTGCAATGCATGCGGCGCGCGTGGCAGAAATGGCCTGAGGTAGCGAGTGATTGTTGACTTAAAAGCCGACAGTTACTCCCTCACATTACGTGCCTGTGCATAAATTTTGGGCCTGACCCAACGGCACTGGGCGAGCGCATCTGGGCCAGACCCGGGGCTCTTGTCGGTGCACTAGGAATGGGGTACCCAGTGCCCCTGACTTATGCATAGGCAGTAGTAGCAAAACCCCGCCAACACCAATCCAAGCCAGAGAAACCGCTCTACGAGAGATCAAGGAGTGCATCAAAAAGACCAAGACCCCGGCGGAGGCAGCCTATGCTGGCTAGCAACGCCGGCAAGCTCAATGCAATGGCCCAGGAGGGGCCCAAACCACGCCAGCCACGTCCCCGGTGCCTGCCGAGGACCGAGGCGCACGCATCTTCGGGAAGACCCGGCAAGCCATTCCCCGGTAGGCGCGAGCTGATCAGCCACCGCTCCACCGCATCGCGACGCCAGTCACTTGTCGATGCAGTGTCGAGCCCTCAGGTGGCTAAGTGGCTCTCGCTAAGCACGTGGTGACGCACCGAAAGACAGATTATATCCATATGACACCCGTCCAGAGGCGTGTCAAGACACTAAGCACCAGGCAGCCAAGCGGTGGTAGAAGCTTGCCGGGGATGCGCCCCCGCACGCCACCTAGGCTAGCATTTATGGCATTTTGTCCTAAGTGCCAAAGCTAGGTATGATAGCACAATTAGCTATCTAATCACTAAGTAATGTCTGTTTTTCCACTATGGTTGCCCCTTGACCTATAAAAGGAGGCCCAAGGCAACCTTGCTCAAGATTCGGACCCTTGGACACTTGTACTAGCATAGTAGCTCACCCAGAGGCATCCCTTGCCGTGTTTGAGCACTGCGCAAGCTTCGTGTTCCCCCATCCAATCCAGCAAAGCAGGACTAGGGTTTTATGCTTCCCAGCGACCCAAACCTGGGTAAAACACCAGCGTCCCATCGTCGTGTTGTCCCATGGTCTCTGCTCTTTGTGCAACGTGACCTCTCCCCCGCCGAACCACAAAGGGACCCTTGGTCCCATAGGTGATCGTGTGCACTGCCACGACAGGCCGCCCTCCGGAGCCACCCCCACTCTACCACTAGGCGTTGGCGTTCCCCGACATAGAGTTTGGCCTCTTTCCTGATTTCCCCTTCAAGGGCACAAAGTGCGGCCGAGAGGCCACCGCAAGCCTCGTCCTAAAGGGTGGCGTCGCTCCCCTCCAATGTCAGGGTGAAGCTCGCCAGAGCCCCCGGCGACTCTACATGGGGCGCGCTTGTTGACAGGCATGGGGGAGGGCCTCCGCGGCCGGTTGTGCCGTGCAGGATGCGCTGGCTGCCCGAGAAGTGCCCGGGGCAGGGAGCGTGAGTCCGGAGGCACTCCTCGCCCGGGTCACGGAGGGCTCCTGTATAGCGGGCGCGGTATGCAGAGCCAGGGCAGGCATCCCGCCTCCTTCTGATCCCGCCTCAGCCATCGCTGAGGGGGCCTCCCCAGGGTTTACCCCCTTGATGGGACCAGGAGGCGCCGCCTCGCCCTGCTCGCCCGACGGGCCTCCTTCTTCCAGCGCCGATGCCGGGTGCGGCTCCATGGTGGACGCGGCGAACGTCGGGGAGGCGGCCCCTTTTGCCGCAGACGTCTTCCTCCTCTTAATCTTCTCCCCCTTCTCCTCCTCAGCAGCCGACCCGAGGCTCCTGCGCGAACGTGAGCTCGTCAAAGTTACAAAGGTCAGGGGGTAAGCGTCTAGGGGGTGAAAAGGGGAAGAACTTACTCATCCTGGAGCCCCAGTGCATCCGCTTCCACGCCCCAACGGCGCTGCAACTCCCACTCCTGTCTCCGGGATGCGCAGCTGGCCGACCGTGTGTGGGGGCGCCAGATGGGTCGGGTTCAGAAGGCAAGGCGGTCTCCTCGCCCTGCTCCTCCGGGGACTCGTCAGTCCCGACGTCCTCTCCCCCTCCCCCTCCGGGCCGGAAGGGCGAGATGGGGGCGATGAGGAACCTGCTGCTATCCTCATCGTCGTCGTCATCATCCAGCCGGAGCGAGCAGCGCGCAACGGCACCGGCGAGGGCGGCGGTGACGAGTCCCCGCTGCTCTCCCCATCGGAGTTGGAGGCGCCACCCTCTTCCGAGGTGGATCCCATCACCGAGGGATCCTCGCGCACCTCCGGGTCCGTCTGGATCAGCCCCTAGCTGTCGAACTGGGGCATCACCGCTACGAGGTCTTCTTGGTTGGTCTAGTTGTACAGGGCACGCGCAGCCCTGGGCATCGCCCCCATGGCCTGGGGAAAGAGAGCCCCCAGATTGAGGTCGCCACCCCGTCAGGGAGGTCCTCCCGCGCTAGCCGGATCCGGTCCTTGACCCTGGTGATCTCCCATGCAAGGCGCTAGCGCTTCCGTAGAGGAGCGATGCGACCGAGGAGGAACTCCTTGGCGATCACGCCGGCCATGAGCCCGGCCGCGCGCAGCTTCGCCAACCTTGCCAGGACCGGCTCCAGGGCCCGTTGGCTGAGTTTCTTGTGCTTCCAGCGCCCGGTCTTCAAGGCCGGCTCGGTCAGAACCTCCAGGAGGGAGCTAGTCTGCTTAGCGTCGACATAGAGCCATTTCAACCAAAAGTTCTCCACCTTCTTCAAGATCCTCATGTCGCCGAGGACACCCTTCATCCCGTCGTCGATGCAGAACGAGGCGCATCCAGAGCGCTGGTCCCCGGCAGAGATCCACAGATCGTAGAAAGTCCGAAAGAGCACCACTCCCTAGAAGGCTTCGCAGAGGTATGCGAAGAGGGAAAGGACGAGTATAGAATTGGGATGGAGGGGGAGCAAGTGAATGTCATAATGCTCTAGAACGGCGAGGAGGAAGTCCGAGAAGGGCAGTGCCAGGCCGCCAAGGAGTGAGTGGAGGAAGACAGGAGTCACCGCCGCCTTGAGGTCACTCCGCGCGCGCGAGCCTATTCAGATCTTGGTGCGGCCCCCCTCATTGTGCTCGGAGGCTACCAAGAGGCGAGCCTTCGCCAGCCCCTTTTCACTGGTGATGACGGATGGCATCAGCGCCGGGCCGAGCTCCCTGACGAGATCTCCTTACCGGAGGAAGGTCCGGCCGTCAAGGTTTTCTTGCCGGGAGCCATAGCGGAGGATGAGTTGGGGGCCCCGAGCAAACACGCATGCGGAGGGCAAGGTGTGGATGGGAGAGCGAGGATGTGACTCCGCCCCACGAAGGACATGCTTTATCGTCAGGGCGACGGTCTCGAGGCGTCATAGAGTGACCGGGGCGTTCTGCCTAGGGAGACCCCCACCCAACCTCTCTGGGCCCGGCAGATTGGAAGGCCCCGCGTCGCTTCACCCCAGCGGGCGTTCACACCGCGGGCCTGGGGGCTACTATCGGCCAAGTGGGACCAGGGGTACCATGCCGGTCTGTCGATCGCACCAGGAGGCAACGCTGGGCCGGCCCAAGAAGGTGGATCTCCTTCCTTCCTCCCTCAAGGGGTTTGCCTCGCGAGGAGCATGACCCCTTGCACGAGGTGAACCCCTCCCGGGGCAACTTGGCGGGCGCAGGCACCCCGTGAGGCCCCCTCATGGGGTAGTTTTGCGATGAAGGTCGGACGGGACCGGCCGCAGAGCATGGCTCCCTCCTCAATGGGGATTCCCTAGATGTCGTGGCAAAGACAGAGGGGGGAGGCGGGACAGTTTCTACTTTGGTGAAAAGGGAGGCAGTGGAGCCCGCCTCCCCAAAGCAAGTCCCAAAGTGTTTCCACTTTGGTGCTAGAGGATCAGAATGGATCGGGCCTGCATAATGGAGTTCATCACTGAGCCCACAGGCCCATCACGAAGACTGCTTTAGTTTGTGAGGACCACCTTTTGTTAGGATAGGGCTGAGTTCTTGTCCCCCTTTTGAATTGCCGCCCTGTGGCTGCCCATTCCCACCTCTGTTTTCGGGGAAGAGGACAAAGGAACTACAAAGGGGGAAGGACGGTCTCCATGTAAGGGGATCGAGCCATCTTCTCTCCCCCAAGACTTGGCGCACCTCGAGCATAGCTCTCATACAGAGAAGATTACACACAAAGCAAGAGTAGGGTATTACACCGCAACAGCTCCCCGAACCTGGGTAGCTTGCGTGTCCCTGTCATGTCCGACGAGCAGCAGCAAGCTCGTTGTCAATCCTCTCACAGCCGCCGCCGAGCCGTAGGCAGCTAAGCCAAGCCCCCAGTGTTCAAATCTTGTTCACGAAGAAGTTCTTGGAAGCAGATCCCAGACTCCGACAGGCGCTCTGCCTTTACCACACCATTGCTAAAGAAGAAGAAATCGGGGCCATGGACCACCCTTGACAGGCTGTTGAAGGCCATGTCATATACATCCAACTCCGCTCAACCCCAACCAAAACCACAGCCTTCGAGCTTGCTGAGGCCGAGGTCATGATGATCTATCAAACATACCGATAACCCACAAGTCTTCGCGGGTAGTATTTCACCCTAATTTATTGATTCAACACAAGGGGAGCCAAAGAATATTTATTGGCCTTGACAGTTGAGTTGTCAATTCAACCGCACCTGGGATATCTCTCTGCAGAAAATGTTTAGTAGCACGACAAATACTAGTAGAAAAAGTAATAGTAATAGTGACAGCAGCAATTTTGTAGCAGTTGTGACAGTAGCAGTAGCAATAGTAACTTAGCAAGATTCAGTATATGTAAAGCGTAGGCACGTGGATCGGTGATGGATAATGATTTAGATGACATCAATCATGTAATAGTTACCTCTTGGGCGACACAGAACTAGGTCCAATTCATCAATATAATGTAGGCATGTAATCCGTATATAGTCATCCGTGCTTGCAATGAGAACTTGCATGACATCTTTTGTCCTACCCTCCCGTGGCAGCGGGGTCCTATTGGAAACTAAGGGATATTAATGCATCATTTTAATAGAGAACCGGAACAAAGCATTAACACATGCTGAATACATGAACCCCTCAAACTACAGCAATCACGAGAAAGAATTCCAATTATTGTCACCTTGGGGTATGCGCATCAAGACACGTAATAGGTGCATACAACTTGCAAGATAGGATCCAAATCAATCTTATATTCAGAGGTAATATAATATGTTCAGATCTGAAATCATGGCACTCGGGCCCTAGTGAAAATCATTAAGCATAGCAAAGTCATATCAACATCAATCTGAGAACATAGTGGACACTAGGCTCAAGCCCAATCAAACTTAACCCGATTACATATCAATCTCATCCAATCCCACCACCGTCCAGCAAGCCTACAAAGAAATTACTCACTCCCGGTGGTGAGCATCATGGCGGTGCTGATGGAGAAGGGTTGGTGATGACGACGGCGATGATTCCCCCTCTCCGGAGCCCCAAACGAACTCCAGATCAGCCCTCCCGAGGAATAACAGGAGGTGGCGGCGGCTTCGTCTCGTGAAACACGATGAAAACTTCTCTCTGATTTTTCTCTCCGAAGATGTGATTTTATAGGACTGGAATCAGGGTCGGAGGAGCCTCGTGGGCCCCACAAGCCATCAGTGCGCGGCCTAGGGGCGTGCCACGCCCTGTTGGCTTGTGCCCCACAGGTGGCCTCCCTCCAACAGGTCTTCGCTCCATAATTCATTATAATTCCCAGAAAAAATCCACAAAAAGTTTTGTCCAATTCCGAGAACTTTTATTTCTGCACAAAAATAACACCATGGTAGTTCTGCTAAAAACAGCGTAAGTCCGGGTTAGTTCCATTCAAATCATGCAAAATACAGGTCAAAACCAGAGCAAAAGTGTTTGGAAAAGTAGATACGTTGGAGACATATCAACTCCCCCAAGCTTAACTCATTGCTTTTCCTCAAGCAATTCAGTTGACAAACTGAAAGTGATAAAGAAAACTTTTGCAAACTCTTTTATTCTCGTCATTATACACATGCTTAGCTAGTGCTCAAGTTTTCAGCATAAATTATAAATAACCATATCTGTGATAACAACTAAACATCATATTAACTCATGGCAATACATAACCAACTAGCAAGCAAATAATAAGATATCTCACATGCCAACAATTTATCAAAACAATCATGATATAATATGGTGACATGGTATTTCGCTAGCCTTTTCTGAGATCGCAAAACATAAATGCAGATCACCTCTGAGGTTGAAGTTGTGACTAAACATTATAATTCGGAGTAGAAAAGATCCAGTCATGCTCACATCCAACATTAACTAGACTCAATGCATAACATTGACAATAGTGCTCTCTGGTTTGATGCCTTCAGTAAGAGGATGATGAATTAACATAAAAATTATTAGATAGGCCCTTCGCAGAGGGAAGCATTGATTTGCAGAGGTGCCAGAGCTCACGTTTTAAAACAGGATTGTAGTGTAGTTTTTGAGTGGTGCACTTTTCTTGTCAATGTTACGACAAAGGTTTTCTATATCTTCCATGCTAAACTCATTATTGGCGGTTTCCAAACAGAATAGTAAAGTTTACTCCCATCCACCATCCATAGACAAACCATGGCTGACTGAATCCATGGATGCCTGCCAACATATCAACTGTCCCAAGGAGTTTTGTTTAATTAATTTTTTGATTATACAGGACTGGGCATCCTTTTTACCAGCCTCTCTCGTGCAATGACGGCAAATAAACGACCGTCTCGAGAATAACTCACTTAGCATGGAAGATACTGACCGCCTTGTCTCTCCATGAGCAAGATGCATGCACAAAAAGGATGTTTATTTGAATATTTAGAGATGGCACATGCAAATTTACTTGGAACGGCAGGGTAATACCGCATATAGGTAGGTATGGTGGACTCATGTGGATTAACTTGGTTTAAAGGTTTTGGATGCACAAGCAGCATTCCCGCTTAGTACAGGCGACGGCTAGCAATAGGTTGGGAAGCGACCAGCTAGAGAGCGTAAACGGTCATAGGTATGCATTATGAATAATTAACATTGAACATAGGATAAGTAGGATATGAACACTCTGAATTTAAAATCATGAGGTTGCATTGGTTTTGAATCAACTACATGTTTGTACATGGGCCAAGTCAAGCCACTTGAATTTCTCACAGGGAAATACCATACTACCATACCACATCACAACCATTTTAATGCATGTTGGCCTGTAAGACAAATCGTTATTTACTAATAGCTATTTAAGCATGGCATGGGAAGCTATAATCTCTAATTGTCATCATGAACATGTTCACTCATAAAATATCGTCATTATTTCCTTTCACTTGCATGACCGAATGATGTGATAATAATAATAGTGCAAGAATACCGTGGACTAAGCTGGAATCTACAGGATAGTTTTGGACAAAGGAGAAGGCCGGGTAATATTGGCTCTCTGTTAGATCAGCAATAAAGCATACAAGAGACACTCAACATTTTCATTGTGGTCCTCTCCTTTCAAAGACTCAATAAAAAGAAGAGAAATTCATAGAAACACATTGAACTATTTTTGGAGTTTTTTTTTTCTCAAGCAAGAAAATAAACCAAGGGAAAACAAGAACGAGAAAAACAATTTACAAGGGAAAGCTCCCAACATGCAAAGGAAATCTTTTTGGGTTTTCTTTTTAGTGCTAAATATAATTAAACGGGGAAAGAAAACTAAAAGGAAGCGAGAAATATTTTTGGGTTTTCCAAAGTTTTTCAAACACACAAGAAGAAAGCGGAAAAAAATAAAACTAACATGGATATAAAATGAAAGAGGATGAACACCGACAATTTATATGAAGTGTGTGAACATGAGTGTAATGTCGGTGAGAAATACGTACTCTCCCAAGCTTAGGAGTTTGCCTAGCTCGGTGATCACCACTAATAATCTGGAAAATGGTTGAAATGGTAGCTTGTGGGGGTGTTCCTGGCCGCCTCCTCTGCTAAACGAGTAGCCTCCACTGCAGCTTTGTATTCCCGCACCTCTTCCTCATGTACATAGTAATGTTGTCGGGCCTGAAAATCAAAGAGGGCGGGTGCAGGCAAAGTGACAGACACGGACGTATATTTCCCAAATATTAAGTTATACTCATAACCTCTAGCTCGGTTTACAATAAACTCATGATAACGCATAGCTTCAAAGTCTAAATATCTGTCAGGCAAGATAGGATCATTAGGTTGGGGCGACACTCTCAGTTTTGCAGCTATGCCGGAGGCATAAATTCCTCCATACATATCACCATTGCTACAGTTAGAATTCAACCTTCGGGCAACAATTGCACCAAGGTTATAGCATTGCTTACCAGTTACAGCAGTGTGAATAAGACTTAAGTCAGGGGCACATAAGGCACTACAATCTTGTTTTCTTACTACACATTTTCCATTAAACAGTGCAAAGTAACGAATAGAGGGAAATTGGATGCTTTTAATTCTAGCCTGCGTTACTCCCCTATCTTCTCTAACGCAGAGACTCTCGAGAAACATATTATAATCAGTTTTTGAAGGTTTCTCGGTCGAACCCCAAAGTGGAAGTTTGCAAGCAACATATAAATCTTCTAGAGTCATGCTCAAGGATTTATCATAAAGTTTAAATAACACTCTAGAAACATATGATTGATAGCGAAATCCTTGTGTGAATGTACGGGTAAGGTTATAGTGTTGGACACACTTATCTGCGAAGAAATCGGTGAGGCCGGTATTATCAATGAATTGGTCAAATTCCTCCTTGATACCTGAACCTATCATGAAGTCTTCACTTGGCCATCGACATCATTTGGCGTCAGCCATGACCAGTTGGTTGTCCCGGGGTTCAATGTAAGCTTGTCGCACTGAGCTCTCACTCAATGACTCACTCGTGGTAAGTCTTCTTGAGGAGCTCCTCCTAAAGAAACTCATCTTCCTAAGCACAAATTTTCTAAAACTTTTGAGCAACAAATTTATGTCAATAAAACTTTGTAAGATTGATAGCAACTACTCATAATTATGCCTACAGGCCATATCAAGCATTCATACTACTTGGAACTCAAAGATTCAACATACAAGCTCATTTTCTATACCACCCAATGCAGCACATTATGCAAAATATAAACCACTAGAATAAAAACTAATTGGAGGAGTGGAGGAGTCACATGCCAAGGAACAATTCCTCAAAACAGTTTCGGAAGCGGAGTTCTGAGCAAAGAGATCGGAAATTTCAGCTTCTAGAGGAAGAACACGGGAGAGAGAGAGAGCTAAGGAATTTTTTCTGGAGGTAGAGTGGGCTGAAGGGATAAGGCAAGGGGCCCTTGTGGGCCCCACAAGCCATCATGGCGCGGCCTAGGGGGGCGCACACTGTTGGCTTGTGGCCCACAGGTGCACTCCCCTGCTGCAATTTTTACGCCAAAATTCTTATATATTCCAGAAAAATTCTTGTTAAAATTTTGTTTTAATCTGAGACTTTTTATTTTCAGGCATTTTTCTATGCACGGGAAAAGCAGAAAAACAAAAAATCATGCTAATTTATTTTATATAAACTGAAAATAACAGAGGATAAACTTTTGACCAGAGAGTTGTGAGTACTAAATTCATCAATCACATGCCTTCGGAAAAGGATCCATTAATAAGGTTGATCAAGTCTTATTAACAACCATTTTCGGTTAACATGCAACCGAGGAATTTTTGTATATCACTAGGTTACCTCAATGGGGATTTTCATCTCCCCAATAATAAGATTATAACATTTCTTCTTGACAGAAGGTAGAGGAATTGCAAAACTTCCAATGATAACTGTGGTGGTAGGCTCAATGACATTAATATTATTAACCAAAGTTTGCTTCTTCGGGAAATGCATGGTATGTTGCTTGCCATTGACATGAAAGGTTACCTTGCTTTTATTGCAATCAATAATAGCCCCTGCAGTACTTAAAAAGGGTCTACCAAGGATGATCGACATATTGTCGTCCTCGGGCATATCAAGAATAACAAAGTTTGTCAAGATAGTAACATTTGTAACCACAACAGGAACGTCCTCGCAAATTCTAATAGGTAGAACACTGGATTTATCAGTCATTTGCAAAGATATCTCAGTAGGTGCAAGCTTACTCAAATCAAGTCTTTTATAAAGGGAGAAAGGCATAACACTAACACCGGCCCCTAAATCACATAGAGCTATTTTGACATAATTTCTTTTAATGGAGCAAGGTATTGTGGGTATGCCAGGATCTCCTAGCTTCTTAGGTATTCCTCCATCAAAAGAATAATTGGCTAGCATCGTAGCAATTTCAGTTTCAAGTATTTTTCTTTTGTTGGTAATAATATCTTTCATATACTTAGCATACAGAGGCATTTTCAGTATATGAGTCAAACGAGTACGCAAAAGGACAGGTCTAATCATTTTAGCAAAGCGCAAAAAATCTTCATTGTCCCTACTCTTAGAAGACTTGCGAAGGAATGGCATGGGTTTTTTTAACCCATGGCTCTCTTTCCTTGCCATGCTTTCTAGCAACAAAGTCTCTCTTATCATAACGTTTATTTTTAGGAGGTGGGTTATCAAGATCCTCGGCAGGTTCTATTTCTACATCGTTATCATGTTCTTTATTACTATCTGGTGCAGCATCTACATGCACATTGTCATTTTCATCCTCCTTTTCATTATCACTAGGTGCATGTTCACTACCATACCGGGTCTCAGCATGAGAAATAGAAACATCATTATGGTCCTCAGTAGGTTTGTAGCAGGTTCACTAGGAGCATGCAAGTTCCTATCATTTTTTTCCTTTTTCTTATTAGATGAACTAGGTGCGTTAACATTAATTTTCTGAGATCATGTTCAATTCTTTTAGGATGACCTTCCGGATAGAGAGGTTCTTGGATCATACAACCTCCCCTAGTCATTACTCTAACATCATGATCATTCATATTATTATTTACTTCAGCAAGCAAATCATTTTGTGAAATAGCAACTTGGTCTAGTTGAGTGTGAACCATAGAAGCATGTTTACCTAGACCTTTTACATCATTAGAAATTCTAAACATCAAGTCACTTAAGCGGTCTATCATCATGGCATTACATCTCAATTGATCCTTAACATAGTTATTGAAGTGTTCTTGCTTGACAACAAAATTATCATATTCATCCATGCATTGTTCAGGAGTCTTATTGTAAGGTATATCATTTTCACTAAAGGAACGGAGAGAGTTTACCTCTATACCTGTGTCGGGGTATCAAGTCCATGTATTTCTTCAATAGGTGGTAGTTTCTTGATATCCTCAATTTTAATATGTTTCTCCTTCATAGATCTTTTTGCTTCTTGCATATCTTTAGGGTTGAGTTATAGAATACCTCTTTTCTTTTGAATAGGTTCCGGAGGTGGTTCAGGAAGTGTCCAATCATCAGCATTTTGCAATATGTTATTCAATAATTCTTCAGCTTGACTGAGAGTTCTTTCCCTGAAAACACAACCAGCACAATTATCAAGGAAGTCCCTAGAAGCATCGGTTAGTCCATTATAAAAGATATCAAGAATTTCATTTTTCTTAAGATGACAATCAGGCAAAGCCTAAGTAATCGAAGAAGCCTCCCCCAAGCTTAAGGGAGATTCTCTTCTTCAATTTGTGCAAAGTTAAATATTTCATGTAAGGCAGCTTGTTTCTTATGAGTAGGAAAATACTTTTTAGAAAAGTAATGAAGCATATCCCGGGGACTACACATACAACCAGGTGCAAGAGAAAGGAACCATTCCTTGGCCTCGCCTTTTAGAGAGAATGGAAAAAGCTTAAGGATATGGTAGTAACGTATCATATCATCATTGGTAAACAAAGCAACAATATCATTTAGTTTCATAAGGTGTTCGGCAACGGTTTCATTTTCATAACCGTGGAAAGGATCAGACTCTACTATAGGAATTAACTCAGGGTCCACAGAGAACTAATAATCCTTATCAGTAACAAATATAGGAGAAGTAGCAAATTTAGGATCATATTTCATTTTCTCCATCATAGATTTTTCTTTTAGTTTGCATACTAGTTTCTTCAAGTCATCTCTATTTTCACAAGCAAAGAAATCCCTAGTTATTTCCTTATCCATGACATAACCCTCAGGTACATGAGGCAATTCATATCTATTAGGAGAGCAAGGTGTAACAGGTGATTCAAAGTCCTCATCAGTTTCAGCATTTTCAAGTTCTCTAGCTTTAGCAATACACTAGTGCAGAAAACCCTAGCTATGGCGTGGCACAAAGGGCCTTGCTGGCGTAGACACCCTATGCCAGCAATATGGCGCCACAGTTAAAAAATAGTGGTGGCGTTGGAGCCTACGCCAGCAGTATTTCATATACCTATGGCGTTGGCTTTATCTCCACCATGGAAATATCATATATATCTACGGCGTGTTAGCTTTCCCAACCCCAGACACTGGAGAGATCATTACGGGCATATCGGATGTTTCGCATGCCAGTACTAAATGACCAAACGCAACAAAAAAACGCTGCCACCGCAGCGAGAAATGCTGCGGCGGCAACGCAATTTTGTATCAGTATATACATAATGATGTTTGTGTCCCACATTGATTCCGATAAGAAATGAAAACATGTACAACATAATTTGTATTATGGTACACATCATTTATATATATGCATACATTAACCATCGTCGTAACTACTAGTACGGTACTCATCATGTTTAGGATCAGTCTTGAAGAAGAGGGAAACCTCCTGCATCTCCATGCATGGTGGAGCATAGAGATTCACCGATCTCCAATCTATTCCAAGTTGCGATCACTCGGGTAGTTGCCTCCATTCTTTTAACTTGAAATGTCCATGTCCAGTGGTCACCCATCACCGGAGGCACAACAAATCTTGGGAGCTTCTGTCTTTGAACAAAATAGTAACATAGTAAGCAATGTAGTAATCATCTTTTGTCTTGAGGCATATAATTGTCATATAAACCACACTGTTAGCAACAAAATTTGTGTGATCTACCTCATTATTGATTGTACATTTGGAATTGAAACCATCTTTCCTCTTGAGGCATTGTAGCGTGATGGAGAAGCATTTATTGTTGTCAAGGTGAGGATCGTCGCACATACCACTTTATCGGAACAGTACGGGCATTCTTCCATTTTGTGCTGCATTCATAAAATAATAGTCAATGGAAAAAATGGACATGAACGTAGGTAAAAAAATGGACATATTGAGTGCAAGAAATTTTGATGAAACGGAAATGAATCCATGTTTCGCCAAAACATTGGCCACTCTCTCGACCTTTCCCTGCAAAAAGAAACGTAGCTAGCGCGAGACAATTCGCAAGAACACACGATGATGCAACATATAACATATTTCATCAATTCACATTTCATCAAATGGTTAGAGAAAGATTTTTACCGTCCTGATCGAGTGGGGGTCGACTGTTAGGAGGGCACGGTGGGGGCGCCCGTGAAGACTGCGCGATGGGGTGGTGGTGCGTGGCAGATGGGGCGGTCGGACAGGACGACGGAGAGAGACAGTGGCCATACAGGACGACCGCGGAGGGAGAGAGTGGCCGGACAGGACGACGGAGGAAGAGGCTCTTGGATGAGTGGGTGGGCTAGGGGAAGGGCTGGGCAGCGCGGCGGCACGTCTGGCGCAGGGTACGAGTGCGGTTGGGCAGGGGAATGGCAGAGAACAGTGTCCGGCGGTGGGGGAAGAAGGGGAATTTGAGTTGTTCTCACAACAGTAGTGTAGATAAAAGTGTTGGTTAGTCATTAGTGCTGGCGCCAATGACGTGGCCAACGCCAGCAGTAATTGGTGTTGTGTTATCTTGGGCTATTCTAATACTTGACAAATGGCGTGTGAAAATGCATACATGAATATGGATCAAAGTATATAATAATGCAAATTAGGAGGTACACACACATGAAGTACAATATCGTGCGAAGTATTACGCAATGAGAAGTACACAAAAGTGTAGTACACTTGTACGACTTCGTTTGACAATCCTCTCAACGACGGTTTGGGTCTTTTTAATCTTGCTTGAATACTTCTGTCCCGCGTTATGACTCTTTCGTAAGAAGGGACGTCCTGTCTCAGGCAAGGTAGTTCTGCTCCTTCTGGTGGTGTAATTTTCATCGTCATCATAGTTCTCCCCATCTTTTGGGTCGACGCCGAACTGATCATAGTCATCCTCGTTGGCCACTCCGTCCATCCCAACGATGGATCTCTTGGATCTCCTGACGACAACACGACTTGGCTTTGCCAAGTCAGTTATATAGAAGCATTGTGACACATCCTTAGCGAATAGCCAAGGCTCATATTTGGCGGTAATTCCTTTGACACCCTTTGCAATAGCATCTTGTGCTTCGGGCAGGGACATGGTAACGGCACCATGTTCTTCCTTCTCGACATTCTTCACCCATCTCACCCGGAACAGTGGCACTGTGTGATCTTTGGCGTACTCAAGTTCCAATATCTCTTCGATCCTTCCATAGTATCTGTTAGTTTCATTCTCGATGGAGGCAATTAACATGACGCCTGAGTTCTGGTAATCAGAGTTTTTGTCTTTTGCCTCAGCATAGAATGTATATCCATTGATATCATATGATTGGTAGGTGGCAACGGTGCATGCGGGGCCTACTGCTAATGCATAGATGAGATTTGCATTGGCAATACCCGTTGGCAGTGGTTTCTCCCGAATTCGCTCTTTTAACCAGGCTGCAAATTTGGAGTTGTGCTCTCTAATGATCTGGGCGTCGGTCCTCTGTCTCCCTGCCATTGCATGCTCTCTCTTTAAGGTGTCCTTGTGAGTCTGCTGCCAAGGAGTGATTATATCTGCTTGTTCTAACACCACTATGTGTGCTCTGTCGAAGTCATCTCGGCGATTCTATATATCCACATTTAAATCGTGCTTCAACTGTGAGTGACCTACTCCATCAAGCCTATCAGCATGCTTCCTCGTGGGCAAACCAAGAGATTGATCATCATCTATATAATTATTGCAGAATGATATGCACTCTTCGGTCAGATAGGCCTGGACGACGCTTCCATCCGGACGGGCCCTATTATGAACGTAACCCTTCACAGTTCCATTCATCCTTTCAAACGGGAACATGGTATGCAAGAATGTCGGTCCAAGGTCTTTAACCTCATAAATAACATCAACTAGGAGATGCATGATACGTCCATTTTGCATCATGATTTCCTACTGTTATTTACTTTGTTTTGTTGAATAATAATGCTTTGGGGAGTGATTCTAATGCCTTTTCTCTCATAATATGCAAGGTTTACACCAAGAGGAAGAATACCGGCAGCTGGAATTCTTGACCCAAGAAAAGCACATCAGAGATACCTATTATGCACAACTCCAATGAAGCTGAAAATTTATGGAGATTATTTTTGCATTTAATAAAAATTACTGGAGCTAAAAACTACCGGGGGAGGCCCACCAGGTGGGCACAACCCACCAGGACGCACCATGCTCCCCTGCGCCCTGATGGGTTGTGCTCACCCAGGCCCACCTCTGGTGCGCATCTTCAGGAAAAACTAGAAAAAATAAGAGGAGGACTTTCAGGACGAAGCGCCGCCGCCTCGAGGCGGGACTTGGGCAGGAGCACTTTTGCCCTCCGACGGAGCGATTCCGCCGGGGGAACTTCCCTCCCAGAGGGGAAAATCGAAGCAATCGTCATCACCAACACCCCTCTCATCTTTGGGAGGCCAATCTTCATCAACATCTTCAACAACACCATCTCCTCTCAAACCCTGGTTCATCTCTTGTGTTCATTCTTTGTACCGGAACCTCAGATTTATACCTGTGGGTGACTAGTAGTGTTGATTACCTTGCGTAGTTGATTACTATATGGTTTATTTGGTGGAAGATTATATGTTCAGATCCATTATGCTATTCAATACTCCTCTGATCTTGAGCATGATTATTATTTGTGTGTAATTACCTTTGTTCTTGAGGTCACGGGAGAAGTCATGTTGCGAGTAATCATGTGAATTTGATATGTGTTCGATATTTTAATGATATGTATGTTGTGATTCCCTTAGTGGTGACATGTGAACGTCGACTACATGACACTTCACCATTCATGGGCCTAAGGGAAGGCATTGTGGAGTAGTTATTAGATGATGGGTTACTAGAGTGATAGAAGCTTAAACCCTAGTTTATGCGCTACTTCGTAAGGGGCTGATTTGGATCCACATGTTTAATGCTATGGTTAGACTTTGTTTTAATACTTTTCTCGTAGTTGCGGATGCTTACAAGGGGGTTAATCATAAGTAGGTTGTTAGTTCAAGTAAGAACAGCACCTTAGCACCGGTCCACCCACATATCAAATTATCAAAGTAGCAAACATGAATCAAACAAACATGACAAAAGTGACTAGACGAAATTCCCGTGTACCCTCAAGAACACTTTGCCAATTACTAGTGATTGTTCTGGCCTGTGCTTTGCCTCAAAAGGATTGGGCTATCTTGCTGCACCTTGTTTACTGTTACCGTTACTTGCTCGTTACCAATTATCTTGCTATCAAACTATCTGTTACCTACAATTTTAGTGCTTGCAGAAATTACCTTGTTGAAAACCGCTTGTCATTTCCTTCTGCTCCTCGTTGGGTTCGACGCTCTTACTTATCAAAAGGACTACGATTGATCCCCTATACTTGTGGGTCATCAAGACTATTTTCTGGCGCCGTTGCTGGGGAGTGAAGCACTACTGGTAAGTGGAAATCGGTAAGGAAAAACTTATACTACGTGTTGAAATTTATTGCTACTTGCTACTATGGAGAAAAATCTTTTAAGGGGTTTGTTCGGGGTATCTTCACCTCGACCGGAACCACAATTAGTTACCCCTCAACCTACAACACCTACTGAAAATGTTACTTATGAAATTCCTTCGGGTATGCTAGAACAACTGCTTGCTAAACTTTATGCAGGAGACGGAACTGAACATCCTGGTATACACCTCTTATATGTGAACGAAATTTGTGGATTATTTAAGGTTGCAGGTTTACACGGAGATGAAGTTAAGAAGAAGGCTATGTGATGATCTTGGATCATGGAACTGGAATCGTTTGCAATTGGAATTCCACCAAAAGTTTTATCCCATGCATCTAGTTCATCGTGATCGGAATTATATATATAATTTTTGGCCTTGTGAAGGAGAAAGTATCGCTCTAGCTTGGGGGAAGCTTAAGTCAATGTTATATTCATGCCCCAATCATGACATTCCGAGGGAAGTTATCATTTGGAATTTTTATGCTCGGCTTTCTCATAATGATCAATCCATGCTCGATACTTCTTGTGTTGGTTCTTATATGAAGAAGACTATTGAATTCAAGTGGGATCTCTTAGAAAGAATTAAACGCAACTCTGAAGATTGGGAACTCGACGAAGGTAACGAGTCAGGTATAAAGCTTGAATTTGATTGTGTTAAATCTTTTATGAATACCGATACTTTTCACAAGTTTAGCACTAAATATGGACTTGACTCTGAGATAGTAGCCTCTTTCTATGAAGCATTTGCTACTCACGTTGATCTCCCTAAGGAGAAGTGGTTTAAATACCATCCCCCTATTAAAGAAGAAATTAAAGAACTAGTCATAGCTAAAGAACAAACCATCTTTTACAATGTTGATCCAGTTGTGCCTACCGCTTATATTGAAAAACCACCTTTCCCTGTTAGGATAAAGGAACATGCTAAGGTATCAACTATGGTTTGTAAGAGTAATATTAGAGCACCTAAACCCCCTGAGCAAATTAAAGTAGAACCTAGTGTTGCTATGGTTAAGGATCTCTTGGTAGAAAATATTGATGGGCATGTTATCTACTTTTGTGATGAAGCTGCTAGAATTGCTAAACCTAATGAAAAAGATAAACATAGACCTATAGTAGGCTTGCATGTTGTCTCAGTTAAAATAGGAGATCATTGCTATCATGGTTTATGTGATTTAGGTGCTAGTGTGAGTGCTATCCCTTTTACCTTATACCAAGAAATTATGGATGAAATAGCACCTGCAGAAATAGAAGATATTGATGTTACTATTAAACTTGCTAATAGAGACACTATCACACCCCTTGGGATTGTTAGAGATGTTGAAGTCTTGTGTGGGGAGGTAAAATATCCTACTGATTTTCTCGTCCTTGGTTCCCCACAAGATGACTTTTGTCCCATTATCTTTGGTAGACCTTTCTTGAGCACCGTCAATGCTAAGATAGATTGTGAAAAACAAAATGTCGGTGTCTGTTTTGGTAATATATCTCATGAGTTTAATTTTTCCAAGTTTAGTAGACAACCCCGTGATAAAGAGTTACCTGATAAGGATGAAATAATTGGTCTTCCTTCTATTGTCGTGCCCCCTACTGATCCATTAGAACAATATTTGCTCGACCATGAAAATGATATGCATTTGCGTGAAAGAAATGAGATAGATCAAATTTTCTTTGAACAACAACCTCTCTTGAAACACAATTTCCCTATTGAAACTCTTGGAGGTCCTCCTCCACCTAAAGGTGATCCTGTGTTTGAATTGAAACAATTGCCTGACACTTTGAAGTATGTTTATCTTGATAAGAAAAAGATATATCCTGTTATTATTAGTGCTAACCTTTCAGAACATGAAGAAGAAAGATTATTGAAAGTTCTAAGGAAGCACCAGGCTGATATTGGATATACTCTTGATGATCTTAAGGGCATTAGTCCCACTCTATGTCAGCACAGGATCAATATGGAACCAGACGCAAAACCCGTTGTTGATCACCAACGGCGATTGAATCCTAAGATGAAGGAAGTTGTAAGAACTGAAATATTAAAGCTTCTGGAAACAGGTATAATCTATCCCATAGCTGATAGTAGATGGGTAAGTCCCGTTCATTGTGTCCCTAAGAAAGGAGGTATTACCGTTGTTCCTAATGATAAGAATGAACTCATTCCACAAAGAGTTGTCACTGGCTATAGAATGGTAATTGATTTTTGAAAATTAAATGAAGCTACTAGGAAAGATCAATACCCTTTGCCTTTCATTGATGAAATGCTAGAGAGACTATCTAAGCACACACACTTTTGCTTCCTAGATGGATATTCTGGTTTCTCTCAAATACCTGTGTCACAATCTAATCAAGAGAAAACTACCTTTACTTGCCCTTTTGGAACCTATGCTTATAGACGTATGCCTTTTGGTTTATGCAATGCACCTGCTACCTTTCAAAGATGTATGACTGCTATATTCTCTCATTTTTGTGAAAATACTGTGGAGGTTTTCATGGATGATTTTTTCGTTTATGGAACTTCTTTTGATGATTCCTTAAACAACCTTGATCGAGTTTTGCAGAGATGTGAACAAACTAATCTTGTCTTGAATTGTCAGAAGTGTCACTTTATGGTTAATGAAGGCATTGTCTTGGGGCATAAAATATCTGAACGAGGTATTGAGGTGGACAAAGCTAAAGTTGATGCAATTGAGAAAATGCCATGTCCTAAAGATATCAAAGGTATTCGAAGTTTCCTTGGTCATGCTGGTTTTTATAGGAGGTTCATTAAAGACTTCTCTAAAATTTCTAGGCCTCTTACTAATCTTTTGCAAAAGGATATTCCTTTTGTCTTTGATGATGATTGTGTGGAAGCCTTTGAAACACTCAAGAAAGCCTTAACCTCACCACCTATTGTTCAACCACCTGATTGGAACTTGCCTTTTGAAATTATGTGTGATGCTAGTGATTTGCTGCTGGTGCTGTTCTAGGACAAAGAGTTGATAAGAAATTGAATGTTATCCATTATGCTAGTAAAACTCTAGACAGTGCCCAACGAAACTATGCTACTACTGAAAAAGAATTCTTAGCAGTTGTGTTTGCTTGTGATAAATTTAGATCCTATATTGTTGACTCCAAAGTCATTGTTCACTCCGATCATGCTGCTATAAAATACCTTATGGAAAAGAAAGATGCTAAACCTGGACTCATTAGGTGGGTGCTTTTGCTCCAAGAATTTGACTTGCACATCGTTGATAGGAAAAGATCCGAGAACCCCGTAGCTGACAACTTGTCTAGGTTAGAAAATATTCCTGATGACCCACTACCTATTGATGATAATTTCCCTGACGAACAGCTAGCTGCGATAAATGTCTCACAACGCACACCTTGGTATGCTTATTATGCTAACTACATTGTCGCTAAATATATACCACCTAGCTTTACTTATCAACAAAAGAAAAAATTCTATGACTTGAGACATTACTTTTGGGATGACCCACATCTTTATAAAGAAGGAGTAGATGGTATTATTAGATGTTGTGTACCTGAGCATGAACAGGAACAAATCCTACAGAAATGTCATTCCGAAGCTTATGGAGGACATCATGCGGGAGATAGAACTGCTCATAAGGTACTGCAATCTGGTTTTTTTAGGCCTACCCTCTTCAAGGATGCCTGTAAGTTTGTCTTGTCTTGTGATGAATGTCAAAGAATTGGTAATATTGGTAAGCGTCAGGAAATGCCTATGAATTATTCACTTGTTGTTGAACCATTTGACGTTTGGGGTTTTGATTATATGAGGCCTTTTCCTTCCTCTAACGGATACACTCATATTCTGGTTGCGGTTGATTATGTCACTAAGTGGGTAGAAGCTATTCCAACTAGTAGTGCTGATCACCACACCTTCATTAAAATGCTTAAAGAGGTTATCTTCCTGAGGTTTGGAGTCCCTAGATATTTAATGACCGATGGTGGTTCACATTTTATTCATGGTGCCTTCCGTAAGTGTTGGAAATATGCCCTAGAGGCAATAATAAAATGGTTATTATTATATTTCCTTGTTCATGATAATCGTTTATTATCCATTCTATAATTGTATTGATTGGAAACTCAAATACATGTGTGGGTACATAGACAAACAATGTGTCCTTAGTAAGCCTCTAGTTAACTAGCTCGTTGATCAAAGATGGTGAAGGTTTCCTGGCCATGGACATGAGATGTCATTTGATAATGGGATCACATCATTAGGAGAATGATGTGATGGACAAGACCCAAACTATTAACGTAGCATATGATCGTGTCAGTTTATTGCTATAGTTTTCTGCATGTCAAGTATCTGTTCCTATGACCATGAGATCATGCAACTCACTGACACTGGAGGAATGCCTTGTGTGTATCAAACGTCACAACGTAACTGGGTGACTATAAAGATGCTCTACAGGTATCTCCGAGGGTGTCTATTGAGTGGGCATGGATCAAGACTGGGATTTGTTACTACATGTGACGGAGAGGTATCTCAGGGCCACTCGGTAATACAACATCACTATAAGCCTTGCAAGCAATGTGACTAAGGTGTTAGCCACGGGATCTTGTATTACGGAACGAGTAAAGAGACTTGCCGGTAACGAGATTGAACTAGGTATAGGGATACCGACGATCGAATCTCGGGCAAGTAACATACCGAAGAACAAAGGGAACAGCATACGGGATTAACTGAATCCTTGACATAGAGGTTCGACCGATATAGATCTTCGTAGAATATGTAGGAACCAATATGGGCATCCAGGTCCCGCTATTGGTTATTGCCGTAGAGGTGTCTCGGTCATGTCTACATAGTTCTCGAACCCGCAGGGTCTACACACTTAACGTTTGGTGACGATTAGTATAGTTGAGTTATTGTGTTGGTGACCGAAGGTTGTTCGGAGTCTCGGATAAGATCCCGGACATGACGAGGATCTCCGGAAGAGTCCGGAGGTGAAGATTAATATATGTGATAATAGTGTTTTGATCTCCGGAAGGGTTCCGGAATTCACCGGAAGGGGTTCCGGATGTTTACCGAAGTGTTCGGGTGCAGCAACACTTTATATGGGCCAAAGGGGTAAAACCCACGAGGTATTGGAAAGTGCAAAAGGAAGTTTTGCTGCTGCCTTAAGCGGTACTACCGCTGGTAACGCAGTATTACCGCGTAATCGGTAGTACCGCTTGTGTGAAGCGGTACTACCGCTCACGAGCGATACTGCTGGAATCCGAGTGGGACTCTTTCCGTGCGGGCCAAACCGACCTTGTGCGGGAAAAACCGACCTTGTGGAGGTTTTCTCTCCAAGTTTAGACCCCAGGGCTCAACATATAAATAGAGGGGCAGGGCTAGCACACGGGACACATCAGGATTTCCCAAGCCGTGTGCCGGCAACCCTAGCCCTCTAGTTCCTCCCGTCATAATCTCCGTAGTGCTTGGCGAAGCCCCGCAAAGATTGTTCCTCACCACCATCACCACGCCGTCGTGCTGCCAGAACTCATCTACTACTTCACCATCGCTCGCTGGATCGAGGAGGTGAAGGCGTCATCAAGCCGTACGTGTGTTGAATGCGGACGTGCCGTCTGTTCGGCACTAGTTCATGATCGGATCGAGGGACGACTTGCGATTTGGATCGCGGAGACGTTCGACTACATCAACCGCGTTTCTTAACGCTTCCGCTTAGCGATCTATAAGGGTATGTAGATTCACTCTCCCTCTCGTAGATGCTCATCACCATGGATAGATCTTGCATGTGCGTAGGAAAATTTTTGTTTCCCATGCGACGTTCCCCAACAGTGGCATCTGAGCTAGGTCTATGCATAGATGAGATCTCGAGTAGAACACAAAGGAGTTGTGGGCATGGGTGTATACATATTGCTTGCCGTTACTAGTTGATACTTGATTCGGCGGTATTGTGAGATGAAGCGGCCTGGACCGACATTACGCGTACGCTTACGCGAGACTAGTTTCACCGCTACGTGCACTCGTTGCATAAAGGTGACTGGCGGGTGTCTGTTTCTCTCACTTTAGTTGAATCGGTTCAATGAAGAGGGTTCTTTTAGAAGATCAAAAAGCAATCACTACACCACGTTGTGGTTTTGCGTAGGTAAGAACGGTTCTTGCAAACCCGTAGCAGCCACATAAAACTTGCAACAACAATTAGAGGACGTCTAACTTGTTTTTGCAGGGTATGCTGTGATGTTATATGGCCAATTACATGATGAGATATATGTGATGTATGAGATGATCATGTGTTGTATAGAATATCACGACTTGCATGTCGATGAGTACGGCAACTGGCAGGAGCCATAGAGTTGTCTTTAATTATTTTCGCCGTTTTGCTTTACTTTATCGCTATGAGTTAGCAATAGTCGTGGAAGCAACAGTTGGCGTGACAACCTCATGGCGACACGTTGATGGAGATCAAGATGATGGAGATCATGGTGTCATGCCGGTGATGATGGAGATCATGCCGGTGCTTTGTAGATGGAGATCAAAAGCACAAGTTCATGGCCATATCATGTCACTTATGATTTGCATGTGATGTTAATCCTTTTATGCATCTTATTTTGCTTAGGACGACGGTAGCATTATAAGGTGATCCCTCACTTAAATTTATAGATAAAATTGTGTTCTCCCTGAGTGTGCACCGTTGCGAAAGTTCGTCGTTTCGAGACACCACGTGATGATCGGGTGTGATAGACTCTACGTTCGCATACAACGGGTGCAAGCCAGTGTTGCACGTGCGGAACACTCGGGTTAAACTTGACGAGCCTAGCATGTACAGACATGGCCTCGGAACACAAGAGACTGAAAGGTCGAACATGAGTCATATAGTAGATATGATCAACATGAAGATGTTCACCATTGAATCCACCTCAACTCACGTGATGATCGGACTTGAGTTGGTTGATTTGGATCATGTGACACTCGAATGACCGGAGGGATGTCAATTTGAGTGGGAGTTTTTTAGTAATATGATTAACTAAACTCATTATCTTGAACAATAGTCTAAGATGTCTTTGCAATATTTATGTTGTAGATCATGGCTCGTGCAGTAGCACCCCTGAATTTTAATGCGTTCCTAGAGAAAGCTAAGTTGAAAGGTGATGGAAGTAACTTTGTGGACTGGGCCCGTAATCAAAGGATTATCCTTACGGCTTCCCAGAAGGCTTATGTCCTTGATGCACCGCTTGGTGATCCACCCGCTCCAGTTGAGTCTCCAGACGTTGTGAACGCCTGGCAGGCTCGTTCTGATGATTACTCAATAGTTCAATGTGCAATGTTGTATGGCTTAGAACCGGGACTTCAAAGACGTTTTGAACGTCATGGAGCATATGATATGTTCCAGGAGTTGAAGTTTATCTTTCAGAAGAATGCCCGGATCGAGAGGTATGAGACCTCCAATAAGTTCTATGCTTGCAAGATGGAGGAGAACGGGTCTGTCAGTGATCACATACTCAGAATGTCTGGGTACTCCACCCGTCTGGCTGAATTGGGGATGCCCCTTCCGCCAGAGGCTATCACTGACAGAGTTCTTCAATCATTGCCACCTAGCTACAAGAGCTTCGTGTTGAACTATAACATGCACGGGATGAACAAGTCAGTCGCCGAGCTGTTTGCGATGTTGAAAGTTGCTGAGTCTGAGATTCAGAAGGAGCATCAAGTGTTGATGGTCAATAAAACCACTAGTTTCAAGAAGAATGGCAAGGGTAAGAAGGGTAACTCCAAGAAGAGTGGCAAAGTAGTTGCCCCTCCCGTGAAGAAACCCAAGGCTGGACCGAAGCCTGAAACTGAGTGCTTTCATTGTAAGGGAATTGGTCACTAGAAACGGAACTGCCCCAAGTATTTGGCTGACAAGAAGGCGGCCAACAACAAACAAGGTATATATGTTATTCATGTGTACCTTACCAACTCTCGTTGTAGTGCCTGGGTATTTGATACCGGTGCGGTTGCTCACATTTGCAACTCAAAACAGGAACTACGGAATAGACGGAGGCTGGCAAAGGACGAAGTGACGATGCGCGTGGGAAATGGTTCCAAGGTTGATGTGATCGCCGTCGGCACGCTCGCTCTTCGATTACCATCGGGATTAGTGATGAACCTGAATAATTGTTATTTAGTGCCTGCGTTAAGCATGAACATTATATCTGGATCTTGTTTATTGCGAGACGGTTACTCATTTAAATCTGAGAATAATGGTTGTTCTATTTATATGAGTAATATCTTTTATGGTCATGCACCCAATGTGAGGGGTTTATTCTTATTGAATCTCGATAGTGATGATACACATGTTCATAACATTGATGCCAAAAGATATAGAATTGATAATGATAATACCACTTTCTTGTGGCACTGTCGTTTTGGTCATATTGGCGTAAAACGCATGAAGAAGCTCCATGCTGATGGACTTTTGGAGTCACTTGATTTTGAATCACTTGACACATGTGAGCCATGCCTCTTGGGCAAGATGACTAAGACGCCGTTCTTTGGTACAATGGAATGGGCAAGTGACTTATTGGAAATCATACATACTGATGTGTGCGGTCCGATGAGCATTGAGGCGCGCGGTGGTTATCGTTACTTTCTCACCTTCACTGATGACTTAAGTAGATATGGGTATATTTACTTAATGAAACACAAGTCTGAAACGTTTGAAAAGTTCAAGCAATTTCAGAGTGAAGTTGAGAATCATCGTAACAAGAAGATTAAATTCCTACGATCTGATCGAGGAGGAGAATATCTGAGTTATGAGTTTGGCAGTCACTTAAGACAGTGTGGAATTGTTTCACAATTGACACCGCCTGGAACACCACAGCGTAATGGTGTGTCCGAACGTTGTAATCGAACCTTATTGGATATGGTGCGATCTATGATGTCTCTTGCCGATTTGCCACTATCGTTTTGGGGTTATGCATTAGAGACAGCTGCATTCACTTTAAATAGGGCACCATCGAAATCCGTTGAGATGACGCCATATGAACTATGGTTTGGCAAGAAGCCAAAGATGTCGTTTCTTAAAGTTTGGGGATGTGATGCTTATGTCAAAAAGCTTCAGCCTGAAAAGCTGGAACCCAAAGTGGAGAAATGCGTCTTCATAGGATACCCAAAAGAGACAGTTGGGTATACCTTCTATCTCAGATCCGAAGGCAAAGTGTTTGTAGCTAAAAATGGAACATTTCTTGAGAAAGATTTTCTCTCGAAAGAATTGAGTGGGAGGAAGATAGAACTTGATGAGGTTACTGAACCTTTACTTCAACCAGAGAGTAGCGCAGCGCAGAAAGATGTTTCTGTAGAGCCTACATCAGTTGAAGAGGAAGTTAATGATGATGATCATGAAGCTTTGGATCAAGTTGCTATCGAACCTCGTAGGTCGACAAGGACGCGTACTGCTCCTGAGTGGTACGGCAACCCTGTCTTAGAGGTCATGTTGTTGGACAACGATGAACCTACGAGCTACGGAGAAGCGATGGTGGGCCCGGATTCCGAGAAATGGTTAGAGGCCATGAAATCCGAGATGGGATCCATGTATGAAAACAAAGTATGGGCTTTGGAAGTATTACCTGAAGGGAGTAAGGCCATTCAAAACAAATGGATCTTTAAGAGGAAGACGGACGCGGACGGTAATGTCACCGTATATAAAGCTCGACTTGTGGCAAAGGGTTTTTCACAAGTTCAAGGAGTTGACTACGATGAGACCTTCTCACCCATAGCGATGCTTAAGTCTGTCAGAATCATGTTAGCAATAGCTGCCTTTTTCGATTATGAAATTTGGCAGATGGATGTCAAAACAGCGTTCCTTAACGGTTTCCTTAAGGAAGAGTTGTATATGATGCAACCAGAAGGTTTTGTCGATCCAGAGAATGCTGACAAAGTTTGCAAACTCCAGCGATCCATTTATGGACTGGTGCAAGCATCTCGGAGTTGGAATCTTCGCTTTGATGAGGTGATCAAAGCGTTCGGGTTATACAAGTTTACGGAGAAGCTTGTATTTACAAGAAAGTGAGTGGGAGCTCTATAGCGTTTCTAATATTATATGTGGATGACATATTGATGATTGGAAACAATATAGAAATGTTGGAAAGCGTGAAGGAATACTTGAACAAGAGTTTTTCAATGAAGGACCTAGGAGAAGCTGCTTTCATATTAGGCATCTAGATCTATAGAGATAGATCGAGACGCTTAATAGGACTTTCACATAGCACATACCTTGACAAAGTTTTGAAGAAGTTCAAAATGGATCAGTCCAAGAAGGGGTTCTTGCCTGTATTGCAAGGTGTGAAGTTGAGTAAAAATCAATGCCCAGTGACTGCAGAAGATAGAGAAAAGATGAGTGTCATCCCCTATGCTTCAGCCATAGGCTCTATCATGTATGCAATGATGTGCACAAGACCCGATGTCAGCCTTGCCATAAGTATGGCCGGAAGGTTTCAAAGTGATCCAGGAATGGAACACTGGACGGCGGTCAAGAATATCCTGAAGTACCTGAAAAGGACTAAGGACATGTTTCTTGTTTATGGAGGTGATCAAGAGCTCGTCGTAAAGGGTTACGTCGATGCAAGCTTTGACACTGATCTGGATGACTCTAAGTCGCAAACCGGATACGTATTTATTCTCAATGGGGGTGCGGTTAGCTGGTGCAGTTCCAAGAAAAGCGTAGTTGCTGATTCTACATGCGAAGCGGAGTACATCGCTGCCTCGAAGGCGGCGAAGGAAGGTGTCTGGATGAAGGAGTTCATGACAGATCTTGGAGTAGTGCCTAGTGCACTAAACCCAATGACTCTGTTCTGTGACAACACTGGTGCCATTGCTCTAGCCAAGGAACCTAGGTTTCACAAGAGAACCAGACACATAAAGCGACGTTTCAATTCCATCCGCGATTACATCAAGGAGGACGACATAAATATTTGCAAACTGCACAGGGATCTGAATGTTGCTGATCCGATGACTAAACCACTTCCAAGGGCTAAACATGATCAACACCAGAACTGTATGGGTGTTAGATTCATTACAATGTAAATCACATAGTGATGTGAGCTAGATTATTGACTCTAGTGCAAGTGGGAGACTGTTGGAAATATGCCCTAGAGGCAATAATAAAATGGTTATTATTATATTTCCTTGTTCATGATAATCGTTTATTATCCATTCTATAATTGTATTGATTGGAAACTCAAATACATGTGTGGGTACATAGACAAACAATGTGTCCTTAGTAAGCCTCTAGTTAACTAGCTCGTTGATCAAAGATGGTGAAGGTTTCCTGGCCATGGACATGAGATGTCATTTGATAATGGGATCACATCATTAGGAGAATGATGTGATGGACAAGACCCAAACTATTAACGTAGCATATGATCGTGTCAGTTTATTGCTATAGTTTTCTGCATGTCAAGTATCTGTTCCTATGACCATGAGATCATGCAACTCACTGACACTGGAGGAATGCCTTGTGTGTATCAAACGTCACAACGTAACTGGGTGACTATAAAGATGCTCTACAGGTATCTCCGAGGGTGTCTATTGAGTGGGCATGGATCAAGACTGGGATTTGTTACTACATGTGACGGAGAGGTATCTCAGGGCCACTCGGTAATACAACATCACTATAAGCCTTGCAAGCAATGTGACTAAGGTGTTAGCCACGGGATCTTGTATTACGGAACGAGTAAAGAGACTTGCCGGTAACGAGATTGAACTAGGTATAGGGATACCGACGATCGAATCTCGGGCAAGTAACATACCGAAGAACAAAGGGAACAGCATACGGGATTAACTGAATCCTTGACATAGAGGTTCGACCGATATAGATCTTCGTAGAATATGTAGGAACCAATATGGGCATCCAGGTCCCGCTATTGGTTATTGCCGTAGAGGTGTCTCGGTCATGTCTACATAGTTCTCGAACCCGCAGGGTCTACACACTTAACGTTTGGTGACGATTAGTATAGTTGAGTTATTGTGTTGGTGACCGAAGGTTGTTCGGAGTCTCGGATAAGATCCCGGACATGACGAGGATCTCCGGAAGAGTCCGGAGGTGAAGATTAATATATGTGATAATAGTGTTTTGATCTCCGGAAGGGTTCCGGAATTCACCGGAAGGGGTTCCGGATGTTTACCGAAGTGTTCGGGTGCAGCAACACTTTATATGGGCCAAAGGGGTAAAACCCACGAGGTATTGGAAAGTGCAAAAGGAAGTTTTGCTGCTGCCTTAAGCGGTACTACCGCTGGTAACGCAGTATTACCGCGTAATCGGTAGTACCGCTTGTGTGAAGCGGTACTACCGCTCACGAGCGATACTGCTGGAATCCGAGTGGGACTCTTTCCGTGCGGGCCAAACCGACCTTGTGCGGGAAAAACCGACCTTGTGGAGGTTTTCTCTCCAAGTTTAGACCCCAGGGCTCAACATATAAATAGAGGGGCAGGGCTAGCACACGGGACACATCAGGATTTCCCAAGCCGTGTGCCGGCAACCCTAGCCCTCTAGTTCCTCCCGTCATAATCTCCGTAGTGCTTGGCGAAGCCCCGCAAAGATTGTTCCTCACCACCATCACCACGCCGTCGTGCTGCCAGAACTCATCTACTACTTCACCATCGCTCGCTGGATCGAGGAGGTGAAGGCGTCATCAAGCCGTACGTGTGTTGAATGCGGACGTGCCGTCTGTTCGGCACTAGTTCATGATCGGATCGAGGGACGACTTGCGATTTGGATCGCGGAGACGTTCGACTACATCAACCGCGTTTCTTAACGCTTCCGCTTAGCGATCTATAAGGGTATGTAGATTCACTCTCCCTCTCGTAGATGCTCATCACCATGGATAGATCTTGCATGTGCGTAGGAAAATTTTTGTTTCCCATGCGACGTTCCCCAACAGTGGCATCTGAGCTAGGTCTATGCATAGATGAGATCTCGAGTAGAACACAAAGGAGTTGTGGGCATGGGTGTATACATATTGCTTGCCGTTACTAGTTGATACTTGATTCGGCGGTATTGTGAGATGAAGCGGCCTGGACCGACATTACGCGTACGCTTACGCGAGACTAGTTTCACCGCTACGTGCACTCGTTGCATAAAGGTGACTGGCGGGTGTCTGTTTCTCTCACTTTAGTTGAATCGGTTCAATGAAGAGGGTTCTTTTAGAAGATCAAAAAGCAATCACTACACCACGTTGTGGTTTTGCGTAGGTAAGAACGGTTCTTGCAAACCCGTAGCAGCCACATAAAACTTGCAACAACAATTAGAGGACGTCTAACTTGTTTTTGCAGGGTATGCTGTGATGTTATATGGCCAATTACATGATGAGATATATGTGATGTATGAGATGATCATGTGTTGTATAGAATATCACGACTTGCATGTCGATGAGTACGGCAACTGGCAGGAGCCATAGAGTTGTCTTTAATTATTTTCGCCGTTTTGCTTTACTTTATCGCTATGAGTTAGCAATAGTCGTGGAAGCAACAGTTGGCGTGACAACCTCATGGCGACACGTTGATGGAGATCAAGATGATGGAGATCATGGTGTCATGCCGGTGATGATGGAGATCATGCCGGTGCTTTGTAGATGGAGATCAAAAGCACAAGTTCATGGCCATATCATGTCACTTATGATTTGCATGTGATGTTAATCCTTTTATGCATCTTATTTTGCTTAGGACGACGGTAGCATTATAAGGTGATCCCTCACTTAAATTTATAGATAAAATTGTGTTCTCCCTGAGTGTGCACCGTTGCGAAAGTTCGTCGTTTCGAGACACCACGTGATGATCGGGTGTGATAGACTCTACGTTCGCATACAACGGGTGCAAGCCAGTGTTGCACGTGCGGAACACTCGGGTTAAACTTGACGAGCCTAGCATGTACAGACATGGCCTCGGAACACAAGAGACTGAAAGGTCGAACATGAGTCATATAGTAGATATGATCAACATGAAGATGTTCACCATTGAATCCACCTCAACTCACGTGATGATCGGACTTGAGTTGGTTGATTTGGATCATGTGACACTCGAATGACCGGAGGGATGTCAATTTGAGTGGGAGTTTTTTAGTAATATGATTAACTAAACTCATTATCTTGAACAATAGTCTAAGATGTCTTTGCAATATTTATGTTGTAGATCATGGCTCGTGCAGTAGCACCCCTGAATTTTAATGCGTTCCTAGAGAAAGCTAAGTTGAAAGGTGATGGAAGTAACTTTGTGGACTGGGCCCGTAATCAAAGGATTATCCTTACGGCTTCCCAGAAGGCTTATGTCCTTGATGCACCGCTTGGTGATCCACCCGCTCCAGTTGAGTCTCCAGACGTTGTGAACGCCTGGCAGGCTCGTTCTGATGATTACTCAATAGTTCAATGTGCAATGTTGTATGGCTTAGAACCGGGACTTCAAAGACGTTTTGAACGTCATGGAGCATATGATATGTTCCAGGAGTTGAAGTTTATCTTTCAGAAGAATGCCCGGATCGAGAGGTATGAGACCTCCAATAAGTTCTATGCTTGCAAGATGGAGGAGAACGGGTCTGTCAGTGATCACATACTCAGAATGTCTGGGTACTCCACCCGTCTGGCTGAATTGGGGATGCCCCTTCCGCCAGAGGCTATCACTGACAGAGTTCTTCAATCATTGCCACCTAGCTACAAGAGCTTCGTGTTGAACTATAACATGCACGGGATGAACAAGTCAGTCGCCGAGCTGTTTGCGATGTTGAAAGTTGCTGAGTCTGAGATTCAGAAGGAGCATCAAGTGTTGATGGTCAATAAAACCACTAGTTTCAAGAAGAATGGCAAGGGTAAGAAGGGTAACTCCAAGAAGAGTGGCAAAGTAGTTGCCCCTCCCGTGAAGAAACCCAAGGCTGGACCGAAGCCTGAAACTGAGTGCTTTCATTGTAAGGGAATTGGTCACTAGAAACGGAACTGCCCCAAGTATTTGGCTGACAAGAAGGCGGCCAACAACAAACAAGGTATATATGTTATTCATGTGTACCTTACCAACTCTCGTTGTAGTGCCTGGGTATTTGATACCGGTGCGGTTGCTCACATTTGCAACTCAAAACAGGAACTGCGGAATAGACGGAGGCTGGCAAAGGACGAAGTGACGATGCGCGTGGGAAATGGTTCCAAGGTTGATGTGATCGCCGTCGGCACGCTCGCTCTTCGATTACCATCGGGATTAGTGATGAACCTGAATAATTGTTATTTAGTGCCTGCGTTAAGCATGAACATTATATCTGGATCTTGTTTATTGCGAGACGGTTACTCATTTAAATCTGAGAATAATGGTTGTTCTATTTATATGAGTAATATCTTTTATGGTCATGCACCCAATGTGAGGGGTTTATTCTTATTGAATCTCGATAGTGATGATACACATGTTCATAACATTGATGCCAAAAGATATAGAATTGATAATGATAATACCACTTTCTTGTGGCACTGTCGTTTTGGTCATATTGGCGTAAAACGCATGAAGAAGCTCCATGCTGATGGACTTTTGGAGTCACTTGATTTTGAATCACTTGACACATGTGAGCCATGCCTCTTGGGCAAGATGACTAAGACGCCGTTCTTTGGTACAATGGAATGGGCAAGTGACTTATTGGAAATCATACATACTGATGTGTGCGGTCCGATGAGCATTGAGGCGCGCGGTGGTTATCGTTACTTTCTCACCTTCACTGATGACTTAAGTAGATATGGGTATATTTACTTAATGAAACACAAGTCTGAAACGTTTGAAAAGTTCAAGCAATTTCAGAGTGAAGTTGAGAATCATCGTAACAAGAAGATTAAATTCCTACGATCTGATCGAGGAGGAGAATATCTGAGTTATGAGTTTGGCAGTCACTTAAGACAGTGTGGAATTGTTTCACAATTGACACCGCCTGGAACACCACAGCGTAATGGTGTGTCCGAACGTTGTAATCGAACCTTATTGGATATGGTGCGATCTATGATGTCTCTTGCCGATTTGCCACTATCGTTTTGGGGTTATGCATTAGAGACAGCTGCATTCACTTTAAATAGGGCACCATCGAAATCCGTTGAGATGACGCCATATGAACTATGGTTTGGCAAGAAGCCAAAGATGTCGTTTCTTAAAGTTTGGGGATGTGATGCTTATGTCAAAAAGCTTCAGCCTGAAAAGCTGGAACCCAAAGTGGAGAAATGCGTCTTCATAGGATACCCAAAAGAGACAGTTGGGTATACCTTCTATCTCAGATCCGAAGGCAAAGTGTTTGTAGCTAAAAATGGAACATTTCTTGAGAAAGATTTTCTCTCGAAAGAATTGAGTGGGAGGAAGATAGAACTTGATGAGGTTACTGAACCTTTACTTCAACCAGAGAGTAGCGCAGCGCAGAAAGATGTTTCTGTAGAGCCTACATCAGTTGAAGAGGAAGTTAATGATGATGATCATGAAGCTTTGGATCAAGTTGCTATCGAACCTCGTAGGTCGACAAGGACGCGTACTGCTCCTGAGTGGTACGGCAACCCTGTCTTAGAGGTCATGTTGTTGGACAACGATGAACCTACGAGCTACGGAGAAGCGATGGTGGGCCCGGATTCCGAGAAATGGTTAGAGGCCATGAAATCCGAGATGGGATCCATGTATGAAAACAAAGTATGGGCTTTGGAAGTATTACCTGAAGGGAGTAAGGCCATTCAAAACAAATGGATCTTTAAGAGGAAGACGGACGCGGACGGTAATGTCACCGTATATAAAGCTCGACTTGTGGCAAAGGGTTTTTCACAAGTTCAAGGAGTTGACTACGATGAGACCTTCTCACCCATAGCGATGCTTAAGTCTGTCAGAATCATGTTAGCAATAGCTGCCTTTTTCGATTATGAAATTTGGCAGATGGATGTCAAAACAGCGTTCCTTAACGGTTTCCTTAAGGAAGAGTTGTATATGATGCAACCAGAAGGTTTTGTCGATCCAGAGAATGCTGACAAAGTTTGCAAACTCCAGCGATCCATTTATGGACTGGTGCAAGCATCTCGGAGTTGGAATCTTCGCTTTGATGAGGTGATCAAAGCGTTCGGGTTATACAAGTTTACGGAGAAGCTTGTATTTACAAGAAAGTGAGTGGGAGCTCTATAGCGTTTCTAATATTATATGTGGATGACATATTGATGATTGGAAACAATATAGAAATGTTGGAAAGCGTGAAGGAATACTTGAACAAGAGTTTTTCAATGAAGGACCTAGGAGAAGCTGCTTTCATATTAGGCATCTAGATCTATAGAGATAGATCGAGACGCTTAATAGGACTTTCACATAGCACATACCTTGACAAAGTTTTGAAGAAGTTCAAAATGGATCAGTCCAAGAAGGGGTTCTTGCCTGTATTGCAAGGTGTGAAGTTGAGTAAAAATCAATGCCCAGTGACTGCAGAAGATAGAGAAAAGATGAGTGTCATCCCCTATGCTTCAGCCATAGGCTCTATCATGTATGCAATGATGTGCACAAGACCCGATGTCAGCCTTGCCATAAGTATGGCCGGAAGGTTTCAAAGTGATCCAGGAATGGAACACTGGACGGCGGTCAAGAATATCCTGAAGTACCTGAAAAGGACTAAGGACATGTTTCTTGTTTATGGAGGTGATCAAGAGCTCGTCGTAAAGGGTTACGTCGATGCAAGCTTTGACACTGATCTGGATGACTCTAAGTCGCAAACCGGATACGTATTTATTCTCAATGGGGGTGCGGTTAGCTGGTGCAGTTCCAAGAAAAGCGTAGTTGCTGATTCTACATGCGAAGCGGAGTACATCGCTGCCTCGAAGGCGGCGAAGGAAGGTGTCTGGATGAAGGAGTTCATGACAGATCTTGGAGTAGTGCCTAGTGCACTAAACCCAATGACTCTGTTCTGTGACAACACTGGTGCCATTGCTCTAGCCAAGGAACCTAGGTTTCACAAGAGAACCAGACACATAAAGCGACGTTTCAATTCCATCCGCGATTACATCAAGGAGGACGACATAAATATTTGCAAACTGCACAGGGATCTGAATGTTGCTGATCCGATGACTAAACCACTTCCAAGGGCTAAACATGATCAACACCAGAACTGTATGGGTGTTAGATTCATTACAATGTAAATCACATAGTGATGTGAGCTAGATTATTGACTCTAGTGCAAGTGGGAGACTGTTGGAAATATGCCCTAGAGGCAATAATAAAATGGTTATTATTATATTTCCTTGTTCATGATAATCGTTTATTATCCATTCTATAATTGTATTGATTGGAAACTCAAATACATGTGTGGGTACATAGACAAACAATGTGTCCTTAGTAAGCCTCTAGTTAACTAGCTCGTTGATCAAAGATGGTGAAGGTTTCCTGGCCATGGACATGAGATGTCATTTGATAATGGGATCACATCATTAGGAGAATGATGTGATGGACAAGACCCAAACTATTAACGTAGCATATGATCGTGTCAGTTTATTGCTATAGTTTTCTGCATGTCAAGTATCTGTTCCTATGACCATGAGATCATGCAACTCACTGACACTGGAGGAATGCCTTGTGTGTATCAAACGTCACAACGTAACTGGGTGACTATAAAGATGCTCTACAGGTATCTCCGAGGGTGTCTATTGAGTGGGCATGGATCAAGACTGGGATTTGTTACTACATGTGACGGAGAGGTATCTCAGGGCCACTCGGTAATACAACATCACTATAAGCCTTGCAAGCAATGTGACTAAGGTGTTAGCCACGGGATCTTGTATTACGGAACGAGTAAAGAGACTTGTCGGTAACGACATTGAACTAGGTATAGGGATACCGACGATCGAATCTCGGGCAAGTAACATACCGAAGAACAAAGGGAACAGCATACGGGATTAACTGAATCCTTGACATAGAGGTTCGACCGATATAGATCTTCGTAGAATATGTAGGAACCAATATGGGCATCCAGGTCCCGCTATTGGTTATTGACCGTAGAGGTGTCTCGGTCATGTCTACATAGTTCTCGAACCCGCAGGGTCTACACACTTAACGTTTGGTGACGATTAGTATAGTTGAGTTATTGTGTTGGTGACCGAAGGTTGTTCGGAGTCTCGGATAAGATCCCGGACATGACGAGGATCTTCGGAAGAGTCCGGAGGTGAATATTAATATATGTGATAATAGTGTTTTGATCTCCGGAAGGGTTCCGGAATTCACCGGAAGGGGTTCCGGATGTTTACCGAAGTGTTCGGGTGTAGCAACACTTTATATGGGCCAAAGGGGTAAAACCCACGAGGTATTGGAAAGTGCAAAAGGAAGTTTTGCTACTGCCTTAAGCGGTACTACCGCTGGTAAGGCAGTACTACCGCGTAAGCGGTACTACCGCTTGTGTGAAGCGGTACTACCGCTCAAGCAGTACTACCGCTCACGAGCGGTACTACCGCTTGTGCGCGGTACTGCTGGAATCCGAGTGGGACTCTTTCCGTGCGGGCCAAACTGACCTTGTGCTGGCAAAACCGACCTTGTGGAGGTTTTCTCTCCAAGTTTAGACCCCAGGGCTCAACATATAAATAGAGGGGCAGGGCTAGCACACGGGACACATCAGGATTTCCCAAGCCGTGTGCCGGCAACCCGAGCCCTCTAGTTCCTCCCGTCATAATCTCCGTAGTGCTTGGCGAAGCCCTGCAGAGATTGTTCCTCACCACCATCACCACGCCGTCGTGCTACCGGAACTCATCTACTACTTGACCATCGCTCGCTGGATCGAGGAGGTGAAGGCGTCATCAAGCCGTACGTGTGTTGAATGAGGAGGTGCCGTCTGTTCGGCACTAGTTCGTGATCGGATCGAGGGACGACTGGCGATTTGGATCGCGGAGACGTTCGACTACATCAACCGTATTTCTTAACGCTTCCGCTTAGCGATCTACAAGGGTATGTAGATTCACTCTCCCTCTCGTAGATGCTCATCACCATGGATAGATCTTGCATGTGCGTAGGAAAATTTTTGTTTCCCATGCGACGTTCCCCAACAGTAAGATGCTTGCTAAATATGATGTTAACCATAGAATTGCATCACCCTATCATCCTCAATCTAGTGGTCAAGTTGAACTTAGCAATAGAGAAATAAAATTAATATTACAAAAAAAGTCAATAGGTCTCGTAATATTAGTCTAAGAAATTAGATGATGCACTTTGGGCCTATAGAACAACTTATAAAAATCCTATAGGTATGTCTCCATGTAAAATGGTGTATGGTAAAGCTTGTCATTTGCCTCTAGAACTAGAACACAAAGCATTTTGGGCAATTAAAGAACTCAACTATGATTTCAAACTTGCCGGAGAGAAGAGGCTATTTGATATTAGCTCACTAGATGAATGGAGAACCCAAGCCTATGAAAATGCCAAACTATTCAAAGAAAAAGTAAAAAGATGGCATGACAAAAGAATCCAAAAGCGGGAATTCAAAATAGGAGATTATGTTCTTTTGTTCAACTCTCGTTTAAGATTTTTTGCAGGAAAGCTTCTCTCAAAATGGGAAGGACCATATATTATCGAAGAGGTTTATCTTTCTGGAGCTATCAAGATTAATAACGCCGAAGGTACTAACCCGAAGGTAGTCAATGGACAAAGAATTAAGCATTATATCTTAGTTACGCCTATTAATGTTGAAAGCAATGTTATTCAAACCATGACACCGGAGGAACACATAAAGGAAACCTTCCGGAACACTCCAGAATACTTAAAAATAGGAGGTATGTGATACGGTAAGTAAACAGACTCCGAAAATTCCACAAAAATATTTTTTGTCATTTTTGGAATATTTTAGAATTTTGGAAATAAAAAAATAAACCGGAAGGCAATCGAGGTGAGCACGATACACCAGGGCGCGCCCTGGTGGGTTGTGCCCACCTCGGATGCCTTCCCGACTCCGTTTTCCTTCCAAATACTTGTTTCGCAAGAATAAAAATTCTTTATATATACCCCCTACTGTTTTGACAACCGCATCGCAGAAAAATTCTTTGTTCTTGTTTCGTGTTGTTTCCCTAGCAGATCTAGAAATACGTCTTCTCGGGATTCGGAGGGAGAAAGCCATGTTGATCCCTACGTTCCAGACCCGAAGATCTTTAGGTAAATTTACCCCTATCTATGGACCTCAGAGGAGGAAGAAGATACTACCATGCAGGAAACAAAAGATGACAGCCCCGAGGAAGAGGATGATCCATTGCCTCAACCTGGAGATATGCATGTGGAATTCAAGAAATGAAGCCTCCCTAGCAGATACAAACCTAAGGTCCAATTTATCCCGTCTCGTTTTCCGCAGGAGAGAAAGAATGCCCTATGCCAAAGGATACTAAAGCTTGAGTTGGAGAATGATGACCTAAGGGAGGAAAACTTTATGCTTAAATATAAGTTGAAGAAGAAGGCTTCATCAACACCTCCACCTTCTTCATCACCACCACCAAAGGAGACTTGAGCACACGGGTATGGGCACTCCCCTTGGCTTAAGCCAAGCTTGGGGGAGGTGCCCCGGTATCGTATCACCACCACTTTTATTCACCTTTACCTATTTTAGTTCGATCTTCAGTTTCTTTTTGCGTTAGTTGAATAAAAGTTTTAGTATGATCTGTTTCCGTGTGTTAGTTCTGTGGCCTATCTATCTATGTAATTGAGTGAAAGTTATATAATAAAGTTTAGTTTGAGTTTTTGCCTCTTTACTTTCTTGCTGCAATCAAATAAAGGAAAAGAAACAAATGAAAAGAATCATATGCTAATCTTATGGTGAGTAATGACATCACATAAGGCAAAGTATAAGTAGTAAAATTTGTTGGAGATTGACAAACATAGCATTAGTCAATGATGCAATTCATGAAAGAATTAATAAAGGAAGAGAAGATTCACATGCAAATACACTATCTTGGACATCTTTTATGATTGTGAGCCCCCATCAAATATTATATGTCAAAATTGTTGATGTTGGACGAGGAAGACAACGAAATGATTTATGTTTGTTCATATCCACATAGAAGTTATATTGTCATAGATCCTTTAACATGTGGTGCTTGCCCAATATCTTTGCTAGCCAAAAACTCCGCACTAAGTAGAGATACTACTTGTGCATCCAAAAACCCAAACCAAACTCTTTCTTCGAGTGTCCACCATACCTACCTATGGATCGAGAAAGATCCTTCAAGTAAGTTGTCATCGGTGCAATAAGGCAATAAAAATTGCTTCTAAAAGTGTTTTGATCAATTAGTGTAAGAGAAGATTGAGCGTTATACAAACTTATGATAACAAAGTAATAAAAGCGACGGACTGCATAATAAAGGTTGCTATCATAGGGGGCAATATAGCGTGAGATTCTTTTACATTAAGGGATTGGGCATGACAACCTCTGCTTCCCTCGGCGAAGGGCCTATCTTTTATTTTTATGTAATTACTTTTATGCAAGAGTCAAAGTATTCTTCCCTATTCCTTTTTACTTTTTCTTTTGCAAGCATCATGTGGTGAGGAAAGATCTAGGCACATATATCCAGTTGGATATGGGAGGGCATGAGTTATTATTGTTGACGTCACCCTTGAGGTGAGTGAGTTGGGAGGCAAAACTACAAGCCCCTATCTTCCCACATGTCCGGCTGAAACTTTTTGTTCAAGGGTATGCCGTGAGCGTTAGCAATCATAGAAGACTAAATGATGGTTGAGTATGTGGACTTGCCAAGAGGCTCCTACATGAGACCCTTCCTGAAAATATGATGAATTGTAGTTGCAAAGTTGACTGAGAACACAGTTTGTTGGTTCCCAATAAGGTTTATGCTTCATACTTCTATGTTGTGATGAATTGTTACTTGTTCATGAGAAGCTATATGATAAAAATGTATTGAAATAAGTTCATATGTTAGAGTTTATTGCTGTTATGATAATAAGCATGATGCTTCTATGTCCGTATTTTATTTTTATCGACACCTCTCTCTCAAACCATGTGGACATGCTTTTCAATATCGGCTTTCGCTTGAGGACAAGCGAGGTCTAAGCTTGGGGGAGTTGATACATCCATTTTGCATCATGATTTCCTACTGTTATTTACTTTATTTTGTTGAATAATAATGCTTTGGGGAGTGATTCTAATGCCTTTTCTCTCATAATATGCAAGGTTTACACCAAGAAGGAGAATACCGGCAGCTGGAATTCTGGACCCAAGAAAAGCACGTCAGAGATACCTATTCTGCACAACTCCAATGAAGCTGAAAATTTACGAACATTATTTTTGCATTTAATTAAAATTACTGGAGCTGAAAACTACCGGGGGAGGCCCACTAGGAGGGCACAACCCACTAGGGCGCACGAGGCACCCCTGGGCACGCCCTGATGGCTTGTGCTCACCCAGGCCCACCTCCGATGCCCATCTTTTGGTATAAACTCACAAAAACCTAGAAAAAATAAGAGGAGGACTTTCGGGACGAAGCACCGCCGCCTCGAGGTGGAACTTGGGCAGGAGCACTTTTGCCCTCCGGCGGAGCGATTCCGCCGGGGGAACTTCCCTCCCGGAGGGGGAAATCGAAGCTATCGTCATCACCAACACCCCTCTCATCTTTGGGAGGCCAATCTTCATCAACATATTCAACAGCACCATCTCCTCTCAAACCCTAGTTCATCTCTTGTGTTCAATCTTTGTACCGGAACCTCAGATTGGTACATGTGGGTGACTAGTAGTGTTGATTACCTTGCGTAGTTGATTACTATATGGTTTATTTGGTGGAAGATTATATGTTCAGATCCATTATGCTATTCAATACTCCTATGATCTTGAGCATGATTATTATTTGTGAGTAGTTACCTTTGTTCTTGAGGTCACGGGAGAAGTCATGTTGCGAGTAATCTTGTGAATTTGATATGTGTTCGATATTTTGATGATATGTATGTTGTGATTCCCTTAGTGGTGTCATGTGAACGTCGACTACATGGCACTTCACCATTCATGGGCCTAAGGGAAGGCATTGTGGAGTAGTTATTAGATGATGGGTTGCTAGAGTGACAGAAGCTTAAACCCTAGTTTATGCGCTACTTTGTAAGGGGCTGATTTGGATCCACATGTTTAATGCTATGGTTAGACTTTGTCTTAATACTTTTCTCGTAGTTGCGGATGCTTGCGAGGGGGTTAATCATAAGTAGGTTGTTAGTTCAAGTAAGAACATCACCTTAGCACCGGTCCACCAACATATCAAATTATCAAAGTAGCGAACACGAATCAAACCAACATGACAAAAGTGACTAGACGAAATTCCCGTGTACCCTCAAGAACACTTTGCCTATTACTAGTGATTGTTCTTGCCTGTCCTTTGCCTCAAAAGGATTGGGCTATCTTGCTGCACCTTGTTTACCGTTACCGTTACTTGCTCGTTACCAATTATCTTGCTATCAAACTATCTGTTACCTACAATTTCAGTGCTTGCAGAAATTACCTTGCTGAAAACCACTTGTCATTTCCTTCTGCTCCTCGTTGGGTTCGACAATCTTACTTATAGAAAGGACTACGATTGATCCCCTATACTTGTGGGTCATCAATGCACCATCACATCAAAGAATGATGGGGGGAAATATATCTCAAGCTCACATAGTATTGTGATGATCTCCTCTTGTAGTCGAGTGAGATGTCGCACGCTGATTGACTTTCGAGAGAGAACGTCGAAAATGTTGCAGAAATCAAGAAGTGTGTTGCGAACGTGATCATCCATTATCCCTCTGAGAGCTACCGGAAGTAATTGCGTCTTCATCACATGACAATCATGGCACTTCATGTTGCTAAACCTTTGCTTTTTTGTGTCAGAAGGAACTTTGATGCCGTCAAGGCAATTGAAAAGTTGATGAAGCTCATCCTCGTCGAGCATGAATCAAGCTGGTGGCAATAATCTTCTTTGTTTTTTGTCACGGTTTTGCCCTTCGTTGTCTCGTCGGCTATGGCGATGTTTTTTCCCTTGGCCATCTCCTTGGTTCTTTTAAGAGATGCGAGTTGGAGCTCTTCCCTAATACCTATATATTTCAAGTCTTGTCTTGCCCTCGTACCGTCTTTACTTTTTTTGGCATGTCAAACAGTGTGCCAAGCAAATTCTACGGATATTTTTTGTGATATGCATCATATCAAGAGAATGCGGCGAACTGAGTAGTTCCCAATACTTTAAGCCCCAGAAATTAGACTTTCTTTTCCATACTTTTAGCAGCATTTTCTCAGCCTTGTTTTTCTTCTTTCCTAGCTTCGGGCAATCTCTCCACTCCTCTCATGGATTTCTTCTCCACTCCTCTTACGTGGTGGCCCTCAGGCCTCATCCGTGTTGTTAAATAGTTCGCCATGACTTCTCCACTCATCATGTTTGTCAAGCCACCTTCGATGGCCCATGAACACTGTTTTGCAACTGCCCTTTTTTGATAGCTGGAGAAAAGTTGTGTCATCCATACATTTAACACATCCGCAATGTGCATGACATGCTTGTCCGGAAATATATTCGTAACCTAAATAGTCATGAACGGTCGTGAGCAATGCTGCTCTCATTGGAAAATAGTTTCCAGTGCTGGCATCCCACGTTTTGGCCCCTTAATCCTTCCATAATATGTCTAACTCCTCCTTCAATAGCTCAAGATATGTGTTGATATCGTTTCCAAGGTGGAGCAGTCCATGAATGAGCATTACCATGTGTATGTACTTTTGTTTCATGCAGAGCCAAGGCGGGAGGTTGTACATCCAAACAAACATGGGCCATGTACTATGTGTGCTACTATGCTTGCCAAATGGATTTAGTCCATCGCTACTGACACCCAACTTGGGGTTTCTTGGTTTTGCTGTGAATTCTGGTTCAATGCAGTTCAGTGCTTTCCACTGACAACCACCCGCAATATGTCTCGGAATGACATCATTTTTGGATTTCCTGGTCTTGTGCCAAGTCATGTTCTTTTCTTCCTTCGCGTAAGCGAAATAACGTTGCAGGCATGGAATCAACGGAAGGTACCATACAACCTTTCGAGGATCCTACTTTCCAGGCTTGTATCGGGGCTCCTTGCAAGTTGGACACTCTGTTTTGTGCTCATGCTCGTTACGATATAAGATGCAATCATTTATGCATGCATGATATCTTACATGCGGCAAATCAAGAGGGCACACGATCTTTTTTGCCTCATCAACACTCTTAGGCAACAAATTCCCCTTGGGCAGAACTATATGTAAATATTCCAATGTAGCATCCAGACTTGCGTTTGTGCTCTTGAATCTTGCCTTGATGTCTAGAAGTTTGAGCATGACGTGCAAGCGGGTGTGCTCAGGATCACAACCTTCATACATGGGAGCATTCGCGTCAACCTCCAATTGCGTCAACTTGAGAGCCTCCTTGATAGCAGCTCTCTCATTTGTCGTTTTCTTCTGAAGCAGTTCTTTAACATGGGGATCTTGCAGCATTTCAGCCAACAACATATCCTGGGTGACATGGTCCTCTTCATGTTCGGGTGGTGTTTCATGATTTCCTCCTCCAGGTGCATGTTCATTATTGTTTCCTCCTTCTGGCGGCCCTACTAATTCATCATTGAAAGGGTTCTCCACTTCCATATCTGCCGCTCCGTCGTCGTCACGTGCATCATCATTCTCCTCACCATGCTTTGTCCATCATGTATAACCTTCAACGAAATCACGATGAAGCAAGTGCAAGAGGACGCTACCATCGACCTAAAAAAATGGACCCACAAAATAAACTTCTAGCGTCCGGACAAAGTCAATGCCATAGATATAGGAAATACTACTGACGTACTACGAACCTAGTACGCCAACAGTAAGTTACGCCTGCACACAACCTTGGAGGCCACATACAAGTGGTGTTCCACGTACGTCCAGCGCCAGCACTAAGTTACTAGCGACGTTGTACCAAATTGGCCGATGCCAGCAATATTTGAAAAATGCAGTGCTCACGTCGGCCGAAAGCGGCGCGCCACCAACAAGAGTTGTGGCTAGCCATTTCTCTACTAGTGATATGAGCATCAAGTAGCGCATTCGGTGGCACAGTTTCAGTTTCAACATGCATAGCAATAGTATCATCATTAATTTCAGAAGTAGCATCATCAAGTTCATGTGACATATCAAGACGATCAACAGGCGGTGGTGTAACAAGCTGATTCAGAACAGTAGGTGAATCAAAAGCAGAGCTAGATGGCAGTTCCTTACCTGCTCTCGTACGAGAGGGGATGATCTTAGTTCGATTATCCTTCAGATTCTTCATAGTGGCAATTGGATATCCTCAAGTTAACACAATAAATAGAGATATGCTCCCCGGAAACGGCACTAGAAAAAGGTCCTTATAACCCACAAGTATAGAGGATCGCAACACTGTTCGCGGGTAGTATTTCACCCTAATTTTTTGATTCGACACAAGGGGAGCCAAAGAATATTTGTTGGCCTTGATAGTTAAGTTGTCAATTCAACCACACCTGAGATATCTCTCTACGGCAAAGGTTTAGTAGCACGGCAAATAGTAGTACCAAAAGTAATAGTAATACTGACAACAGCAATTTTGTAGCAATTGTGACAGTAGCAGTAGCAATGGTAACTTAGCAAGATTCAGTATATGTAAAGCATAGGCACGTGGATCGGTGATGGATAATGATTTAGATGACATCAATCATGTAACAGTTACACACTAGGGCGACATAGAACTAACTCCAATTCATCAATTTAATGTAGGCATGTATTCCGTATATAGTCATACGTGCTTGCGATAAGAACTTGCATGACATCTTTTGTCCTACCCTCCCATGGCAACGGGGTCCTATTGGAAACTAAGGGATATTAAGGCCTCCTTTTAATAGAGAACCGGAACAACGCATTAACACATGGTGAATACATGAACTCCTCAAACTACGGCAATCACCGGAAAGAATCCCAATTATTGTCACCTTTGGGTATGCGGATCAAGACACGTAATAGGTGCATACAACTTGCAAGATAGGATCCAAATCAATCTTATATTCAGAGGTAATATAATATGTTCAGATCTGAAATCATGGCACTCGGGCCCTAGTGACAAGCATTAAGCATAGCAAAGTCATAGCAACATCAATCTCAGAACATAGTGGATACTAGGGATCAAGCCCTATCAAACTTAACCCGATTACATGATCAATATAATCCAATCCCACCACCGTCCAGCAATCCTACAAAGGAATTACTCACTCTCGGTGGTGAGCATCATGGCGGTGTTGATGTAGAAGCGTTGGTGATGACGACGGCGACGATTCCCCCTCTCCGGAGCCCCAAACGGACTCCAGATCAGCCCTCCTGATGAAGAACATGGGTGTCTAGCGTCTGGAGTTCCGAGGTGATTCCAATCTTACGATTTCACAAGTAAACGACAAGTTCGACCCAAAGGACCCAAAGATGACCGCATACCGGAATGTCGTCTTAGCAATATCGGCCCACTTCGAGAGGCTAGAATTTCATCACATCACACAGGATAGCAATCAAGCCGTCAGCACCCTTGCAAGGATGGGAGCCAAGCGTGACCCGATCCCAGAAAACACATTTCTCGAACAACTTTTCAAGTCGTCCGTGGTCTGGCAAGACAGAAACATCGGTACAAGCACCCAAGACACCAGAAAGGTCAACTCTTCGGCAGCCGATGATGAAAGTGGAGTAATAGGAGGCTCATTTCTTGAAGAAACAATCTCGGCTCATGAAATCATGACAGTAATCGCCCCATGGACTGAGCCTTTTGTCAAATACTTGCTCCATAACGAGTTACCGATGACTAGGCCAAGGCGCGTAGGATAATCTGTCGATCCAAGGCATATCGGGTTAACGCGGGCGAGCTGTATAAAAGAAGCATGATCGGTATTCTCCAGAGGTGCATAGCCGAAGAAGATATACGAAAGCTCCTTGCCGAAGTTCACTCCGGCATGGACGGTCATCATGCCACAGCTCGGTCTATTGTCAGTAAGGCTTTCCGAGCTAGATTTTATTGACCTACCCCAAGGAGGACGCAAAAACTTTGGTCGAACATTGCCAGGGCTGTTAGGTTTTTGCAAACCAAATCCATATGTCGGCCACATACCTTCGGATGATCCCGATCACCTGACCTTTTGTGGTCTGGGGGCTCGACATGGTCGGCCCCATGAAAGGGGCTCACACAAGAAGAAATACTTGCTTTTCATGGTAGACAAGTTTACAAAGTGGATTGGGGCTAAACCAGTCCCAACTGTCGAGGCCGTTCATGTCATACAATTCCTTTCCGGCATGGTGCACCGATATGGTGTCCCCCACAGCATAATTACAGACAACGGCTCCAATTTCACTGCCAAGGAAGTGCAAGCATGGTGTGAGAAGCTGGGCATTAAGCTCGACTATGCCTTCGTATATCACCCCCAGGCCCATGGACAGGTTGAACGCGCAAACGGCCTTCTCTTAATCTGTATCAAGTCGCGCTTGGTCCGTTCCTTGAAGGAGTCCAATTGTAAATGGCTAGAGGAGCTCGACTCCGTACTATGGGGCTTGCGTACTACGCCTAATCGTTCTATAGGTTACACACCCTTTTATGGTCTATAGAGCCAAGGTCATCCTACCTTGTGACATCATTCATGACGCGCCAAGAGTGCGCATGTATGAGGAAAGGGAAGCTGAGTTGGATCGGCAAGATGACCTTGACGCACTGGAGGAGGAACAGAATGTGGCTCGGGCGCGTTCCACCTTTTATCAACAGTAGGTACGTCGTTACCAGAGCAGGGAAGTCTGGACGAAGGCATTTAACAAAGGTGACTTGGTCATGCGGTTTCACCCAGAAAAGCAGAAGCATAAACTACACCCGCGATGGGATGGACCGTTCATAATCGACCAAGTGCTCGCCGGAGGGGCGTATCATATCCCAGACCCCACAAATAACAAACTGGAGCAGAGCATGTGGAGTGCTGCCCTGCTTCGGCATTTTTACGGTCAAACACTACCACCCTTATTCTACCTCCTCTAATTTATGCTTAGCATCTTGCAGGTTTAGGATTTTTTTAGTTTTTCCTTTTTTGCTAGTTATGGTCGTTTAATCCGAAGTGCTATGATTACTTCAGACACATACTACATGTACGACAAATACTATGCGTCAGGCTCTTTGCAGCCAGTTATATTAATAGTGTTATCGGTTCCCCATGTGATCTTCTCATTTTTCTCCTTATATATGCATCAACATGACTTAATTTTTTACCAAGCTTGGTTGCCTGGCTCATGATCTTATCCCCTACATTCCCGATTGTTCGGCTAGGGGGTAAAGGAAGCACCTCTATGATTGTTGCCACCGGGTTAACCGGATAGGCACCTCAGATGGGTGAAGCCGAAAGCCAGCGTTCTTAAGAAAATAGTTGGTCAACAACGATAGAAGCAGTAAACAATATAACCAGGGGCTTACCGCCCACCTCGGACGTATATCCGGGGGCTTATCGCCCACCTTGGCCGTATACTTGGGGGCTTCATGCCCACCTCGGATGCATATATCCTGCCCTGATCAGGCCGGTCTTCATAACCATATGCAATCACGCAAGAAAGGAACCGATAGCGGAACTATTTTCAATAGAAGATGCTTCTCGCGCCTAGATGTGATATAGCATAAGCTCCGTATCACTTTGTTATTCAAGCCATATAGCCGGATTGCCTAGCTATCTGAAATATCTGGTCCGCTCAGTCGGACCGAAGTAAGAAGCACTCCTCGGCCATTGGCCAAGGAGGGAGAAGCCGATGGCTGGTGAAAAGGTTTGAAACAACGGATGCATTACAAATAACATAAAGTACATCGATACATGCAATTATTACAAAAAAAACTAATATTGGTCCAGGCCATCTATTAATGACTTAAGGATGTAGTCCTGCTGGGAGAAGCGAGCGGCAGGCATTACATTGCCGTATGATAGAAAGGTCGAAATCTCCTCCCTGTTAGGACCAGCTAGGCCTACCTCGGCTAAGCTTTCCGTATCTATCTTTGTATAATGGGCTTGACCATTGCCGATGCTTCTTTGACTCCCTCCCAGCAGGCGGACAATTTCCAAGCCTTTATACGGCGCCAAGCACCTTCAAGGCGCTCGGCTAGCTCGGCCATGCCTTCGGGCACATTCTCTACTTCGGGCCATAAGGCCTTAAAAACGATCTTCATGCCTTCCGAGCTCTTTCATGATCCTCGGGCGGCAGTATGCGGGCGTCCTTGGACAAAGTGTTTGTTTCCTCTTTGGGTTGGCCTGTCAATGACACCAGTTGACACATGCGTTAGTTCATAGCCATATTGTTCGGGAATTAAAACCCTACTCCAAAGGGACATGCTTACCAATTATATCTTCGGTGGGTTGTTGGTTTTCTCCTTGGTCGCAGCCAATTGGGCCCGCAGCCGCTCAGTTTCTTTGGCCTGATGATCATTCCTCACCTTCAAGGTATTGACATCTTCCTTGCATTGGGTCCGCACAAGTTAGTTGGCCTATCTCTGCGATTCGACATATAGGTGGTCTTTGCAAGCTTGATTCAGGTCATGCTCCAACTAAGCAATGACTTCCGCTGCTAAGGAATATGATGGATCAGTCACAGGTTAACGAGTTTGTCACAAGCGAGTACTACTACACTAGATGCACTTACCGTGCGCTTCTCTAGTAAAAAGCCTTTACTTGTTTCACCTCGGCCAATGAAGCGCTTAGAAGCTTCTTGGTTTCAGCCCAGACTGTAGACAACTTCTCGTTCATCTCCTGAGATAACTGCATAACAACAATGCTATTATTTAAAGCCTCAATATGGATACATGTCTCCACACTATGGCTTGGGGGCTACTAGCCTCCGCACTAGTAAAATTTCATCTTTATAAACAAATCCACCAGTTGGATGTTCCATCCGACAAGTGTCTTGGGGGCTACTGCCTAGCAGGACACAAAATCAAAAAACATACATACCTGCAAGCCCTTGGCCAGGAGGTCCACTGCCGCTATGAAGGTGGAGCGAGCAAAGCCAAGGTAGGCATCCACTGAACTAAGAGCATTGAACTCTTCACTGGTGAATGCAGGGATCTTCAGGGCAGCTTGACGGTGCCGATGTTTCATCGCGTTGTCCACCTCAGACACTGTAGCCGAACACTCCCCTCATACGTCTCCAGCGTATCGATAATTTATGAAGTATTCACGCCATATTTATCCATGTTTACAATACTTTTATATGGTTTTGATGCACTTTATATGATTTAATTGGAACTAACCCGGACTGACGCTGTTTTCAGCAGAATTACCGTGGTGTTGTTTTTTTGTCAAGAAAATAAAAGTTCTCAGAATCGCCCGAAACTTTTTGACAATTTTTTCTGGAGAAAATAACAAATACTAGAACAAAGAATCACCGGAGGGGGGCCAACTTTTAGTGCCAAGCCAACAGGGCGTGCCCACCCCCCTGGGCGCGCCCTGATGGCTTGGGACCACCCCGTGCCTCCGTTCTGCATGATTTCAATGCTAAAAAATCCTATAAATCCCGAAAAACACAGAAGTTAACCTAGAACTTCTGCTCTGTCACTACAAGCCTCTATTCCGGCATCCTGTTGGAGGGGAAATCATCACTGGAGGCCATCTTCATCATCCCGGTGGTCTCCATGACGAGGAGGGAGTATTTCACCCATGGGGCTGACGGTATGTACCAGCAGCTATGTGATCTCTCTCTCTCTCTCTCTCTCTCTCTCTCTCTCTCTTGTGTTCTTGAGATGTCACAATCGTCATGTATCATGAGCCTTGTTAATATAGTTGGATCATATGGTGTTCTTCCCTTGCTATCTTGATGTGATGAATTGAATCTTTCCCTTTGAGATTTTGTTATGTCGGATTGAATATTGGATTTGAGATCACTTGATGTATGTCTTGCATGTGGATACCCGTGGTGACAATGGGGTGTTCTATTGATTCACTTGATATATGTTTTGGTACTCAACTTCGGATTCCTGTGGTGACAATGGGGTAATCTATGCATATGGGTTGATACACGTTCTTGTCCTACTTTCTCCAATAGAAATCTTGGGGTACTCTTTGAAGTTCTTTTGTGTGGATTGAATATGATGAATCTGAAATTGTTTGATGCATATCATATAATTGACACATGGATACTTGTGGTGACATTGGAGTATCTAGGTGACATTAGAGTTGATTGATGCATATCATATGGTGTTATTTTAGTACGAACTCTAGGGCTGTTTGTGACACCTATAGGAATCGCTCAATAGATTGATTGGAAAGGATAACTTTAAGGTGGTTCTAATACCTACAACAATTTCATCTTATGTTCTCCGCTAGATATGATCTTTGGAGTGATGCTTTGTCGCACGTTGAGGGATGATCATATGATTCTATTATGTTAGCATTGTCGAAAGATTGCACTAGCGAAAGTATGAATCCTAGGCCTTGTTTCCAAGCATTAATATACCATTTTCCTTGTTGTTTACTACTTGTTACCTTGGTGTTTTTATATTTTCATATTACAAAAACCTATATCTACTATCCATATTGCACTTGTATCACCATCTCTTCATCGAACTAGTGCACCTATACAATTTGCCATTGTATTAGGTGCGTTGGGGAGACAAGAGATTTCTTGTATTTGATTGCAGAGTTGTTTGAGAGAGACAATCTACATCCTACACCTCCCACAAATTGATAAACCTTAGGTCATCCACTTGAGGGAAAATTGCTACTGTCCTACAAAACTCTGCGCTTGGAGGCCCAACAGAGTCTACAAGAATAAAGTTGTGTAGTAGACATAAAGCTCTTTTCTGGCGCCGTTGCCGGGGAGGTGAGTGGTTGAAGTTATATCTTTAGATCTTGCAAGTAAATATTTTAGTTTGTTGTTTATCACTAGTTTGGTTTATAACAGAAAACTACAGAAAATGGAATTGAGGTGGTCTCAAATGCTTCACCTTTATAATGTCTGTCGTGAAAATGATGGATAGGAAAATTGTGCCAAAGTGTTAGCAAAAGAATTTATTAAAATGTTTGGCATTAAATACTTGAATGATGAGAATGATTGCAATGTTAGTGTGTCTTCTCTGAATTTCCATGATGCTAATGATATTCAAAGCCACAAGCTTGGGGATGCTATGTTTGATGAAGATGATATTTTTAGTCCCCCAAGTTTTACTGAGCAAATTTATTATGATGATGGCATGCCTCCTATTTATGATGATTATGGTGATGAAATGTATGCTATAAATAGTGATAATAACCATGAAACTTGTCAACATGATTTTAATTTTGAATTTGGTTATGACAATCAAGTGTCACATGATAGTTATTTTGTTGAGTTTACTCCCGCTACCATGGATGAAAAGAAATTTGCTTATGTGGATAATAATAAATTTTTATGCTTGTGGATCATGAAGATAATGCTTTCTATGATAGTTATATTGTTGAATTCCTTCATTATGCTACTGAAAATTATTATGAGGGATAAACATATGCTTCTACATATTGCAATAATACCAAGTTTTCTCTCTATGTATTGAAAATTTCAAAGTTATGCTTGTTTTGCCTTCCTATGCTAGTTGTTTCTTGCTCCCATAAAATGTTTTCTCACAAAATCACTATGCATAGGAAGTGGGTTAGACTTAAATGTGCTTGTCATATGCTTCATGATGCTCCCATTGTGTTTTACTTCTTTACTTTTATGTGAGCATCATTGAAATCATCATGCCTAGCTATAAGGCATTAAAGAAAAGCGCTTATTGGGAGACAACCCAAGATTTACCCTTTCTATTTTTGTGTGTTCACGTGATTAAAATACTGTAGTAATCATCTTTAGTTCCTTTTATTATAATAATGTGCCAAGTAAAGCCTTTGGGATAGTGTGGATACTTGTTGATTTGATTCTGTGCAAAAAAACAGAAACTTTTATCTCCAGTACAGAATTTCTCTGATTTTACTGAAGGATCAAAAAATTCCTAAATTATTACACAGTATTGATATGCAAATTCTCTTCGTTTTCATAAAATTTCAGAATTTTTGGAGTCACGGAAGTGTGGTCGTCATTCAGATCTTTACAGACTGTTCTGTTCTTGACAGATTCTGTTTTGCATGCATAGTTTGCTTATTTTAGTGTTCCCATAGCTTATATTGAGCGATATAAATTATGTGAATGGTAGAATAAACTAGGTATTATGCACTGTTCAAGATATCCCCCAATATGCCGATAAATTGACCGATTTGTTGCTTACCGTTGTCTGACCGATAAGATAAATCGGCCGATAAATTGACCGATATGCCGATAAATCGGCCGATATGGCGATAAACCACCCGATTTACCCCTTATCATGGGTCGACCGATAAGTTCCCGATAAGCGATATCCCTTACATTGGTATTATGTGATAAAAATTATGAATCTTGTCTTGACAATACCTAAGTGAATGATCTATATTTATTATACTAACCCATCTCACGAAGTTCCATTGGGTTTTGTGTGATTGAAGTTTTCAAGTTTTGGGTGAGATACCGATATGAGGAGAATAAGGAGTGGCAAGACCCTAAGCTTGGGGATGCCCAAGCCACTCCAAGGTAATATAAAATTCAAGGAAGACTCAAGCGTCTAAGCTTGGGGATGCCCCGGAAGGCATCCCGTGTTTCGTCTTCAACACTATCGGTATACCTCACTTGAAGCTATATTTTTATTCGTCACATAATACGTGTTTTTCTTGGAGCGTCATTTTTTCCGTTAGATATTATTTATAATCATGTTTTCAATAAAAAGTACCAAGAATTGCCTTCTAGGATGCTTGAATTGCATGTTTGATGTGTGCTATGTAAAAACAGAAACTTTTGTTGTATTGTTTGAATTTTCATATTGTCTGAAAATTTTACACAGTACTGTCATATAATTTTTTTATCATGTACTTAATTTTGAGAATTTATTGAGTTACATATCTAGACTTTTTGAATTAATTTCTACAAACTGTCCTGTTTAGATAGTTTGATGTCATAGTTTTGTTATTTACTTGTCCTAGTGTTTTCATGGCTTATATTGGTAGATATAAATTGTGGAAATGATAGTATACAATAGCTAATGTTTTAAGATTATTATGCAACTTGTTTTGGGAGTATATAAAGTGTTGATTTATTCTTATGTGCACTAACCTATCTCACAAGCTCTTTTCAAGTTTTGCGTGGATGATGTTATTGAGACCTACGTGAAACCGTGATATGAGAGGAATTAACGAGACACAAGAGCTCAAGCTTGGGGATGCCCATGGCTCCCCAAGTCAATATTACAAGAAGTCTCAAGAATATAAGCTTGGGGATGCTACGCATCCCACCTCTCTTCGTCAACAAATATCGGTTAGCCTATGTTGAGTTCAAGTTTTTATTCGTTCACATGATATGTGCTATTATTGGAGTGTATTTTTTGTTGTTGTTTGAATACAATAATTAGATCTGAAAATCCTTATTGAGAGAGAGTCCTCACATAGCTACTTGATTGTTTAACTACTCATTGATCTTCACTTATATCTTTTGAGAGTAGTTTCAGGTTTACTCTTGTGCTTCACTTATATCCTGAGAGTAAATTGTGAATGAATTGAATATCATAAATCTGAAATTATCCATGTGCTTTATGCTTAGTAGTTATTTCACATTTGGTTTACAAAGTAAAATCTATTTAAGTTTGACAATGATAGTATTGGTCATAAAAGCAATTGATGAATGACTAGTATAAGAAAGAGAACTTTCACATACAAATATATTATCTCGGACATCTTTTATGATTGTGAATACCCATTAATTATTTTCAACCTTCATCAAATTGTTGAAGTTGGACAAGGAAGACAACGTCATGGTTATGTTTGGGTATATTTGCATAGAACCTATATTGTTATGGATCCTCCAACATGTGGTGCTTGCTTAGGACCTTTTGCTAGCCAAAAATTCGTACTAAGTAGGGATACTACTTGTGCATCTAAATCCTTGAGCCAAGTTTCTTCCATGAGTGTCCACCATACCTACCTACATATGGTATTTCACTGCCATTCCAAGTAAATTTGCATGTGCCATCTCTAAAACCTTCAAATAAATATATGTTTTGTGTGCCCGTACCGCTCATGGAGCGACGGGGCGGTAAGTATCTTCCATGCTAAGTGTGTTTAACTCATGATGAGTGTTTATTCACTTGTAACTGCACGAGAGAGGCTGGTAAAAAGGATGACTAGTCCTGCATAATACAAAAAATAAACAAAATAAACAAAAACTCCGGCTAGAAAGTTGATTGTTTGGAGGGCACCCGTGGATTCAGTCAGCCATGGAATGTGTTTGAATGGTGGAGGGGGAGTAAAATTTCAATTCCGTTTGAACCGCCATTAATGTGTTTAGCATGGAAGATATTGAAACCCCTTGTCGTAACATTGAAAGGAAAGGCACGCCACCCAAAATATATTCATCTCAACTTGAAACAAAGAGCTCTGGAACCTCTGCAAATCCCTGCTTCCCTCTTTGAAGGGACATTCTATTTACTTTTATGTTATTTACTTTCATGTTATTTACTTTTAATGTTGAGTCAACTTCTTCTTCCAACCTCAATCTATTAGTTGGAGAGCATCATGTGGTGGGGAAAGATCCAAACACATATGTCGGTGCACTAGGACTGGGGTACCTAGTGCCCCTGACTTATGCACAGGCAGTAGTAGCAGAACCCATCAACGTAAAACCAATCCAAACTAGAGAAGCCGCTCTGCATAAGATCAAGGAGCGCATCAAGAAGACGAAGCCATCATTCAGGCAGGAGCAGCCTACGCTGGCTAAGCAACGCCAGCAAGGTCGATGCGACAGCCCAGAACGGGCCAGAACCGCGCCAATCACTTCCCCGGTGCCTGCCGGGGACCGGGGCACGCACATCTTCAGGAAGACCCGGCAAGCCATCCCACGGCAGGCGCGAGCTGGTCAGCCACCGCTCCACCGCATCGCAATGCCAGTCATTTGTTGATGCGGTGTCGAACCCTCAGGTGGCTAAGTAGCTCTCGCAAAGCACGTGGCGACGCACTGGGAGGTAGATTATGCCCATTTGACACCCGTCCAGAGGCATGTCAAGATGTTGAGCAATAGTTAACTAAAGCAGTGGTAAAAGCTTGCCGGGGATGCATCCCCACACGCCACCTAGGCTAGCATTTATGGCATTTTGTCCTGAATGCCAGAATTAGGTATGATAGCACTGTTGGCTGTCTAATCACTAGATAATGTTTGTTTTGCCACTGTGATCGCCCCTTGAGCTATAAAAGGAGCCCAAGGCAACCTAGCTAAAGATTCAGACCTTTGGACACTTGTACTCGCGTAGCAGCTCTCCCGAAGGCAACCTTGCCGGGTTTGAGCGCTATGTGTGCTTCGTGTTCTCTCTATCAATCCACCAATGCAGGAGTAGGGTTTTATGCTTCTTAATGGCCCAAACCTAGGTAAAACTCCAGTGTCTCATCGTCGTGCTGTCTCATCACCTCTGCTCTTTGTGCAACGTGACCTCACCCCTGCAGAACCACAAAGGGGCCCGTGGCCCCATAGGTGATCGTGTGCATCGTGACCCGACATCTCTGGCGCGCCAGGTAGGGGGAGCGTCATTTGCGCGAACCTGAGATCGTGAGCAGCGTGTCGATCTTCATCGTCGTCTTCTTCATCTATGGCTCCCAAGAAGAAGACCGGCGCGACCGCGCATCCCTCCACTTCAAAGGCCCCTTCGCATGCAGTTGCGGACGCCCTCGGCACTGCGGCGGCGACGAGTGAGGTGGGCGTCGTGGGCGACGCGACTGGCGCAGGCGGCGCCACCGTCGTGTCCCCCGCGGCCGAAGCTGAAGCGGGGAACGCTAAAGAGGAGCAACAGCAGAAACATTTTGGCGAGCCTGGCCCTGGTACCGTGGGAGGAGGAAACATTCAGTCTCCACCTCCCCGCTGCACTGGTGGCTGCGGCCGCAATAGCGGCGCCCAATCTGGGGCAAGCCATGATCTTCCAGCTGCGCCTGTCACAGGCGCGGCTGTTGGACGTGCACATCGCTCAGAGCAAGACGGAGCGCCGAGCGGGGCCATAGTCCCACGAGTTTGACCTCCTCCACGTCAGACCACCATGGCGACCGGCACACGGCAGCAAGAATGCGGCGACGCCCCTCTTGTATCCACCAGGAGTCGAGCGACGTCGCGATCCGCCTGTCTAGCCATGCCGGCCACGGCAGCGGAAGCAATGACGCGGGCCCAGCTGTTGTTAAACTTCCTGCTGGCGGCTGATAAGATGGACGAGTGGAGAGCTACCATCCAAAGTTTGATCGGCTTCGTCGAAGCCAGCAAGTCACAGCATGCAGAGCCATCGCGATGCCCGCGGACGGCGACGGTGGCCCGGGCTGACGAGCGTGTCGAGGGGGGCGCACCAACGGTGCAATCCCCTCCGCGACAATAGACCCAGAGGTAGCCACAACGAGCCCGACGATGCATCTATGGCCTCGTCCGGCCTGCACGATCACCGAGACCAGCGGTGTGTCCTGGAAGACCGGCAGAGGGAAGACACGCGCGTCACCATAGAGCGATGTCGGGAAGCATACCGCCAATCCGACAAGCGCAACGGCCCAGATGCTGGCGACACCTCGCCCAGTGCTGGAGGGTACCTGCCCTGTGAGGTTGGGTGCCATGCCTTCACTCGCGAGCTGCGACAGGTCCGCTGGCCATCGGCCCGAGCTTTCAAGCCTGAACTGACGGAGAAATACGACGGGAAGCTAAACCCGGCGGAATTCCTGGGTATCTATACGATTGCCGTTCAAGCCGCCGGGGGGAGAGATGAGAAGCTGCTCGCCAACTATTTCCCTTTGGCGCTCAAGCCAAATGTGAGATCGTGGCTGATGCACCTGCTGGAGAACTCTATTTCATCATGGGCTAACTTGTGCAACGAGTTTGTCGGTGCCTTCACAGGTGGCCACCAGGAGCCAGGACAGACCAGCGACCTGCAAGTCCATCCGCGGAAGAAGGGAGAAGCCTTGCGGAAGTACATCCAGAGATTCAGTCAAGTACACCGCAATATTCCAGAGATACACCCCGCAGCCATGATTGTCGCGTTCCATTCGAACATGCGCAACAGGAGGATGCGGGCCAAGATGAATGTTAGACTCCCCAAGACCGTCAATGAGATGTACACATTGGCGGACAAGTGTGCTTGTGCCGAGGAAGGAAGGCGGCTCCCCGAAGAGGAGGTTGGCGTCGAAGTCGACTCAAATGACGACGATGATGCCCCTGGCCCGAATGGAAAAAGCCGAAGGCGCAATAAGAAGCGTAAGGGAAAGGCGGTGTTGGCCGTTGAGAGCTCTGGTGATCTCAATGCCGGCAAGAAAGCCAAGGCCAAAGCCCCCGACAAGGGAGCTATCGCGTGCGCTGATTGCCGGGAGGCCACGGCGGCAGAGAAACCGGAAAGTCTGACGGGCCATACTGCAAGATCCACCGCACCAAAGGTCATGATCTCCAATAATGCCGCCAAGTTGAGCAGCTTGCTGAAAAGTAGAAGGCTGAATACGAGAAGCGTGACAAGGAGAGAGGCCAAGATGGTGCTGCCGGGAAGGGCCGTGGTGGTAGAGGAGGCCGCCGCGGCAAGGACCCGCAGCAGAAGGAAAAACCGACTAGAGGTCATGAGAAGAAAGAAGGAGATGATATGAGTGATGATGAGGATGATGGAGAAGAGTCCAGTGATCGAGAATTCCAGAAAGCAACTGAAGCCATGTGTGTTGACGGGGGTGCGTCCTTGCATTCCTCTCGTCGCCAGCTCATGCAGTGGGCACGTGAGATCAACGCCATGGAGCCAGCTGTAGAGTCCAGAAGGCCACTCAAATGGTCATGCACGCCTATCATCTTTGACGAAGAGGATCATCCTGACCGCACCACTGCGGTCGGATGTTTGCCGTTATTGATCTCCCCAACAATCCGCAACCTCAAAGTAACCAAGATGTTAGTTGATGGCGCAGCGGGGTTGAACTTAATCTCCCCTAAGGTGGTTGAGAAGCTGCAGATCCTTGACGAAGAGCTCAAAGCTACGGGTACGTTCCAAGGAATCAACCCCGGCAGGAGCCGACCCCTGGGAAAGATCACTTTGCCTGTGAAGTTTGGCAGGGAGTTGAACTACCGGACTGAGAAAGTGGTGTTTGACGTGGTTGAACTCCCTCTGCCTTACAATGGAATTCTTGGTCGCCCAGCTATGGCAAAATTCTTGGCAGCATCCCACTATGCTTACAACACTTTGAAGATGCCAGGGCCCATGGGAATCATCTCCATTCCATTTGATAAGAAGGATGCAGTTATATGCGTGGACAAGATGTATCGAGACACTGTAGCAGCTGAGGTCGCGGAAGCCCTAGCTCCCGCCAAGGAATCGAAGAAGGGGAAGAAGTCTAGCAGGGACACCGGCAAGGACTCCGGGAAGCGCGCCTCTTCGGAGTGCGTTGCACCCATCGATAACCTACTGGAGAGTTCCTCTAGCAAAAGATACAAGGTCACCTATCCTGTGACGAAGAAGGTCCTGGCAGGGGAGGGTAGCGCTGATGGTAAATTTATCATCAGTGCCACCCTTAATGACAAATAGGAAAGCGCGCTCATTGCCTTCCTACGGGCAAATGTCGATGTGTTTGCTTGGCAACCATCTGACATCTTTGGTGTTCCCAGGGAGGTAATTGAGCACCACCTTGTTGTCTGCCCTCATGTCAGGCTCGTCAAGAAAAAAGTTAGGAAGCAAGCCTTGGAGCGGCAGCAGTTCATCGCCAAAGAGATCAAGAAGCTCGAAGCAGCTGGTTTGGTCAGAGGAGTGTTGCATCCAGCTTGGTTAGCCAACCCGGTAGTGGTGTGCAAGGCAAATGGGAAATGGAGGCTTTGCATTTGTCGGATTCAGGGCTCCACAGACCCAAGAAAGGTTCGAACTCTCGGGCGTGTGCGAAGATCCTAACCAGCTCAAACTCCAAGCTCGCCACCCCATAGCCTGCCCTTTATGAATGCACGCGAGCAAGCGAGAAGATGAGCTCAACGATTTACCCAGGTTCAGGCCACCTTGCGGTGTAAAACCCTACTCCTGCTTTGGTGGATTGGCCTCACGAGGAGGTTTGTGGATGAACTAGTACAGTGGTGAGCGACCTCGCGAGGGCTCTTCGGCGTGGGTGGATCTGATCCTCTCCACGGTGGAGGCTAGTCCCTATTTATAGTGGCCTGGGTCCTCTTCCCTTATCGCACTGGCGGGAAGGAATCCCAAAATGGACAAATTTGAATGGGGACAGGAGGTACAACTTATCCTGACTAAAGGTGGTCTTTGCCTGCAAAGCTCCTGGCGTGACGTAGGGGTGGGCTCAGCGATGACATCCGTCCCACCGAGCTCGTGGACTTGGTCTTGTTGCACCGGATTGGAAACCTTTGGGGGATTCTTCGGGAACCCATGTTCGTCCTTGCCTCCTTAGCAGAAAAGAGGAAACTGTTTCTGTTGCGCCCTCCTGCCCTGATCGTCATGGCTCACGTCATTAGAACCTCCTGAGGCTGGGCACTGCATAGGGATCTCCGTTCCTCGGGAGGCAGCCTGGGGAGACCGCTCCTCTGGAGGTCTTGGCGTCGTTCTCCTCGCGAGGCCGGGCCCCTCGCGAGGGTCTTGTCTTGTGGGGTTCGTCGCAAGGCCGTATCAGGCCATCGTGGTGGGCCACGCCCTGGGCCGCAGGCAGGCAGGTCTAGGTACCCCCGATCCCAGAACGCCGACAGTAGCCCCCGGGCCCAAGGCGCGTTCGGGATGGCTTCGAGGCGAAGCTAAGGAAGGAAGGCCGAAGCGCCGCGGGCCCCAATCGCCTACGGGCTAGGCTTGACGCCTACACTTCCCCACGTCGCCTCGGTAACCGCCCAGACTGACAAGGGCTGGCGCGCGCCGCAGGGCCATCATTGCCCGGGATGCGGAGGGACGCCGGTTAGCCTCTGATCAGCTATAAGTAGGCGAGGGGGCAGAGCCCCCCTAGCCCGTCTTCATCTCCTCGCCTCTCTGCTCCAATCCTCCACTTCCACGGCCATGACTCCGGTGAGGAGGTTTTCTGCTGCCGAGAAGGGGAAAGGCCGCCTGGAGGGACTAGGCTCGCCACCGCCCAAGAGGGGTCACGGCCGTACTCGCAAGTACACCGCAACACCGGCGGTAGCCCCTCGAGGACGCGGGCACACTCCGGCACGGGCCGGCGCTGCTTCCGGCAGCCGCGGGAAGGCCCCCTCCTGCGTAGGCATCACGGTAGCCGTGGAGCTTGCGTCCAAGGGGGGAGGCTCGCGGTTGGTACCTGGCCGCCCTACTCGCAATCTCACTCGACCGACACGGTCGAGGAGTTCATGGTGTGGGAGGAGAGGTCGGCCGTCTCCTGGGTCCAGCTCCCGCACTTCTTCACGGGGGCGCTACCACCCGAAGGGCTCGCCGGTCTATGGCTGCTGGCCGACGGTTGGTGCAGCCAAGCCTCATGGGTGGACATTGAAGTCACCCCCGCGGGCTACGTGTTCCTGATCCGCGGGTGGCAGAAGTTCGCCCGCGCCCGCGGCCTGCAGGGGAGGTGTACCCTCCACTTCAAGTATGACGGGGCGGCGACGCTCTTCGCAAGACCTTCGGGGAAGACGGTAGGTGCTTGGGGTGTTGTCCGGAGGGCGACGGCGGCGACAACGACCACTTCTTCGCCGACGACAACCATCACGTTGGCGGCGTCCTCGGCGGTGAGCTTGCCCTTGGCGACGGGCGCAACACTTCCAGTGAAGCGATGCCTCCTCCAGGGGAAGCTCGAGCGACGACAACTACGAAGAGCCGCCGCGACGACGGGCCCGGACCAAGGAGGGCAGCGAGCCGCCCTGCGGCGCCGTACCGTTGCCCCAGAGGCCCTCGAGCCACCATGCCGCCATGCCACCGTCAAGGAGGAGGAGGACTACGACTGAGGGTGTCGCCGGATCCAGGCCTCTGGAGTGGCGATCTTCAGGAGGCCGCCTCTATTTTTTTATTTCCTGCATTCAAGAACCATGGAGAGCCCCGCGGGGGCATCTAATGAACTATGGCTCTTGCGCCTTTATGTCAGCGCATTTTTCCTCGTACTCTAGCATTCATGTAGCCGCAAATTGAAATATTTCCGCTCGTCGTGATTAGGATAACTTAGCTTGGCATACTCGCAGCGGGCTCCTGCGTTGCGAGGCGCAGTTGGGGCGCCAAGGCATCTTGGAGGCCTTGTCGAGGGGGGCTCCTCCTTACGTACTAGGCAGCTTTGCAGCTTCGAGAGGCGCCCGCTGCTCGCGAGGCTCCTGGGGTGGCGAGGAGTCAGGGCCTCCGGAGGTGCTTCCTCAGGGCCCCACCTTTCGCGAAGGTGCTGCAAAGTGCTTTTCGTAGAGTTAGAATTTCTTGGTAATGAGCCAAATCATGACTTCACTTCACCTCGTCGTCTTCCTTCCAGCGACCATTTTGGCCGGAGCCCCTGAGCGAGGGTCGATTGCCGCTGGCATGCCGGGTCGCGATGCCCGGCAAGGCCAGGGGATGAGCGCTCCTGAAGCCGGGGGCCTAAGGCGACATGTGCCCGCCGGCCTGTGCTTGCAATAACTTGCTTGGATCCTGTGACTCCCTTTTGCGCCATGTTTCCTTCTTGCTTGCTTTTGTGCTCTGCGTCGGTAGGGCCCAATCCCGCGCATACCTCGACCGTCGTTGGGGTGTCCGGATCACCAGGACGAGACCAAGGGGCGAGGAGCTATGTGATTAGTGAGGCCCCTGGGTCGCGTTACCCAGGGCCCCCCCTTGACGTGCGAGCAGCTGGAGCTTCACGTCGGTAGGGCCCCATCCTGCGCATACCTCGGCCGCCGTTGGGGTGTCCGGATCACCAGAATGAGACCAAGGGCGGGAGCCTAAGGCAACTTGCGCATGTCGGCTCGCTCGAGAGCACCGCGCGAGGATTAGAGCGCCGAAGCTTTCGCCTTTGGCGAGGTGCACACCGTGCCCAGCCCCCGCTCACGGGGCATGATAGTGGGAAAACTGGTAGGTGCTTAAAAAAATTAAAGCCAAGACTGCAAAACGAGAAACACTGCAAAGGAGAAAAATCCCCACCCCTTTTTCAAACAAAGACGTGAAAGCTTCAAGTTTCATTCCAAGAGATGGCAAACTCGGTTTACAAAAGAGAGCAAGGAACAGCTGCGCCCAGCACCTAGTAGCTAGTCTTCGTCTTCCCCCAGCGCGGAGCATAGGGCTTCCACTAGGCGTGGGCATAGTCATTGGGGGACCGTGTGGTCCGCCAGCGCGGAGCATAGAGCTTCCACTTGGGCGTGGGTGGGAACCCCTCCGCGTCCTCGGGGGGCTCCGGGCGTATAAAGACCACTCATTATTACGTGAGAGTGTCACGGGTAGAACTTCCGGAGGTGCTGGATGTTCCAGGCATTCTGGATGGGGACCCCGTCCTGTGTCTCCAGGCGTACGGCGCCAAGCCTGGAGACACGGGCGACCCTGAACGGGCCTTTCCACATGAGCGAGAGCTTAGGCAAGCCCTCCCTGGAGAGGACCCACCTCAGGATGAGGTCACCCACCTCAAGCGTCCTGGAGCGGACGCTGCGGCAGTGGTAGCGCCGCAGCGCCTGCTGGTACCTCGCTGCACGGAGCGAGGCTTGGCGGCGGGCTTCCTCCCCGAGCACGAGGTCTGTCCCCCGCGAGGCATCCTGATGCTCCTTGTCAAATGCCAAGACCCGTGGGGAGCGACGCTGGACCTCATGCGGGAGGACCGCCTCTGCCCCGTAGACGAGGAATAATGGGGTCTCGCTGGTGGGCTTAGTCGCGGTGGTGCGGATGGACCACAACACGGACTGAAGCTCACCGAGCCAACCCCTGCAGCAGGCCTCAAGCTTCTTCTTCAAGCTCCTTGTCTCGAGGCCCCTCAGTACCTCCGCGTTGGCGCGTTCGGCCTGGCCGTTGCTCCATGGGTGCGCTACCGAGGCGTAGCATATCTGCGTTCCAAGGTTAGCACAATATGTTTTAAAGAGGTTGCTTGTGAACTGTGAGCCAGTGTCGGTAATAATACGGTTGGGGACGCCAAAGCGGCTCATGAGGCCCTTGATGAACTTGACGGCCAAGCCGACAGGGATTGTGCGCACGGGCTCCACCTCCGCCCACTTGGTGAACATGTCGATGGCGACGTAGAGGTAGCGGTAACCGCCGGCCGCCCGAGGGAAGGGCCCCAGTATGTCCAGCCTCCAGACCGCGAAGGGCCAGGAGAGCGGGATGGTCTGGAGACCCTATGCGGGCTAATGGATCTGCTTGGCGTGAAATTGGCAGGCCTCAGAGGATCGGACCAGCTCTGTGGTGTCTTGGAGCATCGTGGGCCAGTAGAATCCGCTGCGAAACACCTTCGCCATGAGGTGCGGGATGAGGAATGGTGCCCGCAATCACCTCCGTGGATGTCGGCCAGGAGCTCGCGACCCTGCTCCTCGAATATGCACCGCAGTGAGACGTCGTTGGGGCATCTGCGGTACAACTCGACGTCCTGCAAACAATAAGCAGTGGCCTGGCGGACCACGCGTGTCGGCGTTCTGGGAAAAGGGGTACCCAGACCTGCCTGCCTGCGGCCCAGGGCAGGGCCCACCTCACGAGCCAAGCATGGCCTGGCGCGGCCCCACTCAAGGCAAGGCCCTCGCGAGGACCCGAGCTCGCGAGGGAAGCAGCACCAAGACCAGCAAGGATGGGCCTCCTCAGGCCCCCTCCGAAGCGGTGGAGATCTCTATGCGGAACCCGGCCTCAGGAGTCAAGGATGACGCAAGGAGGGATAGGCGGGCGCCAGTGTGCCAGGCGGTGTAGTTTCCCGTTTGGTGCCAAGGGAGCAAGGACGTACGCGGGTTCCCAAAGCACCACCCAAAGGTGTCCATTCCGGTGCAAGAAGACCACGACCACGAGCCCCGCAGGACGGAAGTCATCACCGAGCCCACCTCTGCATCATCGGCAGCCACTTTGCAGGCAAAGACCACCTTTGGATAGGGCGGGGATGTACTCATGTCCCCCTTCGAATTTGGCCATTGTGGGATCCCTTCCCACCATTGCGATAAGGGAAGAGGACCCGGGCCGCGGTTATATATAGAGGCTAGGTAGCACCATAGAGGAGGACGACGACAACGGAGAGACAACAAGAAAGGCAGAGAGCCAAGAACACCACTCGAGCGCCCTCACGAAGCTCCTCACCACTATACTAGTTCATCCACCACACCTCCTCATGAGGCAATCCACCAAAGCAGGAGTAGGGTATTACGCTTCGCAGCGGCCCAAACCTGGATAAACCATCGTGTGCATCTGCTTCCTCGTCATCATGCGAGTTCGTCGTAGAAATCATCGAGTAGCGAGCTAGGAAGGGCGAGGCTGCAGGGGATCTTTGCACACGCCCCTATGTTCGAACTTCTTGGAGTTTTGCGGAGCCCAAAATCCGACATTTGGCGCGCCAGGTAGGGGGCATGTCGAAGTCTTCCTCAAGCCACGTTCTTTCTCCGCCTCGCTGCTCCGATGTCTGACGCCCGCCGAGCCCGCGCCGAGCGCCGAGCTGCCCGCGTCGCCCAGACGGTGCCCGTGGGCCGCGCCGCCGCGTGCCGGTCCCCCTCTCCTGTGGCCAACGCCGCCACGGGCCCGGAGGCCCACGAACAGCAGGACTCCTCCCAGCCGGTCACCGTGTGGTGCAACGGCCGCACCGCCACTCCATCGATCGTTCCGGCTACCGGGTCGTCCTCCCACGCTCGACCCGGGCCGGCACGCGGCTCGGGCGCACTCGCCATGGCGCGCGAGCTGCTCCGCTACCGCCCAGCCCCCGACCGCCATGACGACTGGCTCGGGCGCATCGCGGAGCTCGTTAGTGCTGCTGGCGACGCTTCAGCGCACTCCTACTCGTTTCGACCCCAGCTTTCCCTAGCAGACGACGTGGCCCACGATGCACCGCCACCTCCTCCACAACGCGACGTCGACCCCGAGCCCAGGCGTGAAGCGCGCCCGCGCGACCAGCCCCACAAACCGTGGGCAAGGGCGAGAGATGAAGTAAGCTGCCAGGTGGTGCCCCGGCCGTGCGTCGATGCGCGTGTGCTCCCCGCGCTACCGAACCAACGTCGCGACCGGGCACCGCTCGAGGCGGTCCCTCAGGAGCGTCAAGACCGGGGCCCTCCCGCACACGTAGCACCCGCCGAGCCGGTGGGGTGCCATGCCATCGCCCCGGAGCTCCATCCAACCACATGGCCCTGCAAGTTCAAGCCTGACCTACCCCCTCGCTACGACGGCACCCTGGATCCCGCCGAGTTCCTACAACTCTACTCGCTGAGCATCCAGGCAGCCGGTGGAGACGACAAGGTCATGGCATGCTGGTTCACCATGGCACTCAAGGGCAGCGCGCTCTCCTGGCTCCTCAACCTCTCGGAGTGTCCATCACCTCCTGGGATGACCTGCGCAAGCGCTTCATCACCAACTTCCAAGGTACCCGCGACCGAGCGCTCACCGTGAACGATCTGCGACGTGTGAAGCAGCGGGAGGGGGAGACCCTGCACAAATTCATACAGCGCTTCACGACCACCCGCCTCAAGATCCCGAGGGCGTCGGACGAGGCTATCATCTCTGCGTTCACCGACGGCGTCAAGGACCTCAAGATGAAGGAGGAGCTCGCCATGAACGATGAACTATGCTCAGCCCTGGAGATGTTCAACCTGGCGAACAGGTGCGTCAAGGCCGAAGAGGGCCGCCTATCACTCCGCAAGCCTCCGGCGGCAGAGCCAGAGGACAAGAAGACCAAGGCCAAGGAGGCGAAGCGCAAGGCCCCCGTGGTGCTTGCGGTCGAGCCTGAGGCGAAGCGCAGCCGAGGCGAAGAACCCCCCGCAGGAGGGCGGCCGTCCTGCATCTTCCACGGCACCAACAACCACGACACCATCGACTGCTAGGAGCTCAGACTGGTCCGCGACAAGCACTTCGGCCGGCGCCCTGGACGCGTGGACCATGGCTTAGGACGCGGCGGAGGCCGTTGGGACAACCGGGAGCCACGTCAGGAGTGGCGAGACCGGCCTCGGGAGGACCACTGGTGCGATCAAGCTCCGGAGGACCACTGGCGTGACGACCCTCCGGAGGGGTCACGCCGAGGCTAGCCTCGTGAGGCCGGCCGACCTCCACTACCCCCGCCACCTAGAAGGAAGGAAGAGGACAGGCAAGATGGTGGGGCTGGGGGCTTCCAGGAGGTCAGGGCGATAGCCTGCATACTGGGCGGCGCCCAAGCCCCAGCGTCAAACCGCATCTTCAAGTAGTTCACGCGGGAGGTGAACGTAGCTCTCCCGAAGCCCAAAACCATGCGCCCCCTCAAGTGGTCCCAGACCGCAATCACCTTCGACTCAAAGGATCAGCTCAGGTGCTCGGCCATGGCCGGCACACTCCCCATGCTATGCACTCCGACCATCAGCAACGTCCTCGTCACCAAGACCCTCATTGACAGTGGAGCGGGGCTCAATGTCCTCTCCATCGAGACGTTCGAGACGCTCCAAGTACCGTACGACCAGCTCATGCCGACCAAACCCTTCTCAGGAGTCACGGATGGGTCCACCGTCCCCATTGGGCAAGTGCGCCTGCCCGTCACCTTCGGCGGACGCAAGAACTACCACACCGAGATCATCGTCTTCGACGTCGCACACATCCACCTCCCGTACAACATGATCCTTGGGTACCTGGCCCTCGCCAAGTTCATGGCGGTGACTCATCATGGCTACAACGTCCTCAAGATGCCAAGGAGTGGCGGCGTCATCACCGTCGCATGCGATGAGAAGGATGTCGTCTGCTCCCTCGAGCGTGCTTATCGCGCCGCGGCGGCCGAGCGCTCGGACGACGAGGAAGATGCCCTGCCTCGTGAGGATGCACGCAGGAAGAAGAAGCACCTCCTCACCGTAGGGCGACAGGGGGCTGGGACCTCCAAGGACGGCGCCTCAGGCTCTGCGGTCGGGGATGGGGCCCCACCCTCCATCACATAGGAAGGCGCGCTCGGCGCCCCCCTTGGGTCGGGCTCGGGGGCTTCCATCCGGGGAGCTTCCGGCCTAGCCGGTGAGACAAGGGAGGCGCTCGGGCACAACCTGAAGGCGCGTCCTGACGCGCGCTGCCTGAGCCAGGAGCACGGCGTGAGGCGCCGAGCTCGCAAGAGTCCGTCATCAGAGCGATCGAGGAGCTTCAGGGGGCACAGGCCATGCTAGGCGGGAGCTGCCCTGAACCACCAAGCGCAGCCACCATCGTCGGCCCGGTCGACAAGCCGCGCGTCTGCATCAACGCACTCGCAATCAACAGGGCCGCGTCCCAAGACCTCTTCTGGTCGGCGCACGCCGATCGCGGATGGGCCTACCCGTGCAACTACGTCTGCATGCCCTACGGCTTGGCAAACGCAGGCGCCACGTTCCAGTGCCTTGCCCAGGCCATGCTTATACCTAGCCTGGCGAGGTGCGACGAGGAGTTGGAGGATATGCCCGGACCGAACGGGGGTCCCGAGCCTCAGGATGCGGCGAACCCGTGAGGGACATGCTCGCGGAGGTACAAGATCAGGCTACGACGGCAGCTTCGACTCTTCAGCGGCATGGCCGCCAGGTGATTTTTTGGTTTGTATCAGGTCACTTTTTGGTTTACTCCGTTTGAGGGCGCCCACCGGGCCGCATTATCCTCAGGCGACCAGGGCATACCCCTGCAGCCGCCTCATTTACGCATATTTCAGCAACTTTTCATGCATGTGATCTATTTCCTAACGTTTCACCTTGCCTGCACGGCTCTTTGCCGGTGTGAATGTTGCCGCACCCGAATGATCCTACCTTCGACCGCCTCATGAGAGGACTGGGCACGGCGTCTGTGCTCGGGTCCGTCCCTGCAGCGTCGATAAATCTAGTGGCTGAGCTCTGTCTGGCGGGCCGGCCCCGTTCACGTCACCTCTTGGGGTCACTGGTGCTTGACCCTCTCATGCGATGGCCCTCGAGAGCACATTCGGCGCGGGTTTCTCCAAAATTTGCAGGACCTCGGACGGCGCTAACTACAAGAAGAACCAGGCACAAACCGCCTTTGAGGTAGGGACCTGGCGAGGCCAAAGCGCCCTCACGAGCTCCCAGATACACCTCCCAGTTCTATCGTGCAAGCCACGCGTACGAATTCAATGGGTTGTACACGCTCGGAGCCCCCCAGGACGCGGAGGGGTTCCTTCCCACGCAATGTGGAAGCCCCATGCTCCGCGCTGGCGGACAACACGGTCCACCAATGACTATGCCCACGCAAGGTGGAAGCCCCATGCCCCGTGCTGGCGGACAACACGGTCCACCAATGACTATGCCCACGCAATGTGGAAGCCCTACGCTCCGTGCTGGGGATAAACAACTGAGGGCGCCCCAGCGGCTGCATCCAACCTCAGGAAGGCTCCTTGCGGCGCCGTCTCACTGCATTCCCTAGGATGTTCGCGCGAGGGGGCTACATGGGGGCTGCTACCGGGCCAAGCCTGGTACACGCCACCTCCCTAGGTCTACCAAACTTGGTCTTCACGTGCCCCTCTCAAGAAAAGCTGGCGAGGAAAGGTATGGGAGCTGCTCGTACGTCAAGGGGGACTCCTGAGCATCGCGACTCAGGAGCCTCACTGGCCATGTAGCCGCTCACCCCTTGGCACCATCCTGGTGATCCGGACAGCCCAACGGTGGCTGAGGTATGCGCGGGGCCGGGCCCTGCTGACACAGAGCTCAAAGCGCTCAAAACCCCTAAGGAGGACGCTGGAACTCGTACGTCAAGGGGGACTCATGAGCATCGCGACTCAGGAGCCTCACTGGCCACGTAGCCCCTCACCCCTTGGCACCGTCCTGGTGATCCGGACGGCCCAACGGCGGCTAAGGTATGAGCGGGGCCGGGCCCTATCGACGCAGAGTGCAAGGTGTTCAAAATTCCCAAGTTAACCCAGTCTTCACCATGTTCCCTTCATGAGGGCTGCTCGTACGTCAAGGGGGACTCCTGAGCATCGCGACTCAGGAGTCTCACTGGTCCTGTAGCCCCTCACCCCTTGTCCCATCCTGGTGATCCGGACGGTCCAACGGCGGCTGAGGTATGCGCGGGATCGGGCCCTGCCGACGCAGAGCATCATAGCAAGCCGGAAGGAAACAAGGCGAAGAAAGCAACCACACAATTCAACAGTCATTACAAGCATTAAAAAGTTTTCGCAAATGCAAACAAGTCTAACGCCTCCGCGAGGCACGATGAACGTTGCAGGAATGGAACAAGGAAGAGGAACTAGGAGGAACCACTGCCACCACTCGTCCCGGCCGCGGGGAACTCGTCGTCGACATCGCTGGCGTCGTCTTCTTCGCCGCTAACTGATGTCTACTATGCAACTTTCTTCTTGTAGACTCGTGTTGGGCCTCCAAGCGCAGAGTTTTGTAGGGCAGTAGCAAATTTCCCTCAAGTGGATGACCTAAGGTTTATCAATCCGTGGGAGGCGTAGGATGAAGATGGTCTCTCTCAAACAACCCTGCAACCAAATAACAAAGAGTCTCTTGTGTCCCCAACACACCCAATACAATGGTAAATTGTATAGGTGCACTAGTTCGGCGAAGAGATGGTGATACAAGTGTAATATGGATGGTAGATATAGGTTTTTGTAATCTGAAAATATAAAAACAGCAAGGTAACTAATGATAAAAGTGAGCACAAACGGTATTGCAATGCTTAGAAACAAGGCCTAGGGTTCATACTTTCACTAGTGCAAGTTCTCTCAACAATACTGACATAGTTGAGTCATATGTAAATCCCTCACGTGCGACAAAGAGTTCACTCCAAAGTCACAAATAGCGGAGAACAAACGAAGAAATTATTGTAGGGTACGAAACCACCTCAAAGTTATCTTTTCCGATCAATCGTATGAGCTATCCCTATAAGTGTCACGAACAGCCCTAGAGTTCGTACTGAAATAACACCTTAAGATACACATCAACCAAAACCCTAATGTCACCTAGATACTCCAATGGCACCACGAGTACCCATGGGCTTGATTATACGATATGCATCACACAATTTCAGATTCATCATGTTCAATCCAACACAAAGAACTTCAAAGAGTGCCCCAAAGTTTCTACCGGAGAGTCAAGACGAAAACGTGTGCCAACCCCTATGCATAGATTCCCAAGGTCACGGAACCCGCAAGTTGATCACCAAAACATACATCAAGTGGATCAATAGAACATCCCATTGTCCCCATGGACATCCCATTGCAAGATATACATCAAGTGTTCTCAAATCCTTAGAAGACTCAATCCGATAAGAAAACTTCAAAGGGAAAACTCAATTCATCACAAGAAGATAGAGAGGGGGAAACTCCATATGATTCATCTATATCAATAAAGCTCGCGATACATCAAGATCGTGCCATCTCAAGAATACGAGAGAGAGAGAGAGATCAAACACATAGCTACTTGTACATACCCTCAGCCCCGAGGATGAACTACTCCCTCCTCGTCATGGAGACCGCCGGGATGATGAAGATGGCCTCCGGTGATGGTTTCCCCCTCCGGCAGGGTGCCGGAATGGGCTCCCGTTTGTTTTTTCGTGGCTACAGAGGCTTGCGGCGGCAGAACTCCCGATCTAGGTTTCTTTCTAGGGGTTTTGGTATTTATGGGAATTTTTGGCATCGGTCTCACGTCAAGGGGGCTCCCGAGGGGCCCACAAGCCAGGGGGCGCGCCCTAGGGGGGGCGCCCCCCTAGGCTTGTGGCCGCCTCGGGACTCCTCTCCAGTATCTTTTTGCTCCAGTATTTTTTATATTTTCCAAAAATATTCTCCGTAAATTTTCAGCCCATTCCGACAACTTTTATTTCTGCACACAAAATGACACCATGGTAGTTCTGCTGAAAATAGCGTCAGTCCGGGTTATTTCTAATAAAATCATACCAAAATCATATAAAATTATTGTAAACATGGCATGAATACTTCATAAATTATAGATACGTTGGAGACGTATCGGCATCCCCAAGCTTAATTCCTGCTCGTCCTCGAGTAGGTAAATGATAAAAGAAATAATTTATGAAGTGTGAATGCTAGCAAGTGCACAAGTTTGATCAATGATAATTTCAATCACTTTTTCTAGCATCAATATAAACCATAAACAGTAGCTCATCTCATAAAACTTCTCATGATCAACTAACAAGCTATTCACATGTTAAAGTATAGACCAGAAAGTTTCTTGAAAACTAATAAACCATATTCCTAGTCATCGAACAATTGCAATTCATCTTATTTTCAGGAAGGGTCTATGTAAGAGCTTTGATTTAGCAAATTCCACATACTCAACTATCATATAGTCATCCATGATTATTGACACTCAAAGTATATTTTTAGAACAAATAGCATCCATCGAACACAGAGAAAGATAGGGGCTTAATGTTTCGCCTCCCAACTTATTTATCATATAGATAATTGTCAACAATAATAATTCATGATCAAATATATTTGTGTGGATATATATGTCTAGATCATTCCCCAACACATGACGCTTGCCAAGAGAAAAAGGCGAAATATAGGAAGTGGTGAAGATCACCATGACTCTTGCATAAAGGTAAGTACTAGAAAGTAAAAGATAGGCCCTTTGCAGAGGGAAGCATTGATTTGCAAAGGTGCCAGAGCTCGAGCTTTTAAAACAGAGATGAATAATAATTTTGAGTGGTATGCTTTCATTGTCAACATAACAACCGAGAGATCTCGGTATCTTCCATGCTAGATACATTATAGGCGGTTCCCAAACAGAATGGTAAAGTTTTTACTCCCCCTCCACCAATCAATCACACTCCATGGCGAGCCGAATCCACGGGTACCGTCCATACAAATAACAATCTTGGGGGAGTTTTGTTTCATTATATTTTGATTTGATTTTTGAGCATGGAACTGGGCATCCCGAATACCAGCCACTTTCTCGTGAATGATAGTGAATCAACACATATCGTGAGAATAACCCACCTAGCATGGAAGATACTGACAGCCCCTAGTCACTATATGAGCGATTGGGGCATACAAAACAGAATATTATTTGAAGGTTTATTGTTTGGCACATGCAAATTTAGTTGGAACGGCAGGTAAATACCGCATATAGATAGGTATGGTGGACTCATATGGAACAACTTTGGGTTTAAGGGTGTTTGGATGCACAAGTAGTATTTCTACTTGGTGCGGAAGTTTTGGCTAGTATGAGGTGGAAGCAAGCACCACATGTTGGAGGATCCATAACAATATAACTTCTATACAAATATACCCAAACATAACTCATTAAGTTGTCTTCCTTGTCCAATTTTAACTAATTTGCTCGAGTTTGAAAATAATTAATGAGCTCACAATCATAGAAGATGTCCAAGATAGTATATTTATATGTGTAATCTCTCTTCCTTCAATATTCTTTCATGAATTATTCAAGTGACCAATGCAGTGTTTGCTAACTTTCAATAAATTTTACCACCTATACTTATTATGTGTGAAGTCATTACTCCCCATGGGATAAGTACATGAAGCATATTTAATTTCAGATTTATGATATTCAATTCATTCAACCATTTACTCATAGGATATAAGTGAAGCACGAGAGTAAATGACAAACTAATCCAAAAAGATATAAGTGAAGATCAATGAGTAGCCAACAATTAAATAACTATGTGAAGACTCTCTCTCTCTTATTCAAAATTTCAGATCCAATGATTTTATTCAAACAGCAAAACAAAATAAAATGATATTCCAAGGATAGCACATCTCATGTGAAGGAGCAAAAACTTAGGTTCAACCGATACTAACCGATAATTGTCGAAGAAGAAAGGTGGGATGCCTACCGGGGCATCCCCAAGCTTAGATGCTTGAGACTTCTTGAAATATTAATTAGGGATGCTTTGGCATCTCCAAGCTTGATCTCTTGTGTCTCCTTAATTCCTCTCATATCATGGTTTCCCTAATTCTTATAAACTTCATCCACACAAAACTCAACAAGAACTCGTGAGATAGGTTAGTACACATAATAATAAATCAACTCTTTATGTACTGCCAAGATATGTTGCACAATAATTTTCAAACATCATCTTACTGTTTACTATCATTTCCACAATTTATATCTACCAATATAGGCTATGGAAACTATAGGATAAGTAGATAACAAAACTATGACAGCAATCTGTCCAAACAGAACAGTCTGTAGAAATTTATGAAAACAGTGTACTTATGTAACTCAAAAAATTATGAAAATTTAGGACATGCTAAATAATTTATATGACATCACTGTGTAAAAATTTCAGAAACTTTCCACGTTCCAGTAAAATATGAAAATTCAAACACTACAGCAAAAGTTTCTGTTCTTACACAGCACACATCAAAACATGCAATGCAAGCATCCTAAGACAATTCTTGGAACTTTTTATTGAAAAACAAGATTATAAATAACACCTAACAGAAAACAAGAAAATAAATTGACGCTCCAAGCAAAACTCATATTATGTGACGAATAAAAATATAGCTCCAAGTAAGATATACCGATAATGTTGAAGACGAAAGAGGGGATGCCTTCCGGGGCATCCCCAAGCTTAGGCGCTTGAGTCTTCCTTGGATATTACCTTGGGGTGCCTTGGGCATCCCCAAGCTTAAGTTCTTGTCACTCCTTATTCTCCTCATATCGGTGTCTCACCCAAAACTTGAAAACTTCAATCACACAAAACTTAACGGAACTTCGTGAGATGGGTTAGTATAATAAATAAAGATCATTCACTTAGGTACTGTGAAGACAAGATTCATAATTGTTCCCATGTCATACCTACTGTATTCTATCATTCCCATAATTTATATCACTCAATATAAGCTATGGAAACACTAAAACAAGCAACCTATGCATGCAAAACAGAATCTGTCAAAAACAGAATAGTCTGTGAAGATCTGTAGTGTAACCATACTTCCCTGTCTCGAACAGTTCTGAAAAATTAGGACAACCTGAAGAATTTGTATATCAATTGTGTGTAAAAAATTCAGATCAAAAGAACGTTCCAATGAATTTACAAAATTCCTGGACTGAGAGCAAAAGTTTCTGTTTTTGCACAGAATCAAGTCAACTATCATCCACACTATCCCAAAGGTTTACTTGGCACTTTATTGAAACAAAAGCTATAAAACATGATTATACAGTAGCTTAATCATGTGAACACTCAAAAACAGAAAGGAAAAGTGTTGTGTTGTCTCCCAACAAGCGCTTTTCTTTGAAGCCTTTTAGCTAGGCATGATGATTTCAATGATGCTCACATAAAAGATAAGAATTGAAACATGCAAAAGAGCATCATGAAGCATATGACTAGTACATTTAAGCCTAACGCACTTCCTATGCATAGGGATTTTGTGAGAAAACAATTTATGGGAGCAAGAATCAACTTGCATAGGAAGGCAAAACAAGCATAACTTCAAAACTTTGAACACATAGAGAGGAAACTTGATATTATTGCAATTCCTACAAGCATATGTTCCTCCCTCATAATAATTTTCAGTAGCATCATGAACGAATTCAACAATATAACCAACACATAAAGCATTATTTTCATGATCTACAAGCATAGAAATTTTACTACTCTCCACACAAGAAAATTTCTTCTCATGACTAATAGTGGGAGTATCATAAAAGAATTGAATACTACAAATTGGTTCCACATTAAAAGAGTAATATTCAGTAAAAGGATATTCATAATTATGACAAGTATCATAATAGTAATCATCACTCTTTTTCATCGCATAAGTATCATCACAATAATCATCATAAGTAGGAGGCATGCAATCATTATAACAAATTTGATCATTCAAAGTAGGGGGGATAAAAAGATCATCTTCATTAAGCATAGCATCCCCAAGCTTGGGACAAACATTAATTGCAGCAAATAAATTCTCAAACATGTCATTTTCATCAAACATAGCATCCCCAAGCTTGTGGCTTTATATATCATAAACATAATCACTCTCATCATTAATAGTATGAATAGCACCAATAGTATAGCAATTATTATCATCATCCTCCAAGTTGGTGCCATAAATATTTTCAAGATTATAAGAAGTATCATTATCTTCCCAATCATAATTATCACAACAAGCAATAGGCATAACAAAATCATCCTCAAGTGTATTATCTTCCACAACTATTTTTGATTCATTCTCATGAGGCCTATCAATAATGGGAGCAACATTATTTGGGAAAGATACCTCTTTACCTTTACTTTTCCTTATTTTCTTCTTCTTCACCACATTATGTGTGGGTTTATTTAATTCCTCCAAGCTTCTTTTTGAAGAGGTTGGTTGAATAAAAAGCTCCTCCACGTTACCTGATTCATCATAAGAAAAAATAGGAGGATATTGGGAAACCTCTTCCCCTTCATTAGTATTCTCTTCATCTTCTATTTGTTTTCTTGTCTTTAAGTAATTGGCAATATAATGATTCTCAATGCAATTTACCACGCAATACATATAGATTTCATTTAGATCAAAATCAATCATTTTCATGAGAACCCAAGCTGGAACATCCTTAGTTTTATGTTTCATTTCTTCATACCCCAAAAATAGACTAAGTTCATTATGATGCTCAAGGGTAATGAGGTTATCACAATTTTTGGACACAATTCGATCATGAAATAATTCACATTGGAAATTAAAATGACCACTTTCATTGCAAAGTTCACAAGGACGGCGAGAAATATTAAGTCTTTCAGCACAAACAAATAGCCTCTCTTGCAACCATTTAGTTTCTAAATACTTATGCCTCTTACAAAATCTATCTTCCCTTTTAGGCATGTCTTCACAAACTCTATGCACTCCACAAAAATTGACATGCTTATAAGAAATCTTTTTATCATGACTAGTGCAATCATCATTAGTACTATGGATATTCAAAGAATTCATACTAACAACATTGCAATCATGCCCATCACTCAAAGATTTAGTGCCAAACATTTTAATAACTTCTTCTTCTAACACTTGAGCACAATTTTCTTCTCCATCATTTTCACGAAAGACATTAAAAAGATGAAGCATATGAGGCAACCTCAATTCCAAATTTTTTTGTAGTTTTCTTTTATAGACTAAACTAGTGATAAAACAAGAACCTAAAAGATTCAATTGCAAGATCTAAAGATATACCTTCAAGCACTCACCTCCCCGGCAACGGCGCTAGAAAAGAGCTTGATGTCTACTACGCAGCTTTCTTCTTGTAGACTCGTGTTGGGCCTCCAAGCGCAGAGTTTTGTAGGACAGTAGCAAATTTCCCTCAAGTGGATGACCTAAGGTTTATCAATCCGTGGGAGGCGTAGGATGAAGATGGTCTCTCTCAAACAACCCTGCAACCAAATAACAAAGAGTCTCTTGTGTCCCCAACACACCCAATACAATGGTAAATTGTATAGGTGCACTAGTTCAGCGAAGAGATGGTGATACAAGTGTAATATGGATGGTAGATATAGGTTTTTGTAATATGAAAATATAAAAAAAGCAAGGTAACTAATGATAAAAGTGAGGACAAACGGATTGCAATGCTTAGAAACAAGGCCTAGGGTTCATACTTTCACTAGTGCAAGTTCTCTCAACAACACTGACATAGTTGAATCATATGTAAATCCCTCACGTGCGACAAAGAGTTCACTCCAAAGTCACAAATAGTGGAGAACAAACGAAGAAATTATTGTAGGGTACGAAACCACCTCAAAGTTATCTTTTCCGATCAATCGTATGAGCTATCCCTATAAGTGTCATGAACAGCCCTAGAGTTCGTACTAAAATAACACCTTAAGATACACATCAACCAAAACCCTAATGTCACCTAGATACTCCAATGTCACCACGAGTACCCATGGGCTTGATTATACGATATGCATCACACAATTTCAGATTCATCATGTTCAATCCAACACAAAGAACTTCAAAGAGTGCCCCAAAGATTCTACCGGAGAGTCAAGACGAAAATGTGTGCCAACCCCTATGCATAGATTCCCAAGGTCACGGAACCCGCAAGTTGATCACCAAAACATACATCAAGTGGATCAATAGAACATCCCATTCTCACCACGGATATCCCATCGCAAGACATACATCAAGTGTTCTCAAATCCTTAGAAGACTCAATCCGATAAGAAAACTTCAAAGGGAAAACTCAATTCATCACAAGAAGATAAGAGAGGGGAAAACTCCATATTATTCATCTATATCAATAAAGCTCGCGATACATCAAGATTGTTCCATCTCAATAACACGAGAGAGAAAGAGAGAGATCAAACACATAGCTACTGGTACATACCCTCAGCCCCGAGGGTGAACTACTCCCTCCTCGTCATGGAGACCGCCGGGATGATGAAGATGGCCTCCGGTGATGGTTTCCCCCTCAGGCAAGGTGCCGGAACGGGCTCCCGATTGGTTTTTCGTGGCTACAGAGGCTTGCGGCGGCGGAACTCCCGATCTATGTTTCTTTCTGGGGGTTTTGGTATTTATGGGAATTTTTGGCGTCGGTCTCACGTCAAGGGGACTCCCAAGGGGCCCACAAGCCAGGGGGCGCGCCCTAGGGGGGGCGCCCCCTAGGCTTGTGGCCGCCTCGGGACTCCTCTCCACTATCTTTTTGCTCTAGTATTTTTTATATTTTCCAAAAATATTCTCCGTAAATTTTCAGCCCATTCCGAGAACATTTATTTCTGCACAAAAAACGACACCATGGTAGTTCTGCTGAAAACAGCGTCAGTCCGGGTTAGTTCTAATAAAATCATATCAAAATCATATAAAATTATTGTAAACATGGCATGAATACTTCATAAATTATACATACGTTGGAGACATATCACTAACCCTTGCAGCTTCAGGAGGCGGAGGAACGGTGAAGCAGGTGAACTTCCTCACCAGCGCCCCCCCCCACGGCGCCCTTCACCGCCGCCGCAGCGCTGGTGCGGACCTCGGGGGCGACCGGGCGGATCACAGAGTCGAAGTTAAACCCCGGCACATGAAGATGAAGATGGCTGAAGACGCGCGTCGCGGCCTCAGAAAAGAGGTCGCGGCACTCGCTCTCCAAGACCCCCTCCACCTTGGCGACGGCGCCCTCCAGCGCCTCGATGAGCTTCGAAGCGAGCCCCGCGAAGCCGCTCTCCGGAGCCACCAAGGGCTCCGAAAACCCATCCCGGCAGAGGGGGTGGAGCGCTTGGAGAAGCCTGAGCTCGACGGAGGGAAAGGCGTTGAGCTCTGCAGCCTTCTTCTCCTCGTCCACGGCGAGAGCCTTCTCCTTGGCGTCGAGCCGGGCCCTCTCTGCAGCAGCTTCCCTCTCCCGCGCGTCCAGGAGCTCTCGCTCCGCGGCCTGGCTGGCCGCCGCCTGGGATAGCTCGGAGTCCCGAGCGGCAAGCTTGGCCTCGCGGGTCTTGAAGGATTCCCCCTGCTGACGCATCTGTTCCGCAAGCACGGGCTTCTCCCCCTGAAGAACCTTCAAGCGGACCTCCGCTTCGTCACGACGCCTTACAGCAGACGCCGCGTCGGTCAGTGCCGCCTCACGGGCTGCCTTGGCTGACGTGGCCTCCTTGTCACTCTCCGCCGTGGTGGCCTTGGCCTGGCCCCAAACCGCCACAACTGAGGCGTCGGCCTGGAGCCACCCGAAAAGGAGCCCCAGGCGCACACTCACGAGGCGATCATCGGCACCCCCAAGGGCGTCCCGAACCTGACACTGAGCGGTGTAGGCCCTGTCCAGGACGTCGAGGCCGCGCGACGCAGACATCGAGGCCCCGTCCGGAGGAGTCGCCTGCGCGGTCGCAGGAGACGCCCCCGGGGCGGTAGAAGCACGAGGAGCAGGAAGCACCGGAGGCTGTGCCATAGCTAAGGTGGATGCAGATGAGTCCGCGGGCAGCTGGTCCTCTGGGGCTGGCTCCCAGGGCAGCGACGCTGACGCGCCCCCAAAAGGAGGAGCGGCAGCACCAACGAGCATTGGGGGCTCAGGGGGCTCCGCGGCAGTGACCAGGAGGGTCGCCTCGCGAGCCCCCACCCCCGCGGCGACAAACGCCTCGACGGGTGAAGGCAGGATGACAGGAGCGGGCGGTGCATCGGAAGGCGCCTTCGGCTTGACACCCGCCTTCTTCTTCCTCATCCTCAGCACGGCGGCATTCCCGGTCACCAAGCAAAGGAAAAACCATCAGCGCACGAGCTACCGGCAGGCGACCAAGGTCGAGCTACTTTACTCACTCTTCAACATCGACACACTTCCTTTTCTTCTCTACCTCGACGACGACGGGGGCGCCCCCGCTTCTCACCGGGAGGGCACCACCACGCGGGGGAGCAGGAGCACCAGCTGGAGGGGACGCCATGGCCCCGGCCTCGTCCGCCTTGCCCGCAAGCTGCGATACGGGCGGGGGCGAGGCCGGCACTCCAACCGCCTTGCCGGCAGAGGCAGGACACACCGGAGGGGACTCAGCCCCGCGCTTCCTGGGGGTCGCCAGGCCGGCAGACTGAGCGGCGCGAGGAGTCAGCCCCGGCCCCTTGGGGGCCTAGGCAAGGCGCAGTGAACCCGCAGCAGAGGCTTCACTAGCATCGTCGTCGTCTTCAAGGTCACGAAGGAGCGTGTTCTGTGACTGGGGGGACGCCTCCACCGAATCATCATCCGCCGTCTCCTCCGAATCCCCCCCGCCAGTGGTGTCGCCGGAGGACACCGCCACCGGGGAACCGTGGCCCTTAGCCGGTGAGAGCCCCAGTTCGTCGAAGATGGGCATCGCGGCAACCAGATCGTCTCTGTCATCGCATCGGTACAGTGGGGCATAGGCATCGAGAAGGTCACCGGGGTCGCCGTTGAGCAGGATTGATACAGCCTTGTTAGCTCCCCGGGGGTTATGCGTGCGGACCGAAGCCTGAGGTTGTCGCCGCTGCCCCGATAGTCCCACAAGGGCCTAGAATGAGACTGGAGGGGCGCTAGGCGCTGCGTCAAAAACTCCTTCACTATCATCCCCCCAGTCAGCTTCTTGGCACTGATGTCGTGCGAGATCCGCTCCAGGACGGGCCTAGCCCGGGGGTCGGAGAGCTTCGCCGATCTGCACGCGGGGATCTTCTCTGGCAGCCCCTCCGAGAGATCCAAATGGGGGTTGACGCTCTTGAGATCCAGAAGGACCCAGTGGTGCCTGAAGTTCTTCACCTTCTTCCCGACCTTCAATAGCATGTTCCCGCTCTGGACCGTGACGAAGGAGATGCACGCCGACCGTTGGGCACCGTCATGCACCCGCAAGCTGAAGAAATGACGGAAGATGGCCACCGAAGGCTGCACGCCTACGAAAGCCTCGCGGTAGAAGGCAAAGACGGACAAGAGTAGGATGGAGTTGGGCTGGAGATGAAGAGCTTGAATCCCGTAATGGTCGAGGATGGCGGTGAAGAACTTGACGAAAGGCGGGACGAGCCCAGCAAAGATGCTATGGAGAAAGAAGGGGTAGGCTGACTTGGACGGATGCTGCTTCTCCGAGGAACCAACCCAGATCAAGGTCCGCCCCCACTCGTTGGTCCCGTCTGCCGTCGACGGGAGCACCGGGACGAGGTCTCCATCCTTGGCGACGGTGGACTCCGAAAGCGCCGGTGAGGCAGAGGCGGAAGCCGAGCTCTGAGCCTCAGGCTTCGACTTGCCGGCGGGAGCCATCAAGAAGTTCCCGGGGCCGACAAAGCAAGAAGGAAGACGGCGAGGCGTCAAGATCTGGAGAGGCTTCTGCTAAGGCCGGAGATCTAGAAGTAGGAGCAAGAGCGCGGAAGGGGAAAAGCAATAATGGCTCAGCGCTGGAAGTCAGGCTTTTGTCGATTCGGGCAGTGGCCGAAGAGGCACGGGACACCCGACGCCAACCGCGCAATGTACGCCAGTCCTGGCCCGCAGGCGTTTGGGGCCCACGACACTTCAGGCCGTCCCAAATGGCTTTGCCCGGATGCCGGCTCGAGCGCGCCTTGGGCCCGAGGGCTACTGTCGGCGTTCTGGGAACGGGGGTACCCAGACCTGCCTGCCTGCGGCCCAGGGCAGGGCCCACCTCACGAAACAAGCATGGCATGGCGTGGCCCCACTCAAGGTAAGGCCCTTGCGAGGACCCGAGCTCGCGAGTGAAGCAGCACCAAGACCAGCAAGGATGGGCCTCCTCAGGGCCCCTCCGGAGCGGCAGAGATCTCTATGCGGAACCCGGCCTCAGGAGTCAAGGATGACGCAAGGAGGGACACGCAGGCGCCAGCGTGCCAGGCGGTGCAGTTTCCCCTTTGGTGCAAAGGGAGCAAGGACGTACGCGGGTTCCCAAAGCGCCACCCAAAGGTTTCCATTCCGGTGCAACAAGACCACGACCACGAGCCCCGCAGGACGGATGTCATCGCCGAGCCCACCTCTGCATCATCGGCAGCCACTTTGCAGGCGAAGACCACCTTTGGACAGGGCGGGGATGTACTCCTGTCCCCCTTCGAATTTGGCCGTTGTGGGATCCCTTCCCGCCATTGCGATAAGGGAAGAGGACCCGGGCCACGGCTATATATAGAGGCTAGGTAGCACCGTAGAGGAGGACGACGACAACGGAGAGACAACAAGAAAGGCAGAGAGCCAAGAACACCACTCGAGCGCCCTCACGAAGCTCCTCACCACTGTACTAGTTCATCCACCACACCTCCTCGTGAGGCAATCCACCAAAGCAGGAGTAGGGTATTACGCTTCGCAGCGGCCCGAACCTGGGTAAACCATCGTGTGCATCTGCTTCCTCGTCATCGTGCGAGTTCGTCGTAGAAATCATCGAGTAGCGAGCTAGGTAGGGCGAGGCTGCAGGGGATCTTCACACACGCCCCTGTGTTCAAACTTCTTGGGGTTTTGCGGAGCCCAAAATCTGACAACGCGCTCTGTGTCCTCCTCCTTCTCCGGCAAGGCGCCGCTGTGCAGGTATGCCTTGAATTCTTCAGTCCAATCACTGGCCCGAGGTTGCAACGCCAGGAGCAGGCGAGCTCCTGAGGCCGGGCCACAAGCCGGTGCGCCTGAGGGCGGGGCCGATGGTAGCTCCTCCTGAGGCGACGCCGGACCTGCGGTCGGGGGTGCTGCAGACGGCTTGAAGAGCCTCTCCTTGAAGACTCCAGGCTCCCGAGGCTCGCGACACGATGCCCTCTTGGCGATGTCATCTACTTCCTTGTTCGCGCCACGCGGGACGTGCTGCAACTCCAGGCCCTAAAAGTGCTTTTCCATCTTACATACCTCTTCCAAGTACGCCCCCATGTGCTCGTCCTTCGGCATGTACTCTTTGTTAGAGAAGTTGACGAGGAGCTAGGAGTCGCCCTTGATGATGAGGCGCTTGACCTCCAGGGCGACAACGGCCCTGAGGCCAGCGAGCAAGCCTTCATATTCCGCGATGTTGTTGGAGACCTTCTTGCCATGTTGGAAGCAAAGATGGACAGTGTAGTAAAGCTTGTCTTGGGTTGGGGAGATGAGGACTACTCCAGCCCCCGCGCCCCGGCGTGCGAAGGCTCTGTCGAAGTGCATGACCCAGTCGTCGGGCGCCTCATCACCAGGCGCGAGGGACTGGCCCTCATCCAGTCCCCGGTCGGGAGCGTCTGTCCATTCTACCACAAAGTCAGCGAGGGCCGCACCCTTGATGACTCTGGTGGTGCTGAACTGCAGGTGGAAGGCCTGCAGCTCAATGTTCCACTCTGCAACCCTTCCAGCAGCGTTGGGGTTGCGCAGCACTTTCTCCAGGGGGTACGCGGAGACGACCTTGATGGGGTGACACTAGAAATAGTGGCGCAGCTTCCTTGAGGCGACGAGGAGTGCAAGCAGAAGCTTTTGCTGCATAGAGTAGCGTGCGCGGGCATCCCACAGCACGGTGCTGACGTAGTACACCGGGTGCTCGATTAGGGACGATGTATTGGCGTCGCCCTGCTCCTCACGAGGCTCGAGGGACTCTGGCGCCCCGGGGGTTGATGACGCGACGTGGGCCTCAGGAGCGCCGTCCTGAGGCGGCGAGCGTTGCGTGGCCCCGCACGAGCCGTCCCGCTTCGTGCCTGCGCCAGCGCACCCCTCTCGGACCGCCACGAGCGCCACACTGGCCGAGTGGGGGGTGGCTGCCAAGTAGAGCACCAAGAGCTCGCAAGGGCGAGGCGCCACCATAATGGGAGGGCTCGTGAGATACTGCTTGTGGTCCTCGAAGGCCGCATCCGCCTCCGGAGTCCACTCGAAAGGGCCCTTCCTTTTCATGAGCTTGAAGAAGGGGAGGGCGCGCTCACCCAGCTTGGAGATGAAATGCCCCAGAGAGGGTGCGGAGCCCCCGACCACCCCTGAGAAGGGCTTCGATGGCGCGAGATTGTCGTAGGGCATCTGGAGCATATCGAAGGCCTCCACGGAGAGGACGTTGAGGCCGATGCCGCCATCGATGAAGGTCTTGGTGACCGCAACGTTGCTGATGGTGGGTGTGCATAGCATGGGGAGCGCGCCAGCAGCGACTGTCGTCCTGGGATGGTCCTTGGAGTCGAAGGTGATGTCAGTCGCCGGCCTCGCCGTGCTCCACGGGGCTTCGAGCCGCGGCCGAACTGCGCCTGCCTGGCGAAGGAACTGCTTGACATGGCGACCGGATGCGAGCGCTTGCGACCCGCCGAGGATACAAGCGACCGCAGGCACGACCAGGCAACCCTCGGAGGCCACATAGGCCGTAGGCTGCCGAGCCTTGGGAGCTGTGCCGGCCATGAAGGCGGCGAGGCAAGGGCAAAGCGTGGCTGGTGAAAATGGAACTTCGACACGCCCCTACCTGGTGCGCCAAATGTCGGATTCAGGGCTCCGCAGACCCAAGAAAGGTTCGAACTTTCGGGCGTGTGCAAAGATCCTAACCAGCTCAAACCCCAAGCTCGCCACCCCACGGCCTGGCCTTTATGAATACGCGCGAGCAAGCAAGAAGATGAACACAACGATTTACCCAGGTTCGGGCCACCTTGCGGTGTAAAACCCTACTCCTGCTGTAACACCCTTTACGCCTGGCGGGATCTAGACTAGCCCCACAGACCAACACTAGTCTTTCCTGCGCACTTTGTCCTCACCCGTGCGCACCCGGGAGCAATTTCCCGGTCCGTCACCCATCGTAGAATCGCTCCAAGCCAAGCACGCTTAACTTTGGAGCTCTTTTCGAATGGGCTCCCGGAAAAAAAGGAGTTCCTTGTTGATATGAGTAGTCTATCATTCCAATTAAGCTAGGCTCTCACATACACCCCCACTCAAAGGAACCGGACTATCGAATGTTCCTGCGAATTATGACCTTTTTCAAGCAATGGAAGGCAGACTTGAATGCCAATCAGACATGGCCGGCCCATCAGGAGTGTTCCCTCTTGGCACACGTATGCGTCTCCAGTCCAGCACATGTGACATGTCGTGTGCCACAACGGGCCACACGCGCCATGCGTCACATGCCCGAGCACCTGACCCACGCATGCCCATGTAACCGCAAGGGTCGGCTCTGATACCAATTGTACCACCCCGTTACGCCTGGCGGGATCTAGACTGGCCCCACAGACCAACACTAGTCTTTCCTGCGCACTTTGTCCTCACTCGTGCGCACCCGGGAGCAATTTCCCGGTCGGTCACCTAGCCTAGAATCGCTCCAAGCCAAGCACGCTTAACTTTGGAGTTCTTTTCGAATGGGCTCCTGAAAAAGAAGGAATTCCTTGTTGATATGAGTAGTCTATCATTCCTATTAAGCTAGGCTCTCACACCAGCTTTGGTGGATTGGCCTCACGAGGAGGTTTGTGGATGAACTAGTACAGTGGTGAGTGACCTCGCGAGGGATCTTCGGCGTGGGTGGATCTGATCCTCTCCATGGTGGAGGCTAGTCCCTATTTATAGTGGCCTGGGTCCTCTTCCCTTATCGCACTGGCGGGAAGGAATCCCACAATGGCCAAATTTGAAAGGGGACAGGAGGTACAACTTATCCTGACTAAAGGTGGTCTTCGCCTGCAAAGCTCCTGGCATGACGCAGGGGTGGGCTCGGCGATGACATTCGTCCCGCCGAGCTCATGGTCTTGGTCATGTTGCACCGGAATGGAAACCTTTGGGGGATTCTTCGGGAACTCACGTTCGTCCTTGCCTCCTTAGCACAAAAGAGGAAATTGTCTCTGCTGCGCCCGCTGGCGCCCGCCTGCCCTGATCGTCATGGCTCATGTCATTAGAACCTCCTGAGGCTGGGCAGTGCATAGGGATCTCCGTTCCTCAGGAGGCAGCCTAGGGAGACCGCTCCTCTGGAGGTCTTGGCGTCGTTCTCCTCGCGAGGCCGGGCCCCTCGCGAGGGTCTTGTCTTGTGGGGTTCGTCGCCAGGCCGTACCGGGCCGTCGTGGTAGGCCACGCCCTGGGCCGCAGGCAGGCAGGTCTGGGTACCCCCAATCCCAGAACGCCGGAAGCATTGATTTCATTGACTTGAAAAATGCATGCCCGAAGGACCCTTTTCCCTTGCCGCGCATCGATTAGACTGTTGATTCCACTTCCGGGTGTGACCTGCTTTCCTTCTTGGATGCATACTCCGGATACCACCAGATATTCATGGCCAAGGAAGATGAGGAAAAGACCGCGTTCATAACTCCGTGTGGCACGTACTGCTTTGTACGCATGACCTTCGAGTTAAAGAGCGCTGGTTCTACCTTTGCAAGGGCCGTGCAGATTGGATTTGAACCTCAATTGCACACGAACGTGGAAGCTAGCATGGATGACATAGTAGTCAAAACCAGAAATGAAGCAACCCTCATACAAGACTTGGAAGAAACATTTATGAACTTGCGCAAGATCAATTTGAAACTCAACCCTGAGAAGTGTGTGTTTGGTGTCCCATCCGGCAAGCTACTTGGGTTCTTTGTATCTCTGCGGGGAATAGAAGCCAATCCCGACAAGATCAAAGCAATCGAGCAGATACATGCACCCAAGTCCGTCAAGGACGTAAGACTGCTGACCGGATGCATTGCCGTGTTGAGTAGTTTCATCTCCAAATCCGCTGAGCGCGCCCTGCCGTTTTTCAAGATTCTGAAAAAGGCCGGCCCGATGAAGTGGACCCCGGAAGCAGAAGCAGCGCTGCAAGATCTGAAAGCTTACCTTTCCTTCGCTCCCAACTTGGTCGTGCCTAAACCACAAGAACCGTTGTTGTTATACTTGGCGGCAACGAATCAAGTGGTTAGTGCAGCGCTGGTGGCGCAACGAGAAGTAGATGAAGACGCTGCCGGTGCGACTAATTTCACCAAGGGTGGAACCGAAACACTCGCGGCAGGACCTGATACAAACGAAGGGGAACCTAAGCAAGCAAACGAAGGCAGTTTCAAGGAAGTGGTAAAGAAGAAAGTGGTGTAGCGACCAGTATACTTTGTCAGCTCCTTGTTACACGGGGTAGGTCAAGGTACTCTGGAGTGCAAAAGCTGATATTCGGCCTTCTCATGGCCTCGAGGAAACTACGCCACTACTTCTAGGGCCACGAGATCACAGTTGTCACCCGCTTTCTGCTGCAGCGCATATTGAGGAACCCCGAAGCCACTGGCAGGATAGTTGAGTGGGCGCTAGAGCTGTCAAGTTTTGGTTTGAAGTATGAGAGCACTTCCACAGTTTAGAGCCGGGCATTGGCAGAATTCATTGTGGAATGGACGCCCACGCCAGACGAAGAGGTTCCAGAGACAATTCTCCCCGACAAAGGGGCGCCTAAGGAATGGATCATGTATTTTGACGGTGCTTTCTCGATTCAGGGCGCCGGAGCAGGCGTGCTCCTCATCACCCCCACCGGAGAGCATCTCAAATATGTGGTTCCAATGCACTTTCCCCGGGAGGAGGCCACCAACAACACCGCTGAGTATGAGGGGCTCCTTGCCGGGCTCAGAATCACGGTGGAATTGGGAATCAAGAAACTGATTATTCGAGGAGATTCTCAACTCGTGGTGAAACAAGTCAACAAAGATTACCAGAGTCCGTTAATAGAAGCATATGTGGAAGAGGTGAGGAAACTGGAGGAGCACTTTGATGGATTGCAAGCAGAGCATGTACCACATGCAGAAAACAGCATCGCTGATCATCTATCAAAGTGCGCCGCACAAAAGCTTCCTATGGAACTAGGAACTTTTGTCCTCCACCTCACTCAGCCATCAGTATCCCTGTCAACGATGACCAGGAAAAGGAGAAAGCTGAACTCTGGCAAGCATTTCCCGGTATAGCTTCCTAAAGCCGCTGGTAGAGAGGCTGCCGGGGCAATATCGTTTCGGTTGGTGAGCAGCTCCCTCCCACAGAACCCAGGTTCTTGCGGTCGAGGTAAGCGCTCCCACGAATGAGAAGATGCCTTTAGTCCTCGTTGTCGAGCCACAGGCTCCAGCTTGGGCACATCATATAGTCCACTTCCTTCAAACATGAGAACTTCCCGAAGAGTAGGAAGAAGCCGAAAAACTAGCCTGTCGGTTAAGTATGTACCAGTTTGTCGAGGACACTCTACACAGAAAAAGGCCAAACGGTGTGAAATTGAGGTGCATTCGCCGGGTAGATGGACTGAAGCTGTTGGCAGAGATTCACGGAGGCTTGTGTGGGTCTCACATTGGATCAAGGGCCCTTGCCAGAAAAGCCTTCCGGTAGGGTTTCTATTGGCCCACTGCCCTCCAAGTTGCAACTGAGCTAGTCACCAAATGTGAAGCCTGCCAGTTCCATTCCAAGAACATCCATCAACCAGCGCAAGCTCTCCAGACGATCCCTTTATCCTGGCCATTCTCGGTCTGGGGGCTCGATATTTTGGGCCCCATTCCCCGTGCCGTCGGGGGCTTTGATTCTTGTTCGTAGCAATCGACAAGTTTACAAAGTGGCCTGAGGTGGAACCAGTGAGAAAGGTGACCACGCAGTCAGCTGTCAAGTTCCTGAAAGGACTAGTGTGCTGATTCGGAGTGCCCAACAGGGTGATCACCGATAATGGCACCCAGTTCACGAGTCACGCCTTTATGCAATACATCCAGAGCCTTGGAAGCAAGGTCTCCTTCGCCTCTGTTGCCACTATGGATCCATCAACGCTCTCTTGGTAGAATGTCCCCCTTCGTATATGGTGGATATCTCCTCGTCCTCATGGAAAATGGGGTCGTCATCACGATGATATGTCCCCAGCTTGGGAGCCGTACACTTGAGTGTCTCAACCCAGAGCCTTCGTCTCCGGATTAATGCAATGGATGCTTCAAGTCAATAAAATGAGCTGCTCGAATGATAAAGTAGGTTTAGAAAAAGCTTACAATATCGCCTGGGTGACTGCTAGATAGGCCGTCAATATATCTTCTTTTGGCAAAATCCACACCCTCTCCCTTGTATATGTCGGCTAGTGCCAGCCCAAAGGTTGCGTCGTCTCTGAACTCCTTTTTGATCGACCGAGTGGCGTCGTCAGAGCCATTGTACATGCACAACAAGTGCTGACATTGCCGGAGAGGTTGGAATCTTCGTATGACGGCAATCATCATCACATCTATGATAGTGAGGTCGGTGCTGGTCAAACACTTAACCTTGTTAACAAGACAAGCCACGTTGGGGTCGTCCTTTTGGGCAGTGCTCCACAGCCTCCAGCTGAAATGCTTCTTCAGAAGATCCGAGGAAAAGGTCAGAAGACCGGGCCAAACTTGGTCGTGCAGGGGGACATCGGCCATGTAGAACCACTCAGATGCCCATGTATCGTCCTCACGTGGGGTCCCGACTGGGCCGACTATTCTACACACCTCGGCGGCACCGACTTCAAGCACCTTCCCATCTCGAGAACACGACATCATACAGAAATACTTTCTCCACAATCCGAAGTATGCTTCGCAACCGAGATACATCTTGCAGAAAGCAACAAACCCCGTGATGTGTAATATGGAGTTGGGGGTAAAATGGTGGAGTTGGATCCCGTAAAATTCAAGCAGGCCCTGAAGGAATGGATGGATGGGGAACCCCAAACCACAGAGGAGAAAGGGGACGAAACATACTCTCTCTTCTCCATGAGGGGCGGGATGATTATCAGCGTGAGTTTGCCCATCAATCGATACCAAGCCAGTGTGAATCGGAGCAATGCGGGTCCGGAAGATATCCCTGGGTGGCGAGGCGATGCAGTTGGAGGCATGTCATGATACAGTTCCCCAGTCGCCCTTGAGGGGGCGTGGGACGCTTGGAAGACCTAGCGCTGTTAGCCATGGTTGGAAGTTTTTTTGAGGCTAGAGATCTGGGGGGGTGTTGCTAGACAGCAAGAGCGAGACCAAGATGCGCTTGGATGCGGTCCTGGGGTTTTGGAATTGGTTAAATGAAGGAAGGAGAAACCGACGCTTCAGCACCTCTTCATAAAGGTGACTCGACTCCCTACGTAGTGCGACGTTCGAAGCGGCACGTGGTGGGACAAGGGCCAAAGTGAACTTCTGTACTCAAATACTGGAGCGCTCTAAAGCGGCGACAGGAACTCACCTGTCGAGCCGAGGATTCCTAATCCGAAGTCATACGTCCGAAGAAGATTGTCCGGAGAAGAATGTGATACTTGTAAACTGCGTTTGGATTTTCCCCGAAGAGGAGGGGATGATGCAGTAATGAAAAGGTAAGTATTTCCCTTAGAGAGAACCAAGGTTATCGAACCAATAGGAGAACCACGCAAATTCTCATCTTCAACGCCTACACACAAAAGATCAAACACTTGCACCCAACGCGAGCAAGAGGGTTGTCAATCCCCTTGAACTCGTTACTTGCAAGCGATAAGTAGTGATAGATAGATGATTTGATAAACATAAATTATAAATAAAAAGAAAGTAAATAATGGCAAGGAATTTAGAGTTTTTGTAATTATATATGTCCCGGAATTTTTCCCAGAGTTTTTGTAGTCCGGGACGAAGGAATCGAGCAGGAGACAAGATGGCTGTTGAGGACCAAGAGAAGACGGCTTTCGTCGCCCCTTTTGGAGATTTCTGCTATGTCTCTATGCCTTTTGGGCTTAAGAGCACGGGGGCTACTTATCAACGTTGCATCCAGAGCTGTCTGCACCCGCGAATTGGACGCAATGTTCATGCTTGCGTGGATGATTTTGTGGTCAAATCCCATAAAAAAGAGACCCTGTTGGATGACCTTCGGGATACTTTCAACAATCTTCGAGTCTAGAAGATGAAACTTAACTCGGCCAAGTGTGTCTTTGGTGTTCCTGCAAGCAAATTGTTGGGTTTTTTGGTGTCGAAACGAGGTATTGAGGCTAACCCGGACAAAATTAAAGCGGTGACCTCCCGCGCCAAGCCAACCAACATCAATGTAGTCCAGCGCATGGCAGGTCGTATAGCGGCTTTAAGCCATTTCATAAGCCGCCTCGGCGAGAAGGCGATTCTACTGTATGGGTTATTGAAGAAGACAGACAATTTCGTCTGGATTGATGCTGCAAACGAAGCCTTCGAAGTTCTAAAAAAGCAATTGGTCAAGCCACCCGTCCTTGCCGCATTGATTGAAAATGAGCCTATGCTCATGTACATCGCTGCTAATAATAAAGCGGTGAGTGTAGCAGTGGTCGTTGAGCGGAAGGAGGCCGGGAAGGAGTACCCAGTCTAGCGGCCTGTCTATTGTGTCAGCGAAGTACTGACCTTATCCTAACAACGATACCCACACTGGCAGAAACTGGTATTTGGTGTTTTTATGGCCAGTTGCAAGCTGAAGCACTATTTCCAGGAACATCCAATTACTGTGGTCAACTCATCTCACCTTGGAGATATCATACAAAACCGGGAGGCTACTAGCCGGGTTGCTAAGTGGGCAATCGAGCTTGGACCTCATCACGTGAAATATGTGCCTCTGATGGCTATCAAATCTCAGGCATTGGTGGATTTCATTAATGATTGTACTGAGCTACAAATTCGAGAAGGACGGATAAATCATACATATTGGACAATACATTTTGATGTATCTAGACAACTAGAAGGCTCGGGGCTGGAGTTATTCTATCTTCCCCACGAGGTGATAAGTTTTGTTATGTTTTACGGCTCATGTTCCCTTGTACTAACAATGCAGATGAGTATGAGGCTCTCCTCCATGGGCTTCGCATGGCTAAGGAAATGAACTTAAGCCAAGTCCGATGCTTGGGCGATTTAGATTTGGTGGCTCAGCAAGTATCAGGGACTTGGGATTCAAAAGACCCTCTCATGGCGGCTTATCGGCGTGCTGTCACCGACATCGCAGGTCATTTTTAGGTTTACCAGGTTGATCATATTGATTGTCGGCTCAACGAGGTAGCAAATGCTTTATCGCGGCTCGACTCTCAGCGTAAGCCGGTTCCTCCCAATGTGTTTCTCGATGTGCTTCATAACCCCTTAGTCAAGTTGCCATCAGAGGAAGATATAGCCATCCCTGACCCGGAGGCATAGCTGGTGGCGGCCCTTAATGCTATCCCTGATTAGACTATTCCCTACCTGCCTTATTTGACCTGTGGCAAGCTCCCAGATGGGGAACTTATCGCCCAAAAAAATTTCACGCGCTGCAAATCTATGACCATCATCAATGGCGAGTTACATCGACGAAGTATTACCGGTGTGTTTCAGCGATGTTTTTCCCCTGCAGAAGGTTGCAAGATTCTTAATGAAATCCACGCCGGTGACTGTGGTCATCATGTCGGCTCAAGATCACTAGTGACCAAAGCTTTCCGACATGGTTTTTATTGGCTCACCGCACACGCTGATGCCGAAGACATTGTGCGCAAGTGCGATGGTTGTCAAAAATTTGCTCAACAAGCTCATGTGCCGGCTCAAGAATTGCTAATGATCCCAATCACATGGTCGTTTGCAGTCTGGAGGCTTCACATGGTTGGTCCGTTCAAACCATTCTCATATAAGAAGACCCACATTTTGGTCATAGTCAATAAATTCACCAAGTGGGTTGAAGCTGAGCCGATCAGTAATTGTGATGCTGAGACAGCACTGAAATTCTTGAAAAAACTGATTTTTCATTTTGGATATCCACATAGCATCATTACAGATAATGGCACTAATTTATCCAAGGGAACAATGGAACAGTTCTGTCAACGAGAACATATCCGACTTGACTTAGACTGGTTGCACATCCACAGTCTAATGGACAAGTCAAAAGAGCTAATCAAGAAATACTACATGTAATCAAACCCTGGCTCATGGTTGCCCCCGAGCGAAACCCTGGCTGCTAGGTCGAGGAACTTCCTACAGTACTTTGGAATCAAACCCTGGCTCATGGTTACACACCGTTTTTTCTGGTTTATGGAGCGGAAGCTGTTTTGCCAAGTGACATCAGACATGATTCCCCCAGGGTTACTGCATATGTCGAGGCTGATAATGAACAAGCCCGTCAGGACTCCTTGGATGCGTTGGAAGAGGAACGTGATCTCGCGGCCTCATGATCTGCTATCTACCAACAAGACCTACATCGCTATCATAGCCGTAGAATTCACAGCCGGACTTTCCAGGAAGGCGACTTGGTGCTTCGTTTGATTCAAGACCAAACAAGCATGCATAAGCTTTCGCTGCCATGGGAAGGGCCTTTTGTCATCAGCAAGAACCTAAACAATGGGTCATATTACCTGATTGATATACGAGAACACAAGAAGTCACACACCTCTGAAGAGGAGACCAACAGGCCCTAGAATATTGCTCATCTTTGGCCTTATATATACAAGAAATTAAAGCGGCTAAGCTACGGCTCCTCTCGTGCGTTTCACGTGTTAGCCATGATATCTTCTATGATTGACACGTGTTCAATTATTATTTTGGTTCACTCTTTGTTTCTTTAACACTGTTACTTTCCGATTTTACACTAAGAAAATAGCACCCTATAGAGCCACTAATAGTATGTTATAGCATTCTGATCAATGCCTCACTAAATAAATCAGTGTATATGAACGATACGTGTGCTTGATTTTTTCTCTGGTTCACTCTTTGATTCTTTAACACAGATCATTCTCGGTTTTATAGTGTGTTTAGACTACTAAAAAAGCACGCTATAACACTGCTAATAGCTAGCATATATATATATATAACAATTAACGCGGCTAAGGTAGGGACGTTGTTGTGAATTTGAAGTTATTTGCCTGATTCTTCATTCGGTTTATTACCGATTTTTTGCTTTGTGTTCTGCTAATGGTTTTTGAACACAATACAACACAAATGCCCACATACACATATACACTCATCCCTATGAACATACATACGCACATCGTATCTCTATGAGCACCTTTGAGATACTGAACCGACACAACAACTTGAGATTGACGAACTCACATCATCAACATCAATGCTTACATACATACATACACTCACCCCTATGAACGCACGTACGCAAATCATAACTCTATAAGAACCTCTGAGATACTAAGCCGACATAACTTCTTGAGATTGACGAACTCACTGCAAGCGTCTTTGTAATCGACGTCGATGCCACATACACACACATACACTCACCCCCTATGAACACACTCACGTACACCATGCCTCTATGAGCACTTCCGAGATACTGAGCCAATACAACATCTTGAGATTAACGAAGTCAACGCACATGTGTTGGTAGTCGACGTTGATGCTGTTGGGGAACATTGCATGGGAAACAAAAAATTTCCTATGCACACGCAAGATCTATCCATGGTGATGAGCATCTACGAGGGGGAGAGCGGATCTACATACCCTTGTAGATCGCTAAGCGGGAAGCGTTAAGAAACGCGGTTGATGTAGTCGAACGTCTTCGCGATCCAAATCACCGAGCGTCCCGTGATCCCATCACGATCCGTCTCGCGATCCAATCACGATCCGTCCCGCGATCCCATCATGATCCGTCCCGCGATCAAATCACGAACCGTCTCGCGATCCTGATCACGGTCCTTCCGATCTAGCGCCGAACGGACGGCACCTCCGCGTTCAGCACACGTACAGCTCGATGACGATCTCCGCCTTCTTGATCCAGCAAGAGGGAGCGCAGAGGTAGATGAGTTCTCCAGCAGCGTGACGGCGCGGCGGCGATGGTGGTGGAACTATTCCGGCAGGGCTTCGCCTAAGCACCGCCAAATTAGACTAGAGGAGAAAACGATCTAGAGTAAGTAGAGGGAGCACGTGGCAATTAGGGTTAGCTCTCCCCTCTAAATCCTCTAGTATATATAGGAGGGAGGGAGGGGAGGAGGCAGCCTCAAACCCTCAAGGGCTGGCCGAAATTGGAGGTGGAGGAGTCCTACTCCAATCCTATTAGGAGTAGGATTCCTCCTCTCCACTTGGAAACTCTTTCCACCTTTCCCCCTTTGGGTTTTTCCCACCCCTAGCCGCATGGGCCTTAGTGGGGGGCTTGGCCAACCCACTAAGGGCTGGCTTGACTCCTCCCACAGCCCATGAGGCCCCTTGGGTCGAAATACCCTCCCGATGGTCCCCGGTACCCCTCCCGACACTCCCGGTACACTACCGAAATATCCGAAACTTTTCCGGTGACCAAAATGGGACTTCCTATATATCAATCTTTACCTCCGGACCATTCCGAAGCTCCTCGTGACGTCCAGGATCTCATCCAGGACTCCGAACAACTTTCGGTCACCACCATACATAACTCTACTATACCGAAACGTCACCGAACCTTAAGTGTGCAGACCCTGCGGGTTCGAGAACTATGTAGTCATGACCGAGACACCTCTACGGACAATAACCAATAGCGGGACCTGGATGCCCATATTGGTTCCCACATATTCTACGAAGATCTTTATCGGTTGAACCTCTATGTCAAGGATTTAGTTAATCCCGCATGTTGTTCCCTTTGTTCTTCGGTATGTTACTTGCCCGAGATTCGATCGTCGGTATCTATATACCTATTTCAATCTCGTTACCGGCAAGTCTCTTTACTCGTTCCATAATACAAGATCACGTGGCTAACACTTAGTCACATTGCTTGCAAGGCTTATTGTGATGTTGTATTACCGAGTGGGCCCTGAGATACCTCTCCGTCACACGGAGTAACAAATCCCAGTCTTGATCCATGCCCACTCAACAGACACCCTCGGAGATACCTGTAGAGCATCTTTATAGTCACCCAGTTACGTTGTGACGTTTGATACACACAAGGTATTCCTCCGGTGTCAGTGAGTTGCATGATCTCATGGTCATAGGAACAGATACTTGACATGCAGAAAACTATAGCAATAAACTGACATGATCATATGTTATGTTTATAGTTTGGGTCTTGTCCATCACATCATTCTCCTAATGATGTGATCCCGTTATCAAATGACATCTCATGTCTATGGCCAGGAAACCTTGACCATCTTTGATCAACGAGATAGTTAACTAGAGGCATACTAGGGACACAGTGTTGTCTATGTACCCACACATGTATTTGAGTTTCCAATCAATACAATTATAGCATGGATAATAAACGATTATCACGAACAAGGAAATATAATAATAACCAATTTATTATTGCCTCTAGGGCATATTTCTAACAGTGTCCCACTTGCACTAGAGTCAATAATCTAGTTCACATCACCATGTGATTTACATTGTTATGAATCTAACACCCAATGTGTTCCGGGGTTCGATCATGCTTTGCATGTGAGAGAGGTCTTTAGTCAACAGGTCTGCGACATTCAGATTCGTGTGTACTTTGCAAATATCTATGTCATACTGTAGACACTGCTACCACACTCCACTTGGAGCTATTCCAAATGGCTCCTCCACTATACGTATCCGGATTGCTACTGAGAGTCATCCGGATTGGTGTTAAAGCTTGCATCGACGTAACCCTTTATGACGAACTCTTTATCACCTCCATAATCGAGAAATATTTCCTTAGTCCTCTAGTTACTAAGGATAATCTTGACCGCTGTCCAGTGATCCACTCCTGGACCACTCTTGTACCCCTTGACAGACTCATGGCAAGGCACACACACAGGTGCGGTACACAGCATGGCATACTATACAGAGCCTATGGATAAGGTATAGGGGACGACCTTCGTCCTTTCTCTTTCTTCTGCCGTGGTCGAGCTTTGAGTCTCACTCAACTCCACACCTTAAAAATCAGGCAAGAACTCTTTCTTTGGCTGATTCATTTTGAACTCTTTCAAAACTTGTCAAGGTATGTACTCATTGAAAGTTCTATCAAACATCTTGATATATCTCTATAGATCAAGATGCCCAATATTTAAGTAGCTTCATTCCAGGTTTTCCTTTGAAAAACTCCTTTTCAAACAACCCTTTATGCTTTCTAGAAATTCTACATCATTTCCGATCAACAATATGTCATCCATATATATTTATCAGAAATTCTATAGTGCTCCCACTCACTTTATGGTAAATACAAGTTTCTCATAAACTTTGTATAAACCCTAAAACTTTGATCACCTCATCAAAGCGTATATTCCAACTCCGAGAAGCTTGCTCCAGTCCATAGAAGGATTACTAGAGCTTTTATACATTTTAGAATCCTTAGGACTGACAAAACTTTCTGGTTGTATCACATACAACCTTTCCTCACGGAAACCGTTAAGGAAACTCTGTTTTGACATCCATCTGCCAGATTTTATAATCGAAAAATGCAGCAACTGCTAACATAATTCCAACAGACTTTAGCATCGCTACGGGTGAGAAAGTCTCATCGTAGTCAACTCCTTGAACTTGTGAAAAACCCTTTGCCACAAGTCGAGCTTTATAGACGGTGACATTACCGTCCGCGTCCGTCTTCCTTTTAAAGATCCATTTGTTCTGAATGGCCTTTCGCCCTTCAGGTAATACTTCCAAAGCCCATACTTTGTTTTCTTACATGGATCCCATCTCGGATTTCATGGCCTCTAACCATTTCTCGGAATCCGGGCCCATCATCGCTTCTCCATAGCTCGTAGGTTCATCGTTGTCCAACAACATGACCTCTAAGACAGGGTTGCCGTACCACTCAGGAGCAGTACGCGTCCTTGTCGACCTACGAGGTTCGATAGTAACTTGATCCGAAGCTTCATGATCATCATCATTAACTTCCTCTTCAACTAACGTAGGCTCCACAGAAACAACTTTCTGCGCTGCGCTACTCTCTGGTTGAAACAAAGGTTCAACAACCTCATCAAGTTCTATCTTCCTCCCACTCAATTCTTTCGAGAAAAACCCTTTCTCGAGAAAGGACCCATTTATGAACAAACACTTTGCACTTGGATCTGAGATAGAAGGTACACCCAACTGTTACGTTAGGGTATTCTATGAAGATGCATTTCTCCGCTTTGGGTTCGAGCTCATTAGGTTGAAAACCTTTTCCACATAAGCGTCGCAGCCCCAAACATTAAGAAATGACAGCTTAGGTTTCTGCCAAACCAAAATTCATACGGTGTCATCTCAACGGACTTAGATGGTGCCCCTTCTAAATTGAATGTAGTTGTCTCTAATGCATAATCCCAAAACGATAGTGGCAAATTGATAAGAGACATCATAGTTCGCACCATATCAAATAGAGCACGACTACGACGTTCGGACACACATCATACTATGGTGTTCCAGGTGGCGTGAGTTGTGTCGTCGTTTTCTCACCGAGGGTACCCCGAGACGGCAGATGCCATGGGATGGCTTAAGAGGTGAGAGCAAGGCTGCCGTGGAAGATCCGGGACGGGTATGCGGATAGCACGCGGTGGTTTACCCAGGTTCGGGGCTCTTCGAAGAGATAATACCCCTACTCCTGCATGTCTGTATATATGCGGTGTATATGTAGTACAGGGTTGCTCCTGGAGCTGTATCTGAGGAGGAAGAGGGAGCTGTGAGCTCCTTTCCATGGCCTCACATGTGAGAGTAAGAGGGGAAATGAGAGGAATGGGGGAGAGCTTGGACAGCCCTGCCCGCCCGTGGGTGCGTGTGTGTCGCTGCTTCTTGGAGGCTCCCCTGGTGCCTCTTATATAGGGAGGACCAGGGGACAAGGGGAGGCCCACCAGCCAACTATCTACTATTGGAGATGACAAGTGATGCAGGCTACAGTGCGCCACTGTTGGAGCGCAGTGAAGTGACAGGTGACGGGTGCACAGCGGGGCACTATTCGCCAATAGTGCCCTACCGTAGCGGGGTGGCAGGCTCTGTAGTCCGTCAGCTACAGGGTCGTCAGGTTGTGTCCGACGGGACGCCTGGAGCTGACTTCGTCGGGCCGCAGCCGGCAGCCGGCCAGGAGGAGCCGGATAGGAGGAGCCGGACAAGAGGAGCCGGACTGGAGGAGTCGGACAGGAGCAGCCGGACAGGAGGAGCCGGACTGGAGGAGCCGGACAGGAGAAGCCGGACTGGAGGAGCCGGACAGGAGCAGCCGGACTGGAGGAGCCGGACAGGAGGAGCCGGACAGCTACAGTGTCGTCAGCTACAGTGTCGTCAGCTACCTTCTTCGTTTGTCATGTCGATTCGTCAGGCCTGGCTTACCGGGGGTGGCCCCCCTGGTGTTTTAAAATGTTGAGTCGTCTCCTTGAGCCTACCCGGGGGTAATCCCCCCGACAGTAGCCTCCGAGCCTTCGGGGGACTTGGAGAGTCAGGCGGAGGGTTTTTGCCGTTGGAGTTTGCAGAAGTTGTCGTTGTCGGTCGATCGTGGGCTGAGGACGGCGCAGCTTGCTTCCAGCGGGGGCGCGCCAGCGCACCCACTGGGTGTATCCTCCGAGCCTCCGGGCGAGTCGAAGAGTCGGGCGGAGGGTCTTTGCTGTTGCTGAAGTAGACGGTGGCGTCGAGGACGCCGGGCGCGGACGCGGAGTCCGCCGGCCGATAGGCGTGGGGCCCTGCCGAGTGCGGACGCGTGGTCCACCGGCTAATGTGCGCGGGGCACTGCTGAGGGCGGACGCGGGGTCCGCCGGCTGATGAGCACGAGGCGCTGCCAAGGGCGGACGCGGGGTCCGCCGGCTGATGAGCGCGAGGCGCCGCCAAGGGCGGACGCGGGGTCCGCCGGCTGATGAGCGCGAGGCGCCGCCAAGGGCGGACGCGGGGTCCGCCGGCTGATGAGCGCGAGGCGCCGCCAAGGGCGGACGCGGGGTCCGCCGGATGATGAGCGTGAGGCGCTGCCGAGGGCGGACGCGGGGTCCGCCGACTGATGAGCACGAGGCGCTGCCAAGGGCGGACGCGGGGTCCGCCGGCTGATGAGCGCGAGGCGCCGCCAAGGGCGGACGCGGGGTCCGCCGGCTGATGAGCACGGGGCCCTGCCGGGATTGGTCTTCGAGCCTCCGGGCGAGGAGGTTCCTCATGGAAATGATCGTGCAAGAGACAAGGTTAAGTCGGCACAGATATATCAAATATTTGATTTTGGTAACGCAAGTTTATGTAGAGGGTGTCGACTCGGTTTCGTCCGAGCCCCCTTCAATCTTTTTCATGAGCCCTCCGCTCTCTGGCTTTTGCTCTTGCTAGCCGGACAGCCGGGAGCCGGTCTGTAGCTGAGGCGAAGAGTGGACCGCGGAGTGGAGCGCACAGTACTCGGACTCTGGGTGCAGACTCGACCGAACAGATACTCATAAATGAAATGACCGGATTGCCCAAGCCGTTATCTCCAGGGCGTTTTTCGCGTGGGGGGACCTCCAGCTTGTGCTCTTGCTAGCCGGACAGTCGCGGTGCGATCTGTAGCTGAGACAAAGAGTGGGCCTTCGGTACCGTGCACGCTACTAAACCGTCTCGTGGGACGAACGTATGGGGCCGAGCGGCCAGCCCCGGGCCGAGACTAGCTGGCGCCGGGGCAAACAGTAAAGCAGTAGAATAAATGCGGAGATGGCCCCCGAGGGTCCCTCGGGGTTATCCGTCTTGGGTGTATGGTGCAAGGATATGCGGGTGGAGATCTCACATTGCTTTTGGTGCCGGCGAGGCGGTTTTTGTCGATGTCGGCCAGCGTGGCTTGCAGCCGACGTGGTCTGACTGATGCGCGCGAGGCGCCGCCGGGCGCGGACTTGGAGTCCGCCGGCTGGTGTGCGCGGGGCACTGCCGAAGGCGGACGCGGAGTCCACCGGCTGGCGATTTCCAGCGGGGGCGCGCCAGCGCACCCGCTGGGTGTAGCCTCCGAGCCTCCGGGCGACTCGGAGAGTCGGGCGGAGGGTTTCTGCTGTTGCTGAAGTGGATAGTGGCGTTGGGGACGCCGGGTGCGGACGCGGGGTCCGATGACTGATGGGCGTGGGGCCCTGCCGGGTGCGGACGCGTGGTCCACTAGCTGATGTGCGCGGGGCACTGCTGAGGGCGGACGCGGGGTCCGCCGGCTGTTGCGCGCGCGGCGCTGCCGAGGGCGGACGCGGGGTCCGCCGGCTGTTGCGCGCGCGGCGCTGCCGAGGGCGGACGCGGGGTCCGCCGGCTGTTGCGCGCGAGGCGCTGCCGAGGGCGGACGCGGGGTCCGCCGGCTGTTGAGCGCGAGGCGCTGCCGAGGCCGGACGCGGGGTCCGCCGGCTGTTGCGCGCGAGGCGCTGCCGAGGGCGGACGAGGGGTCCGCCGGCTGTTGAGCGCGAGGCGCTGCCGAGGGTGGACGCGGGGTCCGCCGGCTGTTGCGCGCGAGGCGCTGCCGAGGGCGGACGCGGGGTCCGCCGGCTGTTGCGCGCGAGGCGCTGCCGAGGGCGGACGCGGGGTCCGTCGGCTGTTCAGCGCGAGGCGCTGCCGAGAGCGGACGCGGGGTCCGCCGGCTGTTGCGCGCGAGGTGCTGCCGAGGGCGGACGAGGGGTCCGCCGGTTGTTGAGCGCGAGGCGCTGCAGAGGGCGGACGTGGGGTCCGCCGGCTGTTGTGCACGAGGCGCTGCCGAGGGCGGACGAGGGGTCCGCCGGTTGTTGAGCGCGAGGCGCTGCCGAGGGCGGACGCGGGGTCTGCCGGCTGTTGAGCGCGAGGCGCTGCCGAGAGCGGACGCGGGGTCCGCCGGCTGTTGTGCGCAAGGCGCTGCCGAGGGCGGACGAGGGATCCGCCGGCTGTTGAGCACGAGGCGCTGCGGAGGGCGGACGCGGGGTCCGCTGGCTGTTGTGCCTGAGGCGCTGCCGAGAGTGGCTTCCAAGCCTCCGAGCGAGGGGGTTCATTAGTTTTTAGTGCCAGCAAGGCGGAGGTTGACGAAGACAGCCGGCGCGGCTTGGTGCTCGCGGAGCGCGCCGGCGCACCCGCTGGGTGTGACCTTCGAGCCTCCGGATGCTCGAAGGGGCTCCCGGCCGGTCGGACCCGACCGATCAGGCATCGAGGCGGACGGGCGGGCGGACTTCTTTTTCTTCTCTTTGACCGGCTATGGGCAGCCGAACGCTCTTTTTTTTTCATCAGCCGGCTGTGGGTAGACGGACTTTTTTTATTTGGGCGGCCGGCCCCCTCAAGCCCATCCGGCCCTCCTCCCTTTTTTATTTGGGCAGCCGGCCGCGCTGGTTAGCATCAGGAACCGGCTGGTGTGCAGGGGCGGCAGCCAGGGGCCGGGCACGGCGACGGGAGCCGGCGGCCCGGCGCGGACGCGACATCCTGCTGCGGGGCGGGGTCGTCGCCGACCGTTCGGTGGAGAGGGACCGCGGGCTGGCCAGGTGGCGACGAGGGCGCGAGCCGGCGAGGGGCGCAGGAGACCCGGGAGGTCGGGTGCCTGGCGCGCGAAGGCGGGGGAGGCCGGCCGGCGCGCGGGGCGGGCGGAGCCGGCACGAGGAGGCAGACGGGGGTACGCGACGCGGAGGAGGCGGGCCGCCCCCCGCGCGAGCCGGCGGGGCGCAGCAGAGCAGGGAGGAGCAGCGGGCCGGCGCGTTGAAGGGAGCGCGGGCGACGGCGCGCGACGCGGGCAGATGCCGGTGCTGGGGCGGCGTACCGGCGGTCGGGAGTCGGTAGGTGCGACGGGAAGAGGCGGCTCCCGGCCGCGGGCAGAGGCAGAGCCGGCCAGGGGCGGAGCCGGCGGGCGCGGAGCACCCGGCAGCGGGCCGAGGCGGACCCGGCGACCGCGCGGGGAGTGCCACGGGCCGGCCGGAGGAGGAGACGGGGGGGCCGCGGGTGCGGCCGTGCGGTCGGGGGCGGCCGGATGCAGCGACGATAGGGCGGCGGGGTGCGAAGGCGCGCGAGCCGGAGACCGGGCGAGGCACGCGCGAGCCGGAGACCGGGCGAGGCGCACGACCTGCTGGGGCTGGCGACTGACGCAAGATGGGAAGCTGAGCACGGGGCGAGCGCGCTGGGAGCCAGCGTGCGAAGACGACGCGTGCGGAGGCCTGCAACGGACGGCGCGGCGCGGTGGAGCAGCGGAACCGCGAGGCAAGGCGTAGCGGCACTTGGAGCGCAGCGGCGGGGAAGAAGCTCGGGTGCCTGGTCCTGCGTGCGCGCACGGTGGCGCGAGGGGAGAAGGGCCGTGGCGACGACGGGCGGAGCCAGCGTGCGGCCCGAACGGCGCGACGACGCGGGGGATGAGGGCATCATGGAAGAGGCGGAGCCGAGCCTGGGTGAGGGAGAGCGACGCGGGCGGTGTCGAGGCCGATGGCGAGGGCACGGCGTATCGCACGGTCGCCTCGGGGGCGAGTCGATGTCGAGCCCTCGAGCGCGGCCGGAGAGGCGACGGCGACGCCACGGCGGAGCTGGCGAGGCCGACGACGAAGGCGCGCCGCCTCGCGCGGCTGCCCCGGGGGCGAGTTGATGTCGAGCCCTCGAGCGCGGCCGGAGAGGCTACGGCGACGCCACGGCGGAGCTGGCGAAGACGACGAGGTCGACGACGAAGGCGCGCTGCCTCGCGCGGCCGCTCCGGGGGCGAGTTGATGTCGAGCCCTCGAACGCGGCCGGAGAGGCGACGGCGACGTCGCGGCGATGGCGACGAAGATGGTGAGGCCGACGACGAAGGCGCGCCGCCTCGCGCGGCCGCCCCGAGGGCAAGTTGACGTCGAGCCCTCGAGCGCGGCCGGAGAGGCCACGGCGACGTCGCGGCGATGGTGACGAAGATGGTCCCGCCCGGACCGCGGAACCAGCAGCAGCTTGCCCCACGGTGGGCGCCAACTGTCGTCGTTTTCTCACCGGGGGTACCCCGAGATGGCAGATGCCATGGGATGGCTTGAGAGGTGAGAGCAAGGCTGCCGTGGAAGATCCGGGACGGGTATGCGGATAGCACGCGGTGGTTTACCCAGGTTCGGGGCTCTCCGGAGAGATAATACCCCTACTCCTGCATGTCTGTATATATGCGGTGTATATGTAGTATAGGGTTGCTCCTGGAGCTGTATCTGAGGAGGAAGAGGGAGCTGTGAGCTCCTTTCCATGGCCTCACGTGTGAGAGTAAGAGGCGAAATGAGAGGAATGGGGGAGAGCTTGGACAGCCCTGCCCGCCCGTGGGTGCGTGTGTCGCTGCTTCTTGGAGGCTCCCCTGGTGCCTCTTATATAGGGAGGCCCAGGGGACAAGGGGAGGCCCACCAGCCAACTATCTACTATTGGAGATGACAAGTGATGCAGGCTACAGTGCGCCACTGTTGGAGCGCAGTGAAGTGACAGGTGACGGGTGCACAGCGGGACACTATTCGCCAATAGTGCCCTACTGTAGTGGGGTGGCAGGCTCTGCAGTCCGTCAGCTACAGGGTCGTCAGGTCGTGTCCGACGGGACGCCTGGAGCTGACTTCGTCGGACCGCAGCCGGCAGCCGGCCAGGAGGAGCCGGACAGGAGGAGCCGGACAGGAGCAGCCGGACAGGAGGAGCCGGACTGGAGGAGCCGGACAGGAGGAGCCGGAAATGAGCAGTCGGACTGGAGGAGCCGGACAGGAGCAGCCGGACTGGAGGAGCCGGACAGGAGGAGCCGGACAGCTACAGTGTCGTCGGCTACAGTGTCGTCACCTACCTTCTTCGTTTGTCTTGTCGATTCGTCAGGCCTGGCTTACCGGGGGTGGCCCCCCTGGTGTTTTAAAATGTTGAGTCATCTCCTTGAGCCTACCCGGGGGTAATCCCCCGACAAGTTGTGAAACAACTTCCACATTGTCTTAAGTTGTATACCAAACTCGTAACTCAGATATTTACCTCCACGATCATATCGTAGACATTTTATCTTCTTGTCACGATGATCTCAAACTTCACTCTGAATTTGTTTGAACTTTTCAAACATTTCAGACTTGTGTTTCATTAAGTAAATATCCCCATATGTACTCAAATCATCGGTGAAGGTAGGAAAATAACGATATCCACCGCACGCTACAACACTCATTGGTCCGAATACATCAACATGTATCATTTCCAATAAGTCACTTCCCCGCTTCATCATAATGGAAAACGGGGTCTTAGTCATCTTGCCCATGAGGCATGGTCCGCATGTCTCAACCGATTCGAAATCGAATGAGTCCAAAGATCCATCAGCATGGAGTTTCTTCATGCGCTTTACACCAATATGATATTTAGCGGCAGTGCCACAAGTATGTGGTACTATCATTATTAACTTTGTATCTTTTGGCATCAATATTATGAACATGTGTATCACTACAATCAAGATTCAATAAACCATTCTCATTGGGTGCATGACCATTGAAGGTATTATTCATGTAAACAGAATAACCATTATTCTCTAACTTAAATGAATAACCGTATTGTAATAAACATGATCTAATCACGTTCATGCTCAACGCAAACACCAAATAACATTTATTTAGGTTCATCACTAATCCCGAAGGTAGAGAGAGCGTGCGATGGTGATCACATCAACCGTGGAAACACTTCCAACACTCATCGTCACCTAACCCTTAGCTAGCCTCCGTTTATTCCGTAGCTTTTATTTCGAGTTACTAACATTTAGCAACCGAACCGGTATCCAATACCCAGGTGCTACTAGGAGTACTAGCAAGGTACACATCAATAACACGTATATCAAATATACTTCTGTCGACATTGCCAGGCTTCTTATCTACCAAGTATCTAGGGTTGTTCCGCTTCAGCGACCGTTCTCCTCATAATAGAAGCACTTAGTCTCTGGTTTGGCCTTGGGTTTCTTCACTGGAGCAGCAACTGACTTGCCATCCATGAAGTTTCCCTCCTAGCTCTTGCCCTTCTCGAAACTAGTGGTTTCAGTAACCATCAACACTTGATGCTCCTTCTTGATTTCTACCTTCGCGGTGTCAAACATCGCGAACTGCTCAGGGATCATTATTTCCATCTCTGGCCTTTTATAGTTCATCACGAAGATCTAGTAGCTTTAGTGACAGTGACTTGGAGAACTATATCAATCACTATCTTATCTGGAAGATCAACTCCCACTCGATTCAAGCGATTGTAGCACCCAGACAATCTGAGCACATGCTCAACGATTGAGCTATTCTCCATCATCTTGCAGGCAAAGAATCTTGTTGGAGGTCTCATACCTCTCAACACGGGCACGAGCCTGAGATCCAATTTCAGTTCTTAGAACATCTCATATGTTCCGTGACATTCAAAACGTTTTGAAACCTCAAGTCTAAGCCGTAATGCATGACGCACTGAACTATCAAGTAGTCATCAGAACATGCCTGTCAGATGTTCACAACATCTACAGATGACGCTTGAGGGGGTGGCGCACCGAGCGGTGCATTAAGGACATAAGCCTTCTGTGCAGCAATGAGGACAATCCTCAGATCACGGACCCAGTCCGCATTATTGCTACCATCATCTTTCAACTCTATTTCTCTAGGAACATATAAAAATTCAAGGGAGCTACAGCGCGAGCTAGTAATCTACAACATAATTTGAAAAGACATTTTGACTATGTTCATGATAATGAGTTTAGTTAATCATATTACTTAAAAACTCCCACTCAAATTGACTTCCCTCCGGTCATTCGAGTGTCACATGATCCAAATCCACCAACTCAAGTCCGATCATCACATGAGTTGAGGTGGTTTCAATGGTGAACATCTCCATGTTGATTATATCTACTATATGACTCATGTTCGACCTTTCGGTCTCTTGTGTTCCGAGGCCATGTCTGTACATGCTAGGCTCGTCAAGTTTAACCCGAGTATTCCGCACGTGCAACACTGGCTTGCACCCGTTGTATGCGAACGTAGAGTCTATCACACCCGATCATCACGTGGTGTCTCGAAACAACGAACTTTCGCAACGGTGCACACTCGGGGAGAACACAATTTTATCTTGAAATTTAAGTGAGGGATCACCTTATAATGCTACCGTCGTCCTAAGAAAAATAAGATGAATAAAAGGATTAACATCACATGCAAATCATAAGTGACATGATATGGCCATGAACTTGTGCTTTTGATCTCCATCTCCAAAGCACCAGCATGATCTCCATCGTCACCGACATGACACCATGATCTCCATCATCTTGATCTCCATCAATGTGTCGCCATGAGGTTGTCGCACCGGCTGTTGCTTCCACGACTATTGCTAACTCATAGCGATAAAGTAAAGCAAAACGGCGAAAATAATTAAAGACAACCCTATGGCTCCTGCCGGTTGCCATACTCATCGACATGCAAGTCGTGATATTCTATACAATAAATGATCATCTCATACATCACATATATCTCATCATGTAATTGGCCATATCACATCACAACACACCCTGCAAAAACAAGTTAGACGTCCTCTAATTGTTGTTGCAAGTTTTACGTGGCTGCTACGGGTATCTAGCAAGAACAATTCTTACCTACGCAAAAACCACAACGGTGATACAAAAATTGCTATTCAACCTTCTCAAGGACCGCCTTTGTCAAATCCGAACCGACTAAAGTGGGAGAAACAGACACCCACCAGCCATCTTTATGCAACGAAGTTACATGTCACTTGATGGAACCGGTCTCTCGTAAGCGTACGAGTAATGTTGGTCCAGGCCGCTTCATCCCACAATACCGCCGAAACAAGAAAAGACTAAGGGAGGAAGCAATCCGAATATCAACGCCCACAAACTCCTTTGTGTTCTACTCGAGATGTCATCTACACATAGACCTAGCTCAGATGCCACTGTTGGGGAACGTTGCATGGGAAACAAAAATTTCCTACGCACACGCAAGATCTATCCATGGTGATGAGCATCTACGAGAGGGAGAGTGAATCTACATACCCTTGTAGATCGCTAAGCGGGAAGCGTTAAGAAACGCGGTTGATGTAGTCGAACGTCTTCGCGATCCAAATCGCCGAGCGTCCCGCGATCCCATCACGATCCGTCTCGTGATCCAATCACGATCCGTCCCGCGATCCCATCACGATCCGTCCCGCGATCAAATCACGAACCGTCTCGCGATCCTGATCACGGTCCTTCCGATCTAGCGCCGAACGGACGGCACCTCCGCGTTCAGCACACGTACAGCTCGATGACGATATCCACCTTCTTCATCCAGCAAGAGGGAGCGGAGAGGTAGATGAGTTCTCTGGCAGTGTGATGGCGCGGCGGAGATGGTGGTGGAACTATTCCGGCAGGGCTTCGCCTAAGCACCGCCGAAATTAGACTAGAGGAGAAAACGATCTAGAGGAAGTAGAGGGAGCACGTGGCAATTAGGGTTAGCTCTCCCCTCTAAATCCTCTAGTATATATAGGAGGGAGGGAGGGGAGGAGGCAGCCTCAAACCCTCAAGGGCTGGCCGAAATTGGAGGTGGAGGAGTCCTACTCCAATCCTATTAGGAGTAGGATTCCTCCTCTCCACTTGGAAACTTTTCCACCTTTCCCCCTTTGGGTTTTTCCCACCCCTAGCCGCATGGGCCTTAGTGGGGGGCTTGGCCAGCCCACTAAGGGCTGGCTTGACTCCTCCCACAGCCCATGAGGCCCCTTGGGTCGAAATACCCCTCCCGATGGTCCCCGGTACCCCTCCCAACACTCCCGGTACACTACCGAAATATTTGAAACTTTTCCGATGACCAAAACGGGACTTCCTATATATCAATCTTTACCTCCGGACCATTCCGGAGCTCCTCGTGATGTCCAGGATCTCATCCGGGACTCCGAACAACCTTCGGTCACCACCATACCTAACTCTACTATACCGAAATGTCACCGAACCTTAAGTGTGCAGACCCTGCGGGTTCGAGAACTATGTAGTCATGATCGAGACACCTCTACGGCCAATAACCAATAGTGGGACCTGGATGCCCATATTGGTTCCCACATATTCTACGAAGATCTTTATCGGTTGAACCTCTATGTCAAGGATTCAGTTAATCCCGTATGTTGTTCCCTTTGTTCTTCGGTATGTTACTTGCCCGAGATTCGATCGTCGGTATCTCTATACCTAGTTCAATCTCGTTACCGGCAAGTATCTTTACTCGTTCCGTAATACAAGATCACGTGGCTAACACTTAGTCACATTGCTTGCAAGGCTTATTGTGATGTTCTATTACCGAGTGGGCCCTGAGATACCTCTCCGTCACACGGAGTAACAAATCCCAGTCTTGATCCATGCCCACTCAAAAGACACCCTCGGAGATACCTGTAGAGCATCTTTATAGTCACCCAGTTACGTTGTGACGTTTGATACACACAAGGTATTCCTCCGGTGTCAGTGAGTTGCATGATCTCATGGTCATAGGAACAGATACTTGACATGCAGAAAACTATAGCAATAAACTGACATGATCATATGCTATGTTTATTGTTTGGGTCTTGTCCACCACATCATTCTCCTAATGATGTGATCCCGTTATCAAATGACATCTCATGTCTATGGCCAGGAAACCTTGACCATCTTTGATCAATGAGCTAGTTAACTAGAGGCATACTAGGGACACAGTGTTGTCTATGTACCCACACATGTATTTGAGTTTCCAATCAATACAATTATAGCATGGATAATAAACGATTATCATGAACAAGGAAATATAATAATAACCAATTTATTATTGCCTCTAGGGCATATTTCCAACAGATGCCCACATACACCGATACACTCACCCCCTATGAACGCACGTACACGCATCATACCTCTATGAGGACCTCTGAGATACTGAGCCGACACAACATCAAGAGATTGACAAAGTCACTGCAGGCGTCTTCGTGGTCGATGTCGAAGCCCACATACACTCACCCATATGAATGCACACACGCAGACCGAACCTCTATGAGCACTTTCGAGATATTTAGCCAACACAACATCTTGAGATTAACGAAGTCAACGCATGTGAGTTGGTACTCAACGTTGATGCCCAGATACAAAGATACACTCACCCCTATGAATGCATGCACATACACCCTACCTTAATGAGCACATCTGAGATACTGAGCCAACATGACATCTTGGGATTTACAAAGTCACTGCAGGCGTCTTCGTGGTCAACGTCGAAACCCGCATACACGCACATACACTCACCCCTGTGATCCACATTTCATCTTCATCTACTCTCTCTCTCTCTCTCTCCTCAAAATTGATCTATAATTTCCATTTGAAGTATATCTACCCTTATATATTCCTTCATCGGTATTTTTAAGTTAATTATGATTTTTGAGTCGATTGGTGGCTAAACTTAGAGATGCATTGTTGGCATGCTTGCTTGGCACTCTTCCTCCAGATCCCTAATTGTTATTTCCCAATGTGTTGTGTGCGGGTTTATGGCAAGGAGTAGTCGCCTAGGACACCTCTGCTGCTTCGTTGATCAATCTTTTTGTGGTACCCTTTATCTGTCCATCTCCAGATCGCAGATTCTTTTGCTGCACAATTTTTTTGTTCAACTCCAGATCCTCATCCCTGAAATCAAGGATCGACTGATGATAATCATTCCACACACTTCAGATAATACATGTGGACATGTCATGTAGCCGTGTTTTTGAGCTTTCAATGATATTTTGTAGTACAAAGTACACCAATCTACCGTGGAGCTAATTAGACAATAAGAAAGTCAGTTACAATTTAGAAGGTTATTTAATTTACCTTTTTTACATTGTATATAGTTGCAACTAGCCCAGTAGCAAAGCTACTGGCTTTTAGTTCACTTATTTTTTTCGACGTGGCTTACAAATACCTAATTTAGAAAATAGTTATCTTTAGGTCAGCTTTATGCTTTTTGCAAATTATATTTGTTTATCTCGGTCCAGATTATCCAATTTTTTCTTAAACACGAACTTCACTGTATATAAAGAAAATCCCATTCTCTCCTTGGCAATAATTACTTTGAGTTATCAATTTTCTAATTTCCATTCTTGATGTTTCCGCCACGCAAGAAAGCAAGGTATGCAAGGTTATATCTTATGTAATACTACAAATAACACAATTTATTTTCTCAGATTTCAAATATATAGATGAATTATTATTTTCGTGATCAGTGATACATTAACAATTCCGGATCTTAAGGGTGTACCAACACATTGTTTTGATGCTCCCTGTAAGTTTTGCTATCCCTCCTTTCACATGTTCTCAACAAGCATTTTCACTTCAAAGATAAACCTTCTTGGATTGATCAAGAAAACATATGCTTCAGTTTAGAAGTTTTTTCTAGCATTCTCCTATAGTTAGCTAGGCATGCATGTTTAACACTTTCCTACTTTTTCATATGATGTCTTTGTCATGTGTATCCATTGGGAAGAATTTAGTATATTGAATATCATCTAATGTGGAAAAGAGAAATCTTGCATGTTTGTCCATATAAGCATTGTTGTAGCAATTTTTTTGTGTTTCCCCTTATCTTACATGAAACGACAATATTCCAGTACTAGCCTTGATTCATTTGTTATTAAACACCATTGCTAGCAACTAAATCAGTAAGTTTCAGGAGGAAAAATCTCTTTATGTGCCTTGCACGGGTGCGGCATGTCACCGCGCCTTCGCCAGCTAGTTATACTTAGAGCCATTGGCTCCAACTCATTGTACATACATATGTATATACCTTTGTGTTCAATATAATAAAGCCGACACCCTCAAAACTCGAGGTCTTTGTCGTTTCATCTCAAAAATTGTGCATGGGTCTTTATTCTTTGAACATAAGTCACTTGGGGGCTCCCGACTCAACGAGTTAGCCATTAATATCCCTCTTAACCCGGCTAAACGCCATTATGAACTTGGTTAAACCTGCCTGTTTGCAAGATGCTACTCCAAAAAGGTGGCCCGGTGTACTCTTGATAAGTCAATCCATATGGACCCTGAACTTATCCAGGTTAAAACACCGGCTTAAGTCACGTGAGAGTCGGCTTACAGAGAGTGAGGATAAACGATGGGCTATCACGCCAGCTTCATGGAAGCAAGACTTGAGCCTCGAAAGCTAGTCTCA